>OW026520.1:119735700-122653200 GCA_932274085.1 Protocalliphora azurea | reverse complement strand
ACAACTTTTCCCCAAAGAAACCATGGTTCTAAAATCCAAATCGAGCTTCCGGTTTTTTACGAGAAAATTTGGTGCTCAGGAAATCCGAAAATAATGTTACTTTTTGGTAAATATATATTGGTGAATAGTTGACCTGTATCGCTAGAAGAGGGCTTGTTTAAAAGGAAATTTTCTCAGCTTACATAAATAATGGTTTTAGATGTTTTTGTCAAAATAATAATAGTCAAACTGGTAAAAAACCTAAAACTGTCTCAAAAAAAAAAACAATTAACTCAAAACTTAATTCAACGAAAATTTATTTTAAAAAACTTTAAGCAAAAACTGAAAATGAAAAAACTAAAAACAAATTAATCTATTTTTTTTTTAACTGAAATTATTACTGAATTAAATAATAATAAAAAATTGTCTAAAAAAAAACAGACCAAATCGGGGATATACGCTTAGTAGGCAAAAAATTGTAACCACTCTAATATATATGTCAATAAATAGAAAAAACTGTTTAATGAGAAAAGTACCAAATGTAATTTTTACTTTAAATTTTCCAAAAAATAACAAATTCATATTTGTCATTTTTTACAAGTTACGAATACGATGTAATTTTTTTTCTGCGGTTACTAGATTAAAGGATACATAGAGTGCCAAGAAAAAGGTACCAAAATACAGATTTTACCCATTTTCTCCCTAAAAAAGCTGAACTTCAAGAAAGTACCAGACACCTGTCCGATTAATTTTTGTTATTATGTTTTACCCCCTAAACATTCGAATTTCCAAAAATCCCGTTTTAGTGGATCTATTTTATGGGAGGCCAATCTACAGTCCAAATTTCATCTTTCTACCTTCAGGCGTTTGGGCTGTGCAATAATGAATCAGTAAGTAAGTCAGTCAGTCAGTCAATCACTCAGTTCATGTATTTTTTAAAAGGTTTTCAGATTTGTTTGTGCATATTTTTATTATTATATTATTTTTCCTATCATTTATAGCCTTTCTTAAAAAATTATATGTATTATATACATTTTTCAAATTTTTCCTATCGACCTTCTAACAAATATGTTCGTGTATATGTAAAAGAAAAATAAAAAATAACGTATTTTTGCATTTATTTATTTATTTGTTATTTCTAAAAATTCATTGTTTTTGTTACTGTTTTGTTTCAACAATTTTTGCTTGTTTGTTTTTGTTTGCCTTCATCATCAACAACATCCATCCACATTCATTCAGTCGTTCATTCATTCATTCATTCATTCATCCAACCAAACAAACAACAATCCATCCATCTAACCATTCAGCTAACCAACCAGCCAGTCAGTCAGCCAGCCAACCAAGCCAACTAACCATTATACCACCAACATCACCTCTACAAGCAAAACAACCCAATTCAACCAATTCTAATACCAGAGTACGAATGAGTATTATTTATGTATTATTATTTGTAAAATTGTATTGTTTTGTATGATGTTTCATGGCAACAACAATTTTCGAAATATATAAAATAAAAGAAAAAATAAATAACAAATAAACAAAAATAAAAATAATAAAACAATAAAAAAAAAAACACTGAAACTAAGTAAATAACCTTAGCAAGTGGGTGAAATTTTAAAATGAATGATTGAAATACAGAGAACAAAAAAAACATATAGAAAAATAGAAGTAAACAACATTTTTATCTGAAACAAAAATACGTAACATTAAATAAATAGGTATTGAATGTGTACAAAGTACGATGGAGTACATATACAAGCTAAAATTTTTCTAATTTTTGATATAACACACTCACACACAACATATATGTGTTTTAACATAATAATATGAAAAATATGTAGCATACATTCAGGGTGATCAAGTTAAATCGGTAGAATGTTGGAAGGAATTTGTATATATTTTTAAGATACTGAATTCAATTGAAGTTTGATATTTCAAAAATAATTGTATATTGAGATTATAGAGGAGAGCCTGAACTTTAAGTAAAATTAACTTGTAGTCGCCATGTTTTAGTGCAGGTTGAATTACAGGGTGTTAAAGTTGACTATCTCTCGCATAAATTTAAGAGCACGTAACTTCTACAAATCCTATACATATTAATTTCATCCGACCAGTACAAATACAGATTTATTACCAAATTTTTGTGATGCACCCCATTGTGCAGGATGCCAAAGTTAACCATCTAGAGTTAGAAAAAAAATTTTTAAGCTTGTAAATTCTACAAAAAAAGTCAAAAATGTGTTTTGCCAGATATCTCGGTTATTATGGGACTGACTTAGTTCATTTCTTCAGCATAAAAATTCAGAAAAAATATTTAAGATCTCTGCATAGAGACCTCAGAAAATCGAAAAGCGATTTAAAAATCCGTTTTTTTTTTACATATCGGTTCATAATCTTGCTGAATTTCCATAGCGAAATTTTGGAAAAGATTTCCGATCATTTGATATATATATATAATATGGCAGTTATCGATGGGCTTCATAAATACCATTTCAATCGACAAACGGAGGGACATCGTCCTATCGACATCATTTCTTACAAGGATTCATAAAATAAAATAGAAAGTTTTTTTGCTCTCCAATAAAAATTGTGGAAATTACAAACGGAATGAAAAACTTGTATATACTCTTTACACTTGTTGTGAACTGTATAATAATAAAATATTAATAATAATAATAATAATAATAATAATAATATCTAATTTATCCTTTTTAAAATCAACGTTGTCATAAATGCAACCTCTTCTTTATAAAAATAAATGAAACATTATAATAAGCGATGAGCTACACTGCACAGTAGGGCCATTCGCAAAAAATAGGTTATATATCCGTATCTCCTTAACCAGTAGCCTGATCGATTTGAAATGTATAGAAAAGTTATAAAGAACAACCCAAGCTTCTAGAAAATTTACCATGTTTTAATGCAGGTTGAGTTACAGGGTGTCAAAGTTGATCACATCGTGCATGAAACAACATTAAGAGCGCATAACTTCTACAAATTAAGTCCTACATATTTCAATTTGATCCGACCAGTAGTTTACAAAATACAGATTTATTACAAAATTTTTGTGATTGGCCCCACTGTGCAGGATGTCAAAGTTGACCACCTCGAGTTTGAAAAATATATTTCTACAAATAAAGTAAAATTCTAAAATTTTTAAATCTTTTTGAACAATTTCAGAAGATAATGAAAGATTTATTTACCTATTCATTAATATATAGAATATCTATATAGATCCTTTAACAAATTACATTAAGTTGCCACGAAATAAACAGCTCAAGTTAAATTGTTAAAAATATGTCTAATTTCAAAATGATTTTCATCTTCAGCTTAATTTTACTTCGAAAATTTCTTTCACTTTAAATACTTGAAATGATTAAATTCCGAAAAAAATTTTTTCTCATTTTATTTTTTTATAGAAGCTCTTCTGTTTGTAATAGAATTCTTTTTAATACCTATATTTTAATACCTATTTAATACCTATATTTCTTTTTCGAGCACCCTGTAATTAAATGTAATTCAATCTATTCATAACTAGTGTTAATGTTTGTTTTGGCTGAGTTGTAAATATTTTCGAACATTTTTGTCTATGTTTGTATTTAATATTTCCCCATTTTTTGTTTTATTTAAATATACATCATACGCCACGTTGTACAGTGGAGCCAATCGCAAAATTTTTGGTAATAAATATATATCTCCTAAACTACTGGTGGGATCAAAGTGAAATGTTCGGAAAAGTTTTAGAGGTGGACTTAAGCTTTCTAAATTATCTTGTAGTCACCCTATAATAATACGAGATAAGGGTGTCAAAGTTGACCATCTTAAGAATTTAAATGTTTCAAAAAATCATAACTTCTACAAGTCAGATTTCAATGATTTTTACTCACCTAAGTTTTCTCTTACAATTATAAAGATATTTACGCTTGAATTTTGAATATTGAATTTTTCATTTTTTTCCTCTACTTTATTTCATTTTTCTGGAATAAGTAATGAGGTATAAGACTTATTGCTGTAGCTTAACTGGTATTAGTACAGGTTGATTTAACTGAAAGCTTAAGTCCTCCTCTATAACTCTTTCATACATTGCAATTCGATCCGTCAAGTAGCTTAGGAGATACAGATTTATTACCAAAAAAATTGCGTTTGGCCCCACTGTGTATTGTTTAATTATTGCGTTTCTTTTTTTTTTGCAAGTCGCTGTTATGTTTTATATTCTAACACATACTATTGTATATTGATATTTCTATTTTTGATTTACTATCAGGTGTGGAAAACTCTAGTAATTCTCTGCTTCATGTTTTCTTATTATTTAAGTTATAAAAAAATCGATCACTGTAATACTTTTGGAACCATGTACATAAAATATAATTGAGATGATTTTTGATCGTTCCTTGAATTTGTAGGTCACGTAGTTTCTATCAAGATTATAGTTTCCCTTTCTCTAAAAAAAAAAAGAAAAAAACGGTAACAATACTAAGGACCCTTTTCCGAGAAACCTAACAAAAACTAAAAAAAATTAAAACTTTTTTGTTGAAAATAATAATTTAGAGCGGAATATGCGATTAAATTCCAATACAACAAGACTTAAAGTCTTATAATTACAGTAACAGATTTTTATAACGTAAGATTGTACAAACTTAGAATTTTAATAATATATATAGATTATAAATATTCTCAAATTTAAAAATGATATATAATGGTATAATGATTCAAACATTCGTATCTAAAAGATAAACATATGGTTAGTTTAGGTTAGGTTATTAGGGCAGCTGTCCAGTCAACGAGAGACAGCCCATTTGGGTCCAATTTGGTCCCGTTGTGAAACCCTGAGAGATCATGTGTTTCTAACTCACATGTTCATACCAACGTTCGGAACGAACCAATCCGACGCATGTATGAAAGAACTGATCCATCTGACATCAATATCAGAGAGATTTGACAACACATGCATAAACGGACTTCCAAAATTGGAAGTCCTGATCCCGGCAAGATTGGGACAGTAACATAAAAGATACTCCACCGTCTCCTCCTCTTCCTCGTCCCGACAACCTCTACAAAAGTCTTTAAAAGGGAGCCCTAGTCTCCTAGCATGCGCACCAGCAATACAATGCCCTGTGACCACAGCTATCAGAGTTCTTAGCCGATGCCTCGATAATCCCATGATGAATTTAGATCGACATTCATCATAATGGGGCCATATTTTCCTCAAGGTTGAAAATGTGGATTCATTTGTCCACCTAACCTGTGCAAGCCTCGATATGTTCCGCGGAATTATTGATATGCAGGCCGAAAGCGGTACTCCAACCAGTTGGTCCGTATCTTCACCTCGAAGAAGGGATCCATTTCTGGTAGACCAGCTCCAGGTTTGAATGTCTCGCCATCTTGTTCAGAGATGACCGGCATTTATGTACCAATCTGGGTGTCGAAAAGACACCCGAGAGCGTTTTGATCGCTTTTTCCTATAAGCGGGAATATAGACACCTCCCCTTCTCCCCAACCGCTTCAGCATATTTGGACCCATCAGTATAAACCTTAACTGAACCAGCCCTTAATTCAGGGATAGTTGATATTGATACTGAGAAGTCTCTGCCAAGAAAGGGTATGGGGATACAATAATCGATATTGCCAGGAATGCTATTAAGGAATCCCAGAGTGGTCGCATGGCCGAAACTACTATCGTTCCATGCACCTGTAGTCATAAAATCCACCGCCAGTTCATTAGAACACATAAGGATTTCGATGGAGTTATATGAAGCGCTCCTATTATGAGTAGCGTTGAACTGCGCAGAATCCTATCAAAGATTTCGATATAGGTGGATTTCTCCATAGCCTTCCACCATACTACCGCTCCATACATAAGTATGGGCTTAATCTCCGTGTAGAAGAGTCATTTCGAATTCCTGGGATTGATTCCCCAGGACTTACCGATGGCCTTTCTACAAATATATAGGGCAATACCGGTCTTTGAGGCTCTTGCCCATGTAATTCAGCATCGTTAAGGCATGGAAATGGGAAAGATGGAATCTTGTATCTTATGGAAAAGTTCTTCCTGGATTTACGGTAAGGCCACTAATTGTACTCTATGTACTAATTAGAGCCATAGCAGTATGCAGACGGTGAGATATAGTATCCAGATATTTCCCAGATACAGCCACCGCAACATCGTCCGCATAAGCAACAGTTTTAAACTTCAGTGAATCAAGTTCCCTGAGAAATGAGTTAACGGTGATATTCCGGAGATAGTGGTGAATGGAGATGAAACTCCTCCTTGCGGAGTACCCCTATTTGCTACCCTGTAAATAGTAGACGCTCACATACTGGATATTATGACCCTATTGGTTAGAAGTCTCCATATGAGGCTGAAGATAAATATATAGTTAAAGTACAATTTATTTCTTAATCATATATAATTAACAATAATATTCATACATTTTTTTTCTTGAAATGTGTTGTGTTGCTTATAAATTGAATTTCTGAAGGTAGTGAGTTTCAAAGACGAACTGCATGAATTAAAAATTGCCATTCAGAGACAAGGTTTCTAAAGCGAAAGGGTATTATATCTTTTCGCCTAATGGAGCGTGCAAAAATTAATGCATCATACAAGTAAGGTGGATTACGTGTATATATTATTTTGTTCAATAGTGCCAATACTCGGATAATGAAACACCATATAACTTTTTTAAATTCTCAGAGATATGATCATATTTTCTCAAATTGTTGACGTACCTAAGTATATATATTATTAAAAGTTAATTTATGTTTTTGGTACTTACAGAATGACAACTTGCAAGCAATTCAGTGCCATATAATAACGTTGGAGTATAATAAGATCTAGCGAGCAGAATTCTATTATTAAGAAGTGTAAAAAATGTGTATTCCATAGATTTCTTAGCATTGAGAACGAGAGTATTATTAAATGTGATAACAAGAGTTTTTGCACAGTTTCGATTACTTGATTATTAATTATTACTACAGTTTCACAAGGTAATCTTAATTTTAAGGCCGTGAAGCGTATATCTTCACGGTCTTAAAGGTATACCTTCTCGATCTTACCGACAAATAATAAAATTTGCGCCTTAAAGTATGCTTTCACATTTTCACATTTATACCTATAGAAATAGTCTACTTTTTTCCAAACTATAAAATTGTAAATAGTAAGTAAGCGTTGCTTCCTTAAAAAAAAAACAACACTCTGATAGATTCTGATGACCGCTAAATGTATATACATATATTTGTATGTAGATTTATGCTTACACAAAAAAAAAACTGAGTCATTGCAATGCTTCTATTTCCAACTAAAAAAAGTCGAAACATACATAAAAAATAATTGTGTGTATATACAATCGACAACTACATTTGTGTGTGTATATTTTTAATAATTTTTTCAGATTTTCGCCTAGAAATCGGTTGTTTATAGACTGATATGTTTCATAAACAAATTTTAGAATATACATGATCGATCTATATAAATACGAAATCCGTATCTTAAAGAGGGACTTCAAAAAGTCAAAAACGCGTTTTGCCAAATATCTCGGTTATTATGGGACCGATTTAGTTCATTTGTTCATCATAAAAATTCAGAAAAAAATAAAGATCTTCTCCGCAAAAATACTAGGGACCTCTTTACGTAGAGGCTTCAGAAAATCAAAAACCGGTTTAAAAACCGTTTTTTTTTTTTTTTTTTTTTTTTTTTTTTGCATATCTCCACCATTTATGAACCACTATTGCTGAATTCACGAACATACTTCCGATTAAAATCTAAAATATAGTATGAACGTAAAAGGGATTACAAAATATGTGTAGATTTTATTTCATTTTTAAAATAGCAAATAAAATAAAGAGTAATTGTCATACAATACAACTAGAAGTTTATATGAGAGGCACTTCGAACTAATTTTCAAAAAAATTACTAATTTTTTCCAAAACACAAAAATCAAAATACATGTATTTTTTTTTTTTTTTGCATGAATTAGATTTTTGAAAATTGAATCAGGTTTTTTCCTCTCACACAAATATCTACTTATTAATCTATGGTAATTGTATTCAAGCTAAAGAAATAAAATTTATTTTAAAATTAGCTGAAGACTTTGGAATTTGATTTAATTTTTATAAATGTATATTCGAATATTTCTGTTGATTTTTTCAATCTGACTTATTATTAAATGGAATAATATTTACATAATTTTATTCCAAATTAACATCAAGTAACTGAAAGTTGTATAATAAAAAATACAAAATAATTTAAAACTATTTTGTTTCTATAAATATAACTTGAATATAAAAATAATTTATTTCTAACAAATACATATTTTGAATTAAAATATTCACAATGAACAGCAGTGTTGCCAATTTGGCCTTTTTGAAGCTAAATCTAGGCTTTTTATTTCGTTTTTAGTCTCAAAATGTTCATTTTAGCTTCTAGCTATTTTCTAGCCTTTTTTTTTATTCATAAAATTGCCTTAAAAAGGCTAAAATGTTAGTAATTAAATAACGGAGGAAGTAATTTATTCTTTGTTATAACTAATTTTTTTTTACTGAATCATACTGAATCGAGATTATTTATATTTAATAAAAAAAATTTCATCTGAGTACCTTAATTCATTTTGTGAAGTTACCAAGTCGATTACTATAATTACTTTTTAATATATTTCATTAACCATAGAAACTATTTATGAAAATAATTTAATGATTTTATTAAAATGATTTTTTTAAAATAAAAGAAGAATTACAGTTAAAATATAACGAAAAATCCCTTCAAAACATTGGATATATATATATATATATAGATCACCGTATAATATTTATTAACATGTTGTTAAATTCATTATTTTATTTTATATTTATTTCTACTTAATTTTGCATTTTTATTGTATTTAAATTTATTCATATTTTTGAGCCACTTATCCCACTGTAGTTGGATGCAAATTTTATTAATATGGTTCACTCTAACTTATTTTGGTTATTAACCGTTAGGTTATATTTGTTTTCCTATTTGTTTTATATTTACATCTCATAATTAGTGTTGTTGTAAACAGGAACTCAATATAGGTACATACTTTATTTATTGTTTTGTTTTTTGCATATATATGTACATTACTAGTGGTGAATTTCCTTTATTTGTCTCTCAACATACAAAAATAACAACAACACAGTAGCCCTTACTTATTTACTTATTAGTATGATCGTTTGTTTAGCTTTAGTTTAAGAATTTTGGAAATAAATTATTGTTATAATTGAATTCAAAGAGCAAAATCTCTTGTCTCTTGTTATTTTTTTTATACCACACACCACCATAGGTGGTTGGGGTTTTATGCGTTTATGCTGATGTTTGTAACGCACAGAAAAAATCATCCAACACGTACCTTAAAGTATACCTACCAATCGGCTAAGAATCACTTTTTGAGTCGATCTACGATGTCCGTCCGTCCGTCTGGCTGGCTGGCTGTCCATGTAAATCTTTTGCACAAAGTACAGGTCGCAATTTTGAAGATAATTCAATGAATTTGGCACGTAGGACTTTCATGAAACAAGGACGAAGCCTATTGAAATTGGTTATGATCGGTCCATTATTTCACCTAAGGAATAGGAGGAATTCCTTAAATATAGCAATATTTTAATGAAATTCAAGGAAGTTTTATATAAGTATCAATCTTTGTACCAAATTTCATGAAGATCGGTCCATAGTTGACCATAACTTCCATATAAAACTCTCTTCCGAAAATCACTTTAAAGTGCATAAATCAAATACACATGTTAGTATCAGGTTTATATTCGACACAAATAAGTTTTATATAAGTAGAAATCATAGTGACAAATTTTATGAGGATCGCTCCATAATTTACCATAGCTCCCATATAAGCCCACTTTTGGGAATAAACTTAAATGATGGACGTGCAGAACGATGTGGGGTAACATATGGTTGGGCTTGACCGACTATATCTTTCTTGTTTCTTTTCTCGCGTTTCACGGTCGCAAATTCTTTTATTGGTGTGCTTTAAATTGCTCGGTCCTAAGAGAACTTCTCAGTGGCAATATAAATTACAAATCGAGGAAACTATATATATATATATGTGGGATTGGAGCTTGGTCGCGTCACCAGATCTGGCAGACGTTGGTAAGAAAAGGGTTAAGATAGTTAACGGACAGAACATTTTCGACGGAGTTAGTGACGAGTCACGTACGCCACAGACAAAATATGGACGAGATATCTTATAACGTAGAACGAATATTTTAAACGACGTTATTTAAGTTTATAAACGGACTTACCATGCACAGGAAAGGGACAAATATAGGTTTCGCTCGCTAAGAAGTTTCTGGAGCTCTAGGGAAATAGCGAGTAATAGTGGATAGGATATAAATAGGAATAAAAGAGAATATTTAGTTAGTTGCAGAAGAGTTCTATAAAGTTGAAGTAAATTGCAGTTGAAAATAGTTGCCGCAAAAGTTGAAATTGAAAAGTTAAAGTTGAAGTTAAAAATTGTAATTGAGTTAAAACCAGCAGTAGCCAAACTCTAATAAATTGTAAAACTAAAATAAAGTGAAGTGAATATTTTAATTTAAGTTTGATAATTTGAAATAAACTGTGTACATTATAATTTATTAATCAAAATAAATTGTGTTTTAATTGATTAAAGCCATCAAGCTTAAATCGCAGGGATTTAATAATATAAAAATCCCACAAATTGGGGGCTCAACCGGGATTGAAGTTTGGAAATTAAGTGAAAATTGTTGAAAAATAGAAAAAACAGTGGAAAAAAGAAAACTTAAGATGTTATTAAAGTTGTGAAAATAAAAGTTGTAAATAAAATTTAAATAAAAGTTAAAAAAAAAGTATTGTGATAGAAAAAAAAAAACAAGTGGAAATAAAGAGCACATAAGCTTAAGAGACAGAAAGATGTTGAAAAACTCTAAAAAGACAAAAGAGAAATGTTGAAGTGAGAAACAACAAAGTAGTTTTATTTGAGAAAAAAATAATAATAACAAAATAAAGACACAAAAGAGAAAAGAAAACAATAAAGTTGAATAAGGGTTGTTAAATATGTTGTTAAAGAGTGATCGCAAATAAATAAAAAACAAAAACAAACACACACAAAAATAACACTAAGGCAAAAGCAGTGAAGTAGAAGATAAAAGAAATATAAACAAGTATATGCATTTTTTGTGGTGTGTGTATAAGTTGTGAACTTAAAAAAAAAAATTAATAACGAACAATAATTCGTTAGTGAATATTAACCTGTGAGAAAGAGTAAAATAGAAAGTATAGTCAAGGCTGAAGAAAAAACATTGTAACGAATACTATATTAATCAACGAATGAAAGAAAAGAAAGATCGAGAGAGCGACGTGTAAGTTGAAAAAGGAAAAATGTAAGTTGGAGATTCAAATGCATGGCCGTTAAGCAAAGCAGGCGAGTCAAATGATGTGAGATGTAGAAATCTAGTTGGAGTGCTGAACGAGCTGTTCAATTCTAATAAGATAAGTTGTATATTATAAGTTTGTTTACAGTGAAGTTAAAATTCTTTATGTTGAAATAACATAGTTTTTGTTATTTAACATTTTACTTTTTAAAATTCAAGTTGTTAATGTTAATTTAGAGAACGAATATTTTATTTGTTTTTTTTTTAAGAGTTGTGTAGTTGCCATTACATTTTTGAATTGAATTTTATTTATTTAATATTATTTCATAGAATTTAGTTGTAAGTATTATTTTGTAAGGTTGTTGCTGGTTTTTTTTTATTTTGGTAGAAGATGGAGATTGAAAGTATTATGTCCATGAATTGCGAATCTTTGCGCAATAAGTTGAGGGAATTAGGGTTGGACACATCTGGGTTGAAGCCAGTACTAAGAAACAGGCTCCTACGACATTTCGGTCACCAAACTGATGGGGACGACGGAGAATCGATAAATTCTGAATACCAAGATGTGGGTGCTAGTGCCTCTACAGGGGTCCGTCTGAATGGTCCTGTCTTCACTCTAAGAGACATTGTTGATAGTTTGTCTGTATTTAGTGGAACTGACTCTTTAGATGTTAGGCATTGGGTTGAAGATTTTGAGAAAAATGCCGAGACAGTGGGGTGGAATGATATACAGAAGTTCATTTATGGTAAACAGCTTCTGAAAGGTGCGGCAAAATCGTTTGTTAGAAGTCAGTCCGGTTTAAGAAATTGGGAGTCGTTGAAGAATGCTTTAATTGATGAATTTGGTGAAATGTTGTCTTCCTCAGAAATCCACAAGATGTTGAGAAATCGTCGAAAAAATCAAACTGAGAGTTACCGCGAGTATTTGTATGCTCTTATGGAGATCGGTAAACCAATTAAGCTAGATGTCCCAAGTCTTTTGGATTACTTTGTTGAGGGTATACCTGATTCTCGGTTCAATAAAGCCATTTTATATCAGGCAAAGACAGTGGAACAGATGAAAGAGCAGATCAAGATATATGAGAAAATTCGTAGCTCGGCGAATAAGGATGCAAAGAGGACTAATGCCCCGAATGATGAACACCCTAAGGAAGAGAAGGAAGGTAGTGTGAAGAAGAATTGTTTCAAATGCGGAAGTTCAAATCATCTGGCTAAGGATTGCGGTGAACAACAATTTAAATGTTTTAAATGCAACGGTGTAGGGCATCGCGCAGCTGATTGTAAGGTCATTAAACCTGAAGTCAAAGAGGAGCGCAGTAATGTCAACACGTTCAGTTACGACAAGGAACCTTTTGATCCAGGTATGAAGTTCAAAAAGGTCACGTTGGGGAATATTGCATTTTATGGTCTCATCGATACCGGCTGCAGCATTTGCACAATAAGAGGTGATGTTTATGACAGGGTACGTAACGAGTTCCAAGTGATAGTAGAGCAACGACGCTTGAAGGGTGCAGGTGCAGGCGTGTTTTATACCCAAGGTTACTTCGAGGCACCAGTTGTAATTGATAGTATTCCGCTAAAAATAAAGTTTTATGTTGTGCGCGCAGAGGATTTAGATTATCCGGCTGTTTTGGGCACTAACCTATTACAGTTTGTGGACTTAATGATAAGGGAAGACGGTGTGGAACTTGTTCCCAAGACTGCTACTAATATTGGGAAGAACAATATCGATGATCATCGGAAGTACATCAATACTTCGGGACTGATGAGCAAATCTATCGATTGCGTTGTAGGAGGTAGTGTTAGAAGATCACATATAGGAAGAGATGTGCCAGTAGCTCAGGGAACGGGAAATATTTCAACTAATGATCAGGAAATGGTAGATGAATTGGTAGTTGACAAGTTGGAGAAAACAGTTGTAGAAGCCATTGTTTTCGAGGATTCGTAGTCGGCTGTGTTAGCGCAGGAAAATGATGATCAGAATATATGTGAAACCGGAAGGAAATCGGGTATGTTGAAACCAAGAGCTAAGGTAAACCTATGTGGTCTAAAGAAGGGAAATCAGAGGGGCTTTAAGGAAAACCGCAGGTCGGAAAACTTTTGGTTGCACCATGCACAGGAAAGGGACAAATATAGGTTTCGCTCGCTAAGAAGTTTCTGGAGCTTTAGGGAAATAGCGAGTAATAGTGGATAGGATATAAATAAGAATAAAAGAGAATATTTAGTTAGTTGCAGAAGAGTTCTATAAAGTTGATTTATTAATCAAAATAAATTGTGTTTTAATTGATTAAAGCCATCAAGCTTAAATCGCAGGGATTTAATAATATAAAAATCCCACATATATATATATATATATATATACATATATATATATATATATATATATATATATCATACCCTGGTTACATAGAATCTTTAAACTCTGCCTAACCATCAGCCATGTTCCCCGGAATTGAAGGAGAGTGAAGGTAGTGTTCATTCCAAAAACCGGAAAAAGAAGTCACGAGAATGCAAAGGACTTCCATCCGATTAGTCTCTCATCTTTTCAGCTGAAAACACTGGAGAGACTCATTGATTTACATGTAAGGCAGCGACTAGAGGGTACAACTCGACTTTCAGGAAGTCAACATGCCTACATTAAAGGTTGCTCCATGTAGACGGCTCTTCATGAGATCGTAAGGGTCAACGAGCGATCCATTGAATTTAAGCTATGGCTGCCTTTAATAATGTCACGACTATGGGAATACAGAGAGCTCTACACGAACTAGGAGTTGAGGATTATATCACCAACTGGCTGGTGTCAATGCTAGAGACAAGAATTGTCATTGAGAATTTAGGCAACAGTGTTAAGACCAAACAAGTTATGGAACAAGGAGGTGTGATTTCACCGCTGTTGTGGCTTATTGTCATTAATACCATCCTTTGCGAATTGGAAGACAAGGGAGTGAAAGTCGTGGCTTATGCGGACAATGTGGTGATACTAGTATCAGGACTGTTTCTGAACGTGATAAGCGATATCATGTCAACTGCTCTGACTACACTCAGCGACTGGGCCAAAGAATGTGGACTAGGAGTGAATCCTGGCAAGACAGAGCTGGTACTTTTCACCACAAAGACCAAGATTCCGATATATATATATATATATATATATATATATAAAGGTTTCCAAATTTAAAAAAAAAAATCTTTTTTACCTTATTTTTGGGATATTTTGCCTTTTCTGACCTTTTTAAAGTTTAATTTGGCTTGTTTTTTCCCATTTTCTGGCAACACCGACAAACAGCTATGCGCTAAACCAATAAAGATAGAAATAAAATTTGTATAAAAAAAAGTATTAGACACGTCTTTTGGCATTTTTTGAAAATGCGAAATACGATAAAAATCGGTTAAAAATGTACTCCTTACATCTTCCAAGGAATCAAACTTTTGAACAAAATTTTTGTTCTTTTGTATTTAAAGAAATAGCAAATAAGTGTTTTTGTACGTTTTGGAAATTTAAATGCTTGCGGGCTGAAAAGGGGTAAATCCGTATGGAAATACGTTTTCATTACTGTAGCTATCTCCTAAACTAATAATTATAGGAAAACAAATTTAATCGCATTATTCCATGCTCAAAAAAAGAGCAGATAGGTGTTTGGTACTTTATGAAAATTAGAACTCTTAGGCGGTAAAGCGTGAATGTTGATACTTTTTGGTACATTAAGTAACTTTTGAACCAATAAAAAAGAAATATATCTTTAATAGTAGTATCCCACCCCTGCATAACAATCTTTACGCGATGTGGTGGCTTAAATGTAGGCTGTGGTCTCTTTCTTGAAGCCTCAGTTGTCCTTCTGGAAGGATCTGCTTTCCTGGAGGAAACTGAGTAATCAAGGTCTAGACGCTAAACGCCTATATGACCAAAGGTTATCCATCCCCTATCCTCTTTCTCCAATTACCCTATTTTCTCCCCTCTTATTCCACATCCTCTTTCCCCCACTTGAAAGTTTAAGGTGGTTCGTAGCAGTGCTGAGAACCTGAATGACTGGTCAGTGGTTAAAGAAGACTAGTCGCTAACAGCTCCCCTCTGGCGACAGGACACGGGCAAGTTGTAAATTTTCTTTGTCTAGTCCATATACGCCGTCCCTGCATGGATGGTCCATCCCCTTACGTGCCTACTCGAGCAACTAAACAAAAAACAAAAAACAAAAACAACAACAACAACAACAAAAAATTGGAAATGGGTATCTCCTCGAAAGACGACCTTCTGGCCTCTAGTCAGGAGACCTTGGTCGAACAAACTGGCAGCAGGGGAAAAAGTCATAGTACCTCGCTGTCACAAAACACAATGGTTCCTCGACAGGATATCAAGTCTGACGACCAATCGAAGGAGAAACGAAAGAAAAAGAAGAGCCAGATAGAAATTCTGAGACAACGCTATGTCAAAGCTCTCTTTGTACTGGAAAAAATTGGCAAGAATGAGGCAAGCAATTCGTCGAAGAGGAGAAAGGTCCAAGATAAAGCGACCGCTCCGGCTCCTTATACAATAACGTCAGCAAGAAGACCGTTTAACGAGGTGGTTGAAGATCACTTGCTGATGGCACTGGCCAACGACAAAAGCGGCTATCTAAATCCTGTGGTTGCAAAATGGGGTTCCATAGAGTCTTAATTGGCTGAACTCGTGATGGAACACGTACTCACCAATAAAGACTCTACAGTTCCTCGTTTTGACTCTGGTGAGATACAACGGGGTTACAGGATAATCAAATGCTTGGACGT
The DNA here is from genome assembly GCA_932274085.1 of Protocalliphora azurea. NCBI lineage: Eukaryota > Metazoa > Arthropoda > Insecta > Diptera > Calliphoridae > Protocalliphora > Protocalliphora azurea. The sequence continues at coordinate 122,637,108 of OW026520.1, read as the reverse complement.
GATCTCTAAAGATTTTCTCAGCAAATGCATCGCAAAGTTTAGCGATGCATGGGAAGGCTTAAGCCTTAAGCTTATCCAATCGGGGGAAATCCCTATGAGACCGCGGGCAAAGGTTTGGTTACCAAAGTTGAGCTGCAATAACCATAAAATACTGCAGTGTCTGAAGCTGCAGAACCCCAGTATCAGGACTGTTTCTGAACGTGATAAGCGATATCATGTCAACTGTTCTGACTGTGTGTCAGAATCCGGGCAAGATAGAGCTGGTACTTTTCACCACAAAGACCAAGATTCCGAGCTTCAGACTACCACGGTTAGAAAACTGTGAACTCACCTTGTCGGACAATGCAAAGTACTTTGGCATTATTTTGGACTCCAAGCTTTCATGGAAGCTAAACATTCAACATAGGGTTAGTTAGGGTTAGGCTACGGTAGCATACTACAATTAATCCTTATCTATCTGCAAGCTTTAGTCCATTTCGTTCAAATAATGCCTTCTGTTCAATCTTCTGTACTAACACAAACTACTGATGCTCAATATGTTACCTACTGATGTTCAGCCCACTACCTCTGTTCAATTTCCTGCTGTTTAACCAGCTACTTCTGTTCAAGCTAGATCTTCCGTTGACCCTCCCATTAACTCAGTTAACAATGAAGGCTCTATTGATAACGCTATAAAACAGTTGCAAGAACAACGTGAATTAATGTTACTTCAGCGTGAAGTAGACATACTTAATAATGAAGTTAAATTTTCTTCATTTAATTTCACAAGTATTGAGTCAATGGTTACCAAGTGGTCTGGAGATAACTCATATGATGTTAAACGATGGATAAGTGATTTGGAGGATGTTTTTGTTTTATTTAATTGCAACGAATGGATGAAACTAATAAGCGCTCAAAGATTGTTATGATGAACTGCATTATTGTACGCAAGAACATTGTATCTTACAAAACTATGATTCTCTGAAACAGGCTCTTTTAGATGAGTTTGTGCAATCGAAGTCCATGCTAGACATATACGAACAACTAAAAAAAACGAAAGCTATAATCAAATAAAAGTATTCAGCGGTATGTCATTGAAATGAGATTGATAGCAGAAAAATCCAACATTCGAGAAACCGATTTGATTATAGCATCAATCATATTTATTTTTTATCAAGCTATTATAATGCAACAGCTGAAAACCCAAATTGATCGTTAACTACACGATAAGTTCAGAAGTAATACGGTGTCGGATCAGACAGTTAATAAATATAACTCACCAAATGAATTAAAGGAGTCGAAAGCAGAAATTCGTTGTTTTAACAGTTCTCAATCGGTCATTTTAAAAACCAATGTTCAAAACCAATACGTGTTAAAGGTTCCTGTTTTAAATGCATAACAATTGTCCCAAAAAAGAAAACAATCTATGGTTGCAGCTGTTGATGATCCTGGAGTAGAAATGCGTAATACTATAACAGCTAATTTGACGGCTATGAATTCTTTGCAGATGGTTAGTGTTGCTTTTCTAGATAAATTAATCAAACGCACTGATATTATTTTTAAAATGTGTTCTCTTCTTGGAACCGGTAGCCGAAAGAGTTTTATTAAATATTCTGAAGTTCCTTTTCCTATAAACAAAATTCCTAAACCTTCAAAGTGTCGTGGTATAGAAAATTATCAATTAAAAATAATAAAGGATATAAAATTAGTTTTTTTAAAATGTTAATTTCTAACTATGGTAACACTGCGTATTTTAACGCTATAATTTCATTTAATTTCTCCTCATATAGAAACATTTGTATATGAAGAAAAATATGTTTCGAAAAAATCTAATAAAATTCAAACAAGGTCGAATTTTAAAAAATGGAAAGCTCCGTTTTCGGTACATTGTATTGTTTTGGTCTTATTTTTTTAAATAATTTATTGTAAAAAATTCATATAACCAAATTTCTTGTGAAAATTTTAAAAATTTCGGACTCATTTGGACGTGGTCTAAAATTTTTATTATGCCATTAAATGCGCGTCTCAAAGGCATTTCTTACGATGCCAAATTTTTATATTGTTTCTTTGGCAGAAATATGAAAAAAGAAATTCAAAAAATACGAAAAAAGAACCTTTTTTAATCTTAATCCAACTCACGAAAGAATAATGCAAGGAGAAAAATTTTAAGAAACGATATCTCAGAATGAAGTAAATTTTCATTTTAGCTGGAAACATAGATACTTCTTATTTTGGGGCCACCCTATTATCATATGGATTCTACAGGAACTATGAAAAATCGAGATCTTTAAGTAGCACCTTTCTAGATGGGATGCCTTCGTAGTATCAGACTAAGAAAGTTTACAGACAAAATCAAAAAGAAGTATATCCCTTCTCTGCTTTCCATCGCCTTTTTTTAATTTTATTTCTATTTGCAATCATATTATTTATTGTATTGTATTTAGTTTTTATTATTGTTATTATTATTTTTGTTGTTATTGTTATTGTTATTGTTTGCTTATGTTGTTTTTAGTAATATTTACTTAATTTTGAATTCAACTTCAACAATATCATCCAAACAAACAGTCATCAAACAAATATTCATCCTTTGCATTCGTTTAGTGAGAGTAAAACACTCATACGCCACATGGTGTTTTTCACATATGAAAAACATAGTTTTTATTTGTCTCAAATATTGTTGTTGTTGCATCAGTATTTGTATTATTTTTAGGGGAATTATGAACTTTTTGTATATATATGTATGTATGGTTAAGTAGACATTTAGGTTTTTATAAAATTTTCTAAAATTCTATTTATTTACTTATTATTATAAAAATTGTCAACAGTGGAGGGTAATAGTGATGAGCGAACACGGAGATTGATGAATAGTTGGGGTATAAATGCTAAAAATTTGGATAAGAAATCATTATTAAATAGCAACATAAAATGCAAAGTATAATTAAATGTAAAAGATGATATTTTCATTTCAACGGCATGAACGTAACATATGATGATCACATACATTCATATGGGGCATTATCAAACATGTTTAACCTGGCTGCAACTGAGACTGCTATATCTCATTGATGTGCCCAAAATAGTCAATGCAGTAGATAGTCTTAAAATTTGCAAAACAAGAGCAAAAATTTAAAAAAAGGTAGTTTTCACGAGGCAAATTTACAGTTCCTAATGAAATAGCATTGATTCGTGCGTGATCTTAGTTTTTCGTTATTTTATGCAATAAAATCGAAGGAGTATTAAAAATAAATTTGTTTAAAAAATTACGTAAAAATTGCATTTTTTGATTTTGTATATTTATATAGCAAATTAATATTTATTTCGAAAGATAAAAATTCTATAGACTAAAAATAATTTATTTGGGTTAAAAGTGAATCACAATATAAATTAACATTTCTGCGTAATAAACTCTTAAATAAAATATATTTTCATATAATATTCGGAGAAATGACTTACGAGCTGATCCGCATTTGTCGCAAAATTTTTAAAAATCGTGATTTTTAATATAATAAATTTTTTTTTAAATTTTCTAGGAAAACCTAAAATATGCCGCACTAATACCAATTGTGTCTTCTGTAAAACTACCCAGCAAAAACTTTTTGGTTCACGATAATGACAACTACTTATTATAGTAGTTTCTTGGTAATGAGGCGTCATTATTATTTACTTACTCTATAAAACATAAATAAGTACTAAATAGTATAATAGCACAGTAATATTGCAATAACGTGGATCAATTGGCTAGAGCGCTGGATTAACAATCAAAAGGTTGTTGGTTCAACCACTGATGCTGTTAGTTTTTTTTTAACAAAATCTCTAAAATATATTTTTCTTAAAAAATAACTTTTATCACTTAAAAATTTTATGTGCGAGATTGTGTGCTGAGTAAGACATTAGTCATTAAAAACGAATGGTAAATTTGTGCCCAAGTTCAAATCTCACTGACAGCAATATTTTCTTGTTTTTTTTTTTGTATTTTTATTTTTGCTTGGATACATATTTTTGAATACCCTTAGAGATTAAAAATAACTACATGAATTTGTGGACAACTCGAACAAATTATTCCGGCAAAACATAAGTAGTTTATTTTTGTTTGGAACTATACCTGCTGGCTTACCAGGAAAGCAAAGTTTTTGCTGGGTATATATAACAAATTTTACTATTTCAAAATGTTTAGCACACCTTTCTCAAAATAAAAAAAAAATGCAAATTATTTTTACAGTGACATATTTCATAAATTTTAGCCTGAATATTTTCTAAATTCTTATATGTAAAAAAAAATTATTCTCATTTTCAAGCACAGTGTTTTCATTCTCTTATTTTTTCTAGAATTCCTATTAGGAATTTTTTTTACTTTGTGGGTCATCAGGTTACCCTTTTTAACCTTTTGTGATAAAAGATACAGAGCAATTTAAAGAAACAGTCAAATTCTATCCAGAGATGTAGCGATTTTCTTTTAAAATGTATATTATTTCGTCTGCGATCTTACAGTCTACAAATCAACTTTTTGTTCGGTTATCAGGGTTCGTTTCGATGTTCATGAACTCTTTGTATTTTTTGTGACACAAAAAAGTGAATTTCACAGCTCACCCTAGTTACTGCGAATAATAACAAATATAAAACAGTGAATGGTAGTAACTTTTTTCGTAATAAAAGTAATAAGTCCTTACTAATGTATACATTTTAATTTAGGTTTAAATATAAAGTATGAAAATTCTACAAATAAGCGTTTTATGGATCAATTTAAGTATGAATTCGAGCTAAAATAAAGTTTATAATTCCTAATTCAATATTTTTATGCTCAAATTAAAATAAGTTTTAATTTGAGACAATCACAATTGGAATTGATTCAAGATTTATATTTCTTAAATCAAGTGCATTTTGGAATTAATTGTTATCTGAAATCAAACCTATTTACGATCACTTTAAGTATGGAGCAAAATTTCTAAAAACAAAACAATAAATCGGATTTAATTCAAACCAAAGTAGGCTTAAATAGAGCTTAAATTAAGAATTTTTCACCATTCTTGAATCAAGTATTTCGCACTTAGTTCAATAAAATTTGTAACGTATTTTTGACACCGCTCCGGATTGATTTAAGTACGGACTACTCAATTTATTTTTTAAATATAATAATTTGTATCAAATTTTTCCGATACAATTGAAATAAATTTACATTAGTTTTGAACACAATTGTCCGAATAAATTGTTTTAAATACTTGCATTAGAGCAAATATTAATAAATTTTTACACACACAAGTATAGGAGACAATATCTCATCTATACAATTGCAAATACATAAACATTAGGGTGGGTGCATTAATATATATAAGGAAGGATCAACATACTTCGCTTAATTAAAAATTCATTTCATTGAACAACGGTTAAGAACAAAACCATAATTTTGAGAATTAGCAAAAACGTAAAATTTTTTGGAGCCATCTTAATGTATGTTTACATGTATATATATGTAAGTATTTATGTGTGTGTGTTTTTTTTTTTAAGTTTGCTTGTTTTTAGTAGTATTTGTATTGTTATCAGTTGTAAATACCGATACACTCACTCATATTCATTTATGCACACACAATATTCTCTTTAAATACATACATACATATGTATGTATTTCTGTAAGGAAGTGTAAATAGGTATAAGCATGCATCTGTATCTATATCATTCCTTATGCATCTTATATAAGTATATATATGTATGATGCTTATAACAATTCATTGTTTTTGGGAAAAAATAAGAAATTATTTTCTTCACCTCTCTTGTAGAAGTTTCAAAAAAAAAAACTCTTTCTTTAATTTCTTCTTAAGCTGCTTCACATAGTTGCATTCACAAACACATACATGTGACACCACACATACGCACGCATACTTAGTTTCATTGTTTATTTGTAGAGACCCTGCAAGCATTTAGGGAATTATTTTTCGAAATAGCTCACTAATTCGCCACTCTTAGAAGTGCAATAGAAGATTTCTCTCAATTTTCCAACAACAAAATATATTAGTATACGAATTGAATCTTCTAGACGTAACTTCTTTAATCACTATTCGAAGTTGTTTGGATAACAGTTACAGTTATCCAAAAACGAAAACACTATTTTTCAACACCTTTTCTAGCATTTGGAAGATTGTTGTTTACCAATCCCCATAATCTGTCGAATTCGGCACTCTAAGATGATTAATAGTAGATTGTGCAAAACTTTACAAAAACAACGCACATTAGGTTCGAAATTTTATCATAAAATCCAGATTTTGACGATTGTTTACATTTCATAATGGTAAAAAGAACAAGCAGAAACAATATAATTTTTCTTAGTAAAAATAAAAATTTTCAAGTGATTAGAGTGAAAAAATATTAACATTAAATAAAATTATTTATGTAAACTGATGTGAAATAAAAAATTCATAAGTTTTAAATAAAAATTAAGAAAATAAGGTAAGCATTTATCATAATTTAAAAGGTATTATTAATATTTCAACTAGTTCTGGGCAAGCGAATAAATTTAGGAAAACATTTTCATTTTCTATAAAAATAAAAAAATATGTTGTTAACAATTTGAGGGCCAGAAAATTTAGTTTTATATAAAATTCTTAATAACTAAAACAACATTTTTTAAAAGTGTGGGAGTTTGACTTATGTATGACATGCCCGCAGCAAAAGTCGCTAATTTTCAGAATAATCTTCTATAGAACAAGAAATTACGAATATATTAAAAATTCAATTTTACAAGTCTATTCTGTGAAAGATTAATATATATTAATATATATATATATATATATATATATATATATGTGTGTGCAGCAATCAAAATTTTGGGAATGCATTGCATTATTTTTAGTAGAGCTGAATTTTTACACTTTAAATTTGAATTTTTAAAATTTTAAATTAAATTTATTTAAAAGTTTGAAAAGAATTCAAAGATTGTTCTGGTTGTGTAGAGTAGATTGTGGTAATTTTTGGTTAAGTAGCGGTATTTATTTCTACGTTTCAAAAATCTTAAATATTGACAAAAATGATTGAAAAAACTTTCAGAGCCAAGATAAAATTTAAATAATGATTTAAAATGGTACATCATCATTAAAATTGGTAATAAAGTATGGAAATGATTAAAAGATCATATAGTTTTTAATAAAGGGAATCTCCTTTATAAAAATGGAAACATTTGAAAGAGAAATTAGAGAAAATTTATTATAAATATTTTTTCAAATATTTCCAAAATTCTTAATAGTCAGCTATGTGTTCAGCGAGAAAGTATGATTTTAGAAAAGTATATGGTGTTCGCCTTGTAAAAAGTGTAATACATTTGTTCTTTAATAATTTTAGGAAAACTGGCGATTTTAGAAAAAAATTTTTATTTATTTTAATTACATAGAAAATTCAATACAAAATTAAAATAAATAATAATGTAGCCTTGTAATATTTAGAAATCGTATATTATATTACTAAACATTTTATAATGCGAACATCATAACATTTCTAAAAATCATACATTGTCGCCGAACATAATAATAACTGCAGGAAATTTTGCAAATATTCTAATAGATGTTAAATTTTCATTTTCTGTAGTAGATACAAGGAAGAGTTATTTTTGTTATTTAAGAAATAAATTACAATATTAATAATTATTCTTATTTTATTATATATATCTACTTTATTAAATTTGAAAGAAACAAATATTCTTTTCTAATTTTGTACTTAAAATATTTTTTAGTATTCTTTTTTAATTTATTTTTTTTTTTAATGTTAATTTGAATTGAAAATATTGTTGTGTAATTAATTTTATTGCTTTCCATAATAAATATCAGAAAGAATTAATTTTGTGATTTAAAAAATTTTAATATTTTTACTTTTGATAATTTTGTTCATTCCTAATCCTACATTTTAAAATATAAGTATTACTGGCATTATTATTTTAAAAATTTTATGCAAAATGGTTTTAAAATTCTGCAAATATTTTCTATCGAAAGTGTAACTACGTCGGCACACCGGGAAGTTGATATGTTTCGCTTTTACTGTTGAATTCTCATATAGTTAGAAATAGCATCTTTTGAGTAACGCTTTAGTGGGGATTGGAAGATTCGAATTAGGATTGTTTATTAGACACTTTTTACTGCGGAATAGTAGATCTTAATACGTGACGTACAAAACTTACTAAAGCGTTACGAATTCTGATCTACTTAGTAACACCGTTCGTTAAGAAATGTGCCACTAAGAGATAGTTCCTTTTGAGTAACGCTTTAGTGCGGATTTGAAGATTCGAATTAGTGACATTCAATAATGACTAAAGCGTTACTCAAAAGGAACTATCGCTTAGTGGCACAGTTCTTCCCGAACGGTGTTACTAAGTAGATCAGAATTCGATAGTTAAAGCGACGCATATCAACTTCCTGGCGTGTCGATATAGTTACGATTTCGATAGATAATGTTTGCAGGGGATGATTTTGTAGTTTTGTAAAAGTATGGCAGTATTGTTTTGTTTTTCATTTCTTTAATTCTTTAGTATTTTTGTTTAAACTACTCTCATCATCATCTGTATTTGTAATTGCTCCAACAAGATCAGAGCATTTGAAGAATAAAATTAAAAAAAAAACTGGCTTTAAAATTACCTAACTAATTATGTTTACTGAAGCCATAGTAGTTGCTTTAATAGTACTATGACTCTTATTTAAAGGAACATAATTTCAGCGTCCTTTTTTAGACAATTCATGACAAAATAGACAAACTGGATTGCTCTTACTTTAGATATATCTCCACTTTATAAATTGAATTTATTTTTAAATCGATAACTCATTGCGAAGATGAGTGAATGGAGTTAAATCTCTCACTGTGACGGAAAAATACCTTCACCGTCTCCTGTACAGTTAGATGTAATGAAGTAGCTCTTACATCATTTCAGAAATGATTCTTACAACTCTCATATCCAGAACATCAAGAGCTACATATTATTGTATAACATCCATAAACACAAATGAATTCATACATTCTACAGTGGCGTAGAATCAAAAGTTTTTGGAAATAAATCTATAACTTCTAATCTGCTGGTTGGATTTATATAAAATTTTACACAGACGTAGCAGATAAGCGTGCAATTTTAAATACCCCTCAGGAGCGGAGCTATTTAGGTCCAAAATAGTTTAACTGTAACATAGAACATTTTTAACTGCTTGTCAAATTTTTTTCTTATTCGATTTCAAATATTTCAAAATCTTCTTAGAACGCTAGATTTAATTTTACAAAATCTTGGTACAATTTTTTCGATATATATATCCCAATAGTTTTGTCTGACTTTCTAAATTTTTTACCCAGATCTTGTGCAAATGTAAATGGGCTGTAAAGTAAAATTTTTGTAAAAATTAGTTTTTGGGAAAAACTATAAATATTTGATCTAATTAAATCATAGTTTGTTAAGGTAAATTAAAGAAATCATTTGAAATAGTAAAGTGTAGACAAATTTAAGGTTTTTGTAAAAGGAATCCCAAAATTCCTAAAAAACCGACAAAAATCCCAAGTGTTTTTTTTTTTTAATTTAGCCCATAAAGTCCACATTTATTATAGGTTTGGAAGAAGACATTAGCAAACTCTTTGGAACACATAAAAGTTTTCGAAACTGCTTTTGGAATTTTAGATCATAGAGACTAAATAAAAATTTTGATTTAAAATAGGTCAAATTCGGGAGGGTCTGAATATAGTTCTGTTGAGTATTTTGGCTTGCTTTTAATACTAAAGTTATTTCAATAAATATACCTTTCAGAAAAATGTTAAATTATTACATATTCTTAAGTAAAACTTTATTTTAAAGAAAAAATACTAAAAACCATAATTTTTGCAATTTTCAATTTCAAAATCGTTTATTTTTGGACTCAGAAGAGATATGAACTTCTAGTTTTTTTTTTTTTTTTTTTTTATTTTATAGATAATTTTATTCTTTAACCATTTGGGTAAAAAATTTCCAAAATCAGACAAAAATATTACTCTGAAAAAACTGCAACAAGATTTTTTTAACATTAAGATAGTTGAAATTTCAAATGCAAATAACTTGAAAACTACAAGAGATAAATAGCACATGGAAGCATGTTTTTCATAGGCCTTATCGAGAGCTTTAAGAAATGTAAAATATTTGAAATCGCTTAAGAAACAAAACTTGGGCAGTCGACAAAAAATTTTCTATGTCAGAGGTACTTTAACTTGAGCCCTAAGTGCACGGCTCCTAAAGGGTATATAAGGCTTCCCTTCCAAACTTAAAATCTTACGTGAAATTTTATGTAAATCCAACCAACCAATTAGAAGTTATAGATATGTCCTATCGAGAGTTGTGAGAATATTTTAAATATTTTATATTTTTAAAGGCATATTTTGGGTACATATTTTCTGTTACCACCACTGCCTAATTACTATTGTGAATGATAATTACTTTCTTTGTCCTCATTATCCGTTCCTGGTATTTCTTTTACTTTTTTTTTTGCATATGTTCATATACATCTTAAAAATATTTAAGAAAAATTTGCAGCGGTAAAATATAATTACAAAATATATATTTTTCTTATCAAATTCATGTATTAATCGAACTCAATTCTGTTAAGAAGTTAGCTCGGTTCCTAAATCAAAAAGTATGAATTTTTTATAGGTGATGTAAATTTAATTAAATTTTATATTTGCAATTTTATTTAAATATATTGATTGTATTAGCCAATATATTAATATTTGTAAAACCTCCTGTCTATACTTGGTGTGCATAATCTCTTTAGAAATTGGCAGGCTTCACACAAAGTTTTCAAAAATTCATAACACTCTCTAGTAATGTCTAGCACAACATGTTCCTTCCAGCCTACCCATTTTTTTTTTTTTTTTTTTCAAAGTAGGATTTCTTTACCGACCAGTGTTATTTTTAGAATACAAAGAAAAAATTAGTTTGGAAAACAGATATAAATAAATTGGAATTTAATTTTAAAAAAATATTTAAATATGTTTACTATTTAGATACACTGAAGGAAAAATGACGTTGCAAAATAGACAACGGTTGTGTTAACATTGCCTTCTTATACGATACCTATTTTTTGAAAACTTTCGTTTTTAACTTGTTAACATGTGTGTTTGAAATGACAATATAATGTTTTCAAAACATAAATCAGAAATTAATTTCATTGGCCAAAAGTCCAATTTTTTGTTAGTACCGATTTGTAAAATTTTAATGCCATTTAATAGCAAATATATTGAAACTAAGGTGACCAAAAAATTATATCAAAATATTGGTAATTGTAGGCGTGGTATGCTGTTAAAGACAAATATTTTATGTTGTTTTATGAAGAAATATGATTTTTGTAAATTTGATCAGAAGTAAATTATCATTACTCGCAAACTACGAGGGCGGATCATTAAGTCCGCGACTTTTCGAAGTTCCTTTGTAGTTATATGAAATGCAACACTATTCCCGTTCAAGTAGCACCTGTTAATAGACTACTGTAAAATTTTGAGCAAGTGTAGTTATTTACTTTGCGTAAAAAATAGGTTTTTTCGAGGTCCTTAAAATAGGCATTTGTTTGGTCAATAATTTCATCGTTGGAGCTGAATCTCTTTCCACCGAGCCATTTCTTTAGGTTTGGAAATAGGATGTAGTCACTAGGTGCTAAATCCGGAGAATATGGCGGATGAGGTACCAATTCGTAGCCCAATTCATAGAGTTTTGAAACCACACTGCCATATGAAATGCCTATGGCATCAACAATCTTACGCAATTTTACTCTTCGATCGGCCAACACCATATCGTCTATTTTTTCGATATTTTCGGGTGTACTGACCTCAATTGGCCACCCAGAACGTTCAGCTTCATTTGTACTTGTGCGACCACAACGAAAGTCAGTAAACCACTTTTTTACCATTGAAAACGATGGTGCAGAGTCCCCATAGTATTTATCGAGCTTTTTCTTGGTTTGATTGACGGTTTTTTTTCGCAAAAAATAATGTTTAATGAGCACTCGAAATTCACTTTTTTTCATTTTTAGAAAAATACACGAGGTTATATGTTTTAAACAGCTGTTAAACGCAAAATAAATGACGACACTTGCTCAAAATTTGATAGTAGTCTATTAAGAGGTGATACTTGATGGGAATAGTGTTGCACGGACGTATTGATCCTCCCTAGTATTATCGATAATTGACTGCACTTTTTTTGCCATTTTGGTAGGCTAATAATCTTTAAAAAATGGTATGATGTGTCACTGTACCGTTTATACCCTGCTGTGTTAGTAAATGTTTTCTCAGATACTTTTAATTAAATTTTAATTTTAGTGGCATAGAACTTTTGAGGCTCAAAAGGGGTTAAACAAAAGAAAGGCGAAAATGTCCTCTTTAACTCATTATGTACTTTTGTACCTGCCTGGACCCTTTTGAATGAAATTACTGCCAAAATTTTTTCATGGAACACTTACTAAAAGTTAGTTATGATTTGGATTTTAAACCTACAAGATCAATAAGAAACAACGACATCAATAAGGAGTTAAGGATTTAACGAGTTAAGGAGTTTAAAAAAGAAACATGTTCAGGAAGAAGTTCTTAAATATGGGTTGAACATAGATCAATCAAAACAGGGATCACTCAATTCGAGTGATGGGAACACAGTACGAAGATTCTTTTCAGATCCCAAGAGATCAACTAAAATAATAGGTCTTGATATAAATCTTATTTCCAGATTTAAAGAATTTATCGATGTACTTGTATGTAATGAACAAATTGATGCTAGAAAATTTGGGGATTATGCGAAGGAAACTGCACGAATATATACAACCAAATATGCAGGGAGAAATTTATCTGCAACAGTTCACAAAATCCTTTATCATGGAGAAGATATCATTAAGCATCATTTAGTACGACTTGACAGCAGAGACCTGCGCCGAACGGCTGAAATTCGGCTAAGCCGAGCCGCCGAGAAAAATTTGGAAGCCGCCGCCGCCGTAAAATTTTCAGCTTAACTCGGCTTAAAAGCAGCCGCCGTTTTTATTATTATTTTTTTAATATGTTAAAAACGAAACTTCTTTATTATTTTAATGCAGTAATTGCCATTGCTGGAAAAAATCTTGTTCTATTTTTATGAAAAATGTTAATCAATGGGACATGAAAATAACAAATTTTTAATTAGAAAAATGTGTGTGTAATATCAGCCGGCTGACAGCCAATTTTAAGCCGCCGCCGCCGATAAAATTCCTCGGCGCAGGTCTCTGCTTGACAGTCTATCAGAGGAAGCTCAGGAAAAAAGAAAAAAGGATTACAGATTTTATTGAGTGCACAACACTAAAAAAATACCACGAAATTCTACAAATGAATCTATTTAATATATTACTGGCAGCGTCAGATCGGCTCATCTCCAGCATTCAAAGTCAATAGAAGGTAGAACGTCACGATTTAGATGAAGGAGCAAAAAGGTTGCTAGAAGGCAGAAATAATATAGAACTAAATATGAAATATTTGGAGGCTATTTTCCAAGCGAATGAATAATAATTATAATTTTCTTTTATTATTTAAGGAAAAAATAAAATAAATATTAAAAAACTTTTAGTTATTATAAAAAATAAAATTATTTGTCTAATATTTAAATAAAAAAAATTAACTTTAAAAAAATCGTAATTTTTTTATTCAAAAACAACCGATTCTAGTGGAACTGGTTCTTTAAGAAGCGGTTCTAGTAGAACCTGTTCTAGAATTGATACCCGTTCTCAAAATTATAACTTTTTTTAGAAATAAAACTGATTCAAAAAAGAAAAAATCCGCATTTTCATACAAAATGCTGAAAAAAAATTTCAATTTTAGCCTTAAATTTCTCAACAACTGCTGAATCAATTAAATGAAACTAAAACTGAAGAAAAATTCAATAAAATAACTCTCCATAAAAAAAATCTCAAATATCATTATCGATTCTGAGCCACTGTGCGCTGACGCTTTGTGTTACAAAATTCAAGCCATTAAATCTTCACACGTCGAACACAGCTTGTGAACAAGTTTATGGATATTTGTGCCGCCCACAAATGCACAGCTTCTGATGCACGAATAATATGCTTTCAATTATTTTTAATATAAATTATATAAAAAGCAAGTAAAAGGTGAAATTTTTTTAACATTTATCAGGATGTGCGGTTTTCTAAAATTGTTTGTTTTTTAAATTCAAAATTTAAATGCTTATGATTTCGTAAAAGTTTTTTCACCATTTCTTTTTTACAAAATTTTGTAATTTGCTGTTAAATAAATAAATAAAAATATATTAAAAAAAATCTGTAAAAATGTGTGACCTCGTATGGCGAAAAAAAGTCTCAATTTAGTCAAATCTTGATTCAATTTTTTCAATACCAATATTTTTATCCGATTTTCCAAAGCTTTTACCCAGTTAGTTAAAGAATAAAAAAAACTTGAAGTCGATATCTCTAACGTGTCCAAAGATAACCAATTTTAAAATTGAAAATTGAAAAAATTATGGTTCTACACTCTTTTTTTCTCTAAAATAAAAATTTTTTAAAAACAAACATATAGTAATTTTATACTTTTCTGAAAGATATTTTCACAGTAATGATTGCAAAATTAAAATCAAAATAAAAAACCTAATAGAACTAAGTGAAGACTCTCCAGAATTTGAACTATTTTATATAAAAATTTTTAATTTAGCCTCTATAATCGAAAATCCCAAAGGCTGGTTCTGCAAAATGTTTTCCTAAGACTATGCATTCTCAGGATGAAAATTGTTCGCGATTCATCATAGCGAGGCCAAAACATGACTCGAGGTAGAGCATGTGGATTAATTTGTCCATCTTTGCTAATCCTCGATAAATACTGCAGTATCTTCAACAAGTTGGTTAATTTCTTCATTGCGAAGCAGGGAAGCAGTTTTGGCTGGTTCATTCGCAACAATATTGCCCTGGGTATTTGAATAACCCCTTACCCAGATAAGTCTTAGGTTTAAACATCTCGCTATCTCATTTAGAGATGACCGGCATTCATGTACCAACTCGTATGTCGAATAAACACCAGGTAAAGATTGAAATGCGTCTTGAATATCCGTACAAATTTCCACCCCGAATACCCTGTAGTACATTAGCCAGTTTACCGCTCTTTTTAAGGCCGAAATATGTTGTCTTACCGGGTAATAGAAGCATATTTCCATTCGATATGGCATCGAAGAGTTTCTCAAATCACTAACTATTACGCAACATGTTTACATTCTTTTACATCTCATTGTCATCATCATGATTATTATTTTCATTCGCAAACAAATAACAGTTAGTCAGTCAGCCAGTCGGCTGTTGTTTTGTCGTTGTCATCATCGTCGTCATGTTGTTTATTGTTGTAATTCTGTTTTTCTGTTTTATTGTAGTTATTTTGCTTTTTCGGTTTCGTTTGATTTGGTTCGGTTTTGTTGGTTTTGGAATGTTTTGTGTATTTTGGTGTGTCATCAAACACTGCAAGCAAGAAAAAAAAGCTTTTTTTTTCTCATTTCATTCATCTACTTACTGCTGCTCTGCTTATTCTATATTCTTGCAATTGAAAAGGTTTGTTTCATTTCATTTTAACGTATTTTTTTTTTGTTTTTTCTTCATTCTTTACTTGTGCTGTTGTTGCTGTTGTTTGTTCTGTAGAAAACATTGAATATTGTTGTCTTATTAAGTACAAAGTATGAGTTGTCGTTGTGTTGCTGCAGCAAACTTGTATTGTTGTTTATTTTGGAGGATTTTAAGATAATGATGGTGATGATGATGATGTTGCTGCTGCTGTTGATGATGGTGGTACGTAGAAGTTATTGTTGTTGATAAAGATGAAGGAGGTATGCAAAAGAATATACGTGTATGCGTGTGTATGTGTGTGTGTTCACAGAAATGAATTGTAAATAAAAGATTGAGTTGTTGTTCAAATAACTTTTGTTTGAATTGGTATTTGTAGATATTTATAAGGGTTAACAAACTGTATTCAAGTAAAAATATTTTTTTTTTTTGCACTAGTTTATTTTTGAGTTTTGTTAATGTTGACATTTTTGTTGTATTTATTTTTTTTTGTGCTTCTATATTGTTTTTAGTAGTAACAAATCAAAGATAAGAAAATGTTATATTGTATGAAGAACCACAATATCTTAATTATGGCTCCAAGATGATAATGAAGATGATGATGTTGAAATCAATAATTTGTTTCTAGTTATATTTGGCATTAATGTTGACATTGTATTGATATTTGCTAAAATATTGGTCTTTAGGAGCATTAAGTTTTAATATTTATTGTGATTTATGTATATGGTAGTATCATTACAAGGAATAAAGATTCATTGTGACAATTTTATTAGCAAGAAATAGACAATAGATTTGAATTCCCATATTACCATAAAGAAGTGTCATGATCTCTTTATAAAAAAGATAAATTAATAAAAAATATTTAATATTATTTTGGATGTATTATGTAGGAGTACAGTATATTGATATTTTAGTTCCTAATTCCGATCATAATACTAGGCAACATATCCAATCAATCCCACATATTAACATATATGCTTTTGATAGATATCGGATTTGTATAAAATGCTTTGATATTGTTGTTTCTTTTCATTAAAAGATGACCCTTAATTTTTCATCTATGCTCAGGCGAGGATCCATCTGAAGAAAGAAGAAAATTACCATACAAAACAAAAAAATAAAAGTCTATAAAATGCAATTAAATTCTTTATATAATAACATTTTACAAAATCTGTGCAAATAAAATGTATCAAAAATATTGATACACATACGTAAGTATGTGTAACATTTATGTAAAATATGCCATATAAAATTTATATGCGATATATTAAATCTATGCAATATCTTAGTAGTTATGCGTCCTTAAAATTTAACATATATATTAATTTCACGGAAAGATCGTACACTAGCGGGACGTTAGGACGTCTTTGGGTCTCTGGGTAACCTAAATAACGATGAATCAATAAAGACCTTTAGTATATATAATTGATTTTTCTACAAACCGTTCAAAAAAAACTATGTGTACTTAAATTTTATATAGACATAATCTCGTAAAAACGTGCAACTTTAAGGTAAATTAGGTTCTTAATTTTTCTGGCAACAATGACGGGAAGTCTAGAATAACACGTCAACATGTGTCAGTAATAACAAAAATACATAACAAAAAAGATGTTATTACCGAGTAACTAGCAAATTTTTGTATTTTATATCATCAAATCGAATACACAATTGCAGTCTTTTTATCATACAATCAATTCTTAACATAGAATCAATTGACCTCAGCAAAATAACCAAAAATTGTCCATACAAAATTACATTTTATTATGGAATATAAAAATATTTTTTTTAATTTTTGAAATTTGTAAATAGTTTTGAAAAGTAATAACATCAATTTAGAATGTTTATTACATTAATATATTATTTAATTAAACGATTTCTAAGAATTAATTAAAATGTTATTTGAAAAATATTTTCTGTGTTGCATAATACTTCTCTAAGTGACAGTTTTATCACTTAAATAAATATATTTTTTAATTACACTAACAAATTTAATTATTACCTAAAAATCTTCAGCTTTATACACTTTATAAAATATTTATAAATATTTTTTAAAAACTAAAAAAAAATCAATATAATATTTTTTTTTAATAATTTTACTATCTGTTTCTCTATGTCGAACGGAAAATTCGTTTCGAAAATTTTTATTTAAAACAACAATAAAATGTTAAATTTATTTGTTGTTTTCCAAACATTTTACTCAAACGAATTTTTCTTTCCCGTTATTTTTCTGGTAAAAAGAAATTGTTGGAATATAAGTTAGTAAGTCCCTTAACTTGAAAGATGTTAGTAAAATAAAAAGATAAACGTTTAAAATTCTTAAGGATAACTACAATAAAAATAAACTAAAGCTAACATATTTTGGTAATACACTGCCTCCACTTGAATAAGGAATCACATTTTTTTAACTTTAAATAAGTATATCTGCTAAACTAAAGTTCAGAAAAAAATAATTTTTTTCGCAACCAAATTTTAAAGTGTTGGCTTTAGTTTCCTGAAGAAATAAAAAATATACATATTTTGTTATACTAAAATTATGCATTTATTTAAAGACATGTATTTCTGTGTTACTTTTTCGTGTGTCACTTGAATAAGGAATATTTTACAATTAAGCAAACTGTAATTTATTTTAAAATTTTAGGTTATAAAAATGAAAGTTATTATCTTCTAGCATTCAATTAGTAATGAGTACTGCCACTATTTTTAGAAATAACCTCAAAAATGCGATTTGGCATCGACTTGTATAATGACTCTAAGTAATTTAGCGAAATTGAAATCCATGCTTCTGTTATTGCATCCTTTAAGAATTCTATTGTCTCAAATTGTTTTCCTCCTTCATAAATTTTTTCTTGCAAGCTAACCCCAGACATTTTCCATTGGATTCAGGTCTGGTGAATATGGGGGCGTATCCAAAAGTTGAATACCTTGTTGATTAATCCATTGTTTTACTGCTCTGGCGGTATAAATCGAAGCGTTGTCGTGTTGGTACGTCCAAGGTATGGGTCCAAAGAAATCATTAAATTTTGGAAATGCTTCCTCCAAAATGTTTTTATAAGTCGTTGCAGTCATTTTGTTGGATACAAAAACAATTCCATGGTACCATAATACGAAATGGCACCCCATACCATTATTTCGCCCTCTCGGCTGTGTCTGCGACTCAAAAATAATTCCTCCTTATTTAGGTCATGGAAGTAATAGTTATACCCGTCGGGACCATCAATATTAAACTTTTGTTCATCGAAAAATACAACTATAAACCATTTGTCGGATCATGTCATTGTATTTTTGGCAAACAGTAGACGTTGTGATTTGCGTTTTTCATTAAGTGGTGTTCTTTTTTTTTGCAGTTTTCGTCGGACTATGTATGGGCACGACTTTAAAATACGGTGCACTGTTGTTAGACTGGCACCGACTCCACTTTTTTCACATATTTTTGATACCGACATGGCAGAATTTGATGCAATTCTAAGAATTTTTCATCTTTCTTTTGGAGTTGTTGCAATTTTCTTCCCCCCTTTCATGTCTTTTTTACACAACTGTCTTTCCTCTATTAATGTTTTTGGCTATTTGGACCGGATTCTGATCCTGAGATTTCAAAATCAGAATTTTTTCTTTTTCAGAGTTATGAAGTGCCTTACCACGTCCCAATTTGAATAAAAGCTATTTAAAAACTATCAAATTAAAAATTCTCTAGCCGTTTATATTGAAAGAAATTCAAATCATAACCTTCCTGATTAATATTAAAAAAATTCCTTATTCAAGTGACTCACAGACCACAGAAATACATGTCTTTAAATAAGTGAATAATTTTAGTATAACAAAATATTTATAATTTTTATCTCTTCAGGAAACTAAAGCCAACACTTTAAAATATGGTTGCGCAAAAAATTATTTTTTTCTGAACTTTAGTTTAGGAGATATACTTAATTAAAGTTAAAAAAATGTGATTCCTTATTCAGGTGGCAGGCAGTGTATGTACGTGTAAATATGAAATTTGATGACGGTATCATAGAATTAAATGATCCACTGTATACGGAATTTGTTTACTCCCCCGACCAGCAATCACAAACTCCTTTGACCAAAAGAAAAAAAAAACAAGCGTAAGTTCATCCTGTGCCTACAGTACAATCAATGCTTTGATAATGGCTGTAGAAGAGCACCCATGTGTTTAGGAGTACACTTGCTCAGACTACAAAGACCAATACAAGCGAGAGCAGGTATGGCGAGAAATCGAAACGAAATGAATTCGGGACATACGATGAAGGAATGCAAGGCTAAATGGGCAAATGCAAGAACGACTTTTCCGAACACTCCACCATTTTGATACACGGCCATTGCAACATCAACAACAGCCATTAGCACATTACTATGCGTACCTTTATAATTAGAAAATGTGCTTCCCGAATTCGGTGGCGCTACCATCAACAGCTCCTAAACAATTCGGAAAATTGCAAATCGTATTAAATTTAAACGCTATTTTATTCTATTTTTCTGATGTGGATGGTACCTATAAAGAAGAATGCATATGTATACACATGCATACATACATACGTACATACATACATACATACATACATACATACAATTTATAAATATTTAGCATTAACGTACCTTTAGGTATTAATTTTTCAATGATTCGCAAATTGCATCACAAACACTTGGTACAAAAAGTGAAATAGTACTAGCGGCAATACGGAAGAAGACTGATAGACTTTTATAGCATTCTTGTTCTGAAATAGCCTCACGCATATTTGTGTCTCGTTTTTCAATTAGTGGTGACACTAGTTGCATCAATTTTTAAATAAAAAGTTTTGATTTTCTATTTATCTAAACTTCATTAATGTTTTTTCGTTTCACTTAATTAAATAAATTTTTTACAGATTTATAAGTACGAGGGCGGATCAATATTTCCCTCGTAATTATATGAAATGCAACATTATTCCCATCAAGTACCACCTGTTAATAGACTACTGTCAAATTTTGAGCAAGTTTCGTCATTTACTTTGCTTTTAACAGCTGTTCAAAACATTCAATCTCGTGTATTTTTCTAAAAATAGAAAAAAAGTGAATTTCGAGTGCTCATTAAACATTATTTTTGCGAAGAAGACCGTCAATCAAACCAAGGAAAAGCTCGATAAATACTATGGGGACTCTGCACCATCGATTTCAATGGTAAAAAAGTGGTTTACTGACTTTCGTTGTGGCCGCACAAGTACAATTGAAGCTGAACGTTCTAGGCGGCCAATTGAGGTCAGTACACCCGAAAATATCGAAAAAATCCACGATATGGTGTTGGCCGATCGAAGAGTAAAAGTGCGTGAGATTTTTGATACCACAGGCATTTCATATTGCAGTGTGGTTTCAAAACTCTATGAATTGGGCTACGAATTGGTACGTACCGAATTGGTACGTTTTGGAAATTCAAATGCTTGCGGGCTGAAAAGGGGTAAATCCGTATGCATATACATTTTCATTACTCTAGCTATCTCCTAAACTAATAATTATAGGAAAACAAATTTAATCACATTATTCCCTGCTCAAAAAAAGAGCAGACAGGTGTTTGGTACTTTCTGAAAATTAGAACTCTTAGGGGGTAAAGCGTGAAAGTTGATACTTTTTGTTACCCTAAGTAACTTTTGAACCAATAAAAAAGAAATATATCTTTAATAGTAGTATCCCACCCCTGGATAACAATCTTTACGCGATGTGGTGGCTTAAATGTAGGCTGTGGTCTCTTTCTTGAAGCCTCAGTTTTCCTTCTGGAAGGATCTGTTTCCCTGGAGGAAACTGAGTAATCAAGATCTAGACGCTAAACGCCTACATGACCAAAGGTTATCCATCCCCTATCCTCTTTCTCCAATTACCCTATTTTCTCCCCTCTTATTCCACATCCTCTTTCCCCCACTTGTAAAGATCACTTTCTGATGGCACTGGCCAACGACAAAAGCGGCTATCTAAATCCTGTGGTTGCAAAATGGGGTTCCATAGAGTCTTAATTGGCTGAACTCGTGATGGAACACGTACTCACCAATATAGACTCTACGGTTCCTCGTTTTAACTCTGGTGAGATACACCGGGGTTACAGGATAATCAAATGCTTGGACGTGATCTCTAAAGATTTTCTCAGCAAATGCTGAAAAGATGAGAGACTAATCGGACGGAAGTCCTTTGCATTCTCATGACTTCTTTTTCCAGTTTTTGGAATGAACACTATCTTCACTCTCCTCCAATTCCGGGGAACATAGTTGAGGGTTAGGCAGAGTTTAAAGATTCTATGTAACCAGGGTATGATGTAACTTTTGCACTTTGTAGCATCCGTAGTATACTACCATCACGCCCTGCAGATTTGTACGGAGAGAAGCTATCCATTGCCCATGAAATTTTCTCAACGGATATTATATCATCCTCGATTCCTTGCGAGGATTTAATATGAAGTATGGGGTAGGGAATTTTTTTTTTTTTAGCTGACAACCATTGTTTTCTATTGTCAGCATGGTTGGAGGGTTCAGGACCAGTGTAGCAGATTACAGCTTGAGCTACACAACTTTTAGGACTACTATTTCCTCTTTATTCTTTTTTACTTCCGTTTGTTTTCGTGTTTATATGTATATATGCTACCTAAATTTAAAATCTGATGTAACTGATTCAATTTTTTTTTTTTTTTTTTTTTTTTTTGTTACTTATTCCTTTGGGAACCTATTACACCCACTCTAACGACGAGCACGGCCGAATAATAGGTAGCAAAGTTCCCAAAATCATTCAACTCAACTTTTAGAATCGTAACACCTTCGCAACTCTATATTTGTTTATTGTTCTCCATCTATTATTTGCTTTGTCGAAACCTAGCGGTATTGAAACTGACACCGTTGAGAAAACATCATCAACATTCGTTACCATAGTAGTCTCTATGCGCAGAGACCCAAACAATAGTAATGTATTGCAACCGAATTAGCTCGAACCACTATTTGAGGTTTTTGTTTACGATTTGAGTGATAGAATTGAATTTTGACTATCGACAAATATACCAATATTCCCCTGAATATTTCTATCACAAAGTAAAAACACTTGTTCGTCAAGAAAACGATATGAAAGTCTTATTCCAAAATCTTCGGATAAGACACCTGAACCAACACCACAGTTCATCTTAGAGCCATCGGTATATATGATATTGTAATGTTCGAAAAAGTTTCCCATTCTAAATTCACTTCTGGAAGGAAATAAGACATTTGTAGTGGCTTCGAAGTCTATATGGGGAGGCATGTAGTCAAAGTGTTAATTCAGTGTCGATTCAACATCCTGGAGTGTCCATATGTTCGTGCTTTCCAGCATCCAAATCGTATATAATCTTACCGCACTATTAGCTGATGAAGCCATTATATGAAGACCTATGGGTATAAGGTGCACAATAGTATTCAGAAGGACTAAATCGTAGAGGACCTGTAATACCAATGTATAGCTGATCCACTAAGTATTTCTTATTTGTGGCGGTCCACCATACAAGAGATCCATATCTGACAATAGGCCTTACTATTACCGTGCACAGTCACTGGACTTACAGTTTTGAACTTAAGCCCCATTTTACACTGAACATCTTATGACATGGGACTTATGAACCCACAGCCTTATGAATTACATTCAGTTTCTATCTATATACCTATCTATGTTAATTTAAAGTCCTGAATAATGCCCAGGTACTTTGCATTGTTTGACAAGGTGAGTTCACAGTTACCTAACCGTGGCAGTATGAAGCTTGGTATTTTGGTCTTTGTGGAGAAGAAAACCAGTTACGTCTTTACTTTACTCCTAGTCCACTTACTGCGGCCCAGTTGCTGAGCGTCGCCAAAGCACTAGACATGATATCATTTATCACGTGGAGAAACATTCCTGATACCATTATCTGTACATTGTCCCAATTTAGGAGGATATTACATTACCTTGAGGTGCTCTCCGTCTTACTTGAGTTAGTTTCACACTGTTGCCCAGATTTTCTATGATTATCCTCGTCTCTAACATCGCAACTGGCCAGTTGATAATATATTCTTCAATTCCTTGCTCATTTAGAACCCTCTGAATCGCCATGGTGGTGACATTGTTAAAAGCACCTTCTATGTCCAAGAAAGCTACCATTACATATTGTTTGAATTCAAATTTTCGTTCTATACTTATTACAACTTCGCGGAAAAATGTTTCTGTAAATCGACCCTTTAGATGTTGACTTCCGAAAAGTCCTGAAGTACTCTCAAGCCGCTGCCTCATATTAGATCAATAAATCTTTTAAGTGTTTTAAGCAAGAAAGATGATAAGCTTATCGGGCGAAAGTCCTTTACTGTCTCGTGACTTCTATTTCCGAATTGTGAATGAATACTACTTGAGTAACAGGCAGAGTTTAAAGATTATATGAAGTCAGGGAATGATGATTGAACTTAATTTTGCTTTTTTTAATAGTTAGCCAAATAAAGTTTAATTTTTTTTTATTTCTGCCACAGATATTACGAACAACCTTGAATGTAATCATTTAGAAACTAAAGTAAAAGTTGCATTGATTTAAACTTACAAATATTAAACTATTGAAATTAATATTATTTTAAATTAAAAACTATTTATTAAATTCACAACACTTAATATATTAATCTAAAAAAAATAACTAATTAACCTTAAAATATTTGAAAAATGAATTTAAAATAAATTCTAAAATAAACAAGTTTGTTATAATAATAAATTGAACAGTAGTAAACTAGTTCACCTAATGTACGATTTTCAAAATTTCATTGCTAACATAATTAACACATGTTGTACAATAAAAACAAATAATTATTTGAATTAATTTTTTCTGTATTGCTATTAATTTCTTAAAAATTTACATTCTTAAAATTTACAATAAAGTAAATACACAAAACTACACCTGTGGTGCGATTCAGTAACTTTTTTTAACGATAATCGAATCGTTAAAATTAGTAAACAACAAAATTGTCGATTTAGTTATTCTCTAACACTTTTAACGATATTTGTTTGCGTTAACTTAAAGACAAAAATTTTTGTGTTGTTAATATATTGACAAAAATTAGCCGAAAAGTCAACCCAATGATTCAGTGGTTGTTTTGTGGTTGTAGTCTGTGCTTCCATGTTATAGATGGTGCTTCTACGTTTCCGAATCTTCTTTTAGGAGTAGTGGTCATTTTGAAGAAAACCATTAACAGAAACACATCTTAATCAATATCAAATACATAATTTAATCAATTACGGTCTTAAAATTGTTAAACAAACTTCGATTTGTTTCAAATTTATTTGTTTTTCTTTTTTATTTGGTTTTGAACCTTACTATTATTTCGGCATTTCCTTGTGGAGAGCTGCCACACGAAATAATAGTTATATACAATCGTTTAAGAGTACTTAGTGAATCACATAATCGTTACTGCAAACAACAATTGCTATTGACAAGTTTTACGATTGTCGAATCGTTAAAAGTTACTGAATCGCACTACTGTAGTGCGATTCAGTAACTTTTAACGATTCGACAATCGTAAAACTTGTCAATACTACTACTACTGTAGTGCGATTCAGTAACTTTTAACGATTCGACAATCGTAAAACTTGTCAATAGCAATTGTTGTTTGCAGTAACGATTATGTGATTCACTAAGTACTCTTAAACGATTGTATATAACTATTATTTCGTGTGGCAGCTCTCCACAAGGAAATGCCGAAATAATAGTAAGGTTCAAAACCAAATAAAAAAGAAAAACAAATAAATTTGAAACAAATCGAAGTTTGTTTAACAATTTTAAGACCGTAATTGATTAAATTATGTATTTGATATTGATTAAGATGTGTTTCTGTTAATGGTTTTCTTCAAAATGACCACTACTCCTAAAAGAAGATTCGGAAACGTAGAAGCACCATCTATAACATGGAAGCACAGACTACAACCACAAAACAACCACTGAATCATTGGGTTGACTTTTCGGCTAATTTTTGTCAATATATTAACAACACAAAAATTTTTGTCTTTAAGTTAACGCAAACAAATATCGTTAAAAGTGTTAGAGAATAACTAAATCGACAATTTTGTTGTTTACTAATTTTAACGATTCGATTATCGTTAAAAAAAGTTACTGAATCGCACCACTGTAGTGCGATTCAGTAACTTATTTTAACGATAATCGAATCGTTAAAATTAGTAAACAACAAAATTGTCGATTTAGTTATTCTCTAACACTTTTAACGATATTTGTTTGCGTTAACTTAAAGACAAAAATTTTTGTGTTGTTAATATATTGACAAAAATTAGCCAAAAAGTCAACCCAATGATTCAGTCGTTGTTTTGTGGTTGTAGTCTGTGCTTCCACGTTATAGATGGTGCTTCTACGTTTGCGAATCTTCTTTTAGGAGTAGTGATCATTTTAAAGAAAACCATTAACAGAAACACATCTTAATCAATATCAAATACATAATTTAATCAATCACGGTCTCAAAATTGTTAAACAAACTTCGATTTGTTTCAAATTTATTTGTTTTTCTTTTTTATTTGGTTTTGAACCTTACTTTTATTTCGGCATTTCCTTGTGGAGAGCTGCCACACGAAATAATAGTTGTATACAATCGTTTAAGAGTACTTAGTGAATCACACAATCGTTACTGCAAACAACAATTGCTATTGTCAAGTTTTGCGATTGTCGAATCGTTAAAAGTTACTGAATCGCACTACTGGTCTACAGCAGTTGTCAATTGAAAAAAACCTTCCGCTTCCTTAAATTACAATTGTAACAATACTTTTCTGTTTTTTTTTTTTTTTTTTTTTTTTTGGGAGAAGAATCACACCAGTGTTGCCATTTGATTACATTTGTTACATTTTTCGTAACTTTTCAACGCTCTAACATATATACACAGAAAAAAATATAACTAAAATATTTTTAATAAATCATTATTTAGTTGTAAATGAAATTTTATAAAAAAAAAATATTGGATTTTAATATTACAAAAACAACTTTATGTATTTCGACAATTTCAGTAAAAAAAATAAAAAATGAGGAAAATAATATGAAATACGACATTTGAAGACATTCAAAGGTCAGTTATCCCCACTTCCTTACAGATTTTAATAATAACGATTAAAATGTATGTATCTTTCAGATGATTCAAAAACAAGTGATGATAAATGTATTTTACATCATGAAATAACTACATGTAAATAATATTGTTTTATTATCTCCCACCTATATTATCTAGTGAGTTAATTTTGAAATATTCATCCTTATAGATAGCTGCACGAAAATTTTTGCTCTCTTCAAAAGAATCGGTTATGTGCACTGTTGCCAGATTTGTCGATTTATCTGCATTTTGAAGATTTTTTATTGTAAAAATTCCAAAGTGCGATTTAAAGATTTAAAAAAAAAAAATACGATTTAACGAAATGTTCACACGCGCCAATTTTTCTTGTTTAAATCTGATTTTGTAGTGTGGTAGATAGATAGAATGATAGATACAAAGATAGATAGAAGATAGATAGATAAATAGATAGATAGAAAGATAGATAGATATATAGATAGATGGTTAGATAGATAGTTAGATAGATAGATATATAGATAAATAGATAGATAGATAGATAGATAGATAGATAAATAGGTAGATAGATAGATAGATAGATAGATAGAAAGATAGATAGATAGATAGATAGATAGATAGATAGTTAGGTAGATAGGTAAATAGGTAGATAGATAGATAGATAGATAGATAGAAAGATAGATAGAATGATAGATAGAAAGATAGATAGAAAAATAGATAGATAGATAGATAGATAGATAGAAAGATAGATAGATAGATATATAGATAGATAGATATATAGATAGATAGATAGATAGATAGATAGATAGATAGATAAATAGATAGATAGATAGATAGGTAGATAGATAGATAGATGGATAGATAGAATGATAGATAGAAAGATAGATAGATAGATAGATAGATAGATAGATAAATAAATGGATAGATATATAGATATATATATATATATAGATAGATATATAGATAGATAGATATATAGAGGTTCATTAAACCTCAAACTTGCAGAACATAAGACGGAGTTAGTGTTAATTAACGGCAAGAGAAGGAGGGAGTATTTAACTGTGAGGGTAGGTGGAATCTCAATAACCTCGTCGGAGGAAATAAGGTATTTCGGTATCATGATCGACGACCGACTTAACTTTAAACGGCAAATGAAATACGTATGCAATAACGCATCCAGAGTTGCAAATGCATTAGGAAGAATGATCCCAAATATCGAGGGACCTCGACACAGTCGCAGATTGCTGATTTCTCGAGTTACCAATTCCGTACTATTATATGGCGCAACGATTTAGGAAGGCGCACTAAAAAATTCCTCGAAAAAAGAAATGTCTTCAGTATTTATAAAAATCTGCTTAAGAGTCTGTTGCAGATATAGAACTATATCAGCGGAAGCGGCAAGAGTAGTATCGGGAATGGTTCCAATAGACATTTTAGGCAAAGAACTAGCAAACGTCTACAGGCAATTTACTCAAAATGACAATGCCCTCAGAAATAATATACGGTAAATTGAAAAAGAAAAGACGTTAGAGAATTGGTAAAAATGATGGGAAAATTCTCCTAGAGGACGATGGACCTACGGACTAATCCCACCCATAGAGATATGGATAAATCGTCATCATGGTGAGATAAACTATAACCTGACACAGTTTATCATAGCACACGGAGGATATAGGAGTTACCTCCACTGATTCGGACACGACAACTCTCCTATGTGTCCGGAATGTCCACAAGAAATCGAAAATGCAGAACATGTAATATTCAACTGCCCCCGGTTCGAAACTATAAGAGCAAGACTTTTGATCCACCTCGGCGAAAATTTAACAGTAGATAATGTCATTAGTATAATGCTCAAATCCCAAGAAAACTGGGATGCATTCAACACGTTTCTCACAGCAGTTCACAAGAAACTTAGTGAAGCAGAAAACCTCCGCAAGACCTCACACACTAGGTGGACAACCGAGTGATACAGAAATAGTGAATGGAGTATAGGCTATAAATGGCTGTCGAATATATTTATTAATACGTAAGCGATTTTAATTATATAAATATTGTTTACATGTTCAAATACCTTTTGAATGATATATAATATGACCATATTAGTAAAATCCTTGAGAGGATTTATTCATTTTTTATTCATATTTTGTTATTTCTAGAAAATAGTTGGCTCGACAAACAAATATAGGAGAATGTCCCTGAGTCCGGCCAACGGCCGGCTAAACGCACTAAGCTTTTTTAAAGAAAATATTTTTATTTTAACCCGGACGGTAATCTTAATTAGTTCTTACTTTTCAAATTTTGTATAATATAAAACAATACTGGAAATTTATTTAATAAACAAATAGTTTCAAAACTTAACATTATTATTTTTTTTTAATATGAGCATAAATATATGCATTTTAATTTGTCTGATTTTTTGACGATTTCAAAAATATTATGCCGATTTTGACGATTTTTTCGTGGATTTTTGAGGATTTTATACTATAATTATCTGGCAACAGTGATTGTGTGCGATACAGATCTCCTGTGATCGTTTTCCTAGTTGTACGGGCCAGGGTTGTCAGATGTGGCGATTTTTTGCCAAACGTGCTGAGTTTTAATTGCTTTAGGCGAAAGTACTTTAGGCGAATTTTTTGGAAATTTGTTTGGCTAATTTTAAAAATTTTATCAAATAGGCTTTTGTGGAGAGAAAGTTTTTTTTATCAAGTTTTCATACTACAAATCAACTACTTTTAGTATTTGCAAATCTAGCAAAATTAAGAGCTTTAATTCATAAATAGCTCCAACTTAGTTTACGAAATTTTATACCCAAAAAAATATATTTTATAATACTTATGTAGTAAATGTTTGATAATTTCTTTTTCCATCATCTTTCAAATATATTAAGGATATTAATGATTTCGGTCACAACGAAATAAAAATGTTCATGAATACTTTCAAACAATTTATAAGTTAAATGTAATAACATTACACAGAGAAAAAAATGTATATATTTGAAATTTTTTTTTTCACAAATATTATGAATCGTACATGACTTTTTTCCCAAATTTTTTTCATAGATATTATTATATTATAATATAATTATAAAATAATATAATATATTTTTAGATATATTATTTTTCATAATGAAAATTTTAGTAATTTTGCAAAAGTTTTGTTAAATCTTTAATTTAGTTTTATTAGATTTGATTGCAAATGGTAAATAAATATAGTTATACATGAAAATAATAACAACAAAAGCCTTAAAATACAAAATTCCAAAGAAAATCTGTAAAAAAAAATTATGTTTAGAAATTTGCATAATTTCGCTCGCATTCTACAGCACATTTTGATAAAAAGCGCTTCTGTTCTGGTACCATAATGTAGCTAAAAATCATTAAAAACCTAAAATTTTCCGAAGAAAATTTAAAACATAGTTTTACAAATTGAAAATATAAATGAAAATTTAAAAAATTTATTTTAAGTTTTCTTGCCTTTTGATTCATTTCAAAAAATGTAAAAAAGTGTTAATATTTAAGACATTATTCTTAAATATTATGAACTTAAATCAATGAAAGTAAATTCTTATATTTATGCACAAACTTTTTTCTGTGTACACAATATTGGAATTATTCTTTAAAAAATTATTATAATGTTCAATAAATTCAATGGAAAATAATGACAGAAAAGTGTATTTTAAGTTGTATTTTTTTTTTTTTTTTTTTTTTTTATTCAATTATTATTAGCTATTGCAATTATTGTTGGCTTTGTTAAAGCTGAATTTATATTATAAATTTTAGGAAATTTTAAATACTAAAAATTGTACGGCACTTTTAATATTTTAGATAATTTTTTAGTATTTCTTAAAATTTAAAATTGGCGATTTTTGGCAATTTCTGATTAACAATTTGGTGACAGGGGCTTAAAAATCTGGCAACCCTGGTCCGAACATAATAAACTATTTTTTGTGATTTGAATTATCATAATGGATCCACTTTTCATCGCCCGTTGCAATTCGTTTCAAAAGTGATTTGGCTTATTTTTTTATTTATTTTCTTTTTTTTTTTGCGCATTTCAAACATGCTAAGTCTTCTTACTACGCCTCTTAGCAAGTGCTCCCGTGGCACCTAATTTCCTTGCTTTTTTTGATGAACCAAGTGTTTTTACATGTCTGGGAACTATTGTTTGATTTACACGCAACAATTCTGTAAGCACTTCATGCCAATCTCAAATTCTTCATTTTCCTACATTTTTGGCTGGCCGGAAAGATGCTTATCATACGCATCGAAATCATCACTTCTAGATATCAGTACCACATCTAAAACAAGTACGTATTTGTCAATTGCAACTAATGTTAAATTTTAATAACGAAAGGATTTCTTTTTTTAGATAGATTTGGTAATTTATATAACACGAAAGAAGCATCAAAGGATCAGGCCTTTCTTATTAATTTTTTTTATTTATATGTATATTAAAACACACTTTTCTTTATGCACTAGTTTTATTAATGTAAAACTAGTGCATAAATAAATAAAATACCTACATTACACTTCATATATACGTATTCTTTCATTAACCTTTTACCGGATTTACAAAAACATTATTAAATTCTTCTTTTCGCAATTTAATTTATTTATAATATATATATATATATATATATATATATTTATATATATATATATATATATATATATATATATATACATAAATATGTATATATATATATATATATATATATATATATATATACATAAATAAATTATTAAAACTTTTATTGATTCAATGAAAAATATTGTTTAAATATCTACTAAAAACTAAATGTTATTTTTATTGTTTTAGGAAAATGTCAAATATTCAAATTTAAAAATAGTAAAAATATTTTAATAAGAAAAAAAATAAATTTTTTTCAATAAAAAATTTACGAATTTGAATATTTGATTTTACTAATTCAGTGATAGGTCCGATTTCAGTAAAAAAACATAATTGGTTTTATAAATTTAGTATTAGAATATGAAATTTTATTTTCTGTGTAATTTTTTGTTTTTAACCTCATTTTCATAACTTTTGATCCCTTCAATAATACTATGTATAAAAACTATATCATTGACGTACATGATCATGCAAAAAGATCATGCAAATATTTACCAAAATTTGCAATTTTTTTTTTGCCACTTTCAAAAAAAATTTACCTCCTAGCACATCACTTCTGTTGAAAATAACAAAGCTTGATATATATAATTTTCTTGTATGTGGCAATCTTCTTATTTTCGTTCTTAATACATTTTCGATCTGCAAAATTACACAAAAAGTAACCTTAAGCTAGGGTTACACGATTGCCGCAATACACCAATTTGTAAAAATTTTTATTGTCCCAATCAAATTCTCAGCAGTCACATGATTACCTCAAATTTTATAAATTTGGTTACCGTAAATTGGCACCCTACGATTGAGGGACAATAATTGCCTACTTCCAGTTACATTATTGTTATGGGATATGGCAACACTAAGAAACAGCTGTTGTGTTTAATTAAATTTTTTGTTTTGCTAACATAAATACAACAGCAAACAATAAATACGAGGGCGGTTCAATAAGTCCTTGACTTTTTGAATGAAACACAGTTTTTTTTTGCAAAACAAAAATTTCTTTTTCAACATAATCTCCTTTTAACTCAATACACTTAGTCTAACGTTTCTCCTATTTTTTGTATCCCTTCCAAAAAATAGGATTTTTCGAGGTCCTTAAAGTAGGCATTTGTTTGGTCAATAATTTCATCGTTGGAGCTGAATCTTTTTCCACCGAGCCATTTCTTTAGGTTTGGAAATAGGAAGTAGTCACTAGGGGCTAAATCCGGAGAATATGGCGGATGAGGTACCAATTCGTAGCCCAATTCATAGAGTTTTGAAACCACACTGCCATATGAAATGCCTATGGCATCAAAAATCTCACACAATTTTACTCTTCGATCGGCCAACACCATATCGTGGATTTTTTCGATATTTTCGGGTGTACTGACCTCAATTGGCCTCCCAGAACGTTCAGCTTCAATTGTACTTGTGCGGCCACAACGAAAGTCAGTAAACCACTTTTTTACCATTGAAATCGATGGTGCAGAGTCCCCATAGTATTTATCGAGCTTTTCCTTGGTTTGATTGACGGTCTTCTTCGCAAAAAATAATGTTTAATGAGCACTCGAAATTCACTTTTTTTCTATTTTTAGAAAAATACACGAGATTGAATGTTTTGAACAGCTGTTAAAAGCAAAGTAAATGACGAAACTTGCTCAAAATTTGACAGTAGTCTATTAACAGGTGGTACTTGATGGGAATAATGTTGCATTTCATATAATTACGAGGGAAATATTGATCCGCCCTCGTACTTATAAATCTGTAAAAAATTTATTTAATTAAGTGAAACGAAAAAACATTAATGAAGTTTAGATAAATAGAAAATCAAAACTTTTTATTTTAAAATTTCATAAGTACGGACGACCAAACCTTTAAGGAATTGATGCAACTAGTGTCACCACTAATTAAAAAGCGAGACACAAATATGTGTGAGGCTATTTCAGAACAGTCTATCAGCCTTCTTCCGTATTGCCACCAGTGCCATTTGGCTTTTTGTACCAAGTGTTTGTGATGCAATTTGCGAATCATTGAAAAATTAATACCTAAAGGTACGTTAATGCTAAATATTTATAAATTGTATGTATGTATGTATGTACGTATGTATGTATGCATGTATATACATATGCATTCTTCTTTATAGGTACCATCCACATCAGAAAAATAGAATAAAATAGCGTTTAAATTTAATATGATTTGCAATTTTCCGAATTGTTTAGGAGCTGTTGATGGTAAACACGTCCAAATGAAGCACATTTTCTAATTATAAAGGTACGCATAATAATGTGCTAATGGCTGTTGTTGATGTGGCAATGGCCGTGTATCAAAATAGTGGAGTGTTCGGAAAAGTCGTTCTTACATTTACCCATTAAGCCTTGCAATCCTCCACCGTATGTCCCGATTTCATTTCGTTTCGATTTCTCGCCATACCTGCTCTCGGTTGTATTGGTCTTTGTAGTCTGAGAAAGTGTACTCCCAAACACATGGGTGCTCTTCTACAGCCATTATTGAAGCATTGATTGTACTGTAGGCACAAGATGAACTTACGCTTGTTTTTTTTTCTTTTGGGCAAAGGAGTTTGTGATTGCTGGTCGGGGGATCTAAATTCCGTATACAGTGGATCATTTAATTCTATTATAACGTCATCAAATTTCATATTTACACGTACATACACTGCCTGCCACCTGAATAAGGAATATGATTCCTTGTTTAAGTGGCAGGCAGTGTATATAATAATTAATATATTTACAACAATTAAAATTAATTTTACTTACAGATATATTATTCCACGACTAAAGACAAAATAAATATTGGCTCGTATTGTCCAGTTCGATTGATGCTCAAGAGTGGATCAATTCGATGAAATCATTACTAAATTCCAAAACATTTTGTGAACTAAATATTAATTATTGGATAATTAAATAAAAATGCCTTAAATTTTATGTTTAAATAGAAAGTCTTCCCGACCACCTAAAATGTTTTGTAAATGCTGGTAATATCAATAAAAATGTAATATTTCCTATTAAAGATTTATTGAATATGATCATGTTATATATCATTTATTTTTAAGAATTTTTAAACTTTTAATATTATTTAAATTGCATGTGCATTAATAAAGATATTCAGAAAAATGTATCAAAACTTTACCTTACTTTAATCAAAATCAATTTAATTAAAATCAAGTGTGCTTGCTGATTATCTTGATTTATACCCAAATTTTTGTATTATTTTTTTCCAAATTTTAAATATTAAATACCTATTGGCCATTTAATGTTTTCAAATTCCGAAAATGTTACTTTTTTGACAAAAAAAAACTGTAACTTTTTCCAAGCTACTTCTGGCAATACTGTAACACACTCACTTTTATAATCTCTTCATAACTAAAAGAGATTTTAAAGAAAAAAGAGCTAAAAATATCAAAGAGAGAGCTCTTTTTATTTTTATTTTTTTGTTTTTATTTTGGCATTTCCGCTAGATAAAGATGGCGATGTTTGTTTTTTTTTTTTTTTTATTTGCTTGTTTGTTTGTTTGTGTTTGCCTGAAATACTTTTGTTAAGATAATGAACGTCTTTATGACGCCTTATTTAACAAACTCGTGATACGTTAGAATTTAAAAATAAATCGTGTGATTAAACAAAAATTTTATTTAAAAACGAAAAAAAAAACAAATGTGAGCGAGAGAATATAAAACGCAAGTTAATTTGTTTATGAATAAATTTTAAATTTAACAAAAGATCATTGTTTGGTCTTTTTTTATGGTAGTTGAGTGTGTTGTTTTTGACAAATATGAATTTGGTTATTTTTAGCATGACATCAAATTAAAATAAAATATTTTAACAAAATTTATAAATGTTAAATAAATTATTAACAGGGCAACCAATAATATGCTCTAAACAAAGTATTTTATGCGCATAAAAAATTAAGAAATAGGTTCATAAAATATTGTTATTATTATTATTATTATTATTATTATTATTATTATTATTATTATTATTATTGTTATTGTTATTATTATTGTTATTGTTATTGTTATTATTATTTTTGCTAAATTTACTATTCATACTAAAAAAAACTAACGAAAAATATCGGTCGTTTTAACGATTTTGCTATTCTATAAGTTAACGAATTTTTTTGCCAGTAATATCTTAACGAAGAATATCGATAGAAATGATAGAACATCATTATTTGAAATACAAATAGTTTAAATTAAAATTGAATTTTTATTTAAAAATAAAATTATTTTCTTGAGAAAATGTTAAAAAGTGGAAATAATATATACATAGAAAGTTCCACAATTGGCTACGTAACTACTATCCGGGCAACAAGATCCGAAAATCTCTATTTACCCAGAATGAGTACATAAACCATGTTATTGATTCCCAATCAAGCCCGACTATCTCAATCTTCAGAGCCAATCCTTATCCCGAAGTTACGGATGTAATTTGCCGACTTCCCTTACCTACATTATTCTATCGACTAGAGACTCTTCACCTTAGAGACCAGCTGCGGATATTGGTACGGCCTGTTGAGAAGTTTGCGTGACCCCACCATAAATTTTCAAGGTCCGAGGAGAAAATATCGGCACAACAGTAAATGTCATGCTCTTTTAGTCCATCTACCATATCTCTCTTCGAAAGACTCCCATGGTAGTATGACTATAAAACAGAAAAGAAAACTCTTCCCATATATCTCGACAGCTTCTTTATGGTCTTTCCTGTTGACAGGATGAGCACATGGCCCATATTTAATAACAAACGGATACTCAACAGGTTACGAAATTGGAACCGTATTCCCTTTCGTTCAAAATTATTCAAGTGTTTAATTACTAAGTAAAAAATATTACTATTTATTCGCCTTGAACTTAGGACCGACTAACTCGTAATCAACCACTGTTCACACGAAACCCTTCTCCACTTCAGTCCTCCAAGGACTCATTCGATTATTTGCTACTACCACCAAGATCTCTACCAATGGCACCTCCATGCAGGCTTACGCCAAATACTTCTATGCTCACCATTATACCCTCCTACTCACTAAAGTTTCAAAGTTTATAATCCAACCGAAATTGAACATAAACCATCTACTTTAGCGGTAATGTATAGGTATACAACTTAAGCGCCATCCATTTTAAGGGCTAGTTGCTTCGGCAGGTGAGTTGTAAACGAATAGCTCAGTAAATCAGTAAACTTTTACGTAAACGAACACGCTTATTATTCATTATGTTTTTATACCCATTTGTGCTGATATTTGTAACAACATACTCCTTAAAGTGTAACAATCGACTCAGAATCACTTTCTAAGTTGATTTAACGATGTCCGTCCGTCCGTCTGTCTGGCTGGACTGCTGACTGACTGTCCATGTAAACCTTGTGCACAAAGTACAGTTCGCAATTTTTAAGATAATTCAATGAAATTTGGCACGTAGGACTTATATGACACAATGACGAAGCCTATTGAAATTTATTATGATCGGTCCATTATTTTACCTAGTCTCCATACAAATGTCCTTCCGGAATAGCGGTTTAACGATCATAAGTGCCTTAAATATAACAATATTTTAATGAAATTCATTGTAAGGAGGTTTTGTATAAGTATCATATATCCATAGCTGACCATAGCTCCCATATAAAACCCTCTTTCGAAAATCACTTTAACGTGCATAAATCACATAAACATGTTAGTATCAAATTTATATATGCGACACAAATAAGTTTTATATAAGTAGAAATCACAGTGACAAATTTTATGAGGATCGCTTCATAATTTACCATAGCTCCCATATAAGCCCACTTTCGGGAATCATCCTAAAGTGTATAAATTCATATAAATGTTAGTATTAACGTAATATTCTGTATTCGTATATTTTATTATCGGTCCATAGTTGTCCTTATGTCTAATATCAGATCACTTCATGAATTTTGATGGGCATACACAATGGTATAGGGTGTCATATGGTCGGGCTTGACCGACTATATCTTTCTTACTTGTTGTAATTAAACTATTTATAAAACAGTGTTATCAAAATTAACAAAAATGGTATTTAAGATCCAAAATCAGTGTTTTTATAAACATTTTCAAAAACTTAAGAACATTATTGTTGTGTTGTATACGGTTTTACGAGAACTATTTTTTTTTAGTTAGCTTACGGAATTGCGGTACAGGAAACTATCAATATATAACATGAATATTACACACTGCTACAAAATGGCAATCTTTTATTTTCACTCAGAAAACGATCGAAAGTGGGTTGTAGACCTTCATGAGGACATCACAAAACAATTTAAAAAAAATTTTCGAAACACCCACTAAATTTCGAGATATTGCGAAAAACTGTTTTTAGGATAGTTCCTGCACAATAGGTCTAGTAGCTTTATACATTTTAAGACAGTTTAAGAGTTTTAAATTGATTTTGAAAACAGAAGAATGTAGTTTTTAACTATATTACCACTCAAATTAAATAACTAATTATACACCATTTTTAAATTTATTTCCCTTTTCTTTTTTTAAACTTTTAACTTTGAAGTAAATTTTTTAATTTTTTTTTTTTTCTAAAAGACCTATGTGGTCTTTTGTTTCAAAAGTTTATAATGTTATTTTGTTCAAAATTTAATATAAGACAATTGCTTAAAAACTCAAAAAGTTATTAGGCATTTTCTAAACTTTATTAAAAAATTCTTCATATATTTCAAGACAGATACTATATATATATATATATATATATATATATATATACAAGTACCTACTCAAAAACTCTAAATTTTGAGGTTGTATTGCAAATTTTTAAAATTGATTTATAATGCCCTCAAGAAGCCCTATAGCCCACACTATGTCTTCTCGGTTTAAAAACACAGTAAAAAAGAAAACGTGACTAATGGCAAATTATATAAAAAATTCTATTGGCTACAAAATATCCGTAATATGTCTCTTAATTATAAAATATTCAAAATTATGCTCTTTAGTGTAATATATGCCAAATTTAAGCTTTTAAGTATAAAATATTATTAAAAAATATATCATCTAAATTGTTAAAATAAGCTCCAAATTAAGAATTTTCTATGTAAATATAACAAAATATGCTGCTGTGGCCAAAATATGCTATTACGATCAAAATATGCAAAAGTATGTTGTAACAAATTGATGCTGAATTCTTAAAGTTACCTGAAACAGATAAATAACTATAATTTTTTTATTTAAAGTCTAGAAAAAAATATGATTTTGCATATTTTTGTTTACCCTGATTATTAATCATTTTTAAAATAAACATATAATTTTATTTAATATTTACACAAATTGTTTTTTTGTTTTGAAAAATTTAATTAAAACTTGCCACAAGTAACAGAATTGATTCAAAATTTACTGGGATTATTTAAAAGGTTTTTTTTTATTTCGAAATGAAATAACTACAAACACTAAAGTTAACACTGAGGGGAAAAATAACATTCCTAGGTGTTAATTTGACCACATAGTGTACAACTTAAACATAAAGAGTTCATACACTACTGACATTGGCTGATGTTATAATTACACTATGCGACAGTCAAAATCGGGATGGGATGAAACCAACGTAATAATTTTTAATTTTACGTTTTAATAATTATAATAAATAATATATAATAAATATTATCCAAATTCATTGAAACATAAAATCAATATTCTTGTCAAAATGAGATACCTTCACTTAATTGTGAATAAAAGCTAAACGCGTCCATCGATTTTCATGATCTATGTCTCATTTTGTTTAAAGGTTATGTGACTTTACGTGAAAGTCATAGGACTTGACACGTTTTTTATCGTTTTGGATTTTTTATGAATTAAAAATAAAAAAATTCAATTTTTTAGGCAAAAAATAGTTTTTTTCTTCATACATTTATTTATAACTGCGAAACTGTTGCTTATGTAGCGAAACGTTGTATGAACAGATTAAAGGAATTGTAATTCCTAATTTTTTTAAAAAGCAAAATCGGACTGGTGGTTCTCGAGTTATGTCAAAAAAAAGACCACCAAAGGTCACAATTTCCCCTATATGATAGTTACTAACTTCAAATCGATATATCTCGATTCCTAGACGTGACCCAGCGAAACGCCGGGACACGTATAACTTCTTTTTTACCGATATAACTTTCCCCGGTAGTTTGAACCTTTCACAACCCAATGTAGGCTGTTGTAGATCTCCTTGAGGACATCCTTGACAACATTCTTCAAAACTTTTAGATATTAAAAAAAAACCCCCGCACTGAATTTTGTAGCTCCATAAATTTTGACTTTATTTTAGATTTTTAATTAACTGTTATCTTAGAAGAATGTAGCTTTTTAAAGAATTATTTTAAACTAGCGTATAAGCCTGTCAGGAAAAATATTATAATAATAAAAATACACACAAACAAATCCTTTAAAAAAATATATATGAGCAACATTTTGGCGCTTTTTCTCTCCCTAATCGAAGTTAAAAGATTTGAAGCCGTTAGAATTTAATGGGATAATAATGCGTAAAATATTAAATTAGCAAACTTTTTAATATATAATAAATAATTAAATAAATAAATGAATGAATAATCTGATGAACGAAGGTACTGGGGCGGGGGTCTATATTATGAGCACGGATTTGAAAGGCTCTTTTAGACTCCCTGAAGCGTTTTTCAGGCTGAGATTCTCGGCATCCTGAAAGCCGCAGAAATAATCAAGCAAAACATTGCGAGGGGTACCGAGGTCACTCTCTATGTAGACAGTCAGGCGGTTCTGAAGGCCTTGGGGACACATTTGGTGAGATCCAGGCTAGTTGCTGCCTGTAAGAAGACACAGAGAAAGCTGATGAAGGACTACATATTTCAGGCAATGAACTGGCTGATGAACTGGCAAGGCAAGGCGCAGCAAAGAATGTCTGGGAGAGGGAAACCTATGTGAAACCACCACTAAGTTTCTTCTATGGGAAGATCAATGATTGGATCTTGGTCAGAACCAATTCGGCTTGGGAGAGTAGAGAGGACTGTAGAGTGTCGAGGGCGATATGGCCGGTACTAAACAATGCAGGCATTAGCACTCTCCTGGGCTTGAATAGGAAGAGCCTAAGAATCATGATAGGGGCCATAACGGGTCACTGTTTGATAGGGAAGATGAGGTCTAGATGGGACGCTAGCAATTCCGATTTTTGTAGAATGTGTGGAGACGTCGACGAGACCGAGTCTATTGAGCACATTGTGTGCCATTGTCGACGATTGCAGCATCATAGGATGAAATGGCTGGGTAGCCAATTCCTCGGCGGGCTAAGTGACGTTCGGGACG
The DNA here is from genome assembly GCA_932274085.1 of Protocalliphora azurea. NCBI lineage: Eukaryota > Metazoa > Arthropoda > Insecta > Diptera > Calliphoridae > Protocalliphora > Protocalliphora azurea. The sequence continues at coordinate 122,596,652 of OW026520.1, read as the reverse complement.
CAGATCTTGTAGACGCCATAGGCTTCGTCATGGGAATCGACTGCTTAAGGGAGAATCAGGGGTATAACCCTAGGGGGATTGGTAACATTGCTAATCCCCCTATATGATTCGTTCACATTCCTACTCTTTTAACATCTACTTCTACTCTCCTATTTTCTGCATTCTATACTCTATATTTCACAGGTATTTCAACGAAGGGACTCACAGTGGACCGGGATCGGTCTCTGGGTGGAGATGTGGTACTTTCTGGTATCACATCAACCTTCTCTATCTATCTATCTAATCGGCATAAATTCGCTCCCTGAACGAAATACAAAATCATTTTCAGTTAGGATTTGAAGAACAATCAATGAGTATAGTAAATTTAATTTCAAAATCTGGCTCCGTTAAAATTTGTAGGTTGAAGTAAGTCTAATTTTGATTTCCTACGTCGCCTGCGAGCTTCAGAGAAAACATGCTCTCTGGAAAGAGAAAACATGCTTAGGAAATTATATCGATGGCTTAATATAAAAAAAGGCGTAACTCAATTTTTTTTCAAAATAGCGTTTTTTGTGTATTCTGGTAGGTAAATGTCCGATGCTCAAAATTTCAGGGAGATATAATAAATATTCACATGCTGCAAGTAATAACGATTTCAAAAAAAGCTCTAAGTCAAGCCAAAGAATTTTTGAAAGTAAAAGTCCTAACTCGTTTTTTTTTTTTTTTTTTTTTTTTTTTGTTTTATTCCATTAGTTTTCACCACGACACAACAATACAAGGAAAGTCTATCAGTGCAGCTGTAGTTGTGCGTTTATATTTCCCAAGTATCAAAATCGCTTTAGCGGAGAAATGAGCTGATGAAAAAATTGCAAGTGTGCCGTGGTATGTTTTATTCAACGCTAGGCTTAAAAGAAAAGATGGTTCGGAATTGGATTATCGGGGCCAGTAAACATAGTATGCAAGAAAGTCCCGATAAGACTTCAAATCTACGCAAACGGTCGTCTGTCACGGGAAAGCGCAACGAAGAAAGGAGTATATTTCTACAAAAATTTTTAGATGAGTTGCCAAAAATGGAGTTCCATTATTGCCGAAGGGACAGTAAAAAATTATATTTTGAATCGGATTTTTCCACCTATCAGGAAATTTAAAAGCTTTATGTCGCAGAGTGTGATTCAAAAAAAGACAATGGAAACATAAAATTGTCTAATCCAATTTTTACACAATTATTAAAGGAATTGAACTATTCCATATTTAAATATAGGAAAGATCAGTGCGATATTTGCGTATCACATAAAGTTACTAATTTGTCAGTTGAAGATTATAAAAAACATAGAGAAAAAATACAAAAAATGCGAGAAGAAAAATATAATGACATAACAAATGGTAAGTCCAGACTATGTGCAGTTATATGTATGGATGTGCAAGCAGTAAAATTAATTCCTCAACTAAAGGCTAGTGCTGCATATTATAAAATAAAGCTACAACTACATAATTTTACAATATACAATATTTTACCACACGAAACAGACAATTATGTTTGGGACGAAACAGATAGATGTCTAGCATCTTCCGTTTTTGTGACATGTATTATTAAACATTTGAGGAAGATCCAAACTCAATCGCTAGAAATTCATCACGTAATTATTTACTTAGATGGCTGTTTCTACCAAAATCGCAATGAAATACTGTCTAACGATTGAACAAAAAATTTTAATAAGTGGACATACGCAAATGGAATGTGACTCGAGCCATTCACTTATAGAAAGAAAAATTAAAAATAAGGAAATAAATTTGCCGTCGCAATTTGTGCAATTAATAAAGGAGGCACGAAAAGTTCCAGCACCCCTACAAGCTCACCATTTGCACTACGACTATTTTCTTAATTTTGAAAACATGCCTAAACGATACTCTTCGATTCGTCCTGGTAAAAAAAAAAAAAAAAATGCTTACTAAAAAAATTCTAGAAATGTATGTACTCAAACCTCTATTTAAAATTTTAGGCAGAAGTATTGGTGATCTTATTGTAAATATGCTACGAGCCTTGGCGTATGACCTATCAGGATCAATATATTTCAAAACACATATAACTGACGATTACGAATTGCTCCCACATAGATCGAAGTCGGCGATTAAAGATATCCCCCCCCCTGATTCACCTTATAAGGAGAAAATAGCAATCACAAAAAAGAAAGGGGACCGTCTACAGAATTTGAAAAAGGTTTTACCTGCAGATTGCCATCTTTTTTATGATAACTTGCCTCATAAGAACTATTATTAAATTATTTTTCAGTAAAGCTTTCGATAAAGTAAATTACAATCTCCAATTGTTCAAATTGGATAAACTCGGATTTTCTCTGTTTACCTTAAATGGATTTCCACATATATTAAAATGGATGTCAATGTATATTATTTAGAGAATGTATATCAAAAGCCATTCCTGTTTTATTCGGTGTTTCATTATTATTCCTAATATTTATAAATGATTTACCAACTTGCATTAAGAATTCTAGAATTCATAGCTTTAACTATTCCTATCAATGTTTCTTACTCCAATCAGATCTTGACAATCTTTATGATTGGTGTATGATAAATCTAATGGATCTGAATTTAAGAAAGTGTAAACACATGATGTTCTACAGAAGAAGTCCAGTACTCTGTAGATATACAATAAATGAATATCAACTTGATCTAGTCGAAGAATTTCATGATCTGGGTGTGTTGCTTGATTGTAAACTATCCTTTAACTCCCACGTTTCGCAAATCGTTAATAAGGCAAAAGGAGTTCTAGGTTTCCTGAAGCGCTGGGGAAGAGAGTTTAATGATCCTTACGATTCCAAGCATTTATTCATATCTCTTGTAAGACCAATCCTGGAAAATGCTTCCGTGATCTGGGATCCTCAATACGAAGTTCATATAAAGAAAATTGAATCGGTCCAGAAACAATTTCTCTTATTTTGTCTTCGTAATCTTCCATGGAATCCTAATATTAATTTACCATCATATGAAAGTCGATTACAGCTTATTGATCTCCCTACTCTTGAAAGTAGGAGAAAATATATGAATATTTCATTTGTATTTAATTTAGTAAACGGTTCAATTAATTCTGAGTTCCTGCTTCGTAAGATCGAAGTCGTAATCCCAAATCGTCCAACTAGAAATTATACTCCTTTAAAAATAAAATATTTTCGAACTAATTATGCCAACTTTGATCCCATGAGACGTATATGCAATCAATTCAACAGTTTCTATCCATATATTGATTTGTCATTAAATCCAATCCGCATTAAGAGGAATATTTTTAACTTAGTTAAATAATAAGTTTTTGTTATTGAATGATTATGAAAATATTTTATTGTTAATAGGTTTAAGAATAATATATATGCTAGCCTTTAAGAAATTGTAATTTCATTGGCTATTAAATAAATAAATAAATAAATTATTTTACAGTTAACTTCTGATTTAAACCTCTCAAGTTCATTAATTAATTTCTTTTATTATTAAAACCTGAATTTCTATAATTATATGTCTCGTTTTCAACTCAGTTTAAAAAAGCCCTAACTTAATTTTTTTTTTTTTCAAAAACATCGATGAAAAAAGAGCCTATCTTAGATAACTTCATTAAAATAAAAAAAATATATAAATTTAATGAGAAATCAAAATTGCCTTTTTTTATTAAAAATTGCATTAAAACTTTTTTTGTATGAAAAATTTTACGGATTTTATTAAGTTTTTTCCTTTTCCTGTAAAGTAACAAAAAATCGAGTTACGCCTTTTTTATATTAAGCTATCGATATATATATATAGATTATTATTAAGAACTATTTTTGTTCAAAATTTCGAATTCTTTGTCTGCTTAAAATAAAACGAGACATCCTCGAATAAATTATTAAGTTAAAAAACCTTTTTGGAACATACTTTTTGGGGTTAAAAAATGAAATTTTATTATTTTTACAACAAAAATGTTCTTAAAAATTATTAAAACGCTTTGTAGACTTTTATAGAAAAAATTATAACACGTTGCAGATAAACTCGAAAAGTTTTTAAAAAATGGTAGATATTTATTATACCCTTTACCACAGGTGTAAATGGTATATATAAATTAGTCATTCCGTGTGTAATTTCCACAATTTTCGTCGGAGATTCTTATAAGAAATGATGTCTGTATGAAGATGTGGGCCCACCAATAACTGCTATATATATAATACAACGATCCGGAATACTTTCGAGAATTTTGCTATTGAAATTCAACAAGATCGGTTCGCAAATGGCTTAGAGTATGAGTTCTATGGCGGAATTCTGGTTTTATTTTTAGATAGTATTGGCCACACCACACTTTCCATATGGTGGTATTCCATGCCACCTCTCCATTTGGCAAAATCCTCTATGGAACTCATATATGTTGTATATTTGATTTTTAAAAATTTGTTAAAAATCTCACTAACTCGTTTATTTTTAAATAGTTTTGACACCTGTCCACATATTCCATATGGTGGCATTCTTCCATGTCACTTCTTTTTTTTTAGTCATTTGGACCAAATTCCTTCACAGAACTCACGTATGTTCGAAGTTAGAATTTGAAATCATTAATTCTGTATTTATTTTTGTAACACTTTTTCTGTCTAGTTGCAGAGTTGAGTTCTCCTAAAAATTCCAGAAATTTGCAACAATCTTCTATAGATTTGGATTTATATTGTTCTGTTAATGTGTTAACAGTGCTCTGTTAACTGCTAAATAAACTCTGTTAATGAAAGTGGTTTTTGTCTTTGCTAGTTAATTTGGAATTTATCTGTACACACATTATGCTACACTTACATGTACAGATCATAAGCATATAAAAGACTTGTGCAAGCTCTTTATAATAACATGAAAATATAGCATGTTTAAATTTACATAATTTTGTTTTAAAATTTCAATTTTATTAACTAAACAAAAGATACAATTATTAAAATATTTTAGATATCCCCAGCAATTTCCCCAATCCCCAAACCAAATATTATTCAAATTTGGGGTTAAAACTCCAAATCTGGCAGCTCTGCCTAAGCCGAACGGTATACTTTAAGGTGGGGTTCCGATGATTTTTTTTTTTTTTTCTTTGCATTACAATTTGTATTTTAGACATATTGATATAGATTATATACGTGTGATAATTTTTAAATGTTGTTGAAAATAGAATTTTCACCATATAATATTCGAAATTTCTTCAAAAGCCAAAAAATTTAAAATGATAAAAAAAATTATGCAAAATCTTCTATATAGAAAAATAAATCTGTTTTTGTCTGGGCTTTATAGAACGCTAAACCGCTGGACAGATTTTCTTGAAACTTCGAGAGCACAATCCTGAAAGCCGCGAGAGGCAACTTTATTTTTCGATCGTAGTGGGGCAATGGTGCCGCCCTACAAAACAAATATTATTTATAATATATCTAAAGAACTAGAAAGTCTTAAGATTTTGTGGGAATAATTTTCTTATTAAGATTCACATTTGAGGTGAAAATAAGACGGGTAAGTCTTGAGGCAGTAGTAATCCCTTAATATAAAGTAAAACTTTATGATCGCTATTATACCGAAAGTCTTAATAATTTTTATATTAAGTTCCACAAGTGAAATTAAAATAGGGAGGGCAGGTCTTCGGGGAGTAGTAGCCTCCATACAAAGCAAATATTATTTATAGTATATCTAAAGAAATATAGCCGCGAAAGTCCTAAATGTTTGTAGAAATTATTTTCTTAGATTTCGCAGTTGAGATGAGAATAGGGCGAGTTATCGTATCAATAGGAATAGTGAAGCATACCGGATTGAGCTAGTCTTTAAAATAAAATAAAAACGCTTAATTTATAAATAAAACCGGTCTGCAACAAGTTCTTTTCTCCATTAAATAAAAATAGGACATAAGTATCGATCATTTACTTTAAGAACGATAACCATAAAAGATATGAACGCGATGTTTTTACAGAAGATAAAACTTGATATAGTTAATATTTCTACATCATTAACTCAAAAATCTGTTTTCACTTTTTTTCTACACGTACAAATAAATTTATTATTTAGAAATTAGAAAAATTTACATTTTTTTTTTTTTAACACAAAAATGTGAAAATTACAAAAACAAGATTTTTACAAAAAGCTCTAAATCCAATAAAAAAAATCACAAAAAAATCGCTAATTTTATTTCATTTCATCAAAAACGCTAATTAAAAATATAAAAAGAACGATGACATTTATATTTGATACAAAAGACATATTTCTTGAAAAACACTTCAAAGTCATTCTTACTTCGTATTTTCTATAATGAATTTTCTTAAACACTGTGGCAACTTTATTTTTTATTTTTCTTATTTATTTTATTATTTGATTTACTAATTAAGTTCAATGGTATTTTTGCAATATTATTATTATTTATTTTTTTTGCTTTAAATTTCATTGATGTTTAATAAACAATTAATAAAAAAAACAAAATACAACAACAAAAATCAAATATAAAAACATTGAAGTAAATTAATGTTGTTTTTGTTTTTTTAATTTTAAATTGCTTTGTTTTTATTTTACTTTATTTTTTTAAATTAACATAATAAATTAGTGCAAAACAAACAATAATATACAAAAATTAACAACAAAAAATCATAATTCTTATTAATTTACACTTTAAATAAATAAGGAGCAAAATAACAAAAACACCCAAACAAGGACTGGGCTCCTTTTCAAAACACACAAAGCAGAAGAAAAAAAACATCAAAAACAAATATTCCAAACGAAACAAAACAAATATAATAAGAACAACAACAAAAAATATGCAAAAAATCTTAGAAAAATAAAACAAAACAGTTGCTTCTTTAGCTCGTACACAACAGCAGCATTAGCAGCAACATCAACTATATCAAAAAACACCAACATCAAAAACTACGTCAACAACATCAGCAACAATATCACCATCACCATCATTATGATTAACAGTTAGTAATGGCAAAACCTTTAACTGTAAAAAAAATACTCACTAGTACTCGCATAATAAAATACAACAACAATATGAATAAAATAAAAAAAAACAACTGAAAACGCCATGTTCGTACATACGTCAATTGCAAAATGAAAATAAGAAGAAGAACTACAAAAAAGATGAAACAAACAACACAGTCAGTCCAACACAATCGCACAGAACACCAAACACACACACTTTCACGCACACCCAGCAGCCTTCATTAACATATATTTGTTTTTCTGCTGCTGCCTGTTGTTGCTGCTTATTTCATTCTAGTTTTACTCTTAAGAAGTTGGTTGTTTTGGTTACCCAACTCTCATTCCCAACATTTGCATTCGGTTGCTTTTCCACACCCCCGACCCTTAACATTCTTCTTCTTTATGTTTTGAAAAGAAATGTACAAAATAAATAAGAAAAAAAAAACAACAAAAAAATAACAACGAATTCCTTATAGAATCCCAAAAATACCCCCCAACACAAAAATATCTCTTGTGTTATTTCGTAAATTTAAACGCAATTGTCAACAATTTTTTTTTTTGCATCTTCTTGTTTTTATACAGTTTTCCTTAAGTGACAGTGGAATGGAAATGTGGAAAAATAGGCATGAAAAAATAGGATTTCAAATTGTTTAAGTCCCATTAAAAATTCAATAATTCATAAAACTTGAGGCTTTGTTACTCTATCATAAATATGTAAAAACGTAAAGCAACCTAATTTCATAAGGTCAGTACGTTGCATTTACGTTTATGAGTACCCGTATACACATAACTCGGATAAGCAAAACGTGCCAGCTGATTCGTTACATTTATGTTTACGGTAGAGTAATGGAACCTTTAATGAAGCATTTTTAAAGTTTGATTACTCTCTTACTTAATTTTACATATTGGTTATAAGTTTGTTATACAAAAACCGAAATTATGAATAAATTCATTAGAACTAAGTCCGTTCATTATTCAACGGATTTGGAAGGAAGTGTTCAAGGCGAATTCAAACAGGTGACCTCACACTAATCAGCTGATTATGTTTCTTAGTACATACTCCATATAAACACAATTTTTGCTTACCCGCTGAAGTGTCAAACTCCATGTATGAAAAAAATTAATGAATTCACCGTATTGTTGTTTTTTGTAGAACTTCTTCCACCTGTTTTATTTCGTCATGGAAGTGTCCATATTATCTGCATCTGGAAGCTGAAAGACATACAGATGGATCATAAAATTGATATTTTCTTCCTTAAACCAACCCTTTAAATACATACATAGCTCCTAACGCAGACTTTGTAGAAATACTAAACGTTTCATTCTTTCCACAATGCACAGCGGGGCAGAATCGAAGTTTTTTTTTTTAAATAAATCTGTAACTGCTAATCGGCTGATTGGATTTGCATAAAATTTGACATAGGCTTATCAAATGAGGGTACAATTTTATACTCTTCGTGGTATGTGGAGCCTCCTCTGTCTAGCTGATGTAATTAACAGTAAAGAATTATATCAGCTAGACAGAGAGCTTTATTTGAAAAAAATTAAATCCATAGTTTTTCTGATTTTTGAAACTAAAGTAAAATTTTTTTAAAAATAGTTTTTTTTTTTTTTTTTTGAGGAACTATAAATATTTGATCTGTAATAAAATCCTGGTTTGTTAAGATATTTTAAAGAAATTTTCAGCGATTTATGAATTTATCTTTAGAAATGGTAAAGTAAACGAAATCTCACAATTCCCAAAAATGATTTTTTTGAATACAAAGAGCCATTGGAAAACTCTTTGAAACACATAAAAGTTTTGGAAACTGCATTTGAGATTTTAGAACATATAAGCTAAAGTAAAAATTTTAATTTAAAATTTGTCAAATTCAGAATGGTCTCTCCATAGTCCCGTTGGGTGTTTGGGCTTGGTTTTGATTCTAAAGTTATCTCTGTGAAAATACCTTTCAGGAATGTGTTGAATTATTACATATTCTTAAATAAAATTTTATTTTAAAGAAAAAAGGGTGTAGACACTTTTTCGGCAAAAAAAAATTCATGATTTATGCAATTTTCAATTTCAAAATCGTTTATTTGTGGACTCAGAAGAGATATCCATTTCTGTTTTTTATTCGATAGATAATTTTATTCTTTAACTAATTGCGTAAAAAAATTAACAAAATCGGACAAAAATAATGGGATATATAGTGAAAAAAAACTGGACCAAGATTTTGTAAAATTAAGATAGTTGAAATTTCAAATGCAAATAACTTGAAAACTATAAAATATAAATAGTTTTTCATAGGCCTTACCGAGAGTTTTAAGAAGGTGTCAAAATATTTGAAATAGCATAAGAAACAAATATTTCTATGTCGGAGGTACTCTATTTTGAGCCCTAATAGCTTCGCTCCTGAAGGTTATGTGGGGCCTCCCTTCCAAACATAAAATCTTACACTCCTCTGTTATGCCAGTGTGAAATTTTATGTAAATCCAAACAGCCGATTAGAAGTTACAGATTTATTTCAAAAATTTATTTCAATTCTGGCCCACTGTGCAATGTAGTGAAGTTGGGGAAGATATTTACTTTTCCTGAAGAACATAGAACTCTCACATGAAAATGTTTTTCCGTCAATCAGAGATGAATGCAAAATAATACTATACCAAACTATTTGCAGTTTTCTTCCAACAATAGGGAACGGGATATAACTCTTAGTGGCGTAAGCCGCGTACGCCGTAAGTGCTCGTATCTGTCTATCCGTACATGCATATTCAAGTTGCCAGACTACATACATACATACATATATGTGTAAAAATAACGATGGAAAAGGTCTAACTGATAGAAGAGAGGAAGAATGAATACACCACTGACATTTCTGTATAAGAAGATTAAGGCAAGAACTCGAACTTTTTAGGAGTACTTAAGGACGACAAGAACTGTTATTGTTACGTGAATAACCGATCCTTAGGTTTTATCGAGCGGTTTCATTACGGAACCAGTATTTATTTTATAATTACAACACAATTACACATTGTATTCTAATTCTAACCGAGCGGAGTAACGAAGACCATAGCTCGTTGTAGTGAAACAGACCAGAGTCTCTGGTGGGAATCGAACCCACAACCCCCAGACTGACAGACTAGCTCACTACCAACTAGGCCATCGGGGCACCCACAAAGGTATTGTGCCCCGGTCTTGACATAATAAAAACCAAGATACATTTTCCGACAAACTTTAAACAAGGAATTCGAGATCAGAATTCTCTTTAGACTAATAAACAAATATGACGAATAGATATAAACTTCTTTTAGCAGAAATTTGAAATGTATAATTTGAACCTTAATATTTCGTCCTTAATATTTCGTAAGATTTTATATTTCTCCAAATGACAAGTCATAAAACATTGTACTCCAAAAGAACGCTGAATGCTCCTTTTGCGAAGATCCTGATATTTTACCTTGGAACCAATCATATATAACAAAAATTATTTTATTGAGAAATCATTTTGGTGAGCAGCGAATTTAGTGCTGCGGATCTGTAAGCTGGCCATCTAGATCGTGTGATATCACACCTCTGGATTTTTTTCTTTGGGTTTTGCGAAATTAAAAACATTTTTGTCGATAAGCCAGCTACGATTGAAGACTTGGCAGCCATTACTCGCGTAATTCGTAAGATACTGATAGCAATGCTAGAAAATGTGAAAATGCCACTTACAGCTTAGTTGCGGCCAAAATTTAAATGAAATTATTTATAAAAAGCAAATTTCAGAGAACATTCATTCAAAAGCAATAATGAGATACCATTACATTTTGTCCATCTTCTTGTGGCTTTTTTGTATTTTCTTTATATTCGATATTTCGCTTAATACCACAAAGGCTACACAAAGGCTAATTAATGTTTGTGTATTTTAGTATATTACTCGTATTTGACTTGAATTATTCTGTGGTCGCCACAATCCTTTACTATTTTTTACAAAATAATTCTCCAGTAACTGGGATGCAGATTTCCATTACATTCTATGGCAACTACTTGAACATTTTGACATTTAGTCATTTGGTTCGAAGAGACTAGAAATATCGTGAAACCGAAGAGACTTCGGTTACGATGAAAACATCGCAGGAAATATTACATATTTTTCAAATGAGCCGTTAATATCAAACAGAAAATGTTTCATGCAATTTGTAAAAACACTTTATTTTTTACAGATAATTTAGTTGAAAAACTAAATATCCACCAACCGAGAGATCATCAATTGCCTTTAAACCAAAGAATACAAAGAGTGGAAGTCTTGTCAGAAAAACCTAACTCTGTTGTCAAAAAAAAAACCTAACTTTAATATTGTGTTAGTCAAATTTTATTTACATATATTAGTGCTGAAACCATTTTCACCACACATCATAAGCACATAAAGTTGCAGAAAAGAGTATTCAAAAATAATTAAATATAATTCATCACAATTATATTCGCATTGTCATACATTTTCATCTATTAATGCGGATTACATTCACAAATATAAATATAATTACATTTTCTGTCTCTTTGTTGATAAATGTGAAAATAATTTAAAATTAGTTAAAATTCTACTTTATATTTAATACCAAAAATAGCAACTTTGTTCGTTCAATTTAAATTTCAACATAAAAAAACGGAATGTCAAAAATAAAAAAAATTTTTTATTTTTCGGTTGGTGGAAAATATTTGCGTTAAGGGAGTTAAAATGCAAGAAATGTGCGTGAAAAAATAATGAAAATATTGTGTGCTAGTGGAAAAATGTATCTCGAGTGTAATTTTCCTGAAATTTTAAAGGAAAGTTTTGTTTATTTTGTGTTGTTTTTCTCTCCCACAAGTGTATTGAATTCACACAGAACTTATATGTGAAGAAAGAGAAATGTTGTTTTACGAAAGAGACCTTCTTTCCGTTCTTTGTACTCTTTGCTTTAAAATAAGTTTATGAACCTTAACAATTCTATAAAAGATTTTTGGTCAATTATGAACCACAAAGTCTATCATATATACAGATAAATTAAAAAAAATCAATTTCAGTTGAAAATTTAAACGGGAAATGCGTCGCCTGTTTTTTTTATCGAGAAGACCAACGGTAATGTGGTCAAGAGCAAAGAGTTTTTATTTCCGAAAACGAATGATTTGGAAGTGAATGTGTTCATCTGAAATAATGCCTTTCCAAAACGTTAAATGTTTCACTTTAGCGAATTGCAGTGGCCGGAATGATCGATCGATTTAGCCACTTTTAACTTATTTTTTCAAGTCATGTGAATGAATAAAAAAATAAAATTTTTGACAAAAATGCATTAACATGCTCATAATAACGCGATAAGAATATCCGAAATGGTCTTAAAAAATAGCGAGTACAGGATATTCTTCAGACTTGAAAACTCCAAATATTTATAAGAAGAGTGTCTTCGACTCTTCGATGTTATAAAATAAAGGATATAGCATGTAGTTCAATAATGTGAACATCTATCAATTTCACTCAAATGGTAAAGGGAGATAATAAAGAAATTGACCACGTTTCTTGACCCTAAGACTTCGAAGACTTAAGATCTCATATACTCAGCTTGTTACCTAATAGTTGACAGGAATTATTTACCTTAATAAATAAAATTATATAACAACAAAGGAAATTTTATCCAGACGGCCGCTGTTTTTCATTGTTCAAATTAGTTCGAAATTGACCTTAGAAAACAGAAACTTCATTTTGTTGCTTTTACATATGAGGAGCAATGAAATGACATACTCCTAGAGGTGTTCATAATTTTAGCGAAGATTTCCGTGACGTTCTACTCCAACTAGTTAAAGACTCGGTCATTTAGAGAGGAGAGAAGATTTTGTAATGCCCATTTCTATTAGGATATTGTCTTCAACTGGGAACTTTTTAACCCGGCACTACTAATAATATCCTATTTTCTAGATTATTGGAATATCCAACGAGACTCACGCCGGATTAGCTTATTAGAGCAGCTTCAGCACAGATCAAGATGTAGAACTTAAATTTTGAATAGTCTTGATGGATGGGACTAAAAATCGCAATTATAAAAATTACTGTCCACGCGATATGCCTTAACAAAATCTGTTTTAACAATCTGGTTTTCAAACATCAACGATATTTGACTTAAATTTATGGTCTTGATCAATTATATTTATCGTCGTTATTATATCTATATATCCAAGATTTGTTCACATTTCACATTGCTATATAAAAATACAAAAACAAAAAGTGAAAATTTTGCGTAGTTTTCAAAAAGTCCATAAAAGTTTGTGAGGGCCAAAATTCTTGGAATTTTTAAGAAGAAATTATTAAGAATAACTTTTTGAAATGTAAGTACAGTGTAAGAGAATAAAGAATACATAGGTGTTTTACTGGTCGGGTGATGGATTTCATCCATCTAAATTTGGGGGCAAATTACATTCGCCTAAGTAACTCTTTTCATTTCAGATATTCCGGAGGTCGATGGGGTACACAGGAGGAAAAGCATTCTGGTCAGGTGCAGGTTTGATCTTAAATTTAAGGTTTAACTATGAGAAAAACGCAGCAGGTAGAAGAAGCAGTAGAAAGTAGAAGAGAGAAAACCTGAGTGAAGACGTCAATGCCTACATCGTCACAGCTGAGCAGGCGAGTAGCAGTACTGACGAATCACGGAGGTAGAAGCGAGGAACACAACAGCAGTGAGAAGAAGTAGCAGGGAGAAATATACAGGAGTGTAAGAGTATCAGCGAAGCAGAGGAAAAATCCAACACAGTAGGCAAGAAGGAGACAAAATAAACACAGACACTCATATCAACGTAAATTATAAATGTTTCAGCTTCGAACATAAAGGAGACAACAGAAAGGAGGGTTCAATACAACAACTGCTATCGGTACGAACAAAGTGCAGGAAAACTACAATAATATTAGTTTTAAGAAATGTATATAAACCAGCATAAAATTACAATGTCTCTCTTTTTTCTCTCTTTGGTGCTGGACAGTGAACATGGCAGACGTGGTGCGTAGCCGTTTAATAAAAGCAAAAAATAATAGAACTAACAGAGCGGTGTTAGGGGAAAAAAATAATAAAGTTGGTTGAATTGATAACATCAATTCAACATTACAATCAGTAATTTACAATCTGGTTGAAGTGGTAGGAGGTAACCACTGCTCAGGGCCAAGTGATAGAATATTTTCTTGGAAGTTTTCACTCAGGAAATACAGGGATTAGAGAAAGATTAAAGGTGTAGAACCGGCAAGGCAACACGGAGGCTTCACGGAACAACACTGTCTCAACAAAGAAGCTTTAAGTTTGCAAGTGGCTCAATAAATAAAGTTTGTGAAAAGAAAAATATATAAAGTGGAAAAAATAAGAAGTAAAGAAACAAAGAGTAGAATATTAAAATAAGAACAGTGTTATTTATGTAAGAACCCTGTATATAACTGAGTTTACCCCAGCTGCAAACCCAAGTACCCGGAAGTTCCTTACAAGTTTTTTATTAAATTTATTTTTAATTCTCCTTCAATTTTTCTGTATAAAAAAACTAAGTTCACGCAATAATCCATGCTATTCCATTAGAAGCAGTGAATGTGTCTCGCGAAAAAATTACTTTTTTAAAAATTTTCGCTTTTGTTTTTCAAACTTTGAAATTATCTACTACGTTGAATATTTCGGGCACATCAACGAGATATGGTACAAAATACTCATAATTACAATAAATATCAATCCCTATTTCAAAATTTGCATTTCGTTGAGGGCCGCATAGACCCCGCCCAAAAAAAAATTAAATTAAAAAATTTTGTCATCAAAATTTGACTACCCTGTATGTAACTATTGAAAGTCTGCACAACAACATGATTAGTTTATATAAGATCGCATGGTATCAAAAAGTATAAACGCGCGAACAAAAAGTGTAGAAGAACGGGAAAAAGTTAAGTTAACCCTCAAACGGTCGGAGAAAAAATATATAAAATCAATTTACAGATTAAAAATATAATTAGTGTAAAATTTTTGGAGAATTTAAGTTTTAGATATTTAGTTTATTATATCAACTAATTAACCAAATGATTAGAATACGAAAAGAAGTTAAACTGTAAATTATTAAAAAAAAAATGAAAACAAGAAATGATGGAATGAGACAGTCTTGACCGTTAGAGGGTTAAGTAAACCTATGGCGCTAAAATTTTTCACTCTATTAGTTTCAAGTCTTGTGACTTCAGATCTGTAACCCGTTCATTTAAAATAGTATATTTGTAGTATACTAGCTAACCCGGCAAACGTTATTTTGCCATATAACTTACTTCTAGTAAATATTTCGGATTTTAATTTAAAAATAACGAACGAATGTATTATAAGTGTGTGGGGAAGGGTGGGCGTGCTTTTACCCTTTTTGCTTTATTTTACGCCCTAAATGTTAAAATTTATAGCCTTTAGTTCCTTCAAGACTTGAACGTCTTGAAAGAACTAAGACATTGTATAATTAATTAAGAAGACATGGGTAGGGGGGGCTTTTACACGTTTTGCGATATTTTACGCCCTAAATGTTGGAATTTCCAAAAAATGTATTCCTTTGAGTTCCTTTCACATGTTACAGTGTTTAAATGCCAAATTTTAAGAAAACCGGTTGATTAGTTAAGAAGATATAGGTAGAGGGAGCTTTTACACCTCTTGCCCTATTTCCCGTCCTAAATAATAAAAATTATAGGCTATATTTCCTTCCAGATGTTACACTATTTGCCTGCCAAATTTTAAGAAAACCGGTTGATTAGTTAAGAATATATAGGGAGGTGGAGCTTTTACCACTCTTGCCCTATTTCCCGTCCTAAATAATAAAAATTATAGGCTATATTTTCTTCCAGATGTTACACTATTTGCTTGCCATATTTTAAGAAAATCGGTTGATTAGTTAAGAAGATATAGAGAGGAGGAGCTTTTGCCCTATTTTACGCCATAAATAATAGAAATTATAGATTATAGTTCCTTACAGATGTTACACTATTTACCTGCCAAATTTCAAGGAAATCGGTTGATTATTTAAGAAAATATAGGGAGGTGGAGCTTTTACCCCTCTTGCCCTATTTCCCGTCCAAAATAATAAAAATTATAGGCTATATTTCCTTAAAGATGTTACACTTTTTGCCTGCCAAATTTCATGAAAATCGGTTGATTAGATAAGTATATATAGGGAGGGGGAGCTTTTACCTCTTTTACGTCCTCTAGCAATATGAAATAGACTTTACAACCTATTCTCATACCTAACAACTACACATACAAAAATTTCAATTACAAACACCGTGACACGAGAATTTTATATACATAGATTTATAAGCTTTGGAAAAATTGAGCTCCTGGGTCTACAAATTCGTTGCATTGGATGTTTAAAGGCCGTTTTTACTTTTTAATTCAAAAAAATGTTGCAGGAATTTTTATAAGAAATTGAGAATTAAGGATTTCCGAAGAAAGATGTTAGTAGGTATTTTGAAAGATACCAATATTTTGAAAGATACCAATTTATTAAAAGTATTATTGGTCTTCCATTTTACATTTGTTATTTCTAGAGCATATTTAACACATTTAAAGCATATTTTGACATTTTGAGAATTTTTTTATACCTCATGGGATATTTTTTAATTTTAATTTCATAAAAAAATAATAAATCCAAAAATATTTAGTTTTTAAAATTAACTTTAATGGGTACCATTTTATTGCTGAAGAGGTTGACTTGTAACAACAAAATATGCTATAAATATGTACTAAAAATCACTGAATGCAAAAATATGAAGTTAATGGTAAAATATGCACTTACAAATCGATGCCAAAATACCTAATTTATTCTAAAACGGATAAATATTTTATCGATGGCTTAATTTAACGTCCATGAAAAACATGCAATTGAATATTTGTGGTTTCCCTGATAATAACACTAAACTACTTACACTTTAGCAACTTAACTCATTATTTTAGCATGGTGATGTCATTAGAGGCAACTAGTTAAGATATGGTAGCTTCCAAATAGGGTCTTAAATAATTAATTACTCTAATACAAATACATGTAAATCTGCTCAAAATAGATAGCTACGCAACTAGTTACATGTAATGCAGAAAAAAGTTAACTGTTAAAAAGTTAACAAAAAAAACTTCTAGATATTGCAGACGGGATGTCGATGTTAGCATTGCGTTAAAAAGCATGTTGTTTGGTAACTATATGTCGTTAACAAGTTTTTGCTGGGTGGGAGTGAAAATCTCACTTAAATATTCTCTCGCAATTTACCCCTTCCCAGCCCACCGTGCCTTTAAGATCGTTGAGTGCGGACAATAAATGTATGTATGAGTAAGACTTTGTATGGATGAATATGAATGTGTTTGCATTGCTGTATGTGTGGTATTGTTTTGTTTGATTCGCATTGCGTTGACGACGTAGTATTTTTAATTTTGTGCATATCTTTTGTTGTTGTTGGCATTGTCGCGGTATTTTTTTTTTTGTTTTATTATTCGCATTGTATTGAAATTCTTTACAGTTCTTACGTATCAATGCATAGTAGACGGTGGTCTGTTGGTCGGGTGCGAATTGCATGTGTGTGTATGAGCTTTTTTCACTTTATTGTTGCTGCTGCTGATGATTTTGAATCACCAACAGCTAAAGAAAAACAACAACGCCAAGAAAATAAAAGAACTACTACTCACAGATGGCAAACATGGTACAATTGTTTTTTTTTCTCTGTTGGTACCATGGTACAATTTAATATGGTCTTATTTTGATATTTTAAGTTGTTAACCTTTCCATTCTTTAATAAGTGCATTCATAAAGTAATAATGTGATGTATACATTTGTAGCAAGATCAGGCTCGGATCTACTTTTGGATGAAAGGAATTCCCCCCCCCCCTAAAATGAATTTTTCAACTAAGAAAAATTAAAATATACATTAGGAAAAGGAAGCAAATAAAAATTATTTTAGAAGAAATTAGTTTGTCATAAATAGTAAAAGGAATGATGAATTTATCTGCAACATTGTCTATTCAAAAATTTGCGCCTTCTTTCGAAGATTTTGAAGTAAATCATAGGTTTTAAAAATTAGCACTTGTCTAATAATATTTTTATTTCACCTTTTTTAAAAAACACCATAACATATTTATGTAATTTTGTAAAATATTAAATTCTTCTAATAGTAAATAATTTTGTAATTTCATTTAGTTTTCCTGGATTTCCGAAATTCTAAATTTCCACATTTTGTTAAATTTACGCTTAAATTTTACGCACCATACGATTATAAATGCATCTTTCGATAAAAATAATAATAATAATTTGTCTAAGTACTAGTTTTATCAATTAATAAAAAGTACCTGTTATTTTATTAATCAAAATCTATCCAAAACTTTTTACAATAAGCATTTGAGTAACAACATAGAAAAAGTTTTCACCAAAATCTTCATATAAAATATAATATTTATCCTACACAGAAAAAAGTTTGTATATAGATATAAAAATTTACTTTCATTGATTTCAATTCATAATATTTAAGCATAATTTCTTAAGCATTAAAACTTTTTTCATATTTTTTCTAACAAATCAAAAGGCAAGAAAAAAATTTTAAATTTTCATTTATATTTTCAATTTGTGAAAAAATTGTTGAAATTTTCTTCGGAAAATTTTAAGTTTTTAATGATTTTTAGCTACATTCTGGGAACAGAACAGAAGCTCTTTTTATCAAAATGATGTGCTACATAATGCGAGCAAAATGTGCAAATTTTTTTTTAACAGGTTTTCCTTGGAATTTTGTCATTTTAAGGCATTTTTCTTAATATTTTCATTATGAACTATTTAATAATATCTACGAAGAAAATTTTATTTTTTTATGAAAAAAGTTTGGGAAAAAAGTCATGTTAGATTCATAAAATTTATGAAAAAAAATTAAAATATATGTATTTTTTCTCTGTGTAGATATTAATGAATTATACACAATGAAAATTTTGCGTATTTTGAGACAATTTTATTTATTTTGGAAGCTAAATAAAAATATTTACACATTAATTATTAACGATAAATGTCTAAAAATGGTAATTTTTGAAGAAAAATCTTAAGAAATTTTGTAACAAAAAGTCATTAAAATGTTTTAATTATGCTCAAAAAAACAGTATATATATAAAATTAAATATTTCAAGTTCTAATTTATTAATAATTTTTCTACAAAAATCTACGCAACGATGTAATATTTTCTAAAGGCTATTTTTGAAAGCATAACAAATTTAATTTAAAAAATATTATTTTTTATTTGTAGTAAATATAAAAGATTTAAATAAAGTTTAAGAGCTATGTTCTATGCTTTCTTCATACAATTAAATTCAAAATTGACTTAAAATTTATGTAGCTACGAGATCTTTAGTGTACCATTATAAAAAAAATCGAAATATCTCAAAATTTACAGCGTATTTCTTACAATTTCTTACTTTTTACAAGTAAAGAAAAGAAAAGTAATGGAACAAAGCTATTATTAACTGAAATCCAATAAAAATAAAGTATTTATTTTATTTTTGTAAAAAATATCAGTTTCCCTTATCAGATTAGTTCCAAAGTTTTACCTCAGTAAATTTTTAATATTATCTATTTAAGTAAAATTGATGTTCTAAGTATCAAAAACCTACATAACTCAACCTTTTGTCTTTTCTAGGTCATGAATTTTAATTAATTTCATTGAAATGCATTTATTTATTTGAAATAATTTAGAGGTTAACAATTAAATAAAAACACAACTTAATTATTAAAATCTATTCAATATTCCCTGAAATTTATGAACCATAGATTCGTACAAGTTTGAAGTATCAAGTTTTTTTGTGGCACAAAAAAAGTTCAAGTTATTTACGAAAATATTTTATAAAATATGATCGCCAGTTATCAACTTAAATTTTTAGCCATAAAAATCTTGTACATAAATTCGAATTTTTCAAAACAAAAAAAAATCCCCCACCTCAAATGCTTTCGCTGGATCTGCGCCTGATCAAAATAAAGGTTTATTCCATATTACCAAATAGCTCGCTACTTCAAGAATAAAAATGTTATAATAAATTTGTTGTATCAACATAAATCTTTAGGAAAATTATTTTTATGTTTAATTATATTTAATATTAACAGTTTAATGACGAGAATAAAAAAAATAACTAAAAGAAATTGTAGAAACAATTTGGCAATATTTTAAAATGGTAGGTGTAGTTTCCAGAAAATATAATTTTAACCCTAGAATACTAACTATATTCTTTTATACGTTAACACTAACACATGACTATTCCTCTAAAACACTTTATTTGTTGTTATATTAATGTGAAAAAAAATCAATAAATAAGAATAAAACATTAATCAACCCTTCAAATTATGTATATCAAAATTTTATTTATGAAAAGTCATAATATGTTATGCTTTGGTGTTCACCACAGATCTCAAGTCTCAAACATGAAACATAACAATATGTTCTATCCTTTCATTTTTGCATAATGGAAAAATTTTCAATAGATTTTTCTTTTCTATTTGTAGAAAGTTCCTAGTATGACGATAATCTCGGCAGCTCATAATTTTTGAAATTACTAAATTAATTTCATTCTCTTAATGCTAACGATACTTACATTTTACGTAGTACCTTTTTTTGTATTTACATTCAGAACATGTAAACGTTTAAAAGTTTATTATTATCTTACAAATATATGCTTAAAAACACTTGAAGAAAGAACTAAGGAAATTTCATACTGTTAGGTTTCCCTACACTCGAGTAATAAGGATTTAACAAAAAATGAATACATAAAATATACGTATATTAGTATTCTAGTGTTAAGAAAATCTTATTCAATGGCCCCTTTCTTAAAATATTTTCCCAAATAAGAAAACAAATGTTGAGTTAATAAATTCTTAATATAGAGCACCAGAGGGTGGAGAAACAAAGACTCAAAAATTTATTACTGCTGGCCAAAGTATCGCCAATGGAAAATAAACCAATAACTTAAAAATTGCAGGTAATATTTTTGCTAAAATTATTTTATAAAAACATGTTTATAATCTATTAAGTCTCTATTAAAATGTTTTTAATTAAAATATATTGCAAATATTGTCAAAATGTACATTTAATTTTTTTATTTGGTACAATATAAAATAAGCCACTTTCCATCCCTGCTTCTACTTGAATGTGTGAAGAGTGAATGCATTCAACAGCCACAGTGATGTGTTGATATTTTTTATTTCTTTTAGCAAGTTGATTTTTTATACGCTTTATTTTGTATTTAACTTAACATAACAAAAAAGCGCCCAAGTAGTGTATGCCCAACAAACACGGAGTCATCATATTTCAAACGTTTGAATCTTTTTTTATCTTTTTCGTTTGATATCGAAGATTAGTTCGAACCTTAATTCAAATCTGCATCAAAATTGGAGAAAAAAGTCTCCTTTTTGTTGAGAATGTTATTATTCTCAAATCATTATCAAATCATTTTGAAACGTTTACATTTGAGAAAAAATTGATTTCAAATCATTCTCAAATTTTAACTCAAACTTTTGGTTTGCTGGGTGTTCTTCAATTTGTTGTGTTATGAGTTTAAAATTCAGCGGGTGATATAGAGAGGGGAGTTTAAAGCTGTAGTGAGTAAAAAATAGCAAAGTGTAGGCAAGACAATAACAACATTAACTAAATTTACAACAAAAACTAAAAAAAAAGTTTATTGTGAGTAATAGTACAAAACAAAACAAATTTGCACATACACACAGTGATGCCAGACAAAAAAGTGCTTACAAAATATAATTGATGTTCTAAAAAAAAAAGGAAATTTATTGAAAATTTCCTAAAAATAGGAAATTTATCAAAAATTTCCTAATAAGAGAAATTTGGAGAAAATTTCCTGTAAAGAGAAAATTGATCACACATTTCCTATAAAGAGGAAATTGATCGTAAACTTCCCATAAAATGAAAAATTATCGAAAATTTCATAAAAAATTCCATGAAAAGAAGAAAATTTCTCGAAAATTTCCTATAAAAAGAAACTATCGTAAATTTCCAATAAAAAGGAAATTTATCGTAAATTTCCAATAAAAAGGATATTTATCGCAAATTTCCAATAAAAAGGAAATTTATCGTAAATTTCCAATAAAAAGGAAATTTATCGTAAATTTCCAATAAAAAGGAAATTTATCGTAAATTTCCAATAAAAAGGAAATTTATCGTAAATTTCCAATAAAGAGGAAATTTATCGTAAATTTCTAATAAAAAGGAAATTTATCGTATATTTCCAATAAAAAGGAAATTTATCGTAAAT
The DNA here is from genome assembly GCA_932274085.1 of Protocalliphora azurea. NCBI lineage: Eukaryota > Metazoa > Arthropoda > Insecta > Diptera > Calliphoridae > Protocalliphora > Protocalliphora azurea. The sequence goes on along the minus strand of OW026520.1, from coordinate 122,574,470 downwards.
TTCTTATAAAAAGGAAATTTATCGTAAACTTCCAATAAAAAGGAAATTTATCGTAAATTTCCTATAAAAAGGAAATTTCCTATAAAAAGGAAATTTATCGTAAATTTCCTATAAAAAGGAAATTTATCGTAAATTTCCTATAAAAAGGAAATTTATCGTAAATTTCCTATAAAAAGGAAATTTATCGTAAATTTCCTATAAAAAGGAAATTTATCGTAAATTTCCTATAAAAAGGAAATTTATCGTAAATTTCCTATAAAAAGGAAATTTATCGTAAATTTCCTATAAAAAGGAAATTTATCGTAAATTTCCTATAAAAAGGAAATTTATCGTAAATTTCCTATAAAAAGGAAATTTATCGTAAATTTCCTATAAAAAGGAAATTTATCGTAAATTTCCTATAAAAAGGAAATTTATCGTAAATTTCCTATAAAAAGGAAATTTATCGTAAATTTCCTATAAAAAGGAAATTTATCGTAAATTTCCTATAAAAAGGAAATTTATCGTAAATTTCCTATAAAAAGGAAATTTATCGTAAATTTCCTATAAAAAGTAAATTTATCGTAAATTTCCTATAAAAAGTAAATTTATCGTAAATTTCCTATAAAAAGGAAATTTATCGTAAATTTCCTATCAAAAGGAAATTTATAGTAAATTTTCTATAAGAAGGAAATTTATTGTAGATTTCCTATAAAATGAAAATTTATCGTAAATTTCCTATAAAAAGGAAATTTATCGTAAATTTCCTATAAAATGGAAATTTACCGAAAATTTGCTTTAAAACTTGTCGAAAATCTATTATAAATAGGTAATTTATTGAAAATTTCTAATAAAAAGGAAATATTTGAAAATTTCCTATAAAAAGCAAATTTATCGAAAATGTTCTATAAAAGAAAATTTATAGAAAATATTCTATAAAAAGAAAACATCAAAAATATTGTACCTATAAAAAGAAAATTTATAAAAATTTTCCATAAATAATTTACTGAAAATTTCTATGAAAAGAAAATTTTATATAAAAGAAAACTTATCGAATATTTCCTATAACAGGAAAATTTATTAAAAATTTCCCAAAAAAAAAGTTATTGTGAATTTCCTATAAAATTAGTTTGTTGAAAATATTCTATAAGAAATTTTATCGAAAATGGTGTATAAAAAGGAAATTTATCGACATTATTCTATTTTGTATAAATTTTCTTTACCAAAAATATTCTATAGAAAGAAAATTTATCGAGTTTTCTATAAAAAGAAAACTTATCGAAAATATTCTATAAAAACAAAATTTATCAAAATATTCTATTAAAAGAAAATTTATCAAAAATTTCCATTAAAAAAGTAATTCATCGGAAATTTCCTATAAAAAGGAACTTTTTCGTAAATTTCCTATAAAAGGGAATTTTATCGCAATTTCCTGTAAAAAGGAAATTTTATCGTAATTTCCTGTAAAAATGAAATTTGTTATAAATTTGGTATAAAAGGGAATTTTTTTTGAAAATTTCCTACTAAAAGAAAATTGATCGAAACATTTTTAGAAAAATCTATCCGCAATTGAAAATTAAAATCTCCATTTTGGTTACATATCCCATCATCTGGCTAAATTGCACAAACATACATATTTGTACTACTGTACACTTAGGCGTATAAAGCTTAATAGAACAACAGCAACAACAAAATAAACAGTAAAATGCGACTTGTTTACTTTTGTTTACTCGGCAAGACAACAAAAGTGAATAAAGCAACAACAATGTCGACAACAACAGCAATAATGATGTTATTACCTTAGAAAATTTATTAAGAGAAAATACGAAACGTATATTGTGAAACGAATAAACAAACGAAGGTGAGAGCACATCCACGACAAAATTAAAAAACAGCAACAACATCGTCATCGTTCGTGTATGAGGTATCGTGTTGTTTTCGTTTTGTTATTCTATTAAGAAAGACGACGTCAACAACATTATAGAACTACTACGACGAAGTCTTCTACTACGAGTATAAACTTGGAGTAAAAATATAAAATGCGTGTTTGTGTGCGAGGGTACGATGATTTTTTTTATTTATTTATAAATAACAAAACAATGCGCAAAAACATGAAACAACAACAAAAAACAACGCTGTATAATGACCTTCAGTCAGCGACGTTAACAGCGCTGCTGGAGTGACGCAAAGTGAAGACTGCTCGGTTAGCAGTACTTTGTTATTTGTCTCTGTTTTGATTATTTTGATTTGCAAAGAGCAGTGAGTGTAGTGTAGCAGTAATAACAAGAAGAAAATAATAAAAATAAATAAAAAAGCATGGCGCAACTATAACAGTAATTTGTACCCTGGGTTTTTGCGGTTGTTTTTATTATTGTTGTTATTGTCGATCAAAATAAGAGACAATATAAAAAAACAACATCAGATATTTCTATGCAAATTAACGCATTTTCAATACAATAACAAATTCATTTCATTTCAATTTTATGTTCGTTAACAAAATACAACGGTTTTAGGTGAACGTTTTAAAAATAGAAGAAGAAAAAAAACTTATTTTGCAATTTTATACATTTATTTATTTTTGTGTTTTTAATTGAGATTCTAAAGCATAAAAAAAAAATTAAAAAAAGAACCAAGGACTATGACCTGTGTTTTGATGTGTGTGTGTTTTTTTTATACATACATATTTAAAAAAAGACAAACAAGCAACAGTTGGATTTTTCAAAGAAAAACAGATGTATTTTTATTAAAAAAAATGTTTTATATAAATTTGTTTAATTATCCACTTTTTAAATAAAACAAAATATTCATTAAATTTTCAATGTTTATTTTTGTTGTATATATTTGTTGTATATATTTGTGTTTTACTATTAATGTTTATTTTACCTTAGGATTTTTATTGTATTTTTTTTTCTTTTGTTTTATTATTTCAAATTTACCGCCCTACACGACTTGTTACAGAGTATGACAAAAGTGGTGAAACAACAATCAATATTTAAAAAGATTAAATTTTAATAAAAATGTGTGTTTGTGAATTCATTATAATTTAAAAAAAAATCAAATAAAATCAAACAAAATCAAACTTATAAAATTTTTTATAAAAAGGTGAAAAATCGTTGAGATTCTGACAATATTAATGCGTGTATAGCAGAATTAATTCATAAAAAAATAAGGTAAGGTACATGATTAAAATTTTCCAAAGAAATATAGTAAAAGCTTCCTTAGCTCCCATAGCCGGATAGCTCCGGTTAACAGACAAATTTTTTGTTCTCATGCTTTAGCTGACACTTATATATTACTCCGATAGGCGGACGCTCTCTTGGCCTGACACGGATACTTGTTTTCAAGAAAAACATCTCTCGTAGCCGGTGAAAAATTATAACGAAAGGAGAAGTGAAACGAATATTGTGAAATTTGGAGAGTTTTATTTTTATTTTTGTCCGTGTTTACATTCATATTTCAGCTTTACATACTTTTTTGAAGTTAAATATAAAATTTCGTTTTTCATAAATTATTTACACATGTTGTTACTGATCGAGCAAATTCGTAGAACAAATAAGAGAAAGAGAGAATCAAAACCATTTGCTGCGTTTGTTTTCACTTAACTTTTTGCTGATTTTAAGAAAAATCAAATTTTCAGTTTAATTTCGACTGTTATTCTTGATTAAAAGATCTTCATACTAAAAAATAAAGGAAAAACAAAGAAAAGAAAATTAAAAACTTAATCTCTAAAAACAGATATCTACACCAGTTAGCCATGTCCTGAAGACATCTTCGATGTTGGGTGCATGATTTGTCGTACGACACATTGACGACAGATTCAAACAAATATTGACGACTTTTTTGAACCAAAAGCACTGAAATTCTGCACAACAAACTGAGCGATATTGTCATCCACATTATCGCCAGCTATATTGAAAAAAATGTTATGGTTGCTGCTTAGCATCGATACCAGAACACCTTCTTTTCTTCTACACTTCATTTTTCCAAGTTGTGTAGTCAAACCCAATAACCACTTCATCTACAGCAATTTTTTGTCATTAATGGTTTAAATTATATTTTTGACCATCTGGTCATAAATTATGTTTTAAAATAGACATTTTCTTGATTTTGTCATCAATAAATGGAGTAACACGCCAACAAAAGTGACTTTGTCGTCAAACTTGTCCTTAACATGCATTTTATTGACGACAAATTTTTAAATTTCCTGAAGAAATCGTCAATGAAAATGTTGTGCAGAGAAGCCTGGCCAACTGGGTCTCTGAGCAGTTAAAAAAATTTGTCAAAGACGAATTTTTTCGTGTATGAAAAATTAAAAAAAAAATACATGTTAATTTTTAAAAAAGGAGGAAAAACGGGAGAAGCGAACTGTAAGCAGACGACTTTCAAACAAAGTCATAAATTCCATAAAATAAATTTCATAAAATCTTAATTTATTATAACTAATATGTCCAAATAAATTAAAAAATACATAAGTATATGTATAAAAAATCATAAATATAAATTAATTTATAAACAATCTTAAATTTTGAAATAAAAATATATAGTACTGAGTTCCCCCTTAGTAAAAAAACTATATTATGTACTATATCCCAAAAATCTTCCGTTACCGAACAAAATCAGCGTGATGATCGCTGTCCGACTATGGGAGCTTTCACTGTATTCCTAAGAGCTTATTTTTTCTTTATTTTTTTATTTAAAGCAAATATTTTACAAAACTATTAGAGTATTATCTCAATAATTAGAGCCTCGCTTATGCAAATGGTTTGGTACTACGGACATATTTACCAAAATATTACGTACTCCATAAATCGTATTAATTTGTATATATCGTTACTGTATTTGGGAATTATTTTCAATAAATCTTCCTATTCCTCCGATTATAAACCATTTTTTTATGAAATAACAGTCAATTCCGAAGCTTTTTTAACAGTTTTTATTTTGATATTTCACAAAACATATCTTATTCTGTTTATGAGCCGATTTAATTGATTAAAGAAATCAATAAAACAAATGTGGAAAGAATTTCTGATAAACCAATAAAGGAACTAAATCTGTATCTCATCTGAGAGCTTCAACAACATGAAAGCTATCATCTCTAAGTAAAACTACTAACAGGAAACAGGTTAAAAAACTTCAAAGAATTCATATGAGAACACATGAATTATGTTATGTTGTACCGATTATCTGTTGCGAATCCAGTTCCAGTCTATAATACTGACTGCAGGACGTGCGAAAAATCATACTAACATATTTAAACTTGGTTGATGATTGGATGATGAGGTGTAACGTAGGGAAAGTGTAGAAAGTGAGGAATATCCCTTATAAGAATATCAATATCTACTCGAATAGTCAAGCTGTCAGCAAAGCATTTACGGACAATACTCTGTCCTACAGATCTTTTCATTAGCTGCTGCGACTAACAGAGGGATGAAATTGAGAAAAATTGCAACTAATTAAAAATTAATATTTTGAAAAAGTAATTGATTCTAGGTAAAAATGGATAAAATGATGCATCATTATCTGTTTAAAAATAAAAAATTCTTTAATTTTTTCACTCTTCCGTGTAGTTCACCGTCAAAGTCACAGATTTTTGGCAATTTTTAATAACAGTGGTGGAAACTGAAAATCGAGATTTATATTTTTGTGTTTTATTTTACAAAAAGTAGTTTTCTTGCAATGGCGTTTTTATTATTATTTAGAAATATATTTACGTATTTTTTATTATAGTTAATCAAATATTTTTAACAGCAGATCAAGTTTTTTCATATTAAGTCACGTTAACGCGCAAACGTAATTGAGAATTTACGTTAACTGATAGGGTCTTATACTTCTGAAATTTGGCTGTAAGATTAATACTTAATTGAAATTTATTTTTACTAAATTTTATATTTATGCAACTATGTATATAGGAATTATGAAAGAAAATTTGTGATGAATTTTATTTAAATACGAATATATTTAAGATATTTATGAGCATTTAAACTATTTTCGTCAACATTTTAATATGGGGGCCAAGTGAAATAATAATTACATTTCAACCAATTTTATTGTGTTAAATTACTGGACTAAAATAGGCTCAAGTACCAAATTTCATAAAGTTGCTTTTAAAACTGTGACCTACAGATCAAAAGAAATTATAGTTTTTGATGCACGGATAGCCCGACGGACAGATATATAAATTTAAAAGGTATTTTCTCGATGTACTTACGAGCTAATTATTACAACAAAATTATAAAGAAAGCACTATAGACCCTGAAATAACCATTATTTTTGGCGATTCTACCTCAATGTGCAGCGGGGAGCAGAAGCAGACTGTCTCTCACCTCCTCCGCTCATGTCGAAATTTTTTAACTTTATATTTTTGTGTTTTATTTTACAAAAAGTAGTTTTCTTGCAATGGAGTTTTTATTATTATCTAGAAACATATTTACGAATTTTTTATTATAGTTAATGTTATAGAAATAAGTTTAATATTTTTTTTATCGGTATAAAAACGGCAATTTTTTACTTTTATATAGAAATTCAACAAGTTTTTAGACAAGCTAGGGTGAAAATAAAAATTTTATATTTTTAATTAATATTTGTAATACGAAAATACAAAGAAATATTTTGCGAATTTTTTGCGATTTGGTAAATATACTTGTTTTCATAATAAAAACAAAATATAAATAAAGTAATAAAAATTTAAAGTAAAAATGGTATTTACTAAATTATTTGCGTTATTTAATAAAGACCTGCAAATTATGTCTTATAAGATATTGCAAGCCACTTGTTATTTTTCAAATGCTTTAAATCAATGTGTGGGTGGACAAATAAATACTGTTCTGCAGGTACTTAAAACCATATAAATACTGCTTGTGCTATTAAACTTTATGAGCAAATGCTGTGTGTATTGTGGTAGTGACACAATATGACATGAGAGTGCGATCGCTAATATAATATATGACATTAGACCACTTGTTTGCTTCAATAGGAAAAAATTTGTTTGTTTTTTTTTTGCATGTTTTTATATGAACAACATATGTATGTGTATGTGCATGTAAATAATAATATTTTCGTAAGCAACACTGTTCTTTAAAAGAATTATAATATTACTGTGATTTGTGATCACAATAATTAATAAATATTAATAAAGTTACTAATTATATAAATACGATAAATGCGATAATTTTTATTAGTAAACAGATTTTATTAAATATAAATATTTAAAAGTCTTTGAAATTAGTTTTTGAGACTTATTATCGTACATGAATTTTTATACCCTACACCACCATAGGTGGTTGGGGTATTATGCATTTGTACTGATGTTTGCAACGCATATAAAAAATTATCAAAAACCCATCTTAAGGTATACCAACCGACTAAGAATCACTTTTTAAATCGAAATAACGATGTCCGTCCGTCTGGATGGCTGGCTGGCTAGCTGGACGGCTGACTGTCCATGTAAAACTTCTGCACAAAGTACAGGTCGCAATTTTAGAGATAATTCAATGAAATTTGGCACGTGGGACTTTTATGATACAAGAACGAAGACGAAATTGGTTGTGATTGGTCCATTATTTCACCTAGCCCCCATACTAATGTCACCCCGGAATAGAGTTTAAACACACAAAAATGCTTTAAAAAATAAAAATATTTTAATGAAATTTGTTGCAAAGAAGTCCTGTACAATTATCAATCTTTGTACCAAATTTCAATAAAGTCGGTCCACAATTGACCATAGCTCTTATATAAACGTGCATAAATCCCATACGAATGTTAGTATCAAGTTAATATTCGACACAAATAAGCTTTACATAAGTAGAAACAGCATTACCAAATTTTATGAGAATCGGTCCATAATTTACCATAACTCCCATAAAAACCCACTTCCAGGATTCGCCCTAAAGTGCATAAAATCATTTAGTTGTTGGTATCAACGCATTATTCTGTATTTGCATATTATATTTTACATTTAGTAAAATTTGGCACAGTTATAATATAAATCCCCTTCCCGAATTTTCGTGCTAGTATACAATGGTGTAGGGTATCATATAGTCAGTTTCGACCGTATTGCTTAGAAGAAACTTACATTTATTCAAAAAAGAAAAACGAACAATAAAATCCCTACAAGCAAAATAATACGAAAGTGATTCGAATTCGTATTGCTTAGAAGAAAAATTTTATTGCCGCAATAATCATATTTGTATTGGGGAAGTTTGCCCCATCGGGAGAGATTGTGCGTCACAGTAGATACATCTAAGCAATAAGAAATCAATACGCCTGGATGAAAAATATGCAATATTGCTAGATAATCATCTAGGTGAAAAAAAAGGATACCGCCAGATATTCTTCGGGAAGTTGTAGTAAATATATAGAAAAATTATCACTAAATAAATCTTGATATAATATAATAAAGAAATCTTTTACATCTTGTAAAGCATGTATGCACATAAATCTTAACATCAAAGAGCACGAAAACTGAAACGCTCCATTTTTTGCTAAAAGTCAAAGAAATTTCTTCAATATTTTTTTCATTTTTGAAAAATTTTTTGACAACTGAAAAAAATTGTTACTGAAAAATAAAAGTATTGCTTTAATTTCTTCCAGGTGATATTAATGGGATATCAATCTAAATTTATTGCGGAGGCGATTATCACCTTACTGAAAAAAGGGTAAATTTTTTGAGGATAAAAATAATAAAAAAATCTTAAATTTTATATATTTTTTGTTGTTTATTTGGCTAATTTCCTTTAAACTGATAAAAATTCAATATTACAAAAATATTGCTTTGATAATTTTTGTTCAAATAGTAAAAAGAAGATAGTGCGTAAATTTCTTCCAGGAATATATCTTCCAAATGTTTATAGGGATACAGACGTACATATATATATATGTATGTGTGTATGCAGAAACATTTATAAACAACTCTTTTGCACACATTGTGAAGGATTTTTATAATTATAAACTAGATTTATTAAGCATCAGTTTGAGTCAAAGTTTGTTGAAATCGGAAAAATAAGTCTTTTAAAAAACTTTCTCAAAGAAGTGAACTGTCAACCGTAATAAAATCGAAACTAATACGAATTTTAAAATTTTGAAGAATTTCAAATTTTGTATTGACATAATAAGTGTGTATGAAAAATTTTATAAAAATCGGAGGTGATGAAGTCAAAAATTGTGTTTTTTTTCAAAAAATTTAGTTTTCTCCCTATTATCATGTACACTGTATTATTAAAATTAATGAAAATTAACAATGAGAACATAATATTGTTGTAGTGACAATGCCATAACCAGGTTTTTTCTCTGCGTGTATGATCAATAATGGAAAAATATTCACAAAATTTGATAGTGTGTTTTCTACTTATATAAAACTAATTTCTGTAAAATATTTTTTTGATATTAACATTTATATGGAATTTGAATCCGTTAAGGTGGTTTACACAAATGGGCCTTATATGGGAGCTATAGTCAATTGTGGACCAATCGTCGCCAATTTGATAGACATATTAACGCTTATATAAAATTTATTTGTGCCAAATTTCATTAAAATTTATTAATATTTAAGAAATTTATAAAATAAAAACCCTATTTCGGAAAGACATTTGTATGGGGGTCAGGTGAAATAATAGATCGATTATAACCAATTTCAACAGCCTTCATACTTATGCCAAAATAATTACTCGTACCAAATTTCATTAAGCTATCATCAAAATAAAGTATTATTTTACATGGAGGAGACCTATAAAGCCTTATAAAATTTCTTAATAAAGTAAAAAAATGATTATATTCCTTTACATTTAAATGTTAGCGAAAAGGTATTTTGGAAATGTGTATTTGATATACAATTTAATATAAATAAAACTTGTAAAATTTATACTCGAAAAAAATATTGAAGTATTATAGAGCTCCCTGTGGGTCTAGAACCAGTTGTAGGTACTCAATGTAAAGCCTAAGGTGTCTTGCTCAAAATTCTTTTTAAATTTTAAAAATATCTGTATTGGTTCAAAAGTTATGATTTTTACAACGAAAAAGTCAAAATGAACCACTGTGCATCGTTAGAATTAATTTATTGCAAAAACTAAATTATCAGATTCCATAACATAAAGTTCGGATTTAGATTTGGGATCATCTGAACTTATAAAACTTAGAAGTTTGGGATCAGTTTCAAAAAGTATATTCGATGGCATTCTATAAACTACTGATGCTTGGTAATAATTCCATTTTAATCTGTTAAGCTTTTTGATATGATAGGGAAATTGTGAAATGAAATTAAAACCAAACCGTCCTTAGTCAAAATCCAAGGCTTTTATTAAATGATCTTCAACCTCTATAATCATTTTTACAAATCTTGTCTAAATTTTTTTGCATCTGTGTGAGTATTTAAAGCTCCCAAAAGTATCGTTCTAATACCCACATTAAGAATTGCTTTCTGAGTCAATTTAACAATCCGTCCGTCCGTTCGTCCAAACAAACTAAACAAACTAAAGTTTATAAAATTTTCCATCAAACTTTTCCACTCCATTGTTTTTACTTTTTTAGATGACTGTAATTTAGGCAAAAAAAATAAACGAAAATAAAAAACAAAACAAACAAACTTATTTCGCAACTTTCTTTCATCTGACAACAAACACAGCAGAAGAAGAGCAAGCAGTACAACTTCACTCAGTTTGTATGTGTTTGTGCTGCTGTGTTTGTAAAAAGCTTTGCTAACACTGTATTTGTGTTGTGTTGTTTTTTTTTCGTTGCTTTTTTATATTTTAGTGCTTGTGTAGTACTATTTGTCAAGCGCGCGCATTTTGTTTATTTAGCCATTACAATCGTTTTGATGTTCCGTTATTGTTATTGTTGTTGTTGCTGCAGTTGGTATTTATTCTGTGTTGTTTTGTTTATTTTCAGCTTTTTTGTTTTGTTTTGTATTTATTTGCCCTCAAACATTTTCAATTTCATCGTACGTTTAGTGAGTGTAAGTACGTACCCTTTTATGTTCAGCATTGAGAAATAAAAAACTAAAATAAAGTTCCTTCAAATGCCCCACCACAACATTTGTGATTTCACCTGTTTAGAGGAACGTTTTTCTCAAGTCTTGTTATGTGCATATTTCCTTTGTTGTTGTCGTTTATATTTATTGTTGTTATTGTTGCTACTGATTTTTTCTCTTCTTGCTGTTTTTGATGTTGATTGTGGCAAACAAACATAAATAAATACCTCTACATATTATTTTTCATTTCCGCTTTTATTTTTGTTTGTTTGTCGTGAGTGTATGTGCATATGTGTGTTGTGTGTACTCAGAAAAAAATAAATAAAATAGAATAAAAACAACTAGGTAAAACTAACTAAGAATGAAAATTTATTTCCTGATCTAGTGTTGTAAGATTTGGAAAAGTATATAAGTAGGTATAAAGTAATCGTTAGTTAGTTGTATGTATTTATGTAATCGTTGCATTTAGGAATTGAAATCGTTTGAAATATTTGTAACTAAAGAGAAAATTGCAAGAGAGCAAAACTATCAACAGGTTGTCTATTATTTGTAATGATAAATTTTGATGAGGAAAATTGTCTCCAGATTGTGATTTTTTTCATTTAATTTTGATTAAAATTATTATTTATAGAAAATTGGTAAATTCTGATAACACAGGTATACACTGATTCTGTAGCAAGGGATTTCTTAGTCAACACGTATGCACGTTATTACGAAGTACTAAGCCTCTAAACCACTTTTATTAAATTGACTCTGGTTTTCGCGATAAATGGCTATTTGTAAAATTAACGAGGTTGCACCATATATTGAAGCATATCTCGAAAACAACTTGTTTCGACTCAGAATCACGTTTTAAGTTGATCTAACGATGTCTGTCCGTCTCGCTGGCTGGACGGCTGACTGGCTGTCCACGTAAATCTTTTGCACAAAGTACAGGTCGATATTTTGAAGAAAATTCAATAAAATTTGGCACGTACGTCTTCCACAAGGACGGTCCATTATTTCACCTAGCCCCCATACAAATGTCCTCCCAGAATAGAGGTTTAACGATCGTAAATGCCTTAAATATAGCAATATTTTAATGCAATTCGGTGTAAGGAAGTTTTGTACAAATATTAATTTTGTGCCAAATTTCATGAAGAAATTCGAGTTTTCAATCATTAAAAAAAATCACCATTTTTTTAACCAAGAATGGCAAGGGGTTTGAATTATCTTGGAGAAACAAAAACATATTTTTCAGTAATTATGGGTCAAATTAAATTAAAAATAGCATTTTATTTAAACATTTCTTAAAAAATTAAAAAGTTGTTGTACACTTCTTACACAATTGGTCTAAAACACATTAATAGTCTGGGGAATTCGTAATAACTTAAACATTTTTTAACCGATTTTTTTCTTTTTATGTCTTATTTGCTAGATAATTATATGTAGATTACGATTTTTGAAAGTTTTGTTACAAAGCAAGGTTCTTAATAGCTGTAAAAAGCCTTATTTTCCCCATATAAACGCACTTTAGAAACTTCAGGTTCGATGAGGAACGGTTTAGCGATATCCGTTTACAATAATATTTCACACAATATATTTTTACAACCTGGGTGCCCCGATGGCCTAGTTGGTAGCGAGCTAGTCTGTCAGTCTGGGGGTTGTGGGTTCGATTCCCACCAGAGACTCTGGTCTGTTTCACTACAACGAGCTATGGTCTTCGTTACTCCGCTCGGTTAGAATTAGAATATAATTTGTAATTGTATTGTATTTATAAAATAAATAAATAAAATAAATTTTTACAACCCAATGAACGATTCTAGGGGGAGTTACGGTCAAAATTTGAAAATCGGTAAATTTTGGTGCAGTCTAATGTACATATATAAAGATCGATTTTCACATTCAAAAGAATAGAAAAAAAGCACATTTTATGAAAAGAGTATTTAGAACAATCTTTTAGAATATCAAATTTATACTCGTATTAATGTTTATTTTTCAATTTATTTTTTTAATATACAGTGGCTGTCATTAATATTCGGTTTTAGTTTTTGAGATTTTATAATCACAATTATTGCAATGAAAATGCAGATATTTGTAAGCAGTTTTTGTATATTTTATTATACATATAAATATTTTTATTGTACTATATCATATAAATTTTAATTACAATTCTTTAACATAATCAAATAAAATGCTAGAATATTGATGTAAAGGAAAGAATATTACAGTAGAGAGAAATAGTAGTAATTTTTCATCACGAAGAGGGGAAAAAATATTAGAAAAAGGAAGATATAAAATTGAGAACCGAATTGATTTTAAAAACAAACTTGTCAGCCAAAAAGGCTAACAGAAATGGAAGAGCACCTTATTGTTATTAAAATCAAGGCAAATCCACGCCTAAGTGCTCCTAAAATTGTAATTGAAAATTCGAATCAGAATCAACAATACGTCGGACTATAAAAAAAACAAGGGCGAGTTGCGCGCAAAAAGCCCTTTATGAATTTGAAGAATAATAACCAACGTCTAAAATTTGCCAAGGAACACAAAAAGAAAGATGTAAACTGGTGGGAAGATGTTATTTTTGCTTGATGAAAGCAAATTTAAATCTTTTTGGAAGCGACGGCAAAACAATGGTGTGGAGGAAGCCAAATGAAGAATTCAAAGGGAAGAATATTACTGCAACCGTAAAACATGGAGGTGAACACCTAATGGTTTGGTTGGGGCTGCATCTCAACAAAGGGTGTCGGAAATCTGGTATTTATCTAAGAAACAAATAACAAGGAGCAATATTTGAACATTTTGAAGCAATCAGCTGAAAAAATGGGGATTTAAATTATATCAGGACGGCATCCTGAAACACAAAGCCCATGTTGTTCGAGAATGGCTGCTCTATAATTGTCCAAAAGTAATCGACACGCCTGCCCAATCTCCCGACATGAATCCCATTGAAAATTTATAGGAAAATTTAGATCGACAAATTCGAAAAAACCAATTACTTTGAAAAACGAATTGAAAAAAAAAAATACTACAAGAAGAGTGGGAAAAAATTATACAAGATTACTTAAATTTTTAATGTGCCAAATCTTATATGGGAGGATATAAAAAATAAAGGCTTTACCACCAAATACTAGTTATTAAAAAAATTTTTTGTTATGTAATAATTAAATGTAATTTAAAACCGAATATTACGAAATTTAATCATTTTTAAGTTTCTATATTTTTGTTTCTTTTATGTATTTTAATTCATAATACTAATCCCGAAAAAAGTTTATTTTGATCTCAATAAATACGTACCTAGATCCTAAAAATAAAAAAAATTTTTTTTTTTTTTATTACTTGTTAAATTTTTGCTTAAATTAATTTGAAACAAAAAACCGAATATTAATGACAGTCACTGTAGTGTATTAACAAGATGTGTTAATAGTTTAAAAATTCTAAAATTTTTCTTCATAGTTGTTTTATTTTCTTCATTTGAATTCAATCAAGTATTCGATTACTTTTGTATATTTTTTATTCGCTTTAAATCAAACCACAACAACACAATAACACAACTATATAAATAACCTTTACAATACAATTTCAATAATATTCTAATACGCACTTGTTTTTTCTTTCAACATTCAACTACAATGCAATTTAATAAATATAAATAGAAGGAAGCAAAATTTCTATTTACAATAAAGAAAAAATAAAAAATGAATAAAAACAAAACAAGAACAAACACACATTCTACAATATTACAGTTAGTGTAAATAAGAAAGAGAGTGAGAACCAAGAAGGGGAGAACTAAACTGCAAGCTTACATAGTCACTCACACCATTTAGCAAAAAAACGAAAAAAAAAAATACTCAATACAAACGTACATATAAGAAAATAAATCAACAAACGCGTGAAATTACGACAAATTGCACTTTGGCCTGAGCGCGTTCAAACAAAAGAAAATAAAACAACAAGTCATCATCATCATCAGCAGCAGCAATGCAATTACGATATACATACCCTTCAAACATTTGGAAGATATATTTGCTGTCTATTTTCTAGAATGCACTTTTTAGAGACTTCTAGATAATTATAGAAAGATTGTTTGAAAAACACAAAAACAAAATACATTGCTTTTGCGCATTAATCGTCCAGGTGTCACTTCCTATATGATTACCAGAAGTGTGTACGAAATTTGCAAAAACGAAATACACAACTGTCGTCCTTTCATCTTCCGAAAGTATACTTTTAAGTGACTTCTAGAAAATAATAGGACGATTAATTTAATTTAACAAAATACTTGCTATTGCGCAATAATATTCTTTGCGTGTTTTGGAAAAATTGTCAGTTTTTTATTAAAATCATATTTTGGAAGTTATCAGCAAGTAAATCTTCATAAAATTTTATTTAGTAATATAGCACTTTTCTCACAATTTAAATTTATTTTAGGAAGAACTCTGTCAAACAGACAAGTATTTACATATGTAACATAGTCCAAAACTTTGCTTCTAAAGGTGCCTTGCCGCATTCTTTACACAAAAGGTAATCTAAATGCAATTTAATTAAAAAAAATATATATTATTGATCTTCTTTTCTTATTTTAAAGATATCGAAATTCACCAGAAGTTTCTCACTTGGATTTTATTTTATTATTAAATGCAAAATTAGTATTATTTTTTATAATATGCGTATTTAATTGTAAATAAAAATAATAAAACCTTTCACATTAATTATAAATACAAAAATAGAAAAAGTAAAAAATCATCTACCAGAAGAGACTAAGACGACACTTCTATGAGAATAGTCCGGGTCTCTTCAAGAAGAGACTTTTTTGACGCTTCTAGAAAACATTTTTACGACATTTTTAGAAGCGTTTTCTTAGAGTCGCATGGAAGACACTTCCACAAGGAACAATACTTCTCGACGGAATATGATTTTAATGATACTTTGGCAATAGTTTTGGCGATGAATTTCAACTTCAGGAAGACTCTTCTTAGTATCTTCTTCAATAGAAAATGTTTGCAGGGTACACACATGCATTTGCTCATACTATATTTAATGCAAGAGAATTATATGCGTAGTTGTAGTTTTACGTAGACTTCGTCATTATAGAGACGACGGCTTTTATAAAAACAAACAATAACAACAACTACTAAATTTGCTAGTCGGTGAAAATACACCCCAAACTAAAATAAGCGCCACCAGCAGCAGCAACAAAAAAAAAAAACACCTAGCACATTTTACAACCCACCAACAACTAAACAAATATGCCGTATTTTTACTTAAACAATAACAGCAGTTGTATTAGCAAAACAAAATAAAAAACATTACAAAATTTACCAGCCCTACACCCATCAAAAATCCCCTCCACAATTCAATCTTGTTTTCTTACCTTAAAAAATAAATAACAACTAATGGAAAAATATTAACAAAACAACAACAGAAAAAAAAATAACAAATACACTAAGGTTGTTTTGTTGTTGCTGGAGTAGTAAACAACAAAACAATTCCTTCTACATACATTCAGTCACATAAATATATATATGACTCGTATGTATTTTTAAAACTTTAGATGTTTGTACTTATTTTTAAAAATAGTTGTAAGTGTTTGTCTTAACGGCATGTCTCTCTGCATTAAAAAAACCAAGCAAATCTTGAGATATTCCTTTTTTATGGCTACTTACATATATAAAAGAACCACTGAAATGTACATCGCAAAAGTATGTATACGAAGCATAAGAAACATTTTAATCGGATATATCTATTATGCAAAATAATATAATGAATCCAAATTTAAATTAATTAAAAGACATGTCAACATTTCAAATTATTAAATATCCAAAAATGTTTAAATTGTAAATTTATATATATTTTTTTTATTTGTAGATTTTTCGATACTTTACAGCAATTTTATTCATATCTGAGAGTCTTAGGGATATAGCTATAAAGCCAATAATTGTGGGAAAAATATCGGTAATTTAAAAAATCCCAATTGTTTTTACATTTTATCAACTCCTTACATGGTAAAAATGTCAAGAATATGGATGGTATTCTCCATTCATAATTTGTCATGGTTAAATGTGGAATATCTACATTTTAAGATTCATGGATAAATTTGAATTTTTTTTTTTTACTACTCTTTTATAGAAATGTTCCCATACAAAATTTCCCATCAAACTCCTTTTAAATTTTTGAAAATATATCCACATAATATACCCACAAAAAATCTTTAGTATTTAAGAAGTTTTTGATATATACAAACATACAAATTTGGATACTTTAAATGGCTCAAAATGGCAAGAATCTTTCGAAATATAAAAAAAATTAAATACTATAATTGTTTAATGAAAACTACTCCCAAAAAGAAATTAGATATATTGTCCAAAAAAGTAAATATACTATGCAAAACTGATAGAAATTTCGAAGGTATATTAAAAAAAAAAAATGTTAAATTTATCCATCGTAAAACGTTTTATCCATAATTTGCACAGTGTTGCCAGTTATCTAAATTCGCCTTTTTATTTTGCTTTCAGCTTCAACATTTTCGTTTTAGATTTTTTCAGCTTTTTTTTGATTCTTAAACTTGATTTAAAAATGCTAAAATTTGAGTACTTCAATAAAGAAGAAAATAATTT
Source organism: Protocalliphora azurea (assembly GCA_932274085.1). Classification (NCBI taxonomy): domain Eukaryota; kingdom Metazoa; phylum Arthropoda; class Insecta; order Diptera; family Calliphoridae; genus Protocalliphora; species Protocalliphora azurea. Next base: position 122,556,935 of record OW026520.1, on the reverse strand, counting down.
CTTATTTGCTTTTACTATTTTATTTCTACAGAATCATCCATTTAAGCATTTTTTTAATTCCACAAAAAAAATCGAGATTATTTATATTTAATCTCCAAATCAAATATAACTTAACTTAATTTTTGGACTCACTTAAAAATATAAATATTTATGAAATATAATTAAAAATATTTATGAATATAATTAAAAAAACCTTATAAAAGCCAAAAATTACTCAAAAATTTAGAAATGATAAATCAGAAAGGAATTGTTATTCAAAAATTACGAAAAAGTCACATTGGGTCATTTTTTATATAAAATATGAATAACCCAAATCTGTATGGAAATTTTGTATTAAATTTTTTAAAATGAATTTTTTAAAATGAATGGGAAAAAAATAAGTTTTCAAATTAAGAAAATAATATATATATATATATATATATATATATATATATATATATATATATATATATTTTCTAGCCTTTATTCTTTAGGGCATTTTGCCTTTTCTGACCTTTTTTAAAGATCAATTTACTTTCTTTTTTTACCTCCTGGCAACACTTAATTTGAATGACAAATTGGAAGTGGATAACACAATATTATTGACCGTTTTCAACATTTTATGACGCAAAAATTTAAAAACAATTCGGATGCTTTAAATTACAAAAAAAAAAATCAGAATTATTCGCTTTTTATCTCTGCAAGACTGTCAGATATGAATAAAATTGCTAAAAAGTATCGAAAACCCTAAACTCTACAAATAAAAATAAATCCAAAATTTTAACATTTCTGGATACTTAATAATAAGTTAATAATTTAACATATGTTCTTTTAATTAATTTTAATTGAATCCATTAATATATTTCACACAATAGTTATATCCGATTAAAACAATGTCTCTCATGCATCGTATATATATTTTTGCGATATAAATTTCAGTCGTTCCTTTATAATCCTGATTATCTCAGGATTTTTTGTTTTTAGTTTTCTTAATGTAGAAACAAACCATTAACTATAAGACCAATATTTTTAAAAATAATTTTAAAAATCTAAAGCTTTAAAAAATACATACGGATCGTATACATATACAATTGACTGTATGTGCATATTGCATGCCACACAATCTTGGAAAAAACAAGTAAACAAAACAAACAAAAACAACAAGTCATATACATTTTACTAACTACACCACTACAGCCCCCACTTTAAACTCTCCTTCTTTTAAACTTATTTACTTACTCCCTCCTTAATTGTTCACCTCTTAAACAGTTGTAAAATCATCATTACCCTAGTGCTCATTATGGAGATGTTGATGATGTTTATATATGAGAGTGGAAGTGTATTAGTGTTGCATATTAACACGGACATTTTAGATAAAACACACAATAACAACAAGAACGACAAGAACGACAAGAAAAAACAAGGAATATAAAAAAGCAAAACCCACAAATACAATTCTAGTCATACATCAAAATAACGGCAAATATTAAAAAAAGAGTATAATCAAAAAGGAAGAGGGAGTGAGTACTGGATGTCTATAAAAGTGAGTAATAAGTTTAAGTAGCATGTGTACAAAGCAAAGGAGGGGAGGGAAGTGTTTTTTTCGAGGTAAGTAAAATTGTAAACAAAATAACAATTAAAGGCAAAACAACAACGAAATCCACGAAAATGTTCTCTCCTCCTCCCTTTCAAAAAAAAAAAAGTTTTTTGGCTGACTATTAGTCAGACGATTATCATGATGACGAAGATGAATTTTCTATTCTATTTTAGTAAACAAAATTTTTGTTTTTGTTTGATTTGTCTATTTGAGTTGTGTTGTTGTTATTTGTTTAATTACGTTGGTATGTATGTTGTATGTATGAGTGTATAATTGCAAATGTTTGTGGAGCGCATTTCAAATTAAAGAACGGGACTTTTTTATTTTGTTTATTTTATATAAGTATGTATAAATAAAATATAAAAAAGTATACAATGTTTTTAGCTTAAGATGGTACAAAAAATAAGGATCGTTTCACTTACCTTAAAAACTACTTCTAACAAAACATTAAAAAATCCTAGATTTTATATTTATAATTACTTAATTAACACTTGCAAACATTATTTAACACATTTCAATTTTATATTCTCTTCTGTATTCCTTTTAGTTTTATTTTTAATACAATACCATTATTTTATTTCTTCTTATATATAATTCACATATCTTAATTTTTATTTAAACACGCACTTATCATTTCACTAACACTCCGCTTAAAAGACCGTATACAACTAATAAAGTCAAATGCTAAACGAACAGGTCAATGCACCAAAAATCTCTTTATCTAGCCTTAATTCTAACCCACTAAGCTTATTGCCAACACTGGTTTTTGTCTGGGCTAAGGCAAAAGCGGAAGAGAGTAATAAAGAGGGTGAGAGAGAGAGAGTGATAATTTCTTAAAGAGCAATAAATAATCTTGCTTGAAAAAATATTTAAGTTAGCCTAGACAAAAACCTAAAGCGTTATAGCAATAGCTTTTAAATTAAATAATTTTGAAAAACTATTAAAAACTTTCAAGTATAAATTAGGATTCATAAAGTTATAAACTTTAATAATGTTTGATGAATTAATTAATCTCTTGTTTAGTTTTTGATTTTAGTAGTTATTCGGACTTAAGCGAAATGTTAGTTTTTTTTTATATTTCAAAAAAGTATCTAGATACGCTTTCTATTTCAAGGACATTTTTTCTAAATTTTGTTTTATAGAAAATGTTTCAAGAAATTTTCGATAAATTTTCTTTTTTGTAAGGCATTTTCCATAAATTTTCTTTTGGTAGAAAATTTTCAAAAAATTTTCTTTTTATAAGAAATTTTTGATAAGCTTTCTTTTTATAGAAAACTTTTGAAAAATTTTCTTTTTATAGAAAACTTTTGATAAATTTTCTTTTTATAGAAAACTTTTGATAAATTTTCTTTTTATAGAAAATGTTCCAAAAATTTTCTTTTTATATAAAATGATCAACAAATTTTCTTTTTATAGAAAATTTTGCGATAAGTGTGAAAGTCGATACCTTATTTTTATAGATTAATTTTCTATTTATGAGAAATATTCGATAAATTTTTTAATAGGAAATTTTCGATAAATTTTCTTTTAATAGAAATTTTTCAACAAATTTTCTTTTTATAGACAATTTTTGATAAATTTTCTTTCTATAGACAATTTTCGATAAATTTTCTTCTTTTATGAAATTTTCTTTTTACAAAAAATTTTATATCAATTTTTGGTTTGTAGGAAATTTTTGTTAAATTTACTTTTTATATAAAATTCGATAAATTTTCTTTTCATAAAAAAACTTTCGATTTTATAAGAAATTTTCTATTTATTTCCTTTTTATAGAAAATTTTCTATGAATCTCGATAAATTTTCATTTAATAGAACATTTTCTTTTTATAGGAAATTTGTGATAAATTTTCTTTTAATGGGAAATTTTGAATAAATTTTTTTCAATAGGAAATTTTCGATTAATTTTCTTTTTATAGAAAATTTTCCATAAATTTTACTTGGAAAATATTTAATAAATATTCTTTTAATATAAAACTTTCGATAAATTTTTTTTATAGAAAATTTTAAGAAACCTTTGATAGAAAATTTTCGATAAATTTTCTCTACTAGAAAATTTCTGATAAATTTTCTTTTTATAGAAAATTTTCGATAAATTTTCTTTATATAGAAAATTTTCAAGAAATTTTCTTTATATAGAAAATTTTTCTTTTATAAGAATTGTTGGATAAATTTTCTTTTTATAGAATTTTCGAAAAATTTTTTTTTAATAGAAAATTTTGAACAAATTTTCTTTGTATATAAAATTTTCGATAAATTTTCTTTTTATAGAAAATTTTCGAAAAATTTTCTTCTTTTATGAGATTTTCTTTTTACCGAAATTTTTTTTATCAATTTTTTTGTAGGAAATTTTTGTTAAATTTACTTTTTATATAAAATTCGATAAATTTTCTTTTCATAAAAAAACTTTCGATTTTATAAGAAATTTTCTATTTATTTAATTTTTATAGAAAATTTTCCATGAATCTCGATAAATTTTCTTTTTATAGGAAATTTGTGATAAATTTTCTTTTAATATGAAATTTTGCATAAATTTTCTTTCAATAGGAAATTTTCGATTAATTTTCTTTTTATTGAAAATTTTTCATAAATTTTATTTTTGCAGAAAATATTTCGATAATTCTTTTTAATAGAAAATTTTCGATAAATTTTCTCTACTTGGAAATTTTTGATAAATTTTCTATTTATAGAAAATTTTCGATAAATTTTCTTTCTATAGAAAAATTTTCTTTTATAAGAATTGTTGGATAAATTTTCTTTTTATAGAATTTTCGATAAATTTCCCTTTTATAGAAAATTTTAATTAAAATTTTTGTAAAAATATCTCAAATTTTATAATTCATTTTGGTCACAAACGTTGGCATTTAAAGTCCAAGGTAGGGGAAATTTTGTTTTCTTTGTACTCTATCATTGAATTGCGCTAAAAATAGGTATATAGGTGGTATTTACAAGGTGGTAGCAGTTCGGAGATGATTTTTTTTGCCAAATTTTTTTTTATGTATGGAGTTTCACGTTCTAAGTGTACCAATTTAAAAGAAAAAAATTACGAAATTTCAACAAAATTTACTAAATACAAGATTAAGATGTTAAGAAGTTACCAGATAAAAAAACGAACCAAATTTTCAATAAAAGTACAATTTTCCAAAAAAAAAAAAAAAATAGAAATTTCAAGAAAATAAAAAATGAATTAAAATGTGAAAAAAGTACCAGATTTGGAAAGATAATAAGTACCGAATTTTTAAAATAAAAGTAACATAACGTAAAAAAATATACCAATTTTTATAAAAAGCCAAAAAAAAAAAAAAAATGGAAAGTGAATATTTTATAAATAAATATATATATATATATATATATATATATATATATAAACGCAGTCCGCAACTTATATAGAGGCTTCAAAAAGTCTAAAAATGCGTTTTGATTGATATCTCGGATTCTAATGGACTGATTGAGTTAATTACTTCAACACAAAAATTTTGAAAAAAAACTCTGATTTTTGCTGCAAAAAAAACCAAATATGATATAGCTTACTATTGTTGTTGTTTTTCTGCGACTTAGAAAATTTGAAAACAAAAATGTTTTTTGAAGGTATCTTTGGTTTTTTGGCGATATCTCGGCTACTTACGGATCGATTTTACTCATTTTTATTAGCATTCATCTAAGGAAAATTCTCTGTAAATTGGTGTATAAAACATGTAGTATATCCGATATCTGGGGCTTTCTAAGAATTGATATCAACAGACAGATGGACATCGTTATATCGACTTCTCTATCAATAAGGATCCAAAATATATATACCTTTTGGCGTCCTAGATGAACATTAGAAATTACAAACGGAATGACAAACTTATATGTGTATACACCTATGGTGAAGGGTATAATAAAAAGGTAAAAAATTTAAAAAAGGTTAAAAAAAAAATCTTAGAATACTTAGTATCTTTTATAAAAAGAAATGATCTAATATTTATCTAGAAAACTTAGTAGTACTTTCCTGATCAACAGTGTTGTCAGATTAGGGGATTTATCTCTAAATTGGGGTTTTCTTTTGGGAAACGGGGATGAAACATTTGGTTTGAGGATTAGGGTATTTATTGCGGATGTTTCTTAAGGTTTAGGGATCTTTCGTAGATTTTTGGGGATTTTTATTTTATTTTTATAATTTCTCTTTTTAACTTAAGAAAAGTGATATGAAGTTTTTAGTAAGATAAAGTAAGATATTTATTTCAACAACAGTGCTCTGCAGGCAATAAAAAAATATTTGTATTACTGAATATGATACTAAAAAATTTACACAAATCTCCGCAACACATTAGATGTGAGGCTAATGTTTGAGCATTGATGCTCTATTACTATTACTGAAATTATAATCAAGAATTAAAATATTGTCATTAAAAATATTGCCTCAATGATACCAACGTGAAATGAAAGTACACCATCACATTAATAATATCTCCGAAGAGTTTTGCAAAGTTAGTTCGAATTTCGATTTTATGGACTCTTAAACTTCGGATATTTTGGAGCAATTTTTTTATTAGGTGTGTAAATAAAAAAGCATATAAATCAGTAAATTTCAATGCATTTATTCTTTTGTAGAGTACAAATCTTCTCTTAGATATTTTGTAAGATTTTTATTAAATTCCCGTTCCTTTTTACGCCACATTATTCAGCCTATTATATATATATATATATATATATATATAGGATATAAAAATGCGCCACGCCCACTTTTTGTAAACAATTAATTTTTTGAAAGTTCAAATGAAGTTTAGCACATACTTCAAGTATTTTTGGAAGAAAATTGAACAAACATATAAGTTGGATCATGCTACTTTCTTGAAGACAGTTCACATAAAACTTCATATACACGATTAAAATATTTTGTATATTAAAATATATTGTATATTATAAAACCTAATTTGTATCGGTATCACGTCTCTTTTTTGCTCACTTTTATTATTACTGTGATATTGTTTTTACCACTGTCATCAAAATTTTTATGAAATTTGAAATTTGCTTACTAAGAAGCAAAGCAACCATTTCTTAAAAAAAAGTGGACGTGGCATCCAATCAGTACTTCCTTCAAGGATATGCATATGTGTCATGTTTCATTTTAATCGGGTTAGTAGTTTAGATATGAGGTCAAGTCAAATAAAGTAAACAATTTTATGGCAAAAATGGGCGTAAAAAGGGTGTGACATCCAGCAAAAATTCTAGTGTAATAATGCCAACATAATAACATTTTAATTAAATAATTTAAATTATTTTTATTTGTAATTTTATTGGAAAAAGAACTCCGAAAAATTCAAATTCCAAGCAGCCATACAACCGAAATTCGAACTAATTTTGAAAAACTCTTTTGGGGGTTTTGCTAGACTACTACTACTAGGCTTTCATTTTGCGTTGAAATTATTGAGGCAATTTTTCTTGTTGCACTGTGTAATTAGTTTTTTAAAGAAAGTGTATCAAAAATAATTGAAGCAATGGATCTGTATTAATCATACTTCCATACCTTTGAAGAAGAAATATAAATTTAATCTTCGGACTTAACCATAAAAATGGCGTAAATTGTTTACCTAAAAAATATATTTATACAAATGAGTGATTCCATATTAAAATGGACAGCAATTGGATTTGGCATTTCCGATGTCAATAAAATTCACTATAGATTATTGGCTATTGGAAGCAATTCTCAAATCATACAATTTTAGACGCAAGTCCCTTTAGGGTACAAAAATATGACGAAAAAAGCTAAAAACTTTACAAAGGTGTATATAATTAATTGCTAATAACTTCTAAATTCTAAATGGTAGATTTCTAGTTTTAGTTTCATATTAAAGACAAAGATATTACCTTTATAACGATATATATAAAGTTTTTTTACATCAAAAGTTCAAAGGTCAAAGTTAGACATATACAAATTAAACCATTATATCTCCAAAAACACAAAATCTAAATTTCATAAATATTTAAACATATTGGAATTATCTCTTATCAAAATTTGTAACATAAAGAGTCCCCGAAAACTTATTGGGCATATGACTTAGGAAGATCGCTTAGATCAAGGCGAATTCAAACAGGTGACCTAACTTAACCAGCTGATTATTATTTATTATTATTATTTTTTGTATTTAGAACTGTCAAAGTCCATATAAGCACAATTTTTGCTTAACCGTTGAAGTGTCAAACTCCATGTAAAAAAAGAAAATAATGAACTCTCCGTATTGTTGGTTTTGTTCAACTACTGCCACCTGTTTCATTTCGCCATGTCGCAGACCATCTGTGTTCGAAATCTGAATATGTAAAATTGTATATTCATTTTCGGTTTTCTACCAACAATATTTTTTTCCTAAGATACTATTAGATATTTTAAAATTTTTAGAATTTTTAAGAATTTTTAACTTTGGGACAAAATTCCACCAAACATGATATGCCATCTTATTATCTACATTTAAAAACCTAAAACACAATTACGTTTAATTGAAAATATTTTAAGAAAAATCATCTCGCATATTCAGATTTACTTTTCAAACTTATTTTTTTACAAAAAATATCCTCATATTAAAACAAAATCACAATGAATTCTACGAGAATACGAACCATGGCTTGAAGATTTGTAATCTATAACACTTCCTTTAGACTGTTTATAGCAGCGATAGGCACAAAGAGAGAATGTAAAAATTTGAGTGTGTTTGATTGTTGCGAATATATTTGTTATTCACTGTTGTCAGGTTTGCCGATTTATCTGCATTTTGACGATTTTTTTTATTTTAAAAATTCCAAAGTGCGATTTGACGGTTTTTGTTAAAAAAATTATGATTTCACGAAATGTTCACACACGCCAATTTTTATTGTTTAAATCTGATTTTCTATTTTAGTGGATAGAGAGAAGAAGTTTAAACTTTTACTTCGAAATTCGTTTGCAATTTGACCAGTATTGGTTAAAGCTTTTGTGTGAAAAGAAAAATATTGGTGTCTATTCCTGAAAACGCGTCGAAGATGTAAAATTTTAAATTAAAATAAAAACAAAGTTTAAAAAATTGTTTTTGTTTACCATATATTTTTAAAATGTAATAAACTTGAGAACTTTAATGCGTTTTTCTCTTTTTTTAAAAACGGTAAATTCCATTTTAGAAATGTACGGTAAACAAAAACAATTTTTTAATCTTTGTTTTTGTTTTAATGGAAATTTTCACATAATCGGCCTACTGAGCGTACTATTCGCAACACCATCACCATTTTGACAATTTTGAGACCCAGCATTCATTATTGGATAATATTCGATCGAATAGACCACGTCCAGCACGCTGTGAAGAAAATATAGCGGCCGTAGCTGAGAGTGTACACGAAGACCATGGAGAGTCGATTCGGCGCCGTTCGCAGCAACTCGGACTGACATATGGAACGACTTGGCGCATTTTACGTCGAGATCTTAAACTGAAAGCGTACAAAATCAGCTCGACCTTCCAAGCGATATCGCTTCGCTCTATGGGCTCTTTTTTATATTAGGTGTGTAAATAAACATACAGAAAGACAGACAGACATATATTCTCAAAAGTTATTTTCAATCACAACAATCACGAATATTTTCAAATTTGAGGCCCCAGATATATATTTAAGGACTTTCGTGTACAAAGACAAACTTCATTTTATATGAAGTGTATAAAAACATACTTTGAATATACTTTTTGTAAATATTTTAAATTTTACATACAAAAAATTAGCTTTTAAAAAATTTTTAAGCAAAATGAATTGAAAATAAAGAAAAGTAATATAGTTTATATTAATCTTTAAAATTGAAGTATTATTTTAGTTGAAATTTTTGTTCATAATATAAGCAATTATTTGAGGTTAAAAATTCGTTATTTGGGGATATGAGTCGAAAAAAATCTAGGAACCCAGCTGATTAAATTGTTATTGCAAAAGTTAATTGGTTTAGATAAAATTTATTTACAGAAGTATGCAAAAAAAAAAAAAAAACTTAACACAGCTTTATAAAGCATTGTTAAGCAAAATTCCTTAAAGTTGTACGAAAAAACGATTATTAATTTAAATTTGACAAAGGTAATTTAAATATTTTAAAGTAGATATGAAACTATATTAAACCTACTTTAAGTGATATTTTGATTAATTTATATTTTTTGTTCATATTTTTGTTCGGTGATTCCACCGATTCCAATATTCTATATCTTTCTTCTTCTATAGATCATTATTTTTATTCATTAAAAGTATGATTTGTTTTATCCGAGACAAATATTTAGAGATAAAAACCAGAAAAAATTAACATAAAAGTACAAACAAAATAATAAAAATATATAACCAATGTTTTAGTGATGTAGATTCAACCAAAACAAATAAACAAAAATGATTACTCGAATAATTATTTTATCCGTTATCGAAAATAAATCGTATTTATTGTTTTTATTGTCTATTATTTCTTTTATTTTTGTATTTTTACTAAATAATAATAACGATAATAATAATAGTAATAATAATAATAATAATAAAAATAATATTTTAAAAAAGAATTCATTTTATGCTAAAACAATAAAAAACTTTTTTTTTATAAATTTGAATAACCGAATGAATTCGGTATATTCGGTATAGCTTTAACTGTAAAGAGAGAAATAAAATACAAGTGTTGCCGTTATCAAAATTAAAAAAAAACTTTGTATGTTAAAACAGTGTTTTTGCATATGTTTTCCTAACAAAGGTTTGTTAGCCTTAAAGTGTTGGGTAACTAATGTGTACTTGAAAGTAAAGCTAAGACATTTTGTTAGTCTTTTATGTTTAATTTAAATTTGTAATGCCTAATTATTATTAGCTTTTAACTACAGTTTAACAAGCATTATTGATATAATTTTGAAAATGTATGGCAATATTTCTGAACTGAAAAAAACTTAAATTCCCTTTTTTAGCGCAAACTAAGCATTTTATCTGGAACTTTCGTTTTTTTTAAGTTCAAACCCCGTTAGTGGAAAATGTGGTTTCTGCTCAATTATTATTATTTCTTATACATTTTTCTAATAAATTTTTTTTAATATATAAAAAAAATATATACATATATTTTTCAAACTTTTTTGGTAAAAAGTTTTTTAAACAATTTTTGGTTAAAATAAATATGAAATTGTGTGAATAATAATTAAGTTTTTATAATAAAAAATAATTAAATTTTGTTTCTTTATTTACAAAAAATATTTCTTAGATTTAAAGATTAATTTTGTAAGAAGAATAAAATATTTCTTACCATTAATTCATTAACAAATTTTCCTTAGAAAAGCAAACAGCCTGTTAGTGTTTTTAAACCATTTCATTTTGTTTTCTTGAAATAGCTTTTGAATTAAAAATTAAATTTTAACCAGAAAAGTAATTCACAATAATAAATTGACCATCTTTTAATAAAACTCGCTTCATTATCTATAAAAAAAACTACCACTGCTCTTACAACCACGGCTATCAGATTTGACTATTTTTTCTCTCAAAAAAATTGGCGATTTTTTGCAATTCTTAAAATATGTCGATTTTAAAATTATTTATTTTATAAATCAATTTAAAAACATTAATTCAATAAATTGACTGTAATTTTTTAACTGCCACGGCAGCTTGTCTTCTTGGAGATTCCTTCCTCCCTGATGTATAGCTAATCCGTGGTAGAGAAAATCCTGTCTTTCTGCTTCTCTAAATTGACACTGCTTTTTTAGAGTTAGTTATGTTAGACAGGATACATTAAGGTCTAGCAGAACCTTAATATCCTGGGTTAGAATCTGTAGGGCGCAAGCCTGAAGGTCTTACCTAGGACTTAAACATATGGTACTACGGGAACCGGCTGCCCCAAGGACCAACAACCATTTGCAGTGGTTTTTGGTTCTTGGCCGGTTGTTGGTGAGGTCCCCTCTGGGGAGCACGTAGTGGCTTATGGTTTCATTTGAGTGTAATCTTTTACTTGATAATTGATACACTTGGTCACAATTGTGGCATGGGGTACTAGATACCCATACTAAAGCAAAGTAGAACGATGCGACCAGGAATATAAGTTGAGTTTAATTGCTACCTGTATACGTAATGTATAACAGGGGCGTTGGTCGGCGCATCGTACTCACCCAGTGGTAAGACCACCGTGGGGTAAGGCCGACAGGCAGGTACCCACGTTAATCTTGATCACATCTGTAATTTTTTAAATAATCCACTTTGTTAGTATTAGCTCTGTTCAAGTACGAGTCAGATTTACAGATTTTAGTAAAAATTTTTCTGATAAACAACAAAATATAAAAAAAGTAAGTACAGTAACACTTTCTGACTTAAAACTGTAATTCAGACTAATATTGGAACAATTTTATTTGTTTATTAGTTTGTAACACAATCTTACCTAAACTATTGGAAAGATTTTGGTGAAAATTTCAGTATAGAAATAAAGGTGTCAGTCAGCTTCGAATAAATTTTCGAAAGACTTATTTATTTGTTCAAAATCTAATGAAATTTAAAGTTTTAATCATTAATTATATAAAGTATTAATTCCTTAAAAAATTACAATCAATTAAATAATTCAAATTTAACAAAATATATTAATCATTTAATTCTATAATTCAAGTTGATTAGAAATTTGCTTTAGAAATTATTTATTAATTTATTTTGTAAAAGATTAAAAGCCAAAAAAGAAAAATAAAAAATAGCATTTTTTTTTTTATTTATTTACGAATTAAATTTTTGAGAAATAAGTATTGTTGTAAATTTCAATTTGTAATTGTATAAATAATACTATTATTTATGTTTTCGTTCATTGCTGTTTAATAAAAACTTGAGATTTTAATGTCAGATTTTTTGACGATTTTTAAAAATTAAATTGACGATTTTTTTAACTTTTTATCGTCAAATTGACGATTTTTAATGAATTTTATCTGGCAGCCCTGTTTACAACCCAAATTTACTCTTGTTGTACTAAGAAATTAAATGCAATGTATGTAATTTTCTACCCAGCAAAAAAACACGAACCAGTGCTTCCAAAAAAGCACTTCTTCACCACTTCAAAAGTAGAGCTAAGTGCATATTTTACATTTTTTTTTTTAAGTTAGTAAAAATTATTTACAAAAAAATGAAAACAAATGTATTTTTAGCATGAAAAAGGTAAATAAAAAATTTCAAAAATTGAAAAGTATTTTTATAACTATGAATGAACAATGAACAAGAAGCATAAAATAAGAACATCGCACCTACAGCTCTTTTTCAGCACTAACGACTTCCATTTAATGACAACACAACGTTAAAATCATGACTTTTTCAGCTGGGTATAAGAATTAATTTTATAAAATTCATCTTAATATCAATAACCAATTCTTATTACTCTTATACTTTACTCTTGTTAAACTCTCAAATTAAACGCAATTTAATTCACAATAAAATTAACATAATATCACACATCTGTATTAATTCAATTCACCTTATTAATAATAACAAAACTCTTTAACTCTTTTTATTAAACTTTACTCTTCTTTTAAAAAAGGCCCTCTTAAACTTTCTCTATTCTTGTTTATATTTTTATCAAAACAACAGTAAATCATCATCAGCCTTCAACAAATTTTATGGAGTACGCTACTGCAGGTTGTTTGTATATTTTTCTGCGATTCCTTTACACATTTCATTTGTTTGTTTCCAAAATACACAACAACAAAAAGTAAACAAAAAAAAAATAAATAAGTAAAAAATACAGACTAACAAACACACACAAAACAACTCATACAAACAGTTTGGGGGAATGTGTGTTGTGTTGTGTGTGAATGATTTTAATAGTGGTTGATGGGTATGAACTGTATGTAGTAGAGATGATGGTTGGCTGACTAGCTGGATGATTGTTTGTTTGTTCGTTCGTTTGAATGGTTGGTTGGTTTGACGCTAAGTCGAACGGTATGACTGTTTGACAGTTTGCTGTTTATTATTGTGCTGTTTTGTTGTTGCTCTTAGTATTATTATTGCTAATATTAAGAGTAGTAAGTAGTACTATGTTGTTGTTGTTCCTGATGATGTTGGTGCTGATGAGGCTACATTATTTATCATGTTTTTGTGTTGAAAAAAGGGAGAGTAGGAGATCTCAGTTTTTTTTATTACTTATAAAGTCATAGGATTTGCTGTTGTTTTTTTTATTTGCTAAAGTTTGAAATAGAAAAAAATAAACAAATTATATCATATAAATGTTTACTAAAATGTTGATGATAATGAGCTTTAAAAACATAATGATGTTTTGTTTTTAATGTTGCTGTTTTTAGAGAACTTCCTAACTTTTTTCTTAAAAGAGAGAGTTATTTTCTACTTGAAAAAATAGTAAAAAAACAAAACTCCTTATTTACTTGTTTTTCTTCATCTACAATAACTTTTTTTTTCTTTATTTTGCTGTTTATTTAGTTTGTTTTTATTCAAGGAAATGTAAACAAAAACCCAAACAAAACAAATATGTGAAAAATAAACAGACACAGCAATAATAATAACAACAACAATGATAATAATAAGTACTGACTGTTAAGAGCTTGTTGTTTTTTTTTTGTTTGTTAGTAAGTATCAATGTATTGTTGTTGTTTTGTATTTAAAATAAATTTCACAATTAAACTTAATTATGACGTATTTTTTCTTTGTTTTTATATTTATAAATTTATTTATTTTATTTTTGCTGAGGTTGACTGCTCTGCCTCTATCAGCCTCTGCTTTAAGTTCTGATGACAGAGTGAGTGCTGCAACTGCTCAATGCGGCTGTTGTTCTGTTAACGTCTAGGTGTTGTTTGTTTTTGGTTTGGGGGGAAAAATGTTGTATGACCCGCAAACAACATTGTATAAGAAATTATGCACAGTGGGGTAGAAAAATTAGAATAACAGGCATTAGTAGGTAATACTTCCAAAATTATCAAATATTTAAAAGTTAAATTTTTCCTAATGGGTTCTCTCTATTCATTTTGATCAAATTTTCCACTGTTTGGTCTGCATCATGTTGTTGTTTATTACATCAAATTGCTGCTAAAGATAAAGTCTGGTGGAATTTTACCTCAGAATTTGTTTTCTGCTGCTTTGTAAATTTTTATTTAGTATTGGTGATAATTTGACGTTTTACAAATTTTGATAATAACAATTTGTTTGTTTTCTCGATTCTAGAGGCAAGTCTAGCTAAATACTTCTTAATAGTTAGACATTACTCATGCACAGTGTTTAAAAAGACACAAATAAAAAAACAAACATCAAAAAACCAAATATCGAAAAATTATTTGTTATTATTTAAAAATGTTGGAAATATTTGAAATACGTAAATTTTAAATCAAGCTTAATTTTATTATAAAATAATAACTCTGTTCCAGTTTTTGTCAAATTTACAGATTTTAAAATGAAGTATTTAGAAAAACAAAAAATACAATTATGTTCTTAGTACAGGAACGCTTTCTTAAAACTTGCAAGTCTTACAAGTATTGGAACAAAGTGTATTGATACAATATTTTTAAATTAGGGGACTGAAAAATTCATTTCGATAATTTGTATTGAAAACAATAAATAAATCTGAATTTTTTTGTTGTTGTTTTTCATATAAATTTTCGTTCCTTTTTTACAAAAAAAAGGCCCTTAAGGAATTTTAATAAAAATTTGTAAAAAAATTGTGTAAAAAATTGTTAATAAATGTTTCTATAGAAAATAATAATCTGTATGATCATGGCTGCTGCTTATGAATCAATTTGTGTGAAATACATTTCAATAATCTTTCTATTTTTTATGAAAATTTAAGTTTGCGCGATTCTTTTTTCTGGAAAAGCTGTTTATGATAAGTTTATCGATAAAGTCCGGATAAAGATTTTTTATATCGCTCTTTTTTTTAGGTGAAAGGAGTTTAGGAGTTTTGGGGAAAATTAGTTTTCTAAAAGTATTAAAGAGCAATTATTGAAAATTTTGATTTTTCTCTGTGTATTAAAAAAGAATTGATAATTTTTTTTCAAAAATGAAAGTATTAAGTAGTACATTTTGAAAATGTACCAATATGTAAAGGAAATATTTTCGAATTTTCACAAAAAGTATGCAAAAAACAGTAAATAAATAAAAAATTTACCTTGTAAAAGGTAAGATTTATAAGTGATCCATATGAAATTTGACACAATGATACAAAACTTGTTTGTGTCAAATATTATTATGATATTAATATTTACGTTGGATGTATGTAAAGTAATTTTCGGAAGAAGAGTTTTTTATACTATATAATAGAGGAAAAATACTTCCATCGAAATTGGTTTGTTTTTATATACATATAATTTATATACATATAATTTTATATTATATTTTGCATATTTTATACTTTAGAGCATAATTTTGAATATTTTACGCTTAAGAGAAAAAATGTTCATATTTTGCTCCCAAGAGAAATTATTACATAATTTGCCATTAATGAAATTTTGTTTTTACTATCATATGAGTTTTTCAAATTCGATTTTCTAATAATTTTCATCTTATAAATTGATAGATATTTTGTAATTTCCTGATACAATGTATTAGATATGTTTTTTAAGTGCCAAAAGACAATATTTTTAGCAATTGCTAATAAAAATCAAGTTATTTTTTTCATGAACATCAGATAATTTAAAATTTATCATTTTGAGAGCATATTTTTAATTCTAAGGGCATATCTTCCGAATTTATGTGCATTTTTTATGTGTATAAAACACTTTTTTTAGAAAACAATTTTTGGTTGCCCTTGTTATTAAAAATCGAAAATTCTATGAACGTAAAAGGAAGTGGCAACGCCGTACGCTTTATTTGCAATTAGTTTCACTAATCGCGATTATTTCTTTTTTTTTTTTATACGAAAAAATTTTCATTACGTAATATTTTTAATTTCGAGTGAAAGGTGTGTATAAACGTAGTAACAGATAAAATTTAATAAATTCTACAGTTATTGTCTAATTTAAAAATATTAAATTTGCTTATGTTCACAATAAAAATGCCCTTAAAAGTTGTTGCATCGTTGCATAGGCTTTTGTAAAAAAACTTTTAATAAATCGTAGTTAAACTCGAAATATTATGGAAAAATTTTATTTTTTTCTAGAATTTTTTGGAAAGTTTGCTTTTAATATTTGATATAAACAAACCAAACGATGAAAATTTTTAAAACCGATTTATGATGTCCTCAAGAAGGCCTATAACCTGCACTATGTCATTTCACGAGTGATTTTTCACTGTGACAGAGTGTTATTTATTATATTTTTAACAAACTTGCAAAAAATGAGTGGATAATTTATAAAATATACATTCCACTTTACCCCAATACATTTTTACCACATTACCCCAATTCCATAATTTTTATTTTAGTTAGAGATCTGAAAAAGCGTTATGTTTTCGGGATAAATCTTATTTGCAATTGAAATATGTGTAAAATAAAGTAGTGAATTCTGTATTCACCGATTTAAAAATGAGCTTGATTTGGATCTCCTCCTCAGAAACATCAGAACTTAAAAAAACAATAATATCAGAGGTTTCATGGATTAAATATAATTTAGAAATGTAGCGCAATAATGGCCAATATTTGCTAGTAATCTTATTTGCAAAAAAGGACAATTTTCTTCATTACCCCATATGCCATAATACCCTAATAAAATAATAAATTAAAAAAAGGGTTTAAGTTGGTGTTCACCCACAACAATTTTTCTTGCTGCAGTTCCGAGTTCGTTGGATAAAGATGAGAAAGGAATACGAAGCTTTTACATTCTCTTTACCTCTCTCACCTACGAAGTCAGAACTGCAGCAAAAAAAAAAAAATTGTTGTGTGTGAATCCCGATGAATTGTCTTTCTGAAATAGTTTTGAAAAATAATTTGAGTATATTTTTTCTTTTGTTTTTATAAAGCCATAGTTAAAATATCATCTAAACTTGTTAATGTTAGGATATCATTGTTCGTAAGACGAATAGTAAATTAAAATCCAATAAAAAAAAAACTTCTGAATTGTTTAGATGTTCAGCGATTCTTAAGTAAAATTTTAGTGCTTAATTCAATTTTAAATCCACACGTATCGGCAGCACTGTCATTCTTAGAACCAACAACCAAATCAAGTACAAAATCTTACAATTTGTTTCTTACTGAAAATTTAATACATATAAGTAGAGTTTACATTGTTCCTTGAACTATTTGTATAAAATTTAGTTAGCGTACATGCTTCTTAGAAGAGATATTGGCGGAAATGTGTGGTTTGGAGTTACGACGGACCGATTTATGAACCGATTTTGCTCTTTTTCAATACCAAACAAACCTCATATAAGACAAATATTTGAACAAAATTTGGTTTCCCTAGGTGGTCCGCCCCGAGCCCTATTATTTAATTTGTTCTCTTATCGCAACTTTTTTGGTAATTGTAACAACCCTGATTTGATATCTATTGCTCAAATCGAGCTCGTACTGTACTTTATGAGGCCTTAAACGATTTTTCGACATGTTACACACGGAATGACAAATCCAATATACCCCCATTTTTTTTTAATGTTGGGTGCAAAAACCGATACTAATTTTCCATAAAATGCAATAGTTTTTAGAAAAGTGTAATTTCTCCACAAAAAGAAAAAAAAATAACAATTAAATAAATAATAGAATTTTAAAAATATTTTTTTTATCTTAAAAAAAAAAAACCAAGTTTCCAACTAAGCACTTTGCAAGACGAATCCAATTACTTTTTTAATTGAATTAAATTCAACAAATTAATCAATCAAATAAATTAACAAAATAATCAATTTAAAATAAATAAATTTCCTTCAAAACTAATTTCTCCTATTCCAGTTCCACTGTAAGTTGTTTTGATGTTTTTAGTTGAAGTTGTTTTTTTTTTCTTATTTATTTTGTTTTTTTTTTCTGTTTGCTGTGCATGAAGTTGTTTACATTATTTGTGCACATTTTTAAACAAAGCAACAACAAAAACTACAATAACAACAGCAGCAGCATTTGCAATCAGGAGGAGTAGAGAAAATAATGAAAAAAGAAGACCCAACTAAAACTAAACAAAACAGATCACAAAATAAATAAATAAATAATAATAAACAACAACTAACAACAACAATGGCAAAATTTAGCTATCACCAGTGTTGCCAGAAAAATTTTGAAGTATTATGCTAAATTCTCAAAAATAATATGCTAAAATCTGCTAAATCTTTGTAGGACCGGAAGAAAACTGTATAAAATCAAATGATTTGGAACAAGTCTAGATTACCAGCACAGTTGAAATTAAAATATATTTTTTAATGTTAATAAAGATCTTTCAGTGTTGCCGGGCTAAAGGACTTTCTCCTCTATATATGTCGAACACTGGCTTCGCTGAATAAAGTATTTTTGGAAATTAAAAAAAAATTGTAAGTGCCTGTATATAAAAAAATAAAATAAAATGTTAATTGAGATAATTAATTAATTATTATGGTCATGTTATATGTCATTAGAAAGATATTTGGATGTAGTTTTAAATGGTATTAATATAAATAAAATCACATATTTATTAATAAAGACATTTAGAAAAATGTATCAAGACATTACTTATCACGAATTAAAGTGCTACTAAATCATTATAAAAATTATTTAAAAATCAAGGGTGCTGTAATCTAGATTTATGCCAATGATTTTTTGAGGAAAGTGCGACCAAGAATAATATACATATGTATTTAGAAACAGATATGTCGAAAAATTAAATGGCGAAAGTATGTGTTAAAATTAATAAGTGCAATGCTACTATTTCCTGCAGGAAAATGTTACTATTGCAATAAAATTAACTGACTTCGCTTCAAAAAAATAATTATCCACTCTTACTACTATGGTGTAACCAGTACTATTTTTTGCTTCATTTTTTTAGTGTAAGACTGAAATATTCAATTTTGTTTACATTTGCATGTATTGGTTTGTTTACAAACAAAAGAAATTTTTGTCGGCGGTAAAATTTGTATATTTAATATATTTAATTAATATTTAATTTATTTGAATGTATTAAATTTTAAAAACAAATTTCTTACAATTTATTCTTATTATTTTTTAAATTCAACAATCATTGTTTACAATTTGCACGTGCTTTTTTTTGTTCTCTTTTGTTTGACGTTTCAGTCTTATTTAAAACGAAAAAAATGACTGCTATTATTGCATTATTGTAGTTGTTGCCTTTATGCATATAACTTGTTAAATTGTTGTACCATGCTTACTACACTAAGAAAACTGAAAAACAAAAGGTATTAATCAACAGCATGATGCAGAAATGAAACTATTTTGAACTATTAAATAAAAATTTAAAATTTAGAATTCAAAAATGTTAATATTTTTTAAATATTGTTAATATGTTTTTCTTAACTTCGAGGTGGTCAACTTTGACCCACTGTACCGCCATCTGTGCTTCAGTCGATGCCCCAAGTCTCATCAAGATCGGCTTAGCACTTTGAAACATCTATATTTATTTTGCTTAATACATGTAAGTAGTTATTTTGTGCCTTTAGACGAAACTACTTTCTCTGATTCAATTTTCATCTTAATTTTTATCTAAGTTTAGATTCACACATAGCAATTTTTCTTGCCGAAATTATTCCTTTTTTTTTTCTTTTGAACTCGAATTTACGTTCACCCACAAAATTTTACTTCAGCAATTTTTGCTTTAATTACCTCGATTTGTATTTGTTTTGAAGTACGAAAATAATAAAAAAACAAAACGAATTTCGAAGCATATTCCCTCTCGCTCTCTCCCACACTAAATCAGAATTCCAGAAATAAAAATTGCCTTGTGTGAACCTAGGTAATATTTAAAGTCCCAATTTTAAAAGTAAATCAACGCAAAAAATTTAATATAAGCATCATGTTTTGAAAATTATGCTAAAAATTTGCTTTCAGTAAGACGATTATGCTAAAAAGCATTTACCATAATTTTTCAAAATAAATACGCATTTCGAAAAACCATTCTGCTAAATCTAGAAGAAAAAATGCTAAAATGGCAACACTGACTATACTTTAGTGGGAATGAATGAATTTTCATTATTGCGAATTAAGAGGGGTGGGGGGGGGGGTGTGATAAAAGAAAACTACAAGTAAAATAAAACGAACCATTATAGAAATGATGAGGATTTTACTCACAAACTGACCGTACGTTGGACTACAATAATACTAATAATTATTATTGTAATAGTACAAGATTATTATTATGACCATTATTGTGATTTAAATTATTATTATTTTTTAATATTAAAGAACATTGTTGAAAGAAAGCCTCAGCAGCAATTTGTTTACGTTCTTTATCTTTTACAGCAGCAACAACAATAATAAGTAACATCATCATCATACTCATTTTTTATCACAATCATCAACATCATCACAACACCAACCCAAGCAGCCAGCCAACATAATAGTCTCTTTAGTGCCAACGTTTTGAGTCAACAATACACTTTGTTCGGGGTTTGACTGAGACCGAATGTCTGGCTGCTGTTAGCTGAGACGCAAACTTAGCAGCAACAGCACAAATGAACACAAACAAAATATAAAACAAAAAAAAAAAATTGTTTTTGAGAAATTCACATTTCAATTGCGAGCATTTTTAGTTACAAATCGATTTCATCAGGTTTGGTAGTGTTTTACGGTGTTTGTCGTTGTCGGCTCGCAACATTCTTTTTTTTAACTTTCTTACGTTTTTAAAAGTGTTTTGAATTTGAAAATAAATGCAAACGAAATAAGCATATGCAGTAAATAACAACAACAATAATAACATGAAAATAAATAACAAAAACAACTAAAAAATTAACAAAAATAAAAAAAAAAACCACAACAACATTTTCAAAACAAACAAGCTCACGAGACTATCTCGTGAAGGAAAATTAAAATAAATAAACAAAAAAAGATTAAAAAATTAAAAAATAATAAATATATAAAAATATTGTTTAAAAAAAAATTAATTAAAAGAAAAATAAATTAAAATGTATTTCGTCATCATTAATTGAAATTTTTATTAAAGAAAAAAGTAGGTATTTTTTCGAATAAAAAAAAAAAAAAGAAATACGAAAAAAAACTAAAAATAAAAATAAAATTTTGGCGCTTAATTTTTTTACTAGCCTTAGTGTTGTTGCTGCTACAACTACAACTAATATTATTGTTGTCGTTGTTGTGTTACAAATGTGCAATTTTTCTTCTTCAAGTGTCGTTTGAATTTCATTTCCTTCTTCCGCTCAAAACACAAACACACGCACACTTGTGTGTTTGTGCTAATTGTTTGCTGTTATTTTTACTTGTTGGCCTTTGATTTTTTTTTTTATTTAAAAAAGTGTTAATGATATTGTATTTTCTAAATAATTAATTTATAATATTGCTGTGGTTCTGTGCATATGTGTATGTTTTTTTGTTGTTGCTGCCGACATTGTGGTTGGATTTTCTTTGTAGCAACAAAAATAAAAAATAAAAAAATACAAAATATAAAGAAATTAATAACAACGTTTTTATTGAAAAGGTTTCTTTATTTTATTTTTTTAGAAAAAATATTTTAACCTATTTTGTTAAAAAATAAAATGTAAATAATAAATAAAACCATAAAAGTTTAAAATTAAAACAATTGATTATATAAATATTAAAAAAATAAAAGTTAAATAATATTATTAAGCCACACAGCAAATAAAGCTAAAAATAAAAAAATAATAATATAAACTTTTTTGATTATTAAAAGAAAAAAATAAAAGCAATTTAATGAAAAGTTCAATGAGTTTAATACATTTAAAAAATTAATAAAACTTATACAAAATATTTAATACACATATCTTAAAAATAAATTAAATTAAAAAAATATGTTTTTTATTTTATAAAAAAAAAAAAAATTAGTAAAACATAATTCAAAAAAATATACTTCACTTAAAAAATAGTAAGAAAATACATTGTTTAAATTTCTTAAAAAAAATCTAGTGAAAGTTTATTAAATGTAAAATTCTAAAAAATGCTTAAAAAATACTAACAAAATTTTTAAAACTTTCAAAAACAAAGAAATATAATAAAAAAAAATAAATTAATAAAATAAAAATAAAAAATAAAAAAACAACAGCTTAAATATGTAACAATTAAAATATATAAAAATTCCATTCACAATTAATATTTATGAAGTGAAAAAAATCAAATTAAAACAATTTAGAGTGTTATATTCGACTGTGCCGAATCTTATATACCCTTCACCCGTGTTGAGATGTGTTATATGAGAATGAAATACATTATATTGAATACAATTACCGGGGAATTACAGTTAGTTCATGCATTTAAAAAGTGTTTTTTAAGCGCTTAAAAAATGCATTAAAAATGTTAAAATATGCCCTAAAAACAAATATATATGTATATAAAAAAAACATAAATTTTTAATTCAGTTAATTAAAAATAAATATACAGTAAAGACCTTAGACAGCACTTTTTTGTTTTTCATCAAAATTTATTTATTGAATCTTCACAAAATTAAGTAAACTATCAATAATTATTCAATAAATCTTAATTTATATTAAGTCCAACCACTGTTGGCCGAAAAACTATATATAATCAAAGGGTTTAGCTAAGGCGGAGGTCTGTTGTGTTCCTTCATCTCAAACGTTTGTAGTCATCGCTTCTCATTATGTTTCGAGTAAGTGGTTTAGGGTGTACTTCAAGGTTCCTCAAATACGATTCTCCGTGTTTTTTTATTTCATTTTTGACAAGAGGAACATTATGGTCCTTGTGAATGTTTTCATTTTTCACATACCAGGGAGCAGCAGTTATCACTCGTAGTATTTTATTTTGGAATCTTTAAAATTTTCCAACATTTGAAGGTCGTGCCCCATAGTGGGATATCATAGCATCATATTGGCTTTATAATTGAGATATAGATCAATCGTTTGCAGTCTAGACTTAATTTTGAATTTCTACCAATTTCTACCAGTTAATTTGAAGTGATTTTAACTTCATTAGGGTTAATTTTGTATCTATATGTGATTTCCACGTAAGCCGTCGTTCTAGATGCATACCAAGATATTTTGCTTACGCTTTTTGTGGTATAATCTGATTATTTATCAGTATTGGGGGGCACGAATCTCTCCGCAACGTGTAGGTAATATGTATACATTTTTGTTCATTCACTGCTATTCTCCATTACTTCAACCATTTTTCTAGATAGAGTATATGATCTTGCAAGAGTTTAGATGCTCCTTGGAGGTTTTCATGAACGCCTAGAATAGCTGTGTCATCTGCAAATGTTGATATATGGGTTCGACTATTAGTTGGCATATCAGAAGTGTATTTTAAATATAAAAAGGGACCCAGTATAATACTGCCTTGGGGTACATCAGCTTCAATGGACTGTGGTGAGCTTATAAAGTCTCCCTCTTGAAGAACAAACTTTCGATGAGTTAAATAGCTTTCCAGCAGCTTATGCGTATTTGTGGGTAAATATTGTTTAAATCTAAATAATAATCCTTCGTGTCATACTTCATCGAAGGCTTGAGAAACATCAATGAAGAAAGCAGAACAATATTTCTTTTCTTCAAACGTCTTAGATATAACATTTATAAGTCTGTGAGTTTGTTCTATGGTGCTAGGTTTTTCTCTAAAACCAAATTGATGTGTTAGAATACAATCGAAACGATTCACTATTGGTTTCAACTTTTTCATTAATACCCAGCAAAAACTTTTTGGTTTTCGGTAATAACAACTACTTATTAAAGTAGTTTCTTGGTAATGAGGCGTCATTATTATTTGCCTACTCTGTATTATATTAATAAGTACTCAGTAGTACAATAGTACAGTAATACTGCAATCATGTGGATGAGTTGGCTAGAGCGCCGGATTAACAATTATTTTTATTTATTAGTTTTTTATAACAAAATGTCTAAAAAGATATTTTAAACTAAATAGAGTTTTTGTCGCTTAGGATGCTATGTGCGAGATGGTGTACTGAGTAAGACGTTAATCAGTAAAAACGAATGGTTAGTGTGTGTCCAAGTTCGAGTCTCACTGATGGCAAAATGTTATTTTTTATTTTTTTATTTTTGTTTTCGTTTAGGTACATATTTTTGAGTACCCTTCGAGTCAAAAAATAACTACATGAATTTGTGGACAAGTCGAACAAAAATAACTAGTTATTCAGGCAAAAAATAAGTAGTTTATTTTTGTTTCCAATTATACATGCTAGCTTACCAGGAAAGCAAAGTTTTTGCTGGCTAGCTTCTCAAACAACAGGCTAATAGGCCTATACGATTCCACTTATCAATGAGACCTTCCATTCTGGTGGATAATATTCAAGGCGTAATGTAACATTTAAAATAAAAAGTATTATTCTTATTGCTATCCGGGGTACGTCCAAAAGCATCTTGTTATTAATTTTGTCAATACCAGGTGCTTTTTTGGAGTTTAAATCAACAATAGCCTTGTCGATCTCTCGAATCTCAAAACAAAGGGGTTCAACTGCTCTAAAAAGGGGGTACAGCAGGTGGCAATTCCATTATGTCATCTGATATATTTGGAGAAAATACGTTCTTTAGATGACTGACAAATAGATTCACCTTTTCGCTATCATTTCTTGCCCAGCCTCCATTTGTATTACGTAGAGGAGGTCTACTTGTAACTGGTCTTTTCAATTTTTTCGTAGCTCGCCATAGTGAGTAATTCGAATACGGGATAGCATCTAGGTTCTCCAAATATTTGTTTAGTGATTCAGTTTTTTGATACTCTAGTAGCTTATTAAGACGCTTTGGAATTCTCCTAGCTTCGATCTGAGTTGAGTTAGACAGCTTTTGTACCGCTCAACATCAACAGATGTGATGGATACATTTTTAAATGATGTATTTATTTTTTCGTTTGAATCTAAAATTGTAACAATTGTATTGGCAACACTTTTTTCGATAGCTGTGGTCTTAATGATAGATCGATTTTTCTAAAATGATATTAAGGGTATTTCTATACAGCTTATTGTGCTCTCAGACGGAATAATCTCATTGGTAACTTCTTTAAAAAGGAATTAAACAATTCTCAATGTTTTACAAAAAGTATGACAACCAAAACGAATGTCTCACATACATAACTCGATATTAAACGAATTTGTTCTGCCTTCAGATAAATGTCTGGAAATTTTACCCTGAAAGTCTGTATTTATCTCTATGTTTTAGGCTGAAGTGCTGATATACCAAAAACTTTTTTCAATGATATTGTTTTGTCGAATATTTTAGGACAATACTTCTGCGAAACGAAATTAATTATTCTCTGTAATTTCGCATCTTAATACGAAATAAATATGGAACGTTCTAATGATATTTTACAATAATCAACGTCCTTCTGTGATGGTTAGTTTTGTGGAAATTGCTTACTACATATTAATTTGTCCATGGTATTTTTAATATTTTAAAATTTTAAATATTTCCGAAAATTTTTAAATTTAGACTTAAGTCGTTTTATCAAAAGTCCACCGAATTATTTTAAATTGGAATATTGCACTAAATATGATACAAAATATGCATTTATGGCATAATATGCAAAAACATGCATTTTCAACAAAATATTCATTAATATGCACTAACAAATCGATGTCATTTTAAAGCAAATTCTCTAATTCGCAAAGATATTTAACCCAATTATAAATATTCCTGGGAATTAATGTTTTTTCCGGGAATGAAATTCTCCTATTCTAAACAGACAGAGAGAATAGTATTATGGGACAGGAAATTTCGATTTTTTGCAGTCAGCTGTTTTGCTTTCAGCTGTTTTGTTTTGTCTTAAAAGTTGCAAAAAAAATTTTGTGAAAAACAAGCGTCCGAAGTAAAGAATTAAAAATTTTAAATAAAACATAATGTTAAGTGTAACATTTCGGGTGGTAGCTGAAGAAGCAGAAGCTGAGCAACAGCAAAATTTCAATTATTATATTTTAAATTTTCTAATTCCAATAGTCTTTGGTTTTTTTTTCCATTTTTGTCCACCACTTCCCTAAGCCTTAACTTTTCCATCAGCAAATTATGCCGCTTTTGCTCTTTTAACTACTCTTTCTATAAATCATAAAGCCGGTCTATGGAGCAATAGATTTTTTCGTGGATTAATGCTGCTCTCTTATAGCTTCCAATATATTTTTCTGAATACAAATTTCCTCTGCAAGGATTTCGGCAGAGAGATGGTTGGACACCCTTGATAGCTTTCGTTTAAATTAATTATAATGCCGGCTCCTAAAAACTCTGACAATTCAATTTCAATACTCGCTTCTGTTTGTTTGTTGGTAGTAGAGGAAGAACAGCTTTATCCAAACCTTCAACGGACTCCTTTATCCTAATCAAATTGTATATGGCCTCTTCAATTGCAGAAAACTTTTGCTCCATATTCGGGCCTCCACCAGTTCCTTTACTAAATGTAAGGTTTTGGGCAGCCTTTTGTCGAACATACCTTTTTTTTGATCGGACCATACCTGAAAAATGTTTTGCACTTTTATGATGATGGTATACATCAGAAGAAATTTTATTAAACATACCTTCTTCCACTCCGAAACAATTTTTGATGTTGGCTCTTCTGAGTTCAACTCCGCCTTCAAATTGCGCCGAAATCGGTTTAACTCTATCTTACTTCCTTTGTACATTCCACGAGCAATACTTGGGTGTGTTTGAATTTCATTCAAAAGCAACTCTAGCTGTTTTCTATTTGTTGTTTTGGAACTGTAAATAAGAAATGCATTGATGCTATTTATCTTTTATATAAAAAATTTAAATACTTAAATTTTTTAGCTCAAACTTCCTTGTAATTTTTTGGCGGAATTATTTTTAAAATTTCTCATCACATTCTGCCTTTAATTGACATTCGTAATACCTACCTTTTTCCCGGGGAAGAGTTTCCCATTTTCGAAGTTTGTTTAGAATAAGGGAAAAGGGAAAAGAAAAAAATTCCCGGAAGATTTTATTTAGAATAGGAGAACAGGGAAAAGGGAAAAAATTCCTGGGGAATTGTTATTCATAATTTAGTTTAGTTTACTTTGTTCTAGGTGTAAGGGCAAAAAACATGCATTTGCATGAACTTCCGGTCCTTAGTGATTACAAATATATTTACCTATTCTATATTTATGTAAACACTAAAAACTTTTAATAATTTACATTTTCATATAAAGTTGAAATAGATTCTAAATTTTATAAATCCTTATATGGGTATTTCCTAAAACTCGTTTACTTTTGGGGTTCAAAAAAATTTTAAAATTTTTTAATGGCACATTTAGTAACAATATTAGCTGGCTTTAACGAAACACAGATCTGTTCGCGTGAATTACTTTTAGCGAACGGCGCACAGTTTTTATCGGCCAAAACTCTGTAACTTTTGAATAGATAGATATTTAAAAACAAAAAAACATAATTATGTTAATTTCCATTTCATCTTCCCCTCCCTCCCCCTCTGCTCCATATGTCCATTGACTTGAAAATTCCACATTTTTCCATATGACCATAGTGAAAAAACACATTTTTCAAAATTATATATCTCTGATCACAGATGGAATCTGGACATAGAACATATATTTCTGGAATCTACTAGTCCTAGGTTACTTCCACTCTTCCGCTTACCCGATTCGTGTCTGCTCCTTATGTCCACTGGAGCCACTTGAAAATTCCACATTTTTCCATATGACCATAGTGAAAAACAAATTTTTCAAAATTATGTATCTCTGATCACAGATGGAATCTGGACATAGAACATACATTTCTGGAATCTACTAGTCCTATGCTACTTCCACTCTTCCGCTTACGCGATTCATGTCTGCTCCTTATGGCCATTATTACCACTTAAAGTTTTCGATTTTTGTTTATGTATAGAGTGATATATTTGATTTT
Source organism: Protocalliphora azurea (assembly GCA_932274085.1). Lineage (NCBI taxonomy): Eukaryota > Metazoa > Arthropoda > Insecta > Diptera > Calliphoridae > Protocalliphora > Protocalliphora azurea. The sequence goes on along the minus strand of OW026520.1, from coordinate 122,528,575 downwards.
TTTTACAATTTTATATTTTATTGTGTTTTATAAAAATATTTTAATTTTTTTAATTAAAATCTAATTTTGATATAGTATTTTTATTAAAAAATAATTTTGTTCATTTTCACAAATCAATTCACAGCGTGTGGAGCGTATTTAACATTTGTGTGGGACGTATTTAACTGACGTATTTATCTTCACACCCTTTATTTTTTATTTAGGATTTGACAACAAGAACAAATTTTTGTATTTTAAATGCAAAGTTCTCCCATAAATTCAAAGAGTTGAAAATAAAAAGAAATAAAAAAACGGTTTCACTTGTGGCATGAAAATAAAAAGAAAATGAAATTATAAAATAGTAACATTTGTGGCATATTCAAGTTGATTAACAACTTTAAGAAACTGTATATTTTAGAACATCTTTTGCAGACTTCTTCGCAAGCCCCCTGGAATGTCTTCAAGGATCACCATTTGAGAACTGTTGTTTTAAAAGTTAAACTCAGAGTTAAGTTACAAGTTAAGTTACAACTCTGTTAAAGGTTTTTGTCCGTACTTCTAAGTGTTGCCAGATGTTTTTTAATTTAAGGTTATATTAAAAATTCTATACAAAGTTTCTTAAAGAGGTCATGGTTGAATGGTTATGAAATAGAAGGTGAAAATCATAAGGTCTTAAGAGTTCAATACTTGCTGTTGAAGGCTCTAATTTGATTTCTTATATTTTTTATATTTAATTTAAAGAAAGTAAACTACCGCACTTCTAAGTGTTGCCAGATGTTGTTTAATATAAAGTTATATTAAAAATTCTATACAAAGTTTCTTAAAGAGGTCATGGTTGAATGGCTATGAAATAGAAGGTGAAAATCATAAGGTCTTAAGAGTTCAATACTTGCTGTTGAAGGCTCTAATTTGATTTCTTATATTTTTTATATTTAATTTAAAGAAAGTAAACTACCGTTAATTTTATTTAAGATTTTAAAAAACATTATAGCAAATTAAAACTATTATTTTAAACTATTTATCACCTTAAGGGCCATTATTACAACTTGCCTTTAATGTTCGTAATAGTAAAAGGTAACTTTAATTAAAGTGAGGAATAAAGTGAACTTTAAAACTTTTCGTTATTACAACTTCCTTGTAAATTAAAATTAACATTTTCAAAATTATGGCAATATCAAAGAAAATACCGATTACTTTTGACAAATTACTTGTACATAGTGGCAATGTGGGTGCAATCAATGGCACCTATAACTTTCGGGAATTTTGCAATTTTAAAGAAATCTGCCACTGTTTGTTGCATTCCTCTTGCATCAGAAGGGAATTTAATATATTCATTCGACAAACCTGCCAAAGCACAAGATGTTTCTTTAACTATACGACCTACTGTTGACACACTAACACCACAAAAGTCACCCACTGTAATTAAGAAATTTCCACTTGCGTAAAACCTTAGCGTTATTAACAATTTAGTCTGAGGTGATACGAAATAATGCCTGGAAGGAAATTTTTGAATTACTACACAAATTATATGCGAATATGAACATACCTCTGGCTCCTTGACTGTAAATAGTGGACAATTTTGTCTAAAATATATTGGAATGTATGCTTTGATACGCGAAATCTTTGCACAAATCCTGCTTCGTTGTAATATTTGATATAGTCGACTTGTTCGCGAATTTTTTTTTTTTTTTTGAGCTCTACTTTCTGGCAGAGTATTTTCAAAAATATTCTCCAGGTTGTTAATGTAAAACAAACGTCTGCTATCCATTTTTATATTTAAAATTTTTATTTTTAAAACGAAATAAACATTTATTTTTAATGAAGTTGCCATATTTTGCAGAAAATATGGCAACTTCAAATACATAAACCTCACTATAAAATTTAAAGGTAAGATGATCTTCCCTTTAGCTTATCGGCCACTTTTAGCTTAAAGTTAACTGATAATAACCAAATGCTTCTTATCTGTCCGATAACATCATACCTCTAGCTATTGGCAAGTTGTAATAATGGGCCTAAAAGTGTGTATTATAATTTTTGGAAATTTAATTGCTTGAGGCATAAAATTTTAAATGAAAAAAATCAAACAAATTCTGTGTTTAAAGAACATTGACATATCAAATTTGTTTTAATCAAATTTAAAATATTTTACTAATATAAAAAGAACAAAAATTTTAATCATAAAATTATAAAATCAACTCGTCAACAACAAACAAATTAACAAATAAAATGAATTTACATTGACGTCATATATATATATATATATATATATATATATATATGTATATGTATGTAAGTATATATATATATATATATATATATATATATATATATATTTTAAAAAAACAATGAATTAAAAAAATATTTATTTTAATTAATTGTTTAAATTTAAATAAAATATAAAAATTTTACTTATATATTTAAAGAGACATTAATAAACCTATAGAAATTTAAAACAAGAAGAAAGAAACTTTTTTGTTCATAAAATTTGTTAAAAACTTTTTTAATAATTTTTCTTTTGTTAATATTCAAATTTGCAATTTCAATTTACTAACTTAAGCGCCATCTATTTATGAAAATTTTAATCAAATTCTGTAAAACTACATATTGTGAAGATATTTCAAAAATTTCCCTAATCCTGTTTAATTTCTCTTAAACATAAGAAAATGAAGATCTTTAATTTCTCCTAAATTAACAAAAAAAAGCTGCCATATTTTATATTGTCCATTTCCCCCTAATAAAAAAAACTGCTTAGTCATTCAATAGTTATTATTAAAAAAAAGTCAAAGTTCAATCATAGTGAAAAAATAATTATGTATTATGACAAAATTTTTGTTTAAACAAAAATAATACAGACAAAAACCCTTTAATGATTATTTCATTTGTTAAATAAATTATTTATTTGTTGTGTTTTAAATTTTATAGTTTGTTTTGTTTTTCATATGATTTTTATCAAGATTATTTTATTTATTTTTACACGCCAGCCACTACGTCTTATCAAAATAAAATTTGAAAAAAAGCCATTAAAATTTAGTTCATTTTAAAAATAACTGACAAATCATTGATGGTTATTGTGATTTTAAATTATAATAGTATTGGTAATGGCGTTGGCGTTGCTTAATCTAAAAAAAAAAAAAAAAACTAAAATATTTTTCACATTTCACTATCATTAATATGACCGAACCAAAGTGATAATATGGCCTATTGGCGAAATATTTTTCTGTGAACAAACAAACTGAAAACACATACAATAATGATTTCAGCATTTTGTATTTACGCTCAATGACTTGTTTTATCTTAGAGTAAAATTTTTTATTTTTTTTTTATTTCATTTATAAAAATAGCAAAAAAAAAAACAAGAGAATGATTAGACATTGTTACTATTTTTAAGTCTTCCAAATACAAAAAAAAAAAACTTTCAAAATATTTAAAAACAAATAAACAAAACAACAAAACCCGTGCAAACATTGTAAATATTTCGAAGAACTAAAAGCAGGAGCTATTAAGGAATGAATTCATTAATTAGGAAAACTTCTCAGTATTTCACCATTTTTTATAAAAATATTTAAACTGTATAAAAATTGGAGAGAATATTTTTAAATCTTAAGGGAACCGATATCATAATCATGTATTTAAGTTGTCTAACTTCATATAACTTCAAACCCAAATAAGTTTTCATTAATGTCTTTAAAAATTTAAAACAAGAAGTTAAAGATTTAACTACAATTATGTTTCAAATCAAAATTTTACTTTATTTCTTGATTTATATGTAACACTAGATTGTCGTTAATAAGCTTTAATTGCAAGTTTTTGTATAGCTATAGTAAAGCATTAATAACACCTCTTAATCAATTCCCAAATTAAGTCAAAGCTTAGGTCTCTATTAATCTCTAAATTGGCTATAATAAAAGCTCTTACATACTCTTAAATTAGCTTTAATCGTAGCTCACGTTTAGAATTAATAAAAGCTTTTAATATAACACCAAATTTACTTTAATCGTAGATCGTTATATAGCGCCAATTTAGCTTTACTAAAAGCTCATGATATAATCTTATATAACTTCAGGTTACTATTAAAAGAAAACCTCTTAATTTTATCTTTAGTATAGCACTAATAACACCTCTTAATCTATTCCCAAATTAAGTTTAAGCTTAGGTCTCTATTAATCTCTAAATTGACTATAATAAAAGCTCTTAGACAATTTTAAACTAGCTTTAATCGTAGCTCACGTTTAGAATTAATAAAAGCTTTTAATATAACACCAAATTTACTTTAATCGTAGATCGTTATATAGCGCCAATTTAGCTTTACTAAAAGCTCATGATATAATCTTATATAACTTCAGGTTACTATTAAAAGAAAACCTCTTAATTTTATCTTTAGTATAGCACTAATAACACCTCTTAATCTATTCCCAAATTAAGTTTAAGCTTAGGTCTCTATTAATCTCTAAATTGACTATAATAAAAGCTCTTAGACAATTTTAAACTAGCTTTAATCGTAGCTCACGTTTAGAATTAATAAAAGCTTTTAATATAACACCAAATTTACTTTAATCGTAGATCGTTATATAGCGCCAATTTAGCGTTAATTTTTAGCAATTTAGCTAAAAGATCATGACATAATCTTATATAACGTCTGGTTAGTATTAACAAAACCTCTTAATTTTATCTTTAGTATAGCATTAATAACACCTCTTAATCTATTCCCAAATTAAGTCAAAGCTTAGGTCTCTATTAATCTCTAAATTGGCCCAAATTAAGTCAAAGCTTAGGTCTCTATTAAACTCTAAACTGGCTATAATAAAAGCTCTTACATACACTTAAATTAGCTTTAATCATAGCTCATGTTTAGAATTAATATAAGCTTTTAATATAACACCAAATTTACTTTAATCGTAGATCGTTATATAGCGCCAATTTAGCTTTACTAAAAGCTCATGACATAATCTTATATAACGTCTGGTTAGTATTAACAAAACCTCTTAATTTTATCCTAGAGTAATTGTAAAACTTTGTAAAGATCTAGAGTGGTTGTCTTTCAATTTTTAGATATAATTCCAAATTAGCTTTAATCGTACTCCAAGTTTAGCATTAAGCTTTTGATATGTTCCATATAGAATTTAATTGTAGGGGTTTATATAACTCTAAATTATCATTTCTAAAAGTTGTTGATATAATTCTACAATAGCTTCAGTCATAGGTTTTTATTAAGCGTTAGATTGGCTTTAATAAAAATTGATATAATCTCAAATTAGCTTTAATAGTAGCTCAATATTAGAATAAAAGGTTTTTATATTGCACCAGGTTTGCTTTAACCGTAGGTCTTTATATAGCGCTAGATTAGCTCTAATAGATTCGTTATGTTATGCACTAGCTAAATCGTAGGCTTTTACATAATCTTAGATTAATGTAAATCGTTAAGTGATGCATTTCAATTATATATATATATATATATATATATATGTATATATATATATTTATATATATATATATTCGAACTTCCCATCAAGTACCACCTGTTAGTAGACTACTGTCAAATTTTGAGCAAATGTCGTCATTTACTTTGCGTAAAAAATAGGATTTTTCCAGGTCCTTAAAATAGGCATTTGTTTGGTCAATAATTTCAACGTTGGAGCTGAATCTCTTTTCACCGAGCCATTTCTTTAGGTTTGAAAATAGGAAGTAGTCACTGGGGGCTAAGTCCGGAGAATATGGTGGATGAGACTGCACACGTATGCACCCGTGCATTATATTTATGAAAAAGAACTTTTTTCTTGGCCTCATTAAATCGGTCTAATAAGTTGGCATAATATTCGCCGTTTATTGTTTTTACCTTTTGAAGGTAAAACTGTTGCCATCACCTTATTGGCCGACAAACTTCTTCTTCGGAGCAGGTTCACCCGGAGAAACTGTTTGCTCTCCGGAGTACAGTAATGGATCCATGTTTCATCCACAGTTACAAAACACTGCAAAAACTCATTCGAATTGCGGTTAAACAACTCCAAACAATCCTTTGAAGTTGTCACACATTTACACTTATGGTCAGTTGAGAACAAACGCGGCACCCATCTTGCAGACAGCTTTCCTAAACCCATCTGATCATTTAAAATCGAAACCAATCTCACGCACTTTTAATCTTCGGTCGGCCAATACCATATCGTGGATTTTTTCGACATTTTCGGGTGTACTGACCTCAATTGGCCGTCCAGAACGTTCAGCGTCATTTGTACTTGTGCGACCACAACGAAGGTCTGTAAACCACTTTTTCATATTGAAAGCGATGGTGCAGAGTCCCCATAGTATTTAACGAGCTTTTCCTTGGTTTGATTGACGGTTTTTTTTTCGCAAAAAATAATGTTTAATGAGCACTCGAAATTCACTTTTTTTCATTTTTAGAAAAATACACGAGGTTGTATGTTTTGAACATTTGACAGTAGTCTATTAACAGGTGGTACTTGATGGAAATAGTATTGCATTTCATATAACTACGAGGGATGTTGGAGAAGTCACGGACTTATTGATATATATATACACATATATTAGTTAAAAAAAACTACAAATTTGCATCGAAGTTATTTTCGATATTTTCCGAATTGGACCTTATTTCTGTGCTAAAGTCAATTATGGACCGATCTTTGTGAAATTTAGCTAGTATGAGACTTCGTTGTCCATCAGTGAAGAATTGTCCATGGAATAAAAATTTTGTTTTCCTTTCATTTATATTTTCAGTCATATAGGCGATAATTCATATTTACTTTGTATGGGATATACTACTCCCCCCGGTCTACCCACCCTACTTTCAACTCAATTGTGTAAATTTATGAGGCATTTATTGCCTTAAAGTTCTAAGATCTTCAACGTAATATCCATTTAGAAATGTGAATAGGCGCTACCACTACCTCACGCTACTTTCATCTCAATTGTAGAACTAGATAAAAAAAATTATTCTCATCACATCCTAAGACTTTTACTCTAAAACTTAGACAATCAATATTTACTTTGTATGCGGGCTGTCTGTTCCCTTTGGCTCACTTATTATCCCCAAATGTGAAAATTGTCAAAAAAAAAAAAAAAAAATGGCATCTAGAAAATTTGAAGCCTTTTACCGTGATATTCGATTATCCATATTTACTTTTTATGAGGGCTACGACTCTCCCTAGGCCTATCCGACTTATGTTCATCTATATTTGAAACTTTATTACGAAAATTATTCCCACAAAATCTTATGATTTTCGCTATAGTAATTTAGATATTCGATTATCAATATTTACTTTGTGTAGGGACTAGGACTTTCGCTTGGTCTACCCGTCCCGTGTTCATTTCAATGGTTGATCTTAATAAGAAAATTATTTTCACAAAATCTTAAGACTTATGCTGTTATTGTTATTTAGATATACGATACATAATATTCGCATTGCATGGACTATATCCTTTCCCCTGCTTCGGTCGCAAAATAAAGTAGTCTATTTTTTTGCCTTTTATCCTTAAAAGAGTTGAACGAAATTTCATTGTCTTATATGCTTTTGTTTCGTTTTATGGATTTTAGGCTATGAATAAAAATGTTTATCGAAAACTTTTTTCGGATCTAACAATTTTTTGCATGTTTCTACTGACTATATTATAGATTAATGAACATCATTGTGACAATTTTTTTCGTTCTAGAGTAATGCGTTAAAGAGATATTGGCGAAAATATATGAACGGAAATTACAACGGACACCGATATTTTCCTTTTTTTCAATTTTTGTTAATAAAACGATGTTGCCCATTTCCAATACGAAATAAACCGTATCTAAGAGAAATATTTGATATAGGTGATGAACCGATTTTAATAGACGGACACACGGACGGACATTGCTAGGATATCTTAGAATTTCACGAGGACCCAGAATATTTATACTTTCTGGAATCTTAGATGAATATTTTCAATATAGGCCGGGATCATTTTGGGTCGTGAGTATAAAGGAACCAATTTTCAAAAAAAGTGAAAATTTTAAAAAAGGCCCAATGGGAAAAGAAAAACCAAATTTCCTAAAAAGTATAAATATTTTTAAAAAGTAGCAATTTTCTTTTTATAAAAGAATCAATTTTCAAAAAATGTTACAATGTACCAAAAAAATTCCAATTGTGTAAAATTGTACCAATTTTCTTAAATTACCATTTCCTTTTTTTACCCAATTTTGGATTCGATATATCCGAATATAATTCTCTAAGGTGTGCGTTCAAATAAACTATAACATGTTTTTTTTTAATAAAAGATAAACGGAATAAGTTAGAATTAAAACTAAATCAACTACTTGCAGCTTTTCTTCTTTAGATTTTTCTGATATATCATTTTATGTAAAAGTTAATTGCTGACTAGATTTTTTTTGAAATCTTTTTAGGTATGACTTCTGAAAAAAATTTTAAAGTACTTTTACAAAATTTATCGCGGTAATCACAATTGAGTACGGCTGAGGCCATTTTAAATTCGCTTTTAACTTGGATCCAATTCCTTTACAATAGCCAAAATTCTGGATAATTTAAATAATTAATACTCTGTGGGACTAAAATAACATTCCCAATTCTGGGTGCTTCTATTGGCCAGAAAATTTTAAAAACATCATTGAGCGGCCGAACTTGTTTGGCATAACTCTTAGGGGCTTCTCTACTTTTTGGGCTTGGAATTCATTCTTGTGATTTTTTCTTTTTCTGAACCAAGTTTTACCACATTCTTTAGGTCCTTGTTAACCTTTTTTATTACCCTGAATACTAACCGGTTTTCGAATTAATCGAAAAATTGCTTTTTTAAAAAATCGTTTAACCGGTTTTACTAAAAGCATAAATATTTCTAAAATGTTTATTATTTTTACTGAAGAAATTACTCTTATAGCATATGTTGCTTCCCTGACATCAAATATCTTTAAAAAAGAAAAATATTTTATGCACATTATGCAGTAAAAAACGGAAAATATGCTATAAAAACGCTAAAATATGCTCTAAAAAAAAAAACAAAACTTTTCATTTCTAAACAAAAATTTATATTTTTATTAAAGCAAAGTATATTATTTATGTATATTTGATGTTATAAAATAAGGCAAAACTAAAATGTATAAATCAACTTTGTCGAAAAGCTCAGTTTTTAGTTCCCCATTTTTTTTATTATATCACATATTTTAATTTTCCTCTTGCTTACCTCATCTGATTCTAAACATTAGAATTAGTTCAGAAATTATCAAAAATATGCATATGTAAATTTACAGCTTCCATTTAAAAAATAAATAAAATAAATAAATAAAAATTTTATAACATTAACTCATGCTATTCGGGCAAAAAATATCTGTTTCAAAATATTCATGATTTGTTGCTGGTGCTTTATTTACCTTAGCAATTTTTAAGTGGTATCTATTAAAATTAATTTCAAATATTGAATATTTTTAGATCTTTTATTTTTTATAATTGCAATCAAATTTTAACAGGTTTCATGAGGTGTACAAAAAAATTATCTTCAAAATGCACAAATATGCTCTAAAAATGTTAAATATGCTCTATAAGTGTCAAATTATGCTACTAATATGATATAAAAATTATTATATGCAAAAATATGCCATCAAGGGTGAAATATACCAAAATATGCAAAATATGCTTTATTTGTTCCAAAACGGATAAATATTTTATAGGTGTTGTCATTTGATGCACAGGAAAAAAACTACAATTGCATATATGTGTGGTTTCCCTGGTAATGACAAATAATATAAAAATAGTCATATTGCTTTTTTTCTAAAGCTAAAGGATTATGCTCAAAATTGGTATTTTTTACTATTTACCTTATTTTGGTTGAGGAAAATTTTTCTTATGACGAATGTCAAAACTAAAATTGACTTTACCTAGATTTTGTTAATAAAAATTAGTTCAAATCAACTAAAAAATATAAAAATCTCAGGTGTCAAATCAAATCATAAATTAGAAACTAAAAAATAAACTTAAAGCTTTATCAGATAATAATGTAACTGATAAATACTTTCAAATAATTTAGTAGCTGTTTCAGTACAAAAGAATTGTTTACAAATTTGTAAAAAAGTTACTCAAAAACCACTTGAAAAAATTTGTAATTTTCTACAAATTTTATTTTCAAACAATTTCATTGTTGTAATGAATTGCTTGGGCCCAATTTAGATAAGGTTCCCTGAGCAAATGTTAAAAATGGGTTGCCAAACTAAGAAAATAAAAGAAAGAACATTTCCTAAAATGCAATGACAATTGCTTACACACATTCACATTCTACCTATTTCTAATAATGGTGCGACATAGACTTCCTTTGTTAAAAGCTAGTATGCTACTGAATGCTTTTTTTCTTAATTTTACTCTCAAAGCAGAGTATTTTATTGACGTTCGTTTTATGTCTGTGTAAATAGCCGATGATGTTCGGGTCCTGCCAGTGCTGTCAGATGTGGCGATTTTTAATTGCTTTTGGCGACTAAATTTTCCGTTTGGTGACATGGCGATTATTTTGGCGATTTGTAAACAAGGTAGCGATTTATTTGGCTAATTTTAACAATTTTATAAAATATTTATTTGCGGAGAAAAACGATTACGTTTTCTTACTAGCAATCGACTATTCTCAGTACTAGCCTATCTAACAAAACGAAGCTCCTTAATTTACAAAAATATCTTCAACTTATAGATTGGGAAATACCACCTACAAAAATGTACTTTACAATACTTATGTTATAAATGTTTGATAATTTGTTTTCCATCATTTTTAAAATATATTCTTAATTTATTTCATAGGTCACAATAAAATGAAAACGTTTATGAATAAATTAATTCCTTCAAATCATTTATAAGTGTAAACGAACTAATGTTACGCAATGTCAGAATTATTATTATTTTTTTTTAATAAATATCAATAAATTTTTAAAGTTGTTGCCCTAAAATGGAAATATATATACGTACAGTGGCGATCAAAATTGAAAGAATACAAAAAATGCTATAAAAAAAACTTAACACAATTCTATTCTTCCACTTTTGTACATGTTTTAATTTTTTAAATATTTATTAATTTTTAATATTTTGCCCATAGCCATTTATTTTTCTTTACACTTTTTATGCGCTTCGGCACACTCTTCACTGAGTTCTCTGTAGTTTGATTTGGTATTTTTGTCAATTTTTCTTTTACCCAAGGCCAAGTTTCATCTCAGTTGTTTGGTGCTCTTTCATAGATTACCAGTATCCTGTTTAGGAGTGACCACAAATTTTCAATTGGATTTAAATCCGGACTTTATGCAATTGTCCAATCAAAATTTTCAACAACCACTTTTACACAATTTTAGCGGTATGTTTCGGATTTCCATCTTCCTGAAAAATCACTTCTTCTTTCGGGTATGCGCACGTTTCAATAAATTATGGCAATGTGGTTTGCAGAATATTAATGCTCCCTTTTCATAATTCCATCTCTTTTTACTAAATGTCCAACATTCCACCAAGTAAAATATCCTTAAACCATAAACCATGTTTCACTGTTTATTTTACCTGATGCCTGTGAAGCTTCTCATGTTACAATGCCAATAATATTCACTTCCATCTAACTAAAAACGCTTCATTTTTATTTCGCCTGACCAGATTACTCGCTCTCATTCGTCAAATGTCTCTTTTCCAAAGTTTTTTTTTTTGTTCAATTGCAGGTACAAGGCCGATTCTTCGGAGTGCTCCGCAGGCAGTTCACTCGCTAACATTTTTATTTATGACTTTAGCTGCTAGTTTTGGTGTTTTTGTATGTTTGTTTTTCATTAGGCGTTACATATGACGAGTATCCCTATTGGAGAACCATCTGTGTGAACCTCTAGCTATAGAATTCGGATATAAATCTCGTCTTTTTCAGATACTTAGGGCAGTATAGTATGAAATTTGTAGAGTTTATGTTATTTTTCTCTCTTAATCACCTTTTTCTCTTAAACGCACTATTCCCTTTTCAATTAAAGCACTTATTTTTCATTTTATTAATAATATTGGTCATGTTCTAATAAGCGATGAAAATATATTTTCAATCAAAACTTATAAATTTTAATTATTGAAAGTCACACGTAGAATAGCAAATCAAAAAAAGAAGGCTACAAAAAAAAGTATAATGTAAAATTTTTAAATTTTGACTAATTATCGTTATTCTTTATTTTTATTTAGACATATAACATTAAGTGTAAAAGTGGAAGTATTGATATTCACCATGTTTATTTAAAATATTTTTCTTTCAACAAAATTTTTCTAATTTTTATTCTGAAAATATAAAATAATGCAAAATTAGAAATATTTACTGAAAAATTGATGGCATCATCTTCAGTATTAAAAATTTTACACTTAAATAAGGGCGAACTTAGAAAACATTCCTCCATTTTTTGCTCGGCACTGTATATCAGGAAAATGTTCATTTACCATTAGCTGCTGCAATTATCATTGGCTTTGTTAAATCTAAATTTAGTTTTATAAATTATACAAATCGTTAAAAGTTAAAAATCATTAAAAATTATTTTTTCTTTAAAAAAAACAAATCAAATTTATATTTGTCGACTTTTGGCGATTTCTGATTAGCAATTTGGCCCCAGGACCCTTAGGTCCTGGCGCTAAGTTGGCTATCGTTGCTCTAGAAGATATTGTAATCAAGAAAGATATTTAAAATTAATGGCAGTAAGAGTTATTGCTAACATTTCTGTGTTATGTTTTATTCGAAGCATACTTTATTCATTTGGACTTTGATATTTTGAAGATGAGCCATCTTTCCCATACAAAAATAGGCAATTACAGAAGGATGGATACAAAAGTTTGGAAAAAATCAATGCAAAGATATTGGGTCAAAAACATTTATACCTGTCATTTATCTTTTTTTTTTTTCTGAAGTGTTGTAAATGTACCGAATTTTATTTTGTTTCTTAGCCTAAATTTACGTATCAAATTCTTTCGAATTTTTTCTAATAAATCAAATGTTTTTAAAATTGAATAAGTTGTATGTTTGATTTATATTAATCATATGTTAGCTTGTCAAAATCGAAAATTTAGCACTAAAAATATGAAGTCGTTAAAAAAATCCACTTTCTTAAATTTTTAATTTTAACGAATTCATTCCTTATATATCCTGTCTAAAATACTACAAATACCAACTAGTAAAAATAAATAAAAAAATAAATACAAACAAGTGAACAAGAAAAAGAGAAGACAAACAACCAAAGGTGAGAAAGAGAGAGAGAGCCATAACATTTTAGGCTATTTAGGCAAACAAATTAATTGAACCAACACATACAACTAAACTATTCCCACGTAAGAGAAATTTCGATCAGTTTGTTTATTTTTCGCGTATTCAAATATACACACTCACATACATTTGTACAATCAACCTGTTCACCGCAAATTTGGCCAAAGTTTTGAATGAATTTGTTAATAACAACATCAATAGTAGCAGCAACTGTTTGTTATGGTTTTGTTATTGTTTTTTTTTCTTAGCTATTTTGTTTTCGTTATTTTTTTCTTTTTGGTAAGAATTTTAAGGCCGCCTATTAAAGAACAACAACAAAATAAAAAAAATATATATATAAAAAACGCTATAAAATAATAACAATTAAATTTAATGTCGCGATTTTTATTCTTGTTTTAAGCAGAATAAAAGAAACATTGACGTCAATGAGTGAAGTTGGGTTTTTTTTCTAACATTTCGATTTTTATTATTAAGTTTTATTCTTTATTTATGTTTATGTTTCAAGTATGTATGTAGAAGATTTTTTGTTATTGTTGTAAGCAAAAACTATTTAAACAGAAATAAGGAATGGAAAATAAATAAATAAATACACACATGTTTTGTTGTCACCCAAAACGTTTGCAAAATGATGTATTTTTTCTTTAATATCAATTAATTCAAATCTGCATTATAATTCAAGAAAAAAATCGCGCTTTTGTTGAGAATGCTATTATTCTCAAATCATTATCAAATCATTTTCAAACGTTTACATTTGAGAGCAGTGTTGCCACTGCAAAGACCTTCATCGTACCACAATTTTCGAAAGAATCGATCAAAATCGATAGAAAGCTACCAAAACTTAATTTTGGAGAACAATTTATAGGAATATCACTCCAATAATTGATGACTTGAAAATTTTATAGAACACTGAAATTCTTATTTTATTCCCTACCAGTTCACATAGGTCTGAAGGCATAATTTTATTATTTTTTTTTTTTTTTTTTTTTGCCAAAACACAATCAAAAAATTTTTACCGTAGCGTAATAGCAAACACTTTAATTAAGCAAAAATGCAATTTTATTTTTTGAAAAAATAATTTTGTCAGCGTGAAACAAACGTTAGCAAATTTGGTTGTTTAAATAAAATAATTTTTTAAAGTGAAAGAGTTAACTTATTTAAATAGATTTTTTGTTATTAGGGACACAAGACCATAAAATATTTACTAAGGTAATTATTTATCAGGAATGAAATATATAAAAAACTGTACTGATGGGCAGAAAATACTATGATGTTTTCTTATGCATTTAAAATATTTTTTTTTTTTAAATTTTATTGGACAATAAAAAAAAAATATCTGCATTGTTCCACCTGGAAACAATAAACCGAAACTGGAAAGATCTGTTAAGCGTTAGATCCATTATAATATTTAACCAAAACTAGCCAATTCGAATAAAAAAAAAAAAAACAAGTAAGAAAGATATGTCCATCAAAATTCGTGTAGCGGTCTTGTATTAGACATGTGGACAATTGTGGACCGATAATTTTACTAAGTGTGAAATAAAATATACGAATTAAAAATATTACGTTAATACTAATATTTATAAGAATTTATGCACTTTAGGATGATTAACGAAAGTGGGTTTATATGGGAGCTATGATAAATTATGAAACGATCCTCATAAAATTTGTCACTGTGATTTCTACTTATTTAAAACTTATTTGTGTCGAACATAAACTTGATACTAACATGTGTATGTGATTTATGCACGTTAAAGTGATTTTGGGAAAGGGTTTTATATGGGAGCTATGGTTAATTATGGACGACTGATCTTGATGAAATTTGGCACAAAACTTCCGTACATCGAATTTCATTAAAATATTAATATATTTAAGGCATTTATGATCGTTAAACCCCTATACCGGGAGGACATTTGTATGGAGGCTAGATGAAATAATGGACCGAACATAACCAATCAATTCAATAGGCTTCGTTCACGTGTTATGAAAGTCCTACGTGCCAAATTTCATTGAATAGCCAGACGGACGGACATAGTTAGATCGATTCAAAAAATGATTCTGAGTCGATTGGTATGATGATTTTTTCTATGCTTTATAAACATCAGCACAAACGCATAATACCCCAACCATCTATGGTGGTGTAGGGTATGAAAATTCTGTTGGTATTTTTTGTTGCAAAATTTATGATATTTTTCAAATTTTAAACGAAATTGGAGAAAAAACGAAATTCTTTGTCAAGGAAGTTGAAATTAATTATAAGATTAATTAAAATATAAAAAAATAATAATGATTTTCATTTATAGTTTTTGTTTACAAAAGGGTTAAGAAAAAAATTTTAATTTACATAAACTAGTGAATGGTATGAAAAGTTAATAATCGATTTACGATTTTTCGATCAAAGATTTTAATTTCGATCTTTATAGTCGATTAATTGAATCCCATAATCGATTTTTTAATCGATTATTATTTGTAAAATTAGCAAAAAATTAATTAAAATTAAATTATGTTATATTTTAAAGGACCCTTAAAGGACGTTTAAATATGTATATATTGTATATCGATATGTTTAACAACTAAACCAGAGAGTATACTCTTTGAACCAAACATTTCGTTCGAAGAAGATCAAAAGATAACAAAAATAAACGATATATTTATTGTTAACCTACTTCCGCAGATCACTCTAATAGCGTAACTAAATGTCTTAAATTTAGCATCATAGAATTCAAATACATGTATTTTGTATAAAACATAGGAAGTAAATTAATCATTTCACCAAATATGCAGTGATATAAAATATTACATATAGAACTGACACTGGAACAGAGTTTGCTAGACGGGGCATTTGTTTCGGAAGATATAGACTATCGACTTTAATTTGAATAGTAATGCAGCGATTGAAGCATGGAATTTGTAAGTTCTGCAGCCGTAATGTCTACTCAACTGCACTCAATCACCATCTATACTTTTCAGCCTAGTCTTGGTAACAGGGTATTTGTGGGATCAAAATGGCGAATGAATGCTAAAAAAAGTGGTCACCTATGGATATAACAGAAACACAGATGAATAAACATATTGCTCTGGTCAAATTGTTAAATAATTAACAATTATTTCTTGAATTGTATTTTTATTGATTTTTTTATCTTTTAAAAAATTATCCCAACACTTATTTTTTGGAAAGTTTAAAATTTTGCTTTGCAATTTATTTTTACTCTAGGGGTACTCAGAAATATGTACCTAAACGAAAACAAAAATAAAAAAAAAAACAAAAAAATTTTGCCGTCAGTGAGACTCGAACTTGGACACACTCGTTCTTACTGACTAACGTCTTTGTCAGTACACCATCTCGCACATAGCATCTTAAGCGAAAAAACTCTATTTAGTTTAAAATAACTTTTTAGACATTTTGTTATAAAAAACTAACAGCTTCAGAATGGGGTTGAACCAACAATCTTCTGGTTGTTAATCCGGCGCTCTAGCCAACTCATCCACGTGATTACAGTATTACTGCGCTATTATACTATTGAGTATTTATTAATCTAATACAGAGTAGGCAAATAATAGTGACGCCTCATTACCAAGAAACTACTTTAATAAGTAGTTGTTATTACCGAAAACCAAAAAGTTTTTGCTGGGTTACTCTATAAAAGCAGAATATAAAATACAGTTTCAAGTCATCTAATTGATAGACATCAGATTTTACCGAGTATATTTAAATTTTTTTTTAGTTGATTTATTCTTTTGGAAGTACCCGATTAGAAATTGAATCGCTAATAAAGCTACAAATCTATTCTGAAGTGCTTAGGTAAGATAATTCTTTCACAATTAGAGAAATCTTTTTCTCTTTACATATAAAAATTTGTACAAAAAATTATTTTTTTTTATAATTATTAACTACCTATAATTTTTTTAAGTTATAAAGTTAAGCTCTTTGCTTAAATCTACCAAAATTCGATTCAGTCTACCCTCCTACCAAAGGAAAAAATCCTACCAAATTTGGTAGAAAAAGTCAAAAACGACAACACTGTTTGAGAAACAAATTTATTTCAAATCAATCTCAAATTTTAAAGCAAATCTTTGGTTTGTAGTAAGGCGATCGACTCGGTTTTCCAACCGATTTTATTTTATTTTATTTTTGAAAATATAAATTTTTCGAATATCGAATAAACCGGTTCTTTTTGAAAGACAAAAAACCGGTTTTAAAAATAATACTTTATTTCAAAAAAAAAAAAAAAAAAAAAAAAAAAAAACAAAAACATATGTACTAAATAATAATATTTAAATAGAAATTTTAGAACAATTTGTTAATTGAATAATATTCATAAAGTTATTTTTTTCTTATATTTTATAAATATAGTTTAGGGTTAAATTAACAAAAACAGAATTCTCTAAGTTTAAACAAATATTAAATTAATAATAACCTTGAATGAAATACGCATATCAATGGAATTAGTTTTTTCTCTTGTACACCTGTACCAACTATTTAAATAAATATTTTAGGCTTTTTATTAATTCAATATTTGTGTACTTAATTTTTTAAAGGAACAGTATTTGAAAGTGGTCTACTTGATAAATTGATTTTGAAAATTCAGACACACTTTTTTTTCTGTACATAAACTAAACCGTTAAACCGATTTGGTTGACAGTTTCCTGTGAACAGAATTAAAATAGTCAATTTTATTTTGCAATAGGAGCTGGGGTTGTGGTTAACCCTCATATGCATAACTTAGGAACTATTTTCGCAAAAGTGAGGAAAAAACTTTCTTATTATCTTTTACAATTAAGATGAAAATGGAAAGGATAGAATCAGGGGGAATAGTATCCCCCATACAAAGAAGATACTAATTATCGGTTAACTTAAATTCTATTGAAGAAAAAATCTTAACATTTTACGAAAATACCTTGCTCATCAACCTCCAAACTTAGAATGAAAATGGGACAAGTGGGACCAAGGGGAATAGTACCCCCATACAACAAAAATATAAAATATTGTATAGCTTAAGAACTTTTACAGTAAAGGTCTTAAAAATTTTTAGAAATAATTTTCATATCAAATTTCGAATAGGGCGGATAGATTTAGGGTGGAAAGAGGCCTCCATATAAAGTAGATATTAGTTATCGCATCAAAAGGGATATTTTTTTGAAAAATAAAGTCTTTTGATGGAAATATTTACTTCTGCAAAAAAAAAAAGTTTACCGTTTTTTTTTTTTGGAGTTTCAAAAATAGTAACCGATTTTTTCAAAATTCCAACTATTCGAACTATTTGAAAAACGGTTTCTCCAAAATGTTGAATAATCGATCTCCGTAGTTTGTAGACCTTTAAATACAGGCTTATTAAACAAATATGGGTTAATATCTAGGTAAGTTTTTTCAAGTGTCTGTTTTTAATTTTTGTCATTGTATCAATTTAGAAGGTTGTGCAAATAGGCTGGAAATTAACTAAAATTTAAAGGTTTGATTAAATCTACTTAAAGCAAAAAAATAATAAATAAATAAAAAAAATTAAAAAAAAATAATAATAGTAAATAAATAAAAAAATATATCACATGTTTAAATATTTATTTACGTCATGATAACAATTGAATTTATTTTAATATAAAGCAAAAATTGTTTATTATTAAATAAATTTACCATAAAAATTTTCGAAATTAAGATATCGAGAAAAAAAATTTAAATAATTAAAAATTATGTGTGTGAAAATAAATATGTCGAATTAAATATGTTTAGACGTAACGTATGTTTGACGTAACGACTTACGTCGAAACATATTTAATTTTTAAGTTAAATATGTTTATTTTTAACTATGTCCAAGCGTTAGAAACATATTTAACTTATACAAGCGTCAAAAACATATTTAACTTACATATGTCAGTAAATAAAACACACTTAATGGATTCTGGTGGTCTCTGAGGGATTCTGGTTCATATTTGGCCATCTCCTTCTTTGTCACTCATATGGATCATATGGAAAATGAAGACAATAATCCCCTCTATTAAACCATATAACTCCCATTCCTCAATTGTATTTGGGAGATTTTTAAAAAATGTTTAAAAATTACACTTAATGGATTCTGATGGTCTCTGAGAGATTTTGGTCATATTTGGCCATCTCCTTCTTTGTCACTCATATGGATCATATGGAAAATGAAGACAATAATCCCCTCTATTAAACCATATAACTCCCATTCCTCAATTGTATTTGGGAGATTTTTAAAATTTTTTTGAAAATTACACTTAATGGATTCTGGTGATCTCTGAGGAATTTTGGTCATATTTGGCCATCTCCTTATTTGTCACTCATATGGACCATATGGAAAATGAAGACAATAATCCCCTCTATTAAACCATATAACTCCCATTCCTAAATTATATTTGGGAGATTTTTAAAAATTTTTTTGAAAATTACACTTAATGGATTCTGGTGGTCTCTGAGGGATTTTGGTCATATTTAACAATCTCCTTCTTTGTCACTCATATGGATCATATGGAAAATAAAGACAATAATCCCCTCTATTAAACCAGATAACTCCCATTCCTCAATTGTATTTGGGAGATTTTTAAAAATTTTTTGAAAATTACACTTAATGGATTCTGGTGATCTCTGAGGGATTTTGGTCATATTTGGCCATCTCCTTATTTGTCACTCATATGGACCATATGGAAAATGAAGACAATAATCCCCTCTATTAAACCATATAACTCCCATTCCTAAATTATATTTGGGAGATTTTTAAAAATTTTTTTGAAAATTACACTTAATGGATTCTGGTGGTCTCTGAGGGATTTTGGTCATATTTAACAATCTCCTTCTTTGTCACTCATATGGATCATATGGAAAATAAAGACAATAATCCCCTCTATTAAACCAGATAACTCCCATTCCTCAATTGTATTTGGGAGATTTTTAAAAATTTTTTGAAAATTACACTTAATGGATTCTGGTGATCTCTGAGGGATTTTGGTCATATTTGGCCATCTCCTTATTTGTCACTCATATGGACCATATGGAAAATGAAGACAATAATCCCCTCTATTAAACCATATAACTCCCATTCCTCAATTGTATTTGGGTTGATTAATGGTTAAATTACTTAATAAAGTAAAAATAACACTGTGCTAGTCGCGAATTTCAACAAGCAATTTTATAAAATTGTATACTCTCAAGTCCACAATCATTACTAAAAACTACAAGTTTTTATGCTCTGTAAATCAGATTGAAGTGAAAATGTTCCAAATTTTAAAGACATCAGATAATGAATTATATTTTAATAAAACTAAAGCTAAAGTGTTCGATTTTAAGGAATTGATCTTTAACTTTGTTCTCCTTAAGTTTATTTTAATAACTATAATATTTAATCTGAATAAAATCATTTAATGATTTGTTATCGTATTTATTCATTCGTTTTAAATATATACAAATTACATTCTTTGAGTTTAATTATCAAAAATCCTCTGAGGATGAAAAAAGTACTATTTGAAATTTATTTTAATACCAAAAAATATTTTTATTTTCTATCCCTGATTGTAAATATCATTATTTTAACTTACAAGTTTTCAGAATTAGACTATGTAATCTCAATTTTATTGTATTTTTATTCTTAATTCTTAACTAATTACATGGAATGAAATTTACAACTTTTTTATAAATAAATTTCCAGAGAAAAAAAATTTGGAATGAAAACTTTATTTCAGGTAAATTAAGGCAGATTCAACAAGGTAATATCATTAGCCCAGCTGATTATTTGTTTTGATTTGTTATACTGTCAAACTCCATATAAAATGAAAATTGTTTGAACGTTAAAACTCCATATATAAAAAATTGCGTAAAAAATTGTCACCGAAATGCTGTTACCTTGTTAAATCTGCCTTGAGGTGAATTGTAAAAGAAAAGAAAATGAAATTCAAAAAATAAATACAAATTAACATTTATTTGTAAAATTTCTTATATAAATTTTCTTTTTTAATTTTTCAACAAATTTAAAAATCTTCAACCGAGTTTTAATATCTTTTTTCAACTTTTTGTCTTCTTACAGCGTAAACCAAAAATCTCCGCTACAGTAAAAACCTTTAAAACAAAAAATTCGATTTGTATCAAATGAAAATTTTCTAATAAAAAATTAATAAAAAAAATCGAATCAAAAAAAGTAAACCAAAAGACATTTAAATTTACAAATAACATAAAATAAAAATATGTGAAAGAACCCAAAAAATAATCAACATGCTGCAGAAAGTGCTACATATTTATTACAGCATTTTAAAAAACATTCCTTGATAAATCTACAAAATTAAAACTATCTTACAACACAACAATAAAACAAAAGTTTACTAAATAAAACCAAATGAAAAAAATATTCAACATACATGGTAAAAAAGTCTTTGTATATTTGAAAAAATAAATACATTTTTAATTGAAAAACCAAATTGAAATAGTTGAGAAGGAAACACCATATCACCACATATCGCTTTTTTAAAATCCACCACTTGTTGAAAAAACAACTAAGGGCAAAATTAAAAATCCACCTTTTAAAATATATTCTCTTATTTTAAATTAACTTATCTGTGTTTCTCTCTGAATACAAAAACAATAGTGAAGAAAAAAAACAACAACCAAACTGTCTCCTGCAACTCTCAATGAATTTCCATCCAGCCTCATTGCGCAACAGCCTCATGCATACAAAAATCATGGAATGGACCAATGATGATGCTCTAGAACTTATAGAACAATATCGCTCACACACTGAACTTTGGAATCGTGCCGATCCCAAGTACAAAGATAAATTATGTCGCTTTCGCGCATGGTCGGAAATAGCTGAACGCTTTGGCTGCAGCAAGGCTGAAGTCGAACGCAAAATGAATGTCTTATTGACCCAATATCGCCGAGAGAAACACAAAATGTTGGTGAAATTATATCAGGGCATACAACCGAATCCCTCCAAATGGTATGCTTTTAAACGTTTTGACTTTATGGAAGCGGGGGGAGGTTCAGCCAGTGCAATAGCAGCTGGTATTGCTGGTGGAGGAGGAGGCGGTGGTGGTGGAGTGGGTGGTGGTGGTATTAATGTTAGTTTGAATTGTAGTAGCGGTGGTAGCAATAGTATTGTTACAACAAATGGTCATCATAATCATCACCATGCTGCTGCAGCAGCTGCCGCAGCGGCTTTCAATGGCTTAGCTGCTGCTGGTTTTGATACATCAACAACAGCGGCAGCAGCACCAACAACATCACATCATCGCAGAATGAAAAGTAAAGAGATGAAATATTTTGGCGCGGTGAGTAGTTAAAAAACAGAAAATATGTAGAGAGTAAAATATATTTACTTTTTTTTATTTCTAAATTAAGTATAGAATAAAAATGTGTTTTCCTGCATTCTAATCATAACAGGAAAAAATAAAAAAAATATATGTTTGCAAAGGTTAAGGGGATGGTTAGCCAGGTGCAAGAAATGTTAAGTGAAGACAAAAACCTAATTGAAAGAAGAATTTAAGAAACTTTAAAGAAAATATTAAAACAATTTAATTTAATTAATTTTATTAATAAACTAGTATTTAACCCACTACTATGTTAGCGGACTTGCGGGACTCCTACATAGACCAGATGTAAACTTGGTAGCTTTTTTTTTATTGAAAAAAAAAAACAAAATGTAATAGCAAAAGCGAAAAAAGTCGTAAAATTAACTAACAACTTCAAAAAATGAATAACAAACATTTCAATCGCACCTTCTAATGATTGCAATTTCATGCCTCCTGGTTTATATTTAAATAAGGAATATCCAAGGAGTGGTATATCGTACCACTTCGTAATCCTTTATTAGTTCATCATTAAATAGCACAGCGTACTAAAAAACTATCGAATTATATATATAAACCAAATAAAAAAATAGGATTTAGTAAAATCTGAAACCATTTTTAAATTTTGTTCTTACATTTCACAGTTTAGTAGATGTACGAAGTATCTTTTTTAGATGGTTTTACCCTCCAAGACTTCAAATTTCTAAACATGTTGATACATTGTGTCGGCATTAACAACCATAAACTTTTTAAATATTTAAGTCAAAAAACACCAAAGGCAAGTTTGATATATTTCTGGTAAATAAAGATACTATTTTAAATTTATTTCTATGTTTTTGGTTTAGAAGAAGGAAAAAATATCATAAAGTCGCTTCTTATAAATTCTCATTCACTTAGGGCAATATATCTTTAATTTCATGATTTTAGGTTCAATATTATAGAAAATTCAAAAAGTACCATTAGAAAAACAAAGTTCCACCACATAAGACAATATATCTTTAATTTCATGTTTTTAGGTTCAATATTATAGAAATTTCGAAAAGTACCATTAGAAAAACAAAAAAGTACCACAAAAGGCAACCCCCCCACTCTTGAATACATGTTAATTTCATGTTTCTTCGTTCAATATTATAAAAAAAATTCAAAAAGTACCATTAGAAGAACGAAAATGTACTACAAAATCCCCTCTTATGAATCCGTTTAAACGTTACAACTGTAAAATAACAAGCAAGGCGAATTCATAGAAGGTGCGATCAGCTTTACACAAATATAACAGGGCAAAAACAACATGGTGTTCTTTTGGAAAGAACATCATTGGCTTGTCAATGTATAGGGTATCCAATGATTAGCACAGAGTAATTCCATTTTAAATTGTAAATTTTTGACCACTCTGAAATTTTCTCTGTAGCAAGTAAACCGATAAGGCTTCCCAAATAATACCAAAAAAATAGAAAAAAATTAAAGATGGACTTTTTATATACACATCACTAATATGCCATTTACACCAAACAAAAACTAATAGTTTTTGATTTTATTTGGTTTTTCAATAAAAACTACGTAAATTTTTCCATACAAATCAAAAACCATTTTTAACCATTTTTTATTGAAAACAAAATAAACATTACTAAAATAATCATTTATGATCCAAAAATAGCTAATAAGTGGCCTGAAAAAACAGGAACAGCAGAGAATAAACGCCGCTTAAAAGGCCAAGTACTACCGATAAAAGTCAAGATGTATGTGTTATTCATCGCAATACACACGGCCCACAACGAACCAGCCCACAACGAAAACCGACGCTGGTGAGGGGCGATGTTAAATTCATGAGTTATTAAATTCATCGATCATTTTTGGTCACAAAAGTCATGTCTGCAGGGTTTTTAGATATATCGCAGTTCGTAAGATCGAAAGAACTGTATTATTCAGGACAATCGGTAAAATCCATCGCCATACATCCCAGATAGTGTAAAATTCAATAAGGGGAATTTCACCAGGAGTATAGTGCTGTCAAAAAAAAATTTAATCTATTGAAAAACGATGTTATGTTATGTTTCAAATCGAAATCTTCAAAGGAAATTATTGACTGCAGTTTTATTTTAAATCTTCGCAATGGTTTTTTTAGACAAATCCTTGCTGAACGAGGACTGAAAGATATGATGAGTATCCTTTTAACTATTAACTACTTTGGGGCCAAAGCACAGAACTCTTCTTCACAACTGTTCAATGCGTCGCAACACAGCGGAGATGTCGGATGGCTAAACAAGCCATCTTAGATGTCTCTGAAGGGAAGGATTTTCTGAAGAAAGCCAGGGCAAATCTGATGGGGCAATTTTAAGAACTTTACAAGCGGCAAAATGTGTCTTTTGGGCAACAAGAACCCTTTTGAAGCATCGCAATGAGTTATAACAGCGAACGCACAGTTTCGGGGAACATAATCTGAAGCTTGTTAAACATAATGATCAATTTTTAAAGGAATTGCTTCATATAATCAAGCCATTCCCAAAGTTAATTTCAAATCCTGCAGCGACCATCTATGTTCTTTGCGTAAAAACACATTGTTGCGGCTTAATTGGCAGATATAAAGTTAAATACATTATATTTTTGGGATTAAATACCAGATGAGATTCACATTATAATAAAAAATCTATTACCTTTCAAATTTGTCATATAGCAAATAAACATTTTCGAAAGTTGTCATTTAATGTTATTAAGTGCGCCGTTAATTCAAAATGCCATTGATAATATAAGTGATTTATAACAATTAATAAACTCCATTCAAAAGTTTTTTTTTTTTTTGGAAATTCCAATATTTTGATGTGGCTATACTTCTTTTATCTTTTAATTATACTCAGAATTTGAAGGAAAAATACATAATAAAAAACACAAAACAATAACAAAAACAAATACACACAAATAATGACGTTGAAAGCAATTTTATGAAAGAAATGAAAAACATTCTTTTTCAAACAAAAAAAAATTATTGTTATTACTCGTAATATTGTAGTGTAGTTCTTACCAAAAACAAAAGCAATAAACAGTTGGTTGAAAAGGAGGAAAAGCAAAATATTTTTAGACCATAGAGTCTCTTAGTCTAATAGTCTAGTCTATAGTCTAGTCTATAGTCTAGTCTATAGTCTTGTCTATAGTCTTGTCTATAGGCTAGTCTATAGTCTAGTCTATAGGCTAGTCTATAGTCTAGTCTATAGTCTAGTCTATAGTCTAGTCTATAGTCTAGTCTATAGTCTAGTCTATAGTCTAGTCTATAGTCTAGTCTATAGTCTAGTCTATAGTCTAGTCTATAGTCTAGTCTATAGTCTAGTCTATAGTCTAGTCTATAGTCTAGTCTATAGTCTAGTCTATAGTCTAGCACAATTAGCAGAGCAGAAAACAGAAGTCGTTCTAGTCGTTCTAGTCTATAGACTAGACTATAGACTAGACTATAGACTACACTATAGACTAGACTAGACTATAGACTAGACTATAGACTAGACTATAGACTATAGACTAGACTATAGTCTAGTCTATAGTCTAGTCTATAGTCTAGTCTATAGTCTAGTCTATAGTCTAGTCTATAGTCTAGTCTATAGTCTAGTCTATAGTCTAGTCTATAGTCTAGTCTATAGTCTAGTCTATAGTCTAGTCTATAGTCTAGTCTATAGTCTAGTCTATAGTCTAGTCTATAGTCTAGTCTATAGTCTAGTCTATAGTCTAGTCTATAGTCTAGTCTATAGTCTAGTCTATAGTCTAGTCTATAGTCTAGTCTATAGTCTAGTCTATAGTCTAGTCTATAGTCTAGTCTATAGTCTAGTCTATAGTCTAGTCTATAGTCTAGTCTATAGTCTAGTCTATAGTCTAGTCTATAGTCTAGTCTATAGTCTAGTCTATAGTCTAGTCTATAGTCTAGTCTATAGTCTAGTCTATAGTCTAGTCTATAGTCTAGTCTATAGTCTAGTTTATAGTCTAGTCTATAGTCTAGTCTATAGTCTAGTCTATAGTCTAGTCTATAGTCTAGTCTATAGTCTAGTCTATAGTCTAGTCTATAGTCTAGTTTATAGTCTAGTCTATAGTCTAGTCTATAGTCTAGTCTATAGTCTAGTCTATAGTCTAGTCTATAGTCTAGTCTATAGTCTAGTCTATAGTCTAGTCTATAGTCTAGTCTATAGTCTAGTCTATAGTCTAGTCTATAGTCTAGTCTATAGTCTAGTCTATAGTCTAGTCTATAGTCTAGTCTATAGTCTAGTCTATAGTCTAGTCTATAGTCTAGTCTATAGTCTAGTCTATAGTCTAGTCTATAGTCTAGTCTATAGTCTAGTCTATAGTCTAGTCTATAGTCTAGTCTATAGTCTAGTCTATAGTCTAGTCTATAGTCTAGTCTATAGTCTAGTCTATAGTCTAGTCTATAGTCTAGTCTATAGTCTAGTCTATAGTCTAGTCTATAGTCTAGTCTATAGTCTAGTCTATAGTCTAGTCTATAGTCTAGTCTATAGTCTAGTCTATAGTCTAGTCTATAGTCTAGTCTATAGTCTAGTCTATAGTCTAGTCTATAGTCTAGTCTATAGTCTAGTCTATAGTCTAGTCTATAGTCTAGTCTATAGTCTAGTCTATAGTCTAGTCTATAGTCTAGTCTATAGTCTAGTCTATAGTCTAGTCTATAGACTAGAACGACTAGAACGACTTCTGTTTTGTGCTCTGCTAATTCAAGTCCAATTATTTGGGTGACTTCGTTAGCAATCATCTCCACTTCATCAATATATCTAGCCGTGACCGTCACGGCGATATCATCCGCGAAACCTATTATATTCGCCTCTCCTGGTAATTTTAGCATGAGGACATCATTGTACATGATGTTCCATAGCAAAGGACCAAGTACAGAGCCCTGTAGTCTAGTCTGTAGTTTAGTCTAGTCTATAGTTTAGTCTAGTCTATAGTTTAGTCTAGTCTATAGTTTAGTCTAGTCTATAGTTTAGTCTAGTCTATAGTTTAGTCTATTCTATAGTTTAGTCTAGTCTATAGTTTAGTCTAGTCTATAGTTTAGTCTAGTCTATAGTTTAGTCTAGTCTATAGTTTAGTCTAGTCTATAGTTTAGTCTAGTCTATAGTTTAGTCTAGTCTATAGTTTAGTCTAGTCTATAGTTTAGTCTAGTCTATAGTTTAGTCTAGTCTATAGTTTAGTCTAGTCTATAGTTTAGTCTAGTCTATAGTTTAGTCTAGTCTATAGTTTAGTCTAGTCTATAGTTTAGTCTAGTCTATAGTTTAGTCTAGTCTATAGTTTAGTCTAGTCTATAGTTTAGTCTAGTATATAGTTTAGCCTAGTCTATAGTTTAGTCTAGTTTGCAGTCTAGTCTATTCGACCTACTGCATATACTAAACATCTCACACGAATAAAAGCAATTCCTCAAATTTTATGGACCTTTTTGTGGCAACATGTATGTCAATAAAAACAACAAGAAAAGAGAATTCTACAAAACAAGAGTATGAGTAAAGAGAGTTTTAAAAGAGTATATAGATTTGGTGAAATGACATTGCAAAAAAAAAATAAAAAATACCTAAACTGAAAACCAACACCAGACGTAACAAACAGGTGCATTTAAATGGAAAACAACTAAACGCTTTTGTTGGTTGGGTGGGAGAGGAGGACGAAGATGAGACGAACCACAATAAAAGCAATAACTAACAAAAATCGGGGGAAAATTATATTTTGTATATAGTTTTTGTTTGTTTAGTTTTGTTTATTTTTGTTTTTCAACTGTGGTGGTTGTTGTCGTTTTTGTTTTTATTTCATTCAAGTACTTCTACATATTGAGTATTTACAACAACAAAAGTATGTATGAATAGTAGGGTATTTAGTTGTTTTGATAAACATAACGAAGGTTTTTGTTATTTGGCATGTAAATATGTATATCTATAAAAGTATATGCGTGTGTAAACTTTGTATAAGGAAGATGAGTGAGTGAGTAATAGGGTATTTGTAATCAGGGATGATAAATTCAGTACAATTGTACTTTTTTCAGTACAATTCGCTCTTCAAAAATGCATCAGTACTCCAGTGATTGATTGAGTACAATTACAAAATGTTGCACTCTTAATAAAATTATATATAAATTCATTTGAAAGAAGAATCATTCGTAAGATCTTGGGATTTCTTTAAGTATCGTTTAAGAATAGTAATTAAAGATTGTTTCAGATACAACTAAACTTATGTACGCAAATTTACGAACACACAAATTCTTATCCGTATATGTCTTCAAACCCATTTGAAGTCACTCTTGGACATGCATTTATTAAGCTCGGACATTTCCAAGACAATTCTTTTTTTATAAAATTTCGAAAGGAAAATCGTTCGACTTTATATGGTTTATTCATTGAAGTTCGAAAGTGTTATCTTTCGAATCAAAATACACAATAATCCACAAGATGCCGCGAAAAGCCTACAAAACGTATTATTCGACAGGGCAGGTTTTAATTTTTATATGAGATTTTCTTTTTTATTTCAAATCTTATTTCAGCAAAAAAGGGTACATGTACTGACCCATTTTTTGAATTATTTTTTAACAAACGACTTGAAAATAGTTTGTTCACTTGGTTTGGAAAATTTAAGTTTTGAACAGAAGAATTAATATCCATTTAGTACAATTACGGTCTAAAAAGTGCAATTTTGTATTAAATTTTGTACAAAATTGAAAACTTCATTTATCATCCCTGTTTGTAATTGTTAAGGATGTTTTGTTGGGTACACAGAGGGAGGAGAGGGAGGAGACTTCTAGTTGTTTTTGTGGCAATCATGTTCAAAAATGTAAACAAATTCTTAGACTCTTATACATATGCGTATTTGAGGGTTATTGTTTTATTTTTGTTGTTATTTACACTCGCATTATTTTGTTGTATTCTTATATTTAAAAGCACAATGAAAAATTTTATTGGGATTAAATTCTGTTTTGAATGTACGACCAAGCCTTGGCTTACGTGTGTGTGTCGGTTTGTATAAAATTAGCTTGCGTGAAAGATGTTTTTAAAGTTTGTTGCTGAAGGTCTTTAAGAAACAACAGAGATAGGAGGTTAAAATGCCGGGAAAATTTTAATTGGTTAATAAGAAAAACAATAAGGACTTAAGGCGAGTAATAATAAAATTAAATTTTAAAACAGTTTAATAACATCTGGATACATTTTATGTCAGATATTTCAAATAGGAATAAATCCAACTAATACTGAATCTGACGTTTTGTTTGTTATCCCCTGATCTGAATTAAATCTTTCATATGCCAAGTTTGGAAATAGTAATTAATACTTTGCCAGTCTAAATATGAAAAGCATTGTGCATGCAAAATTATTTTGTATCCAGATACCTTGAATTTTGTCATATACTTGTCCAAAATTTACTCTTGAAATGGTTTAAAATTATGGTGTGATATTTTCCCTTCAAAATAGTTTATTTTTATCTTAATCAAACATTCAGCTTAATATTATTAAATTTTGGCCATTTTTGAGTCAGAAGTTTCTAAAAAAATCCTCGTTGTTTCTTATTGTTATCCAACTCCTACCTTGCAAATGATACCTAAATATTCAGTAATAAAAATTTCTGTTTTATATACATATTTTTGTGATGGATCCTTACAAACTACTTCCATACTTTTGACGATTAGGATACATCTCTATTTTCTTCAGAGTCTATCTCCAAAGGAATGGTGCGTAGATGATCCACTTAATCCTGTTTGACTTGTTGTGCACTCTAAAGGAAGATTCCCAGAATCTGTCTATAAGCTTAAAATCCATTATTTTATTAAATCAAGAACTTGGTTGTTTCTATGTAGTTTCTCAGGAATTTTCAGTTTGTGACTCAGCATTTGATCGCATTAAGATCGATCATTGATACATTGTTACAGTAAGTGTTCTTGTGTTTCGCCCTCTTCCTCGCAGATTCTCAGATTCTCCCATGCGAGATAAATGAGCTCTCAACACTATATGACCAGATATTACATCTTTTAGTCTCCTTAGTGTTGGCCTATTCGGTTTCAGAATTTCTTTCGTTTTCTTTAGATTTATTTACTCTCCCAACAGTGAAATTCTGCCAACTCCTGACTTGCTCTTCCATTGATTATTCTTTTAGTTCATTTTTAAACTTTTCAAAAAGTTTCACGTTTTTCAGTGTAAAGGTTTTAAATGATGATCCCATTTTGGATAGCTTGTGTGCCTCTTCGTTACCGATGCTATGGTGTCTCGGAATCCATATTATGTGAAGATTAAGATAAGAGTATATCTCATTTTTACATTGTAAAACAGTTAAAGATTTTGCATTTCATTATTTAGGCTTTTGATAACTATATGACTATCAGTAAAAAATATTTACATGTTGGAGCTTTGTTATCGATTTCTTCTAAACACTTCAGCCTTCCGTAATAGCAATGATCTCATCGTGAAAAACAGTGTTGTGATTTGATATGCGA
Organism: Protocalliphora azurea; assembly: GCA_932274085.1. Lineage (NCBI taxonomy): Eukaryota > Metazoa > Arthropoda > Insecta > Diptera > Calliphoridae > Protocalliphora > Protocalliphora azurea. Next base: position 122,497,653 of record OW026520.1, on the reverse strand, counting down.
TAGAATTTACCTATGTTTCGGCTCCTTTTACAGAAACCCATTCCAGTTTGTTACTTAATTTCTAGCGATCTGTATATAGATCGGCTATTGGGTTATTCTAATTTTAGTTACTTCATTGCATTCCTCCCTACAACCATTTACTTGCTGGCTAATATTTTTGGTTTTGTTTTCCAACAATCCTTATATAGTTATTCGCTATTAAAGGTGTTCTTTCATCTCTGAGGTTCTGAAAGGGATTCATTTGTCGCCATGACCTCGTTAATCATCGAAGTACTTTTTAGCGACTATCTCCCGGCATTGCATTAGCGACAGTCTCCCAGAAAACCTAGCTGCATTAACTGCTACTTCATCTCTTTTTTGCTAGTGTTTAGTGGTGAATCCTTCAAAATAATAACCATTAACTTGTTGGCTAACAAATTATTATTTTTTCCTCTTTTCCATAGATTATAGTCGTCGATGAAAGCATCTCTAAAATATCTGTCGACTTGATTTTTTTAATCAAAAAATTAATTGCTTTTTCCTCTATTTCTTAAGTAATTAACTAAACTATTTCATGACGTTATTATTGCAACAGCTTCGCTATCGTCGAAAGTTGAGATCGAGTCATCTCGGAGAGAAGATCTAATTGTCGTAGGAATAATTCTATGAGGTTGTGATCCTTCGTTTGCTTTGATTATCATAGACAAATTCATTAAGAAAATCCTCCATGTTTGTATTATTATGATGCTTTTAAAAATTGTTGTGAATTGTGCAGGAGTCCAGTTGCTCTTCGGCTTTCTTCTGCTACTTTTTAGGAAGAAGAAATGCTCGTAACTTATTCCGTTCATCCTTTATTAAAAAAAATGACATGTTATGTTATGTTTTATTTGAACGCTCACCTTAGAGATAAATTGCTTTTTCAAATTAAAATATCAAGGTTATCTTATGCCCAGATATATTACAATTTGCTTTATTTCTTTTTTTCCCCATGAATATTGAATATTCCAAGTACAATTATTTGATATTTTTGTCCTCAAAATAATTTATACGAGATTTATTGTTTCAACTAAACAATAAATTCCTGTACTCTTCCTCAAAAGCAAGGACACACACATTCCTTAACCGTGACAACCCACAGTATTTAAGGATAAAAAATTATAAAAAAAATCAATTTCAAGGCCCCACAAATAAAATGAACAAAATACGTCTTTAATTTCTATAAAAATAAATGCACTCATCCTCCCGTAATTTTCCCTAACCTCTCTCACATAACTTTGATGCAAAATATAAAATATTTATAAATCATAAGGTTAAGATACTCGAAGCCAAAGTATCTATGGTGGTTTACATACATCAGTGTTGCCAGATGAGGGAATTTGTCCCCAAATCGTGGATTTAAACTTCCATTTGTGGACAGATTTTTGTTGGGGAGGTATTTGGAGATTTTCGTAAAATATGGGGATTTTTTAAATTAATTTATATATTTATAAAATTCGAAGTAATTTTAAGTACCTAGAAACAATTTTGCAACTTATTCTAGAACTGATGTAAACAGAAATACTTTAGATTCTTTATTAACACCCTTACAACTAGTAGTATTCCAACCAATTCTGACACTCATGGAGTAAAACTGTGATTCTAAATTGATTTTCAATAATGTTTTTGAGAACTCTTGCTCATCAGTTTTCTGACCAAATTACTGGTTCCCAAATGGCTGTTTAAAAAGCTAAAAAAATAATAGGTTTAAAAAAGTGGCTCATTAGAATGAAAAGTAAAATTAAACGAAAAACATTGACTTTAATGACTGGTTCTTTAACCGTTCCCTAACACTTCTATAGAACTTGTACTGAATGTGACAATTTCGAATCATTCTATAGAATGGGTACCGGCTAGGTAACGCCTCCTTAGAACTAGTTCTGTGGGTGACATTTTCGAACTAGTTATAGAACTGGGTATTTAAATTTTTGAAATTTATAAAAAATTTTCGATAGATTTACTCTTTAAAGGGGATTTTCAAAAAATTTTAATTCAGACAATATAAAATTCTGATTATATTTGTATATAGAAATTTTTCGTTAAATATTTTATTCATAGAAATATTTGATTTGAATTTAAAAAATTTTCGAATTATTTTCTATTTATCTTTATAGAAAATTAGCTAACCCGGCGAACGTTGTTTTGCCATATAAATTATTTCTAGTGAATATTTTGGTTTTTAATTAAAAAATAACGAATGTATTCTATTTGCTTTGCTTTATGCCCTAAATGTTAAAATTTATTGCCTTTAGTTCTTTCAAGACTTAAAACTGTCATCGGATAATTAATTAAGAAGATATTGGTAGGGAGAGCTTTTACTTGTTTTGCCCTATTTTACGCTCTAAATGTTGGAATTTCCAAAAAATTTATATCTTTAAGTTCCTTTCACATATTACAGCTTCTGCATGCCAAATTTTAAGAAAACCGTTTGATTAGTTAAGAAGACATAGAGAGAAGGAGCTTTTACCCCTCTTGCCCTATTAAATAAAGAAAATTATAGGCTACGGTTCCTTGCAGATATTACACTATTGGCCTGCCAAATTTCAAGAAAATCGGTTTATTAGTTAAAAAGATATAGGGAGGGGGAGCTTTTACCCCATGTGGCCTATTTTAGGAATTCTAGCGATATGAAATATACTTTACGAACTATTCTCATACCTAACAAATACACATAAAAAATTTGATAAAAATCGGTTAAGCCAATGTGACACGAGAATTTCAATAAATTGTCTTTTTATAGAAAATTAACGATAAATTTTCTTTTTATATTCAATTATTCAAGTTCAATAGATACATTTTCTATTAAAAAATATTATTTTTTATAAAAAAATTCAAATTTTCTATTAAATTTTGTATCAAAATATTTTGGGTACAAAATTGGCGATTTATTAAAAAAATGATATTTTTGGGGACATAGATCTTCAGTTTGTGGACATGAGGCAAAATTTTTCTGGCAACACTGACAATCATATATGCATATACATACGTAAGTGAACAAATACAATTTGTACAGCTTATTATTGAGTATCAACAGTAATGAGAAGAGTGTTTGTTGATTATGATGACAATCATGACAACGATAATGATAATTATCAACAATATTAATAATAATTATAATAAACACAATTTGTATACGAAACTGGCAAAACAAAAAAAAAATGTTGTTGACAAACAACATCATCAATAAGCAGGAGCACAGAAAACTTTAGAACGAGGTCATGTGTAAGAAAAGAATAAATGAAAACCGAAAAAAAAACAGAGTCAAATACTAAAAACAAAAGGTTGTCATGTGCTAAAAACAACATGAAGCAAAGGAAACAAAATGAAAACAAATATAGTAGTAACCAAGTGATTTTGTATATAAATTCTCGTACCTTCTAGAGATTCAACTCCATCCAGAGTTTAAATAAAAAAATAAATAATAAACAAATAAATTCAATGATGATGATGATGACGATGATGACGATGATGATGATGATAATATTTCTTCCATATTTGTTGTGGCATATAGCGTCATTAGTATTTTTAGTGTTGTGTTCGGTTTGTGAACATCAATATAAATAAGGAAGAATTGAAAATTATTTCAAATGACAAGGACGAATATGCATATTATTCATTGTGTAAAGACTTCTTAGAGGAGGGGTATTAGAAAAATAGTGAAACGTAAATTAATAGAAATAGGGAAGTAACTGAAAATTAGTTTAAAAGATATTTGTTTCACATTTATTAAAGTAGTTAAAAATCCCAGCTATAAAGCGACAAAGAAGGCCAACTGTTTATCAAAAGTGTTTTATTATCATTAGAGATAAAGGAACTGCCAAATCATCAGTATATTCTAAAAGTTTTAGCGATAAACAATATTATTGGTCAACAAGATTATAGCGAATATAGGCTGCATCTCAAAAGCATAGAGACGGAGAAGCAACTAGTGCATCGGATCTGATCGTCAAGAAGATCTTATAAATAACTAAATTCATGATAACCCACAACAGGGGATTTGCTAAAAAAAAACTTTCTAAAGAAGGCTAGGATAGGTAAAATAAGATCATGGCGAAGGATATTTTGGAACCATTACAATATGAACGACTTCAAAAGTTTTTCAAAATTTTGAATTCTTCTGGAGGATATTAGATTTAAGACAATAGCTTTATCAAGAAGATATAAAGAGGAAAATCGGGTCTGAAAAAGATCAGGGTGGATACGTTCACCTTATTGTTAATACTTAAGGGTTAATCATTAAGAACTTACTTTGAGCCTCCATTGTAGTACAGTTCCAAAAACACAATTCCTTACTAGCCAGTTAATATTATCGTTGCTTCAATTTATATACTTCAGAATTTTTTCCGGATTCATTCCATTTCGTTCCTTTAGATTTTAAAGGAAATAGGAATAAAAAAGCCAAGTTTTTGTTTTTTCCTGGATCCATTCCAATACAGAAGACCACAAAAAATAAATTCTTTGGTTGTATCAGATCTCACTAAGGATTAGGTTGAAGATATTAGTTACAAAGTAATGACGGACAGATAATTCTTTTATAAGACACAACACATACAGAAACACTGAGGACAAAGTTTTAACGGAAATCGGTACTTTAAAAAAGAAAAGAAATACTAAAAGGACGAAGAAACAGTTAAAACTTTGGACTTTTTTCAATAGAATTTACTCTAAGAAAGTTCAAGTTTGATTTGGTGATCAACATCATTTAAGCTAGAATGAACTCCAACACGATAAAGCTGTTGTATCCTTTATAAATCAATAACATTATTGTCGAATCCGTTACAAGACAAGGAAACCGGAGGAACATTTTAAATAGCGAATTCACTCCGAGGAAGGGCAAAGTATCTCAACTGGATCTTGTCGAGAGAATGAAACAGGGAAAAAAGAGCGGAATTTCTAAGGAAAAATGGCTAAACAATAAGATCAGAAGAATAAGAAGTTCCGCACGTTGTAACAAATGCAGTGAACTAAAAGAACATTAAATCTCCGAGTTCAATCAAGTACAATATGAGTTGAAGAAAATCATTGAATTAATGAGAGGGAGGTCAATTAATTATAAGACACCAGAGATAAGAGAAAATCCTTCCCAAACTTCTCTTTTCTTTTGGGCAATCGAAGCTGTGAAAGTGGACTTTGAATTCAAATGAATATATCTGGGAACAGAAAATTCTTCAGCAAAGATAAGATCAATTCATAAGTTATTGGAGTCCATGTTATCGTCACAATGCGAATACAATTTTCAAAATATTAAAACTGCGAGATCATTTAAAAAGAATATGCGTTGAAGAATAATTGATAAGAGGGAGAAACAGTTAAAAGATTAAATTTCCTCAAGAGTAGATGATAATTAGTATGATCATAGTTTAATCAATTATATGACACCAGAGATAAAGAAGCGGTGAAAATAGTGGCTTTACTAAAGTGTATTTATTTTGAAGAAGGCCAAGATTTATCCGTCGTGCTGTAAAGATATTGCAACAACTTCATCCATATTTTCTTTTGGAGAGTCGACCCTGTGAAAGTTTATTTTTTCCCTACCAATACAAGGAGTAAAGAATTGTAGAAACAATTAGTTTTCTTGGAGTCCAGTTATCTATCAGAATACGAAAAAAACTTTCAAACTATTAAATGCCTAACTTTCCGGGATCGGCCAAGTAAAATCTTCCCAGAAAAAAACATTTCCTCAGGATAATTATTAATTAATATAATTATAGTTCAGGTAGCAGAAATAAAGGGTCGCAGAAAATAGTGGCGTTGCAAAGAACAAAAAACAAAAACAGTGAATTTTTCACTGAAATTTTTCTGACAGTTCTAGGAGTTCATACATTCATCATAATGCTAATCTAACTGTTAAAACATTAAAATTCCGGATTCAGTTAAGTAGAATCTGCGTTGAAAAAGATAATAGAATTGATGAGAGAGAGAATCATATGAAAAAGAGAATTTCCTCAGATTAACTGGCATTGAAGAATCCAAGAAAGGAGATATTAATATAGTTCAATTATAATTATAAGAGATAAGGTAACATCGACTGTGTTAGTTTTATCGAGGAGAATTTACTCTGATAAAGGATTCGTCAATTAGCAGTACAATTTAAAAGCTTTGTGCATTCAAATATGCCAGAAATAAATTGACTTCCATAATACATTCGACAATTGAAACCGTCAAAGTGGAATTTTTGCCAACTAAGAGTTAGAAACATTTGGGAACATGAAATTGCTTTAAAAGTAATTTCTTAAAAAAGTTCGTTTCTTAAGTAGAACGAGAAAAATATTTTTGTTGTAATAGTTTTAAACCAATAAGAAATTAAGAAACAACAGGAGTTATAATTAAATCAGGTGAATAAAACTACACTTTAGAAAAAGGAAAATATGAAAACTGTAGGAATTTTCACATGGAATTGCATCCAAAATAATTGAAAAATCACAAGAAAGACATTTTCAAACCTCCAAAATATTTCTAAGTACAACTAAAGATTTTAGATATGCTTTAGGGCGTCTCCAATATAATAGAAAATATTTATCTGTGGATTCCACAAAATTTATTTTGTACCCTCCAACAAACTTTTTTATCTACTGTCGCAACATTTCTTGTTCTTATCTTATTTGTGTCCATTTTTATTCAAACCCCAATTGTTATTTATTTTCCCTTAATTCACATTTAAATTTAGAAAAACTCCTCTTCATTAACAGAGCTAATAAGGTGCAAGTTTTCTTATAACACTCTCTCCTCCTCCTCCCACTCTGCTTCATAAATTTTCCTATTAACCTAATTGTGAATTAAGCCACGTATTAATATGGAAAAATAACTTTATTAAAAAATGACATCACATACTTCACTTCATTAGATGTACAATTAACTAACCACCCAACTGAATTACCCCTTTTTCCAAAAATAAGTTAACAACACTCTTCCTTAACGATCTCCATGGACATTGGCTTTATTTATTTTTATACAAAATTTTCATTGTTATTTGTTTACGTACGCTTGTGTTATTTTTCAGAAAAAAATTAAAAAACAAGAAAGACAATAAAATTAAATAAAAAAATACATTTCATTCAATTCTTTTGCTGTCAATGATAAGCCCGCGCAAAAGTATGCGCCTGTCCTTCATTCACATGCATACCTAAAGTAAACAGCAAGCATGCATTTTTAATATATTTATACTATTCTCACATTTACTTTACATTCATACAATCATCATCATCAACATTATTTGAGCCTTCATCAACAACATCATCATCATTGTTATTATTTTGTTTTCTTCGTCGTCGTTGTCATCGTCATAGTCAACAGTAATTGCATAATGTAATTATAAAGTGACCGCACATCTAAAAAAACAACAATTGCTTGTATTTTGTTAGTGCAAAACCACTGACAAAGTGATATGAACAAAAAATGAGAAAATGAAGAAGAAGAGTAAATAAACGCGGCAAAAAATATTACATACGAATACAAAAACAATTTGACAGTTTTACGTGGTATGTACATGAAAAAATTGTAAATCAGCTGGGCTTACGAGGTCACTTTCTTAATACACAATGATTAATTGCTACAATAACAACAACATATGCTCACATTGCACATGCAATGCAAAGTGCTTTTTTGGTATTGTGGTTCTCCCGAAACATATACGGATACCCCATCTCTTTATTCATTCCCTCACTCTTACTCTTTCTAGTGTGTTTTTTTTTGCAATTGATCATTGGGAGGTATTGCCTATGATGAAAGTAATTTGAAATAAGGGATTTCCGTTGCATTGTTTTTAGTAAATATTAAAATTGGTACATTACCTAGGATAACTTAAAAAATCGGCGCTGATTAATTGACCTATTTAAGTTATATGTATATAAAAAGTTAAATTAAACTTTTTCAGTCAACACTTTAAAACCTGGATTTGTAAGAAAGTGTTCAAAAAAATATTTGCAGTACATGTAGAGCCATGGCGACAGACGCTATTGGTATTTTTTAAGTCATTTTTTGCTAAAAGAAAATCACGTAGAATTAACGTCCTGATTATATAGCTTCTCCGGAATAGTTGGCGATAAAGAGTAAAGAAACATCAACTTTGTAAACGTTTAGTGACAAATGTATAAAAGGGAGAAAAAGACGTTACAAACCGGAGAACGGTTGAGATTGTATTCACGGTGTCGTTTTCTTGAAACTGTTCGTTTACAATTTTTAAGAATGGAATCGAATACAAATGTTTTACCCTGAGAAAAATCGACCACATACGTGTGGAAAACGATATCATTCAGTGTCAATAGTGGTATAACATTTGTATCCGATCCGGCGCCGTATGTGTTTAAATTCAACACTGGGTGTTCTAATCATTAGAGAAAATTGATACCGTATTCGCATTAAGTTGACACCAATCAAGTATCATTGCATTATATTTTATATTTTATGTATTTAAAATTTGTAAACGAACGGTATCAAAATGCGGATATCGTAAATTGTTAATGTGACCACAACCGAGGATGGATTTTTGAATAGAATTTTTTCCTTACTGCATTTAATCATTCAATACTGAATAAACCTCCGCTTTAATGAAATGAAGATATTGGCATCACTAAACAAGTTTGCAATCATAAATTGCCTTGTAAGAAGCAGAGTTTGCGGGTTATAAGTAATAATAGCAGAACACGTATTCTCTGTGCCACTACACACTTCATCAGCATTCGTGGTGTCTTATCCATTAAGGTTTCGTTGAAACCTAAACATGGACTTGCACTGTGTTTAATTTTGAGGAACTTAATTAGCGACATCAGGTGTTTGGCAAGTAAAAGAGAGGTTGAACCTAGCATCCTAGTGTCGTAAATCGACATCCGGCACGAAGGACCATAAACAAGTTTGCAATCGTAAATTACTATGTCTCTGTTTGGCAGTACCATAGCAGAGTTTGTGGACTATAATTAGACACCAGCAGAATGGAATACGTATTTTCTGTACCGCTACACACTTTATCAGCATTCGTGGAGTTTTATTCATTTAGGTTTTGTTGCAACCTAAACAATCACAATTTACACAAAAGGTGATTTGAGACAGTATAAAATGAGGAGGTGCATTATACCGAATAATGGTATATGGTGTAATGAAGTTTTTGTTTTCAGCTGGGGTATACTCAATCAGTCCAAGTTCATCAAAGGTTTGCTTCATTTGAATGTTTCACAGAACTTCCTTGTTACTTCGATTAAGCAATGAATAGAGATTTAACAACATTGCAAGCTATCACTAACGATAATTCCGATGAATTCATCGGATCTCAGTTATTAAATATTTAATATCTACAGTAGCTAATAAGTGCAATCCGATGTGATAAATAATTTATCCAAAACCAATAGTTAAACTATAAAATACAATTTCATGAAATATTTGCTTCGGCCCTCAATCATCTAACTTTAATTATATGGGCTAGAGATAAATACTTCGAGTCTCCTTCAGCTTACTACCACAAAATGTAGACTCAACCTCACGGTGCTGTTGGCACAAGGTGAATACAATGCGTCCACCAACGCCCCCAAGTCTTTACAAATAGCCATCCTTGAGTACCAATATGAAGTCATGTATTTCGTCATGACTTCCCCCTTGGTTAGGAGCGGAGCCTATCTAAACTCCTTTCGATCTATGGGTCACGGTACCCGGTTGCAATGCAACTCCACACCGAGCTCACGCTCTACTTTCGATTTGGGTCTAAACCATAACCAGCTCCCCAGGGGGCCACTCCGTAGGCAGGCTGGAACCGAAGATCCAGGGACTTCTGACACCCGTGGTACCATTATTAAGTCACCGGTCGGACTTCGTAGGCAGAGTAACTACTACCAGTTGAACTGCAAACAGTTCGGGACTGGTAACCCGCCATGGCCATACACAAAACAATTACATCACAAATAATTAATTAAATCATTGGACACATGGTGTAACACCAGCAAGGGACAAAACGAACTACAACTAGGACAAATTCGACGCTGGCACCCTCGCGGGTGGTCTTTGGTCACAAGAGTGACCTGGAACCAACAACGAGGACAGAGGAAAACCACGAAGGGAAAGACAGCAAGGTGAGACAGCAAGAGGAAAACAGCATGAACAGGAACAGCGAAGTCGGAGCAATCCAATTCATCATTCCCAACCACTACAACGATCATATACATACCCGCAAACCGGGGACAGACAACAGCGACGAAGGAGCGATCAAGCAACTGCGGCAAGGAGCACCACTACGGTTGCTCTTGTAGGAGCCGGCTCCACTACTCATGTCTCCTTCTTCTCCTAATAAATACCTCACGGGCGAAATCGCCCAGCCTCCCAAATGTCCACACTTCTACTAAGGCCCTACTAAAGTCCCAACCCCCCTCAAACCCCACAAAATGCAATCCGGTAAGATAAATGCACTCATTCGGCTAACTTCGAATTGCGATCATAAACTACAGTCCAATGAGATAAATGCTTCTCAATCGGCTAACTGAAAACACTATGAAAACAAACGACTGGAAAATTATAATATCCAAATCTATTCCACAAAAAATAGTTAATGTCTTGATCATTATAGAGAGAATAATTTAGGCGAGTACGTACGAATGGTAAATACAGAATCCTCTATTATTCTTTTTTTTATTCTAAGGAAGCATTATATTGCATTAACAATTTCTTCTAACTTTTCGCGGTGTACTTAGAAAAAATATTTCCTCAGTATTAAAAATGTATCGGATGCAAACAAGACATGATGTCTTTTGCTGTTTTAATCTCAGATTTTGTTGGAAATACTTAACGTTAAGTCGTGCAAATCTGCCATATATTTTTGTGGGCTATTCTATAAAAAATATAAGATAAGATACCTTTTACAATTTTTATTTATTGCAGAGAGGTTTATGAAATATTATAGATATGACCGGAATATTTGAGGGAATATTGATGTCAGTTTGGAGACTCTTCTGGAAGTCGTATCGTATCTTAATTCTTCCAAATATATTAGTCGGTTAATGTGAGGAAGAACTTCCCAGATTGTGTATATGACATCTATCGTAAAAAAGTTTTTCTTTATCCAGGATAAGCCTTTAAATTAACGACAGAGTGAAATGTGGCTATTGGGACAAATATATCGTGGAGACTCCGACCATATGCTGTGCAGAAAATGCCAATATGGATAGGACTGTCGCTTCATTAAACTATAATTATTTTAAGCGGTAACCGCAAATTTCGTAACATCTCTATAAATGTTTTCTAAATCTTCCATATTCGGGCTGCGATCAAAAGGATGTTGAAGGTACCTCTGTATATTTTCCTCGTATGTGCCAAAGTCTTTCCAAATGTCTCCAAATGTGTGCGAACCTTGGTTTCTTCATTTAAACATTGCCATCCAATCATCTTTCTTAACGCTGCATTTGAAGAATTATCCACTGAGTGTTATTCACTGGAAAGCCGTATTATAAACCATTGATCGACAGTTTGATTTATATGTATGTAGTCTTTATCCATACTCCAAGTGCTTCCGGCTATCACCTTGAAGATGTTCTTTCTATTTTGCATGAAATATGACTCCTAGTAACTTTGGGTTTTTCTTCTAATCCTTCCACCTGTCCTACCTTTACATTCTTTTCCAGGCGGCAGTGATGGTTAAACATGAAGTCGCTCGATTAGTGACATTCTTTATGGAGATATTAACATCTACTCGCATAGCTAAGTGGCTACTAAGCCTTTATGGCCAATACTCTGACGTGCAGAGTGGTCCATGACTGCCGCAGGTATCTGAACGAGAAAGTACAATCTATTCTTAATTTGGGAGCCCGGACATCGTTGGAGAATTTTGAACGCTTGTCAAGTTAACTCTGTAGATATATATAAATTCTCATTCTTTCGGGCCATTGTCTTATTTGTAGGCATGTTCTCAGGCTGGGGATCATGCATTACGATTTCTATTGAAGCTGCTAGGAAGTGGAGGAGGAGCCGTCTTTGATGGTCTTGACGATCTGGGTATCTGAATGTTTAGCGAATCTTGGAATTTGTTTTAAGAGTTCAGAATTGTTCATAGCACAAATTGAGGATTTCTAGCTATGTACTTGGGGTCCAATAATTGTCTGTTACAATCTAACCTAAATTTGGAATTTCAATTGGAGTTGCAATTTCAATTCCAATTGAAATTGTAAATTCGCAAAGATAAACATTTACCCAAACAGCATAGACAAGGTTATGGCTTATTGCATTAATGCTACACTCGTCCGCATAAGATATCACATCATCTCCTTGTTGAAGCGGTGGCAGTTTCGAGAGTTAGAAGTCGGGGTTCTTGGTATTTGTCTCGAAACACTGATGATCATGTCTTGAAATTGTTTGGCATTATAGTCTACGACATGGCTAACAGTGTTGAAGAATTTCGAGAGGTCATATACTTGCAATCTGTTGTTTCAAGCAATGTGATGTTTGAGGGTATTTGAGCCCAAATGAGGGAATAGAATGGTCTCAAGAATTTTCGCGAGAGGTGACTGAAGCGTATCGACATATATGATCATTGATTGCGTCTTTTCCTGGTAGTTGCAGTAGAATAGAACAATAACATGTTTTAAAATTATTTCCGTTTGCTAGACAAATTTTCTGAGATGTAAAAAACTATATAAGTGGCTATATTATTTATCGCCCATTCTAACTAATATTCTTCAATATCCGAAACAAAATATCTGAAAGCCCTGACCCTAGACAACTACAGTAACTAACCTACACTCTATCATAAATTCTCTTTGGCCTCTCATACTCATGCTCTTTAAATGAAATTTTTCACCACTTTCTTAAAAAACCCCCCACCACATAACAACTAATTCACAGTTGAACTTCCACTGTTTTTGTTTTTCTTTTGCCTCAATGCGCAACATGCAATGCAATGCAGCGTAAAATACCACTACTCTATATGACTGTGTATAAAATACTACGAACTACAGTTTAATAGTTGGATGGATGTATGAACGAAAGTGTAGTTAGTAGGAACGGACTTGTACTATTGTCAGTATCAACAGCGCGCCACATCACCTCTATAACTATAGTACGAGAATAAGAGCCAGTGTAAATGTACACAAAAATAGTAACAATACGAATATACATATATACAGAACTGTACACTTTAAAGAGTAACTGATCCAACAACAATAATAACAACAACGATAACATAAAATACAATAATAACAAAAACAACAACAGTGACAATAATAATAACATTGAAGCATACATCCTCACATATAATAATTTTTTTTTTATAATACAAATGAAAATCATCATCACAACATAAACAATCATTCGCATACCCTGCCAACATTTTTTTATCGAAATTTGAACTAAAGCCTTAACACTTCATGTAGTTAATAACAGTTGAATATGATATCATTTTCTTATCGAAGAAGAGTCACCTTTCGGAAAGAAATGACACTATTTAGTGCATTATTTAGGTATCGAAATACTATCATTTAGAAGTGTAAAAAAGTACATCAAACTTTTGTTTTTAATGCAGTTGGAATGTTTCTAGTAAATATTTTTAATTATAATTGAGCTAAAAACTTACCTTATATTTAAACACACTAATAACTCACTATAATTTTAAATTAAATATGAAATATTTAAAAAGAAAAATCACTACTACAAAATTATTTTTTTTTTATATATTAACACATTTTTTATTCAACTCTATAAACAATAAAAAGATAAATTTACAGAACAAAATTATGTCATGCTTGTTCTTTTTCTTTGCCCTGGTATGTAAACAGTCGCCCAAGTTAAGTTTTTTAACTCAAAGTTCGATACTATGTATTTTGTTGTTACAAATTTGTGTATTTTCTACTTTTGAACATAGAAGAGTATCAAAAAAGACACTTTTTATAGTGGATGGATGAAAAAAACTCTCTGCCAAATGCTGGCAGGGTATATATTCTTATAAAATCGTATGTTGTTATTGTTTGCATACATATTAAGCAACAGCAGTAGGAACAACAAAAGTTTGTAAATGCATCAAATGACACACGTTGCATGATGCGTTGTCATTGATGTTGTTATTATTATTGTTATTATTGCTATTTACAAATTTATGTACAATATTCAGTCAGTCAGTCAGTTTGTTTTGTTTTTATTTCTTTTCTGTTTTGCATTGGTATTTGTATTCGTGCATACATGCATACTCATTACATATGTACATAAACATTATTTACTCAATAACAATGGCCATCTTGTTTTGGTAGTTTACGAGAGTATAAAAATGCATTTTATCATTTTTTTGCGCGTAAATATCAATTAGAGTTGCCAGGTGTTGGGGTTTTTGGTAGAGGGAAATATATTCAACAAGGTTGCGTGTAAGAATAATTAACTGAAAATTGGTATTATCTGTTTTCTTCTAGAACATTTAAACACATTTTTCCCGCAAAACATATCTTCTTATGTTTAAGTTCAAAGGTTAGAATGTGTACTAAATGCTCTCCTTATATTTTGTGCCCTCACATACGCAGATTTCTTTGATTTACTTTATTCCTTTGACTCAGAGGTACAGAATTGTTGGTATTTAATATGTATGAAACCTACCTGATCATTGCGGAAGGGATAGCTATATATGAGGACATACCTTAAAGTGATATGATCTAATTAGTAAGCCAAGCGGATGTCAAGGTCTTTACGCCCAATACTCAGTTGTTCAGAGTGCTCTGTAACTGTTGCAGGTTTCTGAAGAGAAATTTGCCTACAGTGCAATCTGCACCTAACTATGGTAGGTTTAGGAGGCGAGATCTTCGTAGGGTAAAAGGTAAAGCATTCGCCACTTATTTGTTTAAAGTCTGCTCTTCCCATACCGTAAATTTATTTTTTTTTATTTATTTTATAATTACAATGTAATTACAAATTATATTCTAATTCTAACCGACCGGAGTAACGAAGACCAAAGCTCGTTGTAGTGAAACAGACCAGAGTCTCTGGTGGGAATCGAACCCACGACCCACAGACTAACAGACTAGCTCACTACCAACTAGGCCATCGGGTCACCCACATACCGTAAACATCTATAAACTTTCTTTTGTAAAAACAACTTTGATATGTTGGCTTTAGTTTAAGTCCTTTTGATCCTGACTATCTTCTCGTTTCGTTATTTTTTTATGATTTACTGGAGTGACATAAAACGGCGAAACTACCGCAAACTATGGGGTAAAAATTGAAATTAAAAATTTATTAAACGAAAAACCAAAAAGTAGTAAATTCAAACGAGAAAACATATTGGGTTTAACAATAATATTTTGTGGAGAATCTTTTGTTTTCAAGCACGGCTTTGCATCTTTTTGGCATGGAAGCAATTACTTTCCAAGCATATGCTTTGGCCTCGAATAGCTTATTTTTATCTCCACCCACTCCCTCGCGATTTATCCTCTTGTTCACAATTTCCCTCGCCACGGCGGCTTGTCTTCTTGGATTAAATCTTTTCCTTGATGTATAGCTCATAAGTGGTAGACAAAATCCTGTCATGTTACACTCTAAGATAACTTCGGTCTTAGAGAGCGTAACAGTATGGCAGGTATAAAAAGGTGCACCATTGCCTGGACTTATCTGTGGGCCTATAATGGGAGAATGTGGGCCTAGAATGGGACCTTCGGGGCCTGACCAGAGACTTAACACAATCTGATACCACGGGAGCCAGTAGCCCCTGGTACGGCAACACCTGCTTGTCAGTGTTGTCGTACTGGAATGGCTGTTAGAGAGGCCCTTCGGGGAGTCAGGTGGTGGCTGTGGTTTAGACCTAAACCGCAGGAAGGGGTTTATAGTCCCGATGTGGTGTTGCATAGCAACACAGGTCGCCAATAGTGCGGCAAGAGGTTAGATAGCGCCAACTCCTAAGCAAGGGGAAGTGGACTTATCCAGACAATGAGTCTCTCAAATTGCCAACCAATGGGGACGTTGGTTGGCGCATTGTACCTCACCCAGTGGTAAGACCACCGTGGGCTTAGGCCGTCATGGCAGGTACCCACATAAATCTTGACCTCATCTGTTCACAATTTTCCAGAGATTCTCGATTGGAATTATTCCGGCCACTACATAATGTTGATCTCTGCCACTCGAAACCAATCTTTGACACACCTCACAGTGTGCTTGGGGTCATTATCTTGCTGGAATTGCCATGAAAGTGACATTTTCCACTCAGCGTAGGGCAACAAAATATTTTTTAAAATGTCTTGGTACAGGAACCTATCCATGATTCCGTTTATTTTATAGAAGGGCCCAACGCCTCTACCAGAAAAACATCCCTACACCATTACATTTCCGCCTCCATGTTTTAGAGTCCCCTTACAGTACAAAGGGTCCAATCTTTTATTAACTGGTCTACGTATTCGAATATTTCCATCCGAATGTTTCAAACTAAATTTCGTTTCGTTCGAAAATAAAACTGTTTTCCATTTGCTAACGGCGAGCGACTCGGCTATTTTGGAAAGGATGATATCTTTGCAGTACTATAACTTTTAAGTCCAGTATGTTTTGGCAATGAAAACTTTCACAAATTTCTTTTTAGGATTATAAAAATTTTTAATTATTAATTTTCTAAATTCTGCATTGTATTTTGTTCGAGCCATTTTTTAAACGATCCTTAAAATAAATTCAAAAATACTAATTATTCACTACTAATCTCTTAATAGAACTGGACAATTGTCAACTTATTTTATAAATATTATTGATTCTCAATATTAATTACTTAACACAATATTCTGAGTTCGGAATTATAACGGAACATATACAATTCGATTTTGAGAACCATTTAATGAGTCCAATATGTTTTGTCACTTATTTTTTTTCACAGCATCATTTGTCTAACAAAGTGATATTTATTTTTGTTTTCTTATATCCTGACGTTCAATATTTATTCCTGGAAAATATGACTACAGAGTTTATATTGGTGATCTGAATCAATATTTGCGAAAAATCAATTATTTTTTCCAGTCCAATATGTATTGTCCAACACTGTATGTACAGTGAAAAATCTGCAGCTAGTAAGTACCGTAAAGCTTATTCCAGAAGAATTAGTTGGATCCGGCCCACTTAGAGTGTGCCGAATTCTTTCCAGGAGGAGTCTTATGCAGCAATGATAATTTATATCATTGCTGGTATCGTACTTTATTAAATCATAAAAACTTAGAAAGTTATCACAGAAAATACCCGCAGCGAAATATTTTCGAGGGTATTGAAAAAAATAACAGTATTCAGCAATATTTTGGGGTTGGAATTAATCCATCTGCAATTAATAGCATTTGATGAATATTATAAACTCTTCAAAGGATTTTTCGCCGGTAAGCAAAATAAATATTTTCTGATCTTCTAAACTTTTAATTTTTAAAACCAAAGTAGTCTCAGATAAGTCGGAAAAAAATAATATAAATATATTTCGAAGCTCAATTATTTCTGGTCCTCATAGGAATAAATTTTTTAAAATTTTGTTTGCTTCACACCATTTTGTATTAAGATATATTTTAGAAAAAAAAAATACTATATATGTTATTTTAAAAAATGAATGAAGAATGTCCCTACTTTTTTTTTGGCAAAAAAAAACCGGGGAAAGTTCAAATTCAAATTAATATAACTTTTTTAAAAATTCTTACTGTGCCCGATTTTGTTACTTGTTGTTAATAAAATAAAAATATTTTTAAAAAATCGATTGAAATTTGGACTCGCTGTAGGGAAAAACTTCACCAAGGTACATTCAAAGTCATTGTCCCATAGGGGGAATGATAGGGCATTGGGATAGAGGTTCCTCCGGTCTTTGCAGAATGTGCGAAGATAATGAGGAGCTAGAGACGGTGGAACATATCATATGTCACTGTCCATGTCTACAACTAAGTAGGCAGAAATGGTTAGGCAGTCGATTCCTTGACGAATTGGACAGTATATCGAGAATAGATCTCGATAGACTAAAAGGATTCGTCATGGGAATAGGTTGGCTAAGAGAGGGTCGTTGGCTTAGAGCGAGCGATTTGGGGCGGTAATACTTTTCCTTTCCAGATTCTTTCTATTCTTTTCTATACTTTTCTTGGTCTCAGCTTTTTCTCTATCATTTCTCTATCTATCTTTCTATATTCTTTACGAAGGGACTCACAATGGACCTTTTGGTCTCCGAGTGGATGCACAAGCACTCTTCTGAGTGCTGTGTAACCCTTCCCTACCTACCTACCTACCTACCTACATTCAAAGTAAAAGTTTTAATCTTTGAAGCGCAATATCTTGTGTACTAAAAGAGATGTCCTATGCACACGACGATGATTTTTGTAGATCTCGACTAGCAGAATCCACTAATATAAAAATCTTTCAAATCGATTTAGATACGAATCAGGATCGTTTTAAGTATTTGTCATGCTGAGGTGTCCAGCTTTGGCACCCTGTGTACCCGCCCTTGTTATGTCAAAACTTAAGCTCCACAGTACTTGTTCTATTACTGTGTAAAATTTCATTGAAATCAGATCAGCCGTTCGGAAGCTGTAGATTTATTTCCATTTCATTTCTTGAATGGCTCACAGTGCGATGATGATGGTCAAAGGCGTTTTAGGGTAGTTTGCCCATAACATGTGTATATTAAGTACAGCACAGAACCGATGACAGAACAGAAGCGTTTTCATAAACTATGTCGTCATTAAATGACATACAGTCTGTTTTATTTGTCGTTGACCTACATTCGGAATATTGATATTTTGAAATCAGAAATCATCACCAAGAAAAAACTCTAAATCAAGATTTATAAAAGAAATGAGGAAAATTATCTATACCTTGTCGTAAATAAAGTATTTTACAACACTCTATGGAAAAGGCAAGAAAGGAGTAGGAAGGAAAACGATGGACGATAATACATGAAGTAAGATTATTAACATGGACCAAAAAAAAAAAGACCTGGGTTTTAATCCCATGAAGACCGAACTGATATATAAAAATATAAAATATAAAAATTTAGATGACCTTGTTGAATGATATTGGTCAGTAATATCAGTATCTTGGTGAATATTAACTTTAAGCTCTTGTGAAAACGTAATATAGAAAGTTCTCTGCAGCAAAACGTATTTTGTAGATTAGATGTTTACAGTTGTCATCAATTCTATTCTTACCTATAAAGCACTTTTTTCACTCTGGATAAGGTTCCGGGGGGTAGTTGTCTCAAAATCACCGAAGTCGTCAATTATATTCCTCAAGTCAATCTGGACGTTAATGCTTTACTTTTCCCCGTTTGAAATTTTCATCAAGAGCACATTTTCTTTACGTCAGCTTTGAGTCAGGCGGAGTAGTATATTAAGGCCATTATTGGGGCTTCGGACATATAATTTATTATCATTTGAGGAAGACTGGCGTGCAGAGTATGTTTTTTGAAATAGTATTACTTCAGTTTTTACTAAAATTTCTAAGATGGAAATAGGTTTAAGTATTTTCTCTCTATCCTTAATTTATATATCTAAACGACAAAAGGACTGTATTTATGGATATTTAGTTATCATTTCGCATATGATCATTGACCACTCTTTAAAACGGAACAAAAGATAGTCTTCGAGTTTCATTTATATGTTAGAAAAAATTATCTGGCCTTCTTTGCAAATTATCTGATCCTTTTTTGTTAAGCTATGTTCATATTTGGCAAATATTTGATCAAAATTACGTGATCACTAGTTTTATAAAAATATTGTTTGCCGTTGCAATTGTTTTGTAAGAGAAAATAGCATCAAATAAAATTCGATAAAATGTCAGCTATGATTAACGGTAAGTAGAAAATCGTTTCCCATTAAAAAAAGATAAGTTGGGAATTATTTTATATAGTGGTGACTTCATTTTGGTCGAATATTTGACCAGTCTGAATACACCTTTAGACATTTAAATTGGCTTAGGTGTACTTACTGAGCTCTGTACGATATATAATTTTTGTGCTTTAAAAAGCACAAAACAAAAATCTAGTTATGTTTTGTCAAAAGTACGAGTTGGTCCTAATGCTAACCACAAAACGGTAATATATATGTTTAGATTATAGTGCGCAATATATATAAAATTTAGCCCTCAGTTGTTTATCTCACCGTAATGTGACATATAGAATTGGCAGATTGTCGAATTCGTGACCTTTTTCATTCAAACAAATAACACTGATCTAAACAATTCTTGTTTCCTTTATTTTTATTTTTTCCTTTTATTGGATATTTCTATGGGAGATAGCTAACAGATTTACCTTTTGAAATTATTATTATTTTGACAAAAAAATTAATTTTTATCGAACGCTATCAAATGATCTTTTATGAGATTTCCTTGAATGAACGACTTTAGGTAGATCTCGTTGCAAACTCCAGCAGTAGTCTGCCATCAAATGTGAATCCCACCTTCCCTGATAAAGCTCTTCCATTGTTCGAAGATCCTGATGAAATCTTTCACCCTGCTCTTCACTAAAATCAGCCAGATTTTGTGGAAATCGGTATAAATGCTAGTGCAGGAAGTAGATTTTTATGCTCATGTTGCACCCTAGCTCTTGCAATTTTGATAGCATGCACTCAATAAGCTTGACAGGGTCGTCAGATTTTTTTTTTTTTTGCTTAGGAAATTACTCATAACAAAAACAAATAAATTCTAAGCTTTTGATTCGACTTCAGTCATTGATTTGACAAAATTGGGATCCTTCATGAGATCCCTAATCTGTGGCCTATCAAAAAAATACCTGCTTTCAATTTTCCTGTACTTAATCCTGGAAACTTGCATGATAGAAAATTAAAACGTTCGCCACTTTTGTCAAGCGCCTTCACAAACTGTTTCATTATGCTGAGTTTAATATGAAGTAGGGAAAGTATGACTAACTAAAGGCATGTCTATAACATTTTTTGTACCAACTTTTAGCACTTCCCGCAATGGCCAAACTTTTTATGACCAATGGTGTTGTTTATCACGACTGCCTTAGAGACTCCTCAGACAAGGGAACTTTGGGTACCCCTTTGTTGATGTAAAAGAAAGTTAACCATTTTCAGATCAACCCAAATGAGCCAATTGTGGTTTTGATACTTAATTGTCTCCATTACCTTAGAAACATTTGCGTATTCTTCTTTTAAAGTTGTCGAATGTGCAATAGGTTGGATCCGTATCGTTATGAAGCAAAACACACTTTAAACTTCTTTTGCTGCTATCTATGAAAAGACGCCAATCACTAGGTTGGTACTTTTTTGAACCCATCTATTGCAAAATACCACCAACATCGTTACAAATACAAACTAAATCTTTCTTTTGAGAAAAATACGGTAACAGGTTTTTTTTTTCTCGGGTACGATAAAATATGGTTTCCGGAGTAAGCAATTTTTTTTTCTTTTAAACGCGATGCTTATATTTTAGAAGCTTCTTTCGGTAAGTTCAGATCTATTATTAAGTCATTTAGTTCTTTCTGATTAAATCGTTGAAGTTCTGAAAGGCTAAATTTGTAGTCTGGATGAGAGTCTTTACTTGATGTATTTCGTTCGGGTTCACAGAGATTTTGATCAGCAGAAGATTTAGATGTGATGGATTGTGTCTCTTGTGATTTAAATTGAGGTCGTTGAGCGGAAGAAAAGCTAGGATATGACCATTTACTTCGACTTCCAAGGTTGTTAATTCCGTTTATTTTCACAACTCAGAAGTAGCGGTCATCATAATGGTCTCGAGGTACTCGCTGTAGCAGCCATGATTTGGCTGGATTTTGCATGTAACATTATTGCATCTCTTTCTTTTTTCACTGGACCACAACCGCAGACTAGTTAGCCACAACGTTAGACGTAGTTAGCTATAACTCAGAACAAAAGGTGTTAGGGAAAAATTGTTGCCGTATTTACAAAAATACGTTTTCAATTTGAGATAGAAAAAAATCACAGGAAACAAACAATTTTGTGTTTTGTTGACCAGTGTAATCTGTGAGAGTTCATGCAAGATCATAATTCGTCTCATAAATCTGTGCTGAACAGATTAATAACAGTGTTATTCAAAAGGTATTTGCAAAGTCAAATTGAGTTGCCTACAACTGAAAAAGTCTCAATTGAGTTGCCTACAACTGCAACAAATCAACCTATAATTCTCTAGTCTTTAATACATTTGGTTACTCTAATTAACTTCATCTACGTTAAAATTAACATAAAATACTCTACATAAAATAACAGAGCGAAAACAATATAAGAAATCCCTACATACCTGAATTAATAAAAGGCGCGTATATAGTATTACATACTAGCATGTTCGTGTTTCTGTCTATATGACTGACAGACACTCACACTAAATATACTACTTGCAACAATGTATTATTTGGGTATGTGTTAATGTATAATATGCATTTGCCCTATTTGAATGCACACTACAATGTAGTTGAAGGAATTTGTTTCATTCATTTTTGGCATTAAGAAATGGGCTAAGAATTTAAGGCAGGCATTACCCCTAGTCTACACATAGACATTTTTATGTTGACAATTGTCAAATTCTATTTTTTTTTCTCTCTCTCTCTCTCTTTAAAATGTTACGTATGGACCAATAAGAAATCCATTACGCAATTTATTTCGCAATAAATGTTTAAACACAAAGTTGTGCAATAATGTTTAACATAAGTAGTCATATTTAATGTTATTTTTTAATATTTTACTATTTTTAACAAAAAAAAGGTGCAAAATGAATTAATATTGTTTTAAAAAGTCCAATAAAAAATAAGGAAAAAGTTTAAAATTTTCGGTAAAAAAGACAACTTAAAATTAAAATTTCTCATGTACGTGTTCTCCACCCCTTAACATAAAGTTGGAAATAAAAATTTGTTTCTGTTATTATTTCTTATGTTAGGAAATAAAAATGCCTTTGTATAGGCATAGAGTTATAGTTTTCACTACTTACACGCCGATAAAAAAACATGGTTACGGCATTGTCACTATAGCAATATTATGTTCTCATTGTTAATTTTAATTAAATTTAATAATATGTTTAATAATATATAATATGTTTATGATAACAATGTTTTTGTTTCAGTTTTATCACTTAATGTTTACATTCAATCATAATTTTAATATAGTTGACTACAAAAATGTTATGTTTTTGAATATTTTTACCAGAAAAAAAAAATTATTAATATAAAAAATATGCTTATTTCCACAACCATTAAATATTATCAATATTCCAACTCACACTGTTAAAGGATCTGAAAAGTGGAGGACATAGTGGGACACCTTATCTATCATCTCCAAAAAGTTTTGTCCGCCCACGTTGCCTTGTTTCCCTGGAATCTGGATTCAACCCACTCAGAATCCCAAATTTTGAATGATCGTCAAATTCATGTTTTAAAGCCAATTCTGATAAAGTTACCTGAATTTAAGATATGTGAGTATCTTTCCTAATGGTAACGGTGGTCTGGACCCATTTGGTCCAAAAATGTGTTCCTAATTCCATTTTTATTGAATATATCAGTTTTTCCATTCTTAACAGAGCTATGTTAACGAGTTAACAGACCTCTGTTAACTAACATGGTTTGTGTCTGGGGTTATAAATTTTAAAATTTATCTTCACACATTGTTATATTTAGTGTAATTCAAGTAATATAAGATATAGATTAACTACTATTAAAGGGCTTAGTTAATAAAAATATCTTTTTTATGATTAATAAACACTTTTATTTATTACACTGAGGCCCCGATCAGCGTTGTTAATGGGGACCGGAGAATTGTAACGCAAATCGAATCACTATTTCCTATGTATTAACTGTCATTCGGTTATCCGATTAATATTGGTCGATTAACTGTTCGAATAATTTAAAATTGTCTATTTTCGAATAACGAATAAACCGAAGAATTTGTATCGAATAACCGATTAACCGATATTTAGTTTTCTAATGTGTGTGAAGATAAATTTTAAAATTTATAACCCTAGACCCAAACCATGTTAGTTAACAGAGGTCTGTTAACTCGTTAACATAGCTTTGTTAAGTATGGAAAAACTAATATATTCAATAAAAATGCAATTAGGAAAACATTTTTGGACCAAAGGGGTCCAGAAAACCGTTACCATTAGGAAATATACTCACATATCTTAAATTCAGGCAGGTTGGGTGTTATTTTTATACCCTTCAACAAAAAGATAATGATGGGGGTATATTGGGTATGTCATTCCATGTGTAGCATGTCGAGAAAATCATTTAAAACACCATAAAGTATATATATTCTGGGTCCTGGTAAGATTCTGAGTCGATCTAGCTATGTCCGTCCGTTTGTCTGTTGGAAGCAGGATTGGGCGGGATAGGGAGGGATTACCTAGGGCGACGAAATTTGGCTTAAATTATTTATCTTATATAAGGTTTGTTTGGTATTGAAAATGGTCAAATTCGATTAATAAACAAAAAAAGTTATGGGCCAAGTACTAGAAACACAGAGTTGTCCGTTGTATCTTCATTTCATACCTTTCTGCTGATATCTCTTAAACAAAAACATGTACGACAACGAAATTTTGTACAGATAATTTAAGGAACGATGTAAACTCGGAAACTAGAAATGGGTGTGATCCGCCCACTTTACCATTCACTTTTCATATAAGGTGAAACATCAACGAAAATTTGTACAAATAGTGGTCGGCCCACATTACCGCCCACCTCTCTTATAAGGTGTAGTTTTAAAAAGTTGCAGATGCTGGGTATATAGATTCGGCCAAGCCGAATATAACATTCTCACTTGTTTTTGTTGGGATATAATGTTTAATAAAATGCATGAAAAAGATATAATATTATAACTTCATAAATACTTGAATTTATCATCAAAATGTACGCAAAATATAGCAATAATAATGTTGACTTTTATGACAAGAAATAATTCTTACATAGAAAATAGTTACAAGACTGATTTATTAAATAAAGTTGAATTAGAAGAACATTTTATAGTATTAGGTTTAACAATTTTATTTTTAATGCAAATAAGAGAAAGAACTGATAAGAATACTGAAAGAGTTTGATCTATATTATGTTTCCAATTACAGTTCAAGATAGGTATTCGCGACTACCCATAATCGAGACGGCACGTTTATCCCGATAGCTTAATTTTTAAAATTGCAGGTTCTATAATCGCGACAGTTTACGAAAAAACGAGTTCTATTTTTGAGACTTTTATCTGTTTTTTTTTTTATTTTAATTTGATTACAATATCTATAACTAAAAAGGGGAAATGGCCATCTTTTGGTATATTAATCTTTTTGGATGATTTTGATCTTCAATTTTGTCAGTTCATTCGTGTCATTTGTTGTGTAAATACGAGTACATCTCTTAATCAACTATTGCTACACTTGCTGACATAAACAACTGGATTTAAGAAGAATTTCATGTGGAAAGTAATGAGAAGCAAATGAAATTATCAGATATGGAATAGGAGGATTTATATGATAGTGATCATGAAGAAACCAAAATTAAAGTGGACGATTGTACGAGTATAACAACGATAAACATACATATGCACACAGTGGGCTTTGGAAAATGAAAAGCCGACAACAACACTATATGAACTAAGTTATTTTAAAAAATAATTTGCCAAAAAAGCAACTCAAAATCTCCAATTTCTTTAAAAATGTTTAAAATGTAAATATATCAATAGAAACAATTCTAATCTTAAAAATTACATAAAATATTTCAATATCGCGAAAATTCAGTTTTCGTGCACGTAGAGAAAAAACATGGTTACAGCATTATCACTACAACAACATTATTAATTTTATTAATTAATTGTTAATTTTATTGAATTTTAATAAGTTTGTGTTCATGATAACAACGATTTTGATTCAATTTTGACATTTAATATTTACACTCAATAATAATTTTAATATGATTGACTGCGAAAATTATGTTTTTAAATATTTTTACCAGAAACAAAATTTTGTTAATATGAAACATATCATTACTTCTACAATCATTAAATATTTGCAGTCTTCTTCCTTATTCTTAAACCATATACTTCTTTTTAACCATATTAATGTTATTATTCCTATAACAATTAAATGTTACAAATAAATGTAATACTTAGCCTTATCCTTAATATGATATGAAATGAAATATGATAAAATGGAATCATAATATAAAAATGTGGTATAGTAATATAATAAGATTGTTCAATTTTATGTAAAACTATAATCATAACATGAAAAAACAAACCATAAAATCGGATACAATATGACAAAGTAGAATCATAATAATTTTTACTTACAATCATTTCTATTTTTGGCCGTGATCATATGTTTCAATCATAATATGTTGCTCTTAGATTATAGTCACCACAACTATATTTTTTCTCTGCGTGTGACAGGTCTGATTTTTAATTAGTCGCGAAAATCGAACTTTCACTGTAACTATTTCAATAGATTAGTTAAATACTATAATTAGTATTATTTATATATATTACGTGTATTACTAAGACTACTCAGGCAATCGAATAATTTGTCAATAATTAGATATTAACCGATAAACTTTTAACATCGAATAATTATTTGTCGAATTAACCGGGTTTTCATATTAAAATCCGAATAATTGTATATTCTAGTATTTATACTGTTTTCTTAATAATTGGTTCAAAGATAAAAATATTTGAACAGAATTTAATAAAAAAGGGGTATTTTTTACACAAAGAGGTGAAATTAAAATGCTTATATAAATTCTATTTTGATTTTCTAACTAAAAATAGCGAATTTAATATAAAAATCAGTCTTCACATAAATTTACCTAAGTTACTTTAACATCCAGAGAAAAAAATATGTTGTATATAAAAACGCAAATCGAAATCATAGTGACGAAAATCACAACGACGCAAATCGAAATATTAAAATTTGAAACAGCGACGCAAAGGGAAACGGCTCAAATCGAGACCTGAGCATATTTTGATACATATATAATGGACTCAATAAACAATATATAAAAATGATATGATGAAATGAAATCATAATATGATAATATAATAAGATGGGATAATAATATGATAAAATGGAATAATATGATAGAATGTGTTAAAATATGATAACATGAAATAATAGTATGGTAAAATGGATTCATAATATGATAAGTAATGATAATTTTGAAATAATGTGTTTTATATTAATATATGATAAGATGGGATAATAATATTATGAAATGAAATCATAATATGATAATATAATAAGATGGAATAATAATATGATAAAATGGAATAATATGATAGAATGTGTTAAAATATGATAACATGAAATAATAGTATGGTAAAATGGATTCATAATATGATAAGATAATCTGATAGAATGGGAAAATAATGTAGTAACATTATTTAATATGAAAAACTCATATAATATGAACAACGAATCATAAAATCGTACACAATATGATGGATGGGAATCATAATAATTATTATTTATAATTATATCCATTTTTAGCTGTGACCATATGTTCCAATAATATATTGCTCTTAGACTATGTTCGCTACAACTGTATATTTTCTCTGCTTGTAAAAGTCTTCTTTGGAAGTTTTTGAAAATTATTATGTTATTTTCTAATTTAACGATCTTGGATTTTTTCCTATTAATTGTAGGTTATAATACAAGTCGTTTTTGATTCAAATTGCACTAAATTGTTTTTATTGCTCTACAAATCATTAGAGTACAAGTTAGCAAGTACAACAAATACTTGTATGAATTTGATTTTTCTAGTGATTATTGTTCTGTTGATATCGTGAATAATATCAATAATAACAACTATAACAATAGTAATGATGATAATGATGTTTTTGTTGTTGATGATTATGATGATGATAATAATCATAGAAATGTTTATTTGTTTTTATAAATTTGCACGAAATACATATTTTGAAGTTGAACAGTGCATGTCGAATGTATATAGAAGAGATGTATCGAAATGTTTGGGATTTTTTTAAGACCAAATAGTTGCAATCTTATTTAGTTCGTTTTCCAGTTTTCCATTCCAGTCAATTTATTTATATATACCTGTGCTTCTTTAACTTTAAGAAAAAATTTCGTCTTCACTGTATAATAATTAAGACATATAACGACAGAGCACGAAAAAATCCGTGCATACTTTAAGGCTCATATCTTTTATTGTAGGTGAAAAAAATAGTACCGTTAACTTGTTTACATTTGTAAATATTCTCAGCAACTATGTGCTAAATTTTATTGCAATAACATAATTTGGTTTTCTTAAAATTAAAATAAAAAAAAAAAAAATCATGAAAACGTATAATTCAAATTTATAATCAAAGCATATGTCGACCATATATAAGAATTGCTGGGAGTGCATATACATTGAGAAATTCAGTTTTTTTGAGTCATAAAAAGTATAAAGAGAAACGAACCCTGATAACTGAACAAAAAATTTATTTACATTCTGTAGGATCGCAGACAAAATAATGCGAATTTTAATAGAAAATCTCTATATTCCTGGATGGAATATAACTCATTCTTTAAATTACTCTATATCTTTTACCAGAAAAGTTAAAAAAAGCTGACCAGAAGATCCACAAAGTAAAAATAATAATAATATAATGGCAACGCTAGAAAAATTGTGATGGCAAAAAAGAGAAAGAAAATTACCAAGACTAATTTTTTTAATAATGCCTAAAAGGTGATAAAATGTACATGGCGGACTTCTGACAACATCCTGATCATGAATTCCATATCACAGATGTTATGGGAAGTGTATCAGAGTGTGGCGTGAAAAAAAAATCGAAATTGTTGAATAAGCTTCTGTTCTGGCGAGACATTTGTACATATAGGGGAAAAAAATTTATAGCAAAAGATACCTTTATAAGGGAAATGTTTGCAAATAAGTGCCGTCAGAGAAGATTCCTTCTATAATTAGAAAACACAACGAATTTGTTCGGCCTTACCTCTCTTCTCATTATTAAAACAAAAAAAGAAACTAATAGTATCAAACACTACTATGTACCAAAGGAAGCCAATTCACTAAACTATCCAGAACTCTGTCTATTTTAAATGTACTGGGTCATGGTAAAAAATTTTTTAAAAAATACTAAAAACTGACTAAAAAAAAAAAATAGAGTTTAAAAAGAAATGGAACTATTCCAACAAAAAAAAAAGTACAGGAAAGCTTCAGAAAATTTTACGTATTTTATTAAAAAAGAATAAAAAATAATTTTTCTTTTAAGTATAAATCTTAAATATAGCAACCTTTAACAAATTCAAACTTTCAAAGAGATTGATTCATAGGTTTCAATTTTATAAGCTAATTTGTATGCACTAATTTTATTGTGCGCCGTCCTTAAATAATTGTTGCAAGATCGTCTGTAAATCAAATTCTCAACTTCCCTATGACTGCTCATTAAATAAAGGTGTTAATTTACATAAGATGGTTCATGAAATAGTATAAACAAGATCGTATTGTGCTGAAACACATGTCATGTGACTATATTATAGAGAATCGGCTGTTGTGAAAATCAATTAAATTTATTGGTAGAAAAAATCATTAGGATTTTGTTATTAAACTTTCAGAAGAAGGCTACTCGCTCTTTTGTTTATTTTGGTTCCTTTAAATTCATATCAATGTTTACTATTATAAAAACCTGAGATTAGATCCGACAAACCAACTAGATTAGTCAACGATGTATTATCAATGAGATAGACTAGATCAAGAACAATCTATATGCCAAGAAATGTCAATCAAAGTTTTTGTTTATCAGGACAGTCGTTCTAATGATTCTTGATCATTTAAACAACGCATACAGTAGCATAGGTTCCGATATGCTTATAATCATACATTACCGTGTAACTTACAGTGTACTGTATGATTACTGGCTGTAAGTTCCTACTAAGTTTTACTAACTTTATCCTTGATTACGTTACTGAATGTCATAATATTTTAGTAATGGAAATATCAATGTCACAGCGCTGCCTTTTGGTCTACAGTTTACCCATTTATCGCGCACTTATCAAACATTTTAGTACCCTTGACGCTTTCATGTCCCGAGAATCATATTAATTCAATATTATGATGTATAAGTTGGGCCAGAGAATGTAAGCAATCGATCAGACACTTCGACATGAATGGGTTCGAATTTAAACATTTGATTACTTTAAAGCTATACACGTGGTTATTAATAATCTATTTGTTGAGCTGAAATTACGGGATTTTTCTTGAGTCTATATTGGTCATATAACTTGAAGAACGGTGCATGCTTTCGATTATCTAAGAGATACCAAGAAGCTCAGATCTGTTTATGTTTTTAAACCATCCGTTAAAGCTGAGTCTTGAAGGACAAAGTTTGCAGCTCATTTGGCCCTAGTTGGTATTCCAAAATTAAATGCTTTCCCTAGTTTTTTGATGGTTAAAATGGTCTATTTTTTCTACCAAAATGTTATAATCTGGAAGAACAGATTTTTTTTTCTACAATATTCAATATTTTCTTGAAATTCGTCGTTGGTGTTAAATATTAAATTTTATTGCCCCGAAATTGACCTACAAAGGTTACAAGAGTTTTAATTTTTGTATATTTTAAAAGTGGCAAATGAAGGCCATTTATATTTCGATTCTCCTATTGTATTCGATAGTAACCAAGGGCATCTCTTAGAGCCGTGAAGCTTACTTTGTGATGTTATTGTTGTTAAAAATATCAATGGGTTTATGTCTATGTCTTCTCCAGACTAGCTTGAGTTCGAATAAGTCCGAAGTTTTGGAAGAACATTACCAATTTTCAACCAAAAATCGTCATTTTATTTGGAAAAATATTAATAGCATAAAGTACTGTAAAATAATCTTATTTTTCTTTTGGTAGATCCATTTGACAGTAAAAGATTTCGAACAATCTCACAATATATATTATTTAATAAACTTGCTTAATACTCATTTATATAATGTCCACTTTTATGTTCATTTTCTGTAGATTTAAGCAAACCGAATAAAGTGATGTATCGTTAGATTGATTGCTGAATATGTTGGGATTATCTTAAGAATTCTGATTACACTTTATTTGTAATTTGAGGTTGGCGTGATTTACATGGGGGCCAAAAGATATTTAATTCTAAATATTTTTATTTCTAAATTAATTGTAATAGAATGACTCTTGTTTTCTGTGTGAGGTTACTTAGTATACCTCTAGTTTCTCTTGAATTATTAGGAAGGTAATACAGTAAGGAATAAAGGAAATATACTTTTACTAAGGAACAACATTAAACAATTCAAATCTTTATCTTTTAATATCGGCCTGACATAAGTAGCTTCCTTAAGTAAATAGCAATTTTGTATTGAGCTTCTTAAAATACCGAAATTTCGATGCATTTAAGGTTGTTCAAAGAACCAAGGAAATTTTTAAAAAATTTTTGCTTAGAACCAAAAGTTGACCAAAATTTCAAAAACATTGTATTATTCCGGATTGTTCTTCCCTGCACGAACTATTCTAGTTTCGCCTGAGAAATTCACATTTAATCTACATTGATATTCGAAAATTGTTATGCAATAGTTCTTCAAAAAATCAACTTTAATTCCCGGCAACTAACAAGGAACAATTCCACGACCTACAAATATTTTAGATTGTCGTCATTTATCTTTTAATAATTGGTCCAACAATAACATCTTTCTTGAATTAGTAGGAATATAGAACATAGATTCTCGAATACTGGAATTCCGGTTAAACTCCATCAAGAGTCTTTAGGAAATCAAAGGAATTTGACTACTTAAAAAACTCCATGTATCACAGGCATATTTGAAATTTCGATAGAATTTTGCAAAAGATTTGCAGCAATTCTTGAAAATATGGAATGACTCAGGTGCTGCAGTCTGTGAGATCTATAAACATTCCTATTACTTTCTACATAAACTGCATCTTTTGGATAACCTAATCTTTCAGCGACATTAATAATTGTTTATTTTTTTTATTATTATTAAGCATAAAGTTTCGATTGAATTGAACTCGATAAACTTTCGTTGAAATGTACAAGAATCTTAAGAAAATTGAGTGTTAGATAAATGTCTAAAACATTCCTGGAATTGTTTTCTATGGCCTGTGGTATTTTGAAATAGCGTATGGATTTTTCTTTTAATTTAAATGAAGTTTTATGTTGGAACATAATTCCAGGACTAGTTAAGGATCTGTGAGAAATCGAAGAATATAGAACCAAACCTTGATTTCTACTAAAGTTCAAAGCAGCAGTAATTAGTAGTGTGGTGAAAAAAAAAAAATTAAAAAAAATACTTTGTTGACCCAAATCAGGAAAAAGCAAGAAATTTGTTGAAACTGAATAAAAAAAATCTAAGTAAGATGATGAGCATTTTGGCGGAACACTTAAACATGCAGGGTCAATTCCATCGTATAAGTGTGACAGATACGAGTAGCAACGAATGCAAAACATGTAGGGAGAACACATGTTTTCTCTACATGAATAGATGAGAAATTTCCTATGTCCATGTCGCAGGAACCAGATTCCAAAATTTCGCGAATGAAACGATACCGGACATAACATACATATATCCTTGGTGAGGCCTGGAAAAAGCTAAGAAAATTCGTGATATTTACAGGGAGGTTATTCCTTCAATAGATAGCGCACAGCAAGCAATGCACTGGGTTAAGTGTAAGACGTTATGAATTGGGACCATAGGGTTCCTACTACACCCCTTATATTTTAAATTTTATACGCTCCTGTAGTTGTTTTTGTTAAATATTTTTTTTTTTTTACAAAACAAACACCTCAACCACTAACAATAGTCAAAACAACAATATTAAATAGTAAGAAACTTTAATTAGGAGGTATGTTATTAGTTATTTACTCTATTATTTGTTTGTTTGATAATATTAAACTTTTTCATTGTTATTATATTTTTTAGTTATTCATTCAGTCATTTAGTTAGTCAAATGTGAATAAACATTTAAGTGAGAGTTTAAAAGTAGTATGAATGTTTGAGTATGTGTACTTATGTTCTCGAAAATAAATTTATTATTAGATTTCTACTTTACTCACTCTTTAAAATTGTTTTCTTTTAGGAATTTCTATAGTTGAAGTTATTATTATTATTGCTAAGCTTAAACATATTCATTCCTAAATACATGTATGGATAATATATACATATTTATCCCCACATACATAAATTTATTATTGTGTTGTTGTTGTGTCGTCGTGGAAGTTGTTTTTGTTTATGTTATTTATTCATTGGCTGCGTTGATAATCAGTTTGTTTACATTTTTAGTTGTTTTTGTGTGTTATTTATATACATTCGTATTTTTTTCTCCTTCTCCATTTTCAATTTTCACTTTGTTTGTGAGTGTCAATGAGAGTGTTAAGTGTGTGTTTGTGTGTGCTTGTTTTTGTTTACACTAAAAACTGTTCCTCATACCAATGTCTCTTCTCCCCCCCCAACCCCTCCAACCCCCACCATTGATGGTCATGGTGTGTGTGTATGTTTAATTTCTTTTGTATGAGTTTGGTTTCGTATGAGGATTTTTTCTGTGCTATTGTTATTTTGTTACCCAGCTCTTAAGCAAGTTTAACGCTGTCAGCCTTCACTGTGTTGATATTTGCGTTAACAAAATAACAACAAACATCATCAACTATACACGCATATATTTACATCCATATAAACACTCACACAGACTTATTCCTCATGCATAGATTTTGAACGAGGATTGTTTGTGAATGTTTTGAAGAAGGAAAATGTATATGTGTTTAAAAAATGTTAAGCGAAATTATAATGAATTTTATTTATTCGAAGTTATTTAAATACATCGACTAAGAACGAATATTTGGCTTGCTGTAAAAAAAAAACAACTCTTAATTACATTGCCAATAAATCAATTTTAAAGCTAAATATCTTTTCCCCACAAGTTCATTCAACAATAAGAGAACAATTTATTGAGCACATTGTTGATTGAAAATCTTTTCAACCGCTGGTGATTGAAAAAGCATCTAAAAGGTGTGACCAATATCACTCTCTTTAGCTTTTCTATCATCCAAATTCTCGGAACTTTTCCTGTGTTTTCTTCAAACTTTCTTTCAGAATTCCTTATCACTTCCATATTAAGAAATATAATATATTCAATATTTTCCAGATTATTAATTAACAGATTGAAACATTCGCAAATTATTTGCTCTCGCCTATGGTCTTAGGGATAGGGAGACATTTAATAACAATTCTCCTGGTCTGGATCATGTTGATATTCTGCCAATCCACACTGGTCAAAAATCAAAAATTTGGTGGCATAAATTCAAAAAAGCATGTTAGTGTCTTTTTTAGGTTGTATCGAAGTCAATTTATCTAAAATTAACAATAACATTTATTAAAACCGATTTTAATAATTTTTGCTTAAACCTCTATAATGCTTAATATAACTATAGTAATATATATTTTTTTAATATGATATTTACTTCTTTGCTTTTGGTTTTATTTCAATGATTTTGTAAGTTTAGATAGGAATTTCCACTCATGTTTGCCAAAATTTGACTGAAAGAAGATTGACGATTGCAAGAGTTTGCTGAAAAATGCTGGTGCTATCTAAATTGTTACATAAAATAGACAGTTTGGCGAACACTTCTATATTTTTACTTTCGTTCAAATTCTTGTCCAAACATAAATTTTCATCTTTCAAAGTTATAAGCTACCTCGATAAATAAATAACCGATATAACCACAAAACTCAAAAGTAACGACAAATACAAGACTTATATAAAATTTAAAATAAGGATTTTAAAATACATCTCCTAGCCTGCTATTTACTTTATATAACATTGTTATATAGCTCCATTTTAATAAAAATGGTAAAAATAATATTAAACTATCAATTTGAATGCCTTGTCAGGCTGCCAACGTTGCCACATTATATTTTTTAATATATGTTCTTGATTAATTGATATTTTATGATTTATAGAATCCATTCACTATTTGAATTTCTGCCAAAAAAAAAAAAAAAAATGGATTTTCGACCAGTGTGCATTCTAGAAATTAAAGCCGTAATTAAAAACCTAAAAAAAGACTAGGCTAAATAAAGTACGAATTCAAAGAAAAAGCGGAGATAGCATATATGTAGTGATGAAATGTTGGACTAAAACAGTTTATTATTTTGTCGGCACCCGGAAAAACATCGAGCGCATATCGCTCATTTGCTGTAACAACGTCATAACTTAATTTTTTTTAAATAGCGAATGAAAATATTATTGTAGTAAAATTTAATCACTTCTAGATAATTTTACGACGTTATTACAGCAAAATAAGCGATATGCACGTATATCAGTGAATCAGTGTCAATAGTGAATCAACCCCGTATATGTTTAAATTCTATACTGCGTGTTCAAATTAATAACGAAAATTGATACCCCATTGGTATCAAGTTGACACCAGTTCAGTATTGAATTATTAAAGCTCATTATATTTTCTATTTTGTATATTTTAAAATTGTAAATGCACGGCATCAAAAAGCCTATAACTTAAATTATCAATGTGACCACAACCGTGGCGAATTTTGAATCGTGATTTTTCCATTAGTGTAGCAAGGTATTCCTAGGTAAATTTGGTTCCATACCGGTACAATCAGGAAAATCATTTTGAAGTGACAACAAGATTCCTCCTTAAGTAAAGTTAAAATTTGGATTAAAAAAGTTGAATGTCTATAGGAAATGTTCCGGAAGAATAATAATTGAAACTTTCAAATATGTTTAATTGACAAGATATTTTTAGGAGTTAGCAGATTAGATTTATTTTATTTTAACCTCAAACTTATGTCAATATTCTTTATTTGTGACATTTTTTACATTACGCACTTCTTTGTACAAATTTAATGCACTTGGGTCATAAACTTTTACAATTGCCCTCCTCTAATTTTGCAACGAAGTGCAAATGACAATAACAGCAACAATACCAAAATACTATGAATATATTCACTCCACAACAAAACTAAATATGAAAAACAAACAACAGTAATAATAAAATATTACGAGTATGTTTTGTTGTTGCTGTTGTTTTTAGTGGAGTTTATTATTATTGCTAAGTTTTTATTTATTTTTTAACGCTATTTTTTATTTATTTTGTACGTTTCATATTTACTTAATTCGTTTTTTTTTTATTATATTTTCTTTTTATTTATTTTTACTCATGTTATTATTGTTTTTCCATAAACTCCCCTCATACATACTTGTATTCTACTATAGCATAGTTCTCTGTCAGGAATTGTTGTTGTTTTTATTATGTATATATATATATATATATATGTTAGGGATTGAAAATAAAAATATTTTTGGGTATCAAAATAAATTTCAAATAGTACTTTTTTCACCATCAGAGTATTAAATTTCAAATTTTTACAATTATTTATTGTTTATTTAGTGCAAAACTCAATGTAAGTTGTGTATCTAAAACGAAGGATTAAATACGATACCCATTCACTAAATGATTTTATACAATGATTTATACAATAAAATATGAAGATCTTAATATAATGCGGTCCTGTTATTGAAATAAACTTGCGGAAAAAAATCGTCCAATTTCAATTTCTCAAAATCGTGCACTTCAGCTTTAGTTTTATTAGAATATATTTCATTATCTGATGTCTTTGAAATTCAGAACATTTTCACTTCAATTTGATTTACAGAG
This sequence comes from Protocalliphora azurea, assembly GCA_932274085.1. Lineage (NCBI taxonomy): Eukaryota > Metazoa > Arthropoda > Insecta > Diptera > Calliphoridae > Protocalliphora > Protocalliphora azurea. Next base: position 122,461,110 of record OW026520.1, on the reverse strand, counting down.
CATAGAAACTTGTAGTTTTTAGTAATGATTGTAAATTATACTGCACCAAAATTTACCGACTTTTTAATTTTGACCGTAACTCCCCCTAGAATCGTTCACTGGGTTGTAAAAATATATTGTGTAAAATATTAGTAAAATTGGTTATCGCTAACCCGTGACGCATGGGACCTGAAGTTTGTATGATGCGTTTATTTGGAGAAAATATGTTTTCACAGTTTTTAGAAAAAATTAGCTATTAAATACTTTGTTAAAAAAGTCGTAATTTACACAAATAACAAATAATTTATAAAAAAAATGGGTTGAAAAATATTTTAGTTATTACGAATTCTCCAGACCAATAATGTATTTTAGATCACTTGTGTAAAGAGTGTACAAAAAAATTTTTATTTTTTTGTTTTAATGTTTAATTAAACTGCTACTTTTAATTAAATTTTAACCATAATTACTGAAAAATACGTTTTTTGTTTTCTCCAGGATAATTCAAACCCATTTCCATGCTTGGTTAAAAAATTTGGATTTTTTTAAGGCTGTTTCAAAATTCTAATTTCAAACTTTTAAAAATTTTGTTAATCAAATTTCAAAAAAGTTGAAATAAAACTATGCAGATTTATAGGCAATACTACAGGATAAAATTAAAAAAGAATTAGGTCAATCCCTTGCATGACTAAGCCGTACTTGCGATTTGAATTTTGTGAATTGCGGCAAAAAGGCATTTTTTGCAGCATTGTAGTTATGAAATCTATTTTATAAACCATATCTCAGAAAATATATTCTGAATTTTTTAATAAAATTGGATGAGAACTACCTTTAAAATAAGAAAGTCAAATATGAAAATTTTAAATATTTGCAATTTTTAAGGAAAACATCACGAAAAATATTTTGTTTCGATCTCGATGCAATGATTTCTGTGAAAAATTTCGATGGTTTAACATGACTTTACTTACCAGAATGACGTAATTATTCTTTTTATTTGTCCATGATATTAACTAACACAATTTACTTTTAAGAAAAGGTGTAGTTGAAAAAAATACTGACCCCAAAGCTCACTTGAGGGTTAAATTTTCCTTCTTCAATACTCATATTAACGAAGGTCTTTCAGTTATATTTCCATAAAATTTTATCGAATTCAAGATAAAAATAAATAAGTTTTCATTATGTATTCCTTAAAACTTTCAAATATTCCAAATTTTGACCTTCGATTTATAAATATTATCCTTGTGCAATTATCATAAAAACTTCCGAATGTATTTCTTGATACATGTTTTATTTTATTTTGTTTAGTCTGAATATCAGCTCCAAAAAAATTTACTTTATAAATAAAAAACCGCAAAAAATTTCGAAATGCACAAAATTCTGCGATTTGAATACGGCTTAGTCATACAAGGTATTGATCTAATTCTTTTTTAATTTTATTTCCTGTATTATTATCTATAAAACTGTATAGTTTTATTCGAAATCTTTTGAAATTTCTTTAACAGAATTTTTAAAGTCTTAAAAAAATTTTCTAACCAAGCATTAAAAAGGGTTGCAGTTATCCTAGATAAACAAAAAAGTATTTTTCAAAATTATGGTTCAAATTTAATTAAAATATTTCGAAAAATTTTATTTTTTTTTTTTTTTACACTCCTTACACAAGTGGTGCAAAACACATTAATTGGTTTAACGGTTTAGGGTTAGCGATATCTGATTTCACTAATTCTTCACATAAGATATTTTTACAACACAATGAACGATTCTAGGAGTTAGGTCAAAATTCAAAAGTCGGTAAATTTTGGCGCAGTCTATTGTATAAACATATATTTTAGAGTTTACAATTTTATAAATTAAACTTACAACGCAAATGGTTCTATGATGTAGTGTGTTTGCCCTATAAATTTATTTGAATTGTCATTTAATCAGGGAGTGTACATTACAATTTAATTATTACTTCTGAACACCAATTGTAAATCTAAATCAAAGGTGTTAAGAAAGACATAGGTTTCTATTCGAAAATTGTATGTCTCCAAAATATGTTTTCATTTAAAAATTTTTAATTCGAATCATGGAATGTCAAGCTAATCGTTTGACAGTATCAAATGACGCGAGGGAGTTCTTCGGTACTTTTGAATGTTAAATAGTATAAAAAGGTACTACTTTTCCATCTCTGGTATACATATTTATTTTTGTTGCTGTTGAAGCTACTCACAATTTGTTATTGTTATTCTTTCTTCAGGTTGTCAACGTTTGTGATATTTTGTTTTTATATGAAGTTGCTGCTTTTAATGTTGTCGTTGTTATTGTTCTTCTTCATATTGTTGGTTTTGCTGTTATTGTCGTGGTCGTTGGTATTTTTTATATATTTTTTTGTTGGTGACAATTTTTTTTAGCATTGCATTATTTGCTTATTGTTTGTTTTTTTTAATTTTTTGTTTTCATCAGAAAACAGAATGGCATTAAAAACAAAACATATAAAGAATAATTTGTATCTGCAGGAGGAGGAAAAAATAAATAAACAAAATTCTTTTTGGCTTTAATATATTGTTTGGCTGTTGTTTTTGTTATTTTATTTGTTTCCAGTACAGTTACGATTTCAAAAGTTTTTCCCGCTTCTTGAATTCTTTTCTCTTGCAATACTATTTGTGCACTTATTGTCTGACCATCATCAATTAATTGTCTTATTTTTTTTTGTGGTTGTTGTTATTGACGGTCGTTGTTCATACTTCGTGCCACGTTGTTGTAAATAAGCAATTTGGCGTTTTTTTTTTTCTGGAATGAGGTTTTCTTTTTGGGTATTAAGTTTGCATCATTAAACTTCAAGTTAAAAACGCGTTCCTTCATAACTTAAATTTCTCAATTCATTTTGACAAATGTAACAGAATAAAGTTCCAGAAAGCTTTAGAATGATTGGGATACGGCCATCCCGTATCCGATAAAATCGTAAAATTGGAAACCAAAGTATCTATCTTCTATCTACGTAATTAATAGAGAAACACATTTTTGTAATCCCTTTTACGCTCACACTATACATTCGATTTTAATAAAAAAAAAATATACCATTCCAAAGGTATGATCTCATAGATGTGCAGAATATAATTTTATTATAATCATAAAACTCATATGTGTAATAGCCTTAAACTATTAACTCTTAAATTATTAACTCTTCTCTATGTTATTTCTCATGTCTCTCAAACAACTCTCTCAATCCAAAGCAGTGTCATTTATGTTATTTCTTCACAAAAACAAACTATAAAAGTTGTAATAATATTACAATATTGGGTTAGGGAATTTTTCCAATTTTAATTGAAAGATTTGTATGAGAGAAGTAATAAACAAAATATAATATTTTAATACTTTTAACTATTTTTTTTTTATTTTTTTCTGATTTATTCTTTATGAGAAACAAAGTAGAAAAAGTAAACAATTTGTGTTGCTTTTTGAAAGGTATTTTGTTTTTATACCATACCTTTTTATTTTTAGCAAATGCACATTTTTATGTAAAATTAATTATTTTACTTATGTTATCTAGATAAGCTCATTATGTTCTTCTTTTATTTTGGGCATTTTAAATCATGGATCGTAATTGTTTGTAACTTTTATCATAAAACTTAGGGTATTATATTTTCATTTTTATATTTTTTGAGTCAAAATAAGTTATTTATTGATTTTTAGTTTTTTTTGAGCTAAAAAAGTTATATGAATTTTACTTTTTTTTTTACTTTTTGCAAGTTATTTTCTGATTGTTATTGATAGTATTATAAAACACAAATAAATCGCCAAAATAAAAAATTGTCAAAACAAAAAATGTTGCACAAATGTAAACATGCGGAAAACAAAAAATAAAAGTAATATAAATTAAACAAAATTTTTTCTAAACGGAAAAAATCGCCAAAACAGGGAGAAATCGCTAAAACGTAAAAAATTCGCCAAAAACGGAGAAAAATCGCCAAAACGAAAAACGCAAAAATGAAACAAAAGTCTTCTAAACGGAAAAATCGCCAACACAGAAAAAAAACGTCAAAATTAAAAAAAAACTAGAAAAAATAAAAAATGTTAAATCATGAAAAACTGCAACGAAAAAAATTTCAAACTGGAAAAAATAATCAATATGAAGAATTCCCAAAACGGAAGACAGTTATTACAGTTAATTAGAGCTGTATTCGCCCTCTTTTCTTTATACAATTTTTGGAGAGAATTTAAGATTTGTTTTTGTATTTAACCGTTATTTTTATATTGGTTATTTTATTTTTCACGAATTTTCTGAGTTTTTTTTTTTAAATATTTGATTTGTTACAATCGTTAAAAGTTTCTACTGACATTGTTAATTAGCTTGTTATATTTTCTGAAAGATATTGTACAAATTAATTTATACGATAGGAGTAGCGGAGCACCCCAGGCAGTCAGTCTTCGTGGCTGACTAGAAAATGCATTACATTATGCCGAGTGTTTAATAAACTTTTGCAATATATTCTTCCATATTCATTTCATAAACTTGAGCCCGAATAATTTAAAAATAATTATAAATCTCAGTTAACAAAAATTAAGATTAAGCATGACTCGAAAATTCGACCAAAATCATCGATCATTTAAATCAATAGTTCTCAAATGGGTGTCCGCGATCCACAAGAGCTCCTCATGAACGTTGTAGGGAAGTCGCAAAGACCTTTTGTTTGAACAGAAAATTTAAAGCATTTCTTTAAAGATTAATAAGATAAATTTATTTAATTCTTCATGCTTATAAAATTTCGCAAAATTATGAATAAAAGTTGCTGGATATTATAATATATTCATATAGAGTAAAATTCGATAAGTTTTAGTTTTTGATTGAGTTCTTGCTGATTTTTGTAAAAAGTTTGAATATTAGAACTACAACCGAGTTATAATAGATTATTATTCAATACAATAATGCTCTGAGGTTAAAGCCTTCTTTTCAAAATCAGTATTCGTTGGTAAAACTGGTCCATTTTATAGTTATCGCGGTAGACTGCCTAACGTTTGCTGGCTATTTGAAGAAACAATAAATACTAAGCTAAGAAGTGAAAGTGTGCCAGAGAGTCCAAGACATGTATACACAGAAAAATAAAAAAAAAGAAAATCTGCCAACAATTTCTTTTTATCATTATGAAAATATATTTGATTAAAAATATAGTTTAGTTGATAAAAGAATTAGTTAAAAAACATGTTGTGCTAAAAAGCAATTGATAAATTCACTTGAAAAAATATTAATCAGTTTAAAATTAATTTTAACCGATAAATTTATTGATAGGATTAAAAAATTTGTTATCGAAAATTAGAAACTATTAAATAAAAAAATGTAATTGAATTAATTTAAAAAAAAATTAAATCATCCTGAGGAAAAAAAGCAACCAAGAAATAAGTTTGATAAATACACTTTAAATTTTAAGTTTGTTTTGATTAAAAAATTAGTTAATTTGATTAAATAACTTTATGATTTCTTATAAAATTTCTTAATTTTTGCTGTTAATATGTGATTTTTTTTAAATGAGTTTTTTTTACTATATAAAAATATATGTATGTTTATGTCAAAGATCATGTAAAAAAAAAACAAATATAAAATTATAAATTTCTGGTTGATATAATTTCCAAATACCTTAAATTCTATGAGGTATATACATATATATACTCAGTTTTACCTTCAGAAGTTTAATAAGTCATTTAGGTATCAACTTGAAATCAAATGATCTCAGGAATACCACAACACTGGCAAAAGGGGCAAAATATCCAGCAATATCCACGTTTCAAAATGTATTTTCAAATCTGAAAAGAAAAGGAATTTGGTAAGATTAAATATTTTTTAATTTCATGTGTGCAAAAATACAAATACATACAAATATTTCTTTTATTTTTACGCATCCAGAAAAGCGGAAATATTAGCAATGAAAAAGTGGTTTTTAATGTTCCTTAAATGCACAAAACAGTTCTATTTATATTTATTATATTTCTATTTATTTTTATTACGTTTATGCACACGATTATTGCAAATAAAAGTAATTTGCAAATAAATAACTTATTGCTTATATGCAAGATTGCATAAAGAATATATTTTCCTTTTTGTTGTGCCAGATGGGAAAAATATCACTATTGGCATAGAAAATTCTATGAAAGTGAAAGGAAGTGGCAACGCCATACGCATTAAATCGCAATTAGTTTCACTAATCACGAGAAGTTTTAGTGAGTTACTAACTTGTAAATAAAATATTAAATTGCGAAATTGCTAAATTTGTTTGTCAAAATTGATAAAAGTTGTAGTTAAATAAATGTAGTCTGAAAAATAAAATCCAACAAAGAACTTATTGATGTAATTAAAGTTTTAGTTAAATTTTTGAAATTAATTAACAATCATAATCAAACGAACGAATTAATTTACTGTAAATTAGTTTTTGCTCAACAAAAATCAAAATAAAATAAATATTTAATAAATACAATACTATTAGTCAGTATGACAAATATTATTAGTCAATATGACAAAAAATTTTATAGGCTGGAAATTAAACAACTTTTTTTGTTTGAATCTTTAAATTTTGTAATCAGCTTTCTATGTAGAAACTTTCACAAACTTTAACTTAATTCGTCGATACTTGGAACATATGTGCTCAAAGTTAATATCCGTGGACTAGGTAACTGAATGGGTTGTACAACTGTGCAGATTGGCCTGAAGATAAAACTTTATTTTCAAACTGCCTGTTAGTTAATGATTCAGGAAACTATTAGCCAAAGTCCGTCTATCAATGGATGTGATAAAATAGTGTTCAGAAGAACCCGAGACAGACGATACCTTGTTATGCCGCAAGAATTCGCACTTTCGCAGACTTCAACTTGTAACCGTTTGTGTCGAAACTTGGGATTCCGGATGTGACGTTTTTGTCAAAAATTTATGAATGAATCCAAAAATTTATTTATTTAATTTTTTTCCATGAAAATGCAACAAAAATAATCTTAAAGTAGCTATAAAGCAAGGTCGAACTTATTTTAAAATATTTAAAGTTAATAATGGTTTACCAAATAATGATTTACATTAAGGCAATCATCGTTTTTGAATACAACTTTAAGGAATTTTGCTTTACAATGGTTAGTAAAGTTGTGTTTTTTTGAATACGGCTGTTATTCTTTCGATAGACCTTTGTAAATTGTAAGAATTGCCAATGCTAACTTTTTCCGGAAAAAATTGATTCTTTAGAAAAACGCAAAAAATAGCAAAACCAGATAATATAGAAAATATGGCCCAGATATCTATTTCCATTGAGTTTTGTGCATTAAATTTTTTCTGAGTTGCTTGAAACTCAGTTTTTTCCCATGATGACAACAAGAACTTATTATTTTCGTACTCAGTAATAATTTTATTTATCCTCAGATATATTCTAAGTGATAAAATTTTATAAAAAATTGTATTGAAAAAATAACAAGTAAGAATGTTATATCTTATCCGCAACTTTTTGTGTCATCCTATTTAAAATTTCACCTTATATGGGAGGTGTTTGTTAAAGTCAGTGTATCACACCCATATTTAGTTTCCGAGTTTACATAGATCCTCAAATTATTTGTTCAAAATTTCGTTATCATACGTGCTTTTGTGTAAGAGATATCGCCGGAAAAGTATGAACTGGTGTTACGCGGACTATAGTTACGATATTTGGGATATAACTTCTTTGTTTATGAACCGATTTGGCCTATTTTCAATATCAGAGAAAACTTGCATAAGGCAAATATTTTAGTCAAATTTCATCCTCTAGGTGGTCCGCTCCTGGGGGGATGAAAGCCCTATTCTGCTTTCAACACACAGATAGACAGTTAACGGACGGACATGTTAGATCGACTCAAAATCTTACCAGGACCCAAAATATATTATACTTCATGGGTCCTTAAATGATTTGTTCGGCATGTTACACACATAATAACAATTGCTTTTTTTTTTGATGGTGGGAATAAAAATTAATGAAATGTTGAAAAAAGACATATTTTTTTAAACATATTTAAGATTTGCTTTAATAAAATATTTTCTGGCATTTTAAAGTATTTACTATTAAATTACTACAACAAAAGTACAAAAATTGAATTTTGGCATAAAATTATGTTAACTTATTTCAATACCCAAAAAAAAAACGCTAAAAAAGAGCTTACTAGCGCTTTTGTAAATACCTCAAATGTAACAACACCGCCACTTTAGCACTTCATTTACAAAATTTCATTGCATTTTGTTTTTGTTTTATAGTATTTTTTTTTAATACATTATTCCGCATTTTAAGTTGTTTACAATTTTAAAAACAAACATAAACGTACAAAGCCAGAACCATAGTAGCAGCAACAACTACAACAATAACCACAATAAAATGATTATTATTTTTCTTTTTTGTTAAACTCGTAAACATATACAAATAAAAATTTTGGTTTGTTTCGTTTTGAATTGAAAAAAAAAAAAATCAGATTGAAATACTACGTAAATGCATACATTTACTCTGTCGACAATATTCGCACAGTAGATGTATGTAGTAAAGTGTATATTTTAATATAAGTAGATCGTACGCTTTCTTCGGCAGACGAACATACTGCCTGACTAAAAGACGTTTCCACTTTTAGCTTGACTGACTCTCTCGTTTAAGCTTATTGACTGACGTTTAAGTTGTTTATATTTTTATACTGCCGCCTTATTTACGATGATGATTTCTTTCTTTTTCTCCATTTTCTGTTATTGTTATTATTTAGTTGTTGCTTTTTCGTTTGTTTGGCTTTATTCTTCTCTCTTTTTCTGTCTGTCAATTATTATTTTGCTGTCAGCCTATTCGTGTTGCTGTTGTTCATATGCTTTTTTTCGCTTACTTTGCTGTTATTTGTTTAAATGTTTTTTTTTTTGTATTTTTATAATTTTTTTTAACAAAAATAAAACGAATTGTATTCTGTTCATTTTATTGTAAATTGCCGCACTTAACGGTTGTTATATTTCGTGTGTTCGTACGTTCGTTTACTTACGTTAGTTTTGTTACGTTTTTAGGGTGTTTTAACGTTATTGGGCGCGCTATTTTTATGTTGTTGGTTTTTAAATTGTCTGGTCGTTTTAATTTTGTTTCAATGCAAATTTCGCGCCTTTATTTAAAATATACTACTACGTAGAGTGGTTGCTTTGTGATGTTGATAATGATAAGATGTTTTAATTAGTATTGTGAAGTATTAAAAAATACCTACAGTGTTGCACTTTTGTGTAGTTGAAGTGTTAGACAAATTGTATAAATGCAAAACAAAATTATATAAATAAATACTTAATAAATAAATTAATAAATAAATAAATATTTAATAATAATTCAGAAGTGGTGTTAATAACATAACAAAAAGTTGTTTAAAAAACTTCAACAAAATATTAAGCAAATGAAGTGAAAAAAATATTTAAAAGATAAATAAATTTTGATTTATAATGTTGTTTATTTTGAAGCGAAAAAAATTAATGGAAAGTGATTTAAAACATGCGAAGGTTGTTCTAAAAGTCAGAACTATTTCCTGTATAGACATTTATGATCTTTTAAGAAATTAATAGTAATTTTAAGAATATAATTTGTTATATATTTTTTGCTACCAAAAGAGAGATTTTAAGTTTGATTAAAAAATATATTTTAATCCGTATTTGATATTCAAAAATATATGTTGATTGGAATGTTTCACTTATATGGTTAAATTTTTTGTCATATATTAGTATAGATATGAAACTCCACTGTCAAAAACTTAAGTCGATTGTCAAAAAAAAAAAAAAAAAACAGTAAGAATGGGTTAGTAAAAATTCTATTGAAACGCTATAAAATGACTAGTTTTCGCTATATTGAACAACTAATGATACCCTTTTAAAGATGTCTATACTTTTGACTCAAATAAAAATTAATATACGATTTTGCCTCATAACCCCACATTTTAATTTGGAAACATACTAATGTATGTGATACACAGATGTTTTCAGTTAAATTCAAAATGTTTGTACAGTATTTTGAAGTATCGGAGATCTACTAAACCCTTATTTATTTGGGGTATAAAATGCCTTTAAGTGGTTTAGTTATAGCGGAAACATATCTCCCATCATCTTTAGTATCAAAACTACGCTAATTGAAATTTGAGAACGTATAACCCATATACTACAACGACTGATCGATCGCTAAATAAATACATACAGAAAAAATTGTGTCCAAATATATCTTGAGACTTGAATTGCTCTAAATAACAAAATTTTGTGCAAAAATATTTCGTAACTCTTAATTTCCTAACAATATCAGTGAGAAAGTATAAGAAGTTCTAAATAAATTCTATAAACTTTTATAATAAATTAGTCAAATATACAACTAGTTTTAAAAGTTACTAATTTTTTCTATTTAATAGTCAAATTTATTGCAAATTTTCGGACCTCCCTTTAGTACCTGTGCTTTTTGGAATAATTTTTTTCAATTGAGTTGTATTTGAGCTTCATATAAGTAGAATACAATTAGAAGTTTATGTGAGAGTCAATACAAACTAAATTTAAAAAAAAAATTATTCATTTTTTTCAAAACACAGAACCATAATATATGTGTACATGTATTTTGTTGTTGCATGAATTAGGTTTTTGGCAACTGAATTACGTTTTTGTCTCTCACATAAACTTCCAATTGTATTCCATGTCCATAACTATGTTAATCTATGTTTTTAGTCGTTTATTGTAGTATTTGATATGTATTGTATGTATTAATATATGTATTTAAACATATAAATTGAACACATTTTTGCCTCGAAACATAGACTTATACCGCACAGTGGGGCCGATCGCAAAAAAAAACTCATTTCAAAGTGTAGACACACAATAGATTAACATAGATATGAAGCTTCGTTATCAAAAAGCTAAGTCGGTTTTAAAAAAAATCTAAATCTAAAAAATGTGTTAGTAAAAAATTTAATTGAAAACAAAAACAATTATAGTTTTTAAAATTAATTTTAAATAATGTTTTTGAGAACTGTTGCTTAAAAACTAGTTTTGTATTATTTCGTTCAGTTTTCTGAACAAATTACTGGTTCCCAAATGATAGTTTAAAAAGTTAAAAAAATTAAAGTGGCCTTAAGCAAATGGCTCATTAGAAAAATAAAATCAAACGAAAACCATTGATTTTAAAGCTGGTTCTTTAGTCGTTCCTAACACTTCTATAGAACTTCTTCTGAAAGTGACAATATCGAACCGTTCTATAGAATGGGTACTGGCTAGTTAACACTTCCACAGAACTAAATAGTTCTGGGTTGACATTTTCGAACTAAAATAATTGATCGCAATGCCAAAATAGAAGGCTAATTTGATGCGATCTGGAACTAGTTATAGAGCTAAAATTTATAAAAACTTTTCGATAGATTTACTTTTTGAAAGAAAATTTACGAAAAAATTTCAGTTCATACAATATAAAATTCTGATTAATTTGTATATAGAAATTTTGCGTTAAATATTTTATTCATAGAAATATTTGATTTCAATTTTAAATATCAAATTATTTACTATTTATAGAAAATAACGATTAAATTTATATTTATAGAAAATCTTAATAAGTTTACTTTTCATAGAAAATTTACGATAAATTTTCTTTTTATAGAAAATTTACAATAAATTTTCTTTTTATAGAAAATTTACAATAAATTTTCTTTTTATAGAAAATTTACAATAAATTTTCTTTTTATAGAAAATTTACAATAAATTTTCTTTTTATAGAAAATTTACAATAAATTTTCTTTTTATAGAAAATTTACAATAAATTTTCTTTTTATAGAAAATTTACAATAAATTTTCTTTTTATAGAAAATTTACGACAAATTTTCTTTTTATAAAAAATTACGACAAATTTTCTTTTTATAGGAAAATTATTTTAAAAATAATGTACTTTAAAATTCAAGTTCAACAAATACATTTTCTATTGAAAAATAATTTTCAAATTTTCTATTAAAATATTTTGGGACATAATTGGGGATTTATTTTAAAAAAATTGTTATTTTTGGGGACATGCAGTTCAGTTTGGGGACATGAGGCAACACTGAAATCTTTCAACACTGAAATCACTCACTACAAATTTTTAACGAGATGGGCATGCAATGGCAGTGATGCCAACTCAGCCCTTTTCTGGCTAGTTTTGGCCTCCAAAACGCGAAAAATATTGTTTAGCCCGAAACTGAAAACGCGCAAATTTAGCACTTTTAACAACTTTCTTTTAGCCTTTTTTGCTTTTTTACGTTAATTTTTTTCAATTTTTACTTTTATTTGACAATTTTTGTTCTCCCTATATTTACGAAACGACTAAAAACCAAATTTGTGCAGAAAGAGATACAATTCGTAAAGAAATTTTTTAATTAATAAAACTGTCTGCAACAATTCAAATTGTTTGAGTGGAAAAGTATTGAAAGACCTGAACAATTTTGGATCAAGATTCATAATAATAGAATCTCCATAACCTGCATATTTTAATTTACCCAGTTTGCTATTAGTATCTTGAGATTTATGTTCCAAATGGTTGATTAATTGCAAAAATATTGGTTATATATTTGTTTTTACTTTTTAAATGGAATTTTAATTTTAGCCCATTTTTGCACTTTTTCACAAAACTTGTCTTGATTGTACCACAAAATTGTTGTCTTTTTAAATTTAGCACTTTTTTCAAACATTTCTACCCGTTTATGTTGGTAATAATTATCATCACTGCCCATTAGGTAAAACTAAATCGACAAAGTGGAATTTAAAAGTTAGCGGCCATTTTTGAGATATTTAATTTTGAAATTTTTGTTTAAATTTACGATACATGATTTTTGTTCGAGGTGAGCCGCCTAGAAACAATGAAAGTGGATTTTAGTGCTTCTATGAAGCACTATGGTAAGGCAGAGAGTCTTTCGCACTCAGTCAATAACTTACGTTATCGCTTTCTTGGAAGCAATGTGCAAGCTATATGCAATTAAGTAAGCAATCTGTTGCTTTCATCAGTTGTTATTACATTCAAGTAAGCAACGTTTTTTTTTTTTTTTTTTTTGCTCCATTTGGTTACAAGACAGATGACAGTCATTAAAAACGGCAAATGAAAATCACTACTTAATTGGGAAAATATACAGGTTGAGAAAGCATTTTTATCATATGAGACAATTTTTTTAATATTAGGTGGAGAAGTAATGCTATGTCGATTCCTTGATTCCATATTTCCACATTTTATCTGAAATTAGTGATTTTCGAATGTAATATTTGTCAGGACATGTTCAGTTCTAAGAAAAACTTTTTGAACAACCTTCATAAATTCAAATGAGTAGGGCAACTAAAAATATGCTTTAAAAATGTTTCATGCGCATAAAAAATGCTCTTAAAATCGTAAAATATGCCCTTAATTTAAAAAAAGCTCTTAAGATATTAATTTTCTTGGCTAAATTTTAAATTATTTACTATTTATATATTAAAAAAGAAGTTGTTTTAAACTTAAACTTCTTTTTTAATAGCAATTAAAAACATTCAAAGCTAATACTTTGTATCAGATAATTACAAAACTTTTATCAATTTATAAGAGAAAATTATTAGCGAATCGGATTTGGAAAAAGTATGAACAGGAAATTTCACTAATTTAAAAAATTCTATTAGGTGCAAAATATGTAAAATTTTAGTTTTAGATGTAAAATATGCGAAATTATGCTCTTTAGTGTAATATATTCAAAATTATGATATTATATATAAAATACTATGCACAAATATGACATTTAAATTTGCTAAAATATGCTCTAAAATAAAGGTATGACAAAATATACTGATATGCGCAAATAATTGAAAAATATGCTGTTAAGGTCAAAGTATGCAAAAATATGTAGTAATAAATCGATGGAAAAATTCTTAAAATTAAACTGATAAATAACAACTAACAGTTTGCTTCATTTGAAGCCCAGGAAAAAATATGATTTTGCATATTCTTGGTTGCTCTGCACATGAGTAATAAATTTATATCTGTAATTCCCAAATCAGTTTAAGCTAAAAGTATTTGCTTAATATGATAAATTATAACAAGTATAAAAAACACAAAACGTTTGTATTTTAAAAAATTATATTTATAAAAAATAAAATATAAATAATTTATTCCAATAAATATTAAATTAGACTAAATATATACAAATGTACAAAAATAAATAAATAAAATTTCTAAAAATTTACAAAAAGATATAACAAAATAAAAAAAATATTATAATTAATTTATTTTGATTATATTTAAATTAATGAATATTTAAAAAAAAAAAAACAAAAACATATTTCATGTTTTTTTTTTTTTTAATAATTATAGAAAATAGTATTAAATAAATGTCAACAAAATAAATAATAACATCAATAATATCATTAAAAAAATCATCAATAATTCAATTAAGCAAAAAAAAAAAAAAAAAAATACTTACTGACAACAAAAATTAAAAAAAAAAACTAATTGCAAATTACATTAAAAATAACTAAATAAAAATAAAATATCTGGACAAGGAAACATGAATTTATCCAAGGAAAATGTAAATATTGTTTATTTAACTTTGTTTTGTTTTATTTTAATTTTATTGCTCACCTTCAGTTTAAATTATGTGCTGTTTTTCTGTTTTACTATTTTGCTTTAAGTTTATTTCCTTTTTTTTTTTTTTTTTTTGTTTCTATCGTTATTTTGTTTATTTTAAATAAATTAAATGTGACAACAAAAACTTTCGTTTTCCGAATTCGTAATATCTAAAACCCATCATGATTGGGAGTGGGGATTTTGTGACCCCCTCTATTTAACACCTCGATTTCATCACTCTAAAAAAAAACACATAATTGATGACAAACAAACAGACAACAACGTAAAACAATAATAGTCGTTGTTACTGTACATTTCTTTTGTTTTTACACCCTTCATCAAAAAATGAGGGGGGTATATTCGGTTTCTCATTCCATGTGTAACATGTCGAAATAATCATCTAAGATCCAATAAAGTATATATATTCTGGGTTCTCGTTAAATTGAAGACCATTTAATGATGTCCGTCCGTCTGTCTGTCTGTTGACAGTAGGGTAGGCATCAGGGCTGACATTCTAAGGGAACGAAAATTGGTTCAAATATTTGTCTTATATAAGGTTTATTTGTTATTGAAATTTGGAAATGGACCAAATACTAGAAAAAACTACTAATATACTTTTCGGCTGATATCTTTTACAAAAAAGTATATACTTCAACGAAATTTTGCACAAATAGTTTAACGAACAATGTAAACTCGGGGGGTGGAAATTAAAAGGACGTGGTAAGCTTACTTTACCGCCCACCTCCCATATAAGATGAAACATCAACGAAATTTTGTACAAATAGTTCAAGGACCGACGTGAACAGGAAAACAAAAAAATGGGCATGGTCCGCCCACTTTACCGCACACCTACCATATAAGATGAAATTTTAAAAACTTGCAGATTGTGAGTGTGGTATATAGATTCGACCAAGCCGAATATAACCTTCTCACTTGTTCTTATTTTGTTTATATGATTTGTTATAAAAATTTGTAAGTTGTTTTAGAATTGTTTGTCTGCATGTCTTTTGTTTTGCAATGTTGACAGATGTTTTAAATAATTAATTCTTTTGTTTGAGGTGAAAAATTTTAAGGAAGTGTTTCATTAGTTTAAAGGTTCTTTTGTTGTTGCTTTTGATACGAAGACTTTTAAATTCTAAAAGTAATTTTAAATCATTGTTTTTTTTTGCTGCAAAAGATATTAGTGCTCAAAATTTACTAGTATATATATATATATATATATATATATATATATATATATATATATATATATGAATACGGCCGTAAATATAGAATACAACTAGAAGTTTATGTGAAATTAAGGCCTTTCTTACGATACCAAATTTTCATATTGTTCCGTTAAAATGACCCTTTTTAATTTTGATCTAGCTCAAGAAAGGATAATGTCAGGATGAAATATTTGAGAAACGGTATCTTAGAATGAAGTAAATTTTCGTTTGAGCTGGTAGGATCATGTACATATTTCGTATTACTGATTTTTTTTAATATAAATATGAATAAATAAATATATTATATTAATAATTAATAATATAATTAAATTTATATATATATATATATATATAGTGAGACCAAACAGCTGGAAATTGACAAAGTTATTTTATTTCCATATTTATATACTGTCGATTTTTTCAGAAAATTGTAGACTAATTAGAAAATTAATTACGTTAATTAATAATAATTAATATAATTAAATTTCGATATAAAGTTAATTAATCAGTTTTTTTTTTCAATTATGATGAATTAAACGATTTGTCAAAAGTTCAATTTCTTTGAATAACTTTTTTTTTTATTGTATTGAGATTTAATTGTGATGAGATTTTAAAATTTCTTATATTTCTACTTGAAAATCAAGCTATTATTATTTTTCTATTATTAATTAATTTGTTAGTTGTATTAATTAATTAGTTAATTAATTAATTAATTAGTCAATCAATTAAAAACAACTAAAAATTAAGTGATTTTCTGAATAATTGAGTATTATACAAGTTTTATGCATCATTCGTAATTGAAATGGGATTTGAGTTTTTATATATAAAATTTGAATATAATTTGTTAGAATACTTAGATTTTGTGTAAATTATTATAAACTTTTTTTATAATTTTAAGTAGCATTCTTAAAAAAGTTCATTAAGTAACGATTTTAATAAAAAATAAGCACTAGAATTACCATTGGTAAAGTGTTTATTTACTTTTTTGATACAATACTTTTTTTTAAGCAAAAAAGTAAAAAAATAATAACATTTTGAAAAATATGCATATTAATATGCACAATTATGAAAAATATGACAAATATGCAAAAATATGTACCAACAAGTCGATGACATTTTTCAGTAAAATGTATGATTCGGATAGATAACTACATAAGATAATTTTTAAATATTCCGGAAAAGAACATGCATTTGCATTAAAATTCACCCCCTAGTCATCATCTGCTATAAATTCGCCTTATTCAGAGCTATTATGAAGACTTGTAAGTAGTGCAATACTCGTTGAAAGATTTTGTAACCCCTAGCCTACACGTAGACATTTTTATGTTGACAATTGTCAAATTCTATCTCTCTCTGTCTCTCTCTCTCTTTAAAATGTTACGCGTGGACCACTAAGAAATCTATTGCACAATCTATTTCGCAATAAGTGTTTAAACATAAAGCTGAGAAATAATAATGTTTAACATAAGCTGTCAAATTTATTGTTTTCTTTTAAAATGTTGTAAAGTGCAAAATAATTTTGTTAAAAAAAAAAAATAAAAAAAAAAAAATGCGAAATAAATTAACATTTCGAAAAAAAAAACAATTTAACATATAAATTTCTCTTGTAAGTTTTCTCCATCCCTTAACACAAAGTTGGAAATAAAATTGTTTTCCCGTTATTCTGCCAACGTTATTTCTAATGTTAAGAAATAAAAATGTCTTCGTGTAGACGTAGAGTAACTTTAATAACAAAAATATTTATTAGATCAATGACTTTTGAATCCATGTAGTTACATGATATTTATGTGAGTTTTAAAATATTTTTGCAATTTCTTTTTGCTGTGACATTTGTTTATTTTCTAAAAAACAAGGTGGTTATTGTTATTTTTGCTGTTATTTAAATTTGCTTACGCATTAAATAGTTGCCAGATAAATTTGGTGCAAAGTCATCAAATTTTGAAAAAAAATCGTCAAAATCGTCAAATCGACATTTGAAATCGTTAATAAATCGTTAACATCAAAAATTAGATTTTTAGTATATTAAGGTCCTTTTCATTACTTTGTTCATGAAAAAAAAATCATTTTGTTTTTTATTTTTAATTAAAAATAAATTAAATTAATTTCGTATTTTCGGTCTGTTTTTAAAGCCTAGCAGTATCTAATAAATCCGAAGATATGCGTATCAAAATTATGAATATGTAATTTTGTATGACTTTCAAATAAAAAATAAACTATTTACCATGTCTCTTATAAAGTTGTTAATAAAAAGAATTTAACTTTATTATAAGCCAATCGACAATATACAAAATTTACTTTTGAAAGAATTCATCAAACATGTTTTTGGAATAATTTGATGTGTTAGTTAGTACTGCTGTTCCAGCCCAGCAAAACATTCTTGGTTTTCGGTAATAACAACGACTTATTAAAGTAGTTTCTTGGTATTGAGGCGTCATTATTATTTGCCTATTTTGTATTACATTAATAAGTACTCAATAGTATAATAGCAAAGTAACACTGCAATCACGTGGATGAGTTATCTAGAGCACCAGATTAACAACCAGGTTGTTGGTTCAACCCCATTCTGAAGCTTTTAGTTTTTTATAACAAAATGTGTAAAACGATATTTTAAACTAAATAGAGTTTTTGTCGCTTAGGATGATATGTGCGAGATGGTGTACTGAGTAAGACGTTAGTCAGTAAAAACGAATGGTTAGTGTGTGTCCAAGTTCGAGTCTCACTGACAGCAAAATTTTATTTTTTTTTTATTTTTGTTTTTTGTGGACAAGTCGAACAAAAATAATTAGTTATGCAGGCAAAAAATAAGTAGTTTATTTTTGTTTCCAATTATATCTGCTAGCTTACCAGGAAAGCAAAGTTTTTGCTGGGTATTTATAATTAATTTACTTTGAAGAGAAAAATATATAAAAAATGCTGAAAATAGTTCTGAATTTCATTTTTTGAAAAATCGTCAAAATTACGACAAGTCGTCAAATCTGGCAACAGTGATTAAGAAATTTATAATTTTTTAGATAATAAATAAAAAATTTTATTTGTTTTCAAGTATTTAATAGAGTTGCATATTTGTCATTCATTATCTTTCTGTAAAGTGATCATTGTCTCATTTATAAGTTAAATCGATACACACATACACAAAAGTTCAATGACACATTTGTTGTTAAAAGATTTTTTCTTAATTATTATTTTTTTCTTCTTTCTTAATGGGTTTCAAAGTCTACTAGACATAACAGAAAAAATAATATTAGGTACTAGAATAATTCTAAAGATTTGTTTTTGCCAGTCATAGTTTGATTTTAAATTATGTTTCACATCGAAAAAATTTTCGATAAAGAATACTTATACTACAAGTTATTTGAATAGGTTTTAAGTTTTTTTTTTTTTTTTTTTTTTTTTTTTTTTAATTAATAACGAGTGTAAAGCATTATTTCAAATATTAGTAATCTCTTAAAATCTTTTAAAGGAACAAATTATTATATAAAATTAAGCTCTTTCCACTTTTAAAATGATTTATCCAATGTTATATTATTTTTATATTCTATTTCCTTCTCTTGATTTAAATTTAATTTTCGTTTCCTTTTCTCTCATTTCAGATGGGTTTAAATTTACCCATGCTGTTGGCCAACTCCCAGCCACTTGAAACGTGGAATCCTGTGGGTCAATTTTCCCCGCCCCCCATTAGCGAACGTAATCATCAGTTGCGTGTACCCTTGCCAATGCCATTCTCTGGCGCTCCACAAAGTGAATTGAATACAAGTGGCACCAGTGGTGGTGGTGGACCACGTAGCTTATTTGGTGGCAGTAGTAATAGCGATTTTACAGGAAGCCCTCAAAAACCTATGGATACAACAGATATTGAAAATGATGAGGGCAAAGAGCACGATACCAAATGTGAACGTACAACACCGTCCAATCAACATGACACTTCGGTGCAATCTATTGAGGGACGTTTGAGTACTGGTCCGAATGGCACGCCGGGAGTAGCGGGTAGTGAAAATGGCACCTGTCACGGTGATGTAGGTAGTGCAGGGGGCATGAGTAGTGGTGGGGGTGGTGGTAGCGGTGTAGGCGCAGGTCGACGCAGCGATGGCACCTCTGGTACTGAAGCCGGTTCTAGTCCTATACCAAATACAAATACTTTTGAAGCTCATAAACAAAGACATTTAATACCCGGAGGAGCTGTCCCCAGTGGGTCACGAGGAGGTCACGATGATCTTGATATTAAGCAAGAACTCTTAGAGAATTATTTTCATGCTCCCCATCCGCCGGCACCGCCCGATTCGCATCGTTCCTATAGCTCAACGGATGAAAATCGCCATGGCGGCGCCGATTCAGCCGATGATTTTGCTCAAGATTTACGTGTTAGTGCTGCAGCAGCTGCGGCCGCCAAAGGTCTTGATTTCAGCCGTTTTGTCCTGCCACCTAGTCTTAGACGTTCCACAGAATCAATAGACGAAAAATTTACACCTCTCAATATGCGTAAATTAAATCCGGCCAGTTCCTCCAGCAGTCAAGCCGGTCAAATGCTTATGAATTCCTTACTCTCCAACGAAAGCATGTCCGAGGATAATACCTCAATTAGTGGGCGCATCAAATCTGGTAGCCTTAGTGGCAATCCAAATGGTTTGAGTGGTTCCCAGGATGCTAGCTCATCGGCTGCAGCAGCGGCTGCTGCCGCTGCCATATATGCTGAAAGTCTGAATAAAGATGACTGCGATTTTATAGGTTCTAATGTTAGCGTTAAATTGCGTTCAATGGATCGTACACAGCGAATAATTGCTGAAAAACTTATAAGCGAGGTACTTTACTACGGTCAGTTCAATGAATTAGAACGCAGTGCTCGAATACAGCCCAAGTGACAATTCCTAACCAAGTTTCTAAGGTCAAGGTTTATAAATTAGATTTGCTAAAACAGGAGAGAAAACTGATATAGAAAATTTACATTTTTATTTATTTTCTTTTTTTTTATTTGTATAAAAGAAAATGGGGTTTTTATTCGTAACTTTTTTTATACATAATTTGTGAAATTTGGAATTAAAAAAACTTAAGAGTTAAATGATAATGTTGTGTTGAACTAGAAAAACTAATTGGCTTTATTTTAAAGCAATTCTTTAGTAAAAATTTTAAAATTTTCCAATTTTTTTTTTAAATTTTAAATTATTTTTTAGTTGAATTCAAAAAAAAAAAAAAAATCGAGGGGATTTAGAGAGGTGTTAATTGCACTCTTAATACATATTTTTAGAACATTTTAAAATGATACTTTACATTTTTTAAATCGATGTTTTATTTTCTTTCCGAGCTTGCAACATTTTAGGTTTTAATCAATATATTTAAAAAATAATCGGGAACAACAATTCTGGAGTTCAAGAATGAAATTTTCAAGTCTAATTTGTGCAGAATCAAAACAAATTAATTTACTTAATCATTTTTTTGATCAATTAGTAAATCTTTTGATTAGGACTCGTATTTCAAGTTAAAATATTTTTTTCTATAGAAACATTTCCTAAAAAAGTTATTTAAAACTTTAAGCACTTAATTTCTTACGAGATTTGAGATTTGAAAATTTTTGATTAAAATTCAAAATTTTTATTTTTATTTTAAAAGTTTTCTATTGTCCAAGTTATCCTACAAACAAAATAATATGAAAATGATTGTAAAAGTAAATGTATCCATTTAGAAGAGATCATGCGGCATAATTTTCAATAAGAAATTAAAACTTCTAGAAGATAAATAGCTAATATTAATAATAAAATGTATTAATAAATTTGTATTAAAAAAGTGTGTGCATAAAATAAAATATTCTTTTTTTATGCTATAGAACAATGGATACCAATACCTTAAACTGAAAAATATAATTATTGCATTAATAAATTTTAAAGCGCGCGTTCACACTAGTCAATTTTACTTAGCGAAATTATGAGTTTATTCAAGAGAGAGCAGAATGCAATGCAAGTGCGTATAATTGTTGTATTAATATCTTGAGCTTGGTAGATAATAATTGAAGTGGACAAATTAAGACATCGCCAGATAAACTGGGGTAATAGAAATAAATAAAAACTATAAAAGAAATCATAGAAATTTCTTGAAGAGAAAAATATAATTATTGCATTAAGATCTTTCAAATATGTGCGTTTACACTAGTTAACTTTGACGAAATAATGAGTTCTTTGGAAAGGGCGAAAGAGAATACGAAAACGTATAATTATTGTATTAATAACTTCGTTCACACTAGTCAATTCTTGCTGAAATATTGAGTTCGTTGGAGACAGAAAAATATAAAGGCTACGGATACTTGTCTCTATCAAAAATTTGTTTTGTCTTTTTGTTTTATACTTTCTAACAAAAACAAAGCAGTAAAAACATGAATTGCTGAAAAATAATTTTTGTCAACGTAAAGTCAAATTCAAAGAGCACAGAAATTATTATAATACCTTGTCTGAACGAACGATAATTTAAGACATAATTTTTAAATTTTATAAAAAAATTTTATTATATTTTTCACACTTTTTCTTTTAGAAGTTTCATTACACATATACTTCACAAAACAAAATTTAAAATTCCTAGTCTAAACGCACGATAATTTAGTGTATTCAGCAAAATTTAAAATATGTAGTCTGAATGCACGATAATTTAAAGTATGCATACTTTTTATATTATATACATATACAAATTTAATTTTATATCAAGTGTTATATTAATATTTTCTCATTTGTATTTCAATTGTTATTTCGAAAGTTTTATTATACATATATTTCAGAGAACAAAAATTAAAATATCTAGTCTGAACGCACGGTAATTTAAGAGACATTTGTCAATGTAAAAACAAGTTAAAAAAAGTAATAAAATTTAAAATGCCACACACATAATTTTTAAATTGTATATTAAAATGTTATTTTATTTCCACTTTAATTTGCAAATTTTTCGATTTATATATCAAGTTTCATTATGTACTTATTTCGCAGAACAAATATTGAAATACTTAGTTTGAACGCACGATAATTTAAAAGGAATAATTTTTAAATTATATTAAAAAAAAATCCCATTTGCTTTTCCAAAATGCTCTATTTCAGAAAATTTTGTTTGTATTTAAATTTTTGTGTAGCCATTTTAATTTATATTTTTGAAATATTTGTTAAGATCAGAAAGTAGCGATCTTTTAAATATAAAAATATATTTGAAAAATTCAATAAAAAAATTTAATTAAAATTTTGTTTATATAAAAATTTTAATTTTTTTTTATTAGAATTCCAAAACATATTGTTATAAAATGTTTTCTTTATTTTTCTTCTTAAAATTTTATATAATTTTCTACTTAAAACTGATACATACATAATTTGTTATAATTTGAATTTAGAAAATTTATCTAAAATTTTAATTAAATTAATGTTGCATTACAGCCCATTAAAATTAGGGTTCAAGCTCGATACTTAACACACATATAGTTTTGTTTTAACATTTTATACCATCTATTAAAAATCACCGATAAGCTTATATCTCTATGTGAAATATTCGCGATCAAAGGTAAAAAAATTAGTTTTGGATTATAAAATTTCCTACAGCTTTATTGAAGTACATTTCTATGTGCCACTTTCGGTTTTGGAGTTATAAATTTAATTTAATTTAGTTTTAAATTTAATTTAATGTTTTTTACCAAGTTTCGTTTATCTCTATTTTTTTCGTATAATTTTACTGATATATTAATATTTTTAAAACAATTATTTTATTTATGACAACAAACTGGCATTTCTTATAACAAATTGACGACAATGTCAAAGAAATTTATAAAATTTTCCTCCTCAAAAAACTGAGAAGTAAAAAATCAAGCAGTAGGAAAATCTTGCTTTAATTGAATTTGTTTTGAAATAGAAAATTAAAAAAAATAAAATCAAAATATTAAAATAAAATCTTAAATGTTATTGAAAAACGTGATTTTGGATGCTAATGGGAATTAAAATATTCCTGAATAAAATAAAAAAAGTTACATCGTTCGTTCTTGATCGAATTGGATTTTAATTAGAATTTTCGAAAAATATTTACTAGACAAATTTAAAGTGACTTTGGATGTAATACTGGAAATCTATTCGCTTTCAACTTGAATTCTAGAAAAAATTCTAATGGGAAATAATTAAAATCTTCCTGTTTAAAGAATCGTTTTAAAAATAAAATTTTAAAACAATTCATGATCTTATTGGATTTGAATCAAACTATTCCCAGAACTATTTGAAATATTTATCTGGAATTACCACTATCTTGAGATCTAAGGTTTAAGAATTCCCTATTAAAATTAGGGTTAAAAAATATAGAAATTTTATTACAAAATTTTATAAAAATGAATTCTAGAAAAAATTATAATGGGAAATAATTAAAATCATCCTGTGTAAAGAATCGTTTTAAAAATAAAATTTTAAAACAATTCATGATCTTATTGGTTTTGAATCAAACTATTCCCAGAACTATTTGAAATATTTATCTGGAATTACCACTATCTTGAGATCTAAGGTTTAAGAATTCCCTATTAAAATTAGGGTTAAAAAATATAGAAATTTTATTACAAAATTTTATAAAAATGAATTCTAGAAAAAATTATAATGGGAAATAATTAAAATCATCCTGTTTAAAGAATCGTTTTAAAAATAAAATTTTAAAACAAGTCATGATCTTATTGGTTTTGAATCAAACTATTCCCAGAACTATTTAAAATATTTATCTGGAATTACCACTATCTTGAGATCTAAGGTTTAAAAATTCCCTATTAAAATTAGGGCTAAAATATATAGAAATTTTATTACAAAATTGCCATTAAACTTTAAAAGTCTAATGATTAACTTTAAAATTTTATTAAGTTTTTAGATAAATTTTATAAATTATTTAGTACAATTTCATTTTTAAATAAATCTGCTATTGCCGAATTTAGTGACAGAAATATGAAATTTCTTATAAATTAACTTGATTAAATAATTCAAGCTTTTTGATCATCAATTCAGCACAAAAATGTTCTTTTTTGTAATAAATAAATAAAACAAATTTGTTATCGATTTTATTTTTAAGAAATTTAGTAAATTTTGTTTTTTTTTATTTAACTCTTAAGTTTCTTCTTATATTCGTTAAATTTTTTTATTCGCTAAAATTTATACATTTTCGAATTATTCTCTTTCTTGTTATAGTTTTGGTAACAAAAATTTCCAAGTGTCTTAAAGGCACTTTAATATCTTCAATATATATATATATATATTTTTAAATTTTTGTAATTTTAATGATTTTTTTTTCTTAACAGCAACAGAAATTCCAAACTTTTAAAACCAATTTCTTTATAGGAAAATTTTATTTAATTAAAAATTGTAATATAAAACTAAAATAGGAATCTAAAGTAAAATAAAAAAAAAAATTCTTAAAATAATAAAATCTAAAAGATCAAATTCAAAACTAACTTAAAAAACAGCAACTAAAACCAAAGAAAAATTATTTTATATTAAAAAGAAATTTATTATTAAAATTAATAATAAAATTGTAAAATAATTCCATTTTTTAATAAATTTTTAATTAAATAAAATTTTCTTAAATAAATGAAATAAAAAATACAAAAACTCCAATATTTTACTTAAAACCTTTTTTTCACTAAATTAAATAAAAAGTACCTCGCTAATTTTTTTCTACTAGCTACTAATTATAACAATTTTGTTTTTAAAAAAACAGTCATTTTTTTGCTATTAACAAAACAAATTCAATAGTTAAATAAATAAAATATAAAAACAACAACAACAACAAACAAACAAATATCAAAAAAATAGTCATTATTTTAAACAAATCAAGTCATAAGTTGAACAGTCGTCTTGTGTTTTTCTTAAATATATTTTTATTTTAAATTTTTTTTACAAATATACAATTTATTTTATAAATTTTTTTAAATATTTAAAAAATTTTATAAAAAAAAAAACAAAATATGAAAAACCTAACTTTTTTAAGTAATTTATAATTAACTTAAATTTATATACAACATATTTTTTTAGAAAAATTATTTTTAGTAAAAAAAAAACAACAAAAAAAGATTTAAATAAATAAAAAAAAAAAAAAAAAAAAAATTTTATAATTATTTGTTTATATAAGAAAGGAATTGTTAATTTATATAAAAACCAAAAAAAGAAAAATAAAAAAATAAAAAAGTAAAAAATAAATAAATATTAATTGTAGTTTTTTTTTTAATTTTTATATGTAAAAAGACGAGGAAAAAATTAATTATGAAATGAAAAAAATAAATAGAATTTAATTGTTTCAAAAACACTTTAGTATTTAAGTTTCAAAAACACAAAATTTAACAAAAAAATTAAATTAAGCGAATAATTTAAAAGAAAAACCCTTGAAATTTGTAAATGTTTTAAAAATGTAAAATTATATAAAAATGATTGTAATTAAAAAAGGAATTTAATTCTTTTCAAAAAATTTTAATTCCTTAAATAATGAATTTTTAATTTCCCAAAAAATAAAAAAAAATTAAAAAATTAAATGTAATTAAATTACATTTAGTTTTTTTTAGTATATTTTTATTAATTTAATTTAAAAATGTTTGTCATCTTTTTTTTTATACTTATACACAAATGCAATAAAGAAAATACATAATAGTTATTTACAGATTTAAAAAAATAATATTTACCAGATTTAGAATGAAAGTATTATAATGGTTTTTATAAACCCTGAATTGTAATTGAATATTTTGGTTCTGGATTGAAAACGATTTACGACCTTATTCATAATCAATTTTAAAATTTGTTAGTCTTTAATAAAACAAATTTTTCGTTAAAAATGTAAACTTATCAAATTCTAATAAATTTAAAATTTGATTATTAATAAGGAAATTTTTGTATGAAAACCAAGAAATTTTCAAAATATTTTTGAAAATTTTTCTAAAGCATATTTGCTCAAATCACAACCACTTTTGTATCGTTGCATATCGTAATTATTTTTGAAAGCAAGAACAAATTAATTAAAAAAATTAATACGATATACATCGATACAATAATATAACAGAGATTTGTTGTTGTTGGGCAATTGATTCATTTGGAGAATTTTATAAATCGTTATAGGAAAATTAAGTTTTATTGTTCAATATTTATCTGTAATTATTTAAATATTTTTGAATAATTTTTATAAAAATTTTGTAAATATTATTTGCCCAATTCACAACATGTTGTATGGTTGTATATCGTAATTGTTTTTAAAAACAAAAACAAATTCATTTAAAATGTTTACGATATACATCGATACAATGGAATTGTTTAAATATTTTATAAAAATTGTAATTTTATTTGCAAATAAATTATTTCACTTTGTAGTAAAATTTAGAGAAAAAGCTTAGGTAAATTGTTATCCAAATTCATCAAATACTTTCAATTACTTAACATGTCGCTGAAACTTTTTATAAAAATTACATTAGTTTTAAAATTGTTTTTCTGTTTTTTTTTTTATAAATTGTCCAATAACAATTTTTAATATGCAAAAAGAAAAAAAAATATAATATTATCATCAACGGTCATATATTTTATTTTTTTTTAACTGAAAGAAGCATTTCCCTGTATTTTTTTCAGATTAAAGCAAATAATCCTTTTTAAGTTTTTGAGTAATATTAATTTTATATAGATGATATTTTAAAACAAAGTCTAATTGTAAATAATTCGATATTAGAAGACAAAATGTAAAATTTTAGAAAACAAATTAAAGTCGATCAAGTAAACATGAAGACATTCTTTAATAATTAAATTTCAGCTCATACTGAACTTATTTATATAAGATTTAAGATTGTTAAAATCTGCGCTTTAATCGCATGGAATAATGTGCAGCCAATATTAAGTTTTAACGAGTTTCTTTCTTAGTCTAAAAACAGGTATCGTACTTATTTAAATTGGCTTAAAAAAAGTTTCTTAGTTGTAAAATCATTATTTTTTAATGACACAAAATTCAATACAAAAGTACAAACACTTGATAAATGACACACAGTGGTTCCAAAACGTTTTTTTTTTCATAAATAATTCTGTAACTTTTGAACCACTTGATATATTTCAATGAAATTTCACTTTTCTAATGCTGAGATGGTTTTCAACTGGTTTGAAGGAGCACAGGTTCCTAGCAGGGGCTGGAGGTGGACCTCCAGAGTTGATCACCAAAATTTCGCCAAAATTTTATTTAGGATTTGATTGTAAAAAACATAAATCTTTTACAAAAAATTCATACTTACATATGTGACATATTTCTTTTAATTTGAGAGATACTTAGAACGAAGCAAAATTTTGACCAACTATTGGTTTTTTTTTAATTCGAGTTCTAAAATTTGTCTAATAACGACTAGTGACTATTTTAATGAAAAAAAAGTCAACTTTAAAAACAAGTTTTTCCCGGACTGGTATTTTGGGTATTTTTCTACAAAATGTGACAGTTTTCTTAACACCCTGACACCAACATTTTATTGGTAAATGTACACCGTTTAAATTTTATTTCGACTTTAAATCTAAATTTTAAGTTTTTCGGGTCACGGTCTGAAGAATTTTTTTTTTAATTAAAATTGAAGAAAAACTTAAATTTACAATTTTTAAATACGTTTTGAGGATACATATTTCATACAAAATGTTAAAATTTGTTTGTAAACACAAAAGGTAATCGTTTTAAGTTGCGTACACTTCATATGAAATATATGTCGAAATGTATTTAAAAATTTGTGACTTTAAGAATTTTTCTTCAATTTTAATTTAATAGACTTTCTAAAAAATTAAGAAATTTATAAAGTTTCTAACAAAATAAAGAAGTGTTGCCAAATGTAAAAAAAAATTAAAATATATTTGATAATAGCTCCGTAAAACTTCGATTAATGTAATAAAATATATACATATTTTAAAGCTTAAATATTAGTATTTCCAATCGTGTTTCAAAATTGAAAATCTACTAGAAAATAACTTTTTAAGATTTTTTTTAAGTTCGTGAAGTCTTCAAAAATCGTTTTTTGTGGATAATTTCAGATTTTAATGATTTGGTGTATTAACATTTCTAAAAATGGGAAAATTATCTTGTTAATTAGGCATACGTTCTAAAAAAAATTTATATTCTCACTGTCACACCGTATAGTGAATATCCACAATTTTCTTAAAATTTTTTTGATGCTAAAAATATCAAATTTAAATTATTTTTTTATGATACATTTATTCACTGCTTTTTACACTTACCGATTTGAAATATTTTATCCTTTCCCTTTCCGTTGCAAAATTTCTTCGTAATATCGATCTAACAAATACAATTTTTTTCCAAGTGTTGCTTTCAGGCATCCAAATAATTACATTTTAAAATGTAAAAAAAAAAAAATAATTTTATACATTTTTGTAAGAAATTTTTAAAAATAATTATTTTCTATTCCTTTACAATTGTTAAGATTTTTCGTTGACCGATCTTTCTAAATTAAAAAATAAAAGAATCGAAAACTCATTAGATTTTTTTCAATACAGTTTCCAACCACACGACATATTTAGTACTTTTTGTTTTGTTAAAAATTATAAAAATAATATTTTAAATACTTTTCATTAACTGAATTTTTCTTCTATGATTTTTAATAAGTTTTAATAAATTTTCTGTGACAACATAGAATCATTGATCTAATTCCATCCATTTCTATGATGGAAAATTTAGTAATATTTTTTTTTTCAGTACAATTTTTAATGGATTCAATTACTAACTTAATGATTCTTAAAAAATTTTTATTAAATTGTCCATGACTAGGGGAAGTAAAAATTCTGAAATTATTTGATTCAAATTTAAATTCACCATTTAACTCAAAATTCAAAAAAATATAAATTCTTCAAGTAGAAATTAACTTCTATGTTGGGTTTGAATCTTTTACTTATTTAGCACGCAAATACAGTACATGTTATGCATTACACAAAGCATTAAAAAAAATTAGTACCTTTAATATACAAAAAGTACCATTTTAATTAGATTTCAGTAATATTTTAAATTTCCAAAAAACGCTCATTACAAATTTCATTTTTTTAGCTCACATTTGGGAGCTAGGAAGCAGTTGTGTGATCGCTCTTTTTCAATGATCGATAAAAATTTTTATTTCAAAATCTAAAACAAATAGGCATTAAATCATAGTCTTATTTTACATAGTTTTATTTTAAGTATGGTTAAAGGAATTTGTATTTTTTTTGTTTTAAGAAATTTATCAGCCTCATTGCTAAATAATTTTGAATACTACGCGGCGCCTTATTTAGGGTCAAGAGCTTGCATATTCAATTTATGAAAATATCCAGCAACAAGCAAGACTTTGCCCCCAATGTTTAAGCTGTGTGTAATGAAAATGATTTTGCAATGCCCTTATGCCTACAAAAGACGGCTTTTTGGATCTTAACAGAATACCAGGTTTGAAAACCAGAAAAAAGTTCTAAAGTAATTGATCAAAGAAAATCTATAGCAGTTTCTTACATATTCCATTGTTTATTTCACGTTTCCCAAACAAGTCTACAATGTTAGAAGATATTTTATTTAAAATTTTAATAGCACAGGTATACACAAATAGAGACATTAGGTACAGTACTTTACATAAAATATTCCAATATTAATATTTTATTCGTGTTGCTGAATAAGTCCTAAAATATGAATGAAATTTGTAATCAAAACTCCACACATTTTTATGTATTCAGATTTTTCTACTGAACAAAAGCAATGTTTCAATACATTGCATATTTGTCGAAAAGGATTTCTAGCAATTTTTATTCTGAACATTATTAAGAGAATAAAATGATCATTTAAGCTTCATATAGTTTGGTTTCTTTGACTGTTTTTCGTCATATAGGAAACGGGAAAATATTCAAAATTTCCTTCCACTTTCATTCAAAATCTGGTGATAAAAAAATTCATATAAAATAAATCAATTAATAAATAATTATAAAGTAATATCAATGTACCTTGTTTAAACAGGATGTTGTTTTGTTTTCTTTTTTTAATTTTGTACTATTAAATGAAAATATAAAATACATTAATCTTTAAGTTTTTTTCTTATTATTTTTATTAGACAATAAGTTGTTTTATTTTTTTTATTAATATTTTATAATTTTGAAATTATTATTTAGTTTTTATATGAATATTTTTTTCTGTTTATTCTTAAGTATTTCTTCAGATTTTATTACCATTTTTTTCAGTGTAGTTTACAAAATAATTATAAAATTTACATCAAGAAAAAAAATCCTCTAGTTAGTGAATTAAATTTTTAGTAAAAATAAAAAAATAAATAAATAAAAAAAACATGAAACAAATTAAGCTAATACCAACAAAAAATATTTTGACTAAATGTTTTCACTTATTTTTTAAATTTTTTTTATTAAGAAAAGAAAATAAAAATAACTACATGAATTGGTAAACATTATAAAGTATAATTGTTAATGAAATATAAATTATAAAAAATAAATGTGTACCTACCAAAAAAGAAATATAAAAAAAACATAAATAAAAAAAAAAATCCAATAAAAATATGTATGTGGACATAAAAAAATTTTAAAAACAATAAAGTATTTTATTTAAAATACAAGGAAAATGAGCAATAATAGATTTTCAAACTTCTTACTCCATATCAACTTTAGCTATAAAATCGATTTTCAAGTTTCTCATATAAAAACCAATTTTTGGTAGAAAATATGAGTGATCACAGATTTTCATCCTTTTGGTTCTATATATACTGATTTAGCTATAAAATCGATTTTTAAGTTTCTCATATAAAAATCGATTTTTGGTAGTGAATATGAGTGATCACAGATTTTCACCCTTTTGGCTCTATCTCTACTGGTTTAGCTGTAAAATCGATTTTTAAGTTTCTCATTATAAAATCGATTTTTCATAGAAAATATGAGTGATCACAGATTTTCATCCCTTTGGCTCTATCTCTACTGGTTTAGCTATAAAATCGATTTTTAAGTTTCTCATTTAAAAATCGATTTTTGGAGGAGATCACAGATTATCATCCTTTTGGCGCTATCTCTACTGGTTTAGCTATAAAATCGATTTTTAAGTTTCTCATTTAAAAATCGATTTTTGGAGGTGATCACAGATTTTCATGCTTTTGGCTCTATCTCTACTGGTTTAGCTATAAAATCGATTTTTAAGTTTCTCATATAAAAATCGATTTTTGGTAGTGAATATGAGTGATCACAGATTTTCACCCTTTTGGCTCTATCTCTACTGGTTTAGCCGTAATATCGATTTTTAAGTTTCTCATTATAAAATCGATTTTTCATAGAAAATATGAGTGATCACAGATTTTCATCCCTTTGGCTCTATCTCTACTGGTTTAGCTATAAAATCGATTTTTAAGTTTCTCATTTAAAAATCGATTTTTGGAGGTGATCACAGATTATCATCCTTTTGGCACTATCTCTACTGGTTTAGCTATAAAATCGATTTTTAAGTTTTTCATTTAAAAATCTATTTTTGGAGGTGATCACAGATTATCATCCTTTTGGCGCTATCTCTACTGGTTTAGCTATAAAATCGATTTTTAAGTTTCTCATATAAAAATCGATTTTTGGTAGTGAATATGAGTGATCACAGATTTTCATCGTTTTGGCTCTATCTCTACTGGTTTAGCTATAAAATCGATTTTTAAGTTTCTCATTTAAAAATCGATTTTTGGAGGTGATCACAGATTATCATCCTTTTGGCACTATCTCTACTGGTTTAGCTATAAAATCGATTTTTAAGTTTTTCATTTAAAAATCTATTTTTGGAGGTGATCACAGATTATCATCCTTTTGGCGCTATCTCTACTGGTTTAGCTATAAAATCGATTTTTAAGTTTCTCATATAAAAATCGATTTTTGGTAGTGAATATGAGTGATCACAGATTTTCATCGTTTTGGCTCTATCTCTACTGGTTTAGCTATAAAATCGATTTTTAAGTTTCTCATTTAAAAATCGATTTTTGGAGGTGATCACAGATTATCATCCTTTTGGCTCTATCTCTACTGGTTTATCTATAAAATCGATTTTTAAGTTTCTCACATAAAAATCAAGTTTTGGTGGTGATCACAGATTTTCATCCTTTTGGCTCTATCGCTACTGGTTTGGCTATAAAATCGATTTTTAAGTTTCTCCTTTAAAAATCGATTTTTGGAGGTGATCACAGATTAACATCCTTTTGGCTCTATCTACTGGTTTAGCTATAAAATCGATTTTTAAGTTTCTCACATAAAAATCAAGTTTTGGTGGTGATCACAGATTTTCATCCTTTTGGCTCTATCGCTACTGGTTTGGCTATAAAATCGATTTTTAAGTTTCTCCTTTAAAAATCGATTTTTGGAGGTGATCACAGATTATCATCCTTTTGGCGCTATCTCTACTGGTTTATCTATAAAATCGATTTTTAAGTTTCTCACATAAAAATCAAGTTTTGGTGGTGATCACAGATTTTCATCCTTTTGGCTCTATCGCTACTGGTTTGGCTATAAAATCGATTTTTAAGTTTCTCCTTTAAAAATCGATTTTTGGAGGTGATCACAGATTAGCATCCTTTTGGCTCTATCTACTGGTTTGGCTATAAAATCGATTTTTAAGTTTCTCCTTTAAAAATCGATTTTTGGAGGTGATCACAGATTATCATCCTTTTGGCTCTATCTCTACTGGTTTGGCTATAAAATCGATTTTTAAGTTTCCCCTTTAAAAATCGATTTTTGGTAGTGAATATGAGTGATCACAGATTATCATCCTTTTGGCGCTATCTCTACTGGTTTATCTATAAAATCGATTTTTAAGTTTCTCACATAAAAATCAAGTTTTGGTGGTGATCACAGATTTTCATCCTTTTGGCTCTATCTCTACTGGTTTAGCTATAAAATCGATTTTTAAGTTTCTCATATAAAAATCGATTTTTGGAGGTGATCACAGATTAGCATCCTTTTGGCTCTATCTACTGGTTTAGCTATAAAATCGATTTTTAAGTTTCTCACATAAAAATCAAGTTTTGGTGGTGATCACAGATTTTCATCCTTTTGGCTCTATCGCTACTGGTTTGGCTATAAAATCGATTTTTAAGTTTCTCCTTTAAAAATCGATTTTTGGTAGTGAATATGAGTGGTCCCAGATTATCATCCTTTTGGCGCTATCTCTACTGGTTTGGCTATAAAATCGATTTTTAAGTTTCTCCTTTAAAAATCGATTTTTGGTAGTGAATATGAGTGGTCCCAGATTATCATCCTTTTGGCGCTATCTCTAGCAATAAAATCGATTTTTAAGTTTTTCATCTAAAAATCGATTTTTCATAGAAAATATGAGTGATCACAGATTATCATCCTTTTGGCACTATCTCTACTGGTTTAGCTATAAAATCGATTTTTAAGTTTCTCATATAAAAATCGATTTTTGGTAGTGAATATGAGTGATCACAGATTTTCATTCTTTTGGCTCTATCTCTACTGGTTTAGCTGTAAAATCGATTTTTAAGTTTCTCATATAAAAATCGATTTTTCATAGAAAATATGAATGATCACAGATTTTCATCCTTTTGGCTCTATCTCTACTGGTTTAGCTATAAAATCGATTTTTAAGTTTTTCATCTAAAAATCGATTTTTCATAGAAAATATGAGTGATCAAAGATTTTCATCCTTTTGGCTCTATCTCTACTGGTTTAGCTATAAAATCGATTTTTAAGTTTCTCATATAAAAATCGATTTTTCATAGAAAATATGAGTGATCACAGATTTTCATCCTTTTGGCTCTATCTCTACTGGTTTAGCTATAAAATCGATTTTTAAGTTTCTCATATAAAAATCGATTTTTCATAGAAAATATGAGTGATCACAGATTTTTATCCTTTTGGCTCTATCTCTACTGGTTTAGCTGTAAAATCGATTTTTAAGTTTCTCATATAAAAATCGATTTTTCATAGAAAATATGAGTGATCAAAGATTTTCATCCTTTTGGCTCTATCTCTACTGGTTTAGCTATAAAATCGATTTTTAAGTTTCTCATATAAAAATCGATTTTTCATAGAAAATATGAGTGATCACAGATTTTTATCCTTTTGGCTCTATCTCTACTGGTTTAGCTGTAAAATCGATTGTTAAGTTTCTCATATAAAAATCGAATTTTCATAGAAAATATGAGTGATCACAGATTTTCATCCTTTTGGCTCTATCTCTACTGGTTTAGCTATAAAATCGATTTTTAAGTTTCTCATATAAAAATCGATTTTTCATAGAAAATATGAGTGATCACAGATTCTTATCCTTTTGGCTCTATCTCTACTGGTTTATCTATAAAATCGATTTTTAAGTTTCTCACATAAAAATCAAGTTTTGGTGGTGATCACAGATTTTCATCCTTTTGGCTCTATCTCTACTGGTTTAGCTATAAAATCGATTTTTAAGTTTCTCATATAAAAATCGATTTTTGGAGGTGATCACAGATTAGCATCCTTTTGGCTCTATCTACTGGTTTAGCTATAAAATCGATTTTTAAGTTTCTCACATAAAAATCAAGTTTTGGTGGTGATCACAGATTTTCATCCTTTTGGCTCTATCGCTACTGGTTTGGCTATAAAATCGATTTTTAAGTTTCTCCTTTAAAAATCGATTTTTGGTAGTGAATATGAGTGGTCCCAGATTATCATCCTTTTGGCGCTATCTCTACTGGTTTAGCAATAAAATCGATTTTTAAGTTTTTCATCTAAAAATCGATTTTTCATAGAAAATATGAGTGATCACAGATTATCATCCTTTTGGCACTATCTCTACTGGTTTAGCTATAAAATCGATTTTTAAGTTTCTCATATAAAAATCGATTTTTGGTAGTGAATATGAGTGATCACAGATTTTCATTCTTTTGGCTCTATCTCTACCGGTTTAGCTGTAAAATCGATTTTTAAGTTTCTCATATAAAAATCGATTTTTCATAGAAAATATGAATGATCACAGATTTTCATCCTTTTGGCTCTATCTCTACTGGTTTAGCTATAAAATCGATTTTTAAGTTTTTCATCTAAAAATCGATTTTTCATAGAAAATATGAGTGATCAAAGATTTTCATCCTTTTGGCTCTATCTCTACTGGTTTAGCTATAAAATCGATTTTTAAGTTTCTCATATAAAAATCGATTTTTCATAGAAAATATGAGTGATCACAGATTTTCATCCTTTTGGCTCTATCTCTACTGGTTTAGCTATAAAATCGATTTTTAAGTTTCTCATATAAAAATCGATTTTTCATAGAAAATATGAGTGATCACAGATTTTTATCCTTTTGGCTCTATCTCTACTGGTTTAGCTGTAAAATCGATTTTTAAGTTTCTCATATAAAAATCGATTTTTCATAGAAAATATGAGTGATCAAAGATTTTCATCCTTTTGGCTCTATCTCTACTGGTTTAGCTATAAAATCGATTTTTAAGTTTCTCATATAAAAATCGATTTTTCATAGAAAATATGAGTGATCACAGATTTTTATCCTTTTGGCTCTATCTCTACTGGTTTAGCTGTAAAATCGATTGTTAAGTTTCTCATATAAAAATCGATTTTTCATAGAAAATATGAGTGATCACAGATTTTCATCCTTTTGGCTCTATCTATACTGGTTTAGCTATAAAATCGATTTTTAAGTTTCTCATATAAAAATCGATTTTTCATAGAAAATATGAGTGATCACAGATTTTCATCCTTTTGGCTCTATCTCTACTGGTTTAGCTGTAAAATCGATTTTTAAGTTTCTCATATAAAAATCGATTTTTCATAGAAAATATGAGTGATCACAGATTTTTATCCTTTTGGCTCTATCTCTACTGGTTTAGCTATAAAATCGATTTTTAAGTTTCTCATATAAAAATCGATTTTTCATAGAAAATATGAGTGATCACAGATTTTCATCCTTTTGGCTCTATCTCTACTGGTTTAGCTATAAAATCGATTTTTAAGTTTCTCATATAAAAATCGATTTTTCATAGAAAATATGAGTCATCACAGATTTTTATCCTTTTGGCTCTATCTCTACTGGTTTAGCTGTAAAATCGATTTTTAAGTTTCTCATATAAAAATCGATTTTTCATAGAAAATATGAGTGATCACAGATTTTCATCCTTTTGGCTCTATCTCTACTGGTTTAGCTATAAAATCGATTTTTAAGTTTCTCATATAAAAATCGATTTTTCATAGAAAATATGAGTGATCACAGATTTTTATCCTTTTGGCTCTATCTCTACTGGTTTAGCTGTAAAATCGATTTTTAAGTTTCTCATATAAAAATCGATTTTTCATAGAAAATATGAGTGATCAAAGATTTTCATCCTTTTGGCTCTATCTCTACTGATTTAGCTATAAAATCGATTTTTAAGTTTCTCATATAAAAATCGATTTTTCATAGAAAATATGAGTGATCACAGATTTTTATCCTTTTGGCTCTATCTCTACTGGTTTAGCTGTAAAATCGATTGTTAAGTTTCTCATATAAAAATCGATTTTTCATAGAAAATATGAGTGATCACAGATTTTCATCCTTTTGGCTCTATCTCTACTGGTTTAGCTATAAAATCGATTTTTAAGTTTCTCATATAAAAATCGATTTTTCATAGAAAATATGAGTGATCACAGATTTTCATCCTTTTGGCTCTATCTCTACTGGTTTAGCTATAAAATCGATTTTTAAGTTTCTCATATAAAAATCGATTTTTCATAGAAAATATGAGTGATCACAGATTTTCATCCTTTTGGCTCTATCTCTACTGGTTTAGCTATAAAATCGATTTTTAAGTTTCTCATATAAAAATCGATTTTTCATAGAAAATATGAGTGATCACAGATTTTTATCCTTTTGGCTCTATCTCTACTGGTTTAGCTATAAAATCGATTTTTAAGTTTCTCATATAAAAATCGATTTTTCATAGAAAATATGAGTGATCACAGATTTTCATCCTTTTGGCTCTATCTCTACTGGTTTAGCTATAAAATCGATTTTTAAGTTTCTCATATAAAAATCGATTTTTCATAGAAAATATGAGTCATCACAGATTTTTATCCTTTTGGCTCTATCTCTACTGGTTTAGCTGTAAAATCGATTTTTAAGTTTCTCATATAAAAATCGATTTTTCATAGAAAATATGAGTGATCACAGATTTTCATCCTTTTGGCTCTATCTCTACTGGTTTAGCTATAAAATCGATTTTTAAGTTTCTCATATAAAAATCGATTTTTCATAGAAAATATGAGTGATCACAGATTTTTATCCTTTTGGCTCTGTCTCTACTGGTTTAGCTGTAAAATCGATTTTTAAGTTTCTCATATAAAAATCGATTTTTCATAGAAAATATGAGTGATCAAAGATTTTCATCCTTTTGGCTCTATCTCTACTGGTTTAGCTGTAAAATCGATTTTTAAGTTTCTCATATAAAAATCGATTTTTTATAGAAAATATGAGTGATCACAGATTTTTATCCTTTTGGCTCTATCTCTACTGGTTTAGCTGTAAAATCGATTGTTAAGTTTCTCATATAAAAATCGATTTTTCATAGAAAATATGAGTGATCACAGATTTTCATCCTTTTGGCTCTATCTCTACTGGTTTAGCTATAAAATCGATTTTTAAGTTTCTCATATAAAAATCGATTTTTCATAGAAAATATGAGTGATCACCGATTTTCATCCTTTTGGCTCTATCTCTACTGGTTTAGCTATAAAATCGATTTTTAAGTTTCTCATATAAAAATCGATTTTTCATAGAAAATATGAGTGATCACAGATTTTCATCCTTTTGGCTCTATCTCTACTGGTTTAGCTATAAAATCGATTTTTAAGTTTCTCATATAAAAATCGATTTTTCATAGAAAATATGAGTCATCACAGATTTTTATCCTTTTGGCTCTATCTCTACTGGTTTAGCTGTAAAATCGATTTTTAAGTTTCTCATATAAAAATCGATTTTTCATAGAAAATATGAGTGATCACAGATTTTCATCCTTTTGGCTCTATCTCTACTGGTTTAGCTATAAAATCGATTTTTAAGTTTCTCATATACAAATCGATTTTTCATAGAAAATATGAGTGATCACAGATTTTCATCCTTTTGGCTCTATCTCTACTGGTTTAGCTATAAAATCGATTTTTAAGTTTCTCATATAAAAATCGATTTTTCATAGAAAATATGAGTGATCACAGATTTTTATCCTTTTGGCTCTATCTCTACTGGTTTAGCTGTAAAATCGATTTTTAAGTTTCTCATATAAAAATCGATTTTTCATAGAAAATATGAGTGATCAAAGATTTTCATCCTTTTGGCTCTATCTCTACTGGTTTAGCTATAAAATCGATTTTTAAGTTTCTCATATAAAAATCGATTTTTCATAGAAAATATGAGTGATCACAGATTTTTATCCTTTTGGCTCTATCTCTACTGGTTTAGCTGTAAAATCGATTGTTAAGTTTCTCATATAAAAATCGATTTTTCATAGAAAATATGAGTGATCACAGATTTTCATCCTTTTGGCTCTATCTCTACTGGTTTAGCTATAAAATCGATTTTTAAGTTTCTCATATAAAAATCGATTTTTCATAGAAAATATGAGTGATCACAGATTTTCATCCTTTTGGCTCTATCTCTACTGGTTTAGCTATAAAATCGATTTTTAAGTTTCTCATATAAAAATCGATTTTTCATAGAAAATATGAGTGATCACAGATTTTTATCCTTTTGGCTCTATCTCTACTGGTTTAGCTATAAAATCGATTTTTAAGTTTCTCATATAAAAATCGATTTTTCATAGAAAATATGAGTGATCACAGATTTTCATCCTTTTGGCTCTATCTCTACTGGTTTAGCTATAAAATCGATTTTTAAGTTTCTCATATAAAAATCGATTTTTCATAGAAAATATGAGTCATCACAGATTTTTATCCTTTTGGCTCTATCTCTACTGGTTTAGCTGTAAAATCGATTTTTAAGTTTCTCATATAAAAATCGATTTTTCATAGAAAATATGAGTGATCACAGATTTTCATCCTTTTGGCTCTATCTCTACTGGTTTAGCTATAAAATCGATTTTTAAGTTTCTCATATAAAAATCGATTTTTCATAGAAAATATGAGTGATCACAGATTTTTATCCTTTTGGCTCTATCTCTACTGGTTTAGCTGTAAAATCGATTTTTAAGTTTCTCATATAAAAATCGATTTTTCATAGAAAATATGAGTGATCAAAGATTTTCATCCTTTTGGCTCTATCTCTACTGGTTTAGCTATAAAATCGATTTTTAAGTTTCTCATATAAAAATCGATTTTTCATAGAAAATATGAGTGATCACAGATTTTTATCCTTTTGGCTCTATCTCTACTGGTTTAGCTGTAAAATCGATTGTTAAGTTTCTCATATAAAAATCGATTTTTCATAGAAAATATGAGTGATCACAGATTTTCATCCTTTTGGCTCTATCTCTACTGGTTTAGCTATAAAATCGATTTTTAAGTTTCTCATATAAAAATCGATTTTTCATAGAAAATATGAGTGATCACAGATTTTCATCCTTTTGGCTCTATCTCTACTGGTTTAGCTATAAAATCGATTTTTAAGTTTCTCATATAAAAATCGATTTTTCATAGAAAATATGAGTGATCACAGATTTTCATCCTTTTGGCTCTATCTCTACTGGTTTAGCTATAAAATCGATTTTTAAGTTTCTCATATAAAAATCGATTTTTCATAGAAAATATGAGTGATCACAGATTTTCATCCTTTTGGCTCTATCTCTACTGGTTTAGCTATAAAATCGATTTTTAAGTTTCTCATATAAAAATCGATTTTTCATAGAAAATATGAGTGATCACAGATTTTCATCCTTTTGGCTCTATCTCTACTGGTTTAGCTATAAAATCGATTTTTAAGTTTCTCATATAAAAATCGATTTTTCATAGAAAATATGAGTGATCACAGATTTTCATCCTTTTGGCTCTATCTCTACTGGTTTAGCTATAAAATCGATTTTTAAGGTTCTCATATAAAAATCGATTTTTCATAGAAAATATGAGTCATCACAGATTTTTATCCTTTTGGCTCTATCTCTACTGGTTTAGCTGTAAAATCGATTTTTAAGTTTCTCATATAAAAATCGATTTTTCATAGAAAATATGAGTGATCACAGATTTTCATCCTTTTGGCTCTATCTCTACTGGTTTAGCTATAAAATCGATTTTTAAGTTTCTCATATAAAAATCGATTTTTCATAGAAAATATGAGTGATCACAGATTTTTATCCTTTTGGCTCTATCTCTACTGGTTTAGCTGTAAAATCGATTTTTAAGTTTCTCATATAAAAATCGATTTTTCATAGAAAATATGAGTGATCAAAGATTTTCATCCTTTTGGCTCTATCTCTACTGGTTTAGCTATAAAATCGATTTTTAAGTTTCTCATATAAAAATCGATTTTTCATAGAAAATATGAGTGATCACAGATTTTCATCCTTTTGGCTCTATCTCTACTGGTTTAGCTATAAAATCGATTTTTAAGTTTCTCATATAAAAATCGATTTTTCATAGAAAATATGAGTGATCACAGATTTTCATCCTTTTGGCTCTATCTCTACTGGTTTAGCTATAAAATCGATTTTTAAGGTTCTCATATAAAAATCGATTTTTCATAGAAAATATGAGTCATCACAGATTTTTATCCTTTTGGCTCTATCTCTACTGGTTTAGCTGTAAAATCGATTTTTAAGTTTCTCATATAAAAATCGATTTTTCATAGAAAATATGAGTCATCACAGATTTTTATCCTTTTGGCTCTATCTCTACTGGTTTAGCTGTAAAATCGATTTTTAAGTTTCTCATATAAAAATCGATTTTTCATAGAAAATATGAGTGATCACAGATTTTCATCCTTTTGGCTCTATCTCTACTGGTTTAGCTATAAAATCGATTTTTAAGTTTCTCATATAAAAATCGATTTTTCATAGAAAATATGAGTGATCACAGATTTTTATCCTTTTGGCTCTATCTCTACTGGTTTAGCTGTAAAATCGATTTTTAAGTTTCTCATATAAAAATCGATTTTTCATAGAAAATATGAGTGATCAAAGATTTTCATCCTTTTGGCTCTATCTCTACTGGTTTAGCTATAAAATCGATTTTTAAGTTTCTCATATAAAAATCGATTTTTCATAGAAAATATGAGTGATCACAGATTTTCATCCTTTTGGCTCTATCTCTACTGGTTTAGCTATAAAATCGATTTTTAAGTTTCTCATATAAAAATCGATTTTTCATAGAAAATATGAGTGATCACAGATTTTCATCCTTTTGGCTCTATCTCTACTGGTTTAGCTATAAAATCGATTTTTAAGGTTCTCATATAAAAATCGATTTTTCATAGAAAATATGAGTCATCACAGATTTTTATCCTTTTGGCTCTATCTCTACTGGTTTAGCTATAAAATCGATTTTTAAGTTTCTCATATAAAAATCGATTTTTCATAGAAAATATGAGTGATCACAGATTTTAATCCTTTTGGCTCTATCTCTACTGGTTTAGCTATAAAATCGATTTTTAAGTTTCTCATATAAAAATCGATTTTTCATAGAAAATATGAGTGATCACAGATTTTTATCCTTTTGGCTCTATCTCTACTGGTTTAGCTGTAAAATCGATTGTTAAGTTTCTCATATAAAAATCGATTTTTCATAGAAAATATGAGTGATCACAGATTTTCATCCTTTTGGCTCTATCTCTACTGGTTTAGCTATAAAATCGATTTTTAAGTTTCTCATATAAAAATCGATTTTTCATAGAAAATATGAGTGATCACAGATTTTCATCCTTTTGGCTCTATCTCTACTGGTTTAGCTATAAAATCGATTTTTAAGTTTCTCATATAAAAATCGATTTTTCATAGAAAATATGAGTGATCACAGATTTTTATCCTTTTGGCTCTATCTCTACTGGT
This sequence comes from Protocalliphora azurea, assembly GCA_932274085.1. NCBI lineage: Eukaryota > Metazoa > Arthropoda > Insecta > Diptera > Calliphoridae > Protocalliphora > Protocalliphora azurea. Next base: position 122,418,442 of record OW026520.1, on the reverse strand, counting down.
TTAGCTATAAAATCGATTTTTAAGTTTCTCATATAAAAATCGATTTTTCATAGAAAATATGAGTCATCACAGATTTTTATCCTTTTGGCTCTATCTCTACTGGTTTAGCTGTAAAATCGATTTTTAAGTTTCTCATATACAAATCGATTTTTCATAGAAAATATGAGTGATCACAGATTTTCATCCTTTTGGCTCTATCTCTACTGGTTTAGCTATAAAATCGATTTTTAAGTTTCTCATATAAAAATCGATTTTTGGAGGTGATCACAGATTATCATCCTTTTGGCGCTATCTCTACTGGTTTAGCTATAAAATCGATTTTTAAGTTTCTCATATAAAAATAAATTTTTGGAGGTGATCACAGATTATCATCCTTTTGGCGCTATCTCTACTGGTTTAGCTATAAAATCGATTTTTAAGTTTCTCATTTAAAAATCGATTTTTGGAGGTGATCACAGATTATCATACTTTTGGCGCTATCTCTACTGGTTTAGCTATAAAATCGATTTTTAAGTTTCTCATTTAAAAATCGATTTTTAGAGGTGATCACAGATTATCGTCCTTTTGGCGCCATCTCTACTGGTTTAGCTATAAAATCGATTTTCAAAATTTCTTATATAAAAATCGATTTTTCATAGAAAATATGAGTGATCACAGATTTTCATCCTTTTGGCTCTATCTCTACTGGTTTAGCTATAAAATCGATTTTTAAGTTTCTCATTTAAAAATCGATTTTTGGAGGTGATCACAGATTATCATCCTTTTGGCTATATCTCTACTGGTTTAGTTATAAAATCGATTTTTAAGTTTCTCATATAAAAATTGATTTTTGGTAGTGAATATGAGTTATCACAAATTTTCATCCTTTTGGCTCTATCTCTACTGGTTTAGCTATAAAATCGATTTTTAAGTTTCTCATATAAAAATCGATTTTTGGTAGTGAATATGAGTGATCACAGATTTTCATCCTTTTGGCTCTATCTCTACTGGTTTAGCTATAAAATCGATTTTTAAGTTTCTCATATAAAAATCGATTTTTGGTAGTGAATATGAGTGATCACAGATTTTCATCCTTTTAGCTCTATCTCTACTGGTTTAGCTATAAAATCGATTTTTAAGTTTCTCATATAAAAATCGATTTTTGGTAGTGAATATGAGTGATCACAGATTTTCATTCTTTTGGCTCTATCTCTACTGGTTTAGCTGTAAAATCGATTTTTAAGTTTCTCATATAAAAATAAATTTTTGGAGGTGATCACAGATTATCATACTTTTGGCTCTATCTCTACTGGTTTAGCTATAAAATCGATTTTTAAGTTTCTCATATACAAATCGATTTTTCATAGAAAATATGAGCGATCACAGATTTTCATCCTTTTGGCTCTATCTCTACTGGTTTAGCTATAAAATCGATTTTTAAGTTTCTCATATACAAATCGATTTTTCATAGAAAATATGAGTGATCACAGATTTTCATCCTTTTGGCTCTATCTCTACTGGTTTAGCTATAAAATCGATTTTTAAGTTTCTCATATAAAAATCGATTTTTGGAGGTGATCACAGATTATCATCCTTTTGGCGCTATCTCTACTGGTTTAGCTATAAAATCGATTTTTAAGTTTCTCATATAAAAATAAATTTTTGGAGGTGATCACAGATTATCATCCTTTTGGCGCTATCTCTACTGGTTTAGCTATAAAATCGATTTTTAAGTTTCTCATTTAAAAATCGATTTTTGGAGGTGATCACAGATTATCATACTTTTGGCGCTATCTCTACTGGTTTAGCTATAAAATCGATTTTTAAGTTTCTCATTTAAAAATCGATTTTTAGAGGTGATCACAGATTATCGTTCTTTTGGCGCCATCTCTACTGGTTTAGCTATAAAATCGATTTTTAAGTTTCTCATTTAAAAATCGATTTTTGGAGGTGATTACGATTATCATCCTTTTGGCGCTATCTCTACTGGTTTAGCTATAAAATCGATTTTCAAGTTTCTCATTTAAAAATCGATTTTTGGAGGTGATCACAGATTATCGTCTTTTTGGCACTATCTCTACTGGTTTAGCTATAAAATCGATTTTTAAGTTTCTCATATAAAAATCGATTTTTCATAGAAAATATGAGTGATCACAGATTTTCATCCTTTTGGCTCTATCTCTACTGGTTTAGCTATAAAATCGATTTTTAAGTTTCTCATCTAAAAATCGATTTTTCACAGAAAATATAAGTGATCACAGATTTTCATCCTTTTGTCTCTATCTCTACTGGTTTAGCTATAAAATCGATTTTTAAGTTTCTCATCTAAAAATCGATTTTTCACAGAAAATATAAGTGATCACAGATTTTCATCCTTTTGTCTCTATCTCTACTGGTTTAGCTATAAAATCGATTTTTAAGTTTCTCATATAAAAATCGAGTTTTGGTAGTGAATATGAGTGATCACAGATTTTCATCCTTTTGGCTTTATCTCTACTGGTTTAGCCATAAAATCGATTTTTAAGTTTCTCATATAAAAATCGATTTTTGGTAGTGAATATGAGTGATCACAGATTTTCATCCTTTTGGCTCTATCTCTACTGGTTTAGCTGTAAAATCGATTTTTAAGTTTCTCATATAAAAATCGATTTTTCATAGAAAATATGAGTGATCACAGATTTTCATCCTTTTGGCTCTATCTCTACTGGTTTAGCTATAAAATCGATTTTTAAGTTTCTCATATAAAAATCGATTTTTCATAGAAAATATGAGTGATCACAGATTTTTATCCTTTTGGCTCTATCTCTACTGGTTTAGCTGTAAAATCGATTTTTAAGTTTCTCATATAAAAATCGATTTTTCATAGAAAATATGAGTGATCAAAGATTTTCATCCTTTTGGCTCTATCTCTACTGGTTTAGCTATAAAATCGATTTTTAAGTTTCTCATATAAAAATCGATTTTTCGTAGAAAATATGAGTGATCACAGATTTTTATCCTTTTGGCTCTATCTCTACTGGTTTAGCTGTAAAATCGATTGTTAAGTTTCTCATATAAAAATCGATTTTTCATAGAAAATATGAGTGATCACAGATTTTCATCCTTTTGGCTCTATCTCTACTGGTTTAGCTATAAAATCGATTTTTAAGTTTCTCATATAAAAATCGATTTTTCATAGAAAATATGAGTGATCACAGATTTTCATCCTTTTGGCTCTATCTCTACTGGTTTAGCTATAAAATCGATTTTTAAGTTTCTCATATAAAAATCGATTTTTCATAGAAAATATGAGTGATCACAGATTTTTATCCTTTTGGCTCTATCTCTACTGGTTTAGCTATAAAATCGATTTTTAAGTTTCTCATATAAAAATCGATTTTTCATAGAAAATATGAGTCATCACATATTTTTATCCTTTTGGCTCTATCTCTACTGGTTTAGCTGTAAAATCGATTTTTAAGTTTCTCATATACAAATCGATTTTTCATAGAAAATATGAGTGATCACAGATTTTCATCCTTTTGGCTCTATCTCTACTGGTTTAGCTATAAAATCGATTTTTAAGTTTCTCATATAAAAATCGATTTTTGGAGGTGATCACAGATTATCATCCTTTTGGCGCTATCTCTACTGGTTTAGCTATAAAATCGATTTTTAAGTTTCTCATATAAAAATAAATTTTTGGAGGTGATCACAGATTATCATCCTTTTGGCGCTATCTCTACTGGTTTAGCTATAAAATCGATTTTTAAGTTTCTCATTTAAAAATCGATTTTTGGAGGTGATCACAGATTATCATACTTTTGGCGCTATCTCTACTGGTTTAGCTATAAAATCGATTTTTAAGTTTCTCATTTAAAAATCGATTTTTAGAGGTGATCACAGATTATCGTCCTTTTGGCGCCATCTCTACTGGTTTAGCTATAAAATCGATTTTCAAAATTTCTTATATAAAAATCGATTTTTCATAGAAAATATGAGTGATCACAGATTTTCATCCTTTTGGCTCTATCTCTACTGGTTTAGCTATAAAATCGATTTTTAAGTTTCTCATTTAAAAATCGATTTTTGGAGGTGATCACAGATTATCATCCTTTTGGCTATATCTCTACTGGTTTAGTTATAAAATCGATTTTTAAGTTTCTCATATAAAAATTGATTTTTGGTAGTGAATATGAGTTATCACAAATTTTCATCCTTTTGGCTCTATCTCTACTGGTTTAGCTATAAAATCGATTTTTAAGTTTCTCATATAAAAATCGATTTTTGGTAGTGAATATGAGTGATCACAGATTTTCATCCTTTTGGCTCTATCTCTACTGGTTTAGCTATAAAATCGATTTTTAAGTTTCTCATATAAAAATCGATTTTTGGTAGTGAATATGAGTGATCACAGATTTTCATCCTTTTAGCTCTATCTCTACTGGTTTAGCTATAAAATCGATTTTTAAGTTTCTCATATAAAAATCGATTTTTGGTAGTGAATATGAGTGATCACAGATTTTCATTCTTTTGGCTCTATCTCTACTGGTTTAGCTGTAAAATCGATTTTTAAGTTTCTCATATAAAAATAAATTTTTGGAGGTGATCACAGATTATCATACTTTTGGCTCTATCTCTACTGGTTTAGCTATAAAATCGATTTTTAAGTTTCTCATATACAAATCGATTTTTCATAGAAAATATGAGCGATCACAGATTTTCATCCTTTTGGCTCTATCTCTACTGGTTTAGCTATAAAATCGATTTTTAAGTTTCTCATATACAAATCGATTTTTCATAGAAAATATGAGTGATCACAGATTTTCATCCTTTTGGCTCTATCTCTACTGGTTTAGCTATAAAATCGATTTTTAAGTTTCTCATATAAAAATCGATTTTTGGAGGTGATCACAGATTATCATCCTTTTGGCGCTATCTCTACTGGTTTAGCTATAAAATCGATTTTTAAGTTTCTCATATAAAAATAAATTTTTGGAGGTGATCACAGATTATCATCCTTTTGGCGCTATCTCTACTGGTTTAGCTATAAAATCGATTTTTAAGTTTCTCATTTAAAAATCGATTTTTGGAGGTGATCACAGATTATCATACTTTTGGCGCTATCTCTACTGGTTTAGCTATAAAATCGATTTTTAAGTTTCTCATTTAAAAATCGATTTTTAGAGGTGATCACAGATTATCGTTCTTTTGGCGCCATCTCTACTGGTTTAGCTATAAAATCGATTTTTAAGTTTCTCATTTAAAAATCGATTTTTGGAGGTGATTACGATTATCATCCTTTTGGCGCTATCTCTACTGGTTTAGCTATAAAATCGATTTTCAAGTTTCTCATTTAAAAATCGATTTTTGGAGGTGATCACAGATTATCGTCTTTTTGGCACTATCTCTACTGGTTTAGCTATAAAATCGATTTTTAAGTTTCTCATATAAAAATCGATTTTTCATAGAAAATATGAGTGATCACAGATTTTCATCCTTTTGGCTCTATCTCTACTGGTTTAGCTATAAAATCGATTTTTAAGTTTCTCATCTAAAAATCGATTTTTCACAGAAAATATAAGTGATCACAGATTTTCATCCTTTTGTCTCTATCTCTACTGGTTTAGCTATAAAATCGATTTTTAAGTTTCTCATCTAAAAATCGATTTTTCACAGAAAATATAAGTGATCACAGATTTTCATCCTTTTGTCTCTATCTCTACTGGTTTAGCTATAAAATCGATTTTTAAGTTTCTCATATAAAAATCGAGTTTTGGTAGTGAATATGAGTGATCACAGATTTTCATCCTTTTGGCTTTATCTCTACTGGTTTAGCCATAAAATCGATTTTTAAGTTTCTCATATAAAAATCGATTTTTGGTAGTGAATATGAGTGATCACAGATTTTCATCCTTTTGGCTCTATCTCTACTGGTTTAGCTGTAAAATCGATTTTTAAGTTTCTCATCTAAAAATCGATTTTTCACAGAAAATATAAGTGATCACAGATTTTCATCCTTTTGTCTCTATCTCTACTGGTTTAGCTATAAAATCGATTTTTAAGTTTCTCATCTAAAAATCGATTTTTGGAGGTGATCACAGATTATCATCCTTTTGGCTCCATCTCTACTGGTTTAGCTATAAAATCGATTTTTAGGTTTCTCATTTAAAAATCGATTTTTGGAGGTGATCACAGATTATCATCCTTTTGGCTCCATCTCTACTGGTTTAGCTATAAAATCGATTTTTAAGTTTCTCATATAAAAATCGATTTTTGGTAGTGCATATGAGTGATCACAGATTTTCATCCTTTTGGCTCTACTGGTTTAGCTATAAAATCGATTTTTATAGCAGATTTTCATCATTTTGGCTCTATCTCTACTGGTTTAGCTATAAAATCGATTTTTAAGTTTCTCATATAAAAATCGATTTTTCATAGAAAATATAAGTGATCACAGATTTTCATCCTTTTGGCTCCATCTCTACTGGTTTAGCTATAAAATCGATTTTTAGGTTTCTCATTTAAAAATCGATTTTTGGAGGTGATCACAGATTATCATCCTTTTGTCTCCATCTCTACTGGTTTAGCTATAAAATCGATTTTTAAGTTTCTCATATAAAAATCGATTTTTGGTAGTGCATATGAGTGATCACAGATTTTCATCCTTTTGGCTCTACTGGTTTAGCTATAAAATCGATTTTTATAGCAGATTTTCATCATTTTGGCTCTATCTCTACTGGTTTAGCTATAAAATCGATTTTTAAGTTTCTCATATAAAAATCGATTTTTCATAGAAAATATAAGTGATCACAGATTTTCATCCTTTTGGCTCTAACTCTACTGGTTTAGCTGTAAAATCGATTTTTAAGTTTCTCATATAAAAATCGATTTTCATAGAAAATATGAGTGATCACAGATTTTCATCCTTTTGGCGCTATCTCTACTGGTTTAGCTATAAAATCGATTTTTAAGTTTCTCATATAAAAATCGATTTTTCATAGAAAATATGAGTGATCACAGATTTTCATCCTTTTGGCTCTAACTCTACTGGTTTAGCTGTAAAATCGATTTTTAAGTTTCTCATATAAAAATCGATTTTTCATAGAAAATATGAGTGATTACAGATTTTCATCCTTTTGGCTTTATCTCTACTGGTTTAGCCATAAAATCGATTTTTAAGTTTCTCATATAAAAATCCATTTTTGGTAGTGAATATGAGTGATCACAGATTTTCATCCTTTTGGCTCTATCTCTACTGGTTTAGCTGTAAAATCGATTTTTAAGTTTCTCATATAAAAATCGATTTTTCATACAAAATATGAGTGATCACAGATTTTCATCCTTTTGGCTCTAACTCTACTGGTTTAGCTATAAAATCGATTTTTAAGTTTCTCATATAAAAATCGATTTTTCATAGAAAATATGAGTGATCACAGATTTTCATCCTTTTGGCTCTATCTCTACTGGTTTAGCTATAAAATCGATTTTTAAGTTTCTCATATAAAAATCGATTTTTCAAAAAAAAATATGAGTGATCACAGATTTTCATCCTTTTGGCTCTATCTCTACTGGTTTAGCCATAAAATCGATTTTTAAGTTTCTCATATAAAAATCGATTTTTGGTAGTGAATATTAGTGATCACAGATTTTCATCCTTTTGGCTCTATCTCTACTGGTTTAGCTATAAAATCGATTTTTAAGTTTCCCATATAAAAATCGATTTTTGGTAGTGAATATGAGTGATCACAGATTTTCATCCTTTTGGCTTTATCTCTACTGGTTTAGCCATAAAATCGATTTTTAAGTTTCTCATATAAAAATCGATTTTTGGTAGTGAATATGAGTGATCACAGATTTTCATCCTTTTGGCTCTATCTCTAAGTTTCTCATCTAAAAATCGATTTTTCACAGAAAATATAAGTGTTCACAGATTTTCATCCTTTTGTCTCTATCTCTACTGGTTTAGCTATAAAATCGATTTTTAAGTTTCTCATATAAAAATCGATTTTTCATAGAAAATATGAGTGATCACAGATTTTCATCCTTTTGGCTCTATCTCTCTCTACTGGTTTAGCTGTAAAATCGATTTTTAAGTTTCTCATTAAAAAATCGATTTTTCATAGAAAATATGAGTGATCACAGATTTTCATCCTTTTGGCTCTATCTCTACTGGTTTAGGTGTAAAATCGATTTTTAAGTTTCTCATATAAAAATCGATTTTTCATAGAAAATATGAGTGATCAGAGATTTTCATCCTTTTGGCTCTAACTCTACTGGTTTAGCTGTAAAATCGATTTTTAAGTTTCTCATATAAAAATCGATTTTTCATTGAAAATATGAGTGATCACAGATTTTCATCCTTTTGGCTCTAACTCTACTGGTTTAGCTGTAAAATCGATTTTTAACTTTCTCATATAAAAATCGATTTTTCATAGAAAATATGAGTGATCACAAATTTTCATCCTTTTGGCTCTAACTCTACTGGTTTAGCTGTAAAATCGATTTTTAAGTTTCTCATATAAAAATCGATTTTTGGTAGTGAATATGAGTGATCACAGATTTTCATCCTTTTGGCTTTATCTCTACTGGTTTAGCCATAAAATCGATTTTTAAGTTTCTCATATAAAAATCGATTTTTGGTAGTGAATATGAGTGATCACAGATTTTCATCCTTTTGGCTCTATCTCTACTGGTTTAGCTGTAAAATCGATTTTTAAGTTTCTCATTAAAAAATCGATTTTTCATAGAAAATATGAGTGATCACAGATTTTCATCGTTTTGGCTCTAACTCTACTGGTTTAGCTATAAAATCGATTTTTAAGTTTCTCATATAAAAATCGATTTTTCATAGAAAATATGAGTGATCACAGATTTTCATCCTTTTGGCTCTATCTCTACTGGTTTAGCTATAAAATCGATTTTTAAGTTTCTCATCTAAAAATCGATTTTTCACAGAAAATATAAGTGATCACAGATTTTCATCCTTTTGTCTCTATCTCTACTGGTTTAGCTATAAAATCGATTTTTAAGTTTCTCATCTAAAAATCGATTTTTCACAGAAAATATAAGTGATCACAGATTTTCATCCTTTTGTCTCTATCTCTACTGGTTTAGCTATAAAATCGATTTTTAAGTTTCTCATATAAAAATCGAGTTTTGGTAGTGAATATGAGTGATCACAGATTTTCATCCTTTTGGCTTTATCTCTACTGGTTTAGCCATAAAATCGATTTTTAAGTTTCTCATATAAAAATCGATTTTTGGTAGTGAATATGAGTGATCACAGATTTTCATCCTTTTGGCTCTATCTCTACTGGTTTAGCTGTAAAATCGATTTTTAAGTTTCTCATCTAAAAATCGATTTTTCACAGAAAATATAAGTGATCACAGATTTTCATCCTTTTGTCTCTATCTCTACTGGTTTAGCTATAAAATCGATTTTCAAGTTTCTCATATAAAAATCGATTTTTCATAGAAAATATGAGTGATCACAGATTTTCATCCTTTTGGCTCTATCTCTCTCTACTGGTTTAGCTGTAAAATCGATTTTTAAGTTTCTCATTAAAAAATCGATTTTTCATAGAAAATATGAGTGATCACAGATTTTCATCCTTTTGGCTCTATCTCTACTGGTTTAGGTGTAAAATCGATTTTTAAGTTTCTCATATAAAAATCGATTTTTCATAGAAAATATGAGTGATCACAGATTTTCATCCTTTTGGCTCTAACTCTACTGGTTTAGCTGTAAAATCGATTTTTAAGTTTCTCATATAAAAATCGATTTTTCATTGAAAATATGAGTGATCACAGATTTTCATCCTTTTGGCTCTAACTCTACTGGTTTAGCTGTAAAATCGATTTTTAACTTTCTCATATAAAAATCGATTTTTCATAGAAAATATGAGTGATCACAGATTTTCATCCTTTTGGCTCTATCTCTACTGGTTTAGCTATAAAATCGATTTTAAAGTTTCTCATATAAAAATCGATTTTTCACAGAAAATATAAGTGATCACAGATTTTCATCCTTTTGGCTCTATCTCTACTGGTTTAGGTGTAAAATCGATTTTTAAGTTTCTCATATAAAAATCGATTTTTCATAGAAAATATGAGTGATCACAGATTTTCATCCTTTTGGCTCTAACTCTACTGGTTTAGCTGTAAAATCGATTTTTAAGTTTCTCATATAAAAATCGATTTTTCATTGAAAATATGAGTGATCACAGATTTTCATCCTTTTGGCTCTAACTCTACTGGTTTAGCTGTAAAATCGATTTTTAAGTTTCTCATATAAAAATCGATTTTTGGTAGTGAATATGAGTGATCATAGATTTTCATCCTTTTGGCTCTATCTCTACTGGTTTAGCTGTAAAATCGATTTTTAAGTTTCTCATATAAAAATCGATTTTTCATAGAAAATATGAGTGATCACAGATTTTCATCCTTTTAGCTCTATCTCTACTCGTTTAGCTATAAATTCGATTTTTAACTTTCTCATCTAAAAATCGATTTTTCATAGAAAATATGAGTGATCACAGATTATCATCCTTTTGGCGCCATCTCTACTGTTTTAGCTATAAAATCGATTTTTAAGTTTCTCATATAAAAATCGATTTTTGGTAGTGAATATGAGTGATCATAGATTTTCATCCTTTTGGCTCTATCTCTACTGGTTTAGCTATAAAATCGATTTTTAAGTTTCTCATCTAAAAATCGATTTTTCACAGAATATAAGTGATCACAGATTTTCATCCTTTTGTCTCTATCTCTACTGGTTTAGCTATAAAATCGATTTTTAAGTTTCTCATATAAAAATCGATTTTTGGAGGTGATCACAGATTTTCATCCTTTTGGCTCTATCTCTACTGGTTTAGCTATAAAATCGATTTTTAAGTTTCTCATCTAAAAATCGATTTTTCACAGAATATAAGTGATCACAGATTTTCATCCTTTTGTCTCTATCTCTACTGGTTTAGCTATAAAATCGATTTTTAAGTTTTTCATATAAAAATCGATTTTTGGAGGTGATCACAGATTTTCATCCTTTTGGCTCTATCTCTACTGGTTTAGCTATAAAATCGATTTTTAAGTTTCTCATTTAAAAATCGATTTTTCACAGAAAATATAAGTGATCACAGATTTTCATCCTTTTGTCTCTATCTCTACTGGTTTAGCTATAAAATCGATTTTTAAGTTTCTCATTTAAAAATCGATTTTTGGAGGTGATCACAGATTATCATCCTTTTGGCGCCATCTCTACTGGTTTAGCTATAAAATCGATTTTTAAGTTTCTCATATAAAAATCGATTTTTGGTAGTGAATATGAGTGATCACAGATTTTCATCCTTTTGGCTCTATCTCTACTGGTTTAGCTGTAAAATCGATTTTTAAGTTTCTCATATAAAAATCGATTTTTCATAGAAAATATGAGTGATCACAGATTTTCATCCTTTTAGCTCTATCTCTACTCGTTTAGCTATAAATTCGATTTTTAACTTTCTCATCTAAAAATCGATTTTTCACAGAAAATATAAGTGATCACAGATTATCATCCTTATGGCGCCATCTCTACTGTTTTAGCTATAAAATCCATTTTTAAGTTTCTCATATAAAAATCGATTTTTGGTAGTGAATATGAGTGATCACAGGTTTTCATCCTTTTGGCTCTACTGGTTTAGCTATAAAATCGATTTTTATAGCAGATTTTCATCCTTTTGGCTCTATCTCTACTGGTTTAGCTGTAAAGTCGATTTTTAAGTTTCTCATATAAAAATCGCTTTTTCATAGAAAATACGAGTGATCACAGATTTTCATTCTTTTGGCTCTATCTCTACTGGTTTAGCTATAAAGTCGATTTTTAAGTTTCTCATATAAAAATCGATTTTTGGTAGTGAATATGAGTGATCACAGATTTTCAACCTTTTGGCTTTATCTCTACTGGTTTAGCCATAAAATCGATTTTTAAGTTTCTCATATAAAAATCGATTTTTGGTAATGAATATGAGTGATCACAGATTTTCATCCTTTTGGCTCTATCTCTACTGGTTTAGCTGTAAAATCGATTTTTAAGTTTCTCATATAAAAATCGATTTTTCATAGAAAATACGAGTGATCACAGATTTTCATGCTTTTGGATCTATCTCTACTGGTTTAGCTATAAAGTCGATTTTTAAGTTTCTCATATAAAAATCGATTTTTCATAGAAAATATGGGTGATCACAGATTTTCATCCTTTTGGCTCTATCTCTACTGGTTTAGCTGTAAAATCGATTTTTAAGTTTCTCATATAAAAATCGATTTTTCATAGAAAATATGAGTGATCACAGATTTTCATCCTTTTAGCTCTATCTCTACTCGTTTAGCTATAAATTCGATTTTTAACTTTCTCATCTAAAAATCGATTTTTCACAGAAAAGATAAGTGAGCACAGATTTTCATCCTTTTGTCTCTATCTCTACTGGTTTAGCTATAAAATCGATTTTTAAGTTTCTCATTTAAAAATCGATTTTTGGAGGTGATCACAGATTATCATCCTTTTGGCGCCATCTCTACTGTTTTAGCTATAAAATCCATTTTTAAGTTTCTCATATAAAAATCGATTTTTGGTAGTGAATATGAGTGATCACAGGTTTTCATCCTTTTGGCTCTACTGGTTTAGCTATAAAATCGATTTTTATAGCAGATTTTCATCCTTTTGGCTCTATCTCTACTGGTTTAGCTGTAAAATCGATTTTTAAGTTTCTCATATAAAAATCGATTTTTCATAGAAAATACGAGTGATCACAGATTTTCATTCTTTTGGCTCTATCTCTACTGGTTTAGCTATAAAGTCGATTTTTAAGTTTCTCATATAAAAATCGATTTTTGGTAGTGAATATGAGTGATCACAGATTTTCAACCTTTTGGCTTTATCTCTACTGGTTTAGCCATAAAATCGATTTTTAAGTTTCTCATATAAAAATCGATTTTTGGTAATGAATATGAGTGATCACAGATTTTCATCCTTTTGGCTCTATCTCTACTGGTTTAGCTGTAAAATCGATTTTAAGTTTCTCATATAAAAATCGATTTTTCATAGAAAATACGAGTGATCACAGATTTTCATCCTTTTGGATCTATCTCTACTGGTTTAGCTATAAAGTCGATTTTTAAGTTTCTCATATAAAAATCGATTTTTGGAGGTGATCACAGATTATCATCCTTTTGGCGCCATCTCTACTGGTTTAGCTATAAAATCGATTTTTAAGTTTCTGATCTAAAAATCGATTTTTCACAGAAAATATAAGTGATCACAGATTTTCATCCTTTTGTCTCTATCTCTACTGGTTTAGCTATAAAATCGATTTTTAAGTTTCTCATCTAAAAATCGATTTTTCACAGAATATAAGTGATCACAGATTTTCATCCTTTTGTCTCTATCTCTACTGGTTTAGCTATAAAATCGATTTTTAAGTTTCTCATATAAAAATCGATTTTTGGAGGTGATCACAGATTTTCATCCTTTTGGCTCTATCTCTACTGGTTTAGCTATAAAATCGATTTTTAAGTTTCTCATCTAAAAATCGATTTTTCACAGAATATAAGTGATCACAGATTTTCATCCTTTTGTCACTATCTCTACTGGTTTAGCTATAAAATCGATTTTTAAGTTTTTCATATAAAAATCGATTTTTGGAGGTGATCACAGATTTTCATCCTTTTGGCTCTATCTCTACTGGTTTAGCTATAAAATCGATTTTTAAGTTTCTCATTTAAAAATCGATTTTTCACAGAAAATATAAGTGATCACAGATTTTCATCCTTTTGTCTCTATCTCTACTGGTTTAGCTATAAAATCGATTTTTAAGTTTCTCATTTAAAAATCGATTTTTGGAGGTGATCACAGATTATCATCCTTTTGGCGCCATCTCTACTGGTTTAGCTATAAAATCGATTTTTAAGTTTCTCATTTAAAAATCGATTTTTCACAGAAAATATAAGTGATCACAGATTTTCATCCTTTTGTCTCTATCTCTACTGGTTTAGCTATAAAATCGATTTTTAAGTTTCTCATTTAAAAATCGATTTTTGGAGGTGATCACAGATTATCATCCTTTTGGCGCCATCTCTACTGGTTTAGCTATAAAATCGATTTTTAAGTTTCTCATTTAAAAATCGATTTTTCATAGAAAATATGAGTGATCACAGATTTTCATCCTTTTAGCTCTATCTCTACTCGTTTAGCTATAAATTCGATTTTTAACTTTCTCATCTAAAAATCGATTTTTCACAGAAAATATAAGTGATCACAGATTTTCATCCTTTTGTCTCTATCTCTACTGGTTTAGCTATAAAATCGATTTTTAAGTTTCTCATTTAAAAATCGATTTTTCATAGAAAATATGAGTGATCACAGATTTTCATCCTTTTGGCTCTATCTCTACTGGTTTAGGTGTAAAATCGATTTTTAAGTTTCTCATATAAAAATCGATTTTTCATAGAAAATATGAGTGATCACAGATTTTCATCCTTTTGGCTCTAACTCTACTGGTTTAGCTGTAAAATCGATTTTTAAGTTTCTCATATAAAAATCGATTTTTCATTGAAAATATGAGTGATCACAGATTTTCATCCTTTTGGCTCTAACTCTACTGGTTTAGCTGTAAAATCGATTTTTAAGTTTCTCATATAAAAATCGATTTTTGGTAGTGAATATGAGTGATCATAGATTTTCATCCTTTTGGCTCTATCTCTACTGGTTTAGCTATAAAATCGATTTTTAAGTTTCTCATTTAAAAATCGATTTTTAGAGGTGATCACAGATTATCGTCCTTTTGACGCCATCTCTACTGGTTTAGCTATAAAATCGATTTTTAAGTTTCTCATATAAAAATCGATTTTTCATAGAAAATATGAGTGATCACAGATTTTTATCCTTTTGGCTCTATCTCTACTGGTTTAGCTATAAAATCGATTTTTAAGTTTCTCATATACAAATCGATTTTTCATAGAAAATATGAGTGATCACAGATTTTCATCCTTTTGGCTCTATCTCTACTGGTTTAGCTATAAGATCGATTTTTAAGATTCTCATATAAAAATCGATTTTTTAGGTGATCACAGATTATCATCCTTTTGGCGCTATCTCTACTGGTTTAGCTATAAAATCGATTTTTAAGTTTCTCATATAAAAATAAATTTTTGGAGGTGATCACAGATTATCATCCTTTTTGCGCTATCTCTACTGGTTTAGCTATAAAATCGATTTTTAAGTTTCTCATTTAAAAATCGATTTTTGGAGGTGATCACAGATTATCATACTTTTGGCGCTATCTCTACTGGTTTAGCTATAAAATCGATTTTTAAGTTTCTCATTTAAAAATCGATTTTTAGAGGTGATCACAGATTATCGTCCTTTTGGCGCCATCTCTACTGGTTTAGCTATAAAATCGATTTTTAAATTTCTTATATAAAAATCGATTTTTCATAGAAAATATGAGTGATCACAGATTTTCATCCTTTTGGCTCTATCTCTACTGGTTTAGCTATAAATTCGATTTTTAAGTTTCTCATTTAAAAATCGATTTTTGGAGGTGATCACAGATTATCATCCTTTTGGCTATATCTCTACTGGTTTAGTTATAAAATCGATTTTTAAGTTTCTCATATAAAAATCGATTTTAGGTAGTGAATATGAGTGATCACAAATTTTCATCCTTTTGGCTCTATCTCTACTGGTTTAGCTATAAAATCGATTTTTAAGTTTCTCATATAAAAATCGATTTTTCATAGAAAATATGAGTGATCACAGATTTTCATCCTTTTGCCTCTAACTCTACTGTTTTAGCTGTAAAATCGATTTTTAAGTTTCTCATATAAAAATCGATTTTTCATTGAAAATATGAGTGATCACAGATTTTCATCCTTTTGGCTCTAACTCTACTGGTTTAGCTATAAAATCGATTTTTAAGTTTCTCATTTAAAAATCGATTTTTGGAGGTGATCACAGATTATCATCCTTTTGGCGCTATCTCTACTGGTTTAGCTGCAAAATCGATTTTTAAGTTTCTCATTTAAAAATCGATTTTTGGAGGTGATCACAGATTTTCATCCTTTTGGCTCTATCTCTAATGGTTTAGCTATAAAATCGATTTTTAAGTTTCTCATATAAAAATCGATTTTTGGTAGTGAATATGAGTGATCACAGATTTTCATTCTTTTGGCTCTATCTCTACTGGTTTAGCTGTAAAATCGATTTTTAAGTTTCTCATATAAAAATAAATTTTTGGAGGTGATCACAGATTATCATCCTTTTGGCGCTATCTCTACTGGTTTAGCTATAAAATCGATTTTTAAGTTTCTCATATAAAAATCGATTTTTAGAGGTGATCACAGATTATCGTCCTTTTGGCGCCATCTCTACTGGTTTAGCTATAAAATCGATTTTTAAGTTTCTCATTTAAAAATCGATTTTTGGAGGTGATTGCAGATTATCATCCTTTTGGCGCTATCTCTACTGGTTTAGCTATAAAATCGATTTTTAAGTTTCTCATTTAAAAATCGATTTTTAGAGGTGATCACAGATTATCGTCCTTTTGACGCCATCTCTACTGGTTTAGCTATAAAATCGATTTTTAAGTTTCTCATATAAAAATCGATTTTTCATAGAAAATATGAGTGATCACAGATTTTTATCCTTTTGGCTCTATCTCTACTGGTTTAGCTATAAAATCGATTTTTAAGTTTCTCATATACAAATCGATTTTTCATAGAAAATATGAGTGATCACAGATTTTCATCCTTTTGGCTCTATCTCTACTGGTTTAGCTATAAAATCGATTTTTAAGTTTCTCATATAAAAATCGATTTTTTAGGTGATCACAGATTATCATCCTTTTGGCGCTATCTCTACTGGTTTAGCTATAAAATCGATTTTTAAGTTTCTCATTTAAAAATCGATTTTTGGAGGTGATCACAGATTATCATACTTTTGGCGCTATCTCTACTGGTTTAGCTATAAAATCGATTTTTAAGTTTCTCATTTAAAAATCGATTTTTAGAGGTGATCACAGATTATCGTCCTTTTGGCGCCATCTCTACTGGTTTAGCTATAAAATCGATTTTTAAATTTCTTATATAAAAATCGATTTTTCATAGAAAATATGAGTGATCACAGATTTTCATCCTTTTGGCTCTATCTCTACTGGTTTAGCTATAAAATCGATTTTTAAGTTTCTCATTTAAAAATCGATTTTTGGAGGTGATCACAGATTATCATCCTTTTGGCTATATCTCTACTGGTTTAGTTATAAAATCGATTTTTAAGTTTCTCATATAAAAATCGATTTTTGGTAGTGAATATGAGTGATCACAAATTTTCATCCTTTTGGCTCTATCTCTACTGGTTTAGCTATAAAATCGATTTTTAAGTTTCTCATATAAAAATCGATTTTTGGTAGTGAATATGAGTGATCACAGATTTTCATCCTTTTGGCTCTATCTCTACTGGTTTAGCTATAAAATCGATTTTTAAGTTTCTCATATAAAAATCGATTTTTCATAGAAAATATGAGTGATCACAGATTTTCATCCTTTTGCCTCTAACTCTACTGGTTTAGCTGTAAAATCGATTTTTAAGTTTCTCATATAAAAATCGATTTTTCATTGAAAATATGAGTGATCACAGATTTTCATCCTTTTGGCTCTAACTCTACTGGTTTAGCTATAAAATCGATTTTTAAGTTTCTCATTAAAAAATCGATTTTTGGAGGTGATCACAGATTATCATCCTTTTGGCGCTATCTCTACTGGTTTAGCTGCAAAATCGATTTTTAAGTTTCTCATTTAAAAATCGATTTTTGGAGGTGATCACAGATTTTCATCCTTTTGGCTCTATCTCTAATGGTTTAGCTATAAAATCGATTTTTAAGTTTCTCATATAAAAATCAATTTTTGGTAGTGAATATGAGTGATCACAGATTTTCATCCTTTTGGCTCTATCTCTAATGGTTTAGCTATAAAATCGATTTTTAAGTTTCTCATATAAAAATCGATTTTTGGTAGTGAATATGAGTGATCACAGATTTTCATTCTTTTGGCTCTATCTCTACTGGTTTAGCTGTAAAATCGATTTTTAAGTTTCTCATATAAAAATAAATTTTTGGAGGTGATCACAGATTATCATCCTTTTGGCGCTATCTCTACTGGTTTAGCTATAAAATCGATTTTTAAGTTTCTCATTTAAAAATCGATTTTTAGAGGTGATCACAGATTATCGTCCTTTTGGCGCCATCTCTACTGGTTTAGCTATAAAATCGATTTTTAAGTTTCTCATTTAAAAATCGATTTTTGGAGGTGATTGCAGATTATCATCCTTTTGGCGCTATCTCTACTGGTTTAGCTATAAAATCGATTTTCAAGTTTCTTATTTAAAAATCGATTTTTGGAGGTGATCACAGATTATCGTCTTTTTGGCGCCATCTCTACTGGTTTAGCTATAAAATCGATTTTTAAGTTTCTCATATAAAAATCGATTTTTCATAAAAAATATGAGTGATCACAGATTTTCATCCTTTTAGCTCTATCTCTACTGGTTTAGCTATAAAATCGATTTTTAAGTTTCTCATCTAAAAATCGATTTTTCATAGAAAATATGAGTGATCACAGATTTTCATCCTTTTGGCTCTATCTCTACTGGTTTAGCTATAAAATCGATTTTTAAGTTTCTCATATAAAAATCGATTTTTCATAGAAAATATGAGTGATCACAGATTTTCATCCTTTTGACTCTAACTCTACTGGTTTAGCTGTAAAATCGATTTTTAAGTTTCTCATATAAAAATCGATTTTTCATTGAAAATATGAGTGATCACAGATTTTCATCCTTTTGGCTCTATCTACTGGTTTAGCTATAAAATCGATTTTTAAGTTTCTCATATAAAAATCGATTTTTGGTAGTGAATATGAGTGATCACAGATTTTCATCCTTTTGGCTCTATCTCTACTGGTTTAGCTATAAAATCGATTTTTAAGTTTCTCATCTAAAAATCGATTTTTCATAGAAAATATGAGTGATCACAGATTTTCATCGTTTTGGCTCTAACTCTACTGGTTTAGCTATAAAATCGATTTTTAAGTTTCTCATATATAAAGCGATTTTTCATAGAAAATATGAGTGATCACAGATTTTCATCCTTTTGGCTCTATCTCTACTGGTTTAGCTATAAAATCGATTTTTAAGTTTCTCATTTAAAAATCGATTTTTGGAGGTGATCACAGATTATCATCCTTTTGGCGCTATGTCTACTGGTTTAGCTATAAAATCGATTTTTAAGTTTCTCATTTAAAAATCGATTTTTGGAGGTGATCACAGATTATCATCCTTTTGGCTCCATCTCTACTGGTTTAGCTATAAAATCGATTTTTAAGTTTCTCATATAAAAATCGATTTTTGGTAGTGCATATGAGTGATCACAGATTTTCATCCTTTTGGCTCTACTGGTTTAGCTATAAAATCGATTTTTATAGCAGATTTTCATCATTTTGGCTCTATCTCTACTGGTTTAGCTATAAAATCGAATTTTAAGTTTCTCATATAAAAATCGATTTTTCATAGAAAATATGAGTGATCACAGATTTTCATCCTTTTGGCTCTAACTCTACTGGTTTAGCTGTAAAATCGATTTTTAAGTTTCTCATATAAAAATCGATTTTCATAGAAAATATGAGTGATCACAGATTTTCATCCTTTTGGCGCTATCTCTACTGGTTTAGCTATAAAATCGATTTTTAAGTTTCTCATATAAAAATCGATTTTTCATAGAAAATATGAGTGATCACAGATTTTCATCCTTTTGGCTCTAACTCTACTGGTTTAGCTGTAAAATCGATTTTAAGTTTCTCATATAAAGATCGATTTTTCATAGAAAATATGAGTGATTACAGATTTTCATCCTTTTGGCTTTATCTCTACTGGTTTAGCCATAAAATCGATTTTTAAGTTTCTCATATAAAAATCGATTTTTGGTAGTGAATATGAGTGATCACAGATTTTCATCCTTTTGGCTCTATCTCTACAGGTTTAGCTGTAAAATCGATTTTTAAGTTTCTCATATAAAAATCGATTTTTCATAGAAAATATGAGTGATCAGAGATTTTCATCGTTTTGGCTCTAACTCTACTGGTTTAGCTATAAAATCGATTTTTAAGTTTCTCATATAAAAATCGATTTTTCATAGAAAATATGAGTGATCACAGATTTTCATCCTTTTGGCTCTATCTCTACTGGTTTAGCTATAAAATCGATTTTTAAGTTTCTCATCTAAAAATCGATTTTTCACAGAAAATATAAGTGATCACAGATTTTCATCCTTTTGTCTCTATCTCTACTGGTTTAGCTATAAAATCGATTTTTAAGTTTCTCATATAAAAATCGATTTTTGGTAGAAAATATGAGTGATCACAGATTTTCATCCTTTTGGCTCTATCTCTACTGGTTTAGCCATAAAATCGATTTTTAAGTTTCTCATATAAAAATCGATTTTTGGTAGTGAATATGAGTGATCACAGGTTTTCATCCTTTTGGCTCTAACTCTACTGGTTTAGCTATAAAATCGATTTTTAAGTTTCTCATATAAAAATCGATTTTTGGTAGTGAATATGAGTGATCACAGATTTTCATCCTTTTGGCTTTATCTCTACTGGTTTAGCCATAAAATCGATTTTTAAGTTTCTCATATAAAAATCGATTTTTGGTAGTGAATATGAGTGATCACAGATTTTCATCCTTTTGGCTCTATCTCTACTGGTTTAGCTGTAAAATCGATTTTTAAGTTTCTCATCTAAAAATCGATTTTTCACAGAAAATATAAGTGATCACAGATTTTCATCCTTTTGTCTCTATCTCTACTGGTTTAGCTATAAAATCGATTTTCAAGTTTCTCATATAAAAATCGATTTTTCATAGAAAATATGAGTGATCACAGATTTTCATCCTTTTGGCTCTATCTCTCTCTACTGGTTTAGCTGTAAAATCGATTTTTAAGTTTCTCATTAAAAAATCGATTTTTCATAGAAAATATGAGTGATCACAGATTTTCATCCTTTTGGCTCTATCTCTCTCTACTGGTTTAGCTATAAAATCGATTTTTAAGTTTCTCATATAAAAATCGATTTTTGGTAGTGAATATGAGTGATCACAGATTTTCATCCTTTTGGCTTTATCTCTACTGGTTTAGCCATAAAATCGATTTTTAAGTTTCTCATATAAAAATCGATTTTTGGTAGTGAATATGAGTGATCACAGATTTTCATCCTTTTGTCTCTATCTCTACTGGTTTAGCTATAAAATCGATTTTTAAGTTTCTCATATAAAAATCGATTTTTGGTAGAAAATATGAGTGATCACAGATTTTCATCCTTTTGGCTCTATCTCTACTGGTTTAGCCATAAAATCGATTTTTAAGTTTCTCATATAAAAATCGATTTTTGGTAGTGAATATGAGTGATCACAGGTTTTCATCCTTTTGGCTCTAACTCTACTGGTTTAGCTATAAAATCGATTTTTAAGTTTCTCATATAAAAATCGATTTTTGGTAGTGAATATGAGTGATCACAGATTTTCATCCTTTTGGCTTTATCTCTACTGGTTTAGCCATAAAATCGATTTTTAAGTTTCTCATATAAAAATCGATTTTTGGTAGTGAATATGAGTGATCACAGATTTTCATCCTTTTGGCTTTATCTCTACTGGTTTAGCCATAAAATCGATTTTTAAGTTTCTCATATAAAAATCGATTTTTGGTAGTGAATATGAGTGATCACAGATTTTCATCCTTTTGGCTCTATCTCTACTGGTTTAGCTGTAAAATCGATTTTTAAGTTTCTCATTAAAAAATCGATTTTTCATAGAAAATATGAGTGATCACAGATTTTCATCCTTTTGGCTCTATCTCTACTGGTTTAGGTGTAAAATCGATTTTTAAGTTTCTCATATAAAAATCGATTTTTCATAGAAAATATGAGTGATCACAGATTTTCATCCTTTTGGCTCTAACTCTACTGGTTTAGCTGTAAAATCGATTATTAAGTTTCTCATATAAAAATCGATTTTTCATTGAAAATATGAGTGATCACAGATTTTCATCCTTTTGGCTCTAACTCTACTGGTTTAGCTGTAAAATCGATTTTTAACTTTCTCATATAAAAATCGATTTTTCATTGAAAATATGAGTGATCACAGATTTTCATCCTTTTGGCTCTAACTCTACTGGTTTAGCTATAAAATCGATTTTTAAGTTTCTCATATAAAAATCGATTTTTCAAAAAAAATATGAGTGATCACAGATTTTCATCCTTTTGGCTCTATCTCTACTGGTTTAGCCATAAAATCGATTTTTAAGTTTCTCATATAAAAATCGATTTTTGGTAGTGAATATGAGTGATCACAGATTTTCATCCTTTTGGCTCTATCTCTACTGGTTTAGCTATAAAATCGATTTTTAAGTTTCTCATATAAAAATCGATTTTTGGTAGTGAATATGAGTGATCACAGATTTTCATCCTTTTGGCTCTATCTCTACTGGTTTAGCTGTAAAATCGATTTTTAAGTTTCTCATCTAAAAATCGATTTTTCACAGAAAATATAAGTGATCACAGATTTTCATCCTTTTGTCTCTATCTCTACTGGTTTAGCTATAAAATCGATTTTTAAGTTTCTCATATAAAAATCGATTTTTCATAGAAAATATGAGTGATCAGAGATTTTCATCGTTTTGGCTCTAACTCTACTGGTTTAGCTATAAAATCGATTTTTAAGTTTCTCATATAAAAAACGATTTTTCATAGAAAATATGAGTGATCACAGATTTTCATCCTTTTGGCTCTATCTCTACTGGTTTAGCCATAAAATCGATTTTTAAGTTTCTCATATAAAAATCGATTTTTGGTAGTGAATATGAGTGATCACAGATTTTCATCCTTTTGGCTCTAACTCTACTGGTTTAGCTATAAAATCGATTTTTAAGTTTCTCATATAAAAATCGATTTTTGGTAGTGAATATGAGTGATCACAGATTTTCATCCTTTTGGCTTTATCTCTACTGGTTTAGCCATAAAATCGATTTTTAAGTTTCTCATATAAAAATCGATTTTTGGTAGTGAATATGAGTGATCACAGATTTTCATCCTTTTGGCTCTATCTCTACTGGTTTAGCTGTAAAATCGATTTTTAAGTTTCTCATCTAAAAATCGATTTTTCACAGAAAATATAAGTGATCACAGATTTTCATCCTTTTGTCTCTATCTCTACTGGTTTAGCTATAAAATCGATTTTTAAGTTTCTCATTTAAAAATCGATTTTTGGAGGTGATCACAGATTATCATCCTTTTGGCGCCATCTCTATTGGTTTAGCTATAAAATCGATTTTTAAGTTTCTCATATAAAAATCGATTTTTGGTAGTGAATATGAGTGATCACAGGTTTTCATGCTTTTGGCTCTACTGGTTTAGCTATAAAATCGATTTTTACAGCAGATTTTCATCCTTTTGGCTCTATCTCTACTTTTTTAGCTGTAAAATCGATTTTTAAGTTTCTCATATAAAAATCGATTTTTCATAGAAAATATGAGCGATCACAAATTTTCATCCTTTTGGCTCCATCTCTACTGGTTTAGCTGTAAAATCCATTTTTAAGTTTCTCATATAAAAATCGATTTTTCATAGAAAATACGAGTGACCACAGATTTTCATCCTTTTGGCTCTATCTCTACTGGTTTAGCTATAAAGTCGATTTTTAAGTTTCTCATATAAAAAATCGATTTTTCATAGAAAATATGGGTGATCACAGATTTTCATCCTTTTGGCTCTATCTCTACTGGTTTAGCTGTAAAATCGATTTTTAAGTTTCTCATATAAAAATCGATTTTTCATAGAAAATACGAGTGATCACAGATTTTCATCCTTTTGGCTCCATCTCTACTGGTTTAGCTATAAAATCGATTTTTAAGTTTTTCATCTAAAAATCGATTTTTCATAGAAAATATGAGTGATCACAGATTTTCATCCTTTTGGCTCTATCTCTACTGGTTTAGCTATAAAATCGATTTTTAAGTTTTTCATCTAAAAATCGATTTTTCATAGAAAATATGAGTGATCACAGATTTTCATCCTTTTGGCTCTATCTCTACTGGTTTAGCTATAAAATCGATTTTTAAGTTTCTCATTAAAAAATCGATTTTTCATAGAAAATATGAGTGGTCACAGATTTTCATCGTTTTGGCTCTAACTCTACTGGTTTAGCTATAAAATCGATTTTTAAGTTTCTCATATAAAAATCGATTTTTCATAGAAAATATGAGTGATCACAGATTTTCATCCTTTTGGCTCTATCTCTCTCTACTGGTTTAGCTGTAAAATCGATTTTTAAGTTTCTCATTAAAAAATCGATTTTTCATAGAAAATATGAGTGATCACAGATTTTCATCCTTTTGGCTCTATCTCTACTGGTTTAGGTGTAAAATCGATTTTTAAGTTTCTCATATAAAAATCGATTTTTCATAGAAAATATGAGTGATCACAGATTTTCATCCTTTTGGCTCTAACTCTACTGGTTTAGCTGTAAAATCGATTTTTAAGTTTCTCATATAAAAATCGATTTTTCATTGAAAATATGAGTGATCACAGATTTTCATCCTTTTGGCTCTAACTCTACTGGTTTAGCTGTAAAATCGATTTTTAAGTTTCTCATATAAAAATCGATTTTTGGTAGTGAATATGAGTGATCATAGATTTTCATCCTTTTGGCTCTATCTCTACTGGTTTAGGTGTAAATTCGATTTTTAACTTTCTCATCTAAAAATCGATTTTTCACAGAATATAAGTGATCACAGATTTTCATCCTTTTGTCTCTATCTCTACTGGTTTAGCTATAAAATCGATTTTTAAGTTTTTCATATAAAAATCGATTTTTGGAGGTGATCACAGATTTTCATCCTTTTGGCTCTATCTCTACTGGTTTAGCTATAAAATCGATTTTTAAGTTTCTCATTTAAAAATCGATTTTTCACAGAAAATATAAGTGATCACAGATTTTCATCCTTTTGTCTCTATCTCTACTGGTTTAGCTATAAAATCGATTTTTAAGTTTCTCATTTAAAAATCGATTTTTGGAGGTGATCACAGATTATCATCCTTTTGGCGCCATCTCTACTGGTTTAGCTATAAAATCGATTTTTAAGTTTCTCATATAAATATCGATTTTTGGTAGTGAATATGAGTGATCACAGGTTTTCATCCTTTTGGCTCTACTGGTTTAGCTATAAAATCGATTTTTATAGCAGATTTTCATCCTTTTGGCTCTATCTCTAATTTTTTAGCTGTAAAATCGATTTTTCATAGAAAATATGAGCGATCACAGATTTTCATCCTTTTGGCTCTATCTCTACTGGTTTAGCTGTAAAATCGATTTTTAAGTTTCTCATATAAAAATCGATTTTTCATAGAAAATACGAGTGATCACAGATTTTCATCCTTTTGTCTCTATCTCTACTGGTTTAGCTGTAAAATCGATTTTTAAGTTTCTCATATAAAAATCGATTTTTGGAGGTGATCACAGACTATCATCCTTTTGGCGCCATCTCTACTGGTTTAGCTATAAAATCGATTTTTAAGTTTCTCATCTAAAAATCGATTTTTCACAGAAAATATAAGTGATCACAGATTTTCATCCTTTTGTCTCTATCTCTACTGGTTTAGCTATAAAATCGATTTTTAAGTTTCTCATCTAAAAATCGATTTTTCACAGAATATAAGTGATCACAGATTTTCATCTTTTTGTCTCTATCTCTACTGGTTTAGCTATAAAATCGATTTTTAAGTTTCTCATATAAAAATCGATTTTTGGAGGTGATCACAGATTTTCATCCTTTTGGCTCTATCTCTACTGGTTTAGCTATAAAATCGATTTTTAAGTTTCTCATCTAAAAATCGATTTTTCACAGAATATAAGTGATCACAGATTTTCATCCTTTTGTCTCTATCTCTACTGGTTTAGCTATAAAATCGATTTTTAAGTTTCTCATATAAAAATCGATTTTTGGAGGTGATCACAGATTTTCATCCTTTTGGCTCTATCTCTACTGGTTTAGCTATAAAATCGATTTTTAAGTTTCTCATCTAAAAATCGATTTTTCACAGAAAATATAAGTGATCACAGATTTTCATCCTTTTGTCTCTATCTCTACTGGTTTAGCTATAAAATCGATTTTTAAGTTTCTCATTTAAAAATCGATTTTTGGAGGTGATCACAGATTATCATCCTTTTGGCGCCATCTCTATTGGTTTAGCTATAAAATCGATTTTTAAGTTTCTCATATAAAAATCGATTTTTGGTAGTGAATATGAGTGATCACAGGTTTTCATGCTTTTGGCTCTACTGGTTTAGCTATAAAATCGATTTTTATAGCAGATTTTCATCCTTTTGGCTCTATCTCTACTTTTTTAGCTGTAAAATCGATTTTTAAGTTTCTCATATAAAAATCGATTTTTCATAGAAAATATGAGCGATCACAGATTTTCATCCTTTTGGCTCTATCTCTACTGGTTTAGCTGTAAAATCGATTTTTAAGTTTCTCATATAAAAATCGATTTTTCATAGAAAATACGAGTGATCACAGATTTTCATCCTTTTGGCTCTATCTCTACTGGTTTAGCTATAAAGTCGATTTTTAAGTTTCTCATATAAAAATCGATTTTTGGTAGTGAATATGAGTGATCACAGATGATTTTTCATAGAAAATATGAGTGGTCACAGATTTTCATCCTTTTGGCTCTATCTATACTGGTTTAGCTATAAAATCGATTTTTAAGTTTCTCATATAAAAATCGATTTTTCATAGAAAATACGAGTGATCACAGATTTTCATCCTTTTGGCTCTATCTATACTGGTTTAGCTATAAAATCGATTTTTAAGTTTTTCATATAAAAATCGATTTTTCATAGAAAATATGAGTGATCACAGATTTTCATCCTTTTGGCTGTATCTCTACTGGTTTAGCTATAAAATCGATTTTTAAGTTTTTCATCTAAAAATCGATTTTTCATAGAAAATATGAGTGATCACAGATTTTCATCCTTTTGGCTCTATCTCTACTGGTTTAGCTATAAAATCGATTTTTAAGTTTCTCATTAAAAAATCGATTTTTCATAGAAAATATGAGTGGTCACAGATTTTCATCCTTTTGGCTCTATCTATACTGGTTTAGCTATAAAATCGATTTTTAAGTTTCTCATATAAAAATCGATTTTTCATAGAAAATACGAGTGATCACAGATTTTCATCCTTTTGGCTCTATCTATACTGGTTTATCTATAAAATCGATTTTTAAGTTTTTCATATAAAAATCGATTTTTCATAGAAAATATGAGTGGTCACAGATTTTCATCCTTTTGGCTCTATCTATACTGGTTTAGCTATAAAATCGATTTTTAAGTTTCTCATATAAAAATCGATTTTTGGAGGTGATCACAGATTTTCATCCTTTTGGCTCTATCTCTACTGGTTTAGCTATAAAATCGATTTTTAAGTTTCTCATCTAAAAATCGATTTTTCACAGAAAATATAAGTGATCACAGATTTTCATCCTTTTGTCTCTATCTCTACTGGTTTAGCTATAAAATCGATTTTTAAGTTTCTCATTAAAAAATCGATTTTTCATAGAAAATATGAGTGGTCACAGATTTTCATCCTTTTGGCTCTATCTATACTGGTTTAGCTATAAAATCGATTTTGAAGTTTCTCATATAAAAATCGATTTTTCATAGAAAATACGAGTGATCACAGATTTTCATCCTTTTGGCTCTATCTATACTGGTTTAGCTATAAAATCGATTTTTAAGTTTTTCATATAAAAATCGATTTTTCATAGAAAATATGAGTGATCACAGATTTTCATCCTTTTGGCTGTATCTCTACTGGTTTAGCTATAAAATCGATTTTTAAGTTTTTCATCTAAAAATCGATTTTTCATAGAAAATATGAGTGATCACAGATTTTCATCCTTTTGGCTCTATCTCTACTGGTTTAGCTATAAAATCGATTTTTAAGTTTCTCATTAAAAAATCGATTTTTCATAGAAAATATGAGTGGTCACAGATTTTCATCCTTTTGGCTCTATCTATACTGGTTTAGCTATAAAATCGATTTTTAAGTTTCTCATCTAAAAATCGATTTTTCACAGAATATAAGTGATCACAGACTTTCATCCTTTTGTCTCTATCTCTACTGGTTTAGCTATAAAATCGATTTTTAAGTTTCTCATATAAAAATCGATTTTTGGAGGTGATCACAGATTTTCATCCTTTTGGCTCTATCTCTACTGGTTTAGCTATAAAATCGATTTTTAAGTTTCTCATCTAAAAATCGATTTTTCACAGAAAATATAAGTGATCACAGATTTTCATCCTTTTGGCTCTATCTCTACTGGTTTAGCTATAAAATCGATTTTTAAGTTTCTCATCTAAAAATCGATTTTTCACAGAATATAAGTGATCACAGACCTTCATCCTTTTGTCTCTATCTCTACTGGTTTAGCTATAAAATCGATTTTTAAGTTTCTCATATAAAAATCGATTTTTGGAGGTGATCACAGATTTTCATCCTTTTGGCTCTATCTCTACTGTTTTAGCTATAAAATCGATTTTTAAGTTTCTCATCTAAAAATCGATTTTTCACAGAAAATATGAGTGCTCACAGATTTTCATCCTTTTGGCTCTATCTCTACTGGTTTAGCTATAAAATCGATTTTTAAGTTTCTCATATAAAAATCGATTTTTCATAGAAAATACGAGTGATCACAGATTTTCATCCTTTTGGCTCTATCTATACTGGTTTAGCTATAAAATCGAGTTTTAAGTTTCTCATCTAAAAATCGATTTTTCACAGAAAATATAAGTGATCACAGATTTTCATCCTTTTGTCTCTATCTCTACTGGTTTAGCTATAAAATCGATTTTTAAGTTTCTCATCTAAAAATCGATTTTTCACAGAAAATATAAGTGATCACAGATTTTCATCCTTTTGTCTCTATCTCTACTGGTTTAGCTATAAAATCGATTTTTAAGTTTCTCATCTAAAAATCGATTTTTCACAGAAAATATAAGTGATCACAGATTTTCATCCTTTTGTCTCTATCTCTACTGGTTTAGCTATAAAATCAATTTTTAAGTTTCTCATTTAAAAATCGATTTTTGGAGGTGATCACAGATTATCATCCTTTTGGCGCCATCTCTATTGGTTTAGCTATAAAATCGATTTTTATAGCAGATTTTCATCCTTTTGGCTCTATCTCTACTTTTTTAGCTGTAAAATCGATTTTTAAGTTTCTCATATGAAAATCGATTTTTCATAGAAAATATGAGCGATCACAGATTTTCATCCTTTTGGCTCTATCTCTACTGGTTTAGCTGTAAAATCGATTTTTAAGTTTCTCATATAAAAATCGATTTTTCATAGAAAATACGAGTGATCACAGATTTTCATCCTTTTGGCTCTATCTCTACTGTTTTAGCTATAAAGTCGATTTTTAAGTTTCTCATATAAAAATCGATTTTTGGTAGTGAATATGAGTGATCACAGATTTTCATCCTTTTGGCTTTATCTCTACTGGTTTAGCTGTAAAATCGATTTTTAAGTTTCTCATATAAAAATCGATTTTTCATAGAAAATATGAGCGATCACAAATTTTTATCCTTTTGGCTCCATCTCTACTGGTTTAGCTGTAAAATCCATTTTTAAGTTTCTCATATAAAAATCGATTTTTCATAGAAAATACGAGTGACCACAGATTTTCATCCTTTTGGCTCTATCTCTACTGGTTTAGCTATAAAGTCGATTTTTAAGTTTCTCATATAAAAATCGATTTTTCATAGAAAATATGGGTGATCACAGATTTTCATCCTTTTGGCTCTATCTCTACTGGTTTAGCTGTAAAATCGATTTTTAAGTTTCTCATCTAAAAATCGATTTTTCATAGAAAATACGAGTGATCACAGATTTTCATCCTTTTGGCTCCATCTCTACTGGTTTAGCTATAAAATCGATTTTTAAGTTTTTCATCTAAAAATCGATTTTTCATAGAAAATATGAGTGATCACAGATTTTCATCCTTTTGGCTCTATCTCTACTGGTTTAGCTATAAAATCGATTTTTAAGTTTTTCATCTAAAAATCGATTTTTCATAGAAAATATGAGTGATCACAGATTTTCATCCTTTTGGCTCTATCTCTACTGGTTTAGCTATAAAATCGATTTTTAAGTTTCTCATTAAAAAATCGATTTTTCATAGAAAATATGAGTGGTCACAGATTTTCATCCTTTTGGCTCTATCTATACTGGTTTAGCTATAAAATCGATTTTTAAGTTTCTCATCTAAAAATCGATTTTTCACAGAAAATATAAGTGATCACAGATTTTCATCCTTTTGGCTCTATCTCTACTGGTTTAGCTATAAAATCGATTTTTAAGTTTCTCATCTAAAAATCGATTTTTCACAGAATATAAGTGATCACAGACTTTCATCCTTTTGTCTCTATCTCTACTGGTTTAGCTATAAAATCGATTTTTAAGTTTCTCATATAAAAATCGATTTTTGGAGGTGATCACAGATTTTCATCCTTTTGGCTCTATCTCTACTGTTTTAGCTATAAAATCGATTTTTAAGTTTCTCATCTAAAAATCGATTTTTCACAGAAAATATGAGTGATCACAGATTTTCATCCTTTTGGCTCTATCTCTACTGGTTTAGCTATAAAATCGATTTTTAAGTTTCTCATATAAAAATCGATTTTTCATAGAAAATACGAGTGATCACAGATTTTCATCCTTTTGGCTCTATCTATACTGGTTTAGCTATAAAATCGAGTTTTAAGTTTCTCATCTAAAAATCGATTTTTCACAGAAAATATAAGTGATCACAGATTTTCATCCTTTTGTCTCTATCTCTACTGGTTTAGCTATAAAATCGATTTTTAAGTTTCTCATCTAAAAATCGATTTTTCACAGAAAATATAAGTGATCACAGATTTTCATCCTTTTGTCTCTATCTCTACTGGTTTAGCTATAAAATCGATTTTTAAGTTTCTCATCTAAAAATCGATTTTTCACAGAAAATATAAGTGATCACAGATTTTCATCCTTTTGTCTCTATCTCTACTGGTTTAGCTATAAAATCAATTTTTAAGTTTCTCATTTAAAAATCGATTTTTGGAGGTGATCACAGATTATCATCCTTTTGGCGCCATCTCTATTGGTTTAGCTATAAAATCGATTTTTATAGCAGATTTTCATCCTTTTGGCTCTATCTCTACTTTTTTAGCTGTAAAATCGATTTTTAAGTTTCTCATATGAAAATCGATTTTTCATAGAAAATATGAGCGATCACAGATTTTCATCCTTTTGGCTCTATCTCTACTGGTTTAGCTGTAAAATCGATTTTTAAGTTTCTCATATAAAAATCGATTTTTCATAGAAAATACGAGTGATCACAGATTTTCATCCTTTTGGCTCTATCTCTACTGTTTTAGCTATAAAGTCGATTTTTAAGTTTCTCATATAAAAATCGATTTTTGGTAGTGAATATGAGTGATCACAGATTTTCATCCTTTTGGCTTTATCTCTACTGGTTTAGCTGTAAAATCGATTTTTAAGTTTCTCATATAAAAATCGATTTTTCATAGAAAATATGAGCGATCACAAATTTTTATCCTTTTGGCTCCATCTCTACTGGTTTAGCTGTAAAATCCATTTTTAAGTTTCTCATATAAAAATCGATTTTTCATAGAAAATACGAGTGA
This sequence comes from Protocalliphora azurea, assembly GCA_932274085.1. Lineage (NCBI taxonomy): Eukaryota > Metazoa > Arthropoda > Insecta > Diptera > Calliphoridae > Protocalliphora > Protocalliphora azurea. Next base: position 122,386,653 of record OW026520.1, on the reverse strand, counting down.
CCACAGATTTTCATCCTTTTGGCTCTATCTCTACTGGTTTAGCTATAAAGTCGATTTTTAAGTTTCTCATATAAAAATCGATTTTTCATAGAAAATATGGGTGATCACAGATTTTCATCCTTTTGGCTCTATCTCTACTGGTTTAGCTGTAAAATCGATTTTTAAGTTTCTCATCTAAAAATCGATTTTTCATAGAAAATACGAGTGATCACAGATTTTCATCCTTTTGGCTCCATCTCTACTGGTTTAGCTATAAAATCGATTTTTAAGTTTTTCATCTAAAAATCGATTTTTCATAGAAAATATGAGTGATCACAGATTTTCATCCTTTTGGCTCTATCTCTACTGGTTTAGCTATAAAATCGATTTTTAAGTTTTTCATCTAAAAATCGATTTTTCATAGAAAATATGAGTGATCACAGATTTTCATCCTTTTGGCTCTATCTCTACTGGTTTAGCTATAAAATCGATTTTTAAGTTTCTCATTAAAAAATCGATTTTTCATAGAAAATATGAGTGGTCACAGATTTTCATCCTTTTGGCTCTATCTATACTGGTTTAGCTATAAAATCGATTTTTAAGTTTCTCATATAAAAATCGATTTTTCATAGAAAATACGAGTGATCACAGATTTTCATCCTTTTGGCTCTATCTATACTGGTTTAGCTATAAAATCGATTTTTAAGTTTTTCATATAAAAATCGATTTTTCATAGAAAATATGAGTGATCACAGATTTTCATCCTTTTGGCTGTATCTCTACTGGTTTAGCTATAAAATCGATTTTTAAGTTTTTCATCTAAAAATCGATTTTTCATAGAAAATATGAGTGATCACAGATTTTCATCCTTTTGGCTCTATCTCTACTGGTTTAGCTATAAAATCGATTTTTAAGTTTCTCATTAAAAAATCGATTTTTATAGAAAATATGAGTGGTCACAGATTTTCATCCTTTTGGCTCTATCTATACTGGTTTAGCTATAAAATCGATTTTTAAGTTTCTCATATAAAAATCGATTTTTCATAGAAAATACGAGTGATCACAGATTTTCATCCTTTTGGCTCTATCTATACTGGTTTAGCTATAAAATCGATTTATAAGTTTTTCATATAAAAATCGATTTTTCATAGAAAATATGAGTGATCACAGATTTTCATCCTTTTGGCTGTATCTCTACTGGTTTAGCTATAAAATCGATTTTTAAGTTTTTCATATAAAAATCGATTTTTCATAGAAAATATGAGTGATCACAGATTTTCATCCTTTTGGCTCTATCTATACTGGTTTAGCTATAAAATCGATTTATAAGTTTTTCATATAAAAATCGATTTTTCATAGAAAATATGAGTGATCACAGATTTTCATCCTTTTGGCTCTATCTATACTGGTTTAGCTATAAAATCGATTTTTAAGTTTTTCATATAAAAATCGATTTTGCATAGAAAATATGAGTGATCACAGATTTTCATCCTTTTGGCTCTATCTATACTGGTTTAGCTATAAAATCGATTTTTAAGTTTTTCATATAAAAATCGATTTTTCATAGAAAATATGAGTGATCACAGATTTTCATCCTTTTGGCTCCATCTCTACTGGTTTAGCTATAAAATCGATTTTTAAGTTTTTCATCTAAAAATCGATTTTTCATAGAAAATATGAGTAATCACAGATTTTCATCCTTTTGGCTCTAACTCTACTGGTTTAGCTATAAAATCGATTTTTAAGTTTTTCATCTAAAAATCGATTTTTCATAGAAAATATTAGTGATCACAGATTTTCATCCTTTTGGCTCCATCTCTACTGGTTTAGCTGTAAAATCCATTTTTAAGTTTCTCATATAAAAATCGATTTTTCATAGAAAATACGAGTGACCACAGATTTTCATCCTTTTGGCTCTATCTCTACTGGTTTAGCTATAAAGTCGATTTTTAAGTTTCTCATATAAAAATCGATTTTTCATAGAAAATATGGGTGATCACAGATTTTCATCCTTTTGCCTCTATCTCTACTGGTTTAGCTGTAAAATCGATTTTTAAGTTTCTAATATAAAAATCGATTTTTCATAGAAAATACGAGTGATCACAGATTTTCATCCTTTTGTCTCTATCTCTACTGGTTTAGCTGTAAAATCGATTTTTAAGTTTCTTATATAAAAATCGATTTTTCATAGAAAATATGAGTGATCACAGATTTTCATCCTTTTGGCTCTATCTCTACTGGTTTAGCTGTAAAATCGATTTTTAAGTTTCTCATATAAAAATCGATCTTTCATAGAAAATACGAGTGATCACAGATTTTCATCCTTTTGGCTCTATCTCTACTGGTTTAGCTATAAAGTCGATTTTTAAGTTTCTCATATAAAAATCGATTTTTCATAGAAAATATGGGTGATCACAGATTTTCATCCTTTTGGCTCTATCTCTACTGGTTTAGCTATAAAATCGATTTTTAAGTTTCTAATATAAAAATCGATTTTTAATAGAATATGAGTGATCACAAATTTTCATCCTTTTGGCTCTATCTCTACTGGTTTAGCTATAAAGTCGATTTTTAAGTTTCTCATATAAAAATCGATTTTTCATAGAAAATATGGGTGATCACAGATTTTCATCCTTTTGCCTCTATCTCTACTGGTTTAGCTGTAAAATCGATTTTTAAGTTTCTCATTAAAAACTCGATTTTTCATAGAAAATATGAGTGATCACAGATTTTCATCCTTTTGGCTCCATCTCTACTGGTTTAGCTATAAAATCGATTTTTAAGTTTCTCATATAAAAATCGATTTTTCATAGAAAATATGGGTGATCACAGATTTTCATCCTTTTGGCTCTATCTCTACTGGTTTAGCTATAAAGTCGATTTTTAAGTTTTTCATCTAAAAATCGATTTTTCATAGAAAATATGAGTGATCACAGATTTTCATCCTTTTGGCTCCATCTCTACTGGTTTAGCTGTAAAATCCATTTTTAAGTTTCTCATATAAAAATCGATTTTTCATAGAAAATACGAGTGACCACAGATTTTCATCCTTTTGGCTCTATCTCTACTGGTTTAGCTATAAAGTCGATTTTTAAGTTTCTCATATAAAAATCGATTTTTCATAGAAAATATGGGTGATCACAGATTTTCATCCTTTTGCCTCTATCTCTACTGGTTTAGCTGTAAAATCGATTTTTAAGTTTCTCATATAAAAATCGATTTTTCATAGAAAATACGAGTGATCACAGATTTTCATCCTTTTGTCTCTATCTCTACTGGTTTAGCTGTAAAATCGATTTTTAAGTTTCTTATATAAAAATCGATTTTTCATAGAAAATATGAGTGATCACAGATTTTCATCCTTTTGGCTCTATCTCTACTGGTTTAGCTGTAGAATCGATTTTTAAGTTTCTCATATAAAAATCGATTTTTCATAGAAAATACGAGTGATCACAGATTTTCATCCTTTTGGCTCTATCTCTACTGGTTTAGCTATAAAGTCGATTTTTAAGTTTCTCATATAAAAATCGATTTTTCATAGAAAATATGGGTGATCACAGATTTTCATCCTTTTGGCTCTATCTCTACTGGTTTAGCTATAAAATCGATTTTTAAGTTTCTAATATAAAAATCGATTTTTAATAGAATATGAGTGATCACAAATTTTCATCCTTTTGGCTCTATCTCTACTGGTTTAGCTATAAAGTCGATTTTTAAGTTTCTCATATAAAAATCGATTTTTCATAGAAAATATGGGTGATCACAGATTTTCATCCTTTTGCCTCTATCTCTACTGGTTTAGCTGTAAAATCGATTTTTAAGTTTCTCATTAAAAAATCGATTTTTCATAGAAAATATGAGTGATCACAGATTTTCATCCTTTTGGCTCCATCTCTACTGGTTTAGCTATAAAATCGATTTTTAAGTTTCTCATATAAAAATCGATTTTTCATAGAAAATATGAGTGATCACAGATTTTCATCCTTTTGGCTCTATCTCTACTGGTTTAGCTGTAAAATCGATTTTTAAGTTTCTCATATAAAAATCGATTTTTCATAGAAAATACGAGTGATCACAGATTTTCATACTTTTGGCTCTATCTCTACTGGTTTAGCTATAAAGTCGATTTTTAAGTTTCTCATATAAAAATCGATTTTTCATAGAAAATATGGGTGATCACAGATTTTCATCCTTTTGGCTCTATCTCTACTGGTTTAGCTATAAAATCGATTTTTAAGTTTCTAATATAAAAATCGATTTTTAATAGAATATGAGTGATCACAGATTTTCATCCTTTTGGCTCTATCTCTACTGGTTTAGCTATAAAGTCGATTTTTAAGTTTCTCATATAAAAATCGATTTTTCATAGAAAATATGGGTGATCACAGATTTTCATCCTTTTGCCTCTATCTCTACTGGTTTAGCTGTAAAATCGATTTTTAAGTTTCTTATATAAAAATCGATTTTTCATAGAAAATATGAGTGATCACAGATTTTCATCCTTTTGGCTCTATCTCTACTGGTTTAGCTGTAAAATCGATTTTTAAGTTTCTCATATAAAAATCGATTTTTCATAGAAAATACGAGTGATCACAGATTTTCATCCTTTTGGCTCTATCTCTACTGGTTTAGCTATAAAGTCGATTTTTAAGTTTCTCATATAAAAATCGATTTTTCATAGAAAATATGGGTGATCACAGATTTTCATCCTTTTGGCTCTATCTCTACTGGTTTAGCTATAAAATCGATTTTTAAGTTTCTAATATAAAAATCGATTTTTCATAGAAAATATGGGTGATCACAGATTTTCATCCTTTTGGCTCTATCTCTACTGGTTTAGCTATAAAATCGATTTTTAAGTTTCTAATATAAAAATCGATTTTTAATAGAATATGAGTGATCACAAATTTTCATCCTTTTGGCTCTATCTCTACTGGTTTAGCTATAAAGTCGATTTTTAAGTTTCTCATATAAAAATCGATTTTTCATAGAAAATATGGGTGATCACAGATTTTCATCCTTTTGGCTCTATCTCTACTGGTTTAGCTATAAAATCGATTTTTAAGTTTCTAATATAAAAATCGATTTTTCATAGAAAATATGGGTGATCACAGATTTTCATCCTTTTGGCTCTATCTCTACTGGTTTAGCTATAAAATCGATTTTTAAGTTTCTAATATAAAAATCGATTTTTAATAGAATATGAGTGATCACAAATTTTCATCCTTTTGGCTCTATCTCTACTGGTTTAGCTATAAAATCGATTTTTAAGTTTCTCATATAAAAATCGATTTTTCATAGAAAATATGGGTGATCACAGATTTTCATCCTTTTGCCTCTATCTCTACTGGTTTAGCTGTAAAATCGATTTTTAAGTTTCTCATTAAAAAATCGATTTTTCATAGAAAATATGAGTGATCACAGATTTTCACCCTTTTGGCTCTATCTCTACTGGTTTAGCTGTAAAATCGATTTTTAAGTTTCTCATATAAAAATCGATTTTTCATAGAAAATACGAGTGATCACAGATTTTCATCCTTTTGGCTCTATCTCTACTGGTTTAGCTATAAAATCGATTTTTAAGTTTCTCATATAAAAATCGATTTTTCATAGAAAATACGAGTGATCACAGATTTTCATCCTTTTGGCTCTATCTCTACTGGTTTAGCTGTAAAATCGATTTTTAAGTTTCTCATATAAAAATCGATTTTTCATAGAAAATATGAGTGATCACAGATTTTCATCCTTTTGGCTCTATCTCTACTGGTTTAGCCATAAAATCGATTTTTAAGTTTCTTATATAAAAATCGATTTTTCATAGAAAATATGAGTGATCACAGATTTTCATCCTTTTGGCTCTATTTCTACTGGTTTAGCTATAAAATCGATTTTTAAGTTTCTCACATAAAAATCGATTTTTAATAGAATATGAGTGATCACAGATTTTCCTCCTTTTGGCTCTATCTCTACTGGTTTAGCTATAAAGTCGATTTTTAAGTTTCTCATATAAAAATCGATTTTTCATAGAAAATATGGGTGATCACAGATTTTCATCCTTTTGCCTCTATCTCTACTGGTTTAGCCATAAAATCGATTTTTAAGTTTCTTATATAAAAATCGATTTTTCATAGAAAATATGAGTGATCACAGATTTTCATCCTTTTGGCTCTATCTCTACTGGTTTAGCTGTAAAATCGATTTTTAAGTTTCTCATATAAAAATCGATTTTTCATAGAAAATACGAGTGATCACAGATTTTCATCCTTTTGGCTCTATCTCTACTGGTTTAGCTATAAAGTCGATTTTTAAGTTTCTCATATAAAAATCGATTTTTCATAGAAAATATGGGTGATCACAGATTTTCATCCTTTTGGCTCTATCTCTACTGGTTTAGCTATAAAATCGATTTTTAAGTTTCTAATATAAAAATCGATTTTTAATAGAATATGAGTGATCACAGATTTTCATCCTTTTGGCTCTATCTCTACTGGTTTAGCTATAAAGTCGATTTTTAAGTTTCTCATATAAAAATCGATTTTTCATAGAAAATATGGGTGATCACAGATTTTCATCCTTTTGCCTCTATCTCTACTGGTTTAGCTGTAAAATCGATTTTTAAGTTTCTCATTAAAAAATCGATTTTTCATAGAAAATATGAGTGATCACAGATTTTCATCCTTTTGGCTCCATCTCTACTGGTTTAGCTATAAAATCGATTTTTAAGTTTCTCATATAAAAATCGATTTTTCATAGAAAATATGAGTGATCACAGATTTTCATCCTTTTGGCTCTATCTCTACTGGTTTAGCTATAAAGTCGATTTTTAAGTTTCTCATATAAAAATCGATTTTTCATAGAAAATATGGGTGATCACAGATTTTCATCCTTTTGCCTCTATCTCTACTGGTTTAGCTGTAAAATCGATTTTTAAGTTTCTTATATAAAAATCGATTTTTCATAGAAAATATGAGTGATCACAGATTTTCATCCTTTTGGCTCTATCTCTACTGGTTTAGCTGTAAAATCGATTTTTAAGTTTCTCATATAAAAATCGATTTTTCATAGAAAATATGAGTGATCACAGATTTTCATCCTTTTGGCTCTATCTCTACTTGTTTAGCTGTAAAATCGATTTTTAAGTTTCTAATATAAAAATCGATTTTTAATAGAATATGAGTGATCACAGATTTTCATCCTTTTGTCTCTATCTCTACTGGTTTAGCTATAAAATCGATTTTTAAGTTTCTCATATAAAAATCGATTTTTCATAGAAAATATGAGTGATCACAGATTTTCATCCTTTTGGCTCTATCTCTACTGGTTTAGCTGTAAAATCGATTTTTAAGTTTCTAATATAAAAATCGATTTTTAATAGAATATTAGTGATCACAGATTTTCATCCTTTTGGCTCTATCTCTACTGGTTTAGCTATAAAGTCGATTTTTAAGTTTCTCATATAAAAATCGATTTTTCATAGAAAATATGGGTGATCACAGATTTTCATCCTTTTGCCTCTATCTCTACTGGTTTAGCTGTAAAATCGATTTTTAAGTTTCTCATTAAAAAATCGATTTTTCATAGAAAATATGAGTGATCACAGATTTTCATCCTTTTGGCTCCATCTCTACTGGTTTAGCTATAAAATCGATTTTTAAGTTTCTCATATAAAAATCGATTTTTCATAGAAAATATGAGTGATCACAGATTTTCATCCTTTTGGCTCTATCTCTACTGGTTTAGCTGTAAAATCGATTTTTAAGTTTCTTATATAAAAATCGATTTTTCATAGAAAATATGAGTGATCACAGATTTTCATCCTTTTGGCTCCATCTCTACTGGTTTAGCTATAAAATCGATTTTTAAGTTTCTCATATAAAAATCGATTTTTCATAGAAAATATGAGTGATCACAGATTTTCATCCTTTTGGCTCTATCTCTACTGGTTTAGCTGTAAAATCGATTTTTAAGTTTCTAATATAAAAATCGATTTTTAATAGAATATGAGTGATCACAGATTTTCATCCTTTTGGCTCTATCTCTACTGGTTTAGCTATAAAGTCGATTTTTAAGTTTCTCATATAAAAATCGATTTTTCATAGAAAATATGGGTGATCACAGATTTTCATCCTTTTGCCTCTATCTCTACTGGTTTAGCTGTAAAATCGATTTTTAAGTTTCTCATTAAAAAATCGATTTTTCATAGAAAATATGAGTGATCACAGATTTTCATCCTTTTGGCTCCATCTCTACTGGTTTAGCTATAAAATCGATTTTTAAGTTTCTCATATAAAAATCGATTTTTCATAGAAAATATGAGTGATCACAGATTTTCATCCTTTTGGCTCTATCTCTACTGGTTTAGCTGTAAAATCGATTTTTAAGTTTCTCATATAAAAATCGATTTTTCATAGAAAATACGAGTGATCACAGATTTTCATCCTTTTGGCTCTATCTCTACTGGTTTAGCTATAAAGTCGATTTTTAAGTTTCTCATATAAAAATCGATTTTTCATAGAAAATATGGGTGATCACAGATTTTCATCCTTTTGGCTCTATCTCTACTGGTTTAGCTATAAAATCGATTTTTAAGTTTCTAATATAAAAATCGATTTTTAATAGAATATGAGTGATCACAGATTTTCATCCTTTTGGCTCTATCTCTACTGGTTTAGCTATAAAGTCGATTTTTAAGTTTCTCATATAAAAATCGATTTTTCATAGAAAATATGGGTGATCACAGATTTTCATCCTTTTGCCTCTATCTCTACTGGTTTAGCTGTAAAATCGATTTTTAAGTTTCTCATTAAAAAATCGATTTTTCATAGAAAATATGAGTGATCACAGATTTTCATCCTTTTGGCTCCATCTCTACTGGTTTAGCTATAAAATCGATTTTTAAGTTTCTCATATAAAAATCGATTTTTCATAGAAAATATGGGTGATCACAGATTTTCATCCTTTTGGCTCTATCTCTACTGGTTTAGCTGTAAAATCGATTTTTAAGTTTCTCATATAAAAATCGATTTTTCATAGAAAATACGAGTGATCACAGATTTTCATCCTTTTGGCTCTATCTCTACTGGTTTAGCTGTAAAATCGATTTTTAAGTTTCTCATATAAAAATCGATTTTTCATAGAAAATACGAGTGATCACAGATTTTCATCCTTTTGGCTCTATCTCTACTGGTTTAGCTATAAAGTCGATTTTTAAGTTTCTCATATAAAAATCGATTTTTCATAGAAAATATGGGTGATCACAGATTTTCATCCTTTTGGCTCTATCTCTACTGGTTTAGCTGTAAAATCGATTTTTAAGTTTCTCATATAAAAATCGATTTTTCATAGAAAATACGAGTGATCACAGATTTTCATCCTTTTGGCTCTATCTCTCTGGTTTAGCTATAAAGTCGATTTTTAAGTTTCTCATATAAAAATCGATTTTTCATAGAAAATATGCGTGATCACAGATTTTCATCCTTTTGGCTCTATCTCTACTGGTTTAGCTATAAAATCGATTTTTAAGTTTCTAATATAAAAATCGATTTTTAATAGAATATGAGTGATCACAGATTTTCATCCTTTTGGCTCTATCTCTACTGGTTTAGCTATAAAGTCGATTTTTAAGTTTCTCATATAAAAATCGATTTTTCATAGAAAATATGGGTGATCACAGATTTTCATCCTTTTGGCTCTATCTCTACTGGTTTAGCTGTAAAATCCATTTTTAAGTTTCTCATATAAAAATCGATTTTTCATAGAAAATACGAGTGACCACAGATTTTCATCCTTTTGGCTCTATCTCTACTGGTTTAGCTATAAAGTCGATTTTTAAGTTTCTCATTTAAAAATCGATTTTTCATAGAAAATATGGGTGATCACAGATTTTCATCCTTTTGGCTCTATCTCTACTGGTTTAGCTGTAAAATCCATTTTTAAGTTTCTCATATAAAAATCGATTTTTCATAGAAAATACGAGTGACCACAGATTTTCATCCTTTTGGCTCTATCTCTACTGGTTTAGCTATAAAATCGATTTTTAAGTTTTTCATCTAAAAATCGATTTTTCATAGAAAATATGAGTGATCACAGATTTTCATCCTTTTGGCTCTATCTCTACTGGTTTAGCTATAAAATCGATTTTTAAGTTTCTCATTAAAAAATCGATTTTTCATAGAAAATATGAGTGGTCACAGATTTTCATCCTTTTGGCTCTATCTATACTGGTTTAGCTATAAAATCGATTTTTAAGTTTCTCATATAAAAATCGATTTTTCATAGAAAATACGAGTGATCACAGATTTTCATCCTTTTGGCTCTATCTATACTGGTTTAGCTATAAAATCGATTTTTAAGTTTTTCATATAAAAATCGATTTTTCATAGTAAATATGAGTGATCACAGATTTTCATCCTTTTGGCTGTATCTCTACTGGTTTAGCTATAAAATCGATTTTTAAGTTTTTCATCTAAAAATTGATTTTTCATAGAAAATATGAGTGATCACAGATTTTCATCCTTTTGGCTCTATCTCTACTGGTTTAGCTATAAAATCGATTTTTAAGTTTCTCATATAAAAATCGATTTTTCATAGAAAATACGAGTGATCACAGATTTTCATCCTTTTGGCTCTATCTATACTGGTTTAGCTATAAAATCGATTTATAAGTTTTTCATATAAAAATCGATTTTTCATAGTAAATATGAGTGATCACAGATTTTCATCCTTTTGGCTGTATCTCTACTGGTTTAGCTATAAAATCGATTTTTAAGTTTCTCATATAAAAATCGATTTTTCATAGAAAATACGAGTGATCACAGATTTTCATCCTTTTGGCTCTATCTATACTGGTATAGCTATAAAATCGATTTTTAAGTTTCTCATATAAAAATCGATTTTTCATAGAAAATACGAGTGATCACAGATTTTCATCCTTTTGGCTCTATCTATACTGGTTTAGCTATAAAATCGATTTATAAGTTTTTCATATAAAAATCGATTTTTCATAGAAAATATGAGTGATCACAGATTTTCATCCTTTTGGCTGTATCTCTACTGGTTTAGCTATAAAATCGATTTTTAAGTTTCTCATATAAAAATCGATTTTTCATAGAAAATATGAGTGATCACAGATTTTCATCCTTTTGGCTCTATCTATACTGGTTTAGCTATAAAATCGATTTTTAAGTTTTTCATATAAAAATCGATTTTTCATAGAAAATATGAGTGATCACAGATTTTCATCCTTTTGGCTCTATCTATACTGGTTTAGCTATAAAATCGATTTTTAAGTTTTTCATATAAAAATCGATTTTTCATAGAAAATATGAGTGATCACAGATTTTCATCCTTTTGGCTCCATCTCTACTGGTTTAGCTATAAAATCGATTTTTAAGTTTTTCATCTAAAAATCGATTTTTCATAGAAAATATGAGTGATCACAGATTTTCATCCTTTTGGCTCTAACTCTACTGGTTTAGCTATAAAATCGATTTTAAAGTTTTTCATCTAAAAATCGATTTTTCATAGAAAATATGAGTGATCACAGATTTTCATCCTTTTGGCTCCATCTCTACTGGTTTAGCTGTAAAATCCATTTTTAAGTTTCTCATATAAAAATCGATTTTTTATAGAAAATACGAGTGACCACAGATTTTCATCCTTTTGGCTCTATCTCTACTGGTTTAGCTATAAAGTCGATTTTTAAGTTTCTCATATAAAAATCGATTTTTCATAGAAAATATGGGTGATCACAGATTTTCATCCTTTTGCCTCTATCTCTACTGGTTTAGCTGTAAAATCGATTTTTAAGTTTCTCATATAAAAATCGATTTTTCATAGAAAATACGAGTGATCACAGATTTTCATCCTTTTGTCTCTATCTCTACTGGTTTAGCTGTAAAATCGATTTTTAAGTTTCTTATATAAAAATCGATTTTTCATAGAAAATATGAGTGATCACAGATTTTCATCCTTTTGGCTCTATCTCTACTGGTTTAGCTGTAAAATCGATTTTTAAGTTTTTCATATAAAAATCGATTTTTCATAGAAAATATGAGTGATCACAGATTTTCATCCTTTTGGCTCCATCTCTACTGGTTTAGCTATAAAATCGATTTTTAAGTTTTTCATCTAAAAATCGATTTTTCATAGAAAATATGAGTGATCACAGATTTTCATCCTTTTGGCTCTAACTCTACTGGTTTAGCTATAAAATCGATTTTTAAGTTTTTCATCTAAAAATCGATTTTTCATAGAAAATATGAGTGATCACAGATTTTCATCCTTTTGGCTCCATCTCTACTGGTTTAGCTATAAAATCGATTTTTAAGTTTCTCATATAAAAATCGATTTCTCATAGAAAATACGAGTGACCACAGATTTTCATCCTTTTGGCTCTATCTCTACTGGTTTAGCTATAAAGTCGATTTTTAAGTTTCTCATATAAAAATCGATTTTTCATAGAAAATATGGGTGATCACAGATTTTCATCCTTTTGCCTCTATCTCTACTGGTTTAGCTGTAAAATCGATTTTTAAGTTTCTCATATAAAAATTGATTTTTCATAGAAAATACGAGTGATCACAGATTTTCATCCTTTTGTCTCTATCTCTACTGGTTTAGCTGTAAAATCGATTTTTAAGTTTCTTATATAAAAATCGATTTTTCATAGAAAATATGAGTGATCACAGATTTTCATCCTTTTGGCTCTATCTCTACTGGTTTAGCTGTAAAATCGATTTTTAAGTTTTTCATCTAAAAATCGATTTTTCATAGAAAATATGAGTGATCACAGATTTTCATCCTTTTGGCTCCATCTCTACTGGTTTAGCTGTAAAATCCATTTTTAAGTTTCTCATATAAAAATCGATTTTTCATAGAAAATACGAGTGATCACAGATTTTCATCCTTTTGGCTCTATCTCTACTGGTTTAGCTATAAAGTCGATTTTTAAGTTTCTCATATAAAAATCGATTTTTCATAGAAAATATGGGTGATCACAGATTTTCATCCTTTTGGCTCTATCTCTACTGGTTTAGCTATAAAGTCGATTTTTAAGTTTCTCATATAAAAATCGATTTTTCATAGAAAATATGGGTGATCACAGATTTTCATCCTTTTGGCTCTATCTCTACTGGTTTAGCTATAAAGTCGATTTTTAAGTTTCTCATATAAAAATCGATTTTTCATAGAAAATATGGGTGATCACAGATTTTCATCCTTTTGCCTCTATCTCTACTGGTTTAGCTGTAAAATCGATTTTTAAGTTTCTCATTAAAAAATCGATTTTTCATAGAAAATATGAGTGATCACAGATTTTCATCCTTTTGGCTCCATCTCTACTGGTTTAGCTGTAAAATCGATTTTTAAATTTCTCATATAAAAATCGATTTTTCATAGAAAATACGAGTGATCACAGATTTTCATCCTTTTGGCTCTATCTCTACTGGTTTAGCTATAAAATCGATTTTTAAGTTTTTCATCTAAAAATCGATTTTTCATAGAAAATATGAGTGATCACAGATTTTCATCCTTTTGGCTCTATCTCTACTGGTTTAGCTGTAAAATCGATTTTTAAGTTTTTCATCTAAAAATCGATTTTTCATAGAAAATATGAGTGATCACAGATTTTCATCCTTTTGGCTCCATCTCTACTGGTTTAGCTGTAAAATCCATTTTTAAGTTTCTCATATAAAAATCGATTTTTCATAGAAAATATGGGTGATCACAGATTTTCATCCTTTTGCCTCTATCTCTACTGGTTTAGCTGTAAAATCGATTTTTAAGTTTCTCATTAAAAAATCGATTTTTCATAGAAAATATGAGTGATCACAGATTTTCATCCTTTTGGCTCCATCTCTACTGGTTTAGCTGTAAAATCGATTTTTAAATTTCTCATATAAAAATCGATTTTTCATAGAAAATACGAGTGATCACAGATTTTCATCCTTTTGGCTCTATCTCTACTGGTTTAGCTATAAAGTCGATTTTTAAGTTTCTCATATAAAAATCGATTTTTCATAGAAAATATGGGTGATCACAGATTTTCATCCTTTTGCCTCTATCTCTACTGGTTTAGCTGTAAAATCGATTTTTGAGTTTCTTATATAAAAATCGATTTTTCATAGAAAATATGAGTGATCACAGATTTTCATCCTTTTGGCTCTATCTCTACTGGTTTAGCTATAAAGTCGATTTTTAAGTTTCTCATATAAAAATCGATTTTTCATAGAAAATATGGGTGATCACAGATTTTCATCCTTTTGCCTCTATCTCTACTGGTTTAGCTGTAAAATCGATTTTTAAGTTTCTCATATAAAAATTGATTTTTCACAGAAAATATGAGTGGTCACAGATTTTCATCCTTTTGGCTCCATCTCTACTGGTTTAGCTATAAAGTCGATTTTTAAGTTTCTCATATAAAAATCGATTTTTCATAGAAAATATGGGTGATCACAGATTTTCATCCTTTTGCCTCTATCTCTACTGGTTTAGCTGTAAAATCGATTATTAAGTTTCTCATATAAAAATCGATTTTTCATAGAAAATACGAGTGATCACAGATTTTCATCCTTTTGCCTCTATCTCTACTGGTTTAGCTGTAAAAAGCGATTTTTAAGTTTCTCATATAAAAATCGATTTTTCATAGAAAATACGAGTGATCACAGATTTTCATCCTTTTGGCTCTAACTCTACTGGTTTAGCTATAAAATCGATTTTTAAGTTTCTCATATAAAAATCGATTTTTCATAGAAAATATGGGTGATCACAGATTTTCATCCTTTTGGCTCTATCTCTACTGGTTTAGCTATAAAATCGATTTTTAAGTTTCTAATATAAAAATCGATTTTTAATAGAATATGAGTGATCACAGATTTTCATCCTTTTGGCTCTATCTCTACTGGTTTAGCTATAAAGTCGATTTTTAAGTTTCTCATATAAAAATCGATTTTTCATAGAAAATATGGGTGAGCACAGATTTTCATCCTTTTGCCTCTATCTCTACTGGTTTAGCTGTAAAATCGATTTTTAAGTTTCTCATTAAAAGATCGATTTTTCATAGAAAATATGAGTGATCACAGATTTTCATCCTTTTGGCTCCATCTCTACTGGTTTAGCTATAAAATCGATTTTTAAGTTTCTCATATAAAAATCGATTTTTCATAGAAAATATGAGTGATCACAGATTTTCATCCTTTTGGCTCTATCTCTACTGGTTTAGCTGTAAAATCGATTTTTAAGTTTCTCATATAAAAATCGATTTTTCATAGAAAATACGAGTGATCACAGATTTTCATCCTTTTGGCTCTATCTCTACTGGTTTAGCTATAAAGTCGATTTTTAAGTTTCTCATATAAAAATCGATTTTTCATAGAAAATATGGGTGATCACAGATTTTCATCCTTTTGCCTCTATCTCTACTGGTTTAGCTGTAAAATCGATTTTTAAGTTTCTCATTAAAAAATCGATTTTTCATAGAAAATATGAGTGATCACAGATTTTCATCCTTTTGGCTCCATCTCTACTGGTTTAGCTATAAAATCGATTTTTAAGTTTCTCATATAAAAATCGATTTTTCGTAGAAAATATGAGTGATCACAGATTTTCATCCTTTTGGCTCTATCTCTACTGGTTTAGCTATAAAATCGATTTTTAAGTTTCTCATATAAAAATCGATTTTTCATAGAAAATATGGGTGATCACAGATTTTCATCCTTTTGCCTCTATCTCTACTGGTTTAGCTGTAAAATCGATTTTTGAGTTTCTTATATAAAAATCGATTTTTCATAGAAAATATGAGTGATCACAGATTTTCATCCTTTTGGCTCTATCTCTACTGGTTTAGCTATAAAGTCGATTTTTAAGTTTCTCATATAAAAATCGATTTTTCATAGAAAATATGGGTGATCACAGATTTTCATCCTTTTGCCTCTATCTCTACTGGTTTAGCTGTAAAATCGATTTTTAAGTTTCTCATATAAAAATTGATTTTTCACAGAAAATATGAGTGGTCACAGATTTTCATCCTTTTGGCTCCATCTCTACTGGTTTAGCTATAAAGTCGATTTTTAAGTTTCTCATATAAAAATCGATTTTTCATAGAAAATATGGGTGATCACAGATTTTCATCCTTTTGCCTCTATCTCTACTGGTTTAGCTGTAAAATCGATTATTAAGTTTCTCATATAAAAATCGATTTTTCATAGAAAATACGAGTGATCACAGATTTTCATCCTTTTGCCTCTATCTCTACTGGTTTAGCTGTAAAAAGCGATTTTTAAGTTTCTCATATAAAAATCGATTTTTCATAGAAAATACGAGTGATCACAGATTTTCATCCTTTTGGCTCTAACTCTACTGGTTTAGCTATAAAATCGATTTTTAAGTTTCTCATATAAAAATCGATTTTTCATAGAAAATATGGGTGATCACAGATTTTCATCCTTTTGGCTCTATCTCTACTGGTTTAGCTATAAAATCGATTTTTAAGTTTCTAATATAAAAATCGATTTTTAATAGAATATGAGTGATCACAGATTTTCATCCTTTTGGCTCTATCTCTACTGGTTTAGCTATAAAGTCGATTTTTAAGTTTCTCATATAAAAATCGATTTTTCATAGAAAATATGGGTGAGCACAGATTTTCATCCTTTTGCCTCTATCTCTACTGGTTTAGCTGTAAAATCGATTTTTAAGTTTCTCATTAAAAGATCGATTTTTCATAGAAAATATGAGTGATCACAGATTTTCATCCTTTTGGCTCCATCTCTACTGGTTTAGCTATAAAATCGATTTTTAAGTTTCTCATATAAAAATCGATTTTTCATAGAAAATATGAGTGATCACAGATTTTCATCCTTTTGGCTCTATCTCTACTGGTTTAGCTGTAAAATCGATTTTTAAGTTTCTCATATAAAAATCGATTTTTCATAGAAAATACGAGTGATCACAGATTTTCATCCTTTTGGCTCTATCTCTACTGGTTTAGCTATAAAGTCGATTTTTAAGTTTCTCATATAAAAATCGATTTTTCATAGAAAATATGGGTGATCACAGATTTTCATCCTTTTGCCTCTATCTCTACTGGTTTAGCTGTAAAATCGATTTTTAAGTTTCTCATTAAAAAATCGATTTTTCATAGAAAATATGAGTGATCACAGATTTTCATCCTTTTGGCTCCATCTCTACTGGTTTAGCTATAAAATCGATTTTTAAGTTTCTCATATAAAAATCGATTTTTCGTAGAAAATATGAGTGATCACAGATTTTCATCCTTTTGGCTCTATCTCTACTGGTTTAGCTATAAAATCGATTTTTAAGTTTCTCATATAAAAATCGATTTTTCATAGAAAATATGGGTGATCACAGATTTTCATCCTTTTGGCTCCATCTCTACTGGTTTAGCTATAAAATCGATTTTTAAGTTTCTCATATAAAAATCGATTTTTCATAGAAAATATGGGTGATCACAGATTTTCATCCTTTTGGCTCTATCTCTACTGGTTTAGCTATAAAATCGATTTTTAAGTTTCTAATATAAAAATCGATTTTTAATAGAATATGAGTGATCACAGATTTTCATCCTTTTGGCTCTATCTCTACTGGTTTAGCTGTAAAATCGATTTTTAAGTTTCTCATATAAAAATCGATTTTTCATAGAAAATACGAGTGATCACAGATTTTCATCCTTTTGGCTCTATCTCTACTGGTTTAGCTATAAAGTCGATTTTTAAGTTTCTCATATAAAAATCGATTTTTCATAGAAAATATGGGTGATCACAGATTTTCATCCTTTTGCCTCTATCTCTACTGGTTTAGCTGTAAAATCGATTTTTAAGTTTCTCATTAAAAAATCGATTTTTCATAGAAAATATGAGTGATCACAGATTTTCATCCTTTTGGCTCCATCTCTACTGGTTTAGCTATAAAATCGATTTTTAAGTTTCTCATATAAAAATCGATTTTTCGTAGAAAATATGAGTGATCACAGATTTTCATCCTTTTGGCTCTATCTCTACTGGTTTAGCTATAAAATCGATTTTTAAGTTTCTCATATAAAAATCGATTTTTCATAGAAAATATGGGTGATCACAGATTTTCATCCTTTTGCCTCTATCTCTACTGGTTTAGCTGTAAAATCGATTTTTGAGTTTCTTATATAAAAATCGATTTTTCATAGAAAATATGAGTGATCACAGATTTTCATCCTTTTGGCTCTATCTCTACTGGTTTAGCTATAAAGTCGATTTTTAAGTTTCTCATATAAAAATCGATTTTTCATAGAAAATATGGGTGATCACAGATTTTCATCCTTTTGCCTCTATCTCTACTGGTTTAGCTGTAAAATCGATTTTTAAGTTTCTCATATAAAAATTGATTTTTCACAGAAAATATGAGTGGTCACAGATTTTCATCCTTTTGGCTCCATCTCTACTGGTTTAGCTATAAAGTCGATTTTTAAGTTTCTCATATAAAAATCGATTTTTCATAGAAAATATGGGTGATCACAGATTTTCATCCTTTTGCCTCTATCTCTACTGGTTTAGCTGTAAAATCGATTATTAAGTTTCTCATATAAAAATCGATTTTTCATAGAAAATACGAGTGATCACAGATTTTCATCCTTTTGCCTCTATCTCTACTGGTTTAGCTGTAAAAAGCGATTTTTAAGTTTCTCATATAAAAATCGATTTTTCATAGAAAATACGAGTGATCACAGATTTTCATCCTTTTGGCTCTAACTCTACTGGTTTAGCTATAAAATCGATTTTTAAGTTTCTCATATAAAAATCGATTTTTCATAGAAAATATGGGTGATCACAGATTTTCATCCTTTTGGCTCTATCTCTACTGGTTTAGCTATAAAGTCGATTTTTAAGTTTCTCATATAAAAATCGATTTTTCATAGAAAATATGGGTGAGCACAGATTTTCATCCTTTTGCCTCTATCTCTACTGGTTTAGCTGTAAAATCGATTTTTAAGTTTCTCATTAAAAGATCGATTTTTCATAGAAAATATGAGTGATCACAGATTTTCATCCTTTTGGCTCCATCTCTACTGGTTTAGCTATAAAATCGATTTTTAAGTTTCTCATATAAAAATCGATTTTTCATAGAAAATATGAGTGATCACAGATTTTCATCCTTTTGGCTCTATCTCTACTGGTTTAGCTGTAAAATCGATTTTTAAGTTTCTCATATAAAAATCGATTTTTCATAGAAAATACGAGTGATCACAGATTTTCATCCTTTTGGCTCTATCTCTACTGGTTTAGCTATAAAGTCGATTTTTAAGTTTCTCATATAAAAATCGATTTTTCATAGAAAATATGGGTGATCACAGATTTTCATCCTTTTGCCTCTATCTCTACTGGTTTAGCTGTAAAATCGATTTTTGAGTTTCTTATATAAAAATCGATTTTTCATAGAAAATATGAGTGATCACAGATTTTCATCCTTTTGGCTCTATCTCTACTGGTTTAGCTATAAAGTCGATTTTTAAGTTTCTCATATAAAAATCGATTTTTCATAGAAAATATGGGTGATCACAGATTTTCATCCTTTTGCCTCTATCTCTACTGGTTTAGCTGTAAAATCGATTTTTAAGTTTCTCATATAAAAATTGATTTTTCACAGAAAATATGAGTGGTCACAGATTTTCATCCTTTTGGCTCCATCTCTACTGGTTTAGCTATAAAGTCGATTTTTAAGTTTCTCATATAAAAATCGATTTTTCATAGAAAATATGGGTGATCACAGATTTTCATCCGTTTGCCTCTATCTCTACTGGTTTAGCTGTAAAATCGATTATTAAGTTTCTCATATAAAAATCGATTTTTCATAGAAAATACGAGTGATCACAGATTTTCATCCTTTTGCCTCTATCTCTACTGGTTTAGCTGTAAAAAGCGATTTTTAAGTTTCTCATATAAAAATCGATTTTTCATAGAAAATACGAGTGATCACAGATTTTCATCCTTTTGGCTCTAACTCTACTGGTTTAGCTATAAAATCGATTTTTAAGTTTCTCATATAAAAATCGATTTTTCATAGAAAATATGGGTGATCACAGATTTTCATCCTTTTGGCTCTATCTCTACTGGTTTAGCTATAAAATCGATTTTTAAGTTTCTAATATAAAAATCGATTTTTAATAGAATATGAGTGATCACAGATTTTCATCCTTTTGGCTCTATCTCTACTGGTTTAGCTATAAAGTCGATTTTTAAGTTTCTCATATAAAAATCGATTTTTCATAGAAAATATGGGTGAGCACAGATTTTCATCCTTTTGCCTCTATCTCTACTGGTTTAGCTGTAAAATCGATTTTTAAGTTTCTCATTAAAAGATCGATTTTTCATAGAAAATATGAGTGATCACAGATTTTCATCCTTTTGGCTCCATCTCTACTGGTTTAGCTATAAAATCGATTTTTAAGTTTCTCATATAAAAATCGATTTTTCATAGAAAATATGAGTGATCACAGATTTTCATCCTTTTGGCTCTATCTCTACTGGTTTAGCTGTAAAATCGATTTTTAAGTTTCTCATATAAAAATCGATTTTTCATAGAAAATACGAGTGATCAAAGATTTTCATCCTTTTGGCTCTATCTCTACTGGTTTAGCTATAAAGTCGATTTTTAAGTTTCTCATATAAAAATCGATTTTTCATAGAAAATATGGGTGATCACAGATTTTCATCCTTTTGCCTCTATCTCTACTGGTTTAGCTGTAAAATCGATTTTTAAGTTTCTCATTAAAAAATCGATTTTTCATAGAAAATATGAGTGATCACAGATTTTCATCCTTTTGGCTCCATCTCTACTGGTTTAGCTATAAAATCGATTTTTAAGTTTCTCATATAAAAATCGATTTTTCGTAGAAAATATGAGTGATCACAGATTTTCATCCTTTTGGCTCTATCTCTACTGGTTTAGCTATAAAATCGATTTTTAAGTTTCTCATATAAAAATCGATTTTTCATAGAAAATATGGGTGATCACAGATTTTCATCCTTTTGGCTCCATCTCTACTGGTTTAGCTATAAAATCGATTTTTAAGTTTCTCATATAAAAATCGATTTTTCATAGAAAATATGGGTGATCACAGATTTTCATCCTTTTGGCTCTATCTCTACTGGTTTAGCTATAAAATCGATTTTTAAGTTTCTAATATAAAAATCGATTTTTAATAGAATATGAGTGATCACAGATTTTCATCCTTTTGGCTCTATCTCTACTGGTTTAGCTATAAAGTCGATTTTTAAGTTTCTCATATAAAAATCGATTTTTCATAGAAAATATGGGTGAGCACAGATTTTCATCCTTTTGCCTCTATCTCTACTGGTTTAGCTGTAAAATCGATTTTTAAGTTTCTCATTAAAAGATCGATTTTTCATAGAAAATATGAGTGATCACAGATTTTCATCCTTTTGGCTCCATCTCTACTGGTTTAGCTATAAAATCGATTTTTAAGTTTCTCATATAAAAATCGATTTTTCATAGAAAATATGAGTGATCACAGATTTTCATCCTTTTGGCTCTATCTCTACTGGTTTAGCTGTAAAATCGATTTTTAAGTTTCTCATATAAAAATCGATTTTTCATAGAAAATACGAGTGATCACAGATTTTCATCCTTTTGGCTCTATCTCTACTGGTTTAGCTATAAAGTCGATTTTTAAGTTTCTCATATAAAAATCGATTTTTCATAGAAAATATGGGTGATCACAGATTTTCATCCTTTTGCCTCTATCTCTACTGGTTTAGCTGTAAAATCGATTTTTAAGTTTCTCATTAAAAAATCGATTTTTCATAGAAAATATGAGTGATCACAGATTTTCATCCTTTTGGCTCCATCTCTACTGGTTTAGCTATAAAATCGATTTTTAAGTTTCTCATATAAAAATCGATTTTTCGTAGAAAATATGAGTGATCACAGATTTTCATCCTTTTGGCTCTATCTCTACTGGTTTAGCTATAAAATCGATTTTTAAGTTTCTCATATAAAAATCGATTTTTCATAGAAAATATGAGTGATCACAGATTTTCATCCTTTTGCCTCTATCTCTACTGGTTTAGCTGTAAAATCGATTTTTGAGTTTCTTATATAAAAATCGATTTTTCATAGAAAATATGAGTGATCACAGATTTTCATCCTTTTGGCTCTATCTCTACTGGTTTAGCTATAAAGTCGATTTTTAAGTTTCTCATATAAAAATCGATTTTTCATAGAAAATATGGGTGATCACAGATTTTCATCCTTTTGCCTCTATCTCTACTGGTTTAGCTGTAAAATCGATTTTTAAGTTTCTCATATAAAAATTGATTTTTCACAGAAAATATGAGTGGTCACAGATTTTCATCCTTTTGGCTCCATCTCTACTGGTTTAGCTATAAAGTCGATTTTTAAGTTTCTCATATAAAAATCGATTTTTCATAGAAAATATGGGTGATCACAGATTTTCATCCGTTTGCCTCTATCTCTACTGGTTTAGCTGTAAAATCGATTATTAAGTTTCTCATATAAAAATCGATTTTTCATAGAAAATACGAGTGATCACAGATTTTCATCCTTTTGCCTCTATCTCTACTGGTTTAGCTGTAAAAAGCGATTTTTAAGTTTCTCATATAAAAATCGATTTTTCATAGAAAATACGAGTGATCACAGATTTTCATCCTTTTGGCTCTAACTCTACTGGTTTAGCTATAAAATCGATTTTTAAGTTTCTCATATAAAAATCGATTTTTCATAGAAAATATGGGTGATCACAGATTTTCATCCTTTTGGCTCTATCTCTACTGGTTTAGCTATAAAATCGATTTTTAATAGAATATGAGTGATCACAGATTTTCATCCTTTTGGCTCTATCTCTACTGGTTTAGCTATAAAGTCGATTTTTAAGTTTCTCATATAAAAATCGATTTTTCATAGAAAATATGGGTGAGCACAGATTTTCATCCTTTTGCCTCTATCTCTACTGGTTTAGCTGTAAAATCGATTTTTAAGTTTCTCATTAAAAGATCGATTTTTCATAGAAAATATGAGTGATCACAGATTTTCATCCTTTTGGCTCCATCTCTACTGGTTTAGCTATAAAATCGATTTTTAAGTTTCTCATATAAAAATCGATTTTTCATAGAAAATATGAGTGATCACAGATTTTCATCCTTTTGGCTCTATCTCTACTGGTTTAGCTGTAAAATCGATTTTTAAGTTTCTCATATAAAAATCGATTTTTCATAGAAAATACGAGTGATCACAGATTTTCATCCTTTTGGCTCTATCTCTACAGGTTTAGCTATAAAGTCGATTTTTAAGTTTCTCATATAAAAATCGATTTTTCATAGAAAATATGGGTGATCACAGATTTTCATCCTTTTGCCTCTATCTCTACTGGTTTAGCTGTAAAATCGATTTTTAAGTTTCTCATTAAAAAATCGATTTTTCATAGAAAATATGAGTGATCACAGATTTTCATCCTTTTGGCTCCATCTCTACTGGTTTAGCTATAAAATCGATTTTTAAGTTTCTCATATAAAAATCGATTTTTCGTAGAAAATATGAGTGATCACAGATTTTCATCCTTTTGGCTCTATCTCTACTGGTTTAGCTATAAAATCGATTTTTAAGTTTCTCATATAAAAATCGATTTTTCATAGAAAATATGGGTGATCACAGATTTTCATCCTTTTGCCTCTATCTCTACTGGTTTAGCTGTAAAATCGATTTTTAAGTTTCTCATTAAAAGATCGATTTTTCATAGAAAATATGAGTGATCACAGATTTTCATCCTTTTGGCTCCATCTCTACTGGTTTAGCTATAAAATCGATTTTTAAGTTTCTCATATAAAAATCGATTTTTCATAGAAAATATGAGTGATCACAGATTTTCATCCTTTTGGCTCTATCTCTACTGGTTTAGCTGTAAAATCGATTTTTAAGTTTCTCATATAAAAATCGATTTTTCATAGAAAATACGAGTGATCACAGATTTTCATCCTTTTGGCTCTATCTCTACTGGTTTAGCTATAAAGTCGATTTTTAAGTTTCTCATATAAAAATCGATTTTTCATAGAAAATATGGGTGATCACAGATTTTCATCCTTTTGCCTCTATCTCTACTGGTTTAGCTGTAAAATCGATTTTTAAGTTTCTCATTAAAAAATCGATTTTTCATAGAAAATATGAGTGATCACAGATTTTCATCCTTTTGGCTCCATCTCTACTGGTTTAGCTATAAAATCGATTTTTAAGTTTCTCATATAAAAATCGATTTTTCGTAGAAAATATGAGTGATCACAGATTTTCATCCTTTTGGCTCTATCTCTACTGGTTTAGCTATAAAATCGATTTTTAAGTTTCTCATATAAAAATCGATTTTTCATAGAAAATACGAGTGATCACAGATTTTCATCCTTTTGGCTCTATCTCTACTGGTTTAGCTATAAAGTCGATTTTTAAGTTTCTCATATAAAAATCGATTTTTCATAGAAAATATGGGTGATCACAGATTTTCATCCTTTTGGCTCTATCTCTACTGGTTTAGCTGTAAAATCGATTTTTAAATTTCTCATTAAAAAATCGATTTTTCATAGAAAATATGAGTGATCACAGATTTTCATCCTTTTGGCTCCATCTCTACTGGTTTAGCTATAAAATCGATTTTTAAGTTTCTCATATAAAAATCGATTTTTCATAGAAAATATGAGTGATCACAGATTTTCATCCTTTTGGCTCTATCTCTACTGGTTTAGCTATAAAGTCGATTTTTAAGTTTCTCATATAAAAATCGATTTTTCATAGAAAATATGGGTGATCACAGATTTTCATCCTTTTGGCTCTATCTCTACTGGTTTAGCTATAAAATCGATTTTTAAGTTTCTCATATAAAAATCGATTTTTCATAGAAAATATGGGTGATCACAGATTTTCATCCTTTTGCCTCTATCTCTACTGGTTTAGCTGTAAAATCGATTTTTAAGTTTCTCATTAAAAAATCGATTTTTCATAGAAAATATGAGTGATCACAGATTTTCATCCTTTTGGCTCCATCTCTACTGGTTTAGCTATAAAATCGATTTTTAAGTTTCTCATATAAAAAGCGATTTTTCATAGAAAATATGAGTGATCACAGATTTTCATCCTTTTGGCTCTATCTCTACTGGTTTAGCTGTAAAATCGATTTTTAAGTTTCTCATATAAAAATCGATTTTTCATAGAAAATACGAGTGATCACAGATTTTCATCCTTTTGGCTCTATCTCTACAGGTTTAGCTATAAAGTCGATTTTTAAGTTTCTCATATGAAAATCGATTTTTCATAGAAAATATGGGTGATCACAGATTTTCATCCTTTTGGCTCTATCTCTACTGGTTTAGCTATAAAATCGATTTTTAAGTTTCTAATATAAAAATCGATTTTTAATAGAATATGAGTGATCACAGATTTTCATCCTTTTGGCTCTATCTCTACTGGTTTAGCTATAAAGTCGATTTTTAAGTTTCTCATATAAAAATCGATTTTTCATAGAAAATATGGGTGAGCACAGATTTTCATCCTTTTGCCTCTATCTCTACTGGTTTAGCTGTAAAATCGATTTTTAAGTTTCTCATTAAAAGATCGATTTTTCATAGAAAATATGAGTGATCACAGATTTTCATCCTTTTGGCTCCATCTCTACTGGTTTAGCTATAAAATCGATTTTTAAGTTTCTCATATAAAAATCGATTTTTCATAGAAAATATGAGTGATCACAGATTTTCATCCTTTTGGCTCTATCTCTACTGGTTTAGCTGTAAAATCGATTTTTAAGTTTCTCATATAAAAATCGATTTTTCATAGAAAATACGAGTGATCACAGATTTTCATCCTTTTGGCTCTATCTCTACTGGTTTAGCTATAAAGTCGATTTTTAAGTTTCTCATATAAAAATCGATTTTTCATAGAAAATATGGGTGATCACAGATTTTCATCCTTTTGCCTCTATCTCTACTGGTTTAGCTGTAAAATCGATTTTTAAGTTTCTCATTAAAAAATCGATTTTTCATAGAAAATATGAGTGATCACAGATTTTCATCCTTTTGGCTCCATCTCTACTGGTTTAGCTATAAAATCGATTTTTAAGTTTCTCATATAAAAATCGATTTTTCGTAGAAAATATGAGTGATCACAGATTTTCATCCTTTTGGCTCTATCTCTACTGGTTTAGCTATAAAATCGATTTTTAAGTTTCTCATATAAAAATCGATTTTTCATAGAAAATATGGGTGATCACAGATTTTCATCCTTTTGCCTCTATCTCTACTGGTTTAGCTGTAAAATCGATTTTTAAGTTTCTCATTAAAAGATCGATTTTTCATAGAAAATATGAGTGATCACAGATTTTCATCCTTTTGGCTCCATCTCTACTGGTTTAGCTATAAAATCGATTTTTAAGTTTCTCATATAAAAATCGATTTTTCATAGAAAATATGAGTGATCACAGATTTTCATCCTTTTGGCTCTATCTCTACTGGTTTAGCTGTAAAATCGATTTTTAAGTTTCTCATATAAAAATCGATTTTTCATAGAAAATACGAGTGATCACAGATTTTCATCCTTTTGGCTCTATCTCTACTGGTTTAGCTATAAAGTCGATTTTTAAGTTTCTCATATAAAAATCGATTTTTCATAGAAAATATGGGTGATCACAGATTTTCATCCTTTTGCCTCTATCTCTACTGGTTTAGCTGTAAAATCGATTTTTAATTTTCTCATTAAAAAATCGATTTTTCATAGAAAATATGAGTGATCACAGATTTTCATCCTTTTGGCTCCATCTCTACTGGTTTAGCTATAAAATCGATTTTTAAGTTTCTCATATAAAAATCGATTTTTCGTAGAAAATATGAGTGATCACAGATTTTCATCCTTTTGGCTCTATCTCTACTGGTTTAGCTATAAAATCGATTTTTAAGTTTCTCATATAAAAATCGATTTTTCATAGAAAATACGAGTGATCACAGATTTTCATCCTTTTGGCTCTATCTCTACTGGTTTAGCTATAAAGTCGATTTTTAAGTTTCTCATATAAAAATCGATTTTTCATAGAAAATATGGGTGATCACAGATTTTCATCCTTTTGGCTCTATCTCTACTGGTTTAGCTGTAAAATCGATTTTTAAATTTCTCATTAAAAAATCGATTTTTCATAGAAAATATGAGTGATCACAGATTTTCATCCTTTTGGCTCCATCTCTACTGGTTTAGCTATAAAATCGATTTTTAAGTTTCTCATATAAAAATCGATTTTTCGTAGAAAATATGAGTGATCACAGATTTTCATCCTTTTGGCTCTATCTCTACTGGTTTAGCTATAAAATCGATTTTTAAGTTTCTCATATAAAAATCGATTTTTCATAGAAAATATGAGTGATCACAGATTTTCATCCTTTTGGCTCTATCTCTACTGGTTTAGCTATAAAGTCGATTTTTAAGTTTCTCATATAAAAATCGATTTTTCATAGAAATATGGGTGATCACAGATTTTCATCCTTTTGGCTCTATCTCTACTGGTTTAGCTATAAAATCGATTTTTAAGTTTCTCATATAAAAATCGATTTTTCATAGAAAATATGGGTGATCACAGATTTTCATCCTTTTGCCTCTATCTCTACTGGTTTAGCTGTAAAATCGATTTTTAAGTTTCTCATTAAAAAATCGATTTTTCATAGAAAATATGAGTGATCACAGATTTTCATCCTTTTGGCTCCATCTCTACTGGTTTAGCTATAAAATCGATTTTTAAGTTTCTCATATAAAAAGCGATTTTTCATAGAAAATATGAGTGATCACAGATTTTCATCCTTTTGGCTCTATCTCTACTGGTTTAGCTGTAAAATCGATTTTTAAGTTTCTCATATAAAAATCGATTTTTCATAGAAAATACGAGTGATCACAGATTTTCATCCTTTTGGCTCTATCTCTACAGGTTTAGCTATAAAGTCGATTTTTAAGTTTCTCATATGAAAATCGATTTTTCATAGAAAATATGGGTGATCACAGATTTTCATCCTTTTGGCTCTATCTCTACTGGTTTAGCTATAAAATCTATTTTTAAGTTTCTAATATAAAAATCGATTTTTAATAGAATATGAGTGATCACAGATTTTCATCCTTTTGGCTCTATCTCTACTGGTTTAGCTATAAAGTCGATTTTTAAGTTTCTCATATAAAAATCGATTTTTCATAGAAAATATGGGTGATCACAGATTTTCATCCTTTTGCCTCTATCTCTACTGGTTTAGCTGTAAAATCGATTTTTAAGTTTCTCATTAAAAGATCGATTTTTCATAGAAAATATGAGTGATCACAGATTTTCATCCTTTTGGCTCCATCTCTACTGGTTTAGCTATAAAATCGATTTTTAAGTTTCTCATATAAAAATCGATTTTTCATAGAAAATATGAGTGATCACAGATTTTCATCCTTTTGGCTCTATCTCTACTGGTTTAGCTGTAAAATCGATTTTTAAGTTTCTCATATAAAAATCGATTTTTCATAGAAAATACGAGTGATCACAGATTTTCATCCTTTTGGCTCTATCTCTACTGGTTTAGCTATAAAGTCGATTTTTAAGTTTCTCATATAAAAATCGATTTTTCATAGAAAATATGGGTGATCACAGATTTTCATCCTTTTGGCTCTATCTCTACTGGTTTAGCTATAAAATCGATTTTTAAGTTTCTAATATAAAAATCGATTTTTAATAGAATATGAGTGATCACAGATTTTCATCCTTTTGGCTCTATCTCTACTGGTTTAGCTATAAAGTCGATTTTTAAGTTTCTCATATAAAAATCGATTTTTCATAGAAAATATGGGTGATCACAGATTTTCATCCTTTTGCCTCTATCTCTACTGGTTTAGCTGTAAAATCGATTTTTAAGTTTCTCATTAAAAAATCGATTTTTCATAGAAAATATGAGTGATCACAGATTTTCATCCTTTGGCTCCATCTCTACTGGTTTAGCTATAAAATCGATTTTTAAGTTTCTCATATAAAAATCGATTTTTCATAGAAAATATGAGTGATCACAGATTTTCATCCTTTGGCTCTATCTCTACTGGTTTAGCTGTAAAATCGATTTTTAAGTTTCTCATTAAAAAATCGATTTTTCATAGAACATATGAGTGATCACAGATTTTCATCCTTTTGGCTCCATCTCTACTGGTTTAGCTATAAAATCGATTTTTAAGTTTCTCATATAAAAATCGATTTTTCGTAGAAAATATGAGTGATCACAGATTTTCATCCTTTTGGCTCTATCTCTACTGGTTTAGCTATAAAATCGATTTTTAAGTTTCTCATATAAAAATCGATTTTTAATAGAATATGAGTGATCACAGATTTTCATCCTTTTGGCTCTATCTCTACTGGTTTAGCTATAAAATCGATTTTTAAGTTTTTCATCTAAAAATCGATTTTTCATAGAAAATATGAGTGATCACAGATTTTCATCCTTTTGGCTCTAACTCTACTGGTTTAGCTATAAAATCGATTTTTAAGTTTCTCATTAAAAAATCGATTTTTCATATAAAATATAAGTGATCACAGATTTTCATCCTTTTGGCTCTATCTCTACTGGTTTAGCTATAAAATCGACTTTTAAGTTTCTCATATAAAAATCGATTTTTCATA
Source organism: Protocalliphora azurea (assembly GCA_932274085.1). NCBI lineage: Eukaryota > Metazoa > Arthropoda > Insecta > Diptera > Calliphoridae > Protocalliphora > Protocalliphora azurea. The sequence continues at coordinate 122,356,994 of OW026520.1, read as the reverse complement.
GAAAATACGAGTGATCACAGATTTTCATCCTTTTGGCTCTATCTCTACTGGTTTAGCTGTAAAATCGTTTTTAAGTTTCTCATATAAAAATCGATTTTTCATAGAAAATATGGGTGATCACAGATTTTCATCCTTTTGGCTCTATCTCTACTGGTTTAGCTATAAAATCGATTTTTAAGTTTCTCATATAAAAATCGATTTTTCATAGAAAATACGAGTGATCACAGATTTTCATCCTTTTGGCTCTATCTCTACTGGTTTAGCTGTAAAATCGATTTTTAAGTTTCTCATATAAAAATCGATTTTTCATAGAAAATATGGGTGATCACAGATTTTCATCCTTTTGGCTCCATCTCTACTGGTTTAGCTGTAAAATCGATTTTTAAGTTTCTCATATAAAAATCGATTTTTCATAGAAAATATGAGTGATCACAGATTTTCATCCTTTTGGCTCTATCTCTACTGGTTTAGCTATAAAATCGATTTTTAAGTTTTTCATCTAAAAATCGATTTTTCATAGAAAATATAAGTGATCACAGATTTTCTTCCTTTTGGCTCTAACTCTACTGGTTTAGCTATAAAATCGATTTTTAAGTTTCTCATATAAAAATCGATTTTTCATACAATATGAGTGATCACAGATTTTCATCCTTTTGGCTCTATCTCTACTGGTTTAGCTGTAAAATCGATTTTTAAGTTTCTCATTAAAAAATCGATTTTTCATAGAAAATATGAGTGATCACAGATTTTCATCCTTTTGGCTCTAACTCTACTGGTTTAGCTATAAAATCGATTTTTAAGTTTTTCATTAAAAAATCGATTTTTGGTAGTGAATATGAGTGATCACAGATTTTCATCTTTTTGGCTTTATCTCTACTGGTTTAGCCATAAAATCGATTTTTAAGTTTCTCATATAAAAATCGATTTTTGGTAGTGAATATGAGTGATCACAGATTTTCATCGATTTTTCATAGAAAATACGAGTGATCACAGATTTTCATCCTTTTGGCTCTATCTCTACTGGTTTAGCTGTAAAATCGATTTTTAAGTTTCTCATATAAAAATCGATTTTTCATAGAATATGAGTGATCACAGATTTTCATCCTTTTGGCTCTATCTCTACTGGTTTAGCTATAAAATCGATTTTTAAGTTTCTCATATAAAAATCGATTTTTCATAGAAAATACGAGTGATCACAGATTTTCATCCTTTTGGCTCTATCTCTACTGGTTTAGCTGTAAAATCGATTTTTAAGTTTCTCATATAAAAATCGATTTTTCATAGAAAATATGGGTGATCACAGATTTTCATCCTTTTGGCTCCATCTCTACTGGTTTAGCTATAAAATCGATTTTTAAGTTTCTCATATAAAAATCGATTTTTCGTAGAAAATATGAGTGATCACAGATTTTCATCCTTTTGGCTCTATCTCTACTGGTTTAGCTATAAAATCGATTTTTAAGTTTTTCATCTAAAAATCGATTTTTCATAGAAAATATAAGTGATCACAGATTTTCTTCCTTTTGGCTCTAACTCTACTGGTTTAGCTATAAAATCGATTTTTAAGTTTCTCATATAAAAATCGATTTTTCATACAATATGAGTGATCACAGATTTTCATCCTTTTGGCTCTATCTCTACTGGTTTAGCTGTAAAATCGATTTTTAAGTTTCTCATTAAAAAATCGATTTTTCATAGAAAATATGAGTGATCACAGATTTTCATCCTTTTGGCTCTAACTCTACTGGTTTAGCTATAAAATCGATTTTTAAGTTTTTCATTAAAAAATCGATTTTTGGTAGTGAATATGAGTGATCACAGATTTTCATCTTTTTGGCTTTATCTCTACTGGTTTAGCCATAAAATCGATTTTTAAGTTTCTCATATAAAAATCGATTTTTGGTAGTGAATATGAGTGATCACAGATTTTCATCCTTTTGGCTTTATCTCTACTGGTTTAGCCATAAAATCGATTTTTAAGTTTCTCATATAAAAATCGATTTTTGGTAGTGAATATGAGTGATCACAGATTTTCATCCTTTTGGCTCTATCTCTACTGGTTTAGCTGTAAAATCGATTTTTAAGTTTCTCATATAAAAATCGATTTTTCATAGAAAACACGAGTGATCACAGATTTTCATCCTTTTGGCTCTATCTCTACTGGTTTAGCTATAAAATCGATTTTTAAGTTTCTCATATAAAAATCGATTTTTCATAGAAAATACGAGTGATCACAGATTTTCATCCTTTTGGCTCTATCTCTACTGGTTTAGCTATAAAGTCGATTTTTAAGTTTCTCATATAAAAATCGATTTTTCATAGAAAATATGGGTGATCACAGATTTTCATCCTTTTGGCTCTATCTCTACTGGTTTAGCTGTAAAATCGATTTTTAAGTTTCTCATTAAAAAATCGATTTTTCATAGAAAATATGAGTGATCACAGATTTTCATCCTTTTGGCTCCATCTCTACTGGTTTAGCTATAAAATCGATTTTTAAGTTTCTCATATAAAAATCGATTTTTCATAGAAAATATGAGTGATCACAGATTTTCATCCTTTTGGCTCTATCTCTACTGGTTTAGCTGTAAAATCGATTTTTAAGTTTCTCATATAAAAATCGATTTTTCATAGAAAATATGGGTGATCACAGATTTTCATCCTTTTGGCTCTATCTCTACTGGTTTAGCTATAAAATCGATTTTTAAGTTTCTAATATAAAAATCGATTTTTAATAGAATATGAGTGATCACAGATTTTCATCCTTTTGGCTCTATCTCTACTGGTTTAGCTATAAAATCGATTTTTAAGTTTCTCATATAAAAATCGATTTTTCATAGAAAATATGGGTGATCACAGATTTTCATCCTTTTGGCTCCATCTCTACTGGTTTAGCTATAAAATCGATTTTTAAGTTTCTCATATAAAAAGCGATTTTTCATAGAAAATATGAGTGATCACAGATTTTCATCCTTTTGGCTCTATCTCTACTGGTTTAGCTGTAAAATCGATTTTTAAGTTTCTCATATAAAAATCGATTTTTCATAGAAAATATGGGTGATCACAGATTTTCATCCTTTTGGCTCTATCTCTACTGGTTTAGCTATAAAATCGATTTTTAAGTTTCTAATATAAAAATCGATTTTTAATAGAATATGAGTGATCACAGATTTTCATCCTTTTGGCTCTATCTCTACTGGTTTAGCTATAAAGTCGATTTTTAAGTTTCTCATATAAAAATCGATTTTTCATAGAAAATATGGGTGATCACAGATTTTCATCCTTTTGCCTCTATCTCTACTGGTTTAGCTGTAAAATCGATTTTTAAGTTTCTCATTAAAAGATCGATTTTTCATAGAAAATATGAGTGATCACAGATTTTCATCCTTTTGGCTCCATCTCTACTGGTTTAGCTATAAAATCGATTTTTAAGTTTCTCATATAAAAATCGATTTTTCATAGAAAATATGAGTGATCACAGATTTTCATCCTTTTGGCTCTATCTCTACTGGTTTAGCTGTAAAATCGATTTTTAAGTTTCTCATATAAAAATCGATTTTTCATAGAAAATACGAGTGATCACAGATTTTCATCCTTTTGGCTCTATCTCTACTGGTTTAGCTATAAAGTCGATTTTTAAGTTTCTCATATAAAAATCGATTTTTCATAGAAAATATGGGTGATCACAGATTTTCATCCTTTTGGCTCTATCTCTACTGGTTTAGCTATAAAGTCGATTTTTAAGTTTCTCATATAAAAATCGATTTTTCATAGAAAATATGGGTGATCACAGATTTTCATCCTTTTGCCTCTATCTCTACTGGTTTAGCTGTAAAATCGATTTTTAAGTTTCTCATTAAAAAATCGATTTTTCATAGAAAATATGAGTGATCCCAGATTTTCATCCTTTGGCTCCATCTCTACTGGTTTAGCTATAAAATCGATTTTTAAGTTTCTCATATAAAAATCGATTTTTCATAGAAAATATGAGTGATCACAGATTTTCATCCTTTTGGCTCTATCTCTACTGGTTTAGCTGTAAAATCGATTTTTAAGTTTCTCATTAAAAAATCGATTTTTCATAGAAAATATGAGTGATCACAGATTTTCATCCTTTTGGCTCCATCTCTACTGGTTTAGCTATAAAATCGATTTTTAAGTTTCTCATATAAAAATCGATTTTTCGTAGAAAATATGAGTGATCACAGATTTTCATACTTTTGGCTCTATCTCTACTGGTTTAGCTATAAAATCGATTTTTAAGTTTCTCATATAAAAATCGATTTTTAATAGAATATGAGTGATCACAGATTTTCATCCTTTTGGCTCTATCTCTACTGGTTTAGCTATAAAATCGATTTTTAAGTTTTTCATCTAAAAATCGATTTTTCATAGAAAATATGAGTGATCACAGATTTTCATCCTTTTGGCTCTAACTCTACTGGTTTAGCTATAAAATCGATTTTTAAGTTTCTCATTAAAAAATCGATTTTTCATATAAAATATAAGTGATCACAGATTTTCATCCTTTTGGCTCTATCTCTACTGGTTTAGCTATAAAATCGACTTTTAAGTTTCTCATATAAAAATCGATTTTTCATAGAAAATACGAGTGATCACAGATTTTCATCCTTTTGGCTCTATCTCTACTGGTTTAGCTGTAAAATCGATTTTTAAGTTTCTCATATAAAAATCGATTTTTCATAGAAAATATGGGTGATCACAGATTTTCATCCTTTTGGCTCTATCTCTACTGGTTTAGCTATAAAATCGATTTTTAAGTTTCTCATATAAAAATCGATTTTTCATAGAAAATACGAGTGATCACAGATTTTCATCCTTTTGGCTCTATCTCTACTGGTTTAGCTGTAAAATCGATTTTTAAGTTTCTCATATAAAAATCGATTTTTCATAGAAAATATGGGTGATCACAGATTTTCATCCTTTTGGCTCTATCTCTACTGGTTTAGCTGTAAAATCGATTTTTAAGTTTCTCATATAAAAATCGATTTTTCATAGAAAATATGGGTGATCACAGATTTTCATCCTTTTGCCTCTATCTCTACTGGTTTAGCTGTAAAATCGATTTTTAAGTTTCTCATTAAAAGATCGATTTTTCATAGAAAATATGAGTGATCACAGATTTTCATCCTTTTGGATCCATCTCTACTGGTTTAGCTATAAAATCGATTTTTAAGTTTCTCATATAAAAATCGATTTTTCATAGAAAATATGAGTGATCACAGATTTTCATCCTTTTGGCTCTATCTCTACTGGTTTAGCTGTAAAATCGATTTTTAAGTTTCTCATATAAAAATCGATTTTTCATAGAAAATACGAGTGATCACAGATTTTCATCCTTTTGGCTCTATCTCTACTGGTTTAGCTATAAAGTCGATTTTTAAGTTTCTCATATAAAAATCGATTTTTCATAGAAAATATGGGTGATCACAGATTTTCATCCTTTTGGCTCTATCTCTACTGGTTTAGCTATAAAATCGATTTTTAAGTTTCTAATATAAAAATCGATTTTTCATAGAAAATATGAGTGATCACAGATTTTCATCCTTTTGCCTCTATCTCTACTGGTTTAGCTGTAAAATCGATTTTTAAGTTTCTCATTAAAAAATCGATTTTTCATAGAAAATATGAGTGATCACAGATTTTCATCCTTTTGGCTCTATCTCTACTGGTTTAGCTGTAAAATCGATTTTTAAGTTTCTCATTAAAAAATCGATTTTTCATAGAAAATATGAGTGATCACAGATTTTCATCCTTTTGGCTCTATCTCTACTGGTTTAGCTGTAAAATCGATTTTTAAGTTTCTCATTAAAAAATCGATTTTTCATAGAAAATATGAGTGATCACAGATTTTCATCCTTTTGGCTCCATCTCTACTGGTTTAGCTATAAAATCGATTTTTAAGTTTCTCATATAAAAATCGATTTTTCGTAGAAAATATGAGTGATCACAGATTTTCATACTTTTGGCTCTATCTCTACTGGTTTAGCTATAAAATCGATTTTTAAGTTTCTCATATAAAAATCGATTTTTAATAGAATATGAGTGATCACAGATTTTCATCCTTTTGGCTCTATCTCTACTGGTTTAGCTATAAAATCGATTTTTAAGTTTTTCATCTAAAAATCGATTTTTCATAGAAAATATGAGTGATCACAGATTTTCATCCTTTTGGCTCTAACTCTACTGGTTTAGCTATAAAATCGATTTTTAAGTTTCTCATTAAAAAATCGATTTTTCATATAAAATATAAGTGATCACAGATTTTCATCCTTTTGGCTCTATCTCTACTGGTTTAGCTATAAAATCGACTTTTAAGTTTCTCATATAAAAATCGATTTTTCATAGAAAATACGAGTGATCACAGATTTTCATCCTTTTGGCTCTATCTCTACTGGTTTAGCTATAAAATCGATTTTTAAGTTTCTCATATAAAAATCGATTTTTCATAGAAAATATGGGTGATCACAGATTTTCATCCTTTTGGCTCTATCTCTACTGGTTTAGCTATAAAATCGATTTTTAAGTTTCTCATATAAAAATCGATTTTTCATAGAAAATACGAGTGATCACAGATTTTCATCCTTTTGGCTCTATCTCTACTGGTTTAGCTGTAAAATCGATTTTTAAGTTTCTCATATAAAAATCGATTTTTCATAGAAAATATGGGTGATCACAGATTTTCATCCTTTTGGCTCCATCTCTACTGGTTTAGCTATAAAATCGATTTTTAAGTTTCTCATATAAAAATCGATTTTTCGTAGAAAATATGAGTGATCACAGATTTTCATCCTTTTGGCTCTATCTCTACTGGTTTAGCTATAAAATCGATTTTTAAGTTTTTCATCTAAAAATCGATTTTTCATAGAAAATATAAGTGATCACAGATTTTCTTCCTTTTGGCTCTAACTCTACTGGTTTAGCTATAAAATCGATTTTTAAGTTTCTCATATAAAAATCGATTTTTCATACAATATGAGTGATCACAGATTTTCATCATTTTGGCTCTATCTCTACTGGTTTAGCTGTAAAATCGATTTTTAAGTTTCTCATTAAAAAATCGATTTTTCATAGAAAATATGAGTGATCACAGATTTTCATCCTTTTGGCTCTAACTCTACTGGTTTAGCTATAAAATCGATTTTTAAGTTTTTCATTAAAAAATCGATTTTTGGTAGTGAATATGAGTGATCACAGATTTTCATCTTTTTGGCTTTATCTCTACTGGTTTAGCCATAAAATCGATTTTTAAGTTTCTCATATAAAAATCGATTTTTGGTAGTGAATATGAGTGATCACAGATTTTCATCCTTTTGGCTTTATCTCTACTGGTTTAGCCATAAAATCGATTTTTAAGTTTCTCATATAAAAATCGATTTTTGGTACTGAATATGAGTGATCACAGATTTTCATCCTTTTGGCTCTATCTCTACTGGTTTAGCTATAAAATCGATTTTTAAGTTTCTCATATAAAAATCGATTTTTCATAGAAAATACGAGTGATCACAGATTTTCATCCTTTTGGCTCTATCTCTACTGGTTTAGCTGTAAAATCGATTTTTAAGTTTCTCATATAAAAATCGATTTTTCATAGAAAATATGGGTGATCACAGATTTTCATCCTTTTGGCTCTATCTCTACTGGTTTAGCTATAAAATCGATTTTTAAGTTTCTCATATAAAAATCGATTTTTCATAGAAAATACGAGTGATCACAGATTTTCATCCTTTTGGCTCTATCTCTACTGGTTTAGCTGTAAAATCGATTTTTAAGTTTCTCATATAAAAATCGATTTTTCATAGAAAATATGGGTGATCACAGATTTTCATCCTTTTGGCTCCATCTCTACTGGTTTAGCTATAAAATCGATTTTTAAGTTTCTCATATAAAAATCGATTTTTCGTAGAAAATATGAGTGATCACAGATTTTCATCCTTTTGGCTCTATCTCTACTGGTTTAGCTATAAAATCGATTTTTAAGTTTTTCATCTAAAAATCGATTTTTCATAGAAAATATAAGTGATCACAGATTTTCTTCCTTTTGGCTCTAACTCTACTGGTTTAGCTATAAAATCGATTTTTAAGTTTCTCATATAAAAATCGATTTTTCATACAATATGAGTGATCACAGATTTTCATCCTTTTGGCTCTATCTCTACTGGTTTAGCTATAAAATCGATTTTTAAGTTTTTCATCTAAAAATCGATTTTTCATAGAAAATATGGGTGATCACAGATTTTCATCCTTTTGGCTCCATCTCTACTGGTTTAGCTATAAAATCGATTTTTAAGTTTCTCATATAAAAATCGATTTTTCATACAATATGAGTGATCACAGATTTTCATCCTTTTGGCTCTATCTCTACTGGTTTAGCTATAAAATCGATTTTTAAGTTTTTCATCTAAAAATCGATTTTTCATAGAAAATATAAGTGATCACAGATTTTCATCCTTTTGGCTCTATCTCTACTGGTTTAGCTATAAAATCGATTTTTAAGTTTTTCATCTAAAAATCGATTTTTCATAGAAAATATAAGTGATCACAGATTTTCTTCCTTTTGGCTCTAACTCTACTGGTTTAGCTATAAAATCGACTTTTAAGTTTCTCATATAAAAATCGATTTTTCATAGAAAATACGAGTGATCACAGATTTTCATCCTTTTGGCTCTATCTCTACTGGTTTAGCTGTAAAATCGATTTTTAAGTTTCTCATATAAAAATCGATTTTTCATAGAAAATATGGGTGATCACAGATTTTCATCCTTTTGGCTCTATCTCTACTGGTTTAGCTATAAAATCGATTTTTAAGTTTCTCATATAAAAATCGATTTTTCATAGAAAATACGAGTGATCACAGATTTTCATCCTTTTGGCTCTATCTCTACTGGTTTAGCTGTAAAATCGATTTTTAAGTTTCTCATATAAAAATCGATTTTTCATAGAAAATATGGGTGATCACAGATTTTCTTCCTTTTGGCTCCATCTCTACTGGTTTAGCTATAAAATCGATTTTTAAGTTTCTCATATAAAAATCGATTTTTCGTAGAAAATATGAGTGATCACAGATTTTCATCCTTTTGGCTCTATCTCTACTGGTTTAGCTATAAAATCGATTTTTAAGTTTTTCATCTAAAAATCGATTTTTCATAGAAAATATAAGTGATCACAGATTTTCTTCCTTTTGGCTCTAACTCTACTGGTTTAGCTATAAAATCGATTTTTAAGTTTCTCATATAAAAATCGATTTTTCATACAATATGAGTGATCACAGATTTTCATCATTTTGGCTCTATCTCTACTGGTTTAGCTGTAAAATCGATTTTTAAGTTTCTCATTAAAAAATCGATTTTTCATAGAAAATATGAGTGATCACAGATTTTCATCCTTTTGGCTCTAACTCTACTGGTTTAGCTATAAAATCGATTTTTAAGTTTTTCATTAAAAAATCGATTTTTGGTAGTGAATATGAGTGATCACAGATTTTCATCTTTTTGGCTTTATCTCTACTGGTTTAGCCATAAAATCGATTTTTAAGTTTCTCATATAAAAATCGATTTTTGGTAGTGAATATGAGTGATCACAGATTTTCATCCTTTTGGCTTTATCTCTACTGGTTTAGCCATAAAATCGATTTTTAAGTTTCTCATATAAAAATCGATTTTTGGTACTGAATATGAGTGATCACAGATTTTCATCCTTTTGGCTCTATCTCTACTGGTTTAGCTATAAAATCGATTTTTAAGTTTCTCATATAAAAATCGATTTTTCATAGAAAATACGAGTGATCACAGATTTTCATCCTTTTGGCTCTATCTCTACTGGTTTAGCTGTAAAATCGATTTTTAAGTTTCTCATATAAAAATCGATTTTTCATAGAAAATATGGGTGATCACAGATTTTCATCCTTTTGGCTCTATCTCTACTGGTTTAGCTATAAAATCGATTTTTAAGTTTCTCATATAAAAATCGATTTTTCATAGAAAATACGAGTGATCACAGATTTTCATCCTTTTGGCTCTATCTCTACTGGTTTAGCTGTAAAATCGATTTTTAAGTTTCTCATATAAAAATCGATTTTTCATAGAAAATATGGGTGATCACAGATTTTCATCCTTTTGGCTCTATCTCTACTGGTTTAGCTGTAAAATCGATTTTTAAGTTTCTCATATAAAAATCGATTTTTCGTAGAAAATATGAGTGATCACAGATTTTCATCCTTTTGGCTCTATCTCTACTGGTTTAGCTATAAAATCGATTTTTAAGTTTTTCATCTAAAAATCGATTTTTCATAGAAAATATAAGTGATCACAGATTTTCTTCCTTTTGGCTCTAACTCTACTGGTTTAGCTATAAAATCGATTTTTAAGTTTCTCATATAAAAATCGATTTTTCATACAATATGAGTGATCACAGATTTTCATCCTTTTGGCTCTATCTCTACTGGTTTAGCTGTAAAATCGATTTTTAAGTTTCTCATTAAAAAATCGATTTTTCATAGAAAATATGAGTGATCACAGATTTTCATCCTTTTGGCTCTAACTCTACTGGTTTAGCTATAAAATCGATTTTTAAGTTTTTCATTAAAAAATCGATTTTTGGTAGTGAATATGAGTGATCACAGATTTTCATCTTTTTGGCTTTATCTCTACTGGTTTAGCCATAAAATCGATTTTTAAGTTTCTCATATAAAAATCGATTTTTGGTAGTGAATATGAGTGATCACAGATTTTCATCCTTTTGGCTTTATCTCTACTGGTTTAGCCATAAAATCGATTTTTAAGTTTCTCATATAAAAATCGATTTTTGGTAGTGAATATGAGTGATCACAGATTTTCATCCTTTTGGCTCTATCTCTACTGGTTTAGCTGTAAAATCGATTTTTAAGTTTCTCATATAAAAATCGATTTTTCATAGAAAACACGAGTGATCACAGATTTTCATCCTTTTGGCTCTATCTCTACTGGTTTAGCTATAAAATCGATTTTTAAGTTTTTCATCTAAAAATCGATTTTTCATAGAAAATATGAGTGATCACAGATTTTCATCCTTTTGGCTCTATCTCTACTGGTTTAGCTATAAAATCGATTTTTAAGTTTTTCATCTAAAAATCGATTTTTCATAGAAAACACGAGTGATCACAGATTTTCATCCTTTTGGCTCTATCTCTACTGGTTTAGCTATAAAATCGATTTTTAAGTTTCTCATTAAAAAATCGATTTTTCATAGAAAATATGAGTGATCACAGATTTTCATCCTTTTGGCTCTATCTCTACTGGTTTAGCTATAAAATCGATTTTTAAGTTTCTCATTAAAAAATCGATTTTTCATAGAAAATATGAGTGATCACAGATTTTCATCCTTTTGGCTCTATCTCTACTGGTTTAGCTATAAAATCGATTTTTAAGTTTTTCATTAAAAAATCGATTTTTGGTAGTGAATATGAGTGATCACAAATTTTCATCCTTTTGGCTTTATCTCTACTGGTTTAGCTATAAAATCGATTTTTAAGTTTCTCATCTAAAAATCGATTTTTCATAGAAAATATGAGTGATCACAGATTTTCATCCTTTTGGCTCTATCTCTACTGGTTTAGCTATAAAATCGATTTTTAAGTTTTTCATTAAAAAATCGATTTTTCATAGAAAATATGAGTGATCACAGATTTTCATCCTTTTGGCTCTATCTCTACTGGTTTAGCTATAAAATCGATTTTTAAGTTTTTCATTAAAAAATCGATTTTTGGTAGTGAATATGAGTGATCACAGATTTTCATCCTTTTGGCTTTATCTCTACTGGTTTAGCCATAAAATCGATTTTTAAGTTTCTCATATAAAAATCGATTTTTGGTAGTGAATATGAGTGATCACAGATTTTCATCCTTTTGGCTCTATCTCTACTGGTTTAGCTGTAAAATCGATTTTTAAGTTTCTCATATAAAAATCGATTTTTCATAGAAAACACGAGTGATCACAGATTTTCATCCTTTTGGCTCTATCTCTACTGGTTTAGCTATAAAATCGATTTTTAAGTTTCTCATTAAAAAATCGATTTTTCATAGAAAATATGAGTGATCACAGATTTTCATCCTTTTGGCTCTATCTCTACTGGTTTAGCTATAAAATCGATTTTTAAGTTTCTCATATAAAAATCGATTTTTCATACAATATGAGTGATCACAGATTTTCATCCTTTTGGCTCTATCTCTACTGGTTTAGCTGTAAAATCGATTTTTAAGTTTCTCATTAAAAAATCGATTTTTCATAGAAAATATGAGTGATCACAGATTTTCATCCTTTTGGCTCTATCTCTACTGGTTTAGCTATAAAATCGATTTTTAAGTTTTTCATTAAAAAATCGATTTTTGGTAGTGAATATGAGTGATCACAGATTTTCATCCTTTTGGCTTTATCTCTACTGGTTTAGCTATAAAATCGATTTTTAAGTTTCTCATCTAAAAATCGATTTTTCATAGAAAATATGAGTGATCACAGATTTTCATCCTTTTGGCTCTATCTCTACTGGTTTAGCTATAAAATCGATTTTTAAGTTTTTCATTAAAAAATCGATTTTTCATAGAAAATATGAGTGATCACAGATTTTCATCCTTTTGGCTCTATCTCTACTGGTTTAGCTATAAAATCGATTTTTAAGTTTTTCATTAAAAAATCGATTTTTGGTAGTGAATATGAGTGATCACAGATTTTCATCCTTTTGGCTTTATCTCTACTGGTTTAGCCATAAAATCGATTTTTAAGTTTCTCATATAAAAATCGATTTTTGGTAGTGAATATGAGTGATCACAGATTTTCATCCTTTTGGCTCTATCTCTACTGGTTTAGCTGTAAAATCGATTTTTAAGTTTCTCATATAAAAATCGATTTTTCATAGAAAACACGAGTGATCACAGATTTTCATCCTTTTGGCTCTATCTCTACTGGTTTAGCTATAAAATCGATTTTTAAGTTTCTCATTAAAAAATCGATTTTTCATAGAAAATATGAGTGATCACAGATTTTCATCCTTTTGGCTCTATCTCTACTGGTTTAGCTATAAAATCGATTTTTAAGTTTTTCATCTAAAAATCGATTTTTCATAGAAAATATGAGTGATCACAGATTTTCATCCTTTTGGCTCTAACTCTACTGGTTTAGCTATAAAATCGATTTTTAAGTTTTTCATTAAAAAATCGATTTTTGGTAGTGAATATGAGTGATCACAGATTTTCATCCTTTTGGCTTTATCTCTACTGGTTTAGCTGTAAAATCGATTTTTAAGTTTCTCATATAAAAATCGATTTTTCATAGAAAACACGAGTGATCACAGATTTTCATCCTTTTGGCTCTATCTCTACTGGTTTAGCTATAAAGTCGATTTTTAAGTTTCTCATATAAAAATCGATTTTTCATAGAAAATATGGGTGATCACAGATTTTCATCCTTTTGGCTCTATCTCTACTGGTTTAGCTGTAAAATCGATTTTTAAGTTTCTCATATAAAAATCGATTTTTCATAGAAAATACGAGTGATCACAGATTTTCATCCTTTTGGCTTTATCTCTACTGGTTTAGCCATAAAATCGATTTTTAAGTTTCTCATATAAAAATCGATTTTTCATAGAAAACACGAGTGATCACAGATTTTCATCCTTTTGGCTCTATCTCTACTGGTTTAGCTATAAAGTCGATTTTTAAGTTTCTCATATAAAAATCGATTTTTCATAGAAAATATGGGTGATCACAGATTTTCATCCTTTTGGCTCTATCTCTACTGGTTTAGCTGTAAAATCGATTTTTAAGTTTCTCATATAAAAATCGATTTTTCATAGAAAATACGAGTGATCACAGATTTTCATCCTTTTGGCTCCATCTCTACTGGTTTAGCTATAAAATCGATTTTTAAGTTTCTCATACAAAAATCGATTTTTCATATAAAATATGAGTGATCACAGATTTTCATCCTTTTGGCTCTATCTCTACTGGTTTAGCTATAAAATCGATTTTTAAGTTTCTCATATAAAAATCGATTTTTAATAGAATATGAGTGATCACAGATTTTCATCCTTTTGGCTCTATCTCTACTGGTTTAGCTATAAAATCGATTTTTAAGTTTTTCATCTAAAAATCGATTTTTCATAGAAAATATGAGTTCACAGATTTTCATCCTTTTGGCTCTAACTCTACTGGTTTAGCTATAAAATCAATTTTTAAGTTTCTCATTAAAAAATCGATTTTTCATATAAAATATAAGTGATCACAGATTTTCATCCTTTTGGCTCTAACTCTACTGGTTTAGCTATAAAATCGATTTTTAAGTTTCTCATTAAAAAATCGATTTTTCATATAAAATATGAGTGATCAGAGATTTTCATCCTTTTGGCTCTATCTCTACTGGTTTAGCTATAAAATCGATTTTTAAGTTTCTCATATAAAAATCGATTTTTCATACAATATGAGTGATCACAGATTTTCATCCTTTTGGCTCTATCTCTACTGGTTTAGCTGTAAAATCGATTTTTAAGTTTCTCATTAAAAAATCGATTTTTCATAGAAAATATTTGTATTCACAGATTTTCATCCTTTTGGCTCTATCTCTACTGGTTTAGCTATAAAATCGATTTTTAAGTTTTTCATCTAAAAATCGATTTTTCATAGAAAATATGAGTGATCACAGATTTTCATCCTTTTGGCTCTAACTCTACTGGTTTAGCTATAAAATCGATTTTTAAGTTTCTCATTAAAAAATCGATTTTTCATATAAAATATAAGTGATCACAGATTTTCATCCTTTTGGCTCTAACTCTACTGGTTTAGCTATAAAATCGATTTTTTAGTTTCTCATTAAAAAATCGATTTTTCATATAAAATATGAGTGATCACAGATTTTCATCCTTTTGGCTCTATCTCTACTGGTTTAGCTATAAAATCGATTTTTAAGTTTTTCATCTAAAAATCGATTTTTCATAGAAAATATGAGTGATCACAGATTTTCATCCTTTTGGCTCTAACTCTACTGGTTTAGCTATAAAATCGATTTTTAAGTTTTTCATTAAAAAATCGATTTTTGGTAGTGAATATGAGTGATCACAGATTTTCATCCTTTTGGCTCTATCTCTACTGGTTTAGCTATAAAATCGATTTTTAAGTTTCTCATATAAAAATCGATTTTTCATAGAAAATACGAGTGATCACAGATTTTCATCCTTTTGGCTCCATCTCTACTGGTTTAGCTATAAAATCGATTTTTAAGTTTCTCATACAAAAATCGATTTTTCATATAAAATATGAGTGATCACAGATTTTCATCCTTTTGGCTCTATCTCTACTGGTTTAGCTGTAAAATCGATTTTTAAGTTTCTCATTAAAAAATCGATTTTTCATAGAAAATATGAGTGATCACAGATTTTCATCCTTTTGGCTCCATCTCTACTGGTTTAGCTATAAAATCGATTTTTAAGTTTCTCATATAAAAATCGATTTTTCATAGAAAATATGAGTGATCACAGATTTTCATCCTTTTGGCTCTAACTCTACTGGTTTAGCTATAAAATCGATTTTTAAGTTTTTCATCTAAAAATCGATTTTTCATAGAAAATATGAGTGATCACAGATTTTCATCCTTTTGGCTCTAACTCTACTGGTTTAGCTATAAAATCGATTTTTAAGTTTTTCATTAAAAAATCGATTTTTCATAGAAAATATGAGTGATCACAGATTTTCATCCTTTTGGCTCTATCTCTACTGGTTTAGCTATAAAATCGATTTTTAAGTTTCTCATATAAAAATCGATTTTTCATAGAAAATACGAGTGATCACAGATTTTCATCCTTTTGGCTCCATCTCTACTGGTTTAGCTATAAAATCGATTTTTAAGTTTCTCATTAAAAAATCGATTTTTCATATAAAATATGAGTGATCACAGATTTTCATCCTTTTGGCTCTATCTCTACTGGTTTAGCTATAAAATCGATTTTTAAGTTTCTCATATAAAAATCGATTTTTCATAGAATATGAGTGATCACAGATTTTCATCCTTTTGGCTCTATCTCTACTGGTTTAGCTATAAAATCGATTTTTAAGTTTCTCATATAAAAATCGATTTTTCATAGAAAATACGAGTGATCACAGATTTTCATCCTTTTGGCTCTATCTCTACTGGTTTAGCTGTAAAATCGATTTTTAAGTTTCTCATATAAAAATCGATTTTTCATAGAAAATATGGGTGATCACAGATTTTCATCCTTTTGGCTCTATCTCTACTGGTTTAGCTATAAAATCGATTTTTAAGTTTCTAATATAAAAATCGATTTTTAATAGAATATGAGTGATCACAAATTTTCATCCTTTTGGCTCTATCTCTACTGGTTTAGCTATAAAGTCGATTTTTAAGTTTCTCATATAAAAATCGATTTTTCATAGAAAATATGGGTGATCACAGATTTTCATCCTTTTGGCTCTATCTCTACTGGTTTAGCTATAAAATCGATTTTTAAGTTTCTCATATAAAAATCGATTTTTCATAGAAAATACGAGTGATCACAGATTTTCATCCTTTTGGCTCTATCTCTACTGGTTTAGCTGTAAAATCGATTTTTAAGTTTCTCATATAAAAATCGATTTTTCATAGAAAATATGGGTGATCACAGATTTTCATCCTTTTGGCTCTATCTCTACTGGTTTAGCTGTAAAATCGATTTTTAAGTTTCTCATTAAAAAATCGATTTTTCATAGAAAATATGAGTGATCACAGATTTTCATCCTTTTGGCTCCATCTCTACTGGTTTAGCTATAAAATCGATTTTTAAGTTTTTCATCTAAAAATCGATTTTTCATAGAAAATATAAGTGATCACAGATTTTCTTCCTTTTGGCTCTAACTCTACTGGTTTAGCTATAAAATCGATTTTTAAGTTTCTCATATAAAAATCGATCTTTCATACAATATGAGTGATCACAGATTTTCATCCTTTTGGCTCTATCTCTACTGGTTTAGCTGTAAAATCAATTTTTAAGTTTCTTATTAAAAAATCGATTTTTCATAGAAAATATGAGTGATCACAGATTTTCATCCTTTTGGCTCTATCTCTACTGGTTTAGCTATAAAATCGATTTTAAGTTTTTCATCTAAAAATCGGTTTTTCATAGAAAATATGAGTGATCACAGATTTTCATCCTTTTGGCTCTAACTCTACTGGTTTAGCTATAAAATCGATTTTTAAGTTTTTCGTTAAAAAATCGATTTTTGGTAGTGAATATGAGTGATCACAGATTTTCATCTTTTTGGCTTTATCTCTACTGGTTTAGCCATAAAATCGATTTTTAAGTTTCTCATATAAAAATCGATTTTTGGTAGTGAATATGAGTGATCACAGATTTTCATCCTTTTGGCTCTATCTCTACTGGTTTAGCTGTAAAATCGATTTTTAAGTTTCTCATATAAAAATCGATTTTTCATAGAAAATATGAGTGATCACAGATTTTCATCCTTTTGGCTCTATCTCTACTGGTTTAGCTATAAAATCGATTTTTAAGTTTTTCATCTAAAAATCGATTTTTCATAGAAAATATGAGTGATCAACAGATTTTCATCCTTTTGGCTCTAACTCTACTGGTTTAGCTATAAAATCGATTTTTAAGTTTTTCATTAAAAAATCGATTTTTGGTAGTGAATATGAGTGATCACAGATTTTCATCCTTTTGGCTTTATCTCTACTGGTTTAGCCATAAAATCGATTTTTAAGTTTCTCATATAAAAATCGATTTTTGGTAGTGAATATGAGTGATCACAGATTTTCATCCTTTTGGCTCTATCTCTACTGGTTTAGCTGTAAAATCGATTTTTAAGTTTCTCATATAAAAATCGATTTTTCATAGAAAACACGAGTGATCACAGATTTTCATCCTTTTGGCTCTATCTCTACTGGTTTAGCTATAAAGTCGATTTTTAAGTTTCTCATATAAAAATCGATTTTTCATAGAAAATATGAGTGATCACAGATTTTCATCCTTTTGGCTCTATCTCTACTGGTTTAGCTGTAAAATCGATTTTTAAGTTTCTCATACAAAAATCGATTTTTCATATAAAATATGAGTGATCACAGATTTTCATCCTTTTGGCTCTATCTCTACTGGTTTAGCTATAAAATCGATTTTTAAGTTTCTCATATAAAAATCGATTTTTAATAGAATATGAGTGATCACAGATTTTCATCCTTTTGGCTCTATCTCTACTGGTTTAGCTATAAAATCGATTTTTAAGTTTTTCATCTAAAAATCGATTTTTCATAGAAAATATGAGTGATCACAGATTTTCATCCTTTTGGCTCTAACTCTACTGGTTTAGCTATAAAATCGATTTTTAAGTTTCTCATTAAAAAATCGATTTTTCATATAAAATATGAGTGATCAGAGATTTTCATCCTTTTGGCTCTATCTCTACTGGTTTAGCTATAAAATCGATTTTTAAGTTTCTCATATATAAATCGATTTTTCATACAATATGAGTGATCACAGATTTTCATCCTTTTGGCTCTATCTCTACTGGTTTAGCTGTAAAATCGATTTTTAAATTTCTCATTAAAAAATCGATTTTTCATAGAAAATATTTGTATTCACAGATTTTCATCCTTTTGGCTCTATCTCTACTGGTTTAGCTATAAAATCGATTTTTAAGTTTTTCATCTAAAAATCGATTTTTCATAGAAAATATGAGTGATCACAGATTTTCATCCTTTTGGCTCTAACTCTACTGGTTTAGCTATAAAATCGATTTTTAAGTTTCTCATTAAAAAATCGATTTTTCATATAAAATATAAGTGATCACAGATTTTCATCCTTTTGGCTCTAACTCTACTGGTTTAGCTATAAAATCGATTTTTTAGTTTCTCATTAAAAAATCGATTTTTCATATAAAATATGAGTGATCACAGATTTTCATCCTTTTGGCTCTATCTCTACTGGTTTAGCTATAAAATCGATTTTTAAGTTTTTCATCTAAAAATCGATTTTTCATAGAAAATATGAGTGATCACAGATTTTCATCCTTTTGGCTCTAACTCTACTGGTTTAGCTATAAAATCGATTTTTAAGTTTTTCATTAAAAAATCGATTTTTGGTAGTGAATATGAGTGATCACAGATTTTCATCCTTTTGGCTCTAACTCTACTGGTTTAGCTATAAAATCGATTTTTAAGTTTCTCATTAAAAAATCGATTTTTCATATAAAATATGAGTGATCAGAGATTTTCATCCTTTTGGCTCTATCTCTACTGGTTTAGCTATAAAATCGATTTTTAAGTTTCTCATATAAAAATCGATTTTTCATACAATATGAGTGATCACAGATTTTCATCCTTTTGGCTCTATCTCTACTGGTTTAGCTGTAAAATCGATTTTTAAGTTTCTCATTAAAAAATCGATTTTTCATAGAAAATATTTGTATTCACAGATTTTCATCCTTTTGGCTCTATCTCTACTGGTTTAGCTATAAAATCGATTTTTAAGTTTTTCATCTAAAAATCGATTTTTCATAGAAAATATGAGTGATCACAGATTTTCATCCTTTTGGCTCTAACTCTACTGGTTTAGCTATAAAATCGATTTTTAAGTTTCTCATTAAAAAATCGATTTTTCATATAAAATATAAGTGATCACAGATTTTCATCCTTTTGGCTCTAACTCTACTGGTTTAGCTATAAAATCGATTTTTTAGTTTCTCATTAAAAAATCGATTTTTCATATAAAATATGAGTGATCACAGATTTTCATCCTTTTGGCTCTATCTCTACTGGTTTAGCTATAAAATCGATTTTTAAGTTTTTCATCTAAAAATCGATTTTTCATAGAAAATACGAGAGATCACAGATTTTCATCCTTTTGGCTCCATCTCTACTGGTTTAGCTGTAAAATCGATTTTTAAGTTTCTCATTAAAAAATCGATTTTTCATAGAAAATATGAGTGATCACAGATTTTCATCCTTTTGGCTCCATCTCTACTGGTTTAGCTATAAAATCGATTTTTAAGTTTCTCATATAAAAATCGATTTTTCATAGAAAATATAAGTGATCACAGATTTTCATCCTTTTGGCTCTAACTCTACTGGTTTAGCTATAAAATCGATTTTTAAGTTTTTCATTAAAAAATCGATTTTTCATAGAAAATATGAGTGATCACAGATTTTCATCCTTTTGGCTCTAACTCTACTGGTTTAGCTATAAAATCGATTTTTAAGTTTTTCATCTAAAAATCGATTTTTCATAGAAAATATGAGTGATCACAGATTTTCATCCTTTTGGCTCTAACTCTACTGGTTTAGCTATAAAATCGATTTTTAAGTTTTTCATTAAAAAATCGATTTTTCATAGAAAATATGAGTGATCACAGATTTTCATCCTTTTGGCTCTATCTCTACTGGTTTAGCTATAAAATCGATTTTTAAGTTTCTCATATAAAAATCGATTTTTCATAGAAAATACGAGTGATCACAGATTTTCATCCTTTTGGCGCCATCTCTACTGGTTTAGCTATAAAATCGATTTTTAAGTTTCTCATACAAAAATCGATTTTTCATATAAAATATGAGTGATCACAGATTTTCATCCTTTTGGCTCTATCTCTACTGGTTTAGCTATAAAATCGATTTTTAAGTTTCTCATATAAAAATCGATTTTTCATAGAATATGAGTGATCACAGATTTTCATCCTTTTGGCTCTATCTCTACTGGTTTAGCTGTAAAATCGATTTTTAAGTTTCTCATTAAAAATCGATTTTTCATAGAAAATATGAGTGATCACAGATTTTCATCCTTTTGGCTCTATCTCTACTGGTTTAGCTATAAAATCGATTTTTAAGTTTTTCATCTAAAAATCGATTTTTCATAGAAAATATGAGTGATCACAGATTTTCATCCTTTTGGCTCTAACTCTACTGGTTTAGCTATAAAATCGATTTTTAAGTTTTTCATTAAAAAATCGATTTTTCATAGAAAATATGAGTGATAACAGGTTTTCATCCTTTTGGCTCTATCTATACTGGTTTAGCTATAAAATCGATTTTTAAGTTTTTCATATAAAAATCGATTTTTCATAAAAAATATGAGTGATCACAGATTTTCATCCTTTTGGCTCTATCTATACTGGTTTAGCTATAAAATCGATTTTTAAGTTTTTCATCTAAAAATCGATTTTTCATAGAAAATATGAGTGATCACAGATTTTCATCCTTTTGGCTCTATCTATACTGGTTTAGCTATAAAATCGATTTTTAAGTTTTTCATATAAAAATCGATTTTTCATAAAAAATATGAGTGATCACAGATTTTCATCCTTTTGGCTGTATCTCTACTGGTTTAGCTATAAAATCGATTTTTAAGTTTCTCATATAAAAATCGATTTTCATAGAAAATACGAGTGATCGCAGATTTTCATCCTTTTGGCTCTATCTCTTCTGGTTTAGCTATAAAATTGATTTTTAAGTTTCTCACATAAAAATCGATTTTTAATAGAATATGAGTGATCACAGATTTTCATCCTTTTGGCTCTATCTCTACTGGTTTAGCTATAAAATCGATTTTTAAGTTTCTCATTAAAAAAATCGATTTTTCATAGAAAATATGAGTGATCACAGATTTTCATCCTTTTGGCTCTATCTCTACTGGTTTAGCTATAAAATCGATTTTTAAGTTTTTCATCTAAAAATCGATTTTTCATAGAAAATATGAGTGATCACAGATTTTCATCCTTTTGGCTCTAACTCTACTGGTTTAGCTATAAAATCGATTTTTAAGTTTCTCATATAAAAATCGATTTTTCATAGAAAATACGAGTGATCACAGATTTTCATCCTTTTGGCTCCATCTCTACTGGTTTAGCTATAAAATCGATTTTTAAGTTTCTCATACAAAAATCGATTTTTCATATAAAATATGAGTGATCACAGATTTTCATCCTTTTGGCTCTAACTCTACTGGTTTAGCTATAAAATCGATTTTTAAGTTTTTCATCTAAAAATCGATTTTTCATAGAAAATATGAGTGATCACAGATTTTCATCCTTTTGGCTCTATCTATACTGGTTTAGCTATAAAATAGATTTTTAAGTTTCTCATATAAAAATCGATTTTTCATAGAAAATATGAGTGATCACAGATTTTCATCCTTTTGGCTCTATCTCTACTGGTTTAGCTGTAAAATCGATTTTTAAGTTTCTCATATAAAAATCGATTTTTCATAGAAAATATGAGTGATCACAGATTTTCATCCTTTTGGCTCTATCTCTACTGGTTTAGCTATAAAATCGATTTTTAAGTTTTTCATCTAAAAATCGATTTTTCATAGAAAATATGGGTGATCACAGATTTTCATCCTTTTGGCTCTATCTCTACTGGTTTAGCTGTAAAATCGATTTTTAAGTTTCTCATATAAAAATCGATTTTTCATAGAAAATACGAGTGATCACAGATTTTCATCCTTTTGGCTCCATCTCTACTGGTTTAGCTATAAAATCGATTTTTAAGTTTTTCATCTAAAAATCGATTTTTCATAGAAAATATGGGTGATCACAGATTTTCATCCTTTTGGCTCTATCTCTACTGGTTTAGCTGTAAAATCGATTTTTAAGTTTCTCATATAAAAATTGATTTTTCATAGAAAATATGAGTGGTCACGGATTTCCATCCTTTTGGCTCTATCTATACTGGTTTAGTTGTAAAATCGATTTTTAAGTTTCTCATATAAAAATCGATTTTTCATAGAAAATACGAGTGATCACAGATTTTCATCCTTTTGGCCCCATCTCTACTGGTTTAGCTATAAAATCGATTTTTAAGTTTCTCATATAAAAATCGATTTTTCATAGAAAATACGAGTGATCACAGATTTTCATCCTTTTGGCTCTATCTCTACTGGTTTAGCTATAAAATCGATTTTTAAGTTTTTCATATAAAAATCGATTTTTCATAGAAAATATGAGTGATCACAGATTTTCATCCTTTTGGCTCTATCTCTACTGGTTTAGCTATAAAATCGATTTTTAAGTTTTTCATCTAAAAGTCGATTTTTCATAGAAAATATGAGTGATCACAGATTTTCATCCTTTTGGCTCTATCTATACTGGTTTAGCTATAAAATCGATTTTTATGTTTCTCATATAAAAAACGATTTTTGGTAGAAAATATGAGTGATCACAGATTTTCATCCTTTTGGCTCTATCTCTACTGGTTTAGCTATAAAATCGATTTTTAAGTTTCTCATTAAAAAATCGATTTTTCATATAAAATATGAGTGATCACAGATTTTCATCCTTTTGGCTCTATCTCTACTGGTTTAGCTATAAAATCGATTTTTAAGTTTCTCATATAAAAATCGATTTTTCATAGAATATGAGTGATCACAGATCTTCATCCTTTTGGCTCTATCTCTACTGGTTTAGCTGTAAAATCGATTTTTAAGTTTCTCATATAAAAATCGATTTTTCATAGAAAATACGAGTGATCACAGATTTTCATCCTTTTGGCTCCATCTCTACTGGTTTAGCTATAAAATCGATTTTTAAGTTTCTCATATAAAAATCGATTTTTCATAGAAAATATGAGTGATCACAGATTTTCATCCTTTTGGCTCTATCTCTACTGGTTTAGCTATAAAATCGATTTTTAAGTTTCTCATATAAAAATCGATTTTTCATAGAAAATATGAGTGGTCACAGATTTTCATCCTTTTGGCTCTATCTATACTGGTTTAGCTGTAAAATCGATTTTTAAGTTTCTCATATAAAAATCGATTTTTCATAGAAAATACGAGTGATCACAGATTTTCATCCTTTTGGCTCCATCTCTACTGGTTTAGCTATAAAATCGATTTTTAAGTTTCTCATATAAAAATCGATTTTTTATAGAAAATATGAGTGATCACAGATTTTCATCCTTTTGGCTCTATCTCTACTGGTTTAGCTATAAAATCGATTTTTAAGTTTCTCATATAAAAATCGATTTTTCATAGAAAATATGAGTGGTCACAGATTTTCATCCCTTTGGCTCTATCTATACTGGTTTAGCTGTAAAATCGATTTTTAAGTTTCTCATATAAAAATCGATTTTTCATAGAAAATACGAGTGATCACAGATTTTCATCCTTTTGGCCCCATCTCTACTGGTTTAGCTGTAAAATCGATTTTTAAGTTTCTCATATAAAAATCGATTTTTCATAGAAAATATGAGTGATCACAGATTTTCATCCTTTTGGCTCTATCTCTACTGGTTTAGCTATAAAATCGATTTTTAAGTTTCTCATTAAAAAATCGATTTTTCATATAAAATATGAGTGATCACAGATTTTCATCCTTTTGGCTCTATCTCTACTGGTTTAGCTATAAAATCGATTTTTAAGTTTCTCATATAAAAATCGATTTTTGGTAGAAAATATGAGTGATCACAGATTTTCATCCTTTTGGCTCTATCTCTACTGGCTTAGCTATAAAATCGATTTTTAAGTTTCTCATATAAAAATCGATTTTCATAGAAAATACGAGTGATCGCAGATTTTCATCCTTTTGACTCTATCTCTACTGGTTTAGCTGTAAAATCGATTTTTAAGTTTCTCATATAAAAATCGATTTTCATAGAAAATACGAGTGATCGCAGATTTTCATCCTTTTGGCTCTATCTCTTCTGGTTTAGCTATAAAGTCGATTTTTAAGTTTCTCATATAAAAATCGATTTTTCATAGAAAATATGGGTGATCACAGATTTTCATCCTTTTGGCTCTATCTCTACTGGTTTAGCTATAAAATCGATTTTTAAGTTTCTCACATAAAAATCGATTTTTAATAGAATATGAGTGATCACAGATTTTCATCCTTTTGGCTCTATCTCTACTGGTTTAGCTATAAAATCGATTTTTAAGTTTCTCATTAAAAAATCGATTTTTCATATAAAATATGAGTGATCACAGATTTTCATCCTTTTGGCTCTATTTCTACTGGTTTAGCTATAAAATCGATTTTTAAGTTTCTCATATAAAAATCGATTTTTCATAGAATATGAGTGATCACAGATTTTCATCCTTTTGGCTCTATCTATACTGGTTTAGCTATAAAATCGATTTTTAAGTTTTTCATCTAAAAATCGATTTTTCATAGAAAATATGAGTGATCACAGATTTTCATCCTTTTGGCTCTATCTCTACTGGTTTAGCTATAAAATCGATTTTTAAGTTTTTCATCTAAAAATCGATTTTTCATAGAAAATATGAGTGATCACAGATTTTCATCCTTTTGGCTCTAACTCTACTGGTTTAGCTATAAAATCGATTTTTAAGTTTTTCATTAAAAAATCGATTTTTCATAGAAAATATGAGTGATCACAGGTTTTCATCCTTTTGGCTCTATCTATACTGGTTTAGCTATAAAATCGATTTTTAAGTTTTTCATCTAAAAATCGATTTTTCATAGAAAATATGAGTGATCACAGATTTTCATCCTTTTGGCTCTATCTCTACTGGTTTAACTGTAAAATCGATTTTTAAGTTTCTCATATAAAAATCGATTTTTCATATAAAATATGAGTGATCATAGATTTTCATCCTTTTGGCTCTATCTCTACTGGTTTAGCTATAAAATCGATTTTTAAGTTTCTCACATAAAAATCGATTTTTAATAGAATATGAGTGATCACAGATTTTCATCCTTTTGGCTCTATCTCTACTGGCTTAGCTATAAAATCGATTTTTAAGTTTCTCACATAAAAATCGATTTTTAATAGAATATGAGTGATCACAGATTTTCATCCTTTTGGCTCTATCTCTACTGGTTTAGCTATAAAATCGATTTTTAAGTTTTTCATATAAAAATCGATTTTTCATAGAAAATATGAGTGATCACAGATTTTCATCCTTTTGGCTCTATCTATACTGGTTTAGCTATAAAATCGATTTTTATGTTTCTCATATGAAAAACGATTTTTGGTAGAAAATATGAGTGATCACAGATTTTCATCCTTTTGGCTCTATCTCTACTGGTTTAGCTATAAAATCGATTTTTAAGTTTCTCATTAAAAAATCGATTTTTCATATAAAATATGAGTGATCACAGATTTTCATCCTTTTGGCTCTATCTCTACTGGTTTAGCTATAAAATCGATTTATAAGTTTCTCATTAAAAAATCGTTTTTTCATATAAAATATGAGTGATAACAGATTTTCATCCTTTTGGCCCCATCTCTACTGGTTTAGCTATAAAATCGATTTTTAAGTTTTTCATCTAAAAATCGATTTTTCATATAAAATATGAGTGATCAGAGATTTTCATCCTTTTGGCTCTATCTCTACTGGTTTAGCTATAAAATCGATTTTTAAGTTTTTCATATAAAAATCGATTTTTCATAGAAAATATGAGTGATCACAGATTTTCATCCTTTTGGCTCTATCTATACTGGTTTAGCTATAAAATCGATTTTTATGTTTCTCATATGAAAAACGATTTTTGGTAGAAAATATGAGTGATCACAGATTTTCATCCTTTTGGCTCTATCTCTACTGGTTTAGCTATAAAATCGATTTTTAAGTTTCTCATTAAAAAATCGATTTTTCATATAAAATATGAGTGATCACAGATTTTCATCCTTTTGGCTCTATCTCTACTGGTTTAGCTATAAAATCGATTTTTAAGTTTCTCATATAAAAATCGATTTTTCATAGAAAATATGAGTGATCACAGATTTTCATCCTTTTGGCTCTATCTCTACTGGTTTAGCTATAAAATCGATTTTTAAGTTTCTCACATACAAATCGATTTTTCATAGAAAATATGAGTGATCACAGATTTTCATCCTTTTGGCTCTATCTCTACTGGTTTAGCTATAAAATCGATTTTTAAGTTTCTCACATAAAAATCGATTTTTAATAGAATATGAGTGATCACAGATTTTCATCCTTTTGGCTCTATCTCTACTGGCTTAGCTATAAAATCGATTTTTAAGTTTCTCATATACAAATCGATTTTTCATAGAAAATATGAGTGATCACAGATTTTCATCCTTTTGGCTCTATCTCTACTGGTTTAGCTATAAAATCGATTTTTAAGTTTTTCATATAAAAATCGATTTTTCATAGAAAATATGAGTGATCACAGATTTTCATCCTTTTGGCTCTATCTATACTGGTTTAGCTATAAAATCGATTTTTATGTTTCTCATATGAAAAACGATTTTTGGTAGAAAATATGAGTGATCACAGATTTTCATCCTTTTGGCTCTATCTCTACTGGTTTAGCTATAAAATCGATTTTTAAGTTTCTCATTAAAAAATCGATTTTTCATATAAAATATGAGTGATCACAGATTTTCATCCTTTTGGCTCTATCTCTACTGGTTTAGCTATAAAATCGATTTTTAAGTTTCTCATATAAAAATCGATTTTTCATAGAATATGAGTGATCACAGATCTTCATCCTTTTGGCTCTATCTCTACTGGTTTAGCTGTAAAATCGATTTTTAAGTTTCTCATATAAAAATCGATTTTTCATAGAAAATACGAGTGATCACAGATTTTCATCCTTTTGGCTCCATCTCTACTGGTTTAGCTATAAAATCGATTTTTAAGTTTCTCATATAAAAATCGATTTTTCATAGAAAATATGAGTGATCACAGATTTTCATCCTTTTGGCTCTATCTCTACTGGTTTAGCTATAAGATCGATTTTTAAGTTTCTCACATAAAAATCGATTTTTAATAGAATATGAGTGATCACAGATTTTCATCCTTTTGGCTCTATCTCTACTGGCTTAGCTATAAAATCGATTTTTAAGTTTCTCATATAAAAATCGATTTTTCATAGAAAATATGAGTGGTCACAGATTTTCATCCTTTTGGCTCTATCTATACTGGTTTAGCTGTAAAATCGATTTTTAAGTTTCTCATATAAAAATCGATTTTTCATAGAAAATACGAGTGATCACAGATTTTCATCCTTTTGGCCCCATCTCTACTGGTTTAGCTATAAAATCGATTTTTAAGTTTCTCATATAAAAATCGATTTTTCATAGAAAATATGAGTGATCACAGATTTTCATCCTTTTGGCTCTATCTCTACTGGTTTAGCTATAAAATCGATTTTTAAGTTTCTCATTAAAAAATCGATTTTTCATAGAAAATACGAGTGATCACAGATTTTCATCCTTTTGGCTCTATCTCTACTGGTTTAGCTATAAAATCGATTTTTAAGTTTCTCATATAAAAATCGATTTTTCATAGAAAATATGAGTGATCACAGATTTTCATCCTTTTGGCTCTATCTCTACTGGTTTAGCTATAAAATCGATTTTTAAGTTTCTCATTAAAAAATCGATTTTTCATATAAAATATGAGTGATCACAGATTTTCATCCTTTTGGCTCTATCTCTACTGGTTTAGCTATAAAATCGATTTTTAAGTTTCTCATATAAAAATCGATTTTTGGTAGAAAATATGAGTGATCACAGATTTTCATCCTTTTGGCTCTATCTCTACTGGCTTAGCTATAAAATCGATTTTTAAGTTTCTCATATAAAAATCGATTTTCATAGAAAATACGAGTGATCGCAGATTTTCATCCTTTTGACTCTATCTCTACTGGGTTAGCTATAAAATCGATTTTTAAGTTTTTCATCTAAAAATCGATTTTTCATAGAAAATATGAGTGATCACAGATTTTCATCCTTTTGGCTCTATCTCTACTGGCTTAGCTATAAAATCGATTTTTAAGTTTCTCATATAAAAATCGATTTTTAATAGAAAATATGAGTGATCACAGATTTTCATCCTTTTGGCTCTATCTCTACTGGTTTAGCTATAAAATCGATTTTTAAGTTTCTCATTAAAAAATCGATTTTCATAGAAAATACGAGTGATCGCAGATTTTCATCCTTTTGACTCTATCTCTACTGGTTTAGCTGTAAAATCGATTTTTAAGTTTCTCATATAAAAATCGATTTTCATAGAAAATACGAGTGATCGCAGATTTTCATCCTTTTGGCTCTATCTCTTCTGGTTTAGCTATAAAGTCGATTTTTAAGTTTCTCATATAAAAATCGATTTTTCATAGAATATGAGTGATCACAGATTTTCATCCTTTTGGCTCTATCTATACTGGTTTAGCTATAAAATCGATTTTTAAGTTTCTCACATAAAAATCGATTTTTAATAGAATATGAGTGATCACAGATTTTCATCCTTTTGGTTCTATCTCTACTGGTTTAGCTATAAAATCGATTTTTAAGTTTCTCATATAATAATCGATTTTTCATATAAAATATGAGTGATCACAGATTTTCATCCTTTTGGCTCTATCTATACTGGTTTAGCTATAAAATCGATTTTTAAGTTTCTCATATAAAAATCGATTTTTCATAGAAAATATGAGTGATCACAGATTTTCATCCTTTTGGCTCTATCTCTACTGGTTTAGCTATAAAATCGATTTTTAAGTTTCTCATATAATAATCGATTTTTCATATAAAATATGAGTGATCACAGATTTTCATCCTTTTGGCTCTATTTCTACTGGTTTAGCTATAAAATCGATTTTTAAGTTTCTCATATAAAAATCGATTTTTCATAGAATACGAGTGATCACAGATTTTCATCCTTTTGGCTCTATCTATACTGGTTTAGCTATAAAATCGATTTTTAAGTTTTTCATATAAAAATCGATTTTTCATAAAAAATATGAGTGATCACAGATTTTCATCCTTTTGGCTGTATCTCTACTGGTTTAGCTATAAAATCGATTTTTAAGTTTCTCATTAAAAAAATCGATTTTTCATAGAAAATACGAGTGATCACAGATTTTCATCCTTTTGGCTCCATCTCTACTGGTTTAGCTGTAAAATCGATTTTTAAGTTTCTCATATAAAAATCGATTTTTCATATAAAATATGAGTGATCACAGATTTTCATCCTTTTGGCTCTATTTCTACTGGTTTAGCTATAAAATCGATTTTTAAGTTTCTCACATAAAAATCGATTTTTAATAGAATATGAGTGATCACAGATTTTCATCCTTTTGGCTCTATCTCTACTGGTTTAGCTATAAAATCGATTTTTAAGTTTCTCATTAAAAAATCGATTTTTCATATAAAATATGAGTGATCACAGATTTTCATCCTTTTGGCTCTATCTCTACTGGTTTAGCTATAAAATCGATTTTTAAGTTTCTCATATAAAAATCGATTTTTCATAGAAAATATGAGTGATCACAGATTTTCATCCTTTTGGCTCTATCTCTACTGGTTTAGCTATAAAATCGATTTTTAAGTTTCTCATTAAAAAATCGATTTTTCATATAAAATATGAGTGATCACAGATTTTCATCCTTTTGGCTCTATCTCTACTGATTTAGCTATAAAATCGATTTTTAAGTTTCTCATATAAAAATCGATTTTTCATAGAAAATATGAGTGATCACAGATTTTCATCCTTTTGGCTCTATCTCTACTGGTTTAGCTATAAAATCGATTTTTAAGTTTCTCATTAAAAAATCGATTTTTCATATAAAATATGAGTGATCACAGATTTTCATCCTTTTGGCTCTATCTCTACTGGTTTAGCTATAAAATCGATTTTTAAGTTTCTCATTAAAAAATCGATTTTTCATATAAAATATGAGTGATCACACATTTTCATCCTTTTGGCTCTATCTCTACTGGTTTAGCTATAAAATCGATTTTTAAGTTTCTCATTAAAAAATCGATTTTTCATATAAAATATGAGTGATCACAGATTTTCATCCTTTTGGCTCTATCTCTACTGGTTTAGCTATAAAATCGATTTTTAAGTTTCTCATATAAAAATCGATTTTTCATAGAAAATATGAGTGATCACAGATTTTCATCCTTTTGGCTCTATCTCTACTGGTTTAGCTATAAAATCGATTTTTAAGTTTCTCATTAAAAAATCGATTTTTCATATAAAATATGAGTGATCACAGATTTTCATCCTTTTGGCTCTATCTCTACTGGTTTAGCTATAAAATCGATTTTTAAGTTTCTCATATAAAAATCGATTTTTGGTAGAAAATATGAGTGATCACAGATTTTCATCCTTTTGGCTCTATCTCTACTGGCTTAGCTATAAAATCGATTTTTAAGTTTCTCATATAAAAATCGATTTTCATAGAAAATACGAGTGATCGCAGATTTTCATCCTTTTGACTCTATCTCTACTGGTTTAGCTATAAAATCGATTTTTAAGTTTTTCATCTAAAAATCGATTTTTCATAGAAAATATGAGTGATCACAGATTTTCATCCTTTTGGCTCTATCTCTACTGGTTTAGCTATAAAATCGATTTTTAAGTTTCTCATATAAAAATCGATTTTTCATAGAAAATATGAGTGATCACAGATTTTCATCGTTTTGGCTCTATCTCTACTGGTTTAGCTATAAAATCGATTTTTAAGTTTCTCATTAAAAAATCGATTTTTCATATAAAATATGAGTGATCACAGATTTTCATCCTTTTGGCTCTATCTCTACTGGTTTAGCTATAAAATCGATTTTTAAGTTTCTCATATAAAAATCGATTTTTGGTAGAAAATATGAGTGATCACAGATTTTCATCCTTTTGGCTCTATCTCTACTGGCTTAGCTATAAAATCGATTTTTAAGTTTCTCATATAAAAATCGATTTTCATAGAAAATACGAGTGATCGCAGATTTTCATCCTTTTGACTCTATCTCTCCTGGTTTAGCTGTAAAATCGATTTTTAAGTTTCTCATTTAAAAATCGATTTTCATAGAAAATACGAGTGATCGCAGATTTTCATCCTTTTGGCTCTATCTCTTCTGGTTTAGCTATAAAGTCGATTTTTAAGCTTCTCAAATAAAAATCGATTTTTCATAGAATATGAGTGATCACAGATTTTCATCCTTTTGGCTCTATCTATACTGGTTTAGCTATAAAATCGATTTTTAAGTTTCTCACATAAAAATCGATTTTTAATAGAATATGAGTGATCACAGATTTTCATCCTTTTGGCTCTATCTCTACTGGTTTAGCTATAAAATCGATTTTTAAGTTTCTCATTAAAAAATCGATTTTTCATATAAAATATGAGTGATCACAGATTTTCATCCTTTTGGCTCTATTTCTACTGGTTTAGCTATAAAATCGATTTTTAAGTTTCTCATATAAAAATCGATTTTTCATAGAATATGAGTGATCACAGATTTTCATCCTTTTGGCTCTATCTATACTGGTTTAGCTATAAAATCGATTTTTAAGTTTTTCATATAAAAATCGATTTTTCATAAAAAATATGAGTGATCACAGATTTTCATCCTTTTGGCTGTATCTCTACTGGTTTAGCTATAAAATCGATTTTTAAGTTTCTCATATAAAAATCGATTTTCATAGAAAATACGAGTGATCGCAGATTTTCATCCTTTTGGCTCTATCTCTTCTGGTTTAGCTATAAAATTGATTTTTAAGTTTCTCACATAAAAATCGATTTTTAATAGAATATGAGTGATCACAGATTTTCATCCTTTTGGCTCTATCTCTACTGGTTTAGCTATAAAATCGATTTTTAAGTTTCTCATTAAAAAAATCGATTTTTCATAGAAAATATGAGTGATCACAGATTTTCATCCTTTTGGCTCTATCTCTACTGGTTTAGCTGTAAAATCGATTTTTAAGTTTCTCATATAAAAATCGATTTTTCATATAAAATATGAGTGATCACAGATTTTCATCCTTTTGGCTCTATTTCTACTGGTTTAGCTATAAAATCGATTTTTAAGTTTCTCACATAAAAATCGATTTTTAATAGAATATGAGTGATCACAGATTTTCATCCTTTTGGCTCTATCTCTACTGGTTTAGCTATAAAATCGATTTTTAAGTTTCTCATTAAAAAATCGATTTTTCATATAAAATATGAGTGATCACAGATTTTCATCCTTTTGGCTCTATCTCTACTGGTTTAGCTATAAAATCGATTTTTAAGTTTCTCATATAAAAATCGATTTTTCATAGAAAATATGAGTGATCACAGATTTTCATCCTTTTGGCTCTATCTCTACTGGTTTAGCTATAAAATCGATTTTTAAGTTTCTCATTAAAAAATCGATTTTTCATATAAAATATGAGTGATCACAGATTTTCATCCTTTCGGCTCTATCTCTACTGATTTAGCTATAAAATCGATTTTTAAGTTTCTCATATAAAAATCGATTTTTCATAGAAAATATGAGTGATCACAGATTTTCATCCTTTTGGCTCTATCTCTACTGGTTTAGCTATAAAATCGATTTTTAAGTTTCTCATTAAAAAATCGATTTTTCATATAAAATATGAGTGATCACAGATTTTCATCCTTTTGGCTCTATCTCTACTGGTTTAGCTATAAAATCGATTTTTAAGTTTCTCATTAAAAAATCGATTTTTCATATAAAATATGAGTGATCACACATTTTCATCCTTTTGGCTCTATCTCTACTGGTTTAGCTATAAAATCGATTTTTAAGTTTCTCATTAAAAAATCGATTTTTCATATAAAATATGAGTGATCACAGATTTTCATCCTTTTGGCTCTATCTCTACTGGTTTAGCTATAAAATCGATTTTTAAGTTTCTCATCTAAAAATCGATTTTTCACAGAAAATATAAGTGATCACAGATTTTCATCCTTTTGTCTCTATCTCTACTGGTTTAGCTATAAAATCGATTTTTAAGTTTCTCATATAAAAATCGATTTTTCATAGAAAATATGAGTGATCACAGATTTTCATCCTTTTGGCTCTATTTCTACTGGTTTAGCTATAAAATCGATTTTTAAGTTTCTCATATAAAAATCGATTTTTCATATAAAATATGAGTGATCACAGATTTTCATCCTTTTGGCTCTATCTCTACTGGTTTAGCTATAAAATCGATTTTTAAGTTTCTCATATAAAAATCGATTTTTCATATAAAATATGAGTGATCACAGATTTTCATCCTTTTGGCTCTATCTCTACTGGTTTAGCTATAAAATCGATTTTTAAGTTTTTCATCTAAAAATCGATTTTTCATATAAAATATGAGTGATTACAGATTTTCATCCTTTTGGCTCTATCTCTACTGGTTTAGCTATAAAATCGATTTTTAAGTTTCTCATTAAAAAATCGATTTTTCATATAAAATATGAGTGATCACAGATTTTCATCCTTTTGGCTCTATCTCTACTGGTTTAGCTATAAAATCGATTTTTAAGTTTTTCATCTAAAAATCGATTTTTCATAGAAAATATGAGTGATCACAGATTTTCATCCTTTTGGCTCTATCTCTACTGGTTTAGCTATAAAATCGATTTGTAAGTTTTTCATCTAAAAATCGATTTTTCATAGAAAATATGAGTGATCACAGATTTTCATCGTTTTGGCTCTATCTCTACTGGTTTAGCTATAAAATCGATTTTTAAGTTTCTCATTAAAAAATCGATTTTTCATATAAAATATGAGTGATCACAGATTTTCATCCTTTTGGCTCTATCTCTACTGGTTTAGCTATAAAATCGATTTTTAAGTTTCTCATATAAAAATCGATTTTTGGTAGAAAATATGAGTGATCACAGATTTTCATCCTTTTGGCTCTATCTCTACTGGCTTAGCTATAAAATCGATTTTTAAGTTTCTCATATAAAAATCGATTTTCATAGAAAATACGAGTGATCGCAGATTTTCATCCTTTTGACTCTATCTCTCCTGGTTTAGCTGTAAAATCGATTTTTAAGTTTCTCATTTAAAAATCGATTTTCATAGAAAATACGAGTGATCGCAGATTTTCATCCTTTTGGCTCTATCTCTTCTGGTTTAGCTATAAAGTCGATTTTTAAGCTTCTCAAATAAAAATCGATTTTTCATAGAATATGAGTGATCACAGATTTTCATCCTTTTGGCTCTATCTATACTGGTTTAGCTATAAAATCGATTTTTAAGTTTCTCACATAAAAATCGATTTTTAATAGAATATGAGTGATCACAGATTTTCATCCTTTTGGCTCTATCTCTACTGGTTTAGCTATAAAATCGATTTTTAAGTTTCTCATTAAAAAATCGATTTTTCATATAAAATATGAGTGATCACAGATTTTCATCCTTTTGGCTCTATTTCTACTGGTTTAGCTATAAAATCGATTTTTAAGTTTCTCATATAAAAATCGATTTTTCATAGAATATGAGTGATCACAGATTTTCATCCTTTTGGCTCTATCTATACTGGTTTAGCTATAAAATCGATTTTTAAGTTTTTCATATAAAAATCGATTTTTCATAAAAAATATGAGTGATCACAGATTTTCATCCTTTTGGCTGTATCTCTACTGGTTTAGCTATAAAATCGATTTTTAAGTTTCTCATATAAAAATCGATTTTCATAGAAAATACGAGTGATCGCAGATTTTCATCCTTTTGGCTCTATCTCTTCTGGTTTAGCTATAAAATTGATTTTTAAGTTTCTCACATAAAAATCGATTTTTAATAGAATATGAGTGATCACAGATTTTCATCCTTTTGGCTCTATCTCTACTGGTTTAGCTATAAAATCGATTTTTAAGTTTCTCATTAAAAAAATCGATTTTTCATAGAAAATATGAGTGATCACAGATTTTCATCCTTTTGGCTCTATCTCTACTGGTTTAGCTGTAAAATCGATTTTTAAGTTTCTCATATAAAAATCGATTTTTCATATAAAATATGAGTGATCACAGATTTTCATCCTTTTGGCTCTATTTCTACTGGTTTAGCTATAAAATCGATTTTTAAGTTTCTCACATAAAAATCGATTTTTAATAGAATATGAGTGATCACAGATTTTCATCCTTTTGGCTCTATCTCTACTGGTTTAGCTATAAAATCGATTTTTAAGTTTCTCATTAAAAAATCGATTTTTCATATAAAATATGAGTGATCACAGATTTTCATCCTTTTGGCTCTATCTCTACTGGTTTAGCTATAAAATCGATTTTTAAGTTTCTCATATAAAAATCGATTTTTCATAGAAAATATGAGTGATCACAGATTTTCATCCTTTTGGCTCTATCTCTACTGGTTTAGCTATAAAATCGATTTTTAAGTTTCTCATTAAAAAATCGATTTTTCATATAAAATATGAGTGATCACAGATTTTCATCCTTTTGGCTCTATCTCTACTGGTTTAGCTATAAAATCGATTTTTAAGTTTCTCATTAAAAAATCGATTTTTCATATAAAATATGAGTGATCACACATTTTCATCCTTTTGGCTCTATCTCTACTGGTTTAGCTATAAAATCGATTTTTAAGTTTCTCATTAAAAAATCGATTTTTCATATAAAATATGAGTGATCACAGATTTTCATCCTTTTGGCTCTATCTCTACTGGTTTAGCTATAAAATCGATTTTTAAGTTTCTCATCTAAAAATCGATTTTTCACAGAAAATATAAGTGATCACAGATTTTCATCCTTTTGTCTCTATCTCTACTGGTTTAGCTATAAAATCGATTTTTAAGTTTCTCATATAAAAATCGATTTTTCATAGAAAATATGAGTGATCACAGATTTTCATCCTTTTGGCTCTATTTCTACTGGTTTAGCTATAAAATCGATTTTTAAGTTTCTCATATAAAAATCGATTTTTCATATAAAATATGAGTGATCACAGATTTTCATCCTTTTGGCTCTATCTCTACTGGTTTAGCTATAAAATCGATTTTTAAGTTTCTCATATAAAAATCGATTTTTCATATAAAATATGAGTGATCACAGATTTTCATCCTTTTGGCTCTATCTCTACTGGTTTAGCTATAAAATCGATTTTTAAGTTTTTCATCTAAAAATCGATTTTTCATATAAAATATGAGTGATTACAGATTTTCATCCTTTTGGCTCTATCTCTACTGGTTTAGCTATAAAATCGATTTTTAAGTTTCTCATTAAAAAATCGATTTTTCATATAAAATATGAGTGATCACAGATTTTCATCCTTTTGGCTCTATCTCTACTGGTTTAGCTATAAAATCGATTTTTAAGTTTTTCATCTAAAAATCGATTTTTCATAGAAAATATGAGTGATCACAGATTTTCATCCTTTTGGCTCTATCTCTACTGGTTTAGCTATAAAATCGATTTGTAAGTTTTTCATCTAAAAATCGATTTTTCATAGAAAATATGAGTGATCACAGATTTTCATCCTTTTGGCTCTATCTCTACTGGTTTAGCTATAAAATCGATTTTTAAGTTTCTCATATAAAAATCGATTTTTCATAGAATATGAGTGATCACAGATTTTCATCCTTTTGGCTCTATCTCTACTGGTTTAGCTGTAAAATCAATTTTTAAGTTTCTCATATAAAAATCGATTTTTCATAGAAAAGAGCCTTTTGGCTCTATCTCTACTGGTTTATCTATAAAATCGATTTTTAAGTTTCTCATCTAAAAATCGATTTTTCATAGAAAATATGAGTGATCACAGATTTTCATCCTTTTGGCTCTATCTCTACTGGTTTATCTATAAAATCGATTTTTAAGTTTCTCATCTAAAAATCGATTTTTCATAGAAAATATGAGTGATCACAGATTTTCATCCTTTTGGCTTTATCTCTACTGGTTTAGCCATAAAATCGATTTTTAAGTTTCTCATATAAAAATCGATTTTTGGTAGTGAATATGAGTGATCACAGATTTTCATCCTTTTGGCTCTATCTCTACTGGTTTATCTATAAATTCGATTTTTAAGTTTCTCATATAAAAATCGATTTTTCATAGAAAATATGAGTGATCACAGATTTTCATCCTTTTGGCTCTATCTCTACTGGTTTATCTATAAATTCGATTTTTAAGTTTTTCATCTAAAAATCGATTTTTCATAGAAAATATGAGTGATCACAGATTTTCATCCTTTTGGCTCTATCTCTACTGGTTTATCTATAAAATCGATTTTTAAGTTTCTCATCTAAAAATCGATTTTTCATAGAAAATATGAGTGATCACAGATTTTCATCCTTTTGGCTTTATCTCTACTGGTTTAGCCATAAAATCGATTTTTAAGTTTCTCATATAAAAATCGATTTTTGGTAGTGAATATGAGTGATCACAGATTTTCATCCTTTTGGCTCTATCTCTACTGGTTTAGCTGTAAAATCGATTTTTAAGTTTCTCATATAAAAATCGATTTTTCATAGAAAATATGAGTGATCACAGATTTTCATCCTTTTGGCTCTATTATACTGGTTTAGCTATAAAATCGATTTTTAAGTTTTTCATCTAAAAATCGATTTTTCATAGAAAATATGAGTGATCACAGATTTTCATCCTTTTGGCTCTATCTCTACTGGTTTAGCTGTAAAATCGATTTTTAAGTTTCTCATATAAAAATCGATTTTTCATAGAAAATATGAGTGATCACAGATTTTCATCCTTTTGGCTCTATCTATACTGGTTTAGCTATAAAATAGATTTTTAAGTTTTTCATCTAAAAATCGATTTTTCATAGAAAATATGAGTGATCACAGATTTTCATCCTTTTGGCTCTATCTCTACTGGTTTATCTATAAATTCGATTTTTAAGTTTTTCATCTAAAAATCGATTTTTCATAGAAAATATGAGTGATCACAGATTTTCATCCTTTTGGCTCTATCTCTACTGGTTTATCTATAAAATCGATTTTTAAGTTTCTCATCTAAAAATCGATTTTTCATAGAAAATATGAGTGATCACAGATTTTCATCCTTTTGGCTTTATCTCTACTGGTTTAGCCATAAAATCGATTTTTAAGTTTCTCATATAAAAATCGATTTTTGGTAGTGAATATGAGTGATCACAGATTTTCATCCTTTTGGCTCTATCTCTACTGGTTTAGCTGTAAAATCGATTTTTAAGTTTCTCATATAAAAATCGATTTTTCATAGAAAATATGAGTGATCACAGATTTTCATCCTTTTGGCTCTATTATACTGGTTTAGCTATAAAATCGATTTTTAAGTTTTTCATCTAAAAATCGATTTTTCATAGAAAATATGAGTGATCACAGATTTTCATCCTTTTGGCTCTATCTCTACTGGTTTAGCTGTAAAATCGATTTTTAAGTTTCTCATATAAAAATCGATTTTTCATAGAAAATATGAGTGATCACAGATTTTCATCCTTTTGGCTCTATCTATACTGGTTTAGCTATAAAATCGATTTTTAAGTTTTTCATCTAAAAATCGATTTTTCATAGAAAATATGAGTGATCACAGATTTTCATCCTTTTGGCTCTATCTATACTGGTTTAGCTATAAAATCGATTTTTAAGTTTTTCATCTAAAAATCGATTTTTCATAGAAAATATGAGTGATCACAGATTTTCATCCTTTTGGCTCTATCTATACTGGTTTAGCTATAAAATCGATTTTTAAGTTTTTCATCTAAAAATCGATTTTTCATAGAAAATATGAGTGATCACAGATTTTCATCCTTTTGGCTCTATCTATACTGGTTTAGCTATAAAATCGATTTTTAAGTTTTTCATCTAAAAATCGATTTTTCATAGAAAATATGAGTGATCACAGATTTTCATCCTTTTGGCTCTATCTATACTGGTTTAGCTATAAAATCGATTTTTAAGTTTTTCATCTAAAAATCGATTTTTCATAGAAAATATGAGTGATCACAGATTTTCATCCTTTTGGCTCTATCTATACTGGTTTAGCTATAAAATCGATTTTTAAGTTTTTCATCTAAAAATCGATTTTTCATAGAAAATATGAGTGATCACAGATTTTCATCCTTTTGGCTCTATCTATACTGGTTTAGCTATAAAATCGATTTTTAAGTTTTTCATCTAAAAATCGATTTTTCATAGAAAATATGAGTGATCACAGATTTTCATCCTTTTGGCTCTATCTATACTGGTTTAGCTATAAAATCGATTTTTAAGTTTTTCATCTAAAAATCGATTTTTCATAGAAAATATGAGTGATCACAGATTTTCATCCTTTTGGCTCTATCTATACTGGTTTAGCTATAAAATCGATTTTTAAGTTCTTCATCTAAAAATCGATTTTTCATAGAAAATATGAGTGATCACAGATTTTCATCCTTTTGGCTCTATCTATACTGGTTTAGCTATAAAATCGATTTTTAAGTTTTTCATCTAAAAATCGATTTTTCATAGAAAATATGAGTGATCACAGATTTTCATCCTTTTGGCTCTATCTATACTGGTTTAGCTATAAAATCGATTTTTAAGTTTTTCATCTAAAAATCGATTTTTCATAGAAAATATGAGTGATCACAGATTTTCATCCTTTTGGCTCTATCTATACTGGTTTAGCTATAAAATCGATTTTTAAGTTTTTCATCTAAAAATCGATTTTTCATAGAAAATATGAGTGATCACAGATTTTCATCCTTTTGGCTCTATCTATACTGGTTTAGCTATAAAATCGATTTTTAAGTTTTTCATCTAAAAATCGATTTTTCATAGAAAATATGAGTGATCACAGATTTTCATCCTTTTGGCTCTATCTATACTGGTTTAGCTATAAAATCGATTTTTAAGTTTTTCATCTAAAAATCGATTTTTCATAGAAAATATGAGTGATCACAGATTTTCATCCTTTTGGCTCTATCTATACTGGTTTAGCTATAAAATCGATTTTTAAGTTTTTCATCTAAAAATCGATTTTTCATAGAAAATATGAGTGATCACAGATTTTCATCCTTTTGGCTCTATCTATACTGGTTTAGCTATAAAATCGATTTTTAAGTTTTTCATCTAAAAATCGATTTTTCATAGAAAATATGAGTGATCACAGATTTTCATCCTTTTGGCTCTATCTATACTGGTTTAGCTATAAAATCGATTTTTAAGTTCTTCATCTAAAAATCGATTTTTCATAGAAAATATGAGTGATCACAGATTTTCATCCTTTTGGCTCTATCTCTACTGGTTTATCTGTAAAATCGATTTTTAAGTTTCTCATATAAAAATCGATTTTTCATAGAAAATATGAGTGATCACAGATTTTCATTCTTTTGGCTCTATCTCTACTGGTTTAGCTATAAAATCGATTTTTAAGTTTCTCATTAAAAAATCGATTTTTCATAGAAAATATGAGTGATCACAGATTTTCATCCTTTTGGCTGTATCTCTACTGGTTTAGCTGTAAAATCGATTTTTAAGTTTCTCATATAAAAATCGATTTTTGGTAGTGAATATGAGTGATCACAGATTTTCATCCTTTTGGCTCTATCTCTATTGGTTTAGCTATAAAATCGATTTTTAAGTTTCTCATACAAAAATCGATTTTTGGTAGTGAATATGAGTGATCACAGATTTTCATCCTTTTGGCTCTATCTCTACTGGTTTAGCTGTAAAATCGATTTTTATGTTTCTCATATAAAAATCGATTTTTCATAGAAAAAACGAGTGATCACAGATTTTCATCCTTTTGGCTCCATCTCTACTGTTTTAGCTATAAAATCGATTTTTAAGTTTCTCATATAAAAATTGATTTTTCATAGAAAATATGAGTGGTCACAGATTTTCATCCTTTTGGCTCTATCTCTACTGGTTTAGCTATAAAATCGATTTTTAAGTTTCTCATATAAAAATCGATTTTTCATAGAAAATATGGGTGATCACAGATTTTCATCCTTTTTTTCTCTATCTCTACTGGTTTAGCTGTAAAATCGATTTTTAAGTTTCTCATATAAAAATCGATTTTTCATAGAAAATATGAGTTATCACAGATTTTCATCCTTTTGGCTCCATCTCTACTGGTTTAGCTGTAAAATCGATTTTTAAGTTTCTCATACAAAAATCGATTTTTCATAGAAAATACGAGTGACCACAGATATTCATCCTTTTGGCTCTATCTCTACTTGTTTAGCTGTAAAATCGATTTTTATATTTCTCATATAAAAATCGATTTTTCATAGAAAAAACGAGTGATCACAAATTTTCATCCTTTTGGCTCCATCTCTACTGGTTTAGCTATAAAATCGATTTTTAAGTTTCTCATATAAAAATTGATTTTTCATAGAAAATACGAGTGACCACAGATATTCATCCTTTTGGCTCCATCTCTACTGGTTTAGCTGTAAAATCGATTTTTAAGTTTCTCATACAAAAATCGATTTTTCATAGAAAATACGAGTGATCACAGATTTTCATCCTTTTGGCTCCATCTCTACTGGTTTAGCATAAAATCGATTTTTAAGTTTCTCATACAAAAATCGATTTTTCATATAAAATATGAGTGATCACAGATTTTCATCCTTTTGGCTCTATCTCTACTGGTTTAGCTATAAAATCGATTTTTAAGTTTCTCATATAAAAATCGATTTTTCATAGAAAATATGAGTGATGTGAGATTTTCATCCTTTTGGCTCTATCTCTACTGGTTTAGCTATAAAATCGATTTTGAAGTTTCTCATATAAAAATCGATTTTTCATAGAAAATATGAGTGATCACAGATTTTCATCCTTTTGGCTCTATCTCTACTGGTTTAGCTATAAAATCGATTTTTAAGTTTCTCATGTAAAAATCGATTTTTCATAGAAAATATAAGTGATCACAGATTTTCATCCTTTTGGCCCTATCTCTACTGGTTTAGCTATAAAATCGATTTTGAAGTTTCTCATATAAAAATCGATTTTTCATAGAAAATATGAGTGATCACAGATTTTCATCCTTTTGGCTCTATCTCTACTGGTTTAGCTATAAAATCGATTTTTAAGTTTCTCATATAAAAATCGATTTTTCATAGAAAATATGAGTGATCACAGATTTGCATCCTTTAGGCTCTATCTCTACTGGTTTAGCTATAAAATCGATTTTGAAGTTTCTCATATAAAAATCGATTCTTCATAGAAAATATGAGTGATCACAGATTTTCATCCTTTTGGCTCTATCTCTACTGGTTTAGCTATAAAATCGATTTTTAAGTTTCTCATGTAAAAATCGATTTTTCATAGAAAATATAAGTGATCACAGATTTTCATCCTTTTGGGTCTATCTCTACTGGTTTAGCTGTAAAATCGATTTTTAAGTTTCTCATACAAAAATCGATTTTTCATAGAAAATACGAGTGACCACAGATATTCATCCTTTTGGCTCTATCTCTACTGGTTTAGCTGTAAAATCGATTTTTATGTTTCTCATATAAAAATCGATTTTTCATAGAAAAAACGAGTGATCACAAATTTTCATCCTTTTGGCTCCATCTCTACTGGTTTAGCTACAAAATCGATTTTTAAGTTTCTCATATAAAAATTGATTTTTCATAGAAAATACGAGTGACCACAGATATTCATCCTTTTGGCTCCATCTCTACTGGTTTAGCTGTAAAATCGATTTTTAAGTTTCTCATACAAAAATCGATTTTTCATAGAAAATACGAGTGATCACAGATTTTCATCCTTTTGGCTCCATCTCTACTGGTTTAGCATAAAATCGATTTTTAAGTTTCTCATACAAAAATCGATTTTTCATATAAAATATGAGTGATCACAGATTTTCATCCTTTTGGCTCTATCTATACTGGTTTAGCTATAAAGTCGATTTTTATGTTTCTCATATAAAAAACGATTTTTGGTAGAAAATATGAGTGATCACAGATTTTCATCCTTTTGGCTCTATCTCTACTGGTTTAGCTATAAAATCGATTTTTAAGTTTCTCATATAAAAATCGATTTTTCATAGAAAATATGAGTGATCACAGATTTGCATCCTTTAGGCTCTATCTCTACTGGTTTAGCTATAAAATCGATTTTGAAGTTTCTCATATAAAAATCGATTTTTGGTAGCAAATATGAGTGATCACAGATTTTCATCCTTTTGGCTCCATCTCTACTGGTTTAGCTATAAAATCGATTTTTAAGTTTCTCATCTAAAAATCGATTTTTCATAGAAAATATGAGTGATCACAGATTTTCATCCTTTTGGCTTTATCTCTACTGGTTTAGCCATAAAATCGATTTTTAAGTTTCTCATATAAAAATCGATTTTTGGTAGTGAATATGAGTGATCACAGATTTTCATCCTTTTGGCTCTATCTCTACTGGTTTAGCTGTAAAATCGATTTTTAAGTTTCTCATATAAAAATCGATTTTTCATAGAAAATATGAGTGATCACAGATTTTCATCCTTTTGGCTCTATTATACTGGTTTAGCTATAAAATCGATTTTTAAGTTTTTCATCTAAAAATCGATTTTTCATAGAAAATATGAGTGATCACAGATTTTCATCCTTTTGGCTCTATCTCTACTGGTTTAGCTGTAAAATCGATTTTTAAGTTTCTCATATAAAAATCGATTTTTCATAGAAAATATGAGTGATCACAGATTTTCATCCTTTTGGCTCTATCTATACTGGTTTAGCTATAAAATAGATTTTTAAGTTTTTCATCTAAAAATCGATTTTTCATAGAAAATATGAGTGATCACAGATTTTCATCCTTTTGGCTCTATCTATACTGGTTTAGCTATAAAATCGATTTTTAAGTTTTTCATCTAAAAATCGATTTTTCATAGAAAATATGAGTGATCACAGATTTTCATCCTTTTGGCTCTATCTATACTGGTTTAGCTATAAAATCGATTTTTAAGCTTTTCATCTAAAAATCGATTTTTCATAGAAAATATGAGTGATCACAGATTTTCATCCTTTTGGCTCTATCTATACTGGTTTAGCTA
The DNA here is from genome assembly GCA_932274085.1 of Protocalliphora azurea. Classification (NCBI taxonomy): domain Eukaryota; kingdom Metazoa; phylum Arthropoda; class Insecta; order Diptera; family Calliphoridae; genus Protocalliphora; species Protocalliphora azurea. Next base: position 122,312,305 of record OW026520.1, on the reverse strand, counting down.
TAAAATCGATTTTTAAGTTTTTCATCTAAAAATTGATTTTTCATAGAAAATATGAGTGATCACAGATTTTCATCCTTTTGGCTCTATCTATACTGGTTTAGCTATAAAAACGATTTTTAAGTTCTTCATCTAAAAATCGATTTTTCATAGAAAATATGAGTGATCACAGATTTTCATCCTTTTGGCTCTAACTCTACTGGTTTAGCTATAAAATCGATTTTTAAGTTTTTCATCTAAAAATCGGTTCTTCATAGAAAATATGAGTGATCACAGATTTTCATCCTTTTGGCTCTATCTCTACTGGTTTATCTGTAAAATCGATTTTTAAGTTTCTCATATAAAAATCGATTTTTCATAGAAAATATGAGTGATCACAGATTTTCATTCTTTTGGCTCTATCTCTACTGGTTTAGCTATAAAATCGATTTTTAAGTTTCTCATTAAAAAATCGATTTTTCATAGAAAATATGAGTGATCACAGATTTTCATCCTTTTGGCTGTATCTCTACTGGTTTAGCTGTAAAATCGATTTTTAAGTTTCTCATATAAAAATCGATTTTTGGTAGTGAATATGAGTGATCACAGATTTTCATCCTTTTGGCTCTATCTCTACTGTTTTAGCTATAAAATCGATTTTTAAGTTTCTCATGTAAAAATCGATTTTTCATAGAAAATATAAGTGATCACAGATTTTCATCCTTTTGGCTCTATCTCTACTGGTTTAGCTATAAAATCGATTTTGAAGTTTCTCATATACAAATCGATTTTTCATAGAAAATATGAGTGATCACAGATTTTCATCCTTTTGGCTCTATCTCTACTGGTTTAGCTGTAAAATCGATTTTTATGTTTCTCATATAAAAATCGATTTTTCATAGAAAAAACGAGTGATCACAGATTTTCATCCTTTTGGCTCCATCTCTACTGTTTTAGCTATAAAATCGATTTTTAAGTTTCTCATATAAAAATTGATTTTTCATAGAAAATATGAGTGGTCGCAGATTTTCATCCTTTTGGCTCTATCTCTACTGGTTTAGCTATAAAATCGATTTTTAAGTTTCTCATATAAAAATCGATTTTTCATAGAAAATATGGGTGATCACAGATTTTCATCCTTTTTTTCTCTATCTCTACTGGTTTAGCTGTAAAATCGATTTTTAAGTTTCTCATATAAAAATCGATTTTTCATAGAAAATATGAGTTATCACAGATTTTCATCCTTTTGGCTCCATCTCTACTGGTTTAGCTGTAAAATCGATTTTTAAGTTTCTCATACAAAAATCGATTTTTCATAGAAAATGCGAGTGACCACAGATATTCATCCTTTTGGCTCTATCTCTACTTGTTTAGCTGTAAAATCGATTTTTATATTTCTCATATAAAAATCGATTTTTCATAGAAAAAACGAGTGATCACAAATTTTCATCCTTTTGGCTCCATCTCTACTGGTTTAGCTATAAAATCGATTTTTAAGTTTCTCATATAAAAATTGATTTTTCATAGAAAATACGAGTGACCACAGATATTCATCCTTTTGGCTCCATCTCTACTGGTTTAGCTGTAAAATCGATTTTTAAGTTTCTCATACAAAAATCGATTTTTCATAGAAAATACGAGTGATCACAGATTTTCATCCTTTTGGCTCCATCTCTACTGGTTTAGCATAAAATCGATTTTTAAGTTTCTCATACAAAAATCGATTTTTCATATAAAATATGAGTGATCACAGATTTTCATCCTTTTGGCTCTATCTCTACTGGTTTAGCTATAAAATCGATTTTTAAGTTTCTCATATAAAAATCGATTTTTCATAGAAAATATGAGTGATGTGAGATTTTCATCCTTTTGGCTCTATCTCTACTGGTTTAGCTATAAAATCGATTTTGAAGTTTCTCATATAAAAATCGATTTTTCATAGAAAATATGAGTGATCACAGATTTTCATCCTTTTGGCTCTATCTCTACTGGTTTAGCTATAAAATCGATTTTTAAGTTTCTCATGTAAAAATCGATTTTTCATAGAAAATATAAGTGATCACAGATTTTCATCCTTTTGGCCCTATCTCTACTGGTTTAGCTATAAAATCGATTTTGAAGTTTCTCATATAAAAATCGATTTTTCATAGAAAATATGAGTGATCACAGATTTTCATCCTTTTGGCTCTATCTCTACTGGTTTAGCTATAAAATCGATTTTTAAGTTTCTCATATAAAAATCGATTTTTCATAGAAAATATGAGTGATCACAGATTTGCATCCTTTAGGCTCTATCTCTACTGGTTTAGCTATAAAATCGATTTTGAAGTTTCTCATATAAAAATCGATTCTTCATAGAAAATATGAGTGATCACAGATTTTCATCCTTTTGGCTCTATCTCTACTGGTTTAGCTGTAAAATCGATTTTTATGTTTCTCATATAAAAATCGATTTTTCATAGAAAAAACGAGTGATCACAGATTTTCATCCTTTTGGCTCCATCTCTACTGTTTTAGCTATAAAATCGATTTTTAAGTTTCTCATATAAAAATTGATTTTTCATAGAAAATATGAGTGGTCGCAGATTTTCATCCTTTTGGCTCTATCTCTACTGGTTTAGCTATAAAATCGATTTTTAAGTTTCTCATATAAAAATCGATTTTTCATAGAAAATATGGGTGATCACAGATTTTCATCCTTTTTTTCTCTATCTCTACTGGTTTAGCTGTAAAATCGATTTTTAAGTTTCTCATATAAAAATCGATTTTTCATAGAAAATATGAGTTATCACAGATTTTCATCCTTTTGGCTCCATCTCTACTGGTTTAGCTGTAAAATCGATTTTTAAGTTTCTCATACAAAAATCGATTTTTCATAGAAAATGCGAGTGACCACAGATATTCATCCTTTTGGCTCTATCTCTACTTGTTTAGCTGTAAAATCGATTTTTATATTTCTCATATAAAAATCGATTTTTCATAGAAAAAACGAGTGATCACAAATTTTCATCCTTTTGGCTCCATCTCTACTGGTTTAGCTATAAAATCGATTTTTAAGTTTCTCATATAAAAATTGATTTTTCATAGAAAATACGAGTGACCACAGATATTCATCCTTTTGGCTCCATCTCTACTGGTTTAGCTGTAAAATCGATTTTTAAGTTTCTCATACAAAAATCGATTTTTCATAGAAAATACGAGTGATCACAGATTTTCATCCTTTTGGCTCCATCTCTACTGGTTTAGCATAAAATCGATTTTTAAGTTTCTCATACAAAAATCGATTTTTGGTAGTGAATATGAGTGATCACAGATTTTCATCCTTTTGGCTCTATCTCTACTGGTTTAGCTGTAAAATCGATTTTTATGTTTCTCATATAAAAATCGATTTTTCATAGAAAAAACGAGTGATCACAGATTTTCATCCTTTTGGCTCCATCTCTACTGTTTTAGCTATAAAATCGATTTTTAAGTTTCTCATATAAAAATTGATTTTTCATAGAAAATATGAGTGGTCGCAGATTTTCATCCTTTTGGCTCTATCTCTACTGGTTTAGCTATAAAATCGATTTTTAAGTTTCTCATATAAAAATCGATTTTTCATAGAAAATATGGGTGATCACAGATTTTCATCCTTTTTTTCTCTATCTCTACTGGTTTAGCTGTAAAATCGATTTTTAAGTTTCTCATATAAAAATCGATTTTTCATAGAAAATATGAGTTATCACAGATTTTCATCCTTTTGGCTCCATCTCTACTGGTTTAGCTGTAAAATCGATTTTTAAGTTTCTCATACAAAAATCGATTTTTCATAGAAAATGCGAGTGACCACAGATATTCATCCTTTTGGCTCTATCTCTACTTGTTTAGCTGTAAAATCGATTTTTATATTTCTCATATAAAAATCGATTTTTCATAGAAAAAACGAGTGATCACAAATTTTCATCCTTTTGGCTCCATCTCTACTGGTTTAGCTATAAAATCGATTTTTAAGTTTCTCATATAAAAATTGATTTTTCATAGAAAATACGAGTGACCACAGATATTCATCCTTTTGGCTCCATCTCTACTGGTTTAGCTGTAAAATCGATTTTTAAGTTTCTCATACAAAAATCGATTTTTCATAGAAAATACGAGTGATCACAGATTTTCATCCTTTTGGCTCCATCTCTACTGGTTTAGCATAAAATCGATTTTTAAGTTTCTCATACAAAAATCGATTTTTCATATAAAATATGAGTGATCACAGATTTTCATCCTTTTGGCTCTATCTCTACTGGTTTAGCTATAAAATCGATTTTTAAGTTTCTCATATAAAAATCGATTTTTCATAGAAAATATGAGTGATGTGAGATTTTCATCCTTTTGGCTCTATCTCTACTGGTTTAGCTATAAAATCGATTTTGAAGTTTCTCATATAAAAATCGATTTTTCATAGAAAATATGAGTGATCACAGATTTTCATCCTTTTGGCTCTATCTCTACTGGTTTAGCTATAAAATCGATTTTTAAGTTTCTCATGTAAAAATCGATTTTTCATAGAAAATATAAGTGATCACAGATTTTCATCCTTTTGGCCCTATCTCTACTGGTTTAGCTATAAAATCGATTTTGAAGTTTCTCATATAAAAATCGATTTTTCATAGAAAATATGAGTGATCACAGATTTTCATCCTTTTGGCTCTATCTCTACTGGTTTAGCTATAAAATCGATTTTTAAGTTTCTCATATAAAAATCGATTTTTCATAGAAAATATGAGTGATCACAGATTTGCATCCTTTAGGCTCTATCTCTACTGGTTTAGCTATAAAATCGATTTTGAAGTTTCTCATATAAAAATCGATTCTTCATAGAAAATATGAGTGATCACAGATTTTCATCCTTTTGGCTCTATCTCTACTGGTTTAGCTATAAAATCGATTTTTAAGTTTCTCATGTAAAAATCGATTTTTCATAGAAAATATAAGTGATCACAGATTTTCATCCTTTTGGGTCTATCTCTACTGGTTTAGCTGTAAAATCGATTTTTAAGTTTCTCATACAAAAATCGATTTTTCATAGAAAATACGAGTGACCACAGATATTCATCCTTTTGGCTCTATCTCTACTGGTTTAGCTGTAAAATCGATTTTTATGTTTCTCATATAAAAATCGATTTTTCATAGAAAAAACGAGTGATCACAAATTTTCATCCTTTTGGCTCCATCTCTACTGGTTTAGCTATAAAATCGATTTTTAAGTTTTTCATCTAAAAATCGATTTTTCATAGAAAATATGAGTGATCACAGATTTTCATCCTTTTGGCTCTATCTATACTGGTTTAGCTATAAAATCGATTTTTAAGTTTTTCATCTAAAAATCGATTTTTCATAGAAAATATGAGTGATCACAGATTTTCATCCTTTTGGCTCTATCTATACTGGTTTAGCTATAAAATCGATTTTTAAGTTTTTCATCTAAAAATCGATTTTTCATAGAAAATATGAGTGATCACAGATTTTCATCCTTTTGGCTCTATCTATACTGGTTTAGCTATAAAATCGATTTTTAAGTTTTTCATCTAAAAATCGATTTTTCATAGAAAATATGAGTGATCACAGATTTTCATCCTTTTGGCTCTATCTATACTGGTTTAGCTATAAAATCGATTTTTAAGTTTTTCATCTAAAAATCGATTTTTCATAGAAAATATGAGTGATCACAGATTTTCATCCTTTTGGCTCTATCTATACTGGTTTAGCTATAAAATCGATTTTTAAGTTTTTCATCTAAAAATCGATTTTTCATAGAAAATATGAGTGATCACAGATTTTCATCCTTTTGGCTCTATCTATACTGGTTTAGCTATAAAATCGATTTTTAAGTTCTTCATCTAAAAATCGATTTTTCATAGAAAATATGAGTGATCACAGATTTTCATCCTTTTGGCTCTATCTCTACTGGTTTATCTGTAAAATCGATTTTTAAGTTTCTCATATAAAAATCGATTTTTCATAGAAAATATGAGTGATCACAGATTTTCATTCTTTTGGCTCTATCTCTACTGGTTTAGCTATAAAATCGATTTTTAAGTTTCTCATTAAAAAATCGATTTTTCATAGAAAATATGAGTGATCACAGATTTTCATCCTTTTGGCTGTATCTCTACTGGTTTAGCTGTAAAATCGATTTTTAAGTTTCTCATATAAAAATCGATTTTTGGTAGTGAATATGAGTGATCACAGATTTTCATCCTTTTGGCTCTATCTCTATTGGTTTAGCTATAAAATCGATTTTTAAGTTTCTCATACAAAAATCGATTTTTGGTAGTGAATATGAGTGATCACAGATTTTCATCCTTTTGGCTCTATCTCTACTGGTTTAGCTGTAAAATCGATTTTTATGTTTCTCATATAAAAATCGATTTTTCATAGAAAAAACGAGTGATCACAGATTTTCATCCTTTTGGCTCCATCTCTACTGTTTTAGCTATAAAATCGATTTTTAAGTTTCTCATATAAAAATTGATTTTTCATAGAAAATATGAGTGGTCACAGATTTTCATCCTTTTGGCTCTATCTCTACTGGTTTAGCTATAAAATCGATTTTTAAGTTTCTCATATAAAAATCGATTTTTCATAGAAAATATGGGTGATCACAGATTTTCATCCTTTTTTTCTCTATCTCTACTGGTTTAGCTGTAAAATCGATTTTTAAGTTTCTCATATAAAAATCGATTTTTCATAGAAAATATGAGTTATCACAGATTTTCATCCTTTTGGCTCCATCTCTACTGGTTTAGCTGTAAAATCGATTTTTAAGTTTCTCATACAAAAATCGATTTTTCATAGAAAATACGAGTGACCACAGATATTCATCCTTTTGGCTCTATCTCTACTTGTTTAGCTGTAAAATCGATTTTTATATTTCTCATATAAAAATCGATTTTTCATAGAAAAAACGAGTGATCACAAATTTTCATCCTTTTGGCTCCATCTCTACTGGTTTAGCTATAAAATCGATTTTTAAGTTTCTCATATAAAAATTGATTTTTCATAGAAAATACGAGTGACCACAGATATTCATCCTTTTGGCTCCATCTCTACTGGTTTAGCTGTAAAATCGATTTTTAAGTTTCTCATACAAAAATCGATTTTTCATAGAAAATACGAGTGATCACAGATTTTCATCCTTTTGGCTCCATCTCTACTGGTTTAGCATAAAATCGATTTTTAAGTTTCTCATACAAAAATCGATTTTTCATATAAAATATGAGTGATCACAGATTTTCATCCTTTTGGCTCTATCTCTACTGGTTTAGCTATAAAATCGATTTTTAAGTTTCTCATATAAAAATCGATTTTTCATAGAAAATATGAGTGATGTGAGATTTTCATCCTTTTGGCTCTATCTCTACTGGTTTAGCTATAAAATCGATTTTGAAGTTTCTCATATAAAAATCGATTTTTCATAGAAAATATGAGTGATCACAGATTTTCATCCTTTTGGCTCTATCTCTACTGGTTTAGCTATAAAATCGATTTTTAAGTTTCTCATGTAAAAATCGATTTTTCATAGAAAATATAAGTGATCACAGATTTTCATCCTTTTGGCCCTATCTCTACTGGTTTAGCTATAAAATCGATTTTGAAGTTTCTCATATAAAAATCGATTTTTCATAGAAAATATGAGTGATCACAGATTTTCATCCTTTTGGCTCTATCTCTACTGGTTTAGCTATAAAATCGATTTTTAAGTTTCTCATATAAAAATCGATTTTTCATAGAAAATATGAGTGATCACAGATTTGCATCCTTTAGGCTCTATCTCTACTGGTTTAGCTATAAAATCGATTTTGAAGTTTCTCATATAAAAATCGATTCTTCATAGAAAATATGAGTGATCACAGATTTTCATCCTTTTGGCTCTATCTCTACTGGTTTAGCTATAAAATCGATTTTTAAGTTTCTCATGTAAAAATCGATTTTTCATAGAAAATATAAGTGATCACAGATTTTCATCCTTTTGGGTCTATCTCTACTGGTTTAGCTGTAAAATCGATTTTTAAGTTTCTCATACAAAAATCGATTTTTCATAGAAAATACGAGTGACCACAGATATTCATCCTTTTGGCTCTATCTCTACTGGTTTAGCTGTAAAATCGATTTTTATGTTTCTCATATAAAAATCGATTTTTCATAGAAAAAACGAGTGATCACAAATTTTCATCCTTTTGGCTCCATCTCTACTGGTTTAGCTACAAAATCGATTTTTAAGTTTCTCATATAAAAATTGATTTTTCATAGAAAATACGAGTGACCACAGATATTCATCCTTTTGGCTCCATCTCTACTGGTTTAGCTGTAAAATCGATTTTTAAGTTTCTCATACAAAAATCGATTTTTCATAGAAAATACGAGTGATCACAGATTTTCATCCTTTTGGCTCCATCTCTACTGGTTTAGCATAAAATCGATTTTTAAGTTTCTCATACAAAAATCGATTTTTCATATAAAATATGAGTGATCACAGATTTTCATCCTTTTGGCTCTATCTATACTGGTTTAGCTATAAAGTCGATTTTTATGTTTCTCATATAAAAAACGATTTTTGGTAGAAAATATGAGTGATCACAGATTTTCATCCTTTTGGCTCTATCTCTACTGGTTTAGCTATAAAATCGATTTTTAAGTTTCTCATATAAAAATCGATTTTTCATAGAAAATATGAGTGATCACAGATTTGCATCCTTTAGGCTCTATCTCTACTGGTTTAGCTATAAAATCGATTTTGAAGTTTCTCATATAAAAATCGATTTTTGGTAGCAAATATGAGTGATCACAGATTTTCATCCTTTTGGCTCCATCTCTACTGGTTTAGCTATAAAATCGATTTTTAAGTTTCTCATCTAAAAATCGATTTTTCATAGAAAATATGAGTGATCACAGATTTTCATCCTTTTGGCTTTATCTCTACTGGTTTAGCCATAAAATCGATTTTTAAGTTTCTCATATAAAAATCGATTTTTGGTAGTGAATATGAGTGATCACAGATTTTCATCCTTTTGGCTCTATCTCTACTGGTTTAGCTGTAAAATCGATTTTTAAGTTTCTCATATAAAAATCGATTTTTCATAGAAAATATGAGTGATCACAGATTTTCATCCTTTTGGCTCTATTATACTGGTTTAGCTATAAAATCGATTTTTAAGTTTTTCATCTAAAAATCGATTTTTCATAGAAAATATGAGTGATCACAGATTTTCATCCTTTTGGCTCTATCTCTACTGGTTTAGCTGTAAAATCGATTTTTAAGTTTCTCATATAAAAATCGATTTTTCATAGAAAATATGAGTGATCACAGATTTTCATCCTTTTGGCTCTATCTATACTGGTTTAGCTATAAAATAGATTTTTAAGTTTTTCATCTAAAAATCGATTTTTCATAGAAAATATGAGTGATCACAGATTTTCATCCTTTTGGCTCTATCTATACTGGTTTAGCTATAAAATCGATTTTTAAGTTTTTCATCTAAAAATCGATTTTTCATAGAAAATATGAGTGATCACAGATTTTCATCCTTTTGGCTCTATCTATACTGGTTTAGCTATAAAATCGATTTTTAAGCTTTTCATCTAAAAATCGATTTTTCATAGAAAATATGAGTGATCACAGATTTTCATCCTTTTGGCTCTATCTATACTGGTTTAGCTATAAAATCGATTTTTAAGTTTTTCATCTAAAAATTGATTTTTCATAGAAAATATGAGTGATCACAGATTTTCATCCTTTTGGCTCTATCTATACTGGTTTAGCTATAAAAACGATTTTTAAGTTCTTCATCTAAAAATCGATTTTTCATAGAAAATATGAGTGATCACAGATTTTCATCCTTTTGGCTCTAACTCTACTGGTTTAGCTATAAAATCGATTTTTAAGTTTTTCATCTAAAAATCGGTTCTTCATAGAAAATATGAGTGATCACAGATTTTCATCCTTTTGGCTCTATCTCTACTGGTTTATCTGTAAAATCGATTTTTAAGTTTCTCATATAAAAATCGATTTTTCATAGAAAATATGAGTGATCACAGATTTTCATTCTTTTGGCTCTATCTCTACTGGTTTAGCTATAAAATCGATTTTTAAGTTTCTCATTAAAAAATCGATTTTTCATAGAAAATATGAGTGATCACAGATTTTCATCCTTTTGGCTGTATCTCTACTGGTTTAGCTGTAAAATCGATTTTTAAGTTTCTCATATAAAAATCGATTTTTGGTAGTGAATATGAGTGATCACAGATTTTCATCCTTTTGGCTCTATCTCTACTGTTTTAGCTATAAAATCGATTTTTAAGTTTCTCATGTAAAAATCGATTTTTCATAGAAAATATAAGTGATCACAGATTTTCATCCTTTTGGCTCTATCTCTACTGGTTTAGCTATAAAATCGATTTTGAAGTTTCTCATATACAAATCGATTTTTCATAGAAAATATGAGTGATCACAGATTTTCATCCTTTTGGCTCTATCTCTACTGGTTTAGCTGTAAAATCGATTTTTATGTTTCTCATATAAAAATCGATTTTTCATAGAAAAAACGAGTGATCACAGATTTTCATCCTTTTGGCTCCATCTCTACTGTTTTAGCTATAAAATCGATTTTTAAGTTTCTCATATAAAAATTGATTTTTCATAGAAAATATGAGTGGTCGCAGATTTTCATCCTTTTGGCTCTATCTCTACTGGTTTAGCTATAAAATCGATTTTTAAGTTTCTCATATAAAAATCGATTTTTCATAGAAAATATGGGTGATCACAGATTTTCATCCTTTTTTTCTCTATCTCTACTGGTTTAGCTGTAAAATCGATTTTTAAGTTTCTCATATAAAAATCGATTTTTCATAGAAAATATGAGTTATCACAGATTTTCATCCTTTTGGCTCCATCTCTACTGGTTTAGCTGTAAAATCGATTTTTAAGTTTCTCATACAAAAATCGATTTTTCATAGAAAATGCGAGTGACCACAGATATTCATCCTTTTGGCTCTATCTCTACTTGTTTAGCTGTAAAATCGATTTTTATATTTCTCATATAAAAATCGATTTTTCATAGAAAAAACGAGTGATCACAAATTTTCATCCTTTTGGCTCCATCTCTACTGGTTTAGCTATAAAATCGATTTTTAAGTTTCTCATATAAAAATTGATTTTTCATAGAAAATACGAGTGACCACAGATATTCATCCTTTTGGCTCCATCTCTACTGGTTTAGCTGTAAAATCGATTTTTAAGTTTCTCATACAAAAATCGATTTTTCATAGAAAATACGAGTGATCACAGATTTTCATCCTTTTGGCTCCATCTCTACTGGTTTAGCATAAAATCGATTTTTAAGTTTCTCATACAAAAATCGATTTTTCATATAAAATATGAGTGATCACAGATTTTCATCCTTTTGGCTCTATCTCTACTGGTTTAGCTATAAAATCGATTTTTAAGTTTCTCATATAAAAATCGATTTTTCATAGAAAATATGAGTGATGTGAGATTTTCATCCTTTTGGCTCTATCTCTACTGGTTTAGCTATAAAATCGATTTTGAAGTTTCTCATATAAAAATCGATTTTTCATAGAAAATATGAGTGATCACAGATTTTCATCCTTTTGGCTCTATCTCTACTGGTTTAGCTATAAAATCGATTTTTAAGTTTCTCATGTAAAAATCGATTTTTCATAGAAAATATAAGTGATCACAGATTTTCATCCTTTTGGCCCTATCTCTACTGGTTTAGCTATAAAATCGATTTTGAAGTTTCTCATATAAAAATCGATTTTTCATAGAAAATATGAGTGATCACAGATTTTCATCCTTTTGGCTCTATCTCTACTGGTTTAGCTATAAAATCGATTTTTAAGTTTCTCATATAAAAATCGATTTTTCATAGAAAATATGAGTGATCACAGATTTGCATCCTTTAGGCTCTATCTCTACTGGTTTAGCTATAAAATCGATTTTGAAGTTTCTCATATAAAAATCGATTCTTCATAGAAAATATGAGTGATCACAGATTTTCATCCTTTTGGCTCTATCTCTACTGGTTTAGCTGTAAAATCGATTTTTATGTTTCTCATATAAAAATCGATTTTTCATAGAAAAAACGAGTGATCACAGATTTTCATCCTTTTGGCTCCATCTCTACTGTTTTAGCTATAAAATCGATTTTTAAGTTTCTCATATAAAAATTGATTTTTCATAGAAAATATGAGTGGTCGCAGATTTTCATCCTTTTGGCTCTATCTCTACTGGTTTAGCTATAAAATCGATTTTTAAGTTTCTCATATAAAAATCGATTTTTCATAGAAAATATGGGTGATCACAGATTTTCATCCTTTTTTTCTCTATCTCTACTGGTTTAGCTGTAAAATCGATTTTTAAGTTTCTCATATAAAAATCGATTTTTCATAGAAAATATGAGTTATCACAGATTTTCATCCTTTTGGCTCCATCTCTACTGGTTTAGCTGTAAAATCGATTTTTAAGTTTCTCATACAAAAATCGATTTTTCATAGAAAATGCGAGTGACCACAGATATTCATCCTTTTGGCTCTATCTCTACTTGTTTAGCTGTAAAATCGATTTTTATATTTCTCATATAAAAATCGATTTTTCATAGAAAAAACGAGTGATCACAAATTTTCATCCTTTTGGCTCCATCTCTACTGGTTTAGCTATAAAATCGATTTTTAAGTTTCTCATATAAAAATTGATTTTTCATAGAAAATACGAGTGACCACAGATATTCATCCTTTTGGCTCCATCTCTACTGGTTTAGCTGTAAAATCGATTTTTAAGTTTCTCATACAAAAATCGATTTTTCATAGAAAATACGAGTGATCACAGATTTTCATCCTTTTGGCTCCATCTCTACTGGTTTAGCATAAAATCGATTTTTAAGTTTCTCATACAAAAATCGATTTTTGGTAGTGAATATGAGTGATCACAGATTTTCATCCTTTTGGCTCTATCTCTACTGGTTTAGCTGTAAAATCGATTTTTATGTTTCTCATATAAAAATCGATTTTTCATAGAAAAAACGAGTGATCACAGATTTTCATCCTTTTGGCTCCATCTCTACTGTTTTAGCTATAAAATCGATTTTTAAGTTTCTCATATAAAAATTGATTTTTCATAGAAAATATGAGTGGTCGCAGATTTTCATCCTTTTGGCTCTATCTCTACTGGTTTAGCTATAAAATCGATTTTTAAGTTTCTCATATAAAAATCGATTTTTCATAGAAAATATGGGTGATCACAGATTTTCATCCTTTTTTTCTCTATCTCTACTGGTTTAGCTGTAAAATCGATTTTTAAGTTTCTCATATAAAAATCGATTTTTCATAGAAAATATGAGTTATCACAGATTTTCATCCTTTTGGCTCCATCTCTACTGGTTTAGCTGTAAAATCGATTTTTAAGTTTCTCATACAAAAATCGATTTTTCATAGAAAATGCGAGTGACCACAGATATTCATCCTTTTGGCTCTATCTCTACTTGTTTAGCTGTAAAATCGATTTTTATATTTCTCATATAAAAATCGATTTTTCATAGAAAAAACGAGTGATCACAAATTTTCATCCTTTTGGCTCCATCTCTACTGGTTTAGCTATAAAATCGATTTTTAAGTTTCTCATATAAAAATTGATTTTTCATAGAAAATACGAGTGACCACAGATATTCATCCTTTTGGCTCCATCTCTACTGGTTTAGCTGTAAAATCGATTTTTAAGTTTCTCATACAAAAATCGATTTTTCATAGAAAATACGAGTGATCACAGATTTTCATCCTTTTGGCTCCATCTCTACTGGTTTAGCATAAAATCGATTTTTAAGTTTCTCATACAAAAATCGATTTTTCATATAAAATATGAGTGATCACAGATTTTCATCCTTTTGGCTCTATCTCTACTGGTTTAGCTATAAAATCGATTTTTAAGTTTCTCATATAAAAATCGATTTTTCATAGAAAATATGAGTGATGTGAGATTTTCATCCTTTTGGCTCTATCTCTACTGGTTTAGCTATAAAATCGATTTTGAAGTTTCTCATATAAAAATCGATTTTTCATAGAAAATATGAGTGATCACAGATTTTCATCCTTTTGGCTCTATCTCTACTGGTTTAGCTATAAAATCGATTTTTAAGTTTCTCATGTAAAAATCGATTTTTCATAGAAAATATAAGTGATCACAGATTTTCATCCTTTTGGCCCTATCTCTACTGGTTTAGCTATAAAATCGATTTTGAAGTTTCTCATATAAAAATCGATTTTTCATAGAAAATATGAGTGATCACAGATTTTCATCCTTTTGGCTCTATCTCTACTGGTTTAGCTATAAAATCGATTTTTAAGTTTCTCATATAAAAATCGATTTTTCATAGAAAATATGAGTGATCACAGATTTGCATCCTTTAGGCTCTATCTCTACTGGTTTAGCTATAAAATCGATTTTGAAGTTTCTCATATAAAAATCGATTCTTCATAGAAAATATGAGTGATCACAGATTTTCATCCTTTTGGCTCTATCTCTACTGGTTTAGCTATAAAATCGATTTTTAAGTTTCTCATGTAAAAATCGATTTTTCATAGAAAATATAAGTGATCACAGATTTTCATCCTTTTGGGTCTATCTCTACTGGTTTAGCTGTAAAATCGATTTTTAAGTTTCTCATACAAAAATCGATTTTTCATAGAAAATACGAGTGACCACAGATATTCATCCTTTTGGCTCTATCTCTACTGGTTTAGCTGTAAAATCGATTTTTATGTTTCTCATATAAAAATCGATTTTTCATAGAAAAAACGAGTGATCACAAATTTTCATCCTTTTGGCTCCATCTCTACTGGTTTAGCTATAAAATCGATTTTTAAGTTTCTCATATAAAAATTGATTTTTCATAGAAAATACGAGTGACCACAGATATTCATCCTTTTGGCTCCATCTCTACTGGTTTAGCTGTAAAATCGATTTTTAAGTTTCTCATACAAAAATCGATTTTTCATAGAAAATACGAGTGATCACAGATTTTCATCCTTTTGGCTCCATCTCTACTGGTTTAGCATAAAATCGATTTTTAAGTTTCTCATACAAAAATCGATTTTTCATATAAAATATGAGTGATCACAGATTTTCATCCTTTTGGCTCTATCTATACTGGTTTAGCTATAAAGTCGATTTTTATGTTTCTCATATAAAAAACGATTTTTGGTAGAAAATATGAGTGATCACAGATTTTCATCCTTTTGGCTCTATCTCTACTGGTTTAGCTATAAAATCGATTTTTAAGTTTCTCATATAAAAATCGATTTTTCATAGAAAATATGAGTGATCACAGATTTGCATCCTTTAGGCTCTATCTCTACTGGTTTAGCTATAAAATCGATTTTGAAGTTTCTCATATAAAAATCGATTTTTGGTAGCAAATATGAGTAATCACAGATTTTCATCCTTTTGGCTCCATCTCTACTGGTTTAGCTATAAAATCGATTTTTAAGTTTCTCATATAAAAATCGATTTTTCATAGAAAATATGAGTGATGTGAGATTTTCATCCTTTTGGCTCTATCTCTACTGGTTTAGCTATAAAATCGATTTTTAAGTTTCTCATATAAAAATCGATTTTTCATAGAAAATATGAATGATGTGAGATTTTCATCCTTTTGGCTCTATCTCTACTGGTTTAGCTATAAAATCGATTTTTAAGTTTCTCATATAAAAATCGATTTTTCATAGAAAATGTGAGTGATGTGAGATTTTCATCCTTTTGGCTCTATCTCTACTGGTTTAGCTATAAAATCGATTTTTAATTTTCTCATATAAAAATCGATTTTTGGTAGCAAATATGAGTGATCACAGATTTTCATCCTTTTGGCTCTATCTCTACTGGTTTAGCTATAAAATCGATTTTTAAGTTTCTCATATAAAAATCGATTTTTCATAGAAAATATGAGTGATGTGAGATTTTCATCCTTTTGGCTCTATCTCTACTGGTTTAGCTATAAAATCGATTTTGAAGTTTCTCATATAAAAATCGATTTTTCATAGAAAATATGAGTGATCACAGATTTTCATCCTTTTGGCTCTATCTCTACTGGTTTAGCTATAAAATCGATTTTTAAGTTTCTCATATAAAAATCGATTTTTCATAGAAAATATGAGTGATCACAGATTTTCATCCTTTAGGCTCTATCTCTACTGGTTTAGCTATAAAATCGATTTTGAAGTTTCTCATATAAAAATCGATTCTTCATAGAAAATATGAGTGATCACAGATTTTCATCCTTTTGGCTCTATCTCTACTGGTTTAGCTATAAAATCGATTTTTAAGTTTCTCATGTAAAAATCGATTTTTCATAGAAAATATAAGTGATCACAGATTTTCATCCTTTTGGCTCTATCTCTACTGGTTTAGCTATAAAATCGATTTTGAAGTTTCTCATATAAAAATCGATTTTTCATAGAAAATATGAGTGATCACAGATTTTCATCCTTTTGGCTCTATCTCTACTGGTTTAGCTATAAAATCGATTTTGAAGTTTCTCATATAAAAATTGATTTTTAATAGAAAATATGAGTGATGTGAGATTTTCATCCTTTTGGCTCTATCTCTACTGGTTTAGCTATAAAATCGATTTTTAAGTTTCTCATATAAAAATCGATTTTTCATAGAAAATATGAGTGATCACAGATTTTCATCCTTTTGGCTCTATCTCTACTGGTTTAGCTATAAAATCGATTTTGAAGTTTCTCATATAAAAATCGATTTTTCATAGAAAATATGAGTGATCACAGATTTTCATCCTTTTGGCTCTATCTCTACTGGTTTAGCTATAAAATCGATTTTTAAGTTTCTCATATAAAAATCGATTTTTCATAGAAAATATGAGTGATCACAGATTTGCATCCTTTAGGCTCTATCTCTACTGGTTTAGCTATAAAATCGATTTTGAAGTTTCTCATATAAAAATCGATTCTTCATAGAAAATATGAGTGATCACAGATTTTCATCCTTTTGGCTCTATCTCTACTGGTTTAGCTATAAAATCGATTTTTAAGTTTCTCATGTAAAAATCGATTTTTCATAGAAAATATAAGTGATCACAGATTTTCATCCTTTTGGCTCTATCTCTACTGGTTTAGCTATAAAATCGATTTTGAAGTTTCTCATATAAAAATCGATTTTTCATAGAAAATATGAGTGATGTGAGATTTTCATCCTTTTGGCTCTATCTCTACTGGTTTAGCTATAAAATCGATTTTTAAGTTTCTCATATAAAAATCGATTTTTGGTAGAAAATATGAGTGATCACAGATTTTCATCCTTTTGGCTCTATCTCTACTGGTTTAGCTATAAAATCGATTTTTAAGTTTCTCATATAAAAATCGATTTTTCGTACTGAATATGAGTGATCACAGATTTTCATCCTTTTGGCTCTATCTCTACTGGTTTAGCTATAAAATCGATTTTTAAGTTTCCCATATAAAAATCAATTTTTCATAGAAAATATGAGTGATCACAGATTTTCATCCTTTTGGCTCTATCTCTACTGGTTTAGCTATAAAATCGATTTTTAAGTTTCTCATATAAAAATCGATTTTTCATAGAAAATATGAGTGATCACAGATTTTCATCCTTTTGGCTCTATCTCTACTGGTTTAGCTATAAAATCGATTTTTAAGTTTCTCATATAAAAATCGATTTTTCATAGAAAATATGAGTGATGTGAGATTTTCATCCTTTTGGCTCTATCTCTACTGGTTTAGCTATAAAATCGATTTTTAGGTTCTTCATATAACAATCGAATTTTCGTACTGAATATGAGTGATCACAGATTTTCATCCTTTTGGCTCTATCTCTACTGGTTTAGCTATAAAATCGATTTTTATGTTTCTCATATAAAAATCTATTTTTCATAGAAAATTTGAGTGATCACTGATTTTTATCCTTTTGGCTCTATCTCTACTGGTTTAGCTATAAAATCGATTTTTAAGTTCTTCATATAAAAATCGATTTTTCGTACTGAATATGAGTGATCACAGATTTTCATCCTTTTGGCTCTATCTCTACTGGTTTAGCTATAAAATCGATTTTTAAGTTTTTCATCTAAAAATCGATTTTTCATAGAAAATATGGGTGATCACAGATTTTCATCCTTTTGGCTCTATCTCTACTGGTTTAGCTGTAAAATCGATTTTTATGTTTCTCATATAAAAATCGATTTTTCATAGAAAATATGAGTGGTCACAGATTTTCATCCTTTTGGCTCTATCTCTACTGGTTTAGCTATAAAGTCGATTTTTAAGTTTCTCATATAAAAATCGATTTTTCATAGAAAATATGGGTGATCACAGATTTTCATCCTTTTGGCTCTATCTCTACTGGTTTAGCGATAAAGTCGATTTTTAAGTTTCTCATATAAAAATGGATTTTTCATAGAAAATATGGGTGATCACAGATTTTCATCCTTTTGGCTCTATCTCTACTGGTTTAGCTGTAAAATCGATTTTTAAGTTTCTCATATAAAAATCGATTTTTCATAGAAAATACGAGTGATCACAGATTTTCATCCTTTTGGCTCCTTCTCTACTGGTTTAGCTATAAAATCGATTTTTAAGTTTCTCATACAAAAATCGATTTTTCATATAAAATATGAGTGATCACAGATTTTCATCCTTTTGGCCCTATCTATACTGGTTTAGCTATAAAGTCGATTTTTATGTTTCTCATATAAAAAACGATTTTTGGTAGAAAAGATGAGTGATCACTGATTTTCATCCTTTTGGCTCTATCTCTACTGGTTTAGCTATAAAATCGATTTTTAAGTTTCTCATATAAAAATCGATTTTTCATAGAAAATATGAGTGATCACAGATTTGCATCCTTTAGGCTCTATCTCTACTTTTTTAGCTATAAAATCGATTTTGAAGTTTCTCATATACAAATCGATTTTTGGTAGAAAATATGAGTGATCACAGATTTTCATCCTTTTGGATCTATCTCTACTGGTTTAGCTATAAAATCGATTTTTAAGTTTCTCATATAAAAATCGATTTTTCATAGAAAATATGAGTGATCACAGATTTTCATCCTTTTGGCTCTATCTCTACTGGTTTAGCTATAAAATCGATTTTGAAGTTTCTCATATAAAAATCGATTCTTCATAGAAAATATGAGTGATCACAGATTTGCATCCTTTAGGCTCTATCTCTACTGGTTTAGCTATAAAATCGATTTTGAAGTTTCTCATATAAAAATCGATTCTTCATAGAAAATATGAGTGATCACAGATTTTCATCCTTTTGGCTCTATCTCTACTGGTTTAGCTATAAAATCGATTTTTAAGTTTCTCATGTAAAAATCGATTTTTCATAGAAAATATAAGTGATCACAGATTTTCATCCTTTTGGCTCTATCTCTACTGGTTTAGCTATAAAATCGATTTTGAAGTTTCTCATATAAAAATCGATTTTTCATAGAAAATATGAGTGATCACAGATTTTCATCCTTTTGGCTCTATCTCTACTGGTTTAGCTATAAAATCGATTTTTAAGTTTCTCATATAAAAATCGATTTTTGGTAGAAAATATGAGTGATCACAGATTTTCATCCTTTTGGCTCTATCTCTACTGGTTTAGCTATAAAATCGATTTTTAAGTTTCTCATATAAAAATCGATTTTTCATAGAAAATATGAGTGATCACAGATTTGCATCCTTTAGGCTCTATCTCTACTGGTTTAGCTATAAAATCGATTTTGAAGTTTCTCATATAAAAATCGATTTTTGGTAGAAAATATGAGTGATCACAGATTTTCATCCTTTTGGCTCTATCTCTACTGGTTTAGCTGTAAAATCGATTTTTATGTTTCTCATATAAAAATCGATTTTTCATAGAAAATACGAGTGATCACAGATTTTCATCCTTTTGGCTCCATCTCTACTGGTTTAGCTATAAAATCGATTTTTAAGTTTCTCATATAAAAATTGATTTTTCACAGAAAATATGAGTGGTCACTGATTTTCATCCTTTTGGCTCCATCTCTACTGGTTTTGCTATAAAATCGATTTTTAAGTTTCTCATATAAAAATCGATTTTTCATAGAAAATATGGGTGATCACAGATTTTCATCCTTTTTTTCTCTATCTCTACTGGTTTAGCTGTAAAATCGATTTTTAAGTTTCTCATATAAAAATCGATTTTTCATAGAAAATATGAGTTATCACAGATTTTCATCCTTTTGGCTCCATCTCTACTGGTTTAGCTGTAAAATCGATTTTTAAGTTTCTCATACAAAAATCGATTTTTCATAGAAAATACGAGTGACCACAGATTTTCATCCTTTTGGCTCTATCTCTACTGGTTTAGCTATAAAGTCGATTTTTAAGTTTCTCATATAAAAATGGATTTTTCATAGAAAATATGGGTGATCAGAGATTTTCATCCTTTTGGCTCTATCTCTACTGGTTTAGCTGTAAAATCGATTTTTAAGTTTCTCATATAAAAATCGATTTTTCATAGAAAATACGAGTGATCACAGATTTTCATCCTTTTGGCTCCATCTCTACTGGTTTAGCTATAAAATCGATTTTTAAGTTTCTCATACAAAAATCGATTTTTCATATAAAATATGAGTGATCACAGATTTTCATCCTTTTGGCTCTATCTATACTGGTTTAGCTATAAAGTCGATTTTTATGTTTCTCATATAAAAAACGATTTTTGGTAGAAAATATGAGTGATCACAGATTTTCATCCTTTTGGCTCTATCTCTACTGGTTTAGCTATAAAATCGATTTTTAAGTTTCTCATATAAAAATCGATTTTTCATAGAAAATATGAGTGATCACAGATTTGCATCCTTTAGGCTCTATCTCTACTGGTTTAGCTATAAAATCGATTTTGAAGTTTCTCATATAAAAATCGATTTTTGGTAGAAAATATGAGTATCACAGATTTTCATCCTTTTGGATCTATCTCTACTGGTTTAGCTATAAAATCGATTTTTAAGTTTCTCATATAAAAATCGATTTTTGGTAGAAAATATGAGTGATCACAGATTTTCATCCTTTTGGCTCTATCTCTACTGGTTTAGCTATAAAATCGATTTTTAAGTTTCTCATATAAAAATCGATTTTTCATAGAAAATATGAGTGATCACAGATTTGCATCCTTTTGTCTCTATCTCTACTGGTTTAGCTATAAAATCGATTTTGAAGTTTCTCATATAAAAATCGATTTTTGGTAGAAAATATGAGTGATCACAGATTTTCATCCTTTTGGCTCTATCTCTACTGGTTTAGCTATAAAATCGATTTTTAAGTTTCTCATATAAAAATCGATTTTTGGTAGAAAATATGTGTGATCGCAGATTTTCATCCTTTTGGCTCTATCTCTACTGGTTTAGCTATAAAATCGATTTTTAAGTTTCTCATATAAAAATCGATTTTTCGTACTGAATATGAGTGATCACAGATTTTCATCCTTTTGGCTCTATCTCTACTGGTTTAGCTATAAAATCGATTTTTAAGTTTCCCATATAAAAATCGATTTTTCATAGAAAATATGAGTGATCACAGATTTTCATCCTTTTGGCTCTATCTCTACTGGTTTAGCTATAAAATCGATTTTTAAGTTTCTCATATAAAAATCGATTTTTCATAGAAAATATGAGTGATGTGAGATTTTCATCCTTTTGGCTCTATCTCTACTGGTTTAGCTATAAAATCGATTTTTAAGTTCTTCATATAAAACTCGATTTTTCGTACTGAATATGAGTGATCACAGATTTTCATCCGTTTGGCTCTATCTATACTGGTTTAGCTATAAAGTCGATTTTTATGTTTCTCATATAAAAAACGATTTTTGGTAGAAAATATGAGTGATCACAGATTTTCATCCTTTTGGCTCTATCTCTACTGGTTTAGCTATAAAATCGATTTTTAAGTTTCTCATATAAAAATCGATTTTTCATAGAAAATATGAGTGATGTGAGATTTTCATCCTTTTGGCTCTATCTCTACTGGTTTAGCTATAAAATCGATTTTTAAGTTTCTCATATAAAAATCGATTTTTGGTAGAAAATATGTGTGATCGCAGATTTTCATCCTTTTGGCTCTATCTCTACTGGTTTAGCTATAAAATCGATTTTTAAGTTTCTCATATAAAAATCGATTTTTCGTACTGAATATGAGTGATCACAGATTTTCATCCTTTTGGCTCTATCTCTACTGGTTTAGCTATAAAATCGATTTTTAAGTTTCCCATATAAAAATCGATTTTTTATAGAAAATATGAGTGATCACAGATTTTCATCCTTTTGGCTCTATCTCTACTGGTTTAGCTATAAAATCGATTTTTAAGTTTCTCATATAAAAATCGATTTTTCATAGAAAATATGAGTGATGTGAGATTTTCATCCTTTTGGCTCTATCTCTACTGGTTTAGCTATAAAATCGATTTTTAAGTTCTTCATATAAAAATCGATTTTTCGTACTGAATATGAGTGATCACAGATTTTCATCCGTTTGGCTCTATCTATACTGGTTTAGCTATAAAGTCGATTTTTATGTTTCTCATATAAAAAACGATTTTTGGTAGAAAATATGAGTGATCACAGATTTTCATCCTTTTGGCTCTATCTCTACTGGTTTAGCTATAAAATCGATTTTTAAGTTTCTCATATAAAAATCGATTTTTCATAGAAAATATGAGTGATGTGAGATTTTCATCCTTTTGGCTCTATCTCTACTGGTTTAGCTATAAAATCGATTTTTAAGTTCTTCATATAAAAATCGATTTTTCGTACTGAATATGAGTGATCACAGATTTTCATCCTTTTGGCTCTATCTCTACTGGTTTAGCTATAAAATCGATTTTTAAGTTTATCATATAAAAATCGCTTTTTCATAGAAAATATGAGTGATGTGAGATTTTCATCCTTTTGGCTCTATCTCTACTGGTTTAGCTATAAAATCGATTTTGAAGTTTCTCATATAAAAATCGATTTTTCATAGAAAATATGAGTGATCACAGATTTTCATCCTTTTGGCTCTATCTCTACTGGTTTAGCTATAAAATCGATTTTTAAGTTTCTCATATAAAAAACGATTTTTGGTAGAAAATATGAGTGATCACAGATTTTCATCCTTTTGGCTCTATCTCTACTGGTTTAGCTATAAAATCGATTTTTAAGTTTCTCATATAAAAATCGATTTTTCATAGAAAATATGAGTGATGTGAGATTTTCATCCTTTTGGCTCTATCTCTACTGGTTTAGCTATAAAATCGATTTTTAAGTTCTTCATATAAAAATCGATTTTTCGTACTGAATATGAGTGATCACAGATTTTCATCCTTTTGGCTCTATCTCTACTGGTTTAGCTATAAAATCGATTTTTAAGTTTCTCATATAAAAATCGCTTTTTCATAGAAAATATGAGTGATGTGAGATTTTCTTCCTTTTGGCTCTATCTCTACTGGTTTAGCTATAAAATCGATTTTTAAGTTTCTCATGTAAAAATCGATTTTTCATAGAAAATATAAGTGATCACAGATTTTCATCCTTTTGGCTCTATCTCTACTGGTTTAGCTATAAAATCGATTTTGAAGTTTCTCATATAAAAATCGATTTTTCATAGAAAATATGAGTGATCACAGATTTTCATCCTTTTGGCTCTATCTCTACTGGTTTAGCTATAAAATCGATTTTTAAGTTTCTCATATAAAAATCGATTTTTGGTAGAAAATATGAGTGATCACAGATTTTCATCCTTTTGGCTCTATCTCTACTGGTTTAGCTATAAAATCGATTTTTAAGTTCTTCATATAAAAATCGATTTTTCGTACTGAATATGAGTGATCACAGATTTTCATCCGTTTGGCTCTATCTATACTGGTTTAGCTATAAAGTCGATTTTTATGTTTCTCATATAAAAAACGATTTTTGGAGGTGATCACAGATTATCATCCTTTTGGCGCCATCTCTATTGGTTTAGCTATAAAATCGATTTTTAAGTTTCTCATATAAAAATCGATTTTTGGTAGTGAATATGAGTGATCACAGATTTTCATCCTTTTGGCTCTATCTCTACTGGTTTAGCTATAAAATCGATTTTTAAGTTTCTCATATAAAAATCGATTTTTCATAGAAAATATGAGTGATGTGAGATTTTCATCCTTTTGGCTCTATCTCTACTGGTTTAGCTATAAAATCGATTTTTAAGTTCTTCATATAAAAATCGATTTTTCGTACTGAATATGAGTGATCACAGATTTTCATCCTTTTGGCTCTATCTCTACTGGTTTAGCTATAAAATCGATTTTTAAGTTTCTCATATAAAAATCGCTTTTTCATAGAAAATATGAGTGATGTGAGATTTTCATCCTTTTGGCTCTATCTCTACTGGTTTAGCTATAAAATCGATTTTTAAGTTTCTCATGTAAAAATCGATTTTTCATAGAAAATATAAGTGATCACAGATTTTCAAACTTTTGGCTCTATCTCTACTGGTTTAGCTATAAAATCGATTTTGAAGTTTCTCATATAAAAATCGATTTTTCATAGAAAATATGAGTGATCACAGATTTTCATCCTTTTGGCTCTATCTCTACTGGTTTAGCTATAAAATCGATTTTTAAGTTTCTCATATAAAAATCGATTTTTGGTAGAAAATATGAGTGATCACAGATTTTCATCCTTTTGGCTCTATCTCTACTGGTTTAGCTATAAAATCGATTTTTAAGTTTCTCATATAAAAATCGATTTTTCATAGAAAATATGAGTGATCACAGATTTGCATCCTTTAGGCTCTATCTCTACTGGTTTAGCTGTAAAATCGATTTTTATGTTTCTCATATAAAAATCGATTTTTCATAGAAAATACGAGTGATCACAGATTTTCATCCTTTTGGCTCCATCTCTACTGGTTTAGCTATAAAATCGATTTTTAAGTTTCTCATATAAAAATTGATTTTTCACAGAAAATATGAGTGGTCACTGATTTTCATCCTTTTGGCTCCATCTCTACTGGTTTAGCTATAAAATCGATTTTTAAGTTTCTCATATAAAAATTGATTTTTCACAGAAAATATGAGTGGTCACAGATTTTCATCCTTTTGGCTCTATCTCTACTGGTTTAGCTATAAAATCGATTTTGAAGTTTCTCATATAAAAATCGATTTTTCATAGAAAATATGAGTGATCACAGATTTTCATCCTTTTGGCTCTATCTCTACTGGTTTAGCTATAAAATCGATTTTTAAGTTTCTCATATAAAAATCGATTTTTGGTAGAAAATATGAGTGATCACAGATTTTCATCCTTTTGGCTCTATCTCTACTGGTTTAGCTATAAAATCGATTTTTAAGTTCTTCATATAAAAATCGATTTTTCGTACTGAATATGAGTGATCACAGATTTTCATCCGTTTGGCTCTATCTATACTGGTTTAGCTATAAAGTCGATTTTTATGTTTCTCATATAAAAAACGATTTTTGGTAGAAAATATGAGTGATCACAGATTTTCATCCTTTTGGCTCTATCTCTACTGGTTTAGCTATAAAATCGATTTTTAAGTTTCTCATATAAAAATCGATTTTTCATAGAAAATATGAGTGATGTGAGATTTTCATCCTTTTGGCTCTATCTCTACTGGTTTAGCTATAAAATCGATTTTTAAGTTCTTCATATAAAAATCGATTTTTCGTACTGAATATGAGTGATCACAGATTTTCATCCTTTTGGCTCTATCTCTACTGGTTTAGCTATAAAATCGATTTTTAAGTTTCTCATATAAAAATCGCTTTTTCATAGAAAATATGAGTGATGTGAGATTTTCATCCTTTTGGCTCTATCTCTGCTGGTTTAGCTATAAAATCGATTTTTAAGTTTCTCATGTAAAAATCGATTTTTCATAGAAAATATAAGTGATCACAGATTTTCATCCTTTTGGCTCTATCTCTACTGGTTTAGCTATAAAATCGATTTTGAAGTTTCTCATATAAAAATCGATTTTTCATAGAAAATATGAGTGATCACAGATTTTCATCCTTTTGGCTCTATCTCTACTGGTTTAGCTATAAAATCGATTTTTAAGTTTCTCATATAAAAATCGATTTTTGGTAGAAAATATGAGTGATCACAGATTTTCATCCTTTTGGCTCTATCTCTACTGGTTTAGCTATAAAATCGATTTTTAAGTTTCTCATATAAAAATCGATTTTTCATAGAAAATATGAGTGATCACAGATTTGCATCCTTTAGGCTCTATCTCTACTGGTTTAGCTGTAAAATCGATTTTTATGTTTCTCATATAAAAATCGATTTTTCATAGAAAATACGAGTGATCACAGATTTTCATCCTTTTGGCTCCATCTCTACTGGTTTAGCTATAAAATCGATTTTTAAGTTTCTCATATAAAAATTGATTTTTCACAGAAAATATGAGTGGTCACTGATTTTCATCCTTTTGGCTCCATCTCTACTGGTTTTGCTATAAAATCGATTTTTAAGTTTCTCATATAAAAATCGATTTTTCATAGAAAATATGGGTGATCACAGATTTTCATCCTTTTTTTCTCTATCTCTACTGGTTTAGCTGTAAAATCGATTTTTAAGTTTCTCATATAAAAATCGATTTTTCATAGAAAATATGAGTTATCACAGATTTTCATCCTTTTGGCTCCATCTCTACTGGTTTAGCTGTAAAATCGATTTTTAAGTTTCTCATACAAAAATCGATTTTTCATAGAAAATACGAGTGACCACAGATTTTCATCCTTTTGGCTCTATCTCTACTGGTTTAGCTATAAAGTCGATTTTTAAGTTTCTCATATAAAAATGGATTTTTCATAGAAAATATGGGTGATCACAGATTTTCATCCTTTTGGCTCTATCTCTACTGGTTTAGCTGTAAAATCGATTTTTAAGTTTCTCATATAAAAATCGATTTTTCATAGAAAATACGAGTGATCACAGATTTTCATCCTTTTGGCTCCATCTCTACTGGTTTAGCTATAAAATCGATTTTTAAGTTTCTCATACAAAAATCGATTTTTCATATAAAATATGAGTGATCACAGATTTTCATCCTTTTGGCTCTATCTATACTGGTTTAGCTATAAAGTCGATTTTTATGTTTCTCATATAAAAAACGATTTTTGGTAGAAAATATGAGTGATCACAGATTTTCGTCCTTTTGGCTCTATCTCTACTGGTTTAGCTATAAAATCGATTTTTAAGTTCTTCATATAAAAATCGATTTTTCGTACTGAATATGAGTGATCACAGATTTTCATCCTTTTGGCTCTATCTCTACTGGTTTAGCTATAAAATCGATTTTTAAGTTTCTCATATAAAAATCGCTTTTTCATAGAAAATATGAGTGATGTGAGATTTTCATCCTTTTGGCTCTATCTCTGCTGGTTTAGCTATAAAATCGATTTTTAAGTTTCTCATGTAAAAATCGATTTTTCATAGAAAATATAAGTGATCACAGATTTTCATCCTTTTGGCTCTATCTCTACTGGTTTAGCTATAAAATCGATTTTGAAGTTTCTCATATAAAAATCGATTTTTCATAGAAAATATGAGTGATCACAGATTTTCATCCTTTTGGCTCTATCTATACTGGTTTAGCTATAAAGTCGATTTTTATGTTTCTCATATAAAAAACGATTTTTGGTAGAAAATATGAGTGATCACAGATTTTCATCCTTTTGGCTCTATCTCTACTGGTTTAGCTATAAAATCGATTTTTAAGTTTCTCATATAAAAATCGATTTTTCATAGAAAATATGAGTGATCACAGATTTGCATCCTTTAGGCTCTATCTCTACTGGTTTAGCTGTAAAATCGATTTTTATGTTTCTCATATAAAAATCGATTTTTCATAGAAAATACGAGTGATCACAGATTTTCATCCTTTTGGCTCCATCTCTACTGGTTTAGCTATAAAATCGATTTTTAAGTTTCTCATATAAAAATTGATTTTTCACAGAAAATATGAGTGGTCACTGATTTTCATCCTTTTGGCTCCATCTCTACTGGTTTTGCTATAAAATCGATTTTTAAGTTTCTCATATAAAAATCGATTTTTCATAGAAAATATGGGTGATCACAGATTTTCATCCTTTTTTTCTCTATCTCTACTGGTTTAGCTGTAAAATCGATTTTTAAGTTTCTCATATAAAAATCGATTTTTCATAGAAAATATGAGTTATCACAGATTTTCATCCTTTTGGCTCCATCTCTACTGGTTTAGCTGTAAAATCGATTTTTAAGTTTCTCATACAAAAATCGATTTTTCATAGAAAATACGAGTGACCACAGATTTTCATCCTTTTGGCTCTATCTCTACTGGTTTAGCTATAAAGTCGATTTTTAAGTTTCTCATATAAAAATGGATTTTTCATAGAAAATATGGGTGATCACAGATTTTCATCCTTTTGGCTCTATCTCTACTGGTTTAGCTGTAAAATCGATTTTTAAGTTTCTCATATAAAAATCGATTTTTCATAGAAAATACGAGTGATCACAGATTTTCATCCTTTTGGCTCCATCTCTACTGGTTTAGCTATAAAATCGATTTTTAAGTTTCTCATACAAAAATCGATTTTTCATATAAAATATGAGTGATCACAGATTTTCATCCTTTTGGCTCTATCTATACTGGTTTAGCTATAAAGTCGATTTTTATGTTTCTCATATAAAAAACGATTTTTGGTAGAAAATATGAGTGATCACAGATTTTCGTCCTTTTGGCTCTATCTCTACTGGTTTAGCTATAAAATCGATTTTTAAGTTTCTCATATAAAAATCGATTTTTCATAGAAAATATGAGTGATCACAGATTTGCATCCTTTAGGCTCTATCTCTACTGGTTTAGCTATAAAATCGATTTTGAAGTTTCTCATATAAAAATCGATTTTTCATAGAAAATATGAGTGATCACAGATTTGCATCCTTTTGTCTCTATCTCTACTGGTTTAGCTATAAAATCGATTTTGAAGTTTCTCATATAAAAATCGATTTTTGGTAGAAAATATGAGTGATCACAGATTTTCATCCTTTTGGATCTATCTCTTGGTTTAGCTATAAAATCGATTTTTAAGTTTCTCATATAAAAATCGATTTTTCATAGAAAATATGAGCGATGTGAGATTTTCATCCTTTTGGCTCTATCTCTACTGGTTTAGCTATAAAATCGATTTTTAAGTTTCTCATATAAAAATCGATTTTTGGTAGAAAATATGTGTGATCGCAGATTTTCATCCTTTTGGCTCTATCTCTACTGGTTTAGCTATAAAATCGATTTTTAAGTTTCTCATATAAAAATCGATTTTTCGTACTGAATATGAGTGATCACAGATTTTCATCCTTTTGGCTCTATCTCTACTGGTTTAGCTATAAAATCGATTTTTAAGTTTCCTATATAAAAATCTATTTTTCATAGAAAATATGAGTGATCACAGATTTTCATCCTTTTGGCTCTATCTCTACTGGTTTAGCTATAAAATCGATTTTTAAGTTTCTCATATAAAAATCGATTTTTCATAGAAAATATGAGTGATGTGAGATTTTCATCCTTTTGGCTCTATCTCTACTGGTTTAGCTATAAAATCGATTTTTAAGTTCTTCATATAAAAATCGATTTTTCGTACTGAATATGAGTGATCACAGATTTTCATCCGTTTGGCTCTATCTATACTGGTTTAGCTATAAAGTCGATTTTTATGTTTCTCATATAAAAAACGATTTTTGGTAGAAAATATGAGTGATCACAGATTTTCATCCTTTTGGCTCTATCTCTACTGGTTTAGCTATAAAATCGATTTTTAAGTTTCTCATATAAAAATCGATTTTTCATAGAAAATATGAGTGATGTGAGATTTTCATCCTTTTGGCTCTATCTCTACTGGTTTAGCTATAAAATCGATTTTTAAGTTCTTCATATAAAAATCGATTTTTCGTACTGAATATGAGTGATCACAGATTTTCATCCTTTTGGCTCTATCTCTACTGGTTTAGCTATAAAATCGATTTTTAAGTTTCTCATATAAAAATCGCTTTTTCATAGAAAATATGAGTGATGTGAGATTTTCATCCTTTTGGCTCTATCTCTACTGGTTTAGCTATAAAATCGATTTTGAAGTTTCTCATATAAAAATCGATTTTTCATAGAAAATATGAGTGATCACAGATTTTCATCCTTTTGGCTCTATCTCTACTGGTTTAGCTATAAAATCGATTTTTAAGTTTCTCATATAAAAAACGATTTTTGGTAGAAAATATGAGTGATCACAGATTTTCATCCTTTTGGCTCTATCTCTACTGGTTTAGCTATAAAATCGATTTTGAAGTTTCTCATATAAAAATCGATTCTTCATAGAAAATATGAGTGATCACAGATTTTCATCCTTTTGGCTCTATCTCTACTGGTTTAGCTATAAAATCGATTTTTAAGTTTCTCATATAATAATCGATTTTTCATAGAAAATATGAGTGATCACAGATTTGCATCCTTTTGTCTCTATCTCTACTGGTTTAGCTATAAAATCGATTTTGAAGTTTCTCATATAAAAATCGATTTTTGGTAGAAAATATGAGTGATCACAGATTTTCATCCTTTTGGATCTATCTCTACTGGTTTAGCTATAAAATCGATTTTGAAGTTTCTCATATAAAAATCGATTTTTCATAGAAAATATGAGTGATCACAGATTTTCATCCTTTTGGCTCTATCTCTACTGGTTTAGCTATAAAATCGATTTTTAAGTTTCTCATGTAAAAATCGATTTTTCATAGAAAATATAAGTGATCACAGATTTTCATCCTTTTGGCTCTATCTCTACTGGTTTAGCTATAAAATCGATTTTGAAGTTTCTCATATAAAAATCGATTTTTCATAGAAAATATGAGTGATCACAGATTTTCATCCTTTTGGCTCTATCTCTACTGGTTTAGCTATAAAATCGATTTTTAAGTTTCTCATATAAAAATCGATTTTTCATAGAAAATATGAGTGATCACAGATTTGCATCCTTTAGGCTCTATCTCTACTGGTTTAGCTATAAAATCGATTTTGAAGTTTCTCATATAAAAATCGATTCTTCATAGAAAATATGAGTGATCACAGATTTGCATCCTTTAGGCTCTATCTCTACTGGTTTAGCTATAAAATCGATTTTGAAGTTTCTCATATAAAAATCGATTCTTCATAGAAAATATGAGTGATCACAGATTTTCATCCTTTTGGCTCTATCTCTACTGGTTTAGCTATAAAATCGATTTTTAAGTTTCTCATGTAAAAATCGATTTTTCATATAAAATATAAGTGATCACAGATTTTCATCCTTTTGGCTCTATCTCTACTGGTTTAGCTATAAAATCGATTTTGAAGTTTCTCATATAAAAATCGATTTTTCATAGAAAATATGAGTGATGTGAGATTTTCATCCTTTTGGCTCTATCTCTACCGGTTTAGCTATAAAATCGATTTTTAAGTTTCTCATATAAAAATCGATTTTTGGTAGAAAATATGTGTGATCACAGATTTTCATCCTTTTGGCTCTATCTCTACTGGTTTAGCTATAAAATCGATTTTTAAGTTTCTCATATAAAAATCGATTTTTCGTACTGAATATGAGTGATCACAGATTTTCATCCTTTTGGCTCTATCTCTCTGGTTTAGCTATAAAATCGATTTTTAAGTTTCCAATATAAAAATCAATTTTTCATAGAAAATATGAGTGATCACAGATTTTCATCCTTTTGGCTC
Organism: Protocalliphora azurea; assembly: GCA_932274085.1. Lineage (NCBI taxonomy): Eukaryota > Metazoa > Arthropoda > Insecta > Diptera > Calliphoridae > Protocalliphora > Protocalliphora azurea. Next base: position 122,280,515 of record OW026520.1, on the reverse strand, counting down.
TATCTCTACTGGTTTAGCTATAAAATCGATTTTTAAGTTTCTCATATAAAAATCGATTTTTCATAGAAAATATGAGTGATCACAGATTTTCATCCTTTTGGCTCTATCTCTACTGGTTTAGCTATAAAATCGATTTTTAAGTTTCTCATATAAAAATCGATTTTTCATAGAAAATATGAGTGATGTGAGATTTTCATCCTTTTGGCTCTATCTCTACTGGTTTAGCTATAAAATCGATTTTTAAGTTCTTCATATAAAAATCGATTTTTCGTACTGAATATGAGTGATCACAGATTTTCATCCGTTTGGCTCTATCTATACTGGTTTAGCTATAAAGTCGATTTTTATGTTTCTCATATAAAAAACGATTTTTGGTAGAAAATATGAGTGATCACAGATTTTCATCCTTTTGGCTCTATCTCTACTGGTTTAGCTATAAAATCGATTTTTAAGTTTCTCATATAAAAATCGATTTTTCATAGAAAATATGAGTGATGTGAGATTTTCATCCTTTTGGCTCTATCTCTACTGGTTTAGCTATAAAATCGATTTTTAAGTTCTTCATATAAAAATCGATTTTTCGTACTGAATATGAGTGATCACAGATTTTCATCCTTTTGGCTCTATCTCTACTGGTTTAGCTATAAAATCGATTTTTAAGTTTCTCATATAAAAATCGCTTTTTCATAGAAAATATGAGTGATGTGAGATTTTCATCCTTTTGGCTCTATCTCTACTGGTTTAGCTATAAAATCGATTTTGAAGTTTCTCATATAAAAATCGATTTTTCATAGAAAATATGAGTGATCACAGATTTTCATCCTTTTGGCTCTATCTCTACTGGTTTAGCTATAAAATCGATTTTGAAGTTTCTCATATAAAAAACGATTTTTGGTAGAAAATATGAGTGATCACAGATTTTCATCCTTTTGGCTCTATCTCTACTGGTTTAGCTATAAAATCGATTTTGAAGTTTCTCATATAAAAATCGATTCTTCATAGAAAATATGAGTGATCACAGATTTTCATCCTTTTGGCTCTATCTCTACTGGTTTAGCTATAAAATCGATTTTTAAGTTTCTCATATAAAAATCGAATTTTGGTAGAAAATATGAGTGATCACAGATTTTCATCCTTTTGGCTCTATCTCTACTGGTTTAGCTATAAAATCGATTTTTAAGTTTCTCATATAAAAATCGATTTTTCATAGAAAATATGAGTGATCACAGATTTTCATCCTTTTGGCTCTATCTCTACTGGTTTAGCTATAAAATCGATTTTTAAGTTTCTCATATAATAATCGATTTTTCATAGAAAATATGAGTGATCACAGATTTGCATCCTTTTGTCTCTATCTCTACTGGTTTAGCTATAAAATCGATTTTGAAGTTTCTCATATAAAAATCGATTTTTGGTAGAAAATATGAGTGATCACAGATTTTCATCCTTTTGGATCTATCTCTACTGGTTTAGCTATAAAATCGATTTTTAAGTTTCTCATGTAAAAATCGATTTTTCATAGAAAATATAAGTGATCACAGATTTTCATCCTTTTGGCTCTATCTCTACTGGTTTAGCTATAAAATCGATTTTGAAGTTTCTCATATAAAAATCGATTTTTCATAGAAAATATGAGTGATCACAGATTTTCATCCTTTTGGCTCTATCTCTACTGGTTTAGCTATAAAATCGATTTTTAAGTTTCTCATGTAAAAATCGATTTTTCATAGAAAATATAAGTGATCACAGATTTTCATCCTTTTGGCTCTATCTCTACTGGTTTAGCTATAAAATCGATTTTGAAGTTTCTCATATAAAAATCGATTTTTCATAGAAAATATGAGTGATCACAGATTTTCATCCTTTTGGCTCTATCTCTACTGGTTTAGCTATAAAATCGATTTTTAAGTTTCTCATATAAAAATCGATTTTTCATAGAAAATATGAGTGATCACAGATTTGCATCCTTTAGGCTCTATCTCTACTGGTTTAGCTATAAAATCGATTTTGAAGTTTCTCATATAAAAATCGATTCTTCATAGAAAATATGAGTGATCACAGATTTGCATCCTTTAGGCTCTATCTCTACTGGTTTAGCTATAAAATCGATTTTGAAGTTTCTCATATAAAAATCGATTCTTCATAGAAAATATGAGTGATCACAGATTTTCATCCTTTTGGCTCTATCTCTACTGGTTTAGCTATAAAATCGATTTTTAAGTTTCTCATATAAAAATCGATTTTTCATAGAAAATATGAGTGATGTGAGATTTTCATCCTTTTGGCTCTATCTCTACTGGTTTAGCTATAAAATCGATTTTTAAGTTCTTCATATAAAAATCGATTTTTCGTACTGAATATGAGTGATCACAGATTTTCATCCTTTTGGCTCTATCTCTACTGGTTTAGCTATAAAATCGATTTTTAAGTTTCTCATATAAAAATCGCTTTTTCATAGAAAATATGAGTGATGTGAGATTTTCATCCTTTTGGCTCTATCTCTACTGGTTTAGCTATAAAATCGATTTTGAAGTTTCTCATATAAAAATCGATTTTTCATAGAAAATATGAGTGATCACAGATTTTCATCCTTTTGGCTCTATCTCTACTGGTTTAGCTATAAAATCGATTTTTAAGTTTCTCATATAAAAAACGATTTTTGGTAGAAAATATGAGTGATCACAGATTTTCATCCTTTTGGCTCTATCTCTACTGGTTTAGCTATAAAATCGATTTTGAAGTTTCTCATATAAAAATCGATTCTTCATAGAAAATATGAGTGATCACAGATTTTCATCCTTTTGGCTCTATCTCTACTGGTTTAGCTATAAAATCGATTTTTAAGTTTCTCATATAATAATCGATTTTTCATAGAAAATATGAGTGATCACAGATTTGCATCCTTTTGTCTCTATCTCTACTGGTTTAGCTATAAAATCGATTTTGAAGTTTCTCATATAAAAATCGATTTTTGGTAGAAAATATGAGTGATCACAGATTTTCATCCTTTTGGATCTATCTCTACTGGTTTAGCTATAAAATCGATTTTGAAGTTTCTCATATAAAAATCGATTTTTCATAGAAAATATGAGTGATCACAGATTTTCATCCTTTTGGCTCTATCTCTACTGGTTTAGCTATAAAATCGATTTTTAAGTTTCTCATGTAAAAATCGATTTTTCATAGAAAATATAAGTGATCACAGATTTTCATCCTTTTGGCTCTATCTCTACTGGTTTAGCTATAAAATCGATTTTGAAGTTTCTCATATAAAAATCGATTTTTCATAGAAAATATGAGTGATCACAGATTTTCATCCTTTTGGCTCTATCTCTACTGGTTTAGCTATAAAATCGATTTTTAAGTTTCTCATATAAAAATCGATTTTTCATAGAAAATATGAGTGATCACAGATTTGCATCCTTTAGGCTCTATCTCTACTGGTTTAGCTATAAAATCGATTTTGAAGTTTCTCATATAAAAATCGATTCTTCATAGAAAATATGAGTGATCACAGATTTGCATCCTTTAGGCTCTATCTCTACTGGTTTAGCTATAAAATCGATTTTGAAGTTTCTCATATAAAAATCGATTCTTCATAGAAAATATGAGTGATCACAGATTTTCATCCTTTTGGCTCTATCTCTACTGGTTTAGCTATAAAATCGATTTTTAAGTTTCTCATGTAAAAATCGATTTTTCATATAAAATATAAGTGATCACAGATTTTCATCCTTTTGGCTCTATCTCTACTGGTTTAGCTATAAAATCGATTTTGAAGTTTCTCATATAAAAATCGATTTTTCATAGAAAATATGAGTGATGTGAGATTTTCATCCTTTTGGCTCTATCTCTACCGGTTTAGCTATAAAATCGATTTTTAAGTTTCTCATATAAAAATCGATTTTTGGTAGAAAATATGTGTGATCACAGATTTTCATCCTTTTGGCTCTATCTCTACTGGTTTAGCTATAAAATCGATTTTTAAGTTTCTCATATAAAAATCGATTTTTCGTACTGAATATGAGTGATCACAGATTTTCATCCTTTTGGCTCTATCTCTCTGGTTTAGCTATAAAATCGATTTTTAAGTTTCCAATATAAAAATCAATTTTTCATAGAAAATATGAGTGATCACAGATTTTCATCCTTTTGGCTCTATCTCTACTGGTTTAGCTATAAAATCGATTTTTAAGTTTCTCATATAAAAATCGATTTTTCATAGAAAATATGAGTGATCACAGATTTTCATCCTTTTGGCTCTATCTCTACTGGTTTAGCTATAAAATCGATTTTTAAGTTTCTCATATAAAAATCGATTTTTCATAGAAAATATGAGTGATGTGAGATTTTCATCCTTTTGGCTCTATCTCTACTGGTTTAGCTATAAAATCGATTTTTAAGTTCTTCATATAAAAATCGATTTTTCGTACTGAATATGAGTGATCACAGATTTTCATCCGTTTGGCTCTATCTATACTGGTTTAGCTATAAAGTCGATTTTTATGTTTCTCATATAAAAAACGATTTTTGGTAGAAAATATGAGTGATCACAGATTTTCATCCTTTTGGCTCTATCTCTACTGGTTTAGCTATAAAATCGATTTTTAAGTTTCTCATATAAAAATCGATTTTTCATAGAAAATATGAGTGATGTGAGATTTTCATCCTTTTGGCTCTATCTCTACTGGTTTAGCTATAAAATCGATTTTTAAGTTCTTCATATAAAAATCGATTTTTCGTACTGAATATGAGTGATCACAGATTTTCATCCTTTTGGCTCTATCTCTACTGGTTTAGCTATAAAATCGATTTTTAAGTTTCTCATATAAAAATCGCTTTTTCATAGAAAATATGAGTGATGTGAGATTTTCATCCTTTTGGCTCTATCTCTACTGGTTTAGCTATAAAATCGATTTTGAAGTTTCTCATATAAAAATCGATTTTTCATAGAAAATATGAGTGATCACAGATTTTCATCCTTTTGGCTCTATCTCTACTGGTTTAGCTATAAAATCGATTTTGAAGTTTCTCATATAAAAAACGATTTTTGGTAGAAAATATGAGTGATCACAGATTTTCATCCTTTTGGCTCTATCTCTACTGGTTTAGCTATAAAATCGATTTTGAAGTTTCTCATATAAAAATCGATTCTTCATAGAAAATATGAGTGATCACAGATTTTCATCCTTTTGGCTCTATCTCTACTGGTTTAGCTATAAAATCGATTTTTAAGTTTCTCATATAAAAATCGAATTTTGGTAGAAAATATGAGTGATCACAGATTTTCATCCTTTTGGCTCTATCTCTACTGGTTTAGCTATAAAATCGATTTTTAAGTTTCTCATATAAAAATCGATTTTTCATAGAAAATATGAGTGATCACAGATTTTCATCCTTTTGGCTCTATCTCTACTGGTTTAGCTATAAAATCGATTTTTAAGTTTCTCATATAATAATCGATTTTTCATAGAAAATATGAGTGATCACAGATTTGCATCCTTTTGTCTCTATCTCTACTGGTTTAGCTATAAAATCGATTTTGAAGTTTCTCATATAAAAATCGATTTTTGGTAGAAAATATGAGTGATCACAGATTTTCATCCTTTTGGATCTATCTCTACTGGTTTAGCTATAAAATCGATTTTTAAGTTTCTCATGTAAAAATCGATTTTTCATAGAAAATATAAGTGATCACAGATTTTCATCCTTTTGGCTCTATCTCTACTGGTTTAGCTATAAAATCGATTTTGAAGTTTCTCATATAAAAATCGATTTTTCATAGAAAATATGAGTGATCACAGATTTTCATCCTTTTGGCTCTATCTCTACTGGTTTAGCTATAAAATCGATTTTTAAGTTTCTCATGTAAAAATCGATTTTTCATAGAAAATATAAGTGATCACAGATTTTCATCCTTTTGGCTCTATCTCTACTGGTTTAGCTATAAAATCGATTTTGAAGTTTCTCATATAAAAATCGATTTTTCATAGAAAATATGAGTGATCACAGATTTTCATCCTTTTGGCTCTATCTCTACTGGTTTAGCTATAAAATCGATTTTTAAGTTTCTCATATAAAAATCGATTTTTCATAGAAAATATGAGTGATCACAGATTTGCATCCTTTAGGCTCTATCTCTACTGGTTTAGCTATAAAATCGATTTTGAAGTTTCTCATATAAAAATCGATTCTTCATAGAAAATATGAGTGATCACAGATTTGCATCCTTTAGGCTCTATCTCTACTGGTTTAGCTATAAAATCGATTTTGAAGTTTCTCATATAAAAATCGATTCTTCATAGAAAATATGAGTGATCACAGATTTTCATCCTTTTGGCTCTATCTCTACTGGTTTAGCTATAAAATCGATTTTTAAGTTTCTCATGTAAAAATCGATTTTTCATATAAAATATAAGTGATCACAGATTTTCATCCTTTTGGCTCTATCTCTACTGGTTTAGCTATAAAATCGATTTTGAAGTTTCTCATATAAAAATCGATTTTTCATAGAAAATATGAGTGATGTGAGATTTTCATCCTTTTGGCTCTATCTCTACCGGTTTAGCTATAAAATCGATTTTTAAGTTTCTCATATAAAAATCGATTTTTGGTAGAAAATATGTGTGATCACAGATTTTCATCCTTTTGGCTCTATCTCTACTGGTTTAGCTATAAAATCGATTTTTAAGTTTCTCATATAAAAATCGATTTTTCGTACTGAATATGAGTGATCACAGATTTTCATCCTTTTGGCTCTATCTCTCTGGTTTAGCTATAAAATCGATTTTTAAGTTTCCCATATAAAAATCAATTTTTCATAGAAAATATGAGTGATCACAGATTTTCATCCTTTTGGCTCTATCTCTACTGGTTTAGCTATAAAATCGATTTTGAAGTTTCTCATATAAAAATCGATTTTTCATAGAAAATATGAGTGATCACAGATTTTCATCCTTTTGGCTCTATCTCTACTGGTTTAGCTATAAAATCGATTTTTAAGTTTCTCATATAAAAATCGATTTTTCATAGAAAATATGAGTGATCACAGATTTGCATCCTTTAGGCTCTATCTCTACTGGTTTAGCTATAAAATCGATTTTGAAGTTTCTCATATAAAAATCGATTCTTCATAGAAAATATGAGTGATCACAGATTTGCATCCTTTAGGCTCTATCTCTACTGGTTTAGCTATAAAATCGATTTTGAAGTTTCTCATATAAAAATCGATTCTTCATAGAAAATATGAGTGATCACAGATTTTCATCCTTTTGGCTCTATCTCTACTGGTTTAGCTATAAAATCGATTTTTAAGTTTCTCATGTAAAAATCGATTTTTCATATAAAATATAAGTGATCACAGATTTTCATCCTTTTGGCTCTATCTCTACTGGTTTAGCTATAAAATCGATTTTGAAGTTTCTCATATAAAAATCGATTTTTCATAGAAAATATGAGTGATGTGAGATTTTTATCCTTTTGGCTCTATCTCTACCGGTTTAGCTATAAAATCGATTTTTAAGTTTCTCATATAAAAATCGATTTTTGGTAGAAAATATGTGTGATCACAGATTTTCATCCTTTTGGCTCTATCTCTACTGGTTTAGCTATAAAATCGATTTTTAAGTTTCTCATATAAAAATCGATTTTTCGTACTGAATATGAGTGATCACAGATTTTCATCCTTTTGGCTCTATCTCTCTGGTTTAGCTATAAAATCGATTTTTAAGTTTCCCATATAAAAATCAATTTTTCATAGAAAATATGAGTGATCACAGATTTTCATCCTTTTGGCTCTATCTCTACTGGTTTAGCTATAAAATCGATTTTTAAGTTTCTCATATAAAAATCGATTTTTCATAGAAAATATGAGTGATCACAGATTTTCATCCTTTTGGCTCTATCTCTACTGGTTTAGCTATAAAATCGATTTTTAAGTTTCTCATATAAAAATCGATTTTTCATAGAAAATATGAGTGATGTGAGATTTTCATCCTTTTGGCTCTATCTCTACTGGTTTAGCTATAAAATCGATTTTTATGTTTCTCATATAAAAATCTATTTTTCATAGAAAATTTGAGTGATCACTGATTTTTATCCTTTTGGCTCTATCTCTACTGGTTTAGCTATAAAATCGATTTTTAAGTTTCTCATATAAAAATCGATTTTTCATAGAAAATATGAGTGATCACAGATTTTCATCCTTTTGGCTCTATCTCTACTGGTTTAGCTATAAAATCGATTTTTAAGTTTCTCATATAAAAATCGATTTTTCATAGAAAATATGAGTGATCACAGATTTTCATCCTTTTGGCTCTATCTCTACTGGTTTAGCTATAAAATCGATTTTGAAGTTTCTCATATAAAAATCGATTCTTCATAGAAAATATGAGTGATCACAGATTTGCATCCTTTAGGCTCTATCTCTACTGGTTTAGCTATAAAATCGATTTTGAAGTTTCTCATATAAAAATCGATTCTTCATAGAAAATATGAGTGATCACAGATTTTCATCCTTTTGGCTCTATCTCTACTGGTTTAGCTATAAAGTCGATATTTTAGTTTCTCATATAAAAAACGATTTTGGTAGAAAATATGAGTGATCACAGATTTTCATCCTTTTGGCTCTATGATCACTGATTTTTATCCTTTTGGCTCTATCTCTACTGGTTTAGCTATAAAATCGATTTTTAAGTTTCTCATATAAAAATCGAATTTTGGTAGAAAATATGAGTGATCACAGATTTTCATCCTTTTGGCTCTATCTCTACTGGTTTAGCTATAAAATCGATTTTGAAGTTTCTCATATAAAAATCGATTTTTCATAGAAAATATGAGTGATCACAGATTTTCATCCTTTTGGCTCTATCTCTACTGGTTTAGCTATAAAATCGATTTTTAAGTTTCTCATATAATAATCGATTTTTCATAGAAAATATGAGTGATCACAGATTTGCATCCTTTTGTCTCTATCTCTACTGGTTTAGCTATAAAATCGATTTTGAAGTTTCTCATATAAAAATCGATTTTTGGTAGAAAATATGAGTGATCACAGATTTTCATCCTTTTGGATCTATCTCTACTGGTTTAGCTATAAAATCGATTTTTAAGTTTCTCATATAAAAATCGATTTTTGGTAGAAAATATGAGTGATCACAGATTTTCATCCTTTTGGCTCTATCTCTACTGGTTTAGCTATAAAATCGATTTTGAAGTTTCTCATATAAAAATCGATTTTTCATAGAAAATATGAGTGATGTGAGATTTTCATCCTTTTGGCTCTATCTCTACCGGTTTAGCTATAAAATCGATTTTTAAGTTTCTCATATAAAAATCGATTTTTGGTAGAAAATATGTGTGATCACAGATTTTCATCCTTTTGGCTCTATCTCTACTGGTTTAGCTATAAAATCGATTTTTAAGTTTCTCATATAAAAATCGATTTTTCGTACTGAATATGAGTGATCACAGATTTTCATCCTTTTGGCTCTATCTCTCTGGTTTAGCTATAAAATCGATTTTTAAGTTTCCCATATAAAAATTAATTTTTCATAGAAAATATGAGTGATCACAGATTTTCATCCTTTTGGCTCTATCTCTACTGGTTTAGCTATAAAATCGATTTTTAAGTTTCTCATATAAAAATCGATTTTTCATAGAAAATATGAGTGATCACAGATTTTCATCCTTTTGGCTCTATCTCTACTGGTTTAGCTATAAAATCGATTTTTAAGTTTCTCATATAAAAATCGATTTTTCATAGAAAATATGAGTGATGTGAGATTTTCATCCTTTTGGCTCTATCTCTACTGGTTTAGCTATAAAATCGATTTTTAAGTTCTTCATATAAAAATCGATTTTTCGTACTGAATATGAGTGATCACAGATTTTCATCCGTTTGGCTCTATCTATACTGGTTTAGCTATAAAGTCGATTTTTATGTTTCTCATATAAAAAACGATTTTTGGTAGAAAATATGAGTGATCACAGATTTTCATCCTTTTGGCTCTATCTCTACTGGTTTAGCTATAAAATCGATTTTTAAGTTTCTCATATAAAAATCGATTTTTCATAGAAAATATGAGTGATGTGAGATTTTCATCCTTTTGGCTCTATCTCTACTGGTTTAGCTATAAAATCGATTTTTAAGTTCTTCATATAAAAATCGATTTTTCGTACTGAATATGAGTGATCACAGATTTTCATCCTTTTGGCTCTATCTCTACTGGTTTAGCTATAAAATCGATTTTTAAGTTTCTCATATAAAAAACGATTTTTGGTAGAAAATATGAGTGATCACAGATTTTCATCCTTTTGGCTCTATCTCTACTGGTTTAGCTATAAAATCGATTTTGAAGTTTCTCATATAAAAATCGATTCTTCATAGAAAATATGAGTGATCACAGATTTTCATCCTTTTGGCTCTATCTCTACTGGTTTAGCTATAAAATCGATTTTTAAGTTTCTCATATAAAAATCGAATTTTGGTAGAAAATATGAGTGATCACAGATTTTCATCCTTTTGGCTCTATCTCTACTGGTTTAGCTATAAAATCGATTTTTAAGTTTCTCATATAAAAATCGATTTTTCATAGAAAATATGAGTGATCACAGATTTTCATCCTTTTGGCTCTATCTCTACTGGTTTAGCTATAAAATCGATTTTTAAGTTTCTCATATAATAATCGATTTTTCATAGAAAATATGAGTGATCACAGATTTGCATCCTTTTGTCTCTATCTCTACTGGTTTAGCTATAAAATCGATTTTGAAGTTTCTCATATAAAAATCGATTTTTGGTAGAAAATATGAGTGATCACAGATTTTCATCCTTTTGGATCTATCTCTACTGGTTTAGCTATAAAATCGATTTTTAAGTTTCTCATGTAAAAATCGATTTTTCATAGAAAATATAAGTGATCACAGATTTTCATCCTTTTGGCTCTATCTCTACTGGTTTAGCTATAAAATCGATTTTGAAGTTTCTCATATAAAAATCGATTTTTCATAGAAAATATGAGTGATCACAGATTTTCATCCTTTTGGCTCTATCTCTACTGGTTTAGCTATAAAATCGATTTTGAAGTTTCTCATATAAAAATCGATTTTTCATAGAAAATATGAGTGATCACAGATTTTCATCCTTTTGGCTCTATCTCTACTGGTTTAGCTATAAAATCGATTTTTAAGTTTCTCATATAAAAATCGATTTTTCATAGAAAATATGAGTGATCACAGATTTGCATCCTTTAGGCTCTATCTCTACTGGTTTAGCTATAAAATCGATTTTGAAGTTTCTCATATAAAAATCGATTCTTCATAGAAAATATGAGTGATCACAGATTTGCATCCTTTAGGCTCTATCTCTACTGGTTTAGCTATAAAATCGATTTTGAAGTTTCTCATATAAAAATCGATCCTTCATAGAAAATATGAGTGATCACAGATTTTCATCCTTTTGGCTCTATCTCTACTGGTTTAGCTATAAAATCGATTTTTAAGTTTCTCATGTAAAAATCGATTTTTCATATAAAATATAAGTGATCACAGATTTTCATCCTTTTGGCTCTATCTCTACTGGTTTAGCTATAAAATCGATTTTGAAGTTTCTCATATAAAAATCGATTTTTCATAGAAAATATGAGTGATGTGAGATTTTCATCCTTTTGGCTCTATCTCTACCGGTTTAGCTATAAAATCGATTTTTAAGTTTCTCATATAAAAATCGATTTTTGGTAGAAAATATGTGTGATCACAGATTTTCATCCTTTTGGCTCTATCTCTACTGGTTTAGCTATAAAATCGATTTTTAAGTTTCTCATATAAAAATCGATTTTTCGTACTGAATATGAGTGATCACAGATTTTCATCCTTTTGGCTCTATCTCTCTGGTTTAGCTATAAAATCGATTTTTAAGTTTCCCATATAAAAATCAATTTTTCATAGAAAATATGAGTGATCACAGATTTTCATCCTTTTGGCTCTATCTCTACTGGTTTAGCTATAAAATCGATTTTGAAGTTTCTCATATAAAAATCGATTTTTCATAGAAAATATGAGTGATCACAGATTTTCATCCTTTTGGCTCTATCTCTACTGGTTTAGCTATAAAATCGATTTTTAAGTTTCTCATATAAAAATCGATTTTTCATAGAAAATATGAGTGATCACAGATTTGCATCCTTTAGGCTCTATCTCTACTGGTTTAGCTATAAAATCGATTTTGAAGTTTCTCATATAAAAATCGATTCTTCATAGAAAATATGAGTGATCACAGATTTGCATCCTTTAGGCTCTATCTCTACTGGTTTAGCTATAAAATCGATTTTGAAGTTTCTCATATAAAAATCGATTCTTCATAGAAAATATGAGTGATCACAGATTTGCATCCTTTTGGCTCTATCTCTACTGGTTTAGCTATAAAATCGATTTTTAAGTTTCTCATGTAAAAATCGATTTTTCATATAAAATATAAGTGATCACAGATTTTCATCCTTTTGGCTCTATCTCTACTGGTTTAGCTATAAAATCGATTTTGAAGTTTCTCATATAAAAATCGATTTTTCATAGAAAATATGAGTGATGTGAGATTTTCATCCTTTTGGCTCTATCTCTACCGGTTTAGCTATAAAATCGATTTTTAAGTTTCTCATATAAAAATCGATTTTTGGTAGAAAATATGTGTGATCACAGATTTTCATCCTTTTGGCTCTATCTCTACTGGTTTAGCTATAAAATCGATTTTTAAGTTTCTCATATAAAAATCGATTTTTCGTACTGAATATGAGTGATCACAGATTTTCATCCTTTTGGCTCTATCTCTCTGGTTTAGCTATAAAATCGATTTTTAAGTTTCCCATATAAAAATCAATTTTTCATAGAAAATATGAGTGATCACAGATTTTCATCCTTTTGGCTCTATCTCTACTGGTTTAGCTATAAAATCGATTTTTAAGTTTCTCATATAAAAATCGATTTTTCATAGAAAATATGAGTGATCACAGATTTTCATCCTTTTGGCTCTATCTCTACTGGTTTAGCTATAAAATCGATTTTTAAGTTTCTCATATAAAAATCGATTTTTCATAGAAAATATGAGTGATCACAGATTTTCATCCTTTTGGCTCTATCTCTACTGGTTTAGCTATAAAATCGATTTTTATGTTTCTCATATAAAAATCTATTTTTCATAGAAAATTTGAGTGATCACTGATTTTTATCCTTTTGGCTCTATCTCTACTGGTTTAGCTATAAAATCGATTTTTAAGTTTCTCATATAAAAATCGATTTTTCATAGAAAATATGAGTGATCACAGATTTTCATCCTTTTGGCTCTATCTCTACTGGTTTAGCTATAAAATCGATTTTTAAGTTTCTCATATAAAAATCGATTTTTCATAGAAAATATGAGTGATCACAGATTTTCATCCTTTTGGCTCTATCTCTACTGGTTTAGCTATAAAATCGATTTTGAAGTTTCTCATATAAAAATCGATTCTTCATAGAAAATATGAGTGATCACAGATTTGCATCCTTTAGGCTCTATCTCTACTGGTTTAGCTATAAAATCGATTTTGAAGTTTCTCATATAAAAATCGATTCTTCATAGAAAATATGAGTGATCACAGATTTTCATCCTTTCGGCTCTATCTCTACTGGTTTAGCTATAAAGTCGATATTTTAGTTTCTCATATAAAAAACGATTTTGGTAGAAAATATGAGTGATCACAGATTTTCATCCTTTTGGCTCTATGATCACTGATTTTTATCCTTTTGGCTCTATCTCTACTGGTTTAGCTATAAAATCGATTTTTAAGTTCTTCATATAAAAATCGATTTTTCGTACTGAATATGAGTGATCACAGATTTTCATCCTTTTGGCTCTATCTCTACTGGTTTAGCTATAAAATCGATTTTTAAGTTTTTCATCTAAAAATCGATTTTTCATAGAAAATATGGGTGATCACAGATTTTCATCCTTTTGGCTCTATCTCTACTGGTTTAGCTGTAAAATCGATTTTTATGTTTCTCATATAAAAAACGATTTTTGGTAGAAAATATGAGTGATCACAGATTTTCATCCTTTTGGCTCTATCTCTACTGGTTTAGCTATAACATCGATTTTTAAGTTTCTCATATAAAAATCGCTTTTTCATAGAAAATATGAGTGATGTGAGATTTTCATCCTTTTGGCTCTATCTCTACTGGTTTAGCTATAAAATCGATTTTGAAGTTTCTCATATAAAAATCGATTTTTCATAGAAAATATGAGTGATCACAGATTTTCATCCTTTTGGCTCTATCTCTACTGGTTTAGCTATAAAATCGATTTTTAAGTTTCTCATATAAAAAACGATTTTTGGTAGAAAATATGAGTGATCACAGATTTTCATCCTTTTGGCTCTATCTCTACTGGTTTAGCTATAAAATCGATTTTGAAGTTTCTCATATAAAAATCGATTCTTCATAGAAAATATGAGTGATCACAGATTTTCATCCTTTTGGCTCTATCTCTACTGGTTTAGCTATAAAATCGATTTTTAAGTTTCTCATATAAAAATCGATTTTTGGTAGAAAATATGAGTGATCACAGATTTTCATCCTTTTGGCTCTATCTCTACTGGTTTAGCTATAAAATCGATTTTTAAGTTTCTTATATAAAAATCGATTTTTGGTAGAAAATATGAGTGATCACAGATTTTCATCCTTTTGGCTCTATCTCTACTGGTTTAGCTATAAAATCGATTTTTAAGTTCTTCATATAAAAATCGATTTTTCGTACTGAATATGAGTGATCACAGATTTTCATCCTTTTGGCTCTATCTCTACTGGTTTAGCTATAAAATCGATTTTTAAGTTTCTCATATAAAAATCGCTTTTTCATAGAAAATATGAGTGATGTGAGATTTTCATCCTTTTGGCTCTATCTCTACTGGTTTAGCTATAAAATCGATTTTGAAGTTTCTCATATAAAAATCGATTTTTCATAGAAAATATGAGTGATCACAGATTTTCATCCTTTTGGCTCTATCTCTACTGGTTTAGCTATAAAATCGATTTTTAAGTTTCTCATGTAAAAATCGATTTTTCATAGAAAATATAAGTGATCACAGATTTTCATCCTTTTGGCTCTATCTCTACTGGTTTAGCTATAAAATCGATTTTGAAGTTTCTCATATAAAAATCGATTTTTCATAGAAAATATGAGTGATCACAGATTTTCATCCTTTTGGCTCTATCTCTACTGGTTTAGCTATAAAATCGATTTTTAAGTTTCTCATATAAAAATCGATTTTTCATAGAAAATATGAGTGATCACAGATTTGCATCCTTTAGGCTCTATCTCTACTGGTTTAGCTATAAAATCGATTTTGAAGTTTCTCATATAAAAATCGATTCTTCATAGAAAATATGAGTGATCACAGATTTGCATCCTTTAGGCTCTATCTCTACTGGTTTAGCTATAAAATCGATTTTGAAGTTTCTCATATAAAAATCAATTCTTCATAGAAAATATGAGTGATCACAGATTTTCATCCTTTTGGCTCTATCTCTACTGTTTTAGCTATAAAATCGATTTTTAAGTTTCTCATGTAAAAATCGATTTTTCATAGAAAATATAAGTGATCACAGATTTTCATCCTTTTGGCTCTATCTCTACTGGTTTAGCTATAAAATCGATTTTGAAGTTTCTCATATACAAATCGATTTTTCATAGAAAATATGAGTGATCACAGATTTTCATCCTTTTGGCTCTATCTCTACTGGTTTAGCTATAAAATCGATTTTGAAGTTTCTCATATAAAAATCGATTTTTCATAGAAAATATGAGTGATGTGAGATTTTCATCCTTTTGGCTCTATCTCTACCGGTTTAGCTATAAAATCGATTTTTAAGTCTCTCATATAAAAATCGATTTTTGGTAGAAAATATGTGTGATCACAGATTTTCATCCTTTTGGCTCTATCTCTACTGGTTTAGCTATAAAATCGATTTTTAAGTTTCCCATATAAAAATCAATTTTTCATAGAAAATATGAGTGATCACAGATTTTCATCCTTTTGGCTCTATCTCTACTGGTTTAGCTATAAAATCGATTTTTAAGTTTCTCATATAAAAATCGATTTTTCATAGAAAATATGAGTGATCACAGATTTTCATCCTTTTGGCTCTATCTCTACTGGTTTAGCTATAAAATCGATTTTTAAGTTTCTCATATAAAAATCGATTTTTCATAGAAAATATGAGTGATGTGAGATTTTCACCCTTTTGGCTCTATCTCTACTGGTTTAGCTATAAAATTGATTTTTAAGTTCTTCATATAAAAATCGATTTTTCGTACTGAATATGAGCGATCATAGATTTTCATCCTTTTGGCTCTATCTCTACTGGTTTAGCTATAAAATCGATTTTTATGTTTCTCATATAAAAATCTATTTTTCATAGAAAATTTGAGTGATCACTGATTTTTATCCTTTTGGCTCTATCTCTACTGGTTTAGCTATAAAATCGATTTTGAAGTTTCTCATATAAAAATCGATTTTTCATAGAAAATATGAGTGATCACAGATTTTCATCCTTTTGGCTCTATCTCTACTGGTTTAGCTATAAAATCGATTTTTAAGTTTCTCATGTAAAAATCGATTTTTCATAGAAAATATAAGTGATCACAGATTTTCATCCTTTTGGCTCTATCTCTACTGGTTTAGCTATAAAATCGATTTTGAAGTTTCTCATATAAAAATCGATTTTTCATAGAAAATATGAGTGATCACAGATTTTCATCCTTTTGGCTCTATCTCTACTGGTTTAGCTATAAAATCGATTTTTAAGTTTCTCATATAAAAATCGATTTTTCATAGAAAATATGAGTGATCACAGATTTGCATCCTTTAGGCTCTATCTCTACTGGTTTAGCTATAAAATCGATTTTGAAGTTTCTCATATAAAAATCGATTTTTCATAGAAAATATGAGTGATCACAGATTTTCATCCTTTTGGCTCTATCTCTACTGGTTTAGCTATAAAATCGATTTTTATGTTTCTCATATAAAAATCTATTTTTCATAGAAAATTTGAGTGATCACTGATTTTTATCCTTTTGGCTCTATCTCTACTGGTTTAGCTATAAAATCGATTTTTAAGTTTCTCATATAAAAATCGATTTTTCATAGAAAATATGAGTGATCACAGATTTTCATCCTTTTGGCTCTATCTCTACTGGTTTAGCTATAAAATCGATTTTTAAGTTTCTCATATAAAAATCGATTTTTCATAGAAAATATGAGTGATCACAGATTTTCATCCTTTTGGCTCTATCTCTACTGGTTTAGCTATAAAATCGATTTTGAAGTTTCTCATATAAAAATCGATTCTTCATAGAAAATATGAGTGATCACAGATTTGCATCCTTTAGGCTCTATCTCTACTGGTTTAGCTATAAAATCGATTTTGAAGTTTCTCATATAAAAATCGATTCTTCATAGAAAATATGAGTGATCACAGATTTTCATCCTTTCGGCTCTATCTCTACTGGTTTAGCTATAAAGTCGATATTTTAGTTTCTCATATAAAAAACGATTTTGGTAGAAAATATGAGTGATCACAGATTTTCATCCTTTTGGCTCTATGATCACTGATTTTTATCCTTTTGGCTCTATCTCTACTGGTTTAGCTATAAAATCGATTTTTAAGTTCTTCATATAAAAATCGATTTTTCGTACTGAATATGAGTGATCACAGATTTTCATCCTTTTGGCTCTATCTCTACTGGTTTAGCTATAAAATCGATTTTTAAGTTTTTCATCTAAAAATCGATTTTTCATAGAAAATATGGGTGATCACAGATTTTCATCCTTTTGGCTCTATCTCTACTGGTTTAGCTGTAAAATCGATTTTTATGTTTCTCATATAAAAAACGATTTTTGGTAGAAAATATGAGTGATCACAGATTTTCATCCTTTTGGCTCTATCTCTACTGGTTTAGCTATAACATCGATTTTTAAGTTTCTCATATAAAAATCGCTTTTTCATAGAAAATATGAGTGATGTGAGATTTTCATCCTTTTGGCTCTATCTCTACTGGTTTAGCTATAAAATCGATTTTGAAGTTTCTCATATAAAAATCGATTTTTCATAGAAAATATGAGTGATCACAGATTTTCATCCTTTTGGCTCTATCTCTACTGGTTTAGCTATAAAATCGATTTTTAAGTTTCTCATATAAAAAACGATTTTTGGTAGAAAATATGAGTGATCACAGATTTTCATCCTTTTGGCTCTATCTCTACTGGTTTAGCTATAAAATCGATTTTGAAGTTTCTCATATAAAAATCGATTCTTCATAGAAAATATGAGTGATCACAGATTTTCATCCTTTTGGCTCTATCTCTACTGGTTTAGCTATAAAATCGATTTTTAAGTTTCTCATATAAAAATCGATTTTTGGTAGAAAATATGAGTGATCACAGATTTTCATCCTTTTGGCTCTATCTCTACTGGTTTAGCTATAAAATCGATTTTTAAGTTTCTTATATAAAAATCGATTTTTGGTAGAAAATATGAGTGATCACAGATTTTCATCCTTTTGGCTCTATCTCTACTGGTTTAGCTATAAAATCGATTTTTAAGTTCTTCATATAAAAATCGATTTTTCGTACTGAATATGAGTGATCACAGATTTTCATCCTTTTGGCTCTATCTCTACTGGTTTAGCTATAAAATCGATTTTTAAGTTTCTCATATAAAAATCGCTTTTTCATAGAAAATATGAGTGATGTGAGATTTTCATCCTTTTGGCTCTATCTCTACTGGTTTAGCTATAAAATCGATTTTGAAGTTTCTCATATAAAAATCGATTTTTCATAGAAAATATGAGTGATCACAGATTTTCATCCTTTTGGCTCTATCTCTACTGGTTTAGCTATAAAATCGATTTTTAAGTTTCTCATGTAAAAATCGATTTTTCATAGAAAATATAAGTGATCACAGATTTTCATCCTTTTGGCTCTATCTCTACTGGTTTAGCTATAAAATCGATTTTGAAGTTTCTCATATAAAAATCGATTTTTCATAGAAAATATGAGTGATCACAGATTTTCATCCTTTTGGCTCTATCTCTACTGGTTTAGCTATAAAATCGATTTTTAAGTTTCTCATATAAAAATCGATTTTTCATAGAAAATATGAGTGATCACAGATTTGCATCCTTTAGGCTCTATCTCTACTGGTTTAGCTATAAAATCGATTTTGAAGTTTCTCATATAAAAATCGATTCTTCATAGAAAATATGAGTGATCACAGATTTGCATCCTTTAGGCTCTATCTCTACTGGTTTAGCTATAAAATCGATTTTGAAGTTTCTCATATAAAAATCAATTCTTCATAGAAAATATGAGTGATCACAGATTTTCATCCTTTTGGCTCTATCTCTACTGTTTTAGCTATAAAATCGATTTTTAAGTTTCTCATGTAAAAATCGATTTTTCATAGAAAATATAAGTGATCACAGATTTTCATCCTTTTGGCTCTATCTCTACTGGTTTAGCTATAAAATCGATTTTGAAGTTTCTCATATACAAATCGATTTTTCATAGAAAATATGAGTGATCACAGATTTTCATCCTTTTGGCTCTATCTCTACTGGTTTAGCTATAAAATCGATTTTTAAGTTTCTCATATAAAAATCGATTTTTCATAGAAAATATGAGTGATGTGAGATTTTCATCCTTTTGGCTCTATCTCTACCGGTTTAGCTATAAAATCGATTTTTAAGTCTCTCATATAAAAATCGATTTTTGGTAGAAAATATGTGTGATCACAGATTTTCATCCTTTTGGCTCTATCTCTACTGGTTTAGCTATAAAATCGATTTTTAAGTTTCCCATATAAAAATCAATTTTTCATAGAAAATATGAGTGATCACAGATTTTCATCCTTTTGGCTCTATCTCTACTGGTTTAGCTATAAAATCGATTTTTAAGTTTCTCATATAAAAATCGATTTTTCATAGAAAATATGAGTGATCACAGATTTTCATCCTTTTGGCTCTATCTCTACTGGTTTAGCTATAAAATCGATTTTTAAGTTTCTCATATAAAAATCGATTTTTCATAGAAAATATGAGTGATGTGAGATTTTCACCCTTTTGGCTCTATCTCTACTGGTTTAGCTATAAAATTGATTTTTAAGTTCTTCATATAAAAATCGATTTTTCGTACTGAATATGAGCGATCATAGATTTTCATCCTTTTGGCTCTATCTCTACTGGTTTAGCTATAAAATCGATTTTTATGTTTCTCATATAAAAATCTATTTTTCATAGAAAATTTGAGTGATCACTGATTTTTATCCTTTTGGCTCTATCTCTACTGGTTTAGCTATAAAATCGATTTTGAAGTTTCTCATATAAAAATCGATTTTTCATAGAAAATATGAGTGATCACAGATTTTCATCCTTTTGGCTCTATCTCTACTGGTTTAGCTATAAAATCGATTTTTAAGTTTCTCATGTAAAAATCGATTTTTCATAGAAAATATAAGTGATCACAGATTTTCATCCTTTTGGCTCTATCTCTACTGGTTTAGCTATAAAATCGATTTTGAAGTTTCTCATATAAAAATCGATTTTTCATAGAAAATATGAGTGATCACAGATTTTCATCCTTTTGGCTCTATCTCTACTGGTTTAGCTATAAAATCGATTTTTAAGTTTCTCATATAAAAATCGATTTTTCATAGAAAATATGAGTGATCACAGATTTGCATCCTTTAGGCTCTATCTCTACTGGTTTAGCTATAAAATCGATTTTGAAGTTTCTCATATAAAAATCGATTCTTCATAGAAAATATGAGTGATCACAGATTTGCATCCTTTAGGCTCTATCTCTACTGGTTTAGCTATAAAATCGATTTTGAAGTTTCTCATATAAAAATCAATTCTTCATAGAAAATATGAGTGATCACAGATTTTCATCCTTTTGGCTCTATCTCTACTGGTTTAGCTATAAAATCGATTTTTAAGTTTCTCATGTAAAAATCGATTTTTCATAGAAAATATAAGTGATCACAGATTTTCATCCTTTTGGCTCTATCTCTACTGGTTTAGCTATAAAATCGATTTTGAAGTTTCTCATATAAAAATCGATTTTTCATAGAAAATATGAGTGATCACAGATTTTCATCCTTTTGGCTCTATCTCTACTGGTTTAGCTATAAAATCGATTTTGAAGTTTCTCATATAAAAATCGATTTTTCATAGAAAATATGAGTGATGTGAGATTTTCATCCTTTTGACTCTATCTCTACCGGTTTAGCTATAAAATCGATTTTTAAGTCTCTCATATAAAAATCGATTTTTGGTAGAAAATATGTGTGATCACAGATTTTCATCCTTTTGGCTCTATCTCTACTGGTTTAGCTATAAAATCGATTTTTAAGTTTCTCATATAAAAATCGATTTTTCATAGAAAATATGAGTGATCACAGATTTTCATCCTTTTGGCTCTATCTCTACTGGTTTAGCTATAAAATCGATTTTTAAGTTTCTCATATAAAAATCGATTTTTCATAGAAAATATGAGTGATGTGAGATTTTCACCCTTTTGGCTCTATCTCTACTGGTTTAGCTATAAAATTGATTTTTAAGTTCTTCATATAAAAATCGATTTTTCGTACTGAATATGAGTGATCATAGATTTTCATCCTTTTGGCTCTATCTCTACTGGTTTAGCTATAAAATCGATTTTTATGTTTCTCATATAAAAATCTATTTTTCATAGAAAATTTGAGTGATCACTGATTTTTATCCTTTTGGCTCTATCTCTACTGGTTTAGCTATAAAATCGATTTTGAAGTTTCTCATATAAAAATCGATTTTTCATAGAAAATATGAGTGATCACAGATTTTCATCCTTTTGGCTCTATCTCTACCGGTTTAGCTATAAAATCGATTTTTAAGTTTCCCATATAAAAATCAATTTTTCATAGAAAATATGAGTGATCACAGATTTTCATCCTTTTGGCTCTATCTCTACTGGTTTAGCTATAAAATCGATTTTTAAGTTTCTCATATAAAAATCGATTTTTCATAGAAAATATGAGTGATCACAGATTTTCATCCTTTTGGCTCTATCTCTACTGGTTTAGCTATAAAATCGATTTTTAAGTTTCTCATATAAAAATCGATTTTTCATAGAAAATATGAGTGATGTGAGATTTTCATCCTTTTGACTCTATCTCTACCGGTTTAGCTATAAAATCGATTTTTAAGTTTCTCATATAAAAATCGATTTTTCATAGAAAATATGAGTGATCACAGATTTTCATCCTTTTGGCTCTATCTCTACTGGTTTAGCTATAAAATCGATTTTTAAGTTTCCCATATAATAATCAATTTTTCATAGAAAATATGAGTGATGTGAGATTTTCATCCTTTTGACTCTATCTCTACCGGTTTAGCTATAAAATCGATTTTTAAGTTTCCCATATAAAAATCAATTTTTCATAGAAAATATGAGTGATCACAGATTTTCATCCTTTTGGCTCTATCTCTACTGGTTTAGCTATAAAATCGATTTTTAAGTTTCTCATATAAAAATCGATTTTTCATAGAAAATATGAGTGATGTGAGATTTTCACCCTTTTGGCTCTATCTCTACTGGTTTAGCTATAAAATTGATTTTTAAGTTCTTCATATAAAAATCGATTTTTCGTACTGAATATGAGTGATCATAGATTTTCATCCTTTTGGCTCTATCTCTACTGGTTTAGCTATAAAATCGATTTTTATGTTTCTCATATAAAAATCTATTTTTCATAGAAAATTTGAGTGATCACTGATTTTTATCCTTTTGGCTCTATCTCTACTGGTTTAGCTATAAAATCGATTTTGAAGTTTCTCATATAAAAATCGATTTTTCATAGAAAATATGAGTGATCACAGATTTTCATCCTTTTGGCTCTATCTCTACTGGTTTAGCTATAAAATCGATTTTTAAGTTTCTCATGTAAAAATCGATTTTTCATAGAAAATATAAGTGATCACAGATTTTCATCCTTTTGGCTCTATCTCTACTGGTTTAGCTATAAAATCGATTTTGAAGTTTCTCATATAAAAATCGATTTTTCATAGAAAATATGAGTGATCACAGATTTTCATCCTTTTGGCTCTATCTCTACTGGTTTAGCTATAAAATCGATTTTTAAGTTTCTCATATAAAAATCGATTTTTCATAGAAAATATGAGTGATCACAGATTTGCATCCTTTAGGCTCTATCTCTACTGGTTTAGCTATAAAATCGATTTTGAAGTTTCTCATATAAAAATCGATTCTTCATAGAAAATATGAGTGATCACAGATTTGCATCCTTTAGGCTCTATCTCTACTGGTTTAGCTATAAAATCGATTTTGAAGTTTCTCATATAAAAATCAATTCTTCATAGAAAATATGAGTGATCACAGATTTTCATCCTTTTGGCTCTATCTCTACTGGTTTAGCTATAAAATCGATTTTTAAGTTTCTCATGTAAAAATCGATTTTTCATAGAAAATATAAGTGATCACAGATTTTCATCCTTTTGGCTCTATCTCTACTGGTTTAGCTATAAAATCGATTTTGAAGTTTCTCATATAAAAATCGATTTTTCATAGAAAATATGAGTGATCACAGATTTTCATCCTTTTGGCTCTATCTCTACTGGTTTAGCTATAAAATCGATTTTGAAGTTTCTCATATAAAAATCGATTTTTCATAGAAAATATGAGTGATGTGAGATTTTCATCCTTTTGACTCTATCTCTACCGGTTTAGCTATAAAATCGATTTTTAAGTCTCTCATATAAAAATCGATTTTTGGTAGAAAATATGTGTGATCACAGATTTTCATCCTTTTGGCTCTATCTCTACTGGTTTAGCTATAAAATCGATTTTTAAGTTTCTCATATAAAAATCGATTTTTCATAGAAAATATGAGTGATCACAGATTTTCATCCTTTTGGCTCTATCTCTACTGGTTTAGCTATAAAATCGATTTTTAAGTTTCTCATATAAAAATCGATTTTTCATAGAAAATATGAGTGATGTGAGATTTTCACCCTTTTGGCTCTATCTCTACTGGTTTAGCTATAAAATTGATTTTTAAGTTCTTCATATAAAAATCGATTTTTCGTACTGAATATGAGTGATCATAGATTTTCATCCTTTTGGCTCTATCTCTACTGGTTTAGCTATAAAATCGATTTTTATGTTTCTCATATAAAAATCTATTTTTCATAGAAAATTTGAGTGATCACTGATTTTTATCCTTTTGGCTCTATCTCTACTGGTTTAGCTATAAAATCGATTTTGAAGTTTCTCATATAAAAATCGATTTTTCATAGAAAATATGAGTGATCACAGATTTTCATCCTTTTGGCTCTATCTCTACCGGTTTAGCTATAAAATCGATTTTTAAGTTTCCCATATAAAAATCAATTTTTCATAGAAAATATGAGTGATCACAGATTTTCATCCTTTTGGCTCTATCTCTACTGGTTTAGCTATAAAATCGATTTTTAAGTTTCTCATATAAAAATCGATTTTTCATAGAAAATATGAGTGATCACAGATTTTCATCCTTTTGGCTCTATCTCTACTGGTTTAGCTATAAAATCGATTTTTAAGTTTCTCATATAAAAATCGATTTTTCATAGAAAATATGAGTGATGTGAGATTTTCATCCTTTTGACTCTATCTCTACCGGTTTAGCTATAAAATCGATTTTTAAGTTTCTCATATAAAAATCGATTTTTCATAGAAAATATGAGTGATCACAGATTTTCATCCTTTTGGCTCTATCTCTACTGGTTTAGCTATAAAATCGATTTTTAAGTTTCCCATATAATAATCAATTTTTCATAGAAAATATGAGTGATGTGAGATTTTCATCCTTTTGACTCTATCTCTACCGGTTTAGCTATAAAATCGATTTTTAAGTTTCCCATATAAAAATCAATTTTTCATAGAAAATATGAGTGATCACAGATTTTCATCCTTTTGGCTCTATCTCTACTGGTTTAGCTATAAAATCGATTTTTAAGTTTCTCATATAAAAATCGATTTTTCATAGAAAATATGAGTGATGTGAGATTTTCATCCTTTTGGCTCTATCTCTACTGGTTTAGCTATAAAATCGATTTTTAAGTTTCTCATATAAAAATCGATTTTTCATAGAAAATATGAGTGATCACAGATTTTCATCCTTTTGGCTCTATCTCTACTGGTTTAGCTATAAAATCGATTTTTAAGTTTCTCATATAAAAATCGATTTTTCATAGAAAATATGAGTGATGTGAGATTTTCACCCTTTTGGCTCTATCTCTACTGGTTTAGCTATAAAATTGATTTTTAAGTTCTTCATATAAAAATCGATTTTTCGTACTGAATATGAGTGATCATAGATTTTCATCCTTTTGGCTCTATCTCTACTGGTTTAGCTATAAAATCGATTTTTATGTTTCTCATATAAAAATCTATTTTTCATAGAAAATTTGAGTGATCACTGATTTTTATCCTTTTGGCTCTATCTCTACTGGTTTAGCTATAAAATCGATTTTGAAGTTTCTCATATAAAAATCGATTTTTCATAGAAAATATGAGTGATCACAGATTTTCATCCTTTTGGCTCTATCTCTACTGGTTTAGCTATAAAATCGATTTTTAAGTTTCTCATGTAAAAATCGATTTTTCATAGAAAATATAAGTGATCACAGATTTTCATCCTTTTGGCTCTATCTCTACTGGTTTAGCTATAAAATCGATTTTGAAGTTTCTCATATAAAAATCGATTTTTCATAGAAAATATGAGTGATCACAGATTTTCATCCTTTTGGCTCTATCTCTACTGGTTTAGCTATAAAATCGATTTTTAAGTTTCTCATATAAAAATCGATTTTTCATAGAAAATATGAGTGATCACAGATTTGCATCCTTTAGGCTCTATCTCTACTGGTTTAGCTATAAAATCGATTTTGAAGTTTCTCATATAAAAATCGATTCTTCATAGAAAATATGAGTGATCACAGATTTGCATCCTTTAGGCTCTATCTCTACTGGTTTAGCTATAAAATCGATTTTGAAGTTTCTCATATAAAAATCAATTCTTCATAGAAAATATGAGTGATCACAGATTTTCATCCTTTTGGCTCTATCTCTACTGGTTTAGCTATAAAATCGATTTTTAAGTTTCTCATGTAAAAATCGATTTTTCATAGAAAATATAAGTGATCACAGATTTTCATCCTTTTGGCTCTATCTCTACTGGTTTAGCTATAAAATCGATTTTGAAGTTTCTCATATAAAAATCGATTTTTCATAGAAAATATGAGTGATCACAGATTTTCATCCTTTTGGCTCTATCTCTACTGGTTTAGCTATAAAATCGATTTTGAAGTTTCTCATATAAAAATCGATTTTTCATAGAAAATATGAGTGATGTGAGATTTTCATCCTTTTGACTCTATCTCTACCGGTTTAGCTATAAAATCGATTTTTAAGTCTCTCATATAAAAATCGATTTTTGGTAGAAAATATGTGTGATCACAGATTTTCATCCTTTTGGCTCTATCTCTACTGGTTTAGCTATAAAATCGATTTTTAAGTTTCTCATATAAAAATCGATTTTTCATAGAAAATATGAGTGATCACAGATTTTCATCCTTTTGGCTCTATCTCTACTGGTTTAGCTATAAAATCGATTTTTAAGTTTCTCATATAAAAATCGATTTTTCATAGAAAATATGAGTGATGTGAGATTTTCACCCTTTTGGCTCTATCTCTACTGGTTTAGCTATAAAATTGATTTTTAAGTTCTTCATATAAAAATCGATTTTTCGTACTGAATATGAGTGATCATAGATTTTCATCCTTTTGGCTCTATCTCTACTGGTTTAGCTATAAAATCGATTTTTATGTTTCTCATATAAAAATCTATTTTTCATAGAAAATTTGAGTGATCACTGATTTTTATCCTTTTGGCTCTATCTCTACTGGTTTAGCTATAAAATCGATTTTGAAGTTTCTCATATAAAAATCGATTTTTCATAGAAAATATGAGTGATCACAGATTTTCATCCTTTTGGCTCTATCTCTACCGGTTTAGCTATAAAATCGATTTTTAAGTTTCCCATATAAAAATCAATTTTTCATAGAAAATATGAGTGATCACAGATTTTCATCCTTTTGGCTCTATCTCTACTGGTTTAGCTATAAAATCGATTTTTAAGTTTCTCATATAAAAATCGATTTTTCATAGAAAATATGAGTGATCACAGATTTTCATCCTTTTGGCTCTATCTCTACTGGTTTAGCTATAAAATCGATTTTTAAGTTTCTCATATAAAAATCGATTTTTCATAGAAAATATGAGTGATGTGAGATTTTCATCCTTTTGACTCTATCTCTACCGGTTTAGCTATAAAATCGATTTTTAAGTCTCTCATATAAAAATCGATTTTTCATAGAAAATATGAGTGATCACAGATTTTCATCCTTTTGGCTCTATCTCTACTGGTTTAGCTATAAAATCGATTTTTAAGTTTCCCATATAAAAATCAATTTTTCATAGAAAATATGAGTGATGTGAGATTTTCATCCTTTTGACTCTATCTCTACCGGTTTAGCTATAAAATCGATTTTTAAGTTTCCCATATAAAAATCAATTTTTCATAGAAAATATGAGTGATCACAGATTTTCATCCTTTTGGCTCTATCTCTACTGGTTTAGCTATAAAATCGATTTTTAAGTTTCTCATATAAAAATCGATTTTTCATAGAAAATATGAGTGATGTGAGATTTTCATCCTTTTGGCTCTATCTCTACTGGTTTAGCTATAAAATCGATTTTTAAGTTTCTCATATAAAAATCGATTTTTCATAGAAAATATGAGTGATCACAGATTTTCATCCTTTTGGCTCTATCTCTACTGGTTTAGCTATAAAATCGATTTTTAAGTTTCTCATATAAAAATCGATTTTTCATAGAAAATATGAGTGATGTGAGATTTTCACCCTTTTGGCTCTATCTCTACTGGTTTAGCTATAAAATTGATTTTTAAGTTCTTCATATAAAAATCGATTTTTCGTACTGAATATGAGTGATCATAGATTTTCATCCTTTTGGCTCTATCTCTACTGGTTTAGCTATAAAATCGATTTTTATGTTTCTCATATAAAAATCTATTTTTCATAGAAAATTTGAGTGATCACTGATTTTTATCCTTTTGGCTCTATCTCTACTGGTTTAGCTATAAAATCGATTTTGAAGTTTCTCATATAAAAATCGATTTTTCATAGAAAATATGAGTGATCACAGATTTTCATCCTTTTGGCTCTATCTCTACCGGTTTAGCTATAAAATCGATTTTTAAGTTTCCCATATAAAAATCAATTTTTCATAGAAAATATGAGTGATCACAGATTTTCATCCTTTTGGCTCTATCTCTACTGGTTTAGCTATAAAATCGATTTTTAAGTTTCTCATATAAAAATCGATTTTTCATAGAAAATATGAGTGATCACAGATTTTCATCCTTTTGGCTCTATCTCTACTGGTTTAGCTATAAAATCGATTTTTAAGTTTCTCATATAAAAATCGATTTTTCATAGAAAATATGAGTGATGTGAGATTTTCATCCTTTTGACTCTATCTCTACCGGTTTAGCTATAAAATCGATTTTTAAGTTTCTCATATAAAAATCGATTTTTCATAGAAAATATGAGTGATCACAGATTTTCATCCTTTTGGCTCTATCTCTACTGGTTTAGCTATAAAATCGATTTTTAAGTTTCCCATATAAAAATCAATTTTTCATAGAAAATATGAGTGATGTGAGATTTTCATCCTTTTGACTCTATCTCTACCGGTTTAGCTATAAAATCGATTTTTAAGTTTCCCATATAAAAATCAATTTTTCATAGAAAATATGAGTGATCACAGATTTTCATCCTTTTGGCTCTATCTCTACTGGTTTAGCTATAAAATCGATTTTTAAGTTTCTCATATAAAAATCGATTTTTCATAGAAAATATGAGTGATCACAGATTTTCATCCTTTTGGCTCTATCTCTACTGGTTTAGCTATAAAATCGATTTTTAAGTTTCTCATATAAAAATCGATTTTTCATAGAAAATATGAGTGATGTGAGATTTTCATCCTTTTGACTCTATCTCTACCGGTTTAGCTATAAAATCGATTTTGAAGTTTCTCATATAAAAATCGATTTTTCATAGAAAATATGAGTGATCACAGATTTTCATCCTTTTGGCTCTATCTCTACCGGTTTAGCTATAAAATCGATTTTTAAGTTTCCCATATAAAAATCAATTTTTCATAGAAAATATGAGTGATCACAGATTTTCATCCTTTTGGCTCTATCTCTACTGGTTTAGCTATAAAATCGATTTTTAAGTTTCTCATATAAAAATCGATTTTTCATAGAAAATATGAGTGATCACAGATTTTCATCCTTTTGGCTCTATCTCTACTGGTTTAGCTATAAAATCGATTTTTAAGTTTCTCATATAAAAATCGATTTTTCATAGAAAATATGAGTGATGTGAGATTTTCATCCTTTTGACTCTATCTCTACCGGTTTAGCTATAAAATCGATTTTTAAGTTTCTCATATAAAAATCGATTTTTCATAGAAAATATGAGTGATCACAGATTTTCATCCTTTTGGCTCTATCTCTACTGGTTTAGCTATAAAATCGATTTTTAAGTTTCCCATATAAAAATCAATTTTTCATAGAAAATATGAGTGATGTGAGATTTTCATCCTTTTGACTCTATCTCTACCGGTTTAGCTATAAAATCGATTTTTAAGTTTCCCATATAAAAATCAATTTTTCATAGAAAATATGAGTGATCACAGATTTTCATCCTTTTGGCTCTATCTCTACTGGTTTAGCTATAAAATCGATTTTTAAGTTTCTCATATAAAAATCGATTTTTCATAGAAAATATGAGTGATCACAGATTTTCATCCTTTTGGCTCTATCTCTACTGGTTTAGCTATAAAATCGATTTTTAAGTTTCTCATATAAAAATCGATTTTTCATAGAAAATATGAGTGATCACAGATTTTCATCCTTTTGGCTCTATCTCTACTGGTTTAGCTATAAAATCGATTTTTAAGTTTCTCATATAAAAATCGATTTTTCATAGAAAATATGAGTGATGTGAGATTTTCACCCTTTTGGCTCTATCTCTACTGGTTTAGCTATAAAATTGATTTTTAAGTTCTTCATATAAAAATCGATTTTTCGTACTGAATATGAGTGATCATAGATTTTCATCCTTTTGGCTCTATCTCTACTGGTTTAGCTATAAAATCGATTTTTATGTTTCTCATATAAAAATCTATTTTTCATAGAAAATTTGAGTGATCACTGATTTTTATCCTTTTGGCTCTATCTCTACTGGTTTAGCTATAAAATCGATTTTGAAGTTTCTCATATAAAAATCGATTTTTCATAGAAAATATGAGTGATCACAGATTTTCATCCTTTTGGCTCTATCTCTACCGGTTTAGCTATAAAATCGATTTCTAAGTTTCCCATATAAAAATCAATTTTTCATAGAAAATATGAGTGATCACAGATTTTCATCCTTTTGGCTCTATCTCTACTGGTTTAGCTATAAAATCGATTTTTAAGTTTCTCATATAAAAATCGATTTTTCATAGAAAATATGAGTGATCACAGATTTTCATCCTTTTGGCTCTATCTCTACTGGTTTAGCTATAAAATCGATTTTTAAGTTTCTCATATAAAAATCGATTTTTCATAGAAAATATGAGTGATCACAGATTTTCATCCTTTTGGCTCTATCTCTACCGGTTTAGCTATAAAATCGATTTTTAAGTTTCTCATATAAAAATCGATTTTTCATAGAAAATATGAGTGATCACAGATTTTCATCCTTTTGGCTCTATCTCTACTGGTTTAGCTATAAAATCGATTTTTAAGTTTCCCATATAAAAATCAATTTTTCATAGAAAATATGAGTGATGTGAGATTTTCATCCTTTTGACTCTATCTCTACCGGTTTAGCTATAAAATCGATTTTTAAGTTTCTCATATAAAAATCGATTTTTCATAGAAAATATGAGTGATCACAGATTTTCATCCTTTTGGCTCTATCTCTACTGGTTTAGCTATAAAATCGATTTTTAAGTTTCCCATATAAAAATCAATTTTTCATAGAAAATATGAGTGATGTGAGATTTTCATCCTTTTGACTCTATCTCTACCGGTTTAGCTATAAAATCGATTTTTAAGTTTCCCATATAAAAATCAATTTTTCATAGAAAATATGAGTGATCACAGATTTTCATCCTTTTGGCTCTATCTCTACTGGTTTAGCTATAAAATCGATTTTTAAGTTTCTCATATAAAAATCGATTTTTCATAGAAAATATGAGTGATCACAGATTTTCATCCTTTTGGCTCTATCTCTACTGGTTTAGCTATAAAATCGATTTTTAAGTTTCTCATATAAAAATCGATTTTTCATAGAAAATATGAGTGATGTGAGATTTTCACCCTTTTGGCTCTATCTCTACTGGTTTAGCTATAAAATTGATTTTTAAGTTCTTCATATAAAAATCGATTTTTCGTACTGAATATGAGTGATCATAGATTTTCATCCTTTTGGCTCTATCTCTACTGGTTTAGCTATAAAATCGATTTTTATGTTTCTCATATAAAAATCTATTTTTCATAGAAAATTTGAGTGATCACTGATTTTTATCCTTTTGGCTCTATCTCTACTGGTTTAGCTATAAAATCGATTTTGAAGTTTCTCATATAAAAATCGATTTTTCATAGAAAATATGAGTGATCACAGATTTTCATCCTTTTGGCTCTATCTCTACTGGTTTAGCTATAAAATCGATTTTTAAGTTTCTCATATAAAAATCGATTTTTCATAGAAAATATGAGTGATCACAGATTTTCATCCTTTTGGCTCTATCTCTACTGGTTTAGCTATAAAATCGATTTTTAAGTTTCTCATATAAAAATCGATTTTTCATAGAAAATATGAGTGATCACAGATTTTCATCCTTTTGGCTCTATCTCTACTGGTTTAGCTATAAAATCGATTTTGAAGTTTCTCATATAAAAATCGATTTTTCATAGAAAATATGAGTGATCACTGATTTTTATCCTTTTGGCTCTATCTCTACTGGTTTAGCTATAAAATCGATTTTGAAGTTTCTCATATAAAAATCGATTTTTCATAGAAAATATGAGTGATCACAGATTTTCATCCTTTTGGCTCTATCTCTACTGGTTTAGCTATAAAATCGATTTTTAAGTTTCTCATGTAAAAATCGATTTTTCATAGAAAATATAAGTGATCACAGATTTTCATCCTTTTGGCTCTATCTCTACTGGTTTAGCTATAAAATCGATTTTTAAGTTTCTCATATAAAAATCGATTTTTCATAGAAAATATGAGTGATCACAGATTTGCATCCTTTAGGCTCTATCTCTACTGGTTTAGCTATAAAATCGATTTTGAAGTTTCTCATATAAAAATCGATTCTTCATAGAAAATATGAGTGATCACAGATTTGCATCCTTTAGGCTCTATCTCTACTGGTTTAGCTATAAAATCGATTTTGAAGTTTCTCATATAAAAATCAATTCTTCATAGAAAATATGAGTGATCACAGATTTTCACCCTTTTGGCTCTATCTCTACTGGTTTAGCTATAAAATTGATTTTTAAGTTCTTCATATAAAAATCGATTTTTCGTACTGAATATGAGTGATCATAGATTTTCATCCTTTTGGCTCTATCTCTACTGGTTTAGCTATAAAATCGATTTTTATGTTTCTCATATAAAAATCTATTTTTCATAGAAAATTTGAGTGATCACTGATTTTTATCCTTTTGGCTCTATCTCTACTGGTTTAGCTATAAAATCGATTTTGAAGTTTCTCATATAAAAATCGATTTTTCATAGAAAATATGAGTGATCACAGATTTTCATCCTTTTGGCTCTATCTCTACTGGTTTAGCTATAAAATCGATTTTTAAGTTTCTCATGTAAAAATCGATTTTTCATAGAAAATATAAGTGATCACAGATTTTCATCCTTTTGGCTCTATCTCTACTGGTTTAGCTATAAAATCGATTTTTAAGTTTCTCATATAAAAATCGATTTTTCATAGAAAATATGAGTGATCACAGATTTGCATCCTTTAGGCTCTATCTCTACTGGTTTAGCTATAAAATCGATTTTGAAGTTTCTCATATAAAAATCGATTCTTCATAGAAAATATGAGTGATCACAGATTTGCATCCTTTAGGCTCTATCTCTACTGGTTTAGCTATAAAATCGATTTTGAAGTTTCTCATATAAAAATCAATTCTTCATAGAAAATATGAGTGATCACAGATTTTCATCCTTTTGGCTCTATCTCTACTGGTTTAGCTATAAAATCGATTTTTAAGTTTCTCATGTAAAAATCGATTTTTCATAGAAAATATAAGTGATCACAGATTTTCATCCTTTTGGCTCTATCTCTACTGGTTTAGCTATAAAATCGATTTTGAAGTTTCTCATATAAAAATCGATTTTTCATAGAAAATATGAGTGATCACAGATTTTCATCCTTTTGGCTCTATCTCTACTGGTTTAGCTATAAAATCGATTTTGAAGTTTCTCATATAAAAATCGATTTTTCATAGAAAATATGAGTGATGTGAGATTTTCATCCTTTTGGCTCTATCTCTACCGGTTTAGCTATAAAATCGATTTTTAAGTCTCTCATATAAAAATCGATTTTTGGTAGAAAATATGTGTGATCACAGATTTTCATCCTTTTGGCTCTATCTCTACTGGTTTAGCTATAAAATCGATTTTTAAGTTTCCCATATAAAAATCAATTTTTCATAGAAAATATGAGTGATCACAGATTTTCATCCTTTTGGCTCTATCTCTACTGGTTTAGCTATAAAATCGATTTTTAAGTTTCTCATATAAAAATCGATTTTTCATAGAAAATATGAGTGATCACAGATTTTCATCCTTTTGGCTCTATCTCTACTGGTTTAGCTATAAAATCGATTTTTAAGTTTCTCATATAAAAATCGATTTTTCATAGAAAATATGAGTGATGTGAGATTTTCACCCTTTTGGCTCTATCTCTACTGGTTTAGCTATAAAATCGATTTTTAAGTTCTTCATATAAAAATCGATTTTTCGTACTGAATATGAGTGATCATAGATTTTCATCCTTTTGGCTCTATCTCTACTGGTTTAGCTATAAAATCGATTTTTATGTTTCTCATATAAAAATCTATTTTTCATAGAAAATTTGAGTGATCACTGATTTTTATCCTTTTGGCTCTATCTCTACTGGTTTAGCTATAAAATCGATTTTGAAGTTTCTCATATAAAAATCGATTTTTCATAGAAAATATGAGTGATCACAGATTTTCATCCTTTTGGCTCTATCTCTACTGGTTTAGCTATAAAATCGATTTTTAAGTTTCTCATATAAAAATCGATTTTTCATAGAAAATATGAGTGATCACAGATTTTCATCCTTTTGGCTCTATCTCTACTGGTTTAGCTATAAAATCGATTTTTAAGTTTCTCATATAAAAATCGATTTTTCATAGAAAATATGAGTGATCACAGATTTTCATCCTTTTGGCTCTATCTCTACTGGTTTAGCTATAAAATCGATTTTGAAGTTTCTCATATAAAAATCGATTCTTCATAGAAAATATGAGTGATCACAGATTTGCATCCTTTAGGCTCTATCTCTACTGGTTTAGATATAAAATCGATTTTGAAGTTTCTCATATAAAAATCGATTCTTCATAGAAAATATGAGTGATCACAGATTTTCATCCTTTTGGCTCTATCTCTACTGGTTTAGCTATAAAGTCGATATTTTAGTTTCTCATATAAAAAACGATTTTTGGTAGAAAATATGAGTGATCACAGATTTTCATCCTTTTGGCTCTGTGATCACTGATTTTTATCCTTTTGGCTCTATCTCTACTGGTTTAGCTATAAAATCGATTTTTAAGTTCTTCATATAAAAATCGATTTTTCGTACTGAATATGAGTGATCACAGATTTTCATCCTTTTGGCTCTATCTCTACTGGTTTAGCTATAAAATCGATTTTTAAGTTTTTCATCTAAAAATCGATTTTTCATAGAAAATATGGGTGATCACAGATTTTCATCCTTTTGGCTCTATCTCTACTGGTTTAGCTGTAAAATCGATTTTTATGTTTCTCATATAAAAATCGATTTTTCATAGAAAATATGAGTGGTCACAGATTTTCATCCTTTTGGCTCTATCTCTACTGGTTTAGCTATAAAGTCGATTTTTAAGTTTCTCATTTAAAAATCGATTTTTCATAGAAAATATGGGTGATCACAGATTTTCATCCTTTTGGCTCTATCTCTACTGGTTTAGCTGTAAAATCGATTTTTAAGTTTCTCATATAAAAATCGATTTTTCATAGAAAATATGAGTGATCACAGATTTGCATCCTTTAGGCTCTATCTCTAATGGTTTAGCTATAAAATCGATTTTGAAGTTTCTCATATAAAAATCGTTATTTGATAGAAAATATGAGTGATCACAGATTTTCATCCTTTTGGATCTATCTCTACTGGTTTAGCTATAAAATCGATTTTTAAGTTTCTCATATAAAAATCGATTTTTGGTAGAAAATATGAGTGATCACAGATTTTCATCCTTTTGGCTCTATCTCTACTGGTTTAGCTATAAAATCGATTTTTAAGTTTCTCATATAAAAATCGATTTTTCATAGAAAATATGAGTGATCACAGATTTGCATCCTTTAGGCTCTATCTCTACTTTTTTAGCTATAAAATCGATTTTGAAGTTTCTCATATACAAATCGATTTTTGGTAGAAAATATGAGTGATCACAGATTTTCATCCTTTTGGATCTATCTCTACTGGTTTAGCTATAAAATCGATTTTTAAGTTTCTCATATAAAAATCGATTTTTGGTAGAAAATATGAGTGATCACAGATTTTCATCCTTTTGGCTCTATCTCTACTGGTTTAGCTATAAAATCGATTTTTAAGTTTCTCATACAAAAATCGATTTTTCATAGAAAATATGAGTGATGTAAGATTTTCATCCTTTTGGCTCTATCTCTACTGGTTTAGCTATAAAATCGATTTTTAATTTTCTCATATAAAAATCGATTTTTGGTAGCAAATATGAGTGATCACAGATTTTCATCCTTTTGGCTCTATCTCTACTGGTTTAGCTATAAAATCGATTTTGAAGTTTCTCATATAAAAATCGATTCTTCATAGAAAATATGAGTGATCACAGATTTGCATCCTTTAGGCTCTATCTCTACTGGTTTAGCTATAAAATCGATTTTGAAGTTTCTCATATAAAAATCGATTCTTCATAGAAAATATGAGTGATCACAGATTTTCATCCTTTTGGCTCTATCTCTACTGGTTTAGCTATAAAATCGATTTTTAAGTTTCTCATGTAAAAATCGATTTTTCATAGAAAATATAAGTGATCACAGATTTTCATCCTTTTGGCTCTATCTCTACTGGTTTAGCTATAAAATCGATTTTGAAGTTTCTCATATAAAAATCGATTTTTCATAGAAAATATGAGTGATCACAGATTTTCATCCTTTTGGCTCTATCTCTACTGGTTTAGCTATAAAATCGATTTTTAAGTTTCTCATATAAAAATCGATTTTTGGTAGAAAATATGAGTGATCACAGATTTTCATCCTTTTGGCTCTATCTCTACTGGTTTAGCTATAAAATCGATTTTTAAGTTTCTCATATAAAAATCGATTTTTCATAGAAAATATGAGTGATCACAGATTTGCATCCTTTAGGCTCTATCTCTACTGGTTTAGCTGTAAAATCGATTTTTATGTTTCTCATATAAAAATCGATTTTTCATAGAAAATACGAGTGATCACAGATTTTCATCCTTTTGGCTCCATCTCTACTGGTTTAGCTATAAAATCGATTTTTAAGTTTCTCATATAAAAATTGATTTTTCACAGAAAATATGAGTGGTCACAGATTTTCATCCTTTTGGCTCCATCTCTACTGGTTTAGCTATAAAATCGATTTTTAAGTTTCTCATATAAAAATCGATTTTTCATAGAAAATATGGGTGATCACAGATTTTCATCCTTTTTTTCTCTATCTCTACTGGTTTAGCTGTAAAATCGATTTTTAAGTTTCTCATATAAAAATCGATTTTTCATAGAAAATATGAGTTATCACAGATTTTCATCCTTTTGGCTCCATCTCTACTGGTTTAGCTGTAAAATCGATTTTTAAGTTTCTCATACAAAAATCGATTTTTCATAGAAAATACGAGTGACCACAGATTTTCATCCTTTTGGCTCTATCTCTACTGGTTTAGCTATAAAGTCGATTTTTAAGTTTCTCATATAAAAATGGATTTTTCATAGAAAATATGGGTGATCACAGATTTTCATCCTTTTGGCTCTATCTCTACTGGTTTAGCTATAAAATCGATTTTTAAGTTTCTCATATAAAAATCGATTTTTCATAGAAAATATGAGTGATCACAGATTTGCATCCTTTAGGCTCTATCTCTACTGGTTTAGCTATAAAATCGATTTTGAAGTTTCTCATATAAAAATCGATTTTTGGTAGAAAATATGGGTGATCACAGATTTTCATCCTTTTGGCTCTATCTCTACTGGTTTAGCTATAAAGTCGATTTTTAAGTTTCTCATATAAAAATGGATTTTTCATAGAAAATATGGGTGATCACAGATTTTCATCCTTTTGGCTCTATCTCTACTGGTTTAGCTATAAAATCGATTTTTAAGTTTCTCATATAAAAATCGATTTTTCATAGAAAATATGAGTGATCACAGATTTGCATCCTTTAGGCTCTATCTCTACTGGTTTAGCTATAAAATCGATTTTTAAGTTTCCCATATAAAAATCGATTTTTCGTAGAAAATATGAGTGATCACAGATTTTCATCCTTTTGGCTCTATCTCTACTGGTTTAGCTATAAAATCGATTTTTAAGTTTCTCATATAAAAATCGATTTTTGGTAGAAAATATGTGTGATCACAGATTTTCATCCTTTTGGCTCTATCTCTACTGGTTTAGCTATAAAATCGATTTTTAAGTTTCTCATATAAAAATCGATTTTTCGTACTGAATATGAGTGATCACAGATTTTCATCCTTTTGGCTCTATCTCTACTGGTTTAGCTATAAAATCGATTTTTAAGTTTCCCATATAAAAATCGATTTTTCATAGAAAATATGAGTGATCACAGATTTTCATCCTTTTGGCTCTATCTCTTGGTTTAGCTATAAAATCGATTTTTAAGTTTCTCATATAAAAATCGATTTTTCATAGAAAATATGAGTGATCACAGATTTTCATCCTTTTGGATCTATCTCTTGGTTTAGCTATAAAATCGATTTTTAAGTTTCTCATATAAAAATCGATTTTTGGTAGAAAATATGAGTGATCACAGATTTTCATCCTTTTGGCTCTATCTCTACTGGTTTAGCTATAAAATCGATTTTTAAGTTTCCCATATAAAAATCGATTTTTCATAGAAAATATGAGTGATCACAGATTTTCATCCTTTTGGCTCTATCTCTTGGTTTAGCTATAAAATCGATTTTTAAGTTTCTCATATAAAAATCGATTTTTCATAGAAAATATGAGTGATCACAGATTTTCATCCTTTTGGATCTATCTCTTGGTTTAGCTATAAAATCGATTTTTAAGTTTCTCATATAAAAATCGATTTTTGGTAGAAAATATGAGTGATCACAGATTTTCATCCTTTTGGCTCTATCTCTACTGGTTTAGCTATAAAATCGATTTTTAAGTTTCCCATATAAAAATCGATTTTTCATAGAAAATATGAGTGATCACAGATTTTCATCCTTTTGGCTCTATCTCTTGGTTTAGCTATAAAATCGATTTTTAAGTTTCTCATATAAAAATCGATTTTTCATAGAAAATATGAGTGATCACAGATTTTCATCCTTTTGGATCTATCTCTTGGTTTAGCTATAAAATCGATTTTTAAGTTTCTCATATAAAAATCGATTTTTGGTAGAAAATATGAGTGATCACAGATTTTCATCCTTTTGGCTCTATCTCTACTGGTTTAGCTATAAAATCGATTTTGAAGTTTCTCATATAAAAATCGATTTTTCATAGAAAATATGAGTGATGTGAGATTTTCATCCTTTTGGCTCTATCTCTACTGGTTTAGCTATAAAATCGATTTTTAAGTTCTTCATATAAAAATCGATTTTTCGTACTGAATATGAGTGATCACAGATTTTCATCCTTTTGGCTCTATCTCTACTGGTTTAGCTATAAAATCGATTTTTAAGTTTCTCATATAAAAATCGCTTTTTCATAGAAAATATGAGTGATGTGAGATTTTCATCCTTTTGGCTCTATCTCTACTGGTTTAGCTATAAAATCGATTTTGAAGTTTCTCATATAAAAATCGATTTTTCATAGAAAATATGAGTGATCACAGATTTTCATCCTTTTGGCTCTATCTCTACTGGTTTAGCTATAAAATCGATTTTTAAGTTTCTCATATAAAAAACGATTTTTGGTAGAAAATATGAGTGATCACAGATTTTCATCCTTTTGGCTCTATCTCTACTGGTTTAGCTATAAAATCGATTTTGAAGTTTCTCATATAAAAATCGATTCTTCATAGAAAATATGAGTGATCACAGATTTTCATCCTTTTGGCTCTATCTCTACTGGTTTAGCTATAAAATCGATATTTAAGTTTCTCATATAAAAATCGATTTTTGGTAGAAAATATGAGTGATCACAGATTTTCATCCTTTTGGCTCTATCTCTACTGGTTTAGCTATAAAATCGATTTTTAAGTTTCTTATATAAAAATCGATTTTTGGTAGAAAATATGAGTGATCACAGATTTTCATCCTTTTGGCTCTATCTCTACTGGTTTAGCTATAAAATCGATTTTTAAGTTTCTCATATAAAAATCGATTTTTCATAGAAAATATGAGTGATCACAGATTTTCATCCTTTTGGCTCTATCTCTACTGGTTTAGCTATAAAATCGATTTTTAAGTTTCTCATATAATAATCGATTTTTCATAGAAAATATGAGTGATCACAGATTTGCATCCTTTTGTCTCTATCTCTACTGGTTTAGCTATAAAATCGATTTTGAAGTTTCTCATATAAAAATCGATTTTTGGTAGAAAATATGAGTGATCACAGATTTTCATCCTTTTGGATCTATCTCTACTGGTTTAGCTATAAAATCGATTTTTAAGTTTCTCATATAAAAATCGATTTTTGGTAGAAAATATGAGTGATCACAGATTTTCATCCTTTTGGCTCTATCTCTACTGGTTTAGCTGTAAAATCGATTTTTAAGTTTCTCATATAAAAATCGATTTTTCATAGAAAATATGAGTGATGTGAGATTTTCATCCTTTTGGCTCTATCTCTACTGGTTTAGCTATAAAATCGATTTTTAAGTTTCTCATATAAAAATCGATTTTTGGTAGAAAATATGTGTGATCACAGATTTTCATCCCTTTGGCTCTATCTCTACTGGTTTAGCTATAAAATCGATTTTTCAGTTTCTCATATAAAAATCGATTTTTCGTACTGAATATGAGTGATCACAGATTTTCATCCTTTTGGCTCTATCTCTACTGGTTTAGCTATAAAATCGATTTTTAAGTTTCCCATATAAAAATCGATTTTTCATAGAAAATATGAGTGATCACAGATTTTCATCCTTTTGGCTCTATCTCTACTGGTTTAGCTATAAAATCGATTTTTAAGTTTCTCATATAAAAATCGATTTTTCATAGAAAATATGAGTGATCACAGATTTTCATCCTTTTGGCTCTATCTCTACTGGTTTAGCTATAAAATCGATTTTTAAGTTTCTCATGTAAAAATCGATTTTTCATAGAAAATATAAGTGATCACAGATTTCATCCTTTTGGCTCTATCTCTACTGGTTTAGCTATAAAATCGATTTTT
Organism: Protocalliphora azurea; assembly: GCA_932274085.1. Classification (NCBI taxonomy): domain Eukaryota; kingdom Metazoa; phylum Arthropoda; class Insecta; order Diptera; family Calliphoridae; genus Protocalliphora; species Protocalliphora azurea. The sequence goes on along the minus strand of OW026520.1, from coordinate 122,239,406 downwards.
AAGTTTCTTATATAAAAATCGATTTTTGGTAGAAAATATGAGTGATCACAGATTTTCATCCTTTTGGCTCTATCTCTACTGGTTTAGCTATAAAATAGATTTGTAAGTTTCTCACATAAAAATCGATTTTTCATAGAAAATACGAGTGATCACAGATTTTATTCCTTTTGGCTCTATCTCTACTGGTTTAGCTATAAAATCGATTTTTAAGTTTCTCATATAAAAATCGATTTTTCATAGAAAATATGAGTGATCACAGATTTTCATCCTTTTGGCTCTATCTCTATCGATTTGTAAGTTTCTCACATAAAAATCGATTTTTCATAGAAAATACGAGTGATCACAGATTTTATTTCTTTTGGCTCTATCTCTACTGGTTTAGCTGTAAAATCGATTTTTAAGTTTCTCATATAAAAATCGATTTTTCATAGAAAATATGAGTGATCACAGATTTTCATACTTTTGTCTCTATCTGTACTGGTTTAGCTATAAAATCGATTTTTAAGTTTCTCATATAAAAATCGACTTTTCGTACTGAATATGAGTGATCACAGATTTCAATCCTTTTGGCTCTATCTCTACTGGTTTAGCTATAAAATCGATTTTTAAGTTTCTCATATAAAAATCGAATTTTCTTAGTGAATATGAGTGATCAGAGATTTTCATCCTTTTGGCTCAATCTCTACTGGTTTAGCTATAAAATCGATTTTTAGGTTTCTTATATAAAAATCGAATTTTCCTAGTGAATATGAGTGATCACAGATTTTCATCCTTTTGGCTCAATATGAGTGATCACAGATTTCAATCCTTTTGGCTCTATCTCTACTGGTTTAGCTATAAAATCGATTTTTAGGTTTCTTATATAAAAATCGAATTTTCCTAGTGAATATGAGTGATCACAGATTTTCATCCTATTCAAATAAACTCATAATCTTTTTTTTTCTTTTATTTTTTATTTTATTTATTTATTTTTTTCTTTTTTTGGTAATTTTTATTTACCCATTTTGTATATTTACTAATTAGTTTTTTGTTTTTTATAATAATAATTTCATTGAACCTTAAAACCAATAACTTTTAATAAATAAATTTTTTTATTATTATTAGTTTTTAAGTATACATAGTAGATTTCTTTTAAATGTTGAGTAATTTCTTTTAAAAAATATATAAGTATGATAAATTTTATTAAATAGAAACATATCCTATAAATATAAAAAATTTGATACGAAAAAGAGTTTAAAATTAGTACTTTTAAAAAATGTTGATTAAGATTAATTGAGGTAAAAAAAGTCAATAAAAACAAAAAAAAAAATAGTGTTTTAAATAAATATTTGATTTAAATTAAAAAATATCAAAGGATTTTAGAAATTTAAAACTGACTATTTAAAGAAGCAGGAAGGAATTTTGTATCTGTACATTTTCTTTGCTTAAATCTATGCTGGAAGAAAGTTTGGGCTATGTCTTCTTTTGTTGGTTAAATTTTAGTCCTGTAAATGCTAATTTTCTTAAAATTAATCAAAAGTTAGATATATAAAAGTTTTTTATAACTGCTTCTCTGAACTAGATTGATTTTATGGAAAAATCATTGCTAATATAACTAGTTCTTAAAACGTTTATAATTTCTTATAGTAAAAACGATTTTTGTATTCAAAACGATAACAAAGTTTATCAAATGTTTTATGATTTTCATCTTTAAGTTTAGAATAGCTTTAATTTTTAAATTATATACATTTATATTTTGCTCCTGTACAAATCAGTGACCGAAACTAAACAGAAAAGTGTACTGATTTTCTTCATACTGATTAATATAAATTTTAAATTTTCTAATAAATTGTGACTAAAAAAAGTTTTAAATCTAGTGAATATATAAGCAAAAAAATTGGTTTCTTAAACTTTTTTAAAAATTTTTTAATTATTTGTTTAAAAGATAGTTTAAAAGATAAAAAAATTAGAAATTCTTATTTCATCAAAAGTTAAGATTTGTTTGCTTGGTATTGTTATTATTTTCTAATATTAGCTCTGTTTCAGTACTTGTCAAAATTGCAGGTTTTAGTTAGAATTTACAGGAAAGTGTTTCTGTACTAAAAAATTTCCATATATTTTGTTATTTTTCTGACAATTTTTGATTAAAATCTGTAAGTTTGACAAGTTTTGAAACAGAGCTATTTTGTTTATTTTTTTATATTAAAAAAAAAAACTCCAAAGGTAGTAAAAGCTAGCAGATAAACGAAATTACTGAATATTTTTCTATTCCAGTACAAGAAAAATTTATTGGTTTTAAAAATATAACAGATCAAGTCAATTTGGTAATACGAAAGGAAATTTTAACAAGAAGCTTTAAAATTACTTTATAAAGAATAAGAAAAGAAGTTAAAATACAAACTATTTTCAAGAATTAAACTTGATTTTAATTTTACTATAAATCTTATTAATATCGTGAAATGTCCAGTTCAAACCAATTTTTACAAACATTTCGTTATTGCTCTTCAGACCAAAATTTCATTCCAAAATAAATAAAAAAAACTCCGTATGCCACGTTAATGAGTTACTAATCTTTGCGCAATTGCAACACGAATCATTTTGAAGGAAGATCGATCTAATACTTATTATCTTAAGCAATAGAAATATTTTTGATGGTCGATAAACATATTATTTTTCAAGTTCTTACACAACATATATATTAAATGATCTTGCAAGATTTTAACAATATTTCTTATTTTGTCAAAATTTCTCTTTATTGTCGAACATTTTTTTTTCCTAAAGGCTCAGTCACATCCATAACACTATGCGACAGTAAAAATCGGGATGGGATGAAACCAACGGGAAATGTTATATCGGTAAAAAAGAAGTTATACGTGTCGCGGCGTTTCGCTGGGTCACGTCTAGGAATCGAGATATATCGATTTGAAGTTAGTAACTATCACATAGGGGAAATTGTGACCTTTGGTGGTCTTTTTTTGACATAACTCGAGAACCACCAGTCCGATTTTGCTGAAACAAATTTAAAAAAATTAGGAATTACAATTCCTTTAATCTGTTCATACAACGTTTCGCTACATAAGCAAGTTTCGCAGTTATAATTAAATGTATGAAAAAAAACTATTTTTTGCCTAAAAAATTGAATTTTTTTATTTTTAATTCATAAAAAATCCAAAACGGACGCGTTTCGCTTTTATTCACAATTAAGTGAAGGTATCTCATTTTGATTTCAAATTTTTGAAATTCATACCTTCACTTAATTGTGAATAAAAGCGAAACTAGTCCATCGATTTTGAACCCTTCCCGATCACTGACCCCTACCATTTGTCGCACAGTGTAATATAATAACAGAAAGTAGAATCACCAGAGAAAGTTTTCAATTTAAATTCTTGTTAAGTCAAAAAACTGAAATATTAAAACTAAAGAAAAAGAAAAAAAAAACAAAAATACGTTTGAAAAATTTAAAAAGTATTAAAAATTTACATTCCTGATTTGAAATGCTTCCTGAAAAGCAGAATTTCATTTTGTGGACGTTTTATGGAAGTTCCATAAGTATATTTAATCAATAGGTCAAATGTATAACTTATTTATGGATATTTGTTTGTTTTTGTTAAAATTGTGTTATAAAAAAATGGTTCAAAAAAAAAATTTTTTTTTTATTTGAAATTTAAAATATCTTTTTTTTTTTTTTTTGAAGTTGTATTTTAAATTTCTTACATTTTATTTTGCTTTATATGTGATCGAGTTTCAGGGTAAATAAAATTGAGAACAAACTTTCTAATAAATCACATCATAATGTTGCAATATAAATTAGTATTTGTCCTTCTGCCATATTTTCAAAAGTATGGAGTCGTATTAAAGTTGTTACAGCAGCCATTTAAAATTTTTTAATTCGTTTAAATTTTATAACATTTTTTTATACTGTTTTTTAATTCCTCTTTGTCAAATATTATTTTCTAATATAACAGTTTTCGCAGATCAAATAATCTATAAGTTTAGAAGTGACTTCAGCATATTTAAACGATGAAATATTCAGCGCTAGGAAATATTTTTAATATTAAAAGTTGATTTTGGTTAAATTTGTGATCAAGCTCGTTTACATTTCAACATAGGTTAAATAATTATTTTTGCTATATTAGTTTCTGCACATCATCGATGTTATCGGAATATCAAAAATTCTGAAAAATTCTTACTGTAGCGAATAACTGCTCTTGTGGCAGTTTTATTATAATAATAAACCGTGTGAATGATTTTTTTCAATATTTTTTTAAAATATCGAACGAAAATTTCTATTGGAACAAATCACTATTATGACAAATTTACTGCTATCCAAAGTTTGATTCTTACAAAATCTATACCCGCACATCGTTAAAGTTTTTTGATACATTGATTAAATTCCAGTTATCGGAAACAACGATATGTAGCCTGTTGGATTGAATACGAAAATCTTAGCCATGAACTTGTAGAAAATGTTCTTGATTAAAAATTTCCTAGTGATACTGAGTTGACAATTTTTGCTATAATTAAAGGAATAACAATTACCATACATAATTCTTCTTGGAATAAAAAATTTAAGTTTTTTTGTGGTTAAAGTTTCTTTCAGTAAGAAACATTCCGTTTAAAATATCCCCGAGTTGAAAATCATTAGATAGGAATTTCATATAGGAATATTGATCATAAATGTTGTAACAATTTTGGTTTTGTTAAATGCTTTCTTTAAAGAAAATTTTCCGCTTGTTACAAAACTGCGGAGTTGAAAATTTTGACTTTAATCATACCCTTTTCAATTCGAAAGGAAGACATTGTTGAGAATAAGTCTTATATTTCATTCAGCCTATTTGACAATCTTAATTTAAGATCAAAGATAATATTCGTTTTTGGTGCAAACAACGGTTATTTTTAAAAATTTTACCTGGAACGGGAACTGAATGACATACCAAATCAAATCAATTTCCATAATCAATTTCCATAAAGGAACAAATTTTTATTTCGAAAGAAAGAAATTGTCGAACATATGTACGTCCTTTAAAATAAGTGACTTTTGTTGTCATAAGTTCTTCAATGAAGAAAAACTTGCCATTTCATTCTAGAGATGACAATCTTGAGATGATAGAAACTTCCTTTATTTCAAAGCGAAGATCAACTTTTTTTTTGCACGAACCACGGTTTTTTAACCATTTAACTTTTTGTTGAGTGATACACAACAACATTTAGATTTAGCTGTTGTCAAATTGATAATCTTTGAACGAGCAAGATTCGTTTTATTTCGATGAAATGATGCCTTATATTTATTCTGCAATGAGAAACGATTTTTAAAAGATCTTATTAACTTTCTATTGGGAAAATTCCTTGGAAGCTGCTGCTGTTTAGTTGTATAACACTCTAATAATTACAGTTTGATGATCAATTTATCGTTAGTTGTTAATTCAAGATGTTGCTTTGTATCAAAAGACGAATAATGTTTTATTACTACAATGTATTTGAGTTATTCCAGCAAAAGTTTTAGGCTGAGATTTATTACCACAATTTTTGTTGAGGTATTCTATATCACAAATCCAAAAATTATAACACAATTGGTTAATTGTAATTTTTTACTACTTTTTGCTTTTCCTTTAATTCTCTAGTTTATTAAGCAAATAAAATCCTTTTCATTTCAACAATAATTTCCCAGAAAAAAATCAATAAAATTTATTTAAATAAAAAAATATACAGCTATATTTTGTTAAAAAACAACTTAAAGCTTTTTTTTAAAAAAGCAAATAAGACATTTTATAATATAAATTTAATTAATTAATAATAAAAGAGAATTTACAAACACGATAAAATATGTATTTTTTAATCATACATCACACAAAACAATAGATTTGCTCGCATAACGAATAAAAAATAATATATGAAAAAGAAAAAATTCTTATAGCTCTAATAATAGTAATAATAATTTTAAATTGAAAAAGCATACAAAAAAAAAAAAGAAAAGAAAACTTATAGCTACAAATAGAACGATAAAGCAAAAATTAATGATGAAGTTGCTTAGGAGAACAACAACAGCAGCAGTACGAAAAAAAAACTTATAATTAAACTAAAACAAAGACTAAACAAAAAATCATTTACAAATTCAAAAAGAATTTTGTTGAAAATAAATTCATGATTTTGTTATATTAATATTGTTTGTTTTTATTTTGTTGTTGCTTATTATTGTTGTATGTAAAATCTATGTTTAATATAAGTGTACAATTAATTTGTGTTTTTTTTTCTTCTTTCCTATAGTTATTATTTTTAAATATTTCTCAGTTTTAATGATATTTATTGAATTTTAATTTCTTGAATTTATTAATTTTATGTCTAGGGGGAAAAAAGGAGACCACATTTGTTTTATTTTCTATTTTTTTCGAACTTTCTTTCCTTTTATCTGTCGTGGCATTTGTTGGAATATTTAGTTTTTTTTTTTAATTCTTGTTTATATTTCTGAGTTTTATTTAATTTTATAATTGTTTTCGCTTTTTAAGTTATTTGATTTTATATTTTTACTAATTTTAATGAACATGCAAAATAATATATTTTTTGTCGTATATTTTTTGTGGGTTGTTGCGTTTTTGGTTTTTATTTGTGAGTTTAACAATTAGAAGGATGTTTTTTCTGAGGATGACAACATCGACGGCGGGTGGTATTGTTTGGTTGTTTTTGAAAAGACTTTGCTTTTGTAGTTTAATAGACTGATGACAATAAAATAACGCAACTTTTTTTTTTTTTTGTTAAATTTAAGTTTAAAATTCAAAACCAAAAGATTGACCACCAGTAGGGCCACCGCCAAATTGGAAAAAGTGACGGAACATTTGATTAGGATCAAAGTCAGCTGGAAGTATAAAGAAAACACAAATCATTAAAATAATAATTTACTGAATTAAATCAAAACTAAAAAGTTTAAAAAATTTGCAAATATTCTAAATATTTTCCCTTATTATCCCTTTAACTTACCCTGTTCATGTTCCTCCATATCTTGACCACTATCGTAACGCATTTTCTTCCTTTGATCCGATAGAATCGCGTAAGCTTCACCAATTTCTTTAAATTTCAACTCTTGATCTTTACGTTCTTCAGGCGAACTATTGGCATGACGATCAGGATGATGTACTAAAGCCTTCTTACGATAAGCCTTCTTAATCTCATCTTCGCCAGCATTTCGTGAAACACCCAAAATCTTATAATAATCTTTACGTTTTGATTTTTTCAAAGCAAATTTGGCATCACGTAACAGTTTTTTAATCTCTGGAGTCTTTTGGATTTGCAAGGCGGCCTCATAATCATTAACACATTCTTCGAATTTCTCCAAATCGTTATAACAACGGGCACGCAACAACAAAGCTTTTAAATATTTATCATTGATCTCTAGAACTCGTGTACAATCGGCCACCGCTTCACGAAGATTATTAATTTTAGAGTGTACCAAAGCACGATTGTATAGGAGTTTGGAATTGATATCCTTGTTGATTTCATCAATTTTTAAGGCTTCCGTATAGACAGCTTGAGCTTCACGATAGCGTCCAGATTTGAACAAAACATTACCGTTTTCTTTCATATCCTTAAGGGTTTTACTTTTTATGCGCATTTCTTTGGCCTTTTTGTGGTCAGGATCGAGTTGTAAGGCCAATTCGAAATGTTTAATACCCTTTTCCAAGTTATCGGTATAGTAAAAGCATAAGCCGCGTACATAGATAGCATCAGCCGAGGTACTATCCAATTTCATGACACTAATAGCCAAATCAACAGCTTCGTCACAACGGCCCAAGAAAGCCAAACATTCGGCTTTCAAAAGACGATATCTAAATAAAACAAATTATTATTTGTATTCTCACATATTAAAAAATTTCTTATTTACCTGTAACAAGCTGGTGCTAGTTTTATAGCCGAATCCAAATAGAACACTACGTTACGATATTCTTTGGCCTCATAATTCGTCTGCAATGTCTGTTCCAATTGTCGCAATTGTTGTACTGCTTGCTTTTCCGTATTGACAGCATTACTTTGAGCATCAAGTTCTTCAATACGTTTAATAGCCTGTTCGGCACCTATAATATCACCCTTAGCCACACAACATTTGGCTATGCGCACATAAGCCTTTTCAAATTTAGGATCTAAACGTACAGCGGTACGTGCATCATTTAAGGCATTCGTATAGTTGGATAACATCATGTAGCAGGCGGCACGATTGCCATAGTAGGTAGCAGAATCGGGACATAGTGAAATGGCATCCGAATAGAATTTCAAAGCGGATTGATAGTTTTGTGCTTTGTATTGGTCGTTACCAAGGTTTTTCTTTTCTTCAGCAATGCTAAAATGAGAAAAAAAATGAGGAAAATAAAGATTAGGATATTTGTTTGACTTTTTTCTAATAACTAAGGATTGCGTATAGAAAATCTTAATTTAAATAAAATTAGGAAACTTCAATAGCAAAGGAAGAGATCATTTCATTTTAATTTGTATTCAACGTGCTGATGTTGCAATACATGCACAAGTTTTGTACAAATTTATTTTGTCTTTAATGGTCTTAGCAAAGTTCTGAAAATTAATTGACAGATTTTAATCCAATTAAAAATATAGTTAATGTAATTTTTTTTTTAATGTAAGGTCTAAATATTTATTTTATCATGCCAATTTTTAAAACTAAATGATTAGAACGCGAAAAGAACTTAAAATATACATGATCGTTAGAGGTTTATACAATAAATGTTGCACCTAATACAGTGACACTTGTATATAGGAGACTGAACTGAACTGAGGTATCACTGGTTTCTTTGAAAGTACTCCTCAAGCATATCTAGACGTCGGCAAGGGAGGGAAGCGGCAAGAAGTTTAATTAGACTTAACGAGTTAGGTCAAGGCATATAGGTCACATGCCTATCTTAATCGAAATCAATCTATATGGACATGTTCGACTCCATTCGCGATCTACGAACTGCAAGACCACAAGTATTGATTTTAAAGAAGAAACTTTTGCGACAATCAGGAAACGTATAAATGGGATGGATTCAAGAAACTTTATGAAGGCTAAGAGGTCTTTAAGCACGGCACCAATATGAATATATGGACTCTATATAGCAAAATATAATATTTAGATATCCTATAAGCTTCCAGATTAACAGGAACATAGCAAGAGATGAAAAGATAACTCTTTATGTAGATATTCAGACAGTGCTGAAGGAATATGTCCTGGAGGCCTTTTGCATTTTATATGACGATATTTATAGATGTAAATATAAAATTTTTTATTCTGGGTCAGTACACTACTATAATCCAGTAAAAAAACAACATTTGATTTTTCAGTGGCTACGGCCTTTTGCATTTTAGGTGACGATGTACATATAATATAAATCTGGAGGTTTGGTGCCTTTTTCTGGTGAACAAATCATACAGAAATTTTTTGAACGATATGAAAAAGTGAATATGCGTACTCTTATCTTATATTTGGAAAGTTAGGACCACCCTATTGTAAATACATAAAAGATTAAGGCTTTTTGTTTATTTTCTTGTCAACTGAAGTTTTAAACTGTAAAACAAAACATAATTTAAGTGTGAGCTTTAACTTAAATGTTTCTTAACTAAGTTTGCACTTAACTATACACTAAGGACACAGTATAAAACTGGGCCTTAGTTCGGTCTAGTATCATTATACAAATGATCGAGATGTTGAATTAGGTTTTAGTTTTCTAGATTGATTTTAAAGACAAGCAAGTTACTAGCTAATTTAAAGAGATAGACAGGTTACTGAATATTGCAATAAAAAAATTTTTTAAGTAAAAATTTAAACTTAAGTTATTACTGGGTTAATTTAAAAAAATAATTTAACTAAAATCCCAATTTATTTATCGTTCCAAACCCTCTGACTGATTACTTTACATTAAAAATAAAACAATTAAAACTGCAGCAAGTTTTTGACTAAAAAATATATATATTACAGTTCACAACAAGAACGTTGATTAATTAAGAATACTAACAAAATGTTACAACTAAAGTAATCAAAATAATAAAATACGAATTCATTTACTAATAAACCACCAAATAAAACACAAAACAGAATTTAACAATTTGCTGGTACATATTTATCTCAGCACAACCTTATATCCTGTTCAACATCCTTGTTAGTAATAGAGAGAAAGAACTAGTAAATAAATGTATTTTAAGCAACACAGAAATGTTGTTTTAAAAGTTTTATTTTTTTAGTTAAAAAACCATCATATAACATGTCAATTCTGATTTCCGTTTTCATTCATCAGTTAAGTCATTTAGTCAGTTTGTCAAACGGTAAATCTTTTTCTGTTTTTATGTCTGTTTTTAATATTACACGTTCGTTGGCTTGTTGTTTGGATATTTTGTTGTGTTGTTCTGTTCTTGTTAGTTATTGTATCTATCAGTTTGTGAGTATTTATGTCTGCATATAATTCACCTGGTGAAGTAAAACTATTCCATTTTTATCTATACTTTTTTATGAATATTTATATATATATATAGTTTTACTTTTATCAAGCAAAGAACTTTTATGAGCCAACTCCAAGTTGTGATATGACGAATAAAATCGAAAAAGAAGAAATGAACATTAACTTGGATTTGAGTTTAGTGGCATGTTTTAATAAAGTTTGGTCATAAATTAACCAAGAAAATGTTATATGCATATACATATCTGCAAAATATTTAAACATTATGCTGTTAAAGAAAAACATATAAAATATAAAAAAGAAAAGTGTTGGCAAAATATATTAATGTTCTATTTTTTTTTTTTTTTATTAATAGGAATAGTGAAATGAATACTTATGCAAAAGAAATAAATAAAAGACAAGAACGAACTCTTCTATCTGCTCTATAATTACATTCATATTTTTTTAATTTTATTTTTTTGTATTTTAGTTTTTTGTTTAAAGTCACTTTTTGCCTTGCATTTATATAATGACGAATAGAATTCAAATTTTTTTACAAAAGACAAGTGTCTAGTTGATAGACCGACAGTCAGGCAGACAAACTGACATTCTTAACAAGTATAGCAAAAAAACCCAGAGAAAATTAAATACACAAACAAAACAAGAACCTAAAAAAATAATGAATGGATTACAAATCCTATAGATATTCTTTAGAAAAAACAAACAATTTTGTAAATTATTTTTGTCGATTCCCAACAAAAACAAAGACGAACTGAAGAATTTAAAACAAAAAAGCCAGAAGAAGAAAATTGTTGTTAAGGAAAAATGATTTATAAAAACAGATATGAACAACCTTTTAAGGGAAAGATTAAAACAAAAAATTTAGATAGAATACAGACGTTACTCAAAAGAAATTTAAAACATTTAAAAAATGTTTAACTAAAAAAAACTGGCCCATTTACTTTTCTTTCTCGTTTAATAAATAACAGGCTATATATAATAAAAGAACAAAAATCAAATCTCCTTTTAAAAATGTATTAAATTGAAAATTGTTCCTTTAGATTAGGATACAATGAGACCAAAATTTAATTATAAATTAATATATTATTATTAGTTACAATTTATACAGCAATCAAAAATTAATATAAATTATTTGTAATAAAGGGTGATCCATTTCAAGGTTCTCAACTTTTTTAAAGAAAAAAAAAACACAGCAAATTCAAATTTAATAGGGAATGATTATTATTATTTGAAAGAACATTCTTTGGCATTATTAAGATTATGTCTATCAAATGTTGGTCGTTGCTATGTCGCAGATGGTCCATCCGTTGAGTCCAATTTTCGATGACTCGTTCGAGCATTTCGACTGGTAACTGGCGAATGACAAGCGTGATGTTTTCCTCCAAGGCCTGAATCGAAGCGGGTTTGTCCGCATAAACTTTAGACTTTACATATCCCCACAGGAAAAAGTCTAACGGTGTGATATCACTCGATCTTGGTGGCCAATCGACTGGTCCAAAACGTGAAATTATGTGCTCACCGAAGTGTTCTCTCAATAAATCCATTGATTGATGCGATGTGTGGGAATTGGCGCCCTCTTGCTGAAACCAAATATCGCCGAGATCACGAGCTTCAATTTCAGGCATCAAATAGTCGGTTATCATGGCACGATAACGGTCGCCATTCACGGTTTCGTTCGCACCGGCCCACAAACCGTTGTTTTTTTTAGATGAAGTGGCAGTTCTTGAATCCCTTCAGGTTGCTCTTCGTCCCAAATGCGGCAATTTTGTTTGTTTACACACCCATTGAGCCAGAAATGGACCTCATCGCTGAACAAAATTTGCCTCGAAAACGTCGGATCTTCTTGGAACTTTTCAAGAGCTCATAGAGCGAGGCGATATCGCTTGGGAGGGTCGAGCGGCTTCAGTTGTTGCACAAGCTGTATTTTGTACGCTTTCAATTTATGATCTAGACATAAAATGCGCCAAGTCGTTCAATACGTTCCGAGTTGCTGCGAACGGCGCCGAATCGACTCTCCACGGTCTTCGTGTACACTCTCAGCTACGGCCGCTATATTTTCTTCACAGCTGGACGTGGTCTATTCGGTCGAATATTATCCAATAATGAATGCTGGTTCTCAAAATGGGTGATGGTGTTGCGAATAGTACGCTCAGTAGGCCGATTATGTTGATCATAAGTTGAGCGAAGTGCACGAAACACATTCCTCACAGAACGTGAATTTTCGTAATAAAGTTGAACGATTTGTAAACGTTGTTCAGGCTTTCCATTATCAAATGCCAAACAATACTAAACAAAAAAAACATTACAGCATGACACGACTCACACGTGATCTGTCAAAAAATGGCTATTGAAAAAAGTATCTCTACTTGAATCACCCTTTATAACAAAAAAAAAAAAAATTGTTTTTAATATCTGATAAAATTTATTTTTCTATGTTTATTATGGCGACCTCTAGTGACATTAAATTTTGTTTCAAAATATTGGACATACAATTTTAAACAGGAAATTTTATTAACTTGTAGAAATATACGATAATGCTTAAATTGAAATTAAAATAAAGTTTTTAAAATTTAAATAAAATTTAAAGAGGAATCCCACAATTCCCAAAACACTTACAAAATTTCCACAAATTAGATTTTTACTTTTTTCGCTATATCTTCCCAATCAATAGCTTGTAGCAACAATTTCAAACACAAAAAAAAAAAAATAAAAACATATAAGGAAATTTAAAAAATGTTTTATTCCAGCTTTACGATTTGTGATATTAGGACATAGAGGTGAAACACAAGCTAGCTGTTTTCCGTTGTTAGAGATTAGTTCAAATTAAATGAAAGCGACGGCGAAGTCGGATTTTTACATGTATTATGTTTTTGTTTATATATATATTCTTTCCTCATGACAGCAACAAAACTACATATATAAAAAATTATTTTATCTTGTATAAACTTGTATAAACAAATCAAAATGTTAGTCTGAGTTCATCCACGTTCTTTCTGAAATTTTTCTATTTTTATTCACACACAAAATTTTTTTTTCAGCAATTCTTCCTTTAATTGCCTTGTTTCTTTTTGTTTTGAAGTACGAAAATGAAAAACAAAGCGAATTTCGAAGTACAAGCAAGTTTGTACACTTTCATATTCCCTTTCGCTTGCTCTCACACGAAATCAGAAATTCAGCAAGAAAAATTGCCTTGTGTGAACCCAGGCTTATATTCGGCTTGGCCGAATCTATATACCCACCATCTGGAACTTTATGTACCGTTATAATAATATCACCTAATATGGGAGGTGAGTGGTAAAATTGGCGGATCACGCCCATTTTTGTTTTCAGAGTTTACATTGTTCCTTGCGGTATTTGTATTTAAAGAGGTATTGGCGGAAAATTATGATTTGGGGGTTACGACGGACATCCTGTTTTTCTAGTATTAGGCTCATGTTTTTTGTTTATGAACCGATTTTGCTCATTTTCAATACCAAACAAACCTTATATGAGACAAATATTTGAGTAAGGTTTCGTTCCCCTAAGTGGTTAACCCTGAGCCCTATCCGGACGGACAAACGAATTGTTATATCGGTCTTAGATTTTTACGAGGACGCAGTATATATGGGCCATTATCAAAAATTTTTGATTTTATTTCTTCAAAAAAATAAAAAAATAATAATAATAATAAAATAGAATAAAGTAAAAATAATAGTAAAAAAAATTAATTTTTTAATGGCACTTTAAAATCTATTTGTATAAATATAAAGTGACACGAATGCATGTAGAAATAATTCGCGTTAATCGTTTCGTGGAGAGCGCGCGAAAGTTATAGCGGTTTTAAGTTGAACATTTAAAAATGTTTACAAACTTGAAGTTTATGTATAATTCTGGTAAAAATTACACGCAATATAAAAGTTTACTGAGTTATTAAAATAAAATTTATTACATTTCCAATATTTGATTTGTTTTAGTACAACATATTTAAGGATTTTCGAGCAAAATTTTTAAAAATTTCTTTATGCTAAAAATTCTGATTTTTAAAATTTGTGCAATTGTTTTCTCATCTAAGTTATTTCTTCATATGTGTATGATACGAATATATATTTTATTCAATTTTATTACAAAGAAATGCTATTTAATATTGTGATCCTTTTTTAACACAAGTAAATTTTTTTGGGTCCATACAATTTCCATTAAGCATTACAAACATGTACTAATTATTTCAATTACGGTAAATTTCATGCTGTCCAGCGATGTGCCTTAGCAAATTGTGTTTTCACAAAAGTATCCCGTTTTCATCTATCAACGACATATATTCAAGATTTATACAAATCGCAATTTACTATATAAAAACACAAGAACAAAAGGTGCAATTTTGCGTAATTTTCAAAAAGTCAGTAAAATTTTTTTTTATTGCTCATTCGATTTTATTTTATAATATAACAAAAAACTAAGTTCACGCAGTAATCCATGTTATTCCATATGAAACTGAATTGTGCCTTGCGAAAAACTGAATTTTTTTTAAATTTGTACTGTTGTTGCCAAACTTTGAGACTATCTACTGCGTTGACTACTTCGGGCACATCAACGAGATATAGCGTAAAATACGCATATAATTACAACAAGTATCAATCCCTATTTCCAAATTTGTATTCCGTTAAGGGACGCACAAAAAACCAAGAAATTTAAAAAATTAAAAGATTTTGTCATCAAAATTTTACTATCCTGTATTTAACTGTTGAAGTCAAAATAAAAGAAAGTGTAGAATTTATCCAGCCCGATTAGTTTATATAAGATCGAATGAGATCAAAAAGTATAAGCACGCGAACAAAAAGTGTAAAAAAATTGAAAAAAGTTAAATAATTTTTAACCCTTTTTCTAGGTTTTTGAAATTTGAACAATAATCATGATTATAAAATGAAACCTGTGGAGCTAAAATTTTGTTCTCCATTAGTTTCTAGGCTGTACCCTGATCTGTACTTATTAAGGATTAACTTCAGTTTCAGCCAGGTTAACAATTTTTGATAATGGCCCATATGCAGTATATATAAAAATGCTAACTCTAACTTATATATTTAACAATTTTTCAATTTTTTTTTTTATTATTTAAACTTTAAGAAAACATATAGTTATAATTCAAATAACTAACTGTTTAAATTGGCCATTGCAGTAACTAAACGTTAAACTATTTAGACAAGTATTTAGCAGTGAATGGGTAAAGAAAAAAAAAATAAGAAAAGTGGCTGTTAGTACTTTTTTCTCTTTCTTCCCTTTTGCTACGTTTATTTAACAAGCATATAAAACATTTTTCCAGAAAAATATATAAGTATAAGAATGCAAAAGAATAGCATTATCGTGGTATTTTATTACAATGCGACAACAACAATTTAATGTAAAGCGCAACAATAACAACATAAAATAAATAATTGAAAACTATAGAAAAGGAAAATATGTATTAAAAAAAAGAGAAAATATAAGAAGCGGAAAAGTTAAAATTTTTAAGATTACAACACAATGACAACGTCGCTGAAGTCGTTGTAGAAGTAGACGACGACTATAGTCGGACCAACACTTGCAGACATACTAAGAATAGTTATAGAAGCATTTGTGAACATATAAAGTAGAGGGGCTAAACTTACAATAAAAGACCCCAACAATAGCTGTTGTTCATGCACGTTACTAGCCATATACTAAATCCATTTATGAAATAAGAGGGGTATTGGTGAAGGTATTTGAAAACAAAGATAACTTAAAGGCAGAGAAGTTGTTCTGTAATCTGAGCATTCTCTTCTTTATTACAGTTTCTACAATAGTTAGTTATAGTCTCTGGGAGTGTTTACCTAAAGTGATTAGTGATCAGTTACCACAGATACTAAGTTACAGAGATTAAATCTAGTTCCTTTTGCGATCTTTTGTTAACCAAAAGGAGTGATCCCAGTAGAGATATCAACGATAAAACTGTTGTCATGAGCTTTTTTAATATTTTTCCTTCTTTCTAATTTTTTTTTTTTTTTTTCAAACTTTTAAGATTAAACTCGTTTTTACACAAATCTAAAGTAAAAGAACAGCGTTTAAATAATGCTCATACAATTTTTTGTCCAAAGATGAATGAGTGAGTGCAACAAGAA
This sequence comes from Protocalliphora azurea, assembly GCA_932274085.1. Classification (NCBI taxonomy): domain Eukaryota; kingdom Metazoa; phylum Arthropoda; class Insecta; order Diptera; family Calliphoridae; genus Protocalliphora; species Protocalliphora azurea. Next base: position 122,222,890 of record OW026520.1, on the reverse strand, counting down.
TTTCTTTTTGTTAGAAAAGTGATGAATAAAATCTATATAAAGAAAAAAGATATGCAAGCAGCAAGTTAACGAACTCCAGAAAATATTATACCAAAAAATAACAAAAACTGCAATAATAAAAAAAAAAATACAATAATAAAAGCAATAAACAACAACCCATTTATAATAATAACTAAGTATTAAAGAAGAAGAAAAACAATCAACGTGACACAACAATCATCTTCCAGCCTGGCTGGAGACTTTTTTTTACAAAAGTTTCAAATCTCGAACACTCCCACACAATTAAATACAATATTGTTTTGATTTTATATATACAACAACAGCAAAAACAACACAAATAAAATATTAAACATGAAAACAAAATTGGAACATATTTTCATATAAATCGACCTTAATTCACAATAAGTTCCATAGGATGAGGAGTAATATGATGACGATCAGTTGCAGTGCCATAATAAATAATGAATTTATTATTTTTTCATCTCCTTTACCATGTTTTGTTTTTGTCTAAAGGGTTTTTAATAGATTTTTTTTTCTTTCTCCTTTGCAATAAAAACATACATACGTTTTGTTTTCGTTTCATAAGGAATTTTTCATTTTAATTTATATCCTTTGATAGTGTGCTTGGTTAAAAAAGGATATGTCATTATGTTGGTGTTGACCCTAATTTAATTTTAATATGTTGTGTTATAGACAACACCAAAGAAAGAAAGCGATTATGTAAAACTATTAAGGATAATTATGTGAAATTATTTTATTAAAAGTGATTTTAAGAAAGGTGGAAATTATGTGAGGAAACAAAAGGATAAAAGGATATGAATGAAAAAATTTGGTTAAAAATAAAACGTTTATTAAAAACTTTATACAGCAAATATAAAAAAAAATAAATATTTTTAAATTTCTCTCCGCTTTTACAAGGATATGTTAAGCGATATTTTAAGTCCTCCAATTTGTTTCTTTAAATAATAACACTAGATTTTACAAATGATACTTAACCCTCTATTTATCCATTGTATTGTGTCAACTGGTAAACCAAATTATTAGAATACGAAAAGAAGTTAAAATATATATTATTTTTAAATTTTTCCTCAAAAGGATAAAAACAGAAATAGCAGCTCTGAGGCAGTTTTGACCGCTAGAGGTTTAATAGTAACAAATTAAATTGTTTTGTCTTTTCAGCAAAGAATAGTGAGGGATTTTAATAACTACTAATAATAACATGTTGGAACATCTGATTAAAATAATATTAAACTTGTGAGCAAAAATAAAAATTTCAAAAACTCTCTTAACCATTATTTTGTGATTTTTTTTCGAGTAGAAAAAATGGTTATTTTTTTGCTTAAAAAATAAATAAATAAAATACAAATTTAAACATGGTAAGGGTCCTCATGAAAACGCGCAAAAGCCTCGCAAACTGTGCAATATGTGCAAGTTTGCATGCTCGTAAATGAACTGTCAAAAATTGTATGGAAAATCATTTGCACAAAACTTATAGTCTCGCACTTAATCGATGTGTTTTTCGTATATTTGATTTGCTTAGAAGTTGTACTTTTCTGAGACTACGACCCTTAAGTTCAATGGAGCACATACATAATTCATTTTTAAGGGTATTTGATAACTCAAAAGGGTAATTTTTCGGTAAGGAATTAAAAGTTGATCAAAACGAGCTGAGCTTTTTCCCAATTTTATAACAGCTAATACCTACAGAAACATAATCTAAAAGTTTTAATAGAATATGGGGACAATAGTTCAGGAAAGTGGGCTTAATGTTGAAGATTTTTAATCTTCAACAAAATAATGAACCAAGGTACGCCACTTGGGATGTCAAAATTTAGAGACATGACAAAGTTCACTTATATTTCCAATTAAAGAAATTAAATTCAAGAAATCATATAGGAAAACTGGCCCGATTATTCCAAATTTCTTTTTTACAAGATATATGTAAGGAAACTTCGCCCAATTTCTCCAAAACTTGACTCTCAAATTTATAAAAATAATTATTTAAAAAAAGTGCTGTTTTTGTGTCTTCAAATATAAAAAAAAAAAATAAAAAAAAAAAATCAAATACTCTTGTGAGGTACATGAAATGATTGCATGTGTTATTTTTCTCACTTTCTCGGAAACGATTCAACCTTTTGAGCTACTTTTTGCAGCATTTACAGCAAAAAATCCCATTCATAAACAATGAATTTACTTAATGTTATAACTTAAAACAACACATTTTTTATTTAAAAATAAAAATTTCAATTAAATTATTAATCAGAATTTTAAAATGATTTCAAATATTTTTATAATTATTTTAATTAATATTTATAATTCAAATATTTTTATAAACAATAAAATCTATAATATAAATAATTTGTTAGAATAAATTAATAATTTACATAACAAAATCTAAAATCCATTTTCAATTATGAATAATATATATTCAATTATTTTATTAATTGAAGAAAAAAATGTTTATTGAATTATTCAAATTATTACTTATTTTATTTATTCATATTTGATTAACTTATTAATTGATACAATAAGAAAAATAATTGAAAGCCAATAAATTGTTTTATTTTTAGTAAAAAATGTTAAAAAGTTTGAATTTTGTTCAATTGAATAATTATCCTTGATAAATCGATAATAGATCATATTTTTTTCAGTTCATATTTGACATTTTTAAAAAATATTAAATAAAAACGAAAAAATATAAAAAGGAACAAATTATGTGATTTCTAGGGGGGAAGATATGGCCAAGTACTTCTTCATTGTTGTAGGAAATTTAAATTAATTTATTTTGATCCTCAGATATTACTGAAGTGGACATAGAGCAATGGAAAATAGAAAAATAGTATGAATTGATTATTTTCTTGGCGGCGACTGAAGAACTCAAGAAAGCCTTAAGAGAATCGTTGCATAATTTTCAATTTATTAAATTATATTTGCAAATGGTTAATTATATTAAGGTAAACATTTTGTAAACATACGTATATATGTATTTATAGTTTATACTTCGTCCCCAAAAAATGCATGGATTTCGACCAATTGAGAGATATTAGACTCTGGTTAAATAATAATTGAAGAAAAACTTTTAGAAAAAAAAATAGTATTCCTAAATTTATAGTCTAACTTTAATCAAATCTTAAATATTTAAAATGGTGCTAATTTATTTTTTTCTAAGGCGAATAAGAAAATTGTATAACATGTGAAATCTACTAGTTGAAATTTTATCAGATTTGCCAGCCGTAAAAAAACTTTGCCTTGCTCAAAATTTCATTATATATAAAAGCAGATCTGATTTAATATATTTTTCCAATTATGCAGTTTCCAAGATACTGTTGCAGTTTTTCCATTAAAAACCAAAAAGTTATAACGATTTTTAACAAAAAACTCCCAAATGAATATTAATCATACGCACAGTATTTTAATGTGAGTTTTTATTTTATAAGTTCTGGCAAATTACACCGTTCGGAGCAAAATTTTTTTATGTTTATGATTTGTTGTGCATAATTTCTTTGATCAAGACATCGATAGAAAATTATGCAATTCCAAATTATCTGGCAATAACAAAAAACTTATATAGTTTTTATTAATTGTCAGTTTTTTCATTACATATAATTTGCATTTATGATTCCGCATCTACATATATCAAAATAATCACTGATACATTTATATTTTATTTTTTATTTCTTGCAACAAAATGTTTGCCAAAAAAACTATCATAATTTACTTACCGTGGCAAAAAAGTAATTTCATCTGGATTCATAAATAACTTCCACAATAACAAGAAATATAATTAAAAAATAAACAGAATGTATGACTCGGTGACAATTCACTTAAACACTTGCAACCAACTTGAAAACAACCTCATAAACTAACTGCTGCAACAAAAATAAGCGCGATACACATATTGTAGGAGTAGAGTGGAGAACGTTACTATTAATGTGTGTGTGAGTGTGGAAAAAACAACAATAAACTGTTAAAATGACATGAAAAACACACTTGGTATACAATAAATTCAAAGGGAAATAAACAAGTTGATGTCAAAATTTAATGGGTTTTTATATATTTTAACTGCTGCTTTTATAGTTCAGTGCTTTAGGCGAATTTTTAAAATAGTTTTTTCTTTTATACGGAGATTTTTTTTTTTTTTGTAATAATAAAGATGTCTCAACAATGCACCACACACATTTAACCAGCTTTATTTAGCACCATATATAGATTCATATGAGGAATTTGTATAAACGTATTAGGAATATTAAAAAAAAAAGAAAATTTTAAATCAATCAATTGCAAAGGCAAACAACACTCATGTACGCCAACTTAACGATGCTACAACAGCAATCATTACTGTCAACACACCATATTCATTCCTTACTCACTCACAACACGCACTACACTCCACTCTCTACGTCTTCCAAACGCACTCCCTCCTTCTATCCTTCTTCTACTTCAAAATGTTGAGAATTTTATTTTTGAAAAATATTTTAAATTTTGTTTAAATTAGCTTTTTTTTCTTATTTTTTCTGTGTGTGGCCAAAAAATGCTGACAACTTTAACAGCACACAACTTGCAACTTGAAACTTATGAAAACAACTGAAAACTTTTCCACCAGAAAATTTTATTCAAAGCACGTAAACGTAGTAAAAATAGCAATAACAACAAAAGAAGCAGCAGCAGTTGTAGCAGCATTTGCACTAGGTTACTACTACTATATGGATGCATCAGTAAAATGCATGCAACATAACATAACCAACAACAAAAATCAGTACGAAAATAGAGAATAAAATTTTGTTTTCCCCAAACAAAAAAGAGAAGACAAAAAGAGAGAAAGAATAATTTTTATCATAATAATATTTAAGAGAACTTCTAGTTAGTATATATATGCCATGTTATAGCAACTAAATAACTATCATTCATATATAGATGATTTTTATAATAAAAAATGTTGCCCATATCACACGCCTTAAGCCCCCCATTAATATTACAAAAAAATGACAAAATTTAAATTTTAAAGAGTCAGAGAGAAAATTTATAATAACCGCACTAGACATAATGACGACTTTAAAGTAGTAAAAAAAAAAAACGTCGTTTTGTCATCATCCAAATAGTAGCAACTTGACTATAAAAAATAGATGACGACATGATAATTGCAACTACTAGTGTTGGCATACAAACGAACCAACTAACAAACAAACAAAAGGCGGATATTGCAAAAAAAAAAAAAAACTCAAGAACCAAGGAAATTATTTTATTTTAAATGAAAGGGTAAATGACATTTTGCAAAATGGAAAGGAATGTAATAAAAATAAAAAACAATTTAAAATGTGATTTCAGTTTTAAATGATTTTGTTCAAAAAATGACAATATGCCATAAACACAAAATTGTTACCTGAGTGATATTTTGGGCAGAATTAGAGGTTTAATATTTATAGAGCAGAATATAAGTACAACGTTGGATGCAGTTACTTAAAATTAATAATGACCAGTATTTCAATAAAATCTAGTTACTTGAACTATTTTCCTAGTTTATACTTTTATTACTATTTTTTTTTCATTTTAAGCATATTTTTACATGTTTTAACAGCATATTTTACTTTTAAAAGCATATTGTATTTTACTTTTAAAAGCATACTATATTTTCTTTAAGGACTTGCTGCCCATAAAAATTAATAAAATATAAAAAATCTATTCATGTGTTTGCAAGAAAAGGTAGACAATTTTAAATTTTGTCAGAAAATATGATAACTTTAAAAACTATACTTAATGCTATTCAGAGTTTAACCGCAAACATACTTAAGTTTAGGTCTGGAAAGGGTGTGTAAATTTTTGACAAGAAATACTTCATTCAGAAGGGGCGTAATATCTTCATTACTGTGAATTCTTTTTATCACGTTACATTATCTCTTCTTTAGTTTAGCAATTCTATGGAACAAAGTCATCAAAAGGCAAAATCTGAATATCACTTCAGATCATCCAGATTAAACTATATCCTAAAATTGTTTAATGAAGTCAAATACCTTGGCGTGATATTGTACTTGGAGCTTTCGCGAAAACGTTATGATGGAAGTAGAAATATTCTTACACATGGAGTACTTGCCGAGAACGATAAAAAAAATAAAACTTCTCTCTCTCTCTCTCTCACTCTCTCTCCATTTTAAAAAAATTCATAGACTTGGTGGAATAGGAGTTACTCTTTTTAAGGAAAGGGATCTTGCATGGTCTTCAGACTCTCTCAAGAGTCTTCGATTTATGACGTCGGGTGAACTAAGGCTTAATAGTATTGGTATCCTACGAATTTTTATTGCTAAAATTAGGAGATTTTTAATAAACCGTTCGGTTCTGGAGTTATTTTGACGAAACTTTTAGCATCATTATGTCTTAATATTACTAGCAGGTCGATTACTAGCACTGAAACCGATGCGGGTATATTTTGTGATAACCTAGGGTTTTGTATATTCAAGGATACATGAACAGTATTCCAGACATAGAACGACATCAGATTACACCATGCAACAGTAATTAATATTTTCTAAAATCTTTGTACTACAACATTTAAATTAAAACCATATTATGTTGCAGGGATTCTTAGCTTTCATTTGACACCCATATTGGGACAATATAATCTTCGTAAATATTTTATATATTATTATATATTCTTTTAAATTGTGTATCCTTCGAGACTTTGATGAAGAAACACTGAGTGCTTAATTCTACATGTAAGATTTCTAGTTTTTAAAATTTTTAAATTAAACTTAATGGAAATATAACATAGACTCTTTTGACTTATAAGTGGAGAACAATTTCTATTCAGAGAACACTGTATAATAGAGTAAATGACAGAACATACACGTTTTCCTTATAATAATTACTGCAGAAATAGTTTAGATGAGAGGAAGAAAGAATCAATACATCTTTTATGTGAATCTCCCCACATGAACCCAGACTAAGTATCATGGCGTCCATTAGCGAAAATGGCGACTTAAAGAGAATCCCTTTGAGACACATTGACCTTCGACTTTATCGAAATATATAAGACGGGGTTCACATACAGCAATTTTTCATGCTGGAATTCTGAGTTGATGATGGGACAAAAGTGAATACTTTTCTTGTGAATATTTACATTTTTGGCTCTATCTTCTTAACGAGTAAAGTAATACAAAAATAATTAACAGTGTAAATTCGTCAGGGTTTTGTTTAAAATAATAAAATTTAAAATTTGTTAAAATTAATTTATTTTGTGCAAAAAAAAAATTAGATATAGTTAAAATAAAAAACTGTTCAGTTTTGTTCCATCTGAGAAAAAATTCAGTAATTTAATTTTTACCGTTGTTTTTAATCTTAAAATTTGTTCAGCTTCTCTGTTTTTAAATATTCTTAATCGCTCATTCTTCAAAAATTTTTGGATTCTTGGAGCATTTAAATAAATAAATATATTTTCATTACAATCTATAAACTCAAGAAATTTTACATTTAAAAAGTTTTTATCGCAAACTTTAAGGAATTTTACAATTTTATAAATATTTTGTAGCTTTGTTTAACAAAAAAATCTTTTTAAATTTATACACAAAGTTTGTGCAGCAAAATACAAAAAAAAAACACACACACAAATGCCTAAAATTTTTTACAAAATTTGTCCATACAATTTCAAACATGACAACGTCTCTGCATTTCTTTTTTGTTTTTCATTTTGGCATTTTAACATGTTAGACAGCTAGACGCCAACACTTATTACAAGCTAATGTTTTAGGAAGTCAAAGCTACCAAAAAAATTTAAAAGTAAGAAAAAAAAAAACAATCTAACAAAAAAAGTGCAACATGCTGTATGCAGCAGCTACTTAAAAGAGAAAAAAAAACAAATTTAAACAAGATGGTACTAAGAATTCCGGTCACACAGCAAACCTTTGACTCAAACACACAAAGGCAATAAAATTTAAAAGAAAAAATCAAAAATTTGTAATAGAAAGGAATTGAAGAAAAGAAAAGGGTGGACCGAAGTGCTTTTTGTAATTTTCAAAATGCAATAATTCAGAAGCTAATAAATATATTTTCATAGTTCTTCCACAACGTAACTGATATAAGTCCAAATAATATGTATGTAAAATATTATACTGGTCGGAGTCGTATTTAAGTTGTAACAAAACAAAAAGTAGGAAGAAAAAAATTTGGACATTTTGGATAAAAATTATGGTTTAATTTAAAATGGAGCCAATTATAATTCTTACGTGTACATTTGGAAGAAAGAATTATATATTTTAAATTTGCTATAAATTTAACTATAAAATGGATAAAAGTAGTTCGTACTAACTAATTGCATATTTGGCTAATTGATTATACAAGTTTATAGAATTTATATAGAATTTCTTATATTTTTTTCACCGATATTGTTAGAAAATAAAGAGCTGTGAAATATTTTTTCACAAAATTAAACTAAAACGTAATCACGAGATCACTGCAATACAAATATTAAATATAATTGATCAATAAATTATAAAGTATAGCAAAACCTGGAGCACAGAAATTATATTGAGCATGATATCTCAAGTTTTTGTATTATTTAGACCAATTCAAGTCTCAAGATATACATTTAGACATAATTTTTTTAAATTACTTAAAACGTTAGTATCCTTTCAGTTGTATATTTGCTGATGTGTTAAGGATAATTTCTAAATGACGCACTTTAAAGATATCACCCACAATTTGTATCAATTAATATAGCCAGTCGTAACTAAAATTGTATGATGCTATATATTGTCAAGCACTTAATTTTTAATTTAGTATATGGGTTACACGTTACCAAATTTCAATTAATGCAGTTTTGATACTAAAGATGTTGAGATATATTTTAACTATAATTAAACCATTTAAAGAAATTTTATAACCCAAATAAATCAGGGTTTAGTAGATCTCCAATACTTAAAAATATTGTACAAACATTTTTAATTTAATTGTGTCCAAAAGTGAGTTTATGGGACAAAATCGCAAATTATTCCCAAGTGGATAAAAACATAACATTAATTTTTATTTGGGTCAAAAATATAGATAATCGCCTTTAATTGGGTATCATTAGTTTTTTCATAGTGGAAAAATGACAAAAAGCACTTCGGACAACCCTTTAATAGAGCAAACAGGAAAATATTTTGAAAAAAAATAAATATTTCATACACCAAAGAGCATTATACATTGGTATGTATATCTGTGTCCTTAAACATACATACATATATAGACATAAACTATCTCTGATATAAAGATTAGAAAAAAAAGAGTAAAAGAGATGATATATAAAATTATTTAAATACACGTAAAAGACAGCTATAGCAGCTACAGCAGTAGCAACATTTGATATCAATGAACATGACCTACCGTAATGTTAGAATTGTTAAGTTTGTTGTTTTTGTTGTGCGTATTTTCTATTGTTAGACATGTGTGACACATACACACAAATACTATTCTGCTGTCTATATGTGTGAATGAAATTATGCATGTATGATTTTTTGTTGTTGTAAGGATAAAATTTAATTCGTATCAAATATATGTATGTGCGTTTATGTTGAGTCTGTGTGTGTAAATGAAGAAGAGAAAACATTTAGTACATGCTAAAGAGCATAATAGTTTCGTTAGAGTATGGTTATGCACGAGTAATTGTGTTTGTGAGAGGGTAGAATGGAAAGTCTCTTTGAAGCAATACACAAATAAATATTTTTTGGTTTGGATTTATGTTAAGCTTCAAAATTATCCATCACCAATTAGATAGTCCCCTGAGAGGGATATCAAGTGCTTCCTATTGGAATTGATTATTTTTGAGATCGAAAATAATTTCTCTGTCGATTCAAGTTGTGTTTCTCCGAGATAATAAATAATCTCGATTTTTTTTTGTGCGAATTAATACACAAAAATGCTTAAATGAATGATTCTGTAAAAAATTAGTAAAAGCAAATAACAAATTATTTACTTGTTCGTTTTTTTAGACTTTTTGTGGTAATTTTAAGAATCAAAAAAAGACTAAAAGAAAAGCTAAAACGAAAATGTTGAGGCTAAAAGCAAAATAAAAGGTTAGATTTAGCCTTAAAAGGCTAAATTGGCAACATTGATTATGATAACCCAAAGCGCAAAAGCCCAGGCAATCACGAAATTCGACATCAAAGCCAATGTATCTGCCAATATTCTGTATATGGTGTAATCAGAAAAGTGCCATCTATTATTAGCTATTAAAACCAGATGAAACGATCACGGGAGCCATGAATAGTTGCAAGGGATTCTTAATGAAAATTGGATATTATATATCCAAAGCTTCGGATGGTCTCATTTCAATGGAAGCAACACACGACAACATTGGTCTATTGGATGTCAATACAGTGGAAATCGCTCAACAAATTGTCTGAATTGACCTTAATCGAAGTTATCGAAGATGATTTGCTATCAAACCTAAATGATCAGAAATCACACAAACACAAAGTGGTTGAGATACAGTTCATTCTTCCGTAACTTCAAGACTTAACGATCGTTTATTGAAGATTGCGATAATCGAAGTTGTCAGGATTATTCCGCAAAAAATAGATTTCTTAATACATTTCACAACTGAAAATGGACATTTGGATTGTGTTGTTCAATTGCACACTGAGGCAAATAAAATAAATCTGTAACTTCTAATTCTAAAATTTCATATAGGTCTAGCAGAGGAGAACACAATTTTAAATTTGGAAGGGAAATCCTACAGTACCCTCAGGGGCGGAGCTAAGGAGGCTCAAATTTGTATACTCCTGACACAGAAAATTTTTAACCGCTAACCAAACTTTTGTTTCTTGCCCGATAGGAAAAACATGTAAAATATGTGCTTACATGTGCAATTTATCTCTTATAGTTTTCGAGTTATTTGCATGATCTTGGTCCAGATTTTTCCACAAATAGCAACATTTCTAACCAATTTAGCTAAATTTTTCTGTAATTAGTTAAAGAACAAAATTATCCATCGAGTAAAAAAGGTTGAAATCGATGTTTTTTCTGAATTTAAAAATAAACGATTTTAAATTTTAAAATTGCAAAGATTAATATTTTTTGAGTTTTTTGGACGAAAAAGTGTCTACACTTTCTTTCTCTAAAAGAAAATTTTCCTCAAGAACATTCTATACTTATATATACTTATACTTTTCTGAAAGGTATCTTCGCGAAGATGATTTCGAAATTGAAAACAAAACCAATCACACAACAGAGCTAAGTACAGATCCTGCCGAATTTGACCTATGCCGTATCTAAATTTTGGTTTTAGCCTATTTGTTATAAAATCACAAAGCACAGATCTACAAACGAAATGCAGTTTTGGAAACTCTGATGAGTTCCAAAGAGTTTTCCAACAGATATATATATATATATATATATATATATATATATATATTCATATATTCGCCGTTTTTTTTTAAAGAATTGCTGTCGGAAATTTTTGACAAACAATACATACAACAATTTTGTACTTTCTAAAGAATTATAATCATAATTAAGTGCTGATTTCTAATAATTATTTAAAGAGCCTAAAAATTAACAGTTTTTAATTTTAATATTGCCTTCAAGAAACTTGTCCCCACCGTTTAAATTTATCTCCCGATTTCATTTGGATTTCGTTATTACCTGAAAAACTTTTAATTTTGCCTCCTTATTTCGTGCCATTGTATTTTTTTCACTATTCAAACGGAAATTGTTAAACTGTTTTTAATGACGTCGTCGTTTTGTCCCCTTTTATATATACAAGTATAAAAAATATATAAAATGCTGTCTCCAGCCGCAGCATCAGTACAAACGAAAAAAAGGTTGAACATTAATTTTTTACTTCCTAGTTTGTTTGTAAGTTCTTTATATATATATATATATATTTATTATTGTAATTCTAATATGTCACTTCCAAACAATATAGTAAAAGCTCGGTTGGTATTTGGGCATTTTGCCATCGACCATACACACATTTATACGTAAAAACAATGAAAAATGTAAAATGGTAAAATAAAAATATACAATAATAGCAGCTGTGAATATTAATATGCAAAAAAAAAACTGAAAACCAATATTAAAGTTACTGACCGGGTCAAACTATATTCAATTACAATAATCCGCCTTTGGTAAGGGTCATTATGGAATATGGTTCAGAGAAAAAATGTGTATACGTTATATTAACTTTAAAAAAGAAAATTAAAAAAAGTAATACTAAAAAATGAACTAAATGCCCTTTAAATTAAAAGCTGGTATTTCATTTTGAGTATTAGGAAGTTTATTAGGATTAAATTAAAAACATATTTAAGTAAATGAATTTATATTTTGAATTATTTCATTTCAGTAGCACTTTGTATATCAAATCAAACACCTTCAAAGCTAACCTTTTCAACAATTTATATTTAGTGAATATGAAGAGAGTAGCGGCACAGGAAATATTCCATTCTGCTGATGTCTAATTATAATCCTCAAACTCTGCTTTGGTATCACCAGACAATGCAATTAAGATTGCAAACATGTTTATGGTCCTTCGAACCAGACATCGGTCAATGACACTGCTTTAACAGCGTTTACAACGCTAGATTTATTCTCTCCCCAATCCCCCAATTGCATTTACATCCGCATGTGTAAACGCTGGGTAAATCTGCACGAACTTTAAAGTTTTTTTTTTTTAATTTTGCGGATATAAGCAAAGCAAATGATCGAATCATTTACTGTTCGCATCAGTGTTGATGACACAATGTTAATCTAGTTCGGTTTATAGACATTTCGTAGAAGGAAAACAGTAATATTGGGGGTTGACGTTTATGATCTTAAAGTATTAACCAAGTGGAAGAATATCATACATATATACTATTTCAGCGGGGCCTAAACCGATCTTAACTATTCACATGAAGGAGAAAATTTAAATTAATAAGGATTTTTATGATTCGGCATTCGTTATCTGTATATATTTCTATTTAAATTATATTAAAATTAATTTTTTTGCAATCTTTATCCAATGTGGTAATTTGCTCCCTTCTCTCAGTCTTATTAACATAAGTGATGATATCATGGATGTCTGGAACTGTATTGCATTTTGAATGAACTTGTTACAAGTAATATTATGTTTGATAGCTGATACTGAGGACAAAGAAACGCAACGTGGACTCTTTGGTTTACTGATGTGTTTCAAGCCGAAAAAAATTCTAAGCCTTGAGCCGCCGCTGATAAAATGAGGACGACTTACTTCTCTGGGTGCTTGACGCTTTTTTTTTAGAACGGGAAGCTTTCTTTGATATTCCATTTGAGCATGTTAATGATTACTTTTTGTGTAGAGTCGGAATATGATTCCCTATGTGGAGCTTAATACGTACTCAGACATTTGCTTGTACAGAGATTGTCCTCGACATTAGGACTCTTTTGGTGCTTACGAGATTGTTTATTGGGCACTATGATCTTATATGCTTATATCTTAAGGACTTTGTTATCGTCATTGTCACGGACAACGATGAATTAGGGCGTCTAATATTATGTTATCTGATCATGAGGGCAATCTTTGGTTAACAGACCGATATCATTCTTTATCTTTTCGATACCGTTTTCCAAGGACTGGAGTTTGAGAAGAATGAAAGAATTTCGCCAATTTAGAGCTGTATTAGCTTCAGGTAGGAGAAACGTATTATTAACTTACTGAGCGATCAATGGGTGCTGGAGGAATTGTTTACTGAACTTTGTTGTCTTATACATATGCCGCATATTTTCGATAATATCGTAACCAAGCAAGGCAGGTTTTCCGAGATACACCTTGGATTTGGAACATTTTCCAATTTTGGACCCTTACAAGGTTTCCGTTCCCTCACTGACCCTATGTGGTATCATGATTATTAGGGCTGTCGAAAACATACTTTCGGTCGTCTCGTGGAATCCGCTTTATTAAGTTTATCCAGATTTATAAAGTACTTAAACTTTACGATTAGTTCAAGTTGGGTTCTAGCTGAAAGTACTTCTAATTTGCAATCCTTTCAATTATTTTGAAAAAAGCAGCAGTATTCGCTATCCGATTATGAAACTGCTTAAAAATGGAATGCGTTATACCAAAATTTTTTAACAATCACAAAAGAATACATTTTCTATGGATGTTATTATAAATATTTATTAATTGGCAACTTTAATGTTCTGGGAATAAGAACATGGAATCAAATTACTATTTATTATTCCTTCGAACATTGTCGAAAATTCTAGACACAACCGATGTTGGCATAGTACCCCATAATTCATTCTTGATTTTTTCATCCAATTCTAGCAATAATATCAATATAATTTTCAAAATTAATACTCTCTAAACAAAACACATTTGTCAATTATTTATATATGTACTTGAATAACAAAATCTTTAAAAATTTTAAAAATCATCAATCAATAAAAATTGTTAATGACCCAAAAATAATAAAAAAAAAAATGGGAAATTGATTTTTTCAACCATAAAAGTATCATTTTATTTGCTATAAACTACAAATGAAAATAATTTAAATCAGTTCGCAATTGTTTACGAAAAAATGCAATAAAAATTTGCACAATTATAAATAAAGGGTGGTGATAGTGCTTTTTGTCATTTTAAAAATGCAATATCTCAGAGAATAATAAACATAGTTTCATAATTCTTTCACAAACTAACTAAGTCCAAATAATACGTGTGAAAAATATTATATTGGTCGCAATCGTATTTACTAAATTGTAACAAAGAAAGAAAGAAAGGAGAAAAAAATCAGGACATTTTGGGCATAAAATATGGTTTAATTTAAAATGGAGCCAGTTATAAATTTGACTATTAAATGGAAAAAATAGTTAGTTCTATATAGAATTTATATAGAATTTGTTATATTTTTTCACCGATATTGTTAGAAAATTAAGAGTTCTGAAATATTTTTGCACAAAATTGAACTAAAACATAATCATGAGATCACTTTAATACAAATAAAAGTAAATTATCTTAAAAACTGTATGCATTTATGTAATAATAAATGATCATCTGAATGCCTTCTAAATATTGAACATCTAAATATTGAAAATAAATTTTAAATTATTGTAAAACCTGGTGCAGAGAAATTATTCTGAGCATGATAACTAAGGTTTGGGGTTTCCGGTGATATTTGTTCTCCCGAGAAATAAGAATAAAAAATTCTGTCTGGGCATTCCCGGGAAATTTAATTTTTCTTATTTAAAAACTCTAATTATAAGAAAAAAGCACTGGTTTCTTATAAAGAATGTTAAATAACATTACAAATCGTAATTATTTAACAAAAAATAAAATATTAACCCAAATTGACCGGGAATGAAATTTCCAAATGTGGATATATGAGGCCTACGAAAATTTACCTATTATATACAATTTTGTTTCGGACCTGAGGTCGGATAGAATGGGCCGTTACCATATGATCACACCAGACACTACATAAACATTTTTTTTTTTTTTTTTTTGTAAGAAGAAAATGAGTAACTTTTTCAGAAAAAAAAAATGGTCTTATTAGTAAATTATATAAATTTTTATTTCGACCCTGAGGTCGGATAGAATGGGCCGTTACCATACGATCACACCAGACACTACATAAACATTTTTTTTTTTTTTTTTTTGTAAGAAGAAAATGAGTAAATTTTCAACAGGAAGTGAAATTTAATATAAGTTCTAGTATTGTATTGAGAAACACATTCTATATATCGAACATCCACCATTAAGAAGACCCACTTGAGTTCGAGAAGTCAACAATATAGCGTCTTATTTTAGATGTTAGTACTAAACG
The DNA here is from genome assembly GCA_932274085.1 of Protocalliphora azurea. Taxonomy (NCBI): domain Eukaryota; kingdom Metazoa; phylum Arthropoda; class Insecta; order Diptera; family Calliphoridae; genus Protocalliphora; species Protocalliphora azurea. The sequence continues at coordinate 122,207,144 of OW026520.1, read as the reverse complement.
TTGACCTTCATCATGATCATCAAAACTAATTGTGTTACGAATCCACTTTTGGGTATTGGAAGACATCAACTTATTATCACTTACAGAGTAGTAAATGGATATTGGACTACTAAACTCTAATTACCTAAAACTTCCTTTATATTTATAATGAAGCTGACCAAGAATTTCAACACAAATACTATAAGTAGATATTTAAAAATTCTGCTTCCCAATTTTTCTCTTCTATATTCAATATGATTAACAAGAACATTTTGGTTTAAATGAACATTTCAGGAACTAATCGCGGAATACTACTATTATAAGTGTTACCAGCATCGCCTTTATCACTATTACTTTTAAGCCGTTCAATAAAAATCCTTCAGACATATTCATCATTGTCACTCTCAAATTTTTCAAAGCTACAATGACGGACAATTTTCCGGGAAAACACATTTTCAAAGGAATATACTACCAAAAAATATCTATATAGTACCTGGTGTACCCATACGGTTACGCAGAGATATAGAACTGAAACATGTTGTGTTTTCAGTGAAAAAACTCTTAAATTAATAATTCTTTTTATAACAGTGAACATTTTCGAAGCACGACTTATTTAATGTTCATTTCCGCTAATCAATAATACAATAAAAAAAAATCAATAAATTAACTTGCCAAAAGTAAAATTGTTTTGAAATTTCATTAAGTTCTTAAAACATTCTATGACGAGAAGTATTAATACTTTTGAAAAATAAAATATTTCGTATTTTATCAGTGTGTTGAAAGATTCGATAGAGAATACATTAATGCAATGATTTTATATTTCATTTAGTTTTTATTTTTCTTTCAATATTTTTTTCTTTTTAATTTTTTTTTTTTTAGAAAACTTATTTATCTTATTTTTGAAAATACCTTATTGATACATATGAAAATCAAATGTTTTTGAATAATTTAAAATTTGTATCGAAGTTTTGACAACTCAGTGTTAACATCCGAAAATGCCTTTAATAAGTAGTGTGTGTGGGATTTTAAAACTGCATATTAAATTAATATTAAATTTTCCGTAATCCCGAAAAAATTAAAAAAAAAAATTTCCTGGTAATTGCCGATGACATTTTAGCGGAAAATCCGTGATAATCAGGGTTTAGTAGATCTTCGATACTAAAAAATATTGTACAAACATTTTGAATTTAACTGAAAACCACTGTATAGCACATGCCAGTCTATGTGTGTCCAAATTAAAAAGTGAGGTTATGAAATAAAATCACAAATTATTCCGAAGTGGATAAAAACTCAACATTAATTTTTATAAGGGTGTGAAGATAAATTCGTCAGTTAAATACGTCCCACACAAATGTTAAATACGCTCCACACGCTGTGAATCGATTTGTTAAAATGAACAAAATTACTTTTTAATAAAAAAACAATATCAAAATTAAATTTTAAATAAAAAAAGCAAAATATATTTATAAAACACATTAAAATATAAAATTGTAAAAAAAAAAATTCAAATATATCACTCTATACATAAAATTTCTTTGAACAAAAATCGAAAATTTGAAGTGGTCCTAATGGCCATAAGGAGCAGACATGAATCGGGTAAGCGGAAGAGTGGAAGTAGCCTAGGACTAGTAGATTCCAGAAATGTATGTTCTACGTCCAGATTCCATCTGTGATCAGAGATATATAATTTTGAAAAATGTGTTTTTTCACTATAGTCATATGAAAAAATGTGGAATTTTCAAGTGGCTCCAGTGGACATAAGGAGCAGACATGAATCGGGTAAGCGGAAAAGTGGAAGTAGCCTAGGACTAGTAGATTCCAGAAATGTATGTTCTACGTCCAGATTCCATCTGTGATCAGAGATATATAATTTTGAAAAATGTGTTTTTTCACTATGGTCATATGAAAAAATGTGGAATTTTCAAGTGGCTCCAGTGGACATAAGGAGCAGACATGAATCGGGTAAGCGGAAAAGCGGAAGTAGCCTAGGACTAGTAGATTCCAGAAATGTATGTTCTACGTCCAGATTCCATCTGTGATCAGAGATATATAATTTTGAAAAATGTGTTTTTTCACTATGGTCATATGGAAAAATGTGGAATTTTCAAGTGGCTCCAGTGGACATAAGGAGCAGACATGAATCGGGTAAGCGGAAGAGTGGAAGTAGCCTAGGACTAGTAGATTCCAGAAATGTATGTTCTACGTCCAGATTCCATCTGTGATCAGAGATATATAATTTTGAAAAATGTGTTTTTTCACTATGGTCATATGAAAAAATGTGGAATTTTCAAGTGGCTCCAGTGGACATAAGGAGCAGACATGAATCGGGTAAGCGGAAAAGTGGAAGTAGCCTAGGACTAGTAGATTCCAGAAATGTATGTTCTACGTCCAGATTCCATCTGTGATCAGAGATATATAATTTTGAAAAATGTGTTTTTTCACTATGGTCATATGAAAAAATGTGGAATTTTCAAGTGGCTCCAGTGGACATAAGGAGCAGACATGAATCGGGTAAGCGGAAAAGCGGAAGTAGCCTAGGACTAGTAGATTCCAGAAATGTATGTTCTACGTCCAGATTCCATCTGTGATCAGAGATATATAATTTTGAAAAATGTGTTTTTTCACTATGGTCATATGGAAAAATGTGGAATTTTCAAGTGGCTCCAGTGGACATAAGGAGCAGACATGAATCGGGTAAGCGGAAAAGTGGAAGTAGCCTAGGACTAGTAGATTCCAGAAATGTATGTTCTACGTCCAGATTCCATCTGTGATCAGAGATATATAATTTTGAAAAATGTGTTTTTTCACTATGGTCATATGAAAAAATGTGGAATTTTCAAGTGGCTCCAGTGGACATAAGGAGCAGACATGAATCGGGTAAGCGGAAAAGCGGAAGTAGCCTAGGACTAGTAGATTCCAGAAATGTATGTTCTACGTCCAGATTCCATCTGTGATCAGAGACATATAATTTTGAAAAATGTGTTTTTTCACTATGGTCATATGGAAAAATGTGGAATTTTCAAGTGGCTCCAGTGGACATAAGGAGCAGACATGAATCGGGTAAGCGGAAGAGTGGAAGTAGCCTAGGACTAGTAGATTCCAGAAATGTATGTTCTACGTCCAGATTCCATCTGTGATCAGAGATATATAATTTTGAAAAATGTGTTTTTTCACTATGGTCATATGAAAAAATGTGGAATTTTCAAGTGGCTCCAGTGGACATAAGGAGCAGACATGAATCGGGTAAGCGGAAAAGCGGAAGTAGCCTAGGGCTAGTAGATTCCAGAAATGTATGTTCTACGTCCAAATTCCATCTGTGATCAGAGATATATAATTTTGAAAAATGTCTTTTTTCACTATGGTCATATGAAAAAATGTGGAATTTTCAAGTGGCTCCAGTGGACATAAGGAGCAGACATGAATCGGGTAAGCGGAAGAGTGGAAGTAGCCTAGGACTAGTAGATTCCAGAAATGTATGTTCTACGTCCAGATTCCATCTGTGATCAGAGATATATAATTTTGAAAAATGTGTTTTTTCACTATAGTCATATGAAAAAATGTGGAATTTTCAAGTGGCTCCAGTGGACATAAGGAGCAGACATGAATCGGGTAAGCGGAAAAGTGGAAGTAGCCTAGGACTAGTAGATTCCAGAAATGTATGTTCTACGTCCAGATTCCATCTGTGATCAGAGATATATAATTTTGAAAAATGTGTTTTTTCACTATGGTCATATGAAAAAATGTGGAATTTTCAAGTGGCTCCAGTGGACATAAGGAGCAGACATGAATCGGGTAAGCGGAAAAGCGGAAGTAGCCTAGGACTAGTAGATTCCAGAAATGTATGTTCTACGTCCAGATTCCATCTGTGATCAGAGATATATAATTTTGAAAAATGTGTTTTTTCACTATGGTCATATGGAAAAATGTGGAATTTTCAAGTGGCTCCAGTGGACATAAGGAGCAGACATGAATCGGGTAAGCGGAAGAGTGGAAGTAGCCTAGGACTAGTAGATTCCAGAAATGTATGTTCTACGTCCAGATTCCATCTGTGATCAGAGATATATAATTTTGAAAAATGTGTTTTTTCACTATGGTCATATGAAAAAATGTGGAATTTTCAAGTGGCTCCAGTGGACATAAGGAGCAGACATGAATCGGGTAAGCGGAAAAGCGGAAGTAGCCTAGGACTAGTAGATTCCAGAAATGTATGTTCTACGTCCAGATTCCATCTGTGATCAGAGATATATAATTTTGAAAAATGTCTTTTTTCACTATGGTCATATGAAAAAATGTGGAATTTTCAAGTGGCTCCAGTGGACATAAGGAGCAGACATGAATCGGGTAAGCGGAAGAGTGGAAGTAGCCTAGGACTAGTAGATTCCAGAAATGTATGTTCTACGTCCAGATTCCATCTGTGATCAGAGATATATAATTTTGAAAAATGTGTTTTTTCACTATAGTCATATGAAAAAATGTGGAATTTTCAAGTGGCTCCAGTGGACATAAGGAGCAGACATGAATCGGGTAAGCGGAAAAGTGGAAGTAGCCTAGGACTAGTAGATTCCAGAAATGTATGTTCTACGTCCAGATTCCATCTGTGATCAGAGATATATAATTTTGAAAAATGTGTTTTTTCACTATGGTCATATGAAAAAATGTGGAATTTTCAAGTGGCTCCAGTGGACATAAGGAGCAGACATGAATCGGGTAAGCGGAAAAGTGGAAGTAGCCTAGGACTAGTAGATTCCAGAAATGTATGTTCTACGTCCAGATTCCATCTGTGATCAGAGATATATAATTTTGAAAAATGTGTTTTTTCACTATGGTCATATGGAAAAATGTGGAATTTTCAAGTGGCTCCAGTGGACATAAGGAGCAGACATGAATCGGGTAAGCGGAAGAGTGGAAGTAGCCTAGGACTAGTAGATTCCAGAAATGTATGTTCTACGTCCAGATTCCATCTGTGATCAGAGATATATAATTTTGAAAAATGTGTTTTTTCACTATGGTCATATGAAAAAATGTGGAATTTTCAAGTGGCTCCAGTGGACATAAGGAGCAGACATGAATCGGGTAAGCGGAAAAGCGGAAGTAGCCTAGGACTAGTAGATTCCAGAAATGTATGTTCTACGTCCAGATTCCATCTGTGATCAGAGATATATAATTTTGAAAAATGTCTTTTTTCACTATGGTCATATGAAAAAATGTGGAATTTTCAAGTGGCTCCAGTGGACATAAGGAGCAGACATGAATCGGGTAAGTGGAAAAGTGGAAGTAGCCTAGGACTAGTAGATTCCAGAAATGTATGTTCTACGTCCAGATTCCATCTGTGATCAGAGATATATAATTTTGAAAAATGTGTTTTTTCACTATAGTCATATGAAAAAATGTGGAATTTTCAAGTGGCTCCAGTGGACATAAGGAGCAGACATGAATCGGGTAAGCGGAAAAGTGGAAGTAGCCTAGGACTAGTAGATTCCAGAAATGTATGTTCTACGTCCAGATTCCATCTGTGATCAGAGATATATAATTTTGATTTTTTTTTGTTTTTAAAAATTCGGAATTATGTACAAAACTTTAATGGTTAAAAATTGAAGTTGAAAAGTGGCGATAAAATTTTATATAATATTTTTATAAATAACTTTTGAAATATATCTTTTTTGTTGTCACCAAAAAACTTGATATTTTACTTCATTATGCCTTTTTAGTTTTTGGAATAAAAAAAAATATGAATCTATGGTTCGAAAATTTCACAGAATATTGAATAAATTTTAATAACTTAAGGTATGTTTTTATTTAATTGGTATCCTCAAAAACACTTCAAACAAATAAATGCATTCCAATGAAATTAATTAAAATGCATTTAGGTTTTGATACTTGGAATATCAATTTTACTTATATAGATCTAATTATAATCCTTACCAACAAAAACTTACTGATGCAAAAATTTGGAACCAATCTGATAAGAGGAACCGTACCAAAATCTTTTCGAAAGTAAAATATACACAATTTTTTTATTTGATTGCGGTATTAATAGCTTTGCTCCATTACTTTTCCTTACTTGTAAAAAGTAGGAAATTGTAGGAAAAACACCAAAATTCGAAGTACCGTGTAAATTTTTCAGATATTTGGAAAAAAATACGTTTTAATGATAGTTGGTGCACTAAAGATCTTGTAGCTACCTAAATTTTAAGTCTATTTTGAATTTACTTGAAAGAAGAAAGCAAAAGAACGTAGATTTTAAACTTTATTTAAATCTTTTATATTTACTACAAATAAGAAAGAATTTATTAAATTTTTTTTAATTAAATTTGCTTTTCTGTTTCAAAATAACACTAAAGATATCAAGTTTCAAATGCTATTTCATTTACAATAAAATGTTAGTCTTTCAAATCATTTAAATACTCAAATAATTATTTAAGAATTTTAAAACTTTATCATATTATTTTTAATATATTTTTAAGCAAATCACTTCATGCTTTATTTATTAAAAAAAAAAAAAAAAAATTCATATATTTGAAAAATTTTTTCATAAATATTATGAATCGAACATGACTTTTTTTCCAAACTTTTTTCATAAAAAATAGAATTTTGTTCATAGATATTATTAAATTGTTCATAATGAAAATTTTAGTAATTATGCAAAAATTTTGTCAAATCTTTGGTTTAGTTTTATTAGATTTGATTGCAAATGGTAAATGAAAGTAGTTATACATGAAAATAATAACAACAAACGCCTTAAAATGGCAAAATTTCAAGGAAAATTTATAAAAAATATTTAGAAATTTGCATAATTTTGCTCGCATTCTGCAGCACATCATTTTGATAACAAGCGCTTCTCTTATGTTCATATAATGCAGCTAAAAATATTTAAAACCTAAAATTTTCCGAAGAAAATTTCAAACATTTTTTTACAAATTGAAAATATAAATGAAAATTTAAACAATTTATTTTAAGTCTTTTTGACTTTTGATTCATTTCAAAAAATGTAAAAAAGTGTTAATATATAAGACATTATTCTCCTATATTATGAACCAAAATCAATGAAAATAATTTCTTATATTTAGCACAAACTTTTGTTTGTGTTAGAAATATACTAGAGGCAAAAATAAAAACGTATAAAAACTTAAGTAAATCATTCTATATAAAATCGAATAAGTTCCAAAATTTGTGTCCCATTTAAAGGAAAATAAATCTTTTTATGCTTACAAAAAAAGTCTGAAAAATATTAAATCGCTGCATAGCCTTTTGTAGAAAAATTTATAATAAATTACATTAGAACTCGAAAATTTTCATTTTTTTAAATGTTATTTAAAAATTTTCTTCCAATATTTGACCAAAACATATACAAATGTACATGGATAACAAGCTTGATTTTTCTACTTTCCAGAAAATCATAAAAAGAATAAATTAACAAGACAATAACATAATTTATCCAGAAACTTTTTAAGCATAATTCAAATTTTTTTAATGATTTCTAGTTACAAAATTAATCATATTTTCAATTAATCTTTTTCTTAAGATTTTACTTGAAAAATTACCATGTTTAGACATTTATCGCTGATAACTTATGTGTAAATATTTTTATTTAGCTTCCAAAATAAAATTGTCTCAAAATTCGCAAAAATTTTATTACGTATAATATAATAATACCTAGGCTAAATATTATATTTTGCTGTGTTGTTTACTTAAGTGTTTTTTGTAAAAGTTTTCAGATAGATTTTGATATATAAAATAAAAAATATTTTTCATTAACTGATAAAATTAGTACTTAGACGAATTATTTTTTTTTTATCGAAAAATGCATTTTTAAAAGTATGGCAAGTAAAATTTAAGCTTTAGTTTAAGGAAATATGGAAATTTAAAATTTCGGGAACCCAGGAAAAATAAATGAAATTATAAAATTATTTACTATTAGAAGAATTAATTATTTTACAAAAATTCATAAATATGTTATTTAAAAAAATGAAATAAAACTACTTAAAAATGTGCATTTCCTAAATTTTTTATCAAACAAGTGTCAATTTTTGAAACCTATTGATTTGCTTAAAAATTTTCGAAAAAATATGCAAAGTTATGGATAGACAATGTTGAAGATAAATTCATCATTCCTTTTTCTATTTTCTATTTTCTATACTAATTTTTTCCACAATCATTTTTATTTTTTTTTCCTTTTCCTGTTGTAAATTTTTCTTCGTGTATAATTTTTCTTTGTCGAAAAATTCATTTTGGGGGCAAATATCCCTTCTAGCACCCCCTCCCCCGTCCCCCGTGGATCCGCTCCAGCGCTTACCCAATTCATGTCTGCTCCTTATGTCCACTGGAGCCACTTGAAAATTCCACATTTTTCCATATGACCATAGTGAAAAAACACATTTTTCAAAATTATATATCTCTGATCACAGATGGAATCTGGACGTAGAACATACATTTCTGGAATCTACTAGTCCTAGGCTACTTCCACTCTTCCGCTTACCCGATTCATGTCTGCTCCTTATGTCCACTGGAGCCACTTGAAAATTCCACATTTTTTCATATGACCATAGTGAAAAAACACATTTTTCAAAATTATATATCTCTGATCACAGATGGAATCTGGACGTAGAACATACATTTCTGGAATCTACTAGTCCTAGGCTACTTCCACTCTTCCGCTTACCCGATTCATGTCTGCTCCTTATGTCCACTGGAGCCACTTGAAAATTCCACATTTTTTCATATGACCATAGTGAAAAAAGACATTTTTCAAAATTATATATCTCTGATCACAGATGGAATCTGGACGTAGAACATACATTTCTGGAATCTACTAGTCCTAGGCTACTTCCACTCTTCCGCTTACCCGATTCATGTCTGTTCCTTATGTCCACTGGAGCCACTTGAAAATTCCACATTTTTTCATATGACCATAGTGAAAAAACACATTTTTCAAAATTATATATCTCTGATCACAGATGGAATCTGGACGTATAACATACATTTCTGGAATCTACTAGTCCTAGGCTACTTCCACTCTTCCGCTTACCCGATTCATGTCTGCTCCTTATGTCCACTGGAGCCACTTGAAAATTCCACATTTTTTCATATGACCATAGTGAAAAAACACATTTTTCAAAATTATATATCTCTGATCACAGATGGAATCTGGACGTAGAACATACATTTCTGGAATCTACTAGTCCTAGGCTACTTCCACTCTTCCGCTTACCCGATTCATGTCTGCTCCTTATGGCCATTAGGACCACTTCAAATTTTCGATTTTTGTTCAAAGAAATTTTATGTATAGAGTGATATATTTGAAATTTTTTTTTTACAATTTTATATTTTAATGTGTTTTATAAATATATTTTGCTTTTTTTATTTAAAATTTAATTTTGATATTGTTTTTTTATTAAAAAGTAATTTTGTTCATTTTAACAAATCGATTCACAGCGTGTGGAGCGTATTTAACATTTGTGTGGGACGTATTTAACTGACGAATTTATCTTCACACCCTTAATTTTTATTTGAATCAAATATATAGATAATCACCTTAAATTGGGCATCACTAGTTTTTTCATAGTTCAAAAACTAGTTATTTTATAGTGTTTCAAAAATGACAAAAACACTTCGGACCACCCTTTATAACAACGTATAGTATAAACAAAAATGCATCTTCTATTATTCACACACCCCAAAGTCAGCGTCATTAGAAATGACCCCATTATCATCGTCTACATCATTATTACTATTAACAATTTCATTATCATCATTTGTTACAAACTGAATCATTGTAATTATTATGTTTAAAAATTGATAACGAATATAAATTCTAGTTTTAAAACCTAATTAGTTCAAACACTGAGACAGTCAGATGATTAGATAGTTAGTCATTTAATGATGAAGACGTCCTTCATTCAAAGTTAAACACATTTCATTTTTTTTTTTTTTTTTTTTTTTTTTTTTTTTTGCCAGCTAGACAAACTGACAAACTAAACCCATCTGTAACCAGTAAACTTTAAGAAAGAATAATACCACATTATTATGTTATGGCATTTAAGAGCCAAAAATGTTTTAAAGTCAAAAAAGAATTTTGACAATTTTGTTTAAAATGTCTACATTATAGTTTAAGAGGTTTTTTGGGGAGATTTATAAAAAAAGAAGCAAGTGTATCAAAGTTTATTTTTTGTTTGTTTTTACTGGCTTCATATACATAACTTTGTTTTTTTTTTCAAATTCCTCTAAAGCGTGACAAAAAGGCAGGAAACACTCAAAATATGTCAGCAAATATTTATTTGAAATTTAATAAAATTTAAAAATGCTTGCAAACATATTTTTGGTTTTAATGTAGCTTTTTGAAATAAATTTTTTTTCAGGTTTTAAAAGAAAAAGGTATAGATGGTGAAAAAGTTGTCTTATGTATATTTTTCTTGTTTAACATGTGGTTGTTGTTATTGTCATTTGTTGCATGTTCTATGTGCATAAGTATTTTACACTAAATTGACCCATTTTTTCTCTCAAAGTATTTTTTTTTTTTACTTATTTCACCGCCTTTAGAATATTTCCATGTATGTGTGTGTTCGAGTAAAGCTAATGGAATGCATATTTTTAGTTTATCGTTTTCATTGTTAGTGGCTGAATTTTATATCGCTAAGGGTGTTCCGAAAAAACGAAAAAAAAAAATATATATATATATATGTAGTGCTGTTGTCGGCTTATCATTTTCCAAAGCCCATTGTATACATATGTTTATCGACGTTATACTATCGTCCACTTAAATTTTGTTTTCTTCATAACCACTATCTTATAAATCCTCCTGCTCTTCATTACTTTCCACGTGAAAAGATGTTTCGTACCAATTTGAGCTACAAGTGTACCAATAGTTGAAAGATCTTCGCTTTCTTCCCGAATTATATTTTGTAAACTATTTAAGGGCATGTTATCCACTTCATTCCAATCACTTACGAATTCGAGAAAGTCGTTCCAGGATTTTCGGATATTGGACACTGATATCCCCGGATGTAGCTACAATCTGAACTGCATTTTTGAGATTGAAGATTTTTAGTTTGAGCTCCAAATTTGTTCCCTTCTCGCCAAACTAGTGGGTGAGCAGTTGTTTTTTAGTTTAATTTAATTTGATCAAGTTGATAACGTTTTGATCTAACGGTTGAATAAGCGTATTGCAATTGGGTGGTAGATTCATTGCTATAATTAAACCGTTATCACTTATTAGTTCCTCAACTGGGTGAAACGTCGCGTTATCTAAAAGCAAAAACCACTTTTTGGGGCAAACCTTTTGAAGCAAAAAATTATCGGACTTAAAAAATTTTTTAATTTAAATTTTGAACAACTTACTTTTACCAATTGGTGAAAATTAACGTGGGGAACAAATTCGTGATAGAACCAGTCCTTGAATATAAATGACGTCAGCCAGGCGTTATTACTGGATTTGTATATTACAGGATTATTGAAAATGCTTTTAAATACGCGTGGGTTTTTCGATTTTCCAACAACCAACAATTTTAGCTTATCTGTGCCATTCGCATTTGAACAGGGCAAAAAAGTTATTCGCTCTTTACATATTTTTCTTCCGGGAGCCGTTTTATCATTACATGTGATAAGAATGTGATTTGGAAACATCCTATAATATAAAACGAATTCGTCGGCATTGTAAATTTGGTGAAGAGTCAACCCATGCTCATCAACGTAATCCTTAAACTCTTTCACAAATGGATCAATAAGATGAGGTTTCGAAAACAATTTCTCGCCCGTAATTTTTAATAATCTAATTCCATGTCAACGCTTAAATTTCTTCAACCATCCTTCACAGGCATTGAAACCTGAATTGGTTTGATAAATTTTGGAATACAAATGACTGGCTTTTGATCGTAAAATCGCTGCTGATATTGGAACATTTTTAAACTTTTGCTTTACAAACTACTTATAAAGCATTTTTTCCATTCTTGGGTACTCAGCTTTCTTTAAGGTGCAACGTTTGATAGGGTCACTTTCTGTTGTACGTACGAACTTTTTTAATGAATTTTCTTGCTTTATAATGCGGTAAATCGAAGACTTATGCAAGTTTTAATTCACGCAAATTGAATTTATTAAATCTCCACTTTAAATTTTTTTGTAATCTGTAATTTTCGAGAGATTGTTGGCTTTAAAATATGTTGAACTTTTCTCATATTAAGAGATGTATTTACACGACAAATGACACTAATAAACTGACAAAATTGAAGATCGAAAACATCCAAAAAGCTTAATATACCAAAAGTCGGGTATTTCCCTTTTTTTGGTTATAGACATTGTAATCAAATTAAAAAAAAAAAAAAATAGATAAAAGTCACAAAAATAGAACCCATTTTATAGAACTTGCAATTTAACCGGTCCGCCGCGACTACCCATTATGTTAAAAAAATATATAGAAATATATATAAAAGGATAATGACGAAAAAATATTACGTGTTCATGTTCTCAGCAAACTGTTTTGAGTTCTTCATAATTAATAGGTCTGAACAACTATGTTCAAATTTAGTTCAACATATTTTTATGAATTTTCTAAGAAAAGACAAGTGTAATTTTATTACTTTTTTAAAACTTCCTTTTAAGTACTTCATTTAATATTTATTATTATTTACATTAGGATAGATCATTAGATCCTAAAATTTTATCATTGTATACATTTGCTATGGTCCCACGCTTTTGTAGCTTATATTTAAAAACAACCTTTTAAATAGCTTTCAACCAAGCTATAAATGGTTTATGCAGCAAAAGAAATGTAAAAGTTAAATGCAATTGTATATGAAATATACGGAACCTATACCAAAATCGTCAAGAATGTTCCGAATGACATATTTCTTACATTAGTCAATTGATCTTATTGAGTTCCTTTCCTAAGCTTTTTTCAGCAAGATTTATATATAGTTGGAAAGACAAAGTTGAGGGCTTTCAATAAAAGATATAAGTAGTTTATGTATCAAGGCAAATATAAAAGTTAAATGCAGTGAAACTCACAAATTCATCAGGAATACTCCCATTATGAATTAATGTTCGAAGGGGTCTTATTTAAAAATAAGTTAAGGGTTAAATTCACGACACTTATGTATGATACATAGTACCATACAATATCACAGGATTAAATGATATGAAATGGTGGTCATCATCATTGCAATTTGATGTTTTAATGACAAATAGTGTAATATTATAATTAGTTCTCCTGGCTTTATATCAGAAGATATTCCCGAGTGGAAGTGTTATACTTACCCCACCCTTCCTAACATGTTGGAAAATTTCTTTTAAAAACTCTATTTTCAGCACTCCCTAAAATACATAGCAAGCGATGAATGAATCGTCTATGTGAACATGTCTTATTTGGCAAAAGTATAGATAATAAAAAAAATTACATTTCGTTTTTTTCTCTTTTAAGTTACGCATAATTTCGAACAAAAAATAATAAAAACTTTGAAAAAAGTTTGAATATGTAGCAATAGAACGAACGCTTGTTTTAGGAGTGTAGATTGCTGCATGTACGAATATGCAAGTAAATTTGTTAAAAGAAACTTTCGATGGAAAATTTTTATAAGGCGAACTACATATATTCTGCATTAGTTAGTTTTTGTGAACTAACAACTTTATTTTATTTTTTTTTTATTTTTTTTTTTTTTTTTTTTTTTTTTTTGTTATTTCATGACATTTTTACCTTTAAAGTTTAGTTAAGTGGAAAATTTTTACTAAAAAATAAATATAAAAAATAAAAATAAAACAAAAAAGTAACAGAAAAGTTGTTATCAGTTTTTATCCTAGCATAAAAGTTTAATAACCCAGTACCACAGTGGGGCCAAACGCAAAATTTTTGGTAATAAAACTGTATCTCCTAAACTACCTCCTTGACTGCCTCAAGTATGTAAAAGTTTCAAAAAAATCGTAACTTCTACAAATCAAATCCGATTTGAAAGGTTTTTTATGTTTCTGTAAATTGTTTGGCAAGATAAAGAAAAAATAACCTAAGTTATCTCTTAGTCGAGGTTCACACACAGCAATTTTTCTTGCTGCAATTCTGAGTTCGTTGGTGAGAGAGGTAAAGAAAATGTCAAAGCTTAGTATTGACATCTCATCTCTCTCCTACGAACTCAGAATTGCAGCAAGAAAAAAATGCTGTGTGTGAACCACGACTTACTGTTCAAAAGAAATTTTTCGCTTGAATTTTTTATTTTTTGTCTCGACTTTATTGCGTTTTTCGGTAATTAATAAGAGATATATATGGGGATTCTTTTAAATATTCTGTTATATATTCCGAAATAATATGCTGAAAAATTTTTTTTAAATTTTTAAAGTCAGCACTGAAATTAGTATGAAAAATTACATTTTTTTCAAAAATTTATTACTATTCTTTCAGTTTTTTCTCAAAGTTTTTTTAATAAAAAAATTTCTTTACATATTTCGAAAGACAAGGCTTCATAAATTATAAAAAAAAAATTTTAATTGATTTAGGTTTGCACCCTACATCCAGCATTGTTCGAAATGGTGTATTTTAGAAAAGTTTAATTTTTGGATGTTTAATACATTACATAAGAAGTAATTGCAAAAATATTATGCTAATATTATGCTTTTTTGTGCATTTAAAAAAGTCTTTAAAAAAATTTACTTCTTTCATAAAATTGGCACTCCTGCATTCAAAAAAAAAACTCGTGTGACATTTTTTTTTTACTAAACGATAAAAATTAAACTTTTTACTAAAATTCACCATTTTCGACCAATGCTGGATGTAAACCCAAATCAATTTAAAATTTCTTTATTAACCATTTATGAAGCCTTGTCTTATGAAATGTGTGAAGAAAAAATTTTTTATTAAAAAAAACTGAAAAAAAGTAAAAGAAAGTACTACCAAATTTTTATAAGAAAAAATGCCATTTTCCATGCTAATTTCAGAGTGCTGAATTTGAATATTTTTCACTGCTAGACGAATTGAGAATTTCAAAAAATTTTTCAGCATATTTTTTCGGAATATATTACAAATTACAGAATATTAAAAAATCTATCTTATATCTCAGGACTTATTTCGGAAAATAAAAAAAATTCAAAATTCAAGTGTAAATATCTTTTTAACTTTTGACTTAGGTGAGTAAGCTTTATCTTTCCAAGTACTTGACAGAAATATAAAAATCTTTGAAATCGAATTTGATTTGTAGAAGTTACGATTTTTCGAAACTTTTACATACTCGAGTTAGTCAACTTTCACACCCTGTGGCTTATCTGGTGTTATCACAGTGTGATTACAGGATGATTTTTTTTTTTTAAAGCATACGTCCTCCACTACAACTATTCCATATATTTCATTTCGATACGTACAGTATTTTAGAGGATACAGATTTATTACCAAAAATTTTGCGTTTGGCCCCACTGTAAGTACGTATAGGGAATCAATTGATAGGGAGGATTATTAAAAGTTGGTTTTATAAGTGAGTTTTTTATAGTTAGGAAAAATGAATTAAAGTATTAAATTTCAGAAAAAAAAAAACACATAAAAAGTATTTAGATAAAATTTTGTGATAATGTGATTTTAACTAGCTCAATTTTAAATTTAACTGCTGGCTAATGGGAAGAAAAGTTCAATGAAAACTTTTATACTTAAGACCTTACAATATTATATAGAAATTAATAAAACTTATCTACCCGGAAATATTCTTAATTTCAAAGCTGTTTGCATTTGCATTTTTTAAAACTGCATTTTTTTAAACTCCAATGTCTGTGTGTGACCCAAATTTGAATTTTAAATTCAAGTTTTCATTTTCTGGTTTGGCTTATAATAAAAATGTTTGCAAAAATGTATAATATTTTATTAACATGTTAAATTTTGTAATTTACTTAATTAAAATAAATGCACGTCGTATGAAATTTGTCTTTGTTAAAGAAAAACTCTAATAGAAAAGAAAAACGTCTAATATGTTTAATTAAATGAAATAAAAAATGTTTAAACTTTCTACGTTGCCATATAGAAAAATAACCTGTTTGTATGTGTAAAATGAAGACGTATTACTGGCAAATTATAATTTAAACAAAAAGAAAAAAAGAAAAATATATAATCTATATAATACCTCATTTTATGTAGTTGTAGGGGAAAAATGTCTTAAGTGCAAATAATTTACATTTGATTTTGAGAAAATATTTTATGTAATTTTGTAGAACTTGGAATTTTATTAAATATGCATTATTCCATTTATTTTTTAGCATTAAAGTATTTTTATAAAATTTGTACTAGAATAGTTTTTTTTAAAAGATGGAGGTACATAAGTGGAGTACCTCCATCTTTTATTTAATAATGTAAAATCGAATGAAATTGAATGCGAATATATACCTACGTTAGTATTAATATGTTGATTTCTCTCTCTTAGTACAACGCCATGTTAAAATTACAGAACTTCTTTAAAAGAAATTGTTAAAATTAAAACCAGTCTCTATTACTTGTGAATTAGCCACTTAACAAGTTGTGTGTTAGTTCTCTTCACCGTAGGGAAGGGTTACAGCTAGCCTTAACAATGGTGTTCAATATTTTGGATCCATTGTGCTACTCGCATGTCAAGAGAATTGTTACGCACAGAGAAAAAATATAGTTGAGCAAATTATATTTTTACTACTATTTTCTATTATGTTTAAACGTTTCTTATATGGTCACTAGAATAAATTATACTTTTACGGCAACCATATTATGGTTATGGCAATCAAATGTTCGTTGCCGTAACCAATTTATATATGTTTATCACAACCAGTAATATGCTCCTCTTCCACTCAATTGTGGAATAAAGTTAAAAAGAACCATATTAGTAATTGTGACAAACACGTTTTATGTTTACCACAAAAGTAATTTGCTGTAATAATATAAATTATTCCAACGACCATAAAAAAACTTTTAAACATGATAAGTTTGCCGTAACAATGCTCAACTATATTTTTTCTCTGGGTGCAAAAACTATATTCATGTCCTTAGCTGATTTTATATAAATATATATTAAAATGCATCGATTTGTATGAAGACAAAAAATTTTGCAAATATACCCCCTAATATTAAAGATTGTTATTTTATAAACTTATCCCCAAAATATTTCGGTCCAATTGTTTCGTTCTCATGGTTTGGACCATTTTTAAAATAACTCCAAAAATATGGTTTTCGATAAACAGTGGACACTTTTTTCTCAAAAATTAAAATATGAAATAGATACATGTCGACTAATACGTAATCAGCAAAAAGTTTTTTAAAATCTGTTTTCATACTCGTGAAATGAAGAATTTTTTTAAATATTATTTTATAAAGTTTGAATATTTCAGATATTTTCCATCGTAATTTAGATTTTAGAGCATCATTGGAATGATCTTATTCCGTACTATTGATATATGTATTCATTTAACCCTTTAAAACAAATGTAATATTTTGGGCAAATAAATGGATATTTAGAAAATAAATGTCACAAGAAGCATAAACTTGTCAAAAAACTATAAATTCGTGTAAAATAGCAACTAAACTTTAAAGAATTTCTTTTATTCGATTATGACCGCGGTTTAAAAGAACTGATTATATTTTTCATAAATTCGTTGATACTTCCATACAACTTATTTGCAAAAATTGCTGATTTAACCTTTTTGGAACCTAATGTATAAAATTAACCATATTGCTTTTAAAGGTTTAATTATCTGTACTTCTCAATAGTATCGGAATAGACCTTTCCAATCGTACCTTAAAATCTAATATATGTTGAAAAAAAAAAACTTGAACAGAAAATTTTACGGTCTTCTTTCTTTGCATTATGAAAAAATTTAAAGTGAAAATTTAATCTCCTTTTATTTTTTTCAAGTAGTTAATCACAAACTTCCAGTGTCTCAATGACACGATCAGCAGTCTTAAAGCAGAGAAGTCGAGCACGTGTTTAACTAACTGATATGTACAGGAAGAAGAATCAAGAGCTTTGTGGCATTAGGTATAGAGGAAATTTATTAAGCCAACACTTCTTTCCTCATTATGACAACTTCTGGGTAAGTCACGGAAAAGAAACCCCGTTATGTTATGTTAACTATTCGTACTATATGCCACAACTGATCTTCCAAAATCCCCTACAGATCAATCAATTATCGGTAATTATTCACAGACTTGAGTGGTCTTTACGAATCTTTAAAACTCCTGCTGAAGAAAACGTATGAGAGTTGACATCACAATCAATCTATTCGGCATACAAATCAACTCAGAGTAGGAATGTCTCGCCATCCAAATTTCAATGTCATGTAGACATCAAGATCGGTTGATAATACTCATTTGAATGTCTTTAAAAAATGTTGGATTATTTCGAATAGAGTTAAGTAGGGTAAAAGGAGGGAGCATTCACCATAAGGCCACAAATGCCATTGTCAATCATCTTGAAAACGAAGTATTAATTTTTGTGCTACTAATTGATTTTCTTTGCCTTTATCGCAGATCTATCATCTACCAAATTTTGATATTTTCAATTTTCATTTGATCGAAGTTAGACGTAATTGTCTTTTCAATACTTTCCCAAATATTTCGCTGTTGGCATTTTCTGTGATAACTTTTTTAGTTTTTAGACTTTAATAAAGATTTTGTTCCGAGTTATAAACTTAATAATAATGAACAGGAATGGATGACAAGTGTATTAAAAAATTCATTTAAAGTATGAAAAAATTGTCTTTGGTGCATAAGACTCTTCCTGGGGATCATTCAAACTGCTGGTAGACCGACCAAACTTATCCTCCAGGAATATCGAGATCAGCTACGAGGTACTTACTAGCTGTAGATATCCTACTGTATATGTTAACTGAATTTAAACAAATTATTTAGTGGTTTTCGCAATGCACTGATTTTGGGTCTGCATTTTTAATTGAATTTTTATTTATTGTTCATAAAATTCAATGAAATATATTAATATTTGTTTACACTATTAAAATATAATAAAAACATATATGGACAAGCTCCATGGATTGGATTGGGGTAGTTTCGTCCGGAACGTAACGGAGAGATAGGACTCAAATTAAAGTCATCATATCAAGTCTTTAGTACAAAAGAAAGTTTTCAGATATCGTTTACGGTTATGAGAATAGAGCACTTTAAACAAAAAAGTTGGTAATGATCCCCCTCCTTCTACCCTAGATTTCGAGTGTTTATAACAGATAATAAAGACAAATCTTTATAGCAAATTATTGTGTCGAGCAGCATGTACAAATTCGCTAAATTCAAGCCATCTGATTCAGCGAACAAGGCAGTCGACCACAGCCCAACTAGGATTACTAGTCGGTAATTTACATCTATTAATGTTGATATACATATGTACCCCAATAGCATAATGATAAAAATTTCTTGGTAAAACTTTTTCATGATTCTCCGCTTCCTGATCGAAATAAAAAAATTTGTTACAGATAGAATTTGAATTTGAGTAAATAAGTTTAGAAAATTTAATATTTTTAATACTATAAGCAAGTTAAGAAATATAAAAAAAAACATAATTAAAAAAAAATTATCGAATATTCGCTTCCTGATCAAAATTTAATAATCTGACTGACTCTGTCAATATCAGGCAAAAAAAAAAACACCAAAAAAGTCTGAAGATTACTTCCATAAGTAAGACGATTTTGAAAGTTCTACCTTATCTAGGAGCTTCAGAAAACTCTGGAAAGAAGAAAACATACCTACAAATTATATACATAGAAGTAAGTCATATTTGATGATTGCTATTTAGTTCTACAATCAAATAATATTTACAGATGCTTTTTCCATTACAATTTTTCTTCATTAAATGTAATTAATCATCACAAACTCTTTCTTAAGAATATTTCAAATTATTTGATCCTACGAAAGTAAGTCTTCTTAATGATCAATTTGTTATACAATATTCTTGAGAGTAGAATAAACATTCATGAAGATCAACTTCGAAATTTTCTCAATATCAAAATTCAGAAGATCACTTGCAAAAAACCTTAGATCTGGTGATTCCTTAGCAAAATACTAAATAAATTGGAATTATGCATTATTCCCTCTCAAACTGTAGAGCTAAGCCTCAATATAAATAATGATAAAAAATATTGAAAATTTACCAAAAATCTGATAAGGACTGTGGTATTTAATGGCGTATTTCCATTAAAGAGAAATTTTTTTATATTTAGAATCTTTTTTTCATTTTAATTCTCATTATAAATATTTTAAAATTATAAACCACACTATGAATTTGTGTTAAAATGTAATGGAAATCTTTCCACTACCTATTAAAAACTTTACTTAACCGGTAAGCCCATATATTACTATTTATAATTCAGATGAAAAACTCATAACCTTTTTATGTGCGATGTCCACGAATTCATGGGTCCCCATTACTAAAGTACTTATTTTAAACAATCAAATAAGTAGCTAATCAAATACTACAAAACTACAACATTGCTAAAAAAATAAAAACAAAACGTTGGCTCATTAACTGATATTTGAACCTAGGCAAAGCAAAAACTGTCTTTCATGTTTTAAATACTACTGTCTTACTTACTACGCCATGTATACGTTATATCTGTGTGCGTTGTTAATAGCTTTAACATACCAATAGAAATTCGAATAATCTCCTAAAAAAATTGGATTTAGTTTTGAGGTTGAGCCGACAACCTCCAGAGTGCTACGCAATCGCTCTAGTGAACTGAGTTATTGCAGAACTAAATAAACTTGTTATTTACTAGTAACTAGCTATTCCACTACTCAAAGAAATTAGAAAAATAACGACAACTCATTATCAGATAATGAGTCTAGTTAGTAGCCATTACCAAAAGCCAACAAATTTTTGCTGGGTATAAATAAAATATTATCATTTATCAAGTAAATATCAAGTAAAATAATCAAATTATTGATAAAACTTTAGAAATTTATAACTATAATTATTTAAAAATAAAAATGAATGCTTGCTTAATTTCAAAAATGTTAGTTAATTTAGCAGGGTGAAGGCCCCCGGGGCAAATTACCATTAATAATAAATTTTATTTCCCTAGTTTTCAATTATTTTATTTTCTTTTAAACGAAGTGTAATGAAAAAAATTTTGCAGTTAATACCTTTTAAACTTTAGCCATTATCATAGAAAACTGACAAACACTAAGGCACACATTTCTTCTTTGTGGTCAGATGCAACACGATCAAACAACACCCCATCATTAATTACACTTTTCAAGACACATACATATGTGTGTCTGTAGTTAAAATAAAACCACATAAGATATGTACCAATAGCAACTTATCTATAATATACAATATATAATAACCAGACGTCAGACGTTTTAATGAATTTAATTAGAATGAAAATTAGATTAGCAACAAACATTACTATACCTGTCTTTTTTGTATTTAAAGATTTAATTTTATAACATTTGGATAAGTATTTGTAAATGTCAAGAGTTTAAAAAGAAAACATTTAATTTGATTTAATTTTAAAATAAAACTAATTTTAAATATTTATTTAAATTCAATTCAAATACTTACTAATACATGGTTTCTTTAAAAAAAATGACTAGAAAAGTTCCACTTGAAATGAGTACTATTATTGAAATGATTTCAAAATTAGAAATCAGCATACCATGAAGAATTAAATGATTATTATTAGAGAAAAAAATTGTAAAACTTAAAAGACTTAGGAGGCAACAAATGCAATTTGAAAAAAAATATATGTTGGTATAAATTTTTTTATATATTTTTATGCGATTAGGTTTGTTTTCTTTTATATTTTTTTGCTTGAAATTTTATTATTGACACACTTTTTTGCACAAGATAATCATTTCATCATAATTATCTTCAACAACATCATCATTAATAAATATAAATCATTTATTGGCAAAATAAAAAACTATTTAAACTGCACACGCAATTTGTAGATTTGTAACCTGATTACAAGATTTTTATATAAATTTCACTTGAAATTATTTATTATTTATTTTTTTAATTTTTCTTCAAAATATTTTCTTTAAACTATTTTGTCTCTCTTTTTTTATAAAAAAATAATTTTTTATAAAGTATAAAAATATATTTTAAAATATATATGTATACGAGTATTAAATTAACCGGGCCCCACACGCTTTATTTAATTTTTTTACAATACTTTTCAGTCTGGTGTGTTCACCGTGGGCTGTTTAAGAACGCACTGATGATGTGCTCGTAACGCATTATATGAAAATGTTGCAAAATTATATAAAAACCACAATAGAGAGTATTATAATATACAATCAACAACAATTTAATGCAATCACACACAAAAGCTTAATGATCATTATTATAAAAGTGTTGATATTTATTCTCTCATATTAGTCACTCTGCTAATAATTTAAGCTTTTGCAAAAAATAGATTAAAGAAAAATATATACAAAACAAAAAGTTTAATCATATTTTTCATATAAAAAAAAGCTTTTTTTTTTGAACAGGGTTTGTCATGAGTTGGTAAACATGACTATTTACAACAGCTAATACCGAGCAAAAAATGTTCAATATTTGGAAGCAATAACAACTGATGGTCTTTTCTTTTTTTTTTTTTCTTTTGAACTTCTTTTTCGTTTTTTTCTTTTGAACTTGCATTTAAGTTCGCACGCAAAAATTTTTTTTTTTTGCTTTGAAGTACGAAAATGAAATGCAAAACGAATTTCGAAGTACAGGCAAGTTTCAACCCTTTCATAATCCCTCTCGCTCTCTCTCTCTCTCTCTTTTACTCTCTCACGAAATACAAATTTCAGCAAGAGAAATTGCATGATGATTACATGATTTTTATTCGAGAAGCAATAGAAATAGATTTTAGTGCTTCTCCGAAGCACTATAGTAAGGAAGAGTGTCTTTCGCACTCAGCCAATAACTTACGTTATTGCATTCTTGGAAGCTATATGGAAGTTATATGCAATTAAGTAAGCAATCTATTGCTTCCATCAGTTCTTATTGAATCCAAGTAATCAACATTTTTTGCTAGGTAATTATACAGAAATCGGTATAGATCGATAGAATCTAACGTCACTATAGGAACTTTAAATGTTGGATCAATTGATTCTTACATAAATTTAAGAAAAATTTTTCTAAAGAACTTCATTGACGATCATCAATATAAATCATTCAGAAATAAAAATTATTAAGACTTTATAAAATCCGGATAAATAGAAATAATAAGTACTTGAAAGTTTCTTATACCTCTAGCCGAAATACAGATCACCCAAAAACCCAAACTGAAATTGTCTTAAATTGTAAATTTACTATTAGATTTTATAAAATACTTGCACAAATTATTATAAACTAAGCTAACTTTTAAAAATATAAAATTCCTTGATTGTCTGATCATTCTATGAAACCATGACTTGCATGATTGTGATCTCAAGGAAATCAGAGAAATTCAAAGAGTAGACACCAGACTGATCGAATTGGTTTTTCAACCGGTTTTTCGGTTTAAGTAAATTTTTTGGAAATAAATCCGTAACTTCTGGTCGGCCGGTTGGCTTTTCATGAAATTTGGTATAGGCGTAGCAGAGGATATTTTTATATATTGTTGTAGGCCCTGATAAGACTTATAAAAAACATGCTTACATGTCCTATTTATCTCTTATAGTTTTCGAGTTATTTGTTTTTAAGTACCATAATTTTGTATGTTCTTGGTCCAGTTTTTTTCATATATATCCTAAAATTTCCGACCGATTTTATTAGTTTTTTTCTTAACTAGTTAAAGAACAAAATTATCTATTGAATAAAAAAAATTGAAATCGATATCTTTACCGAGTCCAAAAATAAACGATTTTGAATTTGAAAATTGCAAAAAGACGACTTTTTGTGTTTTTTTAGCCGAAAAAGTATCTACTCTTTTTTATCTAAAATAAAATTTTCTTTAGCAACATATAATAATTTTGCTCTTTTCTGAAAGGTAACTTCACAGAGATGACTTTAAGATAAAAAACAAGACCAGTAACTCAATTGGTCATGGTACACACCCTCCCGAATTCGACCCATTTTATATGAAAGTTTTGATTTTAGACCATATTTTCTCAAATCCCAAAGTACGAATCGACAAGCGGAATATATTTTAAGTATCTTCAGTATGTTGTTAAAAGTCTTAAATCAAAATCTACGGGACTTCGGAAAAATATGGATTCTATAGCCATAAATGTAAAAAATTCCATTTTTTGGAATTTTGATTAGTTTTTTTGGAAATTCCTGCAAACTTCATTAAGATATCTTTATAAACAAATATGTTATTACAATTAAAAAAATTGTATTTTCTCTAAAAAACCCCAAATTGAGCCTTTTGTTTGGTTTATTTCTAAATAGCGAAAGAAATTTTAAAACTATGTACTTAGTACTTTATAATAACATGTACCCGAATTGACTATGGTCCTTTGAACCGCATTTCGGTTGACGACAATGTGATTGATTACTTTCCAATACAGCAATTTTACATTGTAACACTTCAATTGCTGTGCCCTTTTAGAAGGATAGGTTTTGTGGTTATTCCTCTCAAGACCTGGTGTACTCGAAGGGAATATAACCCATTGTGATTCACTTTAGATCAAATAAGAAACATCGCCCTATCTTCTATGTACGCTTGTGAGAGAATTTTAAGACCTCATTTTATAAAGCGAAACATTTTCAAATGGCAGAAATTTGTATGGAAAAAAATTTCTCTGTATTCTTCATACAAACTTTTGAAAATGTTTCGTTTTATAAATGAGATTTTTATAGTCGCCTTATTTAAAATAGGGTAGAATTAATAATAAATTGTTTTTTTTTACTAGAATTTTAAAATTCTTTTCGTGAAATCTTTTCACGCACACAGAGAAAAGACATGGTTATAGGATGATCACTACAACAATATTATGTTCTCATTGTTAATTTTATTGAATTTTAATAACTCTGTGTTCATGATAGCAATGATTTTGATTCAATTTTGTCATTTAATGTTTACACTCAATCAAAATTTTAATATGGTTGACTGCAAAAATTATATGTTTTTAAATATTTTTACCAGAAATAAACTTTTGTTAATAATGAAACATATCATTACTACTACAACCATTAAATATTTGCAGTCTTTTTCCGTGTTCTTAAACCATATTCTGTTTTTAAACCATATTAATATTATTATTCCTATAACAATAAAATGTTACAAATAAGTATAATACTTTAATACTTATACTTTCCACAAACTTAGTGGAAAACTTCAATACTTGTTTGTTTTTTAATTTGTTTTCTAACTTCAATCTAATTCTCATTAAGTTCATATAGGAATAAATATAAATAGACAAGGTTTGGTTATACTCGGTGTGACAATTAAATAATAATATGATAAGATTGGATATGATAACATGAGGTAATAATATGATAAAATGGAATCAAAATATGACAATCTGATATAATATAATATGATTGTTCAATTATATGTAAAACTATAATTATAACATGAAAAAATAAACCATAAAATCGGATACAATATGACAAAGTGGAATCATCATAATTATTACTTATCATCATTTCTATTTTTCGATGTGATCATATGTTCCAATCATAATATGTTGCTCTTAGATTATGGTCTCTACAACTATATTTTTTCTCTGCGTGCGGGTAGGTTTCCTATTAAATCAACCTTAACTCTGGAAATGCTCGCTAGATTACTCAGTCTCGCAGAATACCTATTAGAAGTGAAATTGTTTTCATTAGTAAAAGTCAAAACGGCATTAATCATGTTTCCATGAAATAAGGAACATCAAGAGGATCCAAACATAACATGGCCTTCAGACTAGCTTGTAAAATAGATTTTTACTTTCTTTCAGATACGAGTTGTGCCTTTGTTTCCATCGCTTTCCAACAACATATTTAATAGGTAAGACTTGATCTTATTTTTTCTAAAAGCATATAAAGCTCATACGATCTATTTCATTTTTCCCTCTGAGAAATGCAATTTTAACATAATTTTTAACCACATTCAAAGCTATAGAGTAAGCAAAGTTTTCAAAATTTAAATGAATAAAATGTATTTTAGATGCTTGTGTACACTCCCTTACAATTGTTATCCAAGGGTAAAATTTTTTAAAATTTAAAATGGAATTATTATCTATGGCTACAAGGTAATACTTTGTATTTGGTGGGATCATATGTGATGAGTTGGAAACACCTAGTGAAACGATCAGGGGAGACATGTACCGAGCACAATTGATCCGTTTTAAAAGAGCATTGAACGAAAATATAATTTTATATCATGACAATGATTAGCCTTATTCGTTATTGGCCTCAAAAGATGAGAAAATGTTTTTGAGATGGAATCCATAATATGCCAGAAAGAAAATATTTTTTTCTGAAGCATTTTTATCTCGATTTTAAAAAATAATAAAAATTGACACATTTACAAATCTTGAAATTTTCATTGGTAAAAGACAAATTTGAGAAAATTTGTGAAAGATACATCTTGAAACTTCAACGCTATTCAAACAAGACAACTAACCGAAATTCGAACCATATCAATGCTTTGTAGAGTCGATATTACTAAGTTAAAACCTATCTGTCCTTTATAGCTCTAAAATTAGAACTGAGTTTAATTTCATATATAAAATTAAAATCATTATTGTTAGTGCTATGAATTATAGGCTGATTCAATATAATAAGGAAACAGAATAAAAAATCTATTGATGAAAAATTTCTTATGTGATTATTGAGAACCCATGTAAATAAAAATTCCGAAGCGAATCTTTTACGGTTTTGGAAAGTTTTTGTATTTAAGTTAAGGTTTATTTGTTATTTTTTGAGAAAATTTTGAAGTTAGAAGCAAGTACATTCCTTTCGTGTTTTAGCTCACACTTTGTCATTAAAGGAAAGCTTATATGCTCCCTATAATAAAACCAAGTTGAAAATATTTATGAAATGTTTGTTCGACCAAATTTACTTCAAATGCCAATATTACAAAAAGTTTTCCGACTTCAAAATGTATTAATGGATGCATGGAGATCTGCGAGAAAATAAGTGAAAATAGATATATTACTTTTTAGGATAACGTTAAAAAACATGGCTATATAAAAAAATATAAGTTTAATATCGTCGAAGCTATTCTTGAAATAGATAGTAATTATTGAAAGATTTGAGACACTTAATGAAGAAAAGAATGGCGATTGTTTGACTATTTAACTTTTAAAAATATATATACAACTTAAAAAGATACTAAATTCTGGTCAATAAAAATTATTTAAATATTATTCTCAAATTTAATTACAAATTGTATAAACTATTAAATTAAACTGCTAAAAACACATTTTGCTTTATTTAACAGTAATTTCATATAAATCTCTAAATTAAAATCGCTCATACGTATCGGAGGATAGCAATGATACAGTGACTAACAAAAATAAACAAATTGCAACCATTCAATTAAAAATAGACATAATCAAATACATTTTTCTTTTCCCCTTTTTAATAAATCAATTAAAAAACAAATCAAAAAAAACTCAATAAACACTTTCATTTACAACAAGTGCAAGTTGCCACAATTTATGCCTACAAAAAAATATTGAGTGCAACAGCCACATTTACTACAAGAAGAAAAATACGTGCATATATTTGCATAAATATAACAGCAACAATTTCAAGCTTGAATATGTATGTTAAAATATGTATAAAATCCTTTTATTGCCGCCACTATGAATTATTTATAAGTTACAAGTCTTTGTTTTAAACATGACAATAAAAAAGACAAATAAAAATAACTGATACCAACAACACAAATAGTCTACTTATTTTTGCCATATCTGGATTCATTTTCAACGCATAACAAACAAAAAGCCTTAAGTTGAATTTATTTTATTTTTACAAATCTTTACTAGTGTTTTTTACTGATTGTTGTTGCTTCTCCAGGGGGAATTTTCGAATCTATGGTTTGTTAAAAATGTCACGTAAAAGTGACAGAATAAACATGAAATGTTTTAGGGAGTAATCTACATATGATAAAGATTTATATAAATATTTGGGGTTCGTTTTAAAGTTTAAGGTTAAGTTTCCCTTAAACAGCAGATTAAATAATGTTAAAAAGTTCAATTAAAAATTAATACTAATTAATGTTAAGCATTTTTACGGACAGGTTAAATATATCACATAATATAATGTATTTGGTTAAACTAGTAACTACAATCTTAAACTGGTTTTCCTGGCTTAAATAAAGTTTATACCTCAAATAATGTTAATCTTTATGTAAAAAAATGGTTCATAAGGCAAGGGTTGCGATTATATTCATCAATTTTCCTCATTTTAAATTAAAATAAAGAATCAGTAAAGGTAATTGATCAAAATCTCATTCACACACTTGAACTTAAAAGCTAAAATTAACCACAGTTTAAACCTTTAATACAGTTAATCTTCAACACAAAAATCAACACTGAAAACAACTTTTTAAAATCACGGAAACTTATACCATCATAATAAAATTAACTATAGTTTAAACCACAAAAAATGATAAACTCCAACTCAAAAATCGTCTCATATAATCTACAGGAAACGTTTAAAGTCATCATTATTTCCCAGTTTAAATTCGATTACAGAACCAAAGAAAGTTCTCCAACTAACTTGTATTTAAAAACTTAAATCCGCAATTTATAATTAAACAAAGTTTAATCCTTAATTAAGATAAAACTTCAACTTAAAAATCCTCACATTTATCAGCAATCGTTGTAAAAATCCTTCACTATTTGTTTTTTATTTTCTCAAAATAAAATTCGAAAAGCATTTTCATTTCCTACCTTATAACTTTGACTTTATAAAATCTTAGTTTTTTCAATATTTCCACATTAACTGCCTCCGGTAGCAATGGACGTGTTACAAATTGTCTTTGCCCAAGCAATAGTGGTGTCGGTAGCAAATATTTTTCACTGTAATTATTGTTATTATTGCTGGCACAATTGTAAGTATCACCACCTTGATCAAAGAGACTTTCATTGTTTTCTATTACAGCGGCAGATTTGTGGCAACATTTCTTGTTAATGGTCATTGTCTCTTGACGACGACCTTTATTATTGCAGCTAACATGTTCACCACCAGCAGCTTGTATATTATAAATAGTTGGTTGTTCACTGTAAATTCGTAATAAAGTATGATTGGCAGCACTTTTATTGTCATGAAAAGAGTTGAAGTGTATTGACCGCGGGCGTTTCTTTGTAAATTTCATAATGGTTTAAAGTTGTTTGCACTCTAGGTAATTATTTGTTTTGTTTATTATTATTTTATATTTTTTGCACTTTTCACTATTTCTTTTAAACAATTTTCTTTGATTTTTTTAATTATAAAAGTAAAATAGTAATTTAGAGTTATT
Source organism: Protocalliphora azurea (assembly GCA_932274085.1). NCBI lineage: Eukaryota > Metazoa > Arthropoda > Insecta > Diptera > Calliphoridae > Protocalliphora > Protocalliphora azurea. Next base: position 122,177,858 of record OW026520.1, on the reverse strand, counting down.
AAATTGAATTTAAGGTCCAGGGTAATTATTTACAATTATTAAAAAGGAATAATAGAGATTTTTATATTAAAAAAAAAAATTAATAATAAAATATAAACAAAATTTTCACTCAGCCTTCTTGAGGGAAATATTTTGTAACATAGATTAATAAGTAGATATTTATGTGAGAGAAAAAAAAAACTAATTCAATTGTCAAAAACCTAATTCATGCAACAACAAAATACATGTAGTCACATATATTTTGTTTTTGTTTTGAAAAAAATGAGTAATTTTTTTTTTAATTTAGTTCGAAGTGCCTCTCACATAAACTTCTAGTTGTATTCTATGCTTAAAGCTCTTTGTTTATTTTCTTGTCAAGTTAAGTTTTAAACTGTAAAACGCAACATTTCTTAATTGTGATCTTGAACTTAAATGTTTCTTAAATAAATTTGCACTAAAGTATACACTAAAGAAAGGGTAAAAACCGGGCCTTAATGATCATATTTAAACTCAGCGCAAGATGCAATTATAAATATAAAAGGCCGCTGCACAGTGGCTCAGAGTCGCTTTTCATCAGCCAAAATTCTGTAACTTTGAATCGATAGAGATATTTTAGATTTTTTACTTATAAAGAAGTTATAAGCAGATTAAAAAAGCAATTTAATAATATCCAGGATAATTTTGTGAACAGTTTCCCAGTTTATCAATTCTAGAATAGGGTCCACTAAAACCAGTTCTTAAAGAACAGGAGATGAGCGGATCTGACGTTGTCAGTAATATATTAAATAGATCTTCATTTGTAGAATTTCGTGATATTTTTTCTGGTATTGTGCTCTTTTATAAAATCTGTAATACTCATTCCTTTTTTCCTGGGCTTCATCTGATAGATCCCCAGTGGTACTAAATGATGTTTAATGACATCTGTATGATAAAGGATTTTGTGAACTATTGCAGACATATTTCTCCATGGATATTTGGTCGCATATATATTTATTTGTGCAGTTTCCTTCACATAATCACCTCATTTTCTAGTATCAATTAGTTCACTGCACACAAGTTCGTCGATAGATGTTTTAAATCTTATAAGATTTATATCAACACCAGTTATCTCAGATACTCTTTCGGAATCTTAAAAGGACCTTCTTGCTGTGTTCCCATCTCTTGTACTGCCTGATCCCTGTTTTGGTTGAATTTCTCAAATATGGGTTGATTATAACCCATATTTGATAAATTCGTCCTGAACATGTTTCTTTTTTAAACTTCTTAACTTCTTATTCATGTCGTTGTTTCTTCTGACCCTCAAAATTTTTATTTCACTACAATTCAAATTTGTAGCTGAGAAAACATTTAATAACACAATAGATATAAACACATCATTTCTTAAAGACTATTATCCTACCAACATAACAAGAAAAAAAATGCAGCCAATTATCGATAATAGTTTGCCAGTAATGATAATTTACTTCTGATTAAATTTACAAAAATCACATTTTTTATAAAATATCATAAAATAATTGTCTTTAACAGCATGCCACACCCACAAATAATAATATTTTGATCTAACTTTTTGGCCACTTTAGTTTCAATATGTTTACTATTGAATGACATTAAAATTTTAAAAATCGGTGTTAATAAAAATTGAACTTTTGGCCAATGAAATTAATTTCTGAGCCACCGTGCACCGTTGAAGAGTCATAGGAAATTAAAAATAAGTTATATTTGATAATTTCATAATATATTATAGCCAGGAAATAATTTGACAAAGATGGTACATCTACACGAGCTTGTCAAAAATATTAAAAAAAAAATATATTTAAAAAAAATTTATAATGTTTTAAAATTATTATAATATTCCAATTCACCATAATATTCTTCCAGTATAAAGTAAAAACCAATAAACATGTGACATAACATTATGAAAACATAGTCGACGTCCTACAAAAAAAGACGTTCCAAAAGTGTCAACTGGTGGTATTATACCAAAAACAGACCATAAGCAATGTTTTGAGAACAATTGTTCACATTATCATAAATAAATCGATGACAAAACTAGAATTTATTAGTTGTATAAATTATGAATAATTTTTAAATTTTAGTTATATTTAAAAATTCTTTACGCAAATTATGAAAATAAATATTCAACGAAATTTCAATTTCATCTTGAAATGGATTATGAAAACATAACGATAAAAATTTGTTAAAGGAATGATATTTCCGTTCTAAATTATATTTTTATGTTCTTAAATAAACTGGGGACGAAAATATTTAAATTTTCAAATCTAATTATTGAATTTCATAAACACAAATCAAATACATAAAACAAATTTATTGGTTTTGTTGAGAAAATGTTATAAAACCAATCCGTGTTGCATTCAATGAACGGGTTGATTATTTAAAAAATTTTTTATATTGTTATTAAAGATTTATTCCATTAAGTTTGTAACCATTTCTTGAAAAAAAGTAGTTAGTATTAATTTCCAAATACTCAACGAAGTCTTAAAAGGACCAGAGCTAGAGAGCAGAATTCAAGGTAAAAGTTTTATAATTAATTATTATTATTATTATTATTATTTGAAATAAATATATTCAAAATTATGTTAAATGTCTGTCTTTATATTGCGATTTTATGGAATTATTTAATAATTAAAAATGAGAACGATGCGTTGTCAAAATGAAAACAGTTTGTCAAAAGTCATCATCAAAATGTATTCGTTATCTCTATAGCATTCATATTTTTATCAAATAGACACTATTCGTTGAAAAAAATCTAAAAAACGTTATTAATTTACAATAGTCAACGAATTGTATAATTTTCGGTGTTTTTCGATTGGTTTTTTTTTTTCCTTTATGTGGAAATAAAATCATGAATATTTTAATTTCCTAAAGTATGATGAATATTTTTAATAGCAAAAACAAGCTTTTAGGATTTTATAAGTCAAGTGTTATAAATACAGAAACTTAAATGGTGAGTATTTAGAATTTAATGCATTTTAGCAATTTTCAAAATTCACACAAATATGTATTTGTTTAAAAAAGTATAATAAAACCAAAATATATACTGATGTTATACAAGATAAGATTCATAGTTATTTATAACACAAGGTTACTAGAGAAATTTTAGTAATAAGAAAATGTTAGTTAATAAATTAAACTAAATTTAACTCTTTCTACTTAAATTTACTAAAAGAGAAATTATTGTTATATCTTTTTTCCAAGTAGAGTACTTTTTAATAATAAACCTAGAATTTACGCTAAAAACTTTGAAATTTAAATACAAAAATATTAATTTATTATTAGCGTTTTTCATACATTTTTTTTCTAATATTTTTAGACATGCAAACACTTTTATAATTATAACTTCAAAAAATATTTGCAAAAATGTTATTATTACGTAATTATTAAGACATAAAAAAAATAAATGTTTATTAAAAATAAAATAATTAATCATAATTAACCTTCAGTTAAACCACGAAAAATATACTAAAAAAATAGCACCTAATTAAAAAAAAAAAAGATTAAAGAAAATTGTAAATAAAGTGTGCATTCGAATAAAATATAACATGATTTTTTTAATAATGAAAGGAATAAGTTAGAATTAAAACTAAATTAACTACATAGAGCTTCTCCAGGTTTTTTTCTGATATATATTTTTATATAAAAATTAATTGCTAACCAGATTATTTCTTATTTTTTTAGGTATAACTTCTGAAATTTTGGATATCTTTTGCGATATCTCTCTATAAGAATTTAAAATTAATAATCACAATTGAGCACTGCTGGTCCTTCTTAAATTCGTTTTCAACTTGGATCCAATTCCTTTACAATTGGGTAGTTTAAATAACTAATACTCTGTGGGACTAAAATAACATTACCAATTCTAAATCTGGCCTGAAAATATTAAAAACATTGTTGCATGCCACGTTATGTCGTATTTTGAGTAAACTTGTCATACGACAAATTGTTTTGTAAATTTTTATTATTTTTAGTTCGATACTATTCAAGACCCTTTTCTCGATTATTTGGTATACAAAACTTTTGCCTTGGAACATGCGAAAAGTCAGAAATAATGTATTTTCCAGGTTAAGACAAAATAAAGAAAATATTTTTATTATTTTTTTTATTATTGAGGAGCTTTGATCATTCTTTGCCTCAGCTTGACTAAACACTACGTACTATTACACTGCCAACATGTCTGGTATAGCTCTTAGACGCTTCTCTACTTTTTGGGTTTGGAATTCATTCTTGTGACTTTTTCTATTTCTGAACCAAGTTTCATCTCATTCTTTAGGTCCTTGTTAAGCTTTTTTAATACCCTGAAATGGTAAGTTCAAAAAAAGTAAAAAAAATCAAATGCGGAAAAACGACCGCATTTCGAGAATTCGATTTAATGTTAAATCTGAAATGTCTCTAGAAGATACTGTAATCAAGAAACATATTCAAAATTAACGGCAATTAAAATATGTGTTAATATGTGCACACTTCAACTAAAAAATAAAAATAAACGAAAAATAATAAATGAGAAACCAACAAGTGTTCTAATATCATGACCACATAGAAACATTGACAAGTCATTCGCCTTTATTCTATTTGCAACAGTGAAGAGTGAAAATGGAGAATAAAGATTTTTTAAATTGTAAATGACTAGATTTTATATTTAAATTTAAAAAAATCACTATACTAAACCAAGTCTGGCAAATTAAAAAATTTTTAATTTCAATTTTTTTGAAAAAATTCTTTAAATTTTAAACCAATTTATTTACTTTTAACTACTTACTTTCCATTGCTCTCATTTGATTTCGTCTTTTACTTATTTTCCTTTTAAAAAGAGGTTAACGAAATGTTTTGCGGAAATTCAATGAAAAATCTTTAATAGAAAAAAAAAATAAAAAAATTTTCCTCATGTTCCTCAACTTTATAAATATTAATGGACTCGTGTGTTGTTGTCATTGTTTAAGAGTATAGCAAACAGAAACTGAATGAATATTTCAATAAAAATTATTCATATTTTTGTGTAAATAAAGCAACAACAAAAGCACAGGTTGTTGGCTTTAATTGTGAAAAAAGAAATTAAAGGTAAAGTCAAAGAGAACAAATTTAATAATGGGTATCTTAAATACAATTTCGATTTCTTTTCGTATCGTAATACACAATAACCTCTCAGAAGTTATCGATAACTTCTGGGCCAAGCCACGATTAAGTTTCTCTCACGACAGAATGATTTAAATACCTTTAAAATAAAAACTAAAAACATCAAAAAATTACATTTCTTAAAAATTTGTTATAAATTAGGGTAGAGGCATTAATTATCTTTAAAATAAAGAATATCCCACTTATTCAGTCTCTGGAACAAATTTAACGACTATTTCGTTTATGAAGTTGATGTTACCGCCTTTTTACATTTCATAATATAGATGCCATTTTTGAAGATATGAATATGAAATTTTTTGTGTAGATGTAAGAATGCCTAAAAATGTTTATATCCATTTTTTAACGTTTTTTTCTAGCTTCATTATAATTCTCATTTAGTTTATACATGAATAAATATAAGTAGACAAGGTTTTGTTATATTTGGTGTGAGTCAAGCAATATAAGATATTGATTAACTACTAGTAATATATAATATGGGATAATAATATGATGAAATGAAACACTAATATAATAAAAAGGGCTAATAGTATAATAAAATGAAATCATAATCTAATAGAATGGGATAATAATATATTAAGATAGTATAATAATATGAAAATCTCGAATCATAATATGAAAAAACGGACGAATCGGACACAATATAATAAAATGGAATCATAACAATCGTTATTTATAATCATATATATTTTTGGCTTTGATCATATATTCCAATCATAATATGTTGGTCAGAATGGTGAGTACAACTATATTTTTTCACTGCGTGTATATAAGATGAATATATCTTCTTTAAACGCAGTAATTTAAAAGTAACATTATCACTTAAAAATGCATTGATAATGCAAATGCAATTTGAGGATGCATTTTTGAAAAATTTCTATTCTTTCAGTCTATTTCTCTCTCTCTCTCTCTCTCGGACATATTATATTCTCCCGCTCATGTTTACTAAAAATTGTTCTGGGACAAAATGGTTGATTATTTTAAACAAATTTTTAAAAAATATTCCTACAGATTTTTTCATGCAAAAATATTTTTTTTAATGTATGCGTTTTTTATAGTTTGTGAATTTATTTTAAAATTAATTTTAGTCATAATATTACATTATTTGTTAATTGTCCCAGAATAACTGCAAATGTACTGTGTAATAAAAATATTAGTCTTCAATATTAAGACAAAAATATTTAAAATCAAAAGGGTAAAAATTTCATAATAATACATCTGAATATTGCATTCTTATTGTGAGTGCATATTTAGCAAAAACGTAATTTTTGAATTATACAATATCATTTACAATGAATGAATGAATGAGAATAACCAAAAAAATTAAAAAATAAGAATATTATGAACAAATTAAAATTTTTTCATAATATTTATAAAAATTTATGAACTGGTGGTGATTTTTGTAAAAAAAAAATTCAAAATAGTAGATAACCTTGCAACAGAACAATTATTATTTCATTTTATAGTAATATATTGCTTTTAAACATATTAAACGAAAATTAAAATCGAATTGGTAGAAATTTTTCAGAAATACATTGTAAAGCATTTGCAATTGCATTACGAGCGTATTTTTAAATAAACAATTTACTATTGAATTATTGAATTTAAAGAGAAATTGGAAATTGGAAAAAATAACAATGAAAAAGACTAAGCAAAATATATCCCATTCTATATTTTTCTCTTGCGTCGGAATAATCTAATATTTTCACTTAGAAGGCTACACAGAAAAAAGTCACCAATCACCAAAATAATGCATTCAATTAAAAATTGTTTAAAGTTGCACCTCTCACCAAAACGATTACATCAGTTACTAATAACTGTAAAAAATTAAAAATCAAACTAAAAAAATTTTTAAATCAATCATGTGAATGATTTTTATTACTTAAAAATTTACATAAGAAAAAAATCTAACTTGAATTTTATTTTTACTATTTCTTATATTTTATTTTTGCTTGAATATATTAATTAAATTTTGATTTTAAATGAAGCAACTTTGTCAATTGGAAAATATAAACTAATAACTTTTTCTGTGTAAACAAAAAATGTATTTATTTATTTATTTTTAAATTTAAAAATATATTTTTTAATTAGTTAAAGATTCCGGTGGAGGAATTAATTATCTTTAAAAGGAAGTATATCGGTATATATAATCTTCTCAAGTGTGATCACAACTTAAAAAAAAACACTAAGGAAGGCCTATTTCACGTGTCATTTGCCATATTTTCGTAGCAAAAAATATATTTCTCAAAATTATGTATCTCTGCTCCTAGATCGAATTCTAATTTTACTAGTCCTAACCTACTTCCACTCTTCCGTTGATCCAGTTCATGCCAATTCCATTACACATGGAGTACAATTATTCTGATTATTAATGGGTTTTAACAGATGTTTTTTGAGAACAAATGCTTAACAACAAGTTCTGTATTACTTATACATCACTTCTTTGAACAAATTGCTAAATGACTTCGTAGAACTGTTAAAAAAAAAAACTTAAAAAAAATTCAAAGAATTTAGTGGCTTTTAGAAAATGCCTCATTAGAATGAAATCATTTTCTAATGCTCCTAGTTCTAGTGCTAGTTCTGAACGTGGGTACCTGCCTTGTCGGCCTAAAATGCCAACCAACGCCCCCATATGCTGTTACACATGCAGGTTGCAATCTAATAACTCGCTTTCTGGCCAAGATTACTTACCCTTGCTTTGGGGTCGGAGCTGCCCTCTCCTGATCACGCTTGTGATCGTATTACTGCATAGCAGTCACCACATGAAACCACAACCACCACGTAACCAACTATCAAGAGCCTCACCAATAACCAGCCAAGAGCCAGTGACGTTTGATGTGGCCGCTGGTTCCCGTGGCACCTACTTTTATGTCCTAGGTAAAACCTCGAACCTGCGTTCTTCCAGATTCAGAACCAGAAAATTCTTAGGTACTGGTTCACCCTATCTATTTCCTGCCTAACTTATCACAACTCTAAGACAAAGTAGGAAATCTTAGAGCGTAGAGAGACAGGAATTTATGCTACCAAGTATGAGCTATACATCAGGGAAGAGATTTTTTCCAAGAAGACAAACCGCCGTGGCGGATAGAGTTATTACAGTAAAATTACTTTAGAATGGTACATTAAATATAATGTTAAATTTGTTCCAGAAAATACCAACCCTCCAAACTGATCAGAACTTAGAACTTAGAAAGATATAAGGGAATTACAAATTTTAAACTCAAGTGGACAGCTGGTTCCAAAAGAGTTACGCAAAGTAGAAGAATTAAGAAAGAAATTAATAATTAATAAAGGGTGTTTCAAAGAAAATAAAAAAAATTCTTGTCTAATAATTAATTTAACCTTTATTGTAACACGTAATAAATCTATGGAAAAAAAACCAAAAATATATTGTTTCATTCATAATTGTAGCTCATTCCAGTCAATGTTATATCGATATTTGTGTGCTATGTTTTATTCTATGTTTTATTCTTATGTTTTGATATAATACTTTGCTTCAAAGCTCCTTTTACCATAACCCGACTTTATAAAACACAACAAATATAATTTTTAAACACACAAATAACATGATTGCCATTGTTAAAATTGAAACCCACTTAAAAAACAATTTTATTTAAAAATACACACAAAATAAAATAAAAAAATTTTACTAAAAGTCAAAGACTTTAAAACGACCCACTTGCCAATTTTGTTTGGAATTAAGGCAAAAAAATACAAAGGCTTGAACTTTACATTGAAAATTAACACAAGATGGAAAAAAACAACCTTGACTTTTATTATTTTAACTACAGAGCAGCAAGAAATACAATTATATAATGTTAAATTCTTTTTTTTTTAAGAAAATTATTTAGAGGTTTTAAAGTTTATAAATATCAGGAATATAATTGCCAACTTTATATTAAAACTTAATTACAAATAGAACTGGCTTATTTTATATATAACCAGGAAATTGTTATAGCATATATGCGGGATAATGAGGGCAAAAAAACAGTTGGATTTGCTTAAAGGAAATTAATAAATTTTTTTTTATATTTATTCTAAATGTTATTTCTGCTTAATTTGTAAAAAAATATATACCATTTAAAAAAAAAACATTAAATTAATTTCAATATAATACAAATAATTTCCCTTTTTGGAAAATTAGAGAAATAAATTTTAGAAAAAATACTGTTTTATTTTTAAATTTCACCATTATATTAATTAAATTTACAAATACGTATAAACAAAATAATTTACGTCATTTTGTTAAATTCAGCTTTGTTTTCAAAACAGTATTAGTCACTTCTTTAATTTTATTCATCTTTCTACAGGCCACCAAACCTTTTGGCTTAAACAGACTCTTTGTCTGTCTATTTTAGGTTAAAACAAGTTTTTTTCTTCAAATTTGTTTTGGCTTTTTTATATTTTATTTATTATCTAGAAACTTTAGCTTAAAACTTTTTTTGCGAAAGAAAGAGAAAAAAAATCTTAAAATAAACTTTATAAACTTTTGGCCTTTTTTTTGTTGTTTCTTTCGTTTCAATAAATGACACTTTAATATGACGGAAATCATAAGGTTGATTTGTTGATTCAAGAGATTTTAATTTTTACTCTGTATGATGTCTCAACGCCTTTGTTGAATATTTTTATTTCTTTATTAATTTGTTTATGGTATTTTTATTTTAACACGTGCGAAAATTTGTATTATAAAATTGCACGAAAATTGCAATTAAAATTTTTGGGGGAACTATAAATATTGAATTTTCAACCGGAAAATGTATTAAATAATATTGTTGATATAAATAAATAATTTTACTTAAAATTTGAAAATTAGCAAAATTATTTCATTTCTTTTTTTTCAAATCTTCAAAATTTTAATTGTTAAGAACCGTGTACGATGATTTTGTTGTATATATAAATATAAAAATTAATATTAATTTAATTGTTTAAAATCATATAATTCTTTACACATATTTTCTGTCATAAAAGGAGTTATAGGCACTTTTTGCTACAAGTCAAATAATTCAAAATTTTGTTATGTTCTCAGAAATTTGTTTTGTGCTTTTGATATCTGAGGGTCTTAAAAATATTTGCCAGTTTTAAAAAATAAAAATCTTCCAAAAGTAAACATTTTCAAAAAAAAAATAAAAAAAAAATAAAAAAATAAAATAAATAAACAAATAAATAAACAAATAAATAAAGAAAGAAATAAATATTAAATACTACACGCAGATAAAAAAATATAGTTGTAGTGACCATAATCTAAGAACAGTTTGTAATATATGTTCACAGCTAAAAATATATATGATTACAAATAACAATTGTTATGATACCATTTCATCATATTGTGTCCGATTTTATGGTTCGTTTTTTCATGTTATGATTCAAAATTTTTATATTATTACACCATATCACTACATTATTATCCCATTCTATCATATAAAATGGAACACCCATTTTATCATATTATTAACCCAGTTTATCATATATTAAAATAAAACACATTAATTGAAAGTTATTTGTATAAATTGTTTATTGAGTCATATATTGTACCACCATATATTGTGCAAGATAATACAAGATATTTTGTATTAACTAGTAATTAATCAATATCTTATATTGCTTGAATCACACTAAATATTACAAAACCTTGTCTACTTATTAATTCATTAATGAGAATTATAATGAAGATGGAAAACAAATATATTCAAAAACAAACAAGTTATGGATTTTCCAACCATATTTGTAAATACCATATTTATTTGTAACATTTTACTGTTATGGGAATAATATTATTAATATGGCTTGAAAATAAAATATGGTTTAAAAACAAGGTAAAAGATTCATAATATATAATGGTTGTAGAAATAATGATATTTTTTTATATTAATAAAATTTTGTTTCCGGTAGGAATATTGGAAAACATAAAATTTTTGTAGTCAACTATATGAAAATTTGGATTGAATGTAAACGCTGAATGATAAAACTGAAACAAAAAGATTGTTATCGTTAATACAGTATTATTAAAATTAATGAATATTAACAATGAGAACATAATATTGTCGAAGTGATAATGCCGTAACCATATTTTTTCTCTGCGTGTAAAAAACTGAGTTAAAAAAGATCTTTCGAAGACCACTAGAGCAAAATTTGTTAAAAATTAAACCCCTTATTCACAAACAACTTTTAATTTAAAAATGCCTTTTAAAACAAATTTTCCATACAAATTTTGTCTATAAAATATATTTTAAATTTAAAATTTGTTTGTGAATATGGAGGTTAATTTTCGGAAATATCATTTATTTGGGTTCATTTTCTATATGTACAATATGAGCTATAAAGAATATGTCCAAATATCCTCAAAATTTTACAAGAACAATACGTGAATTTCACTTATCTGGAGAGAAGAAGGAGATTATTATCTTCATTTTCCATATAGTCAATATGTTCAAAAAGTAGGGTTATGTCCCAGTATTCTCGAAATACCTCAGAGACTTCGAGAGTCTAATTTATTCAAAATTGAATTTTCAAAATATTTTTAAAAAATTTCACAAAATACAATTGAGAAATTTCACTTATAAGTGTTTGTGCTTGACTTCATATTCCACATGCTTATGGCGAGAATGTCTGACAACGCTTCATTTGACCACTGTGACAAAATTCATGATAGAACTTTGAAAAGCCTTATATTCACAACGATGAATTTTTGAAAATTTTAAAACAATTACAACTCCAAAAATTCCACTTATATTCACGTAGAGTATTGACTTTTAGCATCATGCTCCGTATGATGAGAATACATGAAAAATATGATGCATATGACCACAGTGATCAAAATTCTTGGCAAAACTCTGAAATCATTATACTCACAAAGTTGAATTTGAGAAATTATTAAATATACTCGCAAATACAACTCAGAAATTCCACTTATATCCGCAGATAGTTGTTGTAAGAGCGCTTCTGTCGCTGGAAGTGGAAATATGATGCGAATGCCTGGTAAGGCACCATTTGACCACAGTGACCAAAAATCTTGACAGAACTCTGAAAGACCTTTTATTCACAAAGTTGAATTTTTTAATAAATTCACAAATGCAATTCACAATATCCATTGATAGTATTGATCCTTGTCTCTATTCTTCAAATGGTGGGAATGCATGATAATGCTTCTTTTGGACACAGTAGCCACGATTCTTATCAAAACTCTAAAATACCTTATATTCAAAAAGTTGAATTTTTGGTTTTTTTATAAATTCAAATTCCACTTATATCCACTGATAGTATTGATCCCTAACTATATACTTCATATGATGGGAATGCATGAAAATGCCACAATGGCCAAAATCCTTGACATTTTAAAAATCCTTTCAAAAATTTGCATAAATAATTCTGGGATTCCATATAGATCCCTGGATCTATTCTCCATATTGTTTCATCGACCACTTTTCTTTGCCAAAATACAATTTTTGCCATATTTTCCTTTTGTGTTTTTGTTGTCATAATTTAATAGTAAACACTTTAAAACACCAAAAATTCAATTTTGTTTTTATTACTACTCATTTGACATCATAGTACAAAAGATAAAAATTGAGTTTGTTAAACGAACTTAATAAATAAGATATATAAAAACAGGTCTTTTCCAAAAATTTTTCAATAATTTTTAATTTTTGACTGCAACAATTTTTTTAAAAAAGTTTATTATGGTAAATAGATCTGATGATGATTTAATATGAAAATAGTAAAAATTAGCCAGAATCATGTTTAAAATTGTGATACAGGAAGAAAATACACTGTCGGACAAAATAAAGTGCAGTTTCCAACTCTTGCTATTTACTTCATAATAATTGCCTTCTAAGTGCATTATGGGATACTTTTTTGTTGTCTAGGTATTTATCGTCTTTTATTGTTTAATTTAATAAACAAACGAAGTTTCTGAAATATTTGCATTTCGTGTTTGGGGTAAAAGTGCTGTATTGATTACAGATTTTGTGCAACAAAATAAAGTGACACTTTACTATTTTTTTTTTTTTTTTTTTTTTTTTAATTTGACTTCCAATTTTCAAAAATAAAAGATAGATGCTTTAGAAATGCCCAATTTTAATATTCATCTCATTAAATTCTATTCAAATCATTATTACATTTGAAAGATAAGCATAGATTCGTCCATATTATTGTGAATTCTTTTATCAGAGATTTCTTGATTTCAGATTGGGAGAATGAAGTGAAATTCAGGATTAAAAAAACATTTCGTTATGCAAAATAACAAATTTGAATAAAAATTATAAGAAACTAAGTTCCAGAAACCGTAATACCACGAAGTAAAATGGTAACGATATCGCGATTCTCGCCAAAAAAAAAAGAATGAGATTCATCATCCAAAGAAATAAACAAAGATGTAATTATAACTATTTCTACTCTTGCTGTCAAGAGAAAGCTCAAACGTATGAGTTTTAAAAGTACCTATTCCAAACAAAAATAACCTCTACATGAAGCTTATATAATAATGCGACACATTAAATAAAAATAATCGCTAAGGTCCCAGAATCCATCTAAAATAAAGTTATTTGGATGAATAAAGCAAAATGTTATTACAAAAATTATAAAAACTGAAAAGCTATAAAAATTTTTACTTCTTATAATAGCAGCTCGTATTAGTAGCAATTTCTTAGAATTGGTACTTTTGAACTTTACCTGGACAGTTAGTTTCCTTCATCTATCCGCTTACGTAAATAAATTGTTTAATTGCAATATCGTTACGATTTTTCTTCGTAGTCTTAGGGTTTCTCACCTCTCAATTTCTTCTTCTTCTTTTCATTGGAAATAGTTATTTTGTACGACGAAATGATTCTTTTAGCCTCAGATTCTAAAACTTTGGATTTTAAAGATAAATATATTAATTTCACTTCATTTTCCCGATCTGGAATTAAGAAATCTTTTTCACAATATAATTAATTTTGAAATGAAATAACATTTCAAATAAATTGTAATAAATAGCATTTAATGAATTAAATATTAAAATTAATATTAAAATTGAGCATTTTTAAAATATCTTTCTTCCGTTTTGTAACAAAAAATTGGAAAATTGGAAGCCACATACAAAGAATCTCTTTATTTTGTTGCACAAAATCTGCAACCAACACAGCACTTTTACCCCAAACACGAAATGCAAATATTTCAAAAACTTCGTTTGTTTATTAAATTAAACAACAAAAGACGATAAATACCTAGACAACAAAAAACTAGTCCATAATGCACCTAGAAGGCAAATATTATGAAGCAAATAGCAAGGATTGGAAACTGCACTTTATTTTGTCCGACTGTGTATTTTCTTTCTGTATCAAAATAATTGCTGCCAAAGGTAAATTCCGGGCTTTGGGTTTAGTTATAAGTAAAATATATCCAAACTCCCTTTGGAATGACTTTTTAACCAAAATGCCAAAACTGTGCTTATGATGCATAAAAAGTGCAAAATGAATTAATGGTTTGTAAAACCTTAAATTGCTTTGCATCCAGGACATATTTAAAAAAAGAAAAAAACATTTCACTTTGATAATATAGGCCAACAAAACTGATCAACGAAACCATAGTGCAATGCACAGTGGCCAAAATAATTGAACAAGTTATGAAATGCTATATAATTACAGTTAAATTTTGAAAATTCTTAAAAAAATCTTAAAAAATAAAATTGGAGGAGTAGCTTAGAAATATAAAAATCTAAAAACATTATCAAAAGTATTTAATTGACAATAAGATACTTGATTTACATTTTAAGTTTCATCTATCTTTATCAAATTGTATGTATAATTTTCTCTTAACTATTATTTATTCAAAATACCTTATAACAAAAATAAAATTTTCCAAAAATTCTAAAGTTATGACGCATTTTGTTTTTATTTCAAAAAAAATTTTTTTCTTCTTTTTTTCTTATGTTCTTAATTTGTGTTGTGTATATTTATTGTGACCATGGGAATGATGGCGTATTGCTGACTGTTAATATCGCTTTTAACACCCACATTTACTGGACAACATAATTTTTACTTAACTTAAATAGGAATTTTACATACTAACTGGCGTAGGAGTATATAATTTATAACATGCATATTGTTATTATTTGTTATTGTTAAAAAGGATATTTTTATTTATGTTTGTAGTTTTGTTTTTCTTACGAATGAGAGTTCCGAACTGCTTATTTATGTTAAAAAAAGGATGTTCTCACATGCCATCAAGAGTACACGATTTAATATGCATATGTAAAATATTTATGATTTTTTTTTAGTTAAAAAGAAAAAGGTAGACTAAAATTAAAAAAAAATCAATAGGAATATTTAAATCAGAAAAAACATATGGACAAGTAAAGGAATCTTTGCTAAAATCAATAATATTTCTGTAAAATTTCCATACTTTAGTAATAATGTAGATATAGAGAAATTCTTTAGTAAGTTATAAAATTGCTGCGCATTTGAAAAAGTATACATTTCTTGTTTAGTGTAAATCTATATGTAGGAATATTGCACAAATTTTCTTTGTTTCAATTTCACAAAAAAAAACAAGCAATAGAAAGCAACAAAATGAAATATAAAAAATTTATTTCATATAAACACTTACTTACTCAACCTAAACACTAACAGACAATTCCATGAATGCAGACACAAACAAATCTGTGGCCAAAAGGAAAAACTACATAACTGAAGTTATGTCGTTTTCCATTTTTTTTAATTTTTAGAATTGTTATATTTCATTTCAAGTTTTATTACATACATATTGTATAATTTTTTTACAAAAATCAGTCCATTACTTTAGGAGATAGTGATCTGCTTAACAACATAATTTGTTTTCGATTTCGATTTTACTTTTTATTGAAATGTAAAAATTGTATAACATAACATAAGCTTAACATATGCTTTTTTTCATATTTCCTATATTAAAATTCATGATTGAATTTAATGTACTTATTTGAAATATATGGTTTTTTAAGATATAAATTTTATTTTCATAGAATTTTGGAAATTAAATTAGTATATAATTCAACATATTCAAGATATATTTTAAATTTCCAATTTGAAAAAAAATGTATAACAACAGATATTTTAAATATCTAAATAAAATAAAATATTAATTTTATAAAGGAAAAAAATAACACTATTACTTTTTTGTTATATGTTTTGATATACCAAATAGAATTTCGCACGAATTGCGAATATATTTACAAGGTAGATAATTCAATTCAATTTAAAACCTAAAAAAGGTTCTCCTGAAAAGTAATAAAAATCAATTATGTTGTTTTTTTTTTTTTGGACTTTTTGCCACAAAAATTAAGATAACAGAAAGCAATATGAAATAAAACATTATTTATCGTATTTATATTTATATATATATATATATATATTTTTTTTTTTTTTTTGGGTTATTTGATTTATATTTCACACCTTTGCTAAAAAAGAAAACAATAATAATAAATTTGTTAGAATTATCAAAAATAAACATAAATTGGTATAATTGATGGAGCGACTAACACCACCTTTGTTTGAATTTTAATTCAAACAAATTGAATTTTCAAAATTTTATTCAATGTTATTGCAAATATTTTATTTATTTATTATTTTTATAAAAAAATAAATTCTTTTTCTTTTCAACAAGGTTTCCTTGAACAACTCACCATATTTGGTAAAGATTTCCTAATTTGATGAATAGCACAAGTTTTAATTAGAATTAAATGTAACTACAACTTACTATTCTCTTTAATACTATACACCTAAAATGGTATTTCCGCTAGAGAGATAAATGTATGAAAGCAAATACTACAAATAATAATGTTGTAATTTGTAATAAAATAAAATTTATAGCAGAAAGAATAGTTAAGTGTAATATGGAGGAAATAAACAATAAATTAAATAATTTGTTAGAACAAATTTATATTTTAATATTTATTAAATAAAAAAATAAATATAATAATAAAATAAATAAATTAAAAAGCAAGGATGAGTAAAAAGTTTGATATTTAAAGGCTAATTTTGTAAAACACTTCGCTTCACTTTGAAAAAATTTGTATATAAATTGTTTTTCTTGTTGAAAAAATTTGTATGGAAAAATTTTCAAAATGAAGTGAAGCGATTTAAAAAAGTTTTTATGAAAGCGAAAGAAGTAACAAAAATATTAAATAAGCCAGCTTAATCAAACTAAAAACGATTCTAAACTAGTAGGCGGAAATTTTGCAGCTAAGCTTATCTGAAGGTAAACCTTAGTTTTTTTAATGTATCACATAGTACATAAGGCCGGCTTAAATCAGCAGATAATAACTCTTCTTCATCTCAATGCATGAATAAATTAAATTTTCGACGCAATAGCCACTATAGAAAAATCTGGCATAACCCTGATTTCGGAAAGAACAGGGCAATATATACCAATAAATTTTACCTCTTCTTATTGTGACGTCTTTGTATGAATTACAAGAAAGAAATCCCCAGTCAGGATGGACTCTAGATTCACTTTAGATAGAAAAAATGCACCAATGGTACTGAAACCGTATGCTCGATCTCGTTTAAATTTAGCTTGTTTTCTATTAAATAAAAACCAAAGTAAAAAAATGTGAATATTGAAAACTTTAGAAAATTATAAATTAAAATCAAACTTTCGTAAATTTTATGTTAAAATTTTATGCCATTTTGTATTTCTTCCAAAATTTTAGAAATTATTTTTTTTTTTTTTTAATTTCGAAAATCTAAACAGAAAAATATAAAAAAATTCCAATTTAATTTTAAAAGCAACCAGAAAAATAATTCGAATATTGAATTCATATATATATATATATATATATATATATTTATTTATTTATTTATTTGTTTATTTTAAATTTGAAAATTTTAACATATTAAAAAGCAATTAAAATTACATTTGTAATAACTTCGAAAATTCGATATTTCAAAACTCATTTATAATTTCGCTTATACTTTCACCAAATGATGGCAAAATGCTAAAATTAGCAACATTTATTAAATATTTTTATTATTGATTTCATAAAAAAAACAATTTTGAAATTCGAATTTAATTTTTAAAATTAATTATCAAAATATAACAAAAACTAATGAAATATAACACAAACTAATGAAATAAAATTCTAACTTAATTTCGATATTTTAAACCTCAAAACTTTAACAAATAAATGTAAAATATAAAACATTGCGTTAAATATTTTTATTATTCAATCCATATAAAAACAAAATTTTTCAATTTTAATTTAATTTTAAACACGATTTAAGTATGAAATTTCGTATATAAATTTATCAAATAAAGCAAATAAAACATTATATTTTTAAATTCAAAAATATAGAAAAACAAAAGATTTAGATGTTAAGCCCTTTGAATGTTATTTTAAATGTTTTGGAAAACACAAAATTTATTTCGAAATAAAAAAAAATAAAATTTAATACAAAATTTTCAATTTCTAGATTTTTTTTGGAGAAAATATTTAAAATTTAGTAAATTTCAAAAATGTTAAATAAATTTCAATATAAAAAAGTTTAAAGGTTTTCATTGATTTTCAATTTTGAAAATCGAAATTTTTTAAAATTCTCCCATTTAAAAATCTATTAAAAATATATTTTATTCATTTTTGATAACTCAAAGTTAATTTTGATATAATAAATTAAATTCTGTTCATGTTTTCAAAATTCAACGATCAATATTAAATTTTATAGTATTGAAAGCAGCTAATAAATTTAAATTTATTGTAAGAACAACATTTTTAACAACAAATAAATTTGAAGTTATTTATTGTTTGCAATTTAAAATTAAAATATATTTAATTATTTTCGAGAATTAAAAATTCTTTTAGATAAAATAAAAATGTTTTGTTTAACACCTAATTTTATTAAATTTGACAAATTTTCATAGATTTCTCTTATTTGAAACAGATTTAAAAAAAATATTTTATTGATTTATGAAAATTTGTAATTAATTTTGATATAAAAAATGTTATTAATGATTTCAAATTCGATAATCATTTTAAAATTCAATGGAATTCGAAAATTCAAATAGATTAAATGTTGCATGTTAAGTTCTTCTATTTGAAAACGGATATTTTATATATCTTTTTTAATTTAAAAATATACAATTATATAATTTACATGGAAAGAATTTAAATAAAGAATAAGTAAAAAAGATATAGTTTTTCAACCCCAACCATATGATACCCCACACCATTGGGTATGACAAAATTTGTGAAGGGGTCTTATATTAGACATGTGGACAATTGTGGACTGATATTTTTATTTAGTGTAAAATAAAATATACGAATATTACGTTAATACTAACATTTAAATGAATTTTTGCACTTTAAGGTGACTCCCGAAAGTGGGCTTATATGGGAGCAATGGTAAATTATGGAGCGATCCTCATAAAATTTGACAATGTTGTTTCTACTTATATAAAACTTATTTGTGTAGAATATAAACTTGATACTAACATGTGTATGTGATTTATGCACGTTAAAGTGATTTTCGGAATAGGGTTTTATATGGTCAATTATGGACCGATTTTCATGAAGCAATTTGGCACAAAGATTAACATTAAAATATTGCTATATTTAAGGCATTTATGATCGTTAAACCCCTATTCCGGAGGACATTTGTATGGGGGCTAGGTGAAATAATGGACCGATCATAACCAATTTCAATAGGATTCGTCCTTGTATCATGGAAGTCCTACATGCCAAATTTCATGGACAGCCAGCCAGCCAGACGTTAGATCGACTCAAAAAGTGATTCTGCATCGATTAGAATACTTTAAGGTGGGTGTTGAATGATTTTTTCTGTGCGTTACAAACATCAGCACAAACGCATGATACCCAACCACCTATGGTGGTGTGGGGTATAATTATATATAATTCATATTAAAAAAAATCGAAATAAAAATCATTTAAAATTGAATTTTATTATATTTCCATAATTCGAAATTATTAATAAATTAATTTTTTTTTTATTCATAATTTAAAAATTCCGATCAAATATTAATAGTATTCGAAACTTTTTAATTAATTTCGGAATTAAAAATTTGAAATCTTGAAAATTTACACATTTAAAACTACATTAAATTAGTTTTTTAAATTCGAAATTCATATTGATTTTCAAAAACATATATTATTTTCTTTTTTATAATATTACATATATTGTGTGTAAATTCTATAATTTTTAGAATATATTTTAGAATATTTTATGCATTTAAAAAAATAAAATTTCTTTTCGTAATTATAAAATTTTAAAATCAAAATTTTACATTTAATTTTTTATAACTTCTCAATTTTCAAGATTTTATATTGAAAACATATCAAAATTCGTATTTGTATAAAAAAATCTTAATTTTAAATTTCGAATTCAAAGTTACAATTTTTAATATGTAAATAAAAAATAATATTTTTAATAGAAATTTGTGTATACAAAATTATTTTGAAATTTTTAAAATTTTAAAGTTTTAAAGCAAAAAATATTTCAAAATTTTTTTTTTTTTTTATTTATTATTTTTTTTTTTTATTTATTTATTTTAATTTATTTTCCGAATTAGATTTTTTTCATAAATTCAATTTTTTAAAACACAACAGTAGCATTTGTTATTCTTATCATTTTCGATAATTTTTTGATTGATTTTCTTTTTCCACAAGTGGAAAATACTAAAATCGTAATTTTTATTTTTTAATCAAAAAATAACTTTCATAAACTTAATTAAAAAATTTAAATATTACAGATTTTTTACCCAAAACGAATTTACAATACCAATATTCGAAATTTATTGTTTTCGAAAATTATCATTTGTTATTTTGTTTTCTTTGTTTTTCAATTCGAAAATCCTGAATACTTTATATTTATTATATTTTATAAATAAGTATTCGAAAATTCAAACTTAAATCCAAACTTAACAAATTTAAAAAAGAAAGGTAAAAATATCTTTTATACTTAAATTTTTTACAAATTTAATTTGGAAAAAATAAAATTTTCAAATTTGAACATCCAAGTTTTAAGGATTTTATATTTAGAACTTACTTAAAAATTTAATTTGAAAATCAAAAATAATTTCCGAATAAAATTTATTAATAAATTTTTCGAAATTTTAAAATTCGAAATTCAGATTAAAGAAATTTTAAAAAGAAATAGCGAATTTAAAATAATATTTTCTTTTTAATAATTTTTGATCGATTATTAAAGCGATATAGAAAGTTTCATTCAAGATTATTTTAAACGCTTATTCAAATATAAATTTTATATATTGTCGTTGAGCGATATGTTTTATTTAAATAATAAATTCTTATTTTTTTTTTTTCATTCATTATTTATGTTTGATTGCCAAATACAAACTATTTTTTTTTTTTTTTTTTTTTTTTTTGAAGCGTAATTTACGCAAATAAATAAACTAAAAATAGCATAAAATTTATTAATAGAATTTGGCAGAGAAAAAACCCACTAAAAATTTCATAAGTCAAACTCGTCTAACAGATAAAATAGAAAAAATCAATTGAATTAAACCAATATCGTTTCAATATTATAAATTGAAATGCATTTAAATTCAATTTCTAATCGAAACTTATTGTTATATTATTGTTCTTAAAAAGCCCTTGAAAATAATATTTGTAAACTTCCCCTTATAACAAGATGAGTTATTTTAAATACTATGGCAACCTGTAGAGCAAAACATTTATACTTAACAAGTACTTTTTTGTTTAAGTCAGATTATAGGTGGTTGTTATTAATATTTGTTGCTAAATTTACAATTTAGTATTTATTTACCGTTTTAACAACAGCAAAATAAGTAAAAAAAAACAATAGCATGTATTTATAAAAGGATTTAACATAAAAGAAATTAAATAAAAAACTATAGTTCTCTGTACACAGAGAATTTAAAATAACATGCATACAGTATGTCAAGAATTATTTTTACATTAAAAAAAACAAGATATCTTCATAGTTTGGCTTTAAAAAGTATATAATTTTCAGTTAATATATTTTTTAATTGAAATAACACAAAGAAAAATAGCATGTAAACATTGAAACTAGAACAAATCAAGATTACCGGAACTGTTGATTTTTTAACAATTTTTTTTTTTTACAAAAACACTATTTTTGGTTAAAAAAAAGTTACATAAAAATTTTTTCCGCTCTCTGTTAGTATTCGAGTCATAGGTACTTTAATTTATTATGTAAGAATGCAATGTTCTCCTTTTTCTCTTAATGAAAATGAACAATATAAGTATAATTGGAAAGGTTTTGAGAAGGCCTTTCTTCTCAAAACCTTTCTTTTAATGATGCACCACATCATTAACCCATGGTGAGACAATATTATATTTTATTACTTTTTATTTTGACTTTTTTACAAAAGTACCATTATCTCAAAAATATATCGATATAACGGTACTCTCCTATACATCAAATCATCAAATCACTTTAAAAATTAATATTTAGAAAAATTAATCGATTTTTACTCGTAATATGTTTCCAACGAAACCCATATTCTACATTTTCATTAAAGGAATAAGGAGAGTAAGGAGAAAATTTCATTCTTACTAAAGTACCTATAACTCGAAAACTAAGAGCGGGCGGGCAAAAAAATTTACATTACTTTAATCACGAATTAAAATTCTACTGAATCATTATCATAATTATTTAAAAATCAAGTGTACTGGTAATCTTGATTTATGCCTAATCATTTTTTGTTAATTGTAAAAATAATTTCTTGACATACTGTTATATTTCTTCTTTTTTTTTTTTTTTTTTTTTTTTTTAAGGTTGTATTTCAAAAATAACTGCTTTTTAGAAATACGAATATAAACATATGTATGCTCGGTACGCTGACGAAAATTCCTATGTGTAATTTTCCAAAATTTCTTTTTATTTGACCATCCGAAAGCTTATTGATCGTCAATTTTCAATTTTAATCTATTACCGGATATTTGGATTAATTCCATATTTATAATAACGGGTAGCATATAATTTTGTATGACTTTCATACAAAAAATAAATTTACTTTTTGCCCTTCTGAAAAGTTTTTCAAAAACAGATAGTACTTTTCGTCAACGCACCGACGATAAGTATGTATGTAGAAAGTTATAAAAAACATAAATACATAATAAAGTCAAATAAAAAAAAAAAAACAAACATGAAACAGAACGATTATATAAAAAAGGAAAAGTAAAAAAAGAAAACCCGAAGAAAAAACAACAAAAACTAAAAAAGCAACATTATTATTGTTTTTTATTCTTTTTATACCCCAATTCTCCAATTTCCAATTGGATTTTATTCTCATTAAATTTAACAGATTTTGTCCTTTTCTTATTATTCTATTGCACTTACGTTGCATTGTCCTTGGGTACAATGGTTTCGCTGGTATTATTTACAACTTCAAATGGTTCCATTTCCATTTCAGAGCTTGATGATGACTCGTTATCACTATCACTGCTTAAAACAATGACGTCTTCCATGAAATTTATTAAAATTTTATGTTAATTTGAATTATTATTAAAAAATACACGAAGACAAGGACAAACACTCAAAGATTTGTTTAAGCAAATTTCTTATTTGTTACAAATAGCTTCTTTCTTCGTTAAGCCCACTAAAGACAAAATCTCACAATTTTAATAAATTTTTATTAGAACTTTTCACAAAAAAAGAAAGAAAATAATAAACTAATCAAAATTTAATCACGTTTTTTAGTTTAATATAATTGAAAGAAAAAATCTATTCTCCAGCCAGAATTTTTTGTTGTTGTTCACAAAACTTTTTTGTCGTTTTTCTTTCAACTCACATACAAAGCTGTGTCTGTTTAATGAATTTTGTTTTGTGAAATTTTTCTTTAGTGGCTGTATTGCGTTTTTATTTAGTTAAAAATTCTTAAGCACGTTTTTTTTATTACCCCGTTTATTTAAATTTATATACTTTTTTGTGCAATTAAACAAAAAAATTAAATAAAAAGTCGCACGAAGTCCGATGATAGCCAAATAAACGTGAAACGCTTTAACTTCGTTAAGCGAAATTGTATAAAATGAGCAAGAATGAAAAAAATTGTGGAGATTTTTTAAAGAAGGTTAAGCAGCAGGGTTGTATTTTTATGTATTTATTATCTGAGAGTTGTAAAAAAGAGTATTGAAATGAAATGCGGTATAAAACAAATGTAGTAAGTATTGATATTTTACACTGTTTCTTCAACTATTCAATTTAATTACATTTAACGTGTTTATATTAAACAAATTTATTAGAAAAAAAATATATATATATATAATAAATTAAAATAAAATTAATATCTCCGCCTTTTTTTTAATAAATTTTATTTCGTTTTGAAATTTATCGTATCGCTTTTTAAAACAAAATTATTGGAATACAACAGAAATTTTCATTTTAACGGATGCATTTGAATATAAAAAATATACGAAATAATAATGTTTCCTTTTTTCAAATTCGTAAAACCATAAATATAATTTACGAACAAAGTATTGATTTTAAAACAAAGTACGAAAACTGTTTTTTATCTTGCATATTTATTATGCTTATGAACTCCTCGAGGCAATTATGCGATTAAATGAAAACCCCTAATATTCTATCACTGAACCAAAACTTCGAATTTAAGTTACTTTTTTCTAGAAATAATATTAATATTTGGTCTGAAATCAAAATTTACACTAAAATTTCAGTAGAATTTTTATAACATTGAAATTTTGCTATCATATGGATAAATGGATAATGGAATTTAAAACTTCTCTGTACCGAAAAAATGTGTTTCCAACATTGTGTTTTGTCATTAAAATAGTAAATAACTCAAATATATATATTTTTTAATCTCAGCTTAGCTTTAAATAAAAGCAGTTTTGAAAATTTACCCTACAGTCGCAAAGCAGCTCTGCGTAGGTGAGCATTTATAGCGTCATTGACATTATCGTTTAAGGGCGATCAGGATGTACTTAGTTTTTTTGCCATGCAATTATTTTTAATCTTAAACTGTCGTCGCATGGTGGAGACCATTAATACTCAATCGTTTTTAACTTTTCGTCGTTACATGATAGAGAGCATTAATACTCAAGATTGATATGAGATTCATGGAGTCCCCTTCCTTTACGAAGTTATAGGTCGTTTTTGGAAAATACCGGAATCTTTTGCGCAATATTTTTGTTTATTTGTTGTTGATTGTTAATTTCGCATATATTGGATACGTGTGTGTGATAACCAGGCAATTTGAATTCTGTTTGCATCGCCATTAAACCTAAATTCCCCAAAAAAAAAAAAAATTGTCAAAACTTGAAAGTGACTTGTTTAGTGACCGTTGCCGAAAAAGTCTAGGTGGTTTTTATTTTCACATGTATAAAAATGTTATTTTCATCCTAAAAAAAAAACTAATTAAAGTATATTTTGAAAAATAAATAAAATTAGAATGATGTCAACTTTTTAGCGAAATAATATTTTTAATGAAATAATATATATGATTCTTAATGTCTTAAAATATGAAATATAAAATTTTCAATTTTAAATTTGAATTTTGAAATATTATTGATGCTTAATCTAAAAAAGCTTCAGTATTAATAATATTCAAAATAAAAATGTTCCTTTTTCTGAAAACTTTAAATGTTCTCTTTTTGTTTTGAAAATGTTTACTTTTTTGGAAAATGTTTTTTTTTTTTTTTAAATGGTACTTTTTATATATATATTTTTTTTATTTTTTTTCTTTGTTCAAGTTTTATCACGAATTACAGGTATATAAGGACAAGTTGTCATGCAAATATGAATAAATACTATATTTGAAATTATCATCAACTTATTATTTTATTTCATAATTTTCCTTATATAAAAATAAAGAAAGCATTAGTATTATTATATTCAAAATAAAAAGGAATTCCTTTTTTTAAAACTTTAAATCGTTCTTTCTTGTTTTAAAAAATACAAATTTTTTCGAAAATTGCTATTTTTATTAATTACCTTTTGCAATTTTTAGTCAAAAATTATAGTCAATACAATTTCGATTCTAAATTTTTAAAAGCGATTTTAAAAATAGCGGTTTTTTTCTGAAAAAACCACTTTGCGAATTTAAGTTTTTTATTGTTACCTGGTTTTGTTTGAAAAATTCTACTTGTTTTTGAGAGCGAATACTTCTATTTTTTTTTTATTTTTTTTTTTTTGGAAATTGTTACTTTTTTAAATTGATTTATACTCTTCTTTGAAAATTGGAAATTGGTGCATTACAAACTTCTTTATTATCATTATTATTATTTTTTTGTTTAATTGGAGAAATTTTATATTAAAAAATGTACATTTTAAAATTGCTACTTATTTGTTATTTTTTAACGCTACTTGTAAATAATTTACTAATTTTAAAAACATTTTGAAAATTGATGATTTATTTCAAAATTAAGCAAAAAAAAAAAATGATTGAAAATTTGTACTTTTTTTGGAGCGCCTTTTTTGAAATTTGTAAATCTTTGAATCTTACTACCATATATTTAATTGGTGTGTGCTTAAAAAATACAACTTTTTTTAAAGGTGTTTTTCCTGTGTATTTTATTAATATTATTTTTATCATTCTTTGAGCAAAATAAATTGTTTTATTATATTAGAACCTTATATCGAAAATTAGTATTTTTTCAATTTGGGGTACAAAAAATATATTTTTTTAAATTAATTTAATTCTTACTAAAAAACTAATTTTATTTCAGATGAATTTTACTATTTTTGAAAATAAAAGTTGCGAAAATTTATAAAAAAAGTTTTTTTAAGTTAGTACTTTTCTTTATTTTCTTAAAGATTTTTATTTAAATTTCTTAAATTTTTCTGTAAATAATACTTTACAATATAGAAATTTATTTCTTTTTAATTTGTAGTTTTCTCGGAAAATGTATATTTTTCAGATTAAAAGAGGTGGTTTCAAAAATATTTTTCATTTGTTTTTGACAAGTTTATTCAATCTGAAAGCTGGAGAGATGCAGTAGTTTTTTCAATACATTTATTACGATACATTTTTTTCAAAATCAGAGGCCTACAAGTAACAATAGTTGCTTTAATTTTATATAAGCAATTATCAAGTCTATTATTTGTAATATTCAAATAACTGAGCAACTACTCTCAAGAATAAATTGTAAAATTTATTTTTCTCTTTTAAAGTTCTGTGGACTTTTAAAAAAACATTTTGTCGATGTAATACAATTTTCAGATTTAATAAATGAATGTCGCTTCGTTTACACTAATCGGTATTTTCTTACGACTATTAGTTTTGGAGATAAAGCTGATAAAAGGTTAACATTTCGTAGAAAATTTTGATTCTTATGCTATGTTCACATATAGAAAAGAGTCATTTTCCTAAAAAACACAAACAAATTGATTTGCTTTTTCATAAAACTTAAAGCCAAAAAACATCTCAATTCCGGTTGTTTAATTATTTAACACACAAGAAATATACTAAATTTCCATATAGGGCAGGAAATTTTAGTATTTTTAATACTACACAGAAATTTGTTGGGAAAAGAATTTATAAAAATTATCAAATAGTTTGAAAAGAAAAGATTAAAAGTTTAAAAATTTTGTTCTTTGAATTAAAAATTATTTGTGTTTGAAATTTTTATTTAAATCAAAAATTTGTGAAAATATTATTGCAAACGAAAGACAGGCCAAAAGAATGATATGTGAACAGTGATGTTTAAACTCATTATGTTTTTCAAAAAACAAGCCAAAAACTAATGTGTGTGAACATAATATTAAACGGGATATTAGCTTCTCTACTCTACGTCTAAATGAAGAGACTTTTATTTCCTAATAAAAGAAATAACGTCGGCAGAATAACGGGAACAAATTTTTATCTCCAACTTTATATTTACGGGTGGAGAACACTTACATGGGAAATTTAAATTTTAAATTGTCTTTTTTACCGAAAATTTTAACTGTTTTTCATTTTAACTACTTATTTGCCTTTTTAAAACAATGTTTATTCATTTTGCACTTTTTTTCTTGTTAAAAAGAGCAAAATATTAAAAACGAAAAATAATTTTGACAGCTTATGTTAACCTAGTGTCTACATTAGGCAAATTTTTATCAAAACAAACGTCAATATCAGTGCGAATATATACAAGGTAACCTTAGTTAAATAGTTGATTATTATTTTGGTTGTTACAGTTGTCAAACTGCATATATAAAAAACAATAATGTATCCCATATTGTTGTTAAGTTTTACGTTTGTCTTGATAAAAAAAATCTCTAATGTAGACACTATGTAAACATTATTGCTTAGCTTTTTGTAAACTTTTATTGCGAAATAGGTTTCTTATTGGTACACACGTAACATTTTAAAAAGAGAGAGATAGAATTTGACAAATGAAAACTTAAAAATGTCTACGTGTAGACTAGGGGTTAATGTAAACCTCCATAAATACAACCCTGCTATCTTTTTATTTTGACACTCTTTCTCTTTGCATGCCAGAAAGAGATCTATATATACCAATATTCCAATTGGAAAGCGGTGGCGGTTGTGACACTTGTCAAATCAGTTCAAAAGAAACGTTGAATTTTTTTCCATAGCAAGTAGAAAATTGGAGCTCAACGTAAATGGACGTCATGATTGCGTGTTTACGTTCACCGTGTTAACGCGTTCTTTTTTATCTCTCATCAGAAGAAAAATTTTGTTGTGCTTAAGTTTACACAAAATTTTCTGTAAAAATAATGACATATTTTAAATAAAAAATAATAAATTAACGAAATTATAGTAAAAATAAAAAAAGAAAAAAAAAACGGGTAACAACTGTTATAAATAAAAAACTTGAAAAAGTGATGCAAAAAATTACACGCAATAGTGTTTTTTTATATAAAGTGGGGGAAATATAAAACCTTAGAGAAAAACATAAAATTATAAATAAAAAACTAAAATTTAAGAGTAAAGAAAAAAAACAGCAAAATTGTTATTTAATCTTTACCATGAGTTGTTAATAGCTTTCTTGTTATAAATTTAAATATTTTTATAGTTTTTTTCTTCTAAAATTATTGACAAAAAAGTGTTAAATTAAGTAGAAAATTGTTTGATAAATTTAAGCTTTGAAAAGATTCAATTAAATGAAAAACATCTATAAAAAAATATAACGGAATTTGGAGTATTTTAAGTGAGAGAACAAAAATTATTAGTTGAGGTAAGTTTTATTTTTTCCACTTGTCTTATATTTTTTTTATTTAGTCACTTCTTTTATATATCTTTCCATTCTTTTATAATTCCTTGTTGTTGTTTTTGTTTTAAAAAAATCTTTGCCGAGAGGAAAAACTGTTTACGCAGGCAGTCGCTCAATTCTTGTTATTTTTTTGGTATTTTTTGTTGACAATTTTATTATTGTTTATTATGTTTTTATTTTTTAAGTTATTTTTGTGAGACGTTTTAAAGCTTTTAGTTATTATGTGTAATTCTTTCAGCATTTTTTCTTTCCATCCCACCGTGAACAACAACAACTTTCACGGTGTTAACGTAAAATTAATTGTCAATTAATTTTTATCTTGTTGTTGCTTTTATTTTGTGAGATATTTTTGCCTTCTTAATCTCTAGCTATCCATTTTTCTCTTTTGCTAACTTTTTTCATGTTTTTTATATTTCTTTTTATTGTGTATGTGTGATTCAGTGTTGCCAGGGGCAGCTTGGAAAAAGTTACAGATTTTTGTTAAAAAATTTACAATTTTTCCTAAAAAGATACATTTTCGTAATTTGAAAAAAAGATACGATATGAAAAGATCATCAAACAGTTATGACAAAAGACAAATACACATTGTCTTTTTATATTGATGAACAATAACGTCTTCATCATTATTCAGATCGAAAGCATTTTTATAATAATTGTCGGCACTTAGGATTTAGTGCTAGTGTCTTATCGAAGTGTGCGTACTGCCAATCCGTTTTTGTGATTTAAAAATATCGTTAAAATAAAATGTTATCTTTCAATTTATATAACAAACTATATTTTCTTAAGTGTAATAATTCACCTGGATCTTTTCTTATATGACGAAAACTCCACTGAATTTTCCATTACAAAAATTTTAGTTTTTACCCAGCAAAAACTTTGTTTTTCTAGTAAGTTAGCAAGTAATATTGGAGAAAAAGTTTAACTGGTTATTTTTTGCCTGTATACCTATCTACTTATTATTTTTTTGCGTTGTCCCGCAAGTAATAGGTTGTTGTAGATAACAAACAAAAACAAACAAAAGTGAGAAATATATAGTCGGTCAAGCCCTACCATATGATACCCTACACCATTGCGTATCAAAATTTGGGAAGGGGTCTTGTATGGAGTCCATGGCCATATGTGGATTCATATTTGTACTAAGCATTGTGTATATTTATGTTCCGGTAGGACATTTGTATGGGTGCTTGTCTACCAAATTTTATTAAATTATTTTCAAAATTGCGATCTGTTGTTTGATTACAGGATTTACATGGACGGATGGACGGGTATCGTTAAATAGATTCACAGTGATTCTAAGCCAGGTGGATCTTAGACCAATATTTTTAGGTGTCACAAACACCAGTGTGGTATAGGCTTTTGAAAAACTTGTTTCCCTAAAAAACTTGTAAAATTTTTTTTTATTAAAAAATGATGTGGAAAAAGAAAAATTATGATAACGAAGTCGCTTTTGCACATATCACAGAGTTAAAAAACTTTACGCCCAGCAAAAGGCCGGCTATTAGGAAAAAATTTTTATTATGCTGGAAAATTGACGAAATATTAAAAAATAGGTTAAATGAACTTGTATAGAAAATTATTTGTGTCTTTATAAACGCCAGTTCACGAGCTTTCAATTGATGTAATTGTTCCGCAAAAATCGGAATCATTTCATCCGCAATTAACAACATGTTAAGAAGTAATTTTTGAGTAAGGCGCGAAAAACTTGATACTTATTAGAAATTTAGATATATATTTGTATAACCTATTATGATATCTATGGTACAATTTTTACACACAGTAGAAGATCAGATCAAAACCAAAAAAATTACATGCTACGTGGAGTGTTAAAATGTTACAAAGATTGTAACAAATGTAACCGAACGGCAACACTAGTGTGATTTCCAAGCAAACACAATGTCAAACGTTTGAAATATAATGTTTCATATAAAATGTGTTTCTCAAACTTGTTTCAAATGTAAGTAGAGGTTTTAATTTTAAGTTTGAATTCAAATTGAGAAAAAAAAAATGAAAAACTGTACATTCTCAAATTGATGTTATATACAATTATTGAATTATTCTCACACCTAAAAATAACTTTAAAAATATTCAAGAAATAGTATATTCTTAGTTTGGTATTAAATGTTATGAAATCATTCATAAATTTAAAGAGACAAGTTAACAAATATTTAAAAAATGGTATTTTCTCAATTTGATATTAAATGCTATTATCAAATCTTCCTTAAAGATATTTGAAATAAATAAAATTATTAAATCAAATATTTTCCAATTAATGAATACGTATATTGATTGATAGGATAAATTACAAGTCTACAAAAGCAAACTTCACAAAAAATTAAAAATGCAAATTATTTTTATATATGTTCCACATGTGTCCACAATCCATATTTGAGAAGAGTTTGAGAATTACATTTAACATTTATTTGATATTAATATCTTTTCTCAATTTGACAATTAATTCCCCTTTTTATTGAAAATGCTATTATTTTCAAAATATTTCCAAATAATTCTCATACGTTTGACATTTGAGAAAGGACTGTCAATTTGATATCAAACATTTATGTTTTCTGGGTTGTTGGTGTTTGCTTTTTTCGTTGTTTTGTTGTTGTATGCAAGTATGTGTTAATTAATTTTGTTCGAAAAAATGGAAAGAGTAAAAAATTCTGATTATGAAAGAGAGTTAATTAAAAAAGAAATACTATTGCTGCTGTGGCTGTTTTTTTTATTTATAAAATTATAAAATGAAATAAAAAAAAACAAAGTAAAAAATAATAATCGTTTAGTTTTAATTGGAATGCTTGTAAAAAGCCTATGTAAATTGATTTGGTATAAAAATATTAAATGACCAAATAACTAAATTTTATATCAGATTTATTATTGTTTAGTACAAACTAGAAAAAAATATTTTTGATTACGATATTCATCAATATTGTGTACCTATATCTTAAAACTTAAGATTCTTGGATTTTCTGCGGGTTTTTGGATCATATTTCACAAATATGGTCACT
Organism: Protocalliphora azurea; assembly: GCA_932274085.1. Classification (NCBI taxonomy): domain Eukaryota; kingdom Metazoa; phylum Arthropoda; class Insecta; order Diptera; family Calliphoridae; genus Protocalliphora; species Protocalliphora azurea. Next base: position 122,145,587 of record OW026520.1, on the reverse strand, counting down.
TTACAAATCCATAGAAGTATTTTCTCATGTTAATCCAATCTACAAATTACCGCCATTTCCATATAGTTTATAAACTCCAAATTCAAAAAAAAAAATAAATAAATAAATAAATAAATAAAACTAAAGTCAATTTTAGAATAACAGAAACTGTTTATTCTTTACAAGCAATTACAGTCTCGTGATAAGACTTAAGAGAATCTTGACCTCTTTAAATTTCAGAAACAAGTAGGTAAGATTATTAACCCACGTCTTATTATGTTGTAAAATCTAAGATTTTTTGGTAAATATTTTGTTTTGTAATAAAATCCAGATTTTTGACGAAAAGCAGATTTTTTTTTAAATTAGCTTTCAATACAAGAATTGCTTTTGTGTGGATTTTTTTACGAATATTGGATTTTTTTTTCTGTGAAATATTTTTTGTTGAAAATATTTTCTTTTGTGAAAATTCGATTTTGTGTAGAAATCTGAATTTTTGCTAAAATGTGTATTATTTTTTAATATTCGGTGCAAATGCGATTTCGTACTGAAAAGACTTTTTTTTATTAAAATTAGATTTTTTTTTTGGTTATTTGATGAAAAGTTAGGTTATGTTTACAATTCGGAATTGTAGAAAATTTTAGGTTTCTTTAAGGAAAAAATTGGAGTTGAATAGCAGATATTTCTTTAATTCATTTTATTTATTTAATTTTTTTTGCGAAAAATGGAATTTTTATTGAAAAAACGTGTTTATGGTAAAAATTTGGTATGAGGGAGAATTTTTGGTAGAAGTTTTGGTTAAAATTAATTTTTCTGTGAAAATTTGCTCTTGCAATAAAAATCGTGGCATAAATCAAGATTATCAGAACACTTGAGTTTTAAATAATTTCGATAATGGTACAGTAGCATTTGTATTCGTGATTAAAGTAATGTAGTTAGTTTTCAAGTTATAGGTACTTTAAGTTTTAATGTAAGATTGTAATTTTCGTCTTTAATGAAAATTAACAATATGGGTATCATTGGAAAGGTTTAGAAGGGGCCTTTTAGAGAAGACTGATATATAAAATTTTCCCATGTCACACCCCTAGCGCTTTAAATAACTATGACTATGACTACGATTATGACTATGACTTTTCAAGACAAATGATATCCATATTACATATATAATCATAATCATATGAAAGCTTGAAATGTTCTCTAAATGATTTGATGTATAGGTGAGTACCGTTGGGTCGATATATTTTTGAGATAACGGTACTTTTGTAAAAAAGTCAGAATAAAAAGTAATAAAATATCATATTGTCTCACCGTGTGTTAATGATTTGACACATTTTATATATTATAATCGAAAGGCCTTCTCAAGACTTTTCCAATGATACCCATATTGCTCATTTTCATTAAAGACAGAAGGAGAAAATTGAATTCTTACATCATAACTAAAAGTACCTATAACTCGAAAACTAACATAGAGCGGAGAAAATTTTTTATGTAACTATTTTTAACCAAACATAATGCTTTTGCCGAGAAAATTTAAAAAACACAAAAGTTTTTAATAAAAAAAATTGGTTTTTAAGCCAAAATTTACTTCTGTTTTGCATTGAAAATCAGATTTCAGGTAAAAAATAGATATTTTGGTGAAAAATAGCTTTTCTGGTAAAAAAAAAATTAAGTGAAAAGTATAGTTTGATGATGAAAATTCGGTTAGTGAAAATTTTGATTAATTATTTGTGGAAAATTTTATTTTTTTAATTGGATTTTGGTGAAAAACTATTAGGATATCTGACAACGAAAGTTAAAAACGTTTTGAGAGATTAGTGAAAGATCGCATTTTGGGAAATTTTCACGAAAAACAAAAACACTACTTAGTAACTTCAGTAGCTGTATCCGTTACACTTTTTCCACGTCACACCAACCGGTCATAAACAAATTTCCTAATCAGAGTGGCTTTCCATAGCATTTAAAAAGTGATAACCAAAGATTTGCAATTCTGATTTCCAAAATAGTTGGATAGTGATATTTGTACACTTCCTCGTTCCCAAAACTTTTGGAGTACGAATTGAATTGGAAACGTAATCTTCCAGAGCAAGTATCGGCAATACAGTGAGACTAAAATTCTAATTAGTTGATTGAAATTGGCTGGATGTATAGTTCGTTCTCTAATAAAGTATGCGTTCGAATAAAACATAACACAAAATTTTCGTAATAAATCTTACTTCCGCTAATTCTAAATATATTTCTTCATTACAATATCTTTTAGAGACATGTCAGATTTAACAGCAGATCGAATTCTTGAAATCCAATCGTCAAAGAAAAATGTACAAGATGAAATTTGAATCTTTTTTTAACTTTTTTTTTTAACTTGCTATAAAATGTCGATTGAGTAACTTTTGATAAAAGTATTACATTTCAGGGTAATAAAAAAGCTTAAAAAGAACCTAAGGAATGAAATGAAACTTGGTGCAGAAAATGAAAAAGTCACAAGAATTAATTCCAAGCCCAAAAAAGAGAGAAGCTCCTAAGAGCTATTCCAAACATGTTCGGCTGCGTAATAGCACGTTGTGTACATTTTTTCAAAATCAAATATGAGCCATATTAAAGCAATGCCTAAGCTTAAGCCAATCAAAACTAAAAAAATTTAAATAACAAGAATGAGAAGAACTCTGAGGGAAAGAATGATCAAAGCTCCACAATATTAAATAAATAAAAAACTATTTTCAATATTTTGTAATAACCTGGAAAAAATACATTATTTTTGACTTTTGTCATGTTCAAGGCTTAAGAATTGTATACCGAATAATCGAGAAAATGGTTCTGAATAGTATCGAACTAAAAATAATGAATATCTACAAAACAATTTGTCGCATGACAAATTTACTCAAAATGCGACAAGATATGTGTTTGTTTTGCTTCTTTAGTTTGAATAAACTCGAATAATCACAGTAAAGAGTGTCTTGAAAAGACATTGATGACACTCGTGAAATGCAGCAGTGTTTTTAACATTTTCTCTCCAGATTTAGAATCTTGTCGTTACAGTAGAAGCACCCACATTTGGAAGTGTTATTTTGGTTCCACAGAGTATTAGTTATTTAAACTACCCAGAATTTTGGCAATTGTAAAGGAATTGGATCCAAGTAAAAATGGATTTAAAAAGGCCCCAGCAATGCTCAATTGTGGTTATTTATTTTAAATTCTTATAGAGAGATACTGCGAAAATTTTCGTACCTAAAGAATTAAAAATAATCTAATTAGCAATTAATTTTTTATATGAAATGATGTATCATTATTCCGTTCATCTTTGGAAAAAACATATTAGCTAATCTTAAAAACGTTTGCATTATGTTCAGCGTAACACCAAGCAGTTGATCGATCTCTTCGTGATGTATAAAGGAGCTATATCTGATAGCTTCGTCCGTAATAGTGTTGCTGGTGATTATATAAAACATTATCTAATTCTCTCCTCCTTTTCAAAATCGAGATCACGACTTAAAAATTACTATAATTATTTGGTAATCTGAAAGAATTTTATTTTCCTATGCCGGAAAATATAGATAGCCTACATACATACACTATCTAAATATTATTAAGATCCGTCGGCGTCAATAACAACTGTGTATTTACAAAATCGTCTACGAGGAAAAGACAATATAATTTTTAAATTTAAACTATCTTGAACCTTGCCAAAGATCTACCAATAAGTGCTTTTCAACAAAGAAAATATTCTTTAGAGCCCCATTTCTCGGAATCTTTCTTCGTCTGGATCGATTTCAATCGTAAGTTATATAAACAACATTCTGTTAATTAAACTGTTGTTTCAAGAGATGGTGCTTTGTTTGATTTCCATCGTTTTAAACTACCTTGCGTTGTAGCATTTTTTTATTCAAATTGTTTAACTTTTAAAACTTTGTCACGTGCTGTTCTGTTGAAACGTAAAAAAAACAATTTTTTGAAGCTTAGATTATAGTGACCTTCGTACCAAAAAAGGGACATTTGGTGTAAATTTTAACCGCTGCTAAAAGTTATAGTACATTGCTTTTAAGTCTATGGGGTTCATTGGTTCAGACGATTTAAAAGTGAAAATTTCGTCGTACATAATAAATAGAATCTTGAGTAATCGAAGATGAAGAATTGGAGGCTATGATCGATCAAGAGTTGTGCCAATCGCAAGAAATGGTTGTGGAATCATTGGAATCATTTAAAAGTAAGGAAATTGCTATACGAACTATAGCCAACAGACGTCGAAAGGCGATTTTACATGTCAGAAATGCTGCTTTACCACCACAAAACGAAGTAGTTTCTGCAATCAATTGTTACGAGTGATTAAACCTGGAACCATTACCATAATCCAAATCGATACTAAAAACGAATATCCCTGTATTTTGGGCAATCGTAAGCTTGCATCTTATATGCTATTAAAACTTGGCAAAACGATCTCGGGAGCCTTGTGCTGAATACAATAGATCCGTTTGAAAAGATCATTGATCGTAAAATGGCCAGAATATACGATAAGACATGAGTCTATAATTTTCCATCATAAAAATGCTCGGCCTCGTATTTCGTGACCAATTAGAAACTATTCTTAAAATAATGGATGGGAAGCTTTGCCCCAGAGATGCAAGCTGATTAAAAAATTTCGTCGGCGGCTGAATAGCTAAAATTTTAAACAAAACTAGAATACAACGCAAGTATATTATGAACTTTTAAATTAAAACTATACAAATTTTGATAATTTAAACTGCAAAATAGTATATTTTCAAATTCATTTAGATAGAAAAATTAGCAGTTAAAATTATTGTTTTGTTTTCTTTTTTTTTTATATATTTTTTGCTTTAACATTAACATTAACATTTTTAATTTGAAAGACAATTTTTTAAAACCTTATTGGTTTTGAAGGGCGGCCTCATCTAAGTGGTTATTATGGTGGACAAATTCCAACTGGCTTCAATAATGTCCAATGGACGCTGAGGCACTACATTTTTTTGTAACGTATATTTAATTTCAATAAAATAAAAAAAAAAAAATAACTTTTTAACATTAAAAGCACTCAGACGACTCTCTTAGCTGAAATACATGCTTCTGCCACAGAAAATAATTATTAAAGAACACTTGAAAAAAATCCACTTAGTTTAAACACTTGCACAGAAATCCGTTAAAACAAAAACTGTAATTCAATGTAGAAAAAATTATCGGTATTGGGTTAGCCCTGACATAAAATATTTAGCCATTAAAAAAACAAAAAGAAAGTAACTAGTAATTGAAAAAGCAAATAAAAAATCGACCGAGTCGGAAAAGTTGACTTAAAATTGAGCCGGCGATCAGCCGCATAATTCAGCGGCGGCGTGGCTTGTTAAATAAAATCGGCTAAGCGGCTAGCCGTTACGGCTTGCATCTCAGCTTTGCCCTATCCGTTGTATATTCCAGATATTGTCCCTTCTAACTACTATATTTTTCGATCGATTCGGAACACCCTACGCTTCATTTCAGAAAAATTTGGGTTGGAACTAGAGATCGCAATTTCGCGGGGCAGCGTCTTTTTCCAATTGTGGTAGAAAGTTGAAATTTGGCCTAGATGTTATAAATGATGATACCTTTCATGATTGCGTTTAAATAAGGTTGACAAAAAAGAATTTTGGACCACTCTTTAAATTTTATGTTATAGATCTGATCAGACGTTCTCATACATAATACATAATATTTTTTGTAGCTTGAGGACATCATAAATTAGTTTGTAATGCACCCCTAAAAATTCGAGTTATTCGCAAAAAAATTGTTTTTGTGTAGGTTTATGTATAAAAATATGAAAAAAAATGTCGTTCTAAAATATATGAAGAAATTTAAATTGTATTAAAATTTATGAAGTTACGAGATTATAGTGCAGAAACTACTATGAACACGGTTTTTTTTCGCAATATCTCGAAATTTAGGTGTGTTTCAAAATTTCTCAAAATTGTTTTGTGATGTCTACAGCCCACATTAGATCGTTTTCCGAGCGGAAATAAAAAGTATCATTTTGTAGAAGCATGTAATTAATGATCTTTCTCTTAAATTTCTCAACATTTTTTTGGTATATAAAAGAACGTCCATAAAATTATATTTGAGAATTCTGCGACTTTTTGTAATCTTTTTAAAATATTGGAAAAAATGTGCGGTACCTCATATTAGCAATTTTTTAAGAAATATTTTAAAATTTTAAGGTATTGGCTAAAAATTTGTTATGCAAATATTACCTTAAGATTGGTGCGATCTTTATTTTAATAAAATTTATAAAAATATATTTGAAATTTATACAACAAAATAATTTCTTTCCGTATGAGAGTGACAGTGATTCTACACCCGCCCATTTTTAGTGTGAACGTTTACGACCTTGTCTACTAACAGAATATAAGATTTCAATCCAATATCTCCAAAACTGGATTTTTGTCATTCTAAAACTGTCAAATGTGACACTGTGTTGCGATTTTGATTTCGTAAAATAAAACTAAAACATTTCTATAAATTGTTTTTAATTGCTACATCATTTGTGCTCTTCCAATTGTGTCTAAAATTCATTTTTCTCATAGAAACTGTAGCCACGCAAATATGTAGACTAATCAAGAACATTGTCGCAGCTCTAAATATCTGCTTAATTTTTAAGGAAACAAAAAAATTTGTTTGCTGTTTTATGTATTTACACTACATATTTATTATCAGGGCAACCAAAAATATGCTTTAAAAAAAGTGTTTTAAGCGCATAAAAAATGATCTTAAAATTGGAAAATATGCCCTCGAACTACAAAAAAAAAATATAATCTTCAAATTAAAATTTTCTGGCTAAATTTTGAATTTATCTACTATTCGTGTCAGTGATGGAACTGACAGACGGAGGAAATTTTCTTTTTTGTTGAAAATTTGAAGCAAAGGGAAAAAGGGAGAGAATTTGAATTTTTTATCGAAATTAAGGTAATTTTTTTAATGTTGACAATTTTCCTCAACAATAGAAACAAATCATTATTAAAAGTAACAAAACTAAACTATTTTTTGATCATATTTTGATTTTTTTTTTTTTTTAATACTATGCACAAAATCAATTTGAGAAAAAAAACTATTTGTTCGGGTTGTTAGTACAATCTATTAGCTTTATTTTCCACTAGGTACTATTCTTCCTTGAGATCGAAGGACATGAGCATAATGAACATATCATTCATAGAACATATATGAAGGATATGTTTGAACTAATTTATATTTTGCAAAATTGTTTAAAAATGTTCACAAACTCAGTTTGGAAAAACTATTTGTGTGTTTTGTTGTTGGGGTTTTTTTAGATTTCATTTTTACTAGGTCTTATTCCTTGAGATCGAAGAATATGATCATAATGAACATATCCTTCATAAATATATATGAAGGATATGTTTGCACTAATTCATATTTTGGAAAATTTTTTTAAAAATTTTCACAAATTCAATTTGGAAAAATTATTTTAGTAAGTTCTTAGCACAGCCTATTAGGTTTAATTCCCACTAGATCTTATTCCTTTAAATCGAATTATGTGAGCAAAATGAACACATTTTTGAGCTTAGTCATATTTTGAAATTTTTGAAAAAATGTTCAGAAACTCAGTTTGGAAAAACTATTTATGTGTTTTGTTGTGTATTTTGTTAGTTTTAATTTTCTTATTCCTTGAGATCGAAGGATATGATCATAATGAACATATCATTAATAGAACATATATGTGAGTTTTTTGCACTAATTCATATTTTGGAAAATTTTTTAAAAATGTTCACAAATTCAATTTGTAAAAATTATTTTAGTAAGTTCTTAGCACAGCCTATTAGCTTTAATTTTCACTAGGTCCTACTCCTTGAGAAAGAAAGATATGAGCATAGTGTATACATCTTTAATAGTACATATATGTGAGCTTAGTCATATATTGAAAATTTTTTTAAAATATTCTCAAATTCAATTTGCATAATCTATTTGTGTAGGCACAGTCTAATATTTTTAATTTCCACTAGGTCTTATTCCTTGAGATCGAAGGAGGTGAGCATAATAAACATATCCTTCTTCACAGAACATAAATGTGAGGTTTTTCTACTAAGTCATATTTTAGACAATTTTTTAAAAATGTTCACAAATTCAATTTATAAAAACTGTGTGAAAAATATGCTTTTTAGTGTAATATATGTAAAATTATGCTCTTAAGTATAAAATATATAAAAATAATGGCATATTTTTGCATAAATTGTTAAAATATACTCTAAAGTAAACATTTTCTATGAAAATATGAGAAAATATGCAGCTAATCCCAAAATATACAAAAATATGTTATTATTACCGAGATATACAAAAATATGCTACAATAAATTTATGCCAGAATTCTTAAAATTTTCCGAAACGGATAAATAACTAACAATTTGGTTCATTTGAAACCCAACAAAAAATTTGTAATTTGCATATTTTTGGTTGCCCTTTTTATTATATATTTTCATTGTGTTGTATTTTCTATTTTCTTTTATTTGCACTTTTTGGTAAAAACTATTTCAAAAATGATTGTGCTTGCATTAGAGTGGCGGCAAGGCGCATCTAAAATTAAAGCAGCCTATAATGGCAGATAAACGTAATCGTTCATAGCTGTACTACATATAGTTGTACAAACTAAATTATAGTAAAAAAAAATAAATATAAAATACAAATACACTCTAGCTAGTCATTTGTTATGTAGTTATTTTATTTAAGTAAGTGGTGGTATTTTTGTTTCTGGTCTCTGACATACTGACTCAATTGTTTAGGAAAAAAAAAAAAACTTACGTTGTTGTTGCTTTATTTTTCATTATATATTTTTCCTCATAAAAAACTGTTTTATATAGCTAAATATATTTGCTTTAGTTTTTTTTTTGCTTTACACTAAGCAGACGAAACATTTTGTTGCTTTAAATGAAGGTTCCATTAAATAAAAGGAGTTGATGAGTAAGACGTGAAACGTCTCAAAAGGTCTTAGTAACGGTTCTTAAGTCTTAATCATACCACCATCCTTTCCTTTATAATCTCTGGTATAAACGAATGAATGTTTCTAGTAACTGTTGTATTATGTTTTGCTGAGCTATTCAAACAAGTCCTTCGATGTTGACGTCCTTTTGTTGTTATTTACTTTATTTAGTTGCATGTACTTAAATAGATACACTTATTTGTACAAGAAAAAAAAAAAAAAAAAAAGAAAGATATTGATCAACATGATGTGGTTGCGGTTGGTGTAACAACAATAACAAAAAATTGTTATAACAAAAGTGTTAAATAACAAGGATTTGTCAGTAGAAGTAGAGAAAGATAATAGAACGAGTATTATAGTGTATTTTATAGATAAAGAGTATGCATTGGTGTTGTAGTAAAATGATTTATAATTGAAGATATATTTTGTTTGTCGTATATAATTAACTCAAGCGTCTTATTAAATTACAACATGAATTTAATTTTAAATAAGAAAGTAAATTAAAATTAAATAAATTTAAAATACATTCTTTAAAGAGTTTATTTAACTTTTTAAAGTTCCAATTTACCTTTATTATGAGTTCTTAAAATTTCCTATATCGAGCTATTACTATAGATCTATTTACCATCGAAATTTGGCTTCATAAATGGGTCTTTATTATAAACCCAGAGAAATAATTATCACAATCATGTTCAAAATGATACCATTCAGTGTCAATAGTGTATCAAATTGAGACTAAATTTGTGTTGAAATGAACACGATATTGATTGAACTTGATACCGCATTGGTATGGACTTGAAAACGAATCGGTATCGAATTCACACCGTCTGTTTTTTTTTTTAAACCCGCCCTTATTTGAAATAAATTAAAACCAAAAACAAACTAGTTTTTTATTTGTTATAAGTATTATTATAAAAAGTATACAAATATTATTAAATATATAATAATGTTACCTCTCTTTTTCTAATCAAAAAGTTACGTTCAGAACTCCGATCGCAGGCCTAACAGTGGCGCAGCCTCCCTTAAGTCGCCTATACTTAAATAGAGCAAATTCTTAAATGCCACTTGTGAGGATAAAGAATAAAAGAAATTATTGTATTTTATGTTAATGTTAATTCTTAAACTCACCTTTCAAATAAACAAAAATAGATCGCATATTTATTTCATTCTGAAGTTGTTCATTGCCACTGGATCCTGCTGCTTCTTTGTCTGTTATGCAACCGGGATTTTAAATATGTTTAACATCTTCAGCACATATTTCCGAGAAAGTATTTTCGATAAAGTATTCTGTTTTTTAATGTTTTTATCAAAATCATTAACTTCACACATTTACAACCACAATTTAATAACAACACTGTAAGATGACCAAGCCTCAAAACTTTCAGCGTAGTAGGCTGGCAATATAAATGAAGTCAGTGACTTTTTTGAGTTACAGATAGTGAACGATTTGAAAATTGAAATTGAAATAAATATGGAGTTTCAAAACGAATAGTTCGATTTGAATGAAATTTTACATGATGATAGCAGAGATATAGACGAGTGGGTCTACAAGGTTCAAAACTTGGACACTTCGAGTTTTAAAATAAACGATCCTGATTTTTTCTATTTGAATCGATTTTAAAGATTAAATTATGAGTAAAATTGTCCAGCCAAGAACTACAGAAAACGATATTGAACTTCGAATTTTAAATATTTCTTCCGCTGTACAGGGTCTAAATTTTCACAAATTTTTTTAAATATTTTTTTTACTTAGGTAACAGCAAATTACAAAATTGTGTAAAAAATTAAATTTTGAATTGAAAAATATTAAAAACCCGCAAATCCTAATAAACGTTCAAAAAATTTGAGATTTTATTTTTTTTTTACAATTAAAATCAGGAAGCTAAACTTTATATGTATTACAAATATTATTAAGGCATCAAAAGCTATGTGAAAGGCATATTATGCATTTGTAGGCAGCACAAATATCCTTAAACTTGTTCACAAGCGGCATTCGATGTGTGAAAATTTAATGGCTTGTGGTTTGTGACACAAAGCGTCGGCGGATGTTTCGAAAACATTATATAGTCATTTCATAGACATACTTATGTTAACAAGCTAAGAACGAAAGTTTTCGAAAAATAGTTACCGTGTAAGGTGACAATGTAAACCGTTATCGATTTTGGAACTCCATTTTCCGCTCAGTATAGTAAAATTGATCTAGACTAGTGCCGAAAAATAACACAAGTCAACAAAATTTTATTTAATGTTTGACAATTGTTTCTATGAACATTCTGTCCTTAATTCTAGCTTTACTGAGGGAACGAAAATTTTCATTTTTTGGCTAAGCGATTTTAAAATTTTTATCACTTTTGCTTGTTGTTCCTCTTTTCATTTTTATTAAAAAAAAATATTTTTTCTCAAATTTCACATATTTGTGCTTTTCACAAATTTTTTGGTTTTGGTATTTTGATTGTTTTGTAATTTTAGCGATCTAATTTATTTATACCCTATACAAACTCTCCTTCTACACTCTCTTTTTGCTTCTAATTTTGCCATGGTTTTTGGGGGGCTCAAAGGGAAATTTTTAATATTTTTCCACTTTAAAAACTCCTAGAGGTTGAACATGGAAGTAAATAATATAATTGTGGAATTATTTCTCTTCCACAAAATGTAATTGCCATATTTGCTCTATATCTGAAAATTATATAACCTAAAAGTCTTTGGGGAGTCATATTTTTCCACCATATTTTTTTAAATATTAAACTGCTTAATTCTGACGAGAAGCATTTGTATTTTAGTGGCTTTACAAACAAAGTTTTTCGAAAATGCATCTGGAGTTGTTGTTTCAGTTAACGGTGAGCTGCAGGCGATCTTTATTTTCAACGGAATAACTCATTCAGATATTCAAGAGAATTTTTGTTTTTGAAAATTAGTAACCTTTTTTATTGTTTTTTTTTCTTTAATATTCTGCTTAAAAATTTATCCTTTTTTTAACCCCAGGTCTAAAACTGAGATTAACGCTGATGTAATATGTGAGATATCCTATAAGATATCATTATTTTCAATCAGTCGCGGACGAAATATGTCCTTTTTATTTAAGAAATTCACACTTTTTATAAAAAAGTGTTTTTGTAATTTCCAAAATACGCATGCACACACACAAACAAACTTTCGTATATGTATATTTTTTACAGTTCATCTTATGAGACAGTTGTGCGGAAAAATCTCATCACAACAGTCTCATAAAACTTCTTAAAATGCTAGTATTTGAATCTACACGTGAGATAATTCCAAGGTTGGAAACCGATACCGTTATAAATACCGATACCGATTAAATACCGTTTAAAATGAGTTACCGTAACCGATACAGTTACCGAAATTACTATTTTTTAAAAATATCGGTATTCAAATACCGTTTCCCTCAATACCGGTATATACCGGTATTTTAGTTTCGGTATTTTAAAATATACTATTTTCTATATAATATGTTTTGTAAAATTATTTCTCATATAAATTTACTTGCTGTAAGAAAGATGAAATTAATTGTAATAATAAGAGATTATTTAAACTAATATTTTTTGAATCTTGTTTTCAAGGTCCTTTTATTATTTCTATCTTTGTTTCAATAGAATTCCTAAAACGATCCATACAGGAAGAATATTAAAAAAGTATATCTTCAGTTCTTTACTTTATTTCGTCTAAAATATGTTAAGGTTTTTTTTTTGTATATAGATTTCTAAAAATTCTTAACACAAGTCAATAAAGTGGTAGAGTGGCAAATAATTTTACGTAATTCATATCCTTTGTGCTAGATATGGTAGGTGAGTTCGACGAACTTGCCTAAGTTACCCAAAGTTATCCAAACGCTCTCAAAACAGAAAGACCTCATTCTGGAATGTTTTTGGGTCACAATTTATTTATTTATTCATTTTTTTTGCGTTCCCCAGCTTTTGAGAACTTTCTACCATTTGGGAGCGTAAATTTATAAATACTCTCGAGTATATAGAGAAATAAAAATTTTCCATGACGTCTCCGTTTTTTGAGACAACGACCCTTAATTTTGATCTATTTTTAACAACTTTTACGCATAAATTTTAACTACTTATATTAGGCTTAAAAACTATTACGTTATTCTGGCTTCTTTTCCTATATCGTTTAGATTTGGTTCTTTTCTCAGAATTCTCTAAGAGAATGAAACGTTTTGTACGGAAAGTTACAGCCAGGACAATACATTTAAATATCCTTTAAATATGGGCGGTAATTTTCTGTAATTTTCCCTGGACGTGGGGTCTTTAAAATGTTAACAAAAAATTCTGCCCATTCTTATCCCTCTTTTATAAATTTAAATTTATTTATATTTTAATCTACTAATCTAATCTACACGTTCTTTTATAGTGTAATTCTTATACGTTCATGGTATGAGTCGTAAAGTCGCTCTGGGTTGGGGAACAAGTCAATTATGTCTTAAATACAGCTGCGTTACAGTTTGTCGAGGCTTTTACATTTGTCACATGCAATCGATTTTAACATTACTCGGGGAACTTAATTCGGAAACTTTAGCCTTCTATATAAAGATATTGGTCGAGTGGATGATTTGCGAAGGAATCTTCTTCTGGAATGAACGATCTGGCAATATGTTAGCAGATAGCTACGCCATTTAAATTATTAGGCGAAAATTTTAAAATTTTATTGAGTTTATTTGAATTGGAACTAGGTCCGAAGATATATGGTGTTAAATTTCATGTATTTAAAAAATCAGAAAAATGTATACTTTGAACCGCCACAAAAATCAAACTGCAAAGAATATTCATGTCTTAAAGTGATATATAATATAAAAATATTCAATTCAAAGTTTTATTTAATTAAATTTAATTGAAAATATATAGAAGATTTAACTCTTTAATGTCTTTGCTCTGTCTTTAATAATAACTGTATATACCGGCATTTTAGTTTCGGTACCCGTATACCGATACCGATATGATTTAAAATACCGTTACCGATACCGTTACCGAAATAAAAATAAATTGAATACCGATACCGTTATCGATACCGATATTCGTTTCGGTTTCCAACCTTGGATAATTCTCACTCACTGACAGAAAAGTCTTACATATTCCGTTCAGTGTTGCCGTTTTGGTTATTTTTAATAAAAATTGGTTATTTTATTTTCCAATGTGAAGATGATGACTTTTTATCATTTTGGTTATTTTTTTTTTTCTTCCTTCAAAATTTAATTTTTATTAGTTTTAAAAATGCTATTTACTCTTTTAAACTTGCCAACAATAAAAAGAGAGTGTGCTAAAAATTCTTCACTAAAAAACTAAAAGGTTTCTATCTATAACTTCTCATTCCAATTTTAACTCACAAATGAAGAAAACATTTAAAAACAATAGAAAATATAAAGATTTTCTAATATTTAAACAAAAAGTGAAATGGATTGGGAGATTTTTGTGACGATGTAACAAACAACCTAAATACTTGTAATTATAAAATAAATTACAATTAAAAAAGAAATGTATATTCGGCGAAGACCGACTAAATGATATCCTACACTATTGTGTATGTGACTGAAAGCAGATTCATGTTTAATAGGTCAAATTCCATCTAGTCAGTATATTTTTTTGATTTTTTTCTCTTTTACTTTCTTCAGAAATAGCACTGGTTCTTCGAGGTATCGTCTCTCTTTTTCAAAAAATTTTATTATTTAATAATATTTTGTTTTAAATGGTATTTTCTTTAAAATTGCACTTTCTATTTGTTTTTTTTTCTTAATAAATTTTATTATTTTTTTTAATAAAATAAAATACCCAGAAAAATATATTATTTCTACAATTAGTTTCAGAACGCATGAAAATAGCCTGTTTTCATTCTTCATTGGCGTTGCGACCAATAATTTTTGTTTGAAATTGTCACCTCTAGAACTAGTTCTGTAGAAGTGTTACTTAGCCAATACCCATTCTGTGAAACGGTTCTAGGACTAGTTCATTAATCAATGATTTTTGTTCGAAATTGTCACATTTAGAACTAGTTCTATAGAAGCTTTAGTGAACGGTTTCAGAACCAGTTTTTTATTATTTTTTATTATAGTGAGTCATTTGCTAAAGGCCTCTTTTTAAATTAAATTCATTTTATTAAACTCTTTTGGCTTTTTTTTTATTTTTGGAATTTTTGAAATTTTTTATTCAAGTTGTTTAAGCAGTTCTAGGAAGTCATTTTGGAACCAGTAATTTGTTTAAAGAACCCAGCAAGAGCTTATGCATACATTACATTGTAGCCTTATTCGCCACTCCCAGTATTACTTATTAGTATTTATATAAGTAGTTTTTTTATAAACATAAAAGGAATTTGATTTTTACGTAGCTCAGTTGTGTGTAACGTCTAAATAAAAAATCAGTATTAAAACTCAAAAAGTTTTCAACTCTCAACTGAGGCAAATAATTTTTTTTTAATAAATACATTTTTATTTATATCCCTATGTGAAAAATTCTTTTTAATGCATAAAAATACAATTCGATTGTGGTGTAGCTAGTAAGACGGCAGACTAACAAACATAAGCAGTATTATGATACGTGAGTTCAAGTCTCAAACGAGCCAAATGTTTTTTCTTGTGCGTAAAAAAATCAGCTTTTTTAGTACCCAAATAAAAACAGTTATGGCACCAAAAAAGGAAGCTGTTTTTCATATTGTTTTCGCTTACAAAACACGCTAATTGCCCAGCAAAAACTTTTTGGTTTTCGGTAATAACAACTACTTATTAAAGTAGTTTCTTGGTAATTAGGCGTCATTATTATTTGCCTACTCTGTATTACATTAATAGTATAATAGCGCAGTAATACTGCAATCCCGTGGATGAGTTGGCTAGAGCGCCGGATTAACAACCAGAAGGTTAATGGTTCTCAACCCTGAAGCTGTTAGTTTTTTATAACAAAATGTCTAGAAAGATATTTTAAACTAAATAGAGTTTTTGTCGCTTAGGATGCTATGTGCGAGATGGTGTACTGAGTAAGACGTTAGTCAGTAAAAACGAATGGTTAGTGTGTGTCCAAGTTCGAGTCTTACTGACGGCAAAATTTTTTTGTTTTTTTTTTATTTTTGTTTTCGTTTAGGTACATATATTTGAGTACCCCTAGAGTCAAAAAATAACTACATGAATTTGTGGACAAGTCGAACAAAAATAACTAGTTATTCAGGCAAAAAATAAGTAATTTATTTTTGTTTCCAATTACACCTGCTAGCTTACCAGGAAAGCAAAGTTTTTGTCGGGTAGTAGACGAAGTTATTGATGGGAAGTTGTGCAGAAGTCATACATACATATTTAGTTCCTAATCACTAATTCTCAAAAACAGGTTCTACTCCATGAGAGCCAGTATTGGTTGCGATACCATTCTAAGGATGTTATTAAAGAATCTGAAGTGGTTCTGATTATATCAGTTTGAGAACTAATGATTTTAGAATATGTTCTAAAATTTTTCCTGGAATTTTTATTTTTTGTAACTTATTACAATTTTTTAACGAGTATTTTGACAAATATCAAAACAAAATTCAACATTAATCCATTTATAAAAAAATATGAATTTCGTTAGAATAATAAATTTTGAACTATGTTCTACTTCATGATTAAAATGAAAGACTTAAGAGACTTCAGATTTTCTTTTAAATATTCGAAGACTTTTCATATGAACTAATATATTCCAATTTTTAAATAACTTTATTCACAATATCCATACACAAACAACATAAATTCTCTATAAAGTAAAGTTTCTGATTTACTTTAGTTTTATTTTCCTCTTGTTTTTTTTTTTTTTTTTTTGAAAACCCCATAATAGTTGAAATAAAAATAAAAAACTTAAAGCCACAAACAACAGCCAAGTCAATGATGTCAGGAAATATTGTTACGCCACTCCAGCAAAAAGAAAAAAATAAAAAAAAAAATCATTGGAAAAAGAAACAAATGCTGACCATTAAAATTCATTCACACACAGCAAGCAGACGGCGAAAAAAAACATACTTAGTCAAGTCAGAGTTAAAGAATAAACAATTTTGACATAAATCAGAATTGTAAAGTTCAATTTAAATACAAAAAATGTTAAAGGAAAAAAACCAATAATACTTGTAACAAAATAACTATGAAGTTTGTAAGAAACTTGTCATCGAATAATGTCTTATTTAATAGACCATTTTTTATAAAAGCATTGTTGGCTTTTATGTTTGGAACAGTCCATCGTCAGACAGTCCAGTCACACAGTCAGAATGTTTGTTAGACCAATGAATAGAATGAATAATTGACATACATTCCATCTAAAACGTCTCTTACATTTAAACGTGCTAAAAAAAAGGGAAATGTCTAAGAATGTTTTATTATATTTTAGTTCTAGTTTAGTTTTTATAAAATATAATAAACAGAGTGGTAACATGCAACAAACTGGGAAAGGGCTATAGTTGAAAAGATATAGGGTTTGCCAATGAGTAAAGAAGAATTTGAATAAATAATCCGATAAGTCCAGAAATGATAATATCACAAAACTAAAAAAAGTGGAAAATTGGTTGTGGATTTTAAATTTCGTTAATTTAATTAAAATTTTGTTAAATGTAGAAATTGTTTAATTCCTATGAAAGCTTTGATCTACATTTTTAGTTTGATTGAAAAACAAAAAAAAAAAAAAAAATGAAATCAATTAAAATTTAAATAAATTAAAATGACGAAATATGAAATTTATCTCATTGGTTTAACAAATTTTAAAGTTTTAATAAAAAGTTTTAATTGAATTAATTAACTATTTCTATTAAACAAGCGAAGATTGAACAAATGTTACGTTTCATCTATTAAAGTGGTGTAAGGCAATTTTTAATAACCCTTTAAAAAACATTAATTGAGTTTATTAATTGTGTTTTAATTGAAACATATTATTATGAAAAATAAATATGAAATCAATTAAAATTTAAATAAATTCAAATGATGAAAAATGAAATTTATCTCATTGGTTTAACAAATTTTAAAGTTTTAATAAAAAGTTTTAATTGAATTAATTAAC
Source organism: Protocalliphora azurea (assembly GCA_932274085.1). NCBI lineage: Eukaryota > Metazoa > Arthropoda > Insecta > Diptera > Calliphoridae > Protocalliphora > Protocalliphora azurea. The sequence continues at coordinate 122,127,638 of OW026520.1, read as the reverse complement.
TATTTCCATTAAACAAGCGAAGATTGAACAAATGTTACGTTTCATCTATTAAAGTGGTGTAAGGCAATTTTTAATAACCCTTTAAAAAACATTAATTGAGTTTATTAATTGTGTTTTAATTGAAACATATTATTATGAAAAATAAATATGAAATCAATTAAAATTTAAATAAATTCAAATGATGAAAAATGAAATTTATCTCATTGGTTTAACAAATTTTAAAGTTTTAATAAAAAGTTTTAATTGAATTAATTAACTATTTCTATTAAACAAGCGAAGATTAAAAAAATGTTACGTTTCATCTATTAAAGTGGTGTAAGGCAATTTTTAATAACCCTTTAAAAAACATTAATTGAGTTTATTAATTGTGTTTTAATTGAAACATATTATTATGAAAAATAAATATGAAATCAATTAAAATTTATATAAATTCAAATAATGAAATATGAAATTTATCTCATTGGTTTAACAAATTTTAAAGTTTTAATAAAAAGTTTTAATTGAATTAATTAACTATTTCTATTAAACAAGCGAAGATTGAACAAATGTTAAGTTTCATCTATTAAAGTTGTGTAAGGCAATTTTTAATAACCCTTTAAAAAACATTAATTGAGTTTATTAATTGTGTTTTAATTGAATTAATTAACTATTTCTATTAAACAAGCGAAGATTGAACAAATGTTACGTTTCATCTATTAAAGTTATGTAAGACAAATTTTAATAACCCTTTAAAAAACATTAATTGAGTTTATTAATTGTTTTCAATTAAAACATATTATATAGTTCAATTTATAAAATATTATTGCACTATTTTTTTCAATGAAAAATTTTAATTGAATCAATTAATTATTTCTTTTAAACAAACTTGAATTTATTAACTGTGACGTTTAATCAATTAAAATTACTATTTAATTAATCAACCAATCAAAACGCAATATTTAACTGATTTTATTATATTCTTTTGTTTTAAATTATAGAATATTTTTACTTCCGCAGATTATGCTAAAGTCTTTAATTTGAAAAGTCTTAGAGTGCTAAATAATATTTCTTTTTCCAATGTTATTTGTTCTCTACTTCATTTAAGCTCCTGAAATGCTATTTTCAAATGGAAACCCTTATAATACATATTCCTATAAAATAAAAAATAAAATGCGATATATGTGGTCATCTACCGTTTCACTTTGACCACATTTTACATTGGATACATATATGTAGATTGTGGCCGGAAAAAAAAGGAAAATGTGTCAAAAGAAATGCTAAAAGTTCGCCAAGATAAGGTTAAAAAAAAAATCAGCAACAAAAAATTTAAATTGTACACATAAATGAAATACTTATTTCAAGGTTGTTATTAACTATTAAAAGAAAATTCTATTTAAATTCTTGTTAAAATATATTCATTTGAAAAGAATAAAGAGTGAGATCCTTTAAAAGAAATAAATTTACAAAAACAATTAAATTATTAGAAAAAAATAGGCAAATCTTTGAAAATTTAAAATGATTATTTAGTTTTCCAACTACTAAATAAAACTGTTTTCAGTTTCTCTGAATCCGACAAAGTTTAACCTTTCAGGGTTAATATTGTTAATTGAATCGATAGAAAATAGCTTTCTACAACGATTAGAGATATTTACCTCTGCCCGACAACTTTAAGCTTCAAGTATTCCAAATAGGTGTTATGAGTAGAGCATAACATGTCATATAAACTGGATCATTGCTTGAAGAACAATGAATGCAGGCATGAGAAAACAGGAAGCCAATCTTTCGTAGATATCCCTTAATAAAGCTTAGGTTCACATCCGTGGCAGCATAACTGAAGCTGAATAGTGACATCTAGAAAATAGCTATTAAGTTATGATATTCATTTCATTGAAATCTTACAGATCTTAGTAGATTTTATTTATTGGCAGTTGTATTTCATTAGATGTGTAGTATGTCGAATTGTGTCAATAGAACAGGCAAAATTTCAGGGGTTTCGAAGAAATAAGTATTTATTTACCTTAATGTCCCTTTGTGTAAATATCTTCCTCTTAAAAATCCCCAAAAAAAATCACGGCTCTTGATTTTTTTTTACATTTTGTATTATTCTGTTGCATAGGAGGGACATGTTCGCACCTGAAGTTTAAACAATATTAATCTTGAATTGGTCAATTGTTATTGGTTTGTTGGCATAAATAAGTGACTTTACTAAGATGCAAGGAAACGAGTTTAAGAGCATTAAATTGCTGGATCTTGAGAGCCTTTCAACATTGCCTCATTTCTATTGTCACGAAAGAGAAGCATAATCAAAAAGAGAGGATGCTTTTCCCCATTTCAACAACATTAACAGATGAATTAACTAATGTTCACCACCAGACAATCGAAAAGTCATTTGGAATTCCTTGAAGACATTTGAAATTACTAAAGCTTCACGCATTGAGAAATAAACCAATTGCTACCTTGGAAATTAAGTGTTCAGCACAGAAATACTTTGTATTTTTTCAGAAAAGATGACATGCATCTTTTTGGAAAAGAATAATAATTATTTATGCCTTAAGGGTCTCACGCAGTGCTATCTAAACGGATCTTTTGTGCAGATAAAAAATATTGCAGAGAATGGTTTTTGAGATCCCATCTTGCATTTCGCAAAATCTACATTGTTTAGGATATAGTATTATAGGAATCGCGAGCTTTTAGTGCAATGTTCTGAAGAAGCGAAGATAGAACTTCCTCTTATGCTGCTAAAGATAGCGACTCTGTAGGAAGGGTTATGATCTTATTGCTCAACTTAACTGATACACCCAGAAAAAATCGACCCAATACGTGCATAAAACGATATCATTCAGTGTCAATAGTTAATTAAATTTAACACGGCGTGTTCAAATCATTAAACATTTTTATACCGCATTGACATCCAGTCAATAATTTATTAATTAATTAATATCGAATTATTAAAATGCTTTATGTTTTCTATTTTATGTATTTAACATTTGTAGACGAACTTTATCAGAAAAAATCGACCCAATACGTGCATAGAACGATACCATTCAGTGTCAATAGTTAATCAAATTTAACACGGCGTGCTCAAGTCATGAAAAATTTTGATACCGCTTTGACATCCAGTCAATAGTTTATTAATTAATTAATATCGAATTGTTAAAATGCTTTATGTTTTCTATTTTATGTATTTAACATTTGTAAACGAACTTTATCAGAAAAAATCGACCCAATACGTGCATAAAACGATACCATTCAGTGTCAATAGCTAATCAAATTTAACACGGCGTGCTCAAGTCATGAAAAATTTTGATACCGCTTTGACATCCAGTCAATAGTTTATTAATTAATTAATATCGAATTGTTAAAATGCTTTATGTTTTCTATTTTATGTATTTAACATTTGTAAACGAACTTTATCAAAAAGCCGATACTGTAAACTGCCAATGTGATTACAAACGTGTTGGATTTTTAATCTTATTTTTTTCCTTAGTGTTTATATATAATTTTCCATACCTATTTTTAAATACTTCAGTTTTCATATTTTTAAAGATTTCTATGTTCGGAAAAGCCATTACTAAGTATCTCCCCTGATGTGCACTTCTTATATTCGTATTGAAAGCACTGTGCCGGATTTGACGATTTTTGATCCTAAAAATTACCTATTGATGATTTTTTTCTAAAAGGAGATTCAGAACAACTTACAGCATTAGTTGGTATACAGAGAAAAAACTACTTTCAAAAAATTTTTAATTAAATTATTAATAAGAAATTAAAAATGCTTTTCGTTATCTTTATAATTTAATAATATAATTGAATAATATTAAAATTATATTATTGTAGTGTTTAAAATATGTCAATTTGTTTTGCTATCAAACGTCATTTTAATTGTTTTTTTTTTTTTTTTGTCGTTTATTTATTTTTTTAAGACGCGCACTTCTTCATGAATATCTCAAAAAATATTTGTGAAATCTTTGGTTATAAGTTCCTAGGAGTTCTCTGTGAATGATAATGTGCTCTATCACTTCGATATTAAGATTAAATAGGATTTTGATTGGATTTTTTAGAGTTCTTGAAATTTTAAATACCAAGCTTTGACTTCAAAACTTTGTTCCTCATTCTGTTTTTTTTTTCAGTGAACTAAAAATAGCAGATAAACTTTGAGAATAAATTAAGGTTCTAGGTTTTTTATGTCTTTCAAATGCTGACAGTTTTATAAGAAATTATAAGAAATACTACCAGAACTGAAACATATTTTATATGTTTTTGAATGTTCTATATTTTCTTTAATTGAATGCTTTTTATTTTATAACATATACTTCTTACAAAATTTGCCTACTGCACAATTAATTCTTACATCAATCTGTATAAATTTGCTCTTCAAATATTTGTTACAATTATTTGCAAAAGTTACGCATTAAACTGAAAAAAAAAACTTTTAACAAATATTCTTTAACAATAAAAAAAAGACAGACAACCAGAATAGCTCATCTTCTCTGTAGCCTTCATACCCCTTAAAGAGTTTGCAATTACGCCGAGTAGAAATAAAAGTTTGAAACTAACCCAGCAAACACAAAAGCAAAAATTGGGAACATAGAGCATAATTCGCCAATTAAATATTATTCGCAAATCATTCTTAATACAAACTATTTTATTTTTGAGATTAGGATTAGAGATCAATCTCATAATAAACTTATTTTCCAAATTGCAAATAAACTTCACTTATTATTGACATGATTTGTCAATATTAATTTATCCTCACACATTTGGCATTAGAGAGAGATTTGCTATGAAATGATGATAAAAATTTCTAGTTGCTGAAATTATTATCGTATTATCTATCATTCATAGATATTTAACAAATGGTTTCATTTCAAATGAAGCTTAAATTCATATAAAATTCCCATGTTTTCTGGGTTGTCTATTACATGATATTTACCAAACAACCAAACATACACCCATTCAACCCAAACAATATCTTTATTCCTCAAAACCTAATGAAATTGCATTTTCCAAGAAATAGAAGAAAGAGAAAAACTTTTCTGTTATACTGCATTTTTCTTTTCTCCATTTCAAATCACAAACATCAAGAAAATGCTTTGGGAAAATAAGCATCGTTAAATGAAGAAAATTTTATTTCTTTGGTGCATTAATGTCGTCGTCAACGACTGGCTGTTGCATTTTTCTATTTCTATTGCAAAATTATTTTTTGTTTCTTTTTCAGTTTTGTGCCCCCTAACCGTCCTTCTCTCGCTCTAAAATATTATTATGTTTAAGAGTATGACTGTGTGCGGCGCATATTTTATACAAAATTTTATGCGTGTTTTTTTCCTTTTATTAACTTGAATGTGCAACAAAGTAGAGAAAAGAAGAAAACTTTGTATGAGTTTTTGGCGGTAAATGTATGTTTTAGTTGGATGGTTGATTGTGGTGGTGGCAAAGTATTATGCAGTATTTACACTGATGCCAAGATTACCTATTAAAGATAAAAGATAACTACATATATATTTTTTTAATTTTGTACATATAAAGAAATTAAAAAAAAAAGTAATTCGATTTTATTTGGGAAAATTTTCTCAAGAATTTTTTCGAAAAAGCTATTTTTTATCAATATACTATGACAGTGTAACAATATTGCCACCTGAAGACAAAGATCTCACACAGCAATTGTTAACTTCGTTAGATATCTTTTGAAACCTAAACAATAAAATAATAACAAATAATATAGTGCAACAAGAAAAAATTGCCTCAACAATTCCATGGGCAAATGGAAGCGTACCAGTAGTCTAGCAAAACCCCCTCTTGAAAATCGAATATTTCGTAGCCCATTTTTCAATATGATACGAAATAAAAATCATTTAAATTATTTAATTCAAATGTTACTACATGTTCTTGTTATTTTATATAGATTTTTGCTAGATGCCACTCCCTTTTTACGCCCACTTGTCATAATATTGTTTACTTTATTTGATTTGAGCTTATGTCTAAACTATAGGACCGATTGAAATGAAACTCCAAACAGTTTGATAACAGTGTTAAAAAAATATCACAGCGTCAAAAATGTGGTCGAAAAAGAGGCGTGGCACCCATGCAGATTAAATTTTATAATATACACTATTTATTAATCCTTGTGTATGTAAAATTTTATGTGTATTATCTAAATAGCATCAAGAAAGTAGCAAAATTGATTTTTACTAAAATTGGTGTAAAAACTGGGCGTGGCATGCAACCTATATTGTAGCCCGTAGTTTTCTCCTCAATATAGTTGATATATATGCTGCATTTTATTTTAACTTTCAAAAGAATAAATTTAAATTTTAGGTCTTATTTTTCATTTCGGAAGATGCACTATAATATATATCTGTCAAATAGGTTAAATAATATGAGTACTCAAATATTGCATGCAATCTTGTTATGAAAAGTGGGCGTAAAAAGGGAAAGGTATTTAAAAAAATCGTTCACAATACACGGAGAGAAAATACATGCCTATGGCATTGTTACTACAACTATATTATGTTCTTATTGTTAATTTTCATTAAATTCAATAATACTGTGTCATCATTATCATTTAATACTTACATTTAATCAAAACTTGTATATAGTTGACTACAAAAATTTTATGTTTTTGAATATTTTTACCAGAAACAAAATTTTATTAATATAAAAAATATCATTACTTCTGCAACCATTAAATATTATCAATCTTTTTCCTTGTTCTTAAATCATATTTTGTTTTCAAACCATATTAATATCATTATTTCCATAACAATAAAATGATACAAATAAATATGTTTTTTACAAATATGGTTGAATAATTCATAACTTGTTTGTGTTTGAATATATTTTGTTTTTTAACGTTTGTTTTCCACCTTCATAATAATTTTCATTTAGTTTATATTTTGTGTGATTCAAAGAATATGATATGTTGTTTAACTATTAAATAATTTAATTAATAAAAATATCTTTGTATTGATTTGTACAATATGTAATGAGCCAAATAAATAATTAGTGAAAAAATAATATTCCATCATAAGATAAATTTAAAACATGTTATTATAAATTTTGATAATTTTTTTTACATAATACGTATGATAAAACCGATTCATAATATAATAATATCGAAGCATAATATGAGAAAATCAGATCATAATGTAATAAAGCCGGATCATAATATGAAAAAAAAATCTGATCATAATATGATTTTATGATTATAATTTTCATACTTATTATTTATGAGCATGAAAATTCTTACAGTAACAAAATAGTCCAGTCATAATATGTTGCTACTAGATTGTGGTCATCGCAACTATATTTTTTCTCTGCGTGTAGTTATGTGAAGTTAGACATTCAGAGAGACAACCACTTTCATTTCTTTATCAAATGTTTAACAGAATCGAAATATTTATCAACTAATGGCGCAGTTTTTTGATAGTCCATAGATAAATGATTAAAATCAGGCTCGAAGGACCAAATAAACAAATTGCATTTTGAGTGTCCTTTAACAGTTGAGTTTCGTAATACATAGTTAATTAAGAAGATTAAGGGGGCTTCAGTATAGTCATAAACCTAATCAAAAAACTTTATTTTCAAATAAAATATTGCAGTTTGCAGCATGTCAAAAGGTCATCCCATAATGATTAATTTTTGTAGCAACATATCCGCCTAGCAATTATTGGCAATTTTTAATTTTTTTTGGTTAAATATGACCGTAATAAGTTTGAATGAAAGTTTGCATATTTTGGAAAGTTATGAGCTCCAAAACATTTGAATGACCAAAAAGAGGTGATTTTTTTTCTTTAGCAGAAAAGAAATGAACGAATGAATAATTAGTTATCAAAAATCGTAATAAAAATAATAAACTTTTTATAAGAGGACTATAATTTTTCCAGAATTTTTAAAAAATTAGATGAATTTTTATTTAAAAATAAAATTTACTTAAAAGTTTTAAAATATACACTTGAATTTTATGCAATAATTTTGTTCAGTGCATCAAATGCAACTCTGACTGCATTTATAAGAAGCTACTGTTGTTGTAGCGTTGCTGCATTTTATATTATGCATGTGAAGTTTAGACAATCCTACTGGTATAACAAAACAACGATGGTTATAAATGTATACAAATGTGAATGATTCTTGAAACATACTCATATATACATACATTTCATACATTTTAAATGCATTAAATAAAATAAAAGAAATAATATAAAACAAAAGTACATGTATAAAATATAACACATGAAAAAGTTTAAAAGAGGTTTCTTCAATTTATGTTTTTTTTCTTTTTTTTTTTTTTGTTATAATAATTTCTAAAAATGAGAATGAAGGGTTGTTGTCACAAAAAAAAAAATAAAATATAAAAAAATAAAATAAAAGAATTTTGCGTCATAAAATTTTGTTTGGCTTTTTCCCTTGGTTTTCATATTATTTTAACTTTTTGTGTTGATTCTTTTTGTCAATGGTATAATAACGAAACGTGAAAGGTGTTTTAAATTAGTGAATGACAATTTTTGTTTGTTTAGATTTTTTTTTATATTTTTAGTTGCATTAATTTTGGGGCTAAAAATACTATATAATAAATATGCATTTTGGTTTTTATTTTAATTGTCTTCCATTTTTTATATAGAAATTGCATTTTAGACATCATGACTTTAAATTGTTTGACAACACATGTTGCGGTTGTTAAATGTTAAATAAAAAACAAAACTTTTGTTTATGTAAATTAAATAGAAATTTTAGTTAGTCTGTCAGACTAATTGTTGTTGGTTCGATTCCGATCTGTTAAAATTATAATATAATTTCTAATTGTATTGAAATTACTCAATAAATAAAATAAATAAATAAATAATTAAATAAATAAATGAAATAAATAAATAAAATAAATAAATGAAATAAAATAAATAAATAAATAATGAAAAAATTATGAAAAAAATAATGAAATAAATAATAAAATAAAAGAAATAATCAAAGAAATAATGATTTAATAAAGAAATAAAAAATAAATAAAAATTGTCATCAATTTAATTAAATGCTACATCGTTTATTAGAAATAATAAAAATTTATTTTCTTATTATAAAAGAAAAGCAGACGCGGATCCAACGAAAGCATTTAGGTGGAGCGAGTTTTTTTTTTGTTTTTGAAAAATTCAAAATTATGTACAAGACTTTATTGGCTAAAAATTAAAAGTTGATAAGTGGCAATCAAATTTTATGCAATATTTCTATGAATAACTTTTGAACTATAATTTTATTTTGTCACCAAAAAACTTGATATTTTACTTCATTATTCTTTTTTAGTTTTTGAATTACAAAAAAAAAAAAAAAAAATATATATGAAGTTATGGTTCGTAAATTTCAGGGAATATTGAATAGATTTTAATAATTTAAGGTGTTTTTTTTTTATTTGATTGTTATCCTCTAAAGCGTTTCAAACCAATAAATGCATTTTAATGAAATTAATTCAAATGCATGATCTAAAAAAACTCGAACGATTGAGCTAAGTAGGTTTTGATACTTAAGCTACGTTCAGACTAGTCAAATATTTGACAAAAAAGACGTAACCACTAAATAAAGTAACTCTTAATTTCTTTTTTCAATTTGGAAAATGTTTTTTACTTATCGTTAATCATAATTTTATTGAATTTTACTTGACGCTATTTTCTATTACAAAACATTTGCAGGATCCAGTAACAAATAATTTTTATGTAACACTAGTGGTCACGCAATTTTGTTCAAATATTTGTCAAATGTGGACATAGCTTTAGAATATCAATTAAATATCAATTAAAATCTAAATTATGTTCCTTAATATTAAAATCTTACTGATGCAAAAATTTGGAACTAATCTGATAAAGGGAACTGTACCGAAAATCTATATTTTTTTTACAAAAATAAAATAAATAATTTTTTTTTTTTTTTTTTGATTTTAGTAATAATAGCTTTGCTCCATTACTTTTCATTACTTGTAAAAAGTAAGAAATTGTAAGAAAAACAACAAAGTTGTCAAACGCGAAAAATTAATAAATTTCCAAAAATTCGAAATAGCCTGTAAATTTTAAGATATTTCAAAGAAAAAAAATACCGTTTTGATGATTGTTGGTGCATTAAAGATCTCGTAGCTACCTAAGTTTTAAGTCAATTTTGAATTTAATTGATTGAAGAAATCATAAGAACGGAGCTTTTAAACTTTATTTAAATCTTTTATATTTACTACAGATTAGAAATAATTAATATTTCTTTAATTAAATTTGCTTTTCTATTTCAAAATAACACTAAAGATATCAAATTTTAAATGCTATTTCATTTACAGTAAAATGAGACGTCAATTATTTAAATCGTCTAAATACCTAAACAATTATTTAAAAATTTCAAAACTTTATCAAATTGGGAAAAAAATAAAATCGTATAAAAAGTTCAAGAAAATCATTTCATATAAAATCTAATAAGTTCTAACATTTTTGTCCAATTTAAAAGAAAATAAATCTTGTTATGCTTACAAAAAAAGAAAAAAAAAATCTTTAAAAATATGTTACATCGTTGCATAGCCTTTTGTAGAAAAATTTATAATAATTTGCATTAGAACTTGAAAAATTTTATTTTTTGAAATGTTCCCAGCAAAAGTTTTTTGGTTTTCAGTAATAACAACTACTTATTAAAGTAGTTTCTTGGTAATGAGGCGTCATTATTATTTGCCCACTCTGTATTACATTAATAAGTACTCAATAGTATAATAGCACAGTAATACTGCAATCACGTGGATGAGTTGGCTAGAGCCCTGGATTAACAACCAGAAGGTTGTTGGTTCAACCCCATTCTGAAGTTAGTTTTTTATAACAAAATGTCTAAATAGAGTTTTTGTCGCTTAGGATGGTGTACTGAGTAAGACGTTAGTCAGTAAAAACGAATGGTTAGTGTGTGTCCAAGTTCGAGTCTCACTGACGGCAAAATTTTTTTGTTTTTATTTTTGTTTTCGTTTAGGTACATATTTTTGAGTACCCCTAGAGTCAAAAAATAACTACATGAATTTGTGGACAAGTCGAACAAAAATAACTAGTTATTCAGGCAAAAAATAAGTAGTTTATTTTTGTTTCCAATTATACCTGGTAGCTTACCAGGAAAGCAAAGTTTTTGCTGGGTTGTTTAAAAGCTTTCTTTCAATATTTGACCAAAACATATACAAATGTATATGGATAACAAGCTTGATTCTTCTACTTTCCAAAAAATCATAAAAAGAAGAAATAACAGCACTTATCTAGAAAGTTAAAAAAAACTGTTTTTTGAGCATAATTCAAGATTTTTAATGATTTTTATTTATAAAATTATGCATGTTTTCAATTAACCTTTTTCTTAAGATTTTACTTTACCATTATCATTTTTAGACATTTGTTGTTGATAATTTAGAAGTAAATATTTTTATTTAGCTTCCAAATAAAATTGTTTCAAAATACCCATATAGTGGCATAAATATTCACCCCTATCTATCATAAATACTTTTTCCCACGAAATGTTTTCCCTTTCCCTAAATTTGTAGTCGTGAAAAAATTCCCCGTGAATAATTTCACGCTAAAATAAAATTCCCTTTATCGTGAATGATTTTTTCCCGTGATTTTTTTCACTTTCTCTCCAATTTATTCACTTTATTTTTGCTGGGAAACAGAACAGAACATGTAAGTAGTTCTTCTTATAATTCGAATATTAAAGTTTACAAAATTTACTTTAACAGCACGATCCGTTAATAAGGCACAAACTGATATTATTGCTCATCAAAATGCAAAACAACAGGTCGATTGCCTGCGGATTTGTGAAGCTTTTGAAAGACGTGGATAAGTCTAATAACAGTGAATTAATTTAAAAGTTTTTTTTTGTGTTTTTGAAATGTATCCGGTAACTCCAAGGGGTCAGATGCGTCTCGTAAACCTCGACGAAAAATTCGCTGGTGCTTGCTTTCCTTCTCTTGCAATAAATTTATTGCTTCAATTCTAAACATTTTGTAAACTTTAATTTGTTGTAATTCTATTGTTTTGCTGGGTTTCCGAAAAGTAGCCGAATTGTTTTACAATAAACTAATCAAACTATCATTTCAATACTAAATACTTTGCTTTGTTTTTTAACTTTTCTTTAAAATATTATATATGTACGTGTATATTTTTGAACACAAATTTCTTTGATTTTTAATCATGATAGGGGCCATAACGGGTCACTGTTTGATAGGGAAGATGAGGTCTAGATGGGACGCTAGCAATTCCGATTTTTGTAGAATGTGTGGAGACGTCGACGAGACCGAGTCTATTGAGCACATTGTGTGCCATTGTCCACGATTGCAGCATCGTAGGATGAAATGGCTGGGTAGCCAATTCCTCGGCGGGCTAAGTGACGTTCGGGACGCAGATCTTGTAGACGTCATATGCTTCGTCACGGGAATCGACTGCTTAAGGGAGAATCTGGGGTATAACCCTAGGGTGATTGGTGACATTGCTAATCCCCCTATATGATTCGTTCACATTCCTAATCTTTTATCTTCTACTTTTACTCTCCTATTTTCTGCATTCTATACTCTATATTTCACAGCTATTTCAACGAAGGGACTCACAATGGATCGGGATCGGTCTCTGGGTGGAGATGTGGTACTTTCTGGTATCACATCAACCTTCTCTATCTATCTATCTTCACGATAGCATTTTTCCCTTCGATTGGAATGAAAATTTAATTGGAACTTTTTGCTCACGATAGGGGTGATTATATTTTGTATGAAAAGATTTGGAAAAATTTTTTTTGTTTTGTTACTTAAGCGTTTTTTGTAAAAAGTTTTGAATATATTTTGATTTATAAAATAAACAAATATTTTTCATTAACTGATAAAACTAGTACATAGACAAATTATTTTTTTTTTATCGAAAGATGTATTTTTAAACTTAAATTTAACGAAATTTCAAAATTTTGAATTTCAGAAATCCAGGAAAAATAAATGAAATTAGAAAAATTATTTACTATTAGAAGAATTTGACATTTTACAAAAATTCATAAATATGTTATGTAGTTATTTTTCCTCTTCTATGAATCCTGTTATTCTTGCCTTTTTTCCCTTCTTATTCCTACTTTTTCTATTCTGTATTCTATAGTTTTTCAATTGAAGGGACTCACAATGGACCGAGATCGGTCTCTGGGTGGAGGGGTGGTACATCTGGTATCACGTCAACCTTCTCTATCTATCATCTATGTAGTTATTAAAAAAAAAAAAAATGAAATAAAAATACTTAAAAATGTGCATTTCGTACATTTTTTTAATTAAACAAGTGCCAGTTTTTAAAACCTATTAAATTGCTTAAAAATTATCGAAAGAAGATGCAAATTTTTGGATAGACAATGCTGAAGATAAATTCATCATTCCTTTTTCTATTTATAACAAACTAATGTTTCCAAAATAGTTTTTATTTTTTTCCTTTTCCTGTTGTAAATTTTTCTTCGTGTTTAATTTTTCTTAGTTGACAAATTTTATGTTCCCCCTTTTCCCCCGTGGATCCATACCAGAAGGAATCCAAAAAATTATTAAATAATTTAACCTCATATTTTCACTTTCAAAGCAACAATTGCTACAAATTTAAAACAACCTGACAAATTTAGTTTTTTCTCTCCACAAGGGGCATTAGAGAGCAAAGATTAGAACAGGAAAAAAAGGTGGCTACAGCCCCCAGCCAACCAGCAGCAAGCAAAAGTACAAAATGAAACCAAAGTGATAAACAATCATAATATTTTTTGAATAAATGCCAAAATTTGTGCGGTGTATTTGTAAAAATAATATCAACTGAAAAAAATAATTCAAATGAAAAATCAAATACTAAAAACTATAAAGGTGAAATAAAGCACACAAATACACACACATTTCAAACATAAATGAAACACAAAATGTTGCACAAAAATGAGCATTGCAGATATGAAAGAACTAATTAAATAATTTTCCATAATTTTACAAAAAAAATATATATTTCTACATTTCAACACAATTAAAATAGATGTAATGAAAATTAAAAAAAAAGAACACAAAATGTGAAATATGTAATTTGGTTCCATAATATTAAGGTAGAAGAAAAAAAAAAAAAAAACTTAAAGGGGGGAGACATTTTTAATAGACAAAAATGTTTTGCTATTTTGTTTCATATTTTATATAAAACATTTTTAAATAAGGGTCAATGACTTGACAATTCTACCATAATTTGTTGTTTTTTTTTATCTAAATTGTAAAATTATTTCTTTTCTATCTTTATTGTGCATTATTTTTATGGACCTTTTTTGTTGTTATTTTTGTCATAGTGTGTTTGTGCCTTTTTTTACATGATTTTTTGAACTAAAAATAGATAAAATTTTCTATTAGAAAGAAAAAAAATATTATATTTTCTTCTTGATTTGTCATGCATTTTATGGAGATAAAGATTCATTCAAAAACAGAAACGTTTTAGAAAAAAAAAAAAAAAAAAATGAATCAAATATAAACGGAAATGTCTATGAAGAGGTGAAAATGTGTATATGTTTTTTTTTTTTAGTTTATTAAAAATAGACAATTTTTTTTTTTAAATTTTAAATTGAATTAAAAGTATACAACCATGATGAATATCTATTAGATCAGCACTTTTTAAGATAGAAGGTATTTTTTTGTAACAAGGAAGTAATCATGTTTTTATTAAGGTTTTAAAAATTGAAGATTAGTGAAGTAATTCTTATTTAAAATAAAATTCTATAACTTTTGATTCATATAAAAATTATAAAAACTCTTTTATAGAGTGTATGAAATTCATGTAAAATGCACTAGACGAAACACCGAAAATATCGTAGCTACGAGGGCGGATCAATAAGTCCGTGACTTTTCGAACTTCCCTCGTAGTTGTATGAAATGCAACACTATTCCCATCAAGTACCACCTGTTAATAGACTACTGTCAAATTTTTGTGCAAGTGTCGTCAGTGACAAAAACTTTTTAGGTATAAAGACATTAAGTATAGACTTTAAAAAAAAAAAGAAAACTAGCAGCATCAGAATGAGGTTGAACCAATAAGCTTCTGGTTGTTAATCCAATACTCTAGCCAATTCATCCACGTGATTGCAATATTACTGTGCTATAATACTATTGAGTACTTATTTATTTAATACAGAATAAGCAAATAATAATGACGCCTCATTACCGAGAAACTATTTTAGTAACTAGTTGCCTTTACCGAAAACCAAAAAGTTTGTGCTGGGCAGCAAATACACAAGTTTAATTCAAGTTTTTGAAATAAACTGTTTCTCAAACGTGCGATATTTGAGAATAATAGCATTCTTAACAATAAAGGATATTTTTATAAAATTTTGATGAAGATTTTATGGTAAGGTTTAATATTAAATTTTATGTCAATAAAAATAGCCATAATTTATCAAACGTAATAGTTTGTGTTTGAAAACATTGCTGAACAATTTATCTCATTTTACTATCTAGTTCTTGTAAATTTGTTTATCATGTTTCAAATAACTTTAAATTACAAATTTGATCTATTTTATAAACAAATGAAATCAAATCATCTTTTTTCCTTATTTTCATCTCAAAATAATCATAAACAAAACTTTCTAAATTAAATATGATAAATTAAATTTAATCGACTTTTTTGTTTATATTATTGGTATTGATTTCCTAAAATAAACCATAATAACAAAGTTTTTCTTTGTTTTTGTTTGATGAAAATAAATTTAAATTGTTTTTGTTTCAAGTTTTTTATGTGTGAGTATCTGTGTTTTAGTTTTTTTTATCTTTTCTTCAGTTTAAAACAGATATATATTTTGAGCTACTACTATTCGATTTTGTTTTGCTTGTACAGTTGAAATGATATTATTGTAGTAAAATTGCTTATTATGCAAATAAGAATTAATTTATTTGTCAACGTCACCCACAACAACACGAAAACACAACAACCAAAGCTACTCTATAACACTTACTTTCTCTGTTTATAAGAGTTGTAAAGGAAAAAGTTTATTTGTTTTATTCTCACCAAAAAAAAAAAGAAGCAATTTGAAACTTTTTTCATACATGAGTTTAGAGGAATGAAGGGAAATTGAGAAACGTTAATGGTTTTAAATAAGATTAAATTTAATTCTCTTAGAAAATTTCTTTAAATTTTCTCTTTACAGAAAATTTTCGTTAAATTTTCTCTTTATAGAAAATTTTCGTTAAATTTTCTCTTTATAGAAATTTTTCGTTAACTTTTCTCTTTATAAAAAATTTTCGATAAATTTTTCTCTGTAGAACATTTTCGTTAAATTTTCTCTATAAAAAATTTTCGATAAATTTTTCTCTGTAGAAAATTTTCGTTAAATTTTCTCTTTTTAGAAAATTTTCAATAAATTTCCTCTTTACAGAAATTTTCAATATATTTTCCCTTTATAGAAAATTCTCAATAAATTTTCTCTTTATATAAAAATTTCCACAAATTTTCTCTAGAAAATTTTTAATAAATTTTCTCTTTATAGAAAATTTTTAATCAATTTTCTCTTTATAGAAAATTTTCAATAAATTTTCTCTTTATGGAACATTTTTCATAAATTGCCTGTTTATAGAACGTTTTTCATAAATTTCCTCTTTATAGAAAATTTTCTCGTTATAGAAAAAATTTCGGTAAATTTTTATAGAAATTTTTCATTAAATTTTCTCTTTATTTCCATAAACTTTCTCTTTATATAGAAAACTTTTCTTTTTATAGAAAATTTTCGTTAAATTTTCTCTTTATAGAACATTTTTCATAAATTGCCTGTTTATAGAACGTTTTTCATAAATTTCCTCTTTATAGAAAATTTTCTCTTTATAGAAAAATTTCGGTAAATTTTTATAGAAATTTTTCATTAAATTTTTTTATTTCCATAAACTTTCTCTTTATATAGAAAATTTTTCTTTTTATAGAAAATTTTCAATAAATTTTAACTTTATCGAAAATTTTCCATAAATTTTCTCTTTGTAGAAAATTTTCGATAAATTTTCTCTTTGTAGAAAAATTTCAATAAATTTTTTTGTTGTAGAAAAATTTCAATAAATTTTGTTGTTGTAGAAAAATTTCAGTCATTTTTTCTTTTTATAGAAAATTTCGGTAAATTTTTCTTATAGAAAATTTTCAACGAATTTTCTATGTATAGTAATTTATCTTTATAGAAAATTTTCATTAAATTTTCTCTTTACAGAAAATTTTTAATAAAATTTTCTCTTTATAGAAATTTTTCAATAAATTTTATTTATAGATTTCCAATAAATTATAGGAAACTCAATGAAACTTATAGAAAATAAAAATTTTCTCTACAGACAATTTTCAATAAAATTTACCTTTATAGAACATTTTTAATAAATTTTCTATTTATAGAAGACTTACAATAAAATTTTTCTTTATAGAAAATTTCGATAAATTAACTATCAAAAAAAAAAAAAAAAAAAAAAAAAATTTTTTTTTCTTTAAGTAAAAATAATTTCGAAATTTTTTGAAAATTTATCGAAAATTTTCTAGAGAAAATTTTGAAATATTTTTTACTTAATTTCTTTCCTAAAAAAGACGATTATTATATTATATTATATTATATTATATTATATTATATTATATTATATTATATTATATTATATTATATTATATTATATTATATTATATTATATTATATTATATTATATTATATTATATTATATTATATTATATTATATTATATTATATTATATTATATTATACCTTACTTTAGTGCTTCCTGATTACTGAATTCACCGATTCTTAGCTAGTTCTGAAAAGATAAACCTTTTTACTTGAATAGAAGTTCATAGAAACCTTTTTTGGCCAAACAATGATGGCTTACTTTTCTGCTTCCTTATTCATTTATTTACTGCTTCCTTACTACTAACTTAACTGATTTCTAATTCGTATTTCTTTTTAGTTAAATATAATTTTATCTTCTTTAAATTTGCTGTGTTTTAAAAATTCGTCTTTAACTTTCATTCTGTCTTTCTTATTTATGTTTTTTTATTTTCTATCCACTTGCACAATAATTTTCCTACAATTCTCATCACTTCGATACACAAAAAATGGGAGTATAAAAATTTTGTATCTCAACTGTAATAAAGAAAAAAGTCAATGACAATTTGCGAGCAAAAAAGAAAATCATTATCATCAAATAAAATAAAGCAGAAAACAAAACAAAACATTTAATAAAAATATGTATGTAACTCGTGCTATAATAAAATTCCGGAAACATTACGTCATAATAAAAAATAAACAAAAAAAAAATCTTTGATTAAAATGTTGAAATATATATATATATATATATATATATATATATATATATATCCCCTAAACCACCTCCTAGTTCTACTTACATGTAATCATTTGTTTATTATTATTTTTTTTTTTTTTGGTTTATTATAATTTTAATTAAATTGTTTTTTTCTCTCTTGTAGTAGATTTTGTTTTAATTAATTTTATGTATTTTTTCTCATTTTCTTTGCAGTTCAAAATTTTTTTGTATTCAATTGTTGGTATGAAAATACAATAATATTAAATTGCCAGTATAAAAAGTCAATAAATAAAAAAAAAAAGAACAATGTAAGTACTTTTTAACATTTTTATCTCATTAAACATTGAATTTATCTTCTGGTTAATCTTTAACACCTGACTGTTTTGTAAGTTATCTGGGAGCAGCTCACGTACATATAAACAGATGAATAAGAAATTTGCTTGATTTAAGATAGCAAAGACTTATTGGAGTCTCTATATTAGAGCTAAGATTTTTTTTTTAATATCTTTATCAATTTATATATATTTTTTTTTTATATGTGTAGATGAACTGTAATTAATTAAATATAAATAAAAAAATTGAATTTTAATTTTTTCCTGGTCTGTAAGAAAAGTGCCTTTGGGCAACCTTTTAACTGATGAAATTTCCCAATTAAAACAAAAATATTTCCAGTAAACAGAGAGTTGCCATCAGATACTTACCTTAACAACAACTAAAACTGTTCAAATTTTTTAACATTTTTTTATTTTTTTGCAATAACTTTTTAAATTTTTCTCGACTGCGTTTAAAGGAATATTCCACTGAAATTATCACCGATGTATGTTCTGATTGCTAAATTAAAGAAAACAAACAACAAAAGCAAGAAATATTTCTTACTTAAAAAAAGTACTGTTATGTAACACAACATAAGATTGCTTTTGGTTAAGAGCAACGAACATACCTTAAAGAAAAACAAAAATTTTAAATGCGTTTATAGGAATATGCACCAGTGTAGAATATATATATATATATATATATTTTTTTTTATTTGGGATTCTTTTTCTCGAGAGGATTTTTTAGTGCATGCTGGTGAACACATTTTTACAAAATACTTTATGATTGACTAAAATTACTTCAAAACAACTTTACAATATTTTATTCATAAAAGTAGCAAAAGGATGAAATTTTCGTCTAAAAAAAAAATATGTAAAGTTTTTAAGATGATATTAAGATTCGAAATGGGAAATAATGGAAAATTAGAGTTTTTTTTTTTTGCAAACAAGATTTTTTATTTTCAACCGCTAATAGGGAATTGAAGATTTTTTTACAAATATTTTGGGTGGTCTTACTAGAAAATGGTTTTCAAGATGACTTCCTTATGTTCATACTCTCATAATAAACTGCAAATAACTTTAAAATTTTATCAAAGCACAAACAAGCAATATAGTTATCTATATCTATCTATCTAACAATATAGTTAAAAAAAATTTTATTTTATTTTTTTATTATTATTATTATTATTATTATTATTTTTTATTTACGTTGAATAGTATTCTTATAATTAATGTCACAATTTTCCTGAATAACATTCGCAATATTTTAAATTTTATATTTGTAATTTTTAACAATTTTGTTTTATTGATCAAATTATTAAAATGTTTTTTACTTTACTTTGGTTAAGATAATTAAAATTCCCTTAATATTATGTTAGTTATTACTATCTATCTAATAAACTGCAAATAACTTTAAAACATTCTTTAAAGAACAGAATTTTATCATAGTTTTTATATAATTACTATAACAAACAATTTGCTGCCTATCCAACAATAATATAGTTACAATAACAAATTTCATTATTGTTATTATTATTATTATTATTAATATTATTATTATTGTTATTATTATAAATTATTATTATTTTATTATTATAATTATTTTATTATTATTATTATTATTATTACAATTATTATTTTTATTATTATTATTATTATTATTATTATTATTATTATTATTATTATTATTATTATTATTAATATTATTATTGTTATTATTATTTTATTTATGTTTGAATAGTATTCTTATAATTAATGTCACAATCATTTATTTTGCTGCTGAATTTTCCCCAATAACATTATATTGGTAATTTTTAGAAAATTTTGTTTCACTTAACCAAATTTTTAAGATTTTGTTTACATTATTTTTGCTAAGACTCTAAAATTCTATTCATATTATGTTCACCGTTACGTTTGACCTAATAAACTGTAAATAATTTTAAATTCTTCTTTATATAATAGAATTTTATCAAAGCTTCTATATAATCACTATAACAAACAATATTGTGTTTACAACTAAAGGTATCAATCTAGTAGATCCATAATGTACAGCACATAAATTGTTACACTTCGTTTAATAAACTTTAACTAACCATAACACCTAAAATTAGTTGGAGTAAAAAGAAAATTAGTTAGTTATTTAATGTTCACTTACTACATTACCCTTTCCCTTCAGTTAAACATTTTTACAAGGATGTTTGATAAATTCTGACTTCCTAATTTTTCCACGTATTTTAGTTTATTGTTACTTTTTTCGACAACATGAGGTAAACAAGGCCAGGTTTGTTAATAATGTTATTTTGTACAAGTGTTCCCTCTTATTAAACACAATTTTCTTCAATATTTTCAAAATTACTATACATTTGTTCTAAGTAAATGTAATGAAAAGGAAAAGAACTTTCTCCTTTAGATTTCCTTTGGATTATGTAGAAAATTACAGGATGTTAAACAAGTATTTTTTTTTTTTTTTGATAAATTAAATATCATCATGATATGCATATATTTATTTGCCAGTAGGATTGATGTTTTTAAGAAAATTTAGCAGTTTCTTAAGGAAATGTATGTCTTGTTTTTATTTTATGTTTTACTGTATTATTTAAGTTGTTATTGTTATGACATTGATTAATTTTTTTCATATACTCTTTTTTTTTAATTTATGGTTCCTTTTTAGATACAAGAAAGGTTGCTACTGTTTATTTCATAATTTTATTTTCATAATTTTATTTTTTATTGCAATTTCTTTTTTTGACAAGGATAATTCTTGGTAATAAATTGTAATAAGAGTCTAACTAGATTTTATGTTTTATTTTTTCCTACTTTATTTAATTCTATATTATTCGATATTATGAATACAATACAATTTAATCATCATTTTAATAATGTTATTTTTTTAAATTAAAAGATGATTATTTTTCTTTCTATTTCCTTTGGAGAAATTTTTAATATTTTTTATTATTTACCAAATCTAAGTAACAATTTTATAAATTGATTTTCTAACAAAGTATAAACAGGTAGTCCGACTCTTTGGCAGGAGTACCTAACCCTAAGAGTGTGTTAGTGAAAAAGTACCTGACTCAAATGGCGTTTTCTTTTCTGACTAAAATGTTGCTATTGTGCAAAAAAATGTAATAATGAAAATGGGTCAGATGTTCTTTTCTAATAGTGTTGCCCTTAAATTCAAAAAATATGTTACATGTTTTACCCACTTTATTACCAGCAAGCTCGAATATTTTTTGTTAAATGATTTTGTGTTTAATATTTAATACTTTAAAATTGATGTTCTTCCACCAAATTATGAAAATTTCACCAAAAAATCGCAAATTTCGCCAGAAAATCAAAATTTCACCAAAATTCACAAAAAATTGAAATTTTACCAAAAATACGAAAATATACTAAAAAAAAAAAAAAATCAAAATTTCACCAAAAATCAAAAATTTTACCAAAAATTCGAAATTTCATGAAAATTACAAATTTCACCAAAAATTACATATTTCACCAAAAAATCACAAATTTCACTAAAAATCCTAAATTTCACCAAAAATTCGACATTTCACCAAAAATCACAAATTTCACCAAAAATTACAAATTACAACAAAAATCAAAAATTTTACCAAAAAATTCGAAATTTCTCCAAAAACCACAAATTTCACTAAAAAATACATATTTCACCAAAAAATCAGAAATTTCACTAAAAATCCTAAATTTCACCAAAAATTCGACATTTCACCAAAAATCACAAATTTCACCAAAAATTACAAATTACAACAAAAATCAAAAATTTTACCAAAAAATTCGAAATTTCTCCAAAAACCACAAATTTCACTAAAAAATACATATTTCACCAAAAAATCAGAAATTTCACTAAAAATCCTAAATTTCACCAAAAATTCGAAATTTCACCAAAAATCACAAATTTCACCAAAAATTATAAATTACAACAAAAATCAAAAATTTTACCAAAAATTCGAAATTTCATGAAAATTACAAATTTCACCAAAAATTCGAAATTTCACCAAAAATCACAAATTTCACTAAAAAATACATATTTCCCAAAAAATCACAAGTTTCACTAAAAATCCTAAATTTCACCAAAAATTCGAAATTTCACCAAAAATCACAAATTTCACTAAAAATTTCCCATAAATAGTTTAAAAAATGACACAATTACAAATTGGTCACATATTTTTTGTTCCATTCTAATCATAAAAAGGGTACCATTTTATGAGGGTGGGGGTAATCTTTAAAAAATGTTACACAATAACAAGGAAACATCTTTCTTCAGAAAAGAAAACGCTATAAGTATTTGTTATTAACAAAAAAAAAAAAATAATTGTGTTGGTGATTTTTTATTTTCCCCATTCACACAAAGTTCTATAAAATTCAATTTGTTTGAATTTTGAATACTAAAAATTGAAACTCTGTTGTACATTTTAATTTCTAAAACAAATTGTCAAAAATGATTAAAAAATATTTTGTGTTTTGTGCGAATTGGACCCGTTTTCAAAACAAAAGTGATCTAATGGTGTTTCAAAGAATAATAAAATAGTGTGTGATTGTGTAAAGAGGTGTAAAAATCCTTAATAATCCAAATATTTGTAGGTAAAATTTTTGTCGTTTTTCTTTGTATTAGTTCTTTCACAACCCAGCAAAAAGACAAATGTTTGATATCAAATTGAGCGTGATTTGAAATTAAGTACTTTCTCAAATGTCAAACGTTTGAGAATTATTTGAAAATATATTGAACAGTTTTCTTAACAAAAATTCCAATAATTGTCAAATTGAGAAATGCTATTATTATCAAATCATTGTTAAATGTAATTCTCCAACTTTTTTCAAATGTGGATTGTGATCACATGTGGAACATAAATAAAAGTAATTTGCATTTTTTTTTTTTTTTTTTTTTTGTAGTTTTGTTTTGTATAGACTTTTTATTTTGTCCTCTCAATATACGTATTCATTAATTGGAAAATATTTGATTAAATAATTTTATTTATTTGTATATATTTCAAATATTTTTTTGTATATATTGTTTCAAATATCTTTCAGAATGATTTGATAATAACATTTGATATCAAATTGAGAAAATACCATTTGTTTACTTGACTCTTTATATTTATGAATGATTATATATTATATAGATATAGATTTATGCATTATGAATGATAACAGCATTAAATATCAAATTAATAGTATACTATTTTTTTAATATTTTTAAAGGTATCTTTAGTTTTGAGAATTTTTCAATAATAACATTTGATATCAATTTGAGAATGTATAGTTTTTCAAACGTTTTTTCTCAAATGATATTCAATTTGAAATCAAACTTAAAATTTAAACCTCTACCTACATTTGAAATAAGTTTGAGAACATGTTTGATATCAAACGTTGAAGTCATCATATTTCAAACGTAGCTGGGAATTCACACGGCACCCGTATATGAGAGAGAAATATCACCAAAAAAAGTCGGACTACTTATTTATAATTTGTTTTCTAATTTCCTTTGCTTTTGGTTGAAATATCAATTAAATTACTATCAGTTATTGAAAAGTATGTCAGGTTTAAAAAAAAAAAAAAAATCCAAGGTGCATTTACTTAATAGCTTTTTTACAACTTTCCATATATTGCGGGAATATGTTGAATTTATTAAAGTTTTAAAATTTTCAAAATCTCTTGATTTGTTATTGATAATTCCAAAAAATTTCGATTTCGCTCGAATTTTGACCATCACCGATTTTAATGAATTTCTGCACATATAAAATACTCCTCTATGCGCCTCAATAGCGTATTAACTTTCACCATATCGTAAACGGTTTATATTTTATGAATTTCTAAAGTTGGAAACCACGAAAAAGAAGCAAAATTTAAGCTTGAATAACTTTTAGGTGCATTATCAGATTTCAACAAGCTTGGCATCATTAGAAAGTACTAAGATTCTTCTTTATCACAAAATCATAACAACTAAACATCTTCCTGGCGCATCTAAAATGAAAAGTTATTGTTTATCTTTCGATATCTTGAAAAAGGGTCTTCAAGTTTTCATTACTTTTTTTACACGCTGTTTACGATCAATTAGTCGTTAAAATGGGATCTCAATTCGATCACAAACTATAACAATTTTTCTTTACTATCACATTTTCTATTAGATATTAAGTGGTTTTTAGGCATATTGATATACTTATTCAAATTTTAATACAATAGACCATTATTTATTGAAAAAAGTCGCTTATATATCCTGATCCCGAAAAAATAATTTGATATTACTTTAAAAGTTTCTAGAACACATTGATAGACCTTTTACAAAATCCGCCAAATTATTTCCGATGATTTTAAAGATTATTTACTCAAATTGTATACATGGGGTTACAAAGACAAAATCTACTGAAATTTATCATGATCGGTACATCATTTCACCTATACCATATGCAATTTTTTTTCCTCGGAATAGTGGTTAAACGCATATAAATATCTTAAATATAACGTATTTATGTAATTTCCGCATACATAAGTTTTGTACAAGAATAGATCATAGTATCAAATTTTTTAAAAATCGGTCCATAATTGATCATATCTTTCATATAGGTTTCGCCGCCGAAAAGTTTCTTTAAAATTATTAATTAATGTTAACATCAATACAAAATTTTATATATTTGAGTTGTATATAAGTATTAGACATTATACACAATTTCGCAATAACAGGTCCATAAGTCAACATGGTTCCCATATAATCCCTCTCCCGATAATCATTTTAGCGCTTATACACAAGCATTTAGGGTCGATCTTGACCAACACTTATTGTTTTTATCCTTTCCTACTTGCTTTGTTATTAAAATTAAAATAAAAGTATCAGAACACTTAAAAAGATATCAAGTTGTTAGTAAAATTGTACTAACTGCTATAAACAAACTGTTATAAATTTTGATCCCATTGATATCCCATTTTGAAATTTTTACACTATAACAAAAAATTGATTGTCAAAAAAAGAATTAAAAATTAAATGATCCTTTTCAGAATATCTTAAGATATAGGATAATTTTTCATTTTAGAGACCCTTGCGTCACGAAGATGTATAACTTGTATAATTTTATGATAAAGAGGAATATCAGTCCTTTCCATTGAAACCAATATTGTTAAAATCGGATAATGCACATAAAAGTTAATTAACCTTAAACTTTCCTAATTTTTGACAAAAAATGCCCGAGATGCCCTCCTTTAGAGGTCTACAAAACATGAACCGTAAATGATATGGAACTGATTTGTATGTGATAAAATGCACGTTGACTAGTTTAATAAACACCACAAATTAAAAAAAATCGAAGATATAAAATTTTTAAAACTGTAATGGAATAGGTAGCGATACAAGTTCTCATATGTAATAAAATTTATTCAATTTCTCTTGAGTCATATGTAAGTCCATTGCTACGCTTAAGCAGTCGCCGTTCGAGTGCTTTTACCAAATGTTAAATCAGTTTATTCGAAATTTTCATTCTCTGCATAACCACTAAGGGCCATATGCAATTTTAAATGAACCAAATTTCATAAGAAGTATAACTTAAGAAAAAGAAAATAGAAAAGTAACTATTTTGAAATTAACTTTTCTAATTCTAAAAAAAGCTTTCAGTTTTCAAAGAAAGGAATTTTTTTTCCAAATTTATACACTTTGTAAAAAAGTAACAATAAAAAATAAATTTTCAAAATAGAAAAAATTTTTTTAAATTTCATAAATTTTCCGAAAAACTAAAAATGTACAATAAAATAAAAAAATTCAAATATAATACCAATTTTTTATAAAAGCATCACATTTCAAAAAAGTACAAAATTAAAAAAA
Source organism: Protocalliphora azurea (assembly GCA_932274085.1). Lineage (NCBI taxonomy): Eukaryota > Metazoa > Arthropoda > Insecta > Diptera > Calliphoridae > Protocalliphora > Protocalliphora azurea. Next base: position 122,101,253 of record OW026520.1, on the reverse strand, counting down.
AAAAGAATTTTTTTTAATTATAAATTTTCTCAAAAAGTAGCAATTACAAAAGGACCATCTCTTTAAATACAATACCAGTTTTCAATAAAATAACCAATTTTTAAAAAAGTGCCGATTTTATAAAAGATGTACCAATTTTCAAAATCTTAAAAAATTCAAAAAAGTACTAATTTTTAATTACAAATTTTCAAATTTACTAAAAAAAAAGTAAATTTTTTTTAAAAATAAGTATCAATTTTCGATAAATTAGAACTTTCCCAAAATTTGCAAATTACTTAAGAACTACTATCGAAAAATCAAGTAGAAACGAAACTAATTGTCCAAAAATAATCAAGACCAATTAAAAAAAAAAAATGTTTCCAAAAAGATTTGAAAGAAAAAACTATAAATTTCACAAAAAAAAAAAAAATAAAAAAAATAAAAAAATGCAAATTTAAAAAATTTTTTCAAAAAGGTAAAATTTCTAAAAATAAAAATTTGGCAAAATTAAAAAAAAAAAATTAATTTTGAAAAAAATATTAAAAAAAAAAAAAAATTTAAAGTAATTATTTCGAAAAAAGCCATAAATTTTAAACAAATTTAACAAATTTGAATCTTATAAAAATCAGTAAATTTTCAATTTAAAAATCATAATTTTAAGCAACAATTTTTTTTTTTCAAAATAGTACCAAGTTCTACAGTAAAAAAAGGTACCGATTTAAAAAATAAAAAAAGTACTAAAAAATATTAAATCGAGCTTAATTAAAATGCTCTATAACTGTGAAAGTAATAATGGTACATGAAAGAAAGATTGTGAGAAATTCTGTAATCTATAAGTGTTATAATAGCGCCGCAGCAAGTACGATGCATAATTAGCGAGATCTATCATGAATTCCAGGAGAAATCAATGATGAATCGATCTTTGATTTTCTTGAAATTAAGCAGACATTTACGCTAGGGAATAAGATAAACATCTCCATTTTCGATTTTTTCTAAATTTTGGAAAAACTGTCGATTTTATTCGCGTTAAAAAAAGATATGGTCTTAAAATTTTATAGTTTTTCTAATTATTCATATATGAGGAAATTCACATTCTCACACAAACGTCGATTTGTGGTTTTAATAAGCAATATTTATGCACGGAAAGTATGTTCGCGTTAAAAAAAATAGGGGTATTGTTTTATCGTAACCAAAATAATGCAATTTCATAGAACTTCTAAAATGCTTTCAGCATATGTCAGATTATCCTTTATATTTATCGAAGTACATTTCATAAATAGCTAAAAAGGACATATTTTGAAATATTTTGCTCAAAAAGTCAAATAAATATCAGTACTGATTTGAAAAATATAGTCGCTTAAACCTCATAATAATATTCCTTACAAAAAACGCGATTTTATATTTTTCTAAAAAGTGATTTTTCTCAAATTTTTAAAAATCTATCCTATTTAGTGATAAGTTTTACATGGAAAATAGGTTTTATTATTTTCAAAACATAAATATAATTGAAATATGTGAGACTGATTTTTGAGGTTAAGAACAGTATTTTGGTATACACAATTATAAGTCCTTAAAATATTTTGACGCCCCCTGAATTTTAGTATTAATTTACATTTCGCGGTAGTTGTTAGCAAGCGAAATGTGTTTGGAGAAGAATGCAGTTGTAGCCGGTATAAATAATGTTTCTTACATTTTTTTTTCACATTATCAATTTTAAACATCAAAATGATTCTTTACAGATACTTTTCTATTATCTAAAGCAATGATCGCCACACTCATACATTCAGAATTATGTTTCTCCCACTCTGAAATTATACACCAAAAAAAAAAAAAAAAAAATTATTTTACTTTTATAGTAATTTTATTTTGAAAGTTTCTTCGTGAATTCAAGACATGTAAATGGAAATACACATAACTAGTGTAGAATTTGAATAGTATTAAACAGTGATCGTAACGATTATAAGTTATCATAAAAATTAGGATTAAATTATGTTTTTTTTTATTTTTTGCTTAAAAAAAATAACGATTGATTTTAATTTTTGCCCAAAATAGGTATAATTATTATTTTTGTTCTTTAATTTTTTATCAAAAAATAACTGTTAATTCAAATTTTTACTTAAAACAAAACGAATAATTAAAATTTATATTTTTGGTTTATAGCAAAATAATGAACGAAAATTTATTTTAGTAAATTATAATCATTATTTCTAAGAAAAAAATAGTTTTATCTTAATCAGAAAACTATATTTTAGGCAAAAAAAAAAAAAACAAAAAACTACTCCTACTTGACATTAACAATTTTTCATGAGTGTATCTAAAACAACAAGCGTGACACAACCTTCTTATTTGAATGCTCATGCGATACTGATTTTCTTTATTTGTTTTTTTTTATTAATTTCAAGATCATCAAAAAATAGATAAAAAGCATGCGTGCTTGGGTTTTGGGGATTACTGACCTAAAACAACAACAGGCACAAAGAGAGGACGTAAAAATTTGAATGTGTTAGTGTATTTGGTTTGTTTACGCTCTTTGTTTCGAATGTATATGTTATCAGGGCTGTCAAATGTGGCAATTTTTCGCCAAAAATGACGCTTTTTAATTACTTTTAGCGATTAAATTTTTCCGTTTGGCGACATTTTTTGGCGATTTCTTTGGGTAATTTTAAAAATTTTATAAAATACGTATTTACAGAGAAATACGCGTATAAATTAATATTAGGGTATTTCCACTCCCTGTTAGGAATTTATAAATCTGGCTCCATTAGGATTTGAAGGAAGATTAGTTTTATAAGAATCTTCAGAAAGCTCTGGGAAGAGAAAACATGCTTACGAAATTATATATAAATTCGCGTACCTCCGCTCCCTGACAGAAATTCTAATCGGCTTAAATGCGCTCCCTGATCGAAATACATAAACAGTTTTCGATAGGATTTTGAGATCAAACAATGAGTATAGCAAATTTAAACATCTAGAAATCAAAACCGACATTAAAAAATATTAAATAAAAATCCATGATAGAAATTTCAAGATCTGGCTCCGTTAGGAATTGTATGACGAAAAGTTTTATAAGTAAGCCGAACTTTAATTTTCCAAATCTTAGAATATTATATATAAATCCGCTTATGTCCGCTCCCCGATATAAATTTCCTTTAGGATTTGTAGAACGAAAAGTTTTATAGGTAAGCCGAATTTTAATTTTCTACTTCATCTGGAAGCTTTAGAAAGTTCTGGAAAGAGAAAACATGCTTAGGAAATTATATAGATGTTCAATATTTTGAAAGTTAAACACCAAAGTTCTTCCAATTTTTCATGTTTTTTTTCACAATCGATATCCGAATAACTCCGAAAATATTGAGCGGATAAAAAAATAATGAAGATAACTTGAAGATAATTTTAATCGACATCTATTGGAGCTTTATTTATCTAAATTGGAAATGGGGTCAATTAGTTTTGTCCATAAAAAAATTAATATGTGATAGAAAAAAAGTGAAATCAGATTCTTGTTTAGCACTTCAAATTAAATCTGTTCCACCTATTTTTGTCTAATAAAGAAAAACATTTTTTTCCCACCAGTGTGTCTCAGGTGTGAGTTTAAATAAACATTAACATGTGCTTTTTTTTTAATGAAAGATGAACAGAATGTTAGGATTAAAATTAAAACAACCGCATGTAGAACTTCTTCTCCAGATTTTTCTTATATATCATTTTATATAAAAATTAATTGCTAACTATATTATTTGTAATTTTTTAGGTATGACCTCCGAAAAAAATTTTAAAGCACTTTTACGAATTTTTTCGCGGTATCTCTCTATAAGAATTTAAAAATAATAATCACAATTGAGCACTGCTGGTGCAAACTTACATTTCTTTTACTTGGACCCAATTACTTTACAATTGCTAAAATTCTGGGTAGTTTAAATAACTAATAATCTCTGGGACTAAAATAACATTCCCAATTTTTGGTTCTTCTACTGTAACGACAAAATTCAGAACAGTGTTGCCAGGAGGTGAGAAAAAAGAGGCTAAATTGAACTTTAAAAAAGCTGAAAAAGGCTAAATGACGCAAAAAATAAGACCAGAAAAAAGTTAAAAAATTATTTATTTTTACTTATTTTTTCCCGTTCTCATTAGTTTTTGATAACAAAGATATTGAGTAATACCATTTTAAATTTAAAAAATTTTGATCACTCAGAAATTTTCTTTGCAGTAAGTACAAAGATAAAAAAATGTATAAAAAATAAATAAATATGGAGTTTTTTTAAATATACATCTCTAAAGACAATTTTTAGAGAAAAAAAATATGTTAAAAAAATATTTTTTAATTTGTATATAACATCTTAAACATCTTAAATACAAGCTAAAGAGTTGCCGCAGTTTTCAAAATAAAAATGAATAAAATTTATTTTACATGCTTTTGCATCCTCTACACATGCACCAAATTTTATACAAATCGGTAAACAAGGCTTAAAATTTTTTAAATTTAATATGCAATTACTCTATTGTTATAAATTTATAAATAGAACATAGGACGGTTACCAGCAAAACAAACTAATAAAAAATCTCCCAAAAAATGCCCATACAAATTTCATATGATTTGATGTGATTTTTTGTAGTTTTTGAGCTATAGTTTATTTTTGATTAAGAATTTCTAAATTTTTATGTGATTTTTCACTTTTACAAAAATATTTTCAAATTAATGTTCATAAATAGCTTCTATTGTTAATGAATTTAAAAAAAAAAGTAATTATAATAATCGATTTAGTAAGTCCATAAAATTAGTTGTTATTTTTGTTAAATATAAATAATCTCGATTTTTGTGCAAATAAATGAATGATTCTGTAAAATAAAATTAGTAATAGCAAATAAGATATTATATTGTTGAAATAATATTTTAGCTTTTTTAAGGCAATTTTAAGAATCAAAAAAGGCTAGAAAGAAGCTAAAACGAAACTTTTGATTCTAAAAGCAAAATAAAAAGGCTAAAGTGGCAACACTGATTCAGTCTAAAGAAGCAAAATAATCACATATCTTGTCGTATTTTGAGTAAAATGGTCATACGACAAATTGTTTTGTATTTTTTTTTTTAGTTCGATACTATTCAGAACCTTTTTCTCGATTATTCGGTATACAAAACTTTCTCGTAACAAGAGAAAAATATTTTTATTTATTTTTTTTTTATTATTGAGGAGCTTTGATCATTCTTTGCCTCAGAGTTCTTCTCAGCTTTGTTATTTAAATTGTTTTTTTTTTAGCTTTGATTAACTAAAGCTTAGGCATAGCTTTGACATGGCTCATATATTATTTTGAGGAAATGAACACAACGTGCCATTACGCGGCCGAACATGTTTAGTATAGTTCTTAGGGGCTTCTCTACTTTTTGGACTTGGAATTCATTCTTGTTACTTCTTCTTTTTCTGAACAAAATTTCATCTCATTTTTTAGGTCCTTGTTAAGCTTTTTTTATTACCCTAAAATATAATATTTTTGTTAAAATTTTCTGGTAAGTTAAAAAAAAAAAGTTTAAAAAATTAAAATTTTATTTTGTACATTTTTCTTTGACTGCCATCTGCATGCGGACAAACGATCGGACTTCAAGAATTCGATCTGCTGCTAAATCTGATATGTCTCCAGAAGATATTGTTATCAAGAGAGACATTTAAAGTTAACGGCAGTAAGAGTTATTACGAAAATTTTGTTTCGAACGCACACTTTACCTAATTGTATGTATATATGAGTATTTTCATTTAATTGTGAATAAAATGAATATTTGTGCATCAATTTTGATGATATATAGTTTAGTTTATTCATAGCATTACCAGCATTATGATAAAATCAGGATAAAAAAACTGAACCTTTTTTCTGTTTTCCTTTCTTAAGAGAACTTTTAATGAAAAACAATTCTTCAATTTTGCATGAAAAATGGTTTTTCCGACACTAATTTCTGATTAAAAAAATTGTTATGATGACTTCAATACGTTTCATCTATCTAAATCGGAAAAACCTTTCTCGAGTTATGGTAAAATATACTCATGTAATCCCCTTATTAAGGGTGAAATATTAGACATGCCCACAAAAAAAAATCAAGAGCTAATAGAGAAAAATTAAAAGCAGATTCGCGTTTAGCACGTTAAATTCCATCTAGTCTACCTATACATGTTTATTTATGGGAGGATTTTTCAGACGACCAGTATTATTTAATGAAATAAAAATTTTGATATAAAATCTATCAAAAAGTACAAAACTAATATATGCCCAGCAAAAACTTTTTGGTTTTCGGTAATAACAACTACTTATTAAAGTAGTTTCTTGGTAATGAGGCGTCATTATTATTTGCCTACTCTGTATTACATTAATAAGTACTCAATAGTATAATAGCGCAGTAATACTGCAATCCCGTGGATGATTTGGCTAGAGCGCCGGATTAACTACCAGAAGGTTGTTGGTTCAACCCCATTCTTAAGCTGTTAGTTTTTTATAACAAAATGTCTAAAAAGATATTTTAAACTAAATAGAGTTTTTGTCGCTTAGGATGCTATGTGCGAGATGGTGTACCGAGTTAGACGTTAGTCAGTAAAAACGAATGGTTAATGTGTGACCAAGTTCGAGTCTCACTGACGGCAAAATTTTTTTGTTTTTTTTTTTTAATTTTTGTTTTCGTTTAAGTACACATTTTTGAGTACCCCTAGAGTCAAAAAATAACTACATGAATTTGTGGACAAGTCGAACAAAAATAACTAGTTATTCAGGCAAAAAATAAGTAGTTTATTTTTGTTTCCAATTATACCTGCTAGCTTACCAGGAAAGCAAAGTTTTTGCTGGGAGTTTTAAGAAATGTGTTATTTAGCAGAGAAAGGGTAAAGAAGATTGTTTGGCGAAAAAAAGTAACTACTCAAAATTTAATATTTTTTTTAATGGCAAAAATAATAACTTGAATTTTTTAATATAATTAAAAATTTAATAAAAAAAAAGTTCAAAGATTTGTCCAAAATTTTGAACAAACTTTTCTAGTAATTAATGAGGATCCAGATTAATCTCATTTGGTTTAAAAATAAAGTCTCAATCCAAACATAACCTAACATAAATCTCATGACAGCTTAAAAAAACTTAAAATAGTGTTGCCAGATCTGTAAATCTAAAAAGAATCCATTTGCTGTCAATATTGAGTAATGGAATGTTTTTTTTAGCTTCCTGGGAATTACTTTAATATGGCAATAATTTTCGGCCCAAAAACAATAAAATTTTTTGAAAAATTATTTTCTTCGTAAACTAGCATCGTAATGTAGCATTCAGAAAAAAAATATTTATTTGACATAAGATTTAAAACTTGTAGCAAAAACTCTTCAAAACAGCACATTTTCTTCAATGACATTTTTGTACGAATCTAGTAGATGATATAAATAAAATTATATGGTCTACTTAACAAACAGAATTTTACGAATTATTTAATTGTTTTAATTATATTTCTTATGAAATAATCATATTTTATTAATTGCTTTATAATCGCTTTAAACTACAAAGTAATAAGATACAAGAACTCTTATAAAAAATGTTAAGAACATGAGAAATATTATGAATATTTTATCTAATTAAATTTATTGAATATTTTTATAGTCATATTAAAAGTACAAAAAACCACACACTGCAAAAAAACATAAATTATAAAAATATTACATTTTTTATTATAATTTTCTTAATACTAAAAGCAAATGCTAAACACGTTCAAAGAGCAACTGTTGTTAAATTGGACCAAACATATAAAAGTTTAAACATGAACTAATGAAAATGGTCAGAAAAACAGAGGGACAAGATAGAAAAGAAACAACAATTTTGTTTGGTGAGAGATTAAAGAACATAGAGTTGTTAAAGTTGAGATTATATATATGATATTGAATCAGCAGAATCCGGCTTGAAGTCACAAGCATTTTTTGCTTTTTTTGCTGTATGAAAGCATAGTTTGTGTAATATATTTAGGCTCTAGCTAAACACACTTCTAGTTTCACATTTTATTAAGAATTTATTTTATATTACATTAGAAGTTTCTTTTCATTGCTCACCCATTGTATTTTTGTAGGAAATAGCACAATAAAAAGTGCATGAACATGTTTAAGTATGAAAATATGGTATGTTAATTTTGGCAACCAAAAAAACTAAACACCAGCATATTAAAACACCCACCTTGCCACCCTTTTGTTTTAGTTACAATGTGGCTCTTCGCCACATTTAACTGTACTCTTAAAAAAACCTCAATTGAGGAAGAGACGACAACAGTGTTGCCATTTTAGCAACTTTCTGCTAAATTTAGCAAAATGGTTTCGCAAATTATAAATTTATTTTGAAAAATTCTGCTAAATGCTTTTTAGCATAAACGACTTTCTGAAAGCAGATCTTTAGCATAAATTTCTTGTATCGATTTACTATTGAAACTATAACATAAAATTTTCCTTTAGCAAAAACTTTCACTAAAGATTTTACTGAAAATATAGATCAGAGAAAGAAGTTTCATTTAATCGCAAAATTAAACTACTAGACGGGTAAAAAATTTTGAATCTTTTAAACTGCTAGACCGATTTTGATTCATGAAACTTGAAACGTCGTCAGAGGAGGAGTTTTACTTATTGTTAGCTGGAGTGTGTTACTTTTTCTTGACATTTTTGTCCTTGAGGTTTTTGCGTTTTGCCCTATAACTTTTAAAATAAAAAAAAAAAAAAATAGTGAAATGTTCATTTTTTTTTTAATTAAGTAAAATTTTAAAAAATTTTGAACGAGCTAGATATACTGTGCCATTAGTCGAAGGCAATCAATTAGTAAAAAAAATAAAAAGTGAAAAAATTATAGTTTTGGCACTGTCTCGAATTAAGTTAGATAGAACAATATGTTTTTGAGGTTTTTGCAAAAAATTTTAAATTTAGTAACACGAGACAATTACTCGTATCTGAAAAAAACCTTTAATTTCAATAATAAAAAATGTTACCTTAAAAAACACACAGTGAAATTTTCCAGATGAAGACAGATCCTCATCCGATACAGACTCTGAACAAGTGTGCGAACCACCACGCAAGAAAGTAAAGGGCGCAAATAAACGAAAATAAGTTTTGCGTTCATCGATTTTTATAACCTATGTATCTATGTAATAACCTAATAATTACCTCCAATAATTTTTAATTTATGTGTTAATAATTATAATAAATAATATATAATAAATATTATCCAAATTCATTGAAACATAAAATCAATATTCTTGTCAAAATGAGATACCTTCACTTAATTGTGAATAAAAGCGAAACGCGTCCATCGATTTTCATGATCTATGTCCCATTTTGTTTAAAGGTTATGTGACTTTAAGTGAAAGTAATAGGACTTGACACTTTTTTTACCGTTTTGGATTTTTTATGAACTAAAAATAAAAAAAAATCAATTTTTTAGGCAAAAAATAGTTTTTTTTTCATACATTTAATTATAACTGCGAAACTGTTGCTTATGTAGCGAAACGTTGTATGAACAGATTAAAGGAATTGTAATTACTATTTTTTTTAATATCAACAAAATCGGACTGGTGGTTCTCGAGTTATGTCAAAAAAAAAGACCACCAAAGGTCACAATTTCCCCTATATGATAGTTACTAACTTCAAATCGATATATCTCGATTCCTAGACGTGACCCAGCGAAACGCCGGGACACATATAACTTCTTTTTTACCGATAAAACTTTCCCCGGTACTTTGAACCCTTCCCGATCACTGAACCCTACCATTTGCCGCACAGTGTTATTTTATAACGTGTTCAAAAATGATTTAGATATTCATAATCGTTTCGAAATTATTCGGACTTAAATTCACAAAATACTTTCCTGTAGACTTGATTTCCATTTATTGTGTGTTTTATTTTAAAAAAGGTTTTCTATAAATTTTTAAAAAGTAAAATTTTTAAAAATAAATTTTAAAATTTAAAATGATATTTTAAAGAAGACACAATTTCCTTTAACATAATATATAATGGAATATTATGAGTAAATAAATTTCAAATAAGCAAATTGCCAAATCTATGTTTTTCTATAGACTTTTGAACCAAAATCAGTTATTTGTTGTTGTAGTAGTGCTATTTTCCTGCAATGAAACTAGCATTGCACCTATTGATTTTAATAGCAATTTTTGGGATTTCATTTATACGTTACATTTTTCAAAAAATCATTTGATTTTATAACATTTTCTGTTAGTCCTACAAAGATTTTAAATTTGACAGATTCTAACATATTATTTTTGAGAATTTAGCATAAGACTTCAAAAATTTTCTGGCAACACTGGAAGGCAAGAGCATATAGTACTATATTTACACGTCTCTTGCACAATTTCAATTTAGTTCAAATCGATTATTGGATAAAATAGTGAATGGTGGTAATAAATGTAAATTTATTTTAACGATTTCCGACCGTTGGTGTACAAGAACACTCTAAAAAGCAGACAACACTGCCAAAAGACTGTTAAAAATAAAAGACAAATCGAAAAAGAAAAGAATCAAGCTCAATTTCAACAAATGGAAAAAGGCTAGACCATAAACTAAAAGAACAACCAGAACAAACATAAATTTGGAAAAAAGCAATTTGAAATACAAAATAATAAAATGTAAAAGATAATATTCTTTATAGGAAAAATATTTATAGCTAGAAATTTTTACAGTATCTGATACATTATTTGATTGAATTGTTGTTACGGGAATTATACTTTCATTCGTTTGTTACTTGCTTCCTTGGAATATAATCAAATAAGTTTTGAAGGCAAAATGAAGATAAATTTAAAATTGAAAAGAATAAATTTGGGAAAAAATTAGTATTTTAAAGAAAAAGTTTTTAAAAAGAAATTTGTTTGATAACACGGTGTGACAGTGAAAATATTGACTAGATCATTTCGTCATTTTTATAATTTTCATCCATACGCCTTCAAAATCTGAAGTTATCCACAAAAAACGTTTTTTTTTAAGATTTCACGAACTCCAAAATTTTTTTTAAAGTTATTTTTAAGTGAATTTTAATTTTTAAAACAGGATGTCAAAATATGTATACATGTTATTAAATGAGTCCAAAATTTTCGCAGCTTTTGCCGAAATTATCTGAAATTAAAAAAAAAAAAAATTGTCGATTTTTTTTCATTTGGCAACACTTTTTTTTATTTATTTTTCTTAGAAACTATATAAAATTCTTAGTTTTATTAAAAATTTTATTTAATTAAGGATAAAACAAGACCACCTTTGTTAAATCGAAGAAAAATTGTTAATGTTACATTTCTAAACACATGTCGAAAGACATATATTTCATGTAAAGTTTACGCAACTTAAAACGGGTAAATTTTTTATTTTTTATTTTTCAATCTAAATTAGATTGGCGGAGATTAGAATCTCACAAATTGTCATCTCTACCACGATGATTTCGGTAGTTTCCAAAACGACCTTTACCTTCGTATAAGGGACTACTTGAATCAAGTATTAATCTTGAGTATTAATGTTCCCCACCATGCAGTGTTGCCAAAACCTAAGTGGGAAAAAGTTCTAGAATTTACAAAGAAAAATGCTAGAAACTGCCAGAAATTACGAGATCTTTTTCTGGCCTGAGCTGCTTAACTTTGGCACTCTATAATTTATTCTGTGTAAAAAAAGAGTGACTATAAGTTAATTTATCTTAAAACAGGTCCGCCTCTACAATTTTTCTATACATTTCAATTCGATACGACTAGTTGTTTAACATATTCAGATATATTACTTTTATTCGAACACCCCCCGTGTGAGACTGAACAATTAAATTAAATTCTTTGTATGAGAATGTTTATTTTATTTTTTTTTTTTTTTTTGCTGAAATGTTAAATTATTTTTTTGCCTTTTTTTTTTAAATAAATTTTTAAATATTTACTATTTTTAGGTAAAATTTTAGCTTTAATTGTTTAAAAAAATTTACACAATATACAATTCCACTGAAATTTAATAAAAATTTTGTTAAAAATATACATAATTCAATATACAGCGTGATCCACTTCGAGGTTCCCTACTTTTTAAAGAAAAAAAAAAAAAAAAAAAAAAACAGAAAATTCAAATTTAATGGGGAATATTTATTATCATTTGAAAGAACATTCTTTGGCATTTATTTTTTGAAGATTATGTCTATCAAATATTGGCCGTTGCTAAGTCGCAGATGGTCCATCCGTTGAGTCTAATTTTCGATGACTCGTTCGAGCATTTCGACTGGTAACTGGCGAAGGACACGCATGATGTTTTCCTCAAAGGCCTGAATCGAAGCAGGTTTCTCCGCATAAACTTTAGACTTTACATATCCCCACAGGAAAAAGTCTAACGGTGTGATATCACACGATCTTGGTGGCCAATCTACCGGCCCAAAACGTGAAATTATGTGCTTACCGAAATTTTCTTTCAATAAATTCATTGATTGATGCGATGTGTGGGAAGTGGCGCCGTCTTGCTGAAACCAAATGTCGCCGAGATCCCGAGTTTCAATTTCAGGCATCAAATAGTCGGTTATCGTGGCACGATAACGGTCGCCATTGACGGTTACGTTCGTACCGGCATCATTTTTAAAGAAATATGGACCAATGATTCCACCGGACCACAAACCACACCAAACCGTTGTTTTTTCTGGATGAAGTGGCAGTTCTTGAATCTCTTCAGGTTGCTCTTCGTCCCAAATGCGGCAATTTTGTTTGTTTACATATCCATTGACCCAGAAATGGGCCTCATCGCTGAACAAAATTTGCCTCGAAAACGTCGGATCTTCTTGGAACTTTTCAAGAGGCCATAGAACGAAGCGATGTCGCTTGGGAAGGTCGAGCGGCTTCAGTTGCACAAGCTGTATTTTGTTCGCTTTCAACTTAAGATCTCGACGTAAAATGCGCCAAGTCGTTCCATATGTCAGTCCGAGTTGCTGCGAACGGCGCCGAATCGACTCTCCACGGTCTTCGTGTACACTTTCAGCTACGGCCGCTATATTTTCTTCACAGCGTGCTGGACGTGGTCTATTCGGTCGAATATTATCCGATAATGAATGCTGGGTCTCAAAATGGGTGATGGTGTTGCGAATAGTACGCTCAGTAGGCCGATTATGTTGACCATAAGTTGAGCGAAGTGCACGAAACGCATTCCTCACAGAACGTGAATTTTGGTAATAAAGTTGAACGATTTGCAAAACATTGTTCAGGCGTAAGTCTTTCCATTATGAAATGCCAAACAATACTAAGCAAAAATAACATGACAGCATGACACAACTCACACGTGATCTGTCAAAAAAAAGGCTATTGAAAAAAGTATCTCTACTTGAATCACCCATTACATACTTATAAAACCTAAATCAACTTTAAAATAAAAAGAAACTATAATTAAAAGTTTATTTGAGTAAATAAAAAGTGCATTCAAATAAAATATAACACAGCATTTTCGTAATAACTCTTACTGCCGTTAATTTTAACTATATTTCTTGATTACAATATCTTCTAGAGATAATGTCAGATTTACCAGTATCGATCGAATGGCAGTCAAAGAAAAATGTACAAAATGATTTTTATTTTTATTATTTTTTTATTTTTATTTTATTTTTTTTTTTTTTTTTTTTTTTTTTTTTGAATTTACTAGAAAATGTCGAGTGAGTAAATTTTGACAAAAGTATTACATTTTAGGGTAATAAAAAAGCTTAACAAGGTTATAAAGAATGAGATGAAACATGGTTTAGAAAAACACGAAGTCACGTGAATGAATTCCAAGCCCAAAAAGTAGAGAAGCTCCTAAGAGCTATTCCAAATATGTTCGGCCTGTAATGGTAAGTTGTGTTCATTTCTTTAAAATTAAATATGAGCCATATTAAAGCTATGTCTTAGCTTTAGTCAATCACAGCTAAAAAAAAATTTAAATAACAAAGCTGAGAAGAACTCTGAAGCAAAGAATGATCAAAGTTTCTCAATAAAAAAAAGTAAACAAAAATATTTTCAATATTTTGTATTAGCCTGGAAAGCATAAGTTATTGCTGACTTTTCTCATGTTCCAAGGTACAAAAATTTCATAAAAATATTTTATACTACAAGTAAGTAGTTGATTTAGCTTTAATCCTAACTTATTCCGTTTATCTTTTATTAAAAAACAAAACATGTTATGTTTTGTTTGAACGCACACCTTAGTTGCCGTATTAATGAGGAAATATTAGATATACCAAAAAAAAAAAAAAAAAAAAAAAATACGAGACCTGTTAGAAAAAACTGCAAGCAGATTCGTGTTCAGTACATCAAATTCCATTTATTTCAGCTATTTTGTTTTAAAGGAGGGAAAAATATATTACTTTTTAGGTAAAACTTTGGCTATGAACCTATGTAATTTTAGTTTAAAATAATTTATTTATTTTTTCCTTTATTACATTAACTTTTACAACATTAAAATTCACTGAAATTTGATCTTTTTTTTTCAAAATATAAAATACATAACAATTTTTCGGTACATACATATACTTATAAAACCCTAACCAACTTTAAAACAAAAATGAACTATAACTAAAAGTTTATTTTATTAAAACTACCTTTAAAAGAAAAAACAACTAAACATCGCTTTTTAACACGAAACCTCAAAGAAAACACAAAAGTATTCTTTTCATAAAACTATCAGCTCTAGTTAAAAAGAAAACTTTAACCTTTTAAAGACCAACAGGGACACCGGTATCCCAAGACTAAAAAGAAGAAATACATTAATTTTTCAAATTTATTAAATATAAATATAAATATAAATATAAACATAAATATAAATCTATATATATATATATATATATATATATATATTTATATTTTTTCATTAAAAACATATCAAAAACATCGTGTTTTTATATAAAAAGTATGTTTTTCAATACACTCAATGAACAATGACAAATCTTTATGGTCCTGAAAGGGTTAAAATTTTTTGGCCTGGCAAAGTTTTCAATAATTATTTTTGCTTATAACAAAAAGAATATAATAATGTAATCAGAACAGCACTAGTTTCTTTAACTTTTTGTTGAAATATTTTGTTCCCAAAAATTTGTTTTTTTCTTTCTGTTGATAAAGAGGAAGTCTAAGTTTTCGAACAATTTTAATTCTGCTAACAATAAGTTAAATTAAAGTAATAAAAAAAGGAATAATTAATAGTGGGAATAAAATTTATTGATTGAAAGTAATTATCAAAATCCATAAAATTGTTTATAAAGCTTCTCATATTTTTACTTATTTACTAACATGTAAACTATTCAGTTAACCAAAATTATATCTAAATTAGCTTTTTTATTGCAAATTGTTTTCATTTGAATTTATGCATATTTTACTATTTTTATCGCTAGAAAAGTTTTCCATTTTCTTCTATAATTTTTTTTCATATTGGCTAATTGCTTTAGAAATTAATTATTAAATATTACTTATGACAATTTTTTTTTTTTTACCCCACCATTATTTACAGGTCATAAAGAAATTTCTATTTAAAGAAAAAGCGCAAAATATAACGCTTTGAAAAAAGAATCATTTTAAGTCAATGTTAGTCACACTTTTTCTCTACGCTTTGGCTCGCAGCAAAAAAAAAAAAATATTTCAAAAATTTAGCATTGTTTTAATTGATTACAACAATAACAATAACAACAAATGTGACATCATATTTAAATATTGAACTAAACACTTACTCTTCTTTCTCATCCCACGAGGGTTGGATGAAAAGTTTTTAAATGTGAAGGTTTTTTGTTTATATTAAAAAAAAAATAATAATAAATTTATATTTCCTAAACTTTAAGTTGGTTCGATTTGAAATGTATAGAAAAATTTAAATGGGAAACTTAAGCTTTCACAAAAATGATCTCGTCTTGTAGTCACCTTGGTTTATCACGGGATGAGCTATAATATAAGGCATAGTGAAGCCTATCAAAAAAAAAAAAAAAAATAAATAAATAAAAAAATAAAGTAAATAAATTTGTAATAACTCTGTATCTCCTAAAGTACTACTTGAATGGAATTGAGATGTATGAGAAAGTTGTAGAGGATGATTTAATATTTCAGAAAAATTATATTTTAGTCACCTTGATGTAATAAGGGATGATCTACAGGATGTCAAATTTGACCATATCGAGCACGAAACATTTTTAAGTGATCGTAACTTTTACAAATTAAGGACGATTTCATTGATTTTTACATGTTAAATTTTTTCGATTCCTTGCCTTTTCGTAGTATAGAACTGAAATTCTTTTAAAATTTCCTGAAATTCTCAATATAGTCCAAAATAATGTTTTGAATTTTTGGCATATCTTAATTCGTCTAGCTGTGAGAAATTATCAAAGTCAACACTTTCATATTTATATATCTTAAAAGATAAACCTTCAGAAATGCTTAAGAATAAAATTTTGATTTGGTTAAGAGTTACACCCTACTTCCAGCATTGGTTGAAAATGGTAAATTTTTTAAAAAATGTCCCGCGAAGTTTTTCAAATCTAAATAATACTTTTAATAACCTCTCCAAAATGTAGACACGTTAGTAAATTTTATGAAAATAGTCAAATTTTCACAATCATATTTTTTAAGTCCTTATATAAAGTTTTACGAACCAAAATAGTTATGTGTAAAAAATATTCTAAATCAAAAAATAATTTTACTCGTATTAAAAATGTGCCAGCAAAATGAGCTATGTGTAGTTTTTTGAAAGATTTTATTATAGCTCTCTTGCATTTAATCATTCCGATTTTTGTTTACGTTATTTTAATAATAAGGTTCCAACTAATCGTATAAGTTTCAGACATTTGCCAAATTACAAAATAAAACAGTTTTTTCGCTCTCCTGAAAATATAATAAAAAACACATAACTGTTTTTGTCGGAGCAGCGACGATATATTAAAAAGGTTTGTTGGGCACATGTAAGACTAATAAAGGTTCATAGTGATACAATAAAAAAAAAAAATCGAAGATTGTCACATAATCGATTACGTCGGAGTAGCGACGATTTCTTAATCAATTTATTAATTTTTAAATAAAAACATTAAGGATTTATATTTATATTAAATCAAATGAATTTTTAGATAATTTTGTATCTGACTGAACAAAATTAATTTAAAGGGAAAATAGTTTATTTAATCAAAAGAGAAATATATGTTTTTCACAAGAAGATAACCAAATTTTTTTATATTTGAATATTTCAACATTGAATAATATTCATATGTATTTTATTTAAATATAGGGTGATCCATTTCGAGGTTCCCTACTTTTTTAAAGAAAAATACATAGAAAATTTAAATTTAATGGGGAATGTTTATTATCATTTGAAAGAACATTCTTTGGCATTTATTTTTTGAAGATTATGTCTATCAAATGTTGGCCGTTGCTACGTCGCAAATGGTCCATCCGTTGAGTCCAATTTTTGATGACTCGTTCGAGCATTTCGACTGGTAACTGGCGAATGACACGCGTGATGTTTTCTTTCAATAAATCCATTGATTGATGCGATGTGTGGGAAGTGGCGCCGTCTTGCTGAAACCAAATGTCGCCGAGATCACGAGCTTCAATTTCAGGCATCAAATAGTCGGTTATCATGGCACGATAACGGTCGCCATTGACGGTTACGTTCGCAACCGCATCATTTTTAAAGAAATATGGACCGATGATTCCACCGGACCACAAACCACACCAAACCGTTGTTTTTCTGGATGAAGTGGCAGTTCTTGAATCTCTTCAGGTTGCTCTTCGTCCCAAATGCGGCAATTTAGTTTTTTTACATACCCATTGAGCCAGAAATGGGCCTCATTGCTGAACAAAATTTGCCTCGAAAACGTCGGATCTTCTTGGAACTTTTCAAGAGCCCATAGAGCGAAGCGATGTCGCTTGGAAAGGTCGAGCGGCTTCAGTTGTTGCAAAAGCTATATTTTATACGCTTTCAATTTAAGATCTCGACGTAAAATGCGCCAAGTCGTTCCATACGTCAGTACGAGTTGCTGCGAACGGCGCCGAATCGACTCTCCACGGTCTTCGTGTACACTCTCAGCTACGGCCGCTATATTTTCTTCACAGCGTGCTGGACGTGGTCTATTCGGTCGAATATTATCCAATAATGAATGCTGGGTCTCAAAATGGGTGATGGTGTTGCGAATAGTACGATCAGTAGGACGATTATGTTGACCATAAGTTGAACGTGAATTTTCGTAATAAAGTTGAACGATTTGTAAACGTTGTTCAGGCGTAAATCTTTCCATTATGAAATGCCAAACAATACTAAACAAAAATAACATGACAGCATGACACGTGATCTGTCAAAAAAAGGCTATTGAAAAAAGTATCTCTACTTGAATCACCCATTACAAAAAAGTTCAATAAGTTTTTAGGAATTATATTTGAAAACAATATATTAAAATAGAAAATTTCAAATAAACATTTTGATATTTTTATTCAAAAGGAAAAAAATCAAAAGAAATAAAATTATTCAGCCACAAAAGGTTTGAATAAAAAAAAAATCATTTATTTTTTTTAATTATTTAATTCAAAAAGAATAGTGTAGCGATCGTTTCAGAAGTTTTTTCAGCAAATAATGTTGTGGTTTCTCCGACTGTTTAAAAACCTCTGTACAGGAGAATCTAATGACTAAATTCGAGTTCAGAATGCGACCAATAGTCATCGAAATAAAATTATTTAAACGTATTAAATAATTGCAGTATTAAAAAATAAAATTACTAATTACTTTTTCCAAACAAATCTAAAATTATTCAAACAAATTTATGTTGAATAAAAATATTCAAAAATTTTCTGTGAATAAAAAACACAGATTTTATTTAATTTTAAAAATAGGAAATGAAATAAAGAATAATTACATTCAAGCTAAAAATATAAAATTTATTTCCAAATTAGTTGAATACTTTCGAATACTACTGTTAAAATTTTTTCTACTCTGACTTGTTAACAAATTTAATAATATTTAAATAATTTTATTCCAAATTAATTTCAAGTAACTGAAAATTGTATTATAAAGAATACAAAATGATTTAAAATTATTTTATTTCTAAAAATATAAATTGAATATAAAAATAATTTATTTTTAACAAATATTTTTAATTAAAATATTTACAATGGATAACAGTATTTCCGTGATCTAAAACTCATCTTTATATCTGAAGCCAGTAATTATTTTGTTTTTTTTTATAGATTTTTAAATATAAAACAAAAGTTTACTTAAAACTGCAAATAGTAAAATTTATAAATTTTTTTAGTTAAATTCTTTTAATTTTTTTTTATTTTTTATTTTTTATTTAGCTTTCTATTGATACACAATGGAAAACGCTTTTTCTTTAAAAATAATTCTGTAACTTGTGATTCATTAAAGATATCTGAATAAAATTTGACATGACCAGAGCTAAGGTGTGTTCGAGTTGATTTGGATGAACACAGTACCCTAGCGGGTCAAGGGAGTAGTGTGTGGACCACCAAAGTTTGTCATCTCTGGTATGTATTTTTTTTTTAAATCGCCAAAATTTCATTTATTTTTTTTTTTTTTTTTTTTTGTAAAGAAATTTTAAACATATATAATCTTTGTAAATCTCTACAAAACATACGCTTTCACGTACAGGTTATCTCTTTTCGTTTAAGAGATATTTAGTTCGAAATAAATTTTTCCCTCATTTTTGGCCTTGTTTTGTATCTTTTTTTTAAATTTGACGGGCTTAATTTTTTTTAATATGCACTAGATTCCTTATAAAATTCTAAATAATATTGCTGCCAGAATAATATAAATATATGGATCTGATAAACAGTTATATTAGTCTGAAGTTGAAGCTTTAAAAGAAATTCACATTTTTGGTTATTTTCCCAAAAAGGTGTAACATTTTTTCAGTTATAAAATTTGTTTTTTTTTTGTTCTGTCCTACATTATTTTTTTAATACTTTCAATAGAAATTTTAAAGAAAATGCGTGTAAAGCACAAATTTTCACAATTTTTTTAAATTTATTTCTAAAATTCTCAAATCGCAAAGCTGGGATCAAAAAAATATGTTAATTAAATACCTGTATATGTTGGGAAAACACACAAAAAGTATTTTCTGACAGGCGAATTTTATAATGACACGAATATGAATATTTCCATGAAAAAAGTCAATTTTTAAAAGATTGGTATTTTGGGCATTTCGGTACCAAAAAGTGAGAGTTTTTCTTTAATTCTTTAATTTTAGGACATGTTCATCCATATTATGTTAAAATTTCAATAGGACTTCTGCGTTAGTTTAAATTTTATTTCAATTTAAATATTAACATTATTTTTCACAAAAAGTGCTTTAAATCTTAAATTTCCATTTTTCGGGTCATGGTCTGAAGAAATGTGACCGAAAATTTTAATCCAATAATGTGTACTATAAATGGCCAAAATTTCATATTTATAGTTTCTAACATTGTCGCAAATGTAAAAAACATAGTTATGTCAAAATGGGCATAATGTGGTTCTCAGTAAACAAACCGTTGTAATTATAGAGCATATTTTGTGTCACAAGTGAGTCGAATTTGATGTAATTCGCTTCATTAGTTATGTGAAGAATAACTGTTTTTAAAAAATGGGTGTAAAATGTGAAAAAAAAAAATAACACTAGACTTCGTAATTATCCAGTTGCGAATTTATTGCCGCCACTGTGCAGCTCTTTCAACTTATTCAGTGCTCAAGGTGGTCAACTTTGACATCTTGTATATCATTCCGTATTATAACAAGGTTACTACAAGATAAGTTTTCTGAAAGCTTAGGTCCTCTTCTACAACTTCAAAAATATTTTAATTCGATGCCACCATTAGTTTACTATATAGATATTTAATATAAATTTTTTTTTTTTTTTTTATTTCATGGCCGAGGTATATAACTTTATCTCATCCTGTATTATAACAAGATGATTACAAGATCATTTCTTTTAAAGCTTAATTCCTCCTCTACAACTTTTCTATACATAATAATTTGATCCAACCATTAGTTTATGATTTACAAATTTATTAGCAATTCTTTGATTCCATGCTCGAAGTGGTAAATTTTGACAACCTATAGTTAATACCGTACTACAACAGGGTGATTTCAAAATCTCTTTTTTTTTTAAGCTGAGATCCTGTTCTACAACTTTCCTATACATTTTAATTTAATCCGACCATTAGTTTAGGATCTACTGATTTATTACCAATTTTGTTTGCAATCGGTCTCAAGGTATTATGTCGCTTGTCTAGATAATTTTCGCCCAAAATAGTGAAGGTAAAATTGGAAAATATTAAAACTATTGTAGTTATAGAAAAAAAGCTACTAAAACAACAATAGAAAAAAAAACCTAATACTAAAAACTTTAAACACAAACGTCAAAATCACTCAAGTGTAAAATAAACAACAAACCCAACAGTTATTATTTATTTATTTTTTTTTGATGTTGTTGTAAATTCTATTGTTATTATAATAATATTTAACACAATGACACCAACATTAACAACAACAACAATAATCACACAAATTAGAAATCATCTAAACCAAACAAGAAACAAATATTTATTTTGAAAAAACTATTTTAAATCAAAAATGATTACAAGAACAAATAAATGTGTGACCACAAAAAAGGTAATAAATGTTGAAAATATACAAATATAAATTGCTTTATTTGAAATTTTATTTATTCTTTTTTGCATATATTTTTTTGGTTCTGTAAAAGTATCATTTAATATGACACTTTTTCAATTCTAAACAAAATTTGAGTCATTTGAATTAAATAACAGAAACAATTGTTGATTGATTTCAAAATGCCCACACATCAATAAACTTGCTTTGACCATAAAAAGAACCATATTTCGTCATTTTATCATTATTGTCTCTTATTAAAAAGTGTTTTAATCTGTTAAATGTTTAAAATATTTTCTTATTTATATATATTTTTTTTATTTTCTTAATTTTATATTTATATAAAAAAAAACCAAAATGTTTGAAAACTAATAATTTCCTACATCTTATTATTATTTGCTTATTATTATTTGTTTTATAAATCATTACAACATATTAGTCAAAATCTTTAACGCTCTTAAACAAATCATTTTTTTATTATAGCTTTTTAAATATGATTAAGTACTTATTTTAACATATTTTTTAATGTTTATAAATAACTCATAAATACCACTTATAAAAGTTCATATTTATTTTTTTTTTATACCCTACACCACCATAGGGTTATTATGCGTTTGTGCTGATGTTTGTAACGCATAGAAAAAGTTATCCACACCCACCTTAAAGTATACCAATCGAAAGAATCAATTTTTAAATCCATCTAACGATGTCCTTCCGTCCGGCTGTCTATGTAAACCTTGTGCACAAAGTACGTACGTCGCAATTTTAAAGATAATTCAATGAAATTTTACACGTGGGACTTTTATAATACAAGAAGGAAGAGAAAGCCTATTGAAATTGGTTGTGATCGGTCCATTATTTCACGTAGAGTTTAACCACTCAAAAATGCCTTAAAAATAACGATATTTTAATGAAATTCGGTGAAAAGAAGTTCTCTACAAGTATCAATAAATATAAACCCCTCTTCCGAAAATAACTTAAACGAGCATAAACCCCATTCGATTGTTAGTATCAAGTGAACATTCGACAAAAATAAGTTTTATGTAAGTAGAAACATCATTGCCAAATTTTATCATTTTAATTTTATGAGAATCGGTCCATAATTTACCATAGCTCCCATATAAACCCACTTCCAGAAATCGGCCTAAATCGCATCATCCTATATTTGTATATTTTATTTTACATTTAGTAAAATTGGCCACAGGTGCAATATAAGTTCCCTTCCCGAATTTTTATGCTCGTACACAGAGGTGTAGGGTATCATATAGTCGGTCTTGACCGACTATATCTTTCTTTCTTGTATTCTCACTAAAATTCTTTTAATTAGTTTTTAGTGGGTTTATGTGTCTTGATTTACATAGTTGCCCAGATGGTTTTCAAAATTAAAAAAAGCGTTTATTTGCTAATAAAATTAAAAAATGTTGTATGATGATCATGATCATAAACAGGGCAACCAAAAATGTGCTCTAAAAAAAGATGCTCTTGTGCTCTTGATTTTTATTAGTAATTGCTTAAAATTATTTTTTTTTTTGTGTACTTAAAAATATACAAAGCTAATACATTGTATCGGGAAATTACAAAATTTTTATTAATTTATAAGATAAAAATTATTAGCGAATCGGATTTGAAAAATGTATGTGACAGTAAAAAGAAAATTTTACTAATGGCAAATTATGCCAAAAATTCCATCGGCTACAAAATATGCAAAATTATTCTCGTAAGTGTAAAATATGCAAAATTATGCTCTTAAGTATAAAATATGCAAAAATATGAAATCTAAATTACTAAAATATGATGTAAAGTAAGTAAAATATGAAAATATGACAAAATATGCTGCTAAGCCTAAAATAAGCAAAAAATATTATGTTATGATCGAAATATGCACAAATATGCCATAACTGATCGGTGCCAAAATTCTTAAAATTGTCTGCAATGGTTAAGTAATTAATAGTTTGATTTATTTCAAACCCAAGAAAAAATATTTTGCATATTTTTATTGCTCTGATCATAAATCTATCTTAAAAATTTCGAATATACCTTGAAAATTTTTAGTTATACTCCAAATACTGTTTTCGGGTAGTTTTCTTTATTCATGTGATATATTAGATTTTTAAGTTTGCATATAATAAAGAATTCTAGATAAGAGAATTTATTTTAAAAAATTAGGATCCAGTTTTTCTAATTTTAGAAAATTTTGGTAAAAATTATTAATAATAAAAATTTTAAATTAATAAAAACTTTATTAACTATTTCAAACTCGGACGTTGTTGCTATGTAATAGTTTAGTTGTTTAATTAAAGAAACAAATTTGGTTGAAATTGGATAAAAAATTAAATTTGAGATGGAAATAACTCGATAACTATTAAAAATAAATGTCAGAAGTGCCCTACATTGACACCCCATAGCTCCAAACCCGAGAAGTCTGTGGGATGCTCCTTCTAAATTTAAACTCGTATACTCTGCTCCTATACTCGTATACTCTGCTACGATTATGACAACATTTATATAAAATAAAACCTCCTTGACTAAGAAAATGGCATTGACCCATAAAATGGCAATTGCCACCTCTATGAAAACGATGATATGGCCCTTTTGTACACACTAAATAACTTTAGTGGTTTCAACGAATAAAAAAAAATCGACTTCCATTTATCATAGGGTCAGTAAAGTGGCATGACAATTGCCATAGTCAAAAAAGAGTCAAGTTTTTAAGGCGTTTTACTTTCTGCTCTTTGCCTTCTTTTGTGTTTTATTCTGAAGCAAAGGTAATACTGTAAACGGATCAGACGTTCTTTTCTAATAGTGTTGCCCTTAAATTTAAAAAAATATGTTGTATGTTGTACTCTCAAATTAATACTTCACTTTTTAACAGTAAACTCAAAAATTTATTTTTAATCCAGTGATTTTTAATTGATGTTTTACCAAATTATCAAAATTTCAAAAAATTCCGAAATTTTACAAAAAATAGGAAAATTAGAAATTTCACCAAAAATCCGAAAATTTAGCAAAAACTATAATTTCAAAAAAAAAAAAAAAAAAAATTCCAAAATACTTTAACAAATAAATAAAACATTTACAGTATTGGTCATACATTGTCATTTTTTATTCTATTGTAATCATAACAAGGGTACCACTATGTGAGGGTGAGGGTAATCTTTAAAAAATGTTACACAGCAACAAGTAGCATTAGAAAAGAAGTTAGAAAAGAAACTCTATAAACTGCTTGAAAATTATTGTATTATATTATAGAAGTGGAAACGCGTAAGGTCTTAAATTTTTTTCGAAATAAAAGTGAATAGATACGTTACTGGATTATTCTTTGCACCATTTCCCTTTTCGGTATATTTTTGATTTAGTTAAAACTTCCTACTTTATCTGAACTTCGATTGGGGGACCATTCACCACTTTTTAAGATATTTAAAAACATTCTTTAATTCTAAAGATTTGGATATGCTGGCTTTAATTTAAGTCCTCTTTCTTCAGATTATCTTTCGTTTCGTTTTTTTTTTTTTGAAATTTCTGAAGTTTTTAAAAACGGTTATGCTATTCCACACAACGGTTAAATTCGCCAAATTAATGAGTCTGAATAGATAGTCAAGGTATCGATTTTTTTTTTTTATAATAAAAAAATTGACAAAACAAAAAATATATAAAATATTGCATTAATTGAAGTTCATGCAGAGTAAATAAAAATTAAACAAAATAATACAGTTAAATTTTTTTTTTTAATTATATGAACACTACGTGAACTCTATATGCCATACTGTAGAGTGTCTCTTTTGTAGAAAGACCCCCTCAAACTATGCCTATTGATGAGCAGATTAGTTTGTCAATAAGGAAACCATAAATATGCTCTAATAAATTGTTTCATGTGCAAAAAAATATGCTCTAAAAATCGAATTATACATCCTCTATATCATGTTTCAAAAATAACAAACAAAATATAAAATAATCTGTTCTAAATCTTAACAATTTGTTGCTACAATTCAAGCTTCTCATCGATTTTTAACTAACTTGGACAGTATTCATCCAAATTAATTTTGAAGTACTAAATGTTTTTGAATCTCTTCTTTTTTATACATTACAAATCATATTTGAAAAACATCCAATGAGGTATAAAAAAATTATCTTCAAAATGTCAAAATATGATCTAAAAGGGTTAAATATGCCCTAAAAATAACAAAATATACAATACAAAAATATGTACTTACATATCGATGACAAAATATTTTATTTATTTTGAAACGTATAAATATTTTATCGTGGATTCTTCCAACGTACAGGAAAAATCATGCAATTGCATATTTGTGGTTTCCCTGGTTATCAGAAAGGAAATACAGAAAAATAATAATAAATCGAAATCGTAAAAAAGCGTTATATTGGGACACTTTAATATACAGTGACAAATCTACATTAGATACGTAACTTGTAGCTCATTAGGACCTTCCTATATAATAAGTTGCGTCCGTCGCAACAGAAGTCTAGTGAATGATCCCCATAAGACTCTCCTATGTTTCAATGTTATTTTTTCACCCCTTAAATTAATTCAATTCTTGTTATTTATAACCAGTTTTTCTTTTACAATGAATAATATTTTTATTAAATTTCAAAAACTAAGAAAGTTGTTACAGAAAATACTTTCAGCAAAATATTTTCTTGGGTTTCAAAAAAGCCTTTAATCACGATCGGAAGTAAGATCATATGTAAATTGAAAATGTCAAAGTTAGATGATTGAGAGATCATCGATGAAAAAAAAGAAAATCGATTAGTGAGATACAAAAATGATTAGTTCGTTTTCAAGATAACTGACAATCGCAGATGTGATTCTATTTCGTATGGTCACTTTCTATTCTATTGAACAAATTTCTTCAAAAACTTTTGGGAAGTAGTTGTCATTGCGCTATATTTATAATAGAATTAATTTATAGAATTTATAGAATATTAAGAAATATTTCAAAATTTGGGATTGTTTTGTAAATTAGTTCCTTACAAAGGAACTGATATTATTCCACATATGATATTAGTCCGCACAAATACAATGGGGCCATATATAGATCATTTTAAGAGAAGTCATGCACATACATATGTATCTCGTCTTCTCCTAATAAAAAGTTGTGGACGAAATTGAAACATTTTTTTAATTTTAACTTCAAATTTTATTAAGACGTTTTTAAGGTTATATCGTTAATCTGGCATCACTACACTACAGCTCAAACTGTTATTTGAGAGAGCCGCCTGCATGAAAGAGAGCGAAGAATTTTATAATAAAATAAACATGTCTCTAGTGGATTTTTTTTACACGTTTATAACCTTGAAATTCGTAAACAAACCAAAAATTTAATTACCCAACTTTATTTAACCGCCAAATAAAATCTACAAATTTAGCAATAAATACAATTTGTTGTTATCTTTTTTTTTTTGTATAAAAAATACACAACAAATTTGTTGGTGGCACTTTTTAATGAATGCTGCTGACTTTACAAAACAAATTACAAAATCTTTAGCAATAAAATTCTTTCAAGTAAAATTTTGTTAAATATTTTTTGTCTATAAGGAAAAAGAGTCGTATTATTAACACTAAAATTGGTTAAAAGACAACTTTGTTACTTTTATTTGCAAAACATTAAAGTTTTGAAATTTTTGGTCATTAAACTATTGAAAAACACACGCCTTTAAAAAGTTTTACTTTAAATCATTTAAAAAGGTGTGTTTGAAAAATTCGTTTTAGATTTAATTGTTTAAATATATTTCTTAAGTTTTCTTATTTTTCTATATTTAACTATTGACATTTAACTTAAGTGCTAAATGAATTCATGACTTTTGAACTTTAAGCAAAAATGGAAAGTTTTTAAAAAATTACAAAAATCCAAAACGGAAACTATTTTTTTTTTTGTGTTTGCTATAACTTCAAGCTAAAAAAAATTGAAAATTAAAAACATGTAAAATATTTTTACCTGAAGCCATAAATTACTAATGTTAATTTCTCCTAAATGAATTTTAAAATTTATGAAATGAAACACACACACTCACTTGTTCTTCTAACACACTTTTAAATACTATTTTTTTTTATTCTGCAGGAAATTCTTCATTTATACGTAAGAAAGAAAAAACTTAATGGTAAATTGTAACTGAAACCACTACAAAAGTGGTAAACATATACTTAGAATAGTAAATACACACATTGTTAAAGCCGAAAATATCTTTAGAACAATGAAAATTACTTTCTAAGCACTTTTGAAAAAAAAGTAACAGAAAATGCATAAAACACAAATGCAAATACAAAAAATTATAAATAAACAACTAAGATCTGGCCAACAATATTTTTGTATACCTATTCACTAGAATTAAAGTTACTGGCTAATTAAACCTTAAACGGGTGTAATAAATAGAAAAAAGGGTCAAATGAAAGAAATTGAGAAAGGCATGTAAATTTATAAGAAATTCATCATGAAAAATTTCAACATTCTTTCTTAAGGTTTAATTACATCTAATGATAAGTTTAAATATTTTGTTTAATCAAATATCTGCGAGGTAGGTTGAATTTCCCATTCATTTGCTTTATTAATTTATTATTTATTAATTTGTAACGGAAAATCAAAGACAATTTCCAAGGATTGATAAATAACCTAGTTCAAGCAAAAATATATAAAATCGAATCTAAAGCTAAATAAATGGAAAAACTTTTGTGGGGGCCTGTGCTAAAAATTTCCGAGTTCAAAGTTTGTTCAGGACGTTGATCGACTCACGAAACAAACTTTCAAAAAAATAAAAACATCAATACATAAACATTTTAATATGTTCTCATTGTGCCGATCACTGTTGCAGAATCATAATATTAAATGACTGCCAATTTCCAGTTTTTTATACGATTTTAATATAATCTTAAAGCTCTTGCTTGGACTTCAATTGCGTGTCTAATTTTAATCTTATAGTTATCAAGTTATTCGCATTTGAAAAGTGTTAATAACAGAAACCAAAAATAATTATTATTTATATAATTTTGGATCAAAAAAATTAATATAAAAGAAATTAGCTAAAAATATCCCGAGTAAACTATAACTTTTGCTATTACACTATTTAAGCTATTGTGTAAAATACTTTTATTTTTTGATTTTTATTTTACTTCTAATAAAAATTATTTTTGATTTTTATTTTACTTCTAATAAAAATTATTTCTGATTTTTATTTTATTAATTTCAAATAAAAATTATTGATAATTTTTTAAATAAAACTTAAAATCAGTCTATGATAAAATGATTTTTAAGTTTTTCTGGCATAAAATAGAAGTTTTGTCTTCATTATTGTAATTGATAAATAAATAATGTTTATGTGCTATTTATCAAGTTTATGTGCTAATTAATCTGTGTGGGTCCCTTATTTGTTAACGTTGAATAAAAAGTCTAAACTTTGAAATGAAAAGTTATGACTTCCCGAGCGACTTCAAATTAATATTATAAAAAGCATAAATGATCCATTTTACTTTGTTCTAATAGAAAATTGTATTGATGTTTTTACTGCTACAAGTAATATAAAGCGGTAATTCAAAATTCGCAAAATTTCAGTCAGAAAGAGATTTTCAAGCAATATCTGAAGATTTATTAGAATTAAGTAAAATAACTGATAGTTTAAAATATACGTAAAAGTAAAGATACCAAGGACAGGCAGTTAATGCAAAACAATATTTTGTAGTTGCAAGAACTAGAATTTTTTTTTACCTATAATTAAATTTATCACTTCAAATTAACATTCATGTCATCTATGCATTTATTATTTATCTAAATCACTACATGACAAATCTTATCAAGATATCACCTCGACTACGTAGTATCAATTTTCTATACATACATTTCCATACATGATATACACTGGTGCATATTCCTATAAACGCACATCAATTTTTTAATCAACTTACCAAAAATGGGGCTAAAAAATAATTAAAATGCTACAAATTATTTTTTTAAATTATTTATTGATTTCACTTAAAAAATTAATAACAAAAATCTTAAAATGTACATTAATTTTTTTTTTTTTTTTTTTCATTGTAATTTTAGTAGTTTAGTACCATCAAAGACCTCAAATCATGCCAATAGCAAGAATATGCTTCGGGACCGTCCAAATTGAATTTATTTTCATAAAAAAAAGATTACTTTATCCCACTCATCTGTCCATTTCATGTATTTGTGCGAAAATTTTAAGCGAACATTTTTTGGAAGTGACAGGAAGTTCAAGTTTAAATTTTATTTGTTTAGCTTTTAATTTATTGCGGGTGGCTTCTTTCTTTATTTTATTAATTTGCCTTTTTGTTAATTTTTGATTGCCTTTTGTTGGTTTCTGCACTCCGTATTTCTGCCCTTTCTTAAGAAAGCCTCGAATAACTTCTTTCGAACGATTAATCTTTCGTCCAGTTTCTCTGTTAGAACAGCCTTGACCACGAAAAAATTGAATTTGATTTTCTTCCTTCCTTTTTAGTTCCTTTGGGCATTCTTTAAGCTGATGAAATTTCCCAATTATAATCAAAAATATTTCCAGTAAACAGAGATGTGTCATCAGAAATTTACCCTAAGTGAAACAAACAACTAAAACTGTTAAAATTTTTTAATAATTTTTTTTACAATAATTTTTTAGACAATTTTTTCCTAAATGCGTTTATAAGAATATTACACTGAAATGTTCACCAATACGTTCTGATTGATAAATTAAAGACAACAACAAAAGCAAGAAAGAAATATTTCTTACATAAAAAAAGTACCGTTATATCGCGAATTATTGTAATACAAACATAAGATTGTTTTTGGTTAAGAGCAACAAACATACCTCAAAGAAAAACAAAAATTTTAAATGCGTTTATAGGAATATGCACCAGTGTATTTATATTTTTTAAAAACAAAAATCAAAATCTTAAAATATTTTTCATTTTTAATTGAAAACATAAAACTCATTATTTGATTTTTATTTTTCATTTATATTTTAAAACTCGCAAAATGATTTTTATTTTGAAAAATCGAAGGTAATTTTTGTTTTCGTATGATAAAATAAAAACCAATTTTTTGATAAAAATCAAAAACTAACAATTAAAAAGTTGATTTATTTCTTAAACTTATAACACTTATGGTCTCTGGTTAATATCACAATTTAATTTTTTCTGATATTTTTTATTCCTTCTTATCTGAAGAAAGTGTTATTTCAAGGATGTCTAAAATTGAGCATGATATTTGGGAAAAAACTCTTCAAAGGTTTACTTTTCTGTCGTCTAATTGATGACCAGTGATAACAATTTTTTAACAAAATTAAATACAAAGACTAAAGTGTGCGTTCGAAAAAAACATAAAACAAAAGTTTCTTTATTATCTTTCTTGATTACAATATCTTCTAGAGACCTGTCAGATTTAACAGCATTGATGGAATTCTTGAAATCCGGTACAAAATAAAATTTGAGATTTTTTAACATCTTTTTGTTGAACTTACTAGAAAATGTTAGTTGTTTAAACTTTGACAAAAATATTACATTTCAGGGTAATAAAAAAGCTTAATAAGGACCTAAGAATGAGATGAAACTTGGTTCAGATAAGGAAAAAGTCACAAGAAGGAATTTCAAGTCCAAAAAGTAGAGAAACTTCTAAGAACTTTGCCACACATTTATTTTAAGTAATTAAGCTGAGCTGAACTCTGAGGCAAAGAATGATCAAAGCTCCTCCATAAAAAAAAAAAATATATATTTTCAATATTCTGTATTAGTCTTCAAAACATACGTTATTGCTGACTTTTCTCAAGTTCCCAGGTATAAGTTTTGTATACTGAATAATCTACAAAATGGTCCAGAATAGTATCGAACTAAAAACAATAAAAATTTACGAAATAATTTGTTATAAAAATTATTAATGACATTCGTGACATGCAACAGATTTTTTAACATTTTCTGGCCAGATTTTTTAGGTCCCAGCAGTGTTTACTAATTTTGAATTCTTAAAAGTACTTACAATTTTGTTTTTCAGAAGTCATGCCTAAAAAAATTAAAAATAGTCTAGTTGACAATAATTTTTATACAAAATGATATATCAGAAAAATCTGTAGAAGAAATGCTACAAGTAGATGGTTTAGTTTTAATCCTAACTTACTCCGTTCATCTTTTATTAAGAAAAACATGTTATGTTTTATTTGAACGCACACCTTAAAACTAAATGTATTTTATTTTAAAAGTATTAGGGTATTAAGATTCGACAATACAAATTTCATTACAATAATTTGATAAAACAATTAATTGAGATATTAAAAATATGCCAGATTGCAAGAGGAATATTTTTGTTGCATTGGCCTTAATGAATTCGTATATTTATAACGAAGAGTTTCTTCAAAAAAGTACCTTGGAGAGGTTATTTGTGTTTCAAAGAATTCAAAATTTTCTAAATTGTCTATAATTGCGGTCAAATGGAAAGAAAAACATCACCCCACAATGGCCAATACATTTAATTTGTATTTAGTTCTATAACAGTGGAAACATTTAGTTTTGTACTATAAAAGGCATTTGTGAACATTTCAAAAACCTCTTTCTCTACCTTAAGATCTTTTAAAGGTTAATTATTTGGTAAAATATAAAAAGAAATAAATATGTACACCAAATACCCACTAGTGCCAAACAAAAATTCATATTAAAACATTTTTTGCTTAACATGCAAATTTTCACAATGAGCAAAACTTAAAAAAAAAAATGGGTTTAAACCTTTCTTTTTTTACATTTTGTTGTTTCTCTACGATTCATACAATAATGAAGGTACTCTTACACATTTATACTTAAAACAAAAATGCAATGAAAATAAAAGCAGATAAGCAGGATTATAAAGAATAATCTTGGTACTTTTCGTGTACCTTCTTTGAACAATAAGAAACTGAAAAGTACCAAAGTTTTTTTTGTTGAAACTTTTAGATAGATAATTAAATTATTAGATAAATTATCTTGAGAGAACAAATACTACATTCGGAGTGGTACTTTTTGTCCTATGAGATTTCTAGCCAAGAATAAAATTTTATTTCGCATCCCTGGCAGGACAATGATGTAAAGTACTAATGGGTGCTAAGCAACTATAAAAATTACAACATTTTCTTAAATACACGACTAACTAAAACAATAGTATTATTTAAAAATACAACTTAACTTAAAATAAAGGCAAGAGAGGGCGAGGTAGGTGTAATGTAATCACACCATGTTGATGATGATGTACAATGGTGTGTGTTTGAATATTTATTTAAAAACTACCAACTGCTGATTGTTGCTACCTTGACCTAATAATACAATTACATATACAATAGCAATAGCAACAATAAAATAGTAGTAGCAATAGCAATAACGACAACATCGACAACAATACAACACATACAACAACACTTGTCACTTATCAAAATATGCAACACTTGCACATTGCCAGCAAGACGTATGTTGTTAGTGTCAGGGCAAATAAGGGAAGGACAAGAGTCACAAAGACGGATGTAAATGTTTTTGTTTTTTTTTTCTTTTTAAAATAAAATAAATCTATTTTGTAGTTTGTGGTCATTTAAATACAAAGGATTTACAAATTAAATATCCTTAATATTTTTAACTTTTATTTACTACAAATGTCATGAGAGTATTATAATTATTTCTTACAGAGAAAAGGAAAAACACTTGTCACGAGTTGTCATCTGTTAAAAATAATAAATATATATTGTAAGAAATGAAGTTTATTTTTGAAATGTATATAATTTGACAAATTTAAATTTGAGGAGTTATAAAGTGAAAATGTTTAAAATGAAAAATAGTAATTATGAAGAAAATGGTTGTAAATATTTTTGTTAATATTATTATTATTATTATTATTTTTTTTAATATGAAATGTAACTGACAGAGAGGCCTAGTTTTATAAGACGAAAACATTTGAAATTTGTATGA
The DNA here is from genome assembly GCA_932274085.1 of Protocalliphora azurea. Lineage (NCBI taxonomy): Eukaryota > Metazoa > Arthropoda > Insecta > Diptera > Calliphoridae > Protocalliphora > Protocalliphora azurea. The sequence goes on along the minus strand of OW026520.1, from coordinate 122,067,773 downwards.
AGAATACTGTGAAATTTTTTGAAATTTGCTTTTTTTCCCACAAAAATTTTTGTCTTTTGAAAACGTCTCGTTTTACAAAATAAGGCCTTTAATAAAATATTTGGTTTTAAAAGGAATTTTGTTTCATGCTCTTTGCCATATAATTTTCTACAAATAAATACATAGCATACTTTTGATTGGTTAATACCCAACATGTCTTTTTCCTTTGATATCAAAAGTTAGGTTAAGGTTTGAAACCTTAATTCAAATCTACATCAAAAGATAAAATCAAATATTTAAAATGAAAGGAGGATAAGGTGTACTTTCCGGAAATTTAGATCCAACGAAACTTAACTAAAAAAGACACTAAGAAAACAAAATTATCTTGGTATTCACAAAACCTTGCTTTAATTCCGCCAGAGACATTCAAAGCAATCACCAATTGCAATTCGTTTATGGTCCTTCGAACCGGATGGTAGTTGATAATGTTTTATTTATAATCTTAGCGTAGGCTATGCTAGATTCTTAAATTGACCTTAAACGCCTGGTGCTGAAGTTTAGTTTTCGATTTAACGAAATCCAAGTATAAAAGACCCAGAAGAATGTTTTCAGCTGGTGTCACAAATACAGCTTTGGTATGCATTATATAGGGACAACAAGGGCAATTACCGATTGCAAGTTGTTTATGGTCCTTCGAATTGGATGGTGGTCATGACATAATTATAGTTTTTATATAAACTTATATTTGATATAAAACTTTTTGTTTTATATATTTAATTCAATCGAAGTTCTTGGGGCTTCAATGTTTTATTAAAAACTTTTTAAATACAAAATAATCTTAAATATTATTTAAAACTCTCAAATTTAAAAAAAATTTATAAACTCAGCAATATTTTTGCTTATCTTTTACATAAATAAATTTGTGTTTAAAAAACTCATTAGTTGTTTAGTCCGCCTCTATCAAATTGTAAGTAATTTAAAGTTCAATCAATGTTGTTGATATTATTGAATATTGTTTTCATGTACAGTTTTATTTTCTGAAACAACAATTCTATTTAAAACCACCCACCTGTTAACAATGAAATAATTTATAAAATTTTAAATTAATATTAATGATCAAAAACATATAAACGTCATATTTTTTAAATTCAATTTGGTGATGACAGTTAAGTAAAAGAATTGAAACTTAAATGATAAATTTTTATACTGAAACCGTTAAAAATTAAAATTCTTTTAATCAATATTTATTATTACCGAAATATGATATTAATAAATAAATATGGGTTGTCTCAACATGAAATTTTTAGTCCAACTAAAATTCCTTAACTTTGATAATTAGATTAGATTCTTTTAAATATCTGCTTTATTCAATTTCGTATAATTTTTTCAAGTTTATAACATTTTCTCTCTTGTTTGAGTACGTGAAACAGAAAAAATATTAAATCTACTATACGGCGGCGGTTACCAAATACAAGTCATACAATTCTATTCAATTATAATACTCGGTTTTTTTATGTATAAAGTCTGAAAACAAAAGCCAGTTGTTGTTGTTCATATTATATATAGTTCATATAGTTTGTCACTGCAGAAAAACATCAACCACACGGAAGCTTAAGCCTCCAGCTAGGTATTTGTTCTGCAAACAAATAAAATAAAGATTCTACCGACACAACCTCCATCCCCGCCTCCTCTGTTCACTCTCTTATGTTTTTCTTTTTATTTAGAAATGTTTAAAACAGAATAAAATAAAAGTGAGATTTTTGTGTGTGGGTTTCCCAGCTAGTGGAACCCCCTATTTGGCTGGGTCATATAACAACTTTGTTTTTTAGTAAATAAAACAGAAAATATAAAATTGTTTAATTTAAAAATCATAAATTAGAATTGTTTAATACTAAAAACTTAAAGCGGCAGCAGGTACTATGAATTAAATATTCTTTATATTTGCTGACTAAATAATGACTAAATAATTTTTAATAAAATTATACTAGTTTAATCATTATCGCCAACGATGACAACGTCATTTATAAAGTTTAGCGTTCTGGTATGATAGTTCCAAAGTTTAATTTTTTAAACTTTGATTTTTTTTAGTCAATCTGCTGGATTTTGTGAAAGAACGAACATTAAGTTTTATGCCAATTAAAATTTTAATCAGTTTTATTTATTCTTTTCATACATATATGTATTAGAGTATTAAAAATTTAAAATTTTTCTATATTATTCGAATAAAACTAATAATTCGAATAAGACATTTTAGTTTATTCGAATTATTCGACCACGCATTTAGAAATATTCGAATTATTCGAATAAAAAACTTGATTGGCTCGATCTTTAGAAAAAAAACTTAAAGAAGGATTTTACTCTTTTTATTTTGAGAATTCTGAACAACTTGACTATTTTAATAACATTCTTTAGTCGAACGTGAAAAAGTATTTGTGTTTTATGGAAACACCTAGAAAAATGTTATAAAATTTATAATGTGTGATTCAAGTAGAGATACTTTTTTCAATAGCCTTTTTTTGACAGATTACATGTGAGTCGTGTCATGCTGTCATGTTATTTTTGTTTAGTATTGCTTGGCATTTCATAATGGAAAGACTTACGCCTGAATAACGTTTAAAAACCGTTCAACTTTATTACGAAAATTCACGTTCTGTGAGGAATGTGTTTCATGCACTTCGCTCAACTTATGATCAAGATAATCGGCCTACTGAGCGTACTATTCGCAACACCATCACCCATTTTGAGACCCAGCATTCATTATTGGATAATATTCGTCCGAATAGACCACGTCCAGCACGCTGTGAAGAAAATATAGCGACCGTAGCTGAGAGTGTACAGGAAGACCGTGGAGAGTCGATTCGGTGCCATTCGCAGCAACTCGGACTGACGTATGGAACGCCTTGGCGCATTTTACGTCGAGATCTTAAATTGAAAGCGTAAAAAATACAGCTTGTGCAACAACTAAAGCCGCTCGACCTTTCAAAGCGACATGGCTTCGCTCCATGGGCTCTTGAAAAATTCCAAGAAGATCCGACGTTTCGAGGCAAATTTTGTTCAGCAATGAGGTCCATTTCTGGCCCAATGGATATGTAAACAAACGAAATTGTCGCATTTGGGACGAAGAGCAACCTGAAGAGATTCAATAACTGCCACTTCATCCAGAAAAAACAACGTTTTGGCGTGGTTTGTGGTCTAATGGAATTATCAGACCATATTTCTTTAAAAATGATGCCGGTGCGAACGTAACCGTCAATATCGCCCGTTATCGTGCCATGATAACCGACTATTTGATGCCTGAAATTGAAGCTCGTGATCTCGGCGACATTTGGTTTCAGCAAGTCGCCGCCACTTTCCACACATCGCATCAATCAATGGATTTATTGAGAGAACACTTCGGTGAGCACATAATTTCACGTTTTGGGCCGGTCGATTGGCCAAGATTGAACAAGACCGTGCGATATCACACCGTTAGACTTTTTCCTATGGGGATATGTAAAAGCGGACCCCGCTTCGATTCAGTTCTTGGAGGAAAACATCGAGCGTGTCATTCGCCAGTTACCAGTCAAAATGCTCGAACCAGTCATCAAAAATTTGACTCAACGGATGGACCGTCTGCTACGTAGCAACGGCCAATATTTGATAGACATAATCTTCAAAAAATAAATGTCAAAGAATGTTTTTTCAAGTGATAATAAACATTTACCATTAAATTTGAATTTTCTGTGTTTTTTTCTTTAAAAAAGTAGGGAACTTCGAAATGGATCACGCTTTATTTTCCTGCATTTGTGTCGAATTTTTTTTAAGTATTTAGACATAATTTTATACATATGTATAAATTCTTAAGCAGATAACTTAAAATATATGGACTTCTTACAAAGCAACTTAACCAATTTTAAAATTTAAAAAACTAAAACTTTTTTCAAAGTTAATTTTCTATGGACTATGCCTCCAAAGCTACACGCAGAGAAAAAATGTAATTGTAGTAGTGTCCATAAGTTAAGAGCACCATATTATGATTGGAACATATGGTCACAGCTAAAAATAGATATGATTATAAGTAATAATTGTTATGATTCCATTTTATCATATTGTATCCGACTTTATGGTTGGTTTTTTCATGTTATGGTTCATATTTTCCATATTATACCATCTTACTACATTATTATTCTATTTTATTATATTGTTATCCCATTCTATCATATTGTTCTATTTTATCATATTATTCCATTTTATCATATTATTATTACATCTTATCATATATTAAAATAAAACACATTAATTCAAAAGTATTTTTATAAATTGTTTATTGAGACCATTACATTTGTTTCAAAATAATAGATAAAAATGTTTATTAATCATAAAAAAAATACTTACATATTACTTGTTCATTAATTATTTTATTTATTGTGTAAGATAGTACAGGATATTTTCTTTGTTAACTAAACCTTTTAATAGTAGAATATCTTATATCGCCTGAATCACACCAAATGTAATAAAGAAAACCTTGTATACTTATATTAATTCATGTATAAACTAAATGAGAATTATAATGAGGGTGGAAAACAAACGTTAAAAACAAAATATATTAAAAAACAAACAAGTTATGAATTTTTCAACCATATTTGTAAAAAAGCACATTTATTTGTAACATTTTATTATTATGGTAATAACAATATTAATATGGTTTGAAAACAAAATATGTTTTAAGAACAAGGATAAAGATGGGTAATATTTGATGGTTGTAGAAATAATGATATTTTTTATATTAATAACATTTTGTTTCTGGTAAAAATATTCAAAAACATATAATTTTTGTAATCAATTTTATTAATATTTTGATTGAATGTAAACTTTGAATGACAAAACTAAAATATTGTTCTCAAGAACGCAGTATTATTATAATTAACAATGAGAACATAATATTACTGTAGTGACAATGCCGCAACCATGTTTTTTCTCTGAGTTTAACTATTGCAGAATAATGGCGATTAGTTTTAACGATATGTCTATTAAAGATTATTTTCAAATCTGCAAAGTACGTCTAATTGGCAGACAAATCCTCCGTTAAACAAGAATTGGTGGATTATATGGAAATTGACGCGCTGAACATAAATCTCCTTTTTTTTTTTTTGTTTTGTTCATCAGGTCTTGATTTTTTGTATTGCTATGTCTAATATTTCCCCCTTTTTAGGCAGTCACATTAGTATAACTCGAGAATGGTTTGTGCAATTCAGATAAATAAAACTCCAAAAAATGCCAACTAAAATGAGCTTCAAGTTATATTAACATTCTTTTTTATCCGCTCCATATTTTTGCAGTTATTTATTACATGCATTAAATTAGTAATGAAAAATAAATAAATTTTTCATGTAAAATTTTGAAGATTTTTACCATACAGCTAACTATAATATGATTAAAATATGCCATACATCATGAAAATTGATGAACAAATAATGAATCATTCAAATTGTTTTTTTTTTTTTAAATATTAGATATAATAAAATATAAATGAATAGATTTAAGTCCATTTCGTTATTTTTGTTTCATGAAATTTGATTTGGAAAAAAGCTATTTCTATAGTCTTTGATGTTAGCGAAATTGTGAAACGTGCATTTTTGTTAAAATTAAACATCAAGAAATATTTCTTTTTTATAAAAATTCTAATAGCAGCTGAATTCCATAAAAAATTAAATTATTCGTTTTTTTCGAAAAGCACCATAATTCAAACGAACATTAATCGAATGAATACCCTAGTATGTATTTATTTATAAATATATATTTTCTTTCTAGTTGTTTGTTACAAATGTATTTTTAGTTTTGTTTATTTTTTTTTTTTTTTTATTTGAATCGATTTTAATTAAATAATTAATTAGCATGTATGAGTGTTTTTTAATAACACAATACTTATTAAATAATTGCTTTTTATTTATTTTTTATTTATTTATTTATTGTCAATAAATAAAAGACTGAGGTTCTTAAAGAGTTTTTAAATCTTAAAAAATCTATTCAAGTGGAATAATCTCTATTTAAGAATTAATCTATTTATAAGAAGTGTGTGTTGATATCTTCATAGTTATTTATTTTTTTAAATTAAAATAAGGACTGAGCATGAAAAATTTAGTGCATACAATTCAGCTTATAAAAATGAAACTAATGGTTGAACTATTCTTTAAAATTTTGATTTTGCTAAAGGCTGTTATATTCAAGTTTTAAATTAAAAAGAATAATTATTTTTTTATTTCTTTTTAATAAAATATTTAATATTTTCTAGAATACCCTATATAAGAGCTTTATTGCATTTTCGGTTACTTTTTTCTTGGAATGAGTTTACTTTATTTAAACTCTATTTTTTAGTCAGTTAAAAAATTCCTAATCTTTAAATATTTCTTTTTTTTGCTTACTGTGACCCAATACATATAAAATTCATAAAGTTTTGGAGAATTTAGTGGATTGGTTTTAAAAAATTTGCTTTAGGCACACAAAAATGTTATTAAAATCGGAAAATAAGCCATTTAAATTAAAAAAATATGTTCTTAAAATATTATGTTTTCTGGCTAAATTTTAAGTTATCTACTATTTATGCTAAAAATAACTTGATTTTTATTAGCAATTGCTACAAAATATTTTCTTTTTGCTCAAAGTTATTACATTGTATAAGAAATTACAAAATGTTTATCTATCTATAAGATGAAAATTATTACGGAAATTGATTTCAAAAACGTAAAAAGAAAATTTAATTAATGTCAAATTATGTAAAAGATTCTATTGGTTGAAAAATATGCAAAATTGTTCTTTTAAGTATAATATATGCAAAATTATGCTCTTTAGTGCAATATATGAAAAATTATGGTCTCAAGTATAAAATATGCAAAAATATATCATTTAAATCGCTAAATAATGCTCTAAAATAAAAAAAATAAGGTTTTTCTATGAAAATATGACAAAATATGTTGCTAATCCCAAAATATGCAAAAAAGTGATGTTAGAACCAAAATATATGCTATAATAAATCGATTGTATGAAACAGAGAAATAACTAATAGTTTGGTTGATTTGAATCCCAGAAAAAAAATAGTTATGCATATTTTTAGTTGTCCTGTACATTACTTTATCATCGTTACAGTAATCGATTGATTAGCATACACTTAAAACACTCTGAATTTTCTTATTAGAAAATTCGGCTGGAATCCGACTTAAATACAAATATAAAATTATTTCAAAATTGAAATATGAAAAAAAATAAGTAAAATAAATTTAAAACCAAATGTTTTTTTCAGCATAGAATCCAACGTCAAGTGAATTAAACTTTAGTTAAGTAACGTTCTCTAGTAAAAATTGACTGCTTATTCCTCAATGTCGAACGAAAAATAGTCGAAAAAAATTTATGAAAATCATTTTTTAATTTTTTTTTTTTTTTAACTACATAAATACCTTTGAAACAATATTTTTCAATTATTTTTTAACAAATTAATAATAGATTAAGTTAAAAAAAAAACTTAAAATTCGTGAAAAATAAAATAACGTTTAAATACAAATGTTTGAACAAAATTCAACTCTTTTTTTCTCTCCTAAGATTCTTTAAAACAGATAGGGAGAATAAAACCCTGTAATAACTCTTCCCCGTTTTTGGCGATTTTTTACATTTTGACGATTTTTTGTTTTAGTGTTTTTTTTTTTTAATTTTATAGATTTTTTCTCACTATGGCGATTTTTTTCGTTTTGGTGACTTTTTTATTTTTTTTTCTGTTTATTCGATTTTTTATTTTGGCGATTTTTGTTTATTGTGGCGTTTTTTTCGTTTAGGTTTTTTTCCGTTTTGACAATTTTTTTTTATACGTTTTTTATACGTGGTTTCTTTTTTCGATTTAGCGACTTATTGTCATTTATGCGATTATTTTATTTTGGGTTTTTTTTCGTTAGATTAAATAGAAATTAAAAACTAACTGTTATTTTTGCTCAAAAATATAAAAAAATAATCCTCGGCTTTTATAATAAAAGTCTTGACAGTTACGATCCCTGAAATCTTAAATTTTTATTTTTTGTTTTAAATATAACAATTCTTATGCGATTTTTATTTTGGATTAAAAAACAAGGACCTAAAATAACTATTATTATGATTTTCACGGTTAAAAGAATTTTAACATTTGATAGATATTTAAAAATTAGATTATAATTATTATTAATAATAAAAATATTATGAAAGTTAAATAATAACTATTATCCACTAATATTTTTCACTTGATCTGAATTAGTTATATATAATATAAAATTATTTTCTTTCTCAATATTTTTATAATTTAATAATAATTTAATAATATATATATATATATATATATATATATATATATAAATTTTTTTTGAATTTTTGAATAAAAATTAATGATTATTACGAATAAGTAGAAGAAAATTGATATATTATAGTTATGATGTAATTAATTTCCCATGAACTTACAACGATTAAGTCCTTGTAAAAAAAAATCAATTATTTTTAATATTTCTTTAATTTTTATTTTTTGTTTAATCGTTATTTTCAATCCCTGTAAACTAGTGTTCCCAACTTTAATTAAATAAAGGGGGTGTCCCTTTATTTAATTATTTAAGAATTTTTTTTTTAATTTTTGAATAAAAATTAATGATTATTACGAATAAGTAGAAGAAAATTGATATATAATAGTTATGATGTAATTAATTTCCCATGAACTTACAACGATTAAGTCCTTGTTAAAAAAAAATCAATTATTTTTAATATTTCTTTAATTTTTATTTTTTGTTTAATCGTTATTTTCGATCCCTGTAAATTAGTGTTCCCAACCTTAATTAAATAAAGGGGGTGTCCCTTTATTTGATTATTTAAGAAACCCTGAAAAGAACATACTCTTTTAAATATAAAAGCATATACTTTTTCAATACTTTTCATTTCTTTCTATTTTTATTATTGTATTTATTGATTTTTTATAAATTAATCATTTTTTGTTTTCACTAACGCCTGATGTTTGTTTCTTGATGTACAATTTGTTTTTAGTATTAGTTTTATTTTTCTTTCTAATATTTGTTTCAAATTCAAAGAGTTTGTTGCAATAGATTTTAATTATTTTTAATTATTTATTGTACATTTTATAATGATTTGAAATGTGTGAATTTCCCAATCTAAAACAATCAGCAACTTAATGAGAGTCTTAACTATTTATTTAATAGTAATTTATTTAGTATAACAATTAAAGTGATTAGAGAAGGTATTAAAACCCGTAAATGTTTTAAGGAAAATAATAAAAAAATAGATAAAATAAAAAATAAACAATTTGCATTTAATAGAATAATATTTATTTTATTGGTGTAAAAAATTTATATGATTTTCTTATGAAAAAACCGCCGCAAATTTAACAAAGAACAACATTAATGACAATTTAATTATATATTATTTATATATATTTAATAATATATTTAAATAAATGTATTTTGGCTTAAAAGAAACTAAAGTGTTTGATATATAGAGTTCACGCTTATTTCGTTAAACATTTGTTTAGTGTAACTGTAGCTTAAGCTGTCTTTGCAGAAATGGTCGGCTCCAATAAACCTAAGGGAGCAAGTTTCATTCAGGATTTTCACTCACAACAGAGAGCTTAAAAGAAACAACAAAAATCATTCAGTCAAACTCACCAATATGTTCAAAATTTAAAACATGTTCTCTTTGTGCCGATCAATGCTTTAGAGTATCTAATATAAATGTTAAGATATCAGTTTAAAGACATTTGAATATCAAAAATATTCATCCTTAACTTTAGATTGGTAAATCTTTTCAAAATTTATGAATCAACAGGTAAATAGTGAGTTCCATAACTCGTCAAAGTTTTCTTACTCAGTTGAAAACTCAAAAGGTCTTCACATCACTTAAGAATATATTTTTGCTGCATTAACAAATTTTTTCTTGAGCTAATTGAAATTATTCATTGTGATTGAAATATAATGAAGTGCTAATCGTTGTTAGTTATCTCAAATATATTTCAAAAAAATGTATATTGGCTTAAAAGAAAGTAAAGTATATATATATAGTATTCACGTTTATTTCGTTAAATATTTGATTAGTGTAACTGCAACTTAAGCTGTCTTTGCAGAAATGGTCGGCTCCAATAAACCTAGGGGAGCTAGTTTCATTCAGGATTTTCACTCACAACAGAGAGCTTAAAAGAAACAACAAAAATCATTCAGATGTAGTGGCAAATCAGGTTCATTTGGCATTGAGCCAAACTCACCAATATGTTCAAAATTTAAAACATGTTCTCTTTGTGCCGATCAATGCTTTAGAGTATCTAATATGAATGTTTAAATATCATTTAAAGACATTTGATTATCAAAAATATTCATCCTTAACATTAGATTGGTAAATCTTCTCAGAAATTATGAATCAGCAGATAAATGTAGTTCCTTAACTCGTCAAAGTTTTGTTAATCATTTGAAAACTCAAAAGGTCTTCACATAATTTAAGAATATATTTTTGCTGCATTAACAAATTTTTTCTTGAGCTAATTGAAATTATTCATTGTGGTTGAAATATAATGAAGTGCTAATCACTGATAGTTATCTCAAATATTATTATTATATTATATTAATTTATAACAAATTTGTTTTTGTTATTTTTTCTATACAGAGAAGAAAATGCAGTGAACTCGCGGAAACGTGAACTAATTTTTAAAAAGGCTGTTCACGTTTTCGAGATTGTTCATGTTTTCGATTGGCAAAATAAATAATTCAACTTAACTTTATAAATTAGTTTTTATCAGTAAATATTATTAGCAATATTAATAATATTAGCAATATTAGTAATATATTAATAATATATGTATTATTAATCAACAAAAAGGCAGACAAATATTTATCACAAATATTAAAGTTAAATTAAATGTCCATCACGTCACAATTTTATGAGATAGCGGCTTTTAATTTTGAAATTTTCCAACAATTTTCTATCTTTGTTTGGCTTAAAAACAATTTTTTTTCGTGTTCTTTTTACTAACTCTTCTTTTACACAACCGATCCCAATGATGCCTTATATGGTAAATATATGGTAAAAATAAGCTGACTATTGTCAGCCAACACACCTAGATTTAATTTGACTTGATATCGTCTCTCAGTAACTGCTATTTCATGACTCCTATTCCTTCTAACCGGTCACTGGTGCCATGTTTTTGAAGAAAAATCTTAGTGAGATTCCAAAAATTATTACTGAAATCATATCATATTCATGATATTCTTTCAACGATTTATCGTATTGCGAATATTTAGTATTTTCTGCGAGTGCGATAAACATAACAAAGTTTCTATTATAAATACAATAATAAAAATAGAAAGAAATGAAAAAAAGAACATACTTTTTTATATTTAAAAAAGTATGTCTTTTCAGGGGTTCTTAAATAATTAAATAAAGGGACACCCCCTTTATTTAATTAAGGTTGGGAACACTAATTTACAGGGATCGAAAATAACGATTAAACAAAAAATAAAAATTAAAGAAATATTAGAAAATAATTGATGTTGAAAAGTATGATAGATTCTTTATTAACTGTTTTATATTTATTTCTACGAATATTGAGCCTTTAATTTTGTCTTCACTGAGAGAAGAAAACAATTCGTTCAGAAAGTTATAGCCTGGACCATTTTTGACTAGAACTGTAACAATGATTTTGACGATCATACGTTTTCTGCCAAAGTCAAGATTTAAAAATCATTATTACATTTTCTGCCATATGATAGTTGTTTCAAATAAACCTGACAACCTGGATCCATTTTTTATAAAGTGAAATTTTGATTGCTTTGTGATTTTCGTGATCTACTATCACATTACAGATTTTCCCTCTACACTCATTTTGGTCATGGTTATGTGTGAGTTAAAAGTAAATTTTTTAATATTTTTAACTTTAAAAATCAGGATAAATCGGTAGCATATTTTTTATTACTATTTCTCCTTTGTAAGACATAAATTTTCTCTAGCCTTAGACAACTATATATAACATAATACACTGCCTGCCACTTGAATAAGGAATCACATTTTTTTTTAACTTTAATTAAGTATATCTCCTAAACTAAAGTTCAGAAAAAAAAAATAATTTTTTGCGCAACCAAACTTCAAAGCGTTGGCTTTAGTTTCCTGAAGAAATAAAAAAATATACATATTTTGTTATACTAAAATTATGCATTTATTTAAAGACGTATTTCTGTGGTACTATTTCGTGTGTCACTTGAATAAGGAATATTTTAAAACTAAGCAAACTGTAATTTATTTTTAAATTTTAGGTTATAAAAATGAAAGTTATTATCTTCTAGCATTCAATTAGTAATGTGTACTGCCACCATTTTTAGAAATAACCTCAAAAATGCGATTTGGTATCGACTTGTATAATGACTCTAAGTAATTTAGCGAAATTGAACTCCATGTTTCCGTTATTGCATCCTTTAAGGATTCTATCGTCTCAAATTGTTTTTCTCCTTCATAAACTTTTCTTGCAAGCCAACCCCTGACATTTTCCATTGAATTTGGTGTGGTGAATATGGGGGTCAATCCAAATTTGGACACCTTGTTGATGAATCCATTGTTTTACTGCTCTGGCGGTATGAATCGGAGCGTTGTCGTGTTGGTACGTCCAAGGTATGGGTCCAAAGAAATCATTAAATTTTGGAAATGCTTCACCCAGAATGCTTTTGTAAGTCGTTGCAGTCATTTTGTTGGATTCAAAAACCAATTCTATGGTATCTTAATACGAAATGGCACCCCATACCATTATTCCGCCCTCTCGGCTGTGTCTGCGGCTCAAAAATAATTGCTCCTTATTTAGGTCATGGAAGTAATAGTTGTACCCGTCGGGACCATCAATATTAAACTTTTCTTCATCGGAAAATACAACTTTAAACCATTTGTCGGACCATGTCATTGTATTTTTGGTAAACTGTAGACGTTATGATTTGCGTTTTTCATTAAGTGGTGTTCTTTTTTTTTGCAGTTTTCGTCGGACTATGTATGGACACGACTTTAAAATATGTTGCAATGTTCTTTAAAATATGGTGCACTGGCACTGACTGCACTTTTTCACGTATTTTTGATTCTAAGAATTTTTCGTCTTTCTTTTGGAGTTGTTGCCATTTTCTTCCGCCCTTTTATGTACACAACTGTCTTTCCTCTATTAATGTTTTTGGCTATTTGGAACGGATTCTGAGCCTGAGATTTCAAAATCAGAATTTTTTTCTTTTTCAGAGTTATTAAGAGCCTTACCACATCCCATTTTGAATAAAAACTATTTAAAAACTATCAAATTGAAAATTCTCTAGACGTTTATATTGAAAGAAATTCAAATCATAGTCTTCCTGATTAATATTAAAAGAATTCCTTATTCAAATGACACACGAAATAGTACCACAGAAATACATGCCTTTAAATAAATGCATAATTTTAGTATAACAAAATATGTATATTTTTTATTTCTTCAGGAAACTAAAGCCAACACTTTGAAATTTGGTTGTGCAAAAAATTATTTTTTTATGAACTTTAGTTTAGGAGATATAATTAATTAAAATTAAAAAAATGTGATTCCTTATTCAAGTGTCAGGCAGTGTATCCTTTGATGCTACAAAAAAAAAAAAAAAAAATACAAGTTTAAACGTCCCTTCATTCTCATCTCGATTTTTTTTTTAAGAAATATACTATGTATTGTATTGTCCTTTTTATTCAAAAAATCTTTAAACAAGGATTAAATATTCAAAATCAGCATCTCAGATGTACATCGAAATATCAAATCCCAGTTGAATTTGGATGTTTTTGAATGAATATTCAAAAATGTTCACACGAAATCTTGCAGTCTAACCATAAACAAAATTCCAGTCCAACCATAAACCAAAAACTATTAGGGAAATATTTTAGCTGTGGGAAATGAATTTCTTGAGAATTTATATGATTATTTTTTAAAATAAAGTTAGTTCTTGTAAATAAGAAATTATTTTCTCCGTCGTTAAAGTACTATTTTTTTTTTTTAGATAAGAAAAAGGAAAGTTTAGAAAGAAGCTAAAATAAAAGATAAATGTGAAGGAAGCATAAATGCATACAACATTAAAGAAAATTGTGATATAAAAATAAAGTAAACTCTTACTTGGAGACTTCTCATTTCAAAAACATTAAAATATAGAAAATTGAACTTTTCATGTTTTAGAATTTTAAAGTTTTGTTCACGTTTTAGAATAGTCTGTGTAAAAATAAATTTGTTCATATTTCTGGATCGTTCACACTTTCGAGTGTTCAAGTTTCCGCGAGTGTAATGTATTTGAAAGATGACTTTTTTCCCCAAACTTCTTTAATACAAAATAAAATTTTGTTCATAGATATTAATAAATTGTTCATAATGAATATTTTATGAATTTTGCAAAAAATTTCTTAAATCTTTGATTTAGTTTTATTAGATTTGATTGCAAATGATAAATGAAAATAGTTATACATGAAAATATTAACAACAAATGCCTTAAAATGGCAAAATTCTAAGGAATATCTGTTAAAAAATATTGTTTAGAAATTTGCATAATTTTGCTCGCATTTTGCACAACATCATTTAAAAAACGCTTCTGTTCTGTTCCCAAAATGCAGCTAAAAATCATTAAAAACTTAAAATTTTAAGACGAAAATGTCAAACATTTTTTTACAAATTGAAAATATAAATAAAAATTTAAAAAATTTTTTCAGTCTTCTTGATTTTTGATTTATTTGAAAAAATATAAAAAATTTTAATGCTTAAGAAATTCCCAGCAAAAACTTTTTGGTTTTCGGTAATAACAACTACTTATTAAAGTAGTTTCTTGGTAATGAGGCGTCATTATTATTTGCCTACTCTATATTACATTAATAAGTACTCAATAGTATAATAACGCAGTAATACTGCAATCACGTGGATGATTTGGCTAGAGTGCCGGATTAACAACCAGAAGGTTGTTGGTTCAACCCCATTCTGAAGCTGTAAGTTTTTTATAACAAAATGTCTAAAAAGATATTTTAAACTAAATAGAGTTTTTGTCGCTTAGGATGCTATGTGCGAGATGGTGTACTGAGTAAGACGTTAGTCAGTAAAAACGAATGGTTAATGTGTGTCCAACTTCGAGTCTCAATGACGGCAAATTTTTTTTGTTTTTTTTTTTATTTTTGTTTTCGTTTAGGTACATATTTTTGAGTACCCCTAGAGTCAAAAAATAACTACATGAATTTGTTGACAAGTCGAACAAAAATAACTAGTTATTCAGGCAAAAAATAAGTAGTTTATTTTTGTTTCCAATTATACCTGCTAGCTTATCAGGAAAGCAAAGTTTTTGCTGGATTATGCTTAAATATTATGAACTGAAATTAATGAAAGTAAATTTTTATATTTCTTTTTTCTGTGTATAAAAAAGTCTATTTATTTTGCTAAATATGTAAATATATTTTTATTTACAAATCTTCTTTATTTAATTGCGATGCCATAAATTGCATAATAATCTGTTAAATAATCTGCAAAATACTTTGTAACTTTAAACTAATTTAGTTAAAATTTATACCAAAAATTTTTTTTATTTTAAATGACATATAATCCACCTAAACATTATTTTAGTAGATTTATTAGCACTTTTTAAATAAATTATCTTTTTTTTTGTTTCTTAATTTAAACAAAATTGTTGTTGTAATATCCATATGTTGCTGTTGCTGCTGGTTTTAGTGGAGACTCTCTTGGGAAAAAAAAATAAATAAATGCTGGCCATAAAAGGGTGTTCCTTATTATAGTTGGATTTTCAAAATAAATTTAACATAATATACAATTTTGTATTAATGTAATAATAGAAGTATAGCAACATATTTTTTTATTATTAACAAACTACTTTTATTGGTGCAGCCTTTACTTTAGTCAACAGCTTGACTGTTTAGATTTAAATTATTTAGTATCATTCGAGTATGTGTATGTAGGTGGCAAAAATGAATAAAGTACACAAATACACACAAGCATATATATATGTATAAGTAATTAATTCATATGTATATTATATAAAATTTTAAAAAGTTGTTATAAAATAGCGTACAATATTATCAAGTATGAATAATTTGTCATAATATAGGGTGATCCATTTAGCGATCTAAAATTCAAAATGTTTTTAGACGAACTTGGATGAAACTTTGCTTTCCTGATAAGCTAGCAGGTATAATTGGAAACAAAAATAAACTACTTATTTTTTGCCTGAATAACTAGTTATTTTTGTTCGACTTGTCCACAAATTCATGTAGTTATTTTTTGACTCTAGGGGTACTCAAAAATATGTACCTAAACGAAAACAAAAATAAAAAAAAAATAAAAAATTTTGCCGTCAGTGAGACTCGAACTTGGACACACACTAACCATTCGTTTTTACTGACTAAAGTCTTACTTAGTACACCATCTAGCATATAGCATCCTAAGCGACAAAAACTCTATTTAGTTTAAAATAACTTTTTAGACATTTTATTATAAAAAACTAACAGCTTCAGAATGGGGTTGAACCAACAACCTTCTGGTTGTTAATCCGGCGCTCTAGCCAACTCATCCACGTGATTGCAGTATTACTGTACTATTATACTATTGAGTACTTATTAATGTAATACAGAGTAGGCAAATAATAATGACGCCTCATTACCACGAAACTTCTTTAATAAGTAGTTGTTATTACCGAAAACCAAAAAGTTTTTGCTGGGTTTGTATTAAAAATTAAAAAAAAAAACCTTTTGCTGATTTTTTCCGACTTGGAAGAAAAACATATTTTCAAAAAAAGTTCAAAATAAATATGTTTGCTTTCATAACAAAAACTAAATAAAATTAAAGTAATAAAAATCAATTTTATTGACTTTATTACGTGCATTATTAAAGAAGATAAATATGTATGAAGGTTTGCAGAAAATATTTAAAACAAGTGGAAAAGTAACAGTAGAGCAAGTTTTGTCATATTAAGTTAAAACAAAAGCAAAACGTAATTATGAATTTGCTTTAAGAAGACAGGGTCATATATGGAAGCTATGGTCATTTATAGACCCACACTTCTGAAATTTGGCTGTAAGATTAAAACTTAAATGAGATTTATTTTTACTAAATTTTATATTTATGCATTCGTTTATTATCATTATGAAAGAAAAAGTTATTCCGCGAGGGATTCCATAATCTGGGATCAACATATTATGATTATATGATCACAGCGAAAAATAGAAATGATTATAAGTAATAATTATTATGATTCCATTTTGTCATATTGTCTCCGATTTTATAGTTTATTGTTCATATAATAAGATAGAATAATAATATAATAACATCAAATCATAATCTGATAGAATGGAATAATAATGTAGTAAGATTGTTCAATTATATGTTAAACTAGAATCATAACATATAATTGAACAATCTTACTACATTATTATTCCATTCTATCAGATTATGATTTGATGTTATATTATTACATTATTATCTTATTATATTATTATACCACATTCTCATATAATTATTTAATTTTATCATATTATTATCCGATGTTATCATATAGTATATTATGTTATTATTTCATTTTGTCCATCTTGTCATATATTAAAATAAAATGTATTAATAAAAAAATTATTATTTTTATGCATTTTTTATTGAAAATAATAGAAAAAAAAATTTATATATATAATATTTACATATTATTTATTCATTAATTATATTCATTTGTATCACCATATATGGTTCAAATATAAGATATGTTTTTGTAACTAAACCCTTTAATGGTAGTTAAAGTTATATTGCCTGAGTTACACCGAGTATAACCAAAACTTGTCTATTTATATTTATTCATATATAAACTAAATGAGAATTACAAACATTAAAAACAAAATACATTTAAAAACAAACAAGTATTAAATTTTTCCACTAAGTTTGTGAAAAGGATAAGTGTTTTTTTATTGTCATGGGAATAGTAATAATAATATGATTTAAAAACGGAATATGGTTTAAGAACAAGAAAAAATACTTCAAATATTTAATGATTGTAGAAGTAATGATACTTTGCATATTAATTAAATTTTGTTTCTGGTAAAAAATATTTAAAATCATATAATTTTTGCAGTCAACCATATTATAAGTTTTATTGAGAAAAAATACTTCAAATATTTAATGATTGTAGAAGTAATGATACTTTGCATATTAATTAAATTTTGTTTCTGGTAAAAATATTTAAAAACATACAATTTTTGCAGTCAACCATATTATAAGTTTTATTGAGTGTAAACATTAAATGTCAAAATTTAAACAAGAACATTGTTATCATGAACACAGAGTTATTAAAAATCAAGAAAATTAACAATGAGAACATAATATTGTTGTAGTGATAATGCTGTAACCATGTTTTTTCCCTCCGTGTGTATGGAAGGTATGGTAAATTTTGGACTGATCCTTATGAAATTTGGTATTACGAAACTCATCTATGATGAATTTTATTTAAATGCGGATGTATTTAAGATATTTATGAGCTTTTATCAGCTATTATCGAGAAAATTTTAATATGGCGTCTGAGTGAAATAATGATTACATTTTAATGAATTTTTTTGTGTTACATTATTAGCCCAAAATAGGTTCTCGTAACCAAATTTCATAAAGTTACCTTTAAACTGCAATCTACTGATTAGCAGAAATTATGATTTTTGATGCATGGACAGCCGGACGGACAGAAGTTTACGCTAGAAAATAAAAATTAAAAAGTATTTTTTCGATGTATTAATGAGCTAATTGTTGCAACAAAATTATAAAAAAAGAGCTTTCCTGAACTAAGCACCATAACTATAATTATCCAAAAATTCTTCTTAACTAATTTAATTTCCTTTTCTTATCTATTTCATTGCAGATTTTCTACACAAAAATTTTTTGGTCATAGAATTTCAATATTTTTTGGTTTTTAAAATTAGTTTTGCATGATTTAAAAACCAACAAAAAAATCTCTACCAAACAGCTACAAAATTCTATAGCCAACAATCAACACAATTTTATTTCCACCCCTTTTCCCCGAAGGTTTTTGAATGCAACGAATTTGTGTTTTTAATCGTTTATTCCTGTTAAATTGCGATTGGCGTTTAAAAGTCGGTCAAATATTTACACTCAACATTGACAACAACAAAAATCAATCAAAAATAGTTTGACGAAGAATCAGTGCATAAGAAGGAAGATATTTTGTAAAATTATTGCAATTGAGTTGTTGTGGTCATTATTGCTGGGAACGGAAAATAAAAAATAAAACAACTAGAACAATAATAACAACAGCCTTTAGGCTTGTTTATATATGTATGCTGCCATTATTAAATTTACAAATACAGAGACATACACACAAGCGTACAAACAACAACAATATATTGTCACTGCATAGACAATTGTTATCCTCTAATAACAGTTAAGCTACAAGGATATAGAAGAATATAGAGGGCGTAAATGTTTAAAAACGTTCGATATATTTTCAAAAATTTATCCTTCGATTTTTTGAAAATTGCCATATGAAAAATTTTACACTTAAAGAAATTTTTAACTACATGTGATTCTAGTTTTATCGACTATTGCGAAACTGTATTATATTTTTGAAACATAAGGAAATTTATTTTTTTGCTATCTACGATTATAAGTTTTGCTGTTGCGCGTTAAACCATTAAATTATTAACCCGCCTCAAAATGTTGGATGATGACAACAACGATTTGCTGGCTGCGGCTTCAGAAATACAACGCAGTAAGTATTTTATATTTTGCATTTGTTTTTATTTTGTTGCTTAAATTAGTTTTTAACTTTATGATGTGATTATATTTTATACTTGATTGATTTTTGAGTAAACTAGTCGCAAGAGAAAGGGGGAATTATTGTTGTTTTTTCCTCTCTATTTTAAGAAACCACTTATTGTTTTTTGTGTAGTAACTTTGTCTGAGTTGTGCTCTATTTTATTTTTATTTAAAATTAAATTCAATCATATTCCAACAACAACAGTTTACATCATGTTAAAATCTTACATCATTTATTATTAAGATAAAAATATACTAAAAGAAATAAACGAATATAATAATGAAACTGAATATATATATATATTTTTTTAAATTAAATTAATATTATCATTAAATATAACGATTTGGTCCTTCCGCAGAGATTCTGCTTAATTAAAAACAATAATTTCCTATAAATACTTTTTGGAAACTGATATATCAATTTTGAAATCTGCCATTTATTGAAGATTATTTCTTTTTATACATTTCAACTGTAATTGATATGCCTGCTGAAATCTTAATAATTCTAAGAAAAATATTCCTTTTGATTTTTTTTTTTTTTTTTACAATATAATTTCTTTTTTCAAGTGTAACTGATAGCTTTGTTAGAAGCTTATTCAATTTATTTGTTTTGGGTGTGCTTTAAATTTTTTTTATTATTTTTCTTCGTCATAAGTTGAATAATGGAGTATAATGGGATGGGAATTTATTGTGTTTTCCAAATCATTTGTGACACATCGTTTCTTAAAATAAATAAAGAACATTTCTAAAAAGTCTTTAGTATTTTAAAATATTTAACGAAATTCTCTATTATATTTTATTAAGTTAAACTATAATTAGAATGATATTGTTTTTAAATTAGTGCACCAAAAAATCTATTGAAATATGAACTATTATGAACATAGTAAAAAAATTTTAGTTATTTATGATTTATATTACGAATTTCAAATCATATTAAATACTGAGATACTTTGCTTATTTTTTAAAACTATTGCATAGATTAGTGGAATTCAAGTGTTGGCTTGGGTTATGTTGTCTTTGAAGGTACTAGTCATATGTAAGGTGTGCGTTTAAATAAAACGTAACGTTGTTTTTTTTTCTCTTAATAAAATATGAACGGAATAAGTTAGAATTAAAACTAAAACATTGCTTCTTCAAATTTTTCTGATATATCATTTTATATAAAAATTAATTTCTAACTAGATTATTTCTTATTTTTTAGGTATAACTTCTGAAAAATACTTTAAATAACTTTTAAAAAAATTTTTTCGCGGTATCTCTTTATAAGTATTTAAAATTTATAATCACAGATGAACACTGGTGGGATCTTCTTATATTCACTTTTAACTTGGATACAATTCGTTTAAATAAGTAATACTTGATGGCATTAAAATAACATTACCATTTCTGAATGTTTCTACTGTAACGATAAATTTTTAAATCTGACCAGAAATTGTTAAAAATACTATTGAATGCTACGAGTGTCATCAATGTCTCCTTGTTATGATTATTTTTAAGTTTATTCAGCCTAAAAAAAAAAAAAAAAAAAAAAAAATTTTATTTTTGTATTTTTGAGGAGCTTTGATCATACTGTGTCTCGGAGTTCTTCTTAGCCTTGTTTTTTATAACGTTCTTAGCTGTGATTGATTTAAGCTTAGGCTTAGCTTTAACATGGCTCATATTTGATTCTGGAGAAATGAATACAATGCGTTGTAACATGCCGAACATGTTTTACAAAGCTTTTAGGAGCTCCTGTACTTTTCGGGCTTGAAATTCATTCTTGCGACTTGTTCTTTTTCTCAATCAAGTTTCATCTCATTGTTAGGACCATGTTAAGCATTTTTTTTTTGCCCTAAAATATAATACTTTTGTCAAAAGTTATTCAAACGATATTTTCTAGTAAGATCAACAATAAATTCCAAGAAAAGTTCAAATTTTATTTTATATATATATATATATATTTTTTTTTACTGCCACCTGCATGCGGACAAACGACCGGATTTTAAAAATTCGATCTGTTGTTAAATCCGACATGTTTTTAAATGATATTGTGATCAAGAAAGTTATTTAAAACTAATGACAGTAAGATTTATTACGAAAAGTATGTGTTCAATTTTATTTGAAATTACAAAAATTGAATCAATTTATAAGGTGAAAATTATTGGGAAATCTGATATGAAAAATTTATGTGACAGTGAAAATAAAATTTCACTTATCGCAAATTATATAAACAATTATATAGGGTGCAAAAAATATAGACTTTTCACTTAAGTGTTAAATATACATAATAATGCTCTTTAGTGTAAGATATGCAAAATAAAAAATTTTTAATGTTAAAATATGATTTAAATTAACGATTTTCAGAAATATTCATGAATGAGTGCCTTCGAAAAACATTAAGAAAAAAAAACAATTTATTGGTATTAAAAACATTTGCTTGGTATTTAGCAAAGGACGCCAACCCAAAACTTCATCCATTTGAAAGGTATTGGGCCTTAGTGAAGAGAAACATTTAAAGGACACTAAAAGATCTGCAAAAAATAAATTAGTATCTAAAAATATTCAATGTGGGATCGCAGAATTTTAACCATGTGAGCGTATGAGTAATATTAATCGATTGTATTAAGTATACGCTCCTTAGTGAAAAAAATTGAATATTTTTATAACTTTTGATTTAAGAATATTCATGCTACTGAAAGACCTGAATCACTATGAAACGGTGCAAGTTTGAACGAAAATATTTAGCATAGGTAATTGTTTGCGACAAGTGTTAATTACTTCCAAATAACTCAGCTTAGTCATATTTTACAATACTGGAAATTGAAGAACTATTATCCTTTACTCTTTTAAAGAAGGGGACTATAAAGTCTTAATGTATCGCGACACTGTAGCCTTATGAAAAAATAGTATTCTAGATTTTTTTATAACTTTTGCTGTAAAGTTACAATTGCTCATTCGATACAATGATTGACAACAAATGTAAGAATGGATTTCCAAAGGTTCGTCGCTATCTGAAAGTGAAGTGTATTTTGTAAAGGAATAATAGCATATGAAATATGATCATTAATATTAAATGATCATTAATATGAAGTATGTTAAAAATTAATTAATGAAATTGTATATTTTATTGCTAAATTTTTTAAATTACCTCAAAAAAAAAAAAAAAAAAGATTTTCAATTTTTATGATGATACATGACTTGTTCGCTTTTTATTCAAAATATTAAAATATTCCAAGAGCTAATGTGAATTGTTATACAATTTCATATTTTTTTTTTTTTTTTTAACGAATTTCTCTTATAAAAGCTAATGCTCTCTAGTCAAACTGCCAGTTTATTTTGGTCTTGCTATTAAGTGCAATTAAGTGTGATAAAATGTGTTAAAATTATGCAACCTATTAAGAGCCAATAGTTATTTAAAGTGACAAGAAGACAATATCATGAAGGATATTCAAGGAATAATAACAAAATAACCAGGCAGGGGTGTTCCCACAATAAATGAAAGAAAACTACTTTTTATTCTTTGTTCGGATAATGTTTCAATTTTGAAATCATGATCCAATTGGAATACGATTTTATAATATTCGGGATGAAAATTCATCTTACTCAGCCAAGAACAACAGAATCGATTAATATAACATTTGTGTTCGAAGCAAAACGTGATGGTGGGAATTACGAAATAATATCATCAATTCCACGGTGAACACGGGAAATAGATAGAATGGAGCCGAAAATAAATAATCTATGAGCCATTTACTACGAAGGTAAAATAGCGATTAGTTAAAAATTAATATTTTGAAAAAATAATAGATTCTCGATAAAAAAAAAAAAAATAAAATGATGCATGTATCTGTTAATAAATTTACTAAATTTTTTTTTCACTTGGTGTGTAGAGCGTCGTCGCAAGTCACAGATTTTTTTACAATTTTTAGTCACAATGGTAAAAACTGAAAATTTCGTTTTTTTTCAAGTTTGTATTTTTGCATTTTATTTTATAAAAAATGCCGTTTTTACAATATAGCTGTTAAGCATAAGTTTTTAAAAACATATTTAGGTATTTTTCTTTAAAGTTGAAGTTGTGGAAACATTTTTAATATTATTTAAAAAAATTTTTATAGAAATTAGGTGTAAAAAATATTTTGATGATTTTTTGCGTTTTTGAAGATATTTGTTTTGTAAATTCTAAGGAAAATATGCTTGTTTTCTGAACAAAAAGAAAATAAAAAGGAATTATTATACATACAGTTACGAGCAAATAAATAGGTTCACTTCGTAAGCCCTTATAAATTTATTTCTAAAAAAAAGAGGATTTCAAAAAAGTTTCTGATCTCTGTTGCAATGCTATATGACAGCGTTTTATAGCCTGTAACATTTGTTTAGATTAAATAAGAGAGAAGGGACATGTACTTAAAATTTAAAAAAAAAAAAAATATTAATATTTGTCAAGCAAATAATAAGTTCATTTGATAAAAATTGTATACTAACTCAAAAATCGTTCTTTGTGTTATGTATGTAGCTCCCAAGAACCTATGAGTCATGCAGTTAACCAATGCCTTGTATGTTTCTGATGAAATCAAGTACCAAGCATACAGTACTATTGTCTATTATTCAAATTTGTTAGTGACTTTGAGAATTAAAATAACATTCTCTAAAGTTTCTCAATTAGATTTAGATCCAATGGATAAGAAGGCGACCCCATGAAATTAAAATTTTCCATTCTAAACTAATCTTTAACTATTCTTTAGTTATGTTTGGTATTATTATCTCTCCGATATAATTTATTGCTTTGTTAAAAATATAGGGAACGAGATCTCGATCAATATGTTCCTGGATTTACAAAATTGAAAAAGTTATAAAAATATGAATTTTTTTGAATCCAGGAATATATTGATCGACATCTCGTTCCCTATATTCTTAACAAAGCAATGCCTCTGAAGTCGCGGTAACAGAGAGATAATAACACTAAACATACCTCAAGAAATGGAAAACTTTAATTTCATGGTGTCGCCTTCTTATCCATTATATCTAAATCTAATTGAGAAACTTAATATAGTACAACTGCGTTTTCAGTTTTTCATTTAATATTAGTTTTTCCTTTTTAAATGACTTTGAAGTTTTGAAGGAGAGTAATTTTTTATTTTCTTACTTTCTAATTGCTTTTGTGGGGCGATATGTGTATCAAAAGCAAGAGCAAAATTTTGCATTATATCGAATTACATTTTGTTAAAATAATCCAAATAAAATTGCAAAAAATGTTCTCTAAATATTAAATTCTTTAATATCCTTTAAAGTTTCTAACAAATAATTTCCAAAATAATGTATGTTAAAGATAATAACATCCAGTTTCAAGTATCAAAGTTTTATGATTTTAACTTTATTACTTTAATCCACACTACGATTATTCCTTAGAACAAAATTACAAATTTAATTTATTGAGACTTCGAGCATACAAAACTAATGTAGCCGTTTTTTAAGCCATTGTATTTAAATTTAGTATTGTATTTAAATTTAGTAATTCTTACCTTTAGTGTAGCATGACAATTAGGGAATGCATCCTGGGATTTCCCTTTCCGGAAAATTTTAAATTTTTCATGCCCCCGGGAAAGCGGGGATTTTCGTCCAGGATTCCCGGGAATTTTAAAAGTACTTAAATGTAAAAAACTACGTGAATTTTAACAAAAACATACATTTTAGTATTTTTTTTTTTTTTTTTTTAACAAAATTAAGCTAAAAATCCAGCTGGGAAATATGTCTTAACGACAATTTCTTCAGTAAGTTTTTAAGTGCAATTTATTAGATAATTTATATGGGATGAATCTATAGCATGATTTCAATAGAACACTTTCATAAAATGTCAGCACTAAAAACCTGTAAGTAAAAAAGTATAACTTTTAAATATTGTATATTAATTTTGTCTCATAGAAATTTGACAAAATATTAAGAAAGTTAAGAGAAAAAGTATGTACTGTGTAAAACAAATCATTAATTATTCAGATAATTTTCAACAGGAAAGAAACAAAAAATATCATCTGTTATAAGAACAGCTGATCGGATCTATAATATGAAAGCGTGTATTTTGTAAGGGATTTTATAGAGAAATTAAATAGACAACATATGGTTTAAAATGGGTCAATACCCAGCAAAAACTTTGCTTTCCTGGTAAGCTAGCAGGTATAATTGGAAACAAAAATAAACTACTTATTTTATGCCTGAATAACTAGTTATTTTTGTTCAACTTGTCCACAAATTCATGTAGTTAGTTTTTGACTCTAGGTGTATTCAAAAATATGTACCTAAACGAAAACAAAAATAAAAAAAAAAACAAAAAGTTGCCGTCAGTGAGACTCGAACTTGGACACACACTAACCATTCGTTTTTACTGACTAAAGTCTACTGAGTAAGACACCATCTGGCAGATAGCATCCTAAGCGACAAAAACTCTATTTAGTTTAAAATAACTTTTTAGACATTTTGTTATAAAAAACTAGCAGCATCAGAATAGGGTTGAACCAACAACCTTCTGGTTGTTAATCCGGCGCTCTAGCCAACTCATCCACGTGATTGCAGTATTACTGCGCTATTATACTATTGAGTACTTATTAATGTAATATAGAGTAGGCAAATAATAATGATGCCTCATTACCAAGAAACTACTTTAATAAGTAATTGTTATTACCGAAAACCAAAAAGTTTGTGCTGGGTATATACAGCATATTGGCCAAATTTCAACTTACTATGGCAATTGGAACAGGATACTACACGCCCATTTATGTTTATAATACCAAAATAAATCCCCCACCAATATTAAACGATAGCTAAAGAAAAATTAATATACCAATATTTTATAATTTTTAAGAAGAATTTTTATAGAAAAAAAACGTCATTAGGAAAAGCTCATATACAAAATTATGTTGAAAAAAAAAAAAAAAAATAAAATGTAAAATGTAAAATGTTTTTTCGTCCACATAAACTTTTTTTTTTTTTTTTTTTTGGGGAAATTTAAGAAATGCGGGTTTATTTATTAACAAATTTAATAAAAATATTAATAATAAAAAGGTAACATCCTGCTCTTCTAAAAATCGCAGGAATTTGAAATTTGTCCAAGATATTATATGTGTATGATGTTCCCTTTCATAATTTTAGGTACATTTAAATGTGCGATTTCCTTTGTTTATTTTATACAATATTGAACCACATTATTTACAATTTAAGACCGTTTGAACTTACATTTGAATCACCTCTAACAGTTTCGAAAAATTATTTTGATTCTTCGACGATTTCAGAAATATTCATGAATGAGTGCCTTCGAAAAACATTAAGAAAAAAAAAACAATTTATTGGTATTAAAAACATTTGTTTGGTATTAACCAAAAGACGTCAACCCAGAACTTTATTGAATTTGTAATAAATTTAATTTTTAAAGAAATTTACACAAGTTTCGTAAAAAATGTTTGAATAATACCAAATTTTTGATAAATATCTTTTTACTTAATTTCTGATATCTGGGTATTTCTCTAGCTAATACGACATTATTTTATGGTACATATCTTTAAAATAAAAATACCAATATTTCCTAATATTGTGTCGATATCCACAAAATTGTTTCACGACAAATACTATGTCTGTATTCATTCGAGTTGTTTAATTTTTAGTACATTTGCAATCCTGTTTTAAATCTGCTAACGCAAAGATTCATATCCTACTTCGGTCTCAATTGTGCAACTGATGAGAGAAGTGATAATTTCAGTTTTTAATCGACAATTTTTTACCCGTTATCCTGGGAAATCAAAAATTCCGGGAAATTGCGATTCCAAATGGCAATATTATTTGGAAGACTTAGACTTTAAAATATATTTGAAAGTTAATACGACGATAAGTTGAGTATTTCTATTTAACTTTAAATTCATAATACCCTACACGCGCGTTGAACGGATTTTCCTTATATAGAAAATCTAATCATATATGGACCGATCTTTGTTAAACTTTATACTACGGTTAATATACTTATATTAAAAATATTATTAATGCCAAAAAATATTATTAATTCAAAATCTGGCATTTATGTGAATTTTGTGTGGTTAAAGTGATTTTCTGGAATGGATCTTATATGGAAACTACATATGTATAATTATTTACCGATTCCCTTGAAATATGATAATACTAATTATAGTTATATAGATTTTAATTATTGCTAATAAAATTACAAAATAAATTATTTGTATGCCATTTATACGTGTTAAAGTGGCATTCTGCAATCGTCTTTTATGGGAAATATGACCAATTAGAGGCTGATCTTTTCGAAATTTGACAGCATGATTTATACTTAAATACAAAGTAATCATGCCATACCTCATTTCAACAAAAACATTTTTATGATATTTATACACATTAAAATATTTTTTGGGAAGTGGCCTCATACGGAAACTACGATCAATTATGCACCCAACATCTTGAAACTTGATAGTATGTCTAATACTGATAAAAATTCTCCCTACTTTGAATTTCATATAAATATGTGCATATTCAAGACAATTATGATCACTAAAGCATATTTCCGGCAAACATTTGTATGGGAGCTATGTAAAATAATGGACCAATTTAAACTATTTTCTATAGGCTTTTTCTTTAAGTCTAAAAAAGGACTGTGCCAATTACTATTAAATAATACTTAAATTAAAGCATATATTTTGAAAACAAAATTTACATAAACACTAACAGGATATTTTTAAAATTTTTTAGAATGTTAACTGTTGGAGCTAATAGGACAAAAAAATGTGGGATTCAGAAATTCCATTATGGTGCCTTTAAAATTAATATAATTTCAAAATAATTCGTTAGAAAACCACAAGGATATTTAAGCATAAAATACTTAAAGGATATTTTTGATATTATAAAGGACCGAAAGATAAAAACAAAAAAAATTACTAGAAATTCCAAAAAAAAATATTGATTTTGAAATTTCAAAGTCCTTTTAAAAGGATATTCAAGCAAGAAATGAAAAACTCAGTACGCAGTCCTATCATATAATGTCTCTACTTTCATATATATATCGTTTGGTTCATATGTAAAAAAATGCATTAGACCGGTTTTATAAGCTAATTATTACAACAAAATTATAAATAAAGCCCTATACCGCTTTCTTGAATTAAGCGAAACTTATGGTGTTTCTATCCCAATGTGATTCTTATCATCTAGACCTAACTGCAGTTCTGTACGTCTGATTAAAACACGAATTATATTCTATAGTAATATTTTGAAGTATGCTTTGAATTGCTAGAGCTTAGCATAACGAGCATTTTATAAAGAAATAGAGACAACGAAAAGGAGGCGGAAATTCAAAAACATTCACTTGCTTCTAATCTGGATATGAAGATCCCGAAGTATTTTTGTGGTGCCCTTTAAGGCAGAAGAATGAGTTGGTCCATTCACTAGTTGCACAATGTGATAGTTTGCTGCATAATTTAAATGATGACAACAGTGATCTCAGAGTACCAACGAATTACTCACAGTTGTATAAAATTGTATGCCAGGCAATTTATACAGTACCACTGTTGATTTATTTTACACATTACTAGCTTTTATTTATTATGCATTATTCTTGTATTTATTCTTGTTGTTGTTCTCTGTACAAAAATAAATAAAAACAGCCTTGATCTGATGCAACAGTTGTTTTTGTTGGTTTGTTTTATTTTTTGTATTTTCTTTTCTTTCATAATTGTGTGTGTGTTGCTGTTTTTATTGTTTAAATTTGTTTTTAATTGATTTTCTGTTCTTGTATAGAATATTAGCACAGAGACGTTTTTTGTTTATTTGTTTTTTTTTTTTTTTTTTTTTGTATATGAGAGCGTATATATAATTATAATTATTTAATTGTATGTAACGTATACAATTGGCTTATTGTTGTTGGTAGGTGATGTTTAAATAATTATGTATAGTGTTATTTTGTGTTATTGGTTTATGTATTTTGCTTAGAGGTCAATAGAGATTGAAAAACAATTTAAAATTGAAGGGGAAAATTTAAAGAAAAAAAATAAAATTACATGATCAAAATCTAGTGTCTTGTTTAATGAATTCCTTTTGTCACTTAGAATTATTTTGTTATTATTCAAGAATATCAATATTTTGTCTTAAATACAATTTTATTTAAAATTCTTCAACTTAGCTGAAGAATAATTAATTTTCTTTTTCATTGCTTTTTAATGGTAAAAAGTATTTAAAAGCAAATTTGACAAAAAAAAAAGATTTTTTTGAATGTTAATCTTTGAGGAATAAAGTACTCCCTAATAAATCATTTATAATGTTACTTCATTTTCATTCATGAAGATAACAGACCAATCATAGTTGCTTGTATTTAAAACATTCAGACGTGTTTCTAGAACAGCTGTTTACATTATTTTCTTCACAATAAAAATTCTATATTTTTTACTTTTTTTAATTGATTGAATATGAGACTTCAAAACTTAAAAAGTACTGGGGTAATAATCCCAAAATTTAGTTTTAATTTAATTTAATTTAAAAGATCAATAATTTACACGAAAATATTGCAGCAGTAGAAGAAGTAATATATTTTGTAAAAGTTTTAAGGAATAGAAAAGCACCCGGAAAAAAACCCCATTATTTTGAAAAATATGACAAATTTATTGTTTATTGTAATTACAAGAATTTTTAAATGATGTGTAACTAACTCATGGATATTTCCCAAAATTATTTAAAATGGTTAAAGTTGTGCCAATATTAGAACAAGGCAATGATGCTAAATCTCCAAAGTGTTATCTTCCCTTTATATTTAGATTTAACTTTGATTTTTTTTTTTTTTATTTTCCAATTTACACTACAATTTCAAATCAGTTATAATGTTTTTATGTCTATTCTCGTATTTCGTCTTATTATTTTATTGAATTGTCAAAAGTTATTTTATGTATTTAGCAACAGATCACACAGCTGATTAAATAAAAGAAAATTATGTAAAACACCCTATAAAATTCCTATCGAGAAAGATGTATTCTACATGTGCGAGAATTAAACATACCGTCAAAAATGATGTTAGCAGTGCTGCCACGGCAAAACATTTTTTGTAACCTAAATTTTGAAAAAAGTAATCAAATTAGGAAAAAATAACCAAAATTAAAATTTTGAAATTATTTATGTAAAATGTGATATAATTATTATATGTATAAATTTAAAATATTTTTTTTAATATCGATTATAAAGTTTTATTAATCTTAACTAGCTTTTAAATGCGTCGAAAATAATCATTCAACTTGATTATCAAGATATTTTAGAAGTTACAAGTTGAAATGTAATATGTCAGGGTGAAAACCATTTCGAGGTTCCCTACTTTTTTAAAGAAAAAAAAAAAAACACAGAAAATTCAAATTTAATGGGGAATGTTTATTATCATTTGAAAGAACATTCTTTGGCATTTATTATTAGATTATGTCTATCAAATGTTGGCCATTGCTACGTCGCAGATGGTCCATCCGTTGAGTCCAATTTTCGATTACTCAATCGAGCA
Organism: Protocalliphora azurea; assembly: GCA_932274085.1. Classification (NCBI taxonomy): domain Eukaryota; kingdom Metazoa; phylum Arthropoda; class Insecta; order Diptera; family Calliphoridae; genus Protocalliphora; species Protocalliphora azurea. The sequence continues at coordinate 122,036,502 of OW026520.1, read as the reverse complement.
TTTCGACTGGTAACTGGCGAATGACACGCGTGATGTTTTCCTCCAAGACCTGAATCGAATCAGGTTTGTCCGCATAAACTTTAGACTTTACATATCCCCACAGGAAAAAGTCTAACGGTGTGATATCATACGATCTTGCTGACCAATCGACCGGCCCAAAACGTGAAATGATGTGCTCACCGAAGTGTTCTCTCAATAAATCCATTCATTGATGCGATGTGTGGGAAGTAGAGTCGTCTTTGCTGAAACCAAATGTCGCCGAGATCACGAGCTTCAATTTCAGGCATCAAATAGTCGGTTGTCATGGCACGATAACGGTCGCCATTGACGGTTACGTTCGCACCGGCATCATTTTTAAAGAAATATGGACCGATGATTCCACCGGCCCACAAACCACACCAAACCGTTGTTTTTTCTGGATGAAATGGCAGTTCTTGAATCTCTTCAGGTTGCTCTTCGTCCCAAATGCGGTAATTTTGTTTGTTTACATACCCATTGAGCCAGAAATGGGCCTCATCGCTGAAAAAAATTGCCTCGAAAACGTTGGATCTTATTGGAACTTTTCAAGAGCACATAGAGCGAAGCGATGTCGCTTGGAAAGGTCGAGCGGCTTCAGTTGTTGCACAAGCTGTATTTTGTACGCTTTTAATTTAAGATCTCGACGTAAAATGCGCCAAGTCGTTCCATACGTCAGTCCGAGTTGCTGCAAACGGCGCCGAATCGACTCTCCACGGTCTTCGTGTACACTCTCAGCTACGGCCGCTATATTTTCTTCACAGTGTGCTGGACGTGATCTATTCGGTCGAATATTATCCAATAATGAATGCTGGGTCTCAAAATAGGTGATGGTGTTGCGAATAGTACGCTCAGAATCCGATTATGTTGACCATAAGTCGAGCGAAGTGCACGAAACACATTCCTCACAGAACGTGAATTTTCGTAATAAAGTTGAACGATTTGTTGTTCAGGCGTAAGTCTTTTCATTATGAAATGCCAAACAATACTAAACACAAAATAACATGACAGCATGACATGACTCACACGTGATCTGTCAAAAAAAGGCTATTGAAAAAAGTATCTCTACTTGAATCACCCTTTATAAAAAGTTGAATGAAATCTGAAGCGTTGATAAAGAATAACTTTTTTTACAGTGATAAGCCCAAAGCATATTTTTATATATTACCGAATACAATACCAGCAGAAGTGGTATTGAAATATTTGTTTTGAATCAATATAAATAAGCTGCGGCATATGTTTTATTTATATAAATGAAAAATCTAATATCGCATTTCTTAATATTTTCCCATAGACTAAACGGCTATGTCATGTAGACTCTTAATTTCGCAAAAATCTCTATTTTACCGATATATTACGTATTTCTATATATTTTTGGCGGCAATTGTCAAGCTTTTTTTTTTTAAATCAAGATAGTTTTTCAGGAATGTCAAGTTAGATCACAATTCGAATCTGGCAACCCTAATAACGTTCGCTTATACATACAAATTTTAAATATTTATTAATTTGTAGTTCAATAATATAAATTTAATCATTCATATTACAAAACTTTAAAAAATCTTCCATTATAATAAAATAAGAATTTAAAAACAACTGATTCAAACAGTAAAAGAAAATTAATAAGTAAAAGAAAAATTTATATACGAGTAGCGTTAAAGATGAATGCAAATAAGAGTTATTTTTTATAGGGCTTTTGCAACTATGTAGGTAAATTGGTTTATAATGCTTCTATATTTATAAGCTTTAAAATTAATAAGTCTGTGGCTGTTATAATCTATCATGGACCGATGGTAGAACAATTTGGTAATGTTATTTCAGACATGAATATGATTGAATGTAAAAAATTGTCATGTTTAAAAGATTTAAAATTAAAGATATTCAATTGGTATCTTTTATAAAAATATTACATCTTAAATATATATCGTTCGTGTCGTCAAATTACTTTATAAAACTAGTTTATAAAAATGAAATTTTGGTTTAACAAAAAAAATAACCAAAATGGAAAAAAGGTCACCATAACCACAATTGCAAAATAAAATAACCAATTTTGGTTAAAAATAACCAAAACGGCAACACTGGTGGTGAGTTAGTGTATCTTATTTATTTAACAGCCCAACTACATGTAACCAGGACTATCAGATGTGGCGATTTTTCACCTAACGTGACAATTTTTAATTGCTTTTGGCGACTGAATTTTCCGTTTTGCAATATGGCGAATTTTTTGGCGATTTGTAAATCGTTTGGCTAGTTTTTAAAAATTTTATTAAATAGGCATTTTTGGGGAAAAACTATTAAATTTTCTTACTATAAATCAACTATTTTTAGTATTTGCCTACGTAGCAAAATGAACTTAGTTTACGAAATTTTATCACCAAAAAAATATATTTTCTAATATTTATGTTATTTGTTTCCCATCATCTTCAAAATATCACAGCAAAAACTTTGCTTTCCTGGTAAGCTAGCAGGTATAGTTGGAAACTCAAATAAACTACTTATTTTTTGCCTGATTAACTAGTTATTTTTGTTCGATTTGTCCACAAAGTTATTTTTAGATTCTAGGGGTGCTCAAAAATATGTACCCAACCAAACGAAAATAAAAATAAAAAAGAAAAAACAAAAAAATTTTGCCGTCAGTGAGTTTGAACTTGGACACAAATAAACCATTCGTTTTTAATGACTAACGTCTTACTCAATACACCATCTCGCACTTACTTTCTTAGTGACAAAAACTTTTTAGGTATAAAGACATTAAGTGTAGACATTTTGTTTAAAAAAAAAAAAGAAAACTAGCAGCATCAGAATGAGGTTGAACCAATAAACTTCTGGTTGTTAATCCAGCGTTTTAGTCAACTGATCCACGTGATTGCAATATTACTGTGTTATTATACTATTGAGTAATTATTAATGTAATATAGAGTAGGCAAATTACCGAGAATCAAAAAGTTTTTTTTTTTTTTTTTGGGGGTATTTCTGGTTAACAATTTGGCGACAGAGGTTAAAAAAAATCTAACAACCCTGCACGTAACAGAATATGTAAAATTTTTCTGTCAGACTGTCAAATTTGCTGTCTGAGGGAATTATCTCACGTGTAAATTACAGCCCATCTACACGTTATTGTCCCTACAGAGCGTGCAATTTGGTTTTAAAAAAGTCCATTCTACGGTACATCATGTAAAACATATAGTAGTTCTGGAATAGTATTTTTAGATATAGAAAAGGCATTTGATTCCCTCAATCACAATGGTCTTATATATGAACTAAACATATTTGGCTACCCTGTTTATTTACAAAAAATTATTCAAAGTTTTCTGTACGAAATTTCCTTTGTTGTAACTATTGATAACGAATACTCCAATCAACGAAATATCTCCGAGGGTGTACCACAAGTGTTTGTATTGTCACCCACTCTGTACTCAATATACACATCTGAGATTAAAATTTTAAGAGATCAGTCCATAGCGTTATATGCAGATGATACTACCATTATTACAAAGGGTAAAGTATCAAACGCTGTAAAAGGTCTTTTACATGCACAGAAATACTTTAAGAAGTGGAAAATCAAAATCAATGAGACCAAAACAGAAGCTATAATATTTCCATTCATTAAATCGCCAAAAAGAATTGCTTCTATACCACTATCTATTGAAGGAGCAGAAATCCCTCTACTTGATAACGTAAAATATTTGGGAATTGTATTAAACAAAAAATTTACATTTAAGCATCTTATTCAGCTATCACGTTAAAAAGGAGTAAAATGTGGGGGAGCCTTATTACCGCTATTCAATAGAAGATCAACACTAAATTGTAAGAATAAGATCTTACTGTACAAGATATGTATAAGACTAATTATGACATATGGATACCAAATCTGGTGCTAAAACCAAGGTTGGAAACCGAAACGAATATCGGTATCGATAACGGTATCGGTATTCAATTTATTTTTATTTCGGTAACGTTATCGGTAACGGTATTTTAAATTATATCGGTATCGGTATATCGGTACCGAAACTAAAATACCGGTATATACCGTTATTATTAAAGACAGAGCAAAGACATTAAAGAGTTAAATCTTCTATTTATTTTCAATTAAATTTCATTAAATAAAACTTTGAATTGAATATTTTTATATTATATATCACTTTAAGACATGAATATTCTTTGCAGTTTGATTTTTGTGGCGATTCAAAGTATACATTTTTCTGATTTTTTAAATACATGAAATTTAACACCATATATCTTCGGACCTAGTTTCAATTCAAATAAACTCAATAAAATTTTATAATTTTCGCCTAATAGTTTAAATGGCGTAGCTATCTGCTAACATATTGCCAGGTCGTTCATTCCAGAAGAAGATTCCTTCGCAAATCATCCACTCGATCAATATCTTTGTATAGAAGGCTGAAGTTTCCGAATTAAGTTCCCCGAGTAATGTTAAAATCGATTGCATGTGACAAATGTAAAAGCCTCGACAAACTGTAACGCAGCTGTATTTAAGACATAATTGACTTGTTCCCCAACCCAGAGCGACTTTATGACTCATATCATGAACGTATAAGAATTACACTATAAAAGAACGTGTAGATTAGATTAGTAAATTAAAATATAAATAAATTTAAATTTATAAAAGAGGGATAAGAATGGGCAGAATTTTTTTGTTAACAGTTTAGAGACCCCACGTCCAGGGAAAATTACAGAAAATTACCGCCCACATTTAAAGGATATTTAAATGCATTGTCCTGGCTGTAACTTTCCGAACAAAATGTTTCATTCTCTTAGAGAATTCTAAGAAAAGAACCAAATCTAAACGATAGGAAGAGGAAAAGAAGCCAGAATAACGTAATAGTTTTTAAGCCTAATATAAGTAGTTAAAATTTATGCGTAAAAGTTGTTAAAAATAGATCAAAATTAAGGGTCGTTGTCTCCAAAAACGGAGACGTCATGGAAAATTTTTATTTCTCTATTTACTCTAGAGTATTTATAAATTTACGCTCCCAAATGGTAGAAAGTTCTCAAAAGCTGGGGAACGCAAAAAAAAAAATGAATAAATAAATAAATTGTGACCCAAAAACATTCCAGAATGAGGTCTTTCTGTTTTGAACGCGTTTGGATAACTTTGGGTAACTTAGGCAAGTTCATCGAACTCACCTACCATATCTAGCACAAAGTATATGAATTACGTAAAATTATTTGTCACTTTTGCCACTCTACCACTTTATTGACTTGTGTTAAGAATTTTTAGAAATCTATATACAAAAAAAAAAAAACCTTAACATATGTTAGACGAAATAAAGTAAAGAACTGAAGATATATTTTTTTAATATTCTTCCTGTACGGATCGTTTTAGGAATTCTATTGAAACAAAGATATAAATAATAAAAGGACCTTAAAAACAAGATTCAAAAAATATTACTTTAAATAACCTCTTATTATTAAAATTAATTTCATCTTTCTTAAAGCAAGTAAATTTATATGAGAAATAATTTTACAAAACATATTACATAGAAAATAGTATATTTTAAAATACCGAAACTAAAATACCGGTATATACCGGTATTGAGGGAAACGGTATTTGAATACCGGTATTTTTAGAAAATAATAATTTCGGTAACGGTATCGGTTACGGTAACTCATTTTAAACGATATTTAATCGGTATCGGTATTTATAACGGTATCGGTTTCCAACCTTGGCTAAAACATACATCAAACAGCTGCAAGTGATTCAACACAAAAATTTTAAAATTATATTCAGTCTACTTGCTAAGTACCATTTTGGTACTTGCTGAGTACCTTTTAGGTACTTAGCAAGTAGACTGTATATAAGTAGTGAATATGTTAACACAACGATTTGAAGATCGAAATAGATCTTCAAATTATGATATAACAAGAAATTTGTAATATTAATATCTTCATCAACGTTAATATAAAAATTTCTTTCAATTTTAATAAGGTTTTTCTTTCCTATCTTTTTCCTTACACTGTAAATACTACTTTTGAGAATTGTATAATTTTTTATAATTTGTTGCAATAGTTATTTTTATATAATATCTGAAACACTAAACATAGTAAAATCTAAAAATTGTTAAATGTAATTATGATAGTATTAAATAAAATAAATAATAAAAAAGAAAAGATAACAGACCAATCAATCAAAATTTATATTAAGTGTAATAACACTGTGCGACAAATGGTAGGGGTCAGTGATCGGGAAGGGTTCAAATGAGACATAGTTCATGAAAATCGATGGACGCGTTTCGCTTTTATTCACAATTAAGTGAGGGTATGAATTTCAAAAATTTGAAATCAAAATGAGATACCTTCACTTAATTGTGAATAAAAGCGAAACGCGTCCACCGATTTTCATGATCTATGTTTCATTTTGTTTAAAGGTTATGTGACTTTACGTGAAAGTAATAGGACTTGACACTTTTTTTTACCGTTTTGGATTTTTTATGAATTAAAAATTAAAAAATTCAATTTTTTAGGTAAAAAATAGTTTTTTTTTTTTCATACATTTATTTATAACTGCGAAACTGTTGCTTATGTAGCGAAACGTTGTATGAACAGATTAAAGGAATTGTAATTCCTAATTTTTTTAAATTTGTTTCAGCAAAATCGGACTGGTGATTCTCGAGTTATGTCAAAAAAAAGACCACTAAAGGTCACAATTTCCCCTATATGATAGTTACTAACTTCAAATCGATATATCTCGATTCCTAGACGTGATCCAGCGAAACGCCGGGACACGTATAACTTCTTTTTTACCGATATAACATTTCCCGTTGGTTTCATCCCATCCCGATTTTGACTGTCGCATAGTGTAATAAATACATTTAAAATTAATGATTATAAACTTAAAAGTTATGTTAATGTTAAATAAAGTCATTATTTAATTGATTTCTCAGAAATACAGCTTTTTGAAATAATAATAATAATAAAACAATTTTAACTTGAATTTTATTATATTAAGTTATTTTATCTTAGTCAATTTATTTAAAATTAATAAGATTTCTGAGATTGTGATTCAATTAAATTAAACAAGTAAGATAGATATAGTCGGTCAAGTCCAACCATATGATACCCCACACCATTGTACATGTCCATCAAAATTCGTGGAGAGGTCTTATAGACATGTAGACAATTGTGGACCGATACTTTTACTAAGTGTGAAATAAAATAAACCAATACATAATATTACGTTAATACTAACATTTATATGAATTTATGTAATTTTGGGTGATTCCCGAAAGTGGGCTTATATGGGAGCTATGGTAAATTATGGCGCGATCCTCTAATTATATGAAACTTATTTGTGCCGAATATAAACTTGATATTAATATGCGTGTGTGATTTATGCACGCTAAAGTGATTTTTGGAAGAGGGTTTTAAATGGGAGCTATAGTCTGTTATGGACCGATCCTCATGACATATGGCACAAAGAATGATACTTATACAAAACTTTCTTACACTGAATTTCATTAAAATATTGCTATTTTTAAAGCATTTATGATCGTTAAACATTTATATGGAGGCTAAGTGAAATAATGGGCCGATCACAGCCAATTTCAATAGGCTTCATACTTGTGTTATGAAAGTAGCACGTGCCAAATTTTATTAAATTATCTTCAAAATTGCGACCTGTACTTTGTGCACAAGGTTTTCATGGACAGTCAGCTAACCCACCAGCCAACCAGACGGACGGACGGACGGACATCGTTAGATCGACTCAAAAAGTGATTCTGAGTCGATTAGTATACTTTAAGGTGGGTGTTGAATGATTTTTTCTATGCGTTACAAACATCAGCATAAACGTATAATACCCCAACCACCTATGGTGATGTGGGGTATAAAAATATCGTATATCGAATTTATATGTAATCCGTTTATTTGACGATTATTGCACACATTAATATGCCTATAATATCTTTGTCACTTATATCAAACATATGCTATGTAACTAGGTATGTAGTAAAATAAATTTTTAAACTAAAACTTTACCTCATGTTCATACACGTGTAATATCATGGTTAAAAAAGAATCATTTTCCCATAAACGACAAAATTGGATTTAAATTTCTTCTTTCATATTTTTCATTTTTACCGTCATTTTTTTTTCTTCTTTATAATTCTATTACACTTTCATCTTAATAAGTACTACTATTAAAAAAAAAAAATAAATAAATAAATAAATAAAATCGAAAAAAAAACTTATTTGGCTTTAAATTTTATTTAGATTTTTCTGTAGACACAATTGATAACGCACGTTTACACTTCACTATAAATAGTAGTTGCGTTGTATGGCTTATTAATGAATGACTTTTAATATTCTTTTGTGAAAAAAGTTTTTTTTAAACAATATTGTAAATAATTTTAATAAGAAATATTGATTATATTTGTGTTATATTTACAATATCTTATGAAAAATTTAATTTATTCTTAAAATAAAAATATTAGTATTTTTTTAATACTTCAAATGGATATCTTCCATGAAAATATGACAAACTGTGATGTTAAGCTCAAAATATGCAAAAATATGCTTAACAAATCGATGCCAAAATTCTTAAAATTGTCTAAAACTGATAAATAACTCATTTATATTTTTCATCAAAATTCTATATTTTGTATGAAAAACTTAAATGTAGTTTCTTAAATATGCATCTAAATTGAAAAAGGACAATAATATGTGATCACTTATTTTATTTATCAAAAATCAATATTTTCTAAAAAAAAAATCGCTATTTCATATGAAAACTGTAAATCTAAATGGAAAAAGGATAATAATCTGTTATCACTTATGTTACTCATCAAAAATCGATATTTTATATGAAAAACTTAAATTGGCTATAGTTTCTTAAATATGCATTTAAATGGAAAAAGGACAATAATATGTGATCCCTTATATATTTTTTCATCAAAAAACGATATTTTTTATGAAAAACTTAAATTGGGTGTAGTTTCTAAATATACATCTAAACGGAAAAAGGACAATAATAATAATAATGATCACTTATATTTTCCATTAAAAATAAATATTTTATATGAAAATTCTTAAATATGCATCCAAATGGAAAAAGGACAATAATCTGAGATCACTTATATTTTGCATCAATAATCGATATTTTATATAAAAAACTTAAATCGGCTGTAGTTTCTTAAATATGCATTCAAATGGAAAAAGTACAATAATCTGTGATTTCTTATATATTTTTTCATCAAAAAACGATATTTTTTTATGAAAAACTTAAATTGAGTGTAGTTTCTTAAATATACATCTAAACGGAAAAAGGACAATAATAATAATGATCACTTATATTTTCCATTAAAAATAAATATTTTATATGAAAATTCTTAAATATGCATCCAAATGGAAAAAGGACAGTAATCTGTGATCCCTTATATGTTTTTTCATCAAAAAACGATATTCTTTATGAAAAACTTAAATTGGGTGTAGTTTCTTAAATATACATCTAAACGGAATAATAATAATAATGATCACTTATACTTTTCATTAAAAAAAGATATTTTATATGAAAATTCTTGAATATGCATCCAAATGGAAAAAGTATAATAATCTATGATCACATACATTTTTTTTTTATCAAAAATCAATATTTTATATGAAAAACTTAAATCGGGTGTAGTTTCTTAAATATACATCTAAATGGAAAAAGGACAATAATAATAATGATCACTTATATTTTTCATTAAAAATAGATATTTTATATGAAAATTCTTAAATATGCATTCAAATGGGAAAAGTACAATAATCTGTGATCCCTTATATATTTTTTCATCAAAAAACGATATTTTTTATGAAAAACTTAAATTGGGTTTAGTTTCTTAAATATACATCTAAACGGAAAAAGGACAATAATAATAATAATGATCACTTATACTTTTCATTAAAAATAGATATTTTATATGAAAATTCTTAAATATGCATTCAAATGGGAAAAGTACAATAATCTGTGATCCCTTATATATTTTTTCATCAAAAAACGATATTTTTTATGAAAAACTTAAATTGGGTGTAGTTTCTTAAATATACATCTAAACGGAAAAAGGACAATAATAATAATAATGATCACTTATACTTTTCATTAAAAAAAGATATTTTATATGAAAATTCTTGAATATGCATCCAAATGGAAAAAGTATAATAATCTATGATCACATACATTTTTTTTTTATCAAAAATCAATATTTTATATGAAAAACTTAAATCGGGTGTAGTTTCTTAAATATACATCTAAATGGAAAAAGGACAATAATAATAATGATCACTTATATTTTTCATTAAAAATAGATATTTTATATGAAAATTCTTAAATATGCATTCAAATGGGAAAAGTACAATAATCTGTGATCCCTTATATATTTTTTCATCAAAAAACGATATTTTTTATGAAAAACTTAAATTGGGTGTAGTTTCTTAAATATACATCTAAACGGAAAAAGGACAATAATAATAATAATGATCACTTATACTTTTCATTAAAAAAAGATATTTTATATGAAAATTCTTGAATATGCATCCAAATGGAAAAAGTATAATAATCTATGATCACATACATTTTTTTTTTATCAAAAATCAATATTTTATATGAAAAACTTAAATCGGGTGTAGTTTCTTAAATATACATCTAAATGGAAAAAGGACAATAATAATAATGATCACTTATATTTTTCATTAAAAATAGATATTTTATATGAAAATTCTTAAATATGCATTCAAATGGGAAAAGTACAATAATCTGTGATCCCTTATATATTTTTTCATCAAAAAACGATATTTTTTATGAAAAACTTAAATTGGGTGTAGTTTCTTAAATATACATCTAAACGGAAAAAGGACAATAATAATAATAATGATCACTTATACTTTTCATTAAAAATAGATATTTTATATGAAAATTCTTAAATATGCATTCAAATGGGAAAAGTACAATAATCTGTGATCCCTTATATATTTTTTCATCAAAAAACGATATTTTTTATGAAAAACTTAAATTGGGTGTAGTTTCTAAATATACATCTAAACGGAAAAAGGACAATAATAATAATGATCACTTATATTTTTCATTAAAAATAGATATTTTATATGAAAATTCTTGAATATGCATCCAAATGGAAAAAGTATAATAATCTGTGATCACATACATTTTTTTTTTTTTTTTTTTTTTTTTTTTTGTGTATCAAAAAATCAATATTTTATATGAAAAACTTAAATCGGGTGTAGTTTCTTAAATATTCATCCAAATGGAAGACATTATATGATCACTTATATATATATATATTTTTTTTTTATTGTTATTCTTTTTTTTTTTTGCGTAAAATTTTATGCCTTTAAGTTATTATTAGCAAAAATTTTCTATGCTTTCTTTAGTTAATTTTAAGTTTTTGTTTTTAATTTAACTCTTTTTTTGTTCGTCTTGTAGGCATTTTTAATTTTTTTTCTTCTATTTTACAAAAATAAAATGAAAAACTTTTCGTTTTAAATTTAAATTCAAATATAAAGCTAATTTTTGTTGGTGTGAAATTAATATACTACAAAAGTAGTTGTAGCACCAACTAGCAAACAAACAAAATTGAGTTCAAATGTTTATTTTTGTTTTAAGAACAAATTTCAAAATACAAACAAAACATGGAAACCTAATAAATTCTATGCAAATTCTCTGCTCTGCCGCACTTTCCAACACACAAAAATTATTATATTTTACAGAAAAAGAAAAAAGGAAAACATGTACTCTAAATAAAATTTATTAGAACACAAAAATATATATAACTTTTTTCGTTTGTATTTCATTACATTCTTATTTATTACTACTACTATTATATAGAAACGTACAACAATAGCTCAGAGGGTAGCTGAAAGAAAGGGTTGCCTGCTCCTAAATTTGAGAAATGTAATTTCATTTTTTTTTTTTTTTTTTTTGGAATTTTATTAAGATTGTTTTAAACATATTTATTTTTAATAATTTAGTTTTAAAAAGTTTGATTAAGTTTGAATCAAAAACTTTTTTTAGAAATTTCTAAAATGTTATTGGGAATTTTTGTGCATCTATTATGGCCACACTTTTCCTTAACTTTTTTTTACTGCACTTGTAAGACATTAAGAATATATATTTTCTTCCCCACTTTCTTAAAAATATAAAGAACTAAAAATATGACTTGAGAAGTTCAAATTGCAACAAACTACATAACAACCATAAAAACTATTTTTCTTTCTAATATTCTTTCTTTATTTAGTCGTTTTGCTAAATCAACTTATATATATATATATATATATATATATATATATATAACAAAGAAGGCATAAATAGTTACTTTGCATTCAAACGTATTTGTGATATGTTGTATCCTAATGCAAATCAAATAAAATTAACCTATTTTTTTCTACATAAACCTAAAAATACCTTAACAATACTTCTTAAATATATTTATACCAACCGTCTTTATTTGCATAAATTGTATAATATATATATATATATATATATATATATATATTTCAATTTAAGCTCCTTTACAAATTTAAGAAACCAATATTACATCTTCTATTTATATTTTTTTTAAATATTAGTTCTTTTAAAAATTACTTTAAGTATTGTTTTCATTTTGTGCTAAAAAATTAATATTCATTTTGTTTAACAGTTGTTAAAGTTCCCTGGGTAATTGTTATTATTATTTCTCCTTACAACAACTGTTGAAAATTTTATTACTAAATATGTAAAGTTTTATAAGTGAACCTATCAAAACCTTTATTAAATTTACTTTAAACCAAAATATTGAAAACCTAAAAAACCTGTAAATTTGAAACCACTAACTGTTGGAAAATTAGATAGAATTTATACCCTTATAACGAGTGTTATTTATTTGGTGATGATTGATTTTTTTTTTTAATATATTTGGCTCCAAACTACATGAAGTTTGTGCTCCTTAGACTTCCTGTTTCCGTTAAGCTATATAATGAGGAATACAGTGAAGTGTAAAATTGGCAGAAAAATGGAATTGTGTTTGACAAGTTAAATTTTATATATATATATATATATATATATATATATAACAGCACTATATATATATATATATATATATATAACTGCACTATATATATATATATATATATATATATATATAACTGCACTATATATATATATATATATATATATATATAACTGCACTATATATATATATATATATATATATATAACTGCACTATATATATATATATAACAGCACTATATATATATATATATATATATATATATATATATATATATATAACAGCACTATATATATATATATATATATATATATATATAACAGCACTATATATATATATATATGTATATATATATATAACAGCATTATATATATATATATAACAGCACTATATATATATATATATAACAGCACTATATATATATAGATATATATATATATATATATATATATATAAATAACAGCACTATATATATATATATATATATATATATATAAATAACAGCACTATATATATATATATATATATATATATATATATCTAAATAACAGCACTATATATATATATATATATATATATATATATATATATATATATATAGTGCTGTTGTCGGCTTATCATTTTCCAAAGCCCATTGTATGCATATATTTATCGGTGTTATACAATCGTCCGCTTTAATTTTGCTTTCTTCATGACTACTGTCGTATAAATTTTCCGTATCTAATAATTCCATTTGCTCCTCTTTACTTTCCACATGAAATTCTTCTTGAATCCAGTTGTTTATGTCAACATACGTGATAAGGTGTTCCGTATTTAGGCTTTTCAGCCGTATACATTTTTATAAATTATTAACACTTAATTTTTAAACATAAAAAAAAACTAATTTCCAAAATTTTTCTAATTTAACTGCAAATTAATATTTTTTCTATAAAAGCCTAGACAATGATGTAAAAGATGTTAAGCGCATTTTTGTTGTCAAAATTATTTTTTTTTTTCAAATTGGAGAAATACGAGGGCCGATCAATAAGTCCGTGACTTTTCGAACTTCCCTCGTAGTTATATGAAATGCAACACTATTCCCATCAAGTACCACCTGTTAATAGACTACTGTCAAATTTTGAGCAAGTATCGTCATTTACTTTGCGTTTAACGGCTGTTCAAAATATACAACCTCGTGTATTTTTCTAAAAATGGAAAAAAGTGAATTTCGAGTGCTCATTAAACATTATTTTTTGCGAAAAAAAAAACCGTCAATCAAACCAAGGAAATGCTCGATAAATACTATGGGGACTCTGCACCATCGATTTCAATGGTAAATAAATGGTTTACTGACTTTCGTTGTGGTCGCACAAGTACAAATGACGCTGAACGTTCTGGACGGCCAATTGAGGTCAGTACACCCGAAAATGTCGAAAAAAATCCACGATATGGTGTTGGCCGACCGAAGAGTAAAAGTGTGTGAGATTGTTGATGCCATAGGCATTTCATATGGCAGTGTGGTTTCGATTTTAAATGATCAGCTGGGTTTAAGAAAGTTGTCTGCAAGATGGGTGCCGCGTTTGCTCTCAATTGACCATAAACGTAAACGTGTGACAACTTCAAAGGATTGTTTAGAGTTGTTGAACCGTAATCCAAATGAGCTTTTGTGGCGTTTTGTAACTGTGGATGAAACATGGATCCACTACTGCACTCCGAAGACCAAGCAGCAGTCTAAACATTGGGTTTCTCGTCAATAAGGTGATGGCAACAGTTTTTTGGGATGCACGCGGGATAATCGATTACCTTCAAAAGGGAAAAACAATAAACGGCGAATATTATGCCAACTTATTAGACCGATTTAATGAGGATTTAAAAAGAAAACGACTCCATATGGCCAAGAAAAAAGTTCTTTTTCATCAAGATAATGCCCGGGTGCACACGTGTGCAGTCTCAATGGCAAAACTCTATGAATTGGGCTATGAATTGGTACCTCATTCGCCATATTTTCCGGAATTAGCCTCTAGCTCTCTCTCTCTCTTTCTTTAAAATGTTACGTGTGGACCAATAAGAAATCTATTGCGCAATTTATTTCGCAATAAATGTTTAAACACAAAGTTGGGCATTTATTTTTAACATAAGCTATCAAATTTAATGTTATTTTTTAATATTTTGCTATTTTTAAAAGACAAATAAATAAAAAAACGGAAAGAAATTTAAGCTTTTGGTAAAAAAGGCAATTAAAAATTTAAATCTCTCATATACGTGTTCTCAACCACTTAGCATACAGTTGCAAATAAAAAATTGTTCCCGTTATTCTGCCGATGTTATTTCTTATGTTAGGAAATAAAAATGTCTTCGTGTAGACGTACCGTAAATAAGTAATAAGATTCGAAATCTTATAATAGTATTTTTTATTTAATTAATAGAATTAGTTTGTACATTATTACAGTAAATTTTCTTAAAATCACAGAAAAACAAGAATTTAGTAACAAAAATTTAAAAAATCCAAAGGTAATAAAATTTACCAAAAAACCCATATTTTAAAATCTTAATTTTTTATGCGATTTACAATTTAATTGTAATCACATTATTACACATTTTTAATAAAAAAATATTACAGTTTTAACACAAGATCTTGTTTTCTTTTTAACAAAATGATAAATTAAAAAAAAAATCCTACAATTTGTATAAAATAAAAAAAAATCTGTCCTTTTTTCCCTACACGTGATATAACGAAAAAAACCGAATTTTATTTATCCGTTTCCGACAGTTGTAAGGATTATAGAATCGATTTGTTACAGCATATTTTGATCCTAACTGAATATTTTGGACTTAGCAGCATATTTTATCATATTTCGATATATATGTTTTTTAGCATATATAATTATACCAAGGTTGAATTCTACAGGTGCCTTCATTTAGATGGGGAAAAATCTATTGAAGCTTCGTACAATATATCAATGCTAATAGCAAAAGCGAAGAAACCTCACGATCCTTCTGTCAGATAACTCTGAAAAAATGTATGGTCTGCTGTGCAATGAAACGACTGATGTTTCTAATTTAAGCCAACTTTTATTGTATTGCAGAAAGTGAAATAAAGGAAGAATTATTGTTTACTAAACCTTTGTCATAGGTGTACAGATGGAGGCTCATCAACGATAGGATAGCGTTCAAGTTTTTTAAATCACTACGTAATCCTCATATAAGTACTTGTTGCGAAAACCTTACCTGATATATTTAAAAGTGCTCTTCAAACTTCTAATAGACTTCTAATAGTGCCTTAAGAAATATAATTTTTAAAGCCTTGTTTGTCGACTTAAGTGCAGAACATAAGAAATTACTACTTTATATCAATGTCCGTTGGATTTCGAAGAGAAATATGCTGAAGAGATTATACGAAGTAGACTTTTTTCTCTTATACAAAAATTAAGATCTTTATGAAAAAAAAAATACAGAAAACTATTTTTATATATTACTTACTTTGCTTACATCTCCAATATTTTCGAGACATTAAACAATCTTAGCAGTAAACTACGGGGCAGATATATGAATTTGATCCAATAAGTACTTTTATGTGCAAAATTTCTTTGTGGAAAAGAAGTCTTTAACCCCTCTACCAAAATATTCCCCATTTCCACTACTGAATGATATTTTGGATAATTTTGCATATTTTGCAATCAATATAATTTTTTACATAATTTGCCATTAGTAGTTTTTTTTTTTTACTTACACGTTTTTCAAATCTGATTCCCTAATAATTTTCATCTTATAAATTGATAGGAATTTTTAATACAATATAATATAGTATAAGCTTGAATGTTTTAAGTGCATAAAGAATTGCTAATAAAAATCAAGTTATTTTTAGCATTAATAGTATATAATTTAAAATTTTTCTTTTAAATTAACAATTTTTTATTAATTAATTATTTATTTCATTGGAAATTATTATTATACAATAAATTTTGGCGGCACTTTTACGTTTTTTACATTTAGCCTCTGCTCCCAATATCTAAATTTCTATTAAGTCATTTGAGACAAGGTTGTTATCTGCCTCTTCCGAAAAGCCACACATTTTGCATGTGTTTTTCTGAACCTTGTCCTTGTATACCAAGTATCGTCTTGTGCTATTTTTCTTTATATTTAATTTGGTGGATAAAATCCTACTAGGCTACTTATTTTATTTTACTTTTTAATTATTCGATTAACCAAACAACTCGAAAAATTCTTTTGAATTTAATCGAACAATCAAGTAAAGCTTTTAAATTATTCTAGTTACTCTAGTAAATTACATCTTAAAATTTTGCTATTTTTATGCTTATTAAAAAATATTTAAAAAAGCCTTCTACTAAACATTAATTTCAAAAAACAGATAGTTTATATTATCCTCTGAACCAGGGTGAGAGAGACTCTTTGGCTAAACTGGAATTGTAAAACCAACAACATGTTTTTCCAAATCAAGTTCAAAATCTTCCAATTTATTTCTTATGGAATACTTAATATTAGAAGGTGCATCTTCTTTCTTATCTCCTCGAAACCCAAATTATTAATAACAAATGATTTAAATTTTACATTACAATTTTTAACGGTACTTTTTACTGAATTTTTAATATAATTGTTAATGTAATGTCGGGATACTAAAACCTAAAATTGAAACATTCTCTACAAAGGAAATTTTTAAAATATTTTTTTACAAACTATTATTCAATTTATCGACATAATGTACTAGAATACATTTTTACTCGAAATTATTGATTTTATTTTAATCGAACAATTGTTTGATTTTAAATTCTCGATTAATCGAACAAACGTTATTCCAATGAATACCCTAGATCCTACACAAAGTATGATTAGATGTTAGTTTCAATTCCCTAATAATAAAGTCGGTTATCACAGATGTAATTCTTATTTTATGTGTAGAATTTTACTTGTTTAAAAAAAAAAAAAATATTTTAAATTAGGTTAAGATCAAATGACAGAGTCCTTTAGCGGCATCTCACTTTGGTCCATATTAATCCTGACTCCAGTTTGTCAATTAATACTGCTGGTCCAAATGAGGCAAGGAAAATAGTGACCTAAGAATAATAATTTGCCTAAGCTCAAAGTCAAAGAGCTTCATATTTCGGTCCTTAATGACACTAAAGCAGAAAAGTCACAAAATTCATAAAATAGTCTTTAAAAGCTAGACAAATCCTCCTCACATGAGTCCCCATAATACAGAGTTCTGTAATAACGGACACAATTATTTTAACTGGCATACGACAAAACACAAAAAGTAAATTCGTCTCATATCCATCTGATTTGCGCCAAAAAATTATCAAAATTTCAAGGATTTTATTTCTTTAACATGGAGTCCATAGAGTCGATCTCAGCTTACAATCTACGAAAGGAACACAAAGTAGTTAATCTATTATCCAAAACATCTACCATATTCCTGAAACTAATTTAACTTAACTGGTTAATAATCATATCGTATAGATGGTGGATTTACTATCACTATAAATACACACTTCCTTCGATATCTAGTTTTCCCTTTTAACACAGGAGATTTCTGCTTGAAGAACACGGCATGCATGGGGTAATGCGGCATTTTTCAATAAAAAAGCTCAAAGCTCTATCCAAACGTTTTGAGCCAGCGTTTTAAACATTCAAGACACGTTCAAACATTCCGATGTGATAGAAATTTGTCATCCGAAAAAGGTTTGAAATTCATATAATAATTAATATCCTTATGTCCAATACTCCGAGAGACCCAGAATACGAATATTTTTTTAGCTCCACCTACACAATGATCATTTAGCTTCTGAGTTAAGAGCCACCAGGTCCAATTCACTGACTAGACATAAAGTACTAGACCAACAGTAGTCCGATACTGACAGCCGTAGCGGGTAAGAAAATGCATTACATTCTCCTTTTACAATATATTCTTCATAATAATTTCAATAAATTTGAGCATGAATTTTCATATAACTTTCATATATCTTTATTATATTTAAATTCCTCAGTAAATACTCAGATTACGCGAACGGACTTAATTTTTCCTCTTTTAAATAATTTTCTAATATAAAGTCAAATTATATACATCTTAAAATATTAAAACAATTTAAAATTGGATTTTTTTTTGTAAAATTGTCGAAGTTTTGTTCTCCACTGCCTTAGGAGGTTTATTTTAAAGGCAGTCAATATTTCAACATATTTGTTTTATTTTTGGCAATTTTCTGTTCCTTATTTTTTTTTTCTTCCTTTACTTCACTTATCAATACCGCTGCTTTATCAACTTTTGACATTTATAATTTCTAAATAAATTTTCCTTTTTATTTTATTTTATTATTTATTATCGTACATTTTTAGATCAACATGCAACATTTTTTTTTTCCTTCTGCTTCATGATGCCATATTTTGCAATACTTTTGTTATTTCTTGGGATCCCTTAATATACTCAACTACCATCTGTTGAAATTTTTAAATTTACTTAAAGTTCTTTTCATTTGATTAGCGTTTCTTTTATATATTTTGGTGCTCCAATGTTGCTGTTTTAAGTAGAAAGAAGTGTGTTGCGCGTAAATGCCAACATTAAATTTTAATTTTTTTTTTATTAAGTTTAGAGGTTTCATTTTAAACGAATACATTTGTAAGAGTAATATAATTGAAATTTATTATAATTAAAATGGGTAGTTTAGAAGAAGATATAATAAAGATTTAAAAGTAAACCTTTCATTTAATTACTTAATATTTAATATTTTGGGTTTGGATTTATATTTCCAGATCGCCTATATTTTGTGGCTTTCAAAAAGAATTTCAAACCAAAAAATACTGCAACCAGTCATTATTTTAGCATCGATGATGATTTTATTTATGAAAATTTTTACAATGATTTTGGTCCTTTAAACATTTGCATGCTGTACAGATATTGCCAGAAATTGAATGCCAAATTAAATAATAAAACATTGGCCAATAAGAAAATTGTCCACTATACATCCATGAATCCAGCAAAACGAGTAAATGCTGCTTATTTAATGGGAGCTTTTGCGGTAAGTAGAAAAAAATATTCCAACAATTAGCTTTATATATTTTTATTAATAAAACTTTCTTTCGCCCAGATAATTTACCTTAACAAATCCCCCGAAGAGGCATATCGTCCTTTGGTCATGGGCGAAATACCAGCTTATACCCGTTTTTGTGATGCTTCCTATGGACCAAGTGGCTATAAAATTTCTCTTATCGATTGTTTGAATGCCGTTTATAAATCATTAAAGGCTGGTTTCTTTAATTTTGATGATTTCGATGCTGAGGAATATGAATATTATGAACGTGTTGAAAATGGTGATTTCAATTGGATTGTACCGCAAAAGTTTATTGCTTTCTGTGGTCCCCATCAAAAATCCAAAACACTGCCAAATGGTTATCCTTGCCATTCGCCGGAAACATATTTTGAATATTTTCGGGCAAATAATGTAACGACTATTATACGTTTGAATGCCAAGGTCTATCATGCTTCCAGTTTTGAGAATGCCGGTTTTGAGCATAAGGATCTATTTTTTATAGACGGTAGTACACCAAGCGATTTGATACTGAAGAAATTCTTAACAATATGTGAGACAACAAAGGGTGCCATAGCAGTGCATTGTAAAGGTGAGTGGGAAGGAAGAGATATTTTAAAGATTTTCAAGTAATATTTCAGTACAAGACTATAGTTTATTCTGTAGTCTAGACTATAGTATAGACTGTAGTCCAGACTATTGTTTAGTCTATAGTCCAAACTAGAGTTTAGTCTATAGTCCAGACTATAGTTTAGGCTGTAGTCCAGACTAGTTTAGGCTGTAGTGCAGACTAGTTTAGGCTGTAGTCTAGACTATAATTTAGACTGTAGTCCAGACTATAATTTAAATTGTAGTCCAGACTATAATTTAAATTGTAGTCCAGACTATAGATTATACTGCAGTTCAGACTATAGTTTAGTCTATAGTTCAGACTATAGTTTAGTCTATAGTTCAGACTATAGTTTAGTCTATAGTCCAGACTATAATTTAGTCTATAGTCCATACTATAGTTTAGTCTATAGAACAGACTATAGTTTAGTCAATAGGCCAAACTATAATTTAGTCTATAGTCCAGACTATAGTTAGTCTGTAGTCCAGACTATAGTTCAGTCTATAGTCCAGACTATAGTTCAGTCTATAGTCCAGACTATAGTTCAGTCTATAGTCCAGACTATAGCTATAGATTATACTGCAGTCCAGACTATAGTTTAGTCTATAGTTCAGACTATAGCTCAGTCTATAGTCCAGACTATAGTTCAGTCTATAGTCCATACTATAGTTTAGTCTATAGAACAGACTATAGCTTAGTCAATAGGCCAAACTATAATTTAGTCTATAGTCCAGACTATAGTTAGTCTGTAGTCCAGACTATAGTTTACTCTATAGTCCAGACTATAGCTTAGTCTATAGTCCAGACTATAGCTTAGTCTATAGTCCAGACTATAGCTATAGATTATACTGCAGTCCAGACTATAGTTTAGTCTATAGTTCAGACTATAGTTTAGTCTATAGTCCAGACTACAATTTAGTCTATAGTCCATACTATAGTTTAGTCTATAGAACAGACTATAGTTTAGTCAATAGTCCAAACTATAGTTTAGTCTATAGTCCAGACTATAGCTTAGTCTATAGTCCAGACATAGTTTAGTCTATAGTCCAGACTATAGTTTAGTTTATAGTTTTTTCTATAGTTAGGAATTTAGTTCAGTCTTTAGTCGAGACTATGGTTTAGCCTATAGTTTAGTATATAGTCCAGGCTGTAAATCTATACTCGGGACTATAAACTAAACTAGTTTGGTCTATAGTCGAGAATATAATTTAATCTTTAGTCAAGACTATAGTTTAGTCTTTAATCGAGACTATAGTTTAGTCTATAGTCGAGACTTTTAGCTTAAGCTATAGTCAAGTCTATAATTTAGTCTATAGTCGAGACTATAGTGTATTGTATAGTTGATTCTAGTTTAAAATAATTTTCATAGAAATTTTCCTTTGGAATCCATTAACCAGAAGCTAATTTTAAAATCAAATTCTTATTTATTTTGTTTCTAATTTCAGCTGGTCTTGGACGCACTGGTAGTTTAATTGGCGCTTACATAATGAAACACTATAATTTCTCAGCTCTGGAAGCTATAGCTTGGTTACGCTTATGTCGTCCTGGCTCTGTTATTGGTCATCAACAACAATGGATGGAAGAGTATGTCTCATTTCCCCATCAATTTAAAATCCTGTTGAAATTTTTTACTTTCTCCTCTTTAGCAAACAATCTTGGCTGTGGTCTGAAGGTGAACGTATGCGCAAGCGCAGTGGTACCCCTTGTCCCGTACACAAATATGGCATTTATAGTTTACTATATAAAACTTGTTCTGCTGGTCAGTTATGTTCTAATGAAAATAACACTGAAATTCTAATGACACGAGTCAAAGGCATATCGCAAAAAGTAGATACTATGCATTTGAATGAGGAAGATCAAACGGATTCAAATCAATTGGATTCACTGGGGTCTTATGAGAATGGTAATAAAACTATAACGCCTAGAACACGCCTGTTAATGGCGGCCAAAGATGGTAATATAACACCACCCACAAGTGCTAGTGATAATGATAATGATGTCACCGAAACTGAAGAAGATTCTACAACCTCTAATATGAATAGTACATTTATAGTATCACGTAGACGTAAATCGCCAACTACTGTGGGAGGTACAAGGACAAGTAATGTTAATAATACCACAACGTCCATAAGAAGTTCACCAGCTCCCACGGGTGGAGGAGGAGGTGGTGGTGGTGTGGCGGTTACTCCTGCTATACCAGAGGTAACTTTGAGAAGAACACCACCGATGCTAGGTAATGGTAATACTTTGATAACAAGTACAACAACAACTAGCTCAACGCTTGCCAGTACCACTAACACAAATGTGTCAGCACCCTTGTATTCTGAAAAGAAATTGAAAAAGCCTTCGACTAACTATGAATCGGCAGCTTTACAAAGGCCTACCATAGCCTCAACAGTTAAAATGACTCAGGCGGCTATAGAAAAAGCCAAGGCACAAACTCAGGGTGATAAGTTAAATCAAATTAAGGCTATGAGACGTCAACATAATTCTAGATCTGGTGGTAGTACAGGGTAAATATTATGTTTATATTTTCTTTTTTGTTACCTAGTTTCAAATACATTTAAACATTTCGTTTACAGAGAAACTGAAAACCCCTTACGTCATACCCGTGCCCGTTCACAACCTTTCCGTAATAATAATAATTTGGTTAATATGTTGGCAACAACAACAACTACCACAAGCGGCATTAAAGGCCAAGATTGTTTGGATACGAATGCTGTTGTAACAGCTACAAATAATTTTCTAAATAATATTAATAACAATAATAACAACAACAGTAATAATAACAATTGTAATAATATTAATAATAACAATAATAATAACAACAATAATAGTGGTGGTCCAACTACTACAACATCAGCAACAACAAATCTAACCTCAGTTACCACAACATCTGGTTTAAATAGTGTTAATAGTACAATAACAACACGGGCACGCAGTTTAGCTATTTATAGCAAAAGGTAAGTTTTAACAAACATTCCCACCCCAACCTCTACCTCTAACAACTTCAGCAATATATCCTTTTCATTAAATTCCTTGATTTTAAATTAATAAATTCTAAACTTTATAATTCCTTTGGTTTCATTTATTAACAACAATTATTTAATATATATTTTTTTATCCTAAAACCATTTTGCTTCATTAAATATGCGTTTTAGAAAATTAGCTTCTAACTTAAAGCCATTTTTGAATCATTTGTTGTTGTCTATATAAATGCTACTTAAATTTTAAAAAAGTTAATTTTATAATTTAAAACTAATTCCGTTTTTAAAGTAATTTGTTCATATTGCCGTTTGTTCTTGCGTTTTTATTTATGTTTTTTGATTTTTTTTTTAAATATTTTATTTCGTAATTTTCGGTTTAGCCTTTGGCTTTTTGATGGGAAACATATTAATTTATTAGAATTTAAAACAAAATAAATAGTTTATGGTAAAATTGTATTTATAATTTAAGTAAATTTATAGTATAAAAGTTATAACTTATAAAGTTATGCTGGCCAATGACAATTACTTACTTTTGTTAATAAATTTTAATAAAAAATACATCTTAATTTAAATTATATACATTTTTGATAAATATTAAACCATAGTTTATCTCATAACTTTTTGGAGTTTTGTGTTTTAATTCAATAACTGACGGTTTTTTAAAAGTAAATGTAAATGTAACGTACTGACCTAATCAAATTAGGTAGCTCTACGTTTTTACGTGACAGCTGTAGGAACAGTGTAGATAGCTTTTGATTTCAATGCACTAAATCTCCGTAAAAAAATCGCTGTAAGAAGTTAATTAATTATACAATTTGTACTGCAGTTTTCTTCACTAAAAAATTTTTAAAATGAGAGTTGAAGCAATAAAATTTAAATTGTTATAAAAGAACAATTTTTGTTTTGTTACCAATCGCCCATCTAAAAGCCAATAAATATAGGGATTTTTAAACTACAAGAGATTTACTGGAAATTCGTTTAATTGACATCACTGATGTTTTTGTGTGCAAAACAACAAAGTACTTGCTACATTTACGTTTTTTAAATAACCATCAACTTACGTTCCGTTTACATTTACATTTTTACATTTACGGTATAGTAATGGAACCTTCAGACTGAAGTTCTGTCTAACATTGGAAATGTAATTAGTAATGTGTCGTGATTAATTTATATCTCACACGATTGTAGTCGCGTTTCTTCAATATCTTAGCGTAATCACAATAGGCTCCTTTCGGAGCTTAACATTTTGACAATCAGTTTCCTTTGTATTGGAAAATTGTGATTAAAACTACTAGTTACTATAATGTCTGAAATAGATCAGCAATGAAATAACTGTATGGATATGGATGACTTCTTTTTTTGGAAGTATCAAACGATTTTAAGATTAATTAAGGGATTTATTTCATTTTGTAGGACATTTCTTTTTCGAAATTATTACCCTAACTGTTATTTGAAAGATGATTTGGAAGTTTGAGTAAACATTATTTTAATTAAAAATATCTTTAATACATTCTTATAATATTGACACTTGTTTGCAGATCAAAAATGTTCAAAAGGAAGTAAAATATGCATTTTCCCAATAAAAATTATGTCTCATCTCAACATTAGTAATTCATTTAAAATAATCAAATATACAATGGCTTATGGCCCAAAATCATAAAAGCACACCTTATACATATATTGAAAAAAAAAAGAAAAATCCTAGTAGAATAAAGCAAAATATTGAAAAGAAAGATAGCTAAATATAAGAAAAATAAGAAAAGTGTGGAACCTATGACCCGTCAAGTCAACTGACTACCTCTAAGCCACTTTATTCCCATTACGGACCCTATAAGGTTTCCGGGCAACCTTCTCTAGTTCGTGCAGAATATGGGACCCAAACCACCTCAGTCTACTTCGCAGAAGCCCTACACAATGACAGAGTATGTGCTCCACTGTCTCTAGCTCCTCCACATCATCACACGTCCTGCAAAAATCTGACGCGCAAGTGTCCCATTTACTGGTTATATTGCGAGGTGACCAGTAATCATGCCAACAATGATCCTTAGATTCCCACGACGCTTCGAATCTGCTGATTTAAGACTAGGACATAATGCAATCCATTCTACTCCTCCAAGCATGTCCTATAGTCCATTCCCTTATGGCCACGAAATATGACCCAATCGGAAACCTAACCGATACCTCCACAAAAGACCTGTCCAACTCCGAGCCCTTACGAGCTAGCTCAACGGTTATTTCATTGCCGAGAATATCTCAGCGACCAGGATCCCAACAAAGTCTTATTCTGAGTCTTTTATTAGCCTCCTAAATTCCTTCTTACAAAAATGCTGTTTGTTACAGGTAATTTTGGAAGAAAGGCGTTATTAAGGAAATTTTTACTGATGATAAACATTAGCGTCTCAAGTTTCTATTTTCAGAAGCGCATATTTAAAAAGTTATTAATACTTTAATGCTGCTTTAATTTTATTGCTTTAAAACTTTTTAATTGAACAAGCATCGCTTTGTCTCCACCAGATTTTATTGCTTCTTCTGACAGCATGGAATTAATTTGTATCAAATTATCATATTATTTCGTACAAGCGGTTTTGTCTCCAATTAAAGTGAACACTTACTTTGTTGTACAATTCGACTCTTGTTGAACTTCCAGTTCTATCGCTGAGATGACAATCTTTGACCTAACACAGTGAGATTTTTTTGCCATTTTAGGTTCATAGG
This sequence comes from Protocalliphora azurea, assembly GCA_932274085.1. Taxonomy (NCBI): domain Eukaryota; kingdom Metazoa; phylum Arthropoda; class Insecta; order Diptera; family Calliphoridae; genus Protocalliphora; species Protocalliphora azurea. The sequence continues at coordinate 122,010,163 of OW026520.1, read as the reverse complement.
TCTGTAACTTTAATAATGAATTAACAAAACTTTGCACCAACAATCTTGATAAAATTTTCCATAATATATGCTAATATGAGCTAAATCCATTTGCAAATTATTTGGAAAATTCCCTTTGAATTTAAAATTTGTTGATTTTTGATATTTTTAAATTATATTTAAAAATTTATGACATTTAGAGGAATGAGGGTATGCACATAAAAGCTCTTGGATTAAAGAATTAGTGTAAATATTTCAATTGGTTTCAACTATGATTATAGAATACTGTTTGGGGGTTAAAGGTTAATTTTCAGGAGAGAAAGCCACAGGGACATAATGTGACAATCATATAATTTTAGATTAATCTGTGATGAAAGCTGTATTATTTAATATTATCTCCTCCAGCTCCATACAAATTTCTATTAATTGGATTCTGATATATATAAAAAAAAAAAAAACGTTGTGATAGGTATTAATTTTGTAATAATATAAATAGTTCTATTTTAATTTAAAAAATAAAATATATAGAAAAAAATTATTAATAACTTAGAAATCAATCGAGTAATCATGATGAAGATTGACAAAGCTATTACGGTTATAGTAATTAGCCACATTTATGTTTTCCATGTTATTTTAAACGACTTAACGTCTGTCCGTACTTCCGGCGTAGAAACAATGTTTAGTTATCCCCTTGCTACATCCGAAGATATCCGCAATTAAAATTTTAAAAATCCAATACAAAAGATAATCTTTCGCTTTATATTGATTTAAGCGTGGAGGTAAAGGGAACAACGAATACATTAAAACTTACTTTTAACCCAAAATATTTGAATGTAATCTGTAAAAAGATCTATTATTTTTGAAATTTATGACCAAAAATAAAATATACGCAAAGTTCTCCATGCAAAATAGTATAATCTATATTCTACAAAGTTTAAGATGCAAAAATAATGCTCTTTAAAATGTGCTAGCTTTTTTTCAATTTTTTTTTTTATTTCAAATATACTAAATATAGCAAATTTTTTGGAGCAGTTATATTGACTGGAATTTTGTAATATTTTCGTACAATAGTTCATGACATTTAGCTCTGCAGTAAATTACAAATTTTATAAACTTTCAAAAATTTATGATCATCTCTTATTCTAGCATTTCTCACAGCTCAAAGATTCAATTGTTGTTTCCGTCTAAAGTTAGGTTATAGAGATGGCTACAAAATTAGGAATAGCTCACTTAGGTTCATATAAAGAATGGAAGAAAATAGGAAAAAGAGACAGGAAGAGGACAGTCAGAATTTGGATATAATTCATTAGATTTTTAAATCATAATATTAAGAAAAAACAAGTATGAGAGATATAGTCGGTCAAGCCCGACCATATGATACCCCACACCATTGTTTATGTCCCTCAAAATTCGTGGAGGGGTCTTGCATTATTCATGTGGACAATTGTGGACCGATACTTTTACTAAGTATAAAATAAAACATACGAATATAGAATATTACGTTGATACTAACATTTATAGGAATTTACATAGTTTAGGGTGATTCCCGAAATTGGGTTTATATATGAGCTATGGTAAATTATAGAGCGCTCCTCATAAAATTTGCCACTGGGATTTCTACTTATATAAAACTTATTTGTGTCGAATATAAACTATGTGATTTATGCACGTTAAAGTGATTTTCGGAAGAGGGTTTTATATGGGAGTTATGGTCAGTTATGGACCGATCTTCATGACATTTGGCACAAAGATTGATAATTATACAAAACTTCCTTGTACTAAATTTCATTAAAATATTGCAATATTTAAGGCATTTATGATCGTTAAACCCCTATTCCGGTAGGAGATTTAATGAGAGCTAGGTGAAATAATGGACCGACCATAACCAATTTCAATTCCTTGTGTCATGAAAGTCCCATGTGCCAAATTTCATTGAATTATCCTCAAAATTGCGGCCTGTACTTTGTGCACAAGGTTTACATGGACAGCCAGACGGTCGGACGGACGGACATCGTTAGATCGACTCAAAAAGTGGGTGTTAAGGTGGGTGTTGGATGATTTTTTCTGTGCGTCAGCACAAACGCATAATATCTCAACCATATATGGTGGTGTATAAAAATAGGATTTAAAAACTCACCAGAATAACAAAAATATATGATATGTGGTCTAATCTTATCAAAATCAAAAGAGATGAAAAATTATTCCTCAAACAACTTCTATAAAAATTGATACAGAAAAGTTACCATGTAATAGCATGAATGCTAAACCTAGAGTGTTCAGTTGCTGTTAAAAGGGTGCTACTTAAGTACTTGATATATTAGTTAAAATGACCTTTTTTTTGAGTCCAACCTAGGCTATATCATTTATTGATAGATCATATGCGTTCATTTTCCGAACTCTTTTGTGCCAAGTTATGAAGTTGTCTGTTTATGCGATGTTTACATGCAGAGAGTCGAATGTCCCAGTTTTATCCACATTGACTACACATTTTTTAATGTAAAAGCATTTCTTTTCTGGATGTTCGACATTGTAGGATTAGATAAAATAACATACTGTCAGAGACAGAGTTAGCCTATTGTGATTTACACTTATCATCTAAGAATAATAATTAACTTTTACCATAAGCTTTCTGCAATTAAAATCTTTTTCTTCCCATTTAATATGTTTCCTATGAAAAAGTTTGTAGAATTGTTAAGAACCAAAACCATTGTATTTAGAAACATTTTGTAAACTAATACTGCTGTGGTTCATTAATTACAAATTTATTTAAATGATTTTCGTTAGACATTTTATTAATAACACATTTAACAATTAATGATTAATACCTAATATTATTAAGGGAAACATTTTTCTTTTAATAAAAAAAAAACTTGTAAAAAATTTAAATTTATTTTTTTAACCTCAAAATAAAATCAAACAACTTTAATCAAGCTTTAAACGAAGTCTAATGCAATACTTTAATCGCCACCGTTGAATGTTGATATAATATTCCCCACTTTCCTCCTCAAAAAAATTTAAATAAAACTATATTTTAAATTAAAAATTAAAGCAGGAATTTACAAAACTAGACAATTTATTTTTAACAATAAGCTATATTATTTTTTTTTTTACAAAAATTATAATAATAACTATTTTTCTGTACAAATTAAAAATGATATCTTATTTTTTGTATAAATAATATGCACAGTTTTTATTTTATTTTGTTTTTTTTTATTAAAATTTTTGACAAAATTTTCATTATTTAGACAAAAAATAAAAATGTAAAATTTACGGCCTGTCCCATGGTGTCGAACGAAAAATTTATTTCGACAATTCATATGGAAAACAAAAAATAAATTTCAAATTTTGTTTTTGTTTTCCATATAAATTGTCGAACAAAAATTTCCTTCAACATTGTGGGACAGGCCGATAGAAAAAGTAATAAAATTTCACTGTTGTAATTTTTTTTTTCCTTTATAATTATTTTATATATAAACAACTAATTTTTGCTACTACTTAAATTTATTAATTGTTCCAATTTCTTATTTATTATTAATATTTTTTTAATCTAAATTTATTTAACCTTAAAATTTGTTTTGATGTTGTAAAATGTATTTCAATTTTAGTTAAAAATATATTACTGTAGATATCAAAATTTTTAATTTTATGTTTAAACAATTTATTAATAATATTTTATTAACTTATATTTACTAAATAAGAGTTTCTTTGTTTATGCATGATAATGATTCAATAAATATTTACAAATTTTTTAATTTCCCCCAAAAAAACAAAATTTTGTTTGTATTTTTTTATTTAACGAAATTTTTGTTTATTTACTTTTTCCCCCTTCTTTTCTTTTCCTTTTTTGGCTTTTGTCCCTTGTTGTATAATTTTGTTGTTGTATTTATTTTGTTTTGGCTTTTGGTAATTTTTTAAAATTATTATTATTATTTTTTTTTTAATTTAGTTTTAATGGTTCCCTTTTTTTCTAGAGAAATGTTTTCCCTGTATTATAATTTAGAGTGTGTAATATGAAAACTATGTTGCAAAGAGACAAATAGAAATAAAGTTATTTTTAATTAAATCTTTAATTTTATTAAAGAATTTCATAAAAGTTCAAATTATATCCAATTTTGAATGTATCATCTATAGAATACAACTAGAAGTTTATGTGAGAGGCAGTTCGAGCTAAATTTTCAAAAAAAAAAAAAGAATTACTCATGTTTTTTAAAACACAAAAACAAAATATATGTGTCTACATGTATTTTGTTGTTGCATGAATTAGGTTTTTGACAATTAAATCAGATTTTTTTCTCTCACATAAATGTCTACTTATTATTCTATGGTATCATCATCAAAACTTTGATTTGAAAGTTTTAGACGTGCCTGCTTTTCTATTTATTTTTAATTTTAGAATGCAATCATGCTGATCATTAGTGAAAACTGTAACATCATCAAAATATTCTAAAAAATTTTATGATAGGATTTTAAAAACAATTAAAAGTTTTATAAAATGGAAGTGCCATCAATTTGTGACAAGTTTTTATTCAACATGCCCACTGAGAAAATTACCCTGATTTATAACAATTGTCATATTAAATCTTGCTTTATTACTTTAGACTCCATATTACTTTAGAGTACGGCCTCTGTGACCTTCCTATTATTACTTTGGAGACTAATTTGCAATGGTTCCTTAATACTCTTGTTCTGTTTGAAGGTCAAGACCAAAAAATTGCGCTACTTCTACGGGATGGATGGGATGGGATGGGATGGGTTCACAAATCCGTTAAAGTGGTGGGTGTCATGAGAACACTGTCCACATACTGGGCATATGTTGGGGACGGCGCGGACTATGCAAGAACTGTAGGTATTAAGTCTATTACTCCATCCCGACCTTAGTTGTGCCAGAACTACTCTTAATTTCCGCAACAGGTTCTTCACGTTGTCTGCAATAGGCGGAAAGCGGCCTCCAAATACGACATTCATATGGTCAATGAAATTAATTTCTGAGCCATCTGACATGCCTCGGGTTAGTCACCAACTGTGTGATGTTGAAGTTTGAATGACAATAACACAAAAAATGAACTGCTGACTTAGCATTACGTTGTGTTCCTTTACCGGTAGAACCTTCGGTAGGCAGCTTGTTGCGGTACTTAAGGCCGCATTTTGTCTGCTTTGAATATTTCTCCACTTGGCGTCACTCAACGCAGGGGTTCACACTGGAGCAGCATAATTTACCACTGACCGGCCAATCGTCTTATATGTAACCAATAAGGTTTCTTTGTTGTTGGCTAGCGCTTTGCGGACCTTATTTCTACTTCGCAATTTATGCGTGATGTGATGTAGTGGCGTGAGCTGAGGAGGTAAAAAGGCTATAGAAAGTTACTCTTAGGATCTTCGGGTGGCTCACCGTCGGAATCTGGACTTCATCGACTATGACGCCTAGGTTTATTTTTACCTCCTTCGTTCAGGTGTTAAAGAGTGTTGCTGTCGACTTTGCTGGTGATAACTTCAAGCTACGCGCAATGAAGGAATTGTGTATTTCGCTGATTTCGCAATTTACTAAATCGGTTAGGTCATCAACGTTATGGCCCGTCGCCATAATGGTGCAGTCATCCGCGTAGGATATCCGTCAACTCCTGGTGGAAGCTCTGGGAGTTTCGAGAGGTATTTTCGTAGAGGTAGATAAACAAGTGTTGCGACAGGACACCGCCTTGAGGAAAGCCTTGTTTAACTCTACGGGGTTTTGAACATTTGTCTTTGTCTCTTCTAGTTGCTTGGCATTGTGGACTGCAGGATGTCCTGGAAGAGAGTGGTGTGACTGACGGTGTCGAGGGCTTTGGGCAGGTCAAATGCTACGAGGATAGTTCGTTCACATTATTTCATAAAATATTTACAAAAAATGATCGATATTATCCTATCTGGACAAATTTCATATCTTTTTCATTAACTCTTTAAAGCACAATCTGCTTTATTGAACACCCAGTTTACTAAAATATCAACCTTAGATTCTTAGAGTGTTCTTTTGTTTATTGAATTCCCTTATTAGATATTCCTTTAGAGTTTAACACTATTTCCGATCAAAACTGTACTGAAATATAACATTTCCTTTCAAACTTATTTTCTATTAAACAGATTTGTGATGATTGCATCAAAAATGGGACAATATTTTAAATCAAAGAATTTACAAGGTAAAATAGAGATTCCTGTTGATAAGTTGCTTTCATGGGTCACAAAATAATGTCATACAAACATAGAAAATTTTCACCTCAATTTAATCTTTGGTTTTTCATACAAAATGATAAAAAGCGGTATTTAGTTTGATTAATCCAAGGTTTCTTGATGGAGGTTAAGAATTTTGGATATTTTTAATTGCTGCTTCTTTTTGTTGTCTATGATGGACGGAATTTGTGGCGTTTCTTTAAATAACATTGAAAGCTATCATATACAAGCAGTAATCTAGTGGATACTGCACATGTCCCTCTTATATATACAAAGAGCATTCCGGACATGCATTATTCTATGTTGATGGGTTGAAGTCTTCAGTGATGACATAGCACGATGTGTCAATTTAAATTTGTGTTCCTGATTGATAGGACCTTCGTGTTGTCATATACATATATGGTAGGGTGAGGTTAATTTGTAGTCTGCTTGTGTTGGTACTTAAGGCAGCTTTTAAACACCTTGATTCTACTTCGCAATTTGTGCGTAAATGAAGTTGCAAAAGCTGCGAAGGTAAAGAATCTGTCAAAATATAGTCCCAAAAACTTTAAGTAGGTCATGGACATAATTTAAACTTCCTCGCCAAGATTTACCTCCTTCGCCAAGGTTGTGGAAAATGTGCTCAGGACATCAACATTATAGTCCGCCGACGTAGTGATACTGTAGTCCATGTGAAATATTTCACACCTTGTGGAGGCGCATGGCTTTCAAAAAGTTAAAACTAAACAGGAATTGAGAGAATATCTCGTCATAAGCAACGTCTAGTTTCACTCTTCGGGAATTTTACTGTTTGATCCTACTGACTGACGGGCACTTAAAATAATAAAGATCTTTTCGCATGGTATTTCTGGGTTTACTGCCGGGAAAAAAAAAATAAAAGACCATGAAACGAACACAAAGCCAAATGGTGGAGCAGTTTTTAGGAAGTATTTAAAACATTTCCGGACACGAAGTGGGTAGACGTGTCACATGTTCTGAACGCTATGTTCATAAAGTTAAAGCCAATATAGGACTTAAAACATTTAAAATACAAATGCAATGAATAATGTTGAAGCTAAAAAGAGAGCAAAGCTCCTAATTTTTTTTTTTTTAAGTTTTAATCGTTGTGCAATGGATGATGAAACGTACTTCATTTCTTACTTCTCACGACTTCCTGAACAAAATTATTATGTAGCAGATGTTAGAGGAAATTTTCCAAAACAAAATCGTATCAAAAAATAATCAAAAAATTTCTTGTTTGGCAAGCTTGCAGTTGAGGTGAAAGTGAATCGTATGTAACAACGGGGGTAATAAACTCTGATATGTATATCAAGGAGTGTCTACAGAGAGGACTGCTTCTACTTATAAGAAAACATAGAGTCTCAACATTCTTTTGACCTGATTTAGGATCGTGTCATTACAGTTAATTTTGTTCCGAAAAACTAAACTAAACTCTCCAGAACTTATGCCAATTCCCTTTTCAAAGGGAATTAAGAAAGTATTATGCTGCGTCCAAAACATTGAACAATTTTAAACACAAGTAGACAGCTGGTTCCAAAGTACAATCGATTTAATAATGGAGGGTGTTTCAAAGAAAGTAAAAAAAAATAATATATAATCATTAATTTATCTTTTATTCTTACACATACCAAATATTTTGAAAAAACCCTAAAATATATTGTTTCATTCATAATTGTAATTTATTCCAGTCAACTTTTATATGACTGAATGGTATATCCCTAACGGATATTTAAAATGCTTTTTATTAAAGGAATACTACGAGATACCTTCAATCCTTTGGAACTGCAGAATTTTTTAAATGTCCTGATTAGTTGTTGTTTGTTTTCCTTGTTTTGAAACTGTGATTATTAAGCGCCTTATTTGAAAAGGCCTCATTCAGCAACATTTCTTTGCTTCACATTTTCTTTAACCTTTTTATTAAAATTTCAAATCCTGCTATAGCGATTTGGGGAGAAGAGAAGACGTTTGGAGCGAAATTTTATTCGCAATATGGATGAATATTATGATTTACTCCCAAATAATGTACGACATTTTGAAATTTTCATCTTTTATCGAAAATAATATGTGTATCTTTGGACTTTTGGCAAAACATCTTAATTGATGAATCATTAAATTCATTAAATTAACGCATCGTTTACGCTAATCGGTATTTTGATACGACTATTAGTTTTCGAGATATAGTTGAGAAAAAAATTAGCATTCCATAGAAATTGTTTATTTTTTAAACAGTTTTTTAGCTCTCCTAAAAAATTTAAAATTGAAGTTGTTTTATCAAAAGTCCACAGATATGTAAAAAGCTAATGTTTCCCATAAGTTTTTATTACTCGTAAACTTCTATTAACTTAATTTTATTTCAGGCTTTGTAATTTAATAATTTTATGTTGCTGCGCTTCTTATGTTATGAAATCTATAGAGAATATCATCGATTCTGTTACTCAATTTTTTTTTCTTTTTTTAATTTTAAACTTATAATTTGAAGCATGTTTCTATAATTTTTAATAAAAATACCCATATATTTGCAACATAGTTTTATTTCTAATCCTTCAAATATATTAAATTTATACATTTACCTCCAAAATCTAATAAATAATATTCAGATTTATTTTACTATTATATTTCTTTCCAACATTTATTTTCTCTTTCTTCTCTATATAAAATGTGGTGACTTATGGGATTTTATCTGTAAAAAAAAACAACACAAATATACAAAAAATCTACTAACAATTGTAAATATTTCTTAAACAAAACAAAAAATAACTGAAGAATGAGTTTAATGCATTTACGTAAAGCTGAACAACAGATTTCAAATAATGTCACTGCCGCCAATAATAACAACAATGCCAATAATGTTAGTTCTACTACAACAACACCATCTTTGTTACCACAATATCATCATCAACAACATCATGATGTAACTTCTCCTACACTCAGTAGTTTAAATAAGCAAACAAAAACTTATAACAATACTCTAATAAGTTCTACTACAAATGAAAGTAAAATACCTATTGTGAGAGCAACAGCAGCTTTAATTGACTTAAATGTGGCCATTAATCATAGTGGTGGTGTAGTGGGTTCATCGGCCACTATACCACCTTCAAGAAGTTCTAATAGATTGTCGGCAGCAGCAGCTTCAACTGTTAATGTGCCTTCACATCATCATATGACTTTGAGAGGAAGATCACGTTTAAGATATCATCGTCATCAGGATGGTAGTGATGGCAATTTACAACAGGCTCCGCCTTGTACTATAACTACAGCTAGATATTATCGTGATGTTTCAGCTTTACCTTCAGCTATACAGTTGAGTGGTGCTGGTGGTGGTGTTGGTGGCGGTGGCATTACAACACGTTCATCTTCTGCAAATTTGGATTTAAATTCAAATCCATTACCTTCTTCGGGCACATTGCTGGGCAATATGAACAAAACTAATAATAACAACAACAGCAACAATAATAGCAATAGTAGTAGTACAACAACAGCAACATCAAACACAACATGTAGCAATAAAAGTAATAATAGTAGTAATAATAGTAGCAAATTGGATGAGCGTATACTGCGTACCAATACAAAACCCTCTTGTACCTCTACCAATCATTCAAATTCCTCTTCTGACGCTGAAACCCTTAAATCCACACATTCAAACAGTAATTTATCCTTAGATAATAATAATTCAATACAGAAAACACATTTAAACATAAATTTCTTACCATCTTCTTCTCCCCCCATTGCCGCTGACATAACAACAATAACTACAACAACGGAACCTCCTAACACCTCATTCCCCCACGACCAACAACCACAACATCCTTTACATCACAATCTCACCACAACAACCACTATGCCAAACCTATTATCCTATTCACCTTGCCTATCCCTTGCTACCACTCCCACACCCTGTTCCTCCTCTACCTGCTCTTCTCCCCAAAATTTAGATACAAATCGTCTTAGTCGCACATCACAACGTTCCTTGCCATCATCGACATCGACGGGTATACCCTGTAGTAGCCAATATGCTGGTGGTGGTGGCGGCTTAAAACGTAACAAAAGATCCTTGAGCAGTACCCGCATAGAGAAAGATAAATGTGATGAATACAACACTAAATTGCTGAGAAAGACTAGCAATCAAATGTCCTCTACCGCCAACAACAATAACAACTCTACAACTTTAAACACTTCAGGTAACGTTCTTAATTCCTCAACAGGCACTGGCAGTTTTCGTAGGAGACATCGTCAGGCTGCCGCCCTGGAATCTTCAACTGCTTCTTCTACTTCTTCGACCTCTACCTCAGGTATACCAACACCCACGAGCCAGGGTCTCTATTTGCCACGTAGTGCTAAATATGGAGCTGCTGCAGTTATGACTACTGAACAACGTGATCATCACCAGACCCAACACCAGCAACAACGTTTGTCTTTAAAACTGCGCAAGAAAATAAGTTACTAGAATTTGGAGTCCTTACCTACAACTTGTAGGTATAACAAGAGGGCCAAAAGAAAAGTTTAAGGTTATAAAATGAGAGACACAGAAAGAGAAAGAGACAAAATAGTTTCGGATTTAAATATTTTAAAAGAAGAAAGATACTCAAAAGAGAGATAGAAGACTTAAATTTACAGAGAGAATATTTGATTTAAAACCAACAGCCAAAATTGGTTTAAAATTTCTCTTTGAAAGTGTAAAATTTTTTATAAAAATATACATATACAATCTTACTGCTATTGTCAACGCAAAAGCTGGTATAAACAAGTATAAAATTTTATAATAAATAAATTATTTATTTATTATAATTTTTATTATTTTTTTTTTTTTTTTTGGGTTATAACTCCCTATATGATCAAAACAGAATGCATAAAAAATCAAGTATTTTATTAAGTCGACGAAGTTATCCATAGGCAAAGAAAAGAGTGAAAGATCATTTGATAAATCAAAAGTCTAAATTCAAAAGTTTAAAGATTTTAAAGCTAAATTGGTAGATATTGTGTTTAGTTTTTTTTTTTTTTTCAAAATATACACAAGAGCAATTGAGGGAGAGGAATTGAGAACTCTTTTCGTACACATGTATAGAAAGAAAGAGGTCTATAGAAAGCTTTAAAATAAATATTAAAATCTATAAAAAAGGAAAATAACAAAGTTAAAAAAGGAACTAAAGAATTTCTTTAAAATAACAGAGTAAAGGTACATTCAGACTAGTCATATATTTGACCAAAGTAACGTAACCACTATATAAAATATTTCATAATTTCTCTTTTTTCAATGGGAAACGATTTTTACGATTTTGTTTGACGCTATTTTTTCTTACAAAACATTTGCAAGATCAAACAATGGCAAACAATATTTTTGTAAATCTAGTGGTCACGCAATTTTGATCAAATATTTGCGAAATGTGAACATAGCTTAAAACATTTTAACTGACTTTCACCAGCAATCATTATAAAAACTGAGTGACAATATTTTATACATTTGTTAAAAAGTAGAAAAAATTGAAAACATGAGGAGAAGATATGGAAAAAAAGAGAAAGATGAATAGAATAATTTTACAAAATTAAGATTTTTCCTTAGCTTAGAATTTGAGTCACTGATGGGTTAAATAAAAAGAAAGTGACTAAGATCATAATGGATATCTACTAAAAGACTAAGATGAAACAGAAGGAGAGATATTTTAACTATTTTTAAGATTTTAAATTGATTTCCTCTTAAGTGCAATATTTTTAAAACACAAATTCATTTTATTAATTTAAAAATTAAATATTTTAATTCGGCTTTGAATATTTTCAATCGAATATCTTGAAAAAGTGCAATACCTAAAATTAGTCAAAAAATATAAATTTTATACCAATTAATGATTTTAACATTTATTTTATTTTTTAATTATGAACTTTATTTTTCTTTTCTCTGACATCACTATAACTCTTTTGGTTTTTGAGTTATAAGTTGATATCTCAACGTTTTGCATGTCTTATAAACACATTATAATAGAAAATAGTTTATAATACTTTTAAGCTTCTCTTAAAAGTATTTAAATAAACATAAAAATATGACATTTTTGTAAAAAAAGTTTCAGAATGATTTTTTGACTAATTTTAAGATTTGAAAATATTAACGGGTTTTAAACATATTGAAATCCTTAATAGAAGAGTTTTTTTTTACCTTAAGTAATGTTAGATTTGATCTCTTAATTTGGCTTATAGATAATTTAGATTTCAAAAAGAAACTGGATTTTAAAAATGGTTTGGAATTAAATTAAATTTAATATTGTATTATTATTAAAAATTCAAAGATTTTGAATTACGTAGTAATACCTCTGAACTATGGAAATTATATATTGAAAAGTATTGGTGTTGATGAATAGTGTAACGATAATTTCGCAACTGATTCTTAAGGTAGATGTCATTAATTGATTACATTTCATATGACATTTCATTACTTTTTCTATAATTGTCTAAGAATAGTAATGTTCTGACTAAGATAATAAGATAGCTAATAGCTAAAAAAATTTTCAAATCTGTTTGAACTATTTTTGGGATTTAAAAATCTAAAATGTCATAGTTATATGCTAACAAACTCTAAGGTTGCTGCTTATCCCAAAAGAAGACTCCTTCGCAAATCTTCCACTCGAACTATACATTCGTATAAAAATCTATAGTTTCCAAATTCAGTTCTCAAGTTTAATGATCTGCACCAATATTAATTTTCTAAATTATATGATACTCCACCAAAAATCCAATGTAAAAGTGAGGTTAAAATCGATTGCATGTGGCAAATGTAAAAGTCTCGAAAAACTATAAGGCGGTACAGTTAGGCGACACACAAAAACTTAGCTAATGCGGGAGAAAGAAGAAGAAATAATTACAACGATGCGACAGTTGTTTCCCAATCCGGAACTACTTTACGTTTCTAACTATTTTATAAGGTTTCTTGAAAATATATCAGTGACCAAAAATTAAAAAGTAGGATTATATAAATCGACTTTCGAATAATTGAAATAGTCGAATACTATTTGTGGAATAGTTGAAATCGGTTTTTTTATTATCGAGAAGTCGACTTTCTTGCCAGATAGTTAAAAAATCGAAGATATATAAAAAGTTGAGAAAAAATATTTTATACAAAGCAAATAGTTTTTTTTTCTTTTTTTTTTAATTATTTTTATAAAAAAATTCATCTAACTGTTCAAAATAGTATGATAAAAATATATACATGTCGCTCATTTACTTCAAGAACGTCATAACTCAAAAAAAAAAAAAAAAACTGGTGTACCTTACCTTAATAGAAAAATTAATAACATATTCTCATCTCAACCGTTAACTATAAAAGATAAGCACGCGATATTTTTAGAGAAGATAAATATTGATATAACGCGTACATCATCTACATGATTAACTCAAAAATATCATTTTTCAGTTATGACGTTCTTGAAGTAAATGTGTCTGAAACCAGCACTTTCATTGCATAAATTGTCTGCCAATTAATCAATACATTTTATTGCATTGTATAAATATATTTTATGTTCTTATTATAAGACATATTACAAAAAATAGTCAAAAGAGTAGAAAAATATTGAAAATATCGTATAATTTCGGGAAAAGTCGAAATAAGTCGAAAGTCAATTATTCAAAATTTAAAAAAAAGTAAAAAAAATGTACTGTTTAAAAATGGAAAAGTCAAAAAATCGATTATATAAAAAAATTTAAAGCCAAAAAATCGACTTTTTGTTCTAACTGCAGAGCTAACCCTAGTAAAGTGTAATCGTTAGTAAATAAAATACATCACATGCAAAGTCCTTCAATAAAACTCTTTATTTAAATTATAAAATTGTCAATATTAAAACAGTATACCATAATTCCGTCCTGAAATCTTTAGCAAATTATGACATAAGGTTGTAATTTGTAATAGGAATAGAAATAGTTAGGTATTAGTTAGATCTAAAAAGTGCAATATAATACAAATAAACTTTAAGGTAAAATCAGTTATTGTTTAATTTACACTATTCTCTTTAAGTGTAATTTTTTAAATCAAGCTTCGACATAAACTTTTAAATTGTACTACCTAAATGTAGTAACTCATGCATTTTTTTAAAAAATTGAAAAATACATTTTTGTGTGCTAATTAGAACATTAAAATTTGACGATTTTAGACTCCTGAAACATGGATCCATTTAATTATGTAAAAAATGAATGAAAAATATGCAAAACTCTTAAATGTAAAATATGCAAAAATATTCCATTTGAATTATAAAAATATGCTCTAAAATAAGTATTTTCTATTCAAATATAACAAAAGATGCTACTAAGCCCAAAATATGCAAAAATATGCTGTAACAAATCGATGACAAAATTCTTAAAATTGTCTAAAACGGATAAATAACTAACAGTTTCGGTTTATTTGAAGTCCAGGAAAAATAATATTTTCCATATTTTTGGTTGCCCTGGTAATAACAATAAATAGTGTACTAACTTATTTGGCTTATTCATATACGGGTTCACTTACCAATGACAAAAGTACTTAATCGGCTTGTCAAAAATCCACGAATTGGGCCACAATCTGTGTTAATCTCCATATTTAACCTCTTGTTATTATTTTTTATGTCTAAAGATAAATTAAGTGGCTTAATGGAAAGAAATTTTATTCCAACTATAAAATTATTGAACAAAGAACTGATTATTTCGAAAACTTTAAGAAATCCTATTATTTGAAAGGGATTAAAAACTTGGTTCTGGTACTTTCTTTTATAATATTATGTGAAAATTGATTTGTTTTATAGTTGCAATAAAATTTCTAAAATATCGCTTGGCCAAAAACTGTTTAGTTTACATTACATTACAGCCCTTCAAAGATTAAAAAACAAACTTGCAAAATTAAGATTCATTCAGTTGAATTGAATTAGAGTCGAGCACACTTGTGCATTCAAATTTAAATATCCTCTCTTTATGCCGATCAATGGTTGAATAATGTCCAAATTAATAGAGATATACATATGTATATGAATAGTCGATAAAAAAAGTTTTAAATTATATATTCCCTGAGTTTGTGGAAGTTAATTTCTTCGGAAGAAAATCACTCTAAATCGATTCATCCAGATGATAAATTAGAAATTGAAAAAAAAATATATATATATATATAAGCATTTTAAATTATTTTTTTATATTGTGAAACTTGTTGCAAAATTATAAAGAAAATTAAAAGTCATCAAATACTAATACTTTAATTATTTGCTTCTTGGGAATTAATTTCCATAACATTTTCTACGTGTTACAAATTTTCAATTATTTGTTGGTTCTTTAAATTTTTGCATAAATTCTGATATTAAGAAAATGTTAATTAAAATCACTAAATTTTAGTCTAGCCCCAAAAATCCTTTTTATTAAAAATCAAGTAGCCAATTTTAAAAATTTTTTAAAATAATTAGTTCTGAATTTTATTTGTCTGATATTAAATGTCTCTTTCTCTCGCCTTAAATTCTAACACCTGTATTCACAAATAAATTTTAAATTTAAAATACATTTTAGAGACAAAATTTGTATTTGTATTTTAAAAAGCATTTTAAATTTAAAAATTGTTTGTGAATACGGGTGCTAAACTTTAGAAAAGTCTAGGAACTCATTTTCAATATTCCTTCCAAAATAAATTTTTTTTTATTGTATTAAGCCTTAAACATTTAAATGTATTATAAAAAATATATTCTAAATATAAATTATTAAGAAGTGCAAATATTTGTATAAACAAAAATCTTAATATTAAAAAAAAAAAATATTTTTGTTAAAAATAATATAAATAAAATTTTTATTAGAAAAAATATTTAACTAATAATTATATTAATAAAAAATATTTAACAAAAATTAATTATATATAAACATCTTGTTATATAAACTCATGCATAAAATAATAAATATAAAATTATGTACCTTAAGTAAAAAACGTAATTTTATTAATTTCATTTATCGTGTGCATTATTATTAACTATATTATTATTATTTTTATTTTGTATTACTATTATTATTATTATTTTTTGAAGCCTGAAAATTGTTATTGTTGTCATTTAAGTTTTTCTTTGTATTACAAATTTATTATTTAAATATCATAAAATATGCCTTAAATTTTGTACAAAATATAAATTATTTTATTATTATGAAAATAACAAAATAATTGTTTATGAAAAAAAAATAATTTTTTGTTACACAATTTATTCTTTTGTTTATAGGTATTTAACAATAAAGAGATAATGAAATAAATTAGTGTAAAATTAGCTAAACGTATTTAACTAAAACATAAGAATTTTTTAACGCTTTAAAATAATTTTATATTTACATCTTTAGGTTGTAAAAAGTTTTTTTTTTTAATTATTACGATTGATTGCAATTTATTGAATGTGTACATAAATATGAATTTAAATATGTATTCTATTGACTTGTTATATATACATTATTTAAATTTAAGTAAATTATAAATTATATTATAACAATATTGTATAAATGAAAGACAAAAAAAAACTATTGATTAAAATTATAGTCAGTCTTATTATGTATGTAAGTCAGTAAAATCATGTGTAATATTTCTTAAAGTCAAACTTAAAAACATTTGAATTTTCATATTATAAACAAACAAATGTTGAATTAAAAATAATAATAAAGATATATACTTCAAAAACATAATTATTAAAATTTTAATGAAGGTTTTGTTTAAAATGATTGAAAAAGCTTTAGCTTTAAAAAAGAGTTTGTGTATTTTGTAACTAATAAATTCATAAAACGAATGAATATTTTCCTTTTTCTCCTTTATCATATACATAGCTGGATATGTTACAAATAAAACGACACAAACTTCATTAAAATTGCTCCATAAATGTTGACTTTATTCAAAACAGAGCTGTAAATGAATCATTCGTTTTTAATTTTAATTCGTTATGAATTAGCTAAATTTTGAATTAATTCTTTTCACAACAAAAAAGAACTGAATGAAATTTGAATCAATTCAAATGAATTGCAATTCGTTTTAATTCAAATGAATTTGTCAAAGTCAATTGCAATTCATTTCCAATTCATTTGAATTGAATTGATTTTGTATTAATTCAAATGAATTAGAAAAAAGAATTGCAATTTAAATGAATGAAATCAAAAATGAGTTGCAATCAATCAAATTCAAGAGCAGAGATCTAGGGGGAATGAAAAATGGAAATTTCTGGTAGCAAAAGGAAAATATTCAGTACAAATATTGAAAAGTGTAATTAGCATAAGCGCACTTACTTAACTGCATTATCAGTTATCACTTATCTACTCTCATTCTAACAAAGTCACTCATTTGTTCTTATTGCATATTCCTCTTCGACGACTCAAAGACATTGTTCGTTTACTTACTACAATTTACTATTTTTACTACAGCTGGAAGTTTTCAATATAAAAAGTAAATAAATTTTTCTAATTGTAGTAAAAGTAGTAAGAATTTCGAGTAAACGAACACAGCTTTGACAGCAAAAATACGTTATGTTGAGATTCAAAGTTGCTACAATCTTTAAAATTCGATTGAAAAATTAAAAAAAAAGAAATTTTCCACAATATACAAATATGAGATTATTTAAACAAAAAATTATTGTTAAACACACCTTTAGTAATATTTTCACACTATTTGATAAAAATAAAAATTTAAGTTTCTTTTGGCAAATAAACAAAATTTTCCCATTTTGATAGGATTTTCGCGAATACCAAATATTCAATTCCTATTCTGCCGCTACCTAACAATTCCTGTATATCATGGGAATTTCAAACCTAAGAATTTTTTGTCTTTGGACTATACTAGGTGATACACAAAACGAGAGTAATGCTTGCTCTCTTTTACATAAAAAATTAGTTGAATAACAAAACGATAGCGATGCTTACTATAGATTTACTTACAAAATAAATTCAAATTTCAATTAATTCAATTCAAATGAGTTGGAAATTAATTGCTAATTCTTTTTTCTAATTCATTTGAATTAATTCAAAATCAATTCAAACGAATTGGAAATGAATTGCAATTCACTTTGACAAATTCATTTGAATTAGAAACCAATTGCAATTCATTCTACAAATTCATTTGAATTGGAAACGAATTGCAATTCATTTGACAAATTCATTTGAATTGGAATGAATTCACTTTTACCAAATTCATTTGAATTGACTTAAATTTCATTCAATTAATTTTTTTGTGTGAAAAGAATTAATTCAAAATTTGCTAATTCAGTGCATGAATGATTCGCGAATTAATTCAAAAATGAATGATTCATTTACAGCTCTGATTCAAAACTATGTGATTGTATCTCATTTGAAAATTATTACAGAAAATAATAATAATAATTATTTTTTATTTATGAATATTTTTTTATTACAATCCAAAAAAATTGCCTTAGTGCATACAGTTCAGCTTATAAAAAATTTTGATTTTGCTAAAGGCTGTTATATTTTAAATTTAAATTAAATTTCTTTAAAGAAAAAATAAAATTTTATTAGTTTTTAATAAAATATTTAATATTTTCTGGAATGCCCTCCATAAGAGCTTTATTGTATTTACGGTTAATTTTTTGGTTAGAATCAATTATTTTAAATTATATTTTATTTTTCTAGTTAACTGTAAGAATTCTTTAAATATTTTTTTAGTATGACCCAATACATTTACAATGGACGGAGTATTGTACAGTTTAGTGGATTGGCCCTCTTTGGTACATAGCAGCACCATTTGTTTGATACCACTCAGGTACTTATTGTAATTAGTAATCAGAAATTTTTGTCCTCTCTTTTGCTTTCTCTTTTTTTTAGCCTTCCTATTTGGAACTTTTTTACTTCGTGCATCTTCAGGACGGCTTTTTTAACTTTTGTAAGAAAAGATATAGAATAATTTAAAGAATGAGTTACATTCTATCCAGAGATGTAGAGGTTTTCTCTTAAAACTCATATTATTTTGTCTGCGATCGTTTAATCTGTAAATCAATTCTCAACCTGATAATCGAATCAGGTTTCTTTTTGGTGATCATGAACTCTTTTTTATGACTCTCCTAGCAATATTTTATATGCTCGACATGTGTTTCATTATAAATTAGAATTATGAGTTTTCATAAATTTTGTTAAATTTTCATTTAAAGAAAAGCTAATTAAGCTATTACAATAAAATTTGGCACATAGTTACTGTGCATGTATAATAAAAGTTATAAGCCTTAAAGTGTACTTTCGCACTTTATGAAAGAAAAATAGGGAAAGAATTAAATTTGTACTATTGATCTTAAATCACAAACGTTTAAAAATTATATGTATATTTAAGAGAAGTTTTCGCGACCCCTTTTAGATGTATGTAAGGACCCCTTGTGGTTCGCTGGCCTCCATTTGAGAACCTTTGTTTCAAAAGCGCAAGTCATCAATTATATTTCGGTTAAAAATAATTATTAAAAATTCAATAATAACATCAATTTGGTAACAGTATTGGACAAAAAAAAACTTTTACACTCTATCATTCTCAGTATAAGAAGATTTAATGTGAACGACCTCGCCACCTAAAATGCAAAAGGCCATAACCCATACTTTTTAATTCTTTACAGCAAAAGCAGAAATTTTACTGTTTCATTTATGAAGTTGATGTTACGCCCTTTTGACTTTTGTTAGTAACGATGTCATTTTTGAAGATATGAATATAACATTTTTTGTGTAAATGTATTATGGATTAGTATGATTAGTACATCCTAATCCAATAAAAAAAAAAAAATCACTTGATTTTTTAGTGGTTACAACCTTTAGCATTTTAGGTGACGATACTCTCTTATCAAAAGCCTTTTTATATATTTATCTATTCTCAGCTCATTTGCTTATTGCAGTGAGCAAAAAAATTGTTGAACTTTGTACAGAGAAGGATTTCCAGCTCATTCGGATCTGTACTTTTCGAGAAAAATGCAAAAAGCCTAAGTCTGACAATTTTGTGAAGAAATCGCAAGAACATTTTGTTATTGTAATTATATTGTTGTTCAAAAACAAAAAATAACAAAAGCTAAATTTATAAGTTTGTTAATTTCAACATTTATTTTGAAAAACAGAAAGTTAAAGAAGTAAGATTGTTGAAAAGTTAG
This sequence comes from Protocalliphora azurea, assembly GCA_932274085.1. Lineage (NCBI taxonomy): Eukaryota > Metazoa > Arthropoda > Insecta > Diptera > Calliphoridae > Protocalliphora > Protocalliphora azurea. The sequence goes on along the minus strand of OW026520.1, from coordinate 121,989,908 downwards.
CCCAAGAATGTCCTGTGTGGTTCATTTATGAACCATTGCGACTTCCTGATATATATTCCAGTTTAACTAGGACAATATCGCATAATTCGCTGAGGTCATAATGAAAAGTCTTACCATGATATCTCTGCCTATGACTCTCCAAAGCAGTACAGCTACGAAGAAGGTGTGTCACAGACTCCTCTTCATCTCAATTATGACAACTTTTACAGTTATAAAACCTGCAATGACCGGTCAGTAGCTCAATCATCTTCCTGAGCCGCTCCCTACTAAGATCCGGAAGGAATACTGTCCTTCTCCTATCAAATTTCGGTCACTAAGCACGAGTTCTCTTGTAACCATATTACCTGAGCCCTGTTTAGAAATACCTGCTTCACATGAAGCTTACAGAATGATAAAGGGGTTCAGCATAGATGATCTATTTGAGTGCCATCCTGCATCGTCCCTGTTCTTGCCAGTTCATCTGCAACATTATTGCCTCGAAGATTCCTGAGTCCACTCACCCAGATGAGTGCGATATTTGAATATATCGCCATCTCGTTCAAGTATGCTCGGCATTCATGGATGAGTTTTGACACGAATTTTCCTATCAGAAATTTTGTGATACCTCAACCAGTTCACCGTCCTCTTAATGGCCAACATCTCGGCCTGAAGAATGCTACAACCATCCGGGAGTCTAAATATACCTGTTTCCTCTTTAAATAATCCACCTCCTACCATGTTCCCCTTTATGGAACCGTCTGTATAGACCCATAGACAATTGGAATTCAAAATTATAACAGTATTTCCCTGAAAGACTAATATGAAATTTGCGCTAAAAAAGGGAGTGGTAATAAATAATCTTTGTGCTTCGAAAGATCTCCTATGATTCCTAGGATACTGGAATGACCATAATATGCCCTATTTTGCCATTCCCCAGTTGCGTTCAACCTAATCGCAGTGTTGAGAGCAATTTTTTCTACCATCAAATTCGCTGGTAGCCAGTTCAGCATTACAAATAACACCTGGTTGGAGTCGTTCTCATAACTCCCGTCATAAGATGTTCTCATGACTTTATCCAGGACGTGACGAGTTAACATCCTGTCTAGTGCTTTCCACCAGACAGAGGCTCCATATGTCATTGTTGGTCTTACGACCGCTTCAAATAGCCATTTCACTTGGGATGTCTTCATACCCCATTTCATTCCTATGTCCTTCCTAAACACATAGATAGCCGTTAAGACCTTAGAGGCCCTTGCCTGAATGTTCTGATTCCAAGATAGAATGAGACCCAAATATTTAGCACTGTCAGATAACGCCATACAATTTTGGAAGGGAAAAAGAGAGAATTTTGCACTTACCAGAAAAAATCACAAGTTCAGTGTTATTCAGCTTAACTCCTAGACCTTGTCTTATTCTCCATGTGCTTAGCACTTTCAGACCTTTCTCAAGCCTTAGTGAGAGCGCATTCACATCGATTCCTGATACCGCAACAGCTACATCGAAGGCGTATGTTTTAAGCAAAGGTGATAGAACTCCGCCTTGTGGAATGCCTGTACTTGCATTTTTGGATATATCAGCTGTTCCTAAAGTAGATATCAGCTATTCCTAAAGTAGTCCGGTCCGGTGATTTGTAGGGTTAGAAACTTCTAATTGCCCAACTGATTCTATCGTAGTTTATAGGAACCGAACTGGTGCCTCTAGTACTAAAATTCAGAATTGGAATTAGTTTCATTAAGCATACGACAGCCAGGAAAGTGAGTATTTAGGAGAGTTTCCAGAGTCTCCTCACTACTCGTCATCCAATCGCCAAAGCCAGGAACAGCGGGAGTTTTAGGCAGGATTTTTAGCTTATTCAAAGAGACTTTATAAGGAAACCAGTTTCCAGTTCCCCTAGCTTCGTTGAAAAGTCTACGACAATTTCTAATCTAACGAATCCTGAGCGTGTAATAAAAAAATCTATTTTATCTTACGAAATTGCAATTAAATAATAAACAAAATCTTGGGATTGAATTGGGTGACATTTTCTCTATATTTTCATCCGATTTCTAGAACAGATTATTTTCATTTAAACAAATTTTAACAAATTTTACCAAATATGTATTTAATTATCAAAAAATTATCTTTTTTTTAATTTTTACTGATTTCCTTACATCCGAAATCATAGAAAACAACTAGAAGAATATTTGAGAGGCACTTGAAATTTTAAAAAAATTACTAATTTTTTACAAAACACAAAAACAAAATATATGTGACTACCCAGCAAAAAATTACATGAAAAAGATGGAGTTGAATCAGAGGTTCAAGTGATGATGATCTGGTTTCAATTAGAGGTTTTAATCCGAGAATTTCCAGGAATTTTGAAAATTTTTCACTTCCCGATTCCCCGGAACTAAAACTATAAAAAAATTTTAAAATCAAAAATTCTATAAAAAAACGTTGATTGACCTTATGGTAGCAAATATACTGTTAGATGATTACATTGCTTTGCATCCAGTTCGATATAATTAACTGGAAAGAGTTTATTAAAATAGCAGAAAAAATAATTTGCGAGCAAAGAATTACTGAAATGACAAAACTACTTATTTTAAAATTCTCTATGTCTGAAACCACTGCTATTAGAATACAAAACTTAGAAAACCTTGCCAATGTTAGATGAATGCAGGTCACAATTTTGTAAGATGACCTTTCACCTTCAACAATTTTTACACAATAATTTTCTATATTTAAAACTAAAAATTTATTATTTTGGAGTTTCGATCGGGATCCAAGTAAGATTAAAAAAACAAATAATAATTCTCGAAGACATGCTTATTTATGGTTTCTTAAAAAATGTTTTGTGGCTGTGACGAACGATATCCAAGATTCTTTTTATTGTCAAAGATGAATAACTAGATACTTAAATAGTAAAACATTTTTATTTTTTTTATAAATATAGGTATGAATATAGTTTTCAATATAACAATGAATTTCCAAATAAGCATTATGAAAATATTAACATCCGTATTCACAAACAACTTTTAAATTTAAAATGCCCTTTAAAATAAATTTTCCATAAAAAATTTTGTCTCTAAAATGTATTTTAAATTTAAAATTTGTTTATGAGTATGAGTATAAATGTATATTTTATTTATTTCCCAACAGAAATATTAATATGAAACTATTTATTTACATTAAAAGTCATTTTAGTACATATATTTTTATTTCAAAGTTGATAGATAAATTATTTGTAATATATAGCTTATTTGTTTAGTTTAAATGCCTTTTAAATAATATTGTACTTTTCCCGTATACCCAGGAATGCCTTAAATAAAATTCCGTTTTTTTGGAGTTGAAAAATGTCGGGAAATTAAAAACCCTATGTTCAATTTATGCGAAACATGTATGATTTTTACATTAGCCTATTATTGGAGTTCATGTGTTAATGCGAATATTCAATGAAACGACTTTTCGTGTTTCATGATTTGAAGATGATTTTTCATTGGTGAAAGGTATAACTTTTTTTGATAGCTCATTTAAATTATTTCCAAATATAAATAAAAATGTGTATGTAAAATGCTTATTTTTTTCGTTTTCGAAAACAATATTTTCATGGGACAAAAAACTAATTTAATTTTTTATTTTATAAAAAAAGTGAAAATAAATGAAATATAACAACATTTAGATCACAGTTATATTAATTTTTGATTGTTCATTTTAATCACTTCCATAATGACGAATAATTTAAAAAGGCATTAAGAATGAATTTGATTGCACTATTAATTTATAGGTCCTGAAAATAACAACCACTTTGAACCACTTCAATTTATTTTTGCTTGGCACATGTATTTAGTTGTTGCATGAATTAGGTTTTTCTCTCACATAAATATCTACTTATTTATCTATATCCGAAATTTTCTTCAAATAAAACACATGTTTTTTTTATTTTATTCTTTTTTTTACAAATTTATTAAAAAGTCACTTTTTATTAAAAAAAATTATAATCAAAGTTTTTCTACCTACTTATCATAAAACAATAAAATGCTTTCATTTAAGGCAATTCTTTTTTTTAACTGTAATGTTTTTTACATTAGAAGTCAATAATTTAAATTAAAGATTTAAGAATAAAATTAAGACATAATAGAAACAAACAAATAAAATTGTGACAAAAATTGAGTAAAACGTTTCACAAATAAAATTAAAATAGTTTATTTTAAAAATAATAATTTCGAAAACGAATAATTAATGAAAAATTTAAGGCACGCAATTCGTAGCAATTGCTATGGGCCAAGTAATGGGTCCTTTCAAAACAACATCTTCCATAAGTTGTTTAATTTTTATAAAACGTCGTTTAAATTCTAAACCACAGCCCTTGGAGAGACGGAAATCGAGTAAGATTTTACCATCCATTTCGATAATATGTGCCTTAAATACTAAACGTAATTTACGTCTATCTATCGTAGAGATAGTAACAACTAAATTATCTTCACTGATTTTACAGGTGTAACCAAGACGCTCGATTGTGGTAACCAAACGTTTGATGGTGTCCTCTTGGCGTAGTGTCACAAAGAAACGTGTCATACGTCTGACCAAACGTTGGAATACATTTTGCGAAGCGGATTGTGTTTGATTCATTTGAGTGCATAGTAATAGATCATCCAACATGGCTGGCTGAGAGAAACAAAAACCAAGGCGGTGTTCTTGAGCTGCTGGATGAATATTGGCTTCCTGAGGATTCGAGGGTGCTTCAAAATCATGTTTAACAATAGGCATGGGTTGTGAGCAATAATTGCGAGATATAGAATCATCCATATTATGACTGCTATGATGATTGGACATTTGTCGTTGACGTTTGGCCTTGGGCGAGCGTATCTCTAGGGCAGCGGCCGAGTCGACCAAATCACGAGAGCGATCTAAGAAAGAAGAAATTTATAAAATTAGCAAAATTATATAAATACATACAAAATAATTTGATTAATTTAATTTATAAATGAAAATTGTAATTAAATCTTAATTAAAAAAAATAATAAATTTAAATTTTTAAATAAGCAACATAAAATTAAACAACTTAAGATGATGAACATAAAAGCAAAAATCATTTGGTTTTTGGTAATAAAGCTCTATGGAATTAATAAATATTTAACCATACAGCTAAAATCACCAAAGACCAAATAAAATGCAAAATTATAAAGTGTGTTTAAAAAAATATGTAAATAAATTTGTAAAATTAATAAAAAAAAAAAATAGCGAAATTTTTACATTTATCACTTTTTGAAGATTTTATTTTGTTTGTAATTTGTTGTTGAAACGCATTTTCAATGCTTTGGTAATCTAGCTTTATGAAGGTATCAAAAGCTATCATACAGCTAAAGCGCCAAAGCTATGATAATATGCGCAATTTAGATTAAACACAATTTATATTAAAAATAATAAAATACAACTGTTTTAAAGAGTTTTTATACAAATTTCACATTCCGTCTATAATTTAAGTTCTTTCAAATATACAGACTAAGTAACAGATTGATCAAGTATCCTTAATATGTCATTTCAAGCACGGGTAGGTTTAATTCTAGATCAATTTTACATATTAACACGTAAACTTTAGCATCTTTTGTTTAGTTCTTATTTATTCAGGTTAAAATTTATTTATAGACATTCCCTTTCTTTTTGAAGTTGTTTAAGTTTCAGTTTTTTGGCACACAATTCTTTTAGAAATAAGTCCATTTTTTAGAATATTGTTTAGGATTATGGTACTTCTAAAAAGGCCTATGTATGTATCTACATATCCTGAAATTGGTCGGCATGTCCGATATAACCTTCTCATTTAGAAAAGCATGGCACTAGTTTAAATTTTAAATCGTTATAGTGCTGAAAACTTTAGTGTCCCTCTGAACGTCTATTTGAGTTTTGAACCAATTATCCAAAAATCATTTTTTATTACTTGAAAAATGCAAGTAGTAAAAAACACTGCTGTTGGAGACCAGTTAAGGTTCGTTAGAGAATATCAAATATAGCATCCTAGACCATTCTTTTCTATGTTGTGCCCTTTACGGATAGATCCATAAAAGGAATTTACAATGTCCATCATATTTCAAGCCGTATTGACGGCGATCATAACCAGGTACAGAACAGATGGTTGGACGGTCTAAGTCATTACAAATTAAAAATATTTAATCGTATTTAAATGTTTTTAAGTTCATCGTGAAATTAATATGTGCCCTGCGAATGTGGCACAATCAAGATTTCAAAATAGAATTTAAAATTGATATAAGAGGAATTTAAAAAATGTTTAACATTTTAAGTAAAAATATTTTCAATTTTTTTTCTATGCACAATTTGATAAATAGTGAATAAATATTATTGCTTAAAAATCCAAAAAAATTGAACACGTATATTATTTAGTGAAAAGTTTTACTTCGAAGATAGTTTTTATTATTTTAAAATTTGAACTGAAATGCGAAATATGTAAGGATGCTTTTTGAGGTTAACAGATTATTTTTTGCTCCATAAAATTATAAGTTCTTAAAATATTTTGACGTCCACTAGATTTTAGTATTAAGCAAATGAAAGGCTTTCATCTGACATTAATTATTGTGAAGTAATTTATACTTCACAATAATTGTCAACAAGCGAAATGTGTTTTGGAGATGAATGACACTGTAGTCAGTACCAAAAATGTTTCTTTTTTTTCGTATTTCCATTTTTATCCATCAAGATAATTCCCTGCATGCATTTTTCGAAATCTAAAGTTATATCTTATACTAAAAAAAATTTAAACAAGATTTGAAAATTTGGTAAAAATTTTAAAAATTGCATAAAATCTTTGCATATTAAAATTTTTCAACTCGGATGTGTTATTTATTAAGAAATTTTGTTTACGCGACATTTCAAACAATTTCAATATTTGTCAGACGCAAAAACACAAATTTTACTAATATTTACGCTAGTTATAATATTTGCCATAATATTACTTAATGAAAGTTTTTTATAAAAAAAAATCAAATTTATTTTTCTTCGTCTTCAAAAGTTATATAAACCAATGGAAATTGTACTTATTCCAACTTTGTTATAAGTGTTAACATGTAGATAAATGTCAGCTGAAAATTTTTATTATTTAATTAAATTATATTTTAATTTGCAAACAGATTTAATATTCCTTACTTTAGAGCTGTCGTGGAAAACTTTTGGTCAAGTACAAAGTGAAACTCAAATATCTATAACCATTGAGAGTCACTAAGTACCTGAACGAAAGATTTCTGTTTTTTAATTAAGCTGATATTAATTATCACAATTTTTTAAAATCATAATACACACAACATTTGGAAACCTAAGATTTTTGTCAAATGAAAAATACTTTATTAAAAAAAAAAAAAAATAGACTCTCATAAAATCAAGAAACCTCAGCAATTAACTTTCATAAACAAAATTAATAGCTTTTATAAACTTTTTAAATTAATATTTAGGCTGAAAGGAACAATTTTTTTTATGAACTCATGAAATCATAGTGACACTAAGATTAATATTGTTGGGAATTATTTGAGTAGATTTGGTTACCGTCCAGCAGTATTTCTGTAAATCTCTCAAACGGCATAAAATTTTGAGGTCTGTACAGAGTCAAATATATCGATATCAAATCTAATTTAGCACTATATGACCAACGACATTCAATTTCAATTATAGAGAGTCCGCGTTATCCATTAGGAACCATACTTACAGAGCATTAGTTACTGATGTGAACGTGAGAACATCAAATCTCTACTGAAGAATTAAAATAAGAAAATGATTCAATAGAGTTCTTTCTTAAAAAGAAAATTTGATTCTGTTCTTTTTACGCTTTTGCTGCTTACTAAACTAAATTAAAAAGCATATTTAAAATACTTATTGTAATTACTTCAATATTTAGTAAAAAATTTAAAATTAGTTTGAAGCAAAGAAAAGATAAAAGTAATAATTTTAGGAAATCCAAATTTTTTTGTTCTTAAGCTTTACAAAATTCATTATAGAAAAAAAAATCTCGCTAAATACAGTTGCTGATAAATTGTTTACGGTTTGCCATAGATCAACTTTCATAATATAATAAAACCTATTCAATTTGACAAAACTCTCTTGATTTCCTTAAACAACACTTAGAACACTTAATTCACTTGTATTTACAATAAATCTAATTAAAACTCATGATATATAAATTTCCAAAACTTACCATTATCAATAAATTGCATATTACACCATTTATGATCTAAAATTTTATCCAATGTCAAACGATAAGTAGGATTTGTAGCTAAGACTTTGCGCAGTAGCGATATAGCCAAAGTATCCAATTTACTCCATGGTGTTTGGGTAGACCAACGATCATTGTCTTTCCAATTAATAAATTCTTGACACTGTACAGAAGGTTGATCCCAGGGTAGCTCTAAACAAGAAATAAAGAAAACAAAATTAGTTAATTTAATAAATAAATAAAATAAAACAATAACTGATTATAAATTAAATTATATAATGTTAAACCAAAATTGATAAACAAATGTATTTGACAAAACAAATTATATGTATAAAAAAGTGCAGCAAGCAATTTAAGCTGGAGCTTTGGTATAAAAGCTTTAGATGATATATAAATAATTTTCAAATAAATCTACAGCTAGAATACCAAAGAAACAGCAAAAAATGTTAATGGTGAAGAAAATGGTGGTTGCTTTGGTGGTGAATATTTAAAAAGGTTTTTTAATTAAAATATTTTTATTTATATTTTTTTTATAAATTAGTGGTGATTATTTTTTTTACAAATGACACAAATACACAAACACACACATTAAGTAAAATAAAAAATATAATGATTTTGTTCCAATAATTAAATTGTTCATTTTCTTTCTTTTGAAAATTCCAGTGCAGTGCTGTTAAAACGATGTTGCTGAGGGTGATCTTTTAATTTTTTTGAATGAATTGTTTTCACATTTTATTAACACTTATTTATTAATATGATATTTGATAAATATTTTATGTTTTGAGCAAAGTATAATGCAGTTTAACTAAAACATTTAAAATCACAACATGCAAAATTAATAAAAAAAAATTAAACTAAAATTTTATATTTTACAGAAATATTTTTTTCATGAATAATTTTGTATAATAAACACTTTTTATATGTCGAAGGAACCTGGAAGAGCTAAATTTGGAATTGCTATAAGAAACTGTCATAATGAAATGTAAATAAGAAGCTGGAACTTTTTTGGTACAAAATGAATTCTTTTTCATTATTCCAATGTTTTTGATTTAATTTTAATATCACTATTAAAATACTGGTTAGAAAAATCATGTTGATTCTGGAATTGGAAGAACATCTTTTTAAAACACGATTTGATATAAATAATGAATCCTACGTGACAAAAGAATCAATACTTCTGTGGCAGCTAGTATATACTTCCAAAAAGAAATGTTGTTTGTTTCTAGTGCGATATACCAAAATTTCCTCGATTTTTTGCAATATAAAATTACTGCCATAAAAGCTACTAAACGTTTTTTAAAGATTAAAGATTTTTAACTTATTAGCTAGGTTCGCTTTGGACACGAACAATCTTACAGATATTGAAATTACAAAGCATTATAAATGTCAAACTTCCCAAAGACATTTTGATCAAGAAAAATATTTAAAGTTATAGACAAAATGAGTTAAAAAGAAAAATATGTGTAATATTTTAGAAACTTTGTTAAAGTACAAGTCATAGAATATAACAAGAAGTTTATGTGAGAGACAGTTCAAACTAAATTTTCAAAAAATTTACTCATTTTTTTCAAAACACAAAATATATGTGACTACATGTATTTTGTTGTTGTAGGAATTAGTTTTTTGACAACTGAATTAGGTTTTTGTCTCTCACACAAACTTCTAGTTGTATTCTATGCTCCAAGCTTTCAGTAAGATTGATTGGTTAAGATGTTTTTCAACTAAACACTATGAAATTTTTTGTGTTAACAAAGTTACTCCAATAAGAAATAATAAAAATATTTGGAGCGCCTTTTTCTGTTGAAAAAATGAGGAAGTTATAAAAAACATATGCAAATAGGAACACAATGCTGCTAAAAAAAAAAAATATTAAATGAGTTTTCAAATGATCCCTCTATATCAACCCGTGTAGTTGCTGCTAAAATCCCCTTTGTTCAAAATGTTTAAAAATAATTAATGTTTAAAAACAATTAATAACTTTATATCTTCCAAACTACAAGGTTAAGGAACAATATTTTTATTTAATTTTTCTCTACTCAAAACATTTGTTTGATACATTTTGGAAATTGGAACATTTAAGATTTAAAAACAGGTACAAACTGTATTTTAGTACCCTATATAAATCCTACGCCAATAAACATAGAACAAAAAAGTATAGTCTTTGGGACTTTTTTGAAACTCGAACATTTAAGGTGTAAAAATGGTTCCCCTTTTTTGTACTTTTTAACAAAGAGGCTAAGTTACTTAACGATTCAAATAGGAAATATGAACTTTGTACTGTAAATTTCTCCTATCCAACATTTTTTGGGATATTATCAAATAGATGATAAATGGCTGGTGAGGGAACGGAGCAAGATGAAATTTACCTTTCATTCAAAGCAGATATAAATCATCACATATCTGAATAACTGTTATATATAGCTGGTCTTAAAATTTTTTGCCATAATTTTTTTTATTGAGTTTTATGGGGATGAAAGTACGACGTGTAGTAGGTCAAGGGGGAGCTGTAGCCTCCATAACAAGTAAATGCATATCAATTATCACATAACTAAAGAACTATGACAATGAAGGTCTTAACATTTGGGGGAAATATAATTTCTTATCAAATTACATAACTGCGATGATAATGGGGCGTATGACATTGTGAGAATAATTTACTTATCAAGTACTACAATTGAGATGAAAACAGGGCGGGTACGTTTAGAGAAAATGCTATGGGCTACCCCCATACAAAGTAAGTATTAATTATCGCATAACTAAATAACTTGAACCATGTGAGAAAAATTTTTCTTATTAAGTTACAAATACACATTACAAATACATATATACATATAAAGAACCTACTCCAAACTTTTAATTTTTTCAACACTACGTTAAGCTAGGTTTAAGCTAGTTTATCATAAACTTAACCGCATATTGACTCCTTTTACAAAACCCCTAAATGTCAGAAAAACTTTAAAATAATTGAAATTCTATACAAAATTTTGTATCTGAATAAATGTTTAACAAATTTCCTTATTATTTTATATTTTTCTTTGCAAAACTTTAACACCTAACAAACTATTCTCTTGTTTAGTAAAATTCCAAACTTTTCTTAAAAAAGGAAACAATAACTTCAACTTAAGCTCTAATAAAAACATTAGGAATAAAAAATGTAACCACAAAATTAACAAAATTTTAAAAGACATTTTTTAATTTTTATTTTAAGAATGACAAACACCTTTTGTTTTCCAACTTAAAAATGAATATGAATGAATACAACAGAGAATGTTTTTAATGTTTCTGCTTTTAAATAAAAAAATGTTAAAGAACTAAAATCATTCATGAAACAAAATAAAACTTTAAGTGATTAAGGGGGAAGTGTGAGAGGGGGGAATAATTAAACATACTTAGTACTTACCACCAGCTAACATTGTCACTAAGATAACACCACATGACCAAATATCGGCAGGTTGTGCATGGTAGGGTTTTAAAAGCACTTCAGGAGCCACATACGGTAATGTACCACAACGTTTATCTAATAAACGTTCTTTCCCTTTGCATCTAAAAGGGGGTTGGAGCGAAAATAGAATTATTAGAAATTTTAGTTTAATTGTGGAAAATATTTTGAATAATTTGAAAACTTTTGGTAAAAATCAAAGCAAAATAAATAAAATGAAATTTAGAAAAATAGTTTTAAAGAAATTATAAGTTTTTATAATTTTAGTCGGAAATAGGCGAAATTTTTAGATATTTGAGTTAGACAAGCATTCAAAACTTTATGCAATAACTTTATGTCTTTAATTTTAAATATATTTTTATTTAGATGTTATCTATTTCTTTCTGCTTTCAAATTCATATTCTTTGTTGCTGCTAACAAGAACAATTCAATTGGCAACAATTTGAAAACAAAAAGCTTTCTTATTAAGTTAATATTTTAAATTATAATTTTTACAAAAATACTAGCGATACGTGATAGTTTACTATTACTTTTTTAGTATTTTTCATTTTGTTTGTTATTTTTTAGTTGTTTTTGTAATAAGTTGTGTACCTAAATACCTAAACATGGTTGCCATTCCAAAATCGGATATTTTTATATTATCATGTTCATCCAATAGTAAATTTTCTGGCTTCAAGTCACGATGTGCAATGCCACGTTGATGCAAATACTGCAATCCCGATAGTAATTGTGTGAAATAACGTTGTGCTTCATGCTGTGGCATGCCAATATCGGGTTCTACAAATATTAGAATAAGAAAGAAAAAATAATAATACGAAAAATAAATATAATAATATAATAATACATGTATTAAATGTTATTACATGTATTAAATGTTATTAGGAATATAAATATGTACGTACAAAAAAAAATTGTTGAATAAAGTTTTATAATAAAATGAAAACATATGACCACATGCTGTATAAGGATAGTTATAACCGCAAGTGGTAAGCGTTATATGGTGGGTGGAGGTAGTAGGGTCATGGAAATGACCTCATATTATTTTTTTATTATTTTTTGAAAGTGATTCCTATTAAATTAGCTAGAATAAAAAACTTGTATATATATATATATATATATATATATATATATATATATCTTGTATTGTTACAAGTTACAATAAATTATGATTTGATGAACTTTTTGCCTTTATTTAACTTTTTCCCTTCCGTTTTCTTCCCATTTTCTCAAAATTATTTTTTAAATTTAGTAATTTTGCGAACTCAGACATCTTTCAATAACATTTCTATCGACGATTTCTTCAGGGAATTTAAAAATTTGTCGTCAATAAAATGCATGTTGAGGTCTAGTTAAACGACAAAATCATCTATGTTGGCATGTTACTCCATTTATAAACAACAAAATGAAGAAAATGTCCCAAATACAGCATCATTGAGGATATCGTGAATAAAAATCTCATGCAATTGTCGTTTTTTTTTTGGCATATAACCATAAATGACAAGAGATTTCTGTAGAAGTGGTTAGCGGGTTTGACTACTTAACTTGGGAAAATGAAGTTAATGGCTTAAGCTTCGATTCTTAGCAACACACAAGAACTTTTTTTAATATGACTGATGCCAATGTCGCCGCCACGGTGCTTGTCTTGTCATCCTTGATGTATAGCTCATACGTGGTAGAGAAAAATTAATGTTTCTCCAACCAAAGATCGCTACTTTGTTTTAGCGTGTTGTTAAGATTGACAAAAAAAAATAGAAAGCGTGCACCAGCACCTTGGGATTTTCTGGGTTCTGAAGCTGGCAGAACACAAGCTCGAGGTCTTATCTAGGACTTAAAAGTAGGTGCCACGGGAGCCAGTAGCCACTGGTACATGAACACTTGCTTGTCGGTGTTATTGTACTAGACTGGCTGTTGGTTGAGGCCCTTCCGGGAGTCACTTGGTGGTTGTGGTATCATATGTTGTCTGCTTGCAGAAACATGGATCACAAGGGTGATCTGGAGAGGGTAGCTCCAACCCCTAAGCAAGGGGTAGTATCTTGGCCAGAAAGCTTTAAGTTATTACATTGCGACCTATATGTGTCAAAGCATATAGGGGCGTTGGTTGGTGCATTATACTTTACCCGGTGGGGTTAGGCCGTCATGGCAGGTAGCCACGTTAATCTTGAACACATCTGATGCCAATAATGTTGCTCAAGTTATTGTCCAGAATTTCAGTGCCTCTTGCTCAAAAAAGTTGCCAATATTTATTTGAATCTGTCGTCAATGTGTCATACAAACCCATTATCGAGGATGATTTCAGGAGATGGATAACTTGGGTCACCTGTTTTTAGAGATCTATCCCTATTGTTGTTTAATATGAAGATCTTTTAATCAAGAGTAACAGCCTAAGTTAAGTTCAAAAACTTGATTTTGTTTAAAATCAGCAAAAGATTAAGTAAAAACAAACAAATAGTAAATTATTTAACTTTAAAAATATAAGTAAAGCTGGAATATGATTGCAAACACGGACAAAAATAGAAATAAGATTCACCTCATTACACAACATTCGATTAATTTTTTTCGTTACGTTACGTCGTTTATATACCAGACAAGTTTATATCAAAACAAACGTCAAAATCGGGACGAATCTAGTTGATACAGCTGTCAAATTGCATATAAAAAACATTAATGAATTCGCTTTGTTGTTATTTTTACGCTACTGTTGCCAGCTGGAATAAATTTAAGTTATTTTAATGTTTGCTTAGAAAAAATTTACTAGTAGAGACACTGCGTTATGATTTTTGTTCGATTACGAGAGATCGAACATCCGCTTAGTGGGGAATAATTTATTCTATACATGTCACCTACGGCATGGGACCTAAAAAATCGTCCACCTACCGGAGGTCTCCATTAAGGAAGCTGTTACTGTACATACATACAGTTTTTCATCGATTACCAAATACATGTTTAAAACATTTTTAAACTAAAATCATACTACTACAATTTTAAACAAATACATTTGTATCATAAAATACCCAGAGCAACAAATGACATTTTGCTATAAATTGCCATAGAATGAATTTCTATTCAATTATAAAAGGATTTTCTATAGAAAATCAATATTGAAACAAAATATTGAGACGCATTTGTTTTCTATAGAAAAATATTAAATACACAATAAATAAATACATATTTTTTTAAGCTGATTTCATGGAAAAAACTAACAAACTAAAATGTACAAGTTAATGAAATGAATACAATACAAAAAGGCAGCATTTTTTATACAAAAGTGTGCACCATATTCTATAGAAAACTATTTTATATACTTTAAAACTTATTTAAATATTTAAAAAAAAAATAACATACCCATTTAGTTTTTATATTTGAAATAAAATTATTGTCACTTATGATATAAAAACATTTTGGAACACTTGCATTTAAATGCATTTTTAAATTACATTTTTTAAACACTGTTATTTTAGCCATATCCTTTTTTATAATACAACAACTTCCGTTGTAGGACGATACACATTGTGTGCAAATTTTAGTTTTTTGATTATTGAATCTATTATTTATGGAATATATAGCAGGACAATCTGCATGAGATGAAAGTTAAAAGCAAACTAAATTTTGATTATGCCACAAAAATCATTTTAACAGTTGGCCAAAACAAACATACATATATGCATACATACATAGATAGAAACATATATATACATACATGCATATACCAGAATATACAAAAATATAAGTAAAAATAGGATAACCAGCAGGTAGTTAATGAAGTAAGGATAATTTTAAGAGAATACCATAAAAATTGCTTAACACAACAACAACAACAAAAACAGTGAGTCCTTGTTAAGCCAAAAAGACTAAGGAGATAGAAGGAAGAAACGCATATTATAAAAGAGGATAAATTGCACATAAAATGTAATCAACAAATTTATGAAAAATTTATCAACTAATGGCTGCTGGGAATGTGAGCAGAGCCGTGGTAAGAAGGGGATAAGTTAGAATATTATCAGTCATTAAAATAAATTTATTTGATAGGTATATTTTTACATATGTAAATCTATAGGTATTTGCAGTAGCATTTGTTTGGAAATGTTTTTTTTGATTCTTTTAACAATTGAAGCATGAACGCGTATAAGTGCGTATAAAACTACTTTTTCAAAATGCGTATTTTTTTTTTTTTTTTTTTTTTTTTTTTGCATAGTATTGCTTAAGTAACCAATTTACATATATTAATACAAAACTAATTTTGAAATCTATCAACTTCATCGAAAAAATTACTTAAATGAAAGGATTTTATAGAATTTTTATTTTTTTATATTATTTTTTTTTTTCTTCTTGAATCTTTAGGTGTTTTTGAATAAATAGATTACAATCCAGTATTAGACTGATATATAAATTTCGCAATATGAGTGAGACACTTAAAATTTATGTCATATTTACTCATATTGCACAAAAATGTATTATTTTGTAAGTTTTAATGCGTTAAAGTAAGAATAAGTAAAATGACATATATCAATAATTTAAACAATATAATATGATGATCTTTTCATGTGATTTTGTTAATAATTTCAGGAAATATACTCGAAAAAACAAGTAAAAAACATGTTGTCGGTCAGATCCGACCATTTGATACCCTATACCATGCATTTTTAACATTTGTGGGGGGGGGGGGGTCTTTCATGGTCAATTGTCGTAAATTATATTTATGTAAAACATATGTATTAATAACATGATATGTAATAATATCATGATATTACCATTAAATTACATTTATTATGCGCCTGATTCGCGAAAGTAGGTTTTATATGGTTAATTATGGACCGACTGTGATAAAACTTTGCACTACGTCTTCTACCCATATAAAACTTATTCGCCACAAATTTTGTTGTTATGCTAACATTTATTTGGGATTTATGCACTTTAAAGTGATTTTAGGAAGATCGGATATATATGATATATATATATATATATATATATATGTTAAAGTGTTTTATGTTTTACTGTTAAAATGTTTTTCAAAATGCTCGTAAATTCAGAAAATGCACTTAAAAATATTCAAGGCTATTACATTGCATAACAAAATTTCTATCAATTCTTGGTTCTTGATAATAATTCTTCATTAATTCGTTATATTTATTTACTTTCTGTTTTCTTTTTTTAATTTTATATTTATTTATTTGATTATTTATTTATTTGATTATTTATTTATTTTCATTTCTTATTTACATATTTATTTATACATTACATTCTAACAACCATACAAAGTAACCAAGATTAAAGCCCGTATTTCTCTGCTAGTAACCGGACCCACAAACACCAGACGAACATATTGACAGGGTAGATTTGCGAGATACATAATGAGATGTGTGAGTCCTGCGACTGACCCTTTTTGGTACCTTATAAAACGAAGTTTTTTGGAAATGACGCCCAAATGAATTTTTGGCCTTGACCAGTTGTAATGATAATAATAAGGGTTGCATTAATTGAAATTAAACAAAAATCACTACGTCTTTTTTTCAAATTTCAATTCGTTTTTTATAAATAACACTGCTTCAAAATTACACTTTTTGTTTTCACTCGAAAAACGACTTAATGTGAATAGGTACAATTTTCAAAAATTACGAAACATCTTCTAAATGTTGAGATATTCCGAAAATTTTAAGTAAATTTTATATAATTGATTTAGAAAGATTTTAAACTATTTTAAAATCTTTTATAAATACTATTTTTAAATTTATTTTCCTTCAAAACTTCAAATTTGATGAATTTTTTTTTTTAATTTTTTCTTGAAAAGTATAAAACTTTCAAATGCTATTTAGTTTAGAATAAAACGAGATATAAATCATTAAAAATTCAGAGTTATTAAACATTTTATAAACTTAATGAAAAAAATCTTCATGTATTTTAAGATAAATTATTTTATTTGATGTTTGATTGGTGCATAATTTTTAGGGCAAAAATGAGAATATAAAGGTTTAGTTATTTCAGATGAATTCGAATAATGTTTTTTCGCAATTTGAAAAAATTAAAATCTTATGTTTATACCATTTTTTAATTATTGCATCGTTGGCTTTTAAAGAATATTTTCAATTGAACTAGAAAAATAGTTTGAAAAATTTGTTTTTAATATTTGACCAAAACATAAAAAATGTATACGATTGAAAAGCCTGATTGTTCTACTTCCCAAAAAAAAATAAAGAGAGTCATCAAAAGAATAACAAAATTAGAGAAACATTTATACAGCTACTTACACAAAAACCGTTTTTTGAGAATAACTCAAAATTTTGAGGGTGTATTGGAAATTAGAAGTGATTTATGATATCCTATTATGAAAGTCAAGTAGTATCTATTAAGTAATTTTGTGTGACTTTCAAACAAAAAATAAGTTATTTATCTTTTCTCTTTTGTAAGCTCAACTACGATATACGAAATTCAATTTTGAATGAATTAATTAAAAATGTCTTTGGATACTTAGTATTGCTATTTAAGTATTTTTAATGGCTTGATTATGAAATTAAAGATTTTATAAAAATGGCAAAAGGGTTTTGGCCTTTTGTAAAATGTTTATTCGCCGTTTCATAGCAAAAACATACATAATTGAATCGAATATAATATTATGTTGGTTCCCATAAATCTTTCCCAGAAATGTATATGAAAATTTTAAGATTTTATTTAAATTGTTAAAAATTTTTTCAAGAAAAATATATTAAAAATGGTGAAAATAATTCTGAATTTTCTTTGTCTGAGTTCAAACACAGCAATTTTTATTTCTGAAATTTGTCTATTTTTTTCTTTTAAACTTGCATTTACGTTCACACACAAAATTTTACTTCAGCAATTCTTACTTTAATTGCTTCGATTTGTTTTTGTTTTGAAGTACGAAAATGGAAAACAAACTGAATTTCGAAGTACAGGCAAGTTTGTTCCCTTTCATACTCCTCTCGCTGTCACACGAAATCAGAATTTCAGAAAGTAAAATTGCCTTTTGTGACTCATACTTTTAGAAACAACTTTCAAATTCGAGACACAAATCGTCAAATAGTCCATTTTTAGAACTAAAAATTGTTAAATCTGACAACAGGAGCCAATTCTATTTTTCGACATAAACTTAATAAAAAAATTTAATTGAAAACACTGCATAAATTATTTTCATTACGTATTCCCCAGAATCGCTGTTAAACCCTCCTAAAAGTCCCGCTTCTGCCTTCACATATCTAGTAAATAATTTTAAGACAGCAGCATAATATAACTAAATTTGTTTATGTATAGATGTACAGATGTATGTTTGTATTTATGTATGTATATGTATATATATATATATATATATATATATATATATATATATATATATATATATATATATATATATATATATATATATATATGTGTGTGTGTGTGTGTGTGTGTGTGTGTGCAAAAGGTGCAATCGTAAATTATGCTATTTTTTCAGTTATTTATTTCCAAAAACAAATACGTACTTTTACACTAAATAATTATGCTCTGTATAAATACTTGTGTAGTTATCTTTTAATAAGGGATTTTAAGTTCTGATTTTTTTCCTTTATACTTTTCACTTTGTTTTTCTGGTACTTGTTTTTGTATAAAAGACAATAAAACAAACATATGTTTGCTCAGGTAATTTTTCATGACTTACAAAAGGACGATAGGTATGCTGTGTGACTATGCAAAAACCTTATGCTAAATAAAAAGGTTTTTTCTTATATTAATTAACTAAAAAATATTGTTGATAGAATATTTTTAATGTTAGTTTTGTACCTGTCTGTAGTTTAAAAACAACAATAGTTTAAAAGTGCATAAAATATGGTACGTGCAAATATCTTTTTAGTGAAAATGAGACAAATTATGATACATGGTTTATTTTGAAAAGGGAAAATGTTAAAAGCGGGAAATATACTAAATAAGGAAAGTCAAAAAGTGATAGTGGGTAGGTAAATAATTTAAATATAATTCTTAACATATATTTATGAGCAATTATGATTTTTTAAATCTTAAAAAACTATGTGATGTTTGAAAGGAAAGATAAGGAACTTAAAAAGCTGCAAAAATATGTAATTTTCAGGAAACTCAATCGTCTTTAAATTTTCATTTTCCTTAAATATGATCAAAAATATTAAAATTTCGTTTCATTTACACCCTTCACGACAGGTGGAGTGGAATATATATACACTGCCCGCCACTTGAAACTTTAATTAAGTATATCATCTCCTAAACTAAAGTTCAGAAAAAAAAATAATTTTTTGCGCAACCAAATTTCAAAGTGTTGGCTTTAGTTTCCTAAAGAAATATTTAAAAACATGTATTTCTGTGGTACTTTTTTGTGTGTCACTTGAATAATGAATATTTTAAAACTAAGTAAATTGTAATTTATTTTTAAATTTTAGGTTATAAAAATGAAAGTTATTATCTTCTAGCATTCAATTAGTTATGAGTACTGCCACCATTTTTAGAAATAACCTCAAAAATGCGAATTGGCATCGATTTGTAAAATGACTCTAAGTAATTTAGCGAAATTGAACTCCATGCTTCCGTTATTGCATCCTTTAAGGATTCTATCGTCTCAAATTGTTTTTCTCCTTCATAAACTTTTCTTGCAAGCCAACCCCAGACATTTTCCATTGAATTTAGGTCTGGTGAATATGGGAGCCAATCCAAAAGTTGAACACCTTGTTGATTAATCCATTGTTTTACTGCTCTGGCAGTATGAATCGGAGCGTTGTCGTGTTGATACGTCCAAGATATGGGTCCAAAGAAATCATCGAATTTTGGAAATGTCTTTGTAAGTCGTTGCTGTCATTTTGTTGGATACAAAAACCAATTCTATGGTACCATAGACCGGCTGTGTCTGCGGCTCAAAAATAATTCCTCCTTATTTAGGTCATGGAAGTGATAGTTATACCCGTAAGAACCATCAATATTAAACTTTTTTTCATCGGAAAATACAACTTTAAACCATTTGACGGACCATGCCATTGTATTTTCGGCAAACTGTAGACGTTGTGATTTGCGTTTTTCATTAAGTGGTGGCTTTTTTCAGTTTTCGTTGGGCTATGTATGGGCACGACTTTAAAATACGGTGCACTGTTCTTAGACTGGCACTGACTCCACTTTTTTGACTTATTTTTGATACCGACATGGCAAAATTTGATGCAATTCTAAGAATTTTTCGTCTTACCGCCCTTTTTGTTTTTTCTATATCTTTCTGCGTTATTTAAATAATTGTACACAACCGTCTTTCCTCTATTAATGTTTTTGGCTATTTGGACCGGATTCTGTCCCTGAGATTTCAAAATCAGAATTTTTTCTTTTTCAGAGTTATTAAGAGCCATTTTGAATAAAAACTATTTAAAAACTATCAAATTAAAAATTCTCTAGCCGTTTATATTGAAAGAAATTCAAATCATAGCCTTCTTGATTAATATTAAAAGAATTCCTTATTCAAGTGACACACGAAAAAATACCACCGAAATACATGTCTTTAAATAAATGCATAAAAGGGGAACATCCTTCCATTGGCAACCTTAGGTTAAAAAAAAGAACTATAGCTCTCTTTCAACACTAAGTACTTCCTTCCAATGACAACACAATGTTAAAATCATAACTTTTTCAGTTTTTTTTTTTTTTTTGCTGGAAAATTAGTGGTCATTTTTGTATAAGCAAGCAGTGGTTGTCATTTGTATATACACATAAACATTTATATGAAGCATTGCAATGACTAACAGTGTTGTTTTTTTGTATAAGCAGCAGTTTAATTCATAACAGCAGAGTTTTAATGATTATTGGTGTTGTTTTTTGTATTATTTTTTTAAGTAAAAATATAAAAATATTGAGGCATACTATTTCTTTTTATTTGTTGGTAAAGTGGTGAAGGGCATAAAAGATTCCGCGCAGCCGAATATAGCGCTCTAACTTGTTTTAAAATAAATCTGACCATTTGATATTTTTATACTAACAACAATCATAACTGTCTATCAAATATGATGGGGTTCGTCCATCTGTCTGTGTGATAGTTTGTGTCACATTTTAATCAAAACATTTTTATCGCATAAAATTTACGTTTTTTTTTTTTTGTATTCTTTAGTTAACCCAAAGAAAGACATACAAGAGAAATAAATTAAATATGTATACAATTTAAGTCACTTTTCTATTCCAAACTGTCTGCACGTAGTTGAGTGAATGGTTGGATTGTTGGATATCTACATGTGAAAATGTGACTGTATATATGTATGTAAATTATTGTAGTTGACAGTGTTGCCAGAAAAATTTTGCCTCAAGTCCTCAAACCAGAAGCTAAAAATCCACATTTTAAAATGTAAATCCCCAATTTTGACCCCAGAATATTTTAAGTTTTTTATTTTAATATATTTAAGTTTTTTAAATTGCAAATGTATTGAAAATTTTCTATAAATAGCTAGAAATCATTAAAAATATTTTATAAAGAAAAATAAAAAATATATAAAAAGATTTATCAAAAATTTATTATAGAATTTTTATTATAGAAATAAAAATTTCTATAATAAAAAAATTTATCAAATTTTTCATAAAAAAGGATAATTTCTCAGAATTTTTCTATAAAAGAAAATTTATCAAAATTTTCGTATAAAAAGGAAATGTATATAAATGGAAAATTAACCGAAAGCAATGACAGCTTAATGTTATGAAATAAGTTAAGCAGACTGCTTCACAGATAATTATTTTGGTATTTATAACCAACACCACCATAGGTGGTTGGAAATAGGGATTTACCGATCAGAAATGTCTTAAATATAACAATATTTTAATAAAATTCAGTGTAAGTAAGTTTTGTATAAGTATCAACCTTTATGTCAAAGTTCATGAAGATTGGTCCATAATTGACCATAACTCTCATATAAAACCCTCTTCCGAAAATCACTTTAACGTGTACAAATCACATACACATGTAAGTGTCAAGTTTATAATATTCGACACAAATAAGTTTTATATAAATAGAAATCACGGTGACAAATTTTATGAGAATCGCTATAAATTCCCTCATCCGGCAACACTATTAGTGGGTAAACACGAAATCATACACACTCATAATAAATGAGTGCGATTGTTCCAAGATTCATTTAATACACCAAGTGGGTGACAAATAGATGGACGTGAATAGACATGACATATACAGATATATCTTTCTTGTATGTTTTTTTAGTTTTATATAAATATTTATATACTCTTTTGTTTGTAGAACATCAGCATGTATTAAATAAATAGATAAAAAGGGTATTGTTAAAGGAGTAGTGATTAATAAAACACAATTATATTAAGTCGGATTGAAATATGTCAAGCAAATTGATTAATTTCAGTGTAATCTCTTAGAAGTGATTATATAAATGTCAAAAGTTTAAGTGGGAAAAATGCGACAAATAATGACAGTGACATTTAAATATTAACGTTTTTTCCTTAGTAGATAAGTTCTTTAGAAAAATTATTTTACTATTGCAAAAGCAAAATAATCTGCTTAAAATGTGTGAGCGACATTTGGCTGTAGCCATTGGATTAACTACTTGATATGAAATTCCTACTCAAAAACGAAATTCAGTTATCAAAAAAAAAAAAAAGTTTAAATCTTAGATTTGATCAAAGTTAATCAATTTAATAATGGGGGAATTTTAAGATAAAACTTTAGATCATCACAATGATAACATGGAAATTAAACATTTAATAACTTCTTGCACAAAATAATTAATTTCTAACCTTTCATTAGAGCGATCGAAAGTAAGCAGTTTAAAGTTTGCTGTCAAAAACTAAACTGTATTTTAGAGATTTTCTAAAAAAATAGTTCTTTTGGATTCCACATTTTAAATTAAAATTTTCATTTATATTTATTATTTTATATTAATTTTTTAAAAGTTAGAACTATTTTGAAAGTTAGTATTTATTTCTTTGAAAATAAGTGCATTTTACCAAATTTGGTAATATTTTTTAAATTGATACTTTTTTTAAGTTCTTTTTTTTAGGAATTGTTTTTTTAATTTAGTACCTTTTTGGAATAAAAACTTTATTAAAAAATTGGTATTTTTTAATTCAGCTTTTATGAAATTTAGTACTTTTTCTTAAATAATTAGATATTAAAAAAAAAAAAAAAAACAATTTTTCGAAATTTGTACTTTTTTTAAAGAAATTGTTACTTATTTTAATGTTTACAATTTTGAAATTTAGTACGTTTTTTCTTATTTTTATTTAAGTTTTCTTTTTTGTAATTAAGTACTTTTTTGAAATTGATATATTTTTAAAAATTTAGATTCTTTTATATTTTGCTTTTAAGAAATTTATTACCTTTTCTTGTAAATTCGGTATTTTTGAAAATTGATACTGTTTTTAATTCAGTACTTTTTTTTAATAAGAACATTATTAAAAATTATTAAAAATTTTAATTCTAAATTTTTTGAAATTCGTACTTTTTTGAAAATTTGATTTTTTTTTTTTTTTTTTTGAGATTCGTTACTTTTTCAAATATTTCAATTTATAAATTAAATACGCTTTTTTATTATATTTTTTCTAAAATTGGTACTTTTTCTTTCAATTTATTACTTTTCTGAAATTGGGACATTTTTTAAAAAGTGGACCTTTTTGACAAATGTTACATTTATAAAATTGGTACTTTTTCCTTTTTTAAATTTAGTACTTTTTTGAATTAAGAACAATGATAAAAATTGGTATTTTCATTCTTAATTTCACGATTCTTTTTATTTATTTATTTTTTTTTTTTTTTTTTTTTTTTTTGTAAATGGGTAGTTTTTATATGAAAATTTTTCGAAATTCGTACTTTGTTTACAATTGAAATTTAGTACTTTGTTTTCCATTTTTTTTTTAATTAAGTACTTTATAGAAAATTGTTACTTTTTTAAAATGGAATATTTTACAAAATTTAAAAAAAGTGGATTTTTAAGTTAAAAATTTAATTGAAGAACATTTAGTTTTTTCTGTTTTTTTTTACAAAAATAGTACTTTTTACTGAAAAAAAAAAAAAAAAAAGAAAATGTAAATATTTTTTAATTTCGTAATTTTCTTAATACCTTTTTCAAAATCATAACTTTTTGAAAATTGGTACTTAAAAAAAACTGAATTTATTTTAAGGAGCCTGTAATTTATGAGGTCAAAATTTCTTTGACAAATTTGGTGAAGGGTATAAAAATTAAGTTTGTCTAACTGAAATCACCAAAAATTAATATTATAGGTACACCTCCATTATTAGAGGTAATATTATCTAATTCTTAATAATATTTAATTTCTTGAATGTCCTTAATTAATGAGCAAATCCAATTTCAATTGAAGTTAGTTTGCTACCAAATAAGAACTTATGATTGAAGCCAATTTGTAACTATACAAAATCAATTCTCAACTGTATAAAAACTAATGATTGAAACCAATTTGCGACTATATAAAGACTTACTTTGAAAGTTTTCTACATAATGTTTAAAAGCAAATTTAATTGAATATCTATGATTAAAACTAATTTGTGATTAATATATACGATTGAAGTTAATTCATAGCTTTATAAAGACAAACGATTGCAGCCAAATTGCATCCACATAACGACCTAGGATTAAAGCTAATTTAAAGTTGTACAAATATCCACGAAGGAACTTAGTTTGCAACTAAAAATATATAAAGATCTATGATTGAAGCCAATTTGCGACTATATAAAGACCTATGATTAAAGCTAATTTAGGCAGTATGCGATTATATAAAAGCCACCATTTGAAGTATATTTAATACTATAAAAGGTCCTATGATTGAAGCCATATGAAAGCCTTTGATTAAAGTCAGTTTGTGACTTGTTTAATATCTTATAAAAACGTATGATTAAACATGCAAGTTTGCAACTAATTTGAGAAATTGAAGTGACTTTTCGATTATAAAATTTTTGAGATAGTGATTATGAACTACGATTGATATCAAGTTGCTCCTATTCTATTTTTGAAAATAATTTGCTACTTGAAACAATACATTAAATTAAAAAAAAAAAAAAAAAAAAAAAAAAATATATTAAAAAAAATTTCTAATAACACATCTCACTAATATAACCCTTTTTCACACACAAAAACACTACCAAGATTATTCTATAGCCAACATGACAGTCAGACTGGCAAAAGTACCAGCAGACATACTTTAGTTTATATGGTCATTTTGTATTCCAATCTATTTTTCTCAATGAGTAGTAAAATATAAATGAATATTAAATGTCTATGACTGATGTCCACATATTGAGTACTTTTCGTCCATTCACACAGTTCAACTGGCCAAGAAAACAAAAGATTAACATCTTCATTAGAAATACAAAAATAAAAATGTATGAATGTAAGAAGTAAATAACTTTTGAATTATTTAAAGAAAACTAATCAATTTTAATTAGCAATTAAGTGAAATGGATAAAAAAAAAGCTAAGGGATATTTTTAACGTATTAGTGCGTTCTTAGGGGAACTAAATAAATGGTTCTTGTTTAGAAAAGCTTTTTAAATAAAATTGTAATTAAATAATAAAAAGTAAATGGCATATGAAACTATTGGAGGGTTCAAAATATCTTCTAAAAATTTATAGTATATTTAACTAAAACTGATCATTTTCCTTATTTAAGCTTTAAAAAATTATTTTGAAATATGAAAAAATATAATACTTCATATTCACTATAATTCCATAGGACTTTTATCGTTGTCTAAAAAATAAAACAAACTCTTCTATTCTCATATCATTTCATTTTTAAGCCGCTAATGAAAATCGAAAAAGTATACAACCTAACAAGTGCTCCTCTGGTGGTGGGTACTTGAAAGCTACAAAAAAAAAAACGTACCACTTTTCATGTCATTGTTTCAAAATATCAAAGCTCTCAACTTTGATAAACCACAAAATAAGAAGAGAAAGGCTCTTTCATAAAACAGAAAGCACACTCCAAATGAATCGAGAAAATTCAATTTAAAAAAATTTTGTATAGGGATACTATACTACACATACTACTATACTACTACTATTAATATTGCTACCTAGTAAAGTGGTTGGGAGCAACAAATGTCTTGTTTCTTTATATTTTTTGAAATTTACCTTTATATTTGAGTATATGTATTGTATGCAGGAAATGCATTTTACTTAAAACATTTCACAGTATTCATGCACAGGTTTATGTACTTCGTATATATATAAATTCTGTTATGGTATGGAATTTTTGTATCGGGAGAATATATGAAAACCGTAGAATATTTAATAAAAGGGAATATCGTAACCTTAAAACAATTTAGAAAATACTTGCAAACTTAGGTTTGAGAGAAATGCTGCAAAAAATAGAAATTTTATACCCACAGAGATATTTGTTTTCTAACCAAGACTCATTCTTGTGAATTTAAATGAAATTTGACCTGGTTGGGATTTTGTAGAACGAGAGAGGATTGAAAAAGGACATTGAAATTAAAATTTCAATTTTTTTTAAATTAATTTCATATCACAGATTTCAAAGTCATTCTTGCTCAAGCCTAATATATGATTATATAAGGCCCTATGATTGAAGATAATTTAAGAGCATAAAAGTGTTTGATAAATATGTATAATTGAGTCCAATTTACGACTATATGAAGTCCAACTATCTAAAAACTTATGATTGAAGTAAATTTTTAATACAAATTCAAGTAGAAAAAAAAAAATGGTGTATGATTGAAACTTATTTCAGGTTATATTAAAACCTTAGATTGGGCCAATTTTTATATTGAAGCAATATAAAGGGGTATGATTGAAGTAAAATTTGCAATTATATACATTCCTAAGATTGACACTTACTTCCGACATATAGACTTTGCTTGAAGCTAACTCATGACGTTATAAAGGTCTGATTAAAGCTAATTTGCTTGCTATTACATAAAAACTTATAAACAGAGCTAATTTGCGATAATATGAATACTTACGAACAAGCCTGATTTGTGGTATAAAAATACTTCACGGTCATATAAAGACCTATGATTAAAGACATTTTGCGATCATATAAAAAATACGATTGAAGATACTTTGCGATTATATAAACTCCTATAATTAAGATAGATTTGCGGTAATCAGAGTCAAATCGTGAATATATAAAGACCTATGATTGAAATTGATTTCACGTATATATAAATACTGAATGATACTAATTTGCGATCATATAAAGGCCTATAAATAAAGCCAATTTGTCACCATATAAATACCTATGATTGAGACTTATTTGCAATATAAAAGCACCTGTGATTGAAGCCAATTTGAGACCATATATACATAGGATTGAAGATAATTTGCTAGTAAATAAAAACTAATGATTGAAGTAAGTTAACTCCCGTAATGAAGCTTTAGATTGAAGAAAATTTGCGACTGTATAAACTACTATATTTGAGACAGATTAACCATATATAAGGACTTATGATTGTATAAAGACAGATGATTTCAGCGAATTTGCGATGATATGAAGACCTTTGCTTGAATTTAGTGTGCCATTATTTAAAGTGCTATGATTGAAGCAAATTTATAACTGTATAAAGTCCTATAATTAAGGCGAAATTGCGTCCATATAAAGACTAGAAAGAAACATGATTAAAGAATATTTAAAAAATATGTGAGTTTAGACAATTTGATATCATTTAAATAATTTATGATTGAGGTCAATATGCAATTAAATAAAATCCTATGATTGAAACCAATTTTAGACTAAGTAAAGGCCTATGATTAAAATCAGATTTAGACTAAATAAAGCCTTTATTAAATTACATAAAGACCTATGATTAGAACAAATTTTAGACCAAATAAAGACCGATAATTGAAGCCAAATTGGGATATAAAAAACTTGTGGTTGAATCTAAGTCTTCTTAAAAATCAGCTTAAGTTTTGACTGAAAAATTTTCAATTGACCTCGTCTTTAGCGTTTATTCTACCAAGGTATTTCTGATCAAATAAAAAAATAACCATTTCCTTTTTAGACTATATTTCAAAAATATATTTTATTGTTTTTGTTAGTTTTCTAATTCCCTAGAATAGAATTTTGTTAAAGTAGTTTTTATTTTTGAACATCTCTCCTTCTATATAATTTTCTTTTCTATTATTTTTACTACATTTGTTTGAATTTTATGCAAATTTGAAGATTTCTTTTTTAGCTCTTGTTGGTAAATGACATTTTAAATTGTGTTATTACAATATTAAATACAAGATTAACATTATATTTTATGTTCTGCTCTGCTCTCAACCAGGTGGTAGAGGGGTATTGAAATGTGTGTTGTGGGCTTGAGTATAAATATTTGTTTAAATTTGTGTTATAATAATATTTACCAACATAAATGAATAAATAAAATGTGTTCTTAATATTTATTACAAGTACTTTGTTGTGTTTAAAAATATGCTTATATTTGCACTCTTGATCTAAAAGGAGCAAATAAAAACTGAAAAAATTGCACTCAAAATAGACACACAAATAAGATGACAAGAAGAAATTTATTTTTGAAGGATTTTGACACGATTTTGTGATTTGTGTAAAGTTAAATGGCAGAAAAATTGTTTACTTACTCGTATTTTTTGAAGAGCAATACAAAATTTTACAAATGAATTTATTTTAGGAATTTAATTAAATTAGAATTTATTTTTAATTCTGGTGAAAGGATTTGTAATAATTGGTTATAAAGTCTTCAACAATAATTTCAAAATATTTAAATAAATCGTATTTAGAGTTCTCTAGTTATTCTTAATTAATTCAACATAATTTCCTTAACATTCTCGAAAAAATAAATATGTATAACAAAAACATTTACCATCTCAACAAGAAAAATCTTTATAATATCTTTACCAATCGTAAAATAGAACTTACCTTCAATACATAAAATTCTTTTTATACTTATGTATTTTATTTGAACCATCTTTTTTCCATTACATTTATTCACTTGGCCGACAGGTCATTAAAAGTAAATAGATTTAAATTTTAATTAAATCATTTAACACAAACATACACTCCCTATTAGCGAAGTACTTATTTGATTTTATTTTTATTATTTCAATTTTATTTTACGGCCATTTAAAATAAAGTTCATTATTTTACAAATAAACCACCTACTAACCAGAGGGAAAATAGAGAAGAAGAAAATATATTAATAAAACAGGAAAAAAAAATAGGAAACCAAACAAAACAGCACGGCAGCAAACCATAACAAAAAGGACTTTTAATTGTATTTATAAATATGCAAAATACTCATAGATAATAGATACCAGAATGTGAGGGAAGAAACGAATGAAACAAATATAAAATGCAAATTACTACAATAATAAAAATTTGTGTTTATATTGTATTTGTTTAAAGTATCTACACAAATAGTCTATTTTTACACTCAAAGAAATTAAGTGGACACATGTTTATATTTGTGAGGGGGTGGGCTGGGGATTAATTTCTAAGAGGATGCTTTGAATCTTTTACTTTATATTCAAGTTATCAAAATGAAAATTCCGGTGTTCAAAACGACTAAAACATAATTCATAAGTATTCAAAGGTACCTGAGTAAAATTTGTGGCAATTGTTTAGATTTTATAGAACGAGAGAGGACTGAAAAAGGACATTGAAATTAAAATTTCAACTTTTTTTTAAATTAATTTCATATCACAGATTTCAAAGTCATTCTTGCTCAAGCCTAATATATGATTATATAAGACCCTATGATTGAAGATAATTTAAGAGCATAAAAGTGTTTGATAAATATGTCTGGGGATTAATTTCTAAGAGGATGCATTGAATCTTTTATTTTATATTCAAGTTATCAAACTAAAAGGCTCCAAGGAAAATTCCGGTGTTCAAAACGACTAAAACATAATTCATAAGTATTCAAAGGTACCTGAGTAAAATTTGTGGCAATTGTTGGGATTTTATAGAACGAGAGAGGACTGAAAAAGGACATTGAAATTAAAATTTCAATTTTTTTTAAATTAATTTCATATCACAGATTTCAAAGTCATTCTTGCTCAAGCCTAATATATGATTATATAAGGCCCTATGATTGAAGATAATTTAAGAGCATAAAAGTGTTTGATAAATATGTCTGGGGATTAATTTCTAAGAGGATGCATTGAATCTTTTATTTTATATTCAAGTTATCAAACTAAAAGGCTCCAAGGAAAATTCCGGTGTTCAAAACGACTAAAACATAATTCATAAGTATTCAAAGGTACCTGAGTAAAATTTGTGGCAATTGTGGGGATTTTATAGAACGAGAGAGGACTGAAAAAGGACATTGAAATTAAAATTTCAATTTTTTTTAAATTAATTTCATATCACAGATTTCAAAGTCATTCTTGCTCAAGCCTAATATATGATTATATAAGGCCCTATGATTGAAGATAATTTAAGAGCATAAAAGTGTTTGATAAATATGTCTGGGGATTAATTTCTAAGAGGATGAATTGAATCTTTTTTTTATATTCAAGTTATCAAACTAAAAGGCTCCAAGGAAAATTCCGGTGTTCAAAACGACTAAAACATAATTCATAAGTATTCAAAGGTACCTGAGTAAAATTTGTGGCAATTGTTGCATTGTTAAAGTACATTTCATATGCATACATAATATATTACATATATATATTTCAAAATCAGAATTTTTTTCTTTTTCAGAGTTATTAAGAGCCGTACCACGTCCCATTTTGAATAAAAACTATTTAAAAACTATGAAATAGAAATTTCTCTAGCCATTTTTTTACATTGAAAGAAATTCAAATCATAGCCTTCCTGATTAATATTAAAACAATTCCTTATTCAAGTGACACACGAAAAAGTACCACAGAAATGCATGTCTTTAAATAAATGCATAATTTTAGTATAACAAAATATGTATATTTTTTATTTCTTCAGGAAACTAAAGCCAACACTTTGAAATTTGGTTGCGCAAAAAAATATTTTTTTCTGAACTTTAGTTTAGGAGATATACTTAATTAAAGTTAAAAAAAATGTGATTCCTTATTCAAGTGGCAGGCAGTGTATAATATAATTTAAGTGACGGTAGTCAAGTTATATGTTATGTGTTTCTTCCTTCCCACCTAAGGGTGTTTAAAATCTAACCAAGAAGTAAAGTAATTTGAAGGATTTTTAATAATTTATGTCATTGGTATGCACAAAGAGAGGGTATTTTAATGATGTACATGTGAAAATATTAAATGGAACTCGGTCCCTGAAATCTAAGAGTGTTTAAAATCTAACCAGGAAGACAAATAATTTGATGTGATTTTGTATAATTTATGTCATTAATCGGCAAAAAGAGAGAATGTTTTAATGATGTGTATGTAAAAATATCGAATGATACGCAGCCCTGTAGTCTATAGGCGGCGACTACTGATTTATGGGATAAATAATTACACATTGGGTTTAAAAAGTCAACATGTTTAATTTTGATGTAATCGGTTAGTCCAAGACATGATCGCTTTGGTCTCGTTATACCATACGTAATCTGGGCAGGTTAATAATGTGCCAGATTACAACTCAATCAATTAATTTCAATTAGGTGTAAAAAAAGTGAAATGTTTGCTTGTCTGGTTATCTTATACCGTATTCAAAATTAAACGCCATTGATGTGGCTACGAAGCGCAGTTAGTAATATGACTTTAGAAAATTGACTAAGGCCATAAAGTCATTTGGTTGCACAGTTGAAGAAGATCACTCAGAAAACAGATTAATGTGTGCTATTTAGTTATTAAAATAAAGAATACAAGCTGATATTATAATAAAGAAACTAGTGCGAAACGGATCTGAATTATACTACAAAGATGAAAAAAAGCAAAAATCTCATGTTAAGATCATAGAACTTACCCATGATCACTTCTTTGAATAGATCGAGTTATTTATTTGTGCACAAAGAAATTAAAATTTCAAGGATTTAAACATTTTAGCTTTCCAGACAAGATAGAGTAGACTGTAGACATCCTGGAAATTTAGCAGATTAGTCAGTCAACACACTTATGCTCTAAAGATCATTTCAATAAAAAAACATACGAGACTGATACGGTTTTGTTAATTCAGTCTTTATTTAATCGAGAAAACAATAATATTAAACATTTGTAATGAAGAATAATTAAAAATGATCTTGATAATCCTTTGTTTAAATGTTTTAAGAGACAAATCAAAAGTTCTGAGTTCGATGGGTAAATCATCGTCAAGATCATCAAGATTTAGAAAGTTTATCAATGACATCTTCAATGATTTTCTAATTATGTAAAAAAATATGTAAAAAAAAGTCTATTAGATGCAACATAAGCTAAAAATTTTTCCTAAGTGTAAAATATGCAAAATTATGCTTTTAAGTTTAAAATATGAAAAATTAGACTACCATTTGAAATTTGCTTCAAAACAAGTATTTTCTATGAAAATATGCTCTAACAAACCGATGCCAAAATTGCCTGAAGCGGATAAATAAATGTATGTATAATTTTTACTTTTTAAGTAAAAATTCAATATAAATAAATATAAAAATATAAAATAATTTTTGTAAAAATTGTTCGCTACTTTTTGAAAAATCAACCTTTTTTAAATTGTTATTTTGTTTTATTCTGAAAATTAATATCTACTTTTTTCAAAATTATTAGTTTCGGTACTTATTTTTAGAAATTGGTACTTTTTAAAATAAATTAACTTTTTACAAAATTCATTTTTAATTTTTTTCTAAATGGTCCCTTTTTGCAAAAAAGTGGCACTTGTTTTAAAATGTACTTTTGCCTAATATCCAATATTGGTAGCTTTTTTAATCGGTACTTTTTATGATATTAATACTTTTTTGAATACTTTTTTTCAGAAAACCACTACTTTTATTGATATTTTATTAATTGGTAAAATTTTAGAAATTTTAGTAGTTTTTAGAAAATTGGTAATTTTTCCTTGGTAATTTTGATAATTCGGAATGAAAACTGTACGTATTTTTCTTAATATTTTTTAAAATTGACACTGAAAATTTAGTACTTTATTGGAAATCATGACTATTTTTTATTGCTTTACATGATACATTTTTTTTATTATAGATAGATCTAAAACCATTTATGTTGTCTCTAAATTTACATTTTTATTTATGACATTTATTAAAAATTAAGCAAATTTATATTGACCAATTTTATACTTCTTACAAAATTTTAAACTCAACATTTTTCTTTGAGTGTATTGCAACAATCGAAAAAACAGATACATAAATATAACAATAGACAAATTTTACACAATCAAAAAATAAAAGATACCAAAGTATATTTCACTTATTTGTATATGTATTTGAAAAGCCTGTTAATTGTAATGATTTTGGCTTAAAATACCACAAAAACAATCACACACACATACACAGGAGTAAAAATAAAAATCCAAATAATTGGAAGAATTTCGATAATGATTCCATTGACATTTAAAGGTTCTGAATAAATATTTAAACAGGAACAATTTGCGCTCGGTAATTTAAATCAAATATAAGTTTACACTTCGTTAATTATGTTGAAATATTAAAGTTAAATTTCACTAATTAATTAAATGTTGATACAATTAATGTATTTTAAATTTTCTTTTTTAAACTTACCAATACGATCGAATAATTCTCCACCGGCTGCATATTCCAAAAATATATATTCGATATGACCATGTGAACGATTACCAAAAAATCGTAGTATATGTTGGTCCTGTAACATTTTCTGTATACAAATTTCTTTACGTACCGATAGAACAGCATCCGAATGTTTTTTCAAATCGACCATTTTCATAGCAACAGCTTCACCGGTTTGACGATTAATCAACAATTTTACTCTGCAAAAAAAAAAAAAAAAATAGAAAAAAAAAATAAATAAACGTAAATGAGAGCGTCTATTAGAGACGAGGGGGTGGTGTAGTCATATAAAGATGAGGAGACTGGATACAATAGAGCAATAAGAGAGTACATTTAGTCGTAGTAAAATAGAGCTAGTTAATATACATACAAGCTTTAGCTCTCTTGTTTAGCGTTTTTGTG
Source organism: Protocalliphora azurea (assembly GCA_932274085.1). Classification (NCBI taxonomy): domain Eukaryota; kingdom Metazoa; phylum Arthropoda; class Insecta; order Diptera; family Calliphoridae; genus Protocalliphora; species Protocalliphora azurea. Next base: position 121,955,316 of record OW026520.1, on the reverse strand, counting down.
GAAAAATAAAAAATTTAATAATAATTAAAAAAAAAAAAGTAAAACGTGGGTGTCTTTGCTGCTTTTTTATTATCCTGTCGCATAAAAAGGAAAAATTGAGTATTCATGTTTTTAAACACGTTGTTTAATACTATTTTGCAAAGAAGAATAAAAACGCTATACAGATTCGAAGATATAAATAAAAATGTTTCTTGCTACTTCACACATCTAAGGTTTCATTGTTGAAAAATACTAAAAAGACACAACATAAATGCTAAACATGAATACAAAAAAACCGTAGTATACAATTGGGGATATTGTATTTTAATCATCTTTCTGTCGTCCACTTTTGTTTGTTGCTTGTACTCCCCTGACATGCGCAAAATTATGTGAATAAAGTAGTCGTATGTGTAAAATGTTCAAAAAAGTTTCATGTAGTAGAGAAATATTTAGGAGAATGTTTAACATTAAAATGAAACGTTATACAAAACCAACAAATAATACTAATAATAAAAAAAAAAATACAGAGAAAAAAACGCCGGAAGGAAGTGTTTGATAGGTTTCCGGTTTATTGACTTGTTTCTTTCATTCATCCATTCGTTAGTTCATTTTGTTTGTTTATTTTGGTTTAAATAACCAACATTTGTTTTCAATTTAATTTTACTGTTGTTGAAGAATATTTTACTAATTTTGTTTGGTTTTTATTTTATACTACATACATAGCAATTATTTGATTGCAAAAGTTTTTAGCCACAAATTATTTATTAAACAAGAATTTTATATTAAAAGAAAATTCAAAAGAAAATTAAATATAAACTGGAGTATTAATAATAAAAAAAAAAAAAAATGAGCCATAAAGTGTAAACAACATAAGGAAATTAATATTGGTCAAACTGATAGTGTAATTCCTTTAGAAAGCATCAAAAATTGGGATAGTATAATGAGAATTTAAAATACTGATTAGAATAGTTTTAAATTATAAAGGAGGATAACTTAAAGGGGAATGTATAAGAAATTTATTAAATTAAAAAGATAACAAGAAAGAGATGGTACTTATCTCATCTTTTTAAAAAATTATTGTTTTACTATTCTAGGGAAAATTTTATTTGTCGGTAAATGTTCTTTTTTTTCTTTATAGATTTGTTTTTTAATTAATAATTTGAAAAACTTATTTGAATTATTAGATTTTTTTTAACTGAACTAACAATTTGTGGTTGCGAGCATAAAAATGCAACGCTAAGCTATGTGATTTGTGATCGTATTGATTAGTGGTAGAATGTTATTAAACTACAGAATTCTGTTTTGATTTTATTATTATTTGTGGTCTTAGCCAACAATTGTATGTCTTTTGTTCCAAATTGTTACATATAAGAATAGTTATTAAAAATTTAACTAAAAAAGTTATAAATTAATGCTAGTAAAAAATGCAATTTTTTGAAAAATTTTTTTAAATTTAGATAAAAATAGTTATTGAAAAATGGTGAAAACTATAATTTAATTGCATTAACATCAAGTACTAACAATAGGATATTAATAATATTAATGAACACTATTTTCTCCATTCTTTTTAAGAATTTGGAAATATTTTAGAATAACATTATAAAATTGTTTCAGAGACGTAATATATATATATATATATATATATATATATATATATATATATATATATATATATATATATATATATATACACAAACTTACATACTTTCTGTATTTTATTAACTTTTTAAAAGTATTTTTTTTTTTTAATAAGAAAAAATATTAATTTTCTATGAAAAATTTAGAATTTGTTTTTAAAAAATTGTAAAAAAATGCAATTGCATTAAAATGCATTTTTAAAAATTTTTCTTATTTTTGAAATATTTATATTAAAGCCGACATCAGCAAAATACGAACGCTATTAAAATCATAAAAATTATTAAAGCCTTCATAGAGGTAGGTATTGCTATTGAAAGTTACATACTTTTGATTTTTTTTTTTTTTTTTTTTTTTTTTGATTTTTGAAAAAGTGAAAAATTGAGAAACGCAAAACTTAAATCTATAAATGGATTAATAGATTTTGTGTATACAAATTGTTATGGAAATTTAAAGACAGCAAGTAAAAAAGTGCCCTATTTCGGGCGTTCTTTCATGAAATTGTCGATATATTTTTTGGAAAATAATTTTTTGGTAATTTTTTTAAAACCCTTTTAATTTGTGCAAAAATTTGAAACTTTTTAATTGATTCTTCTATTTTTCCCAAATTGGCAGGCACTTTGTTTGATAATTGAAATGAACAATTTCTTAATTTTTTAAATGGTTTTGAGATCCAGTTTTGAAAGTACATTTTTTGTAAAAAATTGTATTTTTTTTTTTTAAAGATTGTGTTTCCCTTTTCTTCTTTTATAAGAGAATTACCAACTTTTAGTACCATTTTTAGTTTTTTTTTTTTTTTTTTTTGAAAATTTTAATTTTTAAAGTTTTTTTTATTTTTATTAAATTGGCGTTTTTGAAAATTGGTACTTTTTTGGAATTTAAATAAATTTGTTTAAATTGGTACTTCTTATTTGAAAATTAGTACTTTCGGTATTTATAAATATTACACTTTTTTAAATTGGTACTTTTCTGAAAATTAATTTTTTAGTTTCTATTGTCTAATTGGTCCTATTTTGTAAAAAGCTGTACAACCTTTTTTAAAATGTATTTTTTTTTATTTTGGTACTTGTTTTTGGAATTTTGTTTTGAAGAAACTTTTTTTTAACTTCCATTTTTATGAAAAATTGTCACTTCAAAAATTCCTCGTACATTCTATTTTTTCTGTTTTGGAGTACTATTTTTATAAATTACACTTTTTGTAAATTTGATACTTTATTGTAAATTAAGCGACGAAAAAATCCTCCTTGAACCAATTTAGGTGATTTTTTTAACTTCAATACTTTTGCTTCAGAATGTTAAGAAGCAATTTCCATTTTGCAAATATGTATCTTGCAAATTAAGAAAATTGGTTTCTTTAATTTTATATTTGGTTTCTTTAATTATATTTATTTTTCTTAATTATATTTGATTTCTTTAATTAATTATAATTTACATTAGGATAGTGACATAAACGATCATACACTTCCTAGCATGAGTACCGACTTCACAGTCTCATACAATTTTAACTGAGCTAACTGCTTCTAGAGAGTGGTATATGAGGTGTTTCTCATTAGTGAGAAATATCCGCTTCGACCAGATCTGAAAACCATCTAGTCAAAGAATAGTTAATTCATAATAATAAAAAATGCCTAGGATTTTCATGTTTTCTTTTAATATTTTCAAATTTCTTAATAATAATTTATGATATTTACACCGTAGACGATGAGAAATATTTTATCACACGTCACATTTAGTGGGAATTTTTTGAGAAATATGTATATTTTTTAAAAAGAGTTTTTCTAAACTGTATCCTGTTATATCTTTCGGGACTTTTAACGTCCCTCAATTTCACAGATTTGTCAATAAAATTAGAAGTCTTAAATTGTCTCTAAACTAAAATCGAGTAAGTATTATCATACTACTTTTAATAGAAGAAATCTAGTAGGGTTCCTTTGGAAGAGTGATAGTATTAAAAATATAAATATATAAATTTCATATTACTTACTCGCCATATGCACCTTCACCCAGTGTTTGTGCCAGTGTCCAACCTTCAACAAATTCACGATTATTACCATTTGAGGCAGCAGTATTTGTAGGATTGCCATCGTTGGTGTTAGTGCTGCTGCTGTTATTGCCATTGTTAGTAGTGTTATTTCCGTTACCATTAGAGGACGATAATGCCAATATTGAAGCGGACATTGCAAAAGTATTTTACAATAAAATTTAATGATGATGCCAATGTTAAGATGAGGGAGAGATGCAAGAAATATTGCTGTGTAGCAACCAAATACGTGAATATTTTCTCTATTTGAAAATGAGTTTTTAATGTTACTAATTTTTATTTTTTGTAGATGGTTTTTTGGTTGAAGCTGACTTTTTGTTGATACATTGGTTTCTTTACTATTTTTTTCGAAGGCAAAAACTGAAACTAGTTTTTCCTTTTTTATATATATAATTTATTTTTAACTTTTTCTCTGGCAAATGGCCAAAAAACCAACCAGCCAAAGATGTACCAAAAAAAAAAAAAAATTAAAAAGAAAAGCTGTTTATAGATGAATCTAAACTGGACTGAATGGATAGATGTATGTATATTTTTTCGAGAGATTTAATGCTTGTTTATATGTTCGTTTAACTGTGTGAAAAGATATTTAAACGAAAATCACTACAACGACAACAATAAAAAAATGGTTGGTTGAATAATGTGTCTGGCCTTCAAGTCATAACGTTAATAATAAAAAAGCTGAAGGAACAAAACAAATTTTAAACTTCCAATGAAGGAAAAATATAAAAAAATTAAACGAAATTTATATACAGCTGGTTGGTTTTTGGCCGGTTAACTAAATTGTTGGCTGGTTGCTTGACTTGACTGAATGACTGACTGGTTGGTTATTTGGTTGGATGGTACGTAGTTTGGTTAGTTGTTTGATTGCTTGCTGACTTGTCTGTATGTCTGGTTATTTTGTGAGGTAGGTTTGATTTTGCGATTTTTGATTTTAATAAGGACACTTCTTTGCTGCTGCAACAGCAAGCAGTATCACGTGTTGCTTTAAACGATGACAATGTCAAATTTGTTGATTTTCTTAATAATTCATTACTTTTAATCAACTAAGCAGGGATTGATTTGACAGGAACTCATTTTTATATCTCTCTTTTTTTTTATTTTACTTTTTTGCCTTTTGTAATTTTTTCTGTACCAATTGGTGGTGATGATGATGGAATCTGAAATGATAAGGAAAGTATAAAATAATATGAATATTATTAATTGGTTGTAGGAATTATTTTATATGTATGTTTTGTTATCTTTTTAAAGAGTTTAAAAATTTAATTTATATTTTTAAACAATTAAAAAAAAATACTAAAACTGATGCTTAATATAGGTATATAAATATACGTATAAGAAAAAAAAATTATCTTGGTTTTTATTAATCCGATTTAATTTTGTATAAAATATTTTTCATAAATGGTAAAAATAAAAGCTTTAATATACTGTGCTTGTAACTTGATAACATCGCTTGACTTTCTTAAAAATTTGTTTAAATGTCAGCAAAATAAAATATGTTGTTAACAGTATTGCAGCAAATATTTCAAGCTACGAGGTTTATGAACTTTTCACACTTGATCACATTTACCAAACATTTTATAAAACTTTAATATCTTTCCATTATTTTTGCTTAAACACCAAAAAAATATGTTTCAGCCAAAAAAAAAGCTCTTCTCTAGTTTTTTTTTTGTGATTTTTTTTTTTTTGGCTCTTCAGAAACTTGATTTGAACAGATAGTTTAAGCTTTGATATTCCTTTATTATTATTGAAACGAAATATAAAGGGAAAATATAGAATTATTTACATAATTATTGTTGCCTTCATTATGAGGCATTCTTCAGCCCCTTCTCTGAATTTTCTATCTTATCATCTCAGTCTTTGGTATTTTAGTCTCATTAAAGCGATAGTTAACATACCTAAAACTTTCTTAACAATCCTCTTTCTAGCACAACATTCAGAGATCGGCTAAACACTGACCATATCATACAATAAACTGCACTTATTTTGAAATAATTCTGTCTATATACTACTTTGCATAATCTGCATTCTTCCTATCCTCCTATCTTATATAGTATTGTTCAAATACAGTCTTTTATTTAATTTCCAAGTCCAACAAAACAATGATCCGGAAAACATGAGAAACCTGATCCCATGGTGTTCCGTTGTTGTATCATTAGCTTATAGCTCTTTTTAAAGCTTTTAGTACCCCATGGATATTCACATAAAGAAAAGTTTATACAAAAATGGAAATTTATACAAAAGAGAAATCTATAAGACATCCGAATGTTTTTTTCCGTTATATGGACACAAGCATCATAAAATTAGTTTGTTGTTTTCTATGTTCAATAGTTTTTATAAGTAAATCCACAGTTTATTGCACTCTTCCGAAAGGATAAGATTGTCATTATGATTGTAATTTCTTGACAAACTAAATAGCGATGTTTCATCTGTATGTTGAAATCAACTTTCTAAAAACCCCTGATAACAGATCCACCGGACCGATTTGGTGGATTTCTTTAACGAGAGCCTATATTTGAAAACTGTTTTTTTTTTCATTACTAGTGCATAGTCCACCTAACAGATGTTTGCCACGAACAAAATTTTTGACATAAAAAATTATAATAAAGCTTTACGTTAGCTACAGAAAGATAGTCATATGTACTTACATCAATAATGATGTATGACGTATGGCTTCCTCTCGGAGACCCGTGGGTCCATTGTGAATCCCTGCAAACAACCTACCTAGTAGCATTTTCCCTTTGATTTATTATCGATCCCTCAACCAACTAATTCCCATTACAAAGCGCAATGTATTTTCCAGTCCAAACTCTGGAATTTCGCTAAGCCTAACATGATATTGCCTACCTAATTATATTTATATCTATGGTTCCATAAAAGCGTACAATGGGTTATAATGTGCTCAACATTTCCGATTAACATTCATTCTCGCACAGCCTGTAGTACTCCGACGTGCCATTGTCCCAAATAATAATTCTAACTCTTACAGAAAAATGTCATGTAATTAATCCTATTATGATCCTGACATTTCTTCTGGTCATGTCTAGTAATAGTATCGCTCCTATGGCATTTTATTTAGGTCACAGAGCACCTTGACGTTGTTGGTTTTCAGAGAGACAAATTCCTCTACTAATCCAAAAACATAACAAATCAATGGCTTTACCGTTAGTCAGCAATTTCGTTGCATTCGATCCTGCAATCATTTGCTAACATAGATTTGACAGTATGTACTTTCAGAAATTTTAGCGCTGCCTGATTATCTACATAAAAAGTTACCTCTTCACCTACGTTCCAGGTCACAATCTGTGTTGCCCTTAAGACAGTTAAAATTTCGACCTGAAACACGCTACATTCATCCGGAAGCTTATAGGATATCTGGATAACATGTTCTGCTATACTTTAGACCTCTGAACTGGTACCTATATCCATCTTGGATCCATCTGTAAAAACTGCATAACATTTATCATACTTCCTCAAAATCAATACTAGTGATCTTGTAGTCCGTAGACCCCAAATTAAGTCGAACGTGTCACTGTAGAATAATTTCGGTTAAGATAGGCGTGTGACCTATATGTCTTGATTTAACAAGACTTGAGTACCCAACCTGAGTATGAATAACCAAATTTTCAGAATAAAACGATACAAATAACAAAAAGAGTCAAATACCTGGGTGTATTACTGGATTGGAAACTATCATGGAAGGGCCACATTGAGAGCGGAATATAGTAATTTCACAGAATATGGGCGTATTACAACCAGTTCTTACGTAAGCCTCTTTAGTATGGTGAACGTCCATAGAAATTAAAGTTAATATGAAATCTCTATAAAGAATTCAGAGACAGTGCTGTACTCCCATTTGCAGCACAATGAGAACCGTGTATCAATAAAAGCATTTGGGAATATACTCGCAATACTACCGATCGAAATACACGTATAATATGAAGCAGCTTTAGATGTAATTAGATTAATGGCAACTGGAGAATAGTTTACAAATGAGCATATGACCAGATACCTAAATATAGTTAATATTCTACCAATGGGATATATCTCCATGGAAAAAAAATGAATAGGCTTTTATGAAATGAGTCGAAATATGCGCAAATTCGTAAGAATAATACCGTCTTCCAGACTGAAGTCAAAGCGATTACGGAAGATATGAAGGGTTGAAGGAAGTTTATACAGATAGTCAAGAGATTATTAAAACTCTCAGAAATGACAGTCACATATCGTAGTGTCTTACAGCATAAACTAGCACCTCGGTTGTAAGAATATCGATATCATATGGGTTTCAGGACATGAGAGTAATATTAGTAAACTGAACTCAAATCGGAAACAAGGAAGAGTCTTATACTAACACTCAGAAGGCCAATCAGGATATTAACTGCTGTCTACACGGAACTGAAGCATTTCCAGCTCGCGTTGAAGTAACGGATAATACTACCTATGTCATGACCTGCGTTTGATCGGAATATCCTAGGGATGTTAATTGGAAATCTCTGAAAAACTATATCACGGAAACGATGTTTTTAACCTAACCAAACTGATAAGGCTTATAGACAGGGGAAACTTTCCCTGAGTGCGCACAATATACCAGTTCAGGAATATGATTATATCCGGAACGTGTTTAAGACCTAACAAGACCTGCTTCATCTAACCTAACTTCGTGCCGTTTCCCTTACTATGAAGTCCTCTATGGGTAGTAAGTGAAGAGTAACGTCTAGAGATGCTTGAGGAGCAATTCCCAGTGCACCACTAAAACACATCTCCGCACTTTGTCAAGGACTTTTCTATTCAACCTTTAAATCGTCTTTTTAAATTCTGTAGCCTATATATATTTTATTTTTCTTTTTTTGTGAATTTTAAGCTGAAGTAAATCGCAAAAAAGAAAGAAAGTCTTTAGTGGGGTAAAAAATTTCAAATCAAAATTACAGTTTTAAAAATTTGGTATGAATCAGTTTTATATCGTTTATAGTTCATGTTTTATGCACCTCTAAAGTAGGATACCTAAGCTATTTTCGGTAAAAATTAGTATCAATGGAAAGGATTGATATTCCTCTTTATCATAAAATCATAAAAGTTGCATACCTTTCTTGCGCAAGGACCTCTAAAATTAAAAAATATCCTTTATCCTAGCATATCCTGAAAAAGGGACTTTTAATTTTCATTATTTTTGACATGATGTTTGCAAACAGTTTGTCCTTATGGTATAAAAATTTCAAAATAGAATCTCAATGGGATCAGAAGTAGCAGTTAGTACAATTTTACCAACAAATTAATACCTTTTTAAGTGTTCCGATATTTTTATTTTAAATTTAGTATCAAAACAAACAGGAAAGGATAAAAACAAGCGGTGTTTGCACGTTTAATTATTTTTCGGGAGCGATCTATACTTATGCAAAACTTAGCTGTGTTATATTTTATCTTGATATTGATATTTGTGTGAGATCTGTGTAAGTTTAATTGACTTTCAGGAATCAGGATTATATGGGAACCATGTTCAATTATGGACATATTATTGTGAAATTGTGTATGGTGATATATACTTATATAACTCAAATATGTAATATTTTGTTTTGATGTTAGCATTAATGTGGGATTTATGCGCTTTTAAGTAATTTTTAGAGAAAAAAAGTTGCATGGGGTATAGGTGAAATAATGGACTGATATTGATCAATTTCAGTAGATTTTGTCTTAGTAAGCCCATGCATCAAATATGAATAAAAAATCTTTAAAATCGTCACAAAATATTCGGCGGATTTTGTAAAATGGGTTACAGTGGATTAAAGGTCTTTTAATGTGTTCCTGAAACTTCTGAAATAATATAAAATTATTTTTTCGGGATCAGGAATATGCTACATATGCGACTTATTTCAATAAATAATAATCTATTATATTAAAATTTGAATAAGTATGTAAATAAGCCTAAAAAAAAAACTTAATATCTAATAGAAACTGTGTTAGTTTGTAAAAAAAAAAAATGTAATATGTATCCGATCCCATTAAGACAAAATTTTGACATTTTTATACTATAACGACAAATTGATTGTAAACATCGTGTAAAAAAATAATGAAAATTAAAATACCCTTTTTCAGGACATTGAAGAATAACTGATATAATTCATATGTTTAGTTGTCATGATTTTATGGTAAAGAGGAATCTCAGTCCTTTCCAATGATACCAAGGTGCACATAAAAGTTATTCAAGCTTAAACTTTGCTCATTTTTGACAAAAAATCTCGAGGTGTCAAAATTTAGAGGTTCATAGAGTATGAACCGTTAGCGATATGATGCAGGTTAATACGCCATATCAGCACAGGTTGTATGTACTGAATTGTGTTAAATTCTTTGTAAATACTTAGTGGTCAAATCGGGTAATAATACAAACTCTTTTGCACCGACAAAACAAGAACTTAGGGACGAAAACTAATTTCATCTCAAAGGATTTTTAATAATCTCAACATTCGAGGAGAGCGGGAGCGTAGTTCAGACACGTGGGGTAGAAAGGGGAGCATCCACATAGGGGTACATCTAACATTCCATATTATTTAGAAAACATGGTAATAATTTTTGTGGTACTAATTGATATTCTTCTCCTTTATCGCAAAACTTTCATGTATCAGTCTTTGACATTTTTAATTTATATTTATTATATTTTTTTAAATACTTTCACTAATACTTTGATATGGGTACTTTCTGTGATAACTTTATTAGTTTTTGGGGTATAATAAAGACTTTGTTCAGTATTTTAAATTTGATAGTAATAAACAGGTGATTTAATAAATTCATACAGAATTTAAACAAAAAAATCATTTAGTGGTTTTCGCAAAGGTAAAATTAGGTAATTAAATATTTATTTTTGGTTTATTTTTCCAATTTCAGTATTAAAAAAATAAAACATACTTAGATTCTATCCCGTCACTTGGCAAATTTACCCCATGACTTGGGGTATTTTTGCCTTTTTTGGTCAATTAAGAAATTCATAAAAAAATGATCAAAAGTAATTAAATTAAACAACATATAATTGTCTTTAGTACAAAAGAAAGTTTAAAGATAGCGTTTACTTTTATGAGAAGAGAGCACTCTTTCTTCCCTATTCTGTAAGTGTTTACTTGACAAATATTGTAAGATTGTGGGTTTTGCATTTAAACGCAATTTTCCTTATCACGATTTCATAATCCATCTACTCGTTTCTTAAAGTTTAACCAATTATAATTCTTTTAAATCCTAAATGACCACGTTAAATATTGAACTTCTGGAAGAAATTGCTAACCGTAAATTATTATTTTTTTTTTTTTTTTTTTTTGTATATTTATATACAACACCACCATATGTTGTTGGGATATTATGCGTTTGTGCTGATGTTTGTAAAGCATAGAAAAAGTTATCCAACACCCACCTTCAAGTATACCAATCGGCTCAGAATCACTTTTTAAATCGATCTAACAATGTCCGTCCGTCCGTCTGGCTGGACGGCTGGCTGTCCATGTAAACCTTGTGCACGTGGGACCTTTATGATGCAAGGGCGAATTGGTTGTGATCGGTCCATTATTTCACCTAGCCCCAATACAAAAGTCCTCCCAGAATACAGTTTAAAAACTCAAAAATGCCTTAAAATAAGAATATTTTAATAAAATTCGGTTCTGTACAAGTATCAATCTTTGTACCAAATTTTATGAAGATCGGTCCACAATTGACCATAGCTTCCATATAAACTCCTGTTCCGAAAATTAGTTTAACATGTATCAAGTTAATATTCGACACAAATAAGTTTTATGTAAGTAGAAACAACATTGCCAATTTTATGAGAATCGGTCCATAATTTACCATAGGTCCCATATAAAGCCGCTTCCAGGAATTGCCCTAAAGTGCATAAAATCATCTAGATTATAGTGTTAACGCATTATTCTGTATTTGTATATTTTATTTTACTTATTTATGCTCCTGCACAATAGTGTAGGATATCATATAGTCGGTCTTGACCAACTATCTTTCCCGTTATAAATTTAATGACGATGTTAAAAATGATGGTTCGATGGCTATGGTTGAGCCGGTAGTGGTTAAGAGTTGCTAAAACCACGAAAATATTTCAAGTTTAACTATTTCGCAAAAAAAAAAAAAATAAATAAATAAATAAACAAATACAACAACAGCACATATTTTATTTTAGTTTTTCCTGAATCCCTGCGATGACAAGGATAAAATAACAATATATCGTATAATAATATAACGACGATAACAACGACAACTATAACTCCAAAAAAAATAAATATATTTCCATGTCAATAAACATGATATCGAATGAACTTTAGTGGCGGATAGCTCTTGGTTTGAGTGTTATTTCACTTAACATTTCAATGAAATTTCCAATTTATACCAATATTTCAAACTTTTGGCATGGTCATGGTTTGTTTTATTCTTCTCCAAAAATTTATTCCTTATTATCCTTCACTTGCTGTTTATATATTTTATATTTTATTGCCTTCTTTACTTCTACAATATTTATCCTACTCATTGAAGTTCTTTATTTGCAGGATGGCATGCGCAAAACTTCACAAAAAGTGTAAGCACACGCAAATACGCCAGAAAACAAAAAAATAAATAAAAAGGGATAAAAAGTATGGGAAAGTTTTATTACGGGCAAAAAATGAGAGTTTTTGTTCATACAATAAAACAAAGAATAGGGAATATAAACATGGAGTACTTTCGTATACAATATTAAAAGGCACAAGATGAAAAGAAATATACTGTTAAAAGTGTATGTAACATAAAAAATGGAGTTATAGTCGGGTAGATAGAAATTTCATCATAATGAATGTGTATAACATAATATGGTTTCCATACACCACAGGAATACTTATGTTTGTATATTGTAGTGGGAGTTTGAAACTTAGTTTAGGGAGGAAAGGGCGAATGGATGAGTGTGAGTTTACAGTAACAGGTATGAGCGGGTGGTAAATGGAAATATAAAATTTTACATGTTTTTAAAAATGTTGCAAACAAACCATAATATGTATCAAGACATTACAACATTATGTTGTTTATTATAATAAAACTTTGAAAATTATCATAATCATAATAAATATAAAAAAAAGGATATTAAGGTATTTGTTTGTTCGTTCGTTAAGTTTGTATATTACTTTTTTATTTTCATCTTATAGGAGAAAATGTTTATGCTATTTATTGTAAATGGACCACACCCATTTTTATTCTAAGGATTATTATTTTTTTCTTTCTTGTTATTAAAGAGAGTTGTTGTTAAACTTGGGAGCAGTAACCTTGTACTTTGTGTACATAGTAAAAAAAAAAAAAAGTAAAAAATTCTGGAGTTTAAGCAAATTTTCGCTTGTTTCTAATAAAAGGAAAGCACCGTTTTTTATATAATAAGCAGGGCAACAAAAAATATGTCAAATCATATTTTTTCCTAGACTTCAAATGAATCAAACTTTTAGTTATTTATCCACTTCAGAAAATTTGAAGAACTTAGGCATCGATTTGTTACATCATATTTTTGCATATTTTGGGCTTAGCAACATATTTTTTGTTATATTTTCGTTGAAAATACATATTTTAGAGCATATTTTAGCAATTTAAATGACATATTTTTGAATTTTTTATACTTAAAAGCATAATTTTTAATATTTTACTCGTAGGAGAAAAATTTTGCATATTTTCCATTAAAGAAATTTTCTTTTTATTGTTACAAAGGTTTTTCAAATCCGATTCCCCAATAATTTTCATCTTATAAATTTTGTAATTTCCTGACACAATGTATTTTTAAGTGTAAAAAGTAAATATTTTTTAGCAATTACTAACAAAAATCAAGTTATTTTTAGCATGAGTAGTAGATAATTTAAAATTTAGTCAGAAAAAATAATAAAATACTTTTTTTTAGAGCGTATCTTTGGCTGCCCTGGTAGTGAGTATAATAAAGTTAAATGTAAAGATTTTATTAAATTAAAACAAGTTAGAAAGATATAGTCGGTCATATAATACCCTACACTGTATGTGCATCAATTCTGGGAAGGGATCTTGTATTAAATGTAATGCATTTTTTATATTAGATTTATATACTTATGGGTGATTCCCGGAAGAGGGACTGGTATGCGACCTGTGTTCAATTATGGGTCGATTCTCACTGAGGTTTCTACTTACATAAAACTTATGTGTGTCAAATATTAACTTGATACTAGCCCAAACCCCCTTTTCCGAAAGGACATTTTTGTCAAATTTCATTAAGATATCTTTAAAATTGCAGTCTGTACTTTGTTCACAAGGTTGACAGCCAGACGGACGGACATCGTTAAATCGACTCAAAGAAACGACTCGAACGGTATACTTTAAGGTGGGGGTTCAATGATTTGTTCTGTGCGTTACAAACATCAGCACAAGCCTATAGTGGTGTAGGGTATAAAAATGTGTATATTCAACATTTTATTTGTCTAAAATTAGAATTCGTTGCATGATGTACGTTTTTTTATAATTATGTTTAATGTCTGGTGAAACTAGATAAAATTTTGCATCACAAATTGTGATAATCAATCATCTGTGTTGTTTAGTTTATCTGCAGTGAGCTTTCAAAGTTGGCAAAACATTTCGTTTAAAGCTAGATTTACACGATTGAAATTTTCTTCAAAATTGCTATTCAAAATGCTTTAAACTCGTGTAAACAGCAAAATTTCTTCAAAATTTATTGAACAAAACTTTTGAAGATTTTATTGATGCCGTGTATATAAGAATCAAAATCGCATCTGGCAATATTGATAACTACAAACAATTTGATAGTATGTTCATTCTTTTGATTCAATACATCGGACTCTCTACCCTTTGCACCAACATCGATGTAAACAAAATTGTAGTTCGCGTCCACAAGCGCCATCAAAACAATGCTGTTTTTCTTTTTATAATTGAAATATGCGCTTCCACAGTGTGCTGGTGCTATAATATCGATGTGTTTTCCATCTAATGGCCCAATTGAACTGGGAAAATTCCACGTTTTATTTATACTTTTGGAAATACTCTCCCACTCCTTCTCTGTTGCTGGCATCTGTACTAATAGATATTATTTTTGATATGTTTTTTTATTTAATAAATTAGGTTTTGCCTTTAAAAATTCATATTTTAATACTTTATATAATGCAGCGCAGACTTCAGGCACAATATTGCATATCGATGATCTTTATCTTTGAAACAAGAACATCAGACTTGCGTAAATGACCCCAGTCGCTAAAAATCTCAAAGTAATTGCCAGGCGTTCTCCGGGGCATATAGATTCCCGCATATTAGTATTGGCCTTTTCCAGTTGATGGGGTGACGAGATTAAGCAAATAATCCAAATCGTCTGGTGACATTCGCACTAAGTTTTGGTATAGGTCGGGATCATTTCTTTTCAATCGCTCCCTAAAAGACATACATACCATTACCTTTCAAAAAAAAAAAAAAAAGTTCGAACCCAATGTTCCTTTTGTTTTCTTCTTTTTTATTGCATTATTATCAGCTACTTCCTCCTCCAATATTAAAAATGTTGATGCTATGATGATTGTGTCGTCGTCCATACTTATTAATTGTTTTTTTTTTTTATAATAATAAATTATTTTTTATAATAAATTATTTCACAAAAGAAGCAAAAGTTTACCAATAGTGTAAATTATCTTCAAGAAATTTTGATCAAATTTTTATCAAAAGATTTTTAAATATATTAAAAGAATATTTTGATCAAATTTTTGAAACGTGTAAATAGAACATAAAAATAAATTTTCAAAATTTTGATAAGACTTCAAAATATCTTTAATCGTGTAAATCTAGCTTAAGTCTTGTTATACAAAAAGTAGTTATATATATAAATATATATATATATATATATATATATATATATATATATATATATATATTATTATTATTATTATTATTATTATTATTATTATTATTACTATTATTATTATTACTATTATTATTATTACTATTATTATTATTACTATTATTATTATTACTATTATTATTACTATTATTATTATTACTATTATTATTACTATTATTATTATTATTATTATTATTATTATTACTATTATTATTATTATTACTATTATTATTATTACTATTATTATTATTACTATTATTATTACTATTATTATTATTACTATTATTATTATTACTATTATTATTATTACTATTATTATTATTACTATTATTATTATTACTATTATTATTATTACTATTATTATTATTACTATTATTATTATTACTATTATTATTATTACTATTATTATTATTACTATTATTATTATTACTATTATTATTATTATTAAAAATTCTCTAGTCGTTTATATTGAAAGAAATTCAAATCATATATATATATTACATAAATACTATATATAATATAACATACACTGCCTGCCTCTTGAATAAGGAATCACATTTTCTTAACTTTAATTAAGTATATCTCCTAAACTAAAGTTCAGAAAAAAATAATTTTTTGCGCAACCAAATTTCAAAGTGTTGGCTTTAGTTTCCTGAAGAAATAAAAAATATACATATTTTGCTATACTAAAATTATGCATTTATTTAAAGACATGTATTTCTGTGGTACTTTTTTCGTGTGTCACTAGAATAAGGAATTCTTTTAATATTAATCAGGAAGGCTATGATTTAAATTTCTTTCAATATAAACGACTAGAGAATTTTTAATAATAATATATTAATAATAAAATATTATATATATATATATATATATATATATATATAATATTTATATAATATATATATAAATATTTCTATAAAAAATCTTTTTGTCTACAACTCATTTAGACATGGACCAATTTTTTACATTTCTTGGACCTTTAAAGTAACCTATGACTGATGGTATAAAATATTTATTCAATTCTACCAAGATAGTTAATCCGCCACCTGTTATTTTTTATAATACATAATTTTAAAGCCATAATGGATAAAGTGGTTCCCAAACTAGTGTATCAATTTCCATTAAAAGTATTTTCATAACTACTAAATCCTTTTTCACTTATAAATATTATTAATTTTAACTTATTTCTTTTAGTAATTTCCATAAGTATAACAATTTACTAAATAATTCCTTTTTCACAAAAAAAAAAAAAAATTTTTTTAACTAAAAAAAAAAAAAAAAAAACATAGCGTATCATATTTCATGAACTTTAACATTTAGGATTTAATCAATTTTTATTATGTGTAAAATTTAATACCTAAATGACGAAATTAAATACAAACACAAAATGTTTATAAAAACATTTATACATATGTACATGCATCCATATTTCTCGAAACTCATTTATATATGTATTCTCTTTACATTATATTATTTCTTTCCTTTTTTGCTATTTTTTATATATACTTTGCACGAAAATCAAGCTGAGATATTTATGATTTTATGCATGTGTATGAGAATAAATATGTACCATATAGTAAATATATGAATAATACAAACAAAAAAGTATAATAAAACATAAATATGTGGGGAAAATCCCTAAGATTATACAACAGGGAATTTAATATACACACATAAGTATTAACAGTGTAGGAAAAAAAATGAAAGAAAAAATGAAATTAAGAGCCAAGATTTTATCGTTATTGCTTAAATATATAGAAACTATCATTTTTATTTAAAATATGTTTTTCTAATAATTTGGTGATCCATCACTGGAACTGAAAAGATGTCTTTTTCGTAAATTCGAATATTTTATACAATTATTTTTATTTATGTAATTTTTCTCTTGAAATAAGATATTTATTTAAAATAGTATTGTTTGTCACTGTATTCATGCATACATACAATATTTAATATGTAAATAAACATTGTATTTATTTCATTTGGTTTTAAAAGAAATCTCTACAATAACATCAGTAACTAACTGCAAATAATAATTTTTAACAAATAGAGTAAGAGAAGAATTATTATAACATTCAGGGCAATTAAAAAAAATTGGTAATGTTATATTTAATAAAAAAAAAATTAATGGGTCGAATCCGTATTAACGACCCAGCAAAAACTTGGTAATGGCATGTAGTTACGGATGTAGTTACTTTTCAATGACAACAGCATACCTCTGCATTACAGAGAAGAATTTTAGTAACTACTTATTTATAAACCGGAATTTATTTATTTATGATAAAATTTTTGAAAATGTTACTTTGTACTGATTTTTTAATTCAGTTTTCCAATTCCTATATTATATATATATGTATATATGAAAAGGCAACTTTACGAATACATATACAAATTTATGTATGTATATTCACAATTGCAACTTAAAAACTTTAATAGGTTCGCCAAAAAATATATGTTGTTAAGTTTTTGAAGTCTGTAATTCAAATTTATAAAATTTTCTTTTTACGTTTAAAATAAAAATAAAAGAAAAAAAAATGTTTTTTATATTCTGACATTTAATTAGTTATTTGTAACCTAAAATGTAACTAGTTCCTATTGCTTTCACTAATAATGACTTCTGTGATGCATTAAAATCAATGAGTTATTGAACAGTTTGGAAGTAATTAGTTCTTGTAATGACATCTCAGCAATGATTTTTAAAATGCCTACTGGTAATAATATGATGCAAGTCGTTGCATCTAATATCATCACCGTGTTAAAATAATAGGTTCTTCTACTAATGTATAAGTAGTAAGAGCCATTATATTAGCTTCTTAACTCATTACATGGCAAACAAAGTTTTTGCTGGGGAGTTAAAAATAAGCTTAATTTCTACATTACATTTTACATTTTCTCTGTGCATTTTTAATGGTAAATCGAAATTTTGATGTAAAATAGTAGGTCAAGTTGTTAAACTTAAAACTTTAAAGTAGCCTAGTTTTGGTTATATCTTTTTGTATATACATAATAAGAGAATTTATTAAAAAAAAATGGAATCCATAGTTTTTCTAATTTTTGGAAGTAAAATTTTGGTAAAAAATTTTTTTTGAAGAAACTATAAATATTTTATCTGTAATAAAATCATTTGGAATGATGAAGTGTAAAAAAATAAGATTTTTTTAAATGATTGTCAATTGGGCGACGTTAGCAAACTCTTAAGAACACATCAGGGTTTCCGAAACTGCATTCTGTTTGTAGATTCATGCTTTTATATTTTAGAACATATAGACTAAAATCAAAATGTTGATACAAACTTGGTCAAATTCAGGAGAGTCTGTACTTAGTAGGGTATCCAAATTGTTAGATTTTTTCATTGTTCGAATAAAACGAATAATTCGAATAAGGCATTTTGGTTTATTCGAATAGTTCGAATAATTCAAAATATAAAATAAAAATTTTAAATTTTCAAAAATTTAATTGTAAAAGGGAAAACAAAAAAACTTAAAAGTTAATAATTCTTTGTAAATATACTTTGTGTGTGCCAAACACAAATATAATACAAAAATTTATATAATTAAGGAAATGACTTAAAATAATATTACAAAAACGATTAACATTTAAATGGCTTGATTTAAGCCTTTTTCGCTCTTTAATTTTTATAAAATTAGATTTTGAAAACTTTTTCAATTATTTAGCGGATTTGCGAAATAGTATTTTTTTTTTCAAAATAAAGTGTCAATATAGTTTTTTATTTCATTATAATATGTAAAATATTATATACATATTTATATATACAGATTTATAAAAAATAATTTACATTAAAAAAAGAAAATTATTGGTTTAGTTTCAATATTCGAATTATTCGTTATTCGAAAATTTGCACTTTTAAATTCTTCGAATAATTATTACTTGACAAATTATTCGAATTATTCGAACGAACATTATTCGAATAAATACCCTAGTACTTAGCCCTATTAGGAGATTCGTCTCATTTGCTATTTTAAAATCAACGAAGTAAAGAAACCTTTTTAAATTATATGTTCTTCAGGAAATTTTTGTTTTAGGGAAAAAAAGAGTAAAAAAATTGTAAAAAAAAATCATAATTTTAACAATTTTCAAATTCAAAATCATTTGTTTTTGGATTCGGAAAACATGTCGACTTTAAATTTTCTTTATTCGATAGATAGTTTTGTTTGTCATATATATAAAACACCTAGATCTTGCAAAATTAAGATAGCTTAAAATTCAAATACAATTAACTCGAGAACTATATAAGTTAGGCCTTATTGATAAGAAATAAAAATTTGACAAGAGGTTGAAATTTTTCTACTTTGAGTCACCATAACTCTGGTGTAATTTTTTTTGTAAATGCAACCAGTCAAGTAGAAGTTACAGATTTATTTCGAAAAATTTTCGATTCTTCCCCACTGTGCAATGTAAGGAAGTAGTTAGTGCAGAAAGCAGTGATTTTAACCCAAACGATCGTTATAGAAGTTTTTCAAATCACTTTCTTATTGATAGACATGCATTCTGCAGGAGAAGCTAATACCAGGAGTCTGCCATTAACTTTCTTTGCTCTTGTACGGCTCTATCGAAATTTTCACAGTATCATCCTGTGAACTCCAGGCTATTTTATTTTTCGATAGGAGCAGAGGGAATGGTACCTCTTATACAAATAAAATATTAAACATTGCATAACTTAAAAACTATATCCGAAAAAATCTTACAACAATTTACATACCTTTTAATTGGGATAAAAATGGAAAGTATAGGATCAGGGGTTACAGATTTTACAGGTATACCTTTCTCATTAACCTCCAAACTTAAAATGAAAATAGTACGGATAAGGCCGGAGGAAATGGTACCTCTCTACCAACAAAAGCCTTAAAATTTTGTAGGAATAACTTTCTCATCAACCTCCATGGAACGGGTAGGCAAGGAGAAATGGTACTCCAAATAAAACGAAAATATTAAATATTGAATATCTTAAGAATTTTTACAGCAAAAGTCTTAAAATTTCTCATCAACCTTTGTAATTTACGGTGAAAATGGAGAGCGAAGCGCATCGGCGAAAGTTTGTATTATATAAATTTTGTATTATATAAATTTAACAATTTTTTAATTTTTGTTAAAGAAATTTACATGATTTTAAATAATTTTTAAGCAATTTTTGCCATTTGTTGAGATTTTTTATTTAAAAGTTGCTTAAAACAGTTTATTTAAAACATATTTTTGATCGCCCTGATTCACATTACAATAATAAGTTACATCTTTTTTTTTCCTCTGTACATTTTTTAATGTACACACAAATGTTGAGACAGAAAACTTTAACAACAAAAATTTTATAAAATCGCTTAAAAGTATAGTGGGTGTTCCTCTTAATAGTCATTTATAGGCCACATCATGTAGAGTAATGAACCTTTTTTATTACTATTATTATTATTTTCTTCAGTCTTTCTTTGCTCCTTTTAAAATTTTGCATGCCTTAAGCTTTTCCCGTATTATTTTAAATATAAAGTTATTTAAAGAAGTTTTTAAATATTAAACGAAGGGGACAAGGGGAGGTGGGCAATTAAAGGGCATATAAACTTTTATTAAAGGATCATGACTGAAAAATATTTTTCAATACTACAAGTCATTTCATCTTGGAGTTCATAAGCTCTAAACTTGTACTATTGTTTTGTAGAGCACAACTACTTATAATATAACTATGTTGGACTATGTCTCAATAGAAACCTTCATACCTTTAATCAAAAATTGCCTACATTCAGATTTTATTAAACTAAAACTAGAGATTTAACTTTTGTTTTTCTTTACATCACTAAAATAAGGTGTTTAATTTTTCTATGCTGCTTCTTATACTCTGGTTAAGTGTTTTTGGCAATAGAAATGTATGTATTTGTACCCTCAAAAAATGAGGGGTGGGTTATGGGTGTTTCAAGGACAATATGTAGTCTATTTTATAATATGAAAAATGAAAATAACTGTTGCTATAAAGAATAGAAGCAAGAAAATAAAACAAATCATTTATTTCATCATAACATCAAATTTACACACACATTCAAAGTGTTTGCTTATATTAAACACAAACAAACCCTGCCAACATTTTCTATCCAAATTTGCACTAAAGAGTAACCTCAAGTTGTTTTTAACAGTCGAATAGGATATAATTTTCTTATCCAAGAAGAGTCACCGTGCTGGAAGAAGTGTGTAGCAGTTCTAATACTCTTTTAATGACACTATTAAGTGCTTTTTTTATGTGACAAATTGGAGTCATTTTGAGGAGCAGAAAAAGTCACTATTTCTGTCGAAATTCTAACTTAATACTCTCAACATTACTATCCAAACTTTAACTAAATAGTATCCATATTTATTTTAAAATAGTAAAAGAAAAAGAAGTTATTTTCCTATCGAAGAGGACTCATCTTTCGGGCAAAACTGTATCGCAGTTTGGATACTTTTTTAATGACACTATTGACTGCTTTTTTTGTACGACGAATAAAGTCATTTAGGGTTAGGGTTAGGGTTAGGGTTAGGGAAAATTAAAACAACTTACCTTAGTAAAAAAAATTATAGATATATTTTGATAAATTGTAACAGAATATTTTTGATTTCGAACTGCCTAACAACTTTAAAAATTTAGTTGAAAGGTTTGATGAACATGCGTATATGGGTTCACTTTCACTAAAAAAATATACATATTTTTATGAGCGAAACGCAATTTATTTCGAAATTTTATATTATTAAAACAGGAAATAAATCCAAATTTATTTGTTGTCTTCAAAATGAATTTTCGCTTCGTTTTACTGAATAATATTTATTTTTTAATTAATTTAATTTAAAATTTCAAAATTTTTTTTCACAATTTTGTTTTCATTTTGTCTTCATTTTGTCTTCATTATAAACAACATTCACTTTATATATACATATATATATATATATATATATATATATGAAAACAAAATTGTGAAAAAAAATTTTGAAATTTTAAATTAAATTAATTATATATATATATATATATATATATATATATATATATATATATATATATATATATTATTATTATTTTTATCTCACTTTATCACTCTTTTTTAATTTTTTCTTAAAATTTTTAAAAAATCGATTGCTTGCCTTTGAAAGCAAGACACCAACTAAGTACCATTGCCTTCCTTACATTTTTTGTTTTTAATTTAAAAACAGCGTAATGGTTTTTTACTTTCAGAAGCTCGAAAATCGAAATTAATGTTATTTGTTTTTGTAAAATTTTATCGGGAAAATAACATCTTGAGAACACTAATGGGAGACAGTTTTTGGTAACTTTATATTTATCCAAAAACTAACCTTTAAGTGACTTTTTCGACATTTTAGTTAGTAAGAAATGTAAAATAAGTAGATCAAAAATCGAAATTAATGTTATTTGTTTTTGTAAAATTGTTTACTAACAGTAAAATAACATCTTGAGAATACTAGAAAGTGTCATTTTTCTGATAGTAGATAAAACTATCACCTAATTGCTGGCAGGGAAATAGTTTGTTTTATTTTTCATACATACAGAGAACTTTTAGTACTTTTTCTTCTAATTTTTTTCTATTGTAATTTTAATGGTGTTTTTCTTAACATGTGTTGTTGTTGTTGTTGTTGCTACTGCTTTTATATGTGGTGTTGATGTTAATGATTATCATCATCCTTATTATCGGCACAAATGGTTATAGATAGTAATGGTGGCGGGGTGTTGCCAAAGGATTATGTTCTCCCCTCCTTATACCACAACAACAGCACCAGAAGAAACAACAATCTTAAAGTATCTTTAAAATCAAACACACACACTTGCAAGCTGTAGCAAAAAGACGAGGAGCAATTAACAGGGCTGTTAAATATAATTTTGTTAAATTGTACTAAAAGTTAAAGGGAGACATTATGAAAATAAAAATAAAGAAGAAAACTAAGAAGTTGTTACAAATTACGAGCAAATGAGAAAAGTTTCTATGCCAAAAATTAAGGTCTCAAAGGAGTCTAACAAATTATGTTGCTTGGAAAATGAAAATATATTTAGAATTATTTTGGAAAATAAATAATTTGTTGGTCTCACAATAGGGATTTAGAAAGTTCATACGAGGATTATTACTTACATTTTGTAGAATTGAAAAGAATGAAAAAATAACAATAAAAATGGGAATAATGCTAAGATTTTGAGAATTTTTAAATTAAATAACTATAAAAAAATAGCAAATTATGACAAAGAACTTTGGGTCATAAGTCTAATTAGCTTTTCTTTTTAAACTATTAAAAAGAACGCAGGACAATAATAAATATATGAATACAGAATATTACGTTAATACTAGCATTTATATGAATTTATGCACTTTAGGGTGATTCCCGAAAGTGGGCTTATATGGGAGCTATGGAGCGATCTTCATAAAATTTGTCACTATGATTTCTACTTATATAAAATTTATTTGTGTCGAATATAAACCTGATACTAACATTTGTATGTGATTTATACACGTTAAAGTGATTTTCGGAAGAGGTTTTTATATGGGAGCTATGGTCAATTATAGACCGATCTTCATGAAATTTGGCACAAAGATTGAAACTTATACAATACTTCCTTACACCGAATTTCATTAAAATATTGCTATATTTAATGCATTTATGATCGTTAAACCCCTATTCCGGGAGGACATTTGTTTGGGGGCTAGGTGAAATAATGGACCGATCATCACCAATTTCAATAGGCGTCCTTGTGTCATGAAAGTCCTATGTGCCAAATTTCATTGAATTATCTTCAAAATTGCGACTTGTACTTTGTGCACAAGGTTTATATGGACAGCCAGCCAGCCAGCCAGACGGACGGACATCATAGACCGATTCAAAAAGTGATTCTGAGTCGATTGGTACACTTTAAATTGGATGTTGGATGGTTTTTTCTGTGCGTTACAAACATCAGCACAAACGCATAATACCCCAAGCACCTATGGTGGTGTGGGGTATAATTATATATTTCTTTGAAGCTATGTTGGAAAATTAAAAATATTGTTCAACAAGGCAGGGCAGAGCAGAACATTTTTATTATATTTTTAGTCCTTGGAATACTGGCTACAACATTTCTTCTACAACCTATGACATATACAACTTATACACTTTGAAACTTCAAATTTATATAATTTTTTAGATAAAAAAAAAATTATAAATTTTAAAATGAGCATTTGTCATTGTCTAATTAATAAACGGGCATTAAAAATATATGATACTATATTTTATGATATATACAAGGGAAAATGGACTAGAACTGTTACCATATATATGTATATTTTCTGTACTTAAAGTTGATGTTATATTACCGTAGTTTTTTTTTCTTTTTTTTTAATATATTTTTTTTTTTTTTAAACTAACTTTGTAGGCGCTTAACTAATTCAACAAAAGGCATACCAAGAAAATAAGTTTGGGGCAAAGGTCAGCATATTGTTAGCTATGTTTTTTATGACACTTTGATATGATTATTGAGTTTATTCAGAATGAAACAGGAGAACCATCGGACATCTACCGCATGCAAAACAATTTTTTTTTTTTTTTTTATTGAGGAGCTTTTATCATTCTGGACTTTAGATTTTTTCTTAGCATTTGTTATTTAAAACTGGTTTCACTGTGATGGATTAGAGTTCAAGTTTAGCTTTAACTTAGCTCATATTGGATTTTGAAAAAAGTACACAACAAGTTATTATGCGTCCGAACATATTTCGAATAGCTCTTAGGAGAGCTTTTCCACTTTTTGGAAAAGAAATTATGCTTGGAATGCATTCTTTCAACTGTGTTAAATTATACTTAGACGCACTACTTATCATGAATAATCTTCATTAGAAATTCATGCAATTAATAAAATTTCAGATAAGATTGAACTTCTTTTCTACCACTGTACTCAATATTTATTCTTTATTATATGGAGTATAAATTCCGACAGCGAATCATCTTAACAATTCTGGGAGTCAACTTTGACAGCCTGTTTACCTCCTCAGCACATGTTACTGAAATCACGCACAAATTGCAAAATAGAAATAAAGTCACCAAAGCTATAGCCGTTAGTGCTTGGGGTATAGAACCTTGTTAGCAGGATATAAAACGATTAGCCAGTCATTAGTCAACTTTGCTGCTCGAGTGTGGTCTTCTTCGTTGAGTGATACCCAGCGGAGAAATATAAAAAGATGTAAAAATTGAGCCTTAGTAACAAGTTGGCATTAAATCAATTCCCCACACCACCCACATGAGAACACGAATGTATTGCCGGTCAAGAAACATAACGTTATGTTAACTAAGCTGCTTCTTCTGGGATGTCATTCAAATATATGTTCTGGATCCCTTTTAGCATAAATCGTATGTGACAGCTTTAAACAACATTCATAGAGACGCCATAGAGTAGTTCTGACTCATGTGAGATAGGCTTAATGCTTACTTTATCCGGAGGTGCTTTTAGTTCTTTATAGGAAAATAATTTTATAGAAATAAAATAGCAGGAGACAACTAAAAGAAATCACTATCTATCATTTAAAAAATAAAGTGCAAGCTCGATTTTCGCGACTAATTAAAAACAAGACCTGTAGCGAAAACTGAGTTTTCCCGATAACAGAACCCAAAATTTTATTGAAAAATTGTATGTAATTTTTAAAATTAGAATTGCTTTTATTGATATATTTACATTTTTAACATTTTTAAGGTAATTTGAGATTTTGAGTTGCTTTTTTGGCAAATAATTTTTTAAAAAAACAGCTGAATCACGTAGTTCACATAGTGCTGTTGTCGGCTTATCATTTTCCAAAGCCCATTGTATGCATATGTTTATCGATGTTATACAATCGTACACTTTAATTTTGTTTTCTTCATGACCACTATCGTATAAATCCCCCGATTCCGTAGCTGATAATTCCCTTTGCTCCTCATTACTTTCCTCATGAAATTCTACTTGAATCCAGTTGTTTATGTCAGCATTCGTGAAAATATGTTTCGTATTAATTTGAACTACAAGTGTACCAATAGTTGAAAGATCTTCGTTTTCTTCCTGAATTATATTTTGAAAAATATTTAAGGGAATGTTATCTTCTTTATTATGTTGAACTTTACCCATAATAAGGGATGTATTTACACAACAAATGATATCAATAAACTGACAAAATTGAAGTTGAAAATCATCCAAAAAGGTTAATATACCAAAACACGGGGATTTCCCTTTTTTGGTTATAGACATTGTAATCAAATTTTAAAAAAAAAACAGATAAAAGTCGCGAAAATAGTACCAGTTTTTCGTAAACTGTCGCGATAACCAGGCCGTTGCGCTAATAAATAATCGCGAATACCGAGCTTGCACTATATTACCTAGAGATTGGCTAAAAAATATTTTTTTTTTTTATTTAAAAATACGAATAGACTGGATATCCCTACATATTTATGTTTTGGTACCCAACAAATTTATCAAATGTTTTGTAACTTAAATATACATATAAAAATGATGTAACAAATAAATATATTTTTATTTATTACAACGTTTGGGAGTTAAAAATTCTATAGACAATCGGATCCATGGCGGACAAAACTTCTTCTTTAGAATTGAAGTATTTAGTGTTAAAGTTCTATGTAAATTCTAAAAATATTTAGTCACTATTTATTTTAAGAAGCTCGAATTATAAATGCATGATAAATATTTTAATGGGAAAATAAAATTACAAGAAAGGGATGCAAGCGTGTGGTTGACTCTTTACTAGTAAAACACACACTCACAAATCCGATCATTATAACTTTTTCTGCAAATTTTTGTTTTGAAAGTTAATTCAAAATTTAAAGAAATTAAAAATAGTTTGTGTGCAAATAGAAAGGAAATGGGACAACAACAAAAAAGTATAGAAAAAGTTTGAAAATAAACAAAAAAAAATCCTTAAAATACATTTACATAAAAAGTCAGATTTAATATAGTAATAAATCTTTTTAAAAGCTGACATATCAATTGCAAAAGAAAAACAACAAACAAATAGACAAAGAGACAGAAAAAAACTTTCACAAAATAAAGCAACAAATATTATTAAACTACAAAACTGAATGCCAAAAAGGAATAAAACTTGTAGTAGAGTAGAGGAATTCATTTTTATCTATTATTTAAAATTATTGTTACCAAGCGCTATAACACATAGAAAGTATTTATGCCTACACAATCAAGCCAAACATGCATACATTTTTATTTTGAGGCTTATTCTTTCTTATGTAAGCCAGGTTTTAACTACAAATTATTGCAACAATGCCTTTTGGTCTATTACTCTATCTGTTAATATTTCTTTTTTGTTGTTGTTGGTTTCACGCCAACTATTTTATTTTTATTTGTGTATTGCTATTTTTAAAGACAGGTTAAGGCTAAAAATACATTTTTAAGCCTGTTACCAATTTGCTATTTTTAGAATTTAAGACACAAAATGCATGCCGTTCCTTTTTATTTGGTTTTTCTTCTTCTAAGCTTTTTTGTAATACGAGGGTTGCCTTTTATGTTTTGCGAATAACATATAAAACGATAATATTTATTTTTTAAGATGGCTGTATTGTTTTCTAGAGTAGTATTATTGACAGTTAATACCTTTACCGATACGTTTGAATCAAATATTAAGGCAGGATTATCGTAGCAGAAAATGATCCGGTTTCGCCAGTTAATTTGTACTTCTTGGAAGACTTTTGGATAAGAAACGATTGCGTACAATTCAGAACTAACAGTACTTTGATGCTTCCAGTGTACACTAGCAAAGTGTCCGTATCTCCAATGAAATACACAACTGTTTTATTTCAAATGCTTCCGCCAGGTGCAACTTTTGTGGGATTGGACAAACTTTGAAGGAGTAATACTTTTTACTATTCTTTTGTTTCGGTCTCATAAGCATAGATTCAGACGGATGACGTTACAATCTTACAAACACGATTTCAATAACGTAGACAGAACTTTTTCATGGTTTCGTTGAAAAATTCAACGCGAGTAGTTTTTTAAGGATTGTTAAATTATATGCGGTTAAACAAGAAAAACTGCTCCGCAGGTTCAAATATTTATGAAATATTTATGACGTGTTAGTGGAATTAATGGTCAGGAATTTGTCTAGATTACGATATGCCATATGTCGTTATTTCTTAATCAGTGCACGCAAAGCATCAGTGTTTTTTTTTTAAGCAAAAGAACCGTTTGTAGAAAGTCTTCACAAAATTCGTTATGGAAACAAGTACGTTCACAATTACTGAATTCCGCATACCAACGATATAAGGCGGTCACATATGGATCTTCATTTCAAAAAGTTAATTACAGTTAAACTATAAAGTTAACCAATTAATTCACATCGTAAGTTATAATCGCATGAACATTTTTTATTTCAAATTTCAATTTTTGACAAAGTCCATTTTTTAATTAACTTTAGTAAAACAGAAATAGCCTTCGATTAAAAAATTTTCTAAGAACATAAGAACTCTAAAATTTCATATTTTATGATTTTCAGATTTAACGTAATTTGTTGTTTCGCAAAATATAAAAGGCACCCCTCGTATTATTACTTTAAGCTGGTTTTCCTTATAAATTTTCTTCTCCTTTCGGCTTAGATTGTTTGTAAGAGATTGCAATATCTTTTATAAACTTAGACAGAAATTGTGTTAAGTCTAACAAAAAAATAAAAGTAAAAAAAAATAAATAAAAATAAAAAACAACATACAATAGATACAGTCAGAGCAAAGCTTTAAATGATTTCAAATTTATAACGTATTTCTTGTTTCTTTTTCTCATTTCTTAGGTCTAATCCTTAAATGATTTTGTAATAGAAATAAAAAGAGATAATTAAAAAAAAAATAAATAAATAAAATGCTAAGAGTAAAATACAGCATACGAACATGACATTTATGCATCATTTATGAGTAAAATATAGGAAATATACAGAGTACGAAATAATAAAAATATAAAAAATAATACTTTTTTAGCTTTTTAAGCTAAAAATTTTCTATAGAAAATCTCTAGCTTTTTGGGCTCAAACATTTTCTGTAGAAAATCTCTCGCTTTTTGGGCTCAAACAATTTCTATAGAAAATCTCTAGCTTTTTAAGCTCAGACATTTTCTATAGAAAATCTCTAGCCTTTTAGGCTCAAACATTTTCTATAGAAAATCTATAGCTTTTAGCTAAAAGTTTTATTTAAATTATTTAAACGGCGTTTAAGTTTTTCAACTAAATAATATTTTACGTCACCATTTTAAAAATCATATTTATTGCTTAAAGCCCAAACCTATTCTATAATAGAGCATATTTATGTGAGAGCAGCATTATAGCAATGCAATTTTTCCTGTCTATGTGTTAGTATATGAGCATTATACCCGGGGGACTAGTGTAAGTCAAGTGTTGCGCCCATTTTCACGGATTAACAAAAATGAATAAAAAAAAAACTCTACGACAAACTTCAAAAACTTGCAAACATAACCCGTTTTGGCTAAAATAAAAAAAAAAAAAAGAACGAGAATCATAGACAAAAAATATATATTATCATCAAAAGAACAGAATAGAGTGGTATAGAGTAGAACATAATTTAAACGAAAACAGACAATACAACACTATAGAATGTGTGGATGATACATGCGTTGGTTGGGTTGATTGGTTGGATGCTAGGAATTGTAGCAATAATAATAAAAATGGGAACTTTAATGAAACAGCAGCAAAAACAACATTTAACAGTAGATTCAGCACCAACTACTACAAAAAGACAACACTGACTAATAATAATGATGATGGTGGCTGACTGGAGAAAGGCTGTATTGTCTGACTGTATGTAGCTCAGTCGTAAATAGTTAAAATTAAGAAACGTAGACGTAATTTTTAATTTACACCATTTCTAAAATTTTATATTTACGATTTCATAGGATTCAAAGGATTCTTCCATAATCGGCATAAAAACAAAACAAATCGAATTCTATTAGACTTGTAATAAGAACTCTGATTCCACACTAAACATAAGTTAGGAGCGTCATAATCTATACCGGACCAAAAAGCAATAAGTTTATTGCCGGCTTTCGCTGTGCCAGAACATGTTTTATATGCGCAGCAGATTATACTAATTGTCTGCGAAGTTCTAGTGAGATTCCAACTGTGTAATGTTGAATTTTGGATGTCTCCTCCGATGACAATCCCAGTAGGAACTATTCACTGAGCATTACATTATGTTCCTTAACCTCAAGTATCTTCGTTTCCTTTTGAAGATTGCAAAGTGATATGTTATGTAAGTATCCTTTTACGGTTCTAAAGGCTGTATTTTGATAGCTTTAAATATTACTCCACTTGTTATTTATTATTTTTTTATGTAGCTAATAATGCTTCTTTGGAATAAAATAACAGCTATTAATTTTTGAAATTTTGACAGTTTGGAACTCTAAAGTTTTTTCGATATTATAGAAGAGTTGAGGAAAAAAAACGTCAGAAGGGAGAATAAATCGTCAGTTATTTTGGAAGAAAATTAATTTCGGGAATTTTGATACACGACAAATTCTTAAACATTACGAAGTTTATTCGCTTTTCTCGAAAAGTCTGGGAAAAAAAAGTGGGAAGAAATGCCTAGGACTTTGTATTTGTTGTTCGGCAAATATCTCAGTATTGGATAAAAATTCAGAAAAGCTTCAACGACCGAACTTGTTCAAAGTAATTGAACATTATATGATCAACTACTTTCAATTTAATGCTGCCCCTTGATGGGATGAGGAGATATCTAAGTTTAGCAAAATTCTGTTAGATATGAATAGGATATAGTTGAGAACAATCACAAATTTCTTCACGGGCCACAATACTCTCGGTAAGCATATGATGAAAATAGGTATAATTAATGATAATACTTGTGGATGGTGCAAGGAGGCTACAACAACTGATATTTTTCAGATATTTCTTTCAGAATTAAAAGATTTAGGGGCCAAAACCTTTGGTAAGAGCATCAAGCTGGGAGGCATAGAAATGGAATGGCAGATATATTCCTTAAGAGGAAAAGAGGATATAAAAACAATACCTGCCTACCTAAAGCTGCTCCTTCTATCAGTTACTGCAGAACGTTGTTCATATAGAAATTTCGGACACACTCTCCTCTGCCTTAGAGGAAACTAAAAATGTATCTTAAACGAGTATATCTGAACAGATGAGTATCGATAAAACGCGATACTCTTCAAAAACGTGGAATAGTTGTTAGTATTTTTGTTAATAATTGCCGTATATTTTCTTAAACAATACTGATAAAATACTTAAGCATTTAGTCACTTGTCTCTCATACAGGTGTGTCACAGAAAACGAATTCGTACTTTTATTAATTTCATTTTAAAATTAGCAATAAGTGGACAAAACCCCTTTCTTAACTGAACACAATTTTTAATTTTAATTTAAAATACATATTTTATTTTTCACTTCTTCTTTTTCTAATGTAGAAATGTCACGTAAAATTCATGTAAATTTTTTTTTTGTCATGTAAATTTTTTTTTCGAATTTGAGGAAACGTATTAGAACTGAAGAAGCAAAACGAAAACTTAAGAAATTCGACTATACGAACAGAACAAAAGAGCCGAGGTAGTGTCTCATAGTGCTTGTTTTAACAAGAATAGCTGTCCTCAGGCTCAAAGTAGTTTCACGCTATTGAAAATTTTCCGTTAGTCTCTACAATGCATTTTAATGAAAAATTTAAAGATTATCCACCTTCATATAGCCAATCACATGATTTCATACACTACAATTACCCCAGAATAACACCAGGCGAAATTGTTTCGTGGTTAACACGGTTACAGTGACTGGTGTGCGATACCAAACCATTAACAGGTTTTAATTGCCGCATTTTCGCAAATCGGATTATGTAGTTCTAAAACGAGAATGAACAATATCGCAAGATTTAACTCCTCCAGACTTCATTCCTTGGGGACAATATCTGACAAAGTTGGGATAACTTAGCGTTAGAAATGTTAACCAAATAAATTCAAAATGCAGCAAAAAAATCCTGCTCGCGGATGAAAAAACTACTGACCTTGAATAAAAATGCTATAAAAAGACACAAACTTTGTAGTTTTTAAAGGCAAAAATATTAGAAAACTTTCCTTGCCATAACAATTTAAAATGCGGTTAAGTACTTGCCACCCGTTGAACGATCGCGAAAACTTTTCACCAGATCTAGAAGTTTTCAAAACCAAGAGTTCGAGAACCGATCCCCCATAATTTTCGCCAAATTAATGGAAGTATCGTTATCAACTTGACGGATATAATTTTGAAAAATACTTTAAATTAACTTAAAAATTTAGAAATATATTTTAACAGTAAAATTCGATTAGATCGTTTCAGAGTTTTCGAAGTCAAAAATCAAGAATAAATAAGTTGTGGACTCTAAAAAATTCCAAAGAGCATATTTCGAGAAATTATTGGCCTACGAACAGGTTAACATGTATTAAAACGAACTTAAATGGTTAACAATGATGGAAAAAACCTTAAGTTTAAGGTTCGTATAAATATTAAAAAAAAAAAAAAACTGAAAAAGTGATCAAAATCTGGTATTTGCATAAACGATCTAAAAAGTCCTAAATCGCATGCCAAACGGTATTAACATTTGTATATTTTCAAGCTTCCAACAGATATTTTCCAAAAATGTAGTTTATTATTCAAATATTTGGATTTAGCTTAGAGCAAGACATTTCATCCTTCATTTATGTATTTTAAATACACATGTGCTGTAAAATTTAGGGAAATGGTGTAAATAGTAACAATTTTAGTGCAGTGAATAAAATAATGCTGGTTAAAATGAGAAAATAACACAAAGATAAAAAAGAGGATTTACAGCATGAGTTTTAACTTGAACAAATTTAAAACGAGAAAGACATAGTCTATATGATACCCTAAACCACTGTGTACGAGCATAAAAATTCGAGAAGGAGCCTATATTACACCTGTGGCCAATTTTACTAAATGTAAAATAAAATATACAAATACAGAATAATGCGTTGATACTAAAATATTAATGATTTTATGCACTTTAGGGCGATTCCTGGAAGTGGATTTATAAGGAAGCTATGGTAAATTGTGGACCTATCTTCATAAAATTGTTACTTGTACAGAATTTCTTTGCTCAGAATTTAATTAAAATATTCTTATTTTTAAGGCATTTTTGAGTGTTTAAACTCTATTCCAGGGGGACATTTGTACGGGAGCTAGGTGAAATAATGGACCGATCACAATCAATTTCAATGTATATTAAAATCCCCACGTACCTAATTTCATTTAATTATCTTCAAATTTGCGATCCGTACTTTGTGCACAAGGTTTACATGTACAGCCCGGCCAGTCATACGGACGGAAGAATATCTTTAGATCGATTTAAAAAGTGATTCTGAGTCGATTGTTATACTGGATAACTTTTTCTATGCGTTACAAACATCATCACAAACGCATAATACTCCAACCACCTATGGTGGTGTAGGGTAAAAAAAAAAAACGTTGGGTGCTCTACGCTAAACGCGAATATGTTTGGTATAGAATTTTCTTTGCCAACTACAAGATTGAGATGAGGTGTTAGTAAGACAACTAAAGCATCTCTGCTTTAGTAGCAACAGAAAAAACTTGCTGTCAAGTTTAAAAAGGCTACAAGAAATAAAAAAAAGAAATCTATGATTATTTTAATTTTAACAATTCTTTTTTTTCCAATAATCCCAACAAAGAAAAAAAGAGAGGAGAGCTTTAGACAAAAAATAATATTTTATGTAATAAAACTTAAACCCAGAAAACTTATATATGGAGTGTTGCAGTAACTACAGCAACGATAACGACATGCTTCATTGCTGACTTTTTTCTTTTTTTTTTTTTTTTTTTTTTTGCTACAATAGTCAGACGGCCAGCAACAGCACCCAGAATCAGCAACATTCAAAATTAAACTCGTATGGATACAAAAACCATAGCACCACATTCAGGCAACTGCAACCAACAACAGCAGCACTAAAAACAAAAATATTACGACAAGTGGTAATTCCAGCTATTCTGGTTTAATTCCTTCTATATATACATTTTTTTCCATTTTGGTGTGACCATAATTTATTTCCTTATTTTTTTTTTTTATTTTGTAAAACTTACCAAAAAAAAAAAAAATGTATAAGCAACTTTAACATTTTTTTTTATTAATTTTATATACATATAAGTAATTTTTGTAGCTTTTATTT
Organism: Protocalliphora azurea; assembly: GCA_932274085.1. NCBI lineage: Eukaryota > Metazoa > Arthropoda > Insecta > Diptera > Calliphoridae > Protocalliphora > Protocalliphora azurea. The sequence continues at coordinate 121,920,627 of OW026520.1, read as the reverse complement.
TATATTTAACCATAGCTCTTATGAAACATACCCTTACTCGATTTAAAATCCCTAAAAATGTTATTGAAAACTAAACATGTAATAATAATTTCATTTTTTAAACATTTTATAAGGGTTATATTAAAGTAACACTATATGTATATGAGGACTGTAAACATGTTTCTTAATTTTAATGCAAGGTATCTTAAAGATTTTAAATTATGAGAATTTTATATGTATTTAAAGGGTATTAAATTAAAAGGATATGGTTATTGCTACTAATCAGGGGTAATATATAATTTATTTGATATTTTTGCAAACTAAACTGAAAATAAGAATAAAGTTTTGAACAAATTTTCTTACATGTAGTTTTGTTGCTGTTTTTTTTTTTATACTTATTTTCTAAAAAAGTGCATTGTGAACCCATTAGGGGACTCACCTCACTCTATTGTTACTGACGGTAGCCGGAATGACACTTTTAGATTTCGAAACCATTTTTTAGAACTTTTCGAAATGAAAAACAATACAAAATATAAAAAGCCATCTTAGTTCCAAAAAGGCCAAAAACCCTAAATGGTGCTTTCAAAGCTAAAAGTTCTTGCTAAGATGGAATTCGCTTAATTTTCAGAATAAGAACCAATTAAAAGATACTGAAAATCAATGGAAAACTACGAAACAAATTAATGCACATTGGACCAGTATCAAAAGTCTTTTAAGGAAATTATTATTGACCAATTATCGGAGATAAGCGGGACCATAATAGATTAACTCGATATTGATGTAGAATTATGTAATCGAAACAAGAGTTTTACCGTTTACCTAGCGTTGTCACTATTTCTCAAAGCATGTGGCATCCAATTAAATGTCTATAATTATTCTATTTAAATTAAATTTTTTTTTAAAATTCAGCAAATACCATGATGTCGAACAAAAAATGAGTCGAAAATTGTGTATTGAAATAATTTGAAAATAATTTTAAAACTCAGTATTTTCATACAATTTCGAATAAAACATAATACAAAATTTCGTAATACTTACTTAATTTTAAATGTATTTCTTGATTACAATATCTTCTAGAGACATGTCAGATTTAACAGCGGATCGAATTATTGAAATCCGGTAGGGTAGTTTGTCCGAATGCAAATGGTAAAGAAAAATGTACAAAATAAAATTTTGATTTATTTTTTAACTTCTTTTTGAACTTACTAGAAAATGATGATTTAATTTTGACAAAAGTATTACATTTCAGGGTAATAAAAAATCTTAAAAGAACCTAAAGAATGAGATGAAATTTGATTTCGGAAAACAAAAAGTCACAAGAATGAATTCCAAGCCCAAAAAGTAGAAAAGCTCCTAAGAGTAGGGTTTGAGGTTTCTCGCAATATTTCTTTTCCCGGGAAACGGGAACGAAAAAATCAATTTCCCGGGAATTACCAGGAATTTTTTTAAACTTTAAGTATAAGAAAAGAGGTCATGATTTCTTATAAAGAAAATAATTTTTTTAATCAAATAAAACAAAACGAAACATTATAAATCATATTGAATTAAGGAAAAGTGAAATAATTATTATTATGACGCCATTTCTAAGATTAAAAACTTGTTAAATATTTTATACAAATAAAATTAATTCCTTTCGTAATTTAAATTAAAAACTGTGTCTCAGATTTTTACGTTATTATGTTTTTAATGCTAAAACCTTTTAAAAATATACAGCAATCATTGGATAAAATTCATTATAAATAGCATGAAGTTTATTTCCACTTTATTTCCCCAATTTACACTATTTTTTTTTTTACTAATTCTTACTAAATCAAACATAGAGCTGGAAAATACTAAAAATTGGTTCGCAAGAATGTTTTTCGGATAAATCATAGTGTTCAGAAATCTAATGAAAATAATCTCAACATGAGATTAGTTTTTATAAGAATTTTGATATTATAAAATTTACATCTAACATTTACATATTCATTGCCTGGATAAGAGATGCTGTTTCGAAAGAAAATATTGTGTTAGAATGAAAAATCTCTCAATCAAGTAATTCTTTATAATAGTGAGTATTTTTAAAATTCAAATTACTTAATATTAATTTTAAAAAATCTATAATAAAACTAAAGTATCTAAAATTTGAACATGACAAAAATAAAGTTGATTTAAAATTTCATGTAAAAGAATTTGTAACTTACTTACACTTTACTTACGTTAAACCATAGATAAACAAATACATAAATATCCGATAGAATAACTCAATAGTCAAAAATCTAATTCATGCAACATTAACGTTCCTCTCAGATAACGTTCTAGTTGTATTATATGATTTAAACTCTTTCAAGTGCCATGTTTAGAGATATAAGGTGTTAAAAATAGCAAAATGTTTGCTATAGAATTTTAAAACTACGAGAATATTTTATTTCTCGTTTTCCCGGGAAAATTAAAAAAAATCACGGAAATTCCCTAGAGTATTTTGACGAGAAATGCTAGGTTTTCACGCCCGGGAATTCCCGGACCCCAAACCCTAAATATGAGCCATATTAAAGCAATGCTACAGGTAGTTGATTATTCTGTTCATCTTTTATTTATTTGAACGCATACCTTACATCGTGATACGAGTATTTCTTTTAAATAAACAAATTCAATCTAAAACCTCATTAAGTACGTAGTTATTCAATTAGATTTACAAAATTAGAAACGATCCGAATTATAGAGTATGTCTCGATTTTACAAATAAATTCCATTTTTATTACTAAATAATTCGGATTAGTAGAGTCCGTATTATCGAGTTTATACTGTATATTTATAAAGCAGAAGTGGCCAGAACAGCCGAATATAGCGCTCTATCTAGTTTTATCATTAGCACGTTAAGCTTGTCCATCTCCCAAACTGTAATCAAATAATTTTCATTTTATAAATTAATATAAAATTTATAATTTTCTTATTAAATAAATTTTTGTAAGGAAATTTTGACGGTTTAAAATTTAGCCAATTTTAATGAGCTTAATTTTATTTCAAGGACAAATCGTGGATTTATCCCTCTAATGGTCACACTACCATAGGTGATTGGGGTATTATGTGTTTGTGCAGAAGTTATAACGACCCCCACCTTAAAGTATACCGTTCGACTCAGAATCTCTTTCTGAGTTGATTTAACGATGCCCGTCCGTCTGTCCGGTTGGTCGGCTGGCTCTCCATGTAAAGCTTGGGCGCAAAGTCCAGGTCACAATTTTGAAGATAATTTGATGAAATTTGGTACATATGATTTTTTTTACAGACGAACGAAACTTATTGAATTTATTTATGATGGGCCCATTATTTCACTTAGCCCCCTTACAAATGTCCTCCCAGAATAGAGTTTTAACACTCATAAATTACCTAAAAATAGGAATATTTTAATGAAATTTGGCACAAATAAGTTTTATGTAAGTATAAATCCGCTTGCCAAATTTCATGAAGATCGGTTCATAATTGACTATATCTCTCATATGAACTCCTCTTCCGAAAATCACTTTTATGTGCATAAATTCCACAGAAATGTTAGTATTATGTTAATATTTAATACAAATATAGTTTATATATGTAGAAACTACAGTGACAAATTTTGCGTGGATCGGCTCATAATTGACCAAAGCTGCCATATAAGGCCTTCTTTCGGGAATTACACTAAATGCTTAGATGCCATATAAATGATAGTATGTATGTTTTACATACATTACACACTTAATACATGTATCGGTGCACAATTAGACACATATCCCATATAAGGCCCCTCCCCAAATTTCGATGCACATAAACAGTGAGTGGTATAGGGATATCATATGGTCGGGCTTGATCAACTGTATTTTCTGACTCATTTTTTATCCTTTTATGGAAAAACAAAAATATAATGTACATTTTAACTTCTTTTCATATATAATCATTAGGTCTACAAGTTGACACAATATGATGAATATCTTAATACCTTAAATCTTAAAAAAAATCACACTAACTTTAATTTTAAATGTATTAAAATCTGTAAATTGATTTCGTTAAATTTTCTTTGACCGTTAGAGGGTTAATATTGTAACCATATTTTATTTATTCATGTTTTTCATAATTTTATTTCTTTTACGATCATTGACAAAAGTTTTGAATTCGACGATATTAAATATAAAATTAAATTTTTAAAATTAAGAATGCCTTATTTAATGTGACAAAATATAAAATGAATGCTGAGCTAATTAATCGACGATAATTTAAATTAATACATTAAATGATTTTTAACCAAAATTTTGTTCTGTTAAAAATTGATAATATGATTCTAATAGATTTTTTATTTAGTAGAGATTAAAATTAAATTTCTACAATATTAATATTGAGGGTAGTGTAAAATTCAACTTGTTAGTTTTACCAAATGAATTTAATATTTAAAATACAGACAAATCATTTTTATATTTGTTAAATTCTAAATTAAAATTTTGGCCGAAATAAAAATTTTAATAAAAACTATTTATTTTTATATACAGATTTTTTTTATCTCCTTTAGTTTTTAATGAGAATTTAAATTTTTAAATTACATTATTAAAATTACTTGTGGTATAAAAAAGTTTTTAATTTACAATTTTGAATTAAAAGTATATTTTATTTTTCCTAATTTTAGGTTAAAAAGAATTTTAAGTTTTTTTTTAATTTTTAATTTTTAACAACAAATTTCTTACATTTTTTCCAGAGGATACATTTAATAAAATTCCGTTAAATGGTAGAAGAAATGTTCAATATTGTAGATCATGTTATTAGATGACGATCATCTTCAATCAGCGTTTAAATTTAACACCACGTTTTAACAAATTAAACCATAAATTTAATTCAATCATCGCAAAAAATCCAAGCAAAGTTTTTAACATTATCATTATTACACTTTAGTTTTAAAGAATTAATTCCAGTATTATGATGCTTTGTCTGAGACAAGAAATTTCAATTAATCAAAAACAAATTAAATTGAACACAGACATAGAAAAAAAAATGCCAGACGTTGACTGGTATCTATAACAAAGTTTTATAATATATTTTAGCACAATTTTAACTTTTATTAAGCACTTTTTAATTTTAAAGTTTTCATATAAAATTAACGGTTTTTATTTTTTTTCTCTTTTTTTCATTGAATATTTTAGTTAAATAAAATTTGTTTAAAATTTTGTAGACTTCTTTTTAGAAGCTGAGTGTTTTATGTTGTTTGATTACAGTCTCCTAAAAATAAATTAAAACTTTAATATTCCTTTTGCAACGTAAGCAACTGAAAAGCTGAAATTAAACTGCAAAACCGCCACATTAACGAGCGGCAAATAACCGAATCAGACGACCAGACCGATACAACATTTTTAGTGAGTGGAAGAAGTAGTAGATAGTAAGTACAACAATAAAAAAAATAAAAAATAATGTACCTTAATTTTTGTTGTTATAATTCCTCTATATACTCTACTGTTTACAAAAGCACACTCTTTTTTTACAATTTCAAAACTTGCTCTCTCAGGAGAGCAAATGATGACAAAGGAAAAAAAGTATCAGAAAAAAATAAACTTTAAAAATCATCATATGAATACGAAAAATCGTTGGTTAAACTATTTTCGTTGGGGGTTTGTTTCAGTGATGATAACTTTATGTTGGCCAAATATTTTGGATTTTTGCGTTAGTACAAACAAGATTATCCTTAATGGAATTTGAGTTAGACTTTTTGGTTTTATTTATTATTTTTCTGGTTTATTTATAATTATACAAATAGCAAACTTACCCAGTCAAAAAAGTTCTTAAATTCGAAATCTTTTATTTCGAGATATAGTTTAAGTATTTTCTGTAATAAAGTAGAACAAAATTATTTTTTAATATAATGATAACTATAAAAAGTTAAGAAAAATAAATATTTATTTTTTTTTAAGAATCGCTATAAATATCGGAAATTTTTGGGGCTAAATATTTTCGGTTCTGAAATATAGGGTATTGAAAATTTCTGAAGTCGTTCCATTCTGAACAGAAAAGTAATTTTCACAATAAATTTCTTTTTAATTAAAATTTATCTCCTATGAAAATTTGTCCACACAATTTTTTAAAAAAACAATTTATATAAAAATATCTTCAAAGTAAGGTGAAGTTAATGTTATTTTTTGGTAGAATATTAAAATATTAAAACTATATTCTATAAATGTGTAGAAAAAATTGTCGAATTCAACATTAATATATTTTTACAGGATTTTACCAAAAAAAAATATACGACAACATATGAAACAGATATCAAAACACCGCTATTTTGAAAAGTTAACGTCGTAAAAAGTCTTATTATATAAATCACGGTGAATTTGAAAGTACCTATAGTCAAAGAGTATCGAAATATTTTTTGAAGATTCTATGAGCTTTTAATTGTACTGGTTCGTAAACAGAAAAAAGTCACTAATCACCAAAATAATTTATTCAATTAAAAATTTTTTAAATTTTCACTTCTCACCAAAATGATTATATCAATTACTAATAAATGAAAAAAAAAAATTAAAAACCGAAATATATTTCCTATTAAAAAATTAGTTAAATCAATCAAGTAGATGACTGAAATAATAAAAATTTTAAATGAGAAAAAAAAACTTACTTGAATTTTATTTTTACTATTTCTTTTATTTTATTTTTGATTGAATATATTAATTAAATTTTGATGTAAAATGAATTAACTGTGTTAATTGTAAAATATAAACATTTTTTCTGTGTACTTTTAATTAAAGTTTTCCAAATCATTAAGAAAAATTACTGCAACATATTAAGTTTAACAAATATTTTCTAAAGAAAATTAATTATGCATTTTCCCGGAAGTGGGTCTTATATAGGAACCATTGTCAAATATGGACCGATTCTCACAAAATTTAGAAGATGGTTTTATATGGAAGCTATGTTCAATTATTCGTGTCGAATTTCTATATTTAAGACATTTATGCTTCTCAAGCGCCTATTTCGTGAGGACATTTGTATGAGGGCTAGGTGAAATAATGGGCCAATTGTAATAGCCCTTGTCCTTGTCCCATATCAGCACAAACGTATAATACTCCAAAACCTTTTGTATTCAACTTTAATTACTTAACAAAGTTTGAATTTGTAGAAGAAGCCTATTTGCAAGAAGTAATGTTAATTATAAAATGTAAAACTACGTTCCAAAAATATGGCATAACCATATGCCATATTTAACTGATTAATTTTAAGTTTGCATAGGTACTAACAACTTGTTTGCAATAGAAACTAGGACCATTATATCCTGTTTTATCAAAACTTGTTCAAAATATAATGACATTCATCTGCTAAATTGGAAAGATTCTTAAGTCTTCAGTAAACTTTAAGTAAAACAAATTTAAGGGACTTTAAAAGATTTGCCCCAATGAAGATGTTTTTAATTTCAACAACTTTTTGAAATAAAACGAGTAAGAATGTTATATTCGGCACCACCAACAATTGTTTAAAATTTCACCTTACATGGGAGGTGGGCAGTAAAGTGGGAGGACCACGTCCATTTTTTGTTTCCATGTTTACATTGGCCCTTAAACTATTTGTGTAAAATTTCTTTGATGTTTCACCTTATATTGGATGTGGTTGGTAAAGTGGACCACGGACCACGCCCATTTTTGGTTTCCGAGTTTTCATTTGCCCTACAACTATTTGTGCAAAATTGATATACATGATTTTTATAAAATATATCGGCCGAAAAGTGTAAACTGGAGTTACGACAGACACCCTGTTATATATATATATATATATATATATATATATATATATATTATGGGGTCTTAGATAATTATTTCGACATGTTACATACGGAATGACAAACTCAATATACCCCACATCATTTTTTGATGATGGGTATAAAAATAATAAAGATAATAAAATTAGAACAATGCTTTGGGATTTTATAATATATGGACTAAGATAAATTTTTTAAGGTTATAGCGTTTTCAGACTGGCGCGAAATTACGAAATTTCATGCTGAAATTACAAACGAAATCCAGACTGTTCATACTGGCTAAATGACTTATGAACAGCAGACACATTTTGTTTACATAAATTTGTTGAGTACATTGATTAAAAGGTATTGTTTTTGCCAATAAAATAATGTTTTTAGTTTATCAGTTCTGTCGCACATTCCGATCGGAATGGTTTTCATTCCGTACTTGCAATTCCATTCGAATTTGCTTTAGCAAGTTTCGATCGATTTTGTCAATTTGCAAAAGTTAATTTTTTCTAGATTCATATGGCAACGTTGCATAAATCAAAAAAAAAAAAAAAAAAAAAAACATATGTCTTAATACAAGCAAAATAATAACAGAATTGGAAAAACAAATTTCAGAAATTTTGTTTTAATATTAAAAAAAAAGTGAAAATATGCCGGGAATATCTATATTTGGTGTAACAGAGTCACAGAGTGGTCAGCACACTATTGAAAAATTGCTTCGTCGAACTTTAAGAGATGCTTCGGATCCATTATCATACCCAAATGCAGTGTAAGTACATTCATACAGTAGCAATATTTTATAAAATTAATTCTTATTCTAGATTTATAAGTTATTACAGACTAAAAAAGGAAGCCTTCATAATGATATTGGAAAAACTTAGCCCACATCTTCCAAGTTCATCAATTCCACCGGTATTACAATTATGCACCACACTCCGGTTGCCTTGTTCTCTTTCTTACATTTGATGTCGATGGTTCAATACTATTTTCTTTATCAGGTTCTCAGATATACATGGTCATGTCCATCGCTCCAAATTTAAACAATGTTTGAATAAAACACTTAATACTTACATTTTGTTTGAAATCTTTTTTTGTATTTTTTTTTTATTATTTTGTTTTAATTTATTTTAGCATTGCCAGATTGTAAACTTGTTATAAACTCAAAATGTTTGTTCAAAGAAAAATGTCTTTTGCTAAAAAAAAATAATGTGGCAACAATTTGTTAAAAAGTGCTTTCATTTATGTAAACAAATATGTGGTTTTCATTGAAATTATGAAAATATGCTATTTTTAATCAAATAAAGGTTTATTACACTAATTAATATGAATATTAAATTATTAAAAAAACATATTTTATAAATACAAAGTAGTTATAAATACAATTTTTAAGCACGGAAATGTCCATCATAATTTCAATATATTTCGCCGAAATTACACAAAATGATGTAATTTCGCAACCGTCAAAATGAATGGTAAACTACGTAATTTCAACATGATTTCGGCCGAAATTACGAAAGTACATAATTTTGCGCCTGTCTGAATGTCCTATTAAATACAGATTTTAAAAGCAAAATCATTATATATTCTTAAACACAATTTTATTAAGAAAAGGAGGAATAAAATTGTCTTTTCGTACAATAGGAGAAGACATTGACATGATATTATCATGATGATATCATTGATAATATGTTGCACAACTTTATCGCCAATATTTAAAAAAAAAAAATATATTGATGAAATGCAAATAAGAAGTAAAAAATACTATTAAAATATTTGCATTTCATAGGTGCCCCTTTTTACAAGTTATTTTTTCAAAATTTATTTAAAAAACCGCTAAGTAGTCACCACTAAATGTCGATGATTGTTTTAAGTCATTGTTGCTCTCTTTGCTTCAAAATTTGTGTGCATGTGCAGACATCACAAACAGTGGGAGCCAATACATTCTCCATTAGCATAAAAAAAAAATAAAAATAAGAAAACTGAAAAGAGTAAAAACAAGTAACAACTTTACTGAAAGAGAGTACCTTGTACATAATGCCTTAAGCTCTTCCTGCAGCTTTAAATAAATGAGTGTGTATGTACACAAAAAAAAAAAAAAAAAGTAAGGAATGAATAATGACAAAAGTATACAAAAAAAAGCACACGCAACACCTCGTACATCATTATCACACAGACAGATTGCTAAGGAGAGGAAGATGTAGGTACATACAAAGAAGCAGCAGCATCATCGTCGTCAACATCATCGTTTTAAGAATATAAATATATTCATGCTGTAAATGTGGTAGTAAGTTATAGGCAGTCAGACTAATGCGGCAACAGAGTTGTGTAAAAGCAACAGCATCCATCTCCAACCCTGGATCTTAAATTATTTCTTTTATATAAAGAAGTTGTTGTCTATTCATCCCTCCTATACAACACACACGTCTGTCCTTCGTTTGTTCGTATTTCTTTTTATCATCATTATCAATAGAGTAGTCGTCATCAGCACGGATACTGTTCAATGTTGTATGATGTGTGTCCCCATCATTTATATTTTTTATACATACCCAGCAAACACAAATGTTTGATATCAAATTGAGAGTGATTTGAAATCAAGTCATTTCTCAAATGTCAAACGTTTGAGAATTATTTGAAAATAACTTGAAAATAATAGATTTCTCAACAAAAAGAGGAATTAATTGTCAAATTGAGAAATCATTGTTAAATATAATTCTCAAACTTTTTTCAAATGAGGAACACAAATAAAAGTAATTCGCATTTTTAATTTTTTGTAAAGTTTTCTTTTGTATAAACTTCTAATTTTATTTTCTAATTTTGACCTATCAATATACGTATTCATTAAATGGAAAATATGTTATTAAATAATTTTATTTATTAATTTATTTACTTGTATATAATATTTCAAACATTTTTTTAATATATTGTTTCAAATATTTTTGATAATAACATTTGATATCGAATTGAGACAATACAATTTTTCATATATTTGTTAACTTGTCTCTTTAAATTTATGAATGCTTTGTTTCAAATTAAGAATATACTATTTTTCAATTATTTTTAGTTATCTTTAGAGTTGAGAATGAGTCAATAATAACATTTGATATCAATCTAAAAATGTACAATTTTTCAAACGTTTTTTCTCAAATGATTCTCAAACTCAAAATTCAAACCTTTACCTACATTTCAAACAAGTTCGATAAACACATTTAATATCAAGCGTTATAGTCATCATATTTCAAACGTTTGACATCATGTTTGCTGGGATACAATTTTTTTATTCCTTCTTAATATGTATATACCATATTTGTACAAGGGTTGTTGGGGAATTCATTGAAAGCCAGTATTTTAAATTATTTTTTTCACACAAAACTATTTTTCAATATATCATAGTAGGATTCTATAGTTGGATCAAAAAGTCGACTTCGATTTCTCTTTTCGACTTTATTCGACTTTTCTACTATCAGGCTACAAAAAAGTCGATTTATCGACAATTTTCAAACCAAAAATTCGATTGTTCGATTATTCGAAAGTCGATTTAAAGAACCCTATATCTTAGAGATGAAATGAACTAAGAAGTCTGTGTAATATTGTATTTCGTCGCTGCTCCAACAAAAACAGTTATATTTAATATGTCAAAATTTTTTTTATTCATCCTTCCAAAAGAATTTTTGATTATCTGTTGACCTACCAAACCAACTTCAAAAATCTTTACTAGTTTGAAAGATATTAAGCAGTATTGGAAGTAACTTTGTATGACTTTCATATAGATATTAAACTTTATTTTTGCTCTCCTTAAAAGTTGTGAAAAGTTGTGACGATTTGAAACTAATAAGGATCCTGACCTCTTCCTGGATATAAATTATGAACTAAATTGGCATAGGACAACTTCCCAGACGAGATAAATTGGCATAGAACCACTTCCCAGACCAGATCTTAGCTTTTTTTAAGAAATTCGACATACCAATTCCCAAAAAAAAAATGAGAATTTTGACCAAAGCTTTGAAAGTAACGAACTGTGGCATATACGATTCGCCATTCGCATTACTTTTTTTTACTTTCTGACGCGGAACTTGTGAGAGATGTCAGGAATTACAAACATACATTCTTGCATAAATTGCTACTCTCTCACGAAAACACGCATCCTTTAAAAGAGATTACACAGATGACAAAGCACATCTAAGTTATCTTTTGTATATTAAGATTTGCTTTGGTAATATTGGAACAAAAACTAGAAAATTATATTCTGTTTATAAAGACTAATTTTGAAATTTTTACAACCAAGCGAACACAGAAACAATTCACCATTTTCTTTGTCACTGTCCCGATCTGTTTTTCAAACAATTTAACGTATCTTCCCCGTCAATAGATTATTTTATTTGTACGGATCTTGATTGGATGGTAAAATCAAGTCTAAAGACAAAATGATATAAAATTAAAAACTTGCAGGATGATGAATTATTAAAGTATTTTGAGTCCGAAAGCATAAAATATAAAATTTTAAATTTCAGAAGAATTTTTGGAGAAAAATGTATATTAAATCGTACACCCAGTGTCAATAGTGTATCAACCCCGTATGAGTTCACATTGTACACTGCGTGTTCAAATGATTAACGAGAATTTAACCGCATGGGTATCCTCTTAACAACACTTCAGTGTCGAATTATTAAATAACATTATAGAATTTATTCCTGGTGAGTTGTAAACGAACGATGTTAAAAAGCTAACACCGGTAATTGTCAATGTGATCACAACTGTTGTAAATTTTGAATATTTCCCTCAGTGTACGTACTCTATTTGAAGAATCTTTGCAGACAGTTTCCAACTGAACATAAAGAGTGATAAATCCAATAAAAATTTATGTTACTTATGTATATCAAAGGAATCTTGTGAAAACGACTTATTCACTTTTCCGATAAAACAAAATTCTTCTACTTATGATCATATGATCTTACTATATCGAAGCAAGACTTATGATCATATGATCTTGATATATCGCAGCAGCTTATGAGAAATGCCCTGATTTTTCTCTTGCTAAGGACAGTGAAGAAATATTTGTTTCATATATCAAAAAGATGTAAATCTAATATCACCTAAAAGTCCTTGAAGTGTTACAAGCATATTAAAAGCTTAATATGTCCGTAGATAGCCGGAAACAGGGGTTTTTAATTCTGGGGTATTTCAATGGACTTTGTAATTTTTTTCTTGGACATTATGACACTTTCAAAAGTGTCATTACATGCGCCCTATTAAAATAACAATATTTTCTATTTTTGCAAAACCTCTTGATATAACCCTCGTTACTACCCTTCAAACATTTGGAACATAAATTTGTTTCCAGTCTTCCGGACGTCACTTCTTAGTGACTTCTAGATGATTCTCGGAAGATTGTTTGAAATTTACAAAAACAAAACACATTGCGCATTAATATTCCATATTTTACTTCTTAGTGACTTCTATATGATTGTCAGAAGGGTGTTCGAAATTTACAAAAACAATCTGAATAAAGTACGTAATTATAAAAATTATTATTAATCTTCTTTTCTCATTTTAAAAGTAACAGAATTCACCAGTAGTTTCTCATGGTGATTTTATTTGAAATTCTCTAAATATAAAATAAATTATTATGTGAATTGTTACTTTTCTAAAGTAGATGTGTGAAATAAAATTAATTATGAATTATTGAAAAAAAAAAAACGTTAATTTCAATTACAAATACAGAGATAAATAAAGAAATAGTAGAAGTGCAAAATCATCTTCTAGAAGAGACTAAGCCGACACACTGCTCACATCGTTCGGGTGTCGTCCAGAAGAGTCTCTTCGACATTACTGGAAGTGCCTTCTTCGAGTCGTTTGGAAGACGCTTCCACGAGGAACGACGGAAGATGATTTTTATAATACTTTGGCAATAGTTTTAGTGATGAATTTCAACATCTATTGGTGACTTCCGCAATAGAAAATGTTTGCAGGCATATTCAATAATACGTACATATCGCTTGTTTGTTTATTTGTTTTTTTTTTTTTTTTTTTTGTATCGTTTTAATGTGAGTTTTCTTAACTTGAGGTTGGGTTGATTTCGTTCTTGTTGGTTTTAATATTTTGTCGCTTGACTTGCGCGGCAAATGTGTTAAATTTGTGCGCGCGCCATTTTTTTCTTGCATAAGTTGGTTGTTGTTGCTTTTAGTGTATATATATATATGCTGTTGCTATTTCGCAAATAATTCTTAAAGTTGTTGTATATTTTATTTGCCTTGTTGCTTTGTGTTGCAGAGTCTGTAAGTGGTGTGTGTGTGTTTGCACATTTCCTCATCAACTTCTCTTTTATGCTACATGCAGCAATATCCAATATATTCAGCATCCCAATTTTTGTTAAACACACTACAAATAACACGTTTAATATTTTTTCTCTATAGATATATTGAGCATAGAAACATTCTGACGCTGATCAAAATTGAAAGACAGGGTTTGAAATTTTGGTAGGAATATTAATTGACTTTTTATTTATTTTATTTATTTAATCTTAAGAAATATAATTCTAAGGCTAAATTACAATTAAAGAGCATAGTATTTTTTAAGAAGTAAACTTAAAAACTTGAATGCATTACTACAGCAATTACTTACGTCAAAAACATAATTAAACTTGCGAAAGTGCTTCAAAGTTTTGTAAAAGCAGTTAGTTCATTATCACAATAAAAAAGATTTATTCCCCAGCTCTTGTTTAGCTTGGTCTTAAGATTTTTTAAAATTAATAGCAATATACTGCCAAATCTGACCAAAGGAGGTAATGTATGGCCTTAAAAAAGAAGATGACAATTTCGATAGATTCATTATATTATGTATGTCCACCCACATTATTATCGTTGTCAAAATTATTTGGATTATTTTAAAGTTTCTAAAAAACACTCGATATAAAAATTAGCATTTAACAATGCCTTAAGAATAGCCTATAAGACCAAAACAAGACAAGCGCATTAAACCAAATAAAATCCAAAAAAAAGTCGTGAACACTTTAGGGTTTATAACTTTTATTATTATTCAGTAACTATGTGTTTAATCCAGTTGGGATAGTATAATTAAGTTTTCTTAAAATGAAAATTGAACAAAGTTCGTTCAAACACATAATTCAAATTTATCGTCGAAAAACATGTCGGATATATAAAACAAAGGAACGCAGGTGAGTCGAGAAATAAAGTTTCTTGAGTTATGAAAAATACAAAGAGTTCACTATCACTGAAAACAATCTTGATAACTATAGAAAAATTTTATTTACAGACTGTAGGATCGCAGATAAAATAATATTATTTTTAAAGAAAATCTCAGCATCTTTGGATGGAATGTTAAACAAAAAGTTGGCCCAAAAACCAACGAAGTAAAAGAAGTTGCAAGAAAAATGTGAAAGCATAAGAGAGGAAGAAAATTATTGAGATTATTTTTTTAAATATGAATATTGCCTAAAGGCGAATAAAAAGTGCAAATAACTAGTTATTTACAAATACCTAGTTATAAATTTCATATCACAGATTTTATGGGAAATGTATCAGATAAATATCGTATAAAAAATTTAAATGTTCGAATTAACTTTTGGTCGGGCAATACAACGAATTATAATTATTCTGGTCTGATCTTTCTTCTCGTTATAACTGTGTGGTATTAAACAAATGGTGTTTATATTTAAACTATCCAGAATTCTGTCCATTTTAAATATATTGGGTCATAATACAAAAGTATATTTAAAGAATACTTAAAGCTGACTAAAAAATAAAAAAGAATTCAAGAAATAAGTAACCGAAAACCCAATAAAGCTCTAATTGGAGGTATTCCAGAATATATAAAATATTTTATTAAATAAGAATAAAAAATTAATTTTTATTTTAAATTAATTGTCTGATTTGGTTAAATAAAAAATACCAAGAAAAATTATAATTCAAACTGTCTCCAAGCGGTTATCAGGACCTTAAGAGACGACGATATTGAATCACAAATTGTAAACATATAGAGATATGTGATTAATATCCTAAGGGCAAACCCAAATCTTGAGAAAACAAAAGAGATTCTGAAACTAAATAGGCCAATAGTTAGTGTATCGAAATGGAAGAATAGGATGGACTAACTAGAGCGAGTAATTACCAAGGAACCGATCAATACATCGATGCATCAAGTATAAGTGGGCCTTACTATAAGAAAATACTGTCTTCCAGATCATAGAAGAAATTTTCAGCCTAATATCACGACGATAACCGAAGGCATAAAATGATTGAAAGATATTAATAACACTATGTGACAAAATGGAAGAAGTTGGATATACTTTTGAAATGACCTAGTATGGGCTATAAGTCTAGTTGTGTATATAATGTGTATTTTTAGATTTTTCGACACATTCTCAAGCCCTTTTTTATTAAAATCAAGAATTTGTTATTTCAAGTCGTAAAAAAAGCCTTTTATTGGTTTTTAGGATATATCGAAAATTTTAAGAATGACTCTATCTGATGAATAATATTAGACCAAAGCCAACATTGCATTTAGGCAAATAAGAAAACGGTTAAATTTTCCGGAATATAAACCTTTAATATCTTCTTATTATCCTTAATCCCTTTTCAATGATTTTGATTTTTAATGATATGAGAGCAATATATGATATATATATATATATATATATATATATATATATATATATATATATATTAATGACTATAAATAATAATTGTTATTATTTCACTTGATAATATTTTTGATACCAATTTTTAATAAATACAACACTCGATATAAATACACAAAAATGTGTATCCAATAGTTGTTAAGAAAAGAATACGTTCTAAAAGCAAACACTCAATAGTTGTGGAAAACATTAAGTGGTCTAAAACAAATATTATTTCTTTGAGGAAAACATAACATTTCTAAAAATAAAAATATTGGCAAGACTTATTGGTTGTAGAAATAACTAAATTTTTGCACGTTTATAAATTGTTTCTGGTAAAAATATTCAACAAATATAACATTTTTGTAGTCAACCATATTAAAATTTTGATTGAGGGTAGATATTTAATTATTAATCATAAACAGAGATGGTCTTTACCATGAACACAGTATTGTTAAGATCAATAAAACATAATTACGAGAACATTATATTATTGTGGTGACCATGCCGCAACCATGTTTTTTTCTCTGCGTGTGTGACATTGTTGAACCAAAATATGGATGAGTCTGAACAATTTTGGAAATTTAAATTTCCAAATGGGAAACCAAGCAACAGTTTAAACTATGTTTTTTTCGATAGAATCGTTTTCAAATATTGCCAAAGTGGTCTTATCGGCTAAGAAAATCATGACGGTGAATCGATGAGTTGAGAAAATAGAGTGAAGAGTCTATAGAACATTTTGTTTATGAGTAAGAAATTTTGGTGATTTGGTGCCCCCGTGTCTGGTTGTAAATTCATATCTGAGCCCCTTACAATACCCAGCGATTACCTCATTCTTATCTCTGGACTGTTTCGTAACCGAAGAATGGTAATATTGAGAAATTTTGAGAAATTTACAAAAGAAGGTCTAGATCATTGACCTTTTATTTTTCATAGCAACTGGAATGAAGTCAACTTTAATGCTAATATGTCCGTTCACCCAAATGATACGCAGTTGAATGTCTCGCCATTACAACACTACGGATTTCAAGGCATATTGAAAGTTCAATTTATAAACTAATATTTTTATATGAAATCCTATGATCACTTTTATATAATTAAAAAAACTATAATTCCATTCCTAACCCTGTAAAATGTTGTTTCTTAACAACCAACAATACGAAAGAAGAAAACCTGCTGCTGTTGCTGCTTTTTTATGACAATGAAATCCACATCATATACATATGTATATACGTAAACCAGAGTAATGAGAAACGGGCGTACTTGTCGTAGAATTTAACCTTTCCAGCGTCATCATCGTCATTATCGTCATCAACATCACCAAAAACTAAATACGACAGCAGCTACAACAATAGCAGTAGGAGCTGCAACATCATCATCATCATCTCACCATCGACTTCGTCGCACCAACAACAAACTCGTCTATACTCGTTATAATTTTTGCAAATATTTAAAGGTTGCCGGTTTTTTTTTTTTTTTTTTTTGTATTTATTCCTGTTCACTTATTTTTCCACCTTTTCTTTTAATGCTAAATTCATTCATTATTTTAACATGTTTTTTGTAGTCGTCGTAGTCGTTGTTGTCTTTTTCAACTTCTTGTCCATGAAAAGCAGTTGCCACGCAACAAAAAATTTTGTTTTTTTTTTCTTTTTTTTTTTCTTTTGCGAAATCAAAGCAAAATCCTATCAAGAAGGAAACTTTTGCATGAAGGAATCATAAGTAAAGTAGTTAAAATATGCAAAAAATCTAAAAGAAAAAGTTAAAATAATGAATTGTTCGAGATTTTTTTACAAGAACAAAAAAAAATTGCATTAAATGTGGATGGAATGTTTGAGACAGCCAGCAAAAAAAGAGAGTAATTTTCAGAGTATTTGCACACTCTCTCACCTAATAAAAGTTTAGAGTAGAAATTTTCAATTGTTGCTTTAATTTAAATGAATTCCACCCCAAAAAGATATTTTATAAAAAAGAATTTACGGGTTAATGTTCGATTTACTTGGAATTCTTGTATTTTTATATCTTTTTTTCTTTTATTTTGTTTCTTCAGTTTTACGACCAAAACGACCATTTAGAGACAAATTAATGAAAAGTATATTTAACGATGGCTGTTGGTTGATACAAGTTTATGGAAATAAATTATGATTTCTTTTTAAACAAATATGTATCTACTTTAGAAACTTAATTACAGATAACAAAATATTCAATGAAATCTTCAGAAAGATAAGATAACAAAAAATACCAACCAGGAAAAAAACGAGAGAAAGGAAATATACATAAGAATATAAATTATGTACATAAAAGTATGTAACTCGAATTTAGGAGAATTATTTAATAAATGAATGAAATCAAAGTTGATTTGAATACTTTTACTTCTGATACTTATTATAGTGATAAAGTATGAATTCCTTAAAGGGTAAACAAAGCGTAGAGAAATAATAAAATAATATTTAAATTATTTTTTTATTTTGATTTTTACAAGACGATTTTTAAACCTGAAATCAAAACCACCATCTCTAAATGATAAAGCTTTGGGAAGTTCAAGAGAAGACATATATGTTGGCATAATTCTGGACTCTAACCTCTTGTAGAAAAATAAATCCGTAAGTCCAGGTCTATTTGAACTTCCCTCAAAGCTAATCTAAAATCAACACTAATCTCCGCAAGTATCATCTGTAAGAAGACATCGGTCAAATTCAGTGCAAGCTATGGAGTCAATACTCTCGCCACGAACTAAGAGAGACACGAGAATGAGAGTGGATGAGGTTATTGATTACATTCTCATACGATATGCCACCGTTATCTTAATTTTTAATGATCAGTTGAAATTCAGAACACAGTAATCAAAATAAGTGCCACGTTTGCTCAAAATTCTGCAAAAACTATGACGTAGTTTCACGACAATAGGGATGAGTTTTTGGAATATTTTGGATAAATATCGATTGTATCCATTGCAATACATTGGATACCAAGTAATATTTTAAACAGTTTCTTCGGTAAAATCATCGTCAAGTAATGCAAAATAGGTTTATTGTCTAAAAATATCACGGTGGCATTTTTCTGAAATAATTGCCATTGTTTCTGAATTCATATCTGAGCCCCGAACTTGTAATGCCTAGTGCAGGGGTTCTCACAAGCCCTTGCTTCACGACCCACCACATTTTTTATACACCACTGTTAAAAAATCTTGGGACTTAATTTATGTAAATAAATAGATCTAATAACTATTTTTCAAATTATGAAATTTTACACACATAAATGTGTTTTGTTACATGGAAATTCGCTATTTATTTATTTATTTAATAATTACAATACAATTACAAATTATATTCTAATTCTAACCGAGCGGAGTAACGAAGACCTTAGCTCGTTGTAGTGAAACAGATCGGAGTCTCCGTTGGGAATCGAACCCACAACCACCAGACTGACGACTAGCTCACTACCAACTAGGCCATCGGGGCACCCGAATTTCGCTATTAAAATTGAATGTTTTTAACTAAGTCCTCATTAAAATGTCTGTAAATTTAAACTGATCATATATCAAATATGTCTCCTTTAAATCACTTCAATTAGAATGGTATCCATAAAATTTTATATCTGTGATAAAGCCAAATTTCCGAAGATCGATGCTGAAATGTAATAAAGTGATTATGTTTGGAATATAATATCATTCGAGTATCCACGCGACTTTGTACGTTGACAATGACCCTGTGTACTAGGTTATATTTAAAACTCTACATGAACAAGTCTAGCGGTTCAAATTGAACGGCCATGAAGTTAATGTCACCTTCACGATAGATAACCATACCCCCCTTAAATCGTTCATGCAGAATGTCTACTGCAGCGTTCTCTGTGTGGCACATCTTGCTGAAACGAAATGTGATAATAAATTTGTTATCATAAACCCTTATTGCAAATATTTTTATGGGCATGTCTAATATCTCCCCCTTAATAAACCGAATACACAATTATATTTTACCATAACTCGAGAACAGCTTGTCCGATTAAAATAAAACTCAAAATATTGAGCGGATAAAAAAATAATGTTAAGATAAACTGAAGATAATTTTAATGGACATCTATAGGAGTTTTATTTATCTAAATTATGCATAGTCTTCTCGATTTATGCAAGTATGACCGCTGAATATGGTAGTCTATTAGTCATAATAATTTAGATAGTTCGTCTCTCTTTTGATTGCCGATATTTCAGCCAGAAAAATACTACATTCTTGTCCTTAAGTTCCCTGATGAAGAAAACTTATCCAACAACTCCGGTTTTTTAAGAACCTAGGAGAAAATTGCTGTTAAACAAAATTGTGGAAACTTGGCTTAGTATGTAGTCCCGAAGGGTACGTTTGAAAAATATATATTATATATTAGCTTTGCTACCCTTCAAGAATCACGTGGATAATTTCAGACAAATCCACAAGTATTTACTGATAAAGAAACAAAAGCTTTAAAAAAAACAAGCTTTTTTTCTGAAAATTAGTCTCTAGAAATTGCTAGCTTTTTTCCAAATTTTCCCTTAAAATCCTTTAAATGTTTATAAATATTAAGAAATTTGTTCTACAAACAATACAATACAATTTG
Source organism: Protocalliphora azurea (assembly GCA_932274085.1). NCBI lineage: Eukaryota > Metazoa > Arthropoda > Insecta > Diptera > Calliphoridae > Protocalliphora > Protocalliphora azurea. The sequence continues at coordinate 121,899,703 of OW026520.1, read as the reverse complement.
ATCTCAATTTTTTTCCTAAAATTGCTGTTAATATAATAATAATAAAATACAAATATTAAATAAAACCACAACATGTTTAGAATTTTTATAATCAAATTTTTATTTTTTTATTTACAAAATAAACATATACAACACAAATACAAACAAACATACAAATTAAACACATGCAGGCACAGAAAGACAATAAAAATGAGAAAATTTAAATTTATTGAATACAAACGTACACAAGAAAGGAACAAACATAAAATTAATTGCTTTTTTAAAACTTTCAATTCTTGTTTTGTATTTAAATAAAAAAGAAATTAAATTAATCCATATTTCTGTATATAAAAAACTAATTATAAAAGAAAATTTTTAGCAATAGATATTTCAATAGTTTTGGGTTATTTAATAATTAAATTAAAAATTTTATATTACTACGTTTATACACACCTCTTACACACAATTAAAAATATTGCGAAATGAAAATTTTGCCATATTAACGGTGAGTTAATATTTTATTTGTAAGTTAGTAGCGAAAACTAATCGTGATTAGTGAAAATAAAACGTACGGCGTTGCCACTTCCGTTTACGTTCATTGATTATAATAGTTATATTTTTCCCATCCGGCGCGACAAATAAGGAAATGTATTTCTTTATGCAATTTGTGAATAAACAGTGAGTTTTTTATTTGCAAGTTATTTTTATTTGCAATAAACGTGCGTATAAACTACGTATATAAAATTAACAAATCAAAAATTTTGGTTTTGTTTATATCTCTCACAAATGTTTTAAATTCAAACGGCATTTATGTATGAAAAAAATAAAAATGTAATAATATTATCTTATTAATCTATGTTTATTACTATTCTTAATGGTAAAATAAATGAAAAAATATTGAAATTCTTTATTCATAAAAAAACAAAATATTTCATACAGATTTTGTTTTTAAACCTTTGATAAATTTTAAAATCTGTATATTACTATAATTAGATGAAAAAAAAAACTAAACCTTGGCAGTGGAATGAAACTTGACACAAAGTTTCTTGAATTTCATGACTTGAGGTAATCTTTAAATTATATTTGTATAACACTTTACATCTATTAATGTTATATTTTACTTGAAAAATTTTTAAAATCTTTAAATATTGTTTTGCATCAATATCAGTATAATGAAATTTAAGATCAAGTCAAATATATTTTTATTTGATAATGTTTAATTTTTTCAATTATATTTCGAGTTTAAAATAACTTTTTATTTGAATTATAATTTAATTCCAGGAAAATTTTCCTATACTTTTATGTTTATACTTTTAATAAGCAATTTTGCTGGAATTAAAGTTGAAACCAAATTAATTTTCAAGCTTCAATCAGAGGCAAAAAAAGCTTTGAAGATTGTACTTTTATTGCTGTTTGCTTCAATATCATTTTCCAGTAAAAAAAAAGAAATTTTAATTTAAATTAAATTTATTTTACTTAAAAAATTTTAATTATTTCAATCATATTTTAAAATTAAAGTGAATCTTTATTTGACCTTATGAAGTTGAATTCCATCAAAATTTACCAATACTTTTATTATAGCCAATATTTTTTTTTTCTGAATTCAGAATGAAAGCAAAAGATTTAAGTTCAAAGAAGCTTTGAATTATACTTGTATTACACTTTAGTTCAATAGCGTTCTCCATTAAAAAGAAAAATTAAATTGCTATCAAGTTCATCTTACTTAAACAAACATTTCAATCATTTTTCAAGTTTAAAATATTTTTATATTTGAATTCAAGTCGGATTCCTGCAAAAATTAAAAGAAAATGCTACAATACAAGGGCCTCTAAAAGAAAATGAATAATACATTGATATTCTATAATATTCTATTTCAAACGGAAAGGTCTTAGAAAATGAAAATAAATGTCAACAAGTTAATTTTTATTATCAATCATTAGAATAAGTGAATGAATGTATCGTGTTCCATGCACAGAACTGTTGATCAAGAATATGACAAGGAGGTAAAGAGGTAATCATTACTCAGGCAGAGCTAAAGGCTCTGAAAGGACTTAGCGACGAAACTAATAATTTGATAAGGTTTTTTAGTAGTAGACTGACTACACTGAGTCCTAGGCCACTGCAACATAGGCAATAATATTGTTGAAAAACTTGAACGTCAAAGCTGCGTTATGGATACCCAGAAAAAATGAGAAAGTGCTTCTAAGAATGAACATTCCCACAACTTCAAACGTAGAAGTAAGTGTATATTTTCCATTTTTAGGAAGTTATTAAAAAATTGAAAACAAGAAAACTTCAATTTTATCAATTTAAAAATATTTATATTATCTTTTAACAAAGCTAAAATAATATGTTTATTCAAATAAACATAATTTTAACAGAATTTCAAAAACAGTTAATAAGAATCATAAAAAGGAACATCCTGCCAATTTATTTATCGATGATATATTTTTAAAATTGTAAATTGTCTAGAAATTTTATATTTTCCACGTAGAAAATTTTTTACAAGACTTTAGAAGAAAAGTTGTGCTTATTCTAAGAAATTCAATTTCTATTTTTTTTAATTTTGTATCGCCTTTAAACTAATTTTTCATTATTTTTGAAAATGTTTAATAAATCTTACGTCCTAAAAAAAATACAATATTTACTTTAAGGGCATAACTTTAGAAGCAATGAATAGGAATCATAAAAAAAGAACATTCTTCCAATGACAACAATGGGTTAAAAATCATAGCTTCTGCAGCTTTTTTATACCGCATCCTAACTACGTTCAATTCAATTCTACATCTTTTTCGATTTTTGGAAATTCCTTCTTTGCTGGGTAATGAATTTTGATTACAGGGTCTATCTTGCGACAAAACAAATTATTTATTTATATATAACAGTAGTATATAATTATAGAACTGAAACGCAGCCATCGGTTTCACTCTCAATGAACGCAGTGATAGCTGCAAAGAGGGCAGTATTTTGTGAGAAAATGAACAGACCTGAACACAATCAGACACAGATTCTTCATAACAAGACCTCCCAAAATAAGAAACACAAGACCATAATTTTCAAGAATAAAACCAATGTATGCAAGGTCATCTAGGAAACTTGTGCCACATATAATGAGAAACGTTCTATTCAAAATTTAAAACGAAAACTGAAAAGCATTTCAAGAGTATAAAAAAATATATGCTAGCTCTCTGTATACATTACACAAGGTAAGTTAGGCCACATATTATGAGGAACATTCTGTGCAGTATTTAAACTGTGTTTAAAAATCTCAGTAAACTTTAAAGTGGAGTCAGTCTGCCTTTCAATGGACACAGTGATAATCGCGAAGACCCCGAAAAGAGGAGGCAGTATTTCGTAAATAAATAAACAGAACTAAACACAATTAGACACAGATATACTAATATCTAACTTTGATCTATCATTCTTATTCTTATCCTTGCCGCAATGTAACTCTGGGTTTGAGAACAATCTCGCTGCGTAATAATTATTTAAGTTCAGTCAGGCGAATTTTTTTTTTTTTTTTTTTTTTTTTTTTGTTGGGCCTTCGAGAATTATATATATTATCTTGAACGCACAGTACTAGTGTATTACCATGATTAAATGTATAAGTTATACTTCGTCGTTTAGATTTACATTGAACCACAACTAATATTTATTCACCCTTATCGCGAATAAAATTTCCGCCTTTTTCCCTTTTCCCAAAATGGTAATCGTGTACCCCACAATTATGAAAGGAAAATCCACCTACATTTCGACATATGTTTCAATACTGAAGGAAATAATCTGTTTCGAAGTAAATAATTCATGGAACATTCGTTAAAACAAAATTTTCTATCGGCAGAAAGAAAATTTCGGAGGAAATAAAGAATTCATTTAAATAAAGAACCGGCAAAAATAAACTTAATTTATAGTTACTTTTTTATCTTTGAAGGCTTTATATTACTTGAATAAATTAATAAAATATTGAATGATTGAATGATTCTCATCACTAATAACAAGTAATTTTACCAAATGCTACAGGTTTGCTCCAAACAGAACTTTAAAACAGAACTTCGAAATAATTAAATCTTAGTTTAATTCCTTTAAATCTTAATTCTGAATTAAATACTAGTTTTCATTATACCATGCACAAAAACATAATTTTACAGCTTCACTCAAATACTTTTTGTTTAAATAGCATGAATTCTTTATTGAATGAATGCATAAAGAATTAATTCATTCAGCTATATGAATGATTATTTTTTTTTAAATCAAATCTTCTCTAAATTGTGTGAAAATATTTTTCCTTTATGGAATTTGTAAGTCTAAATTCAAACACAACAATTTTTCTTTCTGAATTTTTTTTTCTTTTAAACTTGCATTTACATAGTGTCTACATTAGAGATTTTTTTATCAAGATAAATGGCAAACTTAACGTGAATTTGTGGAAGGTGGCAACAGTTGCACAAAAACAACAATATGGCGTATTCATTATTGTTTTTTATATATGCAGTTTGACAACTGTAAGAACCAAAATAATAATCAGCTGTTTAACTAAGGTTATCTTGTATATATTCGCATTGATTTTGACGTTTGTTTTGATAAAAATTTGCCTAATGTAGACACTAGGTTACGTTCACACACACAAAATTTTACTTTAGCAATTCTTGTTTTAATTGCGTTGATTTGTTTTTCTTTTGAAGTACGAAAATGAAAAAACAAAACAAATTTCGAAGCACAGGCTAGTTTGTTCCCTCCTTTCATGTTCCCTCTCGCTCTCTCTCATACGAAATCAGAATTTGAGCAAGAAAAATTGCTTTGTGTGCACCCACCCAATTCTGTTCCAGAAATTGTCATCAAAATACAAATAAATTCTTAGTACGGAAACACTTTCCTGTAAATTCATTAACATTTCCACCAAAATCTAGTTTAAATGGGATTTCAATCAAATCTACATAATTTCATTAGATTTTCCATACAAATCTAGTTTCTAATGAGATTTTACCAAAATCTCATAAAATTTTACTAGATTTTGAAAAATATCATTGTCCAACACTGGTTTTCTTTCAGTGTGTTAGTGAAATACAATAATGTGCTAAATAAAATGACTTGAATATAAACAAATATTGTTAAAATTAAAATAAAACTGTAAATAAAGAAAATTTAAATTTCAATTAGTTATTACATTATGTAAAATTTAAATAAAAAAAGGTTTTATAAAACGTGAATAAAGTTTTACGAAGTTTAGTGGTTGTGTAAAATATTTTCGAAATCCCATTTGTCAAACAAAATCTACAAAAAGGTTAAAAAAAGGGTAGATTTTATACTATTCGAAATCTCATTCAAACGAGATTTCAGGTGTAAGTGTAAATTGGGTATAAAACCTGTAAATCTGACAAGTCTTGGAACTGGGCCATTTCATTTTTGATTTTTGTTTTTTAATCTTTTACAAAATGAATTAAAAAATATTTTTTAACACTAATTTGTAATAGATTTGAATTAAAGAAAATTTGAAAGATTCAATATATTTTTTTTAAACTTGAATTGTTGAAATGTTTATAAATTCTTTAAGGAATTAATTCACTACATATGAAGTATAAATAATTTAAGTCCGTGAATTAAATTATTATGAATGCTTTTAAGGAAGAACTAGGATATCAAATTTCATTCGAAGTTGAAAAGTTAATAAATTAAGTCTTTCGGATCATTTTGCTTGTAAATGATATTTTCTTCAATAATTTGCTTTAAAATGTTAAATTATTCATCTGAGAAAACAAAAGATATGAATCTATTATTTTCATTGAAAATAAATATAACTTAATATTAAAAATATTAAAATTAATCAAATAAGAAAATATAATGAATGATACTAGTATTAAAATTCTTTCTTATATTTAACTTTAGCTACAGTATAAACTCGATGACCTATATAAACCGTTTCATACCCCAATCCGGATTATAGGATATTTTACTTGCTAATCTTGTTTTTTTTTTATTTATTTTATAAGTTGAGAATCAAGCCCACTGTTCTGTTAAAACAAAACATTATTGGGTCTATGCATTAATTTCAAATTGTTTTACATTAGATTGCGGTAATAGTATTTTCTTAAAGCTGTCCAATTGAAAACTACGTTACGTGAAATTGCTGTCATTTATTAGGCTTTCTTTATCAGTGTTATTCTATTGAAACGTAAAAAACATTTTTTAAAGCTTTGTATATAAAGAGTTTGGTACCAAAAGAGAATTTGTGGGAATTTTTATTTCTTTATTTGTTTCGAGAAAACAGCTGCGGAAAGCCATTTTGGTTTGTGAGGATAATACTTTAGAAGAGGCAACTTCTCGTGGGTGGTTTAGACTATTTAAAAGTGGTGATTTTGATAAGCCAATCGCAAAAGTTTGAATATAAAGAATTATTGTCTTTGCTCTTGCTTGCAAAGTAAGAAGTCATTCCAGATTTATAGGGAGTAGATCAAACAAAAGCGCTTGAATTCATCCAAAAATATGAAACTTGGTTGTCACACAATGAGGTTTCAACGTCACAAAACGAGGTCTTGATGGAAAGTGGATCCATTACGACAATCCAAAGCTCAAAAAATCGTAAGTGAATCCCGTACAGCTCGGAAAATTGACACCAAAACTAAATATCCCTGTCGCTAAGGTTATGCTTTGTATCTATACGGATCATTTATAATAAGCTGTTAAAACCAAACACAATTGATTAGTTCGAAGAGAACATTGAACGTAAAATGGCCAGAATATGCCACCAGATACGAGTTCAAAATTTTCTATCATGATAGTCTTATGTAGTGCAACCAGTTAAAAGGGCTTCGAGAAGTTTTACACCACCCGCTATATAGCCCAGACATTGCCCTTTCTAACCACTCTTTGTTTTGTTCGATTTGGAATACTCTAGCATTAATACGTTTCACTTCGGATTGAAGTGAAGTCTTCTGAAGTCTTCAGTACAAGGCAGCAAAAATTGGTTTGATTCGTTTCTGGCCCCAAAAAATGAGAAGTGGTTTTGGGATTGTGTCAATAAACTGCTAGAAAAATTTTAAAAGTAGTACTTTGAGTGAAATATTTAGTTATTGAATATCTGAAGCACTTAAAGTACGAAAATAATGTTTCATTTCATAATTTAAATTTTTAAACAATTTTATCTTCATCTATAAAAATAATATAATGTGTACTATATTTTACTGAAAAACATCTTTGAACAATACTTAAATTTAATTGACTCTTATGGAGCATAATTCTAATGACATTTTTCAAGCAATATTAAAATAAAAATTTCCATTCTTATTATTTAATATTGCAAAGTTGCAATCAATCCGAATTACAGAGTAAAGAGTTTGGAAATGCGTTTCGGATTATCGAGCTTATACTGTATTTGCTACTTCTGCTTAGATTTTTGGTAAAAATGGAAAAAATAACTTAAATTAACTATTTAACATGACGTTTAAGAGCATACATTTTGCGTGTCGTGTAAAATGGTTGAAAATCTTGTATCAAATCAGAAGAATTATTTGTATTTTTTTGTTTAGACAACGATGATGATGAGCTTTGCGTTGCTTTAGTTATGGTAGCATATGTTTTTCGTTCCGTAGCAGATGTTTTAGAAGAATCAGAAGATGAGGTAGATGTATTTAGAGTATCACAATTTTCAGGTTTAATAAAACGATCTAAAAAGTTAATTCTTTTAGATTGATTAGCACTATTGCTGTTGCTGCTGTTGGTAGTGGTTTCACTAGAGACTTCATCTGAGGAATCACTTGAAGTTTTATAAAATCCTGGAGTATTCATTTTCGAACATTGATTTTTACTAGATAAAACTGGCCAATTTTCTTGTTTTTCTAATATATTCTCCTCTTCAAAGAAAGTTGGTGTCCAAAAAGAATACTCTTCAGCAGTTTGAAATGATTCCATGTTTAATCTAGAACTGCTATTACAACTACGACTGCTAATGCTACTATTACTTAAAGATAATGCAGCTGTTTCCTCCAATAACTTGTCATATTGTTGTAAACGTTGAATTGATGGTATAGAATTGTAAGCCGATATGGAGGAAAAAGAATCATTATTTTCTCCGGCTGTACTTAAAGAATTTAGCGATAAAGATGAAAAGCTTGCAAAAGAATTATCAAAACTAGTTTCTGTATTGCTATCACCTTCCTGTTCCGAAATCATGGAATCACTTTGATTACTACATGATCTACTATTATTGCAACTTTCAAAACCCGATGATGTATCTGAAACTTTTTCCTTTAATTTAAAAACATTATCATCAAAATATAAAGCCACTTTTCTACGTCCATTTTGTACCACTTTTATGGAATTTTCTACTGGATATGTAGCTATGGTTACTTTTTGATTAAGAGGCTGTTCAAGACTAACACTCATACCACAATAGCGCATCATTCCAATTGTTTCCTGTTCAATTTTCTTATTATTTTCCCAATCATCAACGGTGGGTTGTTCACCGACTGGCTTAGTGCTAGCCATACGCTGAACTTGTTGTATTGCATATAACTTTCCATTCATTCTACCCGTCGTCGATGCATGTTGTTTTTGTGGGCCCTTACTTTGTGTTGTCTTTTTACTGGCAGCATATTCAATATGGGACTTAGGTCGTGGATAAGCGTATTGTGGTTCCGATAGAACACCGTAGATAAAATCATGATGGGGTTGCAAATTGACAACTTCTTCTTCAAAATCGGTTGTAGGCACCCAAGGCATTGTAAATTATAGTGAATTTTATTAGTGTTAAATATTTTTAATGTGATGTCTGTAAAAGAATGGTTATATTATTTTCATTCTTTGGTGAAAAAAAAAGGAAACAGAGGGAATCAATTTTTTAAGATAATTCTTTACAGTTGTACATGTTAGTTATAACTTCAAACGTCTTTTCATTGGAATGCTTTTCGCGTCCCATTTCTGGAGGACATTTTGAATTTTTGGTGAAATTTTAGGTTGTAAGGTTTAAAAGGGTGGCGCCTTCACGCTTCCACCCAGAAACCAGTCAGTACACTGTGGTCCCTTTAAAAAAGGCCAGAAGGTCAAGAAAGAAAAATAAACAGAGAAAAAAGGAGAGAAACTTTAATAGATAAAATATTATAAAGAATAGTTTTTTTAAAGCAATTCGGACAAGAAACTTCACGCACCAGTCGCAATTTCTAAAATGCCATTGAAGAATTTTATATATATATATATATATATATATAATTTTTTTTTTTTTATTTATTTTATTTGTATATCGTCACCTAAAGAGCAAAACAACGTAACATAAAATTTTTTATATTCGGTTTTTATATGGAAAATAAATTATTTTTGCAAAACATATATAATCAGAAATATTTAGTATTATATCTCCAAACGATTATATTAATGAATTTCTAAACAACGTATCAACAAAAGAACGTAACAACACATTTCTTAAAAAAAAAAAAAAGATTAAAACAAAGTATTTGATTTTTTAACGAATTAAAATTTTTAAATTATTAATTATTATTTTTATATTAGATATGAAAGCTTTCAAATTTAAGGAAAAAAGTTATGAAAAGAAAACATTTCCTTCTTGTTACAAATTTCCTTTATAAGATAAATTCTCTTTTTACAGAAAATAATGATAGAATTCTAAAAAATTCTATAAAAAACTACTTCTACTTCATTTCTACTAAGAAAACATCAAAACTTTGTTAATTATAATTTTTCCTAAAATTTGTACTGATGTTACGTCTTCTTCGTTCAAAAAAACGTAACATACATCTTGACTAATATTTAGAATAATTAAAAATATTCTTCATCAATATATTGGCCGATATTTACGGATCTAAAATCCGAAAATTATGTTTATGGGACAATTAATTTTGATTTTAGAAAATTCTTTGTTCCACATGTAGAGTTATCACACAATATTCATTATTCGGATACTTATAATTGCAACCAACAAAAATTAAATAAAAGTATTTAATTTATACAAAAAATTTTTTAAATAAGCGCAATAATAATTTATTTTTAAATTAAAAATGGTAAAATTTTATGTACATTTAAAATTCCGATTTCATAACAGTTCTATTCCAAGAATTTAAATTCATAAAACTGTTATCTTCGGTTGGATTTTTTTAACTTTAATGCAAAACCTTTGATTTAATCAATCCAATTCTTTCCAAAAAGAGCAATTCCTAAAATATATAGGAAAGTGTTTGGAAAAATCTGGAAAATTCCTAATAAATCCTCTATTCGATGCAATTGGAAAAACATTTTAAATAAAATAATTCCGAAGATACATATACTTTGACATTTCGAAATTAAATTAAAAAATCATTTTAATTTTTCGTGAACTCGAAAATAAGTAAAAAGTTATTATTTCTGTTCTGTGAAATGAAAATCATTAAGGAATTAAAAATGTGATAACAGAAAAAACAAGAGATATGAATTAACAAATTTGAAAAGTTTTGATTGCATTTTAAATCCATTCTGAAATCCACACTATGTTTTGGAAATGGACATTTAATAATGAATATGAAGTAAAGAATGTAATGTGATGAAATCAAAAGATATAAAATTTAATTATAATATTCTAGGTAAATATTTTACAACATTGAATTTTTTATAAATTTTGTTCAGATCATAGCTGTCTAAAATTTACTAAAAATAATAAATTTTCTACCGCTTCACACAGGACCAAAGATACATTTTTATTAGTTAATAGGACGTAATAGGGACGTAAATTGACATATAACTAAAGTAAAACGCTCCAAAAGTAGCGCCTTTTTTAAAAAGGCACTAATAGAAAAAAAAAAGATCTTTGAGTTGTTAAAATGCGCTAAATTTAGTGCGAAAAGCGCTAAATTGACAACGCTCACTGATTATTCTTAAACAATTATAGGTTATGTCATCAATAGTAATGTTGAATGGGTTAGAAAGTAAACTGGTTCATCGTGAGGTTAATCCAAGTTCTTTTAAAAATCAGATGAATCCAAGATATCATCAAGCAGTAGAAATAAGGAATATTTTGTTGGAGGGGATTAAAGACATTTTTTCTCTATTAGTTTAGGTTAGATTGGGCAGCTGTAAATGAACTATACAGATCATTTGGGTCCTATTAGTCCCGTTGTGTTACCCTAATGGATCATGTGAATCTGTTTTCACATGTCCGAGAATAGGTTCGAATCGAAACAACCTGACGCACGAATAAAAGATCTGATCCATGTAACATCAATTGTAGAGAGTCCGTGCATATATGGACTACCAAATTCAGCAGTCCTTATATTTGCAAGAGCAGGACAGTGACAAAGAAAATGTTCTACTGTCTCTTCCTCCTCCTCATTAACTCAACTTCGTTAAAAGAGAGTCTCCTATTGTGCGCATCATCAGTCCAGAGCCCTGTAATAATATCTACTAGTGTTGACAATCCCTGAACGAAAACGGACCGTTTCTGATCGTACTGGGGCCATATCTCTCTCGAGATAGATCATGCAGACTCGTTTGTTTATCCTGGATGTTGAATAGACTCCCGAAAGAGACTTAATCGCGGGTTGACTATCTGCATAAATTTCAATATTCACTCCGAATACTCTGTAGTAAATTATCCAAATTACCGCTCCCATAATGGCTTAAATCTTCGCTTGAATATGCGACACCTCCCAAAACCCCTTCAGAAAATTTGGATCCATCAATGTAAACCTCAATCGATCCGTCTTTTATAGTGGGATCGGCTGAGATTGAAATTGAGAAGTCTCTGTCCAGAAAGGGCTTGGGAATACAATAATCAATATTGTCAAGGATAGATTCCCAAAATGGTTGCATGGCCATAGCTTCTACCGTTCCATGCACCCATAGTGCTGAGCCTAGTCGCCATATGATGACGATTTGATTGGCCATTATATCCACTGGCATGCAGTTCATCAAAACGAATAATGCCTTGGATGATGATGTACGTAGCGCACCTGTAATTAGTAGCGTATACGAGACGGTTTTGAACCTCAGGGAATCAAATTCCCTGAAATGGAGATAGGACTCCCCCCTGAGGAGTACCTCTATTTGCTACCCTATATATGATAGCCGCACCCATAGTGGAGATTATAACTCTGTTGGTTAAAAATCTCCATATGATGCCAATAGTCGACTGATGTATATTCACTCTTTCCATAGCTATTTTAATAGCTCCTTCTATATCAAGAAAGGCCACTAATGCATATTCCTTGTGCTTGAGAGCATTTTCTATATACTCTACAAGTAAACGCAACGCCATCTCAACTGACTTGCCTTTCATGTTGGGACGTTGTTAAAAGGTTATTGTTGATTGTCTTACGAAGGTGCAGGTCAATCAGCCTTTTCAAAATGTTCAAGAGGTAGGACGATAGACTAATAGGTCTGAAGGTTAAGACCTCCCATACGAGACCGAAGACCATTTTACATCTAGTCCATGAGTCAGGGATATAAGAGAATGATAAGCAATCAGATTTTATCCGAATCAATATCAGCATTATATTGTAAGTCTGCATTTATAATGCCATCTGAACTCGGGGATTTAAACGTGACAAAGCTGCTCACACCATCTCAGTTCATCTTCAGTTATTTGAATCTGAACGTAACTTAGATCTGAAACTGTCGCAGGAATCTCCGTTATAGGGAGGTTGCCAGGAAAATGCGCATCCATTAAGACGTCTAAGGTCTCATGACCACTTGTTGTCCAGCTGCCACAAGGTTTCTGAATGTAACTTGAGACAGTAGGTGAGGAAGCCAGGATTTGGCGTAAGCGACTAGTCTCGGAATGACCTTCCACGCCGAGTATAAAAACTTGACTTGGGGGATTGTTTACATTCCAGAGCGAAGAAAAAAAAAACAAGCACGACAGAATTTCGCTCAGTAAATATATAACTTTGATGTTGTTGCTTATTGTGTTGAATAAAAATATGTTAATATAAAAAATTGTTAATTTTTAATTATTGATTTTTGTTATTAAATATTTCATATTTAATTTAAAGTTATAGTGAGTCATTTATTACAGTGTTTAAATATAAGGTAATCATTTAGATTAATTATAATTAAAAATATTTACTGGCAATATTCCAACTGCATTAAAATTATACAAAAGCGATTATATTTCAATACTTTCTTGATGTACAATTTTACACTTCTAAATCGTAGTATATCTACACCCAAAAAAATGCTCTGGTGTCATCAAAAAAGTATTCGATCTGCGGCAAATTTCTTCCCGAACGGTGACTCTTCTTCGATAAGAAAATTATATCATTGTCGACTGTTATTAATTATATGAAGTGTCGCTTTAGTTCAAATTTCGATAGAAAATGTTGGCAGGGAAAATATATTAAAAAAATTATAATTTTTTCTTAAAAAATTGATTCGTTTTGTCTCCTGTACAATACTGTACAAATAAATTTTAATTATTACACAAAATAACTGCAAAACTTACGGTACTTTGTCTAATTTTGTGTTGTAATGTTTTTTTCTTCTTGTTAGCACTTTTCGTATATCACAATCTACAAAACAAATTTCTTTGTTTCAATGAATTAAAAAAAATTGCTTGGGTTTGCAGATAATTTTTTTTATTTACGATATTTCAGCCGTTTTAAGTTATTAATAACTTATGTTCTCTTTATAAATTTAACATAAAATAATGCGCCTTCTGCGATCACAGAAAACAAATAAAGAAAACAAAAAAAACTAAACTATTCCTGCTGTTTTGCTCAAGGCATATTACTATAATAACCTTTTCGTTTTGCTATTTTCTTGTTGGCATTTTTACAGTGATGTATATTTTAGTATGTTTTTGTATAAAAACAGAGATGCCAATATATTTTTTAATAAGGGTTTAAAGTGGAGTTTTTTTTAAGCACATTTTATGTACAAGTGGAGTTTTTATTCGTACACATTTTATGTATTTTAAAAGTATTTTATTATTTTTTAATAAATGTTAACAAAATTATTGTTAAAAAAAAATCAATAAAAAAAAGTGTTGAATGAATATCATCGGTGCGCTCACGAAGGGTCCTATGTCCTCACTCTTGTATTATACCTTCCTTCTTCACCCACCAAAACGGGTTTCGAAGTTACAAAAAGTCATATATGTAGATTCCTTGAAAAAACTGTTTGTTTTTTTTACTTCACAAAAATACAACAAAAACAAAAATATTAAGCAAAAATTAAAAATTTACAAAAATTTTTTAATTTCTTTTGCCAAAAAACAAAAATGAAAAAAGGTTGCGAACTGACAAAATAAAACTTTTTTCTCCTGTAGTAAAAAAAAACACGTGACTTTTCCTCAATGCACCGACGATATGCAACAATAACAACTACAATTGAGTCGTTCATTTTGGAAATGGTCTATCTAAGTCCATCTAAATCAAGATATTTAAATAATAATATTTTCTTTATGTTTTTTGTTTCGTATCTAAATGTGTCAAATTTTTCATCTCAATCAGCATTATCAACATTTTGTTTCAATAAAGATGTTGTCTGAGAGAATGTTCCTAATTTTGAAAGAAAATTAAGTCCATGAAATAAGTTTCTCGGAAATGAAATATTGTATATTAATACATTTGTATGTTATAAAAATATATTTTCAACTTTTATTCAATATTTGATAAAATTTTTTATAAAATTATCATCAATTTGCGTATACAGAAGCGATTTAAACATATTATGACGTAGGGATAGTTTCAAATATGTATTTGAAAAATGTTTAACCATTTATTTTAATAATTTAAAAAGATGATTAAAATAAAGTAATAGATAATAAAGATATCTACGTTTTAGCTAAAACAAAATTCAGAAGAAAATAATAAATAAATATCAAAATAACAACATTTGGGAAGACCTCGATACTTCAAAATAAAACCATTTAATGAAAAGTTTGAAAAATTCTCAAAAATGTCACATAAGTACACAGAAAAAATTATTAATAAAATTTTTTATTATTTATTAAATTGTTAATTCATTTTATATTATACTTCAATAATATTACTTATTGTATTAAAACACAAATTTATTTGTTTTTTTTTTTTTCATATATTTCAAGGCCAAAAGACATCTCGATTCGAGATGTTAATTAATTTATCAAAAAAAAAAAAAAAAAAAGATGATTTAATGAGATAAAAAATGTTTAAAAATCAGTTGTGCTGGTAATCTTGATATGTTCCATTATTTTACTTATTTTTAATTAATGCATAATATGTTCACACACATTAGTTTTTGACTTGTTTTTTGAAAAACACAATGAGTTTAAACATTACTGTTCACATATCTTGTATTTGTATATTTACTTTTGGTCTGTTTTACGTTTGCCAACATATTTTCACAAATTCAAAAAATACAAGTAAAATCTATGATCAAATATAAATTGCATTCATCATAATTTTTAATTTTTTATATTTAAACTGTTTAACAACTTTTACAAATTCTTTTTCCAACAAATTTCTATGTAGTAAAATTGCTAAAATGTTTTCCCTGTATAGAAATTTAATATGTTTTTTGTGTGTTAAATAATTAAACAACTCGAATCAGCAATGTCAAAATTGATATTATTGTACTTTTTTGGTACATTTTTTATAGTTGCTATAGAAAATTATCTTATTTAGAAACAAAATTTCAACTTTAATTACAAAAATATTTAAAAGATTTCAAATTAATTAAGACAAAGCACTATGTTTATATTTGATACGCAGTCTCAGATTTTTATTTTAAAATAAAATTCTCGTATCAGGGTCTCATAGACTCTTCGGATTCGCAGACATATTGTCATCAATAATTTGTATTATTAATAGTACTTAATAAAAACTATGAAGAGATTAAGAAGGATATTTATAATAGGATTAAAGAAGAAATGAAAAGCATTTATTGGCAGGAATTTTTATAAATACCATTATAATTCTTAAAAAGATTAAGAGTTAAATAATACTAGCTGTGTTTTGTTGATCCCGTTGAGTGTTAACGTTGACTATTGTATAAAAAAAAAAAAACGACACTGACCCGATTTGGGAACACTTTATATTTATTTGTAAATTGCACCACTAAATTTACATGTTTCACGTTAACTCCTAAGGTATATAAAGTTAAATTTTGTATGAAATTGCCTATGAACGTTAGCAACAAAACACAGCTAATGTTTTCTTTAAGACGATGAACTTGAAAGTATTAGATTTATTTCGGGAGTTATACGGCATTTCTTAAAGGCTAAAGTGATAATTTTTATAACAATTGTGTGTTTTGGTACAATTCTGGCAAAAAAAAAAGTAAAATTTTAACTGCTGTTTAGTACAATTTAAAAATTTCAATTGACTTCCCTTATTCGACTTCAGACGTCTTTTGGCTCTGAAATATATGAAATAGCAAATTAATTTATTTTTTGAAAAAACGACTTGTTTTTCAAAAAACCTCTATAATTGAACATAGCATAAGGCATATTTTGGTAAAAAAATATCGGAAATAAATCTAACAGTTTTTGTATATTTCTTGTTTAAAATATATGATGTGGTGCTACTTTATTAACCGCAGTTGTATGTATTTCAGAATATTGTAAAAAGGTTCTTAAACATTTATGTGCATTCTTTTTTTTACAACTTTTCCATGATAATGTTTTATTAGTAGTTTCCTTATTTAATTACTGAGATGTTAATTGTTGGAACAAATCAAGATTACCGTCACAGTTGATTTTTTAACAAATTTTATTTTCGACAAAAGCACTATTTTTGGTTAAAAAAAAGTTACATAAAAATTTTTCTCCGCTCTCTCTTAGTTTTCGAGTTATGGGTACTTGAAGTTATAATATAAAAATGCAATTTTCTCCTTCCTCCTGTAATGAAAATGAACAATATGGGTGTCATTGGAAAGGTCTTGAGAAGACCTTTCAATTGATATATAAAACGTTATACAACATTAACCCATTGCGAGCCAAAATGATATTTTATTATTTTATGTACTGACTTTTTTTACAAAAGTACCGTTATCTCAAAAATATATCGATATAACGGTACTTTTCTATACATCAAATCATTTAGAGAACATTTCAAGCTTTCATATGATCCCCATATTACACTCCTAGCCCATTAAATAACAAAAATATAGCACTTTAAAAATTAATATTCAGAGAAATGAATCGATTTTTACTCATAATATATTTGTTAATACCATAATTTATGACTACATATGTAATATGGATATCATTAGAAAGGTCTTGAAAAAACCTATAGTCATATGGAACAAATCAAGGTTACCAGCACAGTTGGAATTAAAATGTATTTTTTTAATGTTAATAAAGGTTTTTCTGCGTAGCCGGCCTTCGGCCGGGCTAAAGGGCTTTCTCCTCTATGTATGTCGAACACCGGCTTCGCTGAATAAACTTTTTTTTGGAAATCAAACAATTTTTGTAAGTACCGGTATTCTTTTTAAATAATTTTTAATTTTTAACAAAGTTGTAAAAATGATAAGACTTATTATATATTTTTAAATTATGATATTAACAAATATATTACTAGCAAAAATCGATTAATTTTTCTAAATATTAATTTTTAAAGTGCTATACTTTTGTTATTTAATGGGCTAGGAGTGTGACATGGGGATCATATGAAAGCTTGAAATGTTCTCTAAATGATTTGATGTATAGGAGCGTACCGTTATATCGATATATTTTTGAGATAACGGTACTTTTGTAAAAAAAGTCAGTACATAAAATAATAAAATATCATTTTGGCTCGCAATGGGTTAATGTTATATAACGTTTTACATATCAATCGAAAGATCTTCTCAAGACCTTTCCAATGATACCCATACTGTTCATATTCATTACAGGAGGAAGAAGAAAATTGCATTTTTATATTATAACTTCAAGTACCCATAACTCGTAAACTAAGAGCGAGCGGGCAAAATTTTTTACATTGCTTTAATCACAAATAAAAATGCTATTGAATCATTATCAAAATTATTTAAAAATCAAGTGTGATGGTAATCTTGATTTACGCCAATAATAATAATAATAATAATAATAACAATAATAAAAATAAAATTAATACTTCATTATACATATACTTTTAAATCAGATAGAATAAAATTGCCATACAAGTACTGCTTATTTATTTCATGCTAAAAATGTTCTTACCTAGTGTCTACATTAGGCAAATTTTTATCAAACAAACGTCAAAATCAGTGCGAATATATACAAGGTAACCTTAGTTAAACAGCTGATTATTATTTTGGTTGTTACAGTTGTCAAACTGCATATATAAAAAACAATAATGAATACGCCATATTGTTATTTTTGTGCAACTGTTGCCACCTTCCACAAATTCGGGTTAAGTTTAACGTTTGTCTTGATAAAAAAATTCTCTAATGTGGACACTACGTTAGGTACCCTGCAAAGGTATTTTTCTGTATGCTCGCGTTTTCAGGCAAAATTGCTACTTGGCAACTCTTTCAATAAAATTAATAATAAAATCAAATAAATTAAACTAAACATATCTTAACAACTTTAGATTTTCAAAATTACCTTTGAAAAAAAAAACAATGAGATTAAACTTCCTTAAAACAAACTTATAGATACCGGCAAACAAATTGACAAAGCATACACTATAATAAATGTACACAACAAAAGAGAATCCACAAAAGAATTGTTGCACATACAGAAAATTGCACAATACAAAAAACCAAAAAAAGGAGGTAATAAAAAAAACTATTGCCATTTCATTTACGCTTACAGCAGCAAACGGCTAAACGAATAAAACTTTCTCTTTCTAACACACATGAAAATCAAAGTAAATTGCGCCAAAAAATTAAACAAAAAAAACTTTCAAAGAAATTAGGATAAAGCAAAAGTTGAAGATGGAAACGGACAATTTTTTCTTGCTTAAATTTTATTAAATTCTATTAATAATAACAATTAGCTAAGAGGAAACAAAGTCTAAAGATTTGGACGTTTCAAGCTAGAAGAATATTTAGCTTTTGCCTTCTTTTAAAGTTTTATTTTATAGTTCGGCTGACTTACCTTTGAGGGCTTTTTGTAGCTATGATTTTACTGTGTTTAAATTAAGATGATTTCAATATTTTTAACACATATTGTCTATTCTTTTAAAATGTGCTTTAAATAGTTTTTTTAAAGTTCAGCTTACACTTTTAATTTTAAATGGCTTTTTCTCTTAAACAAAAGTTGACAGCGCAGCAATCAGCCGCTTTTACTTTATTTTAGCACTTTATTCACAAAATTGAATGTATCTTTCATATTTCTTTAATTTTTCCCCTTCCTCAATTTTCTTTTTTTGCAAGAAGGCAAAAAATGGCAAAGATAAACAATTGGGATTTTTTTTAAACAGGGTTGTATTTTACAACATCAAACATTTTCGTACTAAAAGTTGGAGATGAGAGAAATGCGATAGCAGTACTGACTGTCAATTTAATTATTACTAATTGCAAAGATTTAAGGTGACATTTTATAACAATGAATGTGAATTTTAACTATTTAAAAATAATAAATGGCTTTTTTAGTGAGATAAATTATTTTTATTAATTCATAGTTTTATTTTTAATTAATAAAAATTCGTATTTTGTTTTTAAAGTTAATATTACCATTTTTTAAATACAGCTTAATATTAATATTGCAATGAACAATTTTCCAAATATTAATTTATTATATCTAATAGGTCGATAATCCAGAGCAATTCCTAAGAAATTTGTTTATACCTTGTTCACGTATTTATGCTTGTTTTAATAAAAAAAACATGTTATTTATCACATCCAATTGGATTCGTTTTTGCATATATTTGAATATTTGAACAACATCTCAATTTGAATGTTTAATTGTTAATTAACACCTAAAAAATATGATAATTTTCAATACAGGGAAGAGTTTTTTATTATTTTAGTACACTAGAATTCGCTGAACATACCCTATGACAAAAGTGACAAACAATTTAAAATAAAAAAAAAATACAAAATTTTAAAAAAAATCATAATCTTCTGAATTTAAAGGTTTATTAATTATTACTTTTATTCAATAAAAGGTCCCCGCATGCATAAATTACATTTTATTTTTATATTTGTGAAAAATGTGACACAAACGTAGACAGTGGTGTTTAAACACATTGTGTTTATACGTCGAGTCTAAACATGAGAAATTTTTATCAAGACAAACGTCAAATTTTTATATGAATTCCAGGTAATTTTTTATCTCTATCAATTATAGGAGAAAACGTATGTCATAATAAACCATATAAAAAGAACCAAAAACAATCAAATTGGCGTCTTTTAACAAGCAACTTCAAGAAAAAGTTGTCTGAGTTCGAGCGCTGTCTATTTGGTTGTAACGCTACAATAATATTGACAAATTTATTCTACATTATACAAATTATTATCATATTAGACGTTTTATTTTATTGCACGTTAGCCTTGATAAATATTTGTCTAACATAGACTCGAGGTTAAGCAAATTTTTATCGTGACTAATAATAACTGTAATAAAGGTGTTTTATCAATCCTGATGTATTTTCAACCACAGAATTTGTGTACCACAATTTTGTACCCAATTTTTGAATTAACTTATTAATTTTTAATATATGTGAGTGCTTTGGTACTTCCTAATTAAATATCTTTTACTTTAAATCTTTAGATTTTGAAATTCATTTTGGGTTCGTTGAAACCTAAACATGTCGCCCGCCTTGCACTGGGTGCAATTTTGAGGGACTCGATTAGCAGCGCAAGGCGTTTGGGGCAAGTAAAAGAGATATTGAACCTAGCGTCGTGAACGCTGTTATAAATGCGGTTCTAGTATCCGGTTCGAAGGACCATAAACAAGTTTGCAATCGAAAATTGCCTTGTTATCTTTGTTTGGCAGTACCGAAGCAGAGTTTGTGGAATATAATTAGACACCAGCAGAATGGAATACGTATTTTCTGTGCCGCTATACACTTCATCAGTATTCGTGGTGTCTCATCCATTTTGGTTTCGTTGAAACCTAAACAGCATTCTTTTTCTACAAACACGTAATTGTAAAAGTCATCCTTATTTTCTATTACTGCTTGACCCAGCTGTTTTGCAATTCTAAATTTATTACAATCTGGTTTGCTTTCGATATCACATCATAAGGAAGTGAGAATAATTAAATTTTTATTATTAAACTTTATATCCCAACCCCCTACAAAATTGGATCAGGGACATTTTGATTAACATTGCTCTAAACAGTTAAATTTTAAATAAATTGTTCTCCTAAATACTAACTGAAGTTTATGATTTATAATATGCAAAGTATTTAAATCCTGATTACGTTTGGTTAGAAAAAAACTTTTTGCCGCGGCAACACTGATTATCATAGTGTAATAATCTGATTTATAATTTTTTCATGTACAATATGTACGCGAAAACATCAAATTGTATGTATATGAAAAAATTGTAAATCAGCTGGGCTTACGAAGCCACTTTCTTATTACACTAAGACTAACAAAATACAAACAATTGTTGTTTTTGTAGATGTGCGGTCACTTTATAATTACATTATGTTTGTTAGTGTAAAACCACAAAACCATATTATGGTTAATATACCTTGGTGTTACCCAACAAACCAAATGATATAGGAATATTATAGAGAAGCCTGAGGATGATATCATTTCTAACGAGATTTTATATGTAATACGAAACTTCAGTAATCTGAAAATAGTTCCCCTAAAAATCCAAGCTGATATTGATTTTTTTTATCTTATCCTCTTTAATTTTTTGCAGTTCCACTAAATTATGCTATAAAAATGTAATTTTCGTATAATAAATCATAAAATATTTTTTTTTTTCTACAAAATTTTTCAATTTAATTTTATTTTCCTGAAAACGTTTAAAGTTTTTACTAACGAAAAAACAATTTCTATATTTTATCATATAATTTCAAAATTGTGACATCATTAATGATACTGTACCGCTTCTTGGTTTGTTGGGTATCTATTTTAGCTTGTGAAGTAAAAAAGAAAATTTTGGTTGATTTTTTTTTGTAATTTTAATTAAATTTGTAAATATGTCATGTTAGAATGTACCAAGAAAAAGAATATAATTATATATGTGTAATATAATAAATTTTATGACTATTTATTACAAATAAACATCTTAAATTAAAAATCAAATGTGAAATCTTAAAGAAAACAAAGCCAAAATATAGTGAAATTGTAATAAAAAAAAAAAAAACTAAGTTATTTTATGCTAAAGATTTTAATGATAAAATGTTTTATTTTGTTTTTAATTTCCAGTAAACATATAAATGCCTTGAACTATTTTCAGTATTTGCCTATCTAACAGAACGAAGGGCCTTAATTTATAAATTCAATTTAGATTGAGAAATGGCAGGATTTCGCTCGAAAATTCGACAATGCAAAAACAACTCAAGATAGTGGAAACACTTTTAGGTGTGTTGCTCAAAACTGAATGCTTTCAACTCAGTGGAAACATAGTATAAGAGAACAAATATTGTTATATAATGTTAGAATCATTATTATTATTATGATTATTATTATTATTATTATTATTATTATATAAATGACAATAAATGTTTAAAATTGTTACTCTCATTTTTTACTCTCCCTCTCTTTCGGTGTTGCCGTTGATGCAAAATAAATTACACATGTTTACATTAAATTTGTAAAAGATAGTAACAGAAGGAAAGCTTTGCTATATATGGAGTTTAAGAGAAGGAGAAAATATTTTTTATATATGTAGTTTTGTTGTTGTCATGAATTTTGTTGTTTAATAAATAAAATATATATATATATATATATATATATATATGTAAAAAGCCGTATTCGTCTCCGCTTTCATTTACCTCAGGTCTACAACTGAGATTAGCTATTTGTTCATATTAAGTTAAATCTTAAATAAGGGGTACATGTATTCTAATAAATCCTATAAGATACCATTATTTTCAATCAGTCACAGAGTAAACATTTCCTTTTATTTAGGAAATTCGCACTTTTTTAGCACAATTTTTATATATATATTTTTTTTTAATGTAAAACAACAATTGAAAGAAAACAATTTTATAAAAAACATTGCTTTTTTAGTAGATTCCAAAATACACACACAAAACAAACTTTCGTATGTATTTTCTTAACAGTTTATCTTATAAGATAGTTGTGCAGTTTTATAATTAATACTTCTTTAATATTAATATTTGAATCTACATGTGAGATAATTCTCTCAGGGAGCGAATTTGACACTCTCTAACAGAAAAATCTTACATATTCTGTTACGTGTAGAGATGGCCTGTTAATTTGGAATTCTCGCTGAGAACTGGAAACAACAACCACCTCTGCTTGCTTGTGTTTAGTCTCTAAAGCGAATGTTTTTTCAATTATCATTTTACGTCTAATAGGGCATTCAGACCGACGCGAAATTACGTACTTTCGTGATTTTTACATTTTTAATTGTTGCAAATTAATAATTTCCAATTCAGTAAGTGATTGTTTCTTATTTATTTCCATTTCAAAATACTTTATTTACCCCTATAACAATTTCAAAAGTAAGCAACAAGTATAAGCTGTTCACGAAATTGCATCAAATGTTATCTAGCCAGTATTAACACTCTAGATTTCATTCGTAATTTCGGCATGAAATTTCGTAATTTCGCGCCGGTCTGAACAAGGCTTAATACAAATTATATATATTCCCTTTTTTGCTACTTAAAAAATGTATTTAATTTATCCCACTTAAATAAACTTTACTTAAAATCTGACTTTTTAATTTAGCTCTACATTAACAATTATTTTAATTTATTTAAAATTAATAATATTCATTTGCCTATTCAAAATTTGATTAATTTAGTGCTGTTTTTCTTTCATTATAATTGAAACAAATGAAACGAAACACATTTTGTTAAGCTAGGGATGACACTTTTACAAACAGCTGACTGCAAACAAGAAGAAGTTATCGCTGTAATACCACTACAATAAAAGAAAACGGAGCTGACATTTGACACATTATTTTTAGTTAAAAATTTTTATAAAATATACAATTTTATGCAAAAATCAAATAACTAACAAGAAAATACTAAAAATAAATTAACAGCAATATGGGGCGAAGATCTATAAATACCACTAAAAGTGGTAAATACATGAATCCCACAGATCAAGCGAGTAAGTAAACAATTTTCTGCTTCCAAGGGAGTATCATCTAAAACCATAATCATATTTCTACTATGCAGGAAAGGAGGCTCGCAAGAAGGAGTTGAAAAAGAATAAAAAGCAGCGTCAAATGGTAAGAGCTGCTGTACTTAAAAATAAAGATCCCAGTCAGATATTAGAGGAAATGGAGAAAATCGATGAAATGGGTAAGATTGGGAAAAAATCAAGATTACCGGCACTGTTGATTTTTTAACAAATTTTCTTTTCGGCAAAAGCACTATTTTTGGTTAAAAAAAATTACATAATTGGAAAGGTCTTGAGAAGGCCTTTCGATTGATATATAAAATGTGCCAAATCATTATCCCATGGTAAGACAATATGATATTTTATTACTTTTTATTTCGACTTATTTTTTACAAAAGTGCCGTTATCTCAAAAACATATTGATATAAGTGTACTCTCCTATACATCAAATCATTTAGAGAACACTTCAAGCTTTCATATGATCACCATATTATACTCCTAGCCCAATAAATAACAAAAATATAGCACTTTAAAAATTAATATTCAGAGAAATGAATTGTTCATTTTCATTAAAGGAGGAAGGAGAAAATTGAATTGGTATATTATAACTTTAAGTACCCATAACTAGTAAACTAAGAGAGAGCGGGCAAAATTTTTTACAATGCTTTAATCACGAGTAAAAATACTGAATCGTTATCAAAATTATTTAAAAATCAAGTGTGCTGGTAAAATTGATTTATGCCTAAGATTGTTAAATAAATTCAAGGAGTTTGATGTAAATTTGAAAATGATTTTTTCTTAGAGTACAATGTCTTGCAGCCTTCACCTTTAAATGAAAAGGTTTTAAGAGACAAACGAAAAAAATTAAAGGAAACATTTGATCGTGTTATGAGATTATATGTAAGTGTAGAATTTTAAAATTTTTTTAGTAGATTTACTTATTATTTTTTTTTTGTTTTTTGTGTAGCACAATGATGATCCCGAACATTGGTCTGAGCTAAAGCGCAAAGAAGTGGAATATGAAAAGAAACGGCTGAAAAAGCAACAATATTATGAAAGTGTTAAACATGCTCAAAGTGTACAGATTGATGAGATTCCTTTACCTTCTAGTACCCAAACACCAGCGCCTGCCACAACAGCTACTACTGCAGCGTTTCCTCCTAAACGTCTACCACCTCCACCCACAGCTCTGTCGTTGCCTCCATTTGCACCAGGAGCACCACCGGGTACTTTGAAAAAGACAAATGAAAATGTGAGTAGGTTTTTTTCTACTTTTAGACACCTTTACCAAATATGTAAAGGTGAATTTGGGAATATATCATTTCGTTTAACATTTATCAGGGACTGTATAAGTTATATATTTATATTTAGGTATACACATTTTTCAAAATTATACATCTCTGATCCCAGATGGAATCTGGACATAGAACATACATTTCTGGAAACTACTAGTCCTAGGCTACTTCCACTCTTCCGCTTATCCGATTCATGTCTGCTCCTTATGTCCACTGGAGCCACTTAAAATTTTCGATTTTTGTTCAAAGAAATTTAATGTATAGAGTGATATTTGAAATTTGAGAGTGATATTTGAAAATTTTTTTTACAATTTTATATTTTAATATGTTTTATAAATATATTTTGATTTTTTTTTTAATTTAATTTTGATATAGGTTTTTTATTAAAAAATAATTTTGTTCATTTTAACAAATCAATTAACAGCGTGTGGAGCGTATTTAACATTTGTGTAGGACGTATTGAACTGACGTATTTATCTTCACACCCTTAATTATTGTTCTTTTATTTAGGATCTTCAAAATCAGATATCTTAACTATCATGACTTTTATCATATCAGAGGATTATTTTTTCACTTCTATATTTTTTTTGAGCAAAAATTACAGTTATTTCCTGATTTTTATTCACAGTATATATAAAAAAATCTCCAAAATAAAAAACATCGTCAAAACGAAATAAATTCGCCAAAGCGGAAAGAAATTGAAAAAAAAAATTTTTTCATGTAAGGAAAACATCGCCAAAACAAAAAAAAAAAAAAAAAAAAACGCTGAAATGAAAAAAAATCTAAAAATACAAAAAAAAAAAAAAAAAAAAAAAATTGTAACGAAAAAAATTTTGAAATAAAAAATCGTCAAAATGAAAAATATTCAGTATAAAAAAAAAATCACCCAAACGAAAAAAACGACAAAATAAAAAAATCTCCAAAAAGAAAATTCAGGACAAAAAAACAAAAAAATCTCATAAACCGAAAATCCGCCAAACGCAAAGAAAATACCAAAATAAAAATTCGCTAAAATCGCTAAACGGAAAATAAAAAATGTCCAAGATAAAAAACGCCATAATAAAAAGAATCGCTTAAACAGGAATTTTGCCGAAACGACAAAAATATTGAAATAAAAAGGATCGCCAAAACAAAAAATCGCTAAAATTTAAAAAAAAATCGCAAAAATTTAAAAAAACGCGGTGGTGAAAAGGAATCGCAAAAAGCAATAATAATAATAATAAATAGTTGCAAAGAAAAAGGGGGAAAATCGCCAAAAATGAAAAAAATACCAAAATAAAAAATCGCATAAAAGGAAAAAATCGGCAAAATAAAAAAAATTACCCGAAGAAAAAAATCGCCTAAACAGAAAATTCGCAAAAACAAAAAAGCGTTAAAAAATCGTAAAAACGAAAAAATCACTAAAACAATGGAAAAGAATGCAAAAAAAATCGCGTAAGCGGAAAATTCGCCAAAACGAAAAAAATTTTAAACAAGTGAGAATGTTATATTCGGCTTGGCCGAATCTATATGCCTGCAACAACCTGCAACAAAATGGGCGAACCACGCCCATTTTTTGTTTCCGATTTTATATTGGTCTTTGAACTACTTGTACAAAATTTTGTTGATGCTTCACCTTATAAGGGAGATGGATCACGCCCATTTTAGGTTTCTGACTATACCTATTCTCAAACTATTTGTACAAAATTTCTTTGTAGTACATGCTACTGTTTAAGAGATGGTATGAACTGACGTTACAACGGACACCCTGTGTTACTAGTATTTGGCCCATAACTTTTTTTGTTTATTAACCGATTTTGCCCACTTTCAATACCAATCAAACCTTATATAAGATAAATATTTGAGCCAAATTTCGTCCCCATAGGTAGTCCCCTCCGAGCCCTATTCTGCTTTCAACAATCATATAAGACCCTATAAAGTAAATATATTCTGGGTATTAGTTATGTCCGTCCGTCTGTTTGCTAAAAGCAGGATAGGGCTCGGGGCGGACCACCAGGAGGATGAATTTTCGCTCAAATATTTGTCTTACATAAGGTTTGTTTGGTATTGAAAATTGGCTGAATCGGTTAATAAACAAAGTTATGGGGCAAATAATAAAAAATCATGTACGTCAACGAAATTTTGTACAAAAAAATTCAAGGAATCATGTTAATTCGAAAAATAGGAGGGATCTGTCCAATTTACCGCTCACTTGTCATATAAGGTATTTTTATATTAATTTTTTTATATTAAACGAAAAAACGGATTCTATAACATTGATAAAAAAAATAATGTACACATAGTCGATGCACTGACGAAAGGTTCTATGTGCATTTTTCTGAAATTTTGTTTATTGGCTTTATTTATTATTCATTTTCAACTTTAATATATTTTCAAATATTTGGATTAGTTCCGAACATATAATATAATTTTGTATGGCTTTCATACAAAAAAATTGTTTATTCGCTCTCCTGAAAAATTGTTCAAAATCACATAGGACTTTTCATCAGCGTACCCACGATATTTATTTACTTTACAGATTATAATTGGCTCTGCATTCGATTAGATTCAATCGTTAAATGTTTGTACCAAGATTTTTTATTAAATCGTTAATAAGTAGTTAGGATTTTCTAGAAAGTATTGTATAAAAAATAGTTACAATAAACTCTTCTGATACTTTTTGGCCAGAAACGAATAAATCTAATTTTTGACACCTTATTCTGAAGAGTATTCCAGTTAGGGCATTCTGAATTGAACGAAAAAAATAGAAGAGGAAATGTCTGGTCTATACAGTTGTTGAAGCTAAGCTTCTCATCCATTATTTTCCAAATAGTTTTATAACGATACGCGTCTGGTCGTATATTTTAGCCATTTTTCGTTCAGTCTTCTCTTCAAACGTATCAATTGTGTTCGATATAAGTCCCATAATCGTTTCACACGATTCACCGTCTCATTTTTCATGCACCATTCTGTTCGCATCAAATACAGATCACTACCTTGAATATTCAGCTTTGGTGGTGATTTTCCCAGTTGTCTGGGTTTCACATTGCCAAATTATATAAAAAAACACATTTTTATTTTTTATTATTTCCTGAAACTTATTCTAAAACCAACTATTTTGTTTTTTGTTTTTGTAAATAACAATTTTTTATTACCGAACTTTTATCTGCTCTTATCAGCTGTCCAAAATCTGCGAAAAGTCCGATGAACCCAAAAAGAAAGAAACCCTAGGCGTGCCCGTAGGACCACCACCAGATCTTATAGATCTTCCTGACCTCGATACAGATGCCGAAGACGATGAAGTTATACTTAAGAAATATGTACCCAAATCAAAACAAGCGAAAGTTGTGCCCAAACCAAACTCTCTGCAGCAACGAATGTTGGCCATATCAGGACAAAATATTGATGATTTCATGAAAGAAATGGAGAATGTGCACAAAAAGAAAGTGGCTGCCGGTAGATTGGGAGATAATGAAAACAACAACGAAGATGGTGAAAAGAAAACAAAATCTGATGAGGAGGAAGAAGATAAAACAGATCTATCGGAAAGTTCAGATAATTCAGAAGATGAAGAAGATAGTGATTCAGCAAGACGGAAAAGAAAAGATTCGGCGTCGACAGTACTCTTGCAACCAGCTCCTGTGGCAGCTGCACCTATGCCCATGCCTTTGAATTTGCCAGGTATGGCAGGTCAACCTCATATGCATGTTGCAGGACCGCCAGTGCCACCTTTAGGGGGTTTAGCACCACCACCTATGATGTTTCGTCCACCTCCACGGCCACCAGGTATGCATGCGTTTGGTATACGTATGCCACCGGGACCACCGCCTGGTCCTAGACCAGGTATTCCACGTATGGGTATACGTATACCGGGACCACCGCCTGGCATGCCACCACGCATGGCTCATCACAAAAATCAACAGCTGCAGAACAAAGAAAGCAAGGGTATAACCACTATTACAGCCAAACCGCAAATAAGGTAAATTTTTAAAGAAATTAAACTAGATCTAATAGTTTTCTTAAAATTCCCTTTATTTATATTTCTTTTTCAGAAATCTAAGCGCTGATGTTACACGCTTTGTACCCTCTACTCTAAGAGTTAAACGTGATGATGCCCGCAAACCTAATCGTACGAAGCCGTATGTCCAAGAAACTCCAACACATACGACTAAAGAGTCTAATAATGCAGCCTCGAAAGACGATGCCTATACACAATTCATGAATGAAATGCAAGGCTTATTGTAAATTAAAATAAAGAAATAATTAATAAAATAGAAATAAAACATCAGCATTTCAAATATTAAAAAAGAAATAAATCAAATTTAAATTAATCGAATTAATCATTATCACAAAAATTTTACTTAAAATTAAATTATTACTACAATACAATACAATATTCAAAGTAGAGAAGTTTACATTTCATCACTAATATAATTTGGATCAATATCCTTAAGGCCCAATTTTTCCAGTTTCTTGATTTTGTGTATTTTAGCACGTAAACGTTTCTTAAATATCATTTGCTGGTTAATATTTATCACTTCCTCGACATCATATTGATTGATATTGCGTATGATATTGCAGATTAAGTTGTCGGTGAGATAAATTTTCATTGCAGACAATTTCATAAAGTGAGCATCACGTTTTCTTAATTCCTCCCTATACATAAAAATCGTATAAGGAATGGAATAATACGAATGACTAGAGCTACGTTCACGTTTAAGACTTTTTGAAGGAATCAAAGACATTTAAATTTTTTTGGCACAATTGATGTTGTCACTTTAAAAATAAAATTACTACTGATGCTTCTATGCTCTTAGGCTTTTTATTTATACACCGCATACGTTATCTTTGGGCTACGTGAGCACTCTTGAAACAGGTAATTTTCCTTTGAACTAATAAACTTTATAATTTCTTTAAATTTTTCGTCTTGGCAACGTTTTTAAACAGAAATTTTACAAAACAACAACAACCATGTAATTAGTTGACCTAAGGCTTAAATTCACTGATCTCTTTTTAGCAGGCCATAATTTGTTTCACTTAGAAATTAGTTGTAACTTTTTTTATTCTACAAGAGAAGAGAGGGATTAAAATAATATTTTGCTTTATTTTTAGCGAGAATTATCATAAACTAAAATATTTAATGTCTTAATCTTAATCCTTTTTGTATTCTGTAAAATTTTAAACCAATCTCAACAACACACGCTTAAGTTTTACTTTTAAACAGGTCATAAAAATGTTTGAAGAAAAACTAACTTTATTACCAAGTTTATATTTCTTAATTAGTTCTAAGAAAATTTCTTTATTTTAAGAAAATTTCTTTAAAATAAATTTTTAGTTTTTTTAAAGCAAAAGTTTGAATTTGGTAAATGATATTTTCAAGGACAAAATTTTGTAGTTTTTTTTTTTAATATCAAAATTTTCACCTGACTCTATATTAACTTATATAATTAAAGTAACTTCGATCTATTGGAAACAAATCCAAGAAAATAATAAATGAAAAATAATTTAAATGAAAAATTGATATAGTCCTTTGAAAACTATTTCTTTATGAAAAATTTAAATCGCTGATATCTTAGAAACTAAGGGAAACTAAAGGAAAATAAAACAATTTCAGGATCACTTAAATTTTCCATAAAAAATCAAAATTTTTGTATGAAAAATTTAAAGCATTGATATTTTGGAAAATTAAAGGGTTTCAAGAAAAATAAAGTAATTTTTCAACAAAAATCTAAATTTCACATTAAAAATTAAAATCGCTAATATCTTGTAAATTAAAATGGTTTTTAAGAAAAATAACGTTATTTTTGGATTTAATCATATTTTCCAATTTCACATGAAAAACTTAATCACTGATATCTTGAAAACTAATGGGCTTTTAAGTAAAAAAAAAAAAAAACGATTTCTTGAGATCATTCATATTTTTTATATATAAAAAACAAATTTAAATAAATTTCCTAAAAAATTAAATTTTTTATATCGAGGCCTTTTATTCAAAAATGGCTATCTGCAGATTTCCAAAAATATTTTTTTTGCCGTCAATCACTTTTTGTGTCCTTTACAAGTGGTATCATTTTTTGCATGTTTACTTTAGGGCTATCTACAAAACATATATATATATATATATATATATATATATATATATATATATATATATATATATATATATATATATGTATATATAATGGGTGATTCAAGTAGATATACTTTTTACAATAGCCTTTTTTTGACAGATCACATGTATTGTTTGGCATTTCATAATGGAAAGACTTACGCTTGAACAACGTCTACATCGCTTCGCTCTATGAGCTCTAGAAAAGTTCCAAAAAGATCCGACGTTTTCGAGGCAAATTTTTGAGCAACCTGAAGAGATTCAAGAACTGCAACTTTATCCAGAAAAAACAACGG
Source organism: Protocalliphora azurea (assembly GCA_932274085.1). Lineage (NCBI taxonomy): Eukaryota > Metazoa > Arthropoda > Insecta > Diptera > Calliphoridae > Protocalliphora > Protocalliphora azurea. The sequence goes on along the minus strand of OW026520.1, from coordinate 121,867,941 downwards.
TTTGGTATGGTTTGTGGGCCGGTAGAATCATCGGTCCATATTTCTTTAAAAATGATGCCGGTGCGAACGTAACTGTCAATGGCGACCGTTATCGTGCCATGATAACCGACTATTTGATGCCTGAAATTGAAGCTCGTGATCTCGGTGACATTTGGTTTCAGCAAGACGGCGCCACTTCCCACACATCGCATCAATCAATGCATTTATTGAGAGAACACTTCGGTGAGCACATAATTTCACGTTTTGGGCCGGTCGATTGGCCACCAAGTTCGTGTGATATCACACCGTTATACTTTTTCCTGTGGGGATATGTAAAGTCTAAAGTTTATGCGGGCAAACCCGCTTCGACTCAGGCCTTGGAGGAAAATATCACGCGTGTCATTCACCAGTGATCAGTCGAAATGCTCGAACGAGTCATCGAAAATTGGACTCAACGGATGAACCATCTGCGACGTAGCAACGGCCAACATTTGATAGACATAATCTTCGAAAATAAATGCCAAAGAATTTTCTTTCAAATGATAATAAACATTTCCCATTAAATTTTAATTTTCTGTGATTTTTTTCTTTAAAAAGTTGGGAACCACGAAATGGATCGAAATGGATATATATATATATATATATATATATATATATATATATATATATATATATATATATATATATATATATATATATATATATATAATTTTTTTTGTAATGTTTAAACTCTATAAACTGCGTTTTTAATGTTTTAGTCACAATTGAGTTTTGGCAAAAAATGTAATACAATTTTAAAGAGTTTTTTCACATGAATTCTTTTTTTTTTGAAATATTTATTTATAATTGGAATTATGAATACATTTCCGTTTTCCTGAGTACCCACACATTTTATTTTACAATTGTAACGTTTAAAGATGGTCCCGCTAAACTTCGCTTTTTTTCAAACTTCACTTTTTTTATCCTTTGATTTAGAAGATCATAAATTCAATATGTTGTCTAATTTTTACCAAAAATTGTCTCTCTTATACCTTTAATCTTCGATTATAATATGTATTTTAAGAAAAAGTGCTATCTACCATAACTTCGCGAATAATGGGCTAAAAAAATATTTTTATGTGTGAGGTTTAATAGAAGTATTATTAATAAGTCACAAAAGACCGTATTGCAAAATGTTGCAAAATTTTTATGCTTTTTTGAACAATTGGGGTTTCGCAGATAGCTGTTTTTGAATATAAGCCCTCGATATAAAAAACAGAAATCGCTGATGTCATGGAAACTTATGAGTTTTTAATAAAAATAACGCTATTTTGGAATTATTCGTATTTTCTATCAGAAATCAATATTTCAGATGAAAACTGTAAAGCTTTGATATCTTGAATGAGTTTTTAACGAAAATAATAATATTTTATTATGAATAATGAATATTTTATATGAAAATAAAATTCAGCTTTTCAAGAAAGATAAAATTATTTAGGATCACACAATTTAAATCGCTGATATCTTGTAAATAATGGATTTTTAATGAAAATAACGTTACTTTAGGATTACTCATATTTTTCATCAAAAATCTAAATTTCACATAAAAATCTAAAATCACAATTTTCTTGGAAACTGAGAGCTTCTAAAAAAAATAACTTTTAATTGTAAATATTCATGTTTTTCAAAATTAAAATTTCATATGAAAAACTTAAATTAGCATTATTTTGGTAGTTTTCATAAAAAATTGGTTTTTGTAGAAAAACCAAAATCTTTTTTTTTTTTTTTTGAATTTAAGTTTAATGGCGCTGCAAACAGCATACAAATTGCCAAGTTATCACACACACGTATCCCAAATAAGCGAAATTAACAATCAACAACAACAAATATCCGTTGTTGTGTAGTACGCAGGAGATTCCAGTAGTTTTCAAGAACGACCTATACCTTCGTATAGGAAGGGGACTCCATGAATCTCGTATCAATCTTGAGTATTAATGGTCTCCAACATGTAACGAAAAAAAGGTTAAAAACCAATGAGTATTAATGGTCTCCACCACTTAACGACATTTTTAAGGTTAAAAAAGATTGCATGTGCCAATGGAAAAAACACCGAAAAACCGTGATGCGAACAGTTAAGCATTAGCCAATGCGAGAGTGAGACGCAAAAAAAAAGTATAGTCTAATCGCGATAATGACGCGGTAGATATTTATCTGCCTAGAGCTGCTTTGCGAATGACTTAAAAACTAAAATCGTTGATTTCTAGAAAACTAATGGGTTTTTAAGAAAATAACTTTATTTTATGATCATTTATATTTTCCATAAGAAATAGAAAATTTCCAGGATAAACTATAATCACTGATATCTGTGAAACTAAGTTGTTTTTTATGGAAAATAAGGATTTTTTAATATCACTCAAACTTAAATTCTTGCAATATTGTAAACTATTGAGTTTTTATGAAAAATGTCATTCATATTCCACATCAAAAATCAAAATTTCATATGAAAATTTCAAATCGCTGATATTTTGGAAACTAGGAGGTTTTTAATCAATCAAAAATCGAATTTTTGTAAAACTTAAATCACTGGTATCTTCGAGACTAGGAGGTTTTTAAGAAAATTAACGTAATTTTGGAATCGCTTATATTTTTGTCAAAAACCGAAATTTCACATGAAAAACAGAAGTTGTTAATTTCATGGAAACTAGGGGGTTTTAAGGAAAGTAACGTCATATTGAGATCAATCATATATTTCATAAAAAATATAAATTTAATATGAAAAATTTAAATTGCTGATATCTTGAAAACTAATGAAATTTTTAAGAATATAACATCATTTTGGGATCAGTCATATTTTTCATCAAAAATCTATCTTTTTCTTATGAAAAACCAAAATCGTTGATTTCTTGGAAACGTAACTGCTACACTAAAAATCTATTTTTTTATGTAAAAAACTGAAATCGATGAAATCTTGGAAACTAAAGTTTTTTTTAAAGGAAAATAACTCATATTTTATATCAAAAATTTAAGAAAATTAAATCGCTGATATATTCGAAAATAAAAGGTTTTTCCAAAAAAATTTTCAATGAAAAAATTTATATCGCTGATATCTTGGAAACTAAGGGACTTTTTTCTTTGGGGACTTAAGTTTAATGGCGATGCAAACAGCATTTAAATTGCTAGGTTATCACACACACGTATCCCATATACGCGAAGTTAAACATCAACAACAACAATTAGCCGTTGTTGTGTAGTACGCATGAGATTCCAGTAGTTTCCAAGACTACCTATACCTTCGTATAGGAAGGGAACTCCATGAATCTCGTGTCAACCTTGAGTATTAACGGTCTCCACCATGTAACGACAAAAAGGTTAAAAACAATTGACTATTAATGGTCTTCATCATGTAACGACTTTTTTAGGTTAAAAACAATTGCAAGCGCCAATGCAAAAAACCCCCGAAAAACTGTAACGCGAGTAGTTATGCGATTAAGATAAGCGAATGCGAGAGTGAGATGCAAAACTCTCGAAGGAAAAAAAAAAACAAAGTACAGCCTGATTGCCCTTAAGCGATAATGGCGATGACGCGGTAGATGTTTATCTACCTAGAGCTGCTTTGCGACTGTAAGTGGCTTTTTAAGGGAAATAACCTCGTGTTTTTAGGTAGGAAAGCTTTTTTTTCAAATACCTTAAATTTGATTATTACTTCTTTTTTTTGTACAACATAAATGTTCCAATATACTATTAGATTCTTGATTAAAATGAAACCTACAACAGGTACATTTTATCAATATGTATTACAAATACTTCCCAACCGAATTAAGAATTCAACTACCTGTAACCAAGAAAAAAATTCTGTATAAATAGTGGAAAGTTTTCAAAGTTATTATCAGTTTACTATCATAATCCTTGCAGTCACTATTTCAACAAATCAAAAACTCTAAGTATCAAAACTACATAAGTATTTAACATTATCATGGCAACAGTACAATCTTTAGAAAATTCTTTCAACAATCAAACGAATTTGCAAGAGAAGACCTCCTCAACCACCAATATTCCCTACATGCTTTTTGTATATCGTGAAGAGCTAAGACGTCTTCATAAGCATGCATTTAAACTTTCCAAAAGCAAATTACATTTGACACAGGAATTAGTAGCTTATTCAGTGGATCGTATAACAGAATACGATATGGAAGAATTGATGAATATAAATCGTGAAATTTTGTTTACTCGTAAATTGAAAAGTCGCATGGATCATATGAAACAGATGCAAAAATTTCGCACAATGCAGACTCAATGAAAACTTTATATTTATATAGAACTTAATATTTTAAGATTATATTGATGTCCAACATCATTAATTAGTATTTTTAGTGTTGTTAATTAGTCTATTAAGTTAAAATTATAGGAATAAATAAATAAAATTTTACTTCGTATCCAAGATATGGCCATTTAAATTTTTTTTTATGTATTATTTATTTTTTATTTTTGGTATTATGAGGATTTAAGTTTTTCATATGAAATTTTGTTTTTTATGGAACATATAAGTGATCTCTTAGTTTTGAAGATATCTGCAATTAAAGTTTTTTAATTTGAAATTTCGATTATGAGTTATCTCAAAATAATGTATATTTGCTTTTAATGAAAAAACTAAGTGATCTCAAATTAATGTTATTTTGCTTAAAAAGATCTTAGTTTCCATATTATCAACGATTTAAGTTTTTCACGGAAAGTTTTGATTTTAGATGAAAAATATGAATGATTTAAAAATAATGCTATTTTCTTTAAAAACCCATTAATTTCTAAAAAATAACGATTTTAGTTTTTCATATAAAAAATCGATTTTTTATGGAAAATAACGTTATTTTTCTTAAAGACCTATTAGTTTCCAAGATTTTAATGTTATTTCCCTAATTTCCAAGCAGAGTTTCCATTGGATAACTTTAGTCGCCTATTGCTACCTGGCCACTTTTTCAGATTAAGTGCTAAGTGGCTAGAAACTATGTTGTTTGAAATATTTCGAACCATTACACTATGTGACAGTCAAAATCGGGATGGGATGAAACCAACGGGAAATGTTATATCGATAAAAAAGAAGTTATACGTGTCCCGGCGTTTCGCTGGGTCACGTCTAGGAATCGAGATATATCGATTTGAAGTTAGTAACTATCATATAGGGGAAATTGTGACCTTTGGTGGTCTTTTTTTTTGACATAACTCGAGAACCACCAGTCCGATTTTGCTGAAACAAATTTAAAAAAATTAGGAATTACAATTCCTTTAATCTGTTCATACAACATTTCGCTACATAAGCAACACTTTCGCAGTTATAAATAAATGTATGAAAAAAAAACTATTTTTTGCCTAAAAAATTGAATTTTTTTATTTTTAATTCATAAAAAATCCAAAACGGTAAAAAAAGTGTCAAGTCCTATTATTTACTTTCTTGCGTGGTGGTTCGCCCACTTGTTCAAAGTCTGTATCGGATGAGGATCTGTCTTCATCTGGAAAAAATCAATTGTTTTTAATCAGTCAGTTAACTTCATTTTTGTGACGGAGGAAACTCCCATTGTATATTCTTCTTCTTCATCTTGTCGGGATCGTACGTCTTTTGCGACCACCAACAAATTTCAGCCACCAGCGAATCGAGCCTTTTGCCTTTATATCGCGTTTCCATTGGCATTGCCACTTGATGGAAGCGCTCGCCATGTTCATCCAACTCTGAGGCTAGCTGCTTGCTGAAGTATTCGAGATGGTGATGCAAGAAGTGAATTTTGAGGGACATATTCACTCCAATTTTCTGGAAGTAGTGCAACATCTTGGTCACAAGAGCGGGGTAATTGTGTGCTCGCGTAAATTGTAAATTGCGTAAATTGTTTTCTAAATTACGACAAATGAAGAATAAATTCTCCCACAGACTTGTGAATCCATGCTTTCAGTCTTAAGTTTGTTAGACGGGGATTTAGAAGACTGGAGTCCGAGAGAAGACCTCTTACAAAAGTACAATATTTAAAAAATAATTTTTGAATATTTTGAATTATTTATAAAAAAAAGTATTTTTTGGAAATTACAAGTTATGAAATATTTCCAATGAAATCTAATATGCAAAAGGGCCAAACAACCAAAAATTTTAAAACTGCTTTTTTGATTGATAATGGTATATTGCATTAAAATATGTACATAATAGCACAAATCTTTAGATTTTTATTATCAAAAAAAAAAAAAACCGACTTTTTTAAAAGAAATTCAAAAGGGCATAACAACAAATGAGTTTTATTTTTCACAAGTAAAAAGGCGTAGGCAAATATTATTTCACATCCAACTAAGTAAATTTAGCAGAACTCTCAATATAATTTTTTGTTTTGTTGAGATGTAACAAAATCGTTTATAGGAACAACTATAGTTTTTAACTTATTAAGTTTTTTATATCTCCTGTATATGTTTAGTGTTCTTTGGCCGTTTTACATTTTTGGTTACGATATATAAACTCACATATTTGAATCATTATTACTTTAATTAAAATTAATTATTTTTGTGAATAAATCTTTACTTTTGCAATAATAATAAAAAAAATTAATGCATGTAAACGAATTTTTTTTTATATTTTAAATTGCAAATATTGACACTCTAACGGTTGGAACAAAATTTTTTAAAATTAATTTCCAGATTTTAAACTAATTAAAAATATAATTAGTGTACAATTTTTGGAGAGTTTAAAGTATAGATATTTTGTTTATTATGTCAACTATTAAACTACACAGTTAGAATATGAAAAAGAGTTAAAATATACATGATTTTTTAATTTTTCATCAAAAAGAGAAAAACAAAAAATATGCCCTGAGGCAGCCTTGACCGTTGGAGGGTTAAAGCCACTGTATATAGTATTAGAAAAACCTTAAAAGTTTATGATTCTGTAAAGTATTGAGAATATATATAAATTTATTTTTTTTTAATTTAGAGAGATCAATCAACGAAATATCTTAAAACATCAAAAAAAATTTTTGGACAAATTTCTTTAAAAATTTTGTAAACCAAATATGCTTTTACATTTTAAAATGTAAATATTTCAGTTCCTGTAAGCAAAAATGATGTAGATCATTGTTGTGTAGTACGCAGGAGATTCCGGTAGTTTCCAAAAACTTCATAAATCTCGTATCAAACTTGAGTATTAATTTTCTCCACCATGTCACGTCAAAAAATGTTAATAACGATTGAATATGCGAAGTACTCAGATTAAAAACATTTTATATATATTTTTTTATTAAATCCAAACCGTTTATTCAAAAATTTGAAAATTGAAATAACACAAAATTAACTATTGAGATTCCTAGCACGATACTCACTGAAAATATAAAAAAAACTTCATCGTTTACATATATTTTTTACATGAATTTAAAAATACCATTTTTTGAGATACGAAATTTAATTCTCTAAATATTGACCATTCAAATTCAACGTAAGACAAGTAAGAAAGATATAGTCGGTCAAGCCCGACTATATGATACCCCACACCATTGTGCATGTCCATCATTTAGGGAGATTCCCGAGAGTGGGCTTATATGGTAAATTATGGAGCGATCCTTATAAAATTTGTCACTGTGATTTCTACTTATATAAAACTTATTTGTGTCGAATATAAACTTGATACTAGCATATGTATGTGATTTATTCACGTTAAAGTGATTTTCGGAAGAGGGAGCTATGGTCAATTATGAACCGATCTTCATGAAATTTGGCACAAAGAATAATTCTAATACAAAACTTACTTGTACCGAACATTAAAATATTGCTATATTTAAAGCAATTATGATCGTTAAACCCTTATTACATTTATATGGGGGCTAGGTGAAATAATGGACCGATCATAACCAATTTCAATAGGCTTCGTCCTTGTGTCATGAAAGTCCTACGTGAAAAATTTCATTGTATTATCTTTAAAATTGTGACCTGTACTTTGTGCGCAAGGTTTACATGGACATCCAGCCAGTCAAACGGACGGACGGACATCGTTAGATCGACTCAAAAAGTAATTCTGAGTCTATTGGTAAACTTTAAGGTGGGTGTTGAATGTTTTTTTCTGTGTATTACAAACATCATAATATCCCAACCACCTATGGTGGTGTGGGGTATAAATATGTTTTAGGTATCATTTTAAAGATAGTTCTATTACCTTTAACTATCGACCTCAAGGAACGTTGTAAAATATATATTTTGGAAGATATTTTTATAAAGACAATTTATTTTATTTTAAAAGTATTGTAAATCACGAACTATCGCGGAAATCATACTTAAACTCGGTATTTGCGACACCAGTATTAATGTTAATATTCTTGTTAAATTCATTACATTTGGACGATTTGTGGAAGCAATTGGCTAATTTTTTGTTTGATTATAAACGAAACAATACAAATTGAAGCAAATATTTCGTATTTATTACGACATTTTTTGTAATAATTCATAAACTATTGCGAGTCTCAGAATGCCACTTATCATGGGTATAGAAAACATTATCACTATTAACATATATTTTAAAAAAAAATTTTAAAAAATACAATTTTTTTAGATTTTAATCCGCTTACTATAAATCGCGAGATATGTACCATTTTAACGTTGAGATAAAAGTCATGTTGTACCTTATATCAAAGGCAATTTTGATACCTTTAATATGACATCTCAATGGATGTTGTACCATAAATGTTTTGTAAGATATTTGTAATTTTGTGTATACAGCTTTGTACATTTTTTTAAGCTATTTTACACTTTCAAATCGCTTCGCGAACCACTTGATAAAATTATCTGAAATTTTATGTCAGTTTTGATAAGTATTATGATAATGATCGTACCGAAGGTCCAAATTTGTAATTTTTCGTGTTGGTTTAAAATGGAATGGCTCATATAATGTCGACATAGTGTCAAAAAAATGAGTAAACTCTAAGAAAATTGTAAATATTTACAAAAGTTCTTAGAAAGAAGAAGAAGTGTTCAACATTTTTTCCGAAATTTTTATTATTTTTATATTCTTTTCGTCACTGACAATTGAAAAAAAGTAGGAAGCACATTTATATTCTTTAAAGTCTCTAGCTTTATAAAGTATCAAACTTTTTTGATAGCCCCTATAGGTACTTAAATATTTAAATTTGAAAATTTTTCGTTTACATGGTTTAGTAGTTTTTCTTAAAATTCAATATTTTTTTGTTCTTGTCGTTATAAAATAAACAAATTTTAAGCAGTTAATTTTTTAGGTATTGGAACAGTTGGCCGCTTTTTTTAAATCCGCTTTTTGCGAATTTTTTTGAAATCCCCTTTTTTGACACTTTTTAAAATTTAACGGTAACACTATTTCCAAGATATCAACGAATTAAATTTTTCATGTGAAATTTCGATTTTTGATGAAAAATATGAGCAATCCCAAATTAACATTATTTTCCTTAAACCACCTTAGTTTGTTTTTTTTTTTAAGTTTTCTTATGAAATTTTTATTTTTGGTGAAAAATATGAGTGATGAAGTAAATTTCTGTAAATATCCGTAACACGTAACATAGTGTCTACATTAGAAATTTTTTTTTTTATCAAAACAAACGTCAAACTTAACGCGAATTTGTGGAAGGTGATAACAGTTGCACAAAAACAACAATATGGCGTATTCATTATTATTTTTTATATATGCAGTTTGGCAACTGTAACAACCAAAATAATAACACTGTGCGACAAATAGTAGGGGTCAGTGACCGGGAAGGGTTCAAACTACCGGGGAAAGTTATATCGGTAAAAAAGAAGTTATACGTGTCCCGGCGTTTCGCTGGGTCACGTCTAGGAATCGAGATATATCGATTTGAAGTTAGTAACTTTTACTGAGAGGTACTTATGAATTCGCGCATCTTTTAAGGGTGGTTATAAACCTCATTCGTATGCGTTTTAAATTTTTCGAAACGTTCTAAAACATGACCACTCATAAATGTGGGTGCAATTTGTGTAAAAAAATCATGCAGGTAGCCAACGGAAAAAACCCAAATAATTAAAAAAGTGCACTTTCCTTTTTTCCTTTTAATTGTCCACGCACATTTATGACGGTTTTTTAGTTGTTTACCGCTACCATAAAAATCAAACAACCTTTTGTTTATTACTTTTTTTTTTAATTCTGACAATCATAAAAAAAAGTTTTTTCAAAGGAATTTTGAGCATATCTCGAGCAAATTTTTGAAATTCATACCTTCACTTAATTGTGAATAAAAGCGAAACGCGTCCATCGATTTTCATGATGTATGTCTCATTTTGTTTAAAGGTTATGTGACTTTATGCGAATGTAATAGGACTTGACACATTTTTTACCGTTTTAGATTTTTTATGAATTAAAAATAAAAAAATTCAATTTTTTAGGCAAAAAATAGTTTTTTTTCATACATTTATTTATAACTGCGAAACTGTTGCTTATGTAGCGAAACGTTGTATGAACAGATTAAAGGAATTGTAATTCCTAATTTTTTTTTAAATTTGTTTCAGCAAAATCGGACTGGTGGTTCTCGAGTTATGTCAAAAAAAAAAAAGACCACCAAAGGTCACAATTTCCCCTATATGATAGTTACTAACTTCAAATCGATATATCTCGATTCCTAGACGTGACCCAGCGAAACGCCGGGACACGTATAACTTCTTTTTTACCGTTGGTTTCATCCCATCCCTATTTTGACTGTCGCATAGTGTTATTAATGATTTGAGTTTTTCGTGTGAAATTTTGATTTTTGATGAAAAATATAAGTGATTATAAAATAACGTTATTTTCCTTGAAACACTCTTAGTTTTAAAGATATTTATTTGCAGTTTAAATTTTTCATAAAAAATTTTTAATGAAAAATATGAGTTATCCCAAAATTACATTATTTTTCTTAAAAACTTTTGAATTCTTTGGTGATCTTTGATCTTAAAAACCTCTTAGTTTAAAAAAATATCAGTAATCTAAATTATTATGTAAAATTTCGGTATTTGACGAAAAATATGAGTGACTTCAAAATATGTAACGTTATTTTTCTTAAAACCCTTAAGTTTCCAATATATCAGCGATTGAATTTTTTTATTTAAGTTTTGATGTGAAATTTAGATTTTTGATGAAAATTATGCCGAAATAACTTATTTCTTTTAAAAACCTTTTAGTTTTCAAGTTATCAACAATTTAAGTTTTCATGTACAATTTCCATTTTTAATGAAAAATATGACTGATTCCAAAATAATGTTATTTTCTTTAAAAATCCCTTAATATCCCATGATATCAGGGATTTAAGATTTTCATATTAAATTTCGATTTTATTTTTCTTAAAAACCTCTTAGTTTTCAAGATATTAAAACTTTAATTTTTCATGTAAAAATTTAATTTTTAATGAAAAATATAAGTGATGCTAAAATAACTTCATTTTTCTTTAAAACCTCTTAGTTTTCAATTTAATTTTACGATAAAAAATATTTATACTTTTAATTATACCCTGATGTTTATAACGCACAGAAAAAATCATCCAACACCCTCGTTAAAGTATACCAATCGACTCAGAATCACTTTTTGAGTCGATCTAACGATGTCCGTCTGTCCGTCTGGCTGTCTGGACGGCTGGCTGCCCATGTAAACCTTGTGCACAAAGTATAGGTCGCAATTTTGAAGATAATTCAATGAAATTTGATACAAGGACGAAGCCTATGAAATTGGTTATGATCGGTCCATTATTTCACCTAGCCCCCATACAAATGTCTTCCCGGAATAGGAGTTTAACGATCATAAATACCTTAAATATAGCAATATTTTAATGAAATATGGTGTAAGGAAGTTTTGTGTAAGTATCAATCTTTGTGCCAAATTTCGGTCCATAATTGACCATAGTTCCCATATAAAACCCTCCTCCGAAAATCACTTTAACGTGCATAAATCACATACATATGTTAGTATCAAGTTTATATTCGATAAAAATAAGTCTTATATAAGTAAAAATCACAGTGACAAATTTTATGAGGATCGCTCCATAATTTACTATAGCTCCCATATAAAGGGAATCACGTATTCGTATATTTTATTTTACACTTAGTAAAAGTATCGGTTCATAATTGTCAACATATCTAATATAGGACCCTTCCACGAATTTTGATGGACATACATATGGTCGGACTTGACCGACTATATCTTTCTTATTTGTTTAAAATTTCAACTTATTTACTTAAATCGAGAGTTGAAAACTTTGTATGAAATATTTCTCTTTTTACTAACGACTAAATAAAAAATGTTAACGTTTTCATTTTTAAAATATATAAAATTAAAATATAATTTTTATATAAAGAAATTAAAATTTTAAAATGTTTAAGAAATTAATATTTTATTATTAAAAATTTTAGAAATGAAAATTTGAAAAATGAAAATTTAAATTTTTTAATCAAATTTTTTTTATTGAAAATTTTAAACATAGCTTAAAAAACTCATATACTCAAAAAAAAATTGAAATTCTTTACTCTCACATTATTTTTTGACAACCGACTTAGTTGTTTGACAACAGAGTTTCATATCTATATTAATCTATGATTTTAACTGTAAGAAATTAAAAAATAAATATGACAACTTTTGAAAAATTCAAAATTGCTTTCTATTTTTAAAATATAAAATTGAAAATTTTCAAAAATACAAACAAGAATTGTATACTGCCAATGGCAATGTTTTATATTATTTTACAATTAAATAAAGCTAATTATTTAGACGAAATAAGTATAAATATATGTCGAATTTAAAATACAGAATATTGCTGGTGGTATATTTAATTCCATTTTCTTATTTATTCTGAAAAAAAAAAAATACAAAGAAAAGTGCTGCCTTAGCGTCCATTGAGCATTTTTGAGGCGAGTTGGCAAAAAGTTATGTACAAAAAAAGTTTAAAAATACAAAAAAAAAAAAAAAAAAAAAAATGTTTAAGTTCTTAAATTCAATTAAATATTACAAAATAAGCATTTCCAAATTTTCAGGTAAATATTCTTTAAGCTTTTTCTTAAAAAGAGATATTCTTTCAATACTCTTTAAGTTATCAGGCAAATGGTTGTATTCCAAAACTACCCATATGTTCCACATGTTGCTTTGTTGTTTCTAGCCTACATCTTGCTATCCAAAGATTAGTATTGTTTCTTGTATTAAAATTTGTTTGGTTTCGAGAAAAACTTATAGTATGATAACCAATATTATGCATAGATTTAAAGACATGCATGAGAAGTTGCATTTTATTCAATCCATGTACAGGCAGTACTTTTTCAGCAATATTTTTATAAAGATATAGCATTGGATACATTCTCGGGAGATTAAAGACAGTTTTCAGTGCTTTGTTTTGAACTCTTTGTAACGACTTAAGCTCGTTGCTTTTTTTGTAACCATATATAACACTATGCGACAGTCAAAATCGGGATGAGATGAAACCAACGGGAAATGTTATATCGGTAAAAAAGAAGTTATACGTGTCCCGGCGTTTCGCTGGGTCACGTCTAGGAATCGAGATATATTGATTTGAAGTTAGTAACTATCATATAGGGGAAATTGTGACCTTTGGTGGTCTTTTTTTGGCATAACTCGAGAACCACCAGTCCGATTTTGCTGAAACAAATTTAAAAAAATTAGGAATTAAAATTGCTTTAATCTGTTCATACAACGTTTCGCTACATAAGCAACAGTTTCGCAGTTATAAATAAATGTATGAAGAAAAAAACTATTTTTTGCTTAAAAAATTGAATTTTTTATTTTTAATTCATAAAAAATCCAAAACGGTAAAAAATGTGTCAAGTCCTATTACATTCGCATAAAGTCACATAACCTTTAAACAAAATGAGACATACATCATGAAAATCGATGGACGCGTTTCGCTTTTATTCACAATTAAGTGAAGGTATGAATTTCAAAAATTTGCTCGAGATATGCTCAAAATTCCTTTGAAAAAACTTTTTTTTATGATTGTCAGAATTAAAAAAAAAAGTAATAAACAAAAGGTTATTTGATTTTTATGGTATCGGTAACAAACTAAAAAACCGTCATAAATGCCGTTTTTTAATTATTTGGGTTTTTTCCGTTGGCTACCTGCATGATTTTTTTACACAAATTGCACCCACATTTATGAGTGGTCATGTTTTAGAAGGTTTCGAAAATTTTAAAACGCACCTGTAATAATTTTTAATTTTACGTGTTAATAAAAATAATGTTAATAAATAATATATAATAATCGAGTTATGTCAAAAAAAAGACCACCAAAGGTCACAATTTCCCCTATATGATAGTTACTAACTTCAAATCGACATATCTCGATTCCCAGCGAAACGCCGGGACACGTATAATTTCTTTTTTACCGATATAACTTTCCCCGGTAGTTTGAACCCTTCCCGATCACTGACCCCTACCATTTGTCGCACAGTGTAATGGGCAGGTAATTGAGATGACTATGTATCAATGCACTATAAATAAGTAACTTAGTTCTTGTGTTAAACTTGTTTTTAAATTTATAAATTAAACCTATATCTGGTCCAATTTTTGCTTTAAGGCTCTGAATATGTGTGGCCCATGACAAATTACTTTGCAAATACACAATGAAGTATTTCGTTTGAAAGGTTTAAAAAATTTCTTTCCCATCTATAAAAATACTAAAACTTAGGTTGTCAGAGTACGGTTTAAAACTTATTAACTTTGTTTTTTCGGCGTTTAACACCAATTGGTTTAGCATTACAAACTCTGCTATTAACGATGAATCTTGTTCCATATGTACCTTCAATGCAATTTCATGTTTATAATTTCCCAAATAATCCCATCATTAATCATCTTAATTAATTAATCATCTTATTCTAAAAGCAAAAGGTAATAAATTTTAATATTTATACAGTAATTTTTTCACTTTTATAATTTCATTGAATATTGGAGATGTTGATAAAATACCCTTAAATTTCAATAAAATATTACAGAACACCAAACCGACCTAACGAGATATTGTGGACATAATTTCCTTGTTAAGTTCTACAATTGATGTGAAAATAGGTAGCATAGGTTTATAGGGGATGTTAGTCACCATACAAAGTGAACATTAATTATTATATATCCAAAGAACTATTCAATCGATTTAAATCTGTTGTCCAGATTCATATTCAGCATGTATAAATTAGTCAGAAATGATATATGTTATGTTTATATTATCAACAAATAAAATAATTACTCAGAGATATGAATGGTTTTGCACTCAAATGTAAAAATAAATTATTTATTTTGTAAGATAGAGTAATAGAAAAACATCTATAAAATTGAAAAAAACACAATTTCATGAAAACCTGAGATCGGGGATTTTGAATGTAGGCCCTTGATGTACAAAATATTAAGTAGTAAATTCTAATATGTTTATAGGGTTCATATATTATAAAATGATTATCGTTAGTTAGTGGGCATTTATGGGACTGTGGTTAATTATGGACCCATCCTCATAAAATTTGGCACTTTATTTTCTGCCGATGCAAAACTTATTTAAGTCTAATGTACTAATATTAACATATAATACTAATATTATATATAATACTAACATTTTTAATTTGGAAGAAGATGCTAACATGCAATTTGATCCCCAGATTTGAATTTACATGAAAATATCGGTGATGGATTAAATTGAAATAATACCACGCCTAAAGTACTCATGAGTTTTAAACTTCTATTTCGGGATTACATTTGTGAAATAACAGATCGAACATAACCAATTTCAATAAATTCGTCAAATCTACTCAGAAAGTGAGTCTAACAATACACTTTAAAGTGAAGGGTTATTAATATATTCAATCATATAGTCAAACCTTTAGAAATTATGAAATTAAAAGTTATATAAGTATAAATTATATAAAAAACCATATAAGTATTACAATTGAACATTTAATTAAATTCGCATTTGTGTATATTCTTATATATACCCTCATAAATGTCCTGCAATATATTTATTATATATATATTTGTACTTTTTACATCTAAATAAATAATTTAATTTATATAGTAAAATAATATAAAACATTGCCTTTGGCAGCATAAAATTCTTTTTTGTGTTTTTGAAATTTTTTAACAAAGAATACAAAGAATGGAAAGAAGGTCTCTTTCGTATAACAACAACATTTCTCTTTCCTCATATATAAGCAGTGTGACCAGATGCGTAAAAAATTTTCAGCTAAATCGTGTTTAGAATAAAGCTAAAATATGTTAAAAAGTTTTCTTAAAATGATAAAAATAATGCCAAATTAATAAATTACTTTTCCAGTAATATATTTGTATTTCGTGTTAATTTTACATAATTTTGATCTTATGTTATAATTGAAAAAGAATAGATTATAAAACAGAGAAAGAAAGAGAAGGCAATATATAGAAGGAAAAAGGAGGCAATATATAGTGGGCAGTGGCTAATTATGTATTCTACCACTTACGGTTCCTCAACATACTCACATTACCTACAAAGATTCAGTGTGCCGTTGTCCCATCTCTTTAATATACATCTGTTCAGTTTTCCACGATAATAACCATTATAATATTAAAATTCTGATGTTTCTGCCTAACATTATCATTTCTACACCGGGATACAAAGCCCTTGACATTATACAATAAGAATATTAGAACAGATTCATACCTTTAATAAGTTCATATCTAAATATTATGTATATAAAATAACAATGTATTTCAAAGAAATCTGTTTCAATAAATTTATATTTAATACTATACCGTTCCTAATTCTCGTTTTTATTAAATTCATGAAATGGACTAATTAATCTATTGACCCAACCAATAATTTATTATTCTTTCCTTTTTTTAATTTATTTAATTTTGTTGATGTTAATGTCTATATTTAAGTAATTTATTATAAGATTTATCCTTATTATGAAAAATGCTAGAAAATGCCAAATTAATTATTAAAAAATGCTAAAAAATATGCTAAATGCCAAATGAATATTTTGCGGCTAAATCTGAGTAAATAATGCTAAATTTAGTTGCAAAAATGCTGAAATGGTCACACTGTGAACAAGTTCTGAGTGAATTCAACACATTTGTGAGAGAGAAAAACAACTCAAAATAAACAAAACTTTCCTTTAAAATTTAAGGAAAATTACACTCGCGATACAATTTTTATTATAAATATTTTTATTTATTTTATTTATTTTTATTATAAATGTGCGTAAAAAAAAGCACATTTTTAGGGCATTCAGACCGACGCGAAATTACGTACTTTCGGGATTTCGGCCGAAATCAAGTTGAAATTACTTAATTTCCCATACATTTTGACACTTGCGAAATTACATAATTTTGTGTAATTTCGGCGAAATTACATTGAAATTACGATGCCCATTTCCGTGCAACTCTATACATGGTTGGAAAAAATACCTTTTTTCAACTATGTACTGCATGTTTCAACCGTGAGAAGAAAAAAAAAAACAATTCACAGCTGATTTTAAATTTAAACACAAATCTTAAAAAATTAATTATTAAAGTGATTTTGCAAAATGAAACCTATCCTTTTTACATTTTCAATTGCTGCAAATTAATAATTTCCAATTTGGTAAGTAATTGTTTCTTATTTGTTTCCGTTTCAAAATACTTTATTTATCCCTAAAACAATTTAAAATGTAAACAATAAGTATCAGCTGTTCACGAAATTATATCAAATGTCATATAGTCAGTATGAACACTCTAGATTTCATTCGTAATTTCGGCATGAAATTTCGTAATTTCGCGCCGGTCTGAACAAGGCTTTATTGCATTTTAACTCCCGTACCACGTAGATTTTCCATAAACCAAAAATATATATATATATTTCTTTATATTTCTGACATTCCTTTTGAAATTTAAATTGAACGAGCAAAGTTGATACTTTTGGTATTAAAAATAAAACAGGATTTAAAATAATTTTAAATTATTTTCATATTCATCAACAAAGAGCCCAAAAAAAAAAAAAATGTAATTATATTTATATTTTTGTGGATGTAAACCCCATCAAAGGATGAAAATTTATGAAAAGCTGTGAAAATAATTGTGATGAATTATATTTAATAATTTTTGAATACTCTTCAGTGCAACTATGTGTACTTATGATATAATAATAAATAAAATTTGACTAACACAATCTTAAAGTTAGTTTTTTTTTGACAAGTCTTCCATTCTTTGTATTCTTTGTTTTTCAATTTTATATTTTAAAAATGTTTAGAAATCAATTTTAAATTTATCAAATTTTTTATATTTATTTTTTAATTTCTCATTGTCAAAATTTTCAATAGCAAAATATCCATTGTTAAAAAAATGTAATTTTAATTTTTAAAATTTTTATTTATAAAATTTTTAGTAATAAAATGTTCATAATTTAAATATTTTAAATTTAAAAATTTTTATTTCTTTGGTAGTAAAATTTTTTAAAATTATTAACAAATATAATTTGAATATTCAGAAAATGTTAAAGTTAAAGTTCTCTGCTATACAAATTGTAATATTTAAACAATTATAAATTTTTACTGAAACAAATTATAAATGTAAAATATTTTTAGTAAAATATTAATAATTAAATGTTAAAATATATTTAAAATATAAACATTTTAATATTTTTATTTTTAATAATTTTAAAATTATTTTGTTGAAAATATTTTGAGAGTTTTCGTTTAAAATTTTGCATTATGCAGCAATTTTTTAGTAATTTTAAACTCTACTTAAATCTAATTTCATCTTATTAAATTAATTAACAACATTAAAATTACTAATTAATGATGTTAAACATCAATCTAAATTTAAAATATTTTCTATCCTTAAAGTTTTCTCTGCTCGATCACAGCCATCGATAATTTAATTTGAATCCATACGTTGAGTCTGCATTTTGCTAAATTTCCGTTTCATACGATTCATATGTATTTTCAATTTACGATAGAATTGAATTTCACGCTTAATATTTATTAATTCATCCATATCATATTCCGATATGCGATTCATCGAATGAGCGACTAATTTCAGTGTTAATTGTAATTTACTATCAGAAAGTTCAAATGAACGTTTGTTGAGACGTCTTAGCTTTTCACGATATAAAAAAAGCATGTAGGGTATATTGGAGGATGAATTTCCCTTATTCAAATGCGATTTGGAATCATTGTTGAAAGAATTTTCTAGAGATTGCTGTACTTTTGCCATGATGAAGATGTAATTTTACAGTTCAAAAGAGATAAATAAAAAGTTAAAACGATTTTTATTTTTCGCAACCTTTTAAGTAATTGTCTGCCAAGAAGATTAACAAACTGATGCTGAATATGGAAAATTTCGCTATTTATATACAAGAATTTCTTAACTCTACATTAAGGGGAGCAGGTAGAAAGATTTACATTTGGTTTTCTTATAGGTACTTACGAGTAATTTTAATCGATTTACCTGTTGTTTTCCATATTTTTGGGTCTCATGTGTATTGTGCAAATAATAGTTTTAGGTATAATATTTTTATAGTGGGTTTTTTTTTGTGGGCATAAAGCGAATATGAGTTTATACGTAGCGTGCCTCTTAAAAATACTTATCATATACTTTGGCAATTAATTTTATACTCTCAAATGATTTTTAAGTTGGTTACTCTGCAATCCGATTCAAAGAAAACATGTTAATTACACAGTACAACAACCAATCTGGGGGGTGAGAAATTCCAAATCAGGGTGATGGTACTAGGTCAGTATAGTAAAACCCTCAAAGGGTTTGGCGTTCGTATGTGTCATTTTTTTTTATGACCTTTTAAATTTTTTCCTTATCTTGATGTTTTTTCGCTTAGTTGTAACATTTTGGCAAAAACGTAGTTTAACATAACTCGAGAACCACTTGTCCGATTTTGCTAAAACAAACTCAAAAAAATTTAGAATTACAATTTCTTTAATCCGTTCATATAACGTTTTTCTTTATAATCAACAGTTTTGCCGGTAAAAATAAATTTGTGGAGAAAAAAAAATATTTTTTTGCCTAAAAATTAATTTTTTTTTTTTAAATTCATAAAAAATCCAAAACGGAAAAAAGGATCAAGTGTTATTAATTTCATGTAAAGTCACATAACCTATAAACAAAATGCGACATAGATCATAGAAATCGGTTAACGCGTTCTGCTTTTATTTACAATTAAGTGAAGGTATCCCATTTTGACAAGAATATTGATATTTGCTTTTATTCAAAAAAGTGTCATTTATCGCCTTTTTTATAAATTTTCCCCAATAACTCCAGACTTCTGGCCATAAACTACTAAAAAAAAATAAGTAAACATTTTTATAATTTTTTATTTTATTTATTTATTTTTATTTATTTTAATAAATATTGCCTAGACTTTTTCGATGGTGGTTGTTCGGGACTAGTGGCATCGCATTCATCGCTATCATCAGTTTCTGAACCACACATAATGTCAATGTGTGACTCCACTGTTGGCCCTTCTGCATCTCCTGAAAATTCTTTATCATCAAGATCATCCTTGTCTTGCCACACAAGCTTACTCCACCAGCAAATTTCCGCAATTATTGCACTCGGCGACTTTTTGCCTCTATATCTGTAAGTTTTTGTTTTATTAAAATGAGTTTGAAAAAATAAAAAATCAGTATTACCTCATTTCAAATGGCATAGCAACTTGATGATAGCGTTCACCTTGTTCATCAGATTCCGTAGCCAATTGTTTGCTGAAGTAGTCCAGATGATGACGTAAATAATGGATTTTCAAGGACATGTGGACACCAATTTCCGAGAATGCTCTTAACATCTGTTTAAGTGCGAATCCTAATGTGACATTGTTCAATTGTCTCGCGGTGTGATCAAAAGAGAACAACTAAATAACGAGTTACTCGTAGCTTAATTAATATTATCATTAGCTCTTAAGAAAAACGAATTGTTACAAGTTAGTTAGTTATTATCAAGCAGTCATAAGGAAAGGTTCGTATTATACGACACAATTTTATAATAAAATTTCAACTTAAACTAATCCCCCACTTTGTTTCTTTTTGGTATAAAAATATTCACCCGCCCCTTGTATAAACAACATCCTTGCGACAGAAACATCGTAGTTGTTAGAACGATGCTTTCCCAACAAGCCTTCTATTACTTCTTTGATTGCCTGCCATGCATTCAATTCAGCGTCAATCAAAATATTGTTGAATGCGTCACTTTTAATCAGCTTTCGTATATCTGGACCATTTAGTACGCCTGATTGGAAAAAATTAATTTGTTAAGATGGAAAATCATGGGAAATGAATGTGATATTATAACTTACCTTCTTTAATTTTACTTTCGCTGAGTCTCGGGTAAATTAGTTTCAAATACAAGAAAACTTCATCTCTTTTGGCGACAGTTTTGATAAAATTCTTAACAATTCCAAGTTTAATATGCAGTGGAGGCAGCAATATCTTCTCCTTCGGCACTAGAGGCTCACGAATAATATTGGCCGTTTGTAACCTGCTGTACTCTCTGAGTTTCCATCCGTGGTATGCATATTGGTCACCGGAAAATCGTGTGTCCCAATCGCACAAAAAGCACATATATTTTATATAGCCGCTTTGAAGACCGCAAAGCATTGCTACAACTTTTAAATCGCAGCATATGCGCCACATATGTTTGGCGTAGTTAACTGACACATACGAACGCCAAAACCTTTGAGGGTTTTACTATACTGACCTAGTACCATCACCCTGACTTGGAATTTCTCACCCCCCAGACAATAATCCCAAAAATGTTCCAGAGTGTTATTTTAAAGACATTTTCAAGTACATGGGGGCAAAAACACACAAATTTCAAAATTCCACTAAATTTTTTTCACTATATTCTCTTGGCAGCGCTTTGAACGAACAAAAATCAATACTTCAGAGTTTAAAATCATTTGGTGTGAATCAATTTCGTGAGTGGGCTCAAAATTTATCGCGGTTTTAAGTTGAAAATTTGGAAAAAACTCTTAACATTTAAAATGTCACTTATGACATTATAATTGCACACATTCCTAGACTTTGTGATGAACTATCACCACATCACACTGGTCAAAAATTCAATCTTTTTTGGCTGAAATTCCAAAATAATAATTTAAAAAATGGTAAAAAATTGTAAAAAAAATGTATTTTATACATCGTTACAGGCCAAGTAATCAAGAATGCTCGGAAAAGAGTTTGTTTTGAAAACGGTCATTATTATTAAAATTCTGTTGAATAAAATATTAAAATATTTTGGCTTCAATAGATTTTCTTTAATTAGAGGGGAAAAAAAATTATTTTTACGGTTTTAAGATGTTTGTGATTATGAAGATAGTTATCTCAATCAATTTGTGATATGATAAAATAAATTGGTTTCAATTGGTAGCGACAACCTAATTAAATTTATAATTTAAAACGATATATTGGTAATTACTATCAAAAATATGTTCGAATTAATAAAATTTAAAGTTTAACGATATTTTCAGTTGCAGTAGCTAGTAGTTTTTATAAAAATTCGGTAATATTAATGATATAAAAAAATCGATTCAGTTTTTGTATAAATATTGTACAAAATTATCAATTATTTGTCTTAACATTTTAGGAAAAAATAAAAATAAATAATTCTCAATTATAAATACATAATTTATTTATCTAAAATCTAATATCATTCTATTTATTTTAAATGGGTAAGTAAGTGCAATACTACCTATTGCGAAAATATGCATTTGTATAGATTTTAGTGTGTACTTTTTTAACAAATATTTTATTTAAATTAAAGGCGAAGCATAAGCAGTTTTTTTCATTCCCAATCCCTTGCTCACATTTCAATTCTTCAACGAGGCCTAAACCGGTTGGTGATTGATGCTCTCAATACTTTATATTCATCATGCCTGCAGACTAAGGGATCCAAGATTTTAAGCAACTATGTATTCTCAAAACACTTTCTTGAACACTACCCACCTTAAAGTATAATAATCGACTCAGAGTCACTTTTTAAATCGATCTAACGCTGTCCGTCCGCCCGTCTGGCTGGATGGACGTCTGGCTGACTATCCATGTAAACCTTGTGCACAAAGTACAGGTCGCAATTTTGAAGTGTTCCTCAATACCCATTTCATTAATTTGCCTTACTGGGTATCTTACGCTAAATTGACGTTGCGAAACTAGCAAATTTTCTGCTCTTCTGCCCTCTCTCCTAAAATTTGCCAGACTCGACACATTAACCGAAAAGAGAAGCTGGGACATCGACGGTTTCAGATTGCTCTTCAAAATTTCCACAAGGTTTTGCTCACTAAAAGGGACTTGCTGCTGATTCCTTAAACTTTGTACAGCATTACAATAATCATCAAATGTTTCATTGCTCATCTGACACCTGTCTAAAATTTTCCTTTGTATTTCAAAATCGCCTTCATAGCGGTGGAATTGACCAACTAATTATTCTCTTAAATCCTCCCATCGACTTACGTTATATAATCTTCAGTTGTTCCAAAACCAATCCAATGCAGGCCCACTTAGCAAACGATGAAACGATCTCTTTGAAATTTGGCATGTGGACTTCCACGGAACAAGGACGAAGCCTATTGAAATTGGTTATGATCGGTCTATTATTTCACCTAGCCCCCATACAAATGTCCTCTCGGAATAGCGGTTTAACTATCATAAATGTCTTAATTATAGTAATATTTTAATGAAATTCGGTATAAGGAAGTTTTTTTATAAGTATCAATCTTTTTCCAAATTTCATGAAGATCGGTTCATAATTGACCATAACTCCCATATAAAACCCTCTTCCGAAAATTACTTGAACGTGTATAAATCACTTACACATATTAGTATCAGGTTTATATTCGACACTAGTACGTTTTATATAAGTAGAAATCATAGCAACAAATTATATGAGGATCGCTCCATAATTTACCCTAGCTCCCATATAAGCTCACTTTCGGGAATCATAAAAGTGCGTAAATTCATATAAATGTTAGTATTTACGTAATATTCTGTATTCGTATATATTATTTTACACTTAGTAAAAGTATCGGTCCACAATTGTGTCTAATAAAAGACTCCTCCACAAATTTTGATGGACATGCACAATGGTGTGGGGTATCATATGGTCGGCCTTGACCGACTATATCTTTCTTACTTGTTGATTATTAATTTTGTGTCTTTTTTACACCACGATAGATAGATACCTTTGTGCTGTAAAATTGTTTATACTCTCCTTCACTATTCAGGAGCAATGGGTCAAATTTTCTTCCACGTAAATCTTATAATCAAAATATACTAAAATACACTTTCACACATGTGTGAGTGTGTAACACATGGAGTGTTTTTGTTATTGTTGCGTAAAGCTTGGCTGAATAATTTATTAAAATTAAGGTAATCATCTGAACATAATATTAAATTGTTTAATATAATTAACAATTTAATATTATGTTCGTGCGACAAATGGTAGGGGATTCGTGTGCGTTTTAAATTTTTCGAAACGTTCTAAAACATGACCACTCATAAATGTGGGTGCAATTTGTGTAAAAAAATCATGCAGGTAGCCAACGAAAAAAACCCAAATAATTAAAAAAGTGCACTTTCCTTTTTTCCTTTTAATTGTCCACGCACATTTATGACCGTTTTTTAGTTTGTTACCGCTACCATAAAAATCAAATAACCTTTTGTTTATTACTTTTTTTTTTTAATTCTGACAATCATAAAAAAAAGGCATCAATGTTTTTTCCAAGGAATTTTGAGCATATCTCGAGCAAATTTTTGAAATTCATACCTTCACTTAATTGTGAATAAAAGCGAAACGCGTCCATCGATTTTCATGATCTATGTCTCATTTTGTTTAAAGGTTATGTGACTTTACGCGAAAGTAATAGGACTTGACACTTTTTTTTATTGTTTTGGATTTTTTATGAATTAAAAATAAAAAAATTAAATTTTTTCGGCAAAAAATAGTTTTTTTTTTCTTCATACATTTATTTATAACTGCGAAACTGTTGCTTATGTAGCGAAACGTCGTATGAACAGATTAAAGGAATTGTAACTCTTAATTTTTTTAAATCTGTTTCAGCAAAATCGGACTGGTGGTTATCGAGTTATGTCAAAAAAAAGACCACCAAAGGTCACAATTTCCCCTATATGATAGTTACTAACTTCAAATCGATATATCTCGATTCCTAGACGTGACCCAGCGAAACGCCGGGACACGTTTTTTACCGATATAACATTTCCCGTTGGTTTCATCCCATCCCGATTTTGACTGTCGCATAGTGTTACATAAGAAAAACACACATCTTATGTTCACTGTTGTCAGGACATGAACAAAAAGGTGGCTAAAGTGAACTTTAGAAAAGACAAAAATGGCCAGAAATAAGTTAAAATTTATTTAAAAAATTTATAAACTTAATTATCCTCGTCACCATTAGTTTTTATATTTTTCTAAATAAATTGTAAATAAATTTATAAATAACATCGAGTCAAATAACTCAATGAAAAATCTCCCAAAAAGGGTTATATTTCATAAACTACCCACTGTTCTAAAGAGATTTTTCGTAATTTTTTAACTATAATTCCTTTTTGAATGAGCATTTCTATATTTATGAGTGATTTATAAAATTATTTTCATAGAAAGTTTCTATTGTTGATGGAGTATATTAAAAAATAATTATAATAATTGACTTAGTAATTGTAAAAGAAAATATTAATGCATTTTTAATTAATAAAATGTAGCGCCGCAGGCATAAATAGATGTTTCTGTGAAAATGAAATTAGTTATTTGCAAAGAAGAAATTAATTTCTTCTTTGTTGAAATAATAACATTTAAGCCTTTTTAAGGCAGTTTTGAGAGTCAACAAGTTAGAGTGCTATTTTCGGCTGTGCCGAATATTATATACCCTTCACAAATGTTGAGATATGTTATTTGAAAGTGAAAAATCTTATATTGGATATAATTACAAATATATTTACCTATGTCTATATATATATATATATATATATATATATATATATATATATATATATATAGAGACCAGTACCAAAATAGGTTATATTTTTTGTTAGATTTCGATTGGAAATCACACTCACATTTTACACCTGCTTTAAAAAAAATCTATTTTCAATTTTACACGTTATTAATGAAGCTATTTACATGAAATTTGATGCACAGATAGTGTTTGCAGAATGTTATTGGTAATGTTGGATCTTAATCGGATGCCATGCCCATATTTTACGCCCATTTTTTTAAAACTCTCAAGCCGACGAACCAATTATTAGCTTAAAATCGGAGCAAATATTTATTATGGCATATCTAAGGAACTATTATAGTGCGAACTTTTAAATTTCGTGAGAACCTTCAAATTTCGTGAGATCCTTTATCCTATCATATCGCATTGATGAAATGAAAATAGGACGGATGGGTATAGGGGCAGAGGTAGTCCACATACAAAGAAAATATAAATTTTCTCATCTAAAGGACTATTACAGTAAAAGTTAAAAAAAATTTAAATGTAATTTTCATATCAAATTTCGAATAGGGTGCAGGGGGAGTAGGGTCCAGATCCCTTATAAAGCAAATATTAGTTACCGCATCAAATAGGGTAGCGAAACGTACCGGTAAAAGCTAGTAAATAACAAATTTAATACATTGAAATTTTACAAAAGTTCGCATATATTTAAGGAAGATATAATCACTTCGGAGCAGAACAAATATTTTATAAATGTAAGAAAATATTAAATCATAAAAAGGGTATGGTGGAAAATTTATGAGCCGATTTAACTGATATAAAAAAAAAAACGAAATTCGAAAGAAAATATTTTGTTATAGATTCATGCAAGAATGAAGCCCATTATATATATATATATATATATATATATATATATATGAGCTTTAAAAATCTAGTAACGCGTTTTGGCCTACAACTCAGTTAATACTGGATCTACTTAGTTCATAAAAATTCTTAAAAAAATTTCCGATTTTTCTGTGAAAGAACGAAGTTCCTACCTCACATAGGTGCTTCAAAAAGTTTAAAAAAACAAATATGTCTTAATTTATTGTTGTTGTTTTTCAGTACCCATGAAAACAAAAACTATAAGGGAAGCGCACATTAAATAAATAAAAACGGATTTGCCAATAACTCGGTTATTTATAAACCCATTTGGTTGATTAAAAAAAAAACGAAATTCAAGAAAAATATTTGTGATCAATCTATATAAGAACCAAGTCTGTAGCTTATTTAGAACTTGGATTTCGGTCAAAAATGCGTTTTGGTCGATATCTCTGTAACTAATGGACCGATTAAGTTCACTTCTTCAGTGGAAAAATTGAGAAAAAATTGAGGAAAAATTTTCCGACTTTGTTTTGCAAAAGCGAGGTCCCTAGCTTATATAGGGACTTCAGAAAATGGATCACAATTTTTCCAGAAGAAAATCGGAAAAAACCGGTTCAAAAATATAAAAAAATTATTTGTATTTTTATATAGTTGAAACTGAATCGTGATTTTATAAAATATGTACATATATATATATATATATATATATATATATATATATATATATATATATAGAAAGAATCCTCAAACAATGCAGATATTTACGTTATGTTTCTTGCTTTCTTCTCATCCGCCTATTCTGATAAAGAATGACATCAACTTTCCAATTATCCACATCTAATTCCTGATGCAACCTTAATAAATTATCTAAAATTAGATAAATCGATGATAATGACAGCTGTATATAATATAAAATAATTTGATAAAAGTGGACCTGGCGGTGTTCCAAGCTGTGTACTTGTAAAATGTTTACATTCTTTTATATCTTCAATAACCTACGTATTCAACATATTAATACTTAGTGGTTATTTTCCTGAAGTTCGAAGAAGAAAATCTTATATTATATCTTTGTTTAAATGCGGAAGCAGATCCAACATTTCCAACTGTAGAAGTATTGCTAAATAAAGTGTTATTTCAAAATTTTTCGAAAAAAAATTGTTACTAAAATCTTATCGAGTCAAGTTGTTTGTTATCTTTCCCCATTCCAGAACAGATTTAGAAAAGGATATTCCACTACTAACCTTTTAGAGTTCACAGCCTCAGTTATAATTGCATTTTATTCCGGTTAACAGACAGACACAATATACACAAATTTCAGAAAATTTTTTAAATTAGATAAACTCGGATTTTCTCCTGTTTTACTTAAATGGATTTCCGCATATCTCAAAAATAGATAATAATGTGTATTATTTATAAAATATATATCGAAAACCATTTCTATTTTATCCGGTGTAATCATCTCGGCCCCTTATGATTCCTAATATTTATAAATGATTTACTAGCTTGCATTAAGAATTCCAGAATATTAATGTATGCTGATAATGTAAAACTGTTCCATAGCTATAACTATTCTTATCATTGTTCCTTACTCCAATCAGATCTTGACAATCTTTATGATAGGTGTATCTATTGGATCTGAATCATGTAAACACATAATGTTCTACAGAAGAAGTCAGTACTCTATAGATACACAATAAATGAATATCATCTTGACCTAGTTGACGAATTTCTTGATCTTGGTGTGTTGCTTGATGGAAATTTATCTTTTAATTCCCACGTTTCACGAACCCTTAATAACGCTAAAGGTGTTCTATGTTTCCTCAAGCGCTGGCGAAAAGAATTTCCAAGCAATTATTCACATATCTTGTAAAACCGATCCTGGAATATGCCTTCGTGGCCTGAGATCCTCAATGCGAAGTTCATATGAAGAAAATTTAACCGGTCTAGGAACAATTTCTCTTATTTTATTTTCGTAATCTTCCATGGAATTCTAATATTAATTTATCATCATATGAAAGTCGATTACAGGTTATTAATCTCTCTAAAAAATATATGAATACTTCATTTGTAATTAATTTTGTAAACGGTTCAATTAATTCCGAGTTCCTGCTTAGTAAGATTGAACTCGTAGTCCCAAATCGTCCAACTAGAAATTATACTCCTTAAATATATATATATATATATATATATATATATATATATATAATTTTGCCAATTTTGATCCCATGAGAAGTTGAATCAAAGATAAAAATTATTGTAAGTAGTTTTAAGAACAATATATGTGCTAACCTGTTTAGCTATTAAATAAAATAAAATAAATAAAAATTATATAATCCAAAAACTCTTCAGGTAATGATATTTTCTTTGGTCATCAATAGCCTACAATACCTATAATATATGCAACATATTTTTCAAGATACTATTTTAGTGCTGATCTGTGATTATTTAGTGCATGAAATTCCCAAAAAATAATTTTTAAAAAACACAATTTTCAATAAAACTTTTTCAAATTTAACACATTTATTTACATAATAAAAAATCCCTTAACACTTGCACTTTTAACCAAACACACATGCACTTGTCACTTTTAACACACACACTCCTAAAACATTTAGAGTCATTGACCTCTTCTCTTCTCAATTAAATATACTCAAAATGCAATGAGTAAATTCTGTAACTAAAAAAACACTCATAATTTTTAGTTTACTACAAAGATTTATCTTAAATATACAATCAGACAAAGCGTAAACAAAAAAAAAAAAAAATTATAAACAAAAAACACTATGTACATGTTATGAAGTAATAGCAACAATAACAACCACATAGAAAAAATATTTTCATTAATAAAATACACGTGATTCAGTAGAAAAGTTTAAACATAAAACTCTCTTATTAATAGTAATTAACTCTCTTCTCTCTGAGGAAGAAGAAGGATTTTGTTTTGATTATTTTTTTTTTTGTAGTAAAGAATGCACTCAATTTATAATAGTGCAGTTTTTGTTTTTTGTTATGCCATTTGTCTGATATAAAAAACGAACAAGAGAGGGAGTAAATAACGGTATTTTTGCTTGGCTAAAGTAATTGTATGGAGAAAATGTTTAGTTGCAATTACTCTGTTCAGGAAAACGTACGAAAATAACGGAACAAAATTTGGAAAATTGTAAAAAAACTATAAGTTAAAATACTTATTAGATACATATGTGTATAAAATTATAAGACAAAAAAAAAAAAAAAAAAAAAATAAAATAAATTAAATAACAAGATTGGAAATTAATAATAATAACGAAATACATTTGTATATTCAAGGTTTTTTTCTCAGATATTATTTAAAATTGTCAGAAAATCTAAAAATTTTATGGTAAAAGAATTAATATTCAAAAGAGCATTAAAGAATTTTTAGTTTTTATTTAAAAAGTATTCAAGTGTTAGAAACAAAAAATAAAAAATTAAGTATACTTGAAAACTGCAATTTGACCGCATTTCCTAAACTTATACTGGTGTGTGTGTGTTCGTGTGCTTATGTGAACGTGAAAATTGCCATAAAATACAGTTATAGGTCAAACACCCCATCGAAAAAAAAAATAATAATAATAAAAAATTGAAAATTATATGCATACTACATTTACATATGTATGTATAGTATAAATAGAAGTAACACTTAAAAATTAATGTTACAGTGAACTAAAGTCGCGTGTCATTTTTGTTGTTTTTTTAATACAATTTAGTTATTTTTATTTTTAACCCACATTTATATTTTTGGATCCTCGTTTTTAACATTTACTTCAGTTTTTCTTTTGGAAATTAAAAAATAGAAAACTTTTTGAACGTTTAACGATTTCCGGTAAAACCGGAAGTATAATAAAAATAAGTTTTATAACACTTTGTTTATCAATTTTTGATTTTTATATATTTTAGGTTCAAAAAAATATTTTATTTTGTTCGATATTCTCACTTCCAGAATTAGTTCTGAATGCGCCAATATCCAATCTTTGGAACTAGTTTTTTAACCAATGATTTTTGTTTTGAAAATTGTCATAATTAGAACTAATTCAATAGAAGCTTTAAATTAAAGACTTTTGTTTAATATTATTTTTTCAAACTAATGGTCTGTTTCTTAAAGGACACTTTTTCAAATCATTTTGTTAAACAATTTTTATTATTATTATTTTTTATATTTTTGATTTTGTAAAATAAAAAAATATTCAGGTAAATTTTTTTGATAAATTTTTAAAAACATACTCGTATCTTAATAATAATAATAAGTTGGAGCTTTATAATTTCATGGAATCAAAAGCAAAAACTTTTAATTATTAATGAGATATTTCTAACTTTTAAATTTGACACAAAAAAATATTTTTCCTAAGTATAAAATTGGTCACTAAAAAAAAAAAAAAAAAAAAAAAAAATGGTTAGTTTGTATGAATTTAATGGATTCCAAAATTGTATCAATACAAAACATATAAATGTTACAGGTTATCAATATAAATTCAGATAAAATAACACACAACAAAAGTTATTTCGGTTAGACTACGATACTATTAATTTTCGAACTTGTTAAGAGAATACTTTCGAAACCTGGCGAACACAAACAGAAATTTATAAAAAAATTAATAAATAATATGATGCTACAGAGAAAAATCACACGAGAAATATCATAACGTACGTTATACACCATCTTGAGGACATCATAAATCAATTTTAAAAATTTGCAATACACCCTAAAAAATTTGAGTTAAATTAAGAGAAGTGTTTTTGGCTATATTCTCGTATAAATGCATTTCAAATTCTGTTATCCTTCTGCTGATTTTTTCTTTTTAAACCTTTCTGGGAAGTACAGGGAAATGTTTTGATAAAATATTAAGTAAAAGGGAATATTTAAACAACATCTAGGAAATATAAAATTTGTCCATAATTTTTCGAATTTAATTGCGATTTATTACAATTTTTTCTATAGAAACCTATACAATGATGCACAGTGGTTCCGAAATGCTTTTTTGTGAACCGTTGGAAATATCTTAATAAAAGTTCATCTGGTCACCTGCCACAGATTCCTAGCGGGTCAAGAGCTTTCGGGTTTACTTTACACGCATCTACATTAAGATTCCTTTTGAAAACAATAAAAAAATCGTATGGACCAGAACAAAAACAAATTTTATAAGTAAAAAGATACTGCCACCTTTTTGGAAAAAAACCTACAAAAATATGAATTTTTTTAAAGTTCCAACTTCAGATTAATATAACTTTTTATTTAATCTATATATTTATACGATTCTTGCAGTAATATTATTGAGAATTTTATAAAGAATCCGATGAATATTTTTATTTAGGGCCAATATTGAGCTTGACAACTTAAAAAAAAAACTCAAAAAAAAAACGAGACTAAAAATGAGTGAAAAATTTATTTCCACCTAAACTAAAAGCATATTTTTTATGGGGAATTACAAGGACTATCTATGTATATGTAATATTTTTTTCTGTCAAATCATAAATAAATTTTTGTCGATTAAAAAAAAAAATATTCCATACTCGAGATGACTAACTTTGGAGGT
Source organism: Protocalliphora azurea (assembly GCA_932274085.1). NCBI lineage: Eukaryota > Metazoa > Arthropoda > Insecta > Diptera > Calliphoridae > Protocalliphora > Protocalliphora azurea. The sequence continues at coordinate 121,835,663 of OW026520.1, read as the reverse complement.
CTACCCACCCCCCCCCCCCCTTGATCTGCTCGGAATCTGTGCTCCTTCAAATCAATTCGAAAACATCTCGTCTCTAGCCAGGTGAAATTTTATTGAGACATTTCCAACAGTTTACAAGTTACAGAATTATTTATAAAAAAAGCGTTTTGGAACCACTGTGCGATGCCATAATTTTTAAATTAGTAAACTTTCCATACATTTTTAACTTTTTTCCTCAAAAAGTAAACACCAAATAAAAAATATAAAAGAAATACTTTGTCTTAAAATATAAAGAAGTTTTTAATAAAGTTTATAAAATGTTTAATAACTTCTTGAGTTTTTAAGCGAATTTATACAAGGATATCTAATTTTATTCCAAACAAAATAACAATTAAAAATACATCAAGGATAAAATTTTAAAAATTAAAAGGAAAATAAGATTTTTCTGTCAGAGAGTATCAAATTCGCTCTCCGAGAGAATTATTTCACATGTAGATTCAAATATTAGTATTATAAGATGTATTATGATACTGTTGTCATGAGATTTCTCTACACAACTATCTTATAAGATGAACTGTCAAAAAATATATATATACGAAAGTTTGTTTTTGTGCGTGGATGTGTATTTTGGAAATTATCAAAAAAAAAAAACAATGTTTTTTATAAAATTGTTTCCTTTTAATGATTGTTTTACATTTCAAAAAAAGTTTTTATAAAAATTGTGCTAGAAAAGTGCGAATTTTTAAAATAAGAAAGAAATTTTTACTTTGTGACTGATTGAAAATAATAATATCTTATACGATTTATTAGAATACGTGTACCCCTTATTTAAGATTTAACATAATATAAACAAAATGGTTACTCTCTTCTGCAGGCGTTATTTCGCTTATTATATCAATGTTAATCTCAGTTGTAGTCCTGGGGTAAAAAAAACTTGGGGGTAATTTTGCAACTAAATTCGAAAGGAACACCGTTCGAATTTGTATACTTTATACAGTGAAATTCGAAAGTGTTTTCTTAAGAATCGAAATACACAATAACCACCTACTGTTTTTTATATTATGATATTTATTTAGTTATTTGTAACCTAAAATGTAACTAGTCCCTATTGGTTTTACTGTGTTTAAATAATGGGTTATTCAGCTAATGTGTAAGTAGTGAAGAAGCTTCTTAACTCATTACATAGCAACCAAAGTTTTTGCTGCATTATAAATAAATAATTCTGTATTTTTTTGTATTTAGTTAAAAAACAAAATAATATTTAAAAAACATTTATTTGGTTCAACAAATAGCATACCAAAAAAAAAAAATAAGTTTTAGAGAAAGGTTAGTTATTGAATGTTCATAATAAAAATAATGGATAAGGATCATGGGTAAGGATGAAATATATTTAATATTAAATAAGTCAATTTAAAGGTCAACAAATATGTTAGGAACGAGAATTACTTCTCACAAAAAAAGCTTTAAGAACTTAGGGATTCACTAACAATCATAAATCCGTTTTAAAAGTTTTGGCAGCTATGGATCCATAAATAAAATTAATTTAATATTTAATACTTAATTAAATAAAATGGTAATAAAATAATAATATGTAACGAAGAAAATACTTGTTATTAAGCCTGTTTCTTTTTTTGGGTATTATTATAGTTTTCAAACCTTCTATCAATGATTGGGCAGAAAGAATCGAAAATAAATCTGTAACTTCTAATCGTCTGATTAGATTTACATAAAATTTCTCATAGGCGTAGAAAAGGAGAGTACAATTTTAAGTTTGGATGAAGGACCTCACTTATTTCTCAGGGGCGTAGCTATTGAGGCTCAAAATAGGGTACCTCTGACATAAACAATTTTTAACCGCTTGTGAAATTTTTGTTTCTTATCTAATTTTAAACTACATCTTCCTAAACGCCTCGATAAGGCCCATGAAAAACATGCTTGCATGTGCTACTTATGCCTTATAGTTTTCAAGTTATTTGCATTTGAAATTTCAACTATTTCAATTTTGCAAAATCTTGGTTCAGTTTTTTCCATATATAGCCCAATATTTTTGTCGGATTTTGTAAAATTTTAACCCAATTAGTTAAACAATTAAATTATCTATCGAATAAAAAAACGTGATATCTCTACCGAGTCCAAAAATAAATGATTTTAAAATTGAAAATTGCAAAAATTATATTTTTTTTTTTGCCGAAAAATTGTAGACACTTTTTTTCTCTAAAATAAAATTTTCTTTAAAAACATATTATAATTTTATACTTTTCTGAAATATGTCTATGCAGAAATGATTTTAGAATTAAAAATAAAACCAAACACTCAATAGGACTAAGTAAAAACTCTTCCGAATTTGACTTATTTTATATCAAAATTTTGACTTTCGCCTATATGTTCTAAAATACCAATGAATCTATTAACAGAATATAGTTTCGGAAACTCTAATGTGTTACAAAGAGTCTATCAACGGCTTTTTCTAGAACTGTTACAAATGAGGAATATATGGGCAAATTTCAAATAAAATCCATTTTAGGGACTTTTGCCGGTTTTTTGGGAATTGTGGAATTCTTTTTACAAAAATCTTAACAAAAATATTTCAAATGATATAGTTAACTATCACCGAAATTTTCGTTAGGATATCTTGACAAATAACGATTTTATTAGATATATAATAATCATAGTTTTTCTAAAAAAAAAAAAAAAACAATTTTTTACAAAAATTTTATATTAATTAAAAAATCAAAAAAAAAAAAAAAAAAAAAAAAACTATGGCCTCTACTTTTTTCAAATAAACTATTTTGTCTAGCTGACGTAATTCTTAACTATATACAAAAATATGGAAGTCAATATTTTTTATGGAACCAAAATTATGCTACTTTAAAGTACAATAATAAAAAATATAAGTTGAAAAGTTGCGCTGAAATTTTGTGGCAGATGCAGTGACCCGTCCAAGGTTTGGTGAATAATTTGAAGATGGTTTTGATAAAAAAATCAGATAACACCCATACGTCAAGGTAACTCTATATCGCCAAGACATCGACGCTGTCCGTGAAAGTGTGCAGGAAAATATGAGATAGTAATTTCCTTGCTATGCACATAGACAGATCTATGACATTTTATATATTTTCACTCGAATTGAACGATATAAATGAAAACTATCAAGACGCTACTACGTGCCAAACAAAGAACGCCACAATAGACATTATGAAAGAACGATTTAAGGTTATGTTTAACTTTCGTACAAGTTACATCATGACCGTGATATTTGTCTAGGCTCCACTTTTTAGTGTAGCTTTTTGAAGTAGCTGGTTTGTGCCAATAAACCGCAATCGATCAAGTAAATAGAAAAAAAATATAGAATAATAAAATTATTTCTTTAAAGAGATTCAATCCATAATGTTTTTCAAAGGTGAATTAAAATTTTGATGGAATGTTTTTAGATTGTAATATCTTAAGGGAAGCAAAATCGTTTGAGAATCTTTGAACCACAAGAATTCAGAACTAACCCATTTTATCCGGGGATCATTTAAGATTAAATTTTTGTATTTTTTGTATTCTTTTTTATTCCGAATATGGAATTTTTTGCTTCTTAATAGAAGATCTCCAGGTGATCTCCTGAAAAAATTAAAATTAAAAATTATTAGTATTTTAATTTTTTATAAATAAAAAAAATCTCTTTTGGGTACAATTTGATCTTAGAAAAAAAAAATGGTAATAAATAGCAAATGTTTCAAATGTTGTTCACTTTTATAGATTTAAAAAACCTTAAGTATTTTCTTTTAAAGTAGTAATTAATTTTTATACAAATGATAATATAAAATTATATGTAGAACTGTATATTAAAATTTTAAATCAAATAATCGGGTATTAATATTAATCATACGTCACCATTTATAATTTTGAAAAATTCCAAAAATTTTATCATTGAAAACTTTTCTGAAACTCTAGAAAATCTATCATTCTATTTAAGTTCACTAGATTAAATATTAGATAATTCAATTTAAATGGTTACAAATGTGAAAGAGGTAAAAATTACTTCTGACATTGATATACAATGGCTCATTACTTCACAAGAAAAACTTTAGTGAGCTTAGTAATTTACTAACAATCATAAATCAGTTCTAAAAACTTTGACAGGTGTGCTAACAAAGGTTAGGGTTAGGTTAGGTTAGGTTAGGTTAGGTTAGAAAAGGTGGCGTATTCACGCCTACACCCAGAGGCCGAACGGCCCATTTATAAAAGAAGGAGAAAGAAATGTGGAACCTATACCCAATCAATCAGTTATGATTGTTCCTAAGCCATTTTATTCCCATTACAAACCCTATGAGGTTGACAAGTCCTTTGCCATTAACCTCACCTAGTTCATGTAGTGTATGGCTTCCAAACCACTTCAACCTATTACGCTGAAGCCCTACACAGTGACAGAGTATGTGCTCCACTGTCTCTAGCTCCTCAACATCATCGCACGTTCTACAAAAGTCTGATGTGCCAATGTCCCACTTACTCATCATATTCCCTATTGAGAAATGACCCGTAACCATACCTGCTATGACTCTAAGACTACCACGACTCATACCTAGAAGATGCTTGGAATCCGCCAGTTTTAAGCTAGGCCATAATGCCCTAGAAACTCTGCAGTCCGATCTGTCACTCCAGGCTCGATTCGTGTTGTCCAGATTCCACTCCCTTATGGCCCTAAAGAAGGACCCAATTGGAATCCTAACAGATGACTCTATGAAAGACCTATCTAGCTCCGAGCCACTGCGAGCTAGCTCATCGGCTATCTCGTTGCCAAGAATGTCACAATGACCAGGAACCCAACAGAGTCTCATCATATAGGAATCCATTAACCTTCTCAATTCCCTTCAGCACTCAAGTACCAATCTAGACCTAACAAAATTACTAGTCAGAGCCAATAACGCTGCCTGACTATCAACATAGATAGTAATCTCAGACCCTCGTTCAACATTCCCCTCAATCAAGCCTAGAGCCTTATAAATGCCAAGAATCTCCGCTTGAAAGACACTACAACTGTCAGACAATTTGTAGGATCGTCTGATATCAGTTCCCATAACAAAAAAATTAATGGAAAAAAAATAATAATAAAATATATGCAAATACTAAAATTTCATCATCATTACTCCTAATCCATCAACATGTAAAAGCCGCCTATGCGTACTCATAACTTCAGTCCTGTTCCTTTATTTTTAAAAAATACTCTAGTTTTCAAACTTTTATATCAATCATTGTATTATATAATTAAAATTTATTATATAAATAAAATAATAAATGGTGACGTATGATTAATATTAATACCTGATTATTTGATTTTAAATTTTAATATACATATAATTTTATATTATCATTTGTATAAGAATTAATTACTACTTTAAAAGAAAACACTTAAGGTTTTTTAAATCTAAAAAAGTCAATAACATTTGAAACATTTGCTATTTACTACCATTTTTTTCTCAAATCAAATTGTACCCAAAAGAGATTTTTTATTTATAAAAAATTAAAGTAATAATAAATTTTTAATTTTAATTTCTTCTGGAGATTTTTCTATGTTTCAACTAATAAAATCATTGCACTAAAATATAAATTTCATTGAATTTTCTTGTCATTAAAATCTAAATAAACATTAAAATAGATTTTCGTCTACCTTTTCCTTTTTTTATTTGCTTAATTTTATTTCTTTTCTAATTTAATTTTTTTAAACAAATAAATTTTTGTTTATTAATAATAAATACGTTATTTATTGCGCGTAATTTACATTTTACATTTTGAGTCTTTTTGTTAAAAAAAAAACCTTTATAATTTGGACATGGTTCATATTTATTGTAGATCCGGTGGTAAATATTTACTAAAAATCAAAAATCTATATAAACATTTGTATTCCATATACAACAAATATTAAATTGTAAAGTCGTTAGAAAAATATTATATATTTAATAAAAATATAAAGTGTGCGGTTTGTTATTGTATTTTTATTCGCAACAAAAATTATATTTGTTTATAAATCGCATAAAAGTTTGTTTAAAATAATATAAAAATAAAATTATAAAAATCATTGAGTAAAACATTCTGGAGGTTTTAAGACAACAATCCCGTTCTATTGCTGCCCTTAAAAGAAAATCAAAACTCAAGGTAATTATCATAAAATATTTTAAATTATTTTGAATTCATATTTATAATTAATGTTTAAAGTAAAAAATAAATAAACTAAAGATTATTTTAGGATTTAAAACGTAATTATATTTTGACATTCCTATTTTATATTTAAAAGCCTACAATAGGCTTATATTTAATCCAACACTTCGCAACAAAATCGTTTATCATAAGTATATTTGTCTAGGTAAAGTTACGAGTATCTTACAAAAAAATATCAATCAAACATTTAAGCTGAAGACTTACGTACGTGAGAAAAACATTAGTTAAACAGTTAAAAAAATAAGAAAAATGTCACAATAGTTCCACAATTAACAATAGCACTAATATTGTCACATGCACTAATACCATGACAATAATAGCGACGACAATGTCCTTGTAATTATGATGAGGGCACTGCACTCGCGCCTGAATGCATTTATTTTTATTTTTTAATATAAATTACTACTGCTGCCGTTGTTGTCAAGTTACCTTGTGACGTTTCTTTTTTTTTTTTTTTTGCATATAGTTCATGTAGTAGGAACATGCAATGATGAGTGAATATAAAATTAAATATAAACAGGCATATGTGAATATTAGAGGAGTTCAAAAGGACAAATCTATAGTATAGTCCAACCTATAGTTTAGCCTATAGTGCAGACTATAGTTTAACCTATAGTCCAGGCAATAGTTTACCCTTTAGTCCGGACTACAGTTTAGTCTATAGTCCAGACTATAGTTTAGTTTTTAGTCTAGACTGTAGTTTAGTCTTTAACTGGTGCCATAATATGACTATAGTTTAGTATATAATCCAGTCTATAGTTCAGTCTTTAGTCCAGACTGTAGGTTAGTTTATAGTCCAAACTATATTTTAGTCAATAGTCCAGACTATAGTTAGGCTATAGTCTAGACTATATATTAGTTTATAGTTCAGACTACAGTTTAGTCTATAGTCCAGACTATAATAGTTAGGCTATAATCCAGTTCTATAATTTTGTCTATAGTTCAGACTATAGTTTTCTTTATAGTTCAGACTATAGCTTAGTCTATATTTCAGATTGTAGTTTGTCTATAGTTTAGTCCATAGTTAAGACTATAGTTTAGTCCATATTTCAGAGTATTGTTTAGTCTATAGTCCAGACTATAATTTAGTTTATAGTTCAGACTATAGTTTAGTCTATAGTCTAGACTATAGATTAGTGCTTAGTCCTGACTATTCTTTAGTCTTTAGTCCAGACTATAGTTTAGTCTTTAGTCCAGACCATAGTTTAGTCTATAGACAAGACTATATTTAGTTTAGTCCATAGTCCAGACTATAGTTTACTCTATACTCCAGACTGCAGTTTAGCCTACTGCACAGACTATAGTTTAGTATATAGTCCAAACTATAGTTTAGTTAATAGTCCAGACTATAGTTTAGTCTATAGTTCAGACTATAGTTTAGTCTATAAGAAAGTTTTATAATTTCCAGACAATAGTTCAGCCTTTAGTCCAGACTATAGTTAGGTTATAGTCTAGACCGTAGACTAGTCTATTGTTCAGACTATAGTTTAGTCTATAGTTCAGACTATAATTTACTTTATAATCCAGACTACAGTTTTGGCTACTACCCAGAATATACTAGAGTATATAATCCATACTATATTTTAGTTTAGAGTCCAGAACACAGTTTAGCTTATTGTTCAGTCTATAGTTTAGCCTATTTTGTAGGTTAAACTATAATCTTAACTATAGAATATATTATAGCCTGGATTATTGAATAAGCAATAGCCTGAATTGTAGAATAAACTATAGTCTAGACTAGAGAATAAACAATAGTCTGGACTATAGACTAAACTATAGTCTGCAGTATAGCATGGAGTATAGACTAAACCCGTGGTTCCAGCAATAACTTACCTCGCGATCCTTTCAGAAATTTTTACTTTTCCCGCCGACCTCCAGACATTTTGAATTCTTTAATAATACAAATGCAAAATGAGTAAGAAAATGTTTGATGAATCGCTAAAAATATATCACTATATGCATTAATACCCACAGTTTTTTAATATAAAATTTATGTTTATTTTAAGCTGAAGGTGTAATGTATTTTAATCAAAGTATTGTCCACCAGAATCTATGTCCTTTCCCATCATTCTAGCAATCTATGAATTCCATCCCAAATGAGCTTCTTAACTTTTAAGGCAAGAAATCAATCAACCGAACTTTTAATACCTTGTTATGAAGTGAAGCGTTTTTTTCTTAGGCATTCTGAAATGAACAAAAAATAAATGTCAGAAGGAACAATGCCTGGGCTTCTCAAACGTTTTTATCAAATATTCTTTAACTGGTGTGTAGTATGAGGCCAAGAATGGTCATAATGGAAAGTTATGGACACCTGTCTTTTTAGTACAAAGCATTTTTCATACGGATTATTTTTCATATGGATCATGATCGCTTCAGCCTGCTTTAGTATCGCATATTATATGACAAACTTCTAATTCCATTCAATAACCATCCAATGGTTATTCGGCTGTGGTGCTGAAACAGCACTTCAAACATTGACGTATTTTTTCTTCAGTTCGTTTTGCACTCAATTTCTCTGCTTTTAGGTAAATCCAAGTTGTAATAAAAATCAAAATAATAAAGAAAAACAATACACACAAAACTAAATGACTTTATTAAATATTTTAATACCGCAATTGGTTGTTTGATCGGCTTCGACGTCTTATTCCAAAATATATATATATATATATATATATATATATATATATATATATATATATATATATATTTTACACTATATTTTAATTAAACTGTAGTCTGGACTATAGATTAAACTATAGTCTGGACTATGCACTAAACTATTATCTGGACAATATATTAAACCATAGTCTTAACTATATAGATATCCCTATTGTCTATACATAAATATTTATATGTATATGTGAGTTCAGAATAAAATAAATATTTTTTTTTATGTTCTATATATATTTTACTTTTGTTAAGACATGCGACGTCTCCAAAGCCACTGTTGACGATACTTACTGATAATCAACATCAGACATACACTCGTATAGGAAAAAACAAAAATACTCATATTAACACAAACACTATTACGACTACCATAACAATAATAACAATTTGTTAAGAAGAAAAAAATATAAAAAACAAAACTAGGTTAACAATTTTTTATTGTTGCAATTCTTGTTTTGTTTCTTATTGCATTATGGCAAGAAAGGCCTTAAATACAAAAAAAAAAAAAAAAGAATAAAACAAAGATAAAAATAATTACAGAAAAAAAATATAAAAAGAGCAAGAGAAGAAAAAAATAGATTGTTAAACCTTAGACTATTTAAGAAAAATAAATGATTTTTAAATGCATGTTTCTTTGTGTTATTTTTGTTTTCCTTTTTTCTCTTCCTTCCATGCTATTATTGTTTGCGCTCTTTTGCATTCCTTTTGGTTAGAAAGTGTTAATGAAATTTGTTTAGAGAGCACAAGTAATAATTAAATAAAAAAAAAAAAAAATTCTCCTACTAACATTCATATTTATAAGAGTATGAGTAACAAAGACATATGATTAATTGGAGAGAAATAAATATTAATCATACGCTAAGTAGTGCTGATGCATATTTGTTTAAAGACAATTTGATTTATTTTAATTTCAATTTCAAGAAAATCTAAAATTTGCAAGGCTTCTTCTACTGAGATGTCTGAATAAAAAATAGTATAAATTTTAAATTAGAACTAGAAGGGAATGAATGCTTTAACAAAATAATTGAATTAAAAAAAACTAAATCTTAATTTAATTATGCATAAAAAATTTAATTTAATTTCACAACATTTTCAACTTTTAACCAATAAAAAGTAAAAAAGTGCACCACAATCCAGCTTTATTATATCAAAAAGTGCAACATAATTGCCAACTAAGATCCTTTGCTATAAATATACAAACAAAAACATAAGAAGGACTAAAATGTTGTATGAATTTTAACAATTTGAATGCACTTCACATAAAAATGAAAATCTCTTTTTCTAAGCAAATACTAATAGTAAAATGGTTAAGAAGATTATTGCAGTATACACATGTCCGATTTGGTTGGTTTTTTGTGTGGGTGTATGTATTTTAAGTTTTTGTTAGTGTATGTGTTTTCATCTTTCAGCATTGTTATGTATAAAACAATAGAAAGCTTAATTTTGTTATTGTTAGTTGCAAGATGCCAAGGACAATATGTAGTAGAGAAACATACTCAAAACCTAAATCTTTTGGAAAATGATTGAAAAGCATATTTTGCTTATGCTTTTTTTGTTTATTATAAGCTGGAGGATTGAAATTAGGGTTTGGGGTTTCTTGTAATATTTCTTTTCCCGTGAAACGGGAAAAAAGAAATCAATTTCCCGGGATTCCCGGAAATTTGTTAAAACTTTAGTTATAAGAAAAGAGGCCATGATTTCTTATAATTTTTTTTTTATTAAATAAAACAAAACAAACATTATAAATCGTACTGAAATAACGAAAAATGAAATAACATAAAAGCATAACGCTATTTTTAAGATTAAAAAAATTTAAATATTTTATGCAAATGAATTATTGAATTATGAATAATTTATGTTAAAAAAACTGTGTCTCAGATTTTTTCGTTACTGTGTTTTTGATGTAAAAACTTTTTAAAAATGTAAATTTCAGCATAAAAAAATTACATTATTATTTTTTTAACTTAATTAATTCTTAATAATTAAACATAAATCTAGAAAATACTAAAAATTGGTTCGCGACGTTTTTTAGACCAATCATAGTGTTCAGAAATAATATCATATACGTATGAATTTAACATGAGATTAGTTTTTTCATTTTGAAGTTATAACATTTACATTTAACATTTATAGATCCTTTACATTGGATAAGAGATGATGTTTCAAAAGAAAATGTTGTGTTAGAATGAAAAATCTTCCAACCAAGTAATTATTTGTATAATAGTAAGTATTTTCGAAGTTCAACTTATTTAATATTCATTTCCACAAATATAAATAAAAAATTAAAGTAATTTCTTATTGCTAATTTAAAATATTTGTTAATCAGTTTATTAGTTTTTAAATAAAAAATACTAAGGATTGCTATTTATACTAAATCAAATGTAATTTTGTATCTGATTGAGCAAAATAAATTAAAAAAGAAAATATTTTATTTGATCAAAAGTGGAGCATATATTCTTTACAAAAAGATAACAATTTATTTTTTATATTTGTATATTCCAACCTTGAATAACATTTATAAGCATTTTTTAATACAAAAAAGTTCAGCAAGTTCTTAGAATTTTTATTTGAAAACAATATATTCAAATAGAAAATTTTCATATAAATATTTTGATATTTAAAAAAATTCAAAGAAATAAAATTCATATATTTTTTTCAATTATTTAAGTTAAACAGAATGACATAGACACTAGATGTTTATGTGAGAAAAAAAAACCTGATTATTTGTCAAAATCCTAATTCATGCAACAACAAAATACATATAGTCACATATTATTTTGTTTTTGTGTTTCGAAAAAAAATAAAAATTTTTTGAAAATTTAGTTCGAAGTGCCGCTCATATAAACTTCTAGTTGTATTCTATGCAGAATTATCTAACGATTGCTTTAGATGTTTTTTCAGCAAATAATGTTCTTTGTGGTTTCAACGACTGTTTCAGGAGAATCTAATGACTAGAGTCGCGAAAATAACGCGACCATTAGTCATCTAAATAAAAATATTTAAACGTGTTAAATAATTGCAGTAGTAAAAAGAATATTATTTATATTTCTTTTTTCCAAACAAATTTAAAATTACTCAAACAAATTTATGTTGAATGAAAATATTAAAAAAAAATTCTAATTAAAATTAAATATTTCACATCAGATTTTATTTAATTTTTAAAATAGTAAACAAAATAAAGAATAATTGATAATTAGACTTTGGAATTCTATTTAAATTTTATAAAAGTATATTCGAATACTTCTGTTGAAATATTTTCTAATCTGACTTGTTAACAAATGGAATAATATTTAAATAATTTTATTCCAAATGAATTTTATGTAAGTGGAAATTTTATTATAAAGAGTACAAAATGATTTGAAACTATTTTATTTCTAAAAATTTAATATAAAAGTAATTAAAGAACAGCAATGAAATCTATAATAAAACTAAGGTATATAAAATTTTAATATGACAAAAATAAAATTGATTTAAAATTTCATGCGAAACAACTTATAATACATAGACATCTGAGAGGGAGAAAAAAAAACTAATTCAATAGTCAAAAACTTAATTTATGCAACGTTAACGTTTTAGTTGCATTATATGCGTTGAACTTTTGCAAGTACCATAAGTACCATGAGTACCATTAGTAAAGAGTAACGTCAATCTTCTATTGATATAAAGTGTTAAAAATAGCAAAATGTTTTTTTATAGAATTTTAAATAATATTTAATTTCCCCTTATCCCGAGAAATTAAAAAAAATTTCGGGAATTCCCGAAAGTATTTTCACGGGAAATCCCGGGATTTCCCACCGGGTGATTCCCGGACCGCAAACCCTAGTTGAAATATATAGAACATATTTCTAATAATGCTTCTGAAAAAGTTAATATTTGATTACGTGTAAATACAAATGTAGATACATATGTATATCAAAAAACAGCCATTTTCGGATTTGACATTTCCCATTGGAGCAAAATTCACTACATTCATTGGTTATTGTAAATGTTTCTTAAATCATAAACTTTTAAACTCATTGCCCTTTCCAAAAATATGAGGTTTTGAAAAAACAAAAACTTTACAAAGGTGTACTTGTTTAACTGCTAATAACGTCTAAACTATACATGGTAGATCTCTGGTTTTAGTTTCATAATAAAGACAAAGATATTACCTTTATAATTGAAGAAAGTTTTCTGTTTTTAATTTTTTACAGTTATTACTGATAGATATAATCATTTAAACAATTTTTAATTGAATTAATTATTTTGGTGATTGATGACTTTTTTCTGTATATGCTAATGCTTGATAAATGTTAGAGGGATCTTCAAAAATAGTAGAAACTTAAATGCATATTAAAAAAATTAACTTCATTGGAAAAGAGTTTTTAAGACTTGGGACTTTCTTAATGTTTATTTTTCAAATGACGCCATTTAATTCTGTAGAGGAATAACCCTGAATGTGATATACTTTGTTAACAATCCATTGATGAGGTCATCTTGTTATATATTACGATTTTTTCTTATCCTTTGCGTTAGCCAAATTGTTAAATATTGTCTAAAGTTATCCTGATACAATTCTGATCAAGATATGCCTTAAAAAAGGTACTTGCTCCAAGTGCATTTTTTTTGCAACAGGCCATAGTTCGTCAAGCTTTAGTGTTATGTTTTTAGAAAAGTTTTGAGTTTATCAATTAGCTTTCGAAAATTATCACCAGGATTGAGAACTTTATGTTAGAAAAAATTCGAAAATTCCTGATCCAAAAATATTACGTTTCCCGTTTTTCGAAAGTGCTTTGTTTAGTACGAATCAATCCTTTCCAATGGTTGCGTCATTGATTTAATAAAGATATATCTGATTATATATTGAGCCTTTAGTTACTTCTTATTATTGACTTAACAAACAATAATGGACACTTTTAACTCAATATCCGACGTCAAGCTACCAGAATATGTATTACATTCAATCTGCATTCTCAAAATTGTATTATTCAGTAGTAGCCATCTCTTCTTTGTAATTTTGTTCTCAGAGTAACTAAAACCACTTAAAGTTACTTGTAACTTCATAGCTGAGGTCAATCAGGATGAATGTTCCAATCACCTGATTCCCATTCGAACAGTTATAGTATTGTGCCACCAATACTTTAAAGATATCACATTCTCGGATTGGCCATTACTTCTCTTTCATCCAAATGAGGCCCTTCTAAATGAGACCCGATGGAAGTAAACAAAGATTTGTTATATAGATGATCGTGTTTTGTTTAGAACTATCGCTATTTTTATAGACACTTGTTTGCACTTGACGATCTTCTCCAGGCAATTTAACGATTCTGGATATCGTGTGTTCAACGTTTTTATAAATTTGAAAAAAAAAATGTTTGTATGTATTTGCTGTAACCGTATTATTTTAAATAGAAAGCTCTGATTAGATGCTCACAACCAAAACCAAGAATTTGGCTATTTCCACAGGATGAGAACATAAATTTGCTGACACACAGCACAGTTTGATCATTTGTCAGCTACTTTCAATTACTTTTCCTTTTCATCATTCCTACGTTTTCTTCCATTTGTCTGCTATCAGAATTACTGCATTCATTTGGTGCTTTTTTTCATTCATTATTTGTCCTTTAAATCCGCCATGCCTATCTTGACATGTGATATGTTGTTAAAGTTTGGAATTCTTCTAAATGGCAACCAGGAACTCAGTAGTTCCATCATGATGATGTTTTAATCACCCTTTCCTTCTTCTTTTTTCGTTTGAAGAGAGATCAACAATTTTACAAAAAATTTCCACCATTTGTACGAAAGTTTTTCAACCATTTCCTTTGCTTGTACACATCAATCCACCTGCATTTCTCATGGCTTAGTTGCACAATCTTTGGGATGATCTATAGATATTCCGCTGAAATAAAGGGTTCAGCTGTTAAGGATCATTCTCTCCGCTTCGTGCATATTTGAAGGCATTGAAAGATTATTAAAGCTGTTATTAGAAAAGTTTCTAAAATCCTGATATTGCTGCTTCTTCTGTATGTGAGATGTTAAAAAACAAAGAAATCATTGCGTCGATCCAATGAGGTCACTGCTCACCAAATTGTATAGTTTATGATATCAGGACTCGCAACTGCGCTTGTCAATTATAAATCTTTAATCGTCTCAAATGCTTAAGTGTAATCTGGCTACTGGCCTTATACAAATAGCACTAACTAACTTCAGCCACAAATATTGGTCTCTGGTGTTCAGATCAAAAGAAAGATTTCTTTCTATACTACATGATGTTATGAGTTATACATTTTTGCTTTGTTGTTGTTGGAGGGTTTTTTTTTTGAGATTTTTACTACTGTCATTCTGAGGAATATTTCCTATAATTTAATGTATAAAACATATATACCCGATAACTGGTGCTTTTAGAAAAGTGATTTCAACAGGCAGACCGGCATCATTATATCGACTTCTATATCAATAAGGATACACAAAATATATACTTTATAGGGTTCTCAGTGAATATTGTAGAAATTACAAACATAATGACAAACTTATATATATTCTTTTTACCTGTGGTGAAGGGTATAATTATATTTCAAAAAATAATTTTACTTTAATTTGTCTGAGTTCACACAAGGTAATTTTTCTTGCTCAAATTCTGATTTTGTGTGAGAGCGAGCGAGAGAGAGAGAATATGAAAGCGTACAAACTTTCCTGTACTTCGAAACTCGTTTTGTTTTTCATTTTCGTACTTCAAAACAAAAGCAAATCATGGCAATTAAAGCAAGAATTGCTGAAGTAAAATTTTTGTGTGTGAACGTAAATGCAAGTTCAAAGGAAAAATTTCAGAAAGAAAAATTGCTGTGTGTCAACTTAGACTTTATGAAAAAAAAAAAAATATTTTTAAACAGTGTTGAATTTTAAATATATTGAACATATAGTGGAGTACATATACAAAATTGTTTTTCAACAAAATTTCTATGGGTATAGGTAGTCTAGTGGAAGTGTTCTGGATTACAAATCTTCAAGCCATGGTTCGTATCCTCGTAAAATTCATTTACAGTTCGTTTTAACATGGGCATATTTTTTTTTTGTGAAATAAATAAGTTCGAGAAGTAAGTCTGAGTGTGTGAGATGTTTTTCCTTAAAATACTATCACTTAACTGTAGTTGTGTTTTATGTTTTTAAATGTGGATGATAAGATGACAAATCATGTTTGGTTGAATTGTAACTTAAAGCCCCAAAAAGTTAAAAATTCTGTAAATTTTCAAATAGCTAATTCAAGTTTAAAATATCGAATTCTAAGGTATCTTTTTCGAAAAAAATTTTTGGTAAAAAACTGAAAAGAAATTTATAATTTTGTATATCTCCTCTTTATTCAGCTCTTCAACACAGATGGTCTGAACGATCTTTGTAAGTCATCTGTAAAAGGAGTTTTCGGAGACTCTTTATGTTACAAATTTCCGATGTCATTTTTAACACCAGTTTACAAATATTAAGTATATTTCCAGATTAAAGCAAAAGTTTTTTATAAGGGATAATTCCAATATGTTTATATATTTATGAAATATAGATTCTGCGTAGGGTATAAAATATTCGACTCGGATGAATTTAATGCTTCTTGTTCTGCCTTATAAACGTTCTCAGTGATAGTCGAAGGTCGATTTTAACTCTATTCTATCTATTCATATAACTAAATATCCCAAAACGAAATGGCCCCTAGTCAATAGAAATCAGGAATGAACTATTGCTCTAAAAAGTCTCAGAATTTTTAATAAGTCCCTGGTGAAAATGTTTATGTGTTATGTATGTTTTTGACTTTGTCATTTTTGAATAAATACATAAGTATACCAAAACAATTTAAAAATAGCATGAATAAATCCTTCTTTCCTTTTGCAAATTAATCGTATTCAACTCGAAAACCTTGATACAAACAAAATTACTGCATAGAATTTTAATATTATTCTCAAGATTTCGACACACAATCAAACGCACGCATCTCAACGACTGAATATGTAAAACTAGCTGTGTACTCCTTCATGTAACCTAAAGAATGACTGTTTTCTGTAAAAAAAAAAAACATACATTTATGATGAATGTGTGTCATGTTGCTGATGAGGTTGAGGATGTTATGAAAAATGTTGTTTTGATGTAAGAGTCTGAGTAAACAACCGGATGAAACCTTCAACAAAGGTCAACTGGTTGACAGACAGAATGACTGACTGACTGTCAAATAGAATGCTGTTTATGAGTACTTTTCTGTTGTGAGTCAAAATACAATTGTAGTGTTTTTGTTGTTTAATTTCGCAGTAATAATAATGTAAACAAACTTCAGCTAAACGTTAAATTATAATTTTTTTAAATGCAACCATCAAGTGTGGTGATTTTTTTCTTTTTAAAGATTTGCAACCTGCACACTTGCGTCAACCGGAAATGTAATTGTTGTGATTTTCATAGAAGCAGGTCTGTGTTTTTAAATACTTTTAGAAAATTTAAGATAGAAAGATTTTAGAATATGTACATATTATTTGCAAGAAATATGTATGTGAGTGGGGCGGTTGTTCAGGCATCGAAGTGGCGATGGACAAAACCGTGATGATGTTGCTTAACGGTAAGTTATCGCGGGGTCGTCCTCCACTCAATCGAACTGGCAATATTATTCTCAGATATGTGACTGAGGTCAAGTATCTGGGAATAATGATGAGTGAGAGTATGAACTTTCTGGTTCATCTTACTCACATAAGGGACAAGTTGTCGGCTGTTGCAGGTAAGGTTAGGCGCATCCTCAGAAGTGACTGAGGCCTCAACAGGCGTGCTGTCCATACTGTTGCTTGTGCAACGTTTGGTGCTCCTGCATGGTATGAAACGGTCATGTCTGTTATTGGCAGGAACAGGACAGGAATTGTTGGCGTGCATGCCAGTTTGTAGGATAGTATCAACGGATGCACTACAGGTTCTGTTAGGTGTAGCACACCTAAAATCTGGAGGTAATACGTAGAGCTTTTGCTTTCAACATCAAGAAGGGACTACCACTTCTTGAGCATGATTGGGTTTCTGTTTCTGATCTGGTAAATGGCGAAACAAGACACTCTTAGAAGAGTGTTTTGTATCTAGGTGGAGAACGAGATGGACGGACGGCGACAAAGGGAGGGTGACGTATGAACTCATACATGACGCGGCCTTCGTACGGCAACGTCCAGATTTCGTCTTCGGTTTGAGTCTGGTTTTTATAATGACGGGGCATGACTCACTCACTCTGGAGTATCTGTCTGATTCTCCGGACTGTGGGTGTAGGGGGAGACTTGAGGACGTGTAGCATGTACTGACTGAATGTCATTACTATAATGATAGATAGTATGGGCATAACGCATACTGCGGCGGTTTGGAATTATAGTAGGGCCTTAGAAGACGTGCAGACACTTGGGAGCTTGGGCAATTTCACCCAGGAGGTATTTGTTAGGAGAAGAAGGAGACATGAGTAGTGAAGGCGGTTAATAGGTGAGCAACCGTAGTGGTGTTTCTTTGTTGCTTAGTCGATCTTTCGTTGCTGTTGTCTGACCCCGGTCTGCGGGTATGTATATGGCTGTTGCAGAGTTTGGGAATGCTGAGATGAATTATTGCTACAACTTCGTTGTTCCTGATTCGCCGTTGCTGTTCTTGCCTCTTCCTGTTGTCTCACCTTGCTGTCTTTTCCGTCATGTTTCTTCTCTGTCCTCGTTGATGGTTCCAGGTCACTTCTGTGACTAAAAACCACCCGTGAGGACGCCAGCGTTGAAGTTGTCCTTGTTGGAGTTCGTTTTGTCCCTTGCTGGTGCCACACCATGTGGCCAATGAATCGCCCGTATATATATAATACAAATATATATATATATATATAAAATCATTCAAGATTTTAAACTCCAAACTAATTTTTTGTAAAACCGAAAATATTTACAAAAATTTATTTCAATCTCATACCAAAAAAAAATTAAATTTTATATACAAAATTTCACTTTATTTTATATTTTGTTACGTATGTAACTTTTAAACTAAATATGAAATTTAGTAAGAGTATGAAGAAGAGTTGTGTTAACGTTATAAAATTTTTTAAGAATTTTAAAAAAATCGCTTTTGAAAATATAATGGTTTAATTTTTATAAGTCTAATTTTGACCTTTGAACTTTCGAATTAAATTACCTTATTACATGTTATTTTTAAGGCAATATCTTTATCTTTAAAATGATACTAAAGTTAAAATTTTATTGTTTATAGTTCAGAAGTTTTTAATAATTACATTTTACTTTGGTCCATAACTTCTAAACTAAATGAGTGTCCATCTTGAAATTTTACATGCGTAATTTTTTTTAAGAATTTTAAAAATATCGTTTTTTGAGATATAATGGTTTGATTTTTATATGTCTAACTTTGACCTTTTGATGTAAAAAAACTTTATACATATCGTAAGGTTAATATGTTTGTCTTTAATATGAAACTAAAACTGAAGATATACCATGTATAGTTTAGAAGTTATGAGCAATTAAAAAAGTACACCTTTGAAAAGTTTTTAGCTTTTTTTCGTTTTTTAAACCATCATATTTTTGGACCTGAAAGGGACATGAGTTTAAAATTTTATGATTTGAGAAACACTTTCAATAGTCAATGTCTGTAGTGAATTTCTTTAACATCGTAAATGTCAAATTCGATTGCTGACCGTTTTGACATGGATTCACTCTAATATTATTCATATTTTAATCCTCATTTATTTATTTATTTTTTAACATAATTTAATAGTCCTATTTAATATTTTCAAATTAATTAGCATTTATTTTTTATTATATTAACCCTTTGTTTGTATACTGTATTATGTGTCAAATAATTTTCTCTTCATTTAAAATTTGTTTTTCTCATCTCTGTTCACAATTTAATTATCACTGTTTAAGCGGTTTCACATTTACAAATTGGTTGGTGTGTATACTGTCAATGTATGTGAAAAGCTTGTCTTTGTGTTTGTTTTTTGTCTGTGTAAATATTGGTGAATAGTATATGTGTTTTGTATGTGAGTTATTATTTTTTGGTTTTTGTTACTATTTTTGGGTTTGGTTTATCTGTTTTGAAATTCAAGGATATTGTTTGTTTAAATTTTGTATGTGTGTCTAGGTAAAGTCGAAGGACATTCAAAATAATATAGAATAATAATTTAAGAGGATGAAAATTAAAATATAATATAAAGGTAGATAAATTTATCAAATTATAGGTAAAATTTTTAGATATTTAGGCTTATAAATTTATGTTGCAAATGAAAAATATAACCTTTAACCCTACAATGCGCCCTGATGCATATATAAATCAACCATTTTTTCTGTTATAATATTTTAATCGAATAGTACTGGCATCAAATATTAACAGTTCCTAAAAGATTGAACTCAGTATTTTTGTGACAGTTTATTGTTTAGTTTATGAAGAAACTTTTTTTTCTCTGATTCATATATGACTTATTTAAATTATTAAAAATAACAATAATAATAAAATAAAACTATTATTGTTTCCTTGTTTTTAATAAATTTTTTTCTTATATACATTAATTTTTTTTCTTATATAAATTTAAAATAAAAAAATACGTATTAAAGGGTTAATTTACTCTACACTGCACTCTGTTCCACAAGTTAATTTTTTTTTTTTTTTTGGCAAAAAGTCCAATTCAGGTAGAGGAAAAAATTATATATAGATTTGTAATCTAGATTAGAGTATTAAAAATCGATTTTTGAATTATGCGAAAATAGATTACAAAGAACCGGTTTCGAATACGGTTTTACTTAAAAGACGGTTAACTCGTTTTTATTAATACAAATATTTTTTAAACATTTAAAAGTTTTACTAAAGAAAGTACGCTTAAAGTACATGTCATTGGTAATGATAAATAATATAAAAATAAAAAGTCATAATGCTCTTCGGCAGCTAGACAATAATGTTGAAATTTTATATGTTTTGAACTATTTGCTGAAATTTATATTATTTAGGGTGGGGAAATATTTCTTGTGGCAATCGCCAATTCTGAAATTGACTTTTAACCTAAATTTTGTTAATAAAAATTAGTGCAAATAAATTAAAAAATATACAAAAAAAACAAAAAATAATTCAGTACGTCAAGACATTTTATAAAATTAAACTTTTTTAAAAATAAAATTTGTTTTAAAACTTCTTAAAATAAAATAAAATAATGTGAAATAAAATAAAACGACAAAATTTGTAATTTTCATTTCTCAAATTTTATTTTTAAACAATTTAATTCGTTTAACGAATAGGGCCCTAAATAAGGTTCCCTAAGCAAGTAAATATAAAAAATTGTAAATATGGGTTGTTTAGTAATATGGAAAAAAACATTCCATAAAAAACCGGTTAACAGACAGAAAAAAATCGGCATGTCGAAAACTTTAAAAATAAAAATTATTAAAATTATTAACCGAAACCGGTTAATAATTTTAATAAAACGTCATATTAGATTCGCCATTTTTTATTTTTAAAATTTTATGTAAACAATAGTAATCGACATTTTATAAATTAACTATATACTAATATAAAAATATAACAAATTGTGGCCGCCATATTGGATCGACCATTTTGAGTTTTTAATTACAGAATCGTAATCAGTGTCGTCCAAAAAAGTTTTGTGATATTTATTTTTTACGTAAACCAAGTATTGTAATTATGGCCAAGATTCAGGTATCGTGGCCCAGTGTGCACCAGTATAGATATGTATGTATACTATTAGACATTGCAGTTTTAATATGCATTCTTCCAAATTTTCTATTAGTTAAAGCTGCTTAAGCTGTAAAAACTTTTGGAGATCAGAGTGATATTTTATTGAGTCTAGCATGAAGAACTATTTCAAAACTTGTTGCTTGTTATGTCGGCAATTATTTTGCTCAATTCCTATCAATTTTTTGAGAGTTTTAACTATATCCGATCTATTCTATTAATTCATTGAAGCATCTTTGTGATGATTCAATAAATCATATTCTGATGACTTTCAAGAACTTTTTTCCGATAAACGATTTTACGTAGCACTTCCATGTATAATTTTAGCGAAATAATATGTCAATCCTCTGGTTTGTGACTGTTTATGACCTTTTAAATGCCTCCACTCCTTCTATGAAAAATGTTTTGAAAAAGCCTCGGCTTCCTTTTTAAAAGATTTGTTACTATAGCCTATTTATCGATGTCGAGAGAAAATTAAAGCGAACGAAAAAAGTAGAACGGAGTCAATACATCTTGTTACATTTTTGTTACATTTTGTTTTTCTCTGTTTCTTCTTGCTCTGCTTTTTATGGTAGCTAAGTAAAAGGTGCATAATTTTTCACTTATTAACAGCTAAAATTTCTCATTATGTATTAGAGAAATGCTTTCCAAGTGCTTCAATACTTTCTTCTCTTCGGCATTGAGAAGGCAAAGTCTT
This sequence comes from Protocalliphora azurea, assembly GCA_932274085.1. NCBI lineage: Eukaryota > Metazoa > Arthropoda > Insecta > Diptera > Calliphoridae > Protocalliphora > Protocalliphora azurea. The sequence goes on along the minus strand of OW026520.1, from coordinate 121,813,423 downwards.
GCCTCCAATTACATGTTAAATAAAATGGAAATGATTTTGTAATGCAACGGGAAAGCTCTTATATCTGCAAAATAAGGTATTTCGGAAGGGCTCCTTAGTAACTATTTTTCCCGCTGAATGCAATACATTTCAAACAAATTATAAAAACTTCTCCAGAGGTATGTTCTATTGTTTACAAAATTATAATCTTTATTTTTTTATGGGCATGTCTAATATTCCCTTTCTTTAGGCGGTGACACAAGTTAACTCGAGAACGGTTAAATAAAGACACATCCACATATAAAAAGTATGTACATACTATATTTATACGAGGGCAGATCAATAAGTCGGTGACTTTTCGAATTTCCCTCGTAGTTATATGCAATGCAATACTATTCCCATCAAGTACCAACCTGTTAATAGACTACTGTCAAATTTTGAGCAAGTGTCGTCATTTACTTTGCGTTTAACAGCTGTTCAAAACATACAACCTCGTGTATTTTTATAAAAATGGAAAAAAAGTGAATTTTGGGTGCTCATTATACATTATTTTTTGCGAAAAAAAAAAACCGTCAATCAAACCAAGAAAAAGCTCGGTAAATACTATGGAGACTCTGCACCATCGATTTCAATGGTAAAAAAGTGGTTTACTGACCTTCGTTGTGGTCGTACAAGTACAAATGAAGCTGAACGTTCTGGACGGCCAATTGAGGTCAGTACAGCCGAAAATGTCGAACAAATCCACGATATGGTGTTGACCGACCGAAGAGTAAAAGTTTTGATTTTAAATGATCTGCTGGGTTTAAGAAGGTTGTGTGCAAGAATCCGAATGAGTTTTTGCGGCGTTTTGTAACTGTGGATGAAACATGGATCCATTACTGTACTCCGGAGACCAAGCAGCAGTCTAAACGATGGGTTTCTCCGGGTGAACCTGCTCCAAAGAAGGCCAAAATAAGTTTGTCGACCAATAAGGTGATGGCAACAGTTTTTTGGGATAATCCACATCGATTACTTTCAAAAGGGAAAAACAATAAACGGCGAATATTATGCCAACTTATTAGACCGATTTAATGAGGATTTAACAAAACGACCCCATATGGCCAAGAAAAAGTTCTTTTTCATCAAGGTAATGCACGGGTGCACACGTGTGCAGTCTCAATGGCAAAACTCTATGAATTGGGCTACGAATTGGTACCTCATCCGCCATATTCTCTGGATTTAGCCCCTAGTGACTACTTTCTATTTCCAAACCTAAAGAAATGGCTCGGTGGAAAGAGATTCAGATCCAACGATGAAATTATTGACCAAAAATCACGGAATTATTGATCCGCCCTCGTACTTAATATTACGCATAGTAAATAATAAAAATATTATTATCATTATTTGGCCTTTAATTTGTATGATATTCTAGCTTATCCCAGTGAGCTTCGCTATCCCTTTTAATGCCATAACTAATATTTACTTTATATGGAGGCTACTACTCCCCCCGACCTATCCTCCCTTTTCAAAATTTGATATGAAATTTTTTTCTACAACTTTTTAAAACTTTAATTAAATTACTACCATATATATGCGAAAATTAATATTTGTTTTGTATAGGGGCTCTCCTTCCCCCTGAACCTATCACCCTATTTTTAGTACATCAATTCAATATGATAAGAAAGTAGTTCCCTAAAAATTTAAAGGCTCTTACCATAATAGTTTAGATATGCCATTAAGAATATTTGCTTTGTAGGGGGGGGGGGGAGTACCATTCTCTCTGGTCCTACCCATCACATTTTCATCTAAAATTATGGAGGTTGATGAGGAAGTTATTCCTATAAAATGTTTAAAATTTTGCTTTAATAGTTCCTAAGGTATACGATATTTAATATTCCCCTGGTCTTATCTATCCCTTTTCCATTGTGAGCTTGGAGGTTAATAAGAAAGGTATTTCTGTAATATTTTAAAACTTTTGCTATAACAATATTTAACTTATCCGTTATCTTCTTATCTTCTTTGTATGGTGGCTACCATTTCTCATAAAGCTGCCTGCCCTATTTTCATCTCAATTATTGAACTTGATAAGATAATTATTTCCACAAGATTTTCAGACTTTTGTTAAACTAATACTTAAGATACGCGATAATTAATATTTTCTTTGTATGGAGGACACATTTCCCCCTGCTCCTATCGTTAAATAAGGTAGCCTAGTCTAGTCCACTTATTTCATTTTAATTTAAAAATGTTTTATTTGCCGAATAGTGTAATTGGCGTACTATTTCTTTCCGTACTCTTATGTTAAAAAAAACACAATTCTCATAAAAATTATGCAGCGAAGTTTCTCTGATTTTATGAATATATTTAACAAAAAATTTTAATCATTCCTTCCTCCAATGTATTTTAATTTTAAATAAAATTTCATATAACTACAAAATTTCGCGGAAATTTTGTTGCGGTCCAAGGAACGTTTCCTAAAGTTCCTAATGGAATTTAGTACCTAATTTTAATATATTTTCTTTTCTCAGTACATTTCTCGAAGTTCAGCTCTTGTAAAATTTTAGCTTTTTTACTTTTCAATAAAACTAAAATCAATACGTTAACAATAAGAACTATATGATTTTTTTCACAAAGTACATAAAATTTTTAGAACTTATTTAAGAAAATATGTAAAGAAAACGCATTAGCCACATTCCACAGTGGGACAGAATCGAAATTTTTTGGAAATAAATCTATAACTTCTAATCTGCTGGTTGGATGTACACAAAATTCCAAATAGTAGTAGTAGAGTAGTGTGCAATTTAAAGAAAGTTTACCTCAAAGACCCCTCAAGAGCGTAGCTATTGAGGCTTAAAATAGGGCACCTCTGACATTGAAAATTTGTAACCGTTTGAGAAATTTTTGTTTCTTATCCGATTTCAAATATTATTTAAATCTTCTTAAAGCACTCAATAAGACCTATTGTATGTGATATTTATCTCTTATAGTTTTCAAGTTATTTTCATCTGAAATTTTAACTACTTAATTTTGCAATATCTTAGTAAACTTTTTTCAATATATGTCCCAATATTTTTGTCCGATTTTGTAAAGTTTTTACCGAATAAAGAAAACTTGAAGTCGATATCTCTTCCGAGTCTAGAAATAAACGATTTTGATATTTAAAGTTGCAAAAATATTGATTTTTACGAAAAAATGTTTTTTTTTCTCTAAAATCAAATTTTCTTAAATAACTTTATAATTTTCTGAAAATTACTTTAACAAGGATGATTTAAGAATAAAAACAAGCCCAAGTATTCAATAGGACTAAGTACAGATCCATTCCGAATTTTTCCTATTTTATACACAAATTTTAAATATAGAGTATAAGTTCTGAAATCCTAAAGGATGAATCAAAATACAGAATGCAGTTTTGAGAACTGTAGTGTGTTCCAAAGAGTTTGCCAATGGCTTTTGACTTTATCATTTCAAATCGTAAAATGTAGAAAAATTTAAGATTTTTGTAAAAAGAATTCCACAAAGAATCCTTCGAATATACCAAAAATTTATTATTATTATTTCTTTTTAATTTTGCCCATTAAGTCCACATTTGTTGCAGGTCTGGACATATCCATTAGAACACATTACAGTTTTCGAAACTGCATTCTATTTGTAGATTCATGCTTTAAGATTTCAGAACACATAAGCTAAATTTAAAATTTTGATATAAAATATGTCAAATTGGGGAGGATCTCTATTTAGTCTTGTTAGATGTCTGGACTTGTTTTTACTTCTAAAATTATCCCTGTGAAGGTACCTTTCAGAAAAGTATAAAATTGTTATATGTTATTAAAGAAAATTGTATTTTAGAGAAAAAGAAGTGGAGACATTTTTTCGGCAAAAAAAAAAAAAAAACATAAAAAATCCTTGTTTTAGAAATTTTTAATTTCAAAACCTTTTTTTTTGGACTCGGAAGAGATCGACTTCAATTTTTTATTATTGGATAGATAATTGTCTTCTTTAACTAGTTGAGTAAAAATTTTACAAAATCGGACAAAAATATAAAAAATATAAAAGGCTAATATTGAAAAAACTGGACCAATTTTGTAAAATTGAGATAGTTGAAATTTCAAATGCAAATAACTTGAAAACTATAAGAGATAAATAGCATATGTTTTTCATAGGTCTTATCGAAAGCTTTAAAAAGATGTAAAAATATTTGAAATTCTATATGAAACAAACATTTGGCAAGCGGTTAAAAATTTTCTATCTCGGAGGTACTTCAATAGCTACGCTCCTGATGGGTATGTGGCGTCCCCCTCCAAACTTAAAATTATAGACTCTTCTGCAACACCTATGTAAAATTTTCTGTAAATCCAAACAGCCGATTTGAAGTTACAGATTTATTTCGATTCTGCCCCACTGTGCAGTGTGTCTCCACATAATTGTAGGTATACATGGCTATTTTCACTTAATTGTGATAAAAGATTTGTTCATAAATTTTGATGTTACATAGCTTATTTTATTCATAGTATTACCAAATTTATGATAAAAGCCTAAAAACTGAATATTTTTGCCGTTTTCATTTCTTAAAACAACTTTTAAGGAAAAAATTCTTCAATTTTGCACGAAAAAAATTCTTCAATTTTTCACGAAAAAAATCCGATAATAATTCTAATTTAACTCCGAAACTATTTAGCAGATAAAAAAATCATGTAAAGACATCTTGAAGACAATTTTGGTCCTCATCTTTTGGTGTTTTATATATCTAAATCTAAACCATTACAGAGTTATGTAAATAATACTCATGTAATCGTCTTATTAAGGAGAAAATATTAGACATGTTCATAAAAAAGAAGGACCTGGTAGAAAAAAAAAACTAAAAGCAATTCGTATTTAGCAGTTCAAATTCTATCTAGTCCACAATTTTTTTTTAAAGAGGATAATTTTTTTTTTTTTTTGCCGACCAATGTTATTTACGATACAAATTTTGTCTATTTGGCAAATATTTGAACGAAATTGCGTGACCCCTAGTTTTACATAAAAATTGTTTGCCGTTGTTTGATCTTGCAAATGTTTTGTAAGAAAAAACTGCGTCAAACAAAATTCAATAAAACGTAATCTGTGATTTACGATAAGTAAAAAAATATTTTCCAAATTGAAAAAAGAAATTAAGAGTTATATTATTTAGGGGTTACGTCTTTTTCTTCAAATATTTGACTAGTCTGAACATAGCTTAAGTCAATATTTCCAAATTTTTGGAAGAAAAAATGTTTATGGATCGAAGTCTATTTATGGTGAAATTGTTTTATTTTGAACTATTCTAAAAAACAAAAAAAAAAAAAAAACTTTATAGAGCGAAGCTAATTGATTTCATAAAAAGCAATATCGAGGTACATAAATATTCTAAACTACATATGTACTTTAATATCCGAACAGGAAGATTTTGGGTGGTTTGAAAAAAACTGTAAATTTAATCAAATTGTAAAAATAAAAAATATCGAAATATTTCTAAACTAAAATCGATAGAGCAGTTTTGGGCCAAATTAAATAGACTCTTGTCGAGAAAATTTTAAGGTAAACTAAGATATAAAAACCAGTTAAAAGTCCTCCTTGGAGTAGTTTCAAAAGTAAACAAAAAGTTTCCAAATCTTGGAAAGTATTCCTTAAATCAATCAATCAATTTAAAATGCCTCATTTATTTTTATAAAATACCTAAAATCCTGATAGATGAAAAATATCTTTCAAAAATTGGCGTTTTCAAAAAATCTTTGCAGTTTAACTTTGCTTGTATTTACGTTAAGTTTTCTGTTCAGAAAACTTTAAAAACATTTTATGAATCCGAAAAAAGATAAGTTAGGAATTCAGCAAAAATTCTTTTGGTTCTTAATAACAGCCACTAGTTACCACATTCATTACTAAGTAATGTATTATCATTATTTTCATCATTACTTTGTGTATATATGTATTAAACACCGGTTATTATTAGTTCAATAGGTATTTAGTTCTGTATTCTGCTAGAAAGTAATGTAAGTATTTTCAAAACTCAGTTGTAAGCGGTATTACATATTTATAATTTTTAAAATCCTGGTTAAATGTAGTTAAACAGAAAACGTAATAAAAGATTTTCCTTCATAAATTTTTAACACTTATTTTTTATCTCCAATAAAATTTCAATTGTAATGAAATCACCTTCACACATTTCAAAAATATATCAAAACATTTAAAATAAAATCTTAAAATATTTAATATTTCATAAAGTCTAAGAATTATACGAAAATTTGTTTATTGTATATTTTTATTTTTGATAAATTCCATTGAGTCATGTAATAACATCTGTTTGTTTCTTTTTTTTTCATATTTTCAATTTCCTTTCAGTTGTCTAAATGGAGCGAAGTGAAAGCCAACGAAGAAGGCGGTATGTATCAATAAAGTTTATTCACATTTATTCAAATTTGTTTGCCATAAATTAAATATTATTAATATATCAAAAATATTATAAAGGAAAAACGCCACTTTTTCAAATATTTAAAACAATATTTTGGCATAATTAAATAAACAAAATTGTTTTAGTTTCTTTATTTTAATTTTTTTTTTGCCATAAATGAAAATAAATCTTTTTTTAATATTTTCTCATACAATATTAATTATAGCATTAAAGTAATTTGTAAGGAAAAATGACTTAAATAAATTTACAATATTTAAATAAATAAACATTTTTTTAATGAAATAAGTTAAATAGTTATAGAAACACTTCAAGGGTATTAGGGAATTAGGCAGGTGTTCTGATTGATTTTTAATATATTAATTTATATTTATGTTTATCTTAAGTTCCAAAACATTCTGTTGAAAATAATTATCTTTTTAAAGTGTTTGTATAATTATTTCCCTCACTATAGGCATTTTAAAACAAAAGTTTTTCATCGTAATGGGAATTTAAAAGTGCGGTATTTTAAATTACTTGGCGTTTGAATACGTGAAGTGTTGTATTTTATATTTATGTATAAGAAATAATAAAAATAATGATGCAGTGGTATGAGTTTTTAAGTATTTTGTGCTCACTTGCATCCACTGCATAAATAATGATGAGTTTTTAAGTGCAAAAATATTTGAAATATATTTTCTTTTTTACTTCCCTTTTATCTTCAGTCAGTACCTTATCATCTATTTAATAGACTGATTTTAGAAAATGTAAAGAACAATGAACATTTTTGCCAGTAGCAGTAAATGACAGATGTATTGTTCATTTTATTTTATTTTTTTTCATTTTCCAGGTCAATCAATAAAAGGATAACTAACTATACAAGTTTTGTATGGTTCTTTTATTTTAATACTTAAAAATTCTTTGTGAATAGTTTTGAGTGTGTGTGTGTGTGTGTATACTTACGATGAAAGTTGAATTTTATTTGAAGTTGAATTGTACAGAGGTGTACAAGCTTGAATACAAGATAAATACATTTTAGGAATTGAAGTCATAGGTAGGTTTTAGACTTGAGTAATTAAAAGTTGTTTCTAATATTATTCCGAGTGCTAAATTCAAATCAAGTTTCTCTTAAAATTGGTTAAAGTTTTCGAGATATTAAAAATACTTTTTACTGTATTTGAAAATTTATAACCATTTTATTTAAAAAAGTGGAAAAAATAAAAAAGTACTCTCATCCCAAAATCAAATAGAAACGAAACTAATTTTCCAAAAATAATCAAGACCAATTTCAAAAAAAAAAAAAAAAAAAAAAAAAAAAAAAATAAATGTTTCCAAAAAGATTTGAAAGAAAGCACTATAAATTTCCAAAAAAAAAAAATAAATAAATAAAAATAAAAAAAAAAAAAAAATGCAAATTTAAAAAATTTTTTCAAAAAGTTAAAATTTCTAAAAATAAAAATTTGGCTAAATTTAAAAAAAAAATTATTTTGAAAAAAATGTGAATATAATATAAATATTAAAAAAAAAATTAAAAGTAATTATTTCGAAAAAAGCCATAAATTTTATACAAATTTAAAAAATTTGAATCTTACAAAAATCAGTAAATTTTTAATTTAAAACTCATAATTTTAAGCAAAAATTTTCAAAATAGTACCAAGTTCTAAAAAAAAGGTACCGATTTAAAAAATAAAAAAATACTAAAAAATATTAAATCGAGCTTAATTAAAATGCTCTATAACTGTGAAAGTAATAATGATACATAAAAGAAAGATTGTGAGAAATTCTGTAATCTATAAGTATAATTCCACGAAAAGTGATGATGAATTGATCTCTGATTTTCTTGAAATTAAGCAGACATTTACGCTAGGGAATAAGATAAACATCTCCATTTTCGATTTTTTCTAAATTTTGGAAAAATTCTCAATTTTATTCGCGTTAAAAAAAGATATGGTATTAAAATTTTACAGTTTTTCTAATTATTCATATATGAAGAAATTCACATTCTCACACAAACGTCGATTTGTGGTTTTAATAAGCAATATTATCTCCTCAGTCAATTTATTGGGTGACAAACATTTTGTTATGTTTAAGTCGTCATTAGTTTTCGTATATTGTGTTTTTTACAAATATTCCTTCTTTGACTTTTATCACAGTCAAGCGCTTTGAACAAGATTATGATCTTGAAGTCCTATGTTAAGAGATGGCTAGAAAATACTCGTTGAGTTTACAAGTAGCGAAAATCAAAAGTTTTATTTTCCGAAATAAATTACATCGAACGGTGTATCTTAATGACATCAAATAAACCGATAACACTGGTCAGCAAAATAACTATTATTGTCCTCCTTTAAACCAAAATAGGTAAACTAGATGGAATTTGACATACTGAACTTGAATCTGCTTTCAATTCGGAAGAAATTGTTCATGAAAAATTGAAGAATTATTTTTTCTTGATAGTTTTAATAAATGGAAATAATATTCAGTTTATAATTCTTTATCATAAAGAAGTAATATTATAAACAAAATAAGCAACATATCATCAAAATTGATACACATATCTCAAATAATTTACAATTAAGTGAAAATACCCATGTACCCTACCAGTGTTGCCAGGAGTCGAGAAAAAAAGAGGCTAAATTAAACTTTAAAAAGAGTCAAAAAAGGCTAAATGTTAAAAGTTAAACTATTTCTTAAAAAAAAACTTATTAAAAATGATCCAAATGAAAAATCGTTAAAAAATTCCGATACAAATTTGAAGAAGAACAAGCCTGACCATACCCCACACTATTGTGTATGTCCATCAAAATTCGTGGAGCGGTCTTATATTAAACATGTGGTCAGTTGTGGACCGATAATTTTACTAATTATACGAATACGCTATAGTACGTTAATACTAATATTTATATGAATTTATGTAGTTTAGGGTGACTCCCGAAAGTGGACCTATATGGGAGCTATGGTAAATTATAAAGCGATCTTCATAAAATTTGTTACTATGATTTCTACTTATATAAAACTTATTTGTGTCGAATATGAACTTGATACTAACATGTGTATGTGATTTATGCACGTTAAAGTGATTTTCGGAAGAGAGTTTTATATGGGAGCTATGGTCACTTATGGATCATAATTTCTTCATGAAATTTGGCAAAAAGATTGAAAGTTATACAAAACTTCCTTACTCCAAATTTCATTAAAATATTGCTATATTTATGGCATTTATGATCGTTAAACCTCTAATCCGGGAGGACATTTGTATGGCGGCTAGGTGAAATAATGTAATAATTGCGACCTGTACTTTGTGCTCCAAGGTTAGATCGACCTAAAAAGTGATTCTGAGTCGATTGGTATACTTTTAGGTGGGTGTTGGACGATTTTTTTCTGTGCGTTACAAACATCAGCACAAACGCATAATACCTAATGTTTTGAAGTGATTTTTCGACTTTTTTAAACTATAATTCCTTTTTGGTTAAGCATTTTTAAGTTTTTGGGTGATTTTTCGCTTTTATAAGAATTTGTTAAAATTATTTTTATAAATAATTTCTAACGGTTAATGATATTAGTATATTAGGTGTTCTTGATTTGGATAATGAAGCGACGCAGGCGAAAATTTTTGTTAAATAACACAAAAATGCTTAAATGAATGATTCTGTAAAAATAAATTAGTAATAGATATTAAGAAATTATTTTCTTCGTTGTTGAAATACTAACATTTTAGCTTATTTAATGAAATTTTAATAATTAAAAAAGGTTATAATAAAGGCTAAAAGCTAGAAAGAAAATGTTGAGACTAAAATCAAAATAAAAAGGCTAGATTTAGCTTTTAAAAGGGCTAAACTGGCAACACTGATATCTACAACTAAGTGGAGAAGCATTTATTACACTGATGGGCAAAAAACAAAAATAGATGAAATTTGATGTGCTAATTATCTTCTTGTGTTATGCTGAAATACACTAGTGTAAATGCCTTGTAAATGGGGATATATTGGACATATAATATTGAATTAAATAATCCGTTAAATATTAATATTTGTCCAAAAAATTATTATAACTCTTCATCTATCCCCATCGCATACAAAGTTAAAATCCCTTTATTTAGAGAGCTTTGATATTGAGCATAATATTATTGTACTCACTGAAACGTGACTCCGAAATAAATCTGATAAAGAAATTCATAATTCTGAAATTTCAAATGCATAGATGTGATAGAGTGAGTAAAGAAGTTGGGGGAGTTTTGAATTCTATGTCAACACTTTTTCCTTCGGAAGAAATAACTCTCAACAATAATCAAAATATTGAATTTATCTCCGTATATGTTAAGGCCAAATTTAGAACTATTTTTATAACTTGCTCATATATTCCTCCTGTGTCAAACATTCAATTTTATGAACAACATGCAAATGCGATCAAATTTCTAGCTAGTCAATCCAAAACCGGTGACACCATCATTGTTCTTGGTGATTTTAATATTCCAGACATTAAATCCTGCGAAACTCCTGATTCATGCTTTTTAAGCCCATCAATAAGGTGAGTAATATCTAATGAATTACTGGACGCTATTGTTGATTTAGGACTCTTCCAAATAAATAATATAGCAAATAAATTTGGCAAATTACTTGATATTGTATTTGTTGATAAAACTGAAGAATTTATTATTATTTTTCACATCATTAACACCTGAAGATACTTATCACCCCACTCTTGAAATAAGCATATATGTCGAAACAAAACTCTCATTACAATCCAATTTGAATGAGGAGATGATTTTTTCAGTTTAGCAAATCTGATTATTCCAAATTAAATCACCTAATTTTTTATGAAAATTGTTTCGAATATATTCCTTACAATAAAGTATGCCCTCGTAATATTGATATAATTTTAAATAAATTCTACGGTGGCTTATTTCAATGTTTTAAAAAATCAATTCCAATGACAAGAAAAAAAATTGCACATGGTCCGCCTTGGAGCACAAAGCAGCTCAATAGCTTGAAATATTTTAAAAACAAACATTATAGAAAATACAAAAAGTCGGGTTTATCTATTGATCATATGAGATATTCCATAGCAAGGTCAGTTTGCAATTCAGAAAATATCCAGTGTTAAAATAATTATTTTTTTTAAGATGAAAAGAAACTTTAAAAATAATCCAAAATACTTTTACCAGTTTGTAAATTGTAAGCGCCGGGTCTCTGGATGTCCGTCCATGATGAAATTTGTAGACAAAGAATACTCAAACGATGCAGGTATTTGCTGCTTTCTTCTCATCCGCCTATTCTGATAAAAAATTACAACAACTTTCCAATTATCCATATCCAATTTCTGCTGCAACCCTAATAAATTGTCCAACATTAGATAAATCGATGGATATGATAGCTGTTCAGAATCTTTAATTTTCTGATAAATGTAAACCTGATGGTGTTCCAGGTTGTGTTCTTATAAAATGTTTATATTCTCTTATATCTCCAATAACCTAGTTATTCAACATACCAATATTTAGTGGTTATTTTCCTGAAGTTTGGAGGAAATTTATATTATACCTTTGTTTAAATCCGGAAGCAGATCCAATATATCCAATTATAGAGCTTTTGCTAAATTAAGTGTTATTCCAAAATTTTTCGAAAAGATAATTACTGAAATTCTTTCGCATCAAAATTGTTTGTTTTCTTTCCTCATTTCAGCATGGATTTAGAAGACAATGTTCCACTAATACTAACCTTTTGGAGTTCACAACTTCAGTTATAACTGCATTTGATTCCGATTTACAGAAAGACTTAATATACGCAGATTTCAGTAAAGCTTTCGATAAAGTAAATCACGATCTCCTATTGTTCAAATTGGATAAACTCGAATTTTCTCCTGTTTCCTTAAGTGGATTTCTTCATATCTTAAAAGTAAATATCAATGTGTATTATTTAGAGAATGTATATTTAAAACCCTTCCTGTTTTATCCAGTGTTCCACAAGGTAGTCATCTCGGCCCTTATTATTCCTAATATTTATAAATGATTTACCACCTTGTATTAAGTATTCTAGAATATAAATGCATGCTGATGATGTAAAGTTTTAACTATTCCTATCAATGTTCCTTACTGCGATCTGACCTTGACAACCTCCATGATAAATCTAATGGATCTGAATTTAAGAAAGTTTAAACACATGATGTTCTACAAAAGAAGTCAAGTACTCTGTAGATACACAATAAATGAATATCAACTTGATCTGGTAGAAGAATTTCTTGATCTGGGTGTATTGCTGGATTGTAAACTATTCTTTAATTCCCACGTTTCATAAATCGGTAATAAGGCTAAAGGAGTTCCAAGTTTCCTCAAGCGCTGGAAAAGATAATTTGATGATCCTTACGTTTCAAAGCAATTATTCATATCTCTCGTAAGACCAATCTGGGATCCTCAGTACGACGTTCATATAAAGAAAATTAAATTGGTCCAGAAACAATTTTTCTTATCTTGTCCTCGTAATCTTCCATGGAATCCTCATATTAATTTACCATCATATGAAAGTCGATTACAGATTATTGACCTTCCTACTCTTGAAAGTAGGAGGAAATATGTGAATGTTTCATTTGTTATTAATTCAGTAAATGGTTCAATTAATTCCCAAATTGTACAACTAGAAATTATAGTTCTTTAAAAATCAAATGTTTTCGTACCAGATATGCCAACTTTGATTCCATGAGATGTATATGCAATCCATTTTTTTTATTTAAATATTGATTTCTCAATAAATCCAATCCACATTAAGAGGAGTATTTTTAATTTAGTTAAATAATAAGGCTATTATTGAATGATTATGGAAAACATTTTATTGTAAATAGCTTTAAGAATAAGAAAGCTAAAGAAATTGTAATTTCATTGGCTATTAAATAGATAAATAAATAAATAGATAAATAAATAAATGCCCATAAAAAAAATCAAGACCCGGTAGAAAGAGAGTGAAAGCAGGTTCTTGTTTCTTGATGTTCTATACAAAGTAAATATTAGTTATCGCATATCTAAAGAGCTATTATAGTGAGAGCCCTCAAACTTTGTGGGAATCAATTCCTTATAAAATTATATTACTTAAAAAAATAAGTGGTATAGGTCAAGGGACAGTAGTATCACCCATACAAATCCAATATTAATTTTCTCATATCTAAAGGAATATTACAGGGAAAGTCTTAAAATTTTTGAACAAATTGTTGAAAGATCTTCGTTTTCTTCCTGAATTATATTTTGTAAAATATTTAAGGGCATGTTATCCTCTTCACTTCGGATATTGGACACTGAATTTTTATTCCAGGATGCTAGAATCTGAACTGCATTTTTGAGATTGAAGTTTTTTAGATTGAGCTCCAAATTTGTTCCCTTTTCGCCAAGCAAGTGGGTGAGCAGTTGTTTTTTTATAATTTAATTTTACCAAATAGATAACGTGTTGATCTAAGGGTTGAATAAGCGAAGTTCAATTGGGTGGTAGATTTATTGCTATAATTAGTTCCTCAACTGGGTGACACGTCGCGTTATCTAAAAGCAAAACTTCTTTTTGCGGCAGACCTTTTGAAGCAAAAAAAGAAAAATTTTACTTATTAACAAATTACTTTTACTAATTGGTAAAAGTTAACTTACGTGGGGAACAAATTCGTGATGGAACCAGTCCTTGAATATAAATAACGTTACCTAGATTGGAGTTGTATATTACAGGATTATTGAAAAACCATTTAAAGGCGTGTGCTTTTTGATCTTCCAACAATCAACAATTTTAGTTTATTTGCGCAATTCGCATTTGAACAGGGCAAAAAAGTTATTCGTTCTTTACATTTTTTTCTTCCGGGAGCCGTTTTCTCATTACATGTGAGAAGAGAGTGATTTAGAAGCATCCTATAATATAAACCGGATTCGTCGGCGTTGTAGATTTGGTGAAGAGTCAATCCATGCTCATCAATGTAATCCTTAAACTCTTTCACAAATGGATCAATAAGATGAGGTTTCGAAGACAATTTCTCGCCTGTAATTTTTAAAAATATAATTCCATGTCGACGCTTAAATTTCCTCAACCATCCTTCACTGGCATTGAAATCTGACTCGATAAAATTTGGAATACAAATGACTGGCTTTTGATAGTAAAATCGTTGCTGATATTGCAACATTTTTTCCGCTTTGTTTTCCAAATCACTTATAAAGCATTTTTTCCATTCTTGGGTACTTAGTTTTCATTAAGGTGCAACGTTTGCCAGGGCTATTTTCTGCTGTACGTACGAACTTTTTTAATGAATTTTCTTGCTTTATAATGCGGTAAACCGAATATTTCTACAACTTGTAATTTAAGCAAATTGAATTTATGGAATCCATACTTTTAAGTCTTTTTAAAATCTTCAATTTTTGACAAGTCGTTGGCTTGAAAATATGTTAACAAAATTGAAGACCAAAATCATCCAAAAAGGTTAATTTACCAAAAGTCGGGGAGTTTTCTTCTTTGGTCATAGGCATTGTAATCAAATTTAAAAAAACAGATAAAAGTCACGAAAATAGAACCAGTTTTTCGTAAACTAAAACCAGCAATTTTAAAAATTAAGCCGTTGCGATAACCGGTCCGTCGCTATAATGGGTAGTCGCGAATATTGAGCTTGCACTGTATAAGGAAACCACAGCACAGTCTCGCACTGAAATTGAAGCACTGAAATTTTATATATTTACTGTTAAACATGTCATATATTATGGAAAAAAACACTAAGAATATTGGAAGGTGTCTATAGGGTGAATTATGCATTTTCAAAGTTGCTTCTTTGTTTTATTTAAAATTTTTCTGAAGAAGTATGTTAGCTTTAACTATATACACTGCCTGTCACTTGAATAAGGAATCACATTTTTTTAACTTTAATTAAGTATATCTCCTACACTAAAGTTCAGAAAAAAAAAAAATAATTTTTTGCGCAACCAAATTTCAAAGTGTTGGCTTTAGTTTCCTGAAGAAATAAAAAATTTACAAATTTTGTTATGCTAAAATCATGCATTTGTTTAAAGACATAATAAGGAATAATAAGGAATATTTTAAAACTAATTTTTAAATTTTAAATTAATTAAAATTAATTTTTAAATTTTAGGTTATAAAAATGAAAGTTATTATCTTCTAGCATTCAATTAGTAATGAGTACTGCTACCATTTTTAGAAATAACCTCAAAAGTGCGATTTGGCATTGACTTGTATAATGACTCTAAGTAATTTAGCGAAATTGAACTCTATGTTTCCGTTATCACATCCTTTAAGGATTCTATCGTCTCAAATTGTTTTCCTCCTTCATAAACTTTTCTTGCAAGCCAACCCCAGACATTTTCCATTGAATTCAGGTCTAGTGAATAGGGGGACAAATCCAAAAGTTGAACACCTTGTTGATTAATTCATTGTTTTACTGTTCTGGCGGTATGAATCGAAGCGTTGTCGTGTTGGTACGTCCAACATATGGGTCCAAAGAAATCATTAAATTTTGAAAATGCTTCCTCCAGAATGTTTTTGTAAGTCGTTGCTGTCATTTTGTTGGATACAAAAACCAATTCTATGCTACCATAATACGAAATGGCACCTCATACCATTATTCCGCCCTCTCGGCTGTGTTTGCAGCTCAAAAATAATTCCTCCTTATTTAGGTCATGGAAGTAATAGCTATACCCGTAGGGATCATCAATATTAAACTTTTTTTCATCAGAAAATGCAACTGTAAACCATTTGTCGGACCATGTCATTGTATTTTTGGCAAACTGTAGACGTTGTTGTGATTTGTGTTTTTCATTAAGTTGTGTTTTTTTTTGCAGTTTTCGTCGGACTATATATGGTCACGACTTTAAAATACGGTGCACTGTTCTTAGACTGGCAATGACTCCACTTTTTTCACGTATTTTTGATACCGACATGGCAGAATTTGATGCAATTCTAAGAATTTTTCGTCTTTCTTTTGAAGTTGTTGCCATTTTTTTCCGCCCTTTCATGTTTTTTGCCATATTTTACCACGTTATTTAAATAATTGTACACAACTGTCTTTCCTCTATTAATATTTTTGGCTATTTGGGCCGGATTCTGGCCCTGACATTTCAAAATCAGAATTTTTTCTTTTTCAGAGTTATTAAGAGCCTTACCACGACCCATTTTGAATAAAAACTATTTAAAAACTATAAAATTAAAAATTCCCTAGCCGTTTATATTGAAAGAAATTTAAATCGTAGCCTTCCTGATTAATATTAAAGAATTCCTTATTCAAGAGACACACGAAATATTACCACAGAAATACATGTCTTTAAATAAATGCATAATTTCAGTATAACAAAATATTTATATTTTTTATTTCTTCAGGAAACTAAAGCCAACACTTTGAAATTTGGTTGCGCAAAAAATTATTTTTCTTTTCCGAACTTTAGTTTAAGAGATATACTTAATTAAAGTTAAAAAAATGTGATTCCTTATTCAAGTGGCAGGCAGTGTATATCTCAATAAATATTGCAGATAATATGATTTTTGGTATATAATAATGAATGTATCCTTATTATTTTATTATAAATTGTTAGAAATTCAATAATAAAACTTTTTTTATTTAAAAGAATCTTAATATTAAAAATATATATATTTTTTGGAAGTTCTATTTTTATGGACTAGAACTAAATAATTCCAGCAAGTTCCAATTTAAAGATACCATTTATATATAAAAGAATATTTATAAAATTATATTTAAAAATTGGCTGTGAATTTTTGTGATCTTTTAAAATATTTGAAAAAATATGCATTAACTCGTATTAGTAATTTGTTAAGAATTAATTTAAAACTTTAAGATAATTACTAAAAATCTGTAATGCAATTAGTACTTTAAGATAGGTGTAGTTAGCTCCTGCCACGCCTACTTTAAAGTTTTAATCTTTTTTAATAAAATTTATTAAAATATGTTCAAAATTCAAACAAAGAAATATTTTTTTTTAGTAAGGGGAGTGGCAGTGATTCTGTTTACAGACTTGTCTGCTAATAGAATAAAATATTTCAGTCCAATATACCGAAAATTAGATTTTTGTCGTTCTAAAACTACTCAATATGACACTGTGCATTGTTTAACCTTATAAGGGGCGATATGTTCTCTTCATATTTCAGAATTCTTATTATTAAAATTATATTAAATATTTCAATGATAGCCCAACATAAAATTGACAAAATAGATATTGCAAAACTTAGTCCCGGTTTAGCACCGATCCCTTAGTGTATACTTAAGTGAAAACATAGTTGAGAAATATTTAAGTAAAAGTTCACACTTAAGTAATATATCGTTTTATAGTTTAGAACTTTAGTTGACAAGAAAATAAGTAAAAAGCTTTAAGCTTTTATGTATATACATTAGGATGGTTCAACTTTTCAAGAATTTTTTAATAAAAATCATAGTTATATTTTATTTTCCCTAAAACATTTTCTCATAATTATTTTAACTTTTTATTGAATATCTTTTAATTTAGATTAAAAATATTAAAATTACTTTTTTGTGCAAAACATTTTACGATGCCACCCTAATTTAGCATCAAAAGCAAGTAAAAAAAATGATTTAAAAATTTTAAATAATTTAAAAAAAAAATTAAAGAAATTTTATCAACTACACAATTAAAAAGGTGTTGGTGCAAAATATATAACCACACAGAAATGATTCATTTAAATTGTTTTTTTTTGAAGATTTTAAAAATTTTTAAACATTTTCTTAGAATTCGTATTCATATTTATTTTTATTTATTTTCAATAAATATTTTTGAATACGTCAGAAAATGTTCATACTTAGAAAATCTTAGGGGATGGAAAAAGAATACTTAAGTTTTTAAATAAAAAACAATTTTTACAACTTAAGTACGATTTAAGTGAGCACTATAAGACGGGGCCTTAAGGTATTAGAAAAATTTGTTTGAAATTCTAGCATAATAAAAGAGAAGCTTTAAAAAATTCTCAAAAATAAATTATTCTTTGAAAAAGTAAGAAAAATAAATTTTAGTCTAATTAAAAAATAAAATTTTTATTTAATTTTTTATTTACATTAAATGTAAAATTGGAACTATCTCACATGTTTCTCTGCAGATATTTTTTCACATGCTCCTTTATAGAATTTCTTTTATTTATTTATTTTTTTTTGTTATTACAATTTATGAACAAGATAAATATTTACGGATTTTAGCCTTGTTAAATATCATCAGTAGTTCAGTTTTTTTAACTGCTTATTCTATCCATTTTATATACCCTACATCATAATATTGAGGAGGATATTAAATGTTTAAGCTGATGTTTGTAAGAACTACCTCTTATATATACCAATCATCAGCTGAATCGATTTAACTTTTTCCAGTTGTACGTATGTATGTATGTCTGTCCATGTAAACCTTATCAAGCTACAGGTAAAAATTTTGGAGATAATTCACTCCGATGTAATATATATAGGCCTGGTATAATCCATGCACGAAGACTATTGATTAAAATCGGTACATTTTTTAATTTAGTTTTCATACAAATGTCCTCTCAAAATATGTTTGACTCCTTAAATATGACTGAATTCAACATAAATAAATCTTTTATAACCTCAAACACCACGTCGATTCTTTTAGAATTGGTTTATAATTGACCATATCATAAATCCGCAAAAATTTTAATATGTAGACAAATGTAGTCAAATGGGGTACACCTTATTTAAATATAAATCAATGTAGCAAATTTGAAAAATATCAGTCCATAATTGACCATGGCTCTCATAAATAGGCCATTTTCAAAAATCACTTAAAGGTGATTTTCTAACCTTTTTTTAAAGGCTAACACTTTTTTCACCTCCTGGAAACACTGGTCATCAGAAGCTATCACTGTAGTAGATAGAATATAGCGCTCTAACTTGTTTAGTTGAAAATAAAAACATTGCAATGATTCAGTGTTGTTGTTTTTTGTATAAGCATGTACGAGTGTCTATATACAAACTTATGTATATCAGTGTTAGTACCGCAATACAATTTTGTACACATAAGTTTTATAAAAACATAAATCATAATTCCAAAATTTGCAAGAATTCATTCAAAATTGACCTCAGGTTCCAACAAAAAATAAAATTCAAAAGAAATTTGAAAATAAAACTTTTTTACTAGTTCTGCTCGCACAAAATATTCAAATAAAATGTAGCAAAAGAGAAAATTATTTTCTCTTGAAATGCTTACTAATTTTAACGTTTTTATGTGCATAAAAAATAGTGCAAGTAGTAGTTTTCGAGTAAAATACTTGTAAAAAATAGTAAAACTAATAAAAATATCATGCAAACGAACAGACCTTATGTTTATAGTGAAGTTGTATAGTGAAATCCTTTATTTATTAGTCAAGTACTCAAAATGCTTTATTCGATTTTTAAGGTTTTGTTTACTTCCAAAAAAAGTGCTACTGATTTACTCCTACAAAGTGGAGTGTTTGAATGTTGTTTTTGATAGAGCGTTATTGAAAAATAAGTGTATTGAAATATAGTATTTTTAATATTCACAAAATGAATCCATCAAAAATGTTTATGTTTTTAAAGCATTGGTAAAATTAATTAATAAAAATAAAAATTTTTTTTGTAAAAAAGAATGAAATAAAAGTAAAACTGAAATTTTTGAAAATCATTGCCAGTAGAAAACAAAAACTGTTTTTAATATACACTGGTGCATATTCCTATAAACGCATTTGAAATTTTTGTTTTTCTTTGAGGTATATTCGTTTCTCTCAACCAAAAACAACGTTGTGTTGTTACTAACTTGCGAAAAATTTGTCTAAAAAGTTATTGAAAAAAAAAACAAATAAAAAAATAAAATTTTAACAGTTTTAGTTGTTTGTTTCACTTAAGGTAAGTTTTTGATGACAACATCTCTGTTTACGCGAAATCTTTTTGTTTTAATTGGGAAATTTCATCAGCTTAAAGGATACCCAAAGGAACTTTTCTTACAGATCAGGAAAAAATTCAAATTCAATTCTTTCGTAATCAAGGCTATTTTAACAGACAAATTGGACGAAAAATTAATCGTTCAGAAAGTTATTCGAGGCTTTCTTAAGAAAGAGCAAAAATATGGAGTGCGGAAACCAACAAAAGGTTATCAAAAATTTACAAGAAGACAAATTAA
This sequence comes from Protocalliphora azurea, assembly GCA_932274085.1. NCBI lineage: Eukaryota > Metazoa > Arthropoda > Insecta > Diptera > Calliphoridae > Protocalliphora > Protocalliphora azurea. The sequence continues at coordinate 121,792,946 of OW026520.1, read as the reverse complement.
TAAAATAAAAGAAGGAGCCACCTGCAATTATGCTACACAAATAAAAAATAAATTTGAACTTCCTGTCACTTCCAAACATGTTGCGCACATTTTGCGAACAGATGGTAACATAAAATTAAAGAAACCAAAATGTAAGCCAATGTTAAAACAGCATCATAAGGAAATTCGTTTAAAATTTGCGCGCAAGTATATGAAATGGACAGATTAGCCCAATTCATGTATTCTGATGAAAAGAAATTCAATTTGGACGGTCCCGATTCATATTCTTGCTATTGACAAGATTTGAGGTCGAATGAAATTCGTATCGAATCGAATTTCGGTGGAATGAACAGTGCAATTTATAATGGACCGTTGGAAGATGCTCTTCTCTCATTTATGGATGAAAACATGGATGAAGATTACATATTGCAACAAGATAACGCTGCGATCCATATCTCGAACCATTCTAAATCGTGGTTTAATGAACATAGTATTCCGCTATTGGACTGGCCGGCTTGGAGACCGGATTTAAATCCAATGGAGAATCTGTGGGGTACATAGCACGTAAAGTTTACGCAAAAAATGCACAGAATGAAACCATAATGGCAATAGCGTAGTTAAAACTAAAAAATTAAGCAAGCCTGGGGAGAAATTAACAGTGATTTTCTTCCGAAATTAGTCGAATCAATGTCAGACCGAATTTTTGAAATTATTCAAAACAAAGGTTCATCAACATTATTAATAATGTTAAATTTAGTTTAAATGCGTATATAGGCAAATGCCATAAAAAATTGCATTAAACTACTAAATAAAAAAAATTAATGTACATTTTAAGTTTTTTGTTTTTAAGTTCATAAGTCAAGTCAATAAATAATTTAAAAAATTAATTTGTAGCACCATTTTTTGATAAATTGATAAAAAAAAATTGGTGTGTCTTTATAGGAATATGCACCAGTGTATTAGCTGTGTTTTGTTGCTAAAGTTCATTGACAATTTCATACAAAATTTAAATTTATATACGTTAGGAATTATATGTTAGAATTATATATAGAATTATTATGTTAGCTTTAACGTCGATAAAAGTGGTCCCAATTTATTAAAAAAAGAAAAAAATACAAATATGAATATAAGAAAATTAAATTCAAATAAAAAATTTTTTAATTTTTAATTTTATAAAGAAAAACGTGTAAATTTCGTAGTGTAATTTACAAATAAATATAAAGTGCTCCCAAAGTCAACGTTAAACTCAACGGGAGCAACAAAACACAGTTATTATGAATAATGTTTCTTTCATAAAAGTTTAATAAGAATAAAACAGTTTAATATCTATTTTGTAAATTAAGCTCAAAAGAGAAATATGAATAAGACCGTAAATAGATAATAATAAGACAGTCATATTCCAACTATTTAAATACAATAATGTCAGTTCAAGTCTTTGATATCAAATACTTTTATATGTAGTTCTTTGATGACTTAAAGTATGAAAAGTTTCCTGGGCAGAAGTTTTATTTTTATTTTAATATGTACTACGATTTTTACGTTGATACAATTGCTATTAAGTCCCTTTGATTTTTGTTTTGGTATTAATAATCCAATTACATTTTATAGTGAGTAAGGATTTTTAAAAACCTGCTTAAAAACCTGTTTCAAATTATGGAGATATGGTAAAGAACTGTTTTTGGATAGCTTTGTGTATTTATGCGCCAAAAAATCTATCTGAATAATTAAGATAAACTTAACGAAACCTTTTTAAAATATTAAAATTAATTTATACTTTTATCTTCATTAATTTATATTTCAATAAAGGCGTATGAGTAATATGATTTATCTTTTATACACATACTCTAACTTTTCATTTCTTTAAAACAGCTTTTATAACCAATACTACTGTAAACAAGGTTTCGCACGCCTGATTTATTTCAATAAAAAAACCTCTAGTCACGACCTATGCCAACTTTTCTAATATTGGTATAGTTCAACTACTACTACTCTTACACACACACATACATACATAAAAAATGTATTTGTTAAAATAAAATAAAAATTAATTGAAAGAAAAAAAAGTTCAATGTACGACAATAAAAAACACGTACGAAAAGTTGTGCTAAACAATAAAAATAACATAAGTTGAGTTCAGTGTTGTCAGGGGTAGTTTAGAAAAAGTTACAGATTTTTTGTCAAAAATGTTACATTTTCAGAATTTGAAAAAATACATAAATACGAGTTTTTTTCGATTCAAAAATTTCGAATAAAACAAAAAAATAAATCATTAGCAGGGAAACCTACAAATATACAATTGCATGTTTTTTCATGGTCGTTGAAAGCAGCCACGGATAAAATATTTATCCGTTACAGAAGAAATAAAGCATTTTTCCATCGATAATTTGCAAATTTTTTGCATATTTTACCCTTAATGACATATTTATTGATTTAGTGATTTTTACTGCATATTTATAGCATATTTTGTTATTTGTTAAAGCACATTTAACCCTTTTAGAGCATATTTTGACATTTTGAGGATAATTTTTTTGTGCCTCATATTAAATTTCAAATTTGAATTAAAAAAATAATAATAAAAAAATTCAAAAATATTTAGTATTTAAAATTAACTTTAATGGACACCATTTTATCGCTGAGGAGCTTGATAATATTGACAATATTTTTAATTGATCTTAATGAAAACTATTCTTAAAATAGAGAACGTATTAGCTTTTAAACCTGTCTGAATAGCATCAGTTAATGTTGTAAAAATAATATTTTTTTAATGAAAGTATGTGATAATTTTGATAATTTCTGAACTTATAATCGAATTAGATAAGTAAGCAAATGGACGATTAATAACATTTTTATGTGATGTATTAAAAAAATGGGGAATCAAAACAGTTGATAAATTTCAGTTTTGTCTTTTAGTGATTATTTTATAAGTTTAGTTGACAAAATGAAAATACACATTGTCTTTTTATATTGCTGAATAATGGCATCTTCAGCATTATTTAGACCCAATAACAAGATATTCGGCCTAATATCTTGTTATTGGGGAATGCATACACCCAAAATTTTCTTGCAAATAAATCCTTTGAAATTAAGAAATTTATTTAATAAAAAAACAAAAATAAATAATAAATAATTACTAAAATATCGTGCCTCTTTAGGGTTAATTGCTTTTATGTTTAAAAATATTATCGTTAAAATCAAATGTTTATGTTAAAATTTATATAAAAAGGATAAAGTGTGATAATTCATCTGGTTCTTTTTCTAAATGGGAAAACTCCATGAAGTTTTCTAGTGACAAAAATTTTAATTTTTAACTAATCAAGAGTACAATTCAAGAACTTATTACTTAAACCTCTTGCTCTGATCTTGTACTATATGTTTGAGCTTAAATTGAGATCTCTGATACACTTCCGATTTTTTAATTTTTAATGTTGAAAATATTGATATAAAATTTCTTTAGTGCAATTGAATAGTTTGGTATAGAGTTTCGAAGAACGTATTTATCAAAAAACTCATATAAACACTTTTTTTGTTATTAAAAAATTGGGTGGAAAAAAAAAATTATATGTTAGCGAAGCCGCTTTTGCACATACCACTGAGTTAAAAATTGTTGTTATATTTGAAAAAATTTCAAAATATTAAAAAATTAGGTTAAATGAATTTTTATAGATACTTAAATATATTTAAATCTTTTTAGTTGGATAAATAGTATAGAAAATATTTACTGTTTTAAGTAAGTTAGGGATCGCAATGAGTTCCCATGTTCATACTCTTTTATATTTTAAATTAAAATTCTATTTTTATACCCCACACCACCAGGTGGTTGGGGTATTATGTGTTTGTGCTGATGTTTGTAACGCGCAGAAAACATCATCCAACACCCACCTTAAAGTATACCAATCGACTCAGAATTACTTTCTGAATCGATCTAACGATGTCCGTCCATCCGTCCGTCTGGCTGGCTGGCTGTCCATGTAAACTTTGTGCACAAATACATGTCGCAGTTTAGAAGATAATTTAATGAAATTTGGCACGTAGAAACTTTCATGACACAAGGACAAAGTTTATTGAAATTGGTTATGATCGGTGTATTATTTCACCTAGTCCCCATACAAATGTCCTCCCGGAATAGGGGTTTAACGACCATAAATGCCTTAAATATAGCAACATTTTAATGAAATTCGGTCTAAAGAAGTTTTGTATAAGTTTCAATCTTTGTGCCAAATTTCATAACGATCGGTCCATAATTGACCATAGCTCCCATATAAAACCCTCTTCCGAAAATTATTTCAACGTGCATAAATCACACATGTTAGTATTAGGTTTACATTTGATACAAATAAGTTTTATATAAATAGAAATCATATTGATAAATTTTATGAGGATCGCTCCATAATTTACCATAGCTTCCTTATAAGCCCACTTTCGGGAATCACCCTAAAGAGCATAAATTCATATAAATGTTAGTATTGACGTAATATTCTGTATTCGTATATTTTATTTTACACTTAGTAAAAGTATCGGTCCACAATTATCCACATGTTAAATATGAGACCCCTCCACAAATTTTGGTGGATATGCACAATGGTGTGGAGTATTAAATTGGCGGGGTTGACCGACTATATCTTTCTTATTTATTTTTTATTGAAAACATTTCTAAAATGAAAATTTGTGTATAATTTTATAAACCGAAAATGTATCACAAAAAATCGGAATAATTTCATGCGCCACTAAGAATATAAGATTGTTACGATCAAGAAAGGAGTCTATTTCAAATTTAGTTTTCTTCAACATAACTGATGTGTTAAGAGCTAAATTTAGATATATATTTGTATGATCTATCATGATATCTACGGTATAATTTTTACACATATATATCGAAGGGCTATATTCAATGCCCTCTATCTTAGGATTTCAAGAAACTGCATTTTCGATGCCATTATATTCCCTAAAGTAATCCACATCTATGATATAAATTTCAAATGAAAATTACTAGTTTTTCCAATTTTATCATCGTATTTGTATCCTTCTATCTTACAAAACAAAAAAAAAAAAAAAAAAAATAAATAAAAAAATTTTATTTTTATTTTTTAATGCAAAACCCTCTATCTCTCTAAGTAATTATTTTATTTTTTTTTGCAATTTAAATATAACATATACCATTTCCGACTAAATTATATATAATAAATATGAATCTGGCCAAAAAATTTAAATCGGATGAAGAGTTCTTTTGGTATACAATAATAAATATTCACTTTGTATGGCAACTACTACCCTCTGTAAAGCTACTCTACCTATTTTCATATCAATTGTGGAACTTGACATGAAAATTACTCGCACAAAATCTCGAGACTTTCGCTGTAATAGTTCTATAGATATTTTCATTTCCTCACAATTTTGGACTTTTGGTCTAATAGTTATTTTGTTTCTATGGGGGGTACCATTCCCTCTGCTCCGATCCCAAAATGAAGTAAAAATAAAGTAGTCTATTTGAATTGTGTTGGTTTTTTAAATTGCTAACCAGTTTGAAAACTTTAAAAATCATATTTTTTTTACAATGAAAAACCCTCTATATCGTTATTTAATGTATACGAATTGAATATTTTAAAAGTGCAAAGCCCTCTATCTATCTTTAAAATTGCCAATGTTGTAAAATATTAAAAATAAATTAAATGTAAGATTTATTCGTGATTTTAAATAAATATTGTAAATGAAAATTTTTTGAATACTTGTAAAATAAGGGAAAAGTTGTGTTTTTCGAGATAGAGGGTTTTGAATATAGGCCCTCGATATGTAGTACATAATTTTGTGAAAGTAATAAAAAATTACTAAAATGAAATCAAAGGCAAAAAAATATACATATTACGTGGAGCGTTAAAAAATTGCCGAAAATGTAACAAAAGTAATCAAACGGCAACACTGGTTGAGTTTTTCACATTTTCTTTAGTTTCTTATAAGGATATGTAAGTAACTTTTAGAAAAGTTTTCTTTTTTTATATTAAAATTTATATATTTTTATTATTTTATTAAATTTAAAACTTATTTTAAATAACTTTTATAGTATGTAAACATTTTGAATTAATATATTTAGTCTTATAAGAAAGTTTTTTAATAAAAAATATTGTCACTGTTTGTCAAATGTTTGTTTGTTCATATTTGACTTTTTTCTTATTTTCATAGCCATAATCTATTTCGTTTGTTTTGCTATTGAATTTTAATCTGTAAAGTGTCAATGTCATTTAAATGCCAAAAAGTGATACATATAGTTTTTTTGTTGTTGTTGTGGTTGCAGTTAATAGTTTTTCTTGTTATTTTTGTTACTTATTTGTTGGTATATACTACTATTGACATCATTGTTATAGTGATTACTTTGGGGTTTAAAGGGACCAACTAATAGTAAATATATTAAGTTTTTGTAACATTTAAATAATAAAATTGATGATTGAAAATAATACGCTAAAAAACAAAAAAAAAAAAAAAAAACCAATTAATTTGGTTACTTTTTCTTTTTGTGGTTTTGTGATTTTTCCATTTTTAAAAATATTTGTTTTTTGCGGATCCCTTACCAAATTTTGATTTTTAGTATAGTAGAAATGAAAAATAGTAAAAACTCAAAAGATAGTTATTTTAAATAAAATTGCGTTAACAAAATTCATTTATTTACTAAATATAAAAACTATACAATTAAAAAATAGTAAATATAGGAAAAGTTCGAAAGGTTATACAGAGAAAAAAATTCATATATTTGAAAATTTTTTTCATAAAAGTTATGAATCGGACATGACTTTTTTTCTCAAACTTTTTTCATAAAAAATAAAATTTTATTCATAGATATTATTAAATTGTTCATAATGAAAAGTTTAGGAATTATGCAAAAATTTTGTTAAATCTTTGGTTTAGTTTTATTAGATTTTATAGCAAATGGTAAATAACAACAAACGCCTTAAAATGTCAAAATTCTAAGGAAAATCTGTAAAAAAATAATGTTTAGAAATTTGCATAATTTCGCTCGCATTTTGCAGCACATCATTTTAATAAAAAAAACGCTTCTGTTCTGATGTAGCTAAAAATCATTAAAAACCTAAATTTTTGCGAAGAAAATTTCAAACATTTTTTTACAAATTGAAAATATAAATGAAAATTTAAACAATTTATTTTAAGTCTTCTTGACTTTTGATTCATTTCAAAAAATGTAAAAAAGTGTTAATATTTAAGAAATTATTCTTAAATATTATGAACTAAAATCAATGAAAGTAAATTCTTATATTTATGCACAAACTTTTTTCTGTGTAATTCACTTTTCAAAATCGAATTTAATTTATTATTCTAGACTTAAATTCTTTGTACATTCATATGAATTGAATTAATTCTACAAAAAATTTATTCCTTAAAGAATTCACAATTAATTATACAATTCTAGCTTAAAAATATATATTGAATCATTAAATTTTTTTCAATTCAAATAAACACAGAAAAAAATAAAAGTGTACTTCAATTACGAAATTGCTTATATTAATTAATTTTTTGTTTCATTATGCTCCCATAACCAGAATGATAATATTAATTAACTAGTGTAATTTCAACTAATTTTTTAATCAAATCAATTAGAATTATGATTGAATATTTTCCACTGATTTAAATATAATTATTTATTGAATTATTGGAAATATTTAAATAATAATGTAATACAAATAAAATTAAACGAGCAAAAAAAAAAAAATATTAAAACTCCAAATTTGGTTGAAGGAAACGAAATTTGTGACATATATAGTTTTATCTTGGCGTAATATTCACCCGATAATCACGTATAAGTGACATTTCTGTGACCTTTGACTTCGAGTATCTCATGTAGCTCACATGGGATTATCGCTGACTTTTAAAAGGATTTATAAGACTCCAAAACATAACAATATGTCAAGTTTCGTTTCCCTCCACTAAATTTTTGTGTTATACATTTACTTAACTAGGTTTAAAATATATATATATATATATATATATATATATATATATAGTATTTAGTGTATATATAATGTAAAAATTACATTGTTTTACATATATAATTCACTATAATTATTATAAAATGTGTACTCTTAATAATACATTTAAAGTATTTAATATTTATAATTATATTTAATTTCCAAAAATATATCATAAAAGCTTTCATCTCTGCGGAACGTTCCAATAAGGATCGTCTTATCCTATCTGAGTGCTCTTGTGACCAAGGACGAGATACCAATAACAATATGACAGATGTTAGAACAAATCGTCAAAAGCAATCAACCGCTGGTTTAAAATTAAATAATGCTTCTCAACCGTTCTCAACGCTTCTAGACCTTTCTGTTTATGTTAACAGCAGTTAACATATCTGTAGAAATTATTAACATAGTTGTAAACATTAAAAATTGAATAAAAAGCTTTCGCCATTGTTTGTAAGTATGGCAACACTAAATGTTGAAACTGCTAACATTAAAATCGAAAGCTCTAAAATTCGAATATATTAGTTTGTCCGTTAAGATCATTGTATCAAGAGATAGAGCTTTCGAGAAGCATAACCTAGTGTCTACATTAGGCAAATTTATATCAAAACAAACGTCAAAATCAGTGCGAATATATACAAGGTAACCTTAGTTAAAAAGTTGATTATTATTTTGGTTGTTACAGTTGTCAAACTGCATATATAAAAAACAATAATGAATACGCCATATTGTTGTTTTTGTGTAACTGTTGCCACCTTCCACTAATTCGCGTTAAGTTTGACGTTTGTCTTGATAAAAAAAATCTCTAATGTAGACACTATGTAAATTGACCGTGAGAACAAAATTGAATGAGTCTATTTAAACCATCGTTAAGTAATGAGTCTTTTTAAACTATCGTTAAGTAAAGACAAATTAACTGCCTTGGCTATATATTCTTTTACATTATTAAAGTGTGCTGTATAAAGTGTGTAATTTAAGTGCTTGCGTATTAGAACGCATAGTAACTATTTAAGCTGTTATTGTTGTACATTTTTAAATAAAATAAAGAGTTGTTACAACTTTTAAACTACTGAACTGCTTTTATTTGCAATCAAAGTATACGGGTTATTTAAAAGAAATAAACCACAGTTTCTAAAAGGTAAAAACGCAAAAATAATCTTTCATAGAAAAGTTTTGAAATAAATTGATATCTTGAAATTGAATATAACCTCCGGAATCAATGGCGAGAACATCTACATCTACAATAGCAACGAAAGATTAATAGTCTGATCAAATATTTAAAATTCGTACTTACTAAATTACTATACATTAAACACGTCACCAAAGGCTGATGAAAACATGCAAATATTTCATATTACATTTTTTTTTCTTTTAGCGATAGATTGATACCAAACGTTTAAAAATGGTTAAAAATTGAATCAAAGTTATTTTATTTTTATATTTTTTTTATTAAAACGTTTTTCTTTCTTCTTTACATTTTTTAGGATCTGTCGATTTTTATAAAAAAAAAAAAATAAAATCAATTAGAAAGTTAATTACATTAATTATTAATCCAACTAAATTTCAATATAAAATTAATTAATAATTTTATTAAAAAAATATTTGGGATAATTTTTTCTTTGTATTACAAATTAACTTTATAAAATAATTTTTAATTCATTTTGTGAAAATTGAATGAAAGAAAAATACTTTCATTTAATTTGGAGAAGATTTGAATTAAAAAAAGAATTGAATGAATTCTTTATAAATTAATTCAATAAAGAATTAGTTCTATTCAAACAAAAGCATTATGTTTTTGGGAATGGTATGAAAAATCCATATTTCTTAATTCAGAATTAAGATTTAAGGAAATTAAGCTAAGATTTATTTAATTCTTTCGAAGCTGTGATTTTTACTAACTTTGGGAGAAATTTCTGACAAAGCACATCTTATTTCATTTTTCACATTTATACGCGATCTAAATTTGGTTTTTATGAACTGTAGGGTAGAAAAACTAGTTTCGCATAAATATGTAGATACAAACTGCAGCAAAAATTTTAATGCTTCATTCCCAACCAAGGTGTAAACTTTATATATATTTTAACCCAAAATATTCAACCAAAGTCAGGCTTGGTACACGAATTAGTTTATTGTAAAGATTGTTTAACGTTTCGAAAAATTTAGAGATATAAGCAAAGTAATATATAAAAATAGTATCTGTAAATTTTTTATAAAGATATTAATTTTTGTATAAAAAGGTCACTGTCTACTTCTGTCTTTAATTCGTATAATAAATCTCTTCTGCATATTTCTCTTCGAAATCCAACATTGATATGAAGTAGTAATTTTTTATGTTCTGTATTTAAATCGATACAGGGCTTTAAGAATTTTATTTCTTAAGACACTAATTTTTATAAAATTTACTACGTCTATAGTAGTTTGAAGAGCACTTCTAAATATATCAGGTAAGGTTTTTGCAACAAGTACTTGTCGGTAGATTATGCAGTGAGATTTAAGCGATTGAAAAAACCTGATCGCGATTCTATCATTGATGTGGTTCCATCTATACATCTATGGAAGTCAAAGTCAAAATTTACAATTGAAACAATTCTTCCTTTATTTCACTTTCAGCAATAAAATAAGTTAGCTTAAATTAGAAAAATCAGTCGTTTCATTGTGTTATCTGACAAAGGGATTCTCATGTCTTTTTCTTTGTGGGCTAATCTAACATTATATTTCCAACTAAAGGTACCCCGACGGCCTAGTTAGTAGTGAGCTAGTCTGTCAATCTGGAGGTTGTGGGTTCGATTCCCACCAGAGACTCTGGTCTGTTAGTCTTAGTCTTCGTTACTCCGCTCGGATAGAATTATATAATACTCGTATAATTTGTAATTGTATTATAATTATAAAATAAATAAATAAATAAAATAAATAAATATTCTCAACTAAACTTTATTAAAAGTTTACCAATTGTGTGTGGTTTCTTTGCTTTTGCTATTAGCAATTTTTCTTCAATAGATTTTTCCCTATCCAAATGACAGGCACTTATAGAATTCAACTTTGGCATAATTATATATGCCGAAAAATATATATTTCCAAGGGAAACCTTGCCATATACTACACTACACTAGGTCGTTGGAGAGCTATGTGTTTGCGCTGATGTTTGTAAAGCACAAAAAACAATCACCTCAGAATCACTTTCAGAGTCGATTGGTATAACGGCCAGCCAGACGATGTCCGTGTGACTGGCTCTCCATGTAAACTTTGTGAACAAAGTACAGGTCGCAATTTTGATGATATTTTGATCAAATTATATTTTGGCACAAGGACGAAGCCCATTGAATTTGGTTACGATCGATGCATTATTTTATCTAGCTCCCATGCAAATATCTTCAGGGAATAGTTTTGAACGATGATAAATCCTTTAAATATAGCAATATTTTAATGAAATTTACCGCAAGTAAGTTGTATATGAGTATAAATCTTAATGCCAAATTTCATGAATATCTGTCCATAATTCACCATAGCTCCAATATAAAATCTCAACCATTTTATGGTATTATATTAGTACCAAGTTAATATTCAACACAAATAAGTTTTATATTAGTTTAAATGACAGTACGAAATTTTATCAATAACGGTCCATAATTAATTATATATCCCATATAAGGCCCACTTTCGGGAATCACCCAAAAGTGCATAAATTTATAAAAACAGTTAGTATCAACGTAATATTCTGTATATTTTACACTTAATACAAGTATTGGTCCACAACTGGCCACAGGTATAATAAAAGAACCCTCCCCGAATTTTGGTGCACATAAACAATAGTGTAGGGTATCATATGGTCGGATTTAACTTTTTTACTTGTTTTTTTTTTACAATATGTAGATTTATCTAGTGATTTAACTGTAATTTGACGTTTTATTTTCTTATTTACTTAAGTGATTATTTTCTTATGCGTTTAATTTATTTTTTTGTTTTGTTTTAAATTTTTTTTATCTTTTAACGATTAATTAATAATATTTTAATTAATTAATATATTACTAATTTCACTTAATAGCGATTTTTTGTAATTTGCTTTTTTTCTAATTGGAATAATTTTTTTGAGTTTTATATATTTTTTGGTTATTTGCCATTTTTGTTATTTGACATTTAATTTATATATTTTTTTATTTTAAAAAATGTTGGGAATTTTAATATGTTTTGCTTGTTTTAGCAATTTTTAAAATTTTGCGTTTTTTATATTTTAGCGTTTTTTTGTATTTAAGCGTTTTTTTCGTATTTAAGCATTTTTTCGTATTTAAGCGTTTTTTCAACAATAATAGCTGGTCCCATTGAATTTTTCTAGTTTTGTCTAGTTTTAACCCTTTTCTATTATTTACTCCCACAATTTCAATAATATTCTAGTCACTACTAAACACACACATAAATCCTTACATACTTATTAACTTAAGTACATTTATATATTTTATACCAATATACATTTTTTAATATATGCAAAAAATACAACAATTGACCCAGATTTATGTATAATGCAAAAGCATACATACTTACAATATATTCAATACAAATGCAATAATAAAAACCTCCTTTTACAGACACTTTTCCCACATACATAAAAAAATAATGTTTGAGCGTTCTTGAATGAAAATATGAGTTTTTTTTGTTATTTGTTTGTATGGAAAGATTTAAGGATAGAAAGATTCAGCAACCAATACTTTTATAAAATACTCGAAAAACTATAAAATTTGTAATTTTATAGTAAAAAAGTTTTCTTTAAATTGTAAACATTGTTTTTATACCCTATACCACCATAGGTGGTTCGCGTATTATGCTTTTGTGCTGATGTTTGTTACGCATAGAAAAAGTTATCCAACACCCACCTTAAAGTATACCAATCTACTCAGAATCACTTTTTAATTCGATTTAACTATGTCCGTCCGTCTGGCTGGACGGTTGGCTGGACTGCTGGCTGGCTGTCTATGTAAATCTTGTGCATAAAGTACGGGTCGCAATTTTAAATATAATTCAATGAAATTTGGCATGTGGGACTTTTATGATACAAGGACGAAGCCTATTGAAACTACTTGTGGTCGGTCCATTATTTCACCTAGCTACCATGCAAATGTTCCCCGGAATAGAGCTTAAACACTTAAAAATGCTTTAAAAATAAGAATATTTTAATGAAATTCGGTGCAAAGAAGTTCTGTACAAGTATCAAATTTTTTTACCAAATTTTATGAAGATAGGTCCACAAATGACCATAGCTCCCCTATAAACCCCTCTTCCGAAAATCACTTTAACGTGTATCAAGTTATTATTCGTTACAAATAAGATTTATGTAAATATATGAGAATCGGTCCATAATTTACCATAGCTCCCATATAAACCCACTTCCAGGAATCGCCCTAAAGTGCATAAAATCATCTATCATCTATGTATCAACGCATTATTCTGTATTTGTATATTTTATTTTACATTTAGTAAAATTTGCCACAGGTGTAATATAAGTCCCCTTCCCTAATTTTTATGCTTAAACACAATGGTGAAGGGTATCATATGGTCGGTCTTGACCGGCTATATCTTTCATTTTCGTTTTATATTTTTATTGTTCACTTAGGAGCTTTATAATAATTTTAATGATTTGTCATATTTATAAAGAAGACATTAAGTTTTAATTTTATATGTCTGCATATAAAGACACATATACATACACATATGTACATATGTATGTAAGTATATATATATATATATATATATATATGCATTGATATATGTGATAATAAAATTTTGTAGACAAATCTATAGAAATATCAATTAAATAAAGTTGGAATAATTCATATAACACAGGGCAACAGTGGTTCCACGATACAGGATTTCTGAATTAAATCACTTACACTTCTTATCAAAAACCGATTTTTAACATGAAAAAAATTGACTCCGATATGTCATATAATTAAAAAAAAAAAATGATTATACTGGGATTATTTCAATTTTGAAATGATGAAAGAATTTGCATTTATACAGTTGATTGCTTTCTGCCTCCTTGGTAAGTTTTTTCCAAATTTGATATGGACTATCTCCCACGCCTAAGACGGAAATTTTTCTTCAACTTAAAAGAAATAAAAACCTGATACAGCAGCTTACATCCTTCTCAGAATATTGATGAATAAAATTTTTAACCCGCTGCAGATTGTTTCTTTCCACTAGCAATGTATACATTTAATCATCTTCATCTGATGAAGATGATTCCATCAAGTAGTCAGTCAGCATATTTTTTATTAAAACTCCAGTTTTTGATTCTACTTTAATAATTTTAAAATAAATAAATAAAATAATAAATATTGACTTGTAAGATGAAATTCTTTTTCATTTTCTCACAAAAGAAGTGTTTGTAGCAGCTCCCAGCAAAAACTTTGATTTCCTGGTAAGCTAGCAGGTATAATTGGAAACAAAAATAAACTACTTATTTTTTACCTGAATAACTAGTTATTTTTATTCGAGTTGTCCACAAATTTATGTAGTTAATTTTAGACTCTAGGGGTGCTCAAAAATATGTACCTAAACGAAAATAAAAATAAAAAAGAAAAAACAAAAAAACTTTGCCGTCAGTGAGATTTGAATTTGAACACAAATTAACCGTTCGTTTTTAATGACTAACGTCTTACTCAATACACCATCTCGCACTTAATTTTCCAAGTGACAAAAACTTTTTTTAGTATAAAATATCTTTTTAGACATTTTATAAAAAAAAAAAACTAACATCATCAGAATGGATTTGAACCAACAACCATCTGGTTGCTAATCCAACGCTTTAGCCCACTCATCCACGTGATTGCAGTATTATAGAGTACTTATTTATGTAATACAGAGTAGGCAAACAATAATGACGCCTCATTACCGAGAAACTACTTCAATAAGTAGTTGCCATTACCGAAAACCAAAATGTTTTTGCTGGGCTATTAGTAGAGCGCAGCATGTTCACCTGCTATTAAAAATGAGAGTAATATACGAGTACATACATACACAATGAAATAGTTGAGAATTTCTTCAAATAAAAAAATTTTTAAATTTTATGTTTAAAAACTTTTTAAACTTATATTTATGTTTTATTTATTAAATACAACTATCTAAGGAATAAAAAAAATCATTTTGGAATTAACCTACATTGGAGTCTGAAGATCGGAGGAGGTCTTTTTGAAGAAAACTCATATTTTTCTGTGGACAATAAAATAGGCGAGTTTGCAAAAATTTTAAAATTACAAAATAATTTCCTATTTTTCAAACTAAATATTAAAAAAACGTCAGTAATTGCATGAGATTCCTTTATTATCCTTCCTATAGCGAAGACATACACCCCAAAAGCAATAATTTTTATTAATAACGTTATTATGCCGTTATTAACAAATATTATTGAATTTTTTCTTACTAATTGGTTTGGAATACTTCTGAAATAATTTTAGACAGAATTTTAATCGAAGAATTAACTTATTTATTCAGAAACTTTCAGATTGTGTTTAAAAACCAGTGTTGCCAGGAGGTGACAAAAAAATAGGCTAGATTGGACATTAAAAAAGTCAGAAAAGGCTAAATGTCCAAAAAATAAGGCCAGAAAAAAGCTAATATTTTTATTTAAAAATTTATTATTTTTTGTTCCATTACTATTGTTAGCAAAATGACCTAATGAAAAATCGTACACAAAATGTCCATACAAATTTGGATTTTATTTCATATGTAAAATGTCCGAATGTTTTGAAAGGATTCATCATTTTTGAACTGTAATTAATTTTTAATTAATAAATTTAAATTTTTTGATGATTTTTCGCTTTTATAAGATTTTTAACAAATAATAAAGACATAGTCTGTCAAGCCTGACCATATGATACCCCACACTATTGTACATGTCCATCAAAATTCGTGGAGAGGTCTTATATTAGACATGTGGATAATTGTGGACCGATATTTTTACTAAGTGTAAAATAAAATATACGAATACAGAATATTACGTAAATACTAACATTTATATGAATTTATGCACTTAAGTCCCGAAAGAGGACTTATATGGGAGCTATTGTAATTTATGGAGCGATCTTCATAAAGTTTGTTATTATGAATTCTACTTATATTTGTGTTGAATATAAACCTGATACTAACATATGCACTTTAACGTGCATAAATCACATACAAATCTTTGTGCCAAATTTCATGATCGGTCCATAATTGACCATAGCCCCCATATAAAACCCTGTTCCGAAAATCTCTTTAACGTGCATAAATCACATACACATATTAGTATCAAGTTAATATTCGACACAAATAAGTTTTATGTAAGTGGAAACAACATTGTCAAATTTTATGCGAATCGGTCCATAATTTACCATAGCTCCCATATAAACCCACTTCCAGGAATCGCCCTAAAGAGCATAAAATCATCTAGTTGTTAGTATCAACGTATTATTCTCTAGGTGTATATTTTATTTTACATTTAGTAAAATTTTCCACAGATGTAATATAAGTCCTCTTCCCGAATTTTTATGCTCATACACATTGGTGTAGTGTATCATTATAAGTAATTAATTAAGTAAGTCCATATTATAAGTTAAGTTATATTTAATTTAGAGATTAAAGTGCCGCATGCGAATATTAGCAAAAAATTAGAAATGTTCTTTTTCTTTGTTAAAGTGCTAAAATTTTAGCTATTTTAAGGCAATTTGAAGAATAAAAAAAGTTAGAAGCTAAAACCAAAATATGGCGACTAAAAGCAAAATAAAAAGTCTAAATTTAGCCTTTAAAAGACTAAACTAGCAACACTGCTAAAGACCGACTCTCCCATCGTACTTCATAAACGCTTTTGATCGTTACAAAGTTAAAACTTTCATAAAAGGGGTATGTAGGGGTTTCTATTTTCAATAAATCCCTCCGAAACTCCGAAACTTTTTCGGATAATGCAAAATATTCCAAATAAGAGGAAACATGATACGAACAACATTATGATACGAATATATGAAAATTATAAAAATCTAATTTTATTGTAAAAACAAGAATATGTCTAATGAAAAAATTTGTAAAAAGTGATTAAAGATGATTGAAAAGAAGAAAACCTCATATTATATGAACAAAAGACGTTATGGTAATAAGTCTTAGTATATGATTGCCTTTGGTCGGGATGGTTATATCTGAAACATTTTAATGAAAAGAAAAATTTGAAGTTTTTATGCTAGGAAATTGGAAATAATCGTGGGACCCTAATCTGAGTAAAATATTTTTCTCTTCTAGAGAGTTTGGAAGGATAACGACTTGAATCGTTCATCAATTTTGATGGAAATATGGCCCTAGGAATATATTATGGAAGTTTTAAAATAATGAAGTCAATAATTTAGGAAGCATTCTTCCTCATTTAGTAACAAAGAAAAAAATCACAATTTTTAATAATAACGGTATAATATACTATCAAAGACTTTCAGGGTGTGTGTCTTCGCTATGATAGAGATGATCAAGGATATTTCAAAAAATAATTATGTCTTTTTATGCTATTATTGCATTTTATTAATATTTAGTTTCAAAAATAGAAAATAATTTTGTAATTTTAAAATCATTGTAAACACACCTATAGGGGTCCAAACCTCAAATTAGGTAAAAGTATTTTTTTTCCTTAGATAGTTGTTTTTAATAAATAAAACATAAATATAAGTTAAAAAAATTTTAAAATTCTTTCATTTGAAGAAATTCACACCTATGTATTTCATTGTCCATGTGTGTATGTAACATATTTCTAAACTTCAACGATAAAATTTTCAGAAAAGAACAAGTCATACATTTTCAGTATCTAATATTTTTTCAGAAAGAACACAAAATAAAGCAAAGGACAGAAATAAAGGCAATATTTCAGCCCAGGGATGATAAATGCGATTTTCAGTATTGTACTGAATTTAAAAAGAAATTGTATTTTTTTGGGACGCAATTGTACTAAACTTTAAGATTTTTCTCCATCAAAATATTTTTGGAAAATGTCCCTTGAATTGTCCAAATTATAATTTTGCATATAATTTTGCAGAATCAAAAACGAATAAACAAACTGTTTTTTAAACTTTTGAAATCGTTTAAATTGGAAATTGGATTGTTTAATAAAGTCCTAAAGATTGATTACACCTCTACTGGGTTCCTGAAAAATAACTAATCCAAAACAAAAACGAGTACATCTCCTAATACATATTTAGTTCCAATTTAAACCTATAGCTGTGAAAGTTTCACCGAAAGCTTTAAAATAAACAAAAAAAAAAAAAAAAGCTCGTATAAAAATTTAAGTGGACGCGAATACACACGTTTATGTAGACTTTTCACAGTTGCCTGGATAGAATTTTTTTAAAAGGGATTGTCAAGGAAATGTTCCACTAAATGTTTTAACATAAACCTAATAAACGCATATTCAAGAGCGTTTTCAAATGTTGAGGAATGCACGTCGAAACTCATCCCTTGGCAGACTATTTACATTTTGTAAAGCGCATAGTTTAGGAAATGTCCAACTGAATCTTTTAACAAAAACTTCATAAACGCAAATCCAAGAGTGTTTTCAAAAGTGACTGCATTCGCGTCTGAGAATGTAAAAGTTTCTAAAAAGATATTCTTAAAAAAAAAAACGTCTGAAGAACTTTATTTTCAAATCATTTTATTAATAGTGGAAAATTTAATAATTGTACTAAATCAGTCACAGGAGTACTGCTGCACTTTTGAACATCAAATTGTACTGAAAAAAGTACAAATGTAGTGCATTTATCATGACTTTTTCAGCCTAAAAAGGAAAAGCTATAAAATTGCATTTGTAAGAAAACTAGAGTTGCCAGAGATAAAAAACAAAAATCGCTGATCCCTTATATATACCAAAAATCGATTTTTAAAAAATTTTTAAAAAAATATAATTGCATTTTATAAGGAAACTAGTGGCGCTAGAGCAAAAAAAAAACGAAAATTTGTGATCACTTATATTCCCCAACAAAAATCGCTTTTTTATTTGAAAATCTAAAATCTCATTTTAGTAAAAAGGACGAAAATCTATAAACACTTAATTTTCAAAAATCTTATTTTATAGAGAAACTAGAGACACCAGATCAAAAAGTATAGTAATCTGCGATCACTTATATTTTTCACTAGAAATCGATTTTTTATATAAAAATCTAAAATCTCATTTTATAAGGAAACTAGAGGCATTAGAGAAAAAGAATGATCACTTATATTTCTCATCAAAATATGATCTTTTTATATAAAAAATGAAATATCATTTTATAAGGAAACTAGAGGTGTAGAGTAAAAATGATGAAAATCTGTGACCAGGGGAACTAAAAATATGCTAAATCATATTTTTTTTCTAAGATTCAAATAAACCGAACTGTTAATTATTTATTTGTTTTGTTACAGCATATTTTTGCATATTTTGGTCATATTAGCATATTTTTACATATTTTGGACTTGGCAGTATATTTTGTCATATTTTCAAATAAAATCCTTATTTTAGAGCATATTTTAGCAATTTAAATGTCATATTTTATACATAAACATATTACACTAAAGAGCATAATTTCGCATATTTTACATTTCAGAGAAAATTTTTGCTTATTTTGCATCCAATAGAATTTTCTACATATTTTGTTATTAGTAAAATGTTTTTACTGTCACGTAATTTTTCCGAACTCAATTCCCTAACAATTTTCATTTTAAAATTTAATAGAAATTTTGTAATTTCTGATATTTTATTATTATTTGAGATTTTTTAAAGCTTTTTTAAAAGCAAAATGAAAATATTTTTTTAAGATAATTGCTAATAAAAAACAAATTATTTTTAGCATGAATAGTAAAAAATGTAAAATTTGGCCAAAAAAAAATTATATTTTAAGAGCATATTTTTTAATTTTAAGGGGATATTTTTCGATTTTAAGAACATTTTTTTTTAGTGCATATTTCTGGTTGCTCTGCTGATCACTTGTATTTCCTATTAAAAATCGGTTTGCAATGTGAAAAACCAAAATTCAAATTTATATGGAAATCACTTAAATTTCTCACCAAAATTCTATTTTTTATATGAAAATCTAAAATCTCATTTTATAAGAAAACTAGAGGCGCTCATTTATAATTCTTACCAGAAATCAACTTTTTATATGAACGTTCGTTCAGCTTTTAATAAATTAATATTTTACTTACAAAACAAATTGTTATTCATAATTGCTCAAGATCAATAGATAAATGCAAGGTTACACATATTGTCATACTCATTCCGATTGTCATAAAAAAATAATCTCTAACATCTAATCTAATGCACACTAAAACCTTGAATTAAATATGCGTAAAAATTACATCTCCATTATTTGCTGCTTCCTTTCATATTGGAGAAAAAAAAAAACAAAAACAAAAACAACAGTTCAATACAAATCACATTTTAATTTAATCTGCTGCAAATTTTCCACCATTCAATCAGAAAATCATCATCATCATCATCATTATTATCGTAATCAATGCCATGTTCAAATCGAAGAGATTGGGAAATATTTTTATATTTATATGTACATATATAAATTCACAGAGTATAGAATACACCCATATTAAATATAGTTGTGTAAAGATCCTTGAATATTCAAAAAAAATATTACTATTACTATTTTAGTTTTACTTCTTTAAACACAAGGATTTATTTTTATTTTTATTTTTTTGCAGAAGAAGGAAAAAAATTACATTTTGTCAGCCCGGCACGCAGGAAATCAGTGTTGGCACCAATTTTAAGTAAAATCAAAAATGGTACAGATGCCAACAGTAATAGTGGCAGCGGTGGTGGCAGTGGAGGTACTGGTTCCGATACAGAAAAGAAATCCAATGGCACTGATAGTACAGGACATATTAGTGTACAGATAGAACCGGCTAAAAGGGTCAAGGTAACTAACATGTTGTTGAATACATGTTCTCTATTAAGGCTGCATTTGAGTGTGTGTGTGTATATGTGTGTGCGTGTGCGTGTGCTTTTGAGCTTGAAACATTTAAAGTTGATGTGATGCTGTATAGTGACCTGACCTTGATGTCTCTGTGATTTATGTGTCTTCACCTTTTGCACACGCAAACACACAACACACAATACCCAAACAAAAACATACATACAACTTAA
Organism: Protocalliphora azurea; assembly: GCA_932274085.1. NCBI lineage: Eukaryota > Metazoa > Arthropoda > Insecta > Diptera > Calliphoridae > Protocalliphora > Protocalliphora azurea. Next base: position 121,771,871 of record OW026520.1, on the reverse strand, counting down.
TTTCAAAACTTGTTTTTTTTATTATTTTACCTTGATAGCGTCACAGTATACACGGCATGATGGAGGAGGAAAATTGTATAAGACCTCATCAGGAAATACGCCAATTGACATTGGAAGAAAAGAAATTTTTGCTGGCGGTAGAACGTGGCGATATGGCAGGCACACGTCGTATGCTGCAAAAAGCCCAAGATACCGACAATATCAATATCAATTGTGTAGATCCTTTGGGGCGTACGGCTCTTCTAATGGCCATTGATAATGAAAATTTAGAAATGGTCGAACTGTTGATTAACTATAATGTTGATACTAAGGATGCTTTATTACATTCCATATCGGAAGAGTTTGTAGAGGCAGTGGAAGTTTTGTTGGATCATGAAAATGTTACCTTTCATAGTGAGGGAAATCATGTAGGGTGTACTGTAACATCACTAATATTAAGATGTATTTTAATATATAATTTGTATTTTAGAGCTGGGAATCTTCTTCGGATGATACTTCTACCTTTACGCCTGATATTACACCTTTAATATTGGCTGCTCATCGTGATAATTATGAGATAATAAAAATCTTATTAGATCGTGGGGCTGTTTTGCCCATGCCTCATGATGTGCGGTAATTATAACTTTGAAATTTGTATTATTTTATTTCTGTAATTATATAAATGTTTTCTTAGCTGTGGCTGTGATGAATGTGTTCAATCTCGACAAGAAGACTCTTTGCGCCATTCACGTTCCCGCATTAATGCTTATCGTGCTTTGGCCAGTCCAAGTCTGATTGCCTTGTCATCTAAAGATCCTATTTTAACTGCATTTGAATTGTCCTGGGAATTGAGACGTTTAAGTTTTTTGGAACATGAATTTAAGGTAATAATTTAACAAGGCAAAAGTTTTATATTAATCGCCTTTTCTTTTGTAGAATGAATATCAGGAATTACGCAAACAATGTCAAGATTTTGCCACCGCTTTATTAGATCATACCCGTACATCTCATGAATTGGAAATTTTATTAAATCATGATCCTACCGGTCCAGTTTATGAGCATGGAGAACGTATGCATTTAAATCGTTTAAAATTGGCCATTAAACTTAGGCAAAAGAAGGTAAGAGATACAAGAGAAATAATTGAAGGAATACTTTCAAACAAATAAGAAAGTTATTAAAATTTTTCGTAATAAATAGAATTTAAAATCTTCGATATTCTCGAAACTAACTACTCAACTACGTTGACTCATATTTTCCACTAAAAGTCTAAAAGACTATATAGAAAACTAAAATATTCATTATCTTGGAAATTGAGAGACTTATCAGGAATACAATAATATTATGAGTTCATTATTCATTCAGTTATATATAGAAAACTTAAATAATGGATTTGCTAATAGGGGAAAATCGAAGTAAACAATTTTACTCACCTTCTTAGCTCTTGTCCGGCTCTGTCAGAGAGAAGAACACGTTTCCAAGGAACACTCTTTTTTGATGATCAGAGTAGTCTAGATGTTAAGCGAATCTTGGACTGTATTAAAAGTTCGGAATGGTTCCTGGTATAGATTTGAGGTTTTCTAGCTCTATACTTGCGTTACCATAAAAATCCCAATTGGTGCCGTAAGTGAATTTGGACTTTGGTCCAATAGTTGTTATTACATAACGTAACATGTTTATTATTTTGTTATACAGTGGTCCCAGAACGTTTTTTTGGAAACAATTCCGTAATTTGCGAAACGCTGGAGATATCTAAATAAAATTTCACAAACTCGGAGCTGAGGAGTTTTTCAGTTGATTTGAAAATACCCAAAATCCCAGTTCGGGGAAAACTTGTTTGATGAATTGACTTTTTTAATTACCCAACATATGGGGGTATATAGCCAATATATTTTATTGTTGATTTCGGTTTTGACATTTGAGAATTTTTGTTTTCCTTAAATATGAATTATAATTAGGCTGATTTTTGGAGTTGCCATTTTCTTGGAAATCCTTCCGTTCGAACATCTGATCTTGTGGCATTTTATTCAAATTTTTAAAGCTTTAAATCGATAAATATTTTATGGTATATATTTTTACTATTGTTTTATTTTCAATATTGGCACAACTGTAAGCGGTCAAAAATAGCACTGAAAGAATATTATGTCTATTTATTTAGTGTGTTTTTTTTGATCATTTTTAATGAAAATGATTATTAATTTTAAAAACTAAAGTTTTTTTTCGAAAATGTAAGGTATGTGTTAAAGAATGAATAATTTAATTTTACAAAAATTTATTGCAGAAAGTAACATTTGTGATAGCATATTTAAGTGCAGTACTCTGTAGATTCGTGGACTGAAACTTTTAGGATTACATCGGATTGATTCTAATTCTTGTTTCGTTTATTAATTTGGTTTTTGGTTGTTGTGAAAAGTTCAAAACTATCTGCCCGTTCTTGCCTGTTTATTTGTTAATGCAGTTTTTATACACCGTAAATGTTCCCAAACGTACCTTTTTTATATCCCACACCACCATAGGTGGCTGGGGTATTATGAGTTTGTTCTAATGTTGGTTGCGCACAAAAGATCCTTGGACAATCTTAAAAACCCGATCGACTCTGAATCACTTCTTGAGACGATTTAACGATGTCCGTTCGTCTGTCTGGTTGAATGGCTGGCTAACAGTCTGTTTATTTAAACTTTGTGAACAAAGCGCAGGTAGCTGTTTTAGAGATATCTTGATGAGATTTGCCACAAATGATTATTTAGTATAAGGACAAAGCCTATTGAAATTGGTTATGATCGGTTCATTATTTCAACTAGCCCCCTTCTACCGGAATAGGGGTTTATAAATGCCTATAATATACAAATATTTTAATGCAATTTGCAACAAACAAGTTCTATATAATTATAGATATGTCAAATTTAATGAAGATCAGTTCATAAATGATTATAGTTCCCATATAAATCCTTAGCCTAAAATCATTTTAACGTGTATAAATCTCATATAAATATTAATATTATTATTATTATATTTGACACAAACAACTTTTATATAAGTGGCAAGAAAAGTGGCTTCCATATAACAGCCACTTTCGGAAATCACTCTAAAGTGCATATATGAACATGACAATACAATATTATGACTCATATATATTAAAAGGGGCGTGAAATATGGGCGGATCACCAAAATTTCTGGTATATCTTATAATTAATTCAATAATGTGTACTATATAAGACCAAAATATCATATTTATAAGTTTTAAAATTAGAAGGTCACATTGTCGCAAATATAGCAACAGAGTCATGTCAAAGCTTATTTAGTGTTATATGTGAGTCGAATTTGTGTGGTATTCGATCAAGCTCTAGCAAGGCACAAGTAGTGTAGAAATTAGAAAATGAACACTAGACTTCGTTATTGTCCAGTTATGAATTTAATGCCACTGGAATCGGAATTTCGAGCACTGTGCTGCTGGAATGGGAATTTCGACCGTTTTGTAAAAGGTAGGGTAACATGTTCAGTAGTGCATTGATTTATATAGAAATAAAAAGTGTTGCAAATGTAGTCCCTAGAATTAAAAATTGATATATTTTAAACTATTCCCTAAAATATTTCGTTTTAATCATTTTAGTATTTTACAAATCAACAGTGTACATCATTTTTAACTGTTTGCCAAAAAGATTACAACATCTCAGCAAAAACTTTGCTTTCCTGGTAAGCTAGCAGGTATAATTGGAAACAAAAATAAACTACTTATTTTTTGTCTGAATAACTAGTTATTTTTGTTCGACTTGTCCACAAATTCATGTAGTTATTTTTTGACTCTAGGGGTACTCAAAAATATGTACCTAAACGAAAATAAAAATATAAAAAAAAACAAAAAAAATTTGCCGTCAGTGAGATTCGAACTTCGACACGAATTAACCCTTCGTTTTTAAAGGCTACCGTCTTACTCAGTACGCCATCTCGCACTTAATTTTCTAAGTGACAAACACTTTTTTATTATAAAATATCTTTTTAGACATGTTGTTATAAAAAACTAACAGCATCAGAATGGGGTTGAACCAACAACCTTCTGGTTGCTAATTCAGCGCTCTAGCCAACTCATCCATGAGATTGCAATATTACCGTTCTATTATACTATTGAGTACTTATTTATGTAATACAGAGTAGGCAAATAATAATGACACCTCATTACTGAGAAACTACTTCAATAAGTAGTTGCCATTACCGAAAACCAAAAGGTTTTTGCTGGGATATTATAGACAAATGACATTTAATACATAATGAGCAAAAAAAAAATTAAATTAGTTTTAATTCTCGCGAAATTAAAATTTTAGTAAAATGTTATATAATTTTATTTTAAAAACTATTTTAATAAATTTTTAATATTTTGGACATTTTCCATCGTAATTTATATATTAGAACATCATTGGATAGGTCTCGTCCAATACTATTGATATACATATGTATTCATTTTGGGGTTTCCCGTCCCTAATTGGTTAAATTATTTTTTATGTCAAATAAATGATTAGTTAAGAAACCAAATGTCAAAAGCATTCATTTATTATAAAAACTATAAATTCGTGTAAGATGGTGACTAAATTTCAGAATTATTTTTAATTATATTAGCGCGTTCTTGAAGGCACTTATTATATTTTTCATAAATTAATTTATATATATTTATGTGTAATAAATACTTCCATGTGACTTATTTGCAAAAATTGTTAATTTAACCTTTTGGGAACTAAATGCATAAAATTGACCCTCTTGTTGTTAAAGGGTTAATAATCTCAGACCACTCCAATATATGTTGAAAAATATGCGAAATATATAAAATTATATATTTGAGTAAAGATAATATAACAAAAAACGTTAGTAATCTTAATATTCCGCGACTGAAAAGAAAAGTAGTTATTTAAATGAATATTCCAGGCCTAAGTATGCCTTTATTACAATTTGAAGTTAATTTTCTTTTAACGAAAATTTAAAGAAATTCGTATTTTTAGAGGTACTTTGAAAATTATCCAGTTCATGTAAATTTAAACATTCAGATGTAATATTTTAGGAATCATATAAGAACAGACCAATCCTCATTTCTAGAGGGGTACATTTGCAACTTTTAGATTTTTATAAAAATTATTAACAGAGGGCAAGATAAACATTTTCTGATATTCTTGGCAATAGGTTTTCCGTGCGGTGAGTAATAAGATATTTCCTATATTTCTGCGAATTAGTAAATCAATAAATATATTTTCTGCTTGAACTCTATTACATTTTGTAATACCTAGAATGTAACTTCCCAGTAATAATTTGTTGGCTTTTGGTAATGACTATTTCTTACTAGAGTCATTACCTAGTAAGTTGTCATTATTTTTCTCATTTCTTTGAGTAGTGGAATAATCAGTTACCAGTATATAACAAGTTCATTTAGTTCTGCAATGGTTCAGTTGACTAGAGCGACTGCGTAGCACTCAGAAGGTTGTTGGTTCAACCTCTAAACCCATATTTTTTATGAAATTATTTGAATTTCTATTGGTGTGTTAAAACTATTAATACTGCACACAAATATAACATACACATACGTAGTAAATAAGACAGCAATTTTTGAAACATGAAAGAAAGTATTTGCCTTGGTTCAAATCTCAGTGAAGCCAACATTTTGTTTTTATTTTTATTTTTTAGAAATTTAGTAGTTTTGTAGTATATGATTAATAATGGGAACCCATGAATTCATGGACACTGCCATATAAAGGTAATGAATTTTCACCAGAATTAGAAGTAGTTACCACCTTTTGGCAATGTAATATGTTGGTAAGTAAAGTTGCTGGGTTAGAGGTGCAACTAAATTTTTTTGGTCTTTTGATTGATGAAGATGCGCATTTTATTAACATTAATTTGTATCATAATAAAACTATATCTACTATAATTTGTATTCATTTTCTTTCTAGTTTGTTGCCCATCCTAATGTCCAGCAACTTTTAGCTAGTATATGGTATGAAGGCCTACCTGGATTTCGGCGTAAAAATATGGCCTTACAAGCTTTAGATATAATAAGAATAGGTATTATTTACAATAATATAAATTAAATATATATTTGAGCTAAAATTAATAACACTTTAGGTATGATGTTTCCCATATTTTCTTTGGCTTATATATTGGCGCCATACTCCAGTATTGGACAGACTATGAGAAAACCTTTTATAAAATTTATATGTCATAGTGCCTCATATTTTACATTTTTGTGTGAGTAATAATTAAAGTACAGGATAAAACTTAAAGTTTATTTAAAAATAATATTAAATTGGATGATTTTGGTTTTAGTTTTATTAATGCTAGCTTCACAGCGTATTGAAACCTTTATTGGTGGCTGGAGATTTTGGTCCGATTCCAATAAAATGGTACATCAGGAAGAGGAATTACCCACCAAAAGAGGTGCAAAGCCAACATTTATTGAATGGTTAATACTGTCTTGGGTTAGTGGTAAGTTAAAATTTATATATTTGTAACAACTCTTTACAAAACAAAGATTTATTTCTAAAAATGAATTTTATTCTAAAAAATTGCAGGCTTAATTTGGAGCGAAGTTAAACAGTTATGGGATGTAGGCCTGCAGGAATATTTAAATGACATGTGGAATGTTATAGATTTTGTTACTAATTCATTATATGTAGCTACCGTAGCTCTAAGAGTCGTATCATTTTTTCAAGTACAAAAAGAAATGATCACTAATCCGCATGCTACCGACTTACCGCGTGAGCGTTGGGACGCTTGGGATCCAATGCTTATATCGGAAGGTCTTTTTAGTGCGGCCAACATTTTCAGTAGCCTCAAATTGGTTTACATATTCTCAGTAAATCCACATTTGGGACCACTGCAGGTGTCATTGTCACGCATGGTTATGGATATTATGAAATTTTTCTTTTTGTATGTCCTGGTCTTGTTTGCTTTTGGCAGTGGTTTAAATCAATTGTTGTGGTAAGGATTAGTAAGATTTTGTTACGAAATGAATAAGAAAAGAGAAGTAATTTGTTTTGTGTTAAGGTACTATGCCGATCTGGAGAAGAAACGTTGTCCGGAGGTCTCGCCACATAATGTTTTGATTAATTTAAATGGTACAACAGATCCAAATGCTTGTATTGTATGGAGAAGATTTTCAAAGTGAGTTTTAAAAATAATTCAAGAACAGAATCAAAAAAAAAAAAAAAAATAATAATTTCCAATCTTTCAGTAATTATTAGGGTAACCAATCGTTTAAACGTCATTCGGTTATCCGATTAATTTTGTTCGATTAACTATTCGAATAATTTAAAATTGACATTTTTCGAATAACGAATAAACCGATTAATTTGTGTCGAATAACCGATTAATCGAAATTTAGTTTTTTGATGTTATAAATTTATAAAATTTTTTATTTTTAAGTCAACTTTTAAATTTCTGTTATATCTTATTTAAAAGCAATGAAAGTCATTTTTGGGAAGTATTTTCTCATTACTTCCAAAGTATCAATAAGTATACGTTATCTTGTAAAGCATCCAAAGATATTATTAAAAAGAAATTCAAATGAATTTCTCTGATATAAAAAGTTGAGATTCGATTTTTATTTTTGCAAATACTTCTTAATAAAAGGAATTCTTTTAAACAAATAAAAAACAATGTTATGTGTAACTTTTATGTTGGTTTATATAAAAATTAAAACTAATTAACTTATGTCTATAAAAAAAATTTGGACGTTCATTGCAATTTTGTATGAAATTGTAAATATGACTTTCTTCGCAGTAAATATGTATCAAAAAAGATAAGATCTATCCGAATTTGCGCTTCTTCTGTATCGCAAGTTCAGTATTTAGTTCAGTATTATTGACTTCTTTGGATGTTCTTTTTTATATATTTATTTAATTATTAAAATATTTATATATATAATAAATTATGAGTATAAATAATATATCTATTAAGTACTAACAACTGATGTGATGTTTAAAAAAAGCGACATGAAAATATTATATTAGCTCTGTTTACTGTTCCAGTAAATTCTGACTAAACCTTGCAAGTTTGACAAGTACTGGAATAGGGCTATTATAGCTTCATAAATACTTAAACTTGTGACAATAAAAATTCTGTATTATAGTTTTGAGCATGATACAAAAAATAAGGTAGTTCCATTTAAAATTATTTGACAAAAAGCGGATTTATTTAAGTTTATTTTCTTTGTAAAGACGAAAAGTCGAAATCGACTTTTTGGTTAGAAAATTATCGAGAAATCGACTTTCTTGCTTCCAGATAGTCGAAAAGTCGAAAATTCGAAAATAGTCGAAAAAAGTCGAAAATAGTAGGAAAATCGAAAAAAGTCGGAAAAAGTCGAAAAATAGTTGAAAAGTCGGAAAAAGTCACAAAAATTTTCGGAAAAAGTAAAAAATACTTTATTTAAAATAGTTACATAGTAGTTTTTATTTGAACTACGTCGTATAAATGTTGAAAAAAAAAAACGTATTTAAGTGTGTAAACCAGCACTTTCCTTGCATAGATTGTCTGTTAATCAATTAATATATTTGATTGCGTTGTACATATTTTATATATTTTTTTTTTTTAATTTTTTTTTTAAGATAAATAACCAAAAATAGTCAAAGTAGACGAAAAATCTCGAAAATGTCATATAAAATCGAAAATATTCGAAAAGTTGGAAAGTATCGAATATAGTCGAAAAGTCTAAAAAAGTCGAAAATAGTCGGAAAAAGTCGAAAAGTCGGAAAAAGTCGAAAATAGTCGGCAAAAGTCGAAAATAGTCGAAAAGTCCACTATTCCAAAATGGAAAAAAGTCGAAAAATCGCCTATTTAAAAATTGAAAAAGTTGAAAATATTTGGAACTGAGTACTGCGCACGAAATTCCGCGCATACTTTTAGGCTTATAAATTTTGACATAGTGAAAAGTAAACATGTTTACATTTCTCATTATGCTTAGTAGCCACGTACTTAATTTCAATTTAATAGCAAACTGGGAAAAGTCGAAGTTCCAACTATAAAACCCTAGTAAACAATTTGAAAGACGTTGACACGCTGAGAAAAATAAAAAAAATTCCCACAAATATTTAAGCAAGAATATGTAATTTATTACTAAGGATATAAAGAAAATTAGACCTAGTACATACAAATCGAAATGTCCCTGGGACTTGTAGCATTGATACAAGTTTGTTGGACATTACAAAACGAAATTTACCTGGGACATGTAACACTAATACGAGTTTGTTGAAGAATATTTTCGGATGCTTAGAGGGTAAACAAAAATATCATAATTAAGAAAAACATTTTAAGCACGCCATAGACACATTCTGCATAAGCTCTTGCAATACATACTTATATTAGTAAAATTGAGAGAAATTGAAATTGTGTGCGTCACACTGTGTGCTCACATTGCAGGCAGTTTTTTTTTTTTTTAATGAATTTTATTCTTTTTTCTATCATTTATTATATTTTTGTTTTGTCATTTCAAATTAAAATAGAAGAGCATAGAAAACAAATAGAAGTCTAATTTGCTCTCAAAAAGCCTAACTCAACTGTAAAAAAAAAAATTAAATCTTTGTATGTGTTAGTAGAATTTTCTACAAAACTAATTTACACGTGTGAAGAGAGTATTTTCTTTGCTGAGCGAATTAAAAGAGTTGGACTTCTAGTTGTTTCTATGCAGGAGAGTTTCATCGGCAATATCTCTCTGCAGTATGAGTCTATGGGCGCCTTTAGTTAAATAAGAAGAAAGCTATTTATTAATCATTATATATTAATTAACGTGTAATTTGGTAACTTTTGCTACATTTTTAAGTTTTATTTATAAAATATAAAAAAAATTAATAAATGGATTTCTTTTTTTTTTTCGTACATAAGTATTAATCCAAAACTGTCCCCTAGTAAAAAGCTCCTCATTATAATAATAAATACATAAAATATAAAATACAACTAGAAGTTTATGAGAGGCACTTCGCACTAAATTAAAAAAAAAATGTGACTACATGTATTTTATTGAATTAGGTTTTTGATAATTGAATCTGTTTTTTCTCTCACATAAATATCTAGTTATTAATCAATGACATAAATGATTTAAAATTATTCATTTCAAATGTCAGCAGAAAGCCATTGATTCTGCTTAAGGATATTATTTTACATTTCCTTTTAATTAATAAAAGTTGATTTCAAAGTAAACGAAATCGAAATCAAACTACCTTCCATTTTTTATATCATGGTTTTGAGTAAAGTAAAAGTCAAAGTTATATAAGTCATAAAATTTTAATTTTCATCAAAAAATATACGTAAAAATGCTAATATTAATTTTGACTTTTATGACAAAAAATCGTTCTCACACAGAAAATAAAGAGAGTTACATTAAAAGAACTGATTTATTAAATAAGCTGGACTAGGAGAATATTTTGTAGTATTACGTCAAAAAATGTAAATTTTTTATACAAATGGGCGAAAGAACTGATAAGATGAGATTAAAACTTTGTGGAAGAATTTGATCTACATTATTTTCCTAAATAACTATTTCAATACATATATTACTAAGATTATTCGGTTAATCGAATAATTTTCTATTAATCGGTTATTAACTGATCAACTTTTAACCTCGAATAATTATTTGTTGAAATAACCGATTAATATGAAAACTCGAATAATTGGGAACCATAGTAATTATTTTCCATGATTTCTGTTTAATAAAATTAAAATGTAAACTTATTTCTTATTCCAGCCTTTTTGAGACCACTCAAACTTTATTTTGGGCAGTTTTTGGTTTAATCGATTTGGACAGCTTTGAATTGGATGGCATTAAGATTTTTACTCGCTTTTGGGGCATGCTAATGTTTGGCACCTATTCTGTGATTAATATTGTGGTTCTATTAAATCTTCTTATAGCCATGATGAATCATTCCTATCAATTAATATCGGTAATAAAAATCTTTTATTTTACAAAAAAAAAAAAAAAAAATCCTAATAAAAAACCTTTTCATTTAAGGAACGAGCGGATGTTGAGTGGAAATTTGCCCGTTCAAAATTATGGATTAGTTACTTTGAAGAAGGTGGTACTTGCCCACCTCCGTTTAATATTATACCCACACCAAAATCAATTTGGTATGCATTTAAATGGTCAAGGAGAGTATTCTGTAGTGGTTCCTCGGCAGCCAGAAGGGAACATCTAAAGACAATAAGAGTAAGCGTATGAAAAAGTTTTATATTAAAATAATATATAATAAAAAAATCGTTCTCCTCTCTATTGTTTTTAGCGTAAAGCCCAACAAGCCAACGATCGTGACTTTAAATACCAACAAATCATGAGGAATTTGGTAAGACGCTATGTAACCGTTGAACAACGTAAAGCTGAGTCCCAAGGTGTTACCGAAGATGATGTTAATGAAATCAAACAAGATATATCGGCATTCCGTTGTGAATTAGTGGAGATACTAAAAAACAGTGGCATGGATACTAATGTCACCTCGGGACAAGGTGGAGGTAAGTAAATAATACAAAAAAATAAACAAATTTATTAAAAACCCTTGCTAATAAGTACTTTGCTTAAGGAGCTGGTGGTAAAAAGAATCGTCAAAAAGAACGACGTCTTATGAAAGGTTTTAACATAGCTCCGCCCGGCTCTACTGGTTCTCTGGCTCCTGTGGCTGAATTTTCTACATCACTCGATAATTTTGAACAACAACATGAGATCTTAACCTCAACTCTTTCGAATCTCTTTCATCCCTCAACATTTATGCATAAAAAAGCTACTTTTTGTGCCAGCGATAGTTGCAGTATGGAATCACCACCTCCCACTATTTCATCCAATTCCACTGTAAATACAGTGCAATCAACAAATAAGTACAATAAATCTACCCTAAAACCCTACAATAAACGTATAGCTGGTCACAAAAAGAAATGGGGTACTCTCATAGAGGCTGCCAAAGTTGGCAATGTTTCTAAAATGTTAGGACGTTCTAAATCCGAAGATTCTGTTTGTAATTCCTCCAATAGTTCTTCACCAGTACATGGCCAGGTTCGTGTTACCTACTCACAAAATTGTGGTCCCAATTATTACAATCCCAATGAAGTACGTCATCATAATCTATCACAAAATAAGGATCATTTAACTCCTGCCAATATAGTACCAGGAGTAGGTGTTAATGTGGGAGGAGGCACACATTTTTTTCACGCCTCAACGGGTAAATGAATAAAAGCTAAATTTTTGATATGGCTTTTTAAAAAAAGAAAGGTATGTAAATTTAATTAACATATTTCTTCTTCTTTTCCATTTCGTGTTGTTCGTAATAAAAAAAAAACCAAATAGGTCTTACTGCTATAGCCGCTTTAAAAAAGAAACGTAAAAAGTTTTCATCTAGTAAAAATATTTGTCCTGTCAATGAATCTATCTCAGCTACTAATGCCGTGGATCTTTTAAGCGATAAGGTTTTGTATATTTATAGTTAAAAGTTGATATCTTATTTAGTTTTGTTATAAAACATTATTAAGTTAATTTTAATAATATACGCTTATTAATGTAAATTGTTTAAGCACCCTGTACAACCAAAAAAGACGTTAAATTTATTTCACCTTTAAATGTTTAATACTGTACGTATTGCACCTAAGATTTTTTTTTAGTTCAAAATTTTTGTTAATTAAAAAATGCATGTAACCTAAAATCCTGTTTATACCCTACAACATCGTAGATGGTTGGGGTATTATGTGTTTGTGCAAAAGTTGTAACGCACAGAAAAACTGTCAATATAGTCAAATCATATGATACCCCACACCATTGTGCATGTCTACCAAAATTCGTGGATTGGTTTTATATTAGGCATGTGGACAATTGTGGACCGATACTTTAACTAAGTGTAAAATAAAATATATTTTGGGAAGAGGGTTTTATATGGGAGCTATGGTCAATTATGACTTTCGTTGTGGTCGCACAAGTACAAATGACGCTGAACGTTCTGGACGGTCAATTGAGATCAGTACACCCGAAAATGTCGAAAAAATCCACGATATGGTGTTGGCCTACCGAACAGTAAAAGTGTGTGAGATTGTTGATGCCATAGGCATTTCATATGGCAGTGTAGTTTTGATTTTAAATGATCAGGTTTAAGAAATTTGTCTGCAAGATGGGTGCCGTATTTGCTCTCAATTGATCATAAACGTAAACGTGTGACAACTTCAAAGGATTGTTTGGAGTTGTTTAACCGCAATCCGAATGAGTTTTTGCGGCATTTTGTGACTATGGATAAAACATGGATCCATTACTGTATTGCGGAGACCAAGCAGTAGTCTAAACAAAGGTAAGTTTGTCGGCCAATAAGGTGATGGCAACAGTTTTTTGGGATGCACGCGGGATAATCGACATCGATTACCTTCAGAAGGGAAAAACCATAAACGGCGAATATTATGCCAACTTATTAGACCGATTTGATGAGGATTTAAAAAGAAAACGACCCCATATGGCCAAGAAAAAGTTCTTTTTCATCAAGATAATGCACGGATGCACAAGTGTGCAGTCTCAATGGAAAAACTCTATGAATTGGGCTACGAATTGATACCTCATCTGCCATATTCTCCGGATTTAGCCTCTAGTGACTACTTCCTATTTCCAAACCTAAAGAAATGGCTCGGTGGACAGAGATTCAGCTCCAACGATGAAATTATTGTTTTTTTTTGCAGTTTTCGTCGGACTATGTACGGGCACGACTTTAAAATACGCTGTACTGTTCTTAGATTGACACTGACTTTACTTTTTTCACGTATTTTTGATAACGACATGGCAGAATTTGATGCAATTCTAAGAATTTTTCGTCTTTCTTTTGGAATTGTTGCCATTTTATTCCGCCCTTGCATGTTTTTTTCCATATCTTTCCACGTTATTTAAATAATTGTACACAACTATCTTTCCTCTATTAATGTTTTTGGCTATTTGGACTGATTCTGACCCTGAGATTTCAAAATCAGAATTTTTTCTTTTTCAGAGTTATTAAGAGCCTTACCACGTCCCATTTTGAATAAAAACTATTTAAATCAAATTAAAAATTCTCTAGCCGTTTATATTGAAAGAAATTCAAATTATTGGCTTCCTGATTAATATTAAAAGAATTCCTTATTCAAGTGACACACGAAATAGTACCACAGAAATACATGTTTTTAAATAAATGCATAATTTTAGTATAACAAAATATGTATATTTTTTATTTCTTTAGGAAACTAAAGCCAACACTTTGAAATTTAGTTGCGCAAAAAAATATTTTTTCCTGAACTTTAGTTTAGGAGATATACTTAATTAAAGTTAGAAAAATGTGATTCCTTATTCAAGTGGAAGGTAGCGTATATATATATATACAGTGATGGAAATAATAGAAACAAAATCATATATATAAGTTTGGTTCAATTTTATTTTAAATTAACTGTAAACAAGTGTTCTTAATTTCCCAACTTGCATTTCTTCCCTTCTTTTACTCAATCCGCTGTTATTCCAGCTTAATAGATTTAAACCTAATTTCTTTGGAAAAATAATAGAAACAATTGCAATTATATTCATAATTTCCAAATATTTGGAAATTCAACCTATACAAATTAACTTTGTAATAAAACAAAAATTATTTTTACATAATATTTGATAGAACCAGTCTCATTTCGTAGCACTTTATTATATCTGTGACATATATGTATAATTTATAAGTTTGTAACAAATTCCTAGGGTAAGAATATCACCTTTCCTGGATCATTTCCCATCATTTCTGCCTATTTTTTTTGGGTCGGAAAATACCGAATAATACAGGACCTAGATACTGTATAAGATTTAGTCTAACTGCACTCAATCTCTAATTCAACTTGGACGACATAATGTAAGACTACTCCTGCCAGTTTTGGAATTGAAATGGAATGCAACGAATCTTATATTCTTCTTGTATAACTATCGCGATTATGACCAAAAAATGGGCGATTATTTCCTTTGATCTTGAATTATTAGAAATAGAATTAAGGCCTCTTTGGCTTTTAATATAAATACGTTTCTATTGGGTATTTTTAAGATTTTACATAATGTCTAGTGTGGAATTTGTTTAGATAAGGAGAAGCCGATATATCATATTTAATGTGACTGTAGGAAGATTCCCTTAAGTTTACTGTCAAGAGATCTTTTGGAATTAAATAAATCATAATGAGCCACATGGCCTTCGAATGTACCCGACTTTAGGACAGCATTCAAAGGCACATTCGATGAATAATAAAAAATTTTTAAACAATCATACGTTTATAAAGGTCTTAACAAGTAAATTAAAATTTTGTTTTTGTGTTATTATATTAACTTATTTCTCAATTTATTGCATGTTTTTTTTATCAATGTTTAATTCACTTTCTTATATTCTTAGCACTAATAAAATATTTATTTGCACCTTTGTTCTTATAAAAATAATTTTTAATTACTCCATAAATATTTCCAATTTTCTTATATTTTCTTCCTAAAAAAAAGGCTTTAAAGCGTGTTTCAAGCTATCCAGTATCCGATGCTAATGCTCAAAATAAAGATACAACGCATGTGGCTAAACCACGTAGACATGAACAGACCCAAAGTCAACATGACTCTGTGGAAACTTCATCTGAATTTACACTGTCTAATGAGACACAACATTTGGATCCATCTAATACATCGGTGAATTCACGAGAACCATTAATTAGCAGTAATTTTGCTTCGACGGGTGTGATAAATTAACAAACAAAAAAAAAAAAGTACGCGCGAAACAAAAAATGATTTATGGAAATGTGAAAATTCACTAAACAAATTATATAATTTAAAATAAAAAAAAGAAACTAATAAACATGAGTCAAAATAATAGGAAACAGAAAGAAAAACACACGACAACAACAAAGCATTGTTCTTAAGGAAAATATTAAATTAATGATCGAGTGATCGGATTGATTGTTTAAAATGATTATTATAAACAAAATTTTTATTAAAATAAAAAAAAAAACAATAATTACTATAAAACAAAAACAAAACAATGCTGCCCATTTGAAACACTGCCGTTTCCACTCAAAAACCAAATAAAAATCAATAAATTAATTAAGGAAAGAAAAAAAAATTAAATAAAACACCACACAACAACTATTTAAACGTAACGCATTCGTATTCACGGAATATGTGAAATTATTAAAAATAATTAAATAAATAAACAAAGAAATTAGCATGATATAAATATAAGGAGATAATTTCACTTTGCTCTCACAAATTTATTTTTTCTTATACCCTACACCACCAAAGGGGTATTATGCGTTTTTGCTGATGTTTGTAACGCACAGAAAAAATCATACAACACCCACCTTAAAGTATACCAATCGAATCAGAATTACTTTTTGAATCGATCTAACAATATCCGTTCGTCCGTCTGGCTGGCTGGACGGCTGGCTGGCTATCCATGTAAACAAAGTAGTTGTGCACAAAGTACAGGTCGCAATTTTGAAGATAATTCAATGAAATTTGTCACGTATGATCCCATATAAAACCCTCTTCCGAAAATCACTTTAACGTGCATAAATCACGTACAAATATTAGTATCAGGAATATATTCAACACAAATAAGTTTTATATAAGTAGAAATCTTAGTGACAAATTTTATAAGGATCGCTCCATAATATACCACAGCTCCCATATAAGCCCACTTTCGGGAATCACCCTAAAGTGCATAAATTCATATAAATGTTAGTATTTACGTAATATTCTGTATTCGTATATCTTATTTTATATTTAGTAAAAGTATCAGTCCACAATTGTTCACGTGTCTAATATAAGACCCCTCCACGAATTTTGATGGACATACACAATGGTGTGGGGTATCATATGGTCGTGCTTGACCTACTATATATTTCTTACTTGTTTTTTTTTTCTTTTGACTTTTAAGCCAACTCCTAAAAAACATTTAGACAATATCTTCCTGGTAGAAATTTACGCAATATCTTCTTTTTATTATTTGGACGAAAAATCCAATTTTTCTAATATTGCATTTTTATCAGTTTAAAGAAAATTAGACAATAAATAAAAAATATATAAAATTTAAGATTTTTAAATTTATTTATTTGCATATTTTTTTTTATTTTCAAAATATTCAATTTCAATATTCAATTCAAATTTTCAGTAAGGTGATTATCACTTCCTCAATAAATTGATGATATCCCTTTGAGATCAGCTGGAAGAAATTAATGCAATACTTTTATTTTTCAGTCACAATTTCAATTTCAATTGTCGAAAATTATTCAAAAATAAAAAAATATTTAAAAAATTTATATTTTATGTGAGTATTTTAGTTTTCATGTTTTATAATGTTAAGATTTATGTGCATAAAATGCAAAAGTTCTCTTTATTATATTATTTCTAGATTAATTATTTTTAGATCATTTTGCTATATATTTATTACATTTTCCAAAAGATTATCTGGCGGTATCTTTCTTTTTTACCTAGATGTTCTATCTAGCAATATTGCCTATTTTTCTTCCAGGCGTATTGATTTCTTATTGCTTAGTTGTATCGCCTGTGACGCACAATATCTCCCGATGGGGGGAATTTCCGCAATACGAATATGATTATTGCAGCAATAAAATTTTTCTTCTAAGCGATGCGAATTCGAATCACTTTCGTATTTTTTTCTGCTTGTAGGAAATTATTTGATATTTGTGCTTTTGTAAATAAATATAAAAGCGTTGCCACAAAAATAAAAAGGGATAACTATTTTAGGAATATTTTTTATTAAGTGTAATTTATATATTTGCAAATAACCACTCTTTCGTATATATTGCATTGTTTGGACTTAAAAAAAACACAAAATCAACTTTTTTCAAATATACTATTTGCATTAAATGATTGCATGAAACTTTCTCTATAAAATATGATAACTTTAATATTACCTTTGTATCGATATATTTCCGGTATAACAGTACTTTTATGAACAAACTCAGAAAAAAATAAATAACTATTAAATATTGCATTTTAACGTAACAATAAATTGTTTTTTTTTTTTTTCGAATATAATTTAATGGTTATTTGAAAGCACTCTCAAATGAAATACATTTTATTACGATCGGTTTAAAAATAAAAGATATATATAAACTTTATATCTCTTAAATTAAAATTTCCTTAGCTAAAATGTATATATCACTAGCTTTAGAATAAAAAACTTTAATAAAAGTAAAAACAAATTTGTCAAGATCGGATATATATACATAATTTTGATATTTTTTAATAATTTTCTAATGTACTTGAACATAAAAAAGTAAACAAAAAATCGGATTTTTTAGAAATTTGTACGGTAGCGCGATTTGAGAGAATAAAATTAGCGTTGGCTTAAAAGTCAGATGGTTATCATGGCGACAAAATGAGAGAGAGCAGCGCTATCTCGTTATTTTTATATCATGAAAATTAGTAAATAATATTAAACGTTTTTACAATCACGCTATCATTTTTATCCATCCCTCACTCTCGCTGCCTGTAACTCACCCACAAATCACAATATTTTACATAAAAAAGTATTATACTCATAATCATATCCTTTTCCTAGATTATAAATTGTACTTAATTACATTAATAAAAATTCGCTTATATATATTTAGAAAATGAGAACAAAAGTTTTTATACCCTACACCACCATAGGTGGTTGAAGTATCATGCGTTTGTGCTGATCTTTGTAAAGCACAGAAAAAATCATCCAACAACCACCTTAAAGTATACCAATTGACTCAGAATCACTAACGATGTCCGTCCGTCTGGCTGTCCATGTAAACTTTGTGCAAAAAGTACAGGTCGCAATTTTGAAGATAATTCAATGAAATTTGGCACGTAGGACTTTCATGACACAGGGACGAAGACTATTGAAATTGGTTATGATAGGTCCATTATTTCACATAGCCCCCATACAAATGTTCTGCCAGAGTAGGGATTTAACGATCATAAATGCCTTAATTATAGCAATATTTTAATGAAATTCGGTGCAAGCAAGTTTTGTATAAGTATCAATCTTTGTGTCAAATTTCATGAAGATCGGTGCATAATTTACCATTGCTCCCATATAAAACCCTCTTCCGATAATCACTTTTAACGTGCATAAATTACATACACATGTTATATTCGTGACACGCAGCGACAATTTTTATGAGGTACTTTTTCGGGAGTCACCCTAAAGTATTATTTAGTATTAACGTAATATTCTGTATTCGTATATTTTATTTTATATTTAGTAAAAGTATATAAGACCACTCGACGAATTTTGATGGACATGCACAATGATGTGGGGTATCATATGGTCGGGCTTGACCGACTATATCTTTCTTACTTGTTAAAATATATATATATATATATTTATAACCCACACCACCATAGGTGGTTCGAGTAATATGCCTTTGTACTGATGTTTATAACGCACAAAAAAATCATCCAACACCCACCTTAAAGTATACCGGTCGACTCAGAATCACTACTTGAGTCGATCTAACGATGTCCGTCCATCCGTCCGTCTGGCTGGACGGCTGGATGTCCATGTAAACCTTTTGCCCAAAGTACAGGTCGCAATTTTGAAGATAATTTAATGAAATTTGGCACGTAGTAGACTTTCAGTTGGTTATGATCGGTCCATTATTTCACCTAGCCGCCATATAAATATCCTGCCGGAATAGGGGTTTAACGATCATAAATGCCATAAATATAGCAATATTGTGAAATTCGTTCCATAATAGACCATAGCTCCCATATAAAACCCTCTTCCGAAAATCACTTTAATGTGCATAAATTTCATATACATGTTAGTATCAGGTTTATATTCGACACAAATAAGTTTTTTATAAGTAGAAATCATAGTGACAAATTTTATGAGGATCGGTCCATAATTTACCATAGTTCCCATATAAGCCCACTTTTGGGAATCATCTTAAAGTGCATAAATTCATCCAAATGTTAGTATTAACGTAATATTCCGTATTCGTATATTTTATTTTACACTTAGTAAAAGTATCGGTAACTAATTGACCATATTTCTAATATAAGATCCATCGACGAATTATGATGGACATGCACAATGGTGTGGGGTATCATATGGTCGGGTTTGACCGACTATATCTTTCTTTCTCGTTTTTTTTTTTTTTTTTTTTTTAAATAACCACCTACCGAAAGAAAAATCGAAATCATCACCCTAAATACGTCCATATTGAATTTAAGCACAATGTTTTTAAAAAACCCCACAAAATATGCTAATAATAAATAATATTATTTATAATAATATGCATAATAAAATACATTTATACTCGTCTTACATTTTAATAATAACCATATACATATAAAATGTTTAACATATCACCGATCATATCATATTAAATCTAATCGTACATATTACTAAGTATAAAGTAAGCATTTATCGCACAATACATACATAAGTACTCGCATAAATAAATATTAAAAGAAAATCGAAAATGCATTAATACTCAAAACAACGCACAACGAATCATTTCATTATTTAATTTGTTTTATTTATTTATTTATTTTTTTTTTACAATAAATCTCCTATTATAAAACTGGTCTTGGTTTCATCTTTAGATTGATTTACATAAAAATTTCTTTTAGAGATTTATAAAGAGAGTGTAAAATCTTTATAAATATGTTCTTAAAGAAATTTTTAATTTTAAAATTGCCGCTCTCCTCCCTGAGAGGTCTGTAGGATTCACCTTTCAATATTAAATTAGAATACTTCTTGTCTGCGATTGTAAACGTCGGACCAGACGATTTCAAAAATATAAACGACAAGACCCCTGAACAAATTTTCTGCGTCTATACATTTTCGGATACGTTTGAATCAAATATTAAAGAAGTTTTTCGCTCCTCAAAAACATGTATTTTTATTAAAATTACCCATTTTTCAGGTGTCGGAAAAAGTTAGCCACACAATTCGCTATATTTTGAAATAGAGTAACGCAGTGAAGTTATTCGATAACAAAGTAAGGTTGTATGGCGGATATTTCGACAATTCAATGTTTGCGCTGAAATTTTTTTTTTTTTTTTTAACAATATTTAAAATGTAGGGGAGAATAATCCAGGTTCGGCAGTTAATTTTCTTTACTTCTTGGACAATTCTTGGCAAAGTAAATGATTGCGTACGATTCACAACTAACAGTACTTTTATACTCCAAACGTACCCTGGAAAAGTGTCCAGATTTCAGGAAAAGTACTCATAAATTTGATTTTAATTGCTTTGCCAGAGTGCAAATTTTGAAAAAGTAATACTATTGACTGAACTTTTATTTCGGACTCATACGTATAGATTCAGATTTCGTTATCTGCAACAATCTTGACATCAGAACATAAGCTGATGTATTTTTTGAACGATTGTTTGGAAACTCAAATATGAATGCAATATTGAATATATGTTATTTGAATTAATGTCCAGGAATTCCGCAATCTCACAATATATCATATGTCGATGTGTCATAATCAATTCGTTCACAGCATTAATGTTTTGTAGCAAAACTGCTGTTTTAGAAGTCCTTCACAAAAATCGTTCTGGAGCCAATAGCGTTCACGATTGAATTTCGCATAAAATTGTATCGTATTTTTAAAAAAAGTTAACATGCATTCGGATTCTCTAATTTAAATTTTTTTAAATATGACTGGGCAATAGGTTGGTCCAACATTGTATGAAAAACATCAACGTATAGATCGCTTATTGAGTGTTAGTTAGATAAATCGTGCATATTGCCTCAGTCAGAATATGGAATCACAATGATGGGTGAATTGCGTTATAACCCATAATTTAATCCGTCCTCTGGCCGATGAATGGGCGCCGCGTCCCCCTGAATGATCCTCATGGCCAGGTATCTAACATATAGTTAATTTGCTGTGTTCACCAAGTTCATTAAGAGCCGTGAAACAGTCTTTAACCATCTTAGACCTTATCTCACAAGAGGATATGGCCTTTAATTATGCTTAGCTATCAGATGTAATAAAAATGATCAATTTCCTCAACACTCCCCTTAGGCACTCTTACCACATAAATCTCTGTCCGAAAGATTGACTGGTTTTTACCCTTTCAAAAATTTTGGCCAAACACATCAGCACCGGTATCACCATCCTTTTGTTTGGAACCATCCGTGAAGCAAACTTGATCCGTATTTTCACACCACCAAGATTGATTCTGCCATAGGCATCTGTTTAGTACCAGGGATGACAACATAAAGTCCGTTACCCTAATAGAAGGATTATTTTTAAATAGTTGAAATGCCTGAATATGCTATATTAAGCCGGTAATCCCTGGCAATTTTATCACGTAGGCTTGCTCTTGAACTAAACTGTGTAATGGGGAATATGAAGAACGGCCCCCAGGGTAAACAAAAGAAAAATAGAATTGCGTTTATTTCTTATATTTGCTCCTAAAATCCACATTTGTCTTAGGCATGAAAAAATTTCTTAATAATAGATTTAGAACTCATTAAGGTTTCATAAAATGTCTTCTGTTTGTCAACAGCAGCTTTCGAATTTTAGAACAATTACGATAAAATCAAAATTTTTATATCGACAATTCCATAAAGGAACGGCCAAAACGTAAAATAAAAAATTTAATTTGAAATTACGTACACCAAAATTTATTATTTTTTCAAAGTAAAACTTATATGCAGGTATAAATTTAACCTTTTGTTTTAAAAAACTACAAAAATATATTTTCTTGTTAAAGAATTAAAAAAAAAAAAACAAAATCCGGTTAACCGTTTTTTCAAGAGATTTTACGATTAAACCAAAAACCGGTTTTCTAAAAAAGTTGGTTTTTTGGATACCCTAACTTTTACTTTTTGAGACGTAAATAATGAAGCTCTTTTAATATCCTTCCTAGTAAGCATTTTTACTGAAATTCAATTTGATATTAAAATTTTATTAAGATTTTCTACAGAAACTGATGTCAATATTTATAAATTATTTATTTAGTTTATTAATTATTTTTTATTTTTTCATTTTAATTTAATTTTAAGCCATATTTCATTTCACTGCATTGCATACACATAAATACATTTATAGTTTTCTAACGATATACACCAAAAAAAAAAAATAAAACAATATCATATCAATGGTAAAAGTTGCCTTAGAATCAAATTTTCTTTATGGTTTTTTTGTAAAATTTACAAAAAACATAAACACAAGGAAGTAGCAATTAATTATAAACAAAAAAAAAACAAATAACGAAACAATTTTGGAAAAGCATTTAACAAAAAAAAAAAAAAAAGTAAAATAATTATAATTTAATTATTATAAATAATTCCCACAATATTGAAAAAAAAAAAAACATAATTAAAAAGATTGCAATAAAAACAATATATATTCAAAACTACAAAAATTATAATAATAAAATATTTTATACACTGATTTTAAACAACCAACAAAGAAACGACAACAAATATTTAAAACACAAAACAATAGTTAATAATAAAAAAAAAAACAAACAAAAAATTGAAAATAACCAAATAAATAGCAAAAAGGAAAACAAACTTAATAATTTAGTTAAGCGTCTAAACGAAAAATAGAATATACTAAATATCTACTATATATTTTAAAAATAAAAACAAAACTAACAGAATAAAAACATATTTAAAATTTTAGATAAAATGTTTTTGTCTTGGTAGAGCGAGTTTTTTGAAAACAAAAAAAAAAAAAAAAAAAAAAAAAAAAAAATAGAAGAAGTAAAATTAAAGAAAATGAAATATATTTATATATTTTTTTTAATAGGTTCTATTAAATCTGTTAATTGAATATTATTATTATTATTATTATTATTATTATTATTATGATTATTATTATTATTATTTTATTTTTTTATTTTTTTGTATAAGCTCCTCAAAAATATCTAAATTGAAACATATTATTTATTTCATTGGATATTGATTTCTGAATCAAAAACTTTTAATCCTTAAAGCATTCCTCTTATAATTTTTCATTGATCTATTTTGAGTTAGTATTGATTCACTTTTCAATATAAATTATTTGATGGCCAGGGTAACCAAAAAAATTAAAAATCATATTTTTTCCTGGTTTTCAAGTGAACCAAAATGTTAGTTATTTAATCGTTTCAGATAATTTTAAGAATTTTGGCATTGATTTGTTATAGCATATTTTCACATATTTCAGTCCTAACAGCATAATTTTGCATATTTTAGGCTTAGCAGCATATTTTGTCAAATTTTCATTGGAAATCCTTATTTTAGAGCAAATTTTGGAAATTTAAATGGCATATTTTATACTTAAGAGCACTATTTTGCATATATTACATTAAAGAGCATAATTTTGTATATTTTGCACTAAATAGCATAATTTTGCAAATTTCACACTTAAGAGCAACATTTTGCATATTTTGAATCCAATAGAATTTGTCATTAGTGAAATTTTCGTTTTACTGTCACTTACATTTTTCAAATTCGAATTTCTTATAATTTTCATCCTATAAATTGTTAGACATTTTTTAATTTTCTGATGCAAAATATTAACTTTGAATATTTTTAAGTAGGTTATTTTTTTGGCACGAATAGTTGATAATTTAAAAATAAATATTATTTTATCAGCATATTTTTTAAATTTTAAGAGCAAATTTAATGATTTAAAGAGCATTTTTAATGAGCATAAAACACTTTTTTTGGAGAATATTTTTGGTTGCCCTATTGATAACTATTAAATTCACGTATTAAATTCATTGCTTCTGAAATTTTATTACAGCAATTCTTAAGAGTAAATTCTGCTTATTTTTTGTTCTCTATGGGAATTCCGTGTAAATTCTTATTATTTTTTGCTCTTTTGGTTATGGCCCTTCTGAATTTTATTCAATATTTTATAGCTGATAGTTAGTAATATGTTTTTTTTTTTTAATAATAAAGAATTTGAATACGTTATCAAGAAATGTTTTATATTCAAAATATCAAAGTTGTTCTTGATTTTAATTTATAATTTATTATCTATTTTTACTGAAATTTAAACAATTTATAAATTCCTCGCCATCAAACCAAATGTACATCGTTCAATATCTATTAAGGGAATATCAATGAGAAAAAAAAAAAAAAAAAATTCTCAATTTTAACTAAAATTTCGATAGCTTGTGGCTTAAATTAAAACTAAGTTCCGAGATGAATATAAATAATTTTATGTCCGTTTGTTAATTTTTATTATATACACAAGTATTTATTGTGGAGTTTATATAGTTTGATTTTTATTTCTTTATATTTTTATTTTTAATATTAAATTATTTCTTTAGTGTTTTATTAAATTTTAAAAATATTCTATTATAGCAATTTAAACCAAAAATAGCACAATTGCTAAAAAATAATGATGAAACATACAGTATAAACTGAATAACTACATATTAAATGGAAATACTATTAATATTATAAAATATATTGTTATTTGCACTATAAAAAATAATAGAGAACTAAAAAAATAAATAAAAATTATAATACAAAAAAAAAAAAAAAAAAAAAAAAAAAACTCGAAATTGTTTTATTTATTAAACGAAAAAAACTTAAACTCTGAGTAAAGATAAATCAGATTAAAATTCAAAGAACTTAACTATCGTTTTCTCTTTAAAATTAGAATGAAACAATTTTATAGCTTGGTCTATAATCATTTATCCAGTTACTTATTAGATTCATTTAAAATATATCTACATAAGGACTGCGTACGAAAAAATTAGTGCACGCTTTAAGGGTTATAACTATTATTGTACATGAAAAAAATAATATCGTTAACTTTTTTGCTTTTGTTATTATTTTCAGTAACTATGTGCTAAATTTTGTTGTAATAACATTATAATTTTTCCTTAAAATGAAAATTTAACAAAATTCATGCAAACGCATAATTCAAATTTATAATAAAAACACATGTCAGCCATATAAAACAATTGCTAATAATTAGAGATGCCAATCCCGAATCCCGAATATTGACATAAATACAAATCAAAAAATGAACTTAAGGCAAGATAAAACATTGAAATATTTACAAAAGAAAAAAAATCTAAAATATTTAAAAATTCGACATCATAAATAAGAATTTGGTCATTTTTATACCCCACACCTACTATAAGGTCTGAGGAAAATTATGGTCAAAAACTTATAATATCAAGTGTTAAAATTTATTTTTGTAGAATGCATTCATATATCGTCACCGAAAATGCAAAACAACGTAACATTACTTTTCATAATTTTAAAAGGGGAACAAAAAACTTTCTAAATTAAAAATTAATTGTGCTACAAACAAAATTTTTGGGTTTTTAAATCCTTAATATCGCCCAATATATTGGTAAAGATTATTTTTATTTGTGTTATGCATATGCGTATTTTCTGAAACCAAAAAGACATAACATCAATGCAAATTTTTGCAAAAATTATACTTAACAAGATTTTTTTTTTTATGTTTTCGTGGTAGCAAATCTAGTAGTAGTGAAGTCAAAATTTTTCCAATTATATGAATAATTTTTGAATTTTATCATTATTTTCTTAAAAAGAGGAATTTATTTTACTAAAGAAAGAAGAAAATAATTCTTTTTCTTAACTTGTTTCCAAAATTTTGAATAGCTTTTCTCAGTAACTTATAAATTTAAATTCGTTAAAAAAATTGTTTTAACAAATGTGATGTTACGTTCTTTTAACTTATCAAAATCATGCATTTGTTGATACTTTGTTTTGAATTTCGTTAATACAGCCGTTATTTTTGGAGATATAAGTCTAAAAATTTGTGATATGTATTTTGGAAAAGTAAAGTATATTCCATCAAAAACCCGATTTTGAAAATTCTGATGCTATGTGGTTTTGCATTTTCGGTGACGAAATGTACATTAGGGTATAACTATTTTTACAAAAATAAAGGGTACCTACAACGCGTTTGATGCGGAAACTTTCTTAATACTTCTTAATATTTTTTCATACCCTATAACGCTATGTCCTGTGAATTTTGATATTCGCAAAAAATCAAAATGTTATATCCCTAATGTATGTACATGCAATTGTTATTTGCTGCCTTCAAATCTGCAAAACTCATAATATCTGACCTAAAAATGGCCTAGGTTGTAAAACATTATTCATAGTTAAATTTTAACTGCATTAAATTTATAAATTATTGATTTAGTATGGAAAATTTGTTTTTTTTAATAATTTTTTTTTTTTTATTTAATTATGTGTTTTAATATGAAATATAAATCCTGAAATATAAATCACGAAAAATCCCGGGATTTGTAAAATCCAGTACCGTTTGGCATACTACTAGGAATTCAGTTGAGATAGAAAATACAGTTTCTCGAGCCAAAAAAAAAAAAAATACAGGGAGTTAAAGATCACTGAATAAAATTTTGATAACAGAACAAAAACTTGATTTACAGTCTGTAGAATCACAGGCAAAATAATACAAATTTTAAGAGAAAATCTCTGCACCTCTGGATGGAGTGCGATTCATTAATTTAATTGTTCTATACTTATACCTTACACAACCATAGGTGGTTGGGGTAAAAGTGACTCAGAATTACTTTGGGTCCATTTAACAATAACCGTCTGGCAGGCAGGTCTTCTGGCTGTCCATGTAAACCTGTTCATGAATAAAGTATAGGTCGCAATTTTAAAGATGATGAAATTTAGTACAAATAATTATTTTGGCAGAAGGACGAAGAAATTGTTTACGATCAGTCCATTATTTCACCTAGCCCCCATACAAATAATCCTCCCTTAAATATAGCAATATTTTAATGAAATTCGATGCAAAGAAGTTTTGTATAAGTATCAATCTTTATGCTAAATTTTATAAAGATTCACACAGATGACCACAGCTCCCATATAAACGTCTCTTCCAAAGATCACTTTAACGTGTATGAATACCGTACAAATATTAGTATCAAGTTAATAACTATTCGACACAAATAAGCTCCCATATAGCCCCACTTTCGGAAATCACCCTAAAGTGCATAAATTCATATAAATATTAGTACCTGCATTGGTATGTCTTATTTTACACTTAATACAAGTATCGCTCCACATCTACCCGAATTTTTTTGCACATACACATTGGTATAGGGTATCATATGGTCGGACTTGATCGATTATATCTTTCTTACTTGTTTTTTTTTTTATCAGAAAAGTTCAAAAAGCTGGCCTGAACATCGACAAAGTGAAAAAACTTCGTCATAAGAACGCTAGAAAAAATTTGCAGGCAAAATAGAAGACAAAAGATGTTGAGATTAATTTTTTTAAGTAATTTTTTAAAAAGTACCTTCTGAAATCCATACCACAGTTGTTATAGGAAATGTAGCAGATAAATATCATGTAAAAGAATCTCTGTTAACAGAGTAAGAAACAAAATAGAGTTTAAAAAATAGTAGAGCCATTCCAACAAGAAAGTAACCGAAAACACAACAGCGTTCTTATGGAGAGTATTCCAAAACTTATTAAATATTTTATTAAAAAGTTATATATATATATATATATATATATATATATATATATATATATATATATATATATATATATATATATATATATATATATATTATTTAAAACTTTAATAGAAGTCTTTAACAAAAATAAAATTTCAAAAAGGTTGACCCGTTTTGTTATAATACATTATAAGTTACAGGCTGTTAAAGTTGGTCATATTGAACACTACAAATGTTTAAGAACTTCAGCAAATTAAGGTCGATTTTGATTTTTAAATATTTTTATTTGACGAGATAAAGAAAAAAAAAACATGTTATCTTTTACGGTTAAAAACATATTTAAGTAGGAATTTTGATTTTACCAAAATACAAAAGTTTGATGTCAAATTTAGATTGATTTTAAAACCAGTCATTTCTCAAATGTCAAACCTTTGAGAACGATTTGAAAATAACTTTAAAATATTAGATTTCTCAACAAAAAGGGAAATTAATTGTAAATTTGAGAAATGCTATTATTCTCAAATCATTGTTATATGTAATTCTCAAACTTAAATGTAATTTGCATTTTTAAATTTATTTATTTATTTTTTTAATTGCTTTTTTATTTGTATATCGCTTGTTTGTTGTTTTTTTTTTTAATTTGGTTTAAAGCTGAATATTAAATTTTAAAAATTTAGTTTTAAAGTTGCTTAGGAAAATTGTCTTAAGGTTTAAGTATGACTTGAGAATAACATATTATATTTTAAAGCTTGTCTTTAGATTTGAAAATAATGTGATAATATCATTTTATATCAAATTGAGAAAGTATAATTTTTCAAACGTTTTTTCTTAAATGATTCACAATTTGAATAAAAGCATAGAATTAAAAAAATATATAGGGTTTATACGCATCTCTTACTCGCAATTAAAAATATTTCAATATGAAAATTTTGCCATATAAACAGTGAGTTAATACTTTATTTGCAAGTTAGTAACTCACTAATTGGAAATAAAGCGTACGGCGACGCCACTTCCTTTTATGTTCATAAAATTTTCGATGATAATAGTTGTATTTTTCCCATCCGGCTCGATAAATAAGTAGATATATTTCTTTGTAATTTGCGTATAAACAGTAAGTTATTTATTTGCAAGTTATTTTTATTTGCAGTAATCATGCGTATAGACGTAATAATATTTGGTATCAAATGTACACAGGAGAAAAACAGTAAAATGTTCAGTACCATATTTTTTAATTTAAATTAAGTTGAGGCATAAATAAATTTTAAAACCCTGCAAAATAAAGCACTTCCTCGATTGTAATCGTTACATTCAAAAGTTACTGAAATCAAAAAGAATGCAGTTAAAATGATATTCAAAAGTTTTCTAAGGATTGCGGTCTTTTATTTTAAATTATCGCGTGACAATGAGCTTTTTGAGTTATGTATTGCGTATTCTCCTAATGTCTCATTTTTGGCTGGTAAAATTGTCCAATTTTTCTTGTTACTTCTTTCTTTAAGGTTTTTTTAAAGTCACGTGGCTATGCGAACAAGTCAGTGACTCTTTTTTGAAGGCTCTATATCTGATAAGAGCAATATAGATAAAACAAAGACTATTTTCTGTGGAAAAATCTAAATCTTAGCACGATCAAAGAATCTAAGCTCAAGGATTCTAAAGACTGTGATTTAGCGACATAAGAACTGCATAACGCGGTAATTGTTGGAAATTTAATACATGTAGAAGAGCTCAACAAAATACATTAAACAACATAAACTAGTAATAGCAAAAGTTAGAGGATTATTCGAAAAGGTGATAAAATACCAACACCAATATGTTTAAAAAATTATCCCAATCTGATGTAACAACAAGTAAGAATGTTATGTTGGACTTGGCCGAATTTATTATACCCATCATCTGCAACTTTTTGTGCTACCCTTATTGAAAATTACACTTTATATGGGAGATGGGCGGTAAAATGGTTGGATCACGCACAAAAATGTCCATTATTCAAATATAAAAACACTCAAAGATTTATATTAAATTTAAGTCTTTTTATTATTTTTTAATATTTTATTTTTATTATTTAGTTTAACCGAAAAAAATAATTGTAGTTGATTTTAGTGTATACTCAACATTTCATTATTAAAATAGCTCCTAAACATTTTAGTGACCAAAAAGAAAAATGTGTTTACCTTAACATTAAACGTATGTATTTATACACTTAAATTTTTACCACAGACTAAAAGTCTACAAAAAATTACTGACTTAAACTTAAAGTTATTATGATGATCTTTTTAAGTATTTTGTTTTCTAATTATATTGATTTTTTTTATTAATGATCAAAGAAAAAATAATAAATGTTTCATGTACAATACCAAAAATGGGATTAATTGAATTCACTTAAGAATTAACAATTAAGTAGAAATTAATAAAAATAATGTTAAAAATCGGAGGTTGATATTTTGTAACATAAAAAAAAAAAAAAGAAAAAAAAAAACTAAAATTAAGTTAATATTTTACGTATTTTTTTATAAAATAATTATGAATGTAATTTAATAGCCAATGCGGGATCTAGTGGATTTAGCGGTTGTACTACTGCTATATGAACGATCATCACGAGTGCTACGATCACGTTCAAATTTCTCATGGGATCTCTCACGTGTATCTCTTATATGCGGTGATTTTTCCTATAGAATATAGAAAATTATTTAACGTGTGAGTGTGGGTGTGTTAACATTTGTTTGGATAAGAGAGAGAGAGAAGCAGAGACAAACAAAAATAGAGAGTAAGATACTAAAGTATGCGCTGTATTATTTTAGGGAAATCTTACTCTGGTATGATATTTATCACGTTCTCGTTGTTGCTGTTGATCATCATCACCGTTTTGTACTAAAGTTGAAAAATAATTTCAACATGTAAATAATTTAGGAAATAGATTTTGGAAACTTAAATCTAACTTACCATCTCTACGACGTTTATGCTCCGCTGATGAGGTCTCTTCCAAACGTTCACGTTTACGTCCTAATTTTCTCTCTTTTCTGGCATCTTTTTCCTCATCTGTTAATTTTTCTTTGCGCTCTTTATTTTTGACACTACGTTCTTTTTTCGAAGGTTCATTATGATCATCGATTTGTTGTTTCTGTAAGTATAAAAAAGAGCATGGGTGAAATTTGAAAATGTATAGATAATATAGAACGATTAAAGAGTTAATATTTCCCCCCAGTTTTTCTTAAACTAATCATTCTTCTATGTATGTTTTTAGTATACAATGATCCTCCCCCTTTTTACCACTTACCGCTTACCAGTAGGGTATCTTATTGTTTCTGTGTGTTTTAAATCTATTTCAGACCAACGTTTCAACAACAATACAGCATTTTAGCAGAGCTCTTGGATAGCAAGCAACTAAGCCTCTAATTTTTTTTTTGCTATTAGCATTATGACAAATTCAGTTTGATGGATTTTACAGGACACTTGATGAGGTTTTAGAGATGAATAATAATTGTCGTTGTAAAGCTTAATGTGGTTGATGGTTAAATGTTGTTAAAATCCTTTAGATTTGGATTAAGAGACATTCATTTGCAGCAAATTGTCCTCGTTTGGTTTATTAAGAAAAATCTTCTTTTGTTTGTAATTATAGTTGTTAATGACACTTTGGGAATTGTGTTTAATTAGCAGTTGATGTTTGACAAAAGATTAGAATTTTTCGCAGAATTAGGTAGTTGTCCTGTTGATTTCTTCAATGGTATTTTTGTCCTTTATAAGCTTAGATTAGTTTCAAATGTAGATTTAAATATGATGTAGTTATGGTGTTATTATGTTGAAATTTTTGGCAATCATTGATGTCCTTTAAAAATGTTGTTTGAAATTGATCTTCCAATGTCTTTATAATTTGTTGAGCTTCATCTTCAATAAGCATTTTATTTGGGATGTGTTGTTGTTGTTGGCTATTATCTGTGCTTTTGAGTTCCTTTTATAATTTTAGTTGTCTTTTAAATTTAGTTGTCTAATAAATCGAATAATGGATTTGAATATATCTTTGAGAAAAACCACTTCCAATTGATTCAGCTATTTCTGTGATTTGATCTTACACTAATTCGAAATAATGATCAAATTGTCAATGTTAATGTTGTTTATTTTCCCTATTAGTTGACCCGAAATCGAAACGAAATATGTTTTCATAATTCAAATACATTTATCTTTCCAAGAAGATCATTATAATTACGGTTTCTTTCGTATTGTCTTTCGAAGTTCCATTTTATTAAAGGTCGTAGAAACATTCTTAAAAATACGCTTCATCCACCTAATAAATGTAGCAAAGTTCTTCTAGTAACCGAAAAGCAAATGATGGAAGATCGAATTTAAATACAGATGTCACCTCCGATGAAGATTTCCAAATTGTTAAATTCCTTTAGTAGGTATCTCAAAATAAAACCGGAAAATTCGGAAAATTCCAATACTCCGTTTGCGGGATAATTCGTTTGGAGATCGTAGTAATTTCAAAACGAATTTGAACTAGCTGAGATATTTTCCTACAGATCATGTTGAAATTGAATTTAACCTTTGTTCTTAAGTGTTTAGTATTTTTAGCATCATATTTTGACGATTGCATCGTTTTAAAGAAGAATAATTATTACTGGATAAATCAGTTGGATATAGCCTTAATTTAAACTTACTCATACATGAAGACATGAAACTTAAATACGGTAATTATTTCATGGAAAATTCTTAACGAATCTCTTCCAGGCTTTTATTTGCAATAGGTTTTACAAGAAATTGGGGAAGCTCAGATGTTTTTTAAGCTTTTTCTTCCTCATAAATTCGTCATGGAAAAACATTAATTTTTAAGAAATCAGTTGAAGATCGTTGCGATTATTTATATTCTTCGACAGTATTTCGTTGACGATTGCATAGTTCACTAAAAATCTGATGTTTGGAAGAGGATTTTGCATACTTTACTGCAGACTTAAAAATTTTTTAAATCGGTCAGGATAATGTTGCGGTCGTCTTCAAATTAATTCAATTTAAATTCGCTTTTAATCTTATTCCACGGCAGCATTTCATCGAACACCTGTTCCATTTAAAATTGTTGTTTCGAATTTGTTCTATTTGCGAAGATTTCAATATGCCAATAAAGTCTGTTAAATCAATCAGGTAAATGTTGTGGTGTTGATAAAGTATTTTAAGTCAGTCAGGTAAATATTGTGGTGTTCTTCCAAAAGAATTCAATTCCAAGGCTGTATTTTGTAGGCGATTCCATCGTTCACTATAAATTTGATGTTCCGAAGTGGTTTTATTTGTATATATTGCTGCAGTCCCGAGAAATCTTTTGAATTATAAGATAAATGTTGTGGTGTTCCTTCAAATTATTGCTCGAGAGTATAATATTATTAAGCGTTGTTTGAGTCTGCGTGCATTAATTTTCGGGATTCTATCTTATTTTTAACAAATTTGCTGAAGAGTGTGCGTTTGAACTTCCTGCAGTCACTTCTATGATGGATGTTATTTCAAAAGTAATTTAAAATCAATTTATTTTGTTTTTTAAAAAGTATCCTCTTCAAGAAAACCAATGAATTGATTTCATATATCTTTAAATCGTATTTTAAGGTAAATAAAATTGCCAACAGCGAAAGACTTGAAATAATCTCTAAATAGTGCTCATATCACTACTATTCTCCATTGCAGGAAAGTCTGGTTTGAAGGGTTGATGATTCATAGACTTCGTGTGGATTGAAGTAAATAGAACATGGTATATTTCAAAGTATCTGGTCTGTTTATTTTTCTTCTTCTTAGTATTATTGTTGAGTTCCCTTTTCAGAAATGAATACAGATTTTGTATATCACCGTACAAATAGAACGATATCTTCAGTCCTAAATAAATCGTTTTTCACTTCTAACATGGCTTCCTTTTGCAAAAACTGAAGATTATTTTACTTATGAGAAAATTAATTGTTATCTTCTTTGTCCAAAATTCTTTAGTCTGCAGTAGGCTATATTAGTATCATTTTGTTTTATGCTGGATAGTTTTCTAAAATTCATTCCTCTGACAGCTACTGTTGTTATTTATTTTTTTTAACTCCATGGTCCATTGGAGATAAATACAATTTATATTATTGGCTGGTATTAGGTTGTATATAGGAATTTCCTTTGTGTAACTGCAGGATACATACTCGCTTACTTAGTTTAAATACACCAAGAATCCTGGAATATTATGGTGTATAAAGTTGTCAACAAGGTAAACATCTCCTTCTTTCTAAGCTTAGTCTTTAATGGCCACTAAAGAGTTAATAATCAATCTCCATATGATTTTGTTGAGTCAAGTTGAGTTGGTCATCCTTGTTGGTGCATTTCGAAGTCTTATATTAATAAACTAGATAAAACTAACTTATCATTTAATAATAAACTTAAATAAATTCTCTCCAGTAATAAGTATATAAGTACAATATATATACATATATAAACTAATTCATTAACTTAACTAACTAAGCAAAAGGTCAGTAATAATGATTTAGTAAATACATAATTTCTTTAAATAAAAAAACTTCTCTTACAATTATTCTCTTTACATAAACATAAAACAAATCACCTTCTTTATGTTAAAAAATACTTATTTTACATATTTCTTAAAGGTCTACGTGTACTTACCATTTTGTTTTACAAAAAAATATTTTGTAAAATACTTATATTTACCATATTTTGTTTGTTTTTTTTTTTTAACTTAAATAGAATTATATACTAGAACACGTAAAAAATTTCAACATTCTAAAAATGTTTCTTCTTCTCTTTTAAGATTTTACTTGGTCCAGCCAAATTAGTCCTTATTTTTTCTTTTAAATCGTTTGTTTTCTCAACGTTCTTACTTTCACTTGTTTCAAGGATGAAAGCCCTGAGTGTCCTTTTGTGGAAATTATTTAAGGTAGAATTAGACAAGGAAATAGTTGTAGTAGAAAACTATGCTCCTTAATTATGATTATTGATGTTAATTGCCGGTCTCTCATAAATTTGGTGGATAATTTTTTGTTATAATTAATTTATGTTGGTCGCAATTGCCATCAA
Organism: Protocalliphora azurea; assembly: GCA_932274085.1. NCBI lineage: Eukaryota > Metazoa > Arthropoda > Insecta > Diptera > Calliphoridae > Protocalliphora > Protocalliphora azurea. The sequence goes on along the minus strand of OW026520.1, from coordinate 121,736,459 downwards.
GTTAGTTGATGTTGTTAATTGTTGTTGACGTTGTTGGTTGGTTGCTGTTGTTTGTTGTTGTCTTAGGTAACTATGATTGCACCAAAATACTAACCTTTGAATTGGATGATGATTCCATTTTTCGACGTTTCGAATCTAAGGAAAATATAAACATAAGAAAATAATGAAAATAATATTGGAAAAATAACTAAGAAAATTAAATGTACATCTTTAAACCCTTTCCTTTTTAAAAAAATGTTAAATACTTAGTTAATTAATTTCCTTAACTCACCCTTTTCATATTCTAAAACATCTTGACTACGTCGCTGTTGTTGTAACGAGCCAATACTTTCATTCGAGACCGAACTCAAATCACGATCACGATCTCTACGTTCACGATCACCACGCTCATAATCACGATCTCTTGTTTCACGTTCACTACGATCATAATCATTTTTACTGCTTACACTCTCTATGGCCTCCATTGATGGTGATTCATTGCGATAACGATCATCACGACGTTTTTCTCGTTTTGAACGAGATGTAGACGATTCCATATCCTCCAATAGTTGATTGCGATGTTCTCGCTCACGATCACGTTGTTCACGTTCCCTATCGCGTTCCCGCAAACGTTCATCTTTTTTTGTGTTGTTATCCTTTAGAGAACGAGTACTACTACCATGACGATCTAAGTCGCGTTCATGTGAAGCTACAGTAGAATTAGACGAAGAAGGTTCATCTTTAATTTCAATAACTGTGACACGATTCGTACTAGAAGATTCACGCTCACCACGATCTGATGTTGCTGAGGACGAAATTAATTTGATCATTTTTGCAGGACGTTCCAAGCGTTCCTTTTCACGTTTTTCTGTAAAAAGAAATAGATTACAAACATTTTTAATAATTATTCCTTACAGAAACTCACCTATTTTAATCTCTCCATTACTGGGTGGTTTTATATCGACATTTTGTTGTTGCGAACTTTGTGCTGCTCCTGATACTAAAGTAATTGATCCTGTACCCTGTGTATTACTTAATATATTCTGCACAATTGTTGCCGCTGTTGATGCTCCTGACCCTATTGCTGCCGTCGCATTTGTTTGTGTTTCCGCTCTTTGCGGTCTTTCCGTTACTTGATGGAAATCACTTTCCTTAATCATTTGGGCGGCCTTTGTTTTCAGTTGTCCAATATATGATGATGCAATTACAAATAAATCTGGTCTTTTATTTTTCTCTTCTTCACGCACTTTTTCAACTTTTCTCTCAATAATTTGAGCTAATTTTGCCAGTACTGGATAATAGGGTAATATGCGCATTAATATGATGAGTGCATTACGTATTTGCATGTATTCCTTAGAATCTAAACAAAATACTATGGCTTTGGTAATCTTATAGTGCCATTTATGACACACATGCCGGTAATTTTCATAACCGACATGATCGTTTGCTTCGGAGAATTGATTACTAACACGGAATTTTGTTACAAAACCAGGATAATTGGCACATTCTTTATTGAATGTGGCTTGATCAGAATGCCAACGCATAACAGTTTCTAACATGGCACACAAAAAGCGACCATAACGTGTAGCTTCATTCTCTGTACAAGATGTTACGGAATAAGTAATGTCACAGAAGATCTGCAAGTGATTTTTGGAAGGATTTAAATGTAAATTAAAATACTTTCTAGAGTTTCCTATTTAAGACAAATGATTTCTGAATGACTGAAAAGCGGAATGTGGTACATTTACCAAAGAGGTTGAAATTGTATTCTATAGGAGAGGCTGAAAGTGTTATTTATCTAAGAGATAGGTTGAAAGTGTTTTTTATAGGAGTGAGTGAAAATTTTTCTATAGGAGATATTAAAATGATTTTTCTATAAAAGAGACTGAAAGTTTTTTCTATTGAAAGGACAGAAAATGTTTCCTATAAGAGTCTGAAAGTGTTTTCCATAGGAGAGACTGAAAGTATTTTCTTCAGGAGAGATTTAAAGTGATTCCTATCGAACAGTGCTTAAAATTACATAGACATAAAAGAGATTGAAATTGTATTCATAAAAGCGAATGAAAGTGTTAGTTATTAAAGAGACTACAAGTGTTTCCAGAGATTTATATGGATTTATATGGTAAAAGTGTTTCCTATTTAATGACTAAAAGCGTTTGCAGTATAAGACCATGACAGTCTATACATCCTTCGAAAACAGTACTCTACTTACCCGATCGTAACACAATAAGGTGGAGAAATTTGCCGCCTTTAAATTGTGTATAGTATGAACAAATTTAGCACAATATAAGGCATCCAGGGCAGTGAAAGTACATCTAAAAAAATTTAAATAAAATAAATTATATCAAAAAACTATCACAAACAAAAGTATATAACAGCTACCTTGGAAATAGACACAATTGTAAAAATTGTGTTATGGTCTCATTCTTAGCTGATTTGGCAGAACGAGATAAAAACCAATTATCCTTTTGCTGCTGAAGACGTTGTAAGATTTTATCTATATGCTCTTGCTGCTTTTTGCGTTCATCTTGTAATTTATCCATAAGAGCTATATAACGTTCTTGCTCCTTTTTATTTTTCGAGGCGTTCTTTAAAAGACAAAAGAAAATAAATATTATAAATAATTAAAGAAAAATAAAAAATCAAAAACTAACCGAATCTTTTGAATCCGCGGCTTGATTCGACAATTGTTTAAGTTTTGTAATTTCCTTTTGATAACTATCATGCGGTACTTGTAAATCATACATGCTTAATGACCAAAATGTTACAAAGAATTGTGGTGAAATATCTTCCCATACTTTGGGACCATGCAAAGGACGTACCGATTCTACTATGGGATTCATGATCAAATTAGTGGCATCAAGATATTTCGATAACTTTTGATTGTTAGTTAATTTCTTAGCGTTTGGATCAGCTTTGCGTAGTTGATCGTATTTTTGCTGTAATAAAAGAACAGTTTAAATTAAAATATATATGTTTATGTGTCAAATTAACTTACATTTATCTGATGTGTAAACATGGGCCTTGCCAAAAAGAAGGCTACATCTGCATTTATATGATACTCTTGCAACATGGCTATTATCGAGGGTAAACGTTCAACATACTCATCCACAGAATAGGTTGAACCCAGGAATGTACCAAACTGTACTAAAGTATCTTGACATTGATCGTATAGTTTACCCACTAATTTTAAATGACTTTGTGCTGTTTCCCGATAGATGACACAATGTTTTTGTTGTGCCATTAGTAGACATATGGTAACGGCCAAATCGTTATTAGCTAAAGCATCTTTTAAACGTTGTGATGATTTTTTCGTATTACGAACTTGACTAAAGTAACCAGCCTATGATTAAGATTTATATTTTATTTAGAAATTTGTGTGAAATTTTTAAATATTTGTTTAATTTTAATTACACAATTTGTTTTATACATTTTTATTTTACATTAAAAAAAAAAAAGAAAAATAATAGTTTTTATACATTTTTTAACTAAATTTTTCGTTTGAAACTTTTTTGCTTTGTCAAAAATTGGTGGAACTAAATTTTTACTTTAGTAAAAAATTGGTAAAACCAAATTTCACCAATTTCAAATTGGTGAAACCTAATTTCTTAGTGAAAAATTGGTGAAACCTAATTTTTTTGTGAAAAATTGGTGAAATCTAATTTTTTTGTGTAAAATTGGTGAAACCTAATTTTTTAGTGAAAAATTTGTGAAACCTAATTTTTTAGTGAAAAATTTGTGAAACCTAATTTTTTAGTGAAAAATTTGTGAAACCTAATTTTTTAGTGAAAAATTTGTGAAACCTAATTTTTTAGTGAAAAATTTGTGAAACCTAATTTTTTAGTGAAAAATTTGTGAAACCTAATTTTTTAGTGAAAAATTTGTGAAACCTAATTTTTTAGTGAAAAATTTGTGAAACCTAATTTTTTAGTGAAAAATTGGTAAAACCTAATTTTTTTGTGAAAAATTGGTGAAACCTAATTTTTTTTGTGAAAAATTGGTGAAACCTAATTTTTTTTGTGAAAAATTGGTGAAACCTAATTAACCTAACTTAATTTTTTACGAAAAACTGTTGAAATTAAATTCTTACCTCTCCCCTAAGTAATTCGCCACCACACATGGCATTTAACTGTTCGTTAGTCATTTCTTCAGCGGATTCAACACCTGCCATTTTTTGTACAATTTCTTTTAGAATTAATAAATCCAAACTGAAATTGGAAAGAAATTTAGAAAAATTAAATGTAAAATTAATGAAATTAATGAATAAAATCTCTTTAAAAATTAAAAATATGACAAAAAATCTTACCTTTTTTGTGATTTCAATTGATTGGCCACATACTGCAACAAGCCACTCAATTCAATATTGTACTTTTTGAAAATGGCACCACAAAATGATGCTAAACTTTGAAGCCACAATGATATAGAAGTACCATCATGTTTAAAACGATCCCTATCGGCCATAGTTAATGCCTCAATTAAGCAATAACCCAAACAATCAAAAGATAAAAGAGTTAAATATTTCAAGGAGTCTACGACAGGACCAATTAAATTATCATAGATTTGGATTTGTAATAAAATCTAACAGAAAATTACAACCATTAAAACATTCGTATTAAATAAAATAAAAACAAAACTCACATAATCAAATAGAAAACCAGGAGCACAATGACTTAATTTACCAATAAGTCTACCCAAAGGTTTAACATTTTCCTTGCTGACACGCTTCATTATAGCTTTGATACGTTTTTGTGCATTGCCACGACGGCGTATAAGCTGGGGATGTAATTGATAGGTGTCATTTTTCCAACGGGCATATAAAGCATAACTATATAAGAAAAATAAAATACAAATGAATTCTCCCATAATAAAAAGAAATAAATAAAAATATTTACCGATAATGATACGGAAAATGTTTCAAAACTGTCCATATTTCCTCTGCCATTGGACAATTACAATCCAAATATGATAAAGCTGGCAATATAGCTGAATCCATTATGGTCATTACTTCATTATATAAAGTTTCAGCTTCTGTATTTACTGTTGGTAAATTTTGATTATCTACACCCATTTCTGTTATAATGGTACGCATTATACGTATCAATTTATACATTAACACGGTATCAAAGTGTAATGATGGCCCCAATGCAATGACCATGGGTATAACATAATTTCTTAGTTCACTAAATTCTTTAGCTTGTATCTTTTGTACGAGTTTTGTATCATCTGCCACACGTCTCTTTTGTAATTTAGCAGCTGGTGATATTTTAAAACATTGTTTGCGATAGACATAATCAATGCCAATGTGTATGAGTTCAGCTAAAGCTCTGGCAATAGGTTCATGTACAACAACCGATTGTTCGGGCAGTTTTTTGATGATCTTAAGAGCATTCTCCCAATCGCCAACTTTAAGAAGACCCTCACATAAACCGAACTTTTGGTTGGCAAAATATTTCTCCTGCCAGAGAGAAAAGTAAATAAAATGTAAATTAATTTTAACAATTTTGTGAAATTTATATAAACTTTATTCCTCACCAAACTATATTCCTTTTCCGGCTCTGGTTCAGCTGGTTCTTTATCCTTATTTGTAACAATAATGTTTAATTTACGTACAAATTCTTTAGCATCAGCTAAATCTTGTTCCCAATCGCCAGTAATAACACTGTCCGTTGGTGTTAACTAAAATTAAGAATAATTTTAAATTAATCTTAAATTTAATTAAATTTTTTAACCAAAACTTACCCAAACATAAATATCATTAAGATCGATAACACCATATTTGAGCAATAGGGAGCAAACATGAAATAAAGTACGTGGTGTTTTTGTATCAGCAAAATAGCGAAATTTATAACCTAAAACTTCACAAATAATTGAACCATTAGGCATATAAGCCCTCAATAAAGGTATAAATAATTGCCAACGTTCAGGACGTGATTCAAAGGACTCTAAAATAATATCCAATACACGATTGGGATCTAAATTGAAACAACCTTTAAGAAACATAAAAAATAAAAATTAATTTTAAAATTAAAGTTTTATCTTAAACTATTCAAGTTTGATCAAATTTTTGTGAATTTTCTTTTTCTTTTGTCTAATTTCTGTCTAATGTTGGATTAATTATACTTAATAATAAAATTCTTACCTATTAAAGATTTTATGATATCCATTATACTATCGGAGGTAACATCATCTTCGAATTCTTGATTTAATTCAGTTATTAATTTGGCATAACCTTCACTTTCTTCACGGAATAAATTAAAACGTCTTTGTTTGTAGCTGTTAAAACAAATATGAATAAATTTTCAAATGTCCTGCCTATTATATCTTAAGTGAGCTTAAAAACTTACTATAATTTTGTTTTAATTTTAATAAATTTCGTGTAGAATACTTTATTCTTAACAATGCCAACTTCTTGTAGTGTATCTATTTCCAGTCTTTCCTTAATCAATTTATCCGGTATAACCTTGTCTAGTTCTTTGAGAATTTGACAAAACATTAAACGTTCTTCTTGTATGCCATCCGTCATAAGAGAAGTCTCTGCATCCAAAACATTAACTACATCCAGTATTAGGGAGGGAAAGTCATCATGAAGAGCCTAAAATGTAGATAAATGGAGGAAACATAAATTATCTTCAATCTTTATATTGAACAAATTTCTATATTAAATTCATTTCAAAAATTTAATTCAAATAAATTCGATTTAAACTTTTTTCAAACATCAAGAGATCAATTTTTGATTTCTTTTAAATCACTGTAGATATTAATTAAAATAATCAGGGGAAGTTTATTAAAAAAATGGAAATATGAATTTTGAATTAATTTTTTGCTTAATATAGAAGACAAATATGTTTATAACAAGGTACATTAGTAATTATCAGGGAACCAAAAATATGCTATAAAAAAGTATTTTATGTGCATAAAAATGCTCTTAAAATCGGAAAGTATGCCCTTAAAATAAAAAAATATGCTCTTAAAATATTATTTTTTTTGGCTAAATTTTAAATTATCAACTATTCGTGCTAAAAATAACTTAATTTTTATTATCAATTGCTAAAAAATATTTTCTTTCTGCGTTTAAAAGTATTCGAATCTATTAAAAGCTTTTTAATATTAATGCAGTATTATATTGCATCAGGAAATTACAAAATTTTTATCAATTTATATGATGAAAATTATTAAGAAATCGGATTTGAAAAACTTATGTAACAGTAAATCAAAAATTTCACTCTAATGGCAAATTTTGTAATTAATTATATTGAGTGCAAAATATTCAAAATTTTTCTCTTAAGTGCAAGATATGAACAATTATGACAAATTATGCTGCTAAGCACAAAATACGCTGTTAGAACTAAAATATACAAAATGAGCTGTAACAAATTAATGTCAAAATTCTTAAAATTGTCTGAAAGGGATAAATAAGTAACAGTTTCGATCATTTAAAGCCCTGGAAAATATATGATTTTATATATTTTTAGTTGCTCTGGTAATTATTATAGGACATTGAGCGATCATTTATCGTTAGGATTGCACGTTGTTGGAATTTTTTGCCACTTGAGCTTCGTTTATTTTCTCAATCGAATAATGCATTTCGTTTAAAACTAATGAGATATTTGGCAACTCTATAGCTTATTTTTATTATTATGGTAAGTGGTTCGAAATTGTGTGACTTTATTTTTGATGTTTATACTACTTATGGGACTATGTAACTTTATGCTGTTTTATTGGTATATTATATATTCTGGCTGGGGAGCCATTTGAGTTGGAGTATTGAATATGAGTGTATTTAATTTTTATAGTTTTTATTTAATATTTAATATATCCTTATTCAGGAATAAATCTTTGTAATATATATTTATTGGCCTAAGAGGGCTTTTTATATTACTGTGAATTGAAATAAATAAATAAATAAAAAGATTTTATAACACAAATAACAAATTATGAAATATTATGACTAAAATTAATTTTAAAATAAACTCACAAAAAATAAAAAAAACACAAAAAATTTAAAAAAATGGTAATTTTGTATGAAAAAGTCTGTGGAAATATTTTAAAAATTTCTTTCTTAAATAGTGGACCATTTTGTCCCGGAACAATTTATATTGAAATTGTTAGTAAACAATATAATTTTTATATCATAAGAAAATAATTGAAAGGGTAGACATTTTTCAAAAATGCATTTGCATTATGAATGCCTTTTTAAGTGATAATACTATTTTTAAATTACTACGTTTAAAGAGAACATATTCACGTTCTATGTGTAATTTAAATCATTAACATCCATTTACAGCTTATAGAGATATTGGTGCTTAAAGTTACACACTTGTTCGATTTTTTGTCTTTTCAAAAAATAAAAATAAATTCGCGAATTTTTCAAAATTCAAAAAATAAAAATGTGAATGGCTTCATATGGTATGCGTATGCCGAATATTAAGAAAATCCGAAGACCTAAGGAAAATTTTTCGGCGTTCTTTCATGGAATGAATGATATATATCTTTAAATTCATATTATACATTTCGAACATAAATAAAAATTATAATAATCAAAATTTTATTTCATTTATTCTAACTTATAATATCTTTTAGAAGTTTTTGCATTTTTTAAAAAGTTTGAGAATTCGAAATTAAGTTAATTTTTTTCGAAAATGAATAAACTTTTTTGGAAATTTCGGAATTAAGTTCAAATTTTTCGAAAATAGATATCAAAATTTTATATTTCAATTTATTTATGTTAATTTTATCACATATTTCTGTTTTTGAGCGTATTTTGTAAAGTGGGAAATTTAAAAACAAAAAAAAAAAAAATAAGTTCGAAAATCCGAAATTTAGTTCGAATATTCCAAAATATGCATAAATATCAAACGAATAAATTTTTAACTTTCTTGATGCTACTTCTATTATTTGAAAAAAAAAAATTCGTAAAATTATAAAGCTCCAAATTATTCGAAAATGTGTAAATATCACAAAATTCAATGTTATATTTCATTAATGCTATTTTTATATAGTATTTTGAAATTAAAACGTTTTTTAAAAATATGTTTGGTGAAGTTCGAAAATAATTATATTTTATTTGAAACCAAATATTATTAAAGTCAATTAGGGGATTCACATAGTGTCGTAAAATCATATAATAGTAGATGAAAAAATACCATTGTTGTGAACAACATCTCATAATTTAGTGTGCTATTTTAATTTTAAATCACCCAAAAATAAGTGAAAAAAGCAATAACCAGTTTGTGCAAAAAGTACATTTTATATGTTGTGGGGTTACAGATTCAAGTAAATAAACAAAATTTTTTTATTTGTTTTTGTATAAAATCATATCTGCTGATTAAATATGACGGCACAATGAGCATAGCATACAAAGTTTTATTATTTTAAAACTCTTTTTGTTTGAAAATCAACAAAAATTTTAGAACATTATGGCAATATGACATGACACTTTGGGAATCTCCCAAATATATTATTTTATTCAAAAATAGCAAATATTACAAAAATAATTAATTTATGTTATTTTAGACTTTTCGAACATTATTATATGTTTATAATGAATATTTTTTTTATTTAAGAAATTTTCGAAATCAAGATCGAATAATTAACAACATTTTTAAATCACTTCCGATACGTTTGTAAATTTCATTTCAATGTTACCAAAAATTTCTCCCCTTACATTATATATATATTATACTGTATACAACAATTTAAAAAGAAAGCTAATATATTATTCATGAATAAAACTTTATTCAAAAGGTATTTCTCTTCTACCGCCGAAACTATTTTCTACAACAAAAAGCTTAAGTTAGCTCTTTCCTGGGAAGAAAATTTCAACAGTTATAAATGGACACATACATAATAGGATTGCAAAGGTAATAATTGGCGGATATTTCTTGGCAAGTTATTTTATATGAAAGATCATTATTAATTTTACAAATATTTGTAACAAAAATAAATAATAAAAATTGCTATAAACTCACCACTACTTCACCTAGTGTATTCAGTACAGTATCCTTTTTCAGATTACAACGAACTCCCTGCCATAGCAAATCATAAATAGCACTGGACACACCAAATTTGAAATCATTTTGCTTTCCCATATATGGACTATCGTTGTCACGAACATGTTGTTTTAAGTATTTCAAACTAAAACGAAATTATTTAAGAATTAAGCGTTTAGAGAGTTGAGTTCCTGTTCAGTTGGCCAGTTTATTTATTTTATTTTTTACAAAATAAGTATTTCTAAATTTTTTTTAAACAATTTTTTTTACTAAATTAAGATAGATATAGAGAAGTAGGGACGGCAACTAGAATTAAACAATCCGTACAATTCACTTTTTCCAGATTTTTCAAAATGTTTGAAAACCTCTTTTCCGAGGCTCGACGTTGCAACAGATGCTACACTGCTACTGCTGCTACCGCCGCCATTTGTATCCATTATATTGCGCCTGGAGCGTAGTTTAACTGGTGTCACCACTTGTCCGCCAACGCCACCACTACCACTTTTACACGTTGCTTTTGTTGGCGAATTATGTTCCAAGTTAAGATTAGCAACGTCATGCGTTTCCGTGTTAGAGCTGCTGGTGCTACTATTATCTATAGAGCCTGTTACCACTTCAAGGTTTGTTGCTGTTGTATCGTCTCCACTTTTCCCTTTTGAAGACGGTTTTCGCAAACGCCTCATGTAATCGCCGATATGAAGCGTTATTACAATGAACGTTTGTTTTTACGTTTACTACGATTCTTTATCCGTCCGACACGTTATTCTACACTTTTTTTTAGCAAAATGCGTATTAATTTTATTAAAATAAATGACTAAAATTAACAATTTCTATCACAAAATGTTGCTTTTGTATAAAATTTTTTTTTCACTTTCCTTTATTCACTTTTCGTTTTCATCAATGACGGCTACAGAGACCTGCGCCAACAAATTTTAACGGCGGAGGCTCTTATAAAACTTATCGGCGGCGGCTCGAAATCGGCTGTTAGCAGACGGGGAAGTCAATATAAAACAACAGTTCATAGTGAAATGCGTGAATGCATGTATGCAACTAAGATAATATTGTAATTTGAGCAGAAAATGTTAACATTGTATTTTAACATCATCTCATTTCTAATGAAGACTGTTCGTTATATGTGGTGTATGGCGGAGAACGTTTGTTTGCATATAAAATATAGTACTTCTTAAAAGATTGATAACACATATTTTTGTATTACTTGCTAAATGTTTTGAAGTTGTTTATGAACTTAGATTAAAAGCTCATGTACGTGCATATTTGAAAAATTATTTGAATCTTACTTTTAATGATTACCTTAAATTTTGCTTGTTAATATACGTTTTTAAAAGGATATCATTTACAAGATCTCTTAGAAATCCACAGATCTTAATATCACGCATATGCATATAATCAAGTATATGAACAATTTTTTCTTGTACGGTTAAGTGCAATTATTTTATGAAGACAAAAAAAATCTCGCAAACGCATCTACCAAAAATTAAAGCTTGATATGCTATAAACTAATCCCCGTGAGCTGGACCATTTTTAAATGCCTCCAAAAATATAATTTATGATAAATTTTGGTTTTCCGCAAACCATATTGCTGTTAATTCTAGCTCATCTCATTACTCATGAAGTTGATTTTAAAAATGTCGCTGACAATATAAAAAAAATATATGTGGAAAATTAATTCCAAAATTTAAAATTGCAAGAATTTAATGAATTTACTAATAGTTTTATATTGAATTTACTACAAGTAAGACCAAAATCTGCGGCTGTATATAAGTCATTAAGCCGAAATTTTCACGGCGATAACAGCATTTAAAAATAATCGGCGGCTCGAAGCAGCCACCTGTACAATGGCTGACGCTGGTCTCTGCAATAGAGGCATCAACTTGGTTGCAAAAAATGTTACTACAGTTTAGGTACTATATTACAAGTGAACAGTTGCAAAAAATTCTAGTAAAATCGGGTTCTTGTCTGTACTTACACTCATTCATCACATCCACCATCCACAGTACTGCCATTTCGGGATTCTTGGCAGTGTTTCCATTCATAACATCCATCACCATCCATTTCCGGTTTTTGTTATCGGTAACTTTTTGTCTGTCCGGCTATCTGTCTCTTCTTTTTTGTGCGTTCCGCTGCGTTGTTGCCTGTGTCATCATTAGTTACTTTTGTCCTTCTATCCGTCCTTTCTTACTATTTTCTGTCCGGCTGTCCGGATTTTTGTCTATCTGTCTGCTCATTTTTCTTGGCCGTGCGCTTGCCTTTTCTTCCCTTTCCCACGTCCTTCTCTTCCATCCCGATCTCTGTTTGTCTTGTTTAATTACTTTTTGGTACACCTGTTTTCATTTCTTGTCCATCTGGCTCGCTGTTTATCTTGTCCGTCCGGCTGTCTTACTTTACTTTTTGCCCTTCCATCACGCTCGCAATAACTCACTTCGCGGACGTTTTCATGAATTTTTTCTTTTACCCGCATTCCCCCAGACATATTTAGATTCTTTAGTAATACAAATCGTCACCTAAAATGCAAAAGGGCGTAACCACTGAAAAACCAAATGTCGGTTTTTTACCCAAACTATATCTACACAAAAAATTTTATATTCATATCTTCAAAAACGATATCAATATTAACGGAAGTCAAAAGGCCGTAACACCAACGTCATAAACGCAATAGTCGTAAAATATGTTTCATTTAAGAAAAAATTGGTGTGAAGAGTGTTTTATGCTTTGTCTATTTTTGCTTTACGTAGTGTATATGCTAAACAAATTTTTATCAAGACAAACAAACGTCAAAATCAGTGCGAATCTATACAATGTAAGCTCAATTAAACAGCTGATTACTATTCTTGGTTGTTAGATCTGTCAAACCTTAATGAATTTGCATTATTGTTGTTTTTGTGCAACTGCTTCCACCTTGCATAAATTCGCATTGAATTTGATGTTTTGATTAAAAAATTTTACTTAATTGTTTCATTTTAAAAAATAAAAAAATAAAAATTGTGTTTACTTCTTTTGGCATTTTCATAAAGTTTTTACCTTCTGCTGTAAAAATTTAAAACTGTGGTTACGGTCCTTGGCATTTTAAGTGACGAAATGCAAAATGAGTTAAAAATGTTTGTAGGGTCGCCAAAAAATACATATTGGTATGTGCATTAACTCCCATGATTTTTTAATAAAAAATTTCCAAACCACAATATGGTCATAATGAAAAGTCATAGCCTTGGATATGGCCCCTTTTCGTTTAAGGCTCTTTTCATACTGATCAATTATGTTCTGCACTTTAGATTATCATAGTGGTTTCATTTTTTATCGCCCGTAACAATTCGATGTTTTTGGATAAATCCAAGTGTTTTTAAAACTTGGATATTGTTTAATCTACTCTTAATTATTGTGTAAGCATTTTTTGCATTTGACATAACTCATGATCGAGCAAAGTCTCCACTTCTTCCTTTCAGCACAAGTGCCAAACAGATTTCAGCTACTATCTGAAGACGAAGAGGAAGCAGTTGCTTTTAAAGAAAAGGTTCCTCCTATAATTTTGGATTATATACACAGTTTTTCAACTATAATTGGATTAATTGGCGACAAGTATACATATAAACGAAGATTTTATCCAATTCGCTGTCTCTGTAGAATGAAGCTTTGAGTGTTCTTTATGCGCACGAGTTGAAGGACGCAAAAAGTTTTAACTTGGTTTTTTTTTTGGCCTACCAAAACTGGATATAAACACAATCATCGAAGAATTTGTCAGTTAGCAACAATACAAAACCTGTAAGCATAAAGGAGCTAGAAACGAAGAGATCTAATATAGATGATGTGTTGTATCTTATTGAGTCTGATCGTCAACATGTTTCAAAAAGAGAAGTTAGGTTAGGTTATGTTCCAAGGGCAGCTGTCTAATCAATAAGAGATAGCTCACTTGGGTTCAATTTGGTCCCGTTGTAAAATCCTGTGAGATCACGTGTTGCTAACTCACAAGTCCATAACAGAGTTCGAAACGAACCAACCCGGCGCATGTATGAAAGAATTGAACCATCTGATGTAAATATTAGAGAGATCTGATAATACATGCGCAAACGGACTTCAAAAGTTAGCAGTCCTGATCTCAGTAAGAGTGGGACAGTGGCATAAAAGATGCTCCACCGTTTCCTCCTCTTCCTTATCTCGACAACTTCTGCAAAAGTAGTTAAAAGGGAGCCCTAGTCTTCTAGCATGCACACCAGCAATCCAGTGCCCTGTGACAACGGCTACCAGAATTCTTAGCCGATACCTCGGTAGTCCCAAGATGGCCATATATGCCTCGAGGTTGAACATGTGAATTTATTTGTCTATCTATCTTTTGCAGTCCTCGATAAGTTCCGCAGAATTATTGATCTGCAGGCATCTTCACCTTGAACAAAGGATCCATTTCTGGTTAGTACATCCGCAATAAAGTTACCCGGGGTACTTGAATGACCCCTAACCCAGACCAGCTCCAGGTTTGAATGTTTCGCCATCTTATTCAGAGATATCCAGCATTCATGTACCAATCTGGATGTCCAAAAGACACCTGAGAGCGATTTAATCGTGGCTTGACTATCTGTACAGATTAAAATATTAACTCCGAATACTCTGTAGGACATTAACAAGTTCACCGTCCTCTTCTGCTTGAAGAATGCTGCAGTGATCTGGCAATTTAAAGGAATTTTTTTTTCTTTAAACGAGAATATAGACACCCAAAACCTCTTCAGCAGATTTGGACCCGTCAGTATAAAGCTCAACTGAACAAGCTGTTAATTCCGGGGCAGTTGAGTTTGATACTGAGAAGTCTCTGCCAAGAAAGGGTATGGGGATGCAATAGTCAATATTGCTAGGAATGCTATTAAGGAATCCCAGAATAGTCGAATGGCCGAATTCACTATCATTCTATGAGGTTATGAAAATTAGATATTTTTGTAATATTTCTATGTATTGGATGAAAACCTTTAAAGGGCAGCAAAGATCCCACACAATGCTCCAAGTGTGCTATGTAAGGACATGGTGCTAAAAATTGTAATCATACCGTAGTGCGGTTAACTTGCGCCAGAAATGACGATTATGCAGTTTGCTTACTCAACAAAGGTATTTATAATGGTAGTATAATTTATAAGTGCTATAAGTGCTATAACTGCATAAAAAAGAACCTAAAGAACGTTAACCATAGATCTGATGAGAGCCCAAGTCGCCAAGAATATTTAAAGATCAGACATAGGATAACATCTAGATGTAGGGCACAACCAGCAGAAGAATTGTTTCGTATTTTAACCAAGACGATAATGATTTTCCTCAATTGCCAAGGCAAGAACTCCAAAATAATACACGTAATTCCCTCTCATATGGTAATTTGTATTCTAAGGTAGCTAAGAACAAAAGCTACAAAAAAAAAAAAAAAAAAAAAAATAACGATAACATTTCCAATGAAAGACCTTTGAAAATATTTTTTGATGCTGTTGACGCTTTGCAAAGATGTCAGAATATATGCGACAAGCTACAAGTTTCGGGTATAAAGCTTCAACATGTAGAGACAATTCTCATGTTATGCTCTGGAATGTCTAAGGCATAACAACTGAGTCAACAGCTTGCCAGATGGGATACGTTTTAAATAAAAGGAAAATCGATATTCTCCTTTTTAATGAGAATTTTTTGAAACCCAGCCACAAATTTCAACTTGGTGGCTATAAAATTTATAGAGAGGATCGATCTACGCATGGCAGAGGAGTTCTAATTGCAGTTAAAGGTAATATTAAGCATATGTTCTCAGCAAAAACTTTGCTTTTTGGTAAGCTAGCAGGTATAATTGGAAACAAAAATAAACTACATATTTTTTGCATGAATAACTAGTTATTTTTGTTCGAGTTGTCCATAAGTTAGACTCTGGGGATACTCAAAAATATGTACCCAAACGAAAATAAAAATAAAAAAAACAAAAAAATGTTGCCGCCAATGAGATTTGAACTTGGACACAAATTAACCAGTCGTTTTTAATAACTAACGTCTTATTCAGTACACTATCTCGCACTTAATCTTCTAACTGACAAAAAATTTTCTTAGCATAAAATATCTTTTTAGACATTTTGTTATAAAAAACTATCAGATCAGAACGGGGTTGAACCAACAACTGCTGCTGTTATACTATTGAGTATTTATTTATGTAATACAGAGTAGGCAGATAATAATGACGCCTCATTACCGAAAAACTATTTTAATAAGTAGTTGCCATTACCGAAAATCAAAAAAATTTTGTTGGGTTGTTACTGAAAATCAAAACGAATATTGCTGAAAGTATTTCACTACAAGTTATGATTAATGGAAGACCAGCCATATTTACTTCAGCGTATAATCCAGTTCGCACTACCAATTTTAAAGCTGATTTGGATAAATTAACCTCATTTTAAAACGATTTTTTTATTTTCGGTGATCTGAATAGTCAACATACACATTGGAATTGTGTCTCAGATAATTCGGCTGGTAAGGAGCTCTACAACCCCTGCCTTCAATCCAGCTACTACATTTATTACTCGCTTTGGACAAAATATCAACCCTGTACAACCGTTCAGAAACTGGGTGAAAAATGAAATTACTTATCAGAACATTGACCATCCTGTTACTAATTCAAGTAATCTAGATTTTTATTTTAATAAATTAATATCTATAGTTAAATATATTGGTAGAAATTTTTGGCAACGAAAAATCTCTGATATTTGTGAAATACTAATTATTCAGAGAAATACATAGAAACGTAAACTTCAAAGATGTAGGGATTTTATTTATAAAAATTATTAAATAAACTAATTGATTTACATCTTAATAAAGACCTAAATGAATCTTGGTCAAAATTTATTGTAAGTTTGCCTCCGGGCTCTAAAGAATTTTGGAAAGTAACAAAAGTCCTTAAGGCCAACAAAATGTCATTTACAGACCTTTATATAGATGGGGTAGTTTTAAAAACTGGCACTGATAAGACCAATTACATAGCAGACGTATTTGGTAATACACGCACCATTACTTTAAATAATTATTTACCTATGAAAACAGCTGTCACAAGATTTCAACAACAATAAAATTATTGACAGATCGAACGTGGAACTTACCAATTCAACTGAAGAGTAATGAAGCCCCTGGGTTAAATGTTATTAATAACATTAACCTTAAAAATATAACCTTAAAAATATGACCGATTACTTTTTTTGAAATTTTAAGTAAAATTTCATATTCTTGTTTAATGGAAGGATATTTTCCAATGACTTTTAAGAAGGCAAAAGTCATCCCAATTTCTAAGCCAGGAAATTACCATCCAGCTATGGACCAATCAGCATTCTAGGCCTATTGGATAAAGTATTTGAGAAAATAATAAATAAGAGAATCAAAATAATATTATTTCGCAAGAAACACTCTACTAAACATTAACCAAAAAGAGTCGTTAATTTCCTTGAAACACACAAAAGAAATCATAGGAGTACTGGAGTTATTTTTCTTAATATTGAAAAAGCCTTCGATTCAATATGACATGAAGGTCTAGTTTTTAAACTTAATTCCTTCAATTTTCCAACGTACCTGCAAAAGATAATAAAGAGTTTTTTAGATCAACAAGGATCGGTATTATCATCTACTCTTTATTCAATATATATTTCCAATTTTACTCTTCGCAAGAATCAAGAAGTAGCTTTTTACTTTGACGACAGTGCTTTTATTTGCTGCGGTAAGGTGTTAAACGCAATAATCCAAAAAAATGGAAGATAGCTTAAAAATTGATATTTTGATAAAAGTAAATGTTAGCAAAACACAAGCTATTCCCTATGCACATTTGGAAAATATCTTCCTGGAAGAAATTTACGCAATATCTTCTTTTTATTATTTGGACGAAAATTATCAAAGCAATATTTTTATAATATTTCATTTTTATCAGTTTAAAGAAAATTAGGCAATAAACAACAAAAAATATATTAATTTAAATTTTTTTATTTTTATCCTCAAAATAACGCCCTTCTTACAGTAAGGTGATTATCACCTCCGCAATAAATTGATAATATCCCATTGAGATCATCTGGAAGAAATTAATGAAATACTTTTATTTTTCAGTCACAATTTTTTTTCAGTTGTCGAAAAATTGTTCAAAAATGAAAAAAAAAAAAATATCAAGGAAATTTGTTTGTCTTTTAGCAAAAAATGGATATTTTGTGTGAGCTTTTCAGTTTTCGTGCATTTTTGCAAAATGTCTCATTATTATATTATATCAAGATTTATTTGGTTATAATTTTTCTATATATTTATTACATCCTCCAGAAGATTATCTGGCGGTATCTTCTTTTTTTCACCTAGATGATTATCTACCAATATTGCCTATTTTTCTTCCAGACATCCTATTGCTTAGATGTATCGCCTGTGATGCACAAACTCTCCCGATGGGAGAAACTTCTGCAATACGAATATGATTATTGCGGCAATACAATTTTTCTTCTAAGCAATACGAATTCGAATCACTTTTGTATTATTTTGCTTGTAGGGATTTAAATGTGATAGTGCTCTTTACCCCTTAATCAACAGAAGGTCTAAACTTAATTTAAAAAACAAGATCCTTATTTACAAAATATGTGTTTGACCAATTTTGAATTACGCTCGTCAAGTCTGGTATTATAAATCTGCTAAAACACAAGAAAATTTCAGTTAATACAAAATGAAAATCTGAAAATAATTCATAATCTACACCACAGATACTCTACCGATCTACTGCATAAAAATATTAACCATAAAATGTTTAATTCATTTGCACGGCAACTGACTCTCTAATTTAATGATAAATGCAGAACGTCCACATATAAAATAATAAGAAATTTACTAAACAATCCCTAAGATACTTTTTTACTTAAAGAGTAATAAATAGTGGTTGTTTTTAAAATTCCTTATAATGTTTACGTATTGTTACGTTTTTATCTTTTAAAAACTTTTATTTCTTTTTAAATAAACCGAATTCTTTTGATTGCAAATAAAAGCAGTTTAGTAGTTTAAAGTTGTAACAACTCTTTGTTTCATTTAAAAATGTACAACAATAACAGTTTATAAATAGTCATTATGTGTTCTAATACACACACACACACTGAAATTACACACTTTATACAGCACACTTTAATAATATACAAGAATATATAGCCAACTTCAAGGCAGTTAATTTTTCTTTACTTAACGATGCTTCCAATTAGACTGAATTGTGTTCTCACGGCCAATTTATATACACTGCATTACATTCTAGATGATTCTCGAAAGATCTATTTCTACAATGTTCTTAACGGACAAACTAGTATATTCGAATTCTAGAGTTTTCGATGTTAATATTAGCAGCTTAAACATTTAATGTTGCCATTCTTACAAACAATGATGAAAGCTTTTTTTATTCAATGTTGTATGTTCCACAGCTATATTAATAATTTCCACAGATAAGTTAACTGTTGTTAACTTAAATGGAAAGGTTGAGAAACATTATTTATGTTAACTGCTGTTAACATAAATAGAAAGGTCTAGAAGCATTATGCAGCCATTAAAACCGTTGTATTTGAATTCAAGTACAATTACGTATCAGTATAAATAAGGGTTTATATAAAATTTTTTATTAATACTGCGATATTAGTAGTTTAATTATTTAATTATTTAGAGGTTAATTGTTGTAATACTGTTAAGTAAATCCTCATAAAATTGTAATTAATTTTTTTTGTAAAGGTTTCAATAAAGTCAAATAAAATAAAAAAAAAATAAATAAATTGAAATTATACACTATTGAAGTCCTCTTCGCGGATTCCAAAAAATGTTACTACGGACCTCCATTTGGGAAGCCGAAAAGATGAAAACTCTGAATTAACATACTCAGGACCAATTTTTTATATTCAGAATTATTAAAATTAAAAATAAAAAAAAAAAAAAAAAAAATGTAACCACTGTGTTACACTTTTTATTATATCATTTTCTACTTAAAGAAATTTTTTCTATGGTACTAAACATTTACTAGTTAAATATACTTCTTTTAGATTAATTCTTCAACAATTTAAATCGAGAAAAACAAATTTTAATAATTTTTATATTTTCTATCATTACACAACTTCCGTTTTAATATGCACTGGCGCCCCTTAATTTATAATTTCTGCTCCAAAAAAAAATTAATTATGTTTGTCTTTAATATTTTACGATCATGCTTTTCAAATACTAAAAAAAACAACTGATAAAAATTCTAATTTTTAGTACTTGTAATGGTTTAAATCAGTTTTTTTTACACCACATTTACAAAGAAAATAAATTAAAAAAAAAAAAAAATCTAAAAACATTCTTATCATTATTAAAATTTACATGGTTTGAACTTTTAGTTTTATTTTGTGTGTATTATGACTGCAATGACAACTAATGCCACTAATTGCATATATATACATACATACATACATACATACATTATTTTATTTTTTGTAATATGTAAATAATATTGTAAAAAGAAACAAATTTGTTACACATTTAAATTTGTAACTGATAAGAGAGGGAGAAGAAAGAGAACGGCAGCCTATAAACAAAAGTCATTAGCATGTTGTTACTTTTGGTTTTATTTCTTTATTATCTTTTGCTTTATTTACGATTACTTGAAAAAAAACCAATGTTTTAAAAATGTTTACTTAAAAAAGAATTTATTTAAAATTCAAACTAAAATAATTAAGTTAGATAATAGTGTTTATAGCATGAATAGTTCTTTTGACTATTCTGATCTTTTCCTTTTTAAAATTAAAAGCTACCCCGATTTAAACAAAATTTTTCTACTTAAAACATCATCATCCTCTACAATAAAATGTGTCGAATTAACAATAACAATTCTAAAGAAAAATCCAACAATTCATACAAGCAAATGTTTTAAATTAACGAGAATTTTTCTATAGCAAAATTAAATGAATTAAAAAGAAAAAAATGATTGAATTAAAAATAATTTTTTCTATAGCCAAATTAACTAAAGTAATATGAATTTTTCCATAGTAGAATTAAATGAAACTTTCTATAGAAAAATATTAACGATTTAACGAGAATTTTTCTATAGAAAAATCTAACAAAATAACGAAAATTTTTCAAAAGAAAAAATCTAACGAATTAAAGAAAATCTCTAAAAAAAAGAAAAAAAAAACAACGAAAATTTTTCTAAAGAAAAATCAAACGAAAACTTCTCTAAAGAAAAAATGTAACGATCTTACGAACATTTTTTTATAGACAAATGTAACGATTTTACGAAGATTTTTCTAAAAAAAATCTAATGGTTTTACGAAAATGTTTCTAAAGAAAAATCAAACGTTTTTACGAAAATATTTTTAAAGAAAAATCAATTTAACGAAAACTTCTCTAAAGAAAAAATGTAACGATCTTACGAACATTTTTTTTATAGACAAATCTAACTATTTTACGAAAACTTTTCTAACGAAAAATCTTATTGTTTTACGAAAATTTTTTTAAAGAAAAATCAAACGGTTTATGAAAATATCTATAACGAAAACTTCATCGATTTGTCGAAAAATTTTCTATAGAAAAATGTATCGATTTATCGAAAAAATTTTCTATAGAAAAATGTATCGATTTATCGAAAAAATTTTCTATAGAAAAATGTATCGATTTATCGAAAAAATTTTCTATAGAAAAATGTATCGATTTATCGAAAAAATTTTCTACAGAAAAATGTATCGATTTATCGAAAAAATTTTCTATAGAAAAATGTATCGATTTATCGAAAACATTTTCTATAGAAAAATATATCGATCAAACAATTTTCTATAGAAAATTGTATCGATTTATCGATCAAACAATTTCTGTGAAGAATTTTTTAAGTGAATATCTGTTCATTACATCTTATTTTTGCTGAGATATTATTCGAACGAATTTCAAGTTAATTTAGTTTTGTAAATTTCCATATTTATTATTCATTGTTAATATTTCACTTATTTTATTGCAGCGGATATTTAACATAAGTAAATAATACTTTATTAAAAAATTAACCCTAAAATAAATAAAAGATATGATTTTACGTTCTTTAAAGGTGTTATTATTTAAAAAAGTTAACTCAAACAGATAATAATATTTGATTTTTTTTTTTAACTCAGATAAGAAGATTTAACAACATATTCAGTACGTTTTACATGCACACTTCGTACAACTTCATGTTGATGACATGAAGTGATAGAATGTCCCTAGAGTCGTTTTACATTACTGTGAATGGCTCCTAATAATGTACAACATATTTGTGTGCGTTTGTGTTGTTTTTAGTTTTATTTATTTATTTTTTTTTCGTTAAACATTTGTTAACTTTTACTAATGTGTAGCAACTAATGAATATATTAAGCTTTAAATAAATTAACGCTTATCAGTGTGATAAACAAATATTTAAGAAATTTTTGTTGTTGCTGTTGTTTTAGGTATATTTTGTAAACATCTAGTCTTCCAATGGATGAGTAACATCTATCCACAGCACTTTAACAAGAGCAGGAAAAATAATAACAACAACACAATGTGTGTTGTATAAACAACAAATTCCCATTATTTTTAACCTCATGATGACACACATCTATTTTGTTGTGTCCATGAATGTGTGTTGTGTCAGTTTTTTTTTTTTTTAGATCTATCAATCGGGTTTGAGGTTTAAACGAATGAATGGTGGTGCCATTGCACGCACGGTGACACCGCTTGCAAGAAAAGGAGAAAAATTTTCGTTTTTCAGAATCTCCTTTTAATAGTATTTTTTTTTTTTTGTATTTAATTAATTTAAGTTAAATATTTAAAAATAATCTGTATTAATAAGTTAGATAATTTCAAAATTATGTTGAAAATGTTTTTATTAAAAATTAAAATTTGTATATGTTGCATCTATGTATTTAATGAAATTGATTAATTTCTTTAGAAATTAAATATGTTGAAGAGGTGTTCTCTTTTATTGTAGTTTTTGTAAAATTTCAACAATAACATCAACAAATACTGGTATGAAAAATAAACTGATATGAACTTTTTAGCATGATATGAATTTCATATCACCACATGCTCGGAAAAAATTTATATTAAATGATTTGGACGCAATTAAAATGCCTAAAATCCATATCAAATTCTATAAAAAATTAAACGATTTGTTTAGAATTTTTCCATAGAAAAATCCATCGATTTGTCGAGAAATTTTCCATAGAAAAATCAATCGATTTGTCGAGAAATTTTCCATAGAAAAATCCATCGATTTGTCGAGAAATTTTCTATAGAAAAATCCATCGATTTGTCGAGAAATTTTCC
This sequence comes from Protocalliphora azurea, assembly GCA_932274085.1. Classification (NCBI taxonomy): domain Eukaryota; kingdom Metazoa; phylum Arthropoda; class Insecta; order Diptera; family Calliphoridae; genus Protocalliphora; species Protocalliphora azurea. Next base: position 121,713,192 of record OW026520.1, on the reverse strand, counting down.
ATAGAAAAATCCATCGATTTGTCAAGAATTATTCCATAGAAAAAACCATCGATTTGTCGAGAAATTTTCTATTGAAAAATCTATCGAAATTTTTCCATAGAAAAATCCATCGATTTGTCGACAATTTTTCCATAGAAAAATCCATCGATTTGTCGAGAATTTTCCATCGACTTATCGAAAAATTTTCTATAGAAAAATTCATCAATTTATAGAGATATTATTTATAGAAAAATTCATCGATTTATCGAGAAATTTTTTATAGAAAAACCCATAGATTTGTAGAGAAATTTTCTATATAAAAATCTATCGATTTATAGAGAATTTTCAAACACATCTTTACACTCAACCTTATATGAACTTTACATCCTTTCATGTACTTTTAGAGATATGTAGTCACTATATGCATTTTTAAAAAATAACATAATAAAATGATTTATTTTTGTATTTTTTTCTATTTATAAAATACCACATACCCCATCATCACTTGCACAAGAGCTATTATAGAGTTTGTGTATGTAAGTAGCACTGATAGTAGTTTGCTCTTCAGTGGCTATTGAAGTTTAAAATGTCAGCGGTCTCAGCGGTTTAAAGTGTTTGAAAAACAACATCCTCATATAAATAAGTTAAATAGAAAAACTAAAAGTAGCTGCTTCCATTTGAACTACTGTTTTTTTTTAATATGTGTAGGTGTGAGTTTGAGGGATTGTGAATAGGGTTTTTAATTTTGCGACATTTTTCAACTACCGGGAATCGGGATTTCATTTAAGGGAAAAATACTATATTATTTAAAAAGCATGAAAATAAAAAAAACTATTTGATATAAATTTGCATGCAAATTTATGTGTAAAAATTGTTGAAAGCGAAAGGTAAAAATTAAAAATCGTCTCACGAAACTGTCGTGATGCGAGACGTTTTCAAAGTTTCGGGTTCTAATAGCAGTGGTTTCAACCTTAAAGAATTTATAAATATTTAAGTATTTTTGTCATTTCAGTAATTTTTAGTTCGGAAAATATTTTTTTTTTTTTAGTATTTTAATAAACTGTTTAGAGTTATTACATAGAACTGAGTGCAAGGCAATGTAATCATCTAACCATATATTTGCTTGAACATGGTCAATTAATGTTTTTATAGAATTTTGGATTTTTAAAAGTAAAATAAATTTTAATTTTTTGTAGTCTTCAATACCAAAGATACCCTTCAAAAAATCTCGGGAATCGGGATGTGAAAAATTTGCAAAATTCCCAGGAAATTTGTCCCAGGAATTGTCGGGATAAAAACCCTAACTGTGAAAGATAATTTTAGAGTTTTTTATTTTTGTAATTTTCACTTCATTAAAAAGCATACAAATGCATATTGCTTTGTAAAGCAGGAAGTCATTTGTGTTTGTTTTTAATAAATCTTAATCTTTAAGAAAGTCTAGAAATGTTTACAGTAAAAAGAGTAAAAGTGATTAAAGTAATCGTAGGAGGCTTGTTTAATATATTTAGATGCGATAAATATACAGAAATCTAGAGTTTAAATGAACAATTAATGTTGAAAACTATAATTCCATAGATGTAGTAGTAGACCATCTGTGTTTTATCTATCCACATGCCTAATAATTGATTTTGTTTTTTGTTAATCCAATCAAAATAAAAAAAAAATAATCAACGAAAAAAAGCGGATGACTTTTAATATATTAATTTGATCATTCGATGAACCTTTCCGTAGAAAATTTGTCGATAAATCGTTAAAATTTTCTATACAAAATTTCTCGATAAATCGATACAATTTTCCATAGAAAATTTCTCGTTACAATTTTCTATAGAAAATTTCTCGTTACAATTTTCTATAGAAAATTTCTCGTTACAATTTTCTATAGAAAATTTCTCGTTACAATTTTCTATAGAAAATTTCTCGTTACAATTTTCTATAGAAAATTTCTCGTTACAATTTTCTATAGAAAATTTCTCGTTACAATTTTCTATAGAAAATTTCTCGTTACAATTTTCTATAGAAAATTTCTCGTTACAATTTTCTATAGAAAATTTCTCGTTACAATTTTCTATAGAAAATTTCTCGTTACAATTTTCTATAGAAAATTTCTCGTTACAATATTCTATAGAAAATTTCTCATTGAACGTGACAATTTTCTATAGAAAATTTCTCGTTGCATCGTGACAATTTTCTATAGAAAATTTTTCGTTGCATCGTGACAATTTTCTATAGAAAATTTTTCGTTGCATCGTGACAATTTTCTATAGAAAATTTTTCGTTGCATCGTGACAATTTTCTATAGAAAATTTTTCGTTGCATCGTGACAATTTTCTATAGAAAATTTCTCGTTACAATTTTCCATAGAAAATTTCTCGTTACAATTTTCTATAGAAAATTTCTCGTTACAATTTTCTATAGAAAATTTCTCGTTACAATTTTCTATAGAAAATTTCTCGTTACAATTTTCTATAGAAAATTTCTCGTTACAATTTTCTATAGAAAATTTCTCGTTACAATTTTCTATAGAAAATTTCTCGTTACAATTTTCTATAGAAAATTTCTCGTTACAATTTTCTATAGAAAATTTCTCGTTACAATTTTCTATAGAAAATTTCTCGTTACAATTTTCTATAGAAAATTTCTCGTTACAATTTTCTATAGAAAATTTCTCGTTACAATTTTCTATAGAAAATTTCTCGTTACAATTTTCTATAGAAAATTTCTCGTTACAATTTTCTATAGAAAATTTCTCGTTACAATTTTCTATAGAAAATTTCTCGTTACAATTTTCTATAGAAAATTTCTCGTTACAATTTTCTATAGAAAATTTCTCGTTACAATTTTCTATAGAAAATTTCTCGTTACAATTTTCTATAGAAAATTTCTCGTTACAATTTTCTATAGAAAATTTCTCGTTACAATTTTCTATAGAAAATTTCTCGTTACAATTTTCTATAGAAAATTTCTCGTTACAATTTTCTATAGAAAATTTCTCGTTACAATTTTCTATAGAAAATTTCTCGTTACAATTTTCTATAGAAAATTTCTCGTTACAATATTCTATAGAAAATTTCTCATTGAACGTGACAATTTTCTATAGAAAATTTCTCGTTGCATCGTGACAATTTTCTATAGAAAATTTTTCGTTGCATCGTGACAATTTTCTATAGAAAATTTTTCGTTGCATCGTGACAATTTTCTATAGAAAATTTTTCGTTGCATCGTGACAATTTTCTATAGAAAATTTTTCGTTGCATCGTGACAATTTTCTATAGAAAATTTTTCGTTGCATCGTGACAATTTTCTATAGAAAATTTTTCGTTGCATCGTGACAATTTTCTATAGAAAATTTTTCGTTGCATCGTGACAATTTTCTATAGAAAATTTTTCGTTGCATCGTGACAATTTTCTATAGAAAATTTTTCGTTGCATCGTGACAATTTTCTATAGAAAATTTTTCGTTGCATCGTGACAATTTTCTATAGAAAATTTTTCGTTGCATCGTGACAATTTTCTATAGAAAATTTTTCGTTGCATCGTGACAATTTTCTATAGAAAATTTTTCGTTGCATCGTGACAATTTTCTATAGAAAATTTTTCGTTGCATCGTGACAATTTTCTATAGAAAATTTTTCGTTGCATCGTGACAATTTTCTATAGAAAATTTTTCGTTGCATCGTGACAATTTTCTATAGAAAATTTCTCGTTTCATCGTGACAATTTTCTATAGAAAATTTTTCGTTGCATCGTGACAATTTTCTATAGAAAATTTTTCGTGCATCGTGACAATTTTCTATAGAAAATTTTTCGTTGCATCGTGACAATTTTCTATAGAAAATTTTTCCTTGCATCGTGACAATTTTCTATAGAAAATTTTTCGTTGCATCGTGACAATTTTCTATAGAAAATTTTTCGTTGCATCGTGACAATTTTCTATAGAAAATTTTTCGTTGCATCGTGACAATTTTCTATAGAAAATTTTTCGTTGCATCGTGACAATTTTCTATAGAAAATTTTTCGTTGCATCGTGACAATTTTCTATAGAAAATTTTTCGTTGCATCGTGACAATTTTCTATAGAAAATTTTTCGTTGCATCGTGACAATTTTCTATAGAAAATTTTTCGTTGCATCGTGACAATTTTCTATAGAAAATTTTTCGTTGCATCGTGACAATTTTCTATAGAAAATTTTTCGTTGCATCGTGACAATTTTCTATAGAAAATTTTTCGTTGCATCGTGACAATTTTCTATAGAAAATTTTTCGTTGCATCGTGACAATTTTCTATAGAAAATTTTTCGTTGCATCGTGACAATTTTCTATAGAAAATTTTTCGTTGCATCGTGACAATTTTCTATAGAAAATTTTTCGTGCATCGTGACAATTTTCTATAGAAAATTTTTCGTTGCATCGTGACAATTTTCTATAGAAAATTTTTCGTGCATCGTGACAATTTTCTATAGAAAATTTTTCGTTGCATCGTGACAATTTTCTATAGAAAATTTTTCGTTGCATCGTGACAATTTTCTATAGAAAATTTTTCGTTGCATCGTGACAATTTTCTATAGAAAATTTTTCGTTGCATCGTGACAATTTTCTATAGAAAATTTTTCGTGCATCGTGACAATTTTCTATAGAAAATTTCTCGTTGCATCGTGACAATTTTCTATAGAAAATTTCTCGTTGCATCGTGACAATTTTCTATAGAAAATTTCTCGTTGCATCGTGACAATTTTCTATAGAAAATTTCTCGTTGCATCGTGACAATTTTCTATAGAAAATTTCTCGTTGCATCGTGACAATTTTCTATAGAAAATTTCTCGTTGCATCGTGACAATTTTCTATAGAAAATTTCTCGTTGCATCGTGACAATTTTCTATAGAAAATTTCTCGTTGCATCGTGACAATTTTCTATAGAAAATTTCTCGTTGCATCGTGACAATTTTCTATAGAAAATTTCTCGTTGCATCGTGACAATTTTCTATAGAAAATTTCTCGTTGCATCGTGACAATTTTCTATAGAAAATTTCTCGTTGCATCGTGACAATTTTCTATAGAAAATTTCTCGTTGCATCGTGACAATTTTCTATAGAAAATTTCTCGTTGCATCGTGACAATTTTCTATAGAAAATTTCTCGTTGCATCGTGACAATTTTCTATAGAAAATTTCTCGTTGCATCGTGACAATTTTCTATAGAAAATTTCTCGTTGCATCGTGACAATTTTCTATAGAAAATTTCTCGTTGCATCGTGACAATTTTCTATAGAAAATTTCTCGTTGCATCGTGACAATTTTCTATAGAAAATTTCTCGTTGCATCGTGACAATTTTCTATAGAAAATTTCTCGTTGCATCGTGACAATTTTCTATAGAAAATTTCTCGTTGCATCGTGACAATTTTCTATAGAAAATTTCTCGTTGCATCGTGACAATTTTCTATAGAAAATTTCTCGTTGCATCGTGACAATTTTCTATAGAAAATTTCTCGTTGCATCGTGACAATTTTCTATAGAAAATTTCTCGTTGCATCGTGACAATTTTCTATAGAAAATTTCTCATTTCTGTTGTCGGTCAGAACCATGTGTTTTTAACATTTGTGGAGGGTGTCTTTCATGGGACCTATGGCTATTTGTCGACCGAATATTATAAATTATATTTCTGCAAAACATATGTGTATGTAATAATATCGTGAAATTACCAGTTAAATTACATTTATTATATGCCTGATTCCCGAAAGAAAGTTTTACATACGAACTATTGTCAATTATGAAACGACTGCGATCAAACTTTGCACCAGGTTTTCTACCCATATAAAACTTATTATACACTTTAAAGTGATTTTAATAAGATGGGCTTATATGAAAGCCATGGTCAGTCTTCTACCTATCTTCATGAAATTTGGTTCACTTGATTCGAATTTATAAATATTCATTACTACTATTTTCCTACAAAAAATATGGATATAAGCCCCACTTTTTAGGGTCACTTATATATTTAATAAATCTTACCAAATATTGAAAAAAAATTAAGAAAACCTTAATTTTTATGATCTTATGAAGGGACTATAAGTCTCTTGTAAAATTTTCTTTATGATTTATACGCTTTTATATGCGTCCATGCTTCATATGTATAATTTGATTACTGGAAAATTTATTCATCATTTTTCACTACTGTAATTTCTAGGTATTCCAGTTATTTCCTTTATTTTATATTTTAAAGTGTCTATTAACCTTCATTTTCTAAATAAATGATAATAACACACTGTGTAACATGCAAGAAATGAAATGGAAATAAATCTGCAGTTTTCAAAAGGCTGGCCCGATTTTAGTGAAATTTATACAATTATGGAAGAAATATAATGGAGCTTAATTTTTAAACTTGGATAATATACTCATAACCTGGGCGGGGTCCCAAATTTGGACACCTCAAGTATGACAAATATTTTAAACAATCCTTGTTGGTTATATCTAAACAGATTTTTATATAAGTGGATTCTGCCGGTCAACAAAAAAAAAAAAAAAAAAATATGTCGAGGTTGTCTCTTGTAGTTTACGAGATATTAATAGATATTTTTTAAGAAATTTTACAATTATACATATTTTTTTACGCATAATTCTAAACTAAAATTATTTTTGTAAATTTATCAACAGAAAATCCGCAATTCTCAAAAAATTCCAAATATGAGATTTTTTTTGCTATATCTTCCCAACCGATCTCGGGGAGCAAAAATTTCTATTACCAAAGAATTAAAAACATATTATATCATATAAAAAATATTAAAATTTTCTGATTCCAGTTTTGTGGTTTGAGAAATTAAGGCGAAAATTTTATGGAAAAAAGGTCTGGAGACAGTGGTCCTCGCAGAAATAAATTTAAAAAAATTTTTTTCCTTCGCACTATTTTGTAATAAATTATGTTTCAGAAAATATAAACAATATATATGTTACTTAAAAAATTTGCATGTAACTGAAAAAGAATGTAAAGTAGTCACAGGCAAAAAAAAAGGAAAAATCTACTTTTTTCAAAGTTCCAATTCAATTGCACATAACTTTTTACCACGTAATTATTTTTTTCAAAATTCTTTTTGTAAACGATTTTGTAAATTTTTGCTTATAAATTAAAAAATATTAAAAATAATAAAAAATTTGCCAAGGTAGGTCCAAAACTAAATTTAATTTTTGAAGCCCAGTACCTCGTAAACTACAAGAGATAACTTATATATACGATAATGTTTTTGTAGATCTTTCAAATCGCTTTAGATATAACGAATCAAGATCGTTAAAAATATTTGTCATACTCGAGGTGTCCAAATTTGGGACCCTGTGGACCCGCTACCGTTATATCAATATAGTCCATGTTCGAAACATAAGCTCCACTACAGATTTGACGATTGATCGCCATTTTGATGATTTTTAGTGATAAAAATGGTTTGTTGACGATTTGAAGATTTTTGCCCAAAATTTGTCGATTTTTCCAAAAAGGAGTTGCAGAAATATTTTCAGTATTTTTTTATATATTTTTCCCTTAAAATTATATTAATTCATACACAAATAATAACAATTAAATACAAATTTTTAAATGTTCAAATTATTTATAATCTATTATCACATTCCATTAAATTTGTATTGTTTTATTATAAAATGGCAAATATACGCTTTATAAAAGGCCACACACTTTTGTAATGTTTATTGACTTTGAATTTCATAATTAAGGGGGGGAAGGGGGAGGATGCATTAAATTTTTACAATAGCAGTATTAGGTACGGAGATGGGGGTAGTACACTAAAGTTAGATTTTTTTATTTGCCATCACTATAATGATTGTGAAACATTTCTTCACTACCACTAATAAACTTTGGTTATAGTGTGATTTTTTCACTATAACTAAATTATATGGTAGTTAAAAAAATTGCACTACATACAAATAGTGCAAAATCTGAACATCTACACAAAAAATTTCATATTCATATCTTCAAAAATGACATCAATATTAACAAAAGTCAAAAGGCCTTAAAAATAACTTTGTAAACTAAACAGTCCTAAAATTTTTTTGATTTAAGAAAAAATTGGTTTGAAGAGTGTTTTATGCTTTACCTATTTTTGCTTTAAGTGAACAATTAAAGAATTTAACTTAATTGCTTAATTTTACAGCAAAAAATTATAAATTGAATGGCTTTTGCATTCTCATGTTTTTTGCTTCTGCTGTAATTTTGCATTTTAGGTGACGATATATAATATTATTTCAATAATTTTATGTTTGAAATATAAATTTCTTTCCTTACCTTTCCTTACCTTTTTTTTTTGTCCCAAGACTTAAATAAATAAATATTAGTGATAAAATATGAACTGTTAATTAAACTTTTTAATTTAGTGATACTTTTACGTTAGTAGAGAAATATTTTTGCACTAAAATATTTAATGAATAAAAAATAAATAAAAAAAAAATGCACTAGGCTGAAGCTGAAAAAATTTCACTATCACTAAATTAATTTAGTAGAAAATTGTTTTAGTGAGGCTGATATTTTTTAACTCACCACTAAAGAGTAAAGATTCTAGTGAACAAATTTTCACTTTCAGTAACTATTAGGGGACTAAGTAACACTTTAAATTAATCCAAAAACATGTTTGATGTATATCGTCGATGCACTTACAATAAGGTCTAATTGTTTTTTTTTTTTTGAAAAGTTTTCAAGAAGCATGGTAAATAATTTACTTTTTGTTTGAAAGTCATATGCATATGCATATGCATATCTTATTAGGTCTTATTAGATACTGCTAGATTTATAATTTATTTTTATTTAAAAATAAAACATAAATAAAATAAATTTGTTCATGAAAAAAAGATGAAAATGGTCTTAATATATAAAAACCCACTACACTTCTTCTATCACTATATAAAATTTCATTGAAATCTGACAAAAGTTTTGAAAACTTCAGATTTATTTCCATTTCATTTCTTGAATCGGACACTGTGCAACAGCAATAAAAAGTCTTCTTCTGAAAAAAATCAAGACTTTTTGAATAAATTGAAAAACAAAAGACAATAAATTGTAAAACCACTTCCTGACTCATTTCTGCTCAAATATTCTCTCTTTTAAAATTTGTTGTTTCGATAGCTGGTCGATAATTTACCTACGATACGATATAATATCGATTAATTTATAACATGAGTTTAATGCATTTTTAATGAGTTAATTTTTTATATATAATTTACTTTAATAAAACCAATAAATATAAAAGACAATAAATTAAATTTATGGTCAACGATAAAAGCAACTAAAAGTGTCTATAAAAACAATCAAAAAATTCATATAAAAAAAAAAATAATAAAAACAGAAAAGTGAAAAAAACAACAAATGAAATGGACAAAACGTAAATAAAATCTACAAGAAAAAATGAGACCACACAAATGAATCACCAATAGCAGCAGCAATAGCAACATCATCATCAGCAGTAGTGTTGTCTTTACTATCATTATTATCCTCCACCTCCTCATCATCATACCGGATACTCTAGAATAAATTCATATAGACCACATTCTACTATGGAGAAATACTTTATTTATATAAGAATAATAACAAAAACAACATTAATAAATATTTACCAGTTACACCACATGAATGATAAATTCCAGAGAAAAAAACAACAACAACAAAAACTGAAAAAATAACAAAAAAAAAAACAGAAACCAGGTGAGTTCAATATGCACGTAAATAAATGCAAACATACACATACATACTAACTAACATTAAGTCATTCTCATACAGTTATATGAGAATATACAGTGTATAACAATATGACCACATATGACGATACTGATGAGAAGAGATGGCGACATACAAGTAAGTGTGGCTTGGCCCTCAATCAAATAAATGAACGAACGATAACAATTTAGAGCAGTTACGTATATATTTGTACCGTCGAATCCAACCAAATAACCGACGACAACGATGACCTGTGAACCAACCAACAAAACCAATATTTACAAAAATATACAACAACAAAAAATACTCATATATGGAGGAATACGACAACAACTCCACTAAAGATCAAATGAAATGAAAAACAACATAAACTTAGTTATTTCAAATAAAAATTTAAAAAGAAAAATAAAAACACACGTAAGAAACCACGACATGGATCAGAAGAAAAAGGAGTTTCATTATCTTAAGAAAAAAAAAAAAGATAAATTATCTTTTGTGGCAACAATAAAAAAAACTTTTATAAATACATACATTTGTAATATAATTTAATCAAAATTAACACGAAAAAAATATTTTTACAATTTGTATGGAAACCCCATTTTCTCAGAGAAATGATACATGCCTAAAAAAGTTTCATATCAATTACAATTATCAATTTTAAATTTACACTCAGCCCTCGATTTGAGTCGTTTCGATTTGCGTCGCTTCGTTTTGCATCGCTGTTTGAATTTTCAATATTTCGATTTGCATCGCTATATAAGGACTTTCATAATTGTTAAGAACAGGAGTAAAGGTATTGAAGAAAATTTTAATGGGAAAAACGAATTAAATTTTCCATAATATATTATAATACTTATATAACAAATTTATATAATAATAATATAAATAAAATTTATATAACAATTTTAATTTCACCTTTTTTTTTACAAAAATACTCCTTTTTAATAAAAATATGTTCAAATATTTTTATTCTGGAACCAATTATTAAGATAACAGTTTTCAGTTTGCGTCGCAATTCTGCGGTCTACATTAACGACGCAGACCGGCGCCTCAGTGTATATAAATACATACATTTATATGTAAATAACTATATTATTACTTTTTTAAAATTTTCGTTAATAAAACTTAATGAGAAATTGAGAATTTTATTTAGCGATTAAAGAACATTTTTTTATAAAAAAATTTTGATCTAACGAATAATTTTTGGAGAAAAATAAATCATCTTAAAGAGAAATTTCCTAAAGAAAATTATCTCGATTCATGGCGAAATTTTCTAAAGAAGATTATCTTCGCTCAACGATAAAAAATATCTTGATTTAACGAGAAATTTTCTAAAGAAAATTATCTCGATTCAATGAAAAATTTTCCAAAGAAAATTATCTCGATTCAAAGAAGAATTTTTTATAGAAAAATATCTTAATTTAACGATAAATTTTCTAAAGAAAATGATCTCAATTCAACGAGAAATGTTCTAAAGAAAATGATTTTGATTCAATGAAAAATTTTATAAAGAAAATGATTCTACTTCAACGAAAAATTTTCTATAGAAAAATATCTTGATTTCTCCACAAAATTTTTAAAGAAAAAGATCTCAATATTATAATAATTATCTAAAGAAATTTATTTCGATTCAACGAAAAACTTTCCAAAAAAAAGAAATTTTGATTTATCGAATAATTTTGAACAGAAAAATGTAATTTTAATTACAAATTTTCTATCGAAAAATGTCTCATACTAAAGAGAAATTTTCAGCAGGGACATTTTTTTTACCGGAAAAGAAATTTTCTATAGACAAAAAAAAAAAAAAAACTCGATATATCGATAAATTTTCTAAGCAAAAAATCTCGATTCAACTAGAAATTTTGTAGGCAAATCTATTTCGATTCAACGAGAAGTTTTCTTAAAAAAAAATTATATCAATTCAACGAGAAATTTTCTAATGAAAAATATTTCGATTCAACGAGAAATTTTCTAAAGAAAATTATTTTGATTTATTGAGAAATTTTCTAACAAAAATATTTCGTTTTATCGAGAAATTTTCTATAGAAAATTATCACGATTTATCGAGAAATTTTCTATAGAAAATTATCACGATTTAACGAGAAATTTTCTATAGAAAATTGTCTCGATTCAACGAGAAATTTTCTATAGAAAATTGTTTCGATTCAACGAGAAATTTTCTATAGAAAATTGTTTCGATTCAACGAGAAATTTTCTATAGAAAATTGTTTCGATTCAACGAGAAATTTTCTATAGAAAATTGTTTCGATTCAACGAGAAATTTTCTATGGAAAATTGTTTCGATTCAACGAGAAATTTTCTATAGAAAATTGTTTCGATACAACGAGAAATTTTCTATAGAAAATTATCACGATTCAACGAGAAAAAAATTTTCTATAGAAAATTATCACGATTCAACGAGAAATTTTCTATAGAAAATTGTCTCCATTCAATGAGAAATTTTCTAAAGAAAATTGTTTCAAGTTAGTTTATTTATAGAAAAATCTGTTGATTTTTTTGATATTATTTTTGTAGAAAAATCCGTTGATTTATTGATAATTTTCTATAGAAATGCTCATAGATGTTTTTAGTTTCCTCTTTTATCCTGTTTATGAATTCAATTTTTAATTTTCTCTTTTAATTAATTAAAAATATTGAGACAAAGCTCACATATAAATGTTTCTTCATTTACACAATTAAATAATTGAGTTTTCATAAATATTGTAAAATCTTTTACAAATTAATTAAAATTTTGCTTAACAAAACAAGTTTGGAAAATATCTACACACTTAGAAATAATTTTTATTTAAAACTCAGGCGATAAATAAATTCTTACATTTAAGACACAAATTGTTAAAAAAAAAAACTTTTTTAAATACTAATAAATCATTGCAGCCATAAGTATGTAGATGTGTACGTAAATATGTGAGTGTGAATAATAAACACATAAAATAATAATAAAAGATTCCAGAGTTATGATTTATAATAAACAATTTATTATTTAGCTTACGAGCCATAGGATGAGAAAAGTTTAAATAAAAAAAGTAATTAACATACTGATTAATGAACAAAAGGTTTAAGAGTAAAAGCATGTGTGTGGGTAATATAGGATGTGGCCAATGGAATAATTAAAAAATCTGATCAGTTTAAAATTAAAATAAATAATAAATAAATAATAACTTTTTTTTAATATACAAAATAATTGTGACTATTTGTTCATCATACTTCTAATGTTTTTTTTTATTGTATTAATCCCTAAAAAATTGTCCTTACCCTGTCCCTACTAATATTGTCTTGCCAATCACAATTATCTGCGGGTTGTTTCCTGTCTGCATTTATTTATAACAAAGTTCTAGGATAAAGTTATAATTTAACAAAAGAAAATTATAATCTATCTGTGAAATTCTGAAATCCTTATATGTTATAAACCAGACATTTTAATATTTTTAAATAAAAATTTCCCTACAAAGAAAACAAATTAAATAGCAGGTGATCTGCAAAAAAATGTTAATTAAAAAATTTTAAACAAAATTAACAACTGTAAGTGAAAAGAAATTTATATGTATAACAATAAATTAAATTAAATTTATAATATCCTGTAAAATATTACCTTAAATGTGTGAATGTAGATAAAAAATAGATAAAACCGTCAGGAGTAAAATAAACATTTTTCATTTAAAATACTAACAAACAACAAAAAAAGAAGGGTTAAATAAACTTCCCGTTGAAAATTTTAATATTATAAATGGCAGCAAGAAGGGAATGAGGTTAGGAAGGAAGGCGTCTTAGAAAACGTGAAAATGTTTTAAGGTAATGTTTAAAGGTATTTAAAGTACTTCTTTATGAGCTTTTTTTGCTTTTATGTACAAAAAAAAAATAAATTACCCATGTATGTGTGTTACTTTTAAAATACATAATAAAATCAGTTAATATGCAATAGTGAGAATGTATGTAAGAAAGTAGGGGTTTATTGTTGTTTTTTAAAGTTAAATAAAATATATGTGTGTAATTGAAGCTAATCTTTTTACATTAAAAATACATACGCATGTAAACAAACACCTTTGTATGTATAAAAATGCTAGTTAGGTATATACAAATATACATAAGTATTCATATACTTTTACCTATGTCCTGTGTTTTTTTTAACTTTTTATATGAATAAATAATAATGGTTTTTATGAAATTACATATATTTATATATATATATATATATATATATATAACATCTCTTTTAAGAAATCATATTTTTTTTGCAATATACTATACACATTAAAATCTAATGGTGGCGAATATAGGTGGCGACAGGCAATAGTCTGGTCCAGTTTATAGTCATGAGTATGGATTCGACTATAGACTTTAAATTTGACTACAAATTAGAGTATTGCCTCGAATTTAGAATATGCTATACTCTCGACTATAGACTATAGTCTAGACTATAGACTATACTACAGTCTGGACTATAGTCTGCACTATATATAGACTATACCATAGTCTGGACTACAGACTATACGATAGTCTGGACTACGGATTATACTATAGTCTGGACTACGGATTATACTATAGTCTGGACTATAGACTACACTATAGACTGGACTATAGATTATAATATAGTTTGGCCTATAGACTATACTATAGTCTGGACTATAGTCTGCAGTATATATTATACTATAGACTGCACTATAGATTATACTATAGTCTGGACTACAGATTATACTATAGTCTGGACTACAGATTATACTATAGTCTGGACTATAGATTATACTATAGTCTAGACTATAGTCTGGACTATAGAAAATTTTTTAAGTTTTTTAAATACTCCATTGGCCACTTTACTATAGACTAGACTATAGTATGTACTATAGTCTATACTATAGTCTGGACTACAAATTATACTATTGTCTGGATTATAGATTATACTATTGTCTGGACTATAGATTATACTATAGTCTAGACTATAAATTATACGATTGTCTGGACTATAGATTATACTATAGTCTGGACTACAGATTATACTATAGTCTGGACTGTGGATTATACTATAGTCTGGACTGTGGATTATACTATAGTCTAGACTATAAATTATACGATAGTCTGGACTATAGATTATACTATAGTCTGGACTACAGATTATACTATAGTCTGGACTACAGATTATACTATAGTCTGGACTACAGATTATACTATAGTCTGGACTACAGATTATACTATAGTCTGGACTACAGATTATACTATAGTCTGGACTACAGATTATACTATAGTGTGGACTATAGATTATACTATAGTCTAGACTATAGTCTGGACTATAGAAAATTTTTTAAATTTTTTAATTACTCCATTGGCCACTTTACTATAGACTAGACTATAGTATGGACTATAGTCTATACTATAGTCTGGACTACAAATTATACTATTGTCTGGATTATAGCTTATACTATTGTCTGGACTATAGATTATACTATAGTCTGGACTACAGATTATACTATAGTCTGGACTATAGATTATACTATAATCTGGACTATAGTCTGGACTATAGTTTGAAATATGGAATAGACTGTAGTCAGGACTATAGGCTGGACTATAAAATGAAATGATATCATTTATAATTTTATAATTTATATCTTCAGTATTATCTTTTGCATACACACTACATTCCATCTCACATATCATATATTTCCAAAATACAATTACCCGGCGGTTCTAAATGTGCCAATTTGCCCTTTAGCACTAGATATATATCTACTTAGAGGATTCACTAGTAACTTTTGATAGTGCCAATGGTTACTAAACGATCACCTTCTTCACTAAATTTCGCTGGCGAAATAAGTAATAGAGAATGTTTAATATTTTAATTAGAAAATATAATATCATACACACAGAAAAAATTACTCCATTAAATTTTTCAATTAATTTGATATTTCATATTATTTCAATATTTCATTAAATGAATAATTGTTTTTTTTTTTTTTTATTTAAGTTTTCATAAAAATTGACAGCTCTTAATATAATCATAAACATAAATCGAAAGAAGTCTTTTGGATTAAAGTACCAACATTCCGGCTGGCCGTATGTTTACCAAATGCACGCTATAATCACATATGTTCGATTTTTTCGTTGTTTGCTGTTTCCACTTATAATAAGGTGCCATTAATCTAATGTTTCAACTCCGAGTTAAAAATTACGCTTTTTAATGAAAAAGAGTTAAATTAAAAAAAAATTCAGCAACAATAATGTAAACAAAATCAAATATCAAATAGTGATGTTGATTTTATCACAGAATATTTGTTATTCGGATACTTTTAATTATAAACAGCAAAAATTAAATATGTAAAAGTATTTCATTTATACATAATTATATTTACATAAGCTAAGTAATGATATTTTCCAAAATAAAAACCTATTTATCATCAAAAATGTAAAGTTAACGAATAATTTATTCTAACTATTCACAACACTGACAATATAAATGAGAGAGAAAATGAGAAGGGTTGCCTACATAAACAAACAAGTAAGAAAGACATAGTCGGTCAAGCCCGACCATATGATATCTCACACCATTGTGTATGCTCATCAAAATTCGTGGAGGGGTCTTATATTACACACGTCGACAATTGTGGACCGATACTTTCCCTAAGTGTAAAATAAAATAGACGAATACAGAATGTTACGTTAATACAAATATTTATATGAATTTATGCACTTTAGAGTGACTCCCGAAAGTGGGCTTATATGGGAGCTGTGGTAAATTATGGAACGATCCTCAGCTATCCTGCAGTCTGGCCTTGTCTTAAACTAGAAGATTCGAAACACCTTCTGGGTATGAGTCGCATTAGTCTGAGGGTCATGATGGGCATGATTATTTGTCATTTCTCAATAGGGAATATGATGAGTAAATGGAACATTGGCACGTCAGAATTTCGTAGGACATACGACGATGTACAGGAACTAGAGACAGTGGAGCACATACTCCGTCATTGTATGGGGCTACACCGCGGAAAGCTGAAGTGGTTTGGGAGCCACACACTACATGAACTAGATGAGGTTACAGACTCATAGGGTTTGTAACTGTAAAAAGTGAAAATGTAAATTTTAAAATAACACTTTTGTATTATTTTTATTACTAAAAAAATATTCGCGATTTAACGAATTTTTCAATTTTACTAATTAACCTGACAATATATCATTCGTTAAATCGGGAAACAACTGTATTTATGAAAATAATAAGAAAAATCACTCAAAAATTTTTAAATGCTTATTAAGAAAGGAATTATAGTTGAAAAATTACAAAAAATCACTTCTAAACATTGGGTCATTTTTCATATGAAATATAACCCTAATTTATATGGGATTTTTTCGGGAATTTTTCATTGATTAATTTTTCTGGATTTTATTTATAAATTTATTATAATTTCTTTAGAAAATTTTCAAAAACTAATGAGAACGAAAAAAATATGTCCTGGTTTCTGGTCTTATTTTTTGGAGTATTTAGCATTTTTTGACCTTTTTTAAAGTTCAATTTAGCCACTTTTTTCTCATCTCCTGGCAACACTGGTTGAAAAATAACTAGTGGTAGTTCTTAGTGCTTAACGAGCTCGACGTTACGGAACTAGTTCGACGAACCGCTGGGTATCCAGAAAAAAAGTAGTACATACAATTACACATGAACACTCTTCACCATAAGTTCAGGCAAGTAAGTGGGTGTGTAAGTATATAAAAGGATTTCAGTTTTTATGAAATCTTTTTAAGTATTTTTTTTTTTTCGTATTGAAGAATGGCAGCGGTATTTTATTTTAGAAGAATGTAAGAGTGTGTAAATGAGACTGAAGTACGAGTATAAAATTACCAACTGTTGCTAAAAATGTTGATGTTGTTTATTTAACTGGTGTTGTTGCTGCTGCTGTTGCTGAGAATGACGATGATTAAGATGATATGGTAGTGATACTCTTTTTCCATGTGTATAAATATAAAACTTGTTAACTTTTAATATTTACTTTTAGTATTTTTTTTCGTTATTGAAAAAAAAAAAACAAAAAGTTGTTTTTTTTGTAATTTTAGCATTACGTACATATAAATACTGCTTATTTGTGTGTATATTTATATATTGTATAATATTTTACTGATTTTTAGTTCGAGTTGAGTTGCTTCGATATATGTTTACAATTTTACTTGTTTGTATTTCACACGCTAATACCCAACAACAGCTGGTGTTCATCTGCATAACTCTCATTTCTGTTACTCTCTTGCATTTGGTAGTTATAATTTTGCTCCACATATTGTACAGGATATTTTTATTTTTTGTTGTTGTTAAATACACCAGTATTTTTTTTGCGTATAGTAAAGCCAATTATCAAATATTTTAACTGGGAATGAGCTAAGGGAAAAGAAGTTTGCTATTGATATTGCTTCAAAGAATAAATATATATATATTCTTTTTTGTGGAGAAATGTACCCAAGTCTAGAGCAGACTGAATGTAAGGTTGGCGGTGAGATTCATATTAGAACTTCAAAGTATTTATAATACTCTTCAACTCAATATGCGATAGGTAAGTCAGTTCGCTGAAAAAAAGCTAATCTCGAGAATATAATTCGTTTCTTTACTAACAGTAATTAATTTAGCTGCATATTTCTAACAGTATTAAATAAGATATAGAAGGATGTACTACATGTTTTGTTCTAGGGCCGATGTTTATAAGAACGAATTTATCTTCGAAACATCCTCGTTATACCTCTGTCAAATAATGAGTGATAATATTTTATTTGGTCTATATATACATATATATATATATATATATATATATATATATATATATATATTAATTAAAAACGAGACCTGTCGCGAAAACTCAATTTTCGCGATAACAGAACCCAAAATTTTAGTGAAAAATTTTATGTAATTTTTAAAATTAGAATTATTTTTATATGAATACTAGCTGACCCTGTCCGCGTTGCTAGCCCTAAGCAAACATTAGTGTTGTATTACAACACGATATAAATGATGTAAATATTTTGTAAATAAATCGAAAACTCGGATTTTTGAATTTTTGAAAAATTTTGATATTGGATCATTATTAAAATAGGTTTTTTGTAAATATCTTCGGAACTACATAACCGATTTAAGAGTTTGATATCTCGTTTTGAAAAACATGACAACGGCTTTCAAAAAAATAAAATAAAAAAAAAGCAAAAAAAAATAAATATATGTATATGTCATTGGTGGTGCAATATGAAAATTGGATTTTGCCACGCCCCTCCGAAAATCAAAAATCAGACTTCACAGTGTCACCCGCCTGAATATTCTGAAGATTCCCTGAAAATTTCATCAAAATCTGTCCCGCCGTTTTGGAGTCCATACGTTACATACATACACACATCCTGTTTTATATATATAGATATTTACATTTTAAAAGAAATTGGAGATTTTGAGTTGCTTTTTTGGCAATTTATTTTTTAAAATAAGAGCTGAATCACGTAGTTCATATAGCGCTGTTGTCAGCTTATCATTTTCCAAAGCCCATTGTATGCATATGTTTATATTTGTTTTCTTCATTGACCATTATCGTATAAATATTCCGATTCCGTATCTCATAAATCCATTTGCTCCTCATTACCTTCTTCTTGAAATTCGTCTTGAATCCAGTTGTTTATGTAAAAGCATTCGTGAAAAGATGTTCCGTACCAATTTGAGCTACAAGTGATCCAATAGTTGAAAGATCTTCCTTTTCTTCCTGAATTTCATTCACTAACGAAATCGAGCAAAGCGTTCTAGGATTTTCGAATATTGGACGCTGATATTTTATCCCAGGACGTAGCTAGAATCTGAACTGCATTATTGAGATTGAAGTTTTTTACTTTGAGTTCCAAATTTGTAACCTTTTTACAAAGCAAGTGGGTTAGCAGTTGTTGGTAATATTTTGATCTTACGGTCGAATAAGCACAGTGCAATTGGGTGGTCGATTAATTGCTGTGATTAAAACTTCATCACTTTTCCACAACTGGGTGACATGTCGCGTTATCTAAAAGCAAAACAGCTTTTTGCTGCAGACCTTTTGAAGCCAAAAAAAGTTTTACTTATGAACAACTTACTTTTACTAATTGATAAAAATTAACTTACATGGGGAACAAATTCGTGATGGAACCAGTCCTTGAATATATATGATGTCATCCAGGCAAGTGGGTTTTTCGATTTTCCAACAACCAACAATTTCAGTTTGTCTGTGCCATTCGCATTTGAACTGGGCAAAAAAGTTATTCGCTCTTTACATATTTCATTTGGCGAAGGATCAATAAATGCTCATCATCGTAATCCTTAAACTCTTTCACAAATGTATCAATAAGAATAGGTTTCGAACACAATTTCTCGCCTGTAATTTTTAATAATCTAATTCCATATCGACGCTTAAATTTCTTCAACCATCCTTCACTGGCATTGAAACTTGAATTGGTTTGATAAAATTTGGAATACAAATGACTAGCTTTTGATCGTAAAATCGCTGCTGATATTGGAACATTTTTTCCCTTTGTTTAACAAATCACTTATAAGGCATTTTTTTCCATTCTTGGGTACTCAGCTTTCTTTAAGGTGCGGTACACCGAAGAATTATGCACCTTGTAATTTGCGCAAATTGAATTTATGGAATCTTCACTTTTAAATTTTTTTTTTTAAATTTCTAATTTTTTTGGGAAATTGTTGGCTTTAATATATGTCGAACTTTTCCCATATTAAGAGATGTATTTACACAACAAGTGACACGAATAAACCGACAAAATTGAAGATCAAAATCATCCAAAAAGGTTAATATACCAAAAGACGGGGATTTCCCTTTTTCGGTTATAGATATTGTAATCAAATTTAAAAAAAACAGATAAAAGTCGCGAAAATAGAACCCGTTTTTTGTAAGCTGTCACGATTATAGAACCTGCAATTTTAAAAATTAACTCGTCGTGATAACCGGGCCGTCGCGATAATGGGTAGTCGCTAGTACCGAGTTTGCACTGTATTTGGAAAACCAAAAACAAAAACAACATGAGCTCCAGAGAAATAATGGTGGAATTATGACTTTTTTAATAACAGAACGCGTGTAACAAATAATAAAAGAGGTTTCATATCAAAATTATGACTCAAGGGTGGCAAGGATAAAACTTATACAACGGTAAAAAATGCATAATGAAAAATATTAACATATATTTTTGGTTAAAAACTTCAACAACACCATGAGAGTATGAGCATAATAAATGAAAAATAATATATTTAAATGTTCCAGGTATTCATCACAAACATTGCCGGGATATTCGGTGTACACAAAGGACATTCTTCAAGCGCATTCATAATGGCAAAACTCTCATAATATAAGCCGACTTTAGCTATAGAGAGAAGTTGGAAATTTTTATTGCACCTATCAAAACGAATTTACTGGACTGCACAAGTTTGCTAGACAATAAGTCGGTAATCTTTGCTGACGAATTTTGTGCAAAAATTGGATTCTATAGAAAATAATATGTCGATGTTACTAGTCCAAGCCCCAAAAGCGTTTTCTGAGTCGCAAAATATTCTATCGTTTTACTGACTAATATTGAGTTCGAGAACTTCTATGCCATAAAAGATTTCCGGAGAATACTGACTGCTAAGATATATTTAGATTCTGAGCAATATGATAATATTAAGCAGCTTAATATGATTTTATATAAGAATACTACAATTTTCAAGGAAATCGGATGAATCTCCTACACGATATGTGCATCTGTTAACGGGACATTAGGGCAACACAATTCCTTAATAACAATCACGAATATTGAACAGTAACGTTATATAAATTAATATTTTTCTTCTAAATTCTTGCTGTGCAAATATAATTATTTTCTATGAAAATTTTAAAAATCAGTTAATTTCTCTCATAAAATGTACATAAATGTTGTCATTTTCAAAATGCAATAACTCAGAAACTAATAAATATATTTTCATAATTCTTTTACAGCCTAACTGATACAAGTCCATATAATGCACGTGTTAAATATTATACTGGCCGGAGTCGTATTTACTAAATTATTACAGAAATAGAAAGAATGGAGAGAAAAAATTTAGGGTAAAAATGGGTAAAAGTTATGATTAAATTTAAAATGTAGATAATTATAATTCTTACGTGTACATTTAGGAGAAAAAATTATATATTTTATATTTGCAATAAATATGACTATTAAATGGATGAAGGTAGTTAATTCTAACCAGTGTTGCCAGGAGATGGGAAAAAAGAGGCTAAATTGGACTTCAAAAAAGTCAAAAAAGGATAAATGCTCCAAAAAATAAATTAAAAAAAAAAAAAAAATAGAAACTTATTTTTTCTTATTCTCATTAGTTTTTGATTGCTAAAAAGTTCCCACACAAATTTGGATTATATGAAAAATTACCCCATGTTTCGAAGTGATTTTTCGTCAAATTTGAACTAGAATTTCTTTTTGACTAAGCATTTCTAAATAATTGGGTGATTTATCGCATTAATATATTTTTTAATTTTTTTCATATTTTCATGAAGTAAATTAAAAATTAATTAGAATAATAATAAGTACTTTTAATTTGGAGAATGAATCTACGCAGGCGAAATTTTTTTATTAAATATAAATAGTCTCGATTTCTTGTGCTAATAAATACAATTAGTAATTGCAAATAAGAAATTACTTTCTTCTTTGTTGAACTAATAAAATTTTAGACTTTTTAAGGGAGTTTTGGGTAACAAAAAGGCTATAAGCTAAAACAAAGATTTCAAAATCTTAAGCAAAATCTTGAGACTAAAAGCAAAATAAAAAAAGCAAGATTTTGCCTTAAAAAAGGCTGAACTGGCAACACTGGTTCTAACTAGTTATATATTTGACTAATTGACTATACAAGTTTATAGAATTTATATAAAATAATGTAAGGAAATTAGGAGTTAGAAATATTTTTGCATAAAATTGAACTATGACATAATCACTAGATCACTATAATGCAAATAAGAGTAAATTATTTTAAAAATTTGCGTGATAATAAATCATCATCTGAATGCTTTCTAAATATTGAACATAATTGACCAAGAAATTTGAAAGTATTGTAAAACATGGTGTACAAAAACTGTTCTGAGCATAATAGTCCAAGTTTTTATACCCTACACCACCATAGAAGGTTGAAGTATAAATCGTTTGTACTGATGTTTGTAACGCATAGGAAAGGTTATCCAACACCCACCTTAAAGTTTACCAATCGAGTCAGAATCACTTTTTAAATCGATTTAATGATGTATGTCCGTCTGGCTGGCTGTCCATGACGGCTGGCTGTACGGGTCGCAATTTTAAAGATAATTCAATCAAATTTGGCACGTCGGACTTTCATGATACAAGGACAAAGCCTACTAAAATTGGTTATGATCGCTCTATATTTCACATAGCCCCCATACAAATATCCTTCCGGAATAGAGGTTTAACAATCATAAATCCCTTAAACATATCTATATTTTAATGAAATTCGGGGCTAATGCGTTTTATGTAAGTATCGATTCTTATGCCAAATTTCACGAAGATGTCCATAATTGATTACAGTTTCCATATAAATTCCTCATCCGAAAATCACTTTAACGTGCATAAATCCCATACAAATGTTAGTATCAAGTTAATATTCGACAGAAGCAAGTTTTATATAACTATAAATCACAGTGCCAATTTTTTTGAGGATCGGTCTATAATTTACCATAGCTCCCATATTAGGTCCACTTTCGGGAATCACTCTAAAGTGCATAAATTCATATAAATGCTAGTATCAACGTAATATTCTGTTTTCGTATGTTTTATTTTACACTTAATACAAGTATAGGCCTACAGTTGTCCACAGGTCTAATAATGGGTGATTCATGTAGAGATACTTTTTTCAATAGGCTTTTTTTGACAGATCACGTGTGAGTCGTGTCATGCTGCCTTGATATTTTTGTTTAGTATTGTTTGGCATTTCATAATGGAAAGACTTACGCCTGAACAACGTTTACAAATCGTTCAAATTTATTACGAAAATTCACGTTCTGTGAGGAATGTATTTCGTGGACTTCGCTCAACTTATGGTCAACATAATCGGCCTACTGAGCGTACTATTCGCAACACCATCACCCATTTTGAGACCCAGCATTCATTATTGGATAATATTCGACCGAATAGACTACGTCCAGCATGTTGTGAAGAAAATATAGCGGCCGTAGCTGAGAGTGTACCCGAAGACCGTGGAGAGTCGATTCGGCGCCGTTCGCAGTAACTCGGACTGACGTATGGAACAACTTGGCGCATTTTACGTCGCTGTATTTACAAAATACAGCTTGTGCAACAACTGAAGCCGCTCGACCTTCCCAAGCGACATCCCTTCGCTCTATGGGCTCTTGAAAAGTTCCAAGAAGAGGCAAATTTTGTTCAGCGATGGGGCCCATTTCTGGCTCAATGGGTATGTACACAAACAAAATTGCAGCATTTGGGACGAAGAGCAACCTGAAGAGATTCAAGAACTGCCACTTCATCTAGAAAAAAACAACGGTTTGGTGAGGTTTGTGGGAATCATCGGTCCATATTTCTTTAAAAATGATGCCGGTGCGAACGTAACCGTCAGTGGCGACCGTTATCGTACCACGATAACCGACTATTTGATGCCTAAAATTGAAGCTCGTGATCTCGGCGACATTTGGTTTCAATGGATTTATTGAGAGAACACTTCGGTGAGCACATAGTTTCGCGTTTTGGTCCGGTCGATTGGCCACCAAGATCGTGTGATATCACACCGTTAGACTTTTTCCTGTGGGGATATGTAAAGTCTAAAGTATATGTGGATAAACCCGCTTCGATTCAGGCATTGGAGGAAAACATCACGCGTGTCATTCGCCAGTTACCAGTCGAAATGCTCGAACGAGTCATCGAAAATTGAACTCAACGGATGGACCATCTGCGACGTAGCAACGGCCAACATTTGATAGGCATAATCTTCAAAAAATAAATGCCAAAGAATGT
The DNA here is from genome assembly GCA_932274085.1 of Protocalliphora azurea. NCBI lineage: Eukaryota > Metazoa > Arthropoda > Insecta > Diptera > Calliphoridae > Protocalliphora > Protocalliphora azurea. The sequence continues at coordinate 121,688,515 of OW026520.1, read as the reverse complement.
TCTTTCAAATGATAATAAACATTCCCCATTTACTTTGAATTTTCTGTGTTTTTTTCTTTAAAAAAGTAGGGAACCTCGAAAGGGATCACGCTTTATAATAGCCCTCCCCATACACAATGGTCTTGGGTATCATATGGTCAGGCTTGACCGACTATATCTTTCTTACTTGTTTTCTTTGGGGTTATGTGAATTCAAAGGTCTTTGTCTATAAACTAGTTTGGAAGCCAACATTACTCGCCCAATTCGCGAGATACCGTTAGTAATACCTTTCGAATTCATCACTTACAGCGTAGTTGTGGTCAACATTTGAATGAAATTGAAATTATTTAAGATTAAAAATCCCTAAATGGATCATTTAGAGTTTTTTTTTAAATCTTAAATAAAACACTTAAAATAGAATTGGTATCAGAATCTTTATTATGACCTGACATTTACTTTTTAAAAATAATTTCATTCAACAACTAAACTCTGAATTCGGAAGGTACAATTTTTGACCACACTTTAGACCCTATACAATAATACAAAGGTAGGACCGCTTAAAAATATTTTAATAATTTTTTTTTTGTCATTAAAAAAAAAAATAGATTTAATCCAACGAATATCACAACCCTGCAAAAACTTTGTAATGATATATAGTTACCCAACGACATGCTTTTGAACTTAACGGCAATATCGACATCTCGTCTGCATTACCTGGAAGTTGTTTTATGTCAATGGTTGACTTTTTTCTGCATTATATGTAACTAGTTGTGAAACTATTGTGAATTTATATTATATTAATTATTATTTAAGACCTTATTTGGAAGCATATATGGTAACTAGTTACCTCTAATGACATCACCATGTTAAAATAATGTGTTAAGTTACTAAAGTGTAATTGCATTTTAACTTATTATATGACAATGGAAGTTTTTGGTGAGAAATTCATTCTCATACCCAGAACATCTAGAGCTTTTGATTTCAGTAATAAATACGAATCCGAGACGTGTTTGTGCAGTTTCAGTTCTTATTTTTGTTAAAGTCGACACTATTCTACACACGAATAGCAAATGTTGCCTTCATCTGAAAAATAATAGAAATGTTTGAAACTTCGACTTGGATGGTCTCTTAAAAAAATAAGTAATAGAGTAGAATAAATATCGGTCCCTTACAATGCGAGGACCAAAATTGTTGGATTTTTGACCCACATAATCATTAAGAATAATTTTTTTTTAAATGTATGTTAGTGATTTTTGGTCGGGAATTGGATTACATCCTATCTAGATTGGGGGCGAACTATATTCGCCTATGTAACTCTTTTCATTTCAGATATTCGACAACTAGCAAAATTGAGTTAAACAGTAAACTCCTTTATCTAAAGTAAATCCGATGTTTTCTTTTTATTTCATAAATATACCATCAGATTTTTATTTATACGTCGATAGCGTAAAGGATGGAACGAAGGGTTCAGGAGGTCAATGGGGTACACAGGAGGAAAAGCATTATGGTCAGGAGCAGGTGGTGGAGTTTGATCTTAATTGGCCATTTAAGGCTTAACTATGACAAAACGCAGCAGGTAGAAGTGGCAGTAGAAAGCAGCAGGGAGAAAAGCCGAGTGAAGGCGTCAATACAGGTACTAGAGAAAACTCGGATTTCATCCAAGATTAAAGAATCAATAGGAGATACTAGTTAAGAGGTATAGAACCGACAAGGTAACACGAAGGCTTCGTGGAGTGCTATTCCATGAAGCCTCCGTCCTTTGTTTCTCAACAAAAAAGTTTTCAATTTGCAAGTGGCTCAATAAATAAGTGTTATTTATTTACGTTAGACACGACTAAGTTTACCCCAGCTGCAAACCCGGGTAACCTGTGGTTCCTTACAACAGTATTTATATATCATGGACTCATTTGATGAAAATTCATCTGTATAGCTTTCGTTAAATTGATTTGTAGAATGACATCATCTTTTTGATGAGAAGGCTCGCAAGGCTTCTCTAATACTCCTTGTATGCAAGTCATACTAATGAAGACTAATTAAATAGTTTGAGTTCAAATAATGGATTTAAAAGCACCGAACAAATTGCTATTGAAAACCTTTACAGGTTTGTTCGTCTCTAGGACTTGGGATTTCATTAGCAATCTCCCAGAATATGAAACTCACCACTTTTGGTATAATATGTTGAAAATGTGGTTTAGGTACGTTTGAAGGTCTACATGCAATAGTTGACGGACTGTTTGCTTTTTGTAAGAGAATATCTTCAAGTATCTTCAAAAATGTTGAAACTACTAATTACTTGGAATGACATCTGTATCATGTGACAATATTTTTGGCGGAACGAAAACTACGGAACTTTCCTATTGTGGCAGAATAATTTGTTTCCTTTGATTTTTTTTTTAATATAAATATCAAAATATTTATTTGAAAATTTTCTATTCGAATATATTGTTTTCAAATAAAAATCCCAAGAAATTGTTGAACTTTTTTTTATTAAAAAAATACATATGCATATTAAGCTATGTTCACATTTGACAAATATTTGAACAAAAATGCGTGACCACTAGTTTTACAAAAATATTGTGTGCCGTTGTTGATCTTGCAAATGTTTTGTAAGAGAAAACAGCATCAAACAAAATTCGATAAAATGTCAGCTATGATTAGTGATAAGTACAAAATGTGACTAGTGTGAACGTATCTTTATTCAAGGTTGGAATATTCAAATATAAAAAGAATTTGGTTAACTTTTTGTAAAAAATATATGTTTAACTTTTGATTAAATAAAATATTTTCTTTTTTAATTTGTTTTGTTCAATCAGATGCAAAATTATATAAAAATTCATTTGATTAACAAATATTTTAAATTAGAAATAAAAAATGGAAATAAAATTAAAAGTATTTTCATCTTTTATTTTATTCACAAGTTACACTAATGATAGTTTAGATCAGTGTTATAAAAAAATTACTTGGTTAGGAGATTTTTCAATATAATACAAAATTTTCTTTTGAAACAGCAATGGATCTGTAAATGTTAGATGTAATTGTTAAAACTTCAAAATACTTATAAAAAAAAAAACTAACTAATGAGATCAATTCTGAACGCTATGATTACTCCAAAAAAACGTTGTTGCAAACCAATTCTTAGTATTTTCCAGATTTATGTTTAGTTTAGTAAGAATTAGTAAGAAATAGTCAAGTATAATGAAATTTATCCAATAGATTACTGTATAAGAAGTTTTAGCATAAAAAAAACACAATAACGTGAAAATCTGAGGCACAGTTTTTTCTTTTAACATAAATTACAAAAGTTCTTAATTTTATTTGTATAAAATATTAAAAATGTTAGAAATGTTATTACACTTTTATAGTATTTCATTTTTCGTTAATTCGGTATGATTTATAATGCTTCGTATTTTTTTATTTAATAAAAAATAATTTGCTTCATAAGAAATCATGAACTTTTTGCTTATAACTAAAGTTTTAAAAAATTCCAGGGAAATTGATTTTTTTGTTCCCGTTTCTCGGGAAAAGAAATATTGCGGGAAACCCCAAACCCTAATTGGGCATCAAAATCATGCGATTTCATCTCTCTTAGTCGCAGGCTAATGCTACATTCAGTCGGATTTATGCGAAGCCATAAAAGATAAATAGACGATGTTATCCATAATAGCATACTTGGGCTTTCAAAAAATATCTTTCCAACAGTTTCTTTTATATTTTAATCCACTTTAAAATTTAAGTTTTATATATAATTTTGCAAAGTTGTCGTGAGACAATATCTCCCACATAGATGTTTTATTATAAATCGATTCTTCGTCTCTATTTGCTGTAATCAAAATCAGGTTAAAGCAAGTATAGTCTTAACGATGTCCATTAATACAGAAATTTTTCTGAACTGTAAACTTAAGCATTTCTTAAAGGTGAGCATACATTTGGATACCATTTGCTTGCTGGATTATTGGTAATATAAATGTCATATAAATGCTGATGTAAAACATGGATCATAAGTCGTAAATGTTTATATTCCTCTTACAGAAATTACTCTCCACCCTTAACCAATAAAAAAAATGCCTCTTTTAAAACTTTCTCTCATACACATTAAATTCAATAATACGATTAATTGGTCCCTTCATATGTTGATTTTGTTTTTGTGTTATTATAATCTTATTTGTCTACTTTGTTTTTTATTCTAAATAACAAAACTGTGCTCTTTCAAACAAGGTGGAAAAGGACGACAAGAGTAGGAGAAAGTAAGTAGCAGAAGAGTACTGACAACAAGTGCAATTTATGATACTAAACAGATTTATGTGACATCTGTCAATACTTGTCATACAAATTGAAGAGTTTCATTTTCAAACGTATCTCTTTTTTGCAACACCAGCAACCACTATTTTTTATCTCTGTTGATATTGTTTTGACAAGCATATAAATACGGTTGTTGTTTTTGTTATTTTTTTTTTTTTGCCATATTTACTGTGACAAGTAATAACAGAAAAATACCAGCAACATGCATAAAAACTGTTTTTTTGAATAAATAAAAGTGACAAATTAGTGATGACAACTTAAATGTTGTTTGTTTTTTGAAGAGAAAACATAAAAAAACTTGCTTTTTTTATAATAAATTCTACTAAATGTTTATGGTAATTGTAGTCAAATACTAGGAATTAAATACATAAATCGATAGTTAAACATTTTCAACGTAATTGACACAAAAAGTAATGTGAAATTTTAAGTTGACATTTTAATAAAAACATTTGTTTAATTTTAAACATGACATGATTCATTTGTACCTTTGTTTTGTTGTTTCAAACTAAATATTCTGTTATTTCCTTATGTCTTCTCTAGCAAGTTTACAATACCCAATTAGGCAATTTAGGTTTTTCCCAATACATATTGTGTGTTTTTTTTTATATTTTGAGTCAATTTTCTATTGATTTTTTTTAAACTTCAATAGTTGGACTATAAAAGCACTGAAAGAAATTAGTTGATTTGAAATAAAATGCGAGGTTAAGTCAAGGTCAAGTTAAATTAAAAGAGTTAATATTATAATTTATATTTTTTGAGAGTCTTTTCTCAAATTAGATTTGAAATTTTTCACCCTTTAAGAATTTTTTTTCAGTGCACTTTTTTCATTTACATTTAGTTTTTGTTCATTTTATTCTGAGCATGCATTTTAACATTTAGTTAGTAAGTAATCACGAAATATAAATATAAAACACAATCTCTATTTAAGCTTAAAATCAAGTACAAAACATATTTTTTCTTCTTATTTTCTGCTTTGGATATGAAGGTATTAAATGTTCATATAATCTCATACTAGTTGGTATATAAAAATTCACCATTCACTAATATTTTTAAGGTAGATTTAATATAAAAGAGTGAGGATAAAAAACAATTAAGATGTGTATGGAAAAAGTTAAACGGTAAAGTTAAGTCGACTTTAGAGGAGAGCAGCAGATAGTAAAAAAATTTATAAATAATTTTTTTTGTAGTGTATTATAGGTTGTACTGAATGCATAGAATCGCACAATTGACTTTGTTGAAATGGCTTATTTCCGTCTCAAAAAAGATTTATTATATATATTTGTAAGATTTACTACTTTTAGTGGATCAATTTCCATTGATCATTTTCAATAACGTTGCCGATTCTTCTATATATCTTGAAGATTTAAAAATAACAAAAATTATTTCGATACCTAAAGAAAATAACGCCAATAGACCAATAGCTTTACTTCCTATTATAATTGATAAGATATTCGAAAAAATTCTTTACTAGCAATTATCATCTTATTTAGATGAAAATAATTTTTTATATGAATGTCAATATGGTTTCAGAAAAGGATGCGGTACTGAAGAAGCTGTTGTTAATTTAGTGAACAATATATGTCAAGGATTGGATAATGGATTTAGCGGCGTAGCAGGTGTTTTTTACGACTTTACGAAAGCTTTTTGATTTGATAGATCACAATATAATTATCGAAAAACTTTCTTATTACGGCCTAAATATAAGTGCACTAGCTTTGTTAAGAAGTTACTTAACAAATAGGAAACAATATTTTGAAGCTGATAGTCATAAGAGTCGCATGGGTGCTGTTGATTATGGAGTACCGCAGGGAAGTATATTGGGTTCGTTTACTTTTTAAAGTTTTACTTAATGATATAAAGAATCTACAAGTTTTTGGAAAATTATTTATATTTGCTGATGACATTAGTGTTTTATATCCATATAAATACGAAACATCTATAAAAACTCAAATGGTATATAATGCAGCAATTATTACCGAGTTTTCTAGAATAAATAAATTGTGTTTAAATGCTGTTAAAACCAAAATGATAAGATTTAGACCATATCTTGTTCACAATCAAAATTTTAGCATCTTTGTTGATGGAAAAGAAGTACGTGAATCAATTTCGACAAAATATCTGGGAATATACTTGCAAAGTAATTTATCATGGGGCATGCACATTAAACATTTAAAATCTAAGGTCGTAAATGCTACTGGTTTAATTTACAAATTTAAGAATAAGTTCAACATAAAAACGAAACTTATTATTTACCAATCGCTAATTCAAAGTCATTTAAAATACTTGGCTATTGTTTATGGGTATAACAGAACTAATGAATTAAAATCACTTCAGAGAGCACAAAACAAAGCACTTAAAACTATTTTTAATCTACCGTTAACATTTTCAACATTATCTCTATATAAAGATGTGTCAATTACAATACTTCCTGTTTATGGTTTGCACAAAATGCAACTTCTATTGTATAATTTTGCCAACTGGCTTTAATAATGTCCAATGGACGCTGAGGCACTAAATTTTTTGTAACAAATACTTAATTTCAATAAAAATTAATAAACATTTTTTTTTTTTTTTGATATTGAAAGTAATAAGAGCCAAAGCAATTAATTGAAATTAAAATTTTGTGGGAAACCCTTCAGTAAGGAATATATCAATAATTACTTATTTGCTTGTTTCGTGAATTCAGTTCATAGAGTTTCTTTTTTAACTTATTGATTTTCAAACTGATCTGTAGAAAATTATTATATATTTTCTTTTATTATAATTTTTGTTTAATTTTCATTAATCAGTATATTAAACAAAATAATTGTTCGATTGCGGCGCACTTTGGGGTAAAATATACCAAAAGCGGCGATTAATTGAATTTTGAAAATTAACTTTTTGGAATAAAATTTGATATCGAATGAATAAAAATAGACAAAATTATATATCAATAGCAATAAGAATCATTAGTCTAGCTTGCATTGTTTTTGTGTACTGAGATGTTAAAATTCAAAGTTTTTTTTTACATTTTGGGAAAAGAGCAAAAAATTAAATTTTCATCAACTTTCGTTGTATTTTTTTTTTTAATAAAAACCTTTCATTAACCTCAGATATTTAAGTGTACTTTTCTTCAAGTATTTATAAATAACATTTTGTTCTAGTATTTTTTTTATTAATATTTTTTTTTTTTTTTTTGAAAATTGTCCTAAAATACACTAATTTATAAGTTTAAGTGCGGACTTTTTTATTTATTTATTTATTATTTTTATTTTTAAATTCCTTAAATTAATCATAATTTAAATAAAATTCGGCAAAAATTTGTTCTTTATAAATGTCAATAAGTGTGACAAATTTAACTAAGTTTAGGCCATAACTGATCATAGGTTCCATATAAGCTCATTTCAATTTAAACGAAAGCCTTTTGAGAAATTTAATGATAATCGATCTATAATTGACTATCGCCTCCATGTAATACCCCAATCACAGTATCACAGTAACACGCATAAAAGCTATATATATGCTGTTATTATGATAATGCACACAAACTTGAGGAATTCATAAAAAATAGTAAAATAATGTTATATTGTTAAATAGAGTGTTAAAAAAAAAAAAAAAAATTGTATCCTTCTGTGGGGCAAAAAGAAGCAAAACATATAAATGCGCTTAGACTCAGAAAATGTTGGCGCATTATATGCACATGGTCGCTAGGAGGACAATAGAGGCCAAAATGTACTTCTTCTCTTTCAAAGCCGAATAAGTTATTTGTAATTTATTAAGACACAATACGATAAGATTTCGAAAATTATTAAAACTTTGTAAGCAATCGCGATTTAAAATAATTCCATTGCATTTAATACAATTGTAAGTTAAATATAGAAAATACAAATTTTCAGAAAATTGGCATACAAGATAATTATATTAAATAAGAAATTGTATTCAATAAAAACATACAAACAAAATATAACAAAAAAAAAAAAAAAAAACAAAATTAACTTTGATGCCTCGCACAAAAAAAAAAAGAAGTAATTATAGAGTAAAAATTCTTAGCTTTCCAGTCATATTAAATTTTTTGCAAAAAAAAAGAAAAATATATTAATTATTCAATATTGACTTTTTGCCAAGTTTTGTTAAAGGGGACCCCTCTGTGCATTATTTTAATAAAATAAATTCAAAATTATATACGTCATAAAACCTTCATTTTCATCAACAAAATGTATGTAATAATACTTACCAATATCAATTTTGAATTTTATGACAAAAATCATTCTCAAACTGAAAATAATGAAAATAGAACTGATAAGATGAACCCTTTGTGAATGAATTTGATCTACGTTATGTTTCTAAAAGACAGTTTTTCACTTCTAGATTTTCAGAGTTATAGTTGATTTTTTCTTTTTTTTATACTACATTCCTAGATACAAGTTATTACATATACCAAGTTTCATTACTTAGTCCTTAAAATTAAAAGAAATATATCCATTAATAAAAGTAATTGAAATTAGAGCACAGGCGGACGGACATTCTGCCAAAAAAGTTTTAAAAAGCTAAAAATGCGTGCTTTTTTTACTTACTAATAAATAAGATAATCAAACGTGATCACTAAAGTACTGAATGTATAGACATTACCATTCTGCACAAAAAAAAAAAAAAATCACAGAATTAAAAAAATACATTTTTTACTAAATCATAAATAAAAAAATAAGTAGTTATCATTAAAATATTAATATCACCCTTCTCTGAACTAAGCGGCCATTTTAGATCCATTTTGCCCCAATGTATAGACGGACAAACATTACCATTCTTAAAAAAAGCAGAATTCTAAAACTACATTTTCTTACTAACTAATAAATAAAAAAAAATAAGTAGTGATCGCTAAAATTGATGATATCACCTTTCGCTGAATTAAGCGCCATTTTCGACCCCTTTTACCCCAATTGTCAAGAAATGCGATTTTAGAATATTTTACAAGAAGAACTCAAGGGAGTTCAAATTGCTCTTGTTGGTCATTTTCCATCATTTCCGCAAAGAAACTCGCCTTCTTCCTGGAACCACACATCGTTCATGTCGAATTCGAGCCAAAAAAATTGCTTATCATTGATTGCTCTCAGTTCACGGTGATTAACGTCTTTTTTACAAAAGTATAGACTAAAATCAGTCCAAAATCGCCGCCAAAAAATGACCTATATTTATATATATTGCCGCTAGGCTAACCAAGTTCCCTATACGGCAAATTTTTCTACGGATGGTCCTATCCCGCCAAAATAGAGTACAATGCAATGAATTTTATAGTTAATTTATAGATGTGAATTTTTTTAGTGCCACAAAAATGTAAATTTCGTTAAGTAGGATCTCGTTACTTATGATAAATTCCATCAAAAATTGTGCAACAGATAAAGGTTCAGAGGTTGTTAACATGGTTAGAACGCTCTGCTTGCAGATGGATACACTGAATTTAGGGTAGAATAAGTCTCCTTGACGAAAGTAGCTAAGTAGCCTTATGATTTGACCACTTGATACAGGACTGCTAGAAAATCTTTGTCGAAACTCACCTGTACCTTCTAGAGAAGTATAGTGTTTCATGGCAAATTGACGTTGAGGTTTGCGAAAGTCTGAGTTCTTGTTCATGTGCTTTGGGTTATAGTAGTAAAATTTTAATGACAAGAGTAGTGTTCTCCTCCGAGCAGACGTTCTTTTAATATGCAAATGTTGACTGATTGTTTAGCGTCTCGAATTTCTATAACAAACATTGGAGACTCGACCTTAAAGAGTCACCGCGTCTCTCAAGGAATCTAATTATTTAAAGAGCCACAGAACCAATTTCTTTATCTAAAAATGAGCAAACCTTGTCTGTTTATATAAACTGAATGAGAATTATAATGAATTTCGAAAAAAAGATATATATATATATATATATATATATATATATATATATATATATATATATTTAAAAATAAATAAGTTATGAATTTTTATACTAAGTTTGTGAATAGGATTCTATTTATTTGAAACGTTTTATTGTTATGGGAGTAATAATATTGATATGGTTAAAAAACAAAATATGGTTTAAGAACAAGGAAAAGTACTGCAAATATTTAATTGTGATAATAAATGTGAAAAAATATCACGTTAATAAAATTTTGTTCTGGTAAAAATTATATGTTTTTAAAATTTTTGCAGTCAACCATATTCAAATTTTTATTGAGTGTAAACATTAAATAACAAAATTTTTGTTATCATGAACATAGAGTTATTAAAATTCAAGAAAATTAACAATGAGAACATAATACTTTTCGCAGTGATAATGCTGAAACCATGCTTTTTCTCCGCGTGCACGTTACACTAGAATAAAGATTATTTCTTTAATAGTTCGCTCACAAATAAGTTCTGGATCAACTAGACAAAACAAGAAAAAAAAAGAAACTGCCGATTCCCACAATGTTAAAGTTAAGATGTCACCTTTTTGAATTCATCGAATCGGTCACAACTATCTTTGTAATCATTCTAGTGCAGATGTGCCAAGTCGTAGTATTGAAACCTTATCCAAGTCGTAATTTATCAAGTAATAGTAAAATCAATATAAAAAAATAGTAAAATCTTTCGATCATGAACAAAACTCCATTTAATTTAAAATTTGTTCTGAAATATACATTAATTCCCATCACTTTAAATGAAAAATTAATGTTTATTTCAAGATACAATTCAAAGTATATTCCATCACAAGCTACGACTTTTATAGATTTCATTTCGAAATCCATTCTCATCCTTTGTTCTGAAATGAAGCATATTGCAGCTAAAGCATTGTGAATCGAACGAAACCCTATTTTTTTAATAGTTGTTAACAGGTCGCGCAACGTCAGATGGAAAGTTGTCATGATGGAAATTATGGATTCGTGTCTGGTCGCATTTTCTGTTCGTTTTTATACGGAGGGAGAGGCAAAACATGTGCTATTTTTCAAATTTTCGAAATCACGTCGCGCAACGTTAGGTCCAAAATTTTCTGCACGTTTTTTCTTCTAACGCATCAATGTTGTACGGCTCAGGTCTCTCGTCATTGTTTCACGCTGTTTCAATAGATGATACACTTCAGAACATTACCTTGACGTAATAGATATTCGGCTTAGGTGTCTATATTTCACATTGGTTTAATATAGTTGGTCCATTTTCATAGCCCGAATTAATACGATACAGAAACGACTTAGTTTTGTGACGCTGAAGCAGCATTTCACATGCAAAATCAACTCTTGGCTTCCATTCGTGTATCTCCCAAATTCTTTACTTATGGATGAATCCTAGTGCTTCTAAAAGTCTGGTTGTTTGATCTACTACCAATGACCCTGCAAGACTTCTCGCACTGGGCACGCTTTGAGGGGAGTTTAAATTATATTGAAAAATTCAATATAAATGTATTGCTAAAAAAATAGTCTTATAACTCCAAAATTTCACTATATTCCTTATCCAAAACTGTAGTGTGACTTTGAATTCAAATACTATGTGTGTTAGGATACTTGTATAAGTATGTGTGTATATCTGTTATACGCTATTACTTTACTGGTTTAAATGAAGATGAAAATAAAATAAAGAATTAAAATAGATTGAGTCGAGCAGAAAATTAAGCTGAAAAGCTTGCAGTGAAGAGATTTTTTTTCTTGATTTCCTCTTACATACCCCCCTCCAACCATTCATTCATTCATCTTCCTATTCATACGAGTAAAAAAAAGAAGAATTAATGTATGAAAAAAATAAACTTAAACGTACTCAAACAATACAATAAAAATTAGGTCAAAGATCAAGAGGAGAGTCACATCAGGAAGGCAGCATCAAGTAGGCAGTCAGCCATCCAGTCATTGAATCACTTCGTAACATGAATGTTTGTGTGTGTGAATGTCAGTTGGTGTGAAACGAAATGAAATGGTTTGAGTGTACACTCACACCATTTATGTACGTATAAGTAATAGTCATAGTTGTTAACTTTAACTGGTTGACTAGTTTGACTGACTAAATGACGGAATATTTGACAGACTGCAGATGTGTAGATGTATGAATGTGGAGACGAGGATAGGATAGCAAGTTTTGTCAAAAATATAGACAATTTAACTAAAAGATTTAAAAAACGTTGCACGTATCATCATCTAAAGATCTGTTGCTTTAGTTTTAAAATCAGGAAATAGCAGTAGAAAAATGAATTGTCCATAACATGGAGAGAGAATCAATTGATGGAAAATCATTAACTAAATGTTTTTGGTAGTTTTAAGAACTTTTCTCTTAATCCTCGTACGTGTATTATCTGTATTCGTGCGTGTATGCCCGTGAATGACGACTGACTAGTTTTTAGTTCAACTATTTGGCGAGAGTATATTTTTCATGTATTAGAGTCATCTTAAAGACTTAAAAAAGGCTACAGCATAAACGAATATGTATTGTGTAGAATAACTGTTGGATTATTTTGTAAAATAACATTTTTTTTATATTTTATTTGTTTTTGCCACTGCTGTTCATTGTATTATCTTATGGTTACCAATGCTAGAAAATATGCACATGTGACAATATGACATTGCTAGTAGGAATATGCCGCAAATAATAATGGGACCAACTTGAAGGGAACAGTTCCTCAAAATTTTAAATGTTTTTTATATAATTTCAAACGAATAAAAAAAAAACAATTTAATATTAAAATTTGCTGCCTCTAAAAATTGACCTCAAAATCGGATGGAATTATTATTTTTTTTTTAAATGACATACAAATATTCAAATAAGTTCCAATTTACAAAGAATACTAATTCTCCAAAAAGAAGCTATCAATTAAAAAAAAGTAAAAATTTAAAATTACAAGAAAGTGCAAAAAGGTATAAATTTAGAAAAATGTAAAGAAATAAAATCCTCAAAATGCAAATAAGTTGAAATTTTCTAAAAAAATTTAACAACTTTAAAAAAAAAAAAATAATAATAATAAAAAATAAAAAAAAATTACTAAAAAAGTCAATTTGAAATATACTTATTAAAAAAGTATTAGTTAAAAAAAGAAATAAAAAATAAAAAAAAACAAAAATAAAAAAGAGGACTAATTTCAAAAAAAAAATTAAAAAAGGTACCAATTTTCCAAAAAGTACTAACTTAAAAAAGTCCGAATCAAAAAAAAAAAAAAAAAAAAATAAAAGAATAATAATAATTTAAAAAAAAAAAAAATTAAAAAAAAAAACGCCAAACTTTTATTAAATTACAAAATTAAAAAGGAACTCATTTTTCACAATTATACTAATATTCAAAAAAACTGTAATAGTTCCTCAGATATGCGATAATTAAGATTTATCTTATATCCGGGCTAAGACTTAACCTAGAGCTGCCCGCCTTTTCTTCATATTAGTTATGATTTTTGATAAGGAAATTATTCCCATACAATTTTAAAACTTTTTGTTCTAATAGTTTTTCATTTAAGATATAAATAATTTTTACTCCAATAATAATTATTTTGTTTATATGGGGGCACCATTTCCTCTGCTCCGATCCCAAATTAAAGTAGCCTATATGAATTATGTTGCTTTTTAAATTATTAATTAGTTTGAAAACTTTAAAAATCATGGTAATTAATCGTTATTGGATTTATTTATACTTATTGAATATTTTAAAAGTGCAAAACCCTCTATCTGTCTTTAAAATTGCCAATATTGTAAAATATTAAAAACAAATTAAATGTAATATTTAGTCGTAGTTTTAAATAAATATTGTAAAAGAAAAATTTTTGAATACTTACAAAATAAGAGAAATAAACAGCTTTTTTGCTCTCCTGAAGAGTTGTGTTTATCGAGATAGAGGGTTTTGAATATAGGCCCTCGATATGTATCTTCAAAATATATTTTCATATAAAAACTTTTAATTCGAATTGTGGAATATTAAGTTTCACAGTATCAAATGACTCAAAGGAGTTCTTCGGTACTTTTGAATGTTAAATAGTTTCAAAGAAGGTACTCAACTTTTCCATCCCTGCTTAATTGTCTAATAATAAATTAAACACTAAACAATAGTCTTATTACAATTGTCCATTGGAAACACGCGTAAAAGTTCGAAGTGCATAAATAAATATTAATTAAATATAAAGAAAATGCGTTCAAACATAAGAAAATATAATAAAAATATAAATTAAAGTGTTGTGAATATAATAAAAGCGTTTTTAATGCAAATTAGTGAATAATTAAGTAACAATATGTAATTTTATTAAAGATCTTGTCAGCAACTTGACAGCAGCTCAGTCGATGCAAATATTTGTTGGTGTTGTTATTAATTTTTAACTTCGTTTATTATTTATTGTTGTTATTTTCGGTAGTAAAATGTCCACCTAATTCCTCTCTCACTTTTTAATAGATGGTGAATAACAATTGAAACACTCAACATTAGTTTTATTGCAATTATTCATTAACAACACGTGTAATATAGTTCGAAGTGCCTAAATAAATATTAATTAAATATAAAGAAAATATATTTAAACATAAGAATATATAATAAAAGTATAAATTAATGTGTTGTGAATATAATAAAAGTGTTTTTAATTAATAAAGTGAATAATTAGAATGTATTTAAAATGTGATTTTATTAAAGAATTTGGCAAAAATGCAGCAGCAGCTCAGTTGATGCAAACACTTGTTGGAGTTGTTATTGTTTTTTGTTTTTATTTCGTTTGTTTACTACTATGGTGTGTTATTGTTGTACTTTGTATGGTGAAAAAACAAATATATAAATTGTGGGGAGTGGGAAAGTGATTTTTAACATATGCGTAAAAGACTTAACTAACTACAAGTTAATTTGTACATGAAGTGCAAAAATATAGTTGTAGTGACCATAATCTAAGACAATTTTTGGAAAAGGGTAATTTCTTTTCTATCTAATGCAGTCTAAAAACTTAAATTGTAGCACAGTGTTATTAATTATTGAAAAAGAGAAATGAAAAATGTGAAATGGTGGAAACAATTAATTGAGTTAAACGTATAAAATAAGGAACTAATGATGAAGTAATAGTAATGCAAACATTATTAAGGTAAGTATTTTTTTTTATTCATTTAATAATATCTTATTTTTAAAATATTGTGGCTCAGAAAAAATTATTATCCTTTTATTTTTCAATTAACATTACATTAAGATTTTATTAATCTATTCAAGCAAAAATAAAATAAAAGAAATAGTAAAAATAAAATTCCAGTAAGATTTTTTTCTCATTTAAATTTTTAATTCATTCACTCAATCATCTACTTGATTAATAAATTTTTTAATTGGAAAACATCATATGTTATTAATTGTTTTCTATTATTAGTCATTTACTATTATTAGTTATGTAGGTGAGAGGTGCAAATTTAAACAATTTTAATTGAATGAATTATTTTGGTGATTGGTGACTTTTTACTGTCAATACAGTACATTTAGTATTATTTTTAACCAAAATTGGTTATTTTATTTTCTAATGTGGAGTGATAACTTTTTCCATTTTGGTTATATTTTTGTTAAATCAAAATTTTATTGCTATAAAATTTGGTTATTTTTTTTCCTAATTTGGCTATTTTTTTCAAAATATTGGTTAGAAAAAATTGAACAATTTTGGTTAGAAGAAATTAATACATTATTAATTGAAAAAAATCCCTGCTAAATATAGAAAACAGTTGAACTAGAACTGATATAGAACTGAACTAGAAGCGAACTGGAACTGAACTATAATGGAATTAGAACTGAACTAGAATTAAATTAGAAGCGAACTGGCACTGAACTAGAACTCAACTAGAGCTGAACTAAAACTGAACTGGAACTAAGTTTTTATAGAAAAACTGCTTTCTTTATAAAAAATAAATCTAGAATTCAAAATTTCAGTCAGAAGAAAAAATTTCATTTTAGATATAAATAGTTCCGTTTTACACTGTTGCAGTTAAAAAGTGTTTGGTCACGTTATTGCTACGTGGCTAAGCGTTGTGTATGTGCATCATGTCTGACACAGTCAATAGTAGTAGTTGTAGCAAAAGCTTTATATTCCACATTTTTTTTTTTTTGCATCAAATGCTTAAGTAAAACGTGTATTTAAAGTGTTACTATATCAATGAATGAATGTGCTCTTATATAGATGGGAAGAAGAGGTTTTGGAGGCTACTGAAATTAAAATCATGTTGATGTTGTTGAGGAGGTGGGGTTTGTGGGTGTTTTCTATTAAAGTTTTACTTTTGCATTTCCTTTCTATGTGTGTCAAACGTAAAAAAAGCAACACACGCACACACACACTTACTTTCTGACACTGAACGTTTTCGCAAATGTTACAAAAAAAGTAAAATTGAAGCACAAATGATGATGGCACCTTTGAGAGATTTTTAAACATCGTCAGCAGAATTATAAACAGTATCCCAGCTGACATCAAACTTCGATAATGATATCCTGTTTGAGTATTTCGAGAACATTTCTCTGACAAACATTCGAGAACGACTATTGTTGGTGATCCGAATATGAACTCCTTGAGCTCACCCAACGCTCACTTTGTGGCAGCAAACCTTTCGATCTCGAATGTTCGTCTATTGTAATAATAGCGAAACTTTAGCGATATCAATAGCGAAACGTAAAAATTGTGATTATTATCAATGGCATTAGTTCGAAAACGATAGTTTTCTCCATTCATTTCCATTTTGTTCCCAATCTAATATTAAAAGCTGATTTAATTTTTAAAGTTATGTTTTATTTCAAACTTAACACAATAGTATATCAAATATTAAAAATATATACGATATACGATAAATCACAATAAAATGAATAAAGTCATTTACATATGAGTGGTAATATTTGAAGCATGTTGTCAAATTTTCAACTTCGCCCAGGGGAGTCATAATGTTCTTCCTTTCAATATTATTAATTTTTTTCTTGCTCAAATCCATATCTTTTAGTGCAAAATTTTCTGAATTAATCTGCGAAAAATGTACTAGACACTAATTAAATATGCCATTTTGCAAATCTTTTTTTCTAAAATTTTATTATATTAATTTTTTTTATTAAAAATTGCGGAATATCATAAATTTTATATATGAACTATAAAAATGACACTACATTCTCTTTGTTTTAGTATTTTGCATGCACAAACAAGAAAATATGCTGCTTTTTTATTTACATAAGAAATCGATTTCTCGAAACATTTAGTTTCGATATTATATTTAGAAAAGTTGCGATATCGATATTTTTGAGAAAAGTTTCTTGCTACAAACATAATTAATATAATTCTCGATAATTTCTCGAACATATTTATTTCGAACATTTTTCATTTTTAGAGAAAATTCGCTAATATCGAAATTCAGGTCAAGCGGGATAAGGAAAATATCTTAAAATAACTGGATTGTATTTATTCGTATGTGCAAATGTAACTCGAATCATATGATTTTTGTAATATATTTTTTTTTTGTTTTTGGGCATGATTATGGCTCTGTAAGAGTAAGGGAGAATGTGTGGGTAGATGTGTGTACTGTTTTGGGGATGTAAGAGTATTTGTGTAGAGTAAGATTGACTATAAGTAGCTTAAGCTGTCGAAGCTAAGGAATCATTTGAGTTGTTGCAAGACAAGACATGACAGAAGCAAAAGCAATGACAGCTTAAGTACCACTTGAACAATTTAGCAACAATTAAGACCACAAAAATGTTTAAAGTTTTATGTATTTATATACAGAAAAAAAACTTAAGTAAAACACTGTGGCGATGTGGAATGAGGCAGGCATAAGTGAGGTAGTTAAGAAGGAAACATATGTGTTGATGTATGTGTGAAAATATTTACTGTAACCCTCATGTAATCCCAATGAAATTACTAGTAATTATTTGGATGAAAATAATTAATCATGTTGTTGATTTAAAGTATTAAATATTAAATTATTCTAAAGATATTTTACTATTCTGGGTTTAACTTAAAGCAGGAATTTTTCCACATATGTTGTTCCTCAACAAAAAAAAAAAAAAAATGCGGGGGTCAAATGTTTAAAAGTTAATAAAGAGCTGAACTTGAATTAAACTCAAAATGATCTAAAACTGAAACATAAATGAATTATAATTGAATATGAACTGTATTTAAAAATCACTATAATTGAATTGAGAAACAACTACAATTGAATTAGAGGTAGCCTAGAACTAAACTGTCCTAGAAATGAGCTAGAATTGAACTAAAACTGATATAGAAGTGAACTAGAACTTAACTAGAACTGAACTAGAATTGACATAGAATTGAACTAAAACCGAACTAGAACTGAACTGGAATTGAACTAGAACTAAACTAGAACTACACAAGAACTGAAATCGAACTGAACTAGAACTAAACTAGAGTTGAACTAGAACTGAACTAGAATTAAACTAGAACTAAACTAAACTGATATAGAAGTGAACTAGAACTTAACTAGAACTGAACTAGAATTGACATGGATTTGAACTAAAACCGAACTAGAACTGAACTAGAACTGAACTAGAACTGAACTAGAATTGAACTAGAACTAAACTAGAACTAAACAAGAACTGAAATAGAACTGAACTAGAACTAAACTCGAGCTGAACTAGAAATGAACTAGAATTGGACAAGAATTAAACTAGAACTAAACTAGAACTGAAATAGAACTGAACTAGAATTGGACTAGAACTAAACTAGAACTAAACTAGAACTGAACTAGAACTAAACTAGAACTGAAGTAGAAATGAAATAGAATTGCAATAGAACTAAACTAGAACTGATCTAGAACTTAATTATAATTGAACAAAAACTAAAAGTAAGCTAAATATTTAAATTTATCTTAGCTTTTACTGTCATTTACTTCATTAAACCAAAACCGGAACTTTATTCATCAAAACATAAGGCTTGGCTAAAGTTTTATTTATTTACTTTAACGCGTGTGAAATAAACCTAAACCTAATGGCTCACAATTTCTTAAAAAAAAAAAAACAATGTTATATATTCCATGAATACGTAATTGCATAAATTCAAATTCAAGTATTTTAACTAACATAATAGTAAAAAAGGGGGAAAGGAAAGAATAACCGAATGAAAAATCAACCTAAATTAGCATTAGTTAAAGCTCTGTCTAACTATTTAACAACACAGTGACTAAGTGAATGAGTGAGTGACTTGAATACCTCGTAACTATTTTTAAGAATTGAGCTTAAAAAAATAACAAAAAAATTTCAAAAATAAAACAGATTGTGTGACAAAGTTTCTTCTGTCGTTTTTTGGTATTAAAATTTTCTTTCGTTTTATTTGTAATTTTTTCCTGCTGCTTTTCTAAGCACTACTATTTAGATACTTATCATATGTTAAATGCGAAATACGTGCTATTGGCATTATGACACACATATTTACATTATAGTCGTACATATGTATGTAGAAATGTTTATGTAACTATAAATGTATAATAGACACACAGTGGGGGTCAGAAAAGAAACACTTTGAAGTTAGATAGTGAAGGATGATAATTGATTGATCAAATTTTGAGGTGGAAATTTCAAATGATGTAAGCATATTTAATATGACCGAAATTTTAGTGTTTGCCTTCACTTATTTGCAATGTTTTTGCCCACACTGTTTGTATACGAGAATGTAGTAAGTGTAATGAACATATCAGTTCAGTTATCTGCTACTTTACTAACAAACTGTTTTCTTTTAGTTTTTTGCTTTTTTTTAAATATTTTCCTCTTTTTATACCCTTCACCACAGGTGTAAAGGATATATATAAGTTTGTCATTGCATTTGTAATTTCCAAAATTTTCGTCGGAAAACAAAAAAGTTTATATTTTCTGGATTCTTATAAGAAATGCTTTCGATAGGACGATGTTTGTCTGTCCGTCAGTTGAAATGGTGTTTATGAAGCCCATCGATGACTGCCATATATAAAAACGATTGGAAATCATTTCGAGGATTTTGCTATTGAAATTCAGCAAGATCGCTTCATAGATGGCGGGGAAGCTCCCCGATAACATAGGTATATGCTATATGCATCAAAAAATCACAACTTTTTCCAGAAATTTTCTATTGAATCGCTTGAAAAACTGGTTTAAAAATAGCTTAAATTAAAAAAATGGGGTTTAAAATAGGTTTTCGACTTTATGAAGCCCCTATATAAGCTAGGGACTTCGTCTTTGTGGAACAAAATCGGAAATTTTTTCTGAATTTTTCCGCTGAAGAAATGAACTCAGTCGGTCCATTAATTACAGAGATATAAACCAAATGCATTTTTGACCGATATCTAAATGCTAAATAAGCTATGGACTGGGTCCTTATATAGATCGATCACAAATATTTTTCTTGAATTTCAGTTTTTTGGATCAATTAATAAACAACCAAATTATTGGCAAATCTTTTTTTTTAATATCTTCTTCCCTTATAGTTGTTGTTATCGAGGGTATTGAAAAACAACAACAATAAACTAAGGCATATTTGGGTTTTTCAACTTTTTGAAGCACCTATATATGCTAAAGTCTTCGTTCTTTCACATAAAAATCAGAAATTTTTTAAATAATTTTTACCTTGAAAGAATGAACTAATTAGATTCAGTATTAACCGCGTTATTAGCCAAAATGCGTTATTAGATTTTTGAAGATCCTATATGAGCTAATGGCCTCATTCTTACATAAATCTATCACAAATATTTTTCTTCGAATTACGGTTTTTTTTTCAAATCAGTCTAATCGGTCCATAAATTTTCCTCCATGTAATTTTTTAATTTAATATTATCTTACATTTAGATAATATTTTAAAATGTATTAAATTTGTTATTTACTAGCTTTTGCCGGTGCGCTTCGCTACCCTATATGATGCGGTAACTAATATTTACTTTTTATGGGAACCACTACTAACTCTGGACCTATTCACTCATTCGAAATTTGATATGAAAATTAGACTTTCACTGTAGTAGTCCTTTAGATGAGAACATTTATATTTTGTTTTTATTGGGGGTACCTCTCCGCTTGGACATATCCTTCCAATTTTCATTTCATTAATGCGATATTATAGGATAAAGATTCCCACGAATAGTTTCTTATATATTATATTATACTTGGGTACTACACCCTCTGCTTCGGTTTTAAGCTAATCAGTTCATCCGTTTGAGAGTTTTAAAAAAGTGGGCGTAAAATATGGCCATGGCATCCGATCAAGATCCAACGTAACCTATAATATTATACGGTGCAAGACTATCTGTGCGTCGTATTTCATGTAAATAGCTTCATTAATAACATGTAAAATTTAAAAAATAGTTTTTTTTTTTAAGGTAGGCGTAAAATGTGGGTGTGACTTCCAATAGAGATCTAACAAAGCACTGGTGCTATCTCTGTGTCAAATTTCTTGAAAATTGATTCAGCCGTTTAAACGTGATTGATACATAAACAAACAAACAAACAAACTATTTTATAATATGTTTGAGGATATAAGGATTTATAAAATCTTGACTCTGTTTCAACTTTATATGAAAATGTAAATTATTTAAAGCTTTTAGTGTTTACTTAGATATAGTATAGATAAATATATTTGTTATTACATCCAATATAAGGTATTTCATTTTCATATAACACATCCCAACACGGGTGAAGAGTATATAAGATTCGGCACAGCCGAATATAGCACTTTGACTTTTTTTGTTTTATTTTCAGTGGTTATAACCACTATTACAATTTCAAAATTCCTTCGTAAAAAAATAAGAGGGATATTTTATTTTATTTGTACTTATACTTAGTATATTTTTTACTACTTTGTCAGTTATTTTTCCTGCCTGCCTGCCTGACTTTCAGCGTACCAACCAACCAGCCTGATTGCCATACATTCTCGTCTATTTAAGTGAATCACATACACCGAGTAAAAAGGTTCATGGTGAACCTCACTTTTATGCATACAATACATGAAAAATTGCAGAGAAGTAAAAAAAAAAAGAAAACATCAGAGTTTAAGTCTATTTAATAGTTGGGTTAGAAACGACCATGACATGCTCTATTTTACTTACAGCTTTTGGCAAATGACAAATCCTTTACCGTGTGGTAACTGCTTTTAATTGTTTGCAATAATTAAAGTTAAGCGAAATGTGGTGGTTTTAAAAATTAGGAGAAGGAAAGTTATATTTAAATAATAAATGTTTCTTAAGGCTGCAAGAAAGCTTTAAAGAGTGAATTTCGGAATCATTCGATATTAATATTTCTAAGCCACGAATATGATGATTTACATATGAAGCTATTAATATATTTGGTGTGGATATATGGTCTATATAATTAATAAAAAGGTGTCTTATTTTCGGATAATTTTTAATCTTTGTCGCTTTAAAACAGGCGTCATAATTGATGAGAGATCGAAAAGCTTTGAGTCATTTTTATAAAAGTTTAAGCAGCGCCCTCTATTATAACCTTAAACTTCCTAGAATTTAAAATATTCCAGAATTTATTTTTAAAATTTCAAGCAGCTATTTCATTCTTAATCGCGTCCTAGAAATGTCAATCGTTCTAACAATCAGTCAATTAATATGTTTGATTCCTTAATATTTAAAAATAACCTTAATGTAATTTTAACGCTTAGGATTCCATTTAAATTCTATTTAAATTCCATTTAAATACGAAAGAAAATTTATATGTTAATTTTTCAAATCAATATACGAACTTTTCAATAACCCTTAAAGCTTTCGAATTGATGGAAGGCACTTCATATATGCCTCATATCTCCAACTAATGGTATAGTGTTAAAATAAACGAAAGAAAGAAATAATTTTGTGGGGCAATGGGAATACTTTACATTCATGTAAGTTTTTGTTTGCATGTATTTAAATGAACTTAAACACTTTCACACTTACATATGTATACGTTTTTGTACGAAAGGCGTTTGAAAAGGTAAGATAATATTAAAAATAAAGGCCATAGAGCTTCAAAACTTTGGTTAAATTCTCTTCCTTGTATTATATTTGTCCTAGAGTGTTTAATCGTCTGCATACAATTTCTAACCCAACTAAGATATTATCACGTCGCTTTGATATGGGCCCCTATATGAGATCATCCAGGGCTATAAAATGAAAAATCAGTACGTGATAAACAAGTTGTTCCTAGACCAAATAGTGGCACGTGGTATAATATACAAACCTCTATCAAATATATTTTATATATATTTTCCAATAGTGATTTTATTTGGTCTATAACTTTTTTAATTTTTATTTATTGTACCTATATGCTAAGTTTTAGGTTCCTCTTGCCATTTTATTCGTAATACCATTATAATAGACATATCATTGGCTCAATTTGCATAGAAAATAATTATATGTTCAAATAGATTTTTTGTTTACTTAACGGACGGTTATAAAGTCCACTGTTTGAACTGTTTAACCAATTAATGTTAAAATTACAATCAATTGTGGAGTAGTTAAGACGTTTAGTACTTAAAAAGATTTCTTTTTTATTTTATAGTTAAATTTATAGCCAAAACATGTCGCTAGGTACTGAACTTTCTGAAAAATTGATAAAATAATTAAATTATGACTCAATATTTATATGAAACCATACAAAATAGTGTTTGCGGATAAGGCATATCATAATACTGGTACAAATTTGCAGGACCTAATGATATATATAGAAAACAAAAAACAACATGAATTACAGAGAAATAATGCCGGAATTATTAATGTTAATAACATAACGTATGTAGCAAATAATAATAGAGGTTTTATATCAAAATTATGACTCAAGGGTGGCAAGAATATTACTTATACAGCGGTAAAAAAAGGCATAATCAATATATTATTATTAATATACATTTTTGGTTAAAAACTTCAACAACACCATGAATTCATGAACAAGAGAGATGAAAAATGTTATATTTAAATATTTCAGCTCTTCATCATAAACATTACCTGGATATTCGACGTGCACAAAGGATATTCTTCAAGCGCATTCATAGTGGCAAAACACTCATAATATAAGCTGATTTTTGCTATAGAGAGAAATTGGAAATATTTATTGCACCTACGAATTCACTGGACTGCACAAATTTGCTAGGCAATGAGTCCATTAGCTTTGCTGATGGATTTCGTGCTAAAAATTGGCTTCTACAGCAAAATAATGTATCGATGCTACTAGCTCGGGCACCAAAAGTTTCAAACCTTCATATCATAAAGGATTTCCGGAGAATACTGCCTGCTATGATATATTTAGATTCTGAGCAATATGACAATATTAAGGAGCTTAATATGATTTTATATAAGAATACTACAATTTTGACATAAACACTTTAAGGAAATCGGATGAATCTATGCCACGATCTGTTAACGGTACATTAAAACTCTAAAATAAATAAAAACTATAAAGAAAATTTGCTATAAGAAAATTTTTTGAAAAAAATAACTTTATAAGTATGCACATATAATCATTTGACAGGGGTATGAGAATTTCTTCAAATTCGCAGAAAATTCTATTTTCCACAATATATAAAAAAAACTACCTCATGTGTATTACCAACATCAATATGTCTAAAATACAAATTAAAAGTGATGCAATATAGTTAATGTAACAAAAGATAATAGCGATAATAGTAATTTTTTAACACTTCATTAAAAAATGTTTAACCAAAAAAGCGTGCATAGATTTTTTTTAATTATATAGCATTTGTTGATATACATTTTTAAAATTATGGTAGCAAAAAATCAAAAATTTAAAAAATTTTAAGCATTCTATTTTAAGTCCTATATCAGAAATTAATGCACATATGTAACCTACAGAAATGTACACAAAATACAAATTAGAGGAGAATACGTTTTGTAATAGTGAACATAATATGGACCATAATTCTGATTGAACCTACCTTTAGAATATCGAGGAAAAAACAAAGTGTACACAAAATTTTGGATATTTGTTTTAATTGCATTTAAGTCGCTGATGTATTCTTCACATCTAACCACAAAAAAAAAATCTTTAAATGATGTTAAGAAATAAAAAATTGTAAATATTAATTTTATACCTATAAGAATAAACATCCAAAAAAGTTAAAAGTGACACAAAAATCAAACGCATAATTATTTTTAAGTGCCACTTGACTCCGATATAAGATATAATAACACCTACAGATTGGTATACATTTTTACCGATTTCAATTAGCACCTTCGGTGTGCCTTGAATATTTATAAAATATTAGGTTAGGTTCGGTTTTAAGAGATGCTGTCTAGTCAATAAGAGACAGCTCAATTGGGTTCAATTTGGTCCCGTAGCAAAACCTTGAGGGAGTGTGTTGCTAACTCACATGTCCATAACAGCGTTCGAAACGAACCAACCCGACGCATGTATGAAAGAATTAATCCATTTGATGTCAACATCAGAGAGATGTGATAATACATGCATAAACGGACTTCCAAAATTAGCAGTCCTGATCTCGGCAAGAGTGGGATAGTGGCATAAAAGATGCTCCACCGTTTCCTCCTCTTCCTCATCCCAACAACTTAGCATGCGCACCAGCAATCCAGTGCCTTGTGACAACGGCTACCAGAATTCTTAGCCTATGCCTCGATACTATAGATAATGGGGGCATATTAGCCTCTAGGTTGAAGATGTGGAGTCATTTGTTCATCTATCTTGTTAAATCCAATTTACCAATTAATATTTATCGTGCCACAACGATTTTGAAATATAATATTTAAACCTTTTTCATCACGCGAAATTACACTGTGCCTCGCGAAAAAGGCACCTTTTAGAGCCATTGTTGTGATCTGCAGGTCGAAAGCGGTACTCCAACCAGTTGGTCTGTATATTCATCTCGAAGAAGGGATCCATCTCTGGCTAGCGCATCCGCAATAAAATTATCCGGGGTGCTTGAATGACCCCTAACCCAGACTAGCTCCAGGTTTGAATTTCTCGCCATCTTATTCAGAGATTCATGTACCAATCTGGATGTCGAAAAGACACCTGAGAGCGATTTAATCGCGGCCTGTTGACTGTCTGTACAAATTTGGATATCTGCTCCGAAAACCCTATAGTACATTAACCAGTTCACCGCCCTCTTTATGGCCGAAATCTCTGCTTGAAGAATGCTGCAGTGATCTGGCAATTTAAAGGAAATGTTTATCTATAAACGGGAATATAAACACCCCTGCAACCCTTTCAGCAGATTTGGACCCGTCAGTATAAACCTCAACTGAACCAGCTCTTCATTCCGGGGCAGTTGAGATTGATACTGAGAAGTCTCTGCCAAGAAAGGGTATGGGGATGCAATAATCAACATTGCTAGGAATGCTTTTAAGGAATGGTCGCATGGCCGTGCACCTATAGTCCTGAGCTTTGTCGTCGTCATAAGGGCGATCTATTTGACCATAAGGTCCACCGGTGACCAGTTCATTGTGAAATATTAAAGACAACGCGATTTCAGGTCGTGAATACTTTTTATTAATTTTTTTTTGAAATCTATCTTTTGCCTAACTAAAACAGAATATATGTAATTATTATAAATATAATTTCACATAAAATATAAAAACCACTAATATAAAGTACGCAAAATTTTGGATTGATTTTAAAGAGTTATAACACTTTTACCAATTAATATTGATCGCGCCACAATGATTTTGAAATATAATATGAAAACCACTTTTCATCACGAGAAATTACAATGTGCCTCGCGAAAAAGGCACCTCTTAGAGCCATTGTTTTTTCTCTCCAATTTTGTGCACCTCTTATAGCGCTGCTATTGAGGCAATAAATATCCATTCTTTATTTTACAATATTCGAAAGGTCGCACGGTGGCTCAGAAATTAATTTAATTGGCCAAAAGTCCAATTTTTTGTTAGCACCGATTTCGAAAATTATAATGCCATTCAATAGGAAACATATTGAAACTAAAGTGGCGAAAAAATTATATTAAAATATTGGTAATTGTGGGTGTGGCATGCTGTTAAAGACAAATATTTTATGTTATTTTATTAAAAAAAAAATTGTTTTTTGTAGATTTTATAAGAAGTAAGTTATCATTAAGATTTGATGTGATGTGCCACTGTACTGTTTATACCTGCTGTGTTATTAAATGTTTTGACAGGTACTATATTTTAGTCAAATTTATACTATACTTTTGTACCTGTCTGGCCCCGTCTGTAGAACATTTTTTCCATCGGAAAGAAATTACTCCCAATTTTTTTCACATATAAAAAAGAAAAAGAATATGTTTAGGACGAATTTCTCAAATTATCAAATATCGATTATAGATCAGCCAAAACAAGAATCAAGCTATACGTATGATGGGAATACAGCAAGAAGATTCTTTTCAGATCCCGAAACAGCATCTGAAATAACAGTTGTTAATATAAATCTTATTTCAAGATTTAAAACAATTAACAAATTGATGCTAGAAAATTTGGTGATTATGTGAAGGAAACTGCACGAATATATACGACCAAATATCCATGGAGAAAGATGTGTGCAACAGTTCACACAAACCTTTATCATGGAGAAGATGTCATTAAGCATAATTTGCTACCACTAGGAGATCTGATAGAACCCAGAAAAAAAGGAATAACGATTACAGATTTTATAGAGAGCACAATATCAGAAAAAATATCACGAAATTCTAGATTATAATCGTAATTTTTTCGTCCAAAAACAACCGCTTCGAGTGGAACCTACCCTAGAATTGATAAACTGGGAACTTGTTCACAAAATTATCCTGGGTATTATTAAAATGTTTTTTTTTTGTCCGCTTATAACTTTTTTTTATAAGTAAAGCTTATTTTAAAAAAAAAAAAACAAAAAATTTGCATTTTCATACTAAATACTATAAAAAAATTAAAAGTTCAACCTTAGCCCTAAATTCTTCAACAAGTGCTGAATTGATTTTAATGAAATTAAAACTGGAGCAAAATTCAAGAAAATATTTCTCCAAAAAAATCTAAAATATCTCTATGGATTCAAATGTTACAGAGTTTTGGGCGATGAAAAACGATTCTGAGCCACTGTGCGGCGTAGATTTTCTAATCGAATAACTTGAAAAAAAATTAAATTTTGAAAATATTGGTTTCACCACTTGCACACAATATAATTCAACACTGGTCAACGACAGATTTATTGGTCTATTTCTACTTGTGTTTGTAGTTTACATTAGATGAATTGTAAACATATGCTAAAATCCGCGATTACAGCAATCAAAAGAAAAAAAGAAAACTTGTTATTTTCAAACACTTTTTTGAGTACTTGCCGGTACCACATGGAACTATTTCAGGTCTTGAATTTTTGTGATTTTACTCTACCAAGTGTTGCTAACATAATTGCATCAAAAGTTTAAAACATTTGAGGTTTAAAGTCGGTTTTATAAAGGTAAACTAAAAAAAATAATTCCCCATTGAATATGATTATTAAACACAGGCTCAAGGAACACTTGTAGAATATCCAAAATAATATATACCAAAATGTTGATTGTCCGTTGGTAAGAACTAGTCGCTCATTATAGTTATATTTACTAAAAATATACCAGCTAAAAATTTAATTATTTTTCCAATTTAAGTTGCCGAAGGGAAAATAAATTATAATTTAAAAAATACTAAGGTTTTAGAAACCGACACTCCAAGACATCTTGAAAAAAATTCAAAATATCCCTAAACAAGTTTGCAATCGTAAATTGC
The DNA here is from genome assembly GCA_932274085.1 of Protocalliphora azurea. Taxonomy (NCBI): domain Eukaryota; kingdom Metazoa; phylum Arthropoda; class Insecta; order Diptera; family Calliphoridae; genus Protocalliphora; species Protocalliphora azurea. The sequence continues at coordinate 121,659,671 of OW026520.1, read as the reverse complement.
CTTGTTGTCTCTGTTTGGCAGTACCAAAGCAGAGTTTGTGGACTATAATTAGATATCAGCAAAATGAAATACGTATTTTCTGTGCCGCTACACACTTCATCAGCATTCGTGGTGTCTTATCCATTTTGGTTTCGCTGAAATCTAAACATGGCGCCCGTATTGCACTGGGTGAAATTTTGAGGCACTCAATTAGCAGCGCCAGGCGTTTGGGGCAAGTAAAAGAGAGATTGAACCTAGCGTCGTAAACGCTGTTATAGATGTGGTACAGTCACATCTGGTTCGAAGGACCATAAACAAGTTTGCAATCGTAAATTGCCTTGTTGTCTCTGTTTGGCAGTACCAAAGCAGAGTTTGTGGACTATAATTAGACACCAACAGAATGGGATATGTATATGCCGCTACACACTTCATTAGCATTCGTGGCGTCTTATCCATTTTGGTTTCGTTGAAACCTAAACAATCCCTTTTGGTAATCAATCAGCCAACTGTAAGTCAAAGGAACATTTGATAGAAAGAGAACATCATCATTGACAATGGATGTGTGCGGTAGAGACAGTCGATGCTAGCCATGCAAAAGAACAGATTAATGAGTTTATAAAACTTAAAAGTTTGTCTGGTAATTTCTCATATTTATCCATCGTTCATAGTCGCTTCTGATGTTCAAAAGTTATTATCAGGGCAAGTTTTTCAAGTTTTTCGCTTGGAAAGTAAGCTTTTGTAGTGGTTCAAGTTACATTAAAATTATGGTGGGTCGTTCTAGGATTATAATGCCTCAAGGGGGACGCGAACCAAAAGCTTGTGAAAATATCTACTCTATATATGCATATCTGCAATGCAGTTCCCATTGCATTGACACTTAAGAATGTCCGTCAATCATGAACCAATGTTGAGGTAGAAAACCACCACCTGAATTCATTCGATTGTTAGATTATACGAATCCTGGATTATACAAATCCAATGTAGAATAAAACATGTTTAATTATGTAAAGGAAATATTTGTTGGAATCGTTTGAATTTTAATACATTTTACAACTTATCCTGACCACTTGAATTTAATTAGGAAACAGTTTTTTTATGCTAATGGAATTTGCAAAATTGTTAGTATTTCTTTAATTTGAAGTAGGTTTTAACGTTCTTAATTGGAAAAGTCCAGACAGAACTTAAAATTTAACAAAATATAAGGAAACTAATTGTTATTTTTTGCATTAGTACAGAAAGTTCTTTTGATCTATAAATATGTTTAGTCAATTAAACAGGATTTTGATCTATAAGTTGAAAGAAAGAAGTGTAAAATTGTGTTTTTATTGTGAAAATTGAATTTAAATGTAAATCTTTTAGCTTTTTATTACTGATTTGTTTGATCCATTAGAATTTCTATGTTCAAGTAAGATTGAAATACATCTAGTACCATTCTTTACCGTCACCCACAAGGTGTCCGTATAAACACTTTTTGGAATGGTCGCGAAGACGAATCGTACAAATTTAAAATATTTTATATATTCAGTAATAAAAACTGAATTCTTTTCACCAATTTAAGTGACCGAAACAAAAATAAATTGTAATATATTTTGGGTTTTGAAACAAGATGTACAGTTAAAGCTAACTGTCAAAGGAGTGTCAGATCAGAAGAAAATATCACTACTATAAATGTGTGTAGTAGGACCAGAGACAATCGATTCCAGCTATGCATAAGTTCAGTTCAATGATAACCAATTTATTTTGTCTAAATTGAACGATATAATATGGAAGACATCTCGTTTCCTAGATGTCACACAAATAATGTCACAATGAACATTCTGCATTGAACGATGTGAAGGTATTTTTAACTCTCGCGGAGGTTTTGTGAACTAGCAATCACGTTAGTGCGATTTGACCTTTTAACTTGATTTTTTTTTGTGGGCGTTTCTGAGCTTTACTAAAAGGCAGCAATTGTTCAATGCTTTCAAAATCAACATAATTTAGGCCATTTCTCAGATGTATACATTTTTATATCATTCAAAATTGTTCCTATCGGTTCATATTCGAATGTTATCATATTCCATATACCAAACTACACTCATGGTCCAAATGTTAATTTTTTTCAAACAGACAGATAGAAAGTGTAAAATTATATGTAAAATTTGTTTGGATATTAGATCTATTTCGTAAAAGTGTCAATTAAGACGTCTCTATATACATATGTATATCTGCAATACAGTTGCAGATAAGTCACATATAAGTCACAATATTGAATGCCTTACTATCTCAATTATTTAAAAATTACTGGCGTTCATGAATATGTATTAAAGTAGAGAGGACTCCAATTAGGGTAACTGGACTATCGCTAAATATTTAAATAATTTAATCTGAAACTCTATGATACCAGTTTGTCTCTTCTTAATAAAATATACTTTATGTCTAAAATACATACTAAGTGTATACTTCAGAGATAGTAGTGTAGAACCTTCACTATAAATACATAAATAATTTGACTTCGATTTTTTTTACTATGCAAATCCTTTGAATGAGAAGTTTAAGTTTTTCAAAAAGATTGTTCGTCAAAAGATCAATTGTAAAAAAGATAAATGGTACTAAAAGACGCTTTTGTTGGAGTTGCTCCTGTCCTGTCTTCCGGAATGCTATTTTTTAAAGATTTTCATGATTATGGGGACATATCGGTCACATCCCATCAATTAGATAAACTTACACATCATTGTTAATAACCTGTTTCTTGTATTTATGAATGTTTAAAGAAGTGGCCTTCCCACAAACATTAACTGTTTTCATAGTTTTTGGTGAGTCACTACATGGCAACATTTTTATCCAAAATTATAACGAGATATTACGCACTATTCAACAGTGATAATTCATAAATTATTTTAATGAGAGAGCTAATAATAACACTTTCCTAATAACACTTACTATAGAACAAATTGGTTGAAATATAAAAAAATATGTCAGTAGTCACATCCACAAAGATCCATATTTTGAGTGTAAGGAAGATATAAACAACTGCATCAATGACTTTACGTCATTAATTGTTTCAGCCCTGGAACATTCTAAGAGTTAAATTTCTAAGAAATTGTTATTCATATATATTAAATTCTGATATCGAAAAACATCGTAGACAATGGCAACAAACCATATCACCTGCTGCAAAGCTGAGGCTGTCCGTGGTAAGTATGAAACTAAAAAGAGCCCTTCAAGTAGAAAAGGATCGCCAAATTGGAAATTACATTAAAGGCTTAACAGATAATAAACATACTAATTTCTCCCTAAGGAGGGCAGCCAAAGATATTAAGCCTCCGGTAGAGGCGCGAAGTCCTTTAAGGAAAGCCGATGATACCTAGGGCCGTAGTGCAGAAGATAAGGCCAATTTATTTGCTTGTTATTTGAGCTAAGTTTTTCAATCAAATCAGCAAACAAATGATTTTGTATTGAGAAAGACACCTGATACTACACTAAATGATGATGACATTGTTGTTTTTAGCCCATAGGTTATTAATACAATTACCAAAGTAAATATAGATATAAAAAAATCTCCTGGATATGATTCAATAACACCATCCATGATTAAAAACCTACCGGATGTGGCAATAATTGTGGTATCTATTATGTTCAATGCGATCTTGAAATAGAGTCTTTCCAGAAATTTGGAAAACTTCTCAGATTAAAATGATACCAAAGCCCGGAAATGATTCGAATAAACTATCATCCTATAGCCTATTAGCCTTCTTTCTTGTTTGTCGAAGCTTTTTGAGAAAGTATTCTAGAAGAAAATTATACCGTTCTTGAACGATAGAAATATCGTCCCAGCTTACCGGTTTGGTTTCCGTGAAAAGCACGGAACTATTGAACAGATAAATCGTCTAACTGGAGATATAAGGAAATATTTTGAATTAAAAAAGTATTGTTCAGCTATTTTTTAGATGTCGCACAAGCATTTGACAAAGTATGGCACAAAGCTCTAATATATAAAATTAAATGTTTACTACCACCATGTACCCACAAATTTGACCGTATGTGACTTTGTGACAGAAGAATTTGAGATAAAAGCAGGTGTTCCATAGAGAAGTGTTCTTGGACCTATCCTCTATTAAATTTACATTTCCGACTTTCCTATATGCGATGAACTGACTATTTCTACATTTGCTGATACTACAGCAATACTTAGTTTCCATAAAAACCCACAAGTAGTAACTGGACAACTAGATCTTTATTTCCGATGTGTAGAGGCATGATTAAAAAAACTGTAGTAAATGAATTGAAAAGTAGCCATGTTAAGTTTACTCTAAAAAGAGGAAACTGTCCACCTGTTACACTTAATGGTATAAGTATACACCATTCAGGTCACATCTCATACCTTGGTATTCATTTAGATAAGTGACTTACTTGGTGTCGTCATATAGAATCCAATAGACTTCACATGAAGTTAAAAGCTTCTAGCCTTCACTGGTTAATGAACATCTAATCAAAGCTTAGCCTTGACAATAAAGTCATCCTATATAAAACTGTATTAAAACTAATTTGGACATATGGCATCCAATTATGGGGAATGGCCAGTAATACGAGTATTGATCTTATACAGAGGGACCAATCAAAAATTCTTAGGACCGTCATGGGTGCACAATGGCACATAAGAAATGAAAATATCCACAGAGACTTAAAGGTGCCGTTAGTTAAAGACGAGATTAGAAAATTCAGAGAAAACTACATTCTTAAACTACAGAGTCATCCCAACCCACTAGCAAGACTTCTTGCTGAAGTACAAACGAACTCAAGACTTCGTAAAGCCGACCTACCATCCTGCTGATATTAGACTCATTTAACCATTTAAGCTCTCGTTAGAGAGAAACTAGCTTTATATTAAGATTTAAATACTTGTTGTGAGGCCTATAAAAAACAGATTCAATAAATAAATAAAAAGTTAAAAAAAAATGGGAAAGCGATAATAGGGAAACCTTAAATTGTTTTGCGGAAAAAGACTAGTTCTGTTTAATTAGGAATTTATTAGAATATTTCATTTACGTTGAGAGTAGGATTTTTAATTTTCTGATACTTTCCAACTCCCGGAAATTGTGATTATACTCGTATTTAAGACATTTCCGGGAATTCCCGGGTATTTGGAAAAAATACAATATTATTTAAAAATTATGAAAATTAAATAAAAATCAATATTTTACATATAATTTGCATGCAAATATCTCTACTTTGAAATAAAATAAATATTTTTTATAAATGTTTTTGTTTGACAATAAATAAAATATACATTTTGCTAGTATTAACAAAAAAAAAAAAAAAAATTAGGGGCAAAATTTGTATGGAAAATTTATTTTAAAGGGCATTTTAAATTTAAAAGTTGTTTGTGAATATATGTGTTAATATCTTCAAAATGGTTATTTGGAAATTCATTGTTATATTAACAAATATATTCATACCTACATCTATTTAAAAAAAAACTAAAAAAGTTTTACTATTTAAGTATCTAGTTATTGGTATTTAAGTATCATCGACAATAAAAACTTAAAGAAAGGATCCTGGATATCGTTCGTCACAGCCACCGAACATTTTTTAAGAAACTATAAATAAGCACATCTTTGAGAATATATATTTTTTTAAATCTCACTTGGATCTCTATCGATTTCTCAAAGATTTAAAAATAATATTTTTTTAGTCTTAAATTTAGAAAATTAATATTTAAAAATTGTTGAAGGTGAAAGATCAAAATAAAAAAACTCAAAACTGTGACGTGTGTTCATCTAACATTGGCGAGGTTTTCTAAATTTTGTGTTCATATTTCAAATATTTAAGTAGTTTTGTCATTTCAGTACTTCTTTGTTTGGAACTTTTTTATTTCTATAGAGTTAATTTAGAGCAATGTAATAATCTAGTCATATATTTACTCGATTATGGTCAATTAATGTTTTCTATGGAATATTTGATTGTGAAAAATTGTGTAATAAATAATAAATTTTAATATCTAGTATATATATATTTAACTTCCAAAAATTTATTATTAAAGCATTCACTTCTGTGGGACACTTCAATAAAGATTTTCTTATTATCGAATCTGAGTGCTTTTGCCTTGAATAGATTTTGAAATTGAATTTAACCCCCGGTACCAATGACGGGAACGTCTACAAAAGTATTGGAACGATTAACAATCTCATAAAATATTTGGAAGTCGCACTTACCAAATAATTATTATTAAGAAATCATGCACATATTACATATTTTCTAACACACTGGTGCATATTCCCATAAACGCATTTAATTTTTTTTTTTTGAGGTATATTCGTTTATCTTAACCAAAAACAATGTTGTGTTGTTACAATAACCCGCGATATAACGGTACTTTTTTATGTAAGAAATATTTGTTTCTTGCTTTTGTTGTTTTCTTTACTTTAGCAATTAAAACATAATGGTGATTATTTCAGTTGAATATTACTATAAACGCAGTCGAGAAAAATTTGTCTAAAAATTTATTGCAAAACAAAAATATTAAAAAATTTTAACAATTTTAGTTGATTGTTTCACTTAAGGTAAGTTTCTGATGACAACATATCGTTTGGTAGTTTTAATTTCCCAGGATTAGAGAAACGAAAAATTGGCAAAATTCCCGGGAATTTCGTCCCACGAATTCTTGAAATAAAAACCCTAGTTGAGAGTCTTTTCGATCCATTTACAAGCGACATCAAATCAATTGAAGACACTGATACCGCCACATCGTCCTTTTAGATGACTGTTTATTATATGTTTATGCTTACCTATTATATCAAAGTTAATAGGATGCCTCCATGATATCTATGGATGGCTCTATAAGGCCGCTTATGGATACCCGTAATACCAAGCTGTAAGCTGTAAAAAATTAACAATTGGCATTCACTTATATATATTTTTTTTAAATAAATGTTTATTTTAGAATAAAATCACAATACATTTTATTCAAAGTATTGTCTATCGGAAGCTACAACTTTTTCCCAATTTATGGATTCATTCTCATCTTTTGGGGCCAGAAATTAATCAAGCATAATTTTCATACATTGCTCTGAAGTGAAGCGCATTCCCGCTAGAGCATTATAAATTGAACAGAACAGAAAGTGATTTGAATACGGAAAAATTGTGTGGAAAAATTTCACATCCACTATTTTCCACATAGCTTTATCTAGTCGCGAAAATTGAGAACTCGTATCTGGTTGCATATTCTGGTACTTTTTCGTTCAATGCACTTTTCAAATTGATCAACTGTGTTCAGCTCAGGTATCTCGTGATTGTTTCACCCAGTTTTAATACTTCATAATATGCACACTTCTGATTCCACTAAATACGGAGTATTAATCTTGTGCTAAGGATTTCTCGGTTTAGTGTCGATTTTCTTCATTAACAAGGCTTCACATACGGCTATCATAATGGTTCCACTTAATAATTAGATGTAAAAATGACTTAATTTTGTGGCCCTAATGCTGCATTTCAGACATGTAAAATTGCCTCTCGTCTCTTGGCTTCAATTCATTTAGCACCCAATTTCCTTGCTTTTGATGAATCCAAGTAATATACAAAGAATTCTAAGTAAACTTCCTCAAGAAACTAGGGGTCTAAAATCAAAACCTAGCTCCCATAAAGATACATATAAATTCCCAAAAATGCACTAAATAGTCCTCTAAAGGACCAAAATATCATGGTGAAAAATTGAAAAATACTTTCTTTATAATAAGTTCAAAATTGTTAATTTTATGAGATCCATTTCGGGAAAAAATCTAAACTTTTTCTTGACCTAAATATATGGAACTTATGTTTTTTCAATCGCTGGTAGGAAGCTAAGTTTTAATTTTTTGTACATAGATTTCGTTTTTGCTATACGCCTTTCTCTGGGAAATATTCTCATGTCCAAACTATTAGTCTGAATTAAATGAAGTTTTGCGCTCTCCTGGTTTCTTTCATACTTCATTTATATCACGGACCTCGTATGTGAAATTTATCAAGACTCATACATATGTATATGTTTTATATGCATACATGTAAATATTTCACATACATACGAGTATGTGCAAGTTCCCTTCAAACATTTGGAAGTTAAATTTATTGCCAGTCGTCCAGAAGTCACTTCTTACAAAAACAAAATACATTGCTATTTCGTATTAATCGTTCATACGTCACTTCTTAGTGACCTCCAAATTTTTGCTTGAAGAGTGTGCGAAATTTATAAAGACAAAATACATTATTATCGCCCTTTCATGTTTCAGAAGTATACTTTATAGTCACCTTAAAAAGATAATATATTACGAAAGTTCGAATTAAAAAAAAAAAAAAAAAAAATACGTTACTATTGCGCATTAATCTTCTTGGCGTGTGTTATGCTGATTGTCAGTTTTTATATAAAAAAAATATTAAATAATAAATTAAAAGAAAAATATTCCTGATAATTTAGTGTTTTATAATCAACAAAGGATATTTTAAAAAGTAGGTGTATCTTAACAACATTTTATTTTGTAATAATTTACTCTTCTCACAATTTTAATTTATTTTAGGAAAAAATTTATCAAATAGACAAGCATATGTATATTTAAAAAAGCCTAAAACTTTGCATGTAAAAATGATATATCGCATTATTTGCACAAAAGGTTATCTGAATATAATGTAATTACCAGAAATTTCCAGAAACTTCTCATGAGGATTTTATTTGGAATTCTCTAAATACTAGAGTATCCAATCGTTTAACCGTCAAACGGTTATCCGATTAATTTTAGTCGATTAACTGTTTAAATAATTTTAAATTTTCTATTTTCGAATAACGAATAAACCGAGTAATTAGTGCCGAATAACTGAGTTACAAATTTGGAAAATTTTTTTAAAAGTGATATACCCAGCAAAAATAAATAAAAGTAATTTTGGGAATGTACTTTTTCATTACTTCCAAAGTAGCAATAAGCGTAGCAGCATCCAAAGATGTTGTTAAAAATAAATTCAAATGAATTATTTTTCTGCTATAAGACTTTGAGATTCGATTGCTATTTTTGCAAATACTTTTTACTAAAAAGAACTGTTTTAAACAAATGAAAAATAATATTATGAATAATTTTTTTATTAAAAAAAATATGTTGGCTGGTAACAAAGGAATTTGAATGTTCATAATTATTTTGAATGAATTCGTGAACATGACATCCCAGTAAATAAAGATCAAGTACTTCCAAAAAAGAACATTTTTACCTCTCCAAAAGTAGAACAAAGTGTGTGTTTTTGTACTTTTTTGGAAGTTATTTATAATTGCTTACAAAGAAGTGAAAATAAATGCTTTTATTTTGGCAGGAAAAAAAAGGTTAATAATTTGTAAGAAAATTTAAAAGTATTTTTATTATATTTTAATAAGGTTAAAACAGAATTTTTATAAAGATTTCATAAACATAGTTTTAAGAGAAGTACTTCAAAGGTAATGATCAAGACAATGACAACTAACCAAGGGTTAGAAAAGGAACTTCTGCAGTTCTTTTGCAGCACTAGGAATTCCTTACAGTGACAACATAACGTTAAAATCATGACTTTTTCGGTTCTTTTTTTGCTGATATTAAAAAGAATAATTTACTAAATAAAGTTGAATGGTAGAATATTTTGTAGTATTAGGTCAAAGTACATCAAAGACAAAAGAGGTGATAAAATGGAACATTTGTGAAAGAATATGATCTGTATTATGTTTCTTAATAACTATCTTAATAAATTAAATACTATAATTAGTGTTATTTATACGTTTTACATGTATTACTAAGTCTATTGGATTAATCGAATAATTTGCCATTAATCGAATATTAACCGTTTAACTTTTAACCTCTATTAATTTTTTTGCAGAATAAACCAATTAATATGAAAGCCCGAATAATTGAATACCCTACTAAATGCAAAATAATTTTTATGTTAAATGTTTCTTTTGTAATGTAGATGTTAGGATATTTAAATTGTGTGGTTTTACTATTATTCGAATAATGCAGTTTATTTTGTTTGAATTATTCGATAACTTATTTAAAATTATTCGAATACTTAATAACAATAATTATGAATTAAAATTTTACGATTTTTCTTTAAGTTTCTTTAAAGATTTCAAATCAAAAATCGACAAAATATGCAAGAGCCTATTTACATTGAGAATTATTGCAGCATTTTTTTTGGATTTTTTGTTTTGATGTTGCTTCGAAAATCCTCCTATATTAACATATTTCAAATTTGACAAAAAACTAAATATAAGAAAAATGAAATTAAAACCTCCAGAAATTTCTAACTTCGCGATGACAAACAACTTTTCTTAGCTTGCTTTTCTACAGCTCTTGCATACAAACATTAAATATGCAGCGATTTTTTGCAGGAAAAAAAACTGTATGAAAAATCAACAAAGTTAATTTTCTTTGAATCATATCTCCAAAGTAAATAATCGTAGAATGGCGCCAATTGATATAAACCAAGAGTTCCCACAAGCTCTTGCTTTACGATCCACTTGAGACGTTACAATTTGAGAACGACCCACCGCAATTTTGGAGCAACAAACGTTACAAACTCAAATGTTTGGTATGTTACAATTTTAACGTGTTTCTCAAAATTTTTGAAAAAGAAATCCTAATTAGATTTCAAGTTTAACTTCAACTTCAATTTGATATCAAAAGTTGTTCTTAAATAATTTATAAACCTTAAAATAAATTAATACTCGAAAGGAAAAAGTTAAAAATTGATTTCTATTAATTATAAATTTTAAATAATACCTTCGTGTTTAAAAAGTTATTTAAAAAATTGCTACTAAAGGTCCTGGCCCATGGAGGAATTATCATTAAAATAATCATTTTTTTTTTGGTGAAATGAAAATTATTTGGCATTAATTTGAGACCAAGGTTTTTTTTTAACGGAAATCAGATAAAAAGTTGCATGCAAACAAATTTTAAACAAATTACTGAAAAGTTTGTACCACGACAAAATTTCAACTATTTTTAAGATCTTGTGAAGAAATTTTTATGTCTTAATTTTGTTTAAATTTGTATTGAAATTAGTGAGGTTTGATGTATTTTTTCGAAAAAATTCTCATTAATTTTAAATCAAAACACGATCATGACAACAATTTTATTTCAGTACTGTTGTAAAATCTAATAATATTGGAAACATACAATATTGATATACATAAATTTGTGATATCAATATCTAATGAAATACTTTAAATTAAATTTTCAGACAAAAGAATTTTCAGACAAAAGAACTTCGAGACCCCCTACAATGTTTGTATGGACCCCATGTGGTTCGCGGAACCTCATTTAGGACAATACATCTGAAACTATGTCAAACATCCTCAGAAATTAATTTAAAAAAGAATAAAATTTAAATGAGCAAATTAAAGTCGATTTTGTTCTTTTGTTTTTATGAAATAAAAAAAAAAAAAAAAAAAAAAAATAGCTAAAAGTTCATTTAAATTTAGCACTAGCAAATATTTTTAGATATTTTTTATTGATAATCTATTAAAATCATTTTAACTGCAAAGAAATAATATTCGTTTTATACGAATATTCGATATAAAAATATTCGAATTATTCGTTAAACCATTTTTAATTTTACGAATAATTATTCGTAAAATTTTTTCGAATAATTCGAACGAAAATTATTTTAATGATAAGTGAGAAATAAAAATAATTATGAAATATTAAAAATGTTAGTTTTAATTATAAATACAGAAATGGTACAAGTGCAAATAATTTTCTAGAAGATACTAAGACGACACTTCCCTGAGAATCGTCCGGGTGTCTTTTTCGTCTTTATCGACACTTCTAGAAGAGTATTTTTCGACACATGAAGAAGTGTCCTCTTCGAGAATTCTAGAAGAGTTCTCCACGATGAACACTTCTTCCTCGATTTTAATAATACTTTGTTAATAGTTTTAGCGATGAATTTCAACTTCTGGAAGACTCTTCTTAGTGAATTACGCAATAGAAAATGTTTGCAGGGTTAGAATGTATGTTTATACGATTATTTTACTTTTGTATAATGATGACCTAAAATTTAATGTTTTTAAAGTATTTTTATTGATTGCTGACTTAGACAATTTATTTTTATGTCATTGCATGGGTTTTACCATCATTGTTGTCATCATCATTCTCAACGTATGTAATACGTACGTACGTACCACCACTACCACTTGCAACTAGTACCACATGGAAATTTTTTTGTTATTTGTTGATACTTCATGGTTACTCCTCATTCATTTATTCATTCATTTAAAATACACATGCGAAAATACATACATATGTACATATACATATATACTCAAATACATTGGATAAATAAATAAATATTCTGTGGTATTATTTTATTTAGAAACGGATGTGTGTTTCGGTATATCTGTGTGTTTTTACATTTTTATTTGCTTGTGTTTAAATTTTAAAACCGTTAGACAGTTTGAAATTTTATTTTCATTTTTCTATTTTCCTATTTTAGCAATTTTTTGCCTAAACTTTAAACGACTTTATTTATTGTTGTTCAAATTACTGGTTAATCAAGTGTACAGAGAGGTTTCCATTGTAAAATAAAATGGAAAATCATCAATTTGCAACAAAATAAAACAACAAAAAACAAAATAAAATGTATCCAAATAAAAATCAATGTATGCCTATAGAACACAAATTTACCATTTTACGCAAACAAATGAAAACAACAGCTTTATAAATTACAAAACTATTATAGGTTAAGTTTACAACAATACCGACAATAATAACAACAACAACAAAAACGATAATAAAATTGATGATTCTACTAATAAACATTTAGAATTCAATTCGTTTTGTTAAGTATTTAAAGACAAATTACACTATGCTACAAATTTTGGACCACTGAATATTGTCTCAATAATTCCAAAGCAAATTGAAAGTATACCATTAGATTATTAAAATCTTCAAAGAATTTTGCAAAGTTAGCTTGAAGTTCGATTTTATGGGCACTTAAACTTCGAATATTTTGAAGCACTTTTTCATTATGTGTGAAAAATAAAGGAAACATTTAAATAATTTAATTTAAATAATGTTAAGGTTCTCTAAGACATTATGTAGGATGCTCCTTTAATATCACAACCCTTTTACGCCTATTTTTCATAATAAGATTGTTTGCAATATATGAGTAGACACTTTCAACCGATTTAAGTAATCTTTAATACGTGTAGACATCGAGAAATTTCCGAAAGGTAATATAGGATATAATGTAAATAAAAATGCCACGCCCACTTTTTGTAAACAATTCTTTTTTTAAAAGTTCAAATTAAATTTAGCACACATATCAAGTATTCCTTTGATAAAGCTATAAACTAAAAAGTAAGTTGGATGCCAAACCCAATTTTTAGCCCAATGTATGGCCTCTTTTTCACCAACTTTTTTATAATTTTTCTAACACCGTCATTAAAAATTTTGATGAAATTTACCATTTGTTTTCTAAGAAGCAAAATAACCCGTTTTTTTAAAGTGGGCGTGACATACAGTCAATGCTTCCTTCAAGGATATACATATTTGCCATGTTTCATTTTAATCGGTTAAGTAGTTCAGATATAAGGTTAAAACAAATAAAATCTTATATCTAAAATGGGTGTAAAAAAGTTGTAGCATCCAACAAAAATCCAGTATAATAACTCTATGAAATAACAACAACATATAATAGTATTTAGATTAAATAATTTAATTGTTTTTTATTTCCAACTATACAAAAAATGGGGTCGGAAAAGTTGAAACTTCAAGAGGACATAAATCCAAAATTCGAACTAACTTTGAAAAACCCTTTGGGAGATTTGCTAAACTACTGGTACGCTTTCATTTTGCTTTTGAATTATTGAGAAAATTTTTTTCTTGTTGCACTGTGTTATAAGGGAAGTAAAAAATTTACATTTTTTATTTGGGAAAATTGACAATGTAAACTTTTTAACCATGTGGAAAACTTATGTGCTCCTTCAAGTGAAAATATAATAAATAAAATACTTTGTTTAGAGAGATTCTTATCTTTTGTAAAGATAAATAAAGAGTATGGAAGGAAAATATCCTTAAATTAAAATTGGTTGTAAGTATTTTCTTTAAATTAATGAATTTTTTATTTCAGCAATGTCACTTATAAACGAATTCTTCATAAATTTATGATAAAGATAATAGTAAATTTGTAAAAATAAATTCTTTAAATTTTAAAAATGTTAATCTGATAGGTTCAAAGGCCTAAAAATGAATTTTTATGATTAAAACTCTAAAAACTGGAAATCAGTTGAATTTTGTTTAAAGCGCAAAGTTGAATTTTTTTTAAACAAAAATAAACCACATTTTAAGAAATGCGTTTGGCTTAATATTGTTGCAATAAAAATTTTCACAGGTTTTTTAAGTGTGTTTTGTATAAAAAGAATATAAATATCAAGACAAACAAAAATTTCAGAACAGGATGAAGGCATTTGAAATTTATAAATAACTAGCGATTTGTTATCTTATTACAGTAAAATAAATATAAAAATTGGCATCAAAAACATATATCTCAACTCGAAGTCTGATAAGAAATAGAGAGCTTTCACTATAAAAGTTCTTTATATATACGATAATTATCATTTACTTTATATGTGGGCTACCACACCTCCTGAAGCTAACTATTCTATTTTATTTTAATGAACTCAGTTTATAAACAAGTGTTTAGTTCTAACTAAATTTTAAGATCTTCACTATAATAGTTCTTATATAATGTGACAGTGACGATTGAAAAAGCTTTGGGTGCCAAGAACATAGCCCTCTGCATGTTTATCAATATTCAAGGTGCTTTTGATAATACATCATATGATGCGATAAACCTGGCTTTAAATAGAATACATGTTCCAGATATCATAAGGAACTATACACGAGAGGTGTTTGCATCCAGGGTAATCAAATTTAATCTATGCGGTTCATCGAAGACTATACTATATAAGATGATGTCTTATCGCATTTTTTGTGGAGCTTAGTTATCGATGAGTTATTAGATAAACTAAACGATCTTGTAATAACTGTTACTGGATGAGACAACATAACCATATCGGATAGTATGCAGCACGCTCTCAATATAACCTATAGCTGGTGCAGGGAAAGGGGACTGGCCCGTCAAGGACCATTATTGTATCTTTCACTAGACATAGAAATTTGAGAATTAAAGAGCCGGTATTAAACGAATAAACCATCAGGTTCTCGATTGAGACAAAATACTTGGGGATCATTTATGATAAGACGCATATATCCTATATTGCCAATAACGCAAAAAGATCCTTTATGCCTGTCAACGTCTTTTTAGTAGAATATGGGGCCTGAAACCAATAATGATTTACTGATCATTTATTATCATAATCTGACTAATCAGAATAACATATGATGCTTTGGTATAGTGGCCTAAAAACAATCAGATCACATCGAGAACTATACTCGACAAGGTCCTAGGGGCTTTTTTACATACATTACACATTTCTGTGGTATACAAATTTCGATCAAGTCTGGTTTACTGACGGCTCCAAATAGATAAGTGGTGACACTGGGGCGGGTATTTTGGGCCCATATTTTCAAAAGGCGATCAAGTCTGGTTTACTGACGGCTCCAAATAGATAAATGTTGATACTGGGCTGGTACGAGTACTTTGGGCCCAAATTTTCAAAAGGCTCTACCCGTGGATAAATATCTTTCGATATTCCAGGAGGAAATTTATGCCATCCTCATCTGCGCCAAAAGTGTTTGAGGGGATCGAGGGGGCTGGGAATATTTTTAATGTTGTTTAGTCAAGCTGCGTTAATGGCTTTATCTTCCAATGAAGTTAAGTATAATATTGTCTATAACTGTGCAACTTTTTCTAACATACTAGGTGCGCGTAACACTCTAACTCTATGCTGGGTGCCCGGCCTTGAGGAGTATGCTGGCAATGAAAGGGCCGATTGTCTAGCCAATAGAGGTGCTCGACGTATATATATAGAGCCCTTCTTTGGTATTCTTGTGGGATATACTAAGGAAAAAATAGGATCGTGGGTTCCGTGTGTGTTCACTAGGTATTGGGAAACCACACCAGTATTCAAACAGGCTAAGCGGCTCATTAAGCTTTCCATGAATAAGTCCCAAGAGTTATTGTTGATATATAAAAGCAATTTAAGAGTACTAATAAGATTCTTAATTGGACACTGTGACACTGCGATATAACGTATATATATGGGGAAACATTGTACAAAAGACTTTAGATTTTGCGAATCGCACGATGAGACGTCAGAACAAGTGCTCTATTACAGTTCAGTTTTTGCGTCTTACAGATCGAGCTATCTAGGGGCCATCTTACTGATCCCACCTGAAGTTCATGGTCTCTTACCATCCAGGGCAATCAGTTTCATTCAAAAACTGAAACTGGTATGGTGAAAATCATTGGCTGCACAGAAGATCTGATGAGACCTCTGTTACACATAGCCATTTCTATCTAATATAGGATATTTGATAATTAAGATTTACTTTGTAGGGGGCTACAACTCCTACTGGACCTACTTATCTAGATATATATATCAATCGACTCTCCTAAACGTACCGGCCCATTTTTAATCTCAAGTTAGCAGAAATATTACTCTGTATTAGAGGTATCGCTCCGGTCCGGTAGGCAAGTAGTTACTATAAAGCTTTAAAACTTTTAGATATGCATAACTTTTAGATGGCATAACTTATATATCTTCTCATAAGATACACAATCTTTGCACAAAGTTTTCTTTTCAAACGTCACAAAGATTATCTAATATACTTGTTGAAAATTGGACGTGATTAATATTTTGCTTATTTGCGCTTTTGCATAGAAAATTTATCAAAAATTTTCTATAAAAAGGAAATTTATCGAAAATTTACTATAAAAGGAAATTTATCGAAAAATGTATGAAAAGAAAATTTATTGAACATTTTCTATAAAAAGAAAATTTATTGAACATTTCCTATAAAAAGAATATTTAAAATTTCCTATAAAAAATTTATGAAAATTTCCTATAAAAAATTTAACGAAAATATCCTAAAATAGTAAAATTTATCGAAAATTTCCTATAAAAAGCAAAAGTTATCGAAAATTTTCTATAAAAAGCAAATTTATCGAAAATTTCCTATAAAAGGAAATTTATCGAAAAATATATAAAAAGAAAATTTATTGAACATTTCCTATAAAAAGAATATTTACCGAAAATTTCTTATCAAAAAAAAAATTATCAAAATTTTTCTATCAATCGAATATTTAGAGAAAAATTTTTGTATATAAACTATAAATTTCAACTTAATTTTCTATAGAAATTAACTTTTAGATGAATTTTTTTCAAAAATATAATTTTATCGTAATTTTTCTTTAAAAATTAAAATTTTTCAAAATTTGTCTAAAAATTGAACGTTTATGGAAAATTGTCTATAAATTAAAAAAAAAAAAATAAAATATTTAAAAATATTAAATAAATAAGTTAATAATACAAAATTTTCACGTTTTATGATATTTCTCAAATCTCTCCCTTTGAAAAACTTGTCCCAAATGAAAGTTTAAATTTCCAATTTGGGGACAAGTACCCTCATATGAAAACACCGATTAGGCGACAGAAATCTATTGATCTATCAATCACTGTAAGTTGTAATGCCTAATGGTATACTTTACTCTTTAAATGCATATTTTGTCATACTTTTATCAAAAGTCATTGCTTTAAAATATACTGGGGCATATTTTACATTTAGGAGCATAATTTCGCATATTTCTTCATATTTATTTTTTACTGTTATATTTAGATTTGAAAAACATATTTTCAAATTAAGTCTCTCCAAGTATTTTCATCTTATAAATTGTTAAAAAATTTTTAGTTTTCTGATTCATTGTTTCAACTTTAAAAATGTTTAAGTGCAAAAAGTTATTTTTTTTTTTTTGGCAATTTCTAGACAAAATAAAGTAATATTTTTGCAAAGGAAAGTAGACAATTTCGAATTTTGCAAAAAAAAAAACCGATTTTAGGATTATAGTATTTAAAATAACCAAGATATTTTCAAAATTTGAATTATATTTGAAAGATAAATCTTTAAGCTTTAAAATGAGCCATAACACTTGGGAATGGGCCCATAGAAAACTTTAAATTTTCTTGACAAATATGTATGTTCAAGGTTTACATATAATGTATAAAATATATATCTTGCTTAAGAATGGGCTGTATATATGAAATCTTTCATCGAGATGGTTGTAAAATACTTCAGCTCATTTTGAAAAATATTTCATAAAACTTTGTTTGTGTTTTTCAAAAATTTGTATGGAAAATTGTGTCAAAGAAAAGATCTACAAAATAAGGGGGCAAATGCATTTTATATATGTCAACTAAAATTGATTGCTCAATTTGTGCAAAACCAGGTTTTCTTTTGCTAATGCAGAAAATAAGACCTGTATATGAATCTAAAAAAAATATTGAAATTTGACATAAAAGTCCGTATACCCGTATACGTAAACTAGTGATCTATATGGGAATTACTGCACATATGAAAAATATAGTTGTATTGACCATAATTTAAGATGAACATATTATGATTGGAACATATGGTCACAGCTAAAAGTAGATATGATTATAAATAATAATTATGATTCCATTTTATTCTATTGTGTCCGATTTTATGGTTTCATGTTATGGTTGGAGTTTTTCGTATTATTATAACATCTTACTACATTATTATCGCTTTCATCAGATTATGATTTCATTTCATTATATTATTATACAGTCTTATCATATTATTACCCAGTCTTATCATATTATGATTTCATTTTATCATATCATAAAACAAAAAACACATTAATTCAAAATTATTATTTTTATAAATTGTTTATTGAGTCCATTACATTTGTTTCAATATAATTGATAAAAGTATTTATTAATTGTAAAATATTATTCACATATTCTTTGTTTATTAATTAATTTTATTTATTTGTACCATCAGGACTGCCAGATACTCTTTTGGCCAACCCTAAAATTAAAAAAAATTCCCAAAAAAATCTCCACACAACAAAAAAAGACGTTTTATCATTCAAAATAAATAATTTGTTTGTTCTTAGCAAGTATTTGTGCTTTCTATTTATAGATATTATTTTTTGATAAATACAGTTACAGAACTGCATATGTATTTCAAAATTTTTTTTTTTTTACAAAAATAAGTTACAGAACATTTACAAACAATTTATTTTACAAAGACAGCATCATATTACAAAAAAAAGTCATATTCGAAACGAATATTGGGAAAAACGAAACCTTGAGAAATTGCCAAATGACTTGTTTTGCTCTTTTCCTGAAAGAGTGAAAATTAGCAATTTCTGCTATTTATGAATAACATATCTCACAATTTTTTTAATAGTTTTAAATTGCTTTTTAATACATCTTTAAATAAAAAACAAAAAACTGCAACTCTTCATAATTAAAAAATAAGAGCCGATAATATACAGCTATATTAACCATATATCAACCAGGTGTAGTGGATATTAATGAGTTGAGAAGCCTCCAGAAATACATTATGTATGTTTTTTTTTGAAGATTTGTTTTTCTGAAACACATAACTGAAAATGTGTATTCTACTGCACATGCTTTACTTTTAGGGATCGTTAGCATGTTAAGGACTGCTTGTGCAAATTCTTTATAGTGACATGTAGCTGCAGCATCTTTAAAATTATACATATTTTGAGCAAAATTTTAATTTTATTAACTAAGCGAAATGTACAATTATAACATAATTTCCTCGAAAAAATCCCCAAAATATTTTAAATATCCTCAAAAAAAGAAAAAGAAATAAAATTCCCAAATCCCCAAACCAAAATTTTTATCCTTTTTTTAGGGTTTTATAGTTGGAAACAAAAGTCGATTTTTCGACTTTTTTCAATTATTTTCGACTATTTTCGACTTTTCGACTTTTTCCAATTTTTTCGGCTATTTTCGATTTTATACGATATTTTCGAGATTCGCATCCTTTGACTATTTTTTGTTATTTATCTTAAAAAAACTTAAAAAAATATAAAATATATATAACTCAATCAAATATAGTGATTAATTAACAGACAATCTATAGAAGGAAAATGGCGGTTAGACATAAAAATATGTTTTTGCTGTACTATTTATAAATAAAGTACATTTTTCGACTATTTTCGACTTATTCCGACTTTCTTCGATTTCAGACGATATTTTTGAGATTTTTCACCTATTTTGACTATTTTTTGTTATTTGTCTTAAAAAAATATATTTTTGCGAGACTATTTCTAACGGTTAGTTTATGTAGTTCAAATTAAAACTGCTAAGTAACTATTTTAAATAAAGTAAATTGTTTCTACTTTTCGCAAATATTTTCGACTTTTTCCTAATATTTTTTTACTTTTTTCGACTTTACGATTATTTGGAAACAATTTTCTAACCAAAAGATCGATTTCGACTATTCGACTTTTGTTGATTTTTTGCAACAAAAATTCCCAAATTTGGGACAGACCTGTGTATCAACATATGTTGTGCAAGATAATACAAGATATTTTTTATTAACTTTAATAGCAGTTAATCAATATCTTATATTGCTTGAATTACACCAAATATAACAAAATCTTCTCTACCACATTATAATGAAGGTGGAAAACAATTGTTAAAAGCAAAATATACACAAAAAAAAAAAAAAAAAAAAAACAAACAAGTAGCGTATTTTTCAACCAAATTTGTAAAGAGCATATTAATTTGTAACATTTTATTGTTATGGGAATAATAATAAAATATGGTTTAAGAACAAGGAAAAAGATTGCTAATATTTCATGATTTTAGAAATATAAGAATTTTTAATATTAATTTTTTTTTTTTTTTTTTTTTTTTTAAATACTCAAAAATATAAAATTTTTGTAGTCAACTATATTAAAATTTTGATTAAATGTAAACATTGAAGAAAAACATTGTTACCATGAACACAGTATTATTAAAATCAATGAAAATTAACAATGAGAATATGATATTGCATTAGTGAAAATGTTGTGATCATAATTTTTTTCTGCTTGTGTGAAGCCTAAGACCTATTTTTCAATACGTTTTTTAAAATTTTAAAAAATATCAGCATTTCTTAAAAAATTATGATTTTTGCAACGAAAAAACTCAATAGACATAATTGTGCGATGGTTTCCTCTATTATAGAATATAGTTTTTTTTCTCTTGGAAAATAATCATTTAAATCTTTAATCACATATGTGTAGTGCCTACCAAGAAATTTCGGTCAATACCTCTCTCTCTCTCTCGGAGAAGATAATACAGAGATTTCTGAACAATATATTTGATTGCAAGTCATGATTTGGCATTTTGTACGATATTCATAAAGACTCTATCTTTTACTATGCTGCAATTTAATATAGTGGTTTCATCACTACATTGTACGTAGCATACATGATCTTACATCATAAATGTCATCTTAATTGGACATTTCCAATTTCAAAATAGGCAAAGTATTTTCCATTACTGCTACTACTGCTGCTGCTGTCTTTAACACTTAACTATTAAATAACATTTAGAACTATAAAAGCAATTTGTTTTGCCATTCGATTTTTCGTTTGTTTTTTGGTTTTTAAATTTAGGTCAGACAATTTGGACACTCTCTAGCTTTTAAGTTAAATGCATAACTTGCATGTTGTAGTAGTACATATGTTGTAAATACTCTTTGTATTTTTGAACAATATTTAAGTGCTGCATAAATCCCTTTAGAGCAGTTAAAGGAATTGTGCAACGTACATACAATATTTTTCAAAACTAAAACAGATGTTTAAATTTAAATATACATTTTTAAAAACCTTAAAGAGTAACAAGAAAATAGTTAAATAAACCCTAAATAAAACAAAATGGTTTAGAATTATTTGGTTTAATAATAATTGCTATTGTTTTAAATAAATCTTAATTTTCTTTTATTTAATATCGTTTTTCTTTATTTATTTAAGTTTTTTTTTCTTTTCCCTAAATTTTGCTAACCATAATAAGTGGTTATGCTTTTGTTTTTTTTTCTCCTTATTTTGGCTCTACTATATACAAAACTGACTGTTATCAAAATCTGATTTCTTTGCCATAAAAAGTCTTATTTTAAGATGCCAAAAAGTCATTTCTTTTTGTGAAAATTTTCTCTCTTTTTCTATGTCGTACTCCCTGTCATTTTTCAAACACTTTAAACTTGTGCACTAAAAATTTAAGACAAAATGAACGGGAAAAAAATCTGCTTAAGGAAACAGCTTCACTATTGTTTTTATAGCTGGCAACCAAAAAAAAGACACATAGTATATCTTTTTAAGATAATCTTTGCATCTTTTCTGTTACTTTATTTTGCTGTTTTTTTTCCTATTCGTTTGCTTTTTGGAGTTTGTTACACATAATGTGGTTACAAATAAACTTCGAAAGGTATATCTATATATATATCTTATTTTCTTTTACAGTTCGTTTTTCATCTTCTATATGGTGCATGGAATTTTTCTAACATTTTTTTTCAGGTATTGTATTTATTGTATGATGTGCTCTTCTATAACTTTAGTTTTAGTGAAGTACACGTAGGGAAAAAGTTGGGAAATCTTTAGTTTATTTAGTTTAACGCAGTGAGATCTCTTGCTTGATTGCAATCTTAGATAATTTGAAAGTCCATAATATTGATAGGTCAGAAAGCTTTTCGAATACTACAAGAAGCTTAGTGCTTTCATTTTAACATTTTACACTCCTTTAGCTCTATCTAAAACATATAATATTTTTCACAGAGAAAAAAATCACTTATCACTAAAATAATTCATACAATAAAAATTTGTTTAAATTTGCACCTCTCAGTAAAATGATTATAACAATTACTAATAACCGTAAAAAATGAAAAATAAAAAATCTTTCCAATTAAAAAAATTATTAAATCAATCAAGTAGATGATTGAATGAATTAAAATTTAAATGAGAAAAAAACTTACTTCAATTTTATTTTTACTATTTATTTTATTTTCGCTTCAATTTATTAATTAAATTTTCATGTAAAATGAAACAACTGTGATAATTGAAAAATATAAAGTACACAGAGAAAACTGATTCTTTGGTGCAACCGAATATATTGTCAATCAAATTTGTTTAGTTCCCTTAACTATCTAATAAATCAGTTGCTGTTATAGAATTAGGGTATCCAATTGACTAACCGTCATTCGTTTATCCGATTAATTTTGATCGATTAAGTATTCAAATAATTTAAAATTGCCTATTTTCGAATAACGAATAAACCTAATATTTTGTGTCGAATAAACGATTAGCCGAAATTTGGTTTTTTGGAGTTATAAATTTAGAACATTTTTTTTATTTTATTCAGAAAATATTTAACTTATTTGACTACAAATAAACAAAAAGTTAGCTTGTATTAATAAAAGTATAATACAATTTATAACGATATAACATAATTTTTTATACATATATTTTGGAATACTGGGAATAATATAATAATATTATTTTATTTTTTCTTTATGCAATGAAAAATTTAGAAAAACATTACTTACATAAATATTTATAAATAAATGTAAAGTCAGGAAGGTAAAAATTATGAGATGATTTATCATTCTGCGAGACACCAGCAATTGTTAACATTGTTTGCTTTATCTCTAAAAGAAATTACAGTACTAAATCATTTTATTATTTGTTCGTCTATATATATGATATAATATCGTCTATATATATGATATAATATCTATTTTGAATAAATCCTTCTCTATCGAGGTATTAGAAACTCTATGAATTGGGCTACGAATTGGTACCTCATCCGCCATATTCTCCATATTTAGCCCTAGTGACTACTTCCTATTTCCAAACCTGAGGAAATGACTCGGTGGAAAGAGATTCAGCTCCAACGATGAAATTATTGTATTTAAAGTATTAAAATTTCTAGAATATCTTAAATACTTTCGCAATGTCTTATATGATTTGCTTTTTTTTTTTTGCCACACCATTTGCACCACTTTTTTTGCGACAAATGTCTTGAACGCCTGTATTTGTATAGCAAACCAATGGTTTGAATTAAAATTTGAGAATAATTTGAAATCAAATGTAAACGTCTGAGAATGATTTTATAATAGTTTAAGAATAATAGCATTCTCAACAAAAACGGGAACCTTTTTCTCCAGATTTGATGAAGGTTTGAAGAAATGTATAATTTTTCAAAGGTTTGAAATATGATGACTTAAAAAGCAAATGGATTTGTTTTTCAAATCATCTTACGCAGGGCTTTAGTATGAATGTGTGCATAAAAAACTGGGACACAGCTATTATGGAATTTGGTTGACCCAGGCTAGTACATCAAATTTAACAAAATCTCTAAAAAATTGAAAAATTAAAAAAGTACAGAATACAATCAATTCGATTAGGTTTTTATTCCAATATACATATGTTATTGATTAATTACTTAACTCTTACCAATTACATATATCTTTGTACAATGAATCCCAAAGATGTCTTCATTCGAAGGAGGCTATTAAATAAAATCTTATGAAAAATTCTGCTCACAATTTCTATTTTGTGTAATATTGATCATTTATTTTTAAAACGTAAGTAAAAAGCAATCAACTTTCAGTTGAGAACCCCGAATTTAATTTTCTTCTTTTATAGTCGAATTTTAGTAGATACGTTTCCATCACAGGTACATTTTAAATGATATATTATTCGTTTGTTGAAAACTAGTATGAGCTTCTGCAACTTAAATTTTATTATAGTTATCGTTTCCCAACAAATCTTTTTTCTATGTGTAATAATTTTTTTGTATATTTGATACCAGCTCCTGTTGAAACAAATGTTGTGTTTCAAACAATGTCTCTAAATTCAAATGCTTATACAGGTACAGATATAAAATATTATATCTGTACCTCATATGCCCTAAAAGGCTAAGGCGACTTCTGAAATAATTCAAAAAACTTCCCTAATTACTGCTACTTTTAAAGTCCTTTAATGAGCTCCAAAACCTTGGAATGTTACCAAATGTAAATAACTTTATATTGAAAATTCGGTAGAATATTTTTTAACATAAAAATTCGGTCTTAAATTTTTTAATATACAAATTCGGTTACACGTTATAAAAGAAAAATTTTGGTTGATAATTTTTTCAGAATAAATTTTGAATGAATACTTCAAATAAAAATTTCTCCTGATTTCGAATGAATGTTCTTTAAGAAAAAATTTCGGTTGAATATTCTTAAAGAAAAAACTCGGTTGAATATATTTAAGTAAAAATGTCGTTAAAAAATTTTTTAAGAACAATTGTTGGTTGAAAATTTATTAAAAAATATTTCAGACGGGTTTTCAAATGCAGTAGATTCCGAATTGACTTGTTGTTAGTGTGAGGAAGTGCGAGATTGTGCGTTTTTAAGTCTCTGTCTGTTTCCTAACACTCATTTCCCATGCACCTACAATCAGCGTTACCGATTGGTGACTTTAGTCGCCAGTTGTCCCTTGTTCAACCACCTGGCCCATTTTTTAAAATGGAACCAAATTGCGATTTTTTAAGACTATGTGATAAATGACGAGAAATTAAGTTGTTTGAAATATATATTAATACCAACGAAGAAATTAATTATTTTGCGATTTATATAGTGATCTAAAGAAAAGACCCCGAAGAATTAATAAATGAACTGAAACTAATGCTAATAATAAAGTTTATGAACAATTATTTAAAACATCAAATGCCGAAGCATTTTGGATCGGATTGGGAAAATTAAAAAATAGATTTGATGAATACTTATTTTCTAATTTATATCTTTATTTTGGTTCATAGCAGTGCCTTGACGGAACGTCTTTTTTACAAAATTATCACTATTGAAAAATAAATTGTTCAACAGAGTCCTAAATTTGTTAGAAGGGAATTTGTAAGACTGGAGTCCATATTTATAAAATGTTAACTATTTTTATGAAATAATCTTTATTTTTGCAATAATAAAAATTATCATAAGTTAATTATTTTGTTATTAATAAGTTTAGCAGTTTTTCTTAAAATACAATATTTTTTGTTTTTATAAACTAAATCAATTTTTTAGGTATTGAAGCAAATGGCCCCTTTTTTTAATCCCTTTTTTGGACACTTTTTAAAAACTATCAACGGTGATGCTGCCTACAATGTTCTTCATTTTACACTTTGAGACATCGTCCAGTTCATCATGAAATTGTTTATCTAACCTTTTTTTAATGTGTTCCAGTGTTTTCGGTCCCTCAACCTCTTTGCACTATCTACAGAATTCCGGAGTGTCATAAATTCATCATCATCGATAAATCCGTCGTTCTCGATATATCAAACTTATTCTTAGATAACTTTTCTTCATGCTTTAAAATTATTTCAGTTTCCGTTTATCAAGTAAGAAACTTTGCAAAAGTTTCTAATACTCCAGTTTAAGACTGATTCTTTTAATGTCCCAAAGTAAAACTGAATACTACCTAGATTCACCGATGTCTCACTATCTGCTCTATGCATTGCTTAATCTTTTTCAGTCATTGAACTGCCAAGATTTGCCATAATATATTTTCAGTATCGCCTTATGACCTCATGCAGTACTACGTTTTCGACTTTTTTAAATTCTCTATAATTTCTCCTTGGAAAACTCTACTTTCTGTAGAATGTTTGTAGAACCTCCTGATAATTATTCCCACTATGTACATCCATCTCTGAATCATTCGAAAACTGCAATATTCCTGATTTGTAGAAATAAATTTCGTTCAAAAATCTAAAACGCCTATCCAAGAAAGATTCCACAATTCAGTGGCTTTCTTGACATTATTTGCTATTGACTGATAAAGCGATCTCAGCACTCTCATCTCCTTTTTCATATATTACTTATGCTAATACGAATACCATAAAAAATTAATTGCCTTCTTAAATGCTTTGAGCATTACCGGAAGCATTATTTTAACTCTTTCTCAAAGCTCATACGTTTAATTTAAATAAAGTAAAACATTAGTGCCTTCTCGCTAATATCGAGTTTTGAAGCCATTATTTTGCTGGAACATTGACAGATAACTAGTTCTTCACTTTTATCTTCACAGACACTTCGAAATATTTTTTGCCCTATGCTATCTATTTCCATCTCTAAAACTCACAAACACATCTTAAAGCTTAATTGCTATCTCATCAATTTGGGACATTAGCAGAGCGTACGTATATTTTAACGTTTAAGCATATGAGTTAAACTTAATCTTCGAAAGATTTGTCTTCTGTTTGCGAGCGTCAGAAGATGCTTATATCTCCTGTATTCTCTTTCGTTTCCACAGACCATACAATTCTTGTAGAACCTCAATATCATTTCTTCTAACAGTTGCAAACAATTTGATAAATCGTCTCGGAAAGGTTTCGCTCTCGGGAATTAATTTTATAATTCATAGCGATTAGATATAAGAATTATATAATAGAATTTTTGAATAGAAGGCTTTCGTCCAAGGAAGAGTCTTTGCCTGAAAACTTTCTGGAACATTATCCTTCACTGTAAAGTACAATGCAGGTATTTAAAATTCTTTGCCATTTCTTTTTACAAGATTATATAAAGAGTTTAATTTAAAATCGGATCACAAGTTCCTAAGTTTTCCAGTATTTCATTTTCAAGCACTTAAAGCTCTCTCATATTAATAAGACTTCTTTCTCTAAGTGTATTTAAGTACTAAAACTCATATAGTATAGGGAGGAGTATGGTAGCTGTATGAATGCATCTCATATACTGCAGGGGTTTTATGTAAGTGTATAAATGTGTATGTGTGTGCATCTCTATATTTGTACCATTAAGTTGGTTTATTTGATTTCTTTTTTTTTTTCTTTAAACAAAATTTTCTAGCGATTTTTCTAACAAAGTTTTTTTTTTGGTTAAAATCTTCTTTTTTTTTTTTGTTATTGCTTAGACTAACTAGACTAAATGGGGACACGTTGTGGTTTTTGCGTTAACTAACACAATGGTTACGTTCAATAAAAACAAAAACAACAATAGCAACAATAACACTCATACATTATGAATGTACAAATGTGTTCGAGTATCTCAAAACAATTTTTAGGAAATTCATAGAACAACAATGTATGATATGAGTGTATGAAACTAAAGATGAAACCATACAACATTCAAACAAATAGAAAATTCATTGCAAAAGATGAAAATTTATAGAAAAAAAAGCAGATCGCTCTCTTCTATAAATGGATGGATGGATATGTATTTAGATATGTGGAATGGTATGGATGTGCTTTGGTATTTATACTTATACTTGGTTTTTTTGCAGTGATGCCAACTTAGCCCTCTCCGGTCTAGATTTAGCCAGTTTTTAATAGTCGAAAACGCGAAAAACAATTTTAGCCCGAAACTAAAAAACTGTGTATTTAGATATGCGGAATGGTATGGATGAGCTTTGGTATTTATACTTACACTTGGTTTTTTTTGCAGTGATGCCAACTTAGCTTTTTTCGGTCTAGATTTAGCCAGTTTTTAATAGTCCAAAATGCAAAAAAAATTTTAGTCCGAAACTAGAAAACGCGCAAATATAGCACTTTTGACAATTTTCGTTTAGCCAAAATTTTTTCCCTATTACGAGCGTTTTTTGTTTGAGTAATTTTTTTTTTATTAACTTTGCTCATTTTTTATTTTTTTTTTACAGTTTAATTAATTACAGTTTTATTATTTCTTTTCTTGATTTAAAGTATTTTTTTGGAACAACATTAAAAGTTCTGTTCCAATTTTTAAAAAATTTTAAAGAAACTTATTTTTTGGAAAACAATCTTCAACAAATAAATTTGTTTGAATGGAAATTTATTGAAAGAACTGAAAAATGTTGGATTGAGGTTCATAAAAGAAAAACTCCATAAACTGTATTTTAATTTAGTCAGTATGTTATTAATATTATAAGTTGCAGTATATACAAAATATTGATTCGTTGTAGAAATGTTTATATTTTTGTTTTTTACTTTTTAAAAAAAGTTTAATTTTTAATCCTTTTCTGCACTTTTTCACCAAACATGACTTGATTGTACCAGAAAACCGTTTTGTTTTTAATTTAGTACTTTTTAGTGCTTTTTCACATATTTCTGCGCGTTTATGTTCGCTAGAGTTGGCAACATTATTTTTTTGCTCTTGTTGATATTTTTTTTTTTTGTTTTGTGGTTTAAAGAAAATATCATCATCATTGTTGTCATGATGATGATTATAATCATTAACAGTGAGTAGAAGACTTTTTGAAACACGTGATAGGTAAAAAATAAACTTACTATAATAAAAACAATAATGAAATGGTGCACTATGGTTTTAAAAGGGAAATTTTGGAATTTGATTCATTTTTTAGAATTGGGACAACTAGTCAAAAATAAAAAATAAAAAACGCCCAGCAAACAGTTACTCTTTACATTATTTAGAGTTTTGTTTATGGAAACTTTGATAAATTAATCCATTTACTCATAAGCGATAAACTTTTCCTACTATAAAAAGTGTTTTTTTTCTGTTCGTCGTGGAATTGTTTACCTAAAAATCTTATAGAACATTGCCTTGTAATTATGGCTATTATGCTTAAAAGTGTTTGGTGATTAATATCCCACAGTAATTTCCAATTTTCCTGGCAACGTTCTGTTTAGCTTAAGCCTCTGCTCTTTCAGTAACCTTGAATAGTAACTAAGCCTTGTTTTTACCTATCTCTACATCGCCCTGCCAAATTTTTGTGAGACTTATTCTGTTAAATTTAAGTTCGCCAAATTTCCACTTAAAATAAGCTACATTCATCTGAAAGTCTGTAAGATATACGGATATTTTCTTCTAATATATAAACATCAATAATACTCTGCGCAACACAGTACATTGTATCACACAATCCTCAATGGGTAGAATGGTATCCAGAGCATATGCTCATTACCTCCCATCAACCCTCTAGTACCGGACATAAAAACATCTCAAGTAATATTGCTACGAGCTTGCTAAAGTTCTAAAGAGACCAATCGGCTATTTGGCGTTTCAATCTCTTATTCCGCAAAAACACATAAGTTCGGTATGGAGCAGATACTCAAATTCGAAGGCACTTCAGCATGCTTGGAGTTTGAATATTGTTTTCAGTTAGTAATTGCAATTTACCGAAATTTTTAATTTCCCGGGATTCCGGGATTCTGGATTAAAAACTATAATTATCACTACTCTCATTAGCTGAAAAACTTAGACCCAAATAGGATATAAGTTTTTACATTAGTAGATTTAAAATAGGATTGTAAATGTACTGTGAAAAGGAAATTTGATCAATTGCTTAATCTACTGTTTAATCAACTCGAATGAATACTGATTGTAAAAGAGTTTTTTTGAAAAATGGAGAAATTAAATATCAAAATATTTACTCAGACATAGTTATTATTCAAACCTTTTTAAGCATGTTACGTAAATTTCTTTAAAATTTTAATTTATTAAAAATTCGCTTAAAAATTAAGAATTTAATAGTTGTAAAAAAAACCTTGGCCTTCTTCGCAGCAGGTTAACCCAGAGAAACCCATTGTTTAGACTGCTGCTTGGCCTCCGGAGTACAGTAATGGATCCATGTTTCATCCACAGTTACAAAATGTCGCATAAACTCATTCAGATTGCGGTTAAACAACTCCAAACAATCCTTTGAAGTTGTCACAAGTTTACGTTTATGGTCAATTGAGAGCAAACGCGACACCCATCTTGCAGACAACTTTCTTAAACCCAGCTGATTATTTAAAATCGAAACCACACTGCCATATGAAATGCCTATGGCATCAACAATCTCACGCACTTTTACTCTTCGGTCGACCAACACCATATCGTGGATTTTTTCGACATTTTCTGGTGTACTGACCTCAATTGGCCGTCCAGAACATTCAGCGTCATTTGTACTTGTGCAACCACAATGAAAGTCAATAAACCACTTTTTTACCATTGAAATCGATGGTGCAGAGTCCCCATAGTATTTATTGAGCTTTTCCTTGGTTTGATTGACGGTTTTTTTCGAAATTAACTTTTTTCCATTTTTAGAAAAATACACGAGGTTGTATGTTTTGAACAGCTGTTAGACGCAAAGTAAATGACGACACTTGCTCAAAATATGACAGTAGTCTATTAACAGGTGGTACTTGATGGGAATGATGTTGCATTTCATATAACTACGAGGGAAGTTCAAAAAGATCCGCCCTCGTAATTATATATTTTGAATAATAATTTATAGTCCCAAATAGAGCAATATATTATATTAGTCATTTAAATATTATTTAATGACTTAAGTGTACTATATGATTAATAAGAAAAAAGTAAATAAAAAGAACAAAAAGGAAGAAGAATACTGAACAGCTTTACATTGTTCATATAATTGAATTGTTAAATTGAATATGTCTGTTCATGAACAACCCAACTCTAATCTTAGCTAAATAAAAATAAATAAACTCGAATTTCGTAAATTTTCCAAAAAAAAAAAGTTAATGTGAAAAGATGTTATAAGTGATTACTTCTTTTATAATTTTAGGTACATTTAATTGCAGATCGTAAAAAAGAATTTTGGACTACTCTAAGTTTATCTGTCTGTTATCTATTAAATATTCCTACAATAACCGTTATAAAATACTCGCTTTAATGTTATAGATCCGATCAGACGTTCTTTAACATAACAGAGAATATTTTCTGTAGCTTTGCAGTTGAAAATTAATGATTTGTGGGACTTACTATTAAATTTTTCTCTTAACTTTCTTAATGTTTTGTAAAATTTCTATGAGACATTCTATATGTTGTCTATGCTACTCACAATCAGTTATACTTTTTCACTTACTGCTTTTTAGGGCTGACATTTTATTAAGATGCTTAATTCAATTCATGCCATAGAGTCAAAGTGTTTTATTGATATTTATTATTATAAAATAAGCAAAACAAAAATATATCAGTAAACTGTATCAAAAGGCCTTATTTGATATTTTATTTTGTTTTCTATAATTTTTTTTCTATACATCACAAATCAAATTTTAAAAACTTCTCATGAGATATAAAAAATTATTTTCAAGATATCAAAATATGCTCTAAAAATCACAAAAATGGGCTAAAATTAAAATTTCTTTTGAAAAGTAAAAACAAACATATAACCAAAATTTTTGCCATTAATCAACCACTTGGAACGTACATTTCAAAATATTAATAGCAAACTGGGTAAATCCAAATGTAAGTTATGGAGATTATATGACTATCAACCTCGATCCAAAATTGTTCAGTTCTTTTAATACTTTTCCACTCAAACTATTTTAATTGTTGAAGATAATTTTTTTTAATAATAAAATTTCTATATGAATTCTTAGGATCTCTAGATAAGTTTGGGTACTAGCCTTTTCACAATTATAGGGAGAACTTAGCACAAAAACTATCAAATAAAAATAAAAATTGAAAAAAAAAAATAACGTTACTCCATTAAAATAATTTTCCATTTTTGAAAAAAATAAAAAAGAGCAAAAAGGGCTATAAGTGCTAAATTTGCACGTTTTTAGTTTCGGGCTAAAAAATATTTTTTGCGTTGTGGAGTATTAAAAACGGGCTAAATCTAGCCCGAAAAGGGCTAAGTTGACGTCACTCCAATTATGCTATAAAATGGCAGCTTTGCTTTTCGCGCTAGATTTAGTGCTTTTTAACAACACAAAAGTAGCATTTTTTTTTAGTGCTTTTGTCAAAAAAGGAATTAGGATTAGGAACATGTTTTTTTTGCATCCCTATTAACTAATAAAAATAGTATCTTAGAGGCTCCGTGTGAAACGATTGAAAATTATTATTATTTTTAGTAAATTATAGACAGCTATGAGCTGAACAAATTTTCACTAACTTATAAGGCTAGCAGAATTTTTGCCAAAGTATATAAATTTTTAACGTTTTAAAATTAATAAAAAATTCAATATTGTCAAATATTTAATAGAATATTAAATTAAATTTTATATGTCTTAAGATTTCATCACATTACATTATACTTCATATTCATTATTAAATGAATATTCCCAAAATTAAGTGTGGTTTTCAGAATGAATTTAAATTGTAATCAAAATATTTAAAATTTGTTCATTCATATTTCGTTTTTTTAAACACATTTTTAATGATAAAATTTTAATTTGGCAATACATAAAATTTTACCGCTTACATCTGTAATAAAAAAAAAACAATTTTAAATTTGATTCAAAATATAATTCATAATTTTTGCTGAAGTTAAACTATTACAAAAAAAAAAAAAAATAACAAATATGAGCTTCTTAATGTTTAAGTTGTTAAATCTTATTTTAGATAAAAAAATTGCACTAAATTGAACCAATTGCTTTAATTTTGCATCATGGCGTAAAAACTATCAAAATGTGACTCAATAGCAATATTTTGCCAAGATTTATCCTAAAATCAGGGGCGCCCTCAAAAATTACGAAGTTTGTAGAATTTATGGATAAAACTCCTGGGGAGCATTTGCCAGAATCCTGGTAGGCTATAAGGTTCTTGCTAGCTCTATTTTTTGGATCTGTATTATTAATTAAATTCTTAATTATTTTACATAAACTTTAATTAATTATATTATTTTTTACATATTTTGTCAGTTGCAGTATAAAAATAAAATATAAAGTATCATATTTAGACAAACGATTCTGCTTCAATCACTCGGAAATAGGTTGAACCAAAAGAAAGTTTACAGATAAATGATATCGGTTATGAGAAGAGAGTACTTTAAACAAGAAAGTGTGCAAATGTTCCCCTTTCTTCCCCATATGAAAACGATTGCGAACGAAAATGTATTATCGTGAAATGATTAACATAGGAGATACTGTAACGCTAAGTTCGCATTACGCAAATATTTTACCTCAAATATTTGACCATAATTTCAACAATCTCAATTTTTTGTTCACATTGCGTGCATTTATTTGACGCTTTTTGTTAGATGAAAAAGCTGTTAAATAGAGTACAATGCATGGATACATTTTGGTAGATACTTTTGTTTGACAATGATCAATTGTTTTCTCGTTTTCATCACAAATATATTTGATTTCCATCTTAGCAAAAAAAGATATTTATCGAAAAATCATATACTGTGAAGTTGGCTTATTTATGATCTTGATCGAGAAAACGTATCTGAGTCAATTATCTGCTTAAAATTGATCTACAAGTTTTAGACTTAAAAATTATTTATCTAAATATCGCTTAGTTAACCTTCAATTAATCAAAATTGCACTATTGTAAGACTACAATTTCCATCAGAAATTGAAGTCTTACCATAGTGCATTAATGAAAAAAGTGAAACTAATAGTGTTGGCCTTCTAATACAATGACAATATACTAGATTTCCACTAGGTTAGATGACAATAATGCTGGTGATGAGGTTGCTGTTTTTATTTACTATTTTTCATCAATTTCTCTATCTTTCTTTTCCACCTTTGCTAAGATACTTTTTGTTCTTTTGTATTTTTTTCTTGTGAATAACAATGATAGCCTCTTGTTGTCGTGGTACTGGGCCATAATATATGTATGGTTACTAGCTTTTGGGTTGATAACAGTACTATCTTTCTAGCTGCAATGATAATGATGACAACAACAACGACGATGATGTCAATGTTTTTCCACAATAAAAAAATGAACGAAACGTAAAGAAAGATATTTTGTCATGATACGTTACCATACTGATGGCTGCCAGGCAAACAGTCATTCATTCAGTTAGTTAGTCTCAAAAAGAAGTCCTAACTAGTTGACAAAGAAAGCTACCTAAGATGCATTGATATGGTGTTAATTATGGGCATTTTAATCTATAGATTTTTAACTTTATTTTCTTCTAAGATACATGGTTTTCTTACAGCAACAGTCGACTGAAATATTTGAAAGTTTATGGAGTAAATGTAGTTAGCATAAATTAAATATTGACAAATTTTTTTGTTAACGGGAAGCAATAAAAACAAATATTTAAGACGATAAGGTTACGATTTATTAAACATTTTAAAGAGAGAGTAAAGATAACCATGAAGCATTTGTATGGCAAAATCATAACCAAAAATAGTAGTAAATATGTTTTGTATTATCGGCTTCTTTTAATTATTTAACTTCCCTTGAGAAAACTAATATTTTATGTTTTCTTTTTTAACGTTCCTTTGTCATATTGACAAAAAATCCACCTTTTAACGAAATAACAATGCATCTTTATCATTTAGCCAGTCCCAAAAAAAAAAAAAGTCAAACAAATATTTTATAAAAGAGTTAAGATTACATTGAAAAAGTTCTTTTGGCCTTTTTTCCTCTAGTACCAAATGCAAAAATATTTACAATGATCATTATAATGATGTTGTTGTTAATGATGTGATATCATCACCATTAGCTTTTGTTTAAACTGTAATCCCAACCAACTAAATACTTACAACTACAAATGGCAAATAGTAAAGAAAAAAACTATTGCTCATTGCCTTAATGTCTTAATGATGGCAGGGCTCCTGCCTCATTAGTGTATGTTTGTATCTTTTACTCTAATTAAGTTCTCTTTACCTTAAATTCATTTATATATGAACTTAAACGCACACATATACACTTAAATACATACAAACACATACATATGTGTGTAAATATATACAATCAAATAATAAACAATGGCCACATTTGTAATAGTGTTGAGAAAGTTGGTACTTTTTTTGGGTACTATTCAATACTACAAAAAAAAAAAAAGAAAAAAAATGAGTGTCAAATTAAAATTAATGTAAAAATCTTTGTTTCCGTAAAAGAAAGTATCTCTTTATTCAAAAAGTTGCTAAACAGTTGCTAAAATAATCGAACAGATATTTTTAATATTTACCGAATTTAGTGAGATCGTTTACAAGGCGTAGACAAAATAGTATTTCTTTTGACGATAAGAGAGATTAAATAATCTCCTAATACTTATGTATAGCTCAGAAACAGCTTCTATCTGCTATTTTATAGCTGTTTTAGAATGAAGTTATGCCTGGATTTGGCTAGATTCAATGACACTTGATACACATTTTTAAGCTTATTATTGCTATAGACCTTCGACTTTTAAAAACCCCTCAAGAACAAATTTAGTCAAATCAAATCACACCTTCTTGCTAGCCATTAACCGAAGTCCCAAGCCATAAACTTTGAGCTCCTGAGTCAGTTGAATCCTATTTAGATAAAGTCTCAAGTTCCGATATAAAATTTGATGCAATGAAGTCTAAGAAACCCTAAGATCTTGTGGCCTGGAACAGCGACAATGTTCGCGGCTGATCTGTCGTTTTGTTTTTGATCGAACCAAACGTCGCAAACTTGTTTACCGAAGCTTGCAAAGTGGGGCAGAATCGAAAATTTTTGAAATAAATCTGTAACTTCTACAGACCCCTCAGATAAAATATTTATAGTTTATACAAAAATATTAAACTTTAAAGTAGCATAGTTTCAGTTTCATGAAAGATATTGACTTCAATCTTTTTGTGTATAAGGAGGACTTATGTCAGTTAAGAAATATAATTTATTTAAAAAAAATCAAGTTCATACTTTTCCCGATATTTGGAATCATAGTAAATTTAAAAAAAATGGTTTTTGGACAAATCATGAATATTTTATCTATAACAAAATTACAAATTTCTTTAAGATGTTAACGAAAATTTCGGAAACTTTATCATTTAAAACAAAATGTACTTTGGTTAAAAAAGAACACAATATTAAATAGAATTTCTTTGTAATAAACTCTAATGGAATATATTTTCTTATATAATGCATAGAAAATTACTTAGATTCAATCTTTAGTATAATGAAATTTTTTTTAATTTTACTATTAAACCCTAAAATATGCCAAACTAATACCATCAAACATAGAAAATATCATAAATTTTATTTAAATAACTCAGTAGGTTTTGATATTAAGCGTAACTTTTATCATAATTACACTTCTAGTTTGTTAAAAATGTTTATTTTTATATGTTCAACTTAAAACCGCTATAACTTTCGCGAACCCTGCACGAAATGATTAACGCGAATTCTACATGCATTCGATTCACTTTATATTTATGCAAATTGAAAAAAAAAAAAACAAAAATTATTTTGTTCTGAGATCTAAAATCAAAAATGTTTGATATTGGCATACATAAATATATGTATAAGAATGGTTTCCACGCTTCCTCTACTACTGCGCCGCCCTTCAAAAACACATACAGAAATATCTCAGTGAGTAACTCTTTTATGATCTGGATTGTTTCAAAGTGACGTCAGTGTGTCACAAATTAATCTGGAAATTTTGCAAAAATTGCTTTTAATATAGATTTTCAAGTGCCTGGCTTTGATTTTCGACAAAAAACAAAAAAAAAAAAAAAAAAGAAATCAATCAGTTACATATATTTTATAAATTTTTTTCTTTTAAAATTAAATATTAAGGAAAATATTTTCTAACTTAATATGATTTACAGCCCATCTACACGTAACAGTGTATGTAAGATTTTTATGGCAGAGAGTGTCAAATTCGTTCGCTCTCTGAGAGAATTATTTCACATTTAGATTCAAATATTATTATAGGTAGGATTGTTAGCTTCTGTCGCCAAATTGTTAATCAGAAATCGCCAAAAATTGCCAAATAAAAATTTTGTTTGGTTTTTTAAAGAAATACTAAAAAAAAAAATTAACTAAAATGTTAAGTGTCGTAAAATTTTTGGTACTTTAAATATCGTATAATTTGTAAATGTGAATTCAACTTTAACAAAGCCAATGATAATTGCAATAGCTAATAATAACATTGTTCTAGTTGAAGATTTTAACAAACTAGGCAACTTGCTGCTAAAGTTAATTCGAGTACGCTGAATTGAATGGTGATAGCCGTTTTTCGCAGTTATATTTTTAATATTTTTTACAGCTTAAAATTGTGTTTATTAGCGTCTACAACATATTTGATAATAAGAATTCATTATTATACACTTCAATAGAATCTTAATTATTTATATAGTTTAAATTCAAAAATTAACCCCCGTGTTCACAAACTAATTTTAAATTTGAAATACATTTTAGAAACAAAACATCCCAGCAAAAACTTTTTGGTTATCGGTAATGGCAACTACTTATTAAAGTAGTTTCTTGGTAATGAGGCGTCATTATTATTTGCTTACAAAAATAAACTACTTATTTTTTGCCCTAATAACTAGTTATTTTTGTTCAACTTGTCCACAAATTCATGTAGTTATTTTTTGACTCTAGGGCTACTAAAAAATATGTGCCTAAATGTAAACAAAAATAAAAAAACACAAAAATTTTGCCGTCAGTGAGACTCGAACTTGGACACACACAAACCATTCGTTTTTACTGACTAACGTCTTACTCAGTACACCATCTCGCACATAGCATCCTAAGCGACAAAAACTCTATTTAGTTTAAAATATCTTTTTAGACATTTTGTTATAAAAAACTAACAGCTTCAGAATGGGGTTGAACTAACAACCTTCTGGTTGTTAATCCAGCGCCCTAGCCAACTCATCCACGTGATTGCAGTATTACTGTGATTGCACTATTGAGTACTTATTAATGTAATGCAGAGTAGGCAAATAATAATGACGCCTCATTACCAAGAAACTATTTTAATTAGTAGTTGTTATTACCGAAAACCAAAAAGTTTTTGTTGGGTAAGTATTGTAAAATATATTTTTTGGGGATAATATTTCGTAAACTAAATTAATGCTATTTACAAATGAAAATTTAATAGTTTTCTCCAAAATTGCCTATTTAATAAAATTTTAAAAAATAGCCAAACAAATCGCCACTATATTATATATCGTCAAAAAATTCGCCATGTCGCTAAACGGAAAATTCAGTCTCCAAAAGCAACTAAAAATCATCATGTTTGGCGAAAAATCGCCACATCTAACAGCCCTGATTATAAGAAGTATTATGAGACTGTTGTGATCAGATTTCTCTACACAACCATCTCAAAGTCATCAAAATTAAAATTTCCAAAATAGTTTTATTTTTAATTGTTTTCTTTTAATGATTGTTTTACATTTTAAAAAACATTTTTATAAAAATTGTGATAAAAAACTGTAAATATTAAACTATCACTGATTGAAAATAATGACATCTTATAGGATTTATTAGATTTATTAGCCCTTATTTAAGTTATAACATAATATAGACAAAATTATTACTCTCTACTGCCGGCGTTATCTCACATATTATATCAGTGTTAGTCTCAGTTGTAGACCTGGGGTTAGGAAAAAGTATTTCTGTTATAAAAAATACTTTTTAACATATTTTTTTAAACTTTTTTCTAATTTCTTTGGTACTTTCTGGTAATTACATTTCCCTGTTCCAAACACACTCTCACAAGTACATACATATGTAAGTATAAAGTATAAAGTAGTATTTGTTTTTAGGTTTGGTTTTAACGCGGTGGTTTAGTTTGGTTTCGTATGGTATGGCTTGGTTTAGTTGGGTTTGTTTGATTCCCTGTTTTTTTAGTTTTTTTTCTCTGGTAAATGGTTTGGACTGATATTAGTTATTTTTGTTGTTGTAGTTGATGCTAATGATGGTGATGATGATGGTTGGTTTTCTTTAGCTTTCTATTGTTTTGTTATTAAGTTCATATTCTTGTAGTGTTTATTTAGTAACAAAACACTGAAGTTTAATGTTATTATTACTATTGTATTTGTTGGCGTTATTGCCAACACTATATTTAATATGTTTAAAAAGGGTATTACGAAAAGAGGAGTTATTAGGAAGATATTTTTATGTCATACTTTTGAAGATTAGAAACCAAAAATATATTAATTAACAACTTATTTCAGCAACTAAATCACAATTTTTATAATAAATTTTTAAGTTAGATTTTTCTTTTTCTTTCATTTTGTTTTGAATTACCCTTTCCCTAATGCACCTAACAATAATTGTATGTCGTTTAGTCTAAACACTCTTACCCAAAGACTATAGAACTGTTTTTATGGACTGTTGTTTGTCTTAAATGTTGCGGTCAAAGGTTTTTTACTTTTTCTTTTCCTTTGTAAATTAATGCGGCACGTGCTTTTTTGTTAAAATTCTTTTTTTTAAACAAAATATAGATACGTTTATTTTTGTTAGCTGTTTTACGTTTTTTATTATTTATTTAGATTACCCTCTTTACGAGTACCAAATGTTAATCGTAGTAGTATTGTTTTTTCTTTCTTTGATTTCAGAATTTTTCTTTTCAATTTAAGTCTTAAAAAAAAAGAAAAGAAAAAAAAAATACATTTTGTTACGAATATTTTTCATTTATTTTTAAATTTATTGGTTTTCTATGTGTAAAAATCTCAAGCAAATGTATTTTTTATTCAATTGCTGCTGTCCTAGTTGCATAATTTATTAGAAAGCGGTCAGTAGTAAGTATTCCTTTTTTTCACCTGTTTCATTCATTTTGTTGATGCTAAGGATACTAAGTAAATATCCCTTTTCTTTTATAACCAATTTATTGCTTTTATAGGTTGTGGGTATTTTGCAAAAATGTTTAGACCTTCAAGTAGTCATACTCGGTTTTTGCTATGGCTGTCACAATTTTAATGATTTCCCATTACAATGGGCAGAGATTTGTTCTTGTTGACTTTTTTCGGCCGAGATTTTATTATATTATTGGACAATTGTATTTGGAGTTTAAAATCAAACAGGTTTGGGGGGAAGCAAAGATTTTTTTAGGAAAAATTTGATTTATAGGATTAATTTTCTGAATGTAAATTTTAATACCTGTTTTTAACTTTGTTTATTCCTTAAATAAAGGCAGCTTATAATCTGATATATTATGATTAGAATTAAAATCTTCTTTACTTTGCCAATCTATAACTTTAACAATGGACTATTGTCATTGGATAAAAATAATTAGCAAATTGGAGAACAGGCCAATTAGTAATACTTCTAGTTCGCGTAGAAATCAACCTTTACTTCTGACAAATCTAACCAAATTCCTTAGGCCAGATTAAGATCTCTGCGGGAAATTGGTAGCTACTCAGCAATAGTACCGATACCCCAGAACCAATTGAGTGCCAAATAGAACCTAACCGCTCAACAAAGTTCTAGTAGAGAACCAGTTGCCACAACCACGCTCACTAAGTATCAGTTGAGAGTCATGCTTGTTAAATGCGCAATTAGAGACAGATGTGCTAGAGATTAACATAGGTTCCTGCCCTGAGGGCCTAACCTTACGGTAGTCTTCGCACCGTATGCTGTTACACATACAGATAGCAATCTATTAATTCGTTTTCTGGACAAAATCATTTCCCCTTGCTTAGGGGTTGGAGCTACCCTCTCCTGATCACACCTGTGACCGTGTTACTGCATAGTAGTCAACACATGAAAGCTCAGCCACCACATAACCCCCTATCAAGGACCTCACCATTAACCAGCCAAAAGTCAGTGATGTTTGGTGTGGCGCCACTGACCTTGGGGCCCCTGGTTTCCGTGGTACTTACTTTTAAGTCTTAGATAAGACCTCGAACTTGCTTTCTGTAAGATTTAGAATCCAGAAAATTCTTAAGTTCTGGTGCACTCTATCTGTTTCTTGTCTAACTACAAATCTAAGACAAAGTAGGAAATTTTAGAGCATAGAGAGATAGGAATTTATTCTACCACATATGAGCTATCCATCAAGAAGGAGATTTTTTCCAAGAAGTGGCTAAGTGGTTAGCGTGCAAGACTATAAAGCATAAGATAAGTTAGACGGAAATGGGTTCGATTGAGGGTGCCGCCACACAAATTTTAAGTAAAAAATGTATTAAAAAATTTAAAGAATTGTATTTTTAAACAGTGTTGTTAGTTAGCCATTTTAAGGATAAAACTAGCTTTTTTATTTTGCTTTTAGCCTTAAAGTTTTCGTTTTAACTTCTAGTTTTTTTTCTAACCTTTTTCGTTTCTAAAATCTGCTTTAAAGAGGCTAAAATATTATTATTTCAACAAAAGAGAAAATTATTTCTTATTTGTTTTATTTTTACAGAATCATCCACTTAGTCGCACAAAAAATCGAGATTATGTATATTTAATAAAATTTCGCCTGCGGCACTTTATTCACCAAATTAAAAGTACTTTAACAATTTTTGTAAAGTTACTAAGTTGATTGTTATAAATATTTTTTAATACTTTACCAACAGTAGAAACTATTTATGAAAATAATTAGAAAATTTATTAATGCGAAAAATCACCCAAAAATTTGGAAATGTTTAGTCAAAACGGAATTATAGTTAAAAAATGACGAAACCCCAAATTTGTATGGGATTTTTTTTTGTGATTTTTCATTGTTCATTCATTTTTTTTAGAAAAATATCAAAAACAAATGAAAGTAAGAAGAAATAAGTTTCTAAATTTTTTAAAAAATTTAACTTTGCTGTTATTTTTCATGACATTTAGCTTTTTTTGACTATTTTTTAAAAGTTCAATTTAGCCTCTTTTTTCTCATCTCCGGACAACACTGATTTTAAATTATAATAAATGAAATGAAAAATTATTGTAGAATCATCTGGTTCTGAGGATGTGAAAATTTATATTATTGTAATTAGTATTGAACAGGTACATTTAGACTAGTCCTGTAACCGGTCCAACAGTACCTAAACGGCGTTAATTAGCTAACTCTAATAACAATCCATTAGTACATTTAATTCAGCTTATAAAAATGAAACCAATGTGTTAAACTTTTTGAAATTTTGTTTTGTTAAAGACTATTATATTCAAGTTTTAAATTTAGAAGAAAACTTAATTTTTTATTAATAATTTATACTACCCTTAAGGTGCATTCGTATTTTTGAAAAAAAAATCAATCATTTTCGTTCACATTTTCTCTAGCATTCCTATTAGGAAACTTTTTTACTTTGTGGATCTTCAGGCTACCTTTTTTAAACTTTTCTGATAAAAGAGAAATTTAATAAATAAGTCGCATTTCATCCAGAGAAGTTTTTGTATTTTTTATGACTCAAAAACAGAATGTCCCAACTCACCTGCACTCCTAGTAATTGTTTTTTGTGGTCGATATGTGTTTTAGTTATAAATTTAAATTTTGCGTTTGCATGAATTTTCTTAAAATTTCATTTTATAAAAAAAAAATAATTATGCTATTACAAAAAAAAAAAAAAAAAAAAAATGGGCACACAGTTACTGATAACTGAATACAAAATGTAAACTAGTTCACGGTACTAATTTTTTTACGTATAATAAAAGTTAAAAACCTTAA
Organism: Protocalliphora azurea; assembly: GCA_932274085.1. Taxonomy (NCBI): domain Eukaryota; kingdom Metazoa; phylum Arthropoda; class Insecta; order Diptera; family Calliphoridae; genus Protocalliphora; species Protocalliphora azurea. The sequence continues at coordinate 121,616,561 of OW026520.1, read as the reverse complement.
CATGTGCACGGATTTTTTCGTACGTAGTACTTAGAACAGGTCACAAACTTGAAGAATCTGTAACGTGACTAGTTTTATACCAGTTCTCTTTTCTTTAGGGATAGTTAACATACTTCTTCACGAAATTGTTGTAGGTATACAAATATTGTTTTAGAGATTCTCCCTTCTACCCTTCTAAACAAGTTCTATGGTACCATTATTGAGAATTGAAAACGAGTTCCTGTAACGCTGTAGTAGAGACTTAGTCCTTATTGTGACCACTCGTTGATCATGCTCGATATTACTAAGATACGTAAATGTTAGTATGTGCCATTGCAAAATGGGCCAAATTGAAAATTTTTGGAAATGAATCTGTAACTTGTAATCGGCTGGTTGGATTTACACCAAATTTTGCATTATTTTTATAGAAAAGAATTAAAGTTTGAGTTAGGAAGAGCGACAAGTCAAATTCTCTAGATCCTTCTAAATTTTACTATTTCATATCAAAAATTTCATTTCCATCTAAACAAGTTTTAAGTTCAAAATGGCCTTCATGTCTCTGTTTGGCGCTACCAAAGCAGAGTTTACAATTAGATCCCAGCAGACTGAAATACGTGCTTTTTGAGGCTCTTCACACTTCATTAACGTACGTGGTGTCTTATTCATTTAGGTTTCGTTGAAACCTAACGCCATTTTAACACGTATTTTATACAAAATTTTGTCAACCGGAAGCATTTTTCCCATCTTTTAAGGGTAGAAACGAATCAAGTAATTTTGTTATTATTATTATTTTTTTTTTTTTTTTTTGATACATTGCACATTGGACAATAAATTAGATTTTGCGACATTAAATAAACCGTTAGGTTTTATAACCAGGTATTAGTATCATTGAAAAGAGAAAGATTTCAGCATCTTAAAAATGTTAAAAAATTTATGTCACATTTAAGAAACCGAAATAAAAACTAAAAATATAATATTTTTTTTTATTATTATAACTTGCATCATTGTAAGATGCGCACTTTTATTAGAGTTTTGATAATGCTTATTTGATAATGTTATTTCGCCAAATTCAAACGTTTTATTTGGCACTAAATAATTTACCAAACTTATTTGGCAGTGTCCGTCAGTCCCTCCTACCTTTATTAATGTAAACATTCTGATCAAACTAAAGTGCACAATTTGCAAAATATCCTGATGAAATTTGATACATTACCTCCTTTCCAGGGAGGACACAAATGAATTTCGTGAAAATCCTGATAAATATGTGTTCCCGAAATACGTTTTTACTGTTCTCCTTTTTCAATTGGCGTTAACTTCAATTCCCATTGATAATAGTCTTTGGAAAATTATACATGCGCTAGCGTATAAGCCTGACAATGCCAGTAAAAATTGCAATATAATAATAAAAAAATGCACAAAAAAATTCATAAATTTTTTAAAAAAATTTACGAAAAAGTTTTTGACGCTTTTCCTCTCCCTAATCGAAATTGAAAGCTTTGAATATATTAGAATCTTATGGTGAATATTTAAAGTTTTAAAAGGTAAAATTAAATAAAGGATATCAAAGAAAAAATATTGGGCATAAATTCGCTCCCTGATCGAAATATGAAATCTGTTTCCGGTAAAATTTAGAGAGCAATCAACGAGTATAACAAATTTAAGCTTTTTAAAACCGACTTTTAAAAATATTACAGAAAATAAAAAAATCCGTGTATAACCGTTTCCTGATAGAAATATCAAAATCTCACTCCGTTAGCATTTGTAGAACGAATAGTTAGGCAGAATTTAAATTTTCAATGTCGTCCGGGAGCTTCCGAAAGCTTTGGAAAGAGAAAATAGGCTTAGGAAATTATATATATATCCGCTCCATCCATTTCTAAATCTGGCTCCATTAGGATTTGTAAGACGAACATTTATATAAGTTAGCCGAAGTTTATCTTTCAATGTCGCCTGGAAACTCCAGAAATCTCTGGAAAGAGAAAAATGCTTAGAAAAGTATATACAAATCCGGGTATCTCAGCTCGCTGGTAGAAATTTCAAAATCTGGCTCCATTAGGACTTGTGGGACGAATAGTTATATAAGCAGAATTTTAATTTTGTAAGTCGTCTGGAAACTTCAGAAAGCTCTGGAAAGAGGAAAATGCTTAGAAAATTATATATAACTCTGGCAGAAATTTCAAAATCTGGTTCTGTCAGGATTTGTAAGCCGAATTTTCTTTCTTTATCATTTGAGAGCTTCACAAGAAAGCTCTGGAAAGAGGAATTAGGCTTAAGAAATTATATATAACTATATTTTATATGAATACATGTACGATTTGGCAGTAAATTATATCAACTCCTTGCACTATAGGAAAATCGAACTTTCAACTTTCAAGAGTGCTTATTATAAAAATTATAATTTACATGATATTATTGCTTTAGTTGTCTTTAAATAGTCTAAAATTAAAATCCAAAGTCCAGCAATTTAGTTCAGAAATAATTTTGTACAGAATTATGTATAAAAATTTCTAATTATACATTTTTTGTGAAGCTAAGTTAAAAAATTAAAAATATGGTTCAGCAGAGCAGGCTAAGGGGCAAAACAGTTTTAAAGTATTTTTAGTCCTTGAAATATGAATTTATGTTCTCCAATCTATGCTTTATATAACTTATACCTATTGAAACTTAAAAGTTACATATATTTTTGCTTTTAGTTTAAACATTATTCATTTTACTATGAACATTTGTCATTGTCTAATTAACAAGCGGGCATAAAAAAATATATGATTCTGTATTTTAAGATACGAATAATTTATGATATAAGGGAAAATCAACGAAAAATGTTCCCTTATATATAATTTCTGTATTTAAAATTGATGCTGTATTCCAGTAGTATACAAAAATAAAATAATGTTTGAAAAAAAATTTATCTTTAAAGGCGCTTACGTTCAACAAATGACATACCAAAAAAGTAAGTTTGAGGAAAAATTCAGCACATTGTTAAGTATTGAAAGGGTATTTATTTTGCTGGAAACTGTTCGATAGACATTTCTATGCATTGTTTTTAATTGTAGCGTATTCCATCTAGGCCATTCTAGGCTATATCGTTTCACCCGATTTTAACTATATAAATAGATGATTCAATTCTATTTCCAAAAAATACAGGCCATTACTTTGGTAACATGGATATTAAGCTTTGGTGTAAATTTTCTTTGTTGGCTGGGCGTTATATACGATTCTTTGCACTTTGGACTATCATATCCACTTTGTATCGCTCATAATACTGCAAAAACAACTTCGTTTTGCGGCGCTGAAGCAACATTCTGACATGCAATACAGCCTTTTTGGCCTCTCTTGCCTTCAGTTCATGTTGCACCTTATTCCCTTGCTTAAGATGAATCCAATCAAATGTCCGGAAATTAGTGTTTGTTCTACTACCAACGGTTCTGCAGGAACTTCTTGCATTTGGCATGAGTTTTAGTCGAGTTAAACCTCAAACTATATTGGTTGGTCGTTACGCTCCTCATCATGCACATTGAAATCATATCTTTTAAATCGTCTTAACTAACCAGAGCAAGTTGCCTCAGTTAAAGCATGATCACCATAAACTTCACCAAAATACCAAAATACGGTGGTTATCAAAGCTGCAAAAAACTGTGTTGTTTAGGTTTAAGCTGGGAATGCGGTTTCAGAGACTCTAATATGTTTAAAATTGTTTGTTGATTTTCCTTTATTTCTAAATATCGGAGAAAATATGGAACCTACACAGAAAAAAAGCATGGTTACGGCATTGTTACTGCAACAATATTATATTTTCATTGATAATTTTCATTAATTTTAATAATACTGTGTCCATGATAACTATGTTTTTGTTTCAGCCTTATCATTCAATGTTTACATTCTATCAAAATTTTAATATAATTGACTACAAAAATTTTATGTTTTTGAATATTTTTACCAGAAACAAAATTTTACTAATATAAAAAATATCATTATTTCTATAATCATTAAATATTATAATTATTTTTCCTTGTTCTTAAACCATGTTTTGTTACCTAACCATATTAATATTATTATTCCCGTAACAATAAAATGTTACAGTTAAATATTCTTTTACAAATATGGTTGAAAAAAGTCACAACTTGTTTGTTTTTGAATATATTTTGTTTTTAACGTTTGATTTCCACCTTCATTATAATTCACATTTAGTTTGTGCATGAACAAATATAAGTAGACAAGGTTTTGTTATATATGGTGTGATTCAAGCAATATAAGATATTGATTAACTACTATTAAAGAGTATGGTTAATAAAAAATATGATGATACAAATAAATAAAATTAATTAATTAAAAAAATAAAAAATAATATGTAAACAATTTTTTATTATTTATAAACACTTTTATACTTCCTTTTGAAACAAAAGTAATGGACTCAATAAACAATTTTTAAAAATAATAATTTTGAATTAATGAGTTTTATTTAAATATACGATAAGATGAAATTATATTATAATAAGAATCATAATATGATAGAATGCGATAATAATGTAGTAAGATGGTATAATAATATGAAAAACTCGAACCATAGCATGGAAAAACAAATCATAATATCGGACGCAATATGATAAAATGGAATTATAACAATTATTATTTATAATCATATATTTTGCGGTGACAATATGTTCCATTCATAATATGTTGCTCTTATGTTATGGTCACTATATCTATATTTTTTTTTTCGTGTGTGTGGTTTCTTTTTCTTTCTCGCTAACTTTTAGGTTGTCTACAATTCATTTTAACAATAAATTGATTTTTATTAGCAATTGCTAAAGATATTTTCCTTTTATACTTAAAAACATTTAAAGCTAATTCATTGTATCAAGAAATTACAAAATTTCTTTCAATTTATAGGATGAAAAATATTTAGAAAGCGGATTTAGAAAACATATGTGGCAATAAAAAGAAAATTTCACTGATGGCAAATTATGTAAAAAACTCTATTGGGTGCAAAATTATGCTCTTTAGTGTAATATATGCAAAATTATGCTTTTAAGTACAAAATATGCCAGTTAAATTGCTAAAATATACTCTAAAATAAGGATTTTCTATAAAAATATGACAAAACAAGCTCAAAATATTCAAAAATATGCTGTTATGTTTAAAATATATTTTAACAAATCGATGATAAACTTTTTAAGTTTTTTGAAACGGTTAAATAACTAACAGTCTAGTTCATTTGAAGCCTTGGAAAAAATATGATTTTGCATATTTTTGGTTGCTCAGTTCATCACATATGTAGATATCAATGATCTTATTCCCGAATTTTCTTTTCTGATATGCCAATAGTAAATAGTCGTTTGTATAAAATATTAAAGGAATTAGATAACAAACAAAAATATGTTAACTAGATGAAATTTGACGTGCTGAACACGAACCTGCCTTCAGTTTTTTTTCTATCAGGTATTGATTTTTTATGGCCATGTCTAATATTTCTCCATTAATAAAGCAATTACACGAGTACAAATTACCATAACTAAATACTTTTAGGAGATATACTTAACTAAACTATAACTAAATAATCGCACTAAATAACTAAACAACCGTATAACTCGAGAACGGTTTATTCGATTTAGATTTTACATTATTTTTTTATTCACTCAATATTTTCAAAGGAAGATAATTACAGGCTCTACAATATTATTTCCATTTTATAAGGCAATTTTTTTATGGTAGGAGCAAATGCTTGTCCACTCGTTTATTTTTGCAGTAAGTAGGTAATGCCTTGGCCCCAGTGACATGCTGTGTAAAATAAAAAGGATTTTACAATATGTGTGTGGGTTTTGTCGAGAAATGGTCCTTCATCTGTAATCGGTCAATTATCGGATCGAAAAAAAATTATCTCTAACTTAGTTTAGTCAAATTGAGAAAGGAGTCTCCAACTGTGGTTACTACTATTTCAGTTTAATAATTGATATTGGAAAAAAAAAATAAGTGCAATCAAGCATTTTTTTTCTGATCATATAATATTTTATATGAAATTCTTAAAAAAAGAAATCATTCTTGAATAGAATAATTCGAAAGTGTGAAAATGCGTACTTTTGTTAGAGTTGACGTGAGCACCAAAATTTAACGAATTTCAATATTATTTTAATTTAAACGTTTTAACTCAATATCTCTATAAGCTGTAAACGGATTTTAATGATTTAAATTATATATAGAAGATGAATATGTTTTCTTTAGACCCCGTTATTTAAAAATAATATTATCACTTAAAAATGCATTCATAAGGCAAACGCAATTTTAAAATGCATTTTTGAAAAATTTTTACCCTTTCAATTCTTGTCTACCTATGACGTTATGAAAATTGTAATTTTTACTAAAAATTGCAATGTAATTTGTTGTGGGACAAAATGGTCCACTATTGAAAAAGAAAAAAAATTTAAAAATATTCTTTCAGATTTTTTCATACAAAAATATTTTTTTTTATTTTTTTGTGAGTTTATTTTAATATTATTATTTTAGTCATAGCATTTCATAATACTAATCAAAAATATAATAATACTGTTTTTTAAACCAATAAAATCCGACTTATAGTTAACGAGTTATGAATACTTAAATTTAAATATTACTGAATGAGAATAACCATAAAATAAGAAATTATGATAAATTTATATTTTTGTGTGAAAGAACTGGTGATAAATTTTCTAAAAAAAATATTAAAAATAGTAAATCACCCTGTCTCAGAACAATTATTATTGCGTTTTGCAGTAAAGATATTGCTTGTAAACATGTTAAAAGAAAATAAAAATTGAAGGGGTAGAAATTTGTCAAAAATGCATTGTAAATCTGCAATTGCATTGTGAATGCATTTTTAAACAAACAATTTTACCTTTGCATAATTTTCTTTAAAGAGGTTTCAGTTTACTTTCATTAAAGCATGGATTCATTAAGATCCATCTGCATCATAAAGTGATATTAACATTTATAGTTACGTACTTTGAAGAATTTTTTTAAAATTTGAAAAAGTAATAATGAGAAAGACTAAATGGCTTCAAAGGCAAACTATATATGAACAAAATTTGAAGACACTTTATAAAAAATTAGACACTTTTTATAAAACTCGCGTGAAATAAACGATATTCTTTTATTGTAAAGAATGAAACTAATCTTTGTTGAAAAGTTCGTACGAAATAATTTCCTATGTTGTTGTTATATATAAAAAAACTTCGCATTTTTGCACTTTCGCAAGACCGAAACTGGTGACGTGAATTACTTTAATATGTTTTTAAAATTTTAATATATTAATAATTTATTTTTAATTTCAGAAACTGCATTATTATTGGTAAGTTTTAATAAAAGTATTTAAATAAATTATTATCTTAATATTAAAAAATTGTATATTCATCTCTCAGATAGGTTTTTTTATACTTAAAAATCTGATGTATTTGTATTATATGAATTCGCTGTTTGTATCACTACCCAGCCAAAAAAAAAAAAAAAAAAGAAAAACTTCCAAAAAGTAGGTCTAATCTATTGATAGGCATTGGTTGGTCTGTTTACAACTGAAAATGTTTATTCTCTTATAATCTCTGTTGTGAGATTTGTTCATTTATTTCGAATTTTTGCATTTTTTGTTGAAGTTCGTGTTGTGTATGTGAAAAGAGCGAATACTCTCTGTCTCTGCGGGCTATGGTCTAAGCGGATATTTTGCATATTTTTGAAAGTTATTTATAATTAATTCCAACATAAGTGAAAATAAATGTATTTGCCGGAAAAATGTGAATAATTCCTAAGAATGTAACAATTTCACAAATTTAAAAGTATTTTTATTATCTTTTAACAAACTAAAACAATACACTTATTGAAAAATTTTTTAACATAATTTTAAGAAAATAACTTCAAAATCAGTGAACAGGAATCATAACAAAAGAACATGCTACCAATGACAACCGTGGGTTAAAAAAAGAACTTCTGTGGCTCTTTTTCAGCACTAAGTACTTCCTTCCAATGACAACAGAATATTAAAATCATAACTATATTAAATGTTTTTCAGTTAATTTCTTGCTGGGTAGTTCTTAAGTATTTTTAACGTTTTACCTAATTAACAAAATTCTATTAAATTGTAAGAGACAATTGTCATAGACTTTATAAATATTGAATATGTTAGATAAATCGATATTAAAGGGTGGTCCGAAGTACTTTTTGTCATTTTTGAAATGCTATAAAATGACTAGTTTCTGTACTATGAAAAGACTAATGATACCAAATTAAAGATGATTATCTATACCTTCTACCCAAATAAAAATTAATGTTGAGTTTTTCAATTACTTTGGAATAATTTTCGATTTTATCTCACAACCTCACTTTTTAATTTGAACACATACTAATGTATATGCTACACAGAATTTTTCAGTTAAATTCAAAATGTCTTAACAATATTTTTAAGACTCGAGATCTACTAAATCCTAATTTATTTGGAGCATAAAATTTCTTTAAATGTTTTAGTTATAGCGAAAACATTTCTCAAAATCTTTATTATCAAAACTAAACTAATTGAAATTTGGGAACTTATAACGCATATACTATTTGCCAAAAATAGCCAAATAAATTAAGTACTTGACAGTCTATGCCATTATAAAATTTTAGTTATTTCTGGCTACATTAATTGGTACAAATTGGGGGTGATATCTCTAAATTGAGTCATTAAGAAATTATCCGTAATATACCAGCAAATAACCAAATGAAAAGATACAAGCTTTTTAAGTAATTTTAAAAACTTGATATCTTGAGACTTGAATTGCTCTAAATAACACACAAACTTAGGCTATCGTGCTCAGAATAATTTCTGTGAGATACTTTGTAATTTATTGACCAATCAATATCTAGAAGGCATTCAAATGATCATTTATTTGTACACAAGTGTATAGTTTTTAAGAAAATTTACTCTTATTTATATTATAGTGATCTCGTGATTATGTTTTAGTTCAATTTTGTGCAAAAATGTTTCGCAACTCTTAATTTCCTAAGAATATCGGTGAAAAAAATATAACAAATTCTACATAATTTCTATAAATTTATATAATCACTTAGTCAAATATGCAATCATATACAGGTCACGCTCGGAAATTCGAACCACTTTGTTTTTAGGGCGATTCGAATTTCCGAATAATTCGAAATTCTGGACGGGTTTTTTATACAAAAATTTAGGAAAATTTGACCATAAAGATATAAAAAATAAATTTTTTTCATTTTAGTTCATTTAACATAAAAACTATAAAAAACTTAACGAAATATAACCAAAAATAACAATTCTGTTCATTTGACTTTAGTATGTATAATATAAATACTCTAACAACATCAACAAGATCTGTAAATCATCTATTAAAATGGGATTCCCCTTTTGACTTTGTATTTGGTTAAACTAAATTGTCAAAATTTTAGTGTTTACAATAAAAAAGAAAAAACCGCTCGGAAATTCGAATTTTGGATTCTAATTTTAGAGCGATAAATATAATGAAATTACTGATTCGAATTTCTGAAAATTCGAATTTCTTAGACTTCGAATTTCGGAGCCGCTACTGTAGAATGAACTATTTTTTTTATTTAGTAGCCAAATTTATTGTAAATTTAAAATATCTAATTCTTTCTCCCAAATGTACACGTAAGAATTATAATTGGCTATATTTTAAATTAAACCATAATTTTTATTCAAAATATAAAATTTTTTTCTCCCTTCTTCCTATTTTTGTTATAATTTAATAAGTACGCTCACGACCAGTATAATATTTTACATAAACGGAAAAAAGTCACCAATTATCAAATATATTAGTAAAATTTGCTTAAAATTGCACTTCTCACCTAATCATTTTGGTGAGAGGTGCAATTTTAAGCAAATTTTTAACTGAATGAACCATTTACTAATATATTTCATCATTTATCAATTACTAAAAACTGCAATATTGAAAAAAAAAACAGAAAAATTTTTCTAATTAAAAAATTGATCAAATCAATCAAGCGGTTGATTAAATGAATTAAAAATTTAAGTGAAAATTTTATTTTATATTTACTTGAATATATTTATTAAATTTAGATGCAAAATGAGACAACTATGTTAAGTGAAAAATATACGTTAACAATTTTTTTCTGTGTACATATTATCTGGACTTATATCAGTTAGGTGGTGAAAGAATTATGCAAATATATTTATTAATTTCTCAGCTATTTCATTTTGAAAATGACAAAAATCACTTCGAACCACTCTTTATTTGACTGACTTTGAAGGTCATATTAATACAGACTAATGATAATTACTATTATTTTATTACTATTTTTTTTTTTTTTTTTGAACAATTACTTTTATCTCCAACAAAATTATCTAACTAATTAATAGCTAATCTTCAATATCATATTGCAATTCCATTTATACATTTAACTTACTTTACTTTAATTTAATAAATTTAATTATCCATATTGCATTTCTTGTACATGAAAAACTTCATGGCAGTGACATTAAGACTAATGATGATGGTGTTGATGAATACAAAAGTTTTTTTTTTTTTTTTATATATATGATGATCAGCATGTTTTTCATACAGTTCTTTGACATTTTTCTATACGAAACAATTGCAAACTTTGATACTGCTGCTACTGGTGTTGTTCATCTTGTAATCTTATATGTTTTTCTTTAATATAGACAACAAAGTATAAGTGGTGCACAAGTAGACTGAGGATGGTCAGTACATACATTGGTGAAATTAATATGAATTTGATTTTAAGGAGGAATTAACCAAATCTATTATTTTTGGTTAATAACTACTCCTTTTGGATTTGAGCATCCAACAGTAGTTCCTAAGATTGTTCAGAGCGCTGAGTTTCGTTTTTTAGATTGGTTTTAGATATTGAAATATTAAATGAATTATAATTTATTATTCCTGACAAATTATGGCAAAAATTCCTTAATAAAAATTTTTGTTTTTGCCGCATAGTCCAAAATTGCAGGAAAAAGCGAGCTGTTTACCAATAAATAAATTATTATTTTAAAATGATAACAAAGCTGCTTTTTGGGGTGATATAAATTTTGTATAGTTTCCTTGGCTTTTAATTTCTGTTAAATATTATTTTCCTGATTTTTGCTTATGACTTGATTATGATCGATCTTTCATGTGTTAATCAGAATCATAGATTTGAATCCTTGCTCCCTAATTGGGTACATTAGGATTCATTGTCATCTGCTGGGATCCAAAAATTTACTGGATTTTGCAAAGTTAGGTAATTAATCGCCTTTTTATCAAACATTTATGGCTTATGTTTTATAGCACAATCTGTTGACTGACACTGAATATCAGAAACAAAATTATCTTAGGGCTTCTCGGGGAACAAGTTAATTCTGAGGATAGTACACACTAATATCAGTTAGTATTACTGGTCCCCTTTTTATATTGGGATTTATAAAAATTATATTTAATAAATATATCGATGAATTCGATAATTTTTATATCTCTCCACTATTGTCGAATATGAAATAATACATCGCGGAAGTGAGGCTCAACTATTTCCTTACCCTGTAGACGAATTTTAATTCTGTAGGCCTCATACTATCACAAGATATTTAATGGAGGGAGTATTCAGAACTTAAGAGGATAGATTTTGTCAATTACTGCGAGATACTCGTATTATTCTCAGCCTTTGGGAAAACGTTAGTTAGATTAGAGAACCCATAGAAGTTTTTATGTCTTTATACCAGCGAAAAGCAGAAAGAGAGACAAAAGAAAATAGAACACAACTAAATGATTTTTTGTTTTATATTCATACTCAATTTTTTAGCTTCGTTAACATTCGTGTTGTGTATATGAAAATGCCGAAATCACTCGACTCTGGAGTGCTATGGCCGCCTTTGCCTGCCTTATACCCATGAACATGAAAATTTCAATTAAGTTCGGTAACTTATAGCTAAAGACCCGAGTACCCATGGAGACAAGAAAAATTTCTTTCGCGAATTATTCTGTAATAGTAAGAAGATAATTTATTAATTTCCGATTACAGCTAATGGAAAATTACTTCAAATTCTTCAATTCAGAATAATCTTAGACTTTATAAAGATTTAATATAGGATATTATATGATTTGCACCTGAATATGGATATAGCAGATATTTACACATTTGGTTTTTTAAATAAAAAATATTGAAATCCAAATAAAAACGAAATTGTATTTTTTTTTTTTTTTTTTTGAAAATGCAAGATTTTATTGTGTTCAGTGGGTTTGGCAAGAAATTATCATGGAGGTTTTCAAAAGCGAATATTAGAAAACGGAACATGAGTCATTCAAATGTGAATTGGCTATTTGAAGCAGTCATTTAACCGAAACTGATGTAAGCTACATTTGTATGAAGGTAGGCGACACTTCGCCTTAATTTTCAGTGTTTCTAATGTTTAATTGAATTTTTTTTTAATTTAATTTTTTTGGATCTCCAAAATTATATAGACTCTTTAATCACCAGATCTTTGTTTTGAAATCCTTGAAATTCTACATCTACAGGGTCAAATTATCTCCATAATTCCACTCACAGTTACAAAATTAGTGAATAAGTGGTTTAGGAACTAGCTTGGTTCTAAAGATTACCAGCACAAATAATCGTATAGTTAATGATAGTCTAGCAGCCAAAAAATCCATAATTACATAATTACGAGTACTTAACAGAGATGGCGAAACATTCTACTCTATCACTTGGTTGGGGCGATTGAATATATGTAGGCTTATACAGATGAACTGGGAAAGATTGGATAATAGAAGCAATAGGTGCTGAATGTAAACACTTTTGCTGTATATCTATGGTCTTATGCCTAGAACTGGACAGCAGTAGAAAATATACGGTTAAGTTAATAACTATGTATTTTAATTTCAGATATCTCGTGCTCCGCTATAACGACTCACAGTGGTTTCAAAACTCTCTTTTTTTGGAAATAATACTGTAACTTGTGATCTCAATAAAATTTCACCTGAGAAGTTGATTTGAAGGAGCGCAGATTCCTAGCGGGTCAGGGGGAATGAGAAGATCTCCGAAGTTGGTCATCTTGGCATCGCAATTTTTTTTTTAAATCGCCAAAAATTCATTTATGATTTGACAGAAAAAAAAATACATATGGATAGTCCTTGTAAATCCTTTTAGTTTAAGAGCTATATAAAATTTTCACTAAATTTTAGTCTCGATTTTTTATTTTTTTAACTTAGCGGACTCAATATTGGCCTTTTCTAAAATATCCATCGGATTCCTTACAAAATTCTAAATAATATTACTGCAAGAATTATAAATATATAGATTAGATAAAGTTATATTAATCTGAAGTTTAAAAAAAATGTCATATTTTTTGGGTTTTTTAAAATAATAAGTGGTAATATTTTTTACTTATAAAATTTGTTTTTTTGTTCTGGCCCACATAATTTTTTTTTTAATACTTTAAAAGGAATTTCAATATAGATGCATGTAAAGTAAAGCAGAAGGTGCTTGGGGCAACAGTCTCCCCACAAGCCCTACCCAAACTTAGTTAATTTTCCAAAATTATTTAAATTTTTTTTGTAAAATTCTCAAATCGCAAAGCTGGGATCAAACAAAAATTATGTTAACTATATACCTACATATATTAAGTAAACGCACACAAATTATTTTTTGACTCACGCCTCTTATAACGACAGTTTGACAATTTGAATGGAAAAAGTATATTTTTAAGTATATTTGGGATTGTGGATATTTTGGGCATTTTGGTATAAAACAGTTGGTGTGTTTTTAATTCCTTGTCGTTATAAGAGGCGTCCGTCAGAAAATAATTTTTGTGTGTTTATCCAACATACAGAGGTTTTTAATTAAAATAAGTTTTGTTTGATCCCAGTTTTGCGATTTGAGAATTTAAAAAAAAAATAATAGTATTAAAATAAATGACAAAGGGTTTATGGGTGACCGTTGCCAGAAGCGGGTTCGGGTTTAATTTTATTTTTATACGCATTTACATTAAGATTCATTTTGCAAACATTAAAAAAAATTGTATGGGCCAGAACAAGAAACAAATTTCATAATTAAAAAAATATTTCTACCTTTTTTGAAAAAACCCAAAATATATGAAATTCTTTTAAAGTTCCAAATTCAAATTAATATAACTTTTTATGTAATCTACATATTTATATGATTCTTGCAGCAACATTATTTAGAATTTTATAAGAAATCCAATGAATATTTAGAAAAAAAAGTAAAAAAAATTAAAAAAAGTAAAAGTTAAAAAAAATTAAAAAACCTATCTATATGTAATTTTTTTTCTGTCATATATTAAATGAATTTTTGGCGATTAAAAAAATCGTAAACCCGAGATGAACAACTTTGGAGGTATACACACACCCCCTCTGATCCATTAGGAATGTGTGCTCCTTTGAATCAACTCGAAAATACCTCGTCTCTTGCCAGATTAAATTTTATTGAGACATTTCCAACAGTTCACAAGTTACAGAATTATTTCCAAAAAAAGCGATTTGGAACGATTTGCGACTATTGTATAAATTTTCATAATGATGATTAAAAAGATACTGTTTTTTACCTGAATTGCAATTTGTTAATTCACAATTTAGTGTCCGAGTGATATTACCTATATGGTTACAGATAAGTAAACTTGTTCATTAGGACTCCAAATTGATATCAATAAGAACCGGAATAGAGCGTCTTTTAGGTAATACATAAGGAACTTATTGGACTGCCTAGAATACTATGTTCTTTTCACTTTATCCTCCTTGGAACCAATGCATCTTTATGTCTATTTTTTCTCATATTACGCTGTCTATCTACCAATTACTTTCAAGGTAATGGAAATGAAACTTTTTAGACGAAAATGCGCTTTTATAGACTCTGACGACCACCTGTAAAATCTAACTTGCTTTAAAGATTTTATTCTTTAATATTCATTAATACCTGTGTTATATCCCTGAAAAAATGTCAAATTCTCTCAGTCGGAATTCAACCACTAATTATGGAAAATATTGGAGAGTTATTGGAATTATATGAAGGCTAGTAGCTAGTTTGCTTTACTCCTACCAGATAAATTCTAGGTTCATTATAAGCCCACGACATCTTTCTACTTATTGCTCCTCATATTGCAACTTATTCGACTCATATGGAAACCTGAGAAACATAACCTGCTTTCTGCGGTTTATTATCTTGGAAATGAGGTCAAGGTCCTTCATTATCTGTGTTATATTCCCGATATTTTGTTAAAATTCCGAAAAAAATTCCAAATTCTCTTACTCGGGATTCGCTCTGTAATTAAGGAGAATGTCAAGTATTTAAAGAAATTATGAAATTATGTGAAAACATATAATTCCATAATTCCAGATTCTTTATTCAATTGGGATTCCCCTGTTAATTGTAGATATGGGTTTACTCACTGGACATTGCGAAATTGTGAAATATTTTGGGTAATTTTGAGACCAAACAGTGAAAATATTGCGATTGTTGGATTTTCAGTGTCAATATTCTGAATTAAGCCTTAATAGCTTCCAATTATTACTTTGGTATCTTGCTGATCAGGATAATTATCCTGTCATTTCAATTCTAGATCTAAATGTTACATAACAACTGTTTAACACATATTCTGTGTCGCGATGCTTAATGTATCAATTTATTCTAAAGCTTTTCTTCTTATCTCTCTAACGTATTGTTTCCTCCAAAAGAAAGAGAAACTTAATTATTGTAATTAAACTTTTCCACTGGTGAAGATTCTATTGTACCAAAAAATCTTCTACACTCTATTAAGTAACAAACGATTTGTAAATCAGGATATACCCTTTCACTCAACAAAGAACTGCAAAGAAAAACTAAAAAAAACCTTTAGATGACTTCTTCTTTAAAAGTTGTTAACATTTTTATTTGAGCCAACAGACTTATGCACACACACGCGTATACAAATAAAAAATGAATACAATAAAATTCAAGAAAAATGAAGCAGCAAAAACTTGTGCTGCATGCCACATTTTAAACACTCCACACCATATAAACAACCATAAACAGCTGATGCTTGCTCACAGTAACAAAACTCACTCCTTTAATACAACATCACACTAACGCTCTCCTCCTCCCTCCCACAATTACAATATGCAATGTACCTAATCCTAAATGGATAAAAAAAATATATATATAAAACGGGGAGTATAAAAAGATTGGGCAATGAAGCAAACTTAAATACACTCACATACATACAGACAAGTGAAGTGAGTGTGGTTGGTTATAGATACTATCATTATACAAAAATGTATTTTTTGTCTTTGGTTTTGGTTTGGCGGACAGATGGATGGATGACTTTACCGCATTTTCATTTAATGTTTGTATGTACTCGTATGAATGGATGGATGAGAGATTGTGTTAGACGAACTGGCAACCAACCATCTAAATTTAACAATTGTGGTAGATTTCAAATGGTTATATGTCGGTTTA
Organism: Protocalliphora azurea; assembly: GCA_932274085.1. Taxonomy (NCBI): domain Eukaryota; kingdom Metazoa; phylum Arthropoda; class Insecta; order Diptera; family Calliphoridae; genus Protocalliphora; species Protocalliphora azurea. The sequence goes on along the minus strand of OW026520.1, from coordinate 121,600,136 downwards.
AATGTATCTCTAGTAATGTTGGTGGGTTCTTTAACTCCTACTACTATTTTTTTACTGTTTCATTTTTTTTTTTTGTTTTGGTAGTTCTTCTATTTGGTTTGTTACATGACCTCATTCTGTCTTCAAAAATCAAATTTTTCTTCTTTTGTTGCCACTGCAACTAAAGAGATTTTTAAACAAATACACATTCGTACTTACTCATTAAAAAGTATATAAAAAGGATATTTCTTTTTTTTTTTGTTTTTTTTTTTGTGAAACAAATTTCCATTGTAACTTGTTGTATTCTTAGTTTTGCATTTCATAAAACTGAAATTAAAGCCCTGCTGAATTTTTTCTCATACGTATCCTCTTCGCCTTCTAGTGTGTATCCGTACGACTGTGTGTGTATGTGTATTAATTTTACTTTGCAGCTGATGACGACGATGATGTTGTTACCAAAGTTGTTGCAGCTGAAAGTTGATGATATTCATTTATTCCTTCTTTAGTTCGTTGTATTTTACTTTATTAGAATCAAACCAAAAATGAATTGTCTAAAAAGATATTTTAACTTAGATTAACAGCTTATAATCATATCTATTACAAAAAAAAAAAACCTCCACCTCCCTCTTCTGTATTTATTTTTCTATGCTTTTTTTTTAATGCTTACAACACTTCATTGTGTGCTACTTAAATGGAAACAAGAAACAGGATATGAACAACTACCCCTAAAGTTTATAGTTGTCCGGGTTGCTTGTCGTCTATTTTGTGTCAACGCCGTCGCTTGTTTCTTCTATGTTTCTTTTTTTTCGTTATTAACAACCATTGATGGGTTTTTTTTTAACAATAAAAATTTTATAAAAAAAAGTATTGCATAAAAAAGTTTTATAATGTATTTTTTTTATAACTTCCTTCCTATCAATTACAGTTTTTTCACCGTCGCAATTCTATTGATGAACAGTGGTGCAGATTGTTGGAAATTTGGAAATTTAAAAAGGACTAAAAATTTTAAAATATTTCAAAGAAAAAATATTTATTAATATTTTTCGAATTAAATTGTTATTTAATTTTTTTCCACAAATTTAATTATACTGTTTATTGATATAATTAATATTTTTGATATTATTTTAAAACTTGACCGCTTAAAAAAAAAAAATCATAAAAAACAAGTAAGAAAGATTTAGTCGGTGAAGCCCGACCATTTGATACACCATACCATTGTATATGTCCGTCAAAATTCATGGAGGGGTCTTATATTAGACGTGTGGATAATTGTGGCCCGATACTTTTACTAAGTGTAAAATAAAATATACGAATACAGAATATTACGTTAATACTAACATTTATATTAATTTATGCATTTTAGGGTGATTACTGAAAGTGGGCTTATATGGGAGCTATGGTAAATTATGGAGCGATCCTCATAAAATTCGTCACTGTGATTTCTACTTGCGTGTGTGAAAATTATTTTCCAAAAAGTTTTTCTTTTTACACCCCACACCACAATAGGTAGTTGGATGTTATGCGTTTGTGCTGATGTTTGTAACGCACAGAAAAAATCATCCAAAACCCACTTTAAAGTATACTAATCGGCTCAGAATAACTTTTTGAGACGATCTAACGATGTTCGTCCGTCCGTCTGGCTGTCCATGTAAACTTTGTGCACAAAGACGCAATTTTGAAGATAATTCAATAAAATTTGGCACGATGGACTTTCATGACACAGGCCTATTGAAATTGATTATGATCGGTTCATTATTTTACCTAGCCCCCAAACAAATGTCCTCCCGGAATAGGGGTTCTGTATAAGTATCAATCTTTGTGCTAAATTTCATGACGATCGGTCCATAATTGACCATAGCTCCCATATAAAACCCTCTTCCGAAAATCAATTTAACGTGCATAAATCACCTACATATGTTAGTATGAAGTTTATATTCGATACAAATGAGTCTTATATAAGTAGAAATCTCAGTGACAAATTTTATAAAGATCGCTCCATAATTTACCATAGCTCCCATATAAGCCCACTTTCGGGAGTCACCCTAAAGGGCATAAATTCATATAAATTTTAGTATTAACGTATTCGTATATCTTATTTTATGTTTAGTAAAAGTATCGGTCCACAATTGTCCACAGGTCTGTTTTAAGACCCCTCCACGAATTTTGATGGACATACACAATGGTGTGGGGTATCATATGGTTGGACTTGAGCGACTATATCTTTCTTACTTGTTTTTATTTTTTTAAATTGTAAGATATAGTTATAAATTTTTTTATAATACGGTTATTTTTTATATTTCATATCTTTGTATACATATTTATTCAGGAATTTATTTTTGTAATATATATTTATTGACCTAGAAAGGCTTTTTATATTACTGCAATTATAAATAAATAAAATACCGATTTCCGGGAGTTGAAAAATTAAAAACCATATTTGGGATCTACGATTGAGTATGATTTCTTAATTGTTATTTCACCCTTAAGAGTTTCCATTCATACCACTGTCCATCTTAGTTGGCAGTTGTTAAAGTTAGTTGTTTAGTTGGTGGGTTTTCCACTTTTTCTTCCTCCATATATTTGTTACATTCACTTTGTCTTAGTTTTTTTTTTTTTTTTTTTTTTTTTTTTTGTGGACGAGTGTCAATTGTTGACTGTTAATTTTATGTCGTTTCGTTATGTTTTTTGTTTGTCTCGGAGTTTTTTGTATTGTTTTTTTTTTGCTTGTGAAGGGTATAAATTTATTATCATATGTTACAATCTTGTTAAAACTTTTGATAATGCTTTTATTATAATGTAATCCAAATGATAACTATTTGTTACTTATTTCTTATTTTTTTTTTTGCTCAAGATGGTTTTATACGATATGTATTTAGCCATGACAGCAAAAAGGAGTTTAAATACTCATTTATTTAATCTTTTATACAGAAGAAAATTAATAATGAAACCCTCTATTTGTACAAATCAAAATATTTTGTCATGCTTAAATAATTCTCAAAATTCGTAAATTTTTTAGATTTAAAAGAAGACAAACCAGAATATAAGGCGACAAGAAACTTACCCTCAATTTATAAAATTAATTGGTTTAAATTTTAATCCTTCATTTTCAATTAAAGATATTTCTCGTTTTTAATTCATTCTTTTCATACTTATTTTCAGTTTTATTTCATTACAGTTCTTTATTGTTATTTCACACACAAAGATTTTTGTTTGCTTTTTATTATTTTGCTGCTGCATTTTGTTGGATTTAATCCATACGAAAATGGAAAAAAAAAAACAAATGAATAAAAGAATCTTTTTGAAAAATCTTTTTTTCATGTTTCAGAGACGAGTATCTGTGTTGTGTTTCAGTTTGTTTTTTTTTCTGTTGCTTCTTAAATGGACTCTTAAAAACATTTGGCACATGATAATCTTTTTTTTACGTTTTTGTTTGTTGTTACTGCTGCTGCTGTTGTTTGTTTTTGTTCATTTTTCAACAACAACTTAAAAACAATTATGCAAAAATCTTTATGTTATCATTGTTTTATATGGGAGTTGCATCTTTGCTAACAAGCTGCTTTTTATTCCGCCATACGCTACATAAACATAAGTGTTTTATTATTTATTTTATTTTATTTTTTTCTATATCATCTTAGTTGTAGGAGCAGTTTGTTAGGTTTAAGGAGAGAATTTGTTGCAGAATTGAAGACGGTTTGGAAGTATGTGGATGGCCTGTGGTTGGGGATGATTTGAGGTTTGTAAGAACCTATAATCGAAATTAATTCAAATTAAGATTTCGACTGCAGTCAATTTGTGGCTACCGAAAGTTCTATGAATGAAACTGACTTGCAACTATAGAAGGGTTTAGGTTAGGTCGCAAAGAGGGGATCATTAAAATGATCCAAATCCATTCCGGGTATATAAGTATTACTGTATTGGTATGTTGTACGCTCTCAGGGAAAGCTTTATCTAACTATAATTCTTAGCAGTTTAGTTAGGTTAAAAATCTCGTTTTCTCAGAGATTTCCAATTGGTACTCCTGATATCTTCCAGATTCGATATTTTATCCCTTTTAAGATGTTCGAATAGTTTATCAATTTTTTTGTTTCCGACAATGCCATGATGATAATATGGGTTTATCTCCGAGATACCAGTTTATTTCGCTCTTTAACTGTAAGACTCTTCGAGATGTGACTTTGTTATTTCTTAGAGTTTTAATAATCACTTGACTGTCCGCATAAATATGATTAGAAGATCCATTATATAATCTTTATATACAAACATTTAATACCCTCAGTAATCGCCTTGATTTCAGCCTGGAATTATTATTCGTGATTCGAAGGTATTTACTTATATTTCGGCTCATTTCATAGAAATCTAATCCCGTTCGGTCATCAATTTTAAATTCTTAAATTGTTCTATTACAATATTTCATATATTCCATCCTTCTCTTTCCAGGATTGTGATAATGCATTTGGCATTCATATATTTTACTGGAATTTTATCATACATTTTCACGATGGTAGGTAGGGTATGTAATGACTTTTGGTGTCTTACCATTACCATCAATCTAGTTACAGCTAAAGCTGCCTCATATTTAACTTATATTTCTATCGATAGTGTAGATAGTTTTTCTGTTGGCCCGCCCTCTCTCTTATCTTTGCAGCTTTCTTATGTTGTGAGCCAGAAAGTTTGCGACTTATTATGGTGAATTTGGCTATATTCTGTTAATCTTGATGGTTGACACCGTGGTGTTTGACTTTTTATGAGAATATTTTTTTTAAGATTTGTTTTGGAATCATCAACTTAAATGGCATTGGAGCATCTTAATCCAATCATCGTAGGATCAATCTAAATGATGTGCCCTTTCATAATTTTAGGTACGTTTAAATGTACGATACACTTTGGTTTTCTTCATATAATATTTTAGCACTCTACTGGGGATGCAATATGCGTACCTTTAGATCCGAGTTATGCTTCTCTGTTCTTCTTGATGCTTAATCAATAACGAAACTCCAAGATTTTTACCTGTTTTCGTACTACCACTGGCCGCCGGTATTGAGTTTAATACGCTCTGTACCGTAACTTTATTTTATTTTAATTGCTTCTCCAATTTGGCTTGTTATTTGGGTACACACCTTAGCTTAGCGTTATTTGGTTCGCGAGGAGTTCTGGGCAAAAGGTGGTATATCGAGTTTTATACTCCTAGTTGTGTTAAGTATATAGTACCAAGGTGTTCGTGCTTCCCACGCCTAGAAGAATTAAAATCAACCTTGATTTAAGACTACAGATATACTACGATAGATGTGCATTTGAGGCAATTGAGAAATCCGCGTTTGAAGTTGCTTCGAGACTATAGACAGATCTACGACTGAAACGAGTTTGAAGCTATTTAAAGTTTCTTTACGGAAGTAGTGGAGTTGGAGCTGTTGATACACCCACTATTGAAATAGATATGGAACTATAGAAAGACTTACAACTGAAGTTGATTTGAGACTATTGGAGTCCTTTAAATGAATTTGGAATTATTTAGAGTAAATTTGGAGCTTTCGAAAGACCTACAATTGAAACAGATTCAGATCTGTTAAAAGACCTAAAACGGATTCGGAACTATTAAAAACCTATGATGAAAGCCAATTTTGAACTGCGGATTTACCTATGAGAGAAGCGGATTTGGAACTACAGAAAGATCAACGATTGTAGCGGACTTAGAGCTATTGAAAGATCTAGACTTGAAGCAGATTTGGGACCCACAATTGAATCTGAACTGGAACTAATAGAAAGGTCTATTATGCATTTGAAGTTGATTTGAGACTATTAAATAATCTAGAAGAAAAGAAGGCCTGCATAAAAACTTACAATTGAATCAGATTTGGAACTATAGAAAATTTACTATTGTTGCAGATTTATAGCTATTGGAAGATATATGAATGAAGCGGATATGGGTCTATTAAAAGACTTCCGATTAGTGCTGAATTGGGACTATGGAAGTACCTTTTATGCGAATTTGGAGGCGTTGGATGACATACTTAAAAGTACTATGATTTAAGATATTTTATTGAAACTAATCTGAGAATAAATGCTTCGATTACAGTTAATTTGGTACTATTAAATGTTCTTCAGTTAACGATAATTTGGTTGAATTAATCTTTATGATTGAAGCCAATTTGGAACTACAGAAAGACCTACGATTGTAGCGGATTTGGGATATTAGAAACACTTTCGATTGAAACTGAACTGGGACTGTAGAAAGTAGATTATCTAATATTTCTAAATCTGAGTATAGATTTAGAAGTATTAGATAATCTACAATTACAACGGATTTATGACTTGGGAGTATTAAATGTACCGAAATTTACTATAATTTGTTTGAATTAAAGTCTTTAAAATTGAAGCCAATTTGGTATTTAGGAAGTTACATTTACAATGATCTTTTCTTGAAGCTAGCTGGGATGTACCAAAAAATCTAAGATTAAAGCTAGTTTTCGACACTAATATAAAACTCACCACTGCAGCCAATAGACTTCTGATTGAAACAAATTTTAGACCATTAATAGTGCTACAAGTATTTGTGTTTGTCAATGATTTAAAAAGACTATTTTCGGACTATTAAAAATACCTACGATTGAAGCTAAATTAGGATCAATATGCCGTTACTCCAGCAAAATTAGGTCTATGCTCTATTGATGAGCCATAATTGAAGCTAATTTGTGGCTATTAAAAGAGTTATAATTGAAGCTTCTAAAACAGCCACGATTTAAGTTAATTTTAGACTACGCTTGGAATTAAGTTGAAATTTTTTGCAAGCTCAAGATTCAATAATATGGGAACTTTAATGAAAAGTACTTTTTGCCTTAAGGAAATGCACATACTATATTTTTGTATACAACAACCACGATTCCAGATAATTTTAGACTAAAAAGGCCTAATATTAGCCCTTTGAGGCGCAAGCTGTAAAAACGTTATAAGTTAAAAAAAAACTATTTATTTTGAAATAAGTTAAGTTATTTTATTCAGTTTAAACAGAATTTCTAAGATTCTATGATCACAAAATTTTTATAAAGAAGGACCTGTCACAATTGTGCATTTTGGACATAACTTAACAACGCATGATCTATTCTTATCTTTGTGAAGCATTTTATTCTACTGATGAAAAACGATTTAAATTTTCTTAAATAAGAAAATAGTGAACAAAAATATTGGTTTTCGAATAAACTTATGAACTATTTTAAAAAATATTGTGTTATCTACATTAATTAAGCTTTATTAATATGAAACACCATGAAGTTTCCTTTTTTTTCTTTGAATGATTTGAATGAAATTTAAATTTGTAGCATCTGGTTTTACTTCGGTCTTTAAGGTTTGGATTTCAATTTATTGACGTATTTTCTTAAATAACTATTTTCTAGTAGTCATATCTATTCTATCGAATATCTTCAGAAGTTTCAACAAGCGAGCTCTGTTGTTTCTAGAAACATGATCTGTTCTTTCGATGGATTGGCAAGGTTCGCGCCAATTTGTGCATTGTGAGCAATCTATAAGTCGTTGATTTTTCGAACTTCCCACGTAGTTATATGAAACGCAACACTATTTCCATCAAGTACCACATGTTATTAGACTACTTTCAAATTTTGAGCAAGTGTTGTCATTTACTTTGAGTTTAACAGCTATTCAAAGCATAAAACCTCGTGTATTTTTCTATAAATGGAAAAAATTAAATTTCGAGTGCTCATTAAACATTATTTTTTGTGAAAAAAAAAATGTCAACCAAACCAAGGAAAAGCTCGATAAATACTATGGGGAATCAGCATCATCGATTTCAATGGTAAAAGAAGTGACTTACAAATGACGCTGAACGTTTTGGACGACCAATTGAGGTCAGTACACCCGAAAATGTCGAAAAAATCCATGATATGGTGTTGGCCGACCGAAGAGTAAAAGTGCGTGAGATTGTTGATGTCATAGGCATTTCATATGGCAGTCTGGTTTCGATTTTAAATTGTCAGCTGGGTTTAAGAAAGTTGTTTGCAAGATGGGTGCCGCTTTTGCTCTCAATTGACCATAAACGTAAACGTGTAACAACTTCAAAGGATTGTTTGGAGTTGTTTAATCGCAATCCGGATGAGTTTTGTAACTGAGGAGGAAACATGGATCCATTACTGTACTCCGGAGACCAAGCAGCAGTCTAAGCAATGGGTTTCCCCGGGTGAACCTGCCCCGAAGAAGGCCAAGGTAAATTTGTCGGCCAATAAGGTGATGGCAAGAGTTTTTTGGGATGCACGCAGGATAATCCACATTGGTTAACTTCAAAAAATTTGTGTGAGAATCGGTAATACTTTTTTCTCATCATCGGAAGAGGTATCACACAATGTGCGATCCAAAAAATTAAATGGAAATAATTATGCAGTTTCGGAACGGCTGGTCGGCTATAAATGAAATGTCACATAGTGATAGTAGCAGGGTAGGCAAGTTTAAATTTTGAGTTTGGAAAAGCAGAAAGAGGGATAGAAAAATTTTAATGTGTTTGTGCATTTTATTTGATTGCGCTCTTTGTTGCGAATGTGTTCGTTATATCTAGAACACAAAAAATAATTTTTTTTGCGCTCTTTGTTATGTGTTTTGTTTTTGTATTTGTTTAACTATGCGACATGATCTTACTTTGTTGAAAGCTAGAACATAACTATATGATTTTTTATTTTATATTCATACTCAATTGTTTAGCTTCGTTAACATTCGCTTTGTGTATGTGAAAATGCCGAAATCACCCGGCTCTGTAGTGTTATGGTGGCCTTTGTCTTATATTGACCTACCAGGGACGAGTTCACAGAGTCTCAAATTTGACACCACGGGCATTTTTTAAAAGATCCTGATTCGTTATATCTGAACAGATTTGAAAGATTTTAATATGAAGAGAATCTGTTGGACAAGATGTACAAAAACTTTGCATATCCTATTTCTTTTACTTTATGAGATATTGGGTATCAAATATTAAAATTTTTATTTTATTTGTTCAGTGAATAGTTTAAAATACAAATAACAATTAAAGAATATACAATTTTTTAAAATGTTAGCTCAAAGGGTTATAACCATTGTAACCAAAAATGTACAAAATTATACTCTTTCCTGGGCTTCAAATGAACCAAACTGATAGTTATTTATCCGTTGCATAAAATATTAAGACTTTTGGCATCGATTTGTTACTGCATATTTTTGCATCTTTTAATCATAACAATATATTTTAGCGTATTTTGGTCTCAACTATTTTTGAATATTTTATATTTAAGAGTATAATATAGCATATATTACACTAAAGAGCATAATTTTGCATATTTCACGCTTAAGTGAAATATTTTGCATATTTTTTACCCAATATAATTTTTTACATAATTTGCTATTAGTTAAATTTTACTTTTAATATCACATACGTTTTTCAAATCCGATTCCCTAATAATTTTGATCTTATAAGTTGATAGAAATTTTGTAATTTCCTGTATCAAGCTTTGAATGTTTTTAAATGCTTATTATTGCATTTAATAAAAATCAAGTTATTTTTTGCATAAATAGTAGATAATATAAAATTTAGCCAGAAAAACATAATATTTTAAAAGCAATTTTTTAATTTTAAGGGCATATTTTCGGATTTTAAGAAGTGCATTTTTATGTGCATTTTTATACTTTTTTTATAGCAAATTTTTGTTAGGTCTGGTTAAAACTAAGATGGAACTTTTTGAAAGACTACGTTGGACTTTTAATAAAAAGGTCCTTTTAGGCTTTACGATGTCGGTCATTATTCTAACTCTTTATATTGAAACTAATAGTTCCCTCCTCTGTCGTTCCCAACCAACATTATTTCAAATCATACATTTCCTTCCATTCCATTCACATGCTTTAGTTTGAATCATAAGTATGAACAAAAACAACAACAAAAACAACAACATGCTGACTACTAAAACAAATGAGGATTTTGTAGAATGAAAAAAAAACTGAATAAAACAACAGAAAAGCAAAGCAGTAGTAGTTGTAGTTGTAGTAGAATGCATGTTTTACTCCAAGTGAGTATATATTCTGTTTTATTCATTATTTTTCCAAAAGGAGTGAAAATATGTTAATAATATGTAAAAAAAAATAAAAACTTTACGGATTGTGAAAAGCACTGTGTGAGTGTATGTGTGTAAGAGTTTGTTTGTTTGTTTGTTTTCATTCACTTAACATTAAGATTAACAGATAAATGGGAATTTTTTGGTTAAACTTTCATTTAGCATTTAAGTCGTACTGAATAATTAAGTTAAATTGATTTAAGAAGTGGTATAATTTCTTTTTTCGAGGGGAAAATAAAAATAAGGAATTTTTTTTAAAATAAAGGAAATGATTAAGGATGAAAGACAACAGGCAAAAGAAATTCAAAATAACACTTTAAAATTACAACAGAAATAGCTATAATATTTTAAATATGCAGAATACTTGCTATTACTAAGTCCAAAAATATGCTTAGAAATAAAGTCTCTTATGTTTTCTTCTTTTAACTTTAAAAAATTTCCTCATTGTCATATTTTCGCCAATATCAAAGAATTGTCTTTATATTTGCATAAACCCAACCTTAAAATATCCATAGCTTCAACTTAAAATAAATCCAATAACATTTCCTATCAATTCAAAGTCCGCTAGTGTCAACTACTTATTTTAAAAACTAATATAAAAGTTTTGCCGCAATTTAAATCATTATAAAAATATTAATTTTACAAAAATAATCACATTATAATCATCGTCAACATCAAACTCATCATCACAATTTGTATACAAAACCACCCGCACTCATTCATTTGTAATATATAGTATACCTCCCATAACGTTTATGACATTGACGTTTGTTACGTACTTAAAGTCGACCCTTTTTAAATATAAATTAACTTTTTTTCTCCATAATAAAGTTTCGTTTTTTCTAAAGCTTTATCTTTGCTCTTGAGCAATTGTAAGTGCCTAATCTTTGTGTTATTAAAAGTAGTAGCAATAATAGAAAAAAAAAAGAAGCAATAACATCAGCCAACAATATTTAGCATTAACACTGACATCTACGACGATGAACAACTTTAAAATTAGTATGCTAAACACTAATATACTTAAGGAATATGTTTTTCTTTTCATTCATTTCTGTTTTGCTCTTTTGTTTTTTTTTTTACTATTAAAGAGCTGTCAACAGAAACCAATTATAAGAACTTCCTTTTTCACTCTCTCTCTCTCTCTCTCTACATATATATATATATATAGCTTTCACTATAAATATAGTATGTTTTGAAAATAGCTGGGTATTTACATACATGCCATCATCATCATCGTCTTAAGTGACCCCTTGGTGTGGTTGTTATCAGGTGCGGATCCAGCCAAAGAATTTGGGGGGAAGGGATGACGTTTTTTATTATGAAAAATTTGCAATTTTAAATAAAAATAGGACGAAAATAGAAAATAGGCCTAAGGGGAGTGCTAGCCCCATACAAAATATATCATTAATATTATATATTTGAAGAACTGTCCGCATAACAGTCATAACATTTTGTTACAATAATTTGGATGCATTACGTAGTTGAAATGAGAGTGGAGAAGATAGGCCCAGAGGAAGTCGTAGCCCCCATAAAAAGTTAAGTGTGTTTAAGTTTTTCCAGTGCAGATGAACTTAAAAATTAGTTTTTAAGTATTTTTTTCTTTTTTTTTTTTGAGAAATTAATGCTAAAATATTTTTAATAATGTTATATCACGTTTACACCAAAATAAAAATAACTGGTTTTAGCGAAAACTAAATTTCAAAAAACAATTCGTTTACATACCTGCTTTCCTCCTTATGTAGATTTTGTTGATGTATAGATTTTTTTTCGTTAATTTTTATTTAATTAATAATTGACTTTGTTTCGATGTTAAAATGTTTTTAACAATATTTTGTACATAATTTAAAAAGAAAAATGGTGAAGTCTTTCAAAAAACATTAAAGTTTATACATTTTCCTTCTATATTAAAGCTTACTGTTATTAAACACCATTGAACAGGATGTTTCATAAATGGGTATTTTAGTAGTTTTGGATTGGATTTTCATAAAGACTAGTTAAAAATGGTTTTTGATCTGAGAAATTTATGTATTTTGTCAATCAAAAACCAAATGGGGCCAAAAACTAGTAGTTTTTGTAAATGGTGTAAACGGTTTGGTGTAAACGGACTATTTGGACTGGAATAAAATTTAAACGAATAAAGATATCCAACTGAAATTTTGTTATAATATAGATAAGCTTGTCTAAAATCAGAGAATTAAAAGATATCTGACTTTTTTATATTGAAATACCAAAAGTTCCATTCGAGTAAAAAGGTGCTAGTCGTTTGAAAATTTTCCAAAAAAAAAGGTACAAAATATATTGAAAATTTATTAAGTTTGGATAGGACTTGTGGGGAGATCGTTGTTCTTTACACGCATTACGTTAATTTCTTTTTAAAAAGCTTTAAAAAAAAGTTTTGGGGTAAAAAAATATTCCTCCCTTTTTGGAAAAATATGTATACAAATAATTATTTTATATATATGTTCATCTAGAAAACATAAAAATTTTAAAGCATAGATTTTTAATCGAATTGTTGAGCTGCGAAATTTTTATATTTCTGTCGCCCAAAAATCTTCATATTTTAAATCAAATTTCTATTTTTTGAACTACAAACAAAAAAAAAAAAAAAATTTGCTTAAAAAAAGACTATATTTTTGAGAATATTGAATAGATTTTAATGGTTTAGAATTTAAATTTAAATGAATTTTATAAAAAGTCATGATCGGGATTCATATTTTAAATTATTTACACAATTGTTCTTTAATATCTAAAGTTATTGACTTAGAATTTAAAGTTAGTCAGATAAAGGGAATCTGTATAAAAAGCGGATTAAAATTTATGAAAAAACATGATTTTGACATTTAAAAAAAAATTCTGATTTATAGTCTGAAATTTGTAAAATTCTTATATGGTCTTCAACATGTGAACATACAATTTAGGTTTTGTATGAAAGTCATCCAAATTATATACATACACATACAGTGTCGGACAAAATAAAGCTCGGTTTCCTACTTTTGCTGTTTCATAATAATTGTCTTCAAAATAAATGTCTTTCAGGTGCATTACGGGATACTTTTTTGGTATCCAGATATCTGTCATTTTATATTATTTAATTTGATAAATAAAAAAATTCTTTGAGTTACGTGCATTTAGTGTTTGAGAGAAAAATGTGTTTGTTGTGGATTTTGTGCGGCAAAATAAAGTGACACTTTACTAAATTTTTTGATTAGTCTGATAATTTTCCAATGTTTTGTTAGAAAACGGAAAGTATATGCTTTAAAAATGATCAATTTTAATATTCTATTCATTATATTATATTAAAATTATTATTACTTTTGGAAAATAAAAATAGATTCGCCGATTTTATTGTGAAGTCCTCGACCACAATATAGAAAGATTTGTTAATTGCAGATCGGGAAAATCAAATGAAATTAATATATTTGTATTTAAAAATGCAAAATATTAAAATATGAGGCTAAAAAGACCATTTCTTTATACAATATTAGTAGAAATTGAGGGAGCAGAAACCTTAAGACTACGATGTACAATCATAACTATACCGCAATTCTCGTTAATTTACATAAGGAGAGATAAAGGAAAAAGTAAATTTAATTATTACTACCCTAACTATCCAGATAAAGATCAAATAAATGGTTTTAAAAAAGTAACAATCCAAAGAAAATGTTACTTATACGAGCTCCTATTACAAAAGGTTAAAATTTTTATCTTTCCAATGGCTCTTTCCAAAATTTTTTCTGTTTTTAGAATTTTTTTAATATTTTAATTTTGATTCAGTCATTCAAACAACTTTTTGATTCTATGACTTCAACGATTATTTTTCCATTACCGTCCGCTTTATTATATTAGCAATACTTAAAAGTGACTTATGCTTAGAATAAGTATTTCTAAAACTCATATATTGGAGCTTTAATTCTTTCTTTATCTCTCTAGATGATGAAACTCTTTGTATTTTATATTAATAATTTGAATAGAATTTAATAAATGTAATATTAAAATTGAGCATATTGAAAGATTGGAACATTGGAAGCCAAAAAATTTCCTTTACCCCCTCACATAGATCCGCAACTGGTGGTCATCAACATCATCTTGTTCGTCTTCATAAAAGTAATGAAATACTTGTTTATTTCTTATCATCATAACTCTATCATTCACATTTTATTTTATCCAAACCAACCATCTGGGCAAGAACAAGAAGAAAAAAACGGAAAAAAGTGAACATCCATAAAAATGCCATACGCCCGCCAAGAGCAACATCAACACCAGCGTTATTGACGAACGACAAATTTAAGTACAGTGGGATAATTTAGGGATAATTTATAGTTTAATATGAAGAAATACACAACTTTTTATATACATTTTATTTACAAATTTATGAACTGAAGTTAGACAAAAATTACACAGATTTTACTATTCAAAAAATATTCAAGTAATTTTAAATTGTTTATTTTTGAATATTTACTCCGAAATCGGTAACACTGTAAAATAGGCACAATGTGAGTGTGTGTGCAAAGTTCTGATTGCAAGAGTACAAGACAATAACACTTTTGGCAGTGTTGCCAGGAGATGAGAAAAAAAGAGGCTAAATATAACTTTAAAAAAGGCAAAATGTCTTAAAACATAAAGCCAGAAAAAAGCTAATATTTTTTTAGTTTTAAAACTTATTTTTTCACGTTCTCATTATTTTTTGATATTTTTTTTTAGATATTGTAATAAATTTATAAATAAACCGTAGAACGGCTGCCAGCAAAATGAACCATCGTTAAAAAAATTCACATACAAATTTGGGTTTCATATGAAAAATTACTCAATTTTTTGAACTGATTTGTCGTAATTTTAGAAGTATAAATCCTTTTTGATTAAGAATTTCTAAATTTTTAGATGATTCTGTAAAAAAATAAATAAATAAAAAATAAGAAACTATTTTTTCTTCGTTGAAATACTAACATTTTAGCCTTTTTTTAGGCAATTTTAAGAATGAAAAAAGGCTAGAAAAAATTTTAGAAGCTGAAACGAAAATTTTGAGGATAAAAGAAAAATAAAAAGGCCAGATTTAGCTTTAAAAAGGCTAAACTGGCAACACCGCTTTTTGGATATCACTGCTCTAAATAATATTTTATACCAGTGTGACCAGATTCTAAAAAAATTTTTCAGCTAAATCGTGTTTAAAATAAAGCTAAAAAAATGCTAAAAGTAATGCTAAAGTACTTTTTTTCAATGGTTCCGTGTTAATTTTACATAACTTTTACCTTATGTAATTATAAAAAAGTACCGATTATAAAACAGTAGAAGAAAGAAAAAACAAGTTGAAGAATTAGTTGGTAGACCAAATCACATGATGAACCTTACAATATTTTTAAGTATGCAACTATATACATACCTAACCATCTAAGTCAGTGATGTTGTAATGTGTTCTACGACTTCCTCAGCATCCTTGCATAACTTGCAAAAAATCAGTGCGCAGTTGTACCATCTGCTTAATCTCGATATGATCAAACAGTGCACAGTGCGCCAAACGCAAAAATTTTGGTAATAAATCTGTATCTCCTAAACTGCTGGTTTAATCGAATTGAAATGTTAGAGGAGTTGTAGAAGAGGACCTAAACTCAAAAAAATCAAATTAATAAAGAAATTTTATACTTATTTAGGTTTGCAATCGACATCCAGCCAAAAACGACTGTTTTTAATAGCACAAGACAGCATATTAGCATAATATTTTCTTTATTATTTCTTATGTAATGTATAAAATAAATATCAATCTTACATTCCTGCAAGAATCATTTACAAAAAAAAAAATTTGAGAGCAAAAAAAAATTCTAAAATGGTCACATGGTTTTAAGTTTGATATATTCGTGTGGGAAAACCCTTGTGACCATTATATATATATATATATATATATATATATATATATATATATATATATATATATATATATATATATATATATATAACAAAAACCCAAACAAAACTCCGTTCACTCTGCAAAAAATGCTAAAATGGTCACACGGTTTTTTACCACACGGTTTTAAGTTTGATATTTTCGACTAAAATTTTTACTACATAACTCCCTACAGAGATAAAGTAAGCAATAAGAATCCTATTTCCATTATTAACTAGACTTTATTACTGCCTTCCTGATGAGTTTTACAAGTAGAGTTACCAGCGAACAGGGAGGTATGCAAAATACTTCTCGAAAGATTGCCAGCCTGGACTTTTATCAATGAAATCTTAAAATTTTTGTTAATCAACTAGAGTAAGTAATTGTCGACTATGTAACGCATGTACATGTGCATAGAAACCAGTGTTGCCTGTTTAGCTATTTTAAGGCTTTTTATTTTGCTGTTAGTCTCAAAATTTTGGTTTTAGCTTCTAGCTTTTTTTCTACCCTTTTTTGATTCTTAAAATTGCCTTAAAAAGGCTAAAATTTTAGTATTTCAACGAAGAAGAATATTACTTATTTGCTTTTACTAATTTTATATACATATTCATAAAAAAAAATCGAGATTATTTATAGTTTATAAAAAATTCCGCCTGTATATAATTTAACTCGTTATATGGACTGACTTCTTTAATTATTTATTACAAATATTTTTTAATACACCATTAATTAATTAACCATAGAAACTAAAATTATATAAAAATAAATATAATTTTAAAAAATTCGTATAAAATCAAAAAATCAACAAAAAAATATTAATCAAAACTGAATTATAATTCAAAAATAACGAATCCCTTCAAAACATTGGGACATTTTTCATATGAAATATAATGCAAATTTGTATGGATTATATTTCCATGTTTTATTTGTAAATATATTACAATATGTTGAAAAAATATCAAAAATTAAATGAGAAAAAAAACAATAAGTTTTTGGGTCATTTAGCCTCTTCTGACCTTTTCAATTACAATTAAGCCTTTTTTCTCACCTCCTGGCAACACTGATAGAAACTAATAGAGGAGACGAGGTATACAGAGCAGGTTCTGCTTTGAATATTACACCAATTATGTCAGCCACTGAAAAAAAACTTTGTGACCATATTAGATATCTTAACCCCACAGGCTACTTTTATTATGACCTAATCTCACATTGTTATTTCTGACCAAAGATGCCAGGAAAAAGTTATTTTTTTTTTTTAATTTTGAAAACTTATTTTTTCTTGTTCTCATAAGCTTATGCCATTTAAGTTGCAAAAATATGCTCATAAATAAGGATTTTTTATAAAAATGTGACAAGTTATACCGTTAAGCCCAAAATATGCTGTTAGGACCAAAATATACTATTACAAATCCATGATAAAAATCGTAAATTTGTCTGAAACAGTTAAATATCGAGTTGGTTCAAGCCCAAGAAAAATATGATTTTGAATGTTTTTATTTGGAAGGTGCAAATAGTTTATTAAAAAAAACTGGCTTTTTCAGAAATTGTTTTATGAGATATTCACAAATATCTCTTTTTAAAGAACCGGTTTCGAATACGGTTTTACTTAAAAAAACTGGTTAACCGATTCTTATTTAAAGTAAAAATATTTTTAAAATACTTGAGGATAATACTCAAAATATTACGTATTTTTTGAACTGAGTTCTAATAAAGATTCATCCAACCCATGAAAAAAAACGAGAAAGAAAGATATGGTCGGTCAAGACCGACTATATGATACCTTGTATTACACCTGTGGCCAATTTTACTAAATGTAAAATAAAATATACAAATACATAATAATGCGATAATATCAACATCTAGATGATTTTATGTACTTTAGGGCGATTTCTGGAAGTGGGTTTATATGGGAGCTATGGTGAATTATGAACCGATTCTCGTAAAATTTGTAACAATGATGTTTCTACTTACATACAACTAATTTGTGTCGAATATTAACTTGATACTGATATTCGTATGGGATTTATGCACATTAAAGCGATTTTCGGAAGAGGGGTTTATATGGGAGCTATGGTCAATTGTGGATTGATCTTCATAAAATTAGGTACAAAGATTGATACTTATACAGAACTTCTGTACACCGAATTTCATTAAAATATTTTTACTTTTAAGGCATTTTTTAGTGTTTAAACTCTATTTCGGGGGGAAATTTGTATGGGGGCTAGGTTAAATAATGGACCGATCACAAACAATTTCAATAGGCTTCGTCCTTGTATCATAAAAGTCCCACGTGCCAAATTTCATTGAATTATCTTTAAAATTGCGACACGCACTTTGCGCACAAGGTTTACATGGGCAGCCAGCCAGACAGACGGACGGACATCGGTATACTTAAGTTAGGTAGGATTTTCTATGCGTTACAAACATCCGCACAAACGCTTAATATCCCAACCATCTATGGTGGTGTAGGATATAAAAAACATTTGAAAAAATGAATAATTTTCATACGAATTTAATTTTGAAACAATTTGATTGTTTTACTGAATCAAGACCTAAATAAGGTTCGCTGAGCAAATATTATAAATGGGAACTATGGGATATTTTAATAAGAAGTAAAAAAGAATATTTCATAAAAAATCATTTAACCCGCAGAAAATAATCGGCCTGTCGAATTATTCAAAAATAAAGATTATTCGAAATCGATCGGTTTTTTAAAAAGCAAAAACCGGTTATCCGGATTCCCGTTTCGGTTTTTAAATACACTAGGTGCAGAGCTCTGATGTCTCTACTACTATTATTATTATTATTATTATTATTATTATTATTATTATTATTATTATTATTATTATTATTATTATTATTACTATTATTATTATTATATCTTTTTTTTTTGAACTTTTAAGTCGAACTAGGTTTTGGTTTCTCACAGATAATTCAAATATTTTACATTCGTATGAGTAGTTCGAATATAATTAGTTATTGTTAGTTACAATGGCCTCCAATAATCACTTATAGGATATGAGGAGTATGAGGAGTTCGAATATAATTAATTACTGTTAGTTACAATGGTCTTCAATAACCACTTATAGGATATTGCTAACGACCTTTGCAACCTAACCTATAAGAAGCTTACTGGAAAGGCAATAAATTCTAAACGCTAACTGTTTTCATTTATTTCGGCCCACTGTTCTGGTTAAATAAAAGTTATTTAAGTAAAAATATATACACAGGAATGAGAATTTTTACCCTTATTTTCCCTAGTAGTTGTTAAGCTGTTTGTAGCTGGTGTTATTATTTTTTGTTGTCGTTGGGCTCATTTAAAAATTTAATTTGATTTCTTACACTGATAAATCCTTCTTTGGCCCAACGCCTACTTAACTATGGATATGTTGTGTGTTTAAGTTTAATTCATTTTTATTCTGAATTACTAAAAGGGTTAATGACTCAATAAGAAAAAAAGAAAATAATATTAAATAAATAACAACCAGTGGACAATATAAACTTTTGTAAACAGGCAACATAATGTTTTCATCACAACATACAGAAACATATTTAACAAAAAAAAAGTGAACAAAAAGGAGACTACTTACAAGTAGCCAACAACATATTTATGTCATAATAACACAACAACATCAATGAAGTCCACGTCAACAGAAACATCAGCAGCAAATAACATAATAACAATAATGATAATAAAAATAAATACGATGACAAAAAAAAAAAAAAAAAAAAAAAAAATGCAAAATCGTATGAAAAACGTATGTCAACGTTTGTCCGTTTGACTAAACGACCGCCAAACATAAACATCAAATTGTTGATGTTGGAGAAGAAAAAACAGAAAACTGAACATTTATGGATAAAAGCTCAAACAACATCATTCATCCATCGTTAGCAAAAAGGGACAAAAAAAAAATAGCCCAGTCAAATATTTTATGTTTTATGTGTAAATAAACAGCATCAGGAAATACAGACAAATACAGACAAATACAAACAAGAAACAACCCACCTCCCAAACATAAAAATACCGACAAATGGTCATATGAATGGACATTATCACTGTTTGTTGCCGGTGCTTCTGCTACTGTTGCTGCTGCCACGCACATCAAATACATACGAATAAAATTTACAAAAAATAAAGAATAAATAAAAATAATATTTACTCTTCATAATAAATAATAAAAAAAAAAGACAGAATATGTTGGTTTTCATGTTGACATTTTAATAACGGAAATATTACGTACTTTTAAATCCTTCAACTACTTAAAGTATTCATTCTTTTTCTTTATTTGTGTAAATACAATAAAAATTTTGCTTCATTTTCTCTACCTCTGTTTTTATTTTATGGAGTTAGCCACTTAATCCAGTCACCCAAAAAAAGAAAACTTTCCTTTAAACAGCCAAAAAATGACTGATGTTTTTTGTTGGTTTTTTATTATTATTTTTTTTGAGTTGACTATTGGCAAGAATATGAAGTAGACAATTTTAATATTATAAATGAAAAAGTTTTTGCATATGATTCCTGGCTCTTCTTTTTGTACATAATTTTTTTGTGAGTTTTGTTTGATAATAATATTGTTAGTCTGTTAGAGGATAATCCGCAACATAATTATATATTAGGGCCCTAGGAGGTACTTAGTTAATCTTCAGAAGATCATATGATTTTTTGCATTAAACGTACTATTTATATGCACTAATTCATATTTTTTCCCGAAAAAAAACTTATGAAATTTTATCTGAGATTTTAGTAATAATTTCAATTTAAAGCTTAAATATGTATTTTTAATCGTACTAAAGATCGTAGTAAAGAAGCTAATATAATGGATCTTCACTACTTACATATTAGCTGAATAACCCATTATTTTAACTAGTCGATCACATTAGAGACAACTACTTACCTCATATTATTACAAGTAGGCATTTTAGAATATCATTACTTTGATGTCATTACAAGAACTAATTACTTCCAAGCTGTTCAATAACTTATTAATTTTAAAGTATTACTAAAGTCATTACTAGTAAAAGCAATATCCTAGGTTAGGTTAGGTGGGCAACTGTAAATGTTAACTAGATAGCTCACTTAGGTCCTATTGGTCCCGTTATGTTACCCTGATGGATCATGTGAATCTGTTTTCACATGTATGAGAATATATTCGAATCTAATCAGCCTGACGCACGAATAAAAGATCTTATCCATCTGACATCAATTGCAGAGAGATCAGATAATCTATGCATATATGAACTCCCAAATTCAGCAGTTCTTATATTCGCAAGAGCAGGACAGTAGCAAAGAAAATGTTTTACTGTTTTTTCCTCCTCTTCGTTAAAGCAACTTCTACAATAGTTGTTAAAAGGGAGTCCAAGTCTCCTAACTCCTACCGTTCCGTGCATCTATAGTACTGAGCCTAATCGCCGACATGATGGCGATTTGTTTGGCCTTTAGATCCACTGGCATCCAGTTCATCAGAACTAATAATGCTTTGGTTGGTGTTGTACGTAGCGCACCTGTAATTGGTAGCGCTGAGCTACGCAAAATATTTTCAAAGATTCCGCAAAAGGTGAATTTTTCCATCGCTTCCCACCACACTATCGCTCCATACATAAGTATAGGCATGATCAACATGTCGAAGAGCCATTTTGTGTTCTGGAGCTAGGACAGCTTGGAGTCCAGTATTATGCCCAGGTACTTCGCAATGTCCGGCACCTTTAATTCCACTCCATTTAGGCAAGGGAGTGGGAAGGATGATATTTTGTATCTTCTCGAAAAAAGAACTAGTGTCGACTTTCCTGGATTCACGCTAAGGCTAATACTTGAGTAGGCCTAGCGCATTTTGAAGGCGGTGAGATCGTTCCCATAATCAACGATTTTTAACCTCAGGAAATTAAGTTACCTAAGCATTGTGTTTACGGCAATATTCCAAAGAAGTGGAGATAGACCAGGATTTTGCGTAGGCGACTAGTCTCGAAGTAGTGGCCTTTTACACCGCTACGGAAGACCTTCCAAGATTTGCGTCTAGCGTTCCTGATCAGGGTTCTAAACCTGTTTACTGAGGATTTGTAAGCTGACCAGTTTCCCAGTCTCTTAGCCTCATTAAATAAACAGCGGCACTCTTTGCGAGTGTCACCTTTTTCGGAGTTCCACCAATGTGGTTTACTCTTTCCTTTGCAGACCTTAGGTGTGCATACTGCAGAAGTCGCTCTGTCAATTCTAAAGAGGATTTAATGTCCCGCGAATCAAAAATAGCTAGGGGGTTCAGGAGCAGTTGAGACAGAATGTTATATTGTTCCGTCCAGTTCGTTTTCCTCCTGTTTTAAATCGGTGTTACCCCAGATAAAGGGACTTCTATATCGAAGCCAATGTATAAGTGATCAGAGAATGAGCTCCTATCACAAGCGGTGTGACTTGTTATATGCCGCCTTAGTTATTGCGCGAACTTTGGCATTTGATGGTGGTTCGCTGCTATCATGGATCATATAGGAGATAATATAAATGGTGCCACGAGTTGGCTCCCAGGCCGCTACAACCGTGTCTTCATCACTAAGCATATAGTTATTCGCACGAAGTCCGCAAACTCTTTCACTTGCGATCCAGGTTTCTTGTATAAGTGCAAGCTCCTCTCCTCTTTCAGCCATCCGGAGCATCAACGCATCCGAAGCTGCTTTAGGGTGGTGAAGATTAACTTGCGTTATCTTCGTTGTCATTTATGGGGTGATTGTGACGTTACCGTCATTTTGGTCCGAGTCCAAAAGGGCGTCTTCGTCAACTACTTCGTTCACCCGTTCAAAAAACTCACCCACGAATTCTGAATTTGAGTAGATGTCTTCCTGAACGAGAGAACTAGTAGTCTCCTCACATGACATTGCTTCCAGAGTCGGATCGTCATCGTCCTGTCGATGTAAACTCGTATGAGATGACCATTGGCTACTTCACTAAACGATTTGTACATTGAGTTGTAGGGCTTCTGACGTTTGGTCTCGGGCTGTTGACCTTACGACTGTGCCCGTCTTTCGACGAAGGGGGAGGTTTTCGTTACAATTCCGCCATTAAAGATTAATACAATTTAGGAAAACTAATTTCTCTGGGGTTAGGGATTCGGCTGGATTTTTACCAATACGATCTAAAAACTCGAAAACCTGTTCGCAATTCCCTTTTTCACAGAAGGCACTGGATTTACTGCTGCTCGAGTTGATTTCGATCAGACAGCTCTCGAAATATATACACAGAGGGGGTTTCATCGGTTCTTTGCCGTTGCGGGCCAGAGCACCTTTTGAGGTGCTTTGTTTGAAGTTCAGACATATCTCGCTGCTTTTGCTTCCAGAGTTGGGAGCCGGTTTTACGCATTTGTTGGACTTGCTACCTTCTGCTATTTGTTGTAACGTATTGTTCGTTATTATTTTATTTGTTTTTTATTTATTCGATTCCATATATTATTCCCACGATTAAGCACGCCGTTATGCATGGATAGACTAGGCTACTTAACATTTACAACCGACCAGTGCCTGGAGAAGAGTTGTTAGCGACTAGTCTTCTTTAACCACTAACTAGGACCGATCATAACCAATTTTAATAGTCATTGTCCTTCTAACAAAATAATTATTTGTTCCAATTTTCATCAAAATATCTTCAAAATTGCGGTCTGTACTTTGTTCACAAGGATTATATGGACTGAGTCGACTGAGTCAGCATAAATACCTATGGTGATGTGGGGTATAAAGATGTGATATTTTAAAAACTATTTTAGATTAAAAATTAATTCAGACGTAAATTTTTGCTTTTAATATATTTATCCCTTCTTTAAATGTACGAATTTTTATACTAAATTAAAAAATAAAAAAGTAGTATTTTCAAAAATCTGATCATAAATAAGTAATTACATACCAGGTTATAAATAAGTAGTTATTAAACTATATCCGTAACTACATGTCATTACGAAGTTTTGCTAGGTTGTTTAAACAAATACATCACGAAAAACGAAGTTTAATTTTTAGTTGGGAGGTCTCCTCATTTTAGAGCAGGGGTTTTCACAATAATTCACTTCGCAATAATTCAAATCGCTTCTTAACTTTTGGGAAAAGAAACGAATCAACCCAACTTTTGATATAAAATCATATATGCGAGGTACACAATTGCAACTACGATGCACATAGTGTTTTTCTGGACATGGTCGAATTTATCTTGTTACTAAACTTTTCTAATCAACAGGCGGAATAGAAAATGACGCTTACAAGGATATTCCACGATCGACAACGATCCCAAAGATATGACAAGGGTTGAAAAAGCATAACTGGAAGGAAAACAAATAAATGGTATATCATGACCAAGGCAACCAAAAATATGTAAAATTATATTTTTTTTTTGGACTTCAAAAGAACCCAATTGTTAGCCCTTTCAGAAAATTTTTGGAATTATAGCATCGATTTTTTAAAGTAGATTTTGCTCCTAATAGCATATTTGGTCATATTTTCATAGAAAATTCTTTTTTTAGAGCATATTTTAACAATTTAAATGACATATATTTGCATATTTTATACTTGAGAACATAGTTTTGCATATATTATATTGAAGAACATAATTTTGCATATTTTACACTTTAGAGAAAAATTTTTTATAATTTGCACTTAATAAAATTTTTATATAATTTACAATTATTGAAAATTTATTTTTACCGCCACATACGTTTTTCAAATCCAATTCTCTAATAATTTTCATCTTATAAATTGATAAAGATTTAGTAGTTTCTTAAACACAATGTATTAGCTTTGAAGCATATTTTCAGTCATAACTAACACAATCTCCTAAACCTAAACCGACGGAGAATATGGGAATGATTGCAAAACCAAATATCGGCAACAAAGTATTTTGAAATGACAATGAACTTATCTTAGAACAGGATGGACAGTTAATTCAAATATTGGAATAATGTATTATGAATAATTAAGTAGTGTGTACGAAAAAATTAGTACATACAATTCTACTTATAAAAATTAAACCAATGACTGAATCTTTTTTAAATATTATTTGATAAAAGACAGTTTCAAATTTAAAAGAAAAATTTATTTTTTATTCGTTTTTAAGAAAATAATTAGTATTTTTGGAATACCTGTCCTTATTGTGCTATTGTATACTTTTTTGTTGAAATTAGTTAATTTTTTTGAATTCTATTTTATTTTTTGCAGAACCTTAAGTGCTTCTTAAATATACTTTTAAGTGGACAGAGTCAGTGAGATTCGAACTTGGACACAAATTAACTACTCGTTTTTAATGACTAACGTCTCGTCACCATCTCGTACATAGTTTCCTAAGCGATAAAAACTTTTCTTAGAATAATATATCTTTTTAGTCATTTTGCTAAAAAAAGAAAAAAAAAATAGCAGCATCAGAATGGGGTTGAACAAACTACCTTCTGGTTGTTAATCCAGCGCTTTAACCAACTCATCCACATGATTGCAATATTACTTTGCTATTATACTATTGAGTACTTATTTATGTAATACAAAGTAGGCTAATAATAATGACGCCTCATTACCAAGAAACTACTTTAATAAGTAGTTGCCATTACCGAGAACCAAAAAGTTTTTGCTGGGTTTAGACAGAATTCATAGTCTTAAAAGAAATTATTTAAATAATTTTCATCCTCTCTTTGCCTTCACATCTATTCTAGCGTTCCATTTTTTTTTTTTTTTTTTTTTTTTTTTGTTTTACGTGGTCGACATGGGTTTTCGTTATAAATTTGAATTATGCGTTGTTCAATTTTCATTTAAAGAAAAAAAATCATTAAATTATTATGCTATAACGACAAGATTTAGCACACAGTTGCTGAGAATTAGACTTTAGTTTTGCCCTATTAAAATATTAAAAAAAAAAAATAAAAACCAATAAAATTTTTGAACAAAGTTTAGTAAATGCTTAATAATTTTTTGAATTTTTAAGCGATATTATATAGGAATATCTCATTTTATTCTAAACAAAATAGCATTACAAACTTTGTAAATAAATATGTATCGTTTTATAGAAAAAAATCAGAAAAATTTACATCAAAGTCAAAATTTTGAAAAGGAAACTGAAAATGACTTTAAAATTGGTGAATAAATCGTTACTTAATTTGAGTGTAATATAGTTAAAAAGATATTTAAAAATCTTAAATTGATATACAATTTATGAGTATTTCTAAATATCTGAAAATTGTTTTGTGATGTTCTCAAGAAGGTCTATAGCCCAAACTAGCTCGTTTTCCTAATGAAAATAAAAAGTGTCATTTTATAGCAAAGTGTAATTTGTTGGTTTTACATAGATAATAAAATACGAGTATTTAAATAAATTAAAGTAATTGCCTTCAATATTATTTTTAATTAAAAAATGTGATTGCTAGAAGTTTATGTTCAGTTTCAAATGTTTTGACCGCCAATATATATCGCAATTCGTGTATTAAGTTCAAAGGGTATATCATGATTGAAAGGGTATCTGCCTGTGGGCTCTCTTCATTTGTTATTTACAACGCCATCTAGACATGACTAGCTTAGTTTTTAGAAACACTTGGAGAATCTATACCAGATGCAAGTACCGAAATTTTCTTTTGAATATTCTATATAGCTTGTACGATTACCTTTATCATTTCAAATATAAATTAAAGAGAACCAAAAGTGTTGTTTTAGCCTTTTTGAGGCGAGAAGTTCAAAAAATCATTACAAGAATTAAAACTTAAAACGTTTAATATATTGTTGACTTTCGATAGGGTGATAAATTTAAGGGCTACCTTGATTTATAATCAGTCTTTTGTGGACCGCTATGACATGTAGTTAGTAGGGGTTTTGGAAAAATTATTTTAACAGACAGACGGACTATATATAGTCCTGTCGCTGTCATTTAAATATTCAATAAATATTCATTGCACCTACTAAGCTCACAATTTTTTTTTTAATAACTTATTCTATTTTATTAAACTTGCATTAAATTATTAAGAAATACTACATAATTATAATTTATTAATTTAGTTTAGGTTACATTTTTAGAATTATTCCTATTCTTTTGTATACTTTTTTGTTTTCGTTAATTTTACATACCATTTCCTTATTTTTTTAATCCTCCTTGTCCCATCAGCATTTAAGAAGATGAAAAAAAAATAATGATCAGATAATAATGTTGTTATCCCTAATCACAACTTTGTCGTAAGGGGTAAATGACACCCGTTTAAGCTGCTGCTGAGAAGTTACAAAAAAAAAAAAAGCAAATAATATACAAAAGAAAAAAAAGTTAATATCCCTCAGAAATAAAAGTTTTACCCCAAAAAAAGTTTTTGCTGAATATATGTTTGTATATATATATTTTTTTTTTGCTAACTGTTACGTTTAGTTATTAAGTTTTTGTCGCTTGCTTTTGGGCTAATGTCCGTTGGCTGCAAATACAAAGAAAAAAAAAAAAAAAATGAGAAACCTCCAGACAATAGACTAAATCAAACCAAAATAAAATCAGCAGTATCCGGAAACCACAGCATCACTAAGAGCAGCAGGAGAGTTCATTGAAAAGAAATCACAACGGTAGTAGTATGGCCAATATTTGTACTATTTGCAAGTAACTAAAGTATTAGTATTTAGTATGGACTGGTTTGTTTATGTGGTTTATTATTTGTTTGAAAGTTTGTGTATGTCTGCTCTTTACAAGATTTTTCTTTTATATTTTTTATGAAGTTTAAATGTGTGACAATTGCGTAGCAGCATGATGTTAACAAAGTTGAGGAATGATGAAAGCGAAACTTGTGCACGACAAAACAGGATATCGTCTATCGTAGAGAATGGTCGGGAGCATGTTATAATATCCAATGTCAAAATCAGGTATCTTCACGGTAGATTCTTGATTGAAAAGGTTGAAAAGTTTTGATTTATTCCAAACACCGGCTTTGCTAAATCAAAACTTTTCGGAATAGCATTACCAATTGCATCCAATGGACTTAGAAATTTTGAAAATTTCAAGTGTTATTATGCCCATGAGCACTATGACACTTTTTTGTGTGTCATAATGTTCATGTCCATGGATATTATGGCGGACGCTTTAACAGAGAATTTTCGATATATTTTTTATAAACTTTCGATAAATTTTCTTTCTATTAAAAATTTTCGTTAAAGTTTCTCTATAGAAAATTTTTAAGAAAATTTTTTAACGCAATATTTTTATAGAAGATTTTCAATAAATTTTATTTTTTTTTTAAAGCAAATTTTCGTCGAATATTTTTTTCTAATTGTTTTTTTCAAGAATTAAAACAAAATAATTAATTTTCATTGAATTTTCTTTTTATAGCAAATTTTCTATTGAAAATTTTTAACTAATTTTCATTCTATGAAAATTATCGATCAATTTTCTTTATGTAAAAAAAATTCAATATATTTTCTTTCTATAGAAAATTTGCAATCAGTTATATTTCCTTAAAATGATTATTTATTAAATGTTCCATAGATAAATAATCTTTTTATAGGCAATTTTCGATAAAATTTTTTTACAGAAAATTTGCGATAAATTTTCTTTTTATTACAATTTACAATAAATTTTATTTAATAGAAAATTTACGAAATTTGCGATAAATTTTCTTTTTATAGAAAATTAACGATAAATTTTCTTTTTATAGAAAATTAACGACAAATTTTCTTTTTATAGAAAATTAACGATAAATTTTCTTTTTATAGAAAATTTACAATAAATTTTATTTAATAGAAAATTTACGACTAAGTTTTTTTTATAGAAAATTTGCGGTAAATTTTCGTTTCATAGAAAA
Source organism: Protocalliphora azurea (assembly GCA_932274085.1). Lineage (NCBI taxonomy): Eukaryota > Metazoa > Arthropoda > Insecta > Diptera > Calliphoridae > Protocalliphora > Protocalliphora azurea. The sequence goes on along the minus strand of OW026520.1, from coordinate 121,571,445 downwards.
TTTACAATAAATTTTCCTTTTTTTCATAGAAAGTTTTCGAAAATTTCCTTTTTACAGAAAATGTTAGATTTTTGTTCTCATATAAAATTTGTGATAAATTTCGTTTCCATAGAAAATTTTTGTAAAAAATTGTCAACGAATTTCGTTTTATAGAAATTTTTCGCACAATTTCGTTTTTATAGAAATATTTCGCTGAATTTCTTTTTTTATTGAAATTTTTTGATAAATTTCGTTTTTATAGAAAATTTGCGATAATATGGTTTTATAAACATTTTTCGCTAAATTTTCTTTTTATAGAAAATTTGCGATAAATTTACTTTTTTTTAGAACATTTTCACTGAATTTCCTTCTTATAGAAAATTTTCCTGAATTTGGTATTTATAGATAATGTTTATAGAAATTTTGTGATAATTTCGTTTTTATATAAATTTTCTTTTTATGGAAAATATCCTTTTTATAGAAAGTTTGCGATAGATTTTTTATAGAAAATTTTCGAAAATTTCGTTTTTATAGAAAATGTTCGATAAATTTCGTTTCCATATAAAATTTGCGATAAATTTCGTTTCCATAGAAAATGTTTGTAGAAAATTTTTATAGAAAATTTTCGCTGAATTTCCTTTTCATAGAAAATTTTCGACAAATTATCCTTTTATAAAAAATTATAAATATCGTTTTTAAAATTTGCGATAAATTTCGTTTTGACAAAAAATTTTTATAAAAAATTTTCGATAAATTTCGTTTTTATAGAAATTTTTTGCAGAATTTCGTTTTTATAGAAATTTTTCGCAGAATTTTCTTTGTATAGAAAATTTTCGCTGAATTTTCTTTTTATAAAAAATTTTCAACCAATTTCGTTTTTATAAAAAATAACGATAAATTTCTTTTTTATAGATAAAAATCATAATCTAGTTCACTTAATCTCACTCTTTGCTACATAGTGTGTATTAACAGTTGTTGTATTTTTTTAAATTGCTGTAGTGATTGTATTGTTATTGTTGCCATTTATCGTATATCAAGTTACTTTACTAAGAACACTTACTATTTACACCCTTAAGCTTTTATTTGTGCAAAAGTTGTATATAGTTTTAATATGTGTTTGTGTGTAGTAGTAAAGCTCTATTACCACTACAATCAACCACTAGAATAACAACAACAACAACAAAAATACCTCTAACATCCTTTTTCTTTATACCATCATCAATAGAAGTAGCAACAACAACAGAATCATCGTCAAACTCATCAACATGTGAATATAATATTTCTCAAACACATTCTCATACAACAATATCCTTAGAGTTGTATACGTGTATGTGTTCCTGTCATACACATGCATGAATGAAATGTGAACCCACAAGCAAATCACCACACTCAGTTTCTCTTCATACAAACACTTATTATATTTTTGCAATAAATTATTACACTTTTTCATCATTTGTAAAAGAAAAAATATAAACGTGAGATGGTCACCCTACAGTTCTGTGTGTTTAACTGGGGTTAGAGTTTTTATTAAACAATTTGGGTCATGCTTTCGGAACAGATGACTAGTTATATTAATAATTTTTTACCTATGGTAGAAGCAAGTGATCCTCCCATTAATTAGAAAGAGACAGTTTCGAAACTATATATGAACTGATCTCTACATTACTTAGGATAATTAAAGCAGCTCCTTGAATTACAAGTAATGTACAATTAACTAGTAACCCCCATGGCCCTTGAGAAAACTTTAGGGCAACCATACTGCCTGCAGTTTATGAGTATATGTGTAAATAGGATGTACGTGTATTTGTGTAAATGAAGCATCCCTTCCATTTTTTATATTTTTTCCATTATTATTGTTATTGTTGTAGATGTTTATATTGTTGGTATATTTTTGATTTCCGAAGTTGATAAAAAATTCATTTTCCATGTTAAAATAAAAATTGTTGTTTGTGTTTGTGTCTTTTGCGAATTCGCCAAAAAAAAAAAAAAAAAAACAGATACGAACTATTAAATTGTGTACATATAAATTGTAAATGTTGTTTGTTGATGTTTATTGATGTTTATTAACCGGGTAAATTTATGGCCTGAGGACACTTTATTATTGTAACAAACGCACTTATAGAAAAATATAAAAAAAAAACCAAAAATATTTGCAATTGATCTCCTTTTTTGATAGTTATTTATTTTTAAGAGAAATTTTTATAATAATTTCTGTTTGAATTTTTTGTATGAATATGAGTGATACTTCTACAGAATTTGATTTTGAACATTTGTACTTTAATGTTCAGTTATGTATTATTAGAACCCTATTGGATTGTACTCATAGTGTAACGTTGCTTTCAGTATTTCGCACAAATAGAATCCATGAAAATACAAGTGATCTAATATTGAGACATTTTTCCCGAATTAATTAAATAAATAATGACAATTTAAGACTTTCAAGTGTTTGATAAAAAAAAAACATATTTATCTGAAATATAAGTTAATGCATATTTTTACGTATTTTGAATTTACAAGAATATTGACTTCAAAAACAGAAGAATAATTAAAAAAGACTCATATTAAATTACGAAAGTTTTGAAATTGTTCATATTATACTCACTCAGATTTTTGGTTAGAAATATGATTTATTATTTCTGACAAAATTTTCAATTATCTACTATTCATGCTAAAAATAATTATATCATTATCAGCAATTGGTAAAAAATATTTTCTAGTTGAAAATTAGACAATTTCTATTTATTTATAAAATCAAAATGAAAAGGGGATCGAACATACATACAACTAGAAGTTTATGTGAGAGGCACTTCTAACTATGTATATATATATATATATATATATATATATATATCTTGATCACATCTGACTCATATATATAGTCAGATGTGATCAAGATCAACATGGGTAGCTGCCATGACGGCCTAACCCCACGGTGGTCTTAACACTGGGTGTGTTCAATGTGGCCATCAACACCCCCATGTGCCTGTTAAGAACACACAGGTGGTAACATGGTAACATGACAAGATTTTCTCTACCACGTATGAGCTTTACATCAAGGAAATGATTTAATCCAAGAAGACAAGCCGCCGTTGTGGAACAGGTGAGACAGATGTGGTCAAGATTTACGTGGGTACCTGCCATGACTGCCTAACCCCACGGTGGTCTTACCACTGGATGAGGTACAATGAGCCAACCAACGCCATATGCCTGTTAAGAACACACAGGTGGCAATTCGAGAGACTCATTGTCTGGATAAGTCCACTCCCCTTGCTTAGGAGTTGGAGCTATTTAACCTCCTGCAGCACCATTGGCGACATGTGTTGCTATTCAATACCACATCGGGACTATAAACCCCTTCCTGCGGTTTAGGTCTAAACCACAGCCACCACGTGACTCTCCGAAGGGCCTCTCCAATAGCCAGTCCAGTACGACAACACCCACAAGCAGGTGTTGCCGTGCCAGGGGCTACTGGCTCCCGTGGTACCAAATTGTGTTAAGTCTCTGGTCAGGCCCCGAAGGTCCTTTTCTCCCATTATAGAACCACAGAAAAATCCAGGCAATTGTGCAGCTTTTTATACCTGCCACACTGCTACGCTCTCTAAGACCGAAGATATCTTAGAGTGTAACATGACAGTATTTTCTCTACCACGTATGAGCTATACATCAAGGAAAAGATTTAATACAAGAAGACAAGACGCCGTGGCGGGAACAGGTGAGACAGAAAAATTACACTTTATATAGAAATGTGAATAAAGAAAGGAAATTTCTGTGAAAAACAAGTCCAGTAATATAGCTTTGTTAAACAGCTGTTATCTTGAAAACGTTTTATTTATTTTTAATTACAACTTTTATTAAACATTTTTTTACTTTTGATATAATAAAACTATTTGCCCTATTTTGATCGAATTTTTGTTTGATCTCACAAAATAAATATCTGTTGCGATGTTGCTTGACTTGAAAAAATTTTTGTTTTTATGTACACAAACTTTAAATTGACAAAAAAAGAAGGGATCAATTTATATTTTATCTATTAAAGTATACCTTTTTAAATAAAACTTTCAATATATTAATATAATAATGCTTGTTATTTTTTGTACAGCTGAAAGTAGCGCGCAAAGAAAACAGTGTTGTGTTTTGAAGACAGGGTTGTTTTGTAAATGACGAGAAAAGGAACAGGGTTGTTTTTGTATATAAAAATTAATTACAAAAAATTTGAAATATATATTTTTTTAGTAATTCTTATTAATGTACGTAATCGATTGATAATAGTTCGTATATCCTTTATTATCTAAATAAATTACTTTGTAAGTTTTATAAATATTTGTATTTAAAATAAATAGAATTATAGATTTACATTCAACTAAAACACTACAAGCATTACCTTGACTTCCACATATTTCGAAATTCTCTCAGAAAATTGTTCTAATTTGATTAAAAAAAAAAAAAAAAAATAAGATTTTGATAGTTCGTATATTCTTTTTTATCTAAATAAATTACTTTGTAAGTTTTATAAATATTTGTATTTAAAATAAATAGAATTATCGATTTACATTCAACTAAAACACTATAAGCATTACCTTGTCTTCCACATATTCCGAAATTCTCTCAGGAAATTGTTCTAAATTGATTAAAACTATATAAAAAAAAAAATAAGATTTTGCTATCAATTCATTTAATAATTGATGTGAAATAAATTTATGGTAGTTTGATATTTAATCAAATAGTTTTAAGTAAATAATTTGCCTCTAATCTGAACAGGCTTAAAATACTTTTTTCTCGTATTTTATGATATGTGCTAGCTGATTCATCAAAAAAAAAAAAAAATGTGCGTAATGGTAATAAAAAATCAACTCTGTATTTTGTTCCAAAAAATGCGGAAAACACATTGAAATATTTCGTGTCAAATATTTGTGTAATCTGTACTTAATTTAAGAAATTCATATGTTGTATAACAAGTAACCGTTTTATAACTGGTTTGGCGATGAAAAATTTAATAAAAAATGTACGATTTATTAAATTTTACAGTTTTTTTTTTTTTTTTTTTTTTTTTTTTTGATAGAAAATTTGCGCGCATAAGTGAAATTAAATTTAGAGAACACAATTTTAAAGACGAAATGATTTTCTACAGTTTTAGGTTTATATCGTTAATGTCAAAAAACCAGGCATGGGATACGTTTGTCACAACTTTGCCCAAAATATCGCGTAAACAGATTTTTTTTAAATAAATGATATTCTTGGTCAAAGGGGGGTGTAAAAATTTTAAAATGCAAAAATTTTATTCACTTTTTAAAATTTTTACCATATTTTCTAATTTTGTTCCACATTCTTTTAAGACCAGATAAGATTTTAGATCAACGAGAAGTATCTGTAAAAAATCGTCTTAATATTTAAAATTGCTAATGTGAAAAAAATTAAGAAATTTTATTTATACTAGCTACAACGGCATTCTTCTCCAAACACATTTCGCTTGCTGACAACTACCGCGAAGTAGTTATTACGTTAGTATTGATGTCAAATGAAAACATTTTATTTGCTTATAACTAAAATTCAGTGGGCGTCAAAATATTTTAGGGACTTATAATTACATGGAAAAACATGTTCTTAGCCTCAAAATTCACATTATAGTTCGGCTTTTAAAACAACAAAAACTGTTTTCCATGTGGAACTTAAAACTAAATACGAATTTTGCGAAACTTCACTTTTTAAAAAAAATAAAATCGCACTTTTTGTAAGGAGTAGTATTCATGATTAGTAAGGTTTAAACGACTATATTTTTCAAACCAGTACTAATATTCCTTCGATTTTTTTAGCAAAATAAATCAAAATATGTCTATTAATACCCACTATTTTTAGAAAATATTAACCAATAAAAATTTTTTACTATTTACAAAATTTTACAAAAAAGTAAAATTCAAAAAAATTTATTTAGTGTATTTCGATAAATATTGAAAATACTGTAGTAGTTTTGACATTTGCTGATAACACCATATACTGGTGCATATTCCTATAGACGCACTTCATTTTTTTTAATCAACTTACCAAAAATGAGGCTAGAAAATAATTAAGGTGCTACAAATTAGTTTTTTAAATTATTTATTGGCTTTACTTAACAAATTAATAACAAAAAACTTAATATAATAATAAAATTTTTTTCATTGCAATTTTAGTAGTTCAAGGCCATTTTTATGGCTTTTTTCCTATATACGCACTTAAACTAATGATCCAATTTAGCATTATTAATAATGTGTTGATGAAACTTTGTTTTGGATAACTTCAAAAATTCAGTCTGGTATTGATTCAACTAATTTCTGAAGAAAATCACTTTGAATTTCTTCACAGGTTTGCTCTGTCATTTTCATTATGGTTTCATTCTGTGCATTTCTTGCGTAAACTTTATGGGCCATGTACACCCACAGATTCTCCATTGAATATAAATCCGGACTGCAAGCCGACCATTACACTAGGGGAATACTATATTTATTTAACCATGATTAAGATTACTTCGAGACATGGACTGCAGCGTTATCCTGTTGGAATATGCAATCTTCATCCATTTTTGTTATCCATAATGAGACTGTTCATTTTAGTTGGATCAAAACATATTTTTGATTTTTCTACAACTGAAAAGGCTGCCCAAACCATAACAGTGCCTCCACTGATATTGCGTTTCGACATACGAATTTCGTTGGACCTCAAATCATGCCAATAGCAAGAATATGAATCGGGACCGTTCAAATTGAATTTCTTTTCATCAGAGAAGTTTACTTTATTCCACTCATTTGTCCATTTCATGAATTTGCGCTCGAATTTTAAACTATTTTCCTTATAACATCGGATTACATTTTGGTTTATTTCATTTTATGGAAGAAATAAAAATGTTTTTTTTTTTTTTTTTTGAATTGACAGGAAGGTCAGGTTTATTTTTTATTTGTGTAGCATTTAATTTATTTCGGGTGGTTTCTTCTTTTATTTTATTAACTTACCTTTTTGATTACCCTTTTTTAATTTTTCATTACCTTTTCGTTGGTTGGTTTTCACACTCCGTATTTCTGCCCTTTCTTAAGAAAACCTCGAATAACTCCTACCGAACGGATAACTTTTCGTCCAATTTCTCTGTTAGAACAGCCTTAGTCACGAAAAAATTGAATTTTTTCCTGGTCTGTAAGAAAAGTTTGTTTGGGCATCCTTTAAGCTGATGAAATTTCCGAATTAAAACAAAAATATTTGCAGTAAACAGAGAGTTGTCATCAGATACTTACCTTAAGTGAAACAAATAACTAAAACTTTAAAATTTTTTTCTTATTTTTTTTTTCTTTTGCAATAACTTTTGAGAGAAATATTTCTCAACTGCGTCTATAGGAATATTACACTGAAATGGTCAACAATATGTTCTGATTGCTATATTAAAGAAACCAACAAAAGCAATAAACAAATATTTCTTACATAAGAAAAGTACCACTATATAGCGAGTTATTGTAACAATACAACATTGTTTTCGATTAAGAGAAACGAATACACCTCAAAGAAAAACGAAAATTTTAAATGCTTTCATAGGAATATGCACCACTGTAGATGTTCTATACGATCGCGCTGTTTTAGTTTTAATAAAGCGAAATCTCTATTTTTAAGATTTTTTGAAAGTTTCAGCTTTAAACCTCAACATCATTAATAAATATGGTTAATGCAAACACACTTTGATTCATAAATATTCGTTAATAAACGTTAGTATTAGAAGAAAAATTTTGAAAATAATTTTACTCAAAATTTTTGAAATTCCTCATATGTACATACATATATGTATATGTATGTATATATATGTATATATATATATATGTATGTATATATATATATATATATATATATATATATATATATTCGACGAATTTAACCCCATTTTTGATAACTTCAAAAATTCATTAAGAAAAATTATCACAACAGAGCGTTAGTCCAATTTCATGCTACCAGGTTTCATTTCTGACCCTAGAAAATATATTTCGCGAAACACCTGCATTCTTAACAATTTTTTAATATATATCACATGGAGTTTTAGTAAATTTTTAAGCGATTTAACTTTACTAATTTTATTTATGTATAGAAAATTTATAAGCCTTAAAGTGTGCACTAAGTTATTCTTCGGATATCCTTATTTAATTTGAACTTCGATTAAATTTCGTTATCATATTCATTCTTGTAGAGGATATGAAATCAAATCGAAAATTTATAACTCAAAATTAAAATTCCTCAAAGAAAGTAGATCACTTTCACTTCTGAATTGGCAGTTACAGATTTGAATCGCTTTTCCTTTTTAGATATTTGTCTACGTTATATATATATTTATATATATATATATATATATGTATATATATATGTATATATATATATATATATATATGTATATATATATGTTTATATATATATATACATATATATATATATATGTTTATATATATATATATATATATATATATATATATATATATATATATTCGACCTATTTGACGAATTTAACACCATTTTTTATAACTTAAAAAATTCATTACGAAAAATAATCACAATAGAGCGTTAGTCCAGTTTCATGCTATTGCTTTGTTGTTGTAACAACAATGAGTGTAGCTGCGATATGTCGCCTAGTGTGAATCTGGACTTTATCAGGTCTAAAAGGATTTAAATTAAAGTTAACACATCTATATAAGTCTTTTGGACAAAAGAAATTTTACTAATAGATGGTATAAGAATAAAATTCTTTTTTTTAATTTTTTCTTTTTTGAAATCTTAGAAAATTATTTTCAAACTCTAAGTGGTAAAGACAAGTTATTTTTTATGCAATTTTAGCATAAGGCCTCTATGAAATTTGTAGCATACTTTAAAAAATTTGTTTAATTTTATAAAAGCAACTTTTAAAATTTTTGAGATATTTAAATAGTTATGTACCGCGCAACTAAAAATGGGCTCTAAAAAAGTGTTTTATGAGCATAAAAAATGCTTTTTAAATAGGAAAATATGCCTTTAAAATTAAAAAAATATGTTGTTAAAAATTATTTTTTTTCTATTTTTTTTATTTTTATTAACAATTGTTTAAAATTATTTTCTCTTTGCACTTAAAATCATTCAAGGATAATACATTGTATCAGGAAATTACAAAATGTCTATCAATTTATAAGATGAAAACTATTAGGGAAATCGAAATTGATATAAATATGCAGAAATATGTCATATAACTTGCTAAAATATGCTCCAAAATAAGGATTTTTTATGAAAGTATGACAAAATATTCTACTAAGCCCAAAATGTGCAAAAATATGCTGCAGCATATTAATGATAAAATTCTTAAAATTGTCTGAAACGGATAAATAATTAATAGTTTGGTTTATTTAAAGCCCAGAAAAAATATGATGTAACATATTTTTTTTTTTACCGGGTTATGAATATTTCTTGAATCACGTCATAAAATTATGGATGTTCAAAGGTGTTAATGATTCCATATGCAAGTAGTCCTTAGTCCATATTTTTTTCTTTTTTTTTAATCGGATTAACATATTTTTTCAGTGATATCTGGAAAGCAAACATATTTTTTGTATTTTTTTTTTTTTTTTTTTTTTTTTTGCCCACAAGAGATAATTCTTATTTTCGACATCATAAGTTTTCAACATTTTAGAATGTATGTCATTTTTTATCGAAGCAAAAATTTTCAACATTTCACTTGTTGTTGTTGTAAGAATAAAAATTAAAGAAATTATAAATTTTAAAAAAGAAAATAAAGCTTTTCACAGTTTTCTTTTTGTTATGGAAATTTATATTGTTTTTTATGTTGTTGTTGTTATTGTTAAATGTTAACCTACATATACACACATACAAAAGAGGAAAGTCCTTGTATAATATTTTATACCATATTTTTTGGGGAGTGTGTGTGAGTTTTTGTGCAGTATAATTCTAGGTTTATGTTTTTCGCTGTTATGGCATTAATTCATTTCATATGTTTCTTTTGAACAAGTAATAATAACAACAACTACAACGATAATAATATTTATCATATGTATATTTCTTTGTTTTCAAAACAAATGCACAAACATTTATTTATATATTTACAAGTATAAACCTTAATGTTCACCCGGGTGGTCATCAGATTTTTTTTCCTCTTTCTCTGTTTCCTGTTCTGTGTTTCTTGTTATACATACATATATACATACATACATACATATAAACTTGTGTGTAGGTTTAAATAACTGAGACAGTATGTGGGTGGAGTAAAAGAGTATTTTGTGGATACTCAAAGGTATAATTACGTTATCTAAACAAGTCAGTCAGTCTCAGTTATCACCTCGTATTGTGTTAGATTTTTTAATTGCACTTTATGACACATTCATTCATGTTTATTATGACAAACAATTTTTCCCTTTTTTTTTTTGTTTTCTTTTCTTTTGTTGTATTGTTTTTATTATTTTTATTGTTTTATGTTTTTTTAACACTTTGATGGAGAGAAAATTTACACTTGAAATAAAATCCACCGAAAAAATAGAATAAAATCGCCCAAAAGAAGAAAGTTATTGAAAGACATAATTAATGGTTTGAGTTAACAGATTTGTTGTTTTATAAAGTTCCGCTTCTTATTTTGTTTATCTGTTTTTTTTTTAATGGGCGTAAAAAGGGGGTGTATTCAAACAGTTTAAGAGAAAAACAAATTTCTTTTCTACTGTTTGTTATACTTACATATGATAACAGAAGTGAAGGCAAGAAAAAGAAATATTTGAATCGTAACAACAAACAGTGGAATTGATATATTTTAACTTTATTTGAAATAATTTATTTGATCAATTTAACTTTGAATTTTATTGTTTTTGAAAATTTTTTAATTAATTTTTGAGTCTTGATTTTTCTTTCAATAAATATAATACTATAGCTTTGTTCTACTACTTGTCAAACTTGCAAGTTTTAATCAGAATTTACAGGAAAGCGCTCTCATACTAAGAATTTATTTGTATTTGATTGCTTTTCTGACAATTTCTGATTAATTCTGACCAAGATCAGTAAATTCGACAAGTACTGGAACAAAGCTTATTTTATAAAAACATATCAAGAATTGTTTGAAATATATAGTTAACATAGAAAATTGAACATTTCTTGCTAAATCGACCCAAATAAAATTATTTTGAATATTTTTACATTAAAGGATTGTCATTATTATTGGCTCTCGAATTCTAATAATTTAGCATAAGGGGTTGAGAGATTCGCTAGTGTGATTAATTTATGTTTTTCTCGTATTTGAAACGATCGTGGATTTCCTTTCCAAAAATGCAGAAGTGTTCTTTTATCACCACGAGAGATTTCAAAAAATAGCACGCTGCTACAGTGAAACTTCACTCGAGAAATGACATAGTGTACGTTGTAGACCTACTTAAGGGCATCCAGTTTTAAAAATTTGCAATACACCCTCAAAAATTTGATTTATGCTAATTTTGTTATTCTTCTGTTGATTTTTCTTTTTATTTATTTATTTGGAAATAAATCTTTAGTTTTTTGGAGTGATTATAAAATAAAAAGCTACTATTTTCTGATTTCTAACCCAATTTAAAAGTTTTAAATATACTTAAAATTTAGGGAGCTACAGGATTATTTGTTCGGGAACAACCTTAAGACGGGCATTTCGCCATATCTCAAAATTTTGGGGGTGTTTCAAAATTTTTTTAAAATTTTTATGATATGACCTCACGAAGATCTAGAACTCACATTATATCGTTTTTCGAGTGAAAATAAAACGTGTCATTTTGTATCAGCGTGTAAATATTTACTTCTAAAGAGATTCAAAATTAACGTAAACCAATATCTAAAAAGGAAAAGCGATTCAAATCTGTAACTGGCAATTCAGAAGTGAAAGTGATCTACTTTCTTTGAGGAATTTTAATTTTGAGTTATAAATTTTCGATTCGATTTGATATCCTCTACAAGAATGAATATGATAACGAAATTTAATCGAAGTTCAAATTAAATAAGGATATCCGAAGAATAACTTAGTAAACACTTTAAGGCTTATAAATTAACTATACATAAATAAAATTAGTAAAGTTAACTCGTGTAGCAAATTCGTGTAGCAAAAGAAGCACTTAATTCATAGCTTATAGCTCCATTATTTGGCACAGAAATATAAGTAAATTAATTTCTTTTAAAAATATTTCTTACTTTTATTGTAAAACACAAATAATTCTAATTTTTCTGGCCTGATCTTGCTTATTATTAATACAAGAAGAAAGTAGTTGGGTTATGTTAAAAAAATGGTGTTGTTGTATATCAAATGAGGCCAATTCACCAAACTATTCCGTATAATACGATTCGAAAGGAAACTCATTCGAAAATCAGTGTATTTTAAACACATTTTCAGATTTTATTTTCGAATCGAAATAGACAATAATCCCCTCCCCCCCCAAAAAAAAAAAAAAAAAATATTCAGAAGACACTAAAAGATGAGTAAAAATAAAATAGAATTTAAAAAAGTGAAATCATTTCAATAAAAAGTAACCAAAAAAAAAAGATACTTAATAGAAGTGCTTATGGAGGGTATTCCGGAAAACATTAAATATTTTATGAAAAAAATATGCACTTTATGCACTAATTTTTTCATGCGCACTTCTTACAATAAAACTCTAGGTAAAAGAAGCTTTTTACTCTTGCAAACATGTCATTGTATCAAATTTTTGTCACTCATTGCTCTTTTTGAGGTATCCAATTAGAAACTATTCTGAATCTTTTTGTAGTATCAGATTGAGAGCAATCGTTGCCTTTTAGGAGTGCTTTTTTAATAGCAACTGTGCCTTTTTAGAAGTTACATATTTTCGTTGTAGTTCTTTTATGAATCTCAAATTGAGATCAATTGTTGATTTCTTATAGAACTTTATTGACAGAAAATTTAGCTATTTTAGTAGTCCAATATTAAAAATAGTTGCGGCGGGTCGAGAACATTTATAGCTCATTAGCTAATTAAAAATTTAAAGCACCTCTCGCGCTTTAGTGGCATAGTAGTACCAGATCGTTGCTTTTTTGGTAGTTCCAGATTGAAAACAATAGTTGCTCTTTTAGTAGATAAAATTGAGAAAAATTATGTTTTTTAGTGGTTCCAGATTTTGGGTAATTATAGTAATTTTAAAAGTGTTTGTTACTTTTTAAGTATTCTCAATTTTTTTTTTTTTTTTTGCTTTTAGTGATTTCAGATTTAGAGCAGTCTTGGCAGTTTTAATAGTTCCATAATTAGGCCAGTTGTATATTTTCCAGTAGCCTAAGACAGTGGTTCCTAAGGTATTTAACTTTGCCGGCATTACCAGGTATTCTTGTTTTCCCCAGACACATAGATATATTTTGATTTTAATCCGATTTCAGTCTTCTGAATAACGCTATTGAATTAAATTCTAATACGAGTTTAATTCAATGTTTGAAGCCGAATTCAGGTAGAAAATACATTTGGTTTTAATTCCAGCAAAAAATGCTTTAATGGTTTAATGAACTTGGGAGAGAGAATCTTTCGAATCGAAAAATATCTTCAAATTCGAATATTCGTTAAATTTTTAACAGGATGATTTCTATAATATTCAAAATGAACACATTTGTTGTTAATAAAAACAAACGATTTTTATCAGTCACGCTGCACATTGGGGCAAAAAACTAAATTTACTAAACCAGGACTTCTCACAAGATCTTGCTTCGCGACCCTCTTTTTAACATTGTAACAATATAATCTTAATAATCATTAATTAGTAATCTAATATCATTCTCTGATTCCACAAAAGATCGATTCTTTCTTTTGATGGACAAGGGAGCGAAAAAATAGTTTCACATAAAAATGTATGTTGAAGAACATTGTTCTAATATTTTTAGGTCTTCAGAACCAACAAGCAGATAAACTTTGCTATATTTCAGCTAAAATGCTTAGAAATTTATTGATTCAAAATTAAACTTAACACATATGTTACATTTTAACTCTTTTTGACATCCATATTGAAAGGATTTTTTGTGTCTTTAAATTACTTATCAAGTCGTTTTAGCAAATTTTCTTTTTATGGCGAGCAAATTTTAACAATCTTACACCACTGAATGTTATTCTATGATTAAAATTTGGAAACGGCATTGAAACGAATTTATAAAAAAGTTCTTGGCATAATATATTTACAAAGAATAAAAGTAGGGTTTCATATGAAAAATCGATACATTCATCAAATTAAAGTGAACTATTTATCTTTTTAATTAATTGTTTTCCCTGTCACATCCGAAAGTTTTCTTTATGTTGCGTCATTGGACAGAATAATTTTCTTTATTTATTCATTGTTGCCTTAATCAAATATAATATTTTCAGTTGAAGCAAAGCACGGGTTTCTTCATTGTTTTTTCTTGCAGCTAGCACTTCTTAAAAGAACTCAATTGATAAAAAAATCTTAATTTTTGTCTAATTTATACAAAGATGTCTTTCCATTTTTAAATAGTTTCATGCTTTTATTGGAATTTTTATTTAAAATTCTAACTAATATTTACATTAAAAAATTGTGTGTTAAATAAAAAAATTTTTCGGGATCTCCCCACGAATGTTCTTACGGACCTCTTGTGTGTTGCGGACCTCCATTTAAGAACCGTTGAAATGAACCGTAAGTTTTTATAACCAGATATTTTTATCGTTGTAAAGATAAAGATTTCACCATGTTAAAAGAATTGAAAAAAGAATTAAAAAATATACTAAGTTTATTTTAAATTATGACCTGTATCATTGCAAGGTGCGCAATTTTATGATATTTTTGATAGTACTTATAATCCGCAAAAGCTATGTTATTTTTCTATTTTTAAACGATTCATTTGGCGCTAAATAATTTATTATACCGATTTAGCGGTGTCCGTCCATCCGTCCTACCATTATTAATCTAAACGTTCTGATCAAACTATAGGGCACAATTTAAAAAAACAATCCTAATGAAATTTTACACATTATTTTCTTTCCAAGGTGGACTCAATTGAATTTCATAAAACCGTGTTAAAAAATACGTTTCTATTAAAGTGCAAATTATAATACCTAATTTTATGACTATGGGCCTAAATTATCGTCCACATTAGGCTTCCCATTTCATATAGATACTAGTATAGAGATAAAATTTGGCTGTATAATTTATATTTGTACGTTTTAGTTGTTTTTAACATTATTAAATAGTCTAAAATTAAAATCCAATATCGAACAATTAACCTTAGAAATAATTTTGTATAGAAATATGTATACAGATTTCATTAAAAATTATATATTTTTTACGCCAGGGCATTTTATTATATTTTTAGTTTTTGGAATACTTGCTATAAGCTGCATATTAGTTTATATTCTCTAACCTATGCCTTATAGACAGCGTTGCTAGTTTAGCCTTTTTAACGTTAAATCTAGCCTTTTTATTTTTCTTTTAGCATCAAAATTTTTGTTTTAGCTCTAGCTTTCTTCTAGCCCTCTTTGATTCTTAAAATTGCCTTAAAAAGGCTAAAATTTTAATATTTTAACATTGAAGAAAATAACTTCTTATTTGCTTTTACAAATTTTATTTTTATAGGATCATATATTTAAGAATTTTTGTGCATTAATTCGCACATTTATATTTTACGAAAATTTCCCCCTGCGGCACTTCATTCTTCAAATCGAATATTACTTCACTTATTATATCGACTCACTTAATCAGTTATTATAATTATTTTTTTAATAAGCTTCATTAACCATAGAAACTATTTATAAATATAATTTAAAAACAATTCTTATAAAAGTGAAAAATCACCTAAAAATTTAGAAATTATTAATCAAAAAGGAATTATAATTCAGAAATGACAAATCACTTCAAAACATTGGGTCATTTTTCATATGAAATATAACCCAAATTTTTATGGAAATTTTGTGGTCGATTTTACATTGGATAATTTTGTTAACAGCGGTTCTATGTTCTATTTATAAATTTATTACAATACATATAAAAAAAAAAAATTTCAACAACTAATGAGAAAAAAAAAATAAATAAATAAATAATATTAGCTTTTTTTCTGGTCTTATTTTTTGGAGCATTTTGACTTTTATGACCTTTTTAAAGTACAATTTAGCCTCTTATTTTTCTTACATCCTGGCAACACTGCTTATATAACTTATACATCTTGAAACTTAAAATTTACATAATTCTTTAGTTAAAAAATTATTCATTTTAAAATTAACATTTATCATTGCGTAATTAGTAAATGACCTTTAAAAATATATGATTTTGTATTTTAAGATATCAATAATTTATAATATAAAGTAAAGTAAACTAAAAATGTTCCCATATATATAATTTTTGTATTTAAAGTTGGTGCTATATTCCAGTAGTTAAAAAAAATCAAATAATGTTTAAAAAAGACATTGTTTTTGGAAACGCTCACCTAGTTCAACAAATGGCATATTAAAAAAAATATGTCTGGGTTAAAGTTCAGCACATTGTTAACTATTGAATGCGATATTTAGTTTTGCAAAATTCGAACTTTTAAAACTGAACTTTCTGCCGAAAAAGTTTCGATAGTGGGATCTCTGCACTGTTTTAAACAAGATTTCTACGAATATCTCGAATAAAGATATTTTCACATAATTACAGAACACACGTACTAATCGTAGTTAGACTCCGATTCCTGGAGGGAAGTACTAATTGGACAAAAGATACAAGACTTAGTGGTTTTATTAGATATCTTAAAGCCGCATATCTATTCTGGTCTCTCATCTCACTAGTATCAGCATTTGCAGATTAAACGCGCTTTTATTTCTTGCAAGTTGTCCTATATGAACGAAATTATATTGATTTTACTTGTTACCGTTAACCAAACAACGAAAATAAATCTATATATTATTTCGCACTACTTCACGGTCCCAAAGTTCCACCGACCTCCCTTTGGAAACCGTTGGCCTAAGTTTTAAGCAATTTAGATTAATTGAAACAATGACAAATATTTCCCGCTTTTCGGTAGTCCTTGATCAGAAATAATTGTAATTCTTTCAATAATATGGAAGGAACAATTAAGGCTATTAGAAAACAATATTAGCTTCTGAAGTTAGTCTCAAGTGACTTAGAAGTTGATCTGAGGATAAGATATTGGATAGGGTACATGTAAAAAGGTAATACCATAAATTCCACTTTAGGCATTGAAAGCACAAGAAATGTGGGGACAAGTAGCAGGTTGGTTGTAATACCATCACTCTTCTAGAATTTTTTCGTAAAAAATTATTTTTAAACCAAGTGATAAAGACAGCAAAGTTGCTTGGATATAAATACAAAACAGACCCAATTAGATTACCAATTACAACTTTGCTGGATTTGGTTTACTAGAAAATATAAAATTTCGATTTTCAGACAAACTCGATTGAACGATATCACTATGCTTGCCATAATGTTGAACACTAAGATCTCGTAGCAATAAAATTTCTATACCCTCCTCAAGCCAGTTTAGGAGACTACACGCAGAGAAGATAGTTTTAGTAACCATAATCTAAGAGCAACATATTATGATTGAAAAATATGTTCACAGCGACAAATACAAATGATTATAAGTAATAATTACTATGATTACATTTTGTCATATTGTGTCCGATTTTATGGTTAGTTTTTTCATGTTATGATTCTAGTTTCACATATAATGGAACAATCTTACTATATCTTTATTCCATTCTATAAGATTATGATTTATTGTTATTACATTATTATATCTTATTATAGTATTATACCACATTGTCATAATATTCCGTTTTATCATATTATTATCCCATTTTATTATATAGTTATCAAATCTTATCATGTTTATTACATCTTATCATATATTAAAATAAAACGTATTAATAAAAAATTATATTTATTTATTTAAATTTTTTATTGGAAATGATAAAAAAGCCAATATATATATATATATATATTTAAATATATATATATATATATATATATATATATATATATATATATATATAAACACACAGAGAAAAAAACATGACTACAGCATTATCACTGCAACAATATTATGTTCTCAATGTTAATTTTCTGTTCATGATAAATTCTTATTGAGTGTAAACATTAAATGACAAAATTTAAACAAAAACATGGTTTTCTCTGCGTGTATGTTAGACATTCTTCCCCTTCATATTTCCATTAGAAGTGTCTCTGCTGAGTATGTGACCCTTAATCATGGCTGTCATAGTAGTCCTACATTTTTGACACACAATATTACGGGAAACCCTAAACACTTTTATGGACCTATCTTCATAAAACTCGGTGCCATATTTTCTACTTTAATAAAACTTATTTGTTTAAAACATTATCTTGATACTAACAATTTTATGATATTTATCCACATTTGAGTGATTTTCGGAATTAGGTTCTATATGGGCCCTATATAGTCAATAATTTGCCGATCTTCATAAAGTGTATTTTCTACTTATATAAAACTTATTTCTGTAAGACATCTTTTTGACATTAGCATTTACATGAAATATATACCCTTTAAAGTAATTCTCGGTAGTGGGCCTTTTATAGGAGTCATGTTAACGCTTATATAAAATTTATTTATGCCAAATTTAATTAAAATATTTTCGTATTTAAGATATTTATTAGTTTAAAAACACATTTCGGGAGGACATTTGTATGGGGTCCAGGTGAAATTCTTCATAATTATGCGAAAATAATTACTCGTGCAATATTTCTTTAAGATACGAGTATCTCCGAAATAAAGCTCAGTTTTTATTTTAAATGAACCAGACTGTCCTACAAAATTACTTAATAAAGTAAAAAAAAAAAATAATTATATTCCTTAATATTTACATGTTAACGCAAAATATATTTCAAAAATGTGTATTTGATGTATAAATATACTATTTATTGCAAATAAAACTTGTAAAATTTATACTCTAAAAAATATTGAATTTTGCCATAAAAGATTAGAGCCTCTGAGGATCTATAGCTAATTATGGGTACTCATTGTAAAGCCTAAAGTGTCTTCTTAAAAATTCATTTCAAATTTTTAAAATATCTGCATTAGTTTAAAAGTTATGATTTTTGCAACGAAAAAAGTCAAAATAAGCCACTGTGCGACACTTTATGGACTTTATTAATATTTCGAATTAACTTTATAGTGTAACAATTTCTCAAGTCTGTTGATCATAGTTCTGAGCCTTAACTAAAATATAATAATTTTGAAATTTACAAGAGATTAAAATAATTTCACTATTACAATTTAAACTTCTACCATTTTAAAAAGAACTAAAACGTACTTTACCATCCCACTGTGCAGAATTCGCTCATCATTCATAGACATATGTATATCATTATTACTTTTGGTACAAGTGATATTTTTACTTTATCATGTTCATTATTTCAAAAATAATATTGTTTTACTTTGTTGTTATTGTTATTTAATATTTTTATGTAAAATATCGTTAATGTACGGTTCATTATGGATTACATCACACTTACATAAGTGTTTATATGTAATACGACTATGTATCATTTTTACGTGTGTGTTTTTAGTGAATTTGTATTTGTGTATTTGTTTGTATAAAATGTCTGTTACATTTAAATCTATTAAATTGTAATAATAATAATAATTAAGCACACATTCACATACACCTAAATATTGAGCAATCCAATACCGACTAACAGTGTGACATAATTATGTATAATGTATATTTTATGATGTTTTCTTATTTTAATTGTTATTTTATTATACATTAAAAACACACACACCGAAATTTTCAAATAAGCTCATAAATTATTTTACATATGCCTCTGTTTGTTACAAGGATACATTTGTACCTTTTTGTGTATCAAATTGCGTATGATTTTCATCTTTTTTTTTTTTTTTTTTGTTATTGTTCCTTTAAAACAATATGTTGGTGCTAATGAATGCGGTGTTATGATTTTAATGGCATTTGTTGTCGTTTGTCGTGCAAAATATATTAGAATTCACAAAAAAAAAGTTTCCACTTTAGATTATAAAGGATGCTTGTTACCTTTTAGAATGTTTTAATCATGATTTGTTTTTAGGCGAAAGTTTGTGAGGCATTAAATTTGCAAAACATTTTTAATGTGGCATTTCCAATGTGTTTTCCTTTTCTTTTGTTTTTTTTTTTTTGCTTTGGGTTCGATGGAGTGACAGTATTAATGGGCACTTTAAAAAATGATGTGTAATAATTTTGTTAATATTTTAAGGGTTTAATTAATTTACTTTATATTTAGCAGTCTATTTTGCGTTTCTTTATAGAATTCATAATTTTGATGGAATATAACCTTTTTTTAATTTGTTTGTAAAGTTTCAAAAAAAAAATTTTAGTCGTCTTCTCCACAAAGATTACATAAATATCCTTAAGCGTACTCCTAAATGTTTCTCCATCCATTACATCTCATATACTTTCCATTGAAGGATATTCTAGCAATAATACAAAAAGAAAAACTGCATTCTAAAATAAAGTTTAATTTTCTTATTTTTTTTGCAAAAATCGTACTTAGAAATTTAAGTACGATTCGTACTAAGGTATACTTAAAACAAGTACAAAACGGTACTGATTTAAAAATTAAGAAAGAAATAATTAGTTTAAGTATAAAAATTCTAATACTAAATACAAATTGTACTTAAATAAAGTAATTGATGCTTGAAATTGAAATTATATTAAATTTAATTTGACCTGAATTATGAGGAAAAATCTAGTAATCGAGTATATGAGAGGAATGAAATTAACACTCTCCGATCTCTTGCTCTCTATTTGCCCATTGGTTTCTTTCAAGTTTCATCATGCAATTTTCATTTGTCTTTTATGTGCGTCGTTTAAGTACATTTTTTTAAAATTTCTTAAGTGATATTTTTTTATAAATGTGTGACCAACAAGTGAAATTAACTTCTATTGAAGCTTTACCTCCAACTCTTTAAAGAGTTTAATTTAGAAGCTCATTTTTATTATTTAAAAATAAGTTCAAATAAAAATTGTTAAAAAAAACTTGGGACATAATAATAACAAACTGTTCTTAGTATGTAAACTTATTTCCAAAAACAATTTATGTATTAGATATGTATGTACAATGAAAAAAATTTTTTTCCTTAGGAAGAAATTAAAACAACCACTTCACTGATGAAGAAATTATATCTTGATTTAAGTACAATTTACAAATACTTTGTGATTTTTTTTTTTATTAGTATGTTGCCAACAGAAGGGGTAAGTGTAAAGCAAATTTAATTCTGCTCTCTTTGAGATATTTTTCGCATTGCATGTTTTGTCATGTATTTGTAAATATATGTACATACACACATGTATATATATGCAAGTAAGAATTCTACTTAAATCAAGACAAAATTTCTTAATAAAAAATAATAAGATCAAGAGTAAATTATTATTAATTAGTAAAATTTGTGAAAAGGCTAGAAGTAAATCTATTCGATTATAATAAATTGTATTTGTTTAAATAAAATTTAAAATTATTTAAAAAAAAATAGTTTGTCATAAATAAAAAAGGAATGATGAATGATGATGAATCCTCAAAATTTTTCATCCAAAAATTTGCAACTTTTTTCGAAAATTTTTAAGTAAATCAATAGGTTTCAAAAATTGGCACTTGTTTAATAAAAAAAATTTAGGAAATGCACATTTACAAGTGTTTTTTATTACATTTTTTTTTTAATAATTACATAACATATTTAAGAATTTTTGCAAAATGTTAAATTCCTCTAATAGTAAATAATTTTGTAATTTTATTGATTTTTTCTGGGTTTTTGAAATTCTAAATGTTTAAATTTCGATAAATTTAAACTTAAATTTTACGGACCATGCGATAAAAAAATAATTTGTCTAGGTACTAGTTTTAAAAGTTAATGAAAAATATTTTTTATTTTATAAATCAAAATCTATCTAAAACATTTTACAAAAAAACGCTTAATTGACAATACTGAAAAAGTTTTCACCAAATTTTTTTCATGCAAAATATAATATTTACCCTAGATATTACGAGTATTAAATTATACATAATGAAAATTTTGCGTATTTTTAGATAATTTTATTTTGGAAGCCTAATAAAAATATTTACAAATAAATTTTATTTTTCAAATAAAATCTTAAAAAATGGTTAATTGAAAATCTGCATAATTTTGTAACTAAAAATCATTAAAAAATTTTTGAATTATGCTCACAAAAAAAAAGATCTTTTTTTTATTGTAAATTCCTGGATAAATTCAGTTATTGTTTTGCTAATTTCATCTCTTTAAAATTTTTTTTGGAAAGTAGTAGAATCAAGCTTGTTATCCATAAAAATTTTTATATGTTTTGGTGAAATATTAAAAGAAAATTTTTAAACTACATTTAAAAAAATAAAAATTTTCAAGTTCTAATGTAATTTATTATAAATTTTTCTACATAAGGCTTTGCAACGATGTAACATTTTTTTAGAGACTTTTTTTGTAAGCATAACAAGATTTATTTTCTTTTAAATTGGATGATCATGATTTCTTATATTTAGACGGTAGACATTTTATATTTTTAGATTTGTTGACTGTTATTACTTTTTAAACTTAAAATCGATTCTCTGTGTGCGCGTACATATTAAAATGATGGGGGAGACAAAACAAAAATAAACAAAATCAAATCATAAAAACATTTTGGCAACGTAATGAACTGAATTGAATTGAATTGAATTGAACTGAATTATATGTAGAAAGACAACAAATGCAATATTGTTTTTTTTTATTTTTTTTTTTTTACAAAATTTGAAATAAAAGAAAAAGAAAATTTGAAAAATGTAAATAATACAAAT
The DNA here is from genome assembly GCA_932274085.1 of Protocalliphora azurea. Classification (NCBI taxonomy): domain Eukaryota; kingdom Metazoa; phylum Arthropoda; class Insecta; order Diptera; family Calliphoridae; genus Protocalliphora; species Protocalliphora azurea. The sequence continues at coordinate 121,548,676 of OW026520.1, read as the reverse complement.
ACATATGTAATTAAAATTAATAACACCAATAAAAAACAAAATTTATTTGATTTTAGATATTTACTCTATTTTACTTTAATTTTCTTTTTAATTTATGTATATTACTTTTTTTATTTAGTTTACTTATTTTAAAATATATATTATTATATTTTTTTTTTATAAAAAAGTGGCTGGATGATTCAACATAGCCCAACCCAAATGAAAAAAACGTATATTTATGAAATTTGATCTAAGACAAGATTTCCGGTTCTTTTTCAATAACACATTATTATTTATTTCTTGACATATGAATATTATTATGACATTTCACTACAAGTTTTACATTTATTATAGCATAATTTTTATTGCATACATGTAAAGGGGATAAACGTACCAGAAATGGGTAAAAACTGGAAATTACATTTTGTTTAAACCTATTGAGCTAATTTTGATAAAATTTTAAGAACTGATTCATTTGTTTACAAAAAAAACAAAGTAATGAGTTGTCATATGTAATTCTGTAATTAAAAGAAACATGTATTTTATTCTTCATTTGTTTTAAGAATTGAAATCAAACTTATACCAACTACTAACATTGTAATTATTGAATACCAAGACCAAAAGTCACATCAATGAAAATGAATGAACGACCTGATTTTTTTTTTTTTGTCAAATTCAAAAAGAATTATTTTTTCTTTTACAACGTATTTCATTACTATTTATTTATTTATTTTTGCCTGCAAAGCATTTCAGCAAAAATCGCAGCCAACTTAGAAAAATTAACGACATGATTTTTTTTCGAATTCGAAGTGTAGTTTTTTTGTTCTTTAAAAATGTATTATATTGCTAATTATTATTTTATTTGCTTTAATGAAAAGTTTTGCTTTAATTTTCGCAGAGACAAAAAGTACCATTGGAAAAACGAATAAGTATGACAAGATAATCCTTTTGAATTTTTACCCATATAGGAAAATGTATCTTTAATTTAATTTTTCTAGTTTCAATATAAATATCAAAAAGTAACATTAAAAGAAAGTATGTGAATATACTCGTATCACAAAGTCGCTCTTTATTAATTCTTACACATCGAATTTTAATTTCATGTTTCTAGGTAAATTAGTAAAAAAAAAAATCAAAAAATACCATTAGGAAACAAAAAAGTACCACTAAGTACCTAGAATAATGTGAGGTATTAAATTTTTTTGTATCTATATTGGTTTAGGAGATATGATCAAGATTAACGTGAGTACCTGCCATGACGGCCTAACCTCACGGTGGTCTTAGCACTGGGTGAGAATAATGCGCCGACCAACGCCCCCGTATGCCAACACATACAAGTAGCAACTAAACAATTCGCTTTTCTTGGTCGCATCGTTCCACTTTGCTTAAATGTGGGGCTATCTAGTACCCCTGTCACAATTGTGACCGTGTTACTGTTACAAGTAATAAACAACACGACTGAAACCGTAAGCCACTACGTGCTCCCTTGTGAGACCTTACCAACAACCGGCCAAGAACCAAAAACCACTGCAAATGGTTGTTGATCCTTGGGGCAGCCGGTTCCCGTAGCACCTACTTTTAAGTCCTAGGTAAGACCTTCAAGCTTACGCTCTACAGATTCTAAACCCAAGAAATTCAAGGTTCTGCTAGACCTTTTGTATCCTGTCTAACATAACTAACTCTAAAAAAGCAATGTCAATTTAGAGAAACAGAAAGACAGGATTTTCTCTACAACGGATAAGCTATACATCAAAGAGGGAGGAATCTCCGAGAAGACAAGCCGCATTGGCGGTGGTTTAGGAGATATAAGATTACCGATTATATACGTTTTACCTCCTAAACAAACGAATATCCAAACATACGGTCCAAATTTCCTCTTTTTACCATTAGCCGTTTGAGATGATATCATGTGCAAATATGCAGAAAACTTATTTTTGTCACTTTTATGCTCGAACAACTTCCGTAACATACATGTAATTTTCGGTGTTGTAAATTCATTTTTTGAAAGTTTATCGAAAAAAATTAATATTTGTCCTTACAATTACATAAAAATTAACGCATATTTTATTTATTTATAAAAATTAAAACTCGCAAAATAATTATTATTTTTTGAGTAATAAAATTAAAATAAAATAATTATCCAAATTTTTGAGCGAAAAAATTAAAAATAAAACGTAATTATCTATTGTTTTATTTTAAAATACATAATTGTTACGTTCCCTGCATTTTTCATATCCCTTGCTGGGGAATGACAGTAAATCAAAATTTTCATTTGATGTTTCCTTTTTAACACTATTGCTATTGTTAAAATCTCCCATAATTAAAAATTTCTCAAAGAGAACACGTTATATTTTGTATTTGTTTCATTGTTTCAATTCAACTCAATTCAATTGTAAATTATTTCAATTCATTTTCTCTTTTCTTTCAATTGTTGACTCCTTTTGATTTTTTAGCTCAAAACTCAATCTTTTGCGCGTGTATATGTATTGAAAAATCAAGAGAAACAAAACAAAATAAAACAAATTCAGTTGTGCAGAGAATGTATTTAGCAACAAATCATTTTGAATTGTATTGAATTGAATTATATGAAGGAAAGGCAACAAATGCAATATTGTTATTTGTGTGTATGTCGTTTACAAAATATAAAAATTACAGCAAATATAAAAATTTTAAAATAATAGAAAAATAAATCAAATAAAAATATAATAAATAAAACTTATATAAAAAATAAAAAAAAAATAAACTACTTTATTTAAAATACTTTTTTATTTTATATTTATTATTTTATTCATTCTGTTTGATTTAGTTTGTTTATGATTTTTTTTTTTTTTTTATTTACTAGATTGACTTTATTTATTAAAAATAGTTTTTAATTTGTAATTTTATTTTTTTAATTTTTTTTATTTATTTTATTTTATTTTATTTTATTTGCTTATTATATTTATTTATTTTACTCAAATATATAATTATGAAATGTTTTTTGCCAAAAGCATTAGCATACTCTCATACATACATTTTATATTTATACCCTGCCAACATTTTCTATCCAAATTTGCTCTAAAGAGTAACCTCAAGTTATTTTTAACAGTCGAATATAATATCATTTTCTTATCCAAGAAGAGTCATCGTGCGGGAAGAAGTGTGCAGCAGTTCTAAAACTTTTTTAATGACACTATTAAGAGCTTTTTTATGTGTCAAATTGTAGTCATTTTTAGGAACAGAAAAAGTCACTATTTCTGTCGAAATTCTAACTGAATACTATCAACATTACTATCCAAACTTTGACTAAATAGTCTCCATATTTATTTTAAAATAGTAAAAGAAAAAGAAGTTATTTTCCTATCGAAGAAGGGTCATCGTTCGGGCAAAACTGTATCGCAGTTTTGATACTTTTTAATGACACTATTAAGTGCTTTTTTGTGTGACGAATTGGAGTCATTTAGGGTTATTCAAAATCGGTTTTAGTTGTGCCTAGGTAAATCTGGCAATTCAATTTAAGAGAAGAATTTTTAAATATTAAAAATTACACCAAATTGCTGATAAAAAAAAAAATATTGATGTCAAGCGGAGGTAGGGGTGGTATAGGATATTTACCACAACAAACCATACCATAACAAACCTATACTTAAAATTTTCATATTTAGAAAATAATACACTCTGCTACAATGAAAATCACTTGAGAAATGACATATCATACATTATAGGCCTTCTTGCAATATATTAATCCATAATATGTTTTCAAGGGTTTTGAATCATAATCTCCAGAAAAATTTTAATTTATAGGCGAAAATGTGAAAAATTCACATTTTTGTAATTTTCAATTTTTTTTGTTTTGCTTTGTGAAATGTGGGATTACTTGTAAAAAACTCTTAAAGTTTTTTACAATTTCTCATTTTAAACAATCAACAAAAATTTCATTAAGTTATCCTAACTAACATTTATTATTACAGATATAGTATTTATAGTTTCTCCAAAAACCATGTTTTTTTTCTCAAATAAATTACGTTACTTAGCTAACATAATTCATCATTATGTAGATAAAAATTTAAGTCAATATTATTTACAGAACAGAAATTATGTTACTTCAAAGTTTAATAAGATGTAAAATATTTGGAAGAAATTGACAAGCGATGAAATATTTTCTATGTCAGAGGTAACCTATTTTGAGCTCTATATAACCCATATACTCCTGAAGGGCATATGTAGAACCCATCCAAACTAAAAATTATACGCTCCTCTGCTACTTCTATGTGAAATCTTGTGTAAATCCAGCCAGGCGATTAAAAGTTAAAGATTAAAAAAAAGAACAATAATAAAAAAAAAAAGAAAAAAGAATTGTGTCAAAACGTGGTGGAGGAGCAGAATTTTTTACGGCAGATATGAAATAATAATTTATGAGAAACAAGAAAGTTAAAACAACTTACCTTAGTCAAAAAAAAAAAAATTATAGGTATATTTTGATAAATTGGAACAGGATATTTTTGATTTCGAAGAGCATACAATGTAATGGTTTTTTACTTTCAGAAGGTCGAAAATCGAAATTAATGTTATTTGATTTTGTAAAATTTTTTACTATCAGGAACATAATATCTTGAGAACACTAATGGGAGACAGTTTTTGGTAACTTTATATTTATTTCCAACCATGGTTATGAGATTTTTTTGAGACCCTGTCGCCAAATAGTCAATCAGAATTCGCCAAAATTCGCCAAATTAAAATTTTATTTTACTATTATTTTTTCTTAAAGAAAAAAAAAAAAAAAAATAAGAAATTAATAAAAATGTTTAATGTGTCGAACAATTTTTAGTGCTTCAAATTTTTTATAATTTATAAATATAACTTCGGCTTCAACAAAGCCAATGATAACGCGACATACCTCCAAAATCGGAAGTAATATATATATATATATATATATATATATATATAAACTGTTAGGAACTATTTTAATTTCCTTTTGGAATTTATTTTTTAAATTTGTGTGTTTTTCATTCTTGAAAGGCTTTTAGTTTTTTTGACAATAATTTTCCTAAGATAGTTGAAAACAAGCATTATTGTTAATAAATATTTGCTTTAGATTGTCTGACTTCAACGCCCTCTCTGAGAACTACAGGTTTAGGATCAATGTCGCGTTGTCTATGAAAGTGGTATTTTCCCTTCGATATATTGTCATACGGTTATTGTTTTGCCACCTATACCATTTTTGATATCGACTATATATAATTGATATTACCTTCCTATTCCGCAATCCATTTTCGATAACTTGAATATTTTAAAATATATAAGTTCAAATTTTGCAACTAAACACTACGTTATAAATTAGATGTCATTTTTTTAAATTAAGGTTCACATGTATGGTTCGACTGGCATCTTTTATAAGTAATTGTATTTTGTTCCTATTTTATATTAATTTAAACAAATATATATATATATATATATATATATATATATATATATATATTTACATTCGTATTTTATAGATTATCCTTGTCTTTTGTTAAATATATTTCTTGAGATATCAACTCGTAGGTAGAATTTACAAGTTATTAACCTAGTTCTTTTTAATTTTATTTCCTGTGGTGGTGCATAATTTTATTTCAACTTTTTTGAAATTAGTTTAACAAAATTTTTAAAAGTTTGAAATTGAAGTTTATAAACAGCCTTAAAAAAATAAACAAATTTTAACCATAGAAAGAGGTTAGAACTATTATTATTTTTCATTAATTATGGTTAAAAAAAATTTAATTAAAAATAGCTTTTTTATTTTATCATTTCTCAAAAAATTTTAAATTTCTCGGTACACTCCTTAAAAAAGTATTCTAAAATACATTAATGGTCTGAGAAATTCGCAATAACTTTAACATTTTTAAACGTGGTTTTCCTTTTATGTAGTTATATGTAGATTACGATTTTTTCACACTCAATTGTAAAATAAATTGTTTAATAAATTAATTTTTCTAAAAACGGTAAAAAGGCCAACTTTTTCCCGCATAGACACACCCTACAAACTTCAGGACCGATGCAGACGGGTTAACAATATTCGATTTTACTTATATTTCACATAATAAGTTTTTGCAACCCAAAGAATGATTCTAAGGGAAGTTACGGTCAATATTCGAAAGCCGGTAAATTTTGGAGCAGTCTAATGTATACGGCCATTATTGGCTATACAACAAATTGTTGGTTTTTGGAATAGAATATTTAATAGACATTTCTTGTTGCGTATACCCGAATGTCCGTTATGATAACTAATTAATATTTTTAATATAAACACAAATTTTTCTTTATTTCCATTAATTTTTCATAAAAAATTATAACTGAATTGAAACTATTAAAACGTAGGAGAATGTGATTACCATTATTTCCTTAACTAGATAAAGAGAACTATATATAATTTCTTTTCATTTACTAAATCATGCAAAAGTAATTATAAAAAATATTTGGGGAGCAAAACATAAATGAAAGTTAAACTGTGATCTCAGTTCCGAATGTTTTGGTCTATTTGAAAGTATTTTAAATTATTTCTTAGATGTTAAATGTAGCTGCTGTTCCTCTATATTAACTGTTAAATGAAAAATGTAAAATTACATTTAAACGAAAATTTTAAACATTATTTTATAAAATGTACAAATTGTTGCTTTAAACATTTTTTATGTAACTTCGTATATGAAATGACGTTTTTATTATCACTACTTTTTTAATACTATTTAAAATTTACTTATTTAAAAATGTGTTTATTAAAATAACAAAATTTAAAACGTATAACAATGTTTTTTACATATTTTAATAAATTTAATGAAAAATTCTGTTACAAATGTAATTTGAAACCATGCGTTACTTTGTCTAATGTATAAATTATGAAATTAAATATTTAAATTCAGGGAAAAAAATACAAGGACATTTTTATATATTTTTCAATACATTTACATACATTTATATATATGTAAATAAGTAAATGTTTATCTATATCAGTAAATATGTTTGCAATTTATATATCCAGTTAGCTATTTTCTTATTTAATTCAATATTTATATAAGAAAACATTCATATATTGAATTTGGTTGACTATGAAACCCAATAAAAAAATTCAGGAAAATATTAAGATTAAAAGAAAACTAATCATTTAAAAGTTAATTCGATGGTCCAAATATTTCACAATTCAAACGAGCAGCGTTAGTCCATAGAACCAGGAATATAATTCCCATATAATAAAGATATTTTAGATTACAATTTATTATAGAATAATCTCAATATATAAGTTTTTAGAATAAAATTTATCTAGAGGTCAGGTTTAGTCAGCCATTCAATGTGTAAAAATTTAAAACTATCTATTAAGTTGATTTCTAACTTGTGGTTAAGGGGATCATCCTCACAACAATATTTAAACAAATATTCTATATACAACAACAAACAATTTGCATGCAGATATAAGTGTATATTTCAAAATTGTTGTCATTGTTATATTTATCCATTTAAACTTAAAGTAGCATGGAATTGAAATAAGTGAAGAGTGAAGTAATGTAGAGTAGAAGAGGGAACAGTGTTATTATTTTATTATTGTTTTCATTTTCATTATTTTATATCATTTTAATTTTAGATCCTTTTATATAATATAGAATATACTAAATTATTTTGTTGTTATTTTTAAACAACAAATATCTCTACAAACATTTACGTATGTATAGGTTCACATTTATACACATTCATATATATAAAGGATATTTGAATATCCTTGTCTAAATGAGTATGTCTGCACATGTGTCGGTTTAAGTATCTGAGTGTACGACGACTATCTTCTGTGTTTATAAATGTAGATGTTCATGAATTTCATGTTTATTTAGTTGTAATTTAATGTTTTAGTTATTTTATACGGTTTTTGCTTTTTGCTGTTGTTATTTTTATAACCATACGTACAACAAATACATAGACACGCACCAATATTGAAGAGACACAAGAAGTAGTATTGAGAAGTGACAAAAATAAGATTAAAGTACTTAATTTGGTACAATTAAATGACGCAAAGAACAATAACCATTTGAAGATACTGACTATACTTTTATTTAGAGACAAAGTAAGAAAATTCCATGCCTTGCATTGCACAGGAATAGTACTAATCAAATAATACAAAATCGTAATAAATTTTATCAGACAGTATCGATAATAAAGATCATCTTCACCAAATAGACCAATTTCTGAATGAAAGGGCATCACAATAATTATTCCAGTTTAGGTTAAATTGTAACGACCAGTGAAGTGAAAGCTCTTTTGTGGTATCGCAAAGATCTAGAAATCCACACTTCTCAGATCGTCAAGATCTCAATGGAAAACTCAATGGAAAAAATTACTCAATTAAATTTTCAATGAAATATTTTACTAACACATTCTTAGGCTAAGGTTTTTTGACAACCGACTTAGCTTCATATCTTTGGTCAAGACCATCAGAAAACATCTTCTTCTATCTGACTGCGACGGATATTTGATCTCAAAGAATGATAGCATGTCTACCAATAAGACAGAGACCCGAGAAAATAGCCACCAATAGAAATAGTTTGTCTCTCGAGAGTGACATTAAGATTCTTGAACTGAGCTCTGTCCTGAGTCCTTTGGTAACTTATCAAATTTTCAAACTTCTTTAACGATCCTTTGCCCCTCAAAGAATCAATTCCCTAACATGCAGTTTGCTTGTAGAAAATATCATACCTATATTCTTGTTACGCCAAAGGATCTGTGTGGTAGTATATTCTCTGGTGCACTCTTCTGCTTAATTATTACCCTCTAAGTTACTGAGTCCTGGCACCCAAATTAAGTTCAGATTATGCAAAGCACTTGTGAAGGTCTTGAAGGTCTTGTTAGCACCTTGGGTATTCGATTAGATATTTTTATCCCTGTAAGGTAATCCAGTGATCTTATGTATATAAGGGATATTCCGCACACAGGTTTATACGACGTAGTAGTTTTGTCACGATAGCTAAATTGTACGATTTAACGTAATAATTTTTTCTATTGTCCTTGTTTTATATCTAAATAAAACACAAATGATAAATATCCTCAAAGTCAAAGTAATCTATGTCATCGTTTAAACTCAACCTGCCCTTGAGGGAAAGTCATCGGAAATTCGAAATCACGTATATACAAAACCTTGACGCTTATTAAAACGTTGATATATCACACGAAACTTGTTAATTCGAAACGTTCAAGGTGTCAATAATTCTATTGAGGTTCCCTTGGACTACATAGCAATAAATGTCACTATAAAAAACCTCATCTCCTTTGGGTTGGTTGGCAAATGGAGCGCATTGGGCACGTAATCTATTTAATTTGGTATAAATCCGTTTGGAGTATATTTATCCGAATTTATGACATTAGATAATCCAATATCATTGAAAAGGAGATTGAATCTATTAGCACACGCAGGGAAAAATACGGTTCTGGTGACCATAATCTAAGTGCAACATATTATGATTGGAATATATGATTATATTTAAAAATTAGTATGTTTGCTAATAATAATAATAATAATAATAATAACAATAATAATAATAATAATAATAATAATAATAATAGTAATAATAATAATAATAATAATAATAATAATAATGATAATAATACTAATACTAATAATAATAATAATAATAATAATAATAATAATATTAATAATAATAATAATAATAATAATAATAATAATGATAATAATGATAATAATAATAATAATAATAATAATAATAATAATAATTATAATTATAATAATAATTAAATAAATAAATTATAATTATAATTATAATTATAATTATAATTATAATTATAATTATAATTATAATTATAATTATAATTATAAATATAATTATGTAATGATTCGATTTTATCATGAACTTCTTCTATGATATTGTTTACGATTTTATCATATTTTTATTATGTTATGATCCGATTTTATCATATTACAAACTCATTTAATAATATTATAGAGTGCTTTTATCAAACCGTGATTCCATTTTTATCGTATATTGTTACAATTTTACCATACTTTGGTTACATTTTATCATATTATTATTCCATTTTATAATATTTTTAAACCATTTTATCATATTATGATCCCATTTGGTCATATCATGATCCCATTTTATCTTATTATAATTTAAGTTTATGAAGTTATGATCCCATTTTATCACATTAGGATTTCATTCTACCATATTACGTTTCGATTTTATCATACTATAACCCCATTTTACCATATTATGATTTTATTGCATCATATTGAGATCAAAAATTATAAGTTTCCCATACTGAATAAAATGTTAAAATAAAACACATTCATTCGAAATTATTATTTTCGATAATTGTTTATTGAATACTTTTTAATAGCTATAAAAATTAATTTACATAATAATTATTAACATTAATTATTTACTTATGTAAGTATTTACATAAGAACTTCATTCAGAAGACAAGACTCTCCGTCAGCGCACCGATGATATGTATATGCTCTTAATATTATAATGCAACTCAATTGTTTACCTTTTTTTATTTGCATTAAATTTAATTTTTCACAAACAATCAGCATTTTATCACGAATTTTGAATAAATATAGACACCTATTGTTTACAAATAAACTGATTGCTTACTGAAAAACTACTGAACTGATACACAAAAATGTGTATTCAATAGTTGTGTAGAAAATAATATAGTTTAAAAGCAAACATTCAATAGTTGTGTAGAAAACAAAACACAGTCTGAAAACAAATATTCTACATTTGAGGAAAACATAACAAGTTTCAAAAACAAACATTTAACAATTGTCGCATTTTTTACCCTATATCAGGATATTTTTGTGTTTGTGGTAAACTATTTCCAGTCCTAGCTTGACGAATTCTTTTCAAAAACTAAGTTCAGTAGGTGTAAGAAGTGTTCCGAAAGAATAACTTGTGTTCTTAAATTTTATACCTTTCTATCCCTCTATTCAACAAAAATATTAGATTTAAATAGTACCCGAAATCTTAGTACCACTTATTATACGAGTATTTTACATTTCATTTCTGTAACTCAAGTATGTTAATTCATTTATATATATTTCCTTATATATGAATATGTACTAGTATCTGTATATATTACACTGTACAACATTTTTTGATAAATAAACGAAATCATATACACTTGAAAGCACAGACATTTTATGATAGAACTGCGTAGTCAGTTTTTCATTTCGTATTCGAAAATAATTTTTAATTTTAATTTTTTTGAAATTTAAATTTCAAAAACAATATTTTTTTATAAATTCTTTTAAAATCTGTCACTTACTTAGTAGTGTCGATATGGACATCAAATGATGGAATAGGATTTAGAAATTCCTGTAAAATTATTTCTTTAATTTTTTTGGGGCTTTATAATGTTAAAAATATCCTTCAAGTATTTTATCCTTAAATGTCCTTGAGATTTTCTAATAACTAATTCTGATATTATTATAATTTTTAACGCATCACAATATGTTTTCTTAATCTCATATTCAATGCTTTTAGCTTCAACAAGTTAAATTTTATAAAATTTTTTAAACGTCCTATTGGTATTTATTTCAATTTTAAATATTATTTAAATTAATATTATTTAAATTTTAAATATTATCTAATTATTGACACAGTCGTTCTTTTAGACCTAAGCACTAGGCTTATAGAAAATGGTTCAAATCGGTTCATTATTTTACCTTGCCCCATTATAAATATTTCCTAGAAGAATGCTTCAGCGAACATAATTATCTTAAATATTTGCATATTTTAATGAAAACCGGAAAAGGAATGTTTTCTTTTAGCATTATTTGTATATTCAAATTTCAAGAGGTTGGGTGCATATTAGTCCATAGTTTCCATATAAGGTCCCCTCCCGAAAAATACTTTGACGTGTATAAATACCATAAAAATGTTAGTATTGAAATAAAAATTTGCACGGTTGTTTTGTATTTTAGTACAAATTATGCTATTAAAATTCACAAAGATCGGTCACTAATTAACCATATATCCCATACAACAAAAATTCTAAAATGTCACTTTAAGACGCACAAATGCCATATAAACAATTTATTTTGTGATTTTATTTGCAACAATTAAAGTTTTTAAAACCATAAATGACTTTGCCAAATTTCATGAGGATTGGTCTATAATTGAACATACATAGTTCCCATATGAGATTCATTCCAGGAAATGCTAGAATTTGAGCAAAATTTGGCATAAATAAGCTTTGTATAAGTGTATAAACCGCAATATGAATTTTAACAAAGATTGGTCCATATGTGTTCATAGTTTCTACATAAAAACTTCTCCCGAAAATAACTTTAATGCCCCCACCCGGATAACAATCTTGACGCGATGTGGCGGCTTAAATGTAGGCTGTGGTCTCTTTCTTGAAGTTGTCCTCTTGGAGGATACTGAGAAATCAAGGAATAGACTCTAAAGGCCTTCATGACCAAAGGTTATCCATCCCCTATCCCCCTTCCCCAACTACCCTCTTTTCTCCCCTCTTATTCCATTTCCTCTTTCCCCCACTTGTAAGGTTAAGGTGGTTGGTAGCAGTGCCGAGAACCTGGATGGCTAGTCAGTGGTTAAAGAAGACTAGTCGCTAACAGCTCCCCTCTGGCGCCAGGACACGGGCCAGTTGTAAATTTTTCTTTGTCTAGTCCATGTACGCCGTCCCTGCATGGATGGTCCATCCCCTTACGTGCCTACTCGTGGGAATCAAATGAATAATAATAAGATGAAAAACAAAAACAAAAACAACAACAAAAAAACGTGGAGATGGGTATCTCCTCGGAAGACGACCTTTTGGCCTCTAGTCAAGAGACCTTGGTCGAACAACGTGGCAGCAGGGGAGAAAGTCATAGCACCCCGCTGTCACAAAACACAATGGCTCCTCGACAGGATGTCAAGTCTGACGACCAGTCGAAGGAGAAACGGAAGAAAAAGAAGAGCCAGAAAGAGATTCTGAGACAACGATATGTCAAAGCTCTCTTTATACTGGAGAAAATTGCCAAGAATAAGGCAAATGGCACTCCTCATGAGCGCGATAAGGAAGATCGTGTCAGATACCAATCGGTGGTTGACGAGTATCTTAAGTTTAAGGACTCTCAACCATCCACATCCCAAGCAGCGCAGGAAAGAGCGAAGCGAAACCGCTCCCAAGCTGAGGGTAGCAATTCGCCGAAGAGGAGAAAGGTCCAAAGTAAATCGACCGCTCCGGCTCCTTCCACAATAACGTCAGCAAGAAGGCCGTTTAACGAGGTGGTTAAAGATCACTTGCTGATGGCGCTGGCCAACGAAAAAAGCGGCAACTTAACTCCTGTGGTAGCAGAATGGGGTGCTATAGAGTCTAAATTGGCTGAACTCGTGATGGAACACGTACTCACCAACAAAGACTCTACAGTTCCTCGTTTTGACTCTGGTGAGATACATCGGGGCTACAGGATAATCAAATGCTTGGACGTGTTCTCTAAAGAATTCCTCAGCAAATGTATCGCAAAGATTAGCGATGCATGGGAAGGCTTAAGCCTTAAGCTTATCCCAGCGGGGGAAATCCCTATGAGACCACGGGCAAAGGTTTGGTTACCGAAGTTGAGCTGCGATAACCAGAAAATACTGGAGTGTCTGAAGCTGCAGAACCCCAGTATCCCCATGAGTGACTGGACAGTCATCCGTTCAGAAGATCATGGGGACAACAACAAGTGCATTATCTTCGCCGTCTCAGAGAATAGCGCAGTTGAGCTAGAGAAGGCGGGGCTAAAGCTGTACTTTGGGGTTAGGGACGCCAAGGTTAAGGTGTTCCGTCCCACAGGTCCAGGAGCTGGCGAAGCAGATGAGTTGGAAGTAGCCAACAATTTGCTGACAGGCATGCAGCTAGGCGAACCTGCAAAAAACCCTGCAACCGACGATGAAAATCGTGCAAATTAATCTGCAGCATTCAAAATGTGCTGCAGACATTCTGAGGCTTCTTTTAGCGGAAAAGGACCTCGACATCGCTATAGTCCAGGAACCCTGGGTTTCTAACTCCCAAGTCAAAGGGTTCCCGACTTCAACATATAAAACACTATACGTAAAAGATAAAGGTAAGCCAAGATCTTGTCTTATTGCTAGGAAACACATAAATATATTTCTTTGCTCACAGTATAGCTCAGCAGACCTGACAGTCGCAAGGGTCGAATTAATGCGGAACAGAAGTTTCCTGATCGCATCCAGCTATATGGCACACAACAAGCCAGCCCCGCCAGACGAAGTGAGGGCGTTTCTGGCCTCTATAAAGGCTCAAGAGGACATTATCCTTGGCTGTGATGCTAACTCAAGGCATACAATATGGGGCAGCACGGAAATCAATGACAGAGGTGAGTGTCTATTTGATTTCATTAATACGAACCACTTGACCATATGCAATTCTGGCAACGACCCCACATTCGTTTTTCCGAGCTCGGTGAACCATAATGGATGGGAAGAGGTGCTAGACATTACACTTATGAAGGACAGATCCAATTTATCAGTTGATAGGTGGAGAGTATCCAAAGAGAAATCCTTTTCGGATCATTGCTGGATACTTTTCGATATTGGACTCGTCTGCAAGGAAACAGCGTCAACTTTCAGAAACCCAAGACGAACGAACTGGACTAAGTTCAATGGGATTCTCATGCACAAACTGAAAAAAATACCTCCAGTCGAAGCAACGACTGAGGGTCTTGACCGAATTGAGGGTACATTAGGCAGGGAAATTGTTAAAGCTTTTAATATATCCTGTCCAATGACGAAGGCTAAAAAGAGCTTCCCTCCCTGGTGGAATAGGGAACTCTCGAAGCTACGCAAGGAGGCACGCAATGCTTTCAATATTGGCTACAGGACAAAATCGTGGCAGTTGTATCACGATAAGCGTAGGGAATATAAGAAGGCAATAAAGATCGCAAAAAGAAACTCATGGAAAGGCTTCTGCGAATCTATCGACAATACCAAGGAATCTGCTAGACTCAGTAGGGTTTTGGCAAATGGTCATAATAATACATCCTATATTAAAAGGATGGATGGATCATGGTCAGAATCGTCGGCGGAATCTTTGGACATTTTACTTAATACTCATTTTCCTGGCTGCACTGATATTACAGAACAGGAGATGGGGCATATTAAATCCTCGCAAGGAATCGAGGATGACATAATATCCGTTGAGAAAATTTCATGGGCGATTGATAGCTTCTCTCCGTACAAATCTGCAGGGCCTGATGGTATTATACCACGGATGCTGCAAAGTGCAAAGGTATACATCATACCCTGGCTACATAGGATCTTTAAACTCTGCCTAACCCTCAACTATGTTCCCAGGAACTGGAGGAGAGTAAAGGTAATGTTCATTCCAAAAATCGGAAAAAGAAGTCATGAGAATGCAAAGGACTTCCGTCCGATTAGTCTCTCTTCTTTTCAGCTGAAAACTCTGGAGAGACTCATTGATTTACATATAAGGCAGCGTCTAGAGGGTACAACCCGACCCTCAGGTAGTCAACATGCCTACATTAAGGGTCGCTCCACGGAGACGGCTCTTCATGAGGTCGTAAGGGTCATCGAGCGATCCATTGAATTTAAACAATACGCTATGGCTACCTTTCTGGATATTGAAGGCGCCTTTAACAATGTCACGACTTTGGCGATACAGAGAGCTCTGTACGAACTAGGAGTTGATGATTATATCACCAACTGGCTGGTGTCAATGCTAGAGACAAGAATCGTCATTGCGAATTTAGGCAACAGTGTTAAGACCAAACAAGTTATGCGTGGAACTCCATAAGGGGGTGTGATTTCTCCGCTGTTGTGGCTTATTGTCATTAATACCATCCTGTGTAAATTGGAAGACAAGGGAGTGAAAGTCGTGGCTTACGCGGACGATGTGGTGATACTAGTATCAGGACTGTTTCCGAACGTGATAAGTGATATCATGTCAACTGCTCTGGCTACACTCAGTGACTGGGCCAAAGAATGTGGACTAGGAGTGAATCCGGGCAAAACAGAGCTGGTACTTTTCACCACAAAGACCAGGATTCCGAGCTTCAGACTACCACGGTTAGAAAACTGTGAACTCACCTTGTCGGACAATGCGAAATACTTGGGCATTATTTTGGACTCTAAGCTTTCATGGAAACTGAACATTCGACATAGGGTTAGTAAGGCTACGGTAGCATACTACACCTGTAGAAAGATGTTCAGTGTAAAATGGGGTCTGAGTCCAAAATTGACAAAATGGCTATACACTGCAATAGTACGGCCCATTCTTGTATATGGATCTCTTGTGTGGTGGACCGCTACTAGTAAGAGGTATGTGGTGGATCAGCTTTATAGGATACAAAGATCCGCTTCCATTGGCATTGCAGGTGCATTACGTACTAGTCCATCAGAAGCTCTGAACACTATATTGCACCTAACACCTATAGACCTATACATAATTGAATCATCAGTTAATAGTGCGATAAGATTATCTGCGACGAATAGTTGGAGATCAAGAACGTATGGGCACGCGAGGATATTAAATTGAATACCCCCGCAATTCAATAAATTTACCGACTATATGATTCCCCAAATGGACTTCGGGAATACTATTAAAGTCCTATTCCCCACCAGGAGTGAATGGAGAAGGGGCAATCTTCTTGGACAATTTAGAAGTAGGATATACACTGACGGCTCAAAGATGAACTGCGGTGTAGGCTCTGGTGTCTTCTCTGATGATCTTGGAATTAGACACTCATGTAGACTCCCTGACGAGGCAAGCGTATTCCAAGCGGAAATACTAGCGGTCAGGGAAGCGTGTAAACTAATTCGCGATAGAAATATTCAAGGGAATATTGGTTTATTTGTCGACAGTCAAGCGGCAATACTATCGCTCAAATCACCGAAAACTACCTCTATTCTAGTCAACCAGTGTAAAGAGGAACTGCTTGGACTAAGTCGACTGTATGACATTACTATAATCTGGGTTCCTGCGCATAGGGACTACTATGTGAATGCCCAGCCTTGAACGCAAGCAGACATAAATTTCTGGGAAGGCACCAATTAGACAACCTCTCTGAGATATATGACACTAGACTCGGTGACATCATTAAATATCTCAATGCTACAGGCTGGGTCTAATTAATTTATGTTCTCATTGTTTCTTCCCTACATTTCTATCTCATTACAGACTCGACACAACTAATTCACCTGGCGAGTAGTGTGGTTCCATCAAAACGGACTATAACGAGTCTATTTGATTGCCCGTAAGATTACGGGCTACCACGTTAACCAACCAACCAACCAACTTTAATGCCCGTACCAGATGATCAGTGTTGCCAGGAGTTGAGAAAAAAAGACGCTAAATTGGACTTTACAAAAGGCCGGAAAAAGCTAACTGGCCCAAAAACTAAAGCTAAAAATTGCTAATATTTTTTTTTTTTTTATTAAAAAGCTTATTATTTTTTTCTTGTTCTCATCTGTTTTTGATTTTTTACACCCTATACCACCATAGGTAACTCATAGAAAAAGTTATCCAACACCCAGCTTTAAGTATACCCATCGGTCCAGAATTTCTTTTTAAATCGATCTAACGATGTCCGTCCGTCCGTCTGTCTGCAATTTTAAAGATAATTCAACATGGGACTTTTATGATACAAGGACGAAGCCTGCTGAAACTGGTTGTGATCGGTCCGTTATTTCACCTAGCTCCCATACAAATGTCCCCCGGAATAAAATGAATTAAAAATGAGAATATTTTATTCTGTGTATAAGTATCAACCTTTCTACCAAATTTTATGCAGATCAGTCCACAATTGACAATAGCTCCCATATAAACCCACTTCCAGGAATCGCCCTAAAATGCATAAAATCATCTAGATGTTAGTATCAACGCATTAGTATGTATTTGTATATTAAATTTTTAATTAAGAAAAATTGGCCCCTTCCCGAATTTTTATGGTCGTACACAATGGTGTAGGGTATCATATAGTCCGTATTGACCGACTATATGTTTTTCTCTTTTTTTTAATGAGATTTTTCGTCATTTTTGAATTTTAATTCCTTTTTTATTAATCATTTCCAAATCTTTAGGTGATTTTTCGCTTTTATAAGTTTTATTTAAATTTTTTTATTTATATTCATAAATAGTATCTAAAGGTAATAGAGTTTATTAAAAAATTAATTATAATAATTGATTAAGTAAACCCATAAAAGTTCGCAGACTAAAATTTTTCAAATATAAATAATGTCGATTTTTTGTGCTAACTAATACACGAAAATGCTTAAATGGATGATTCTGTAAAAATAAAATTAGCAAAAGCAAATAAGAAATTACTATTTTCTTCATTGTTTAAATACTAAAATTTTACCCTTTTTAAGTCAATTTTAAGAATCCAAAAGGCTACATTTCGCATTAATAAGGCTAAACTGACAACTCTATCCTACCTGCTACTATCTTTTCCCAGGTTAAAATTATAATAAAATATTATAAAGTTAAATGATATAATAATACTTATCAGCGCACGGTGTCTCTGAAATTAATTTCATTGGTCAAAAGTCAAATTTTTAATTAAGCATCATTTAGTACCACTAAGAGATCTATCAAAGGAATCCCAGGAAAAAAGGAATAAGGTTTACAGATTTTATAGAAAGCACAATACCAGAAAAATATCACAAAATTCTACAAATGAAGATCTATTTAATATATTACTGGCAACATCAGATCCGCTCAACTCTAGCATTCGAAGTCAATGGAAAATAGAATATCGAGACTTAGATGAAAAAGCAAAAGGGCTGCTAGAAGACAGAAATAATATAGAACTAAATATGGAATATTTGCAGGCTATTTTCCAACCGAATGAATACTCGCAATATTTATAATTTTCTTTATCGTTATTTAAGAAAAAATAAAAATAAACCTTAAAAAACATTTGATTATTATAAAAAATTGATTATTATAAAAAAATTAAAATTTTTGTCCTTAATGCTATTCAAAAAAAAAAAAAAAAAAAAAAACAAAATAAACATTAAAAAAATCATCATTCTTTCGTCCAAAAACAATCGATTCTAGTGGAACCTGTTCTAGAATTGATAAACTGGGAACTTGTTCACAAAATTATTCTGGGTATTATTAACTGCCTGCTTTTATAACACGAGCGCAAAAACCACTCGTCTAACTTACATTTAAAACAAAAACAAAATTTTAAGATTTGTTTTTGTTTTAAATGTAAGTTAGACGATTCGTTTTTGTGCTCGTGTTATAAAAACAGGCAGTAAAATATTTTTTCATCTGCTTATAACTTTTTTTATAAGTAAAGCTGTTTCAGAAAACAAAAAATCACATTTTCATACTAAATACTATAAAAAATTAAAAGTTCAATTTTAGCCTCAAATTCCTCAATAAGTGCTGAACCCATTTTGATGAAATTAAAACCGGAGAAAAATGCAGGAAAATATCTCTTCATCAAAAAAGAAACCTTTTAAAATATCTCTATCGATTCAAAAGTTACAGAGTTTTGGCCAATGAAAAACTATTCCGAGCCACTGTGCGTCGTTTAAGCTTTCAAACTTAATTTAAAATCTTCCAAATAATGTTATCATACAACACTTAAAGTAAGAATTACTTAAAATTTAAATATTATGGCCTTAAAGGTGGCTATATTGGTTTTGCATGTTCCATGTCTCACTAAAATGAAAATTAAATTTGTACATTTGTTCTTAAGAATAACTTTCAAATCGCTGTATGGATTAAAGTTATAAATTAAAAACCATTAGACTTTGGTACTTGAAACTGAATATTGGTATTCTTAACATATATTATTTTAGAAATTATTTGTTAGAAACTTTCAAGGATATTTGAGAATGAAATATTTGAATGACTTTTTTGCTCCTCTTAAATTTGATATCCATATCACTATATTATATCAATTATAAAATAGTAAATTAAAAATTAACCTCGTGTATCCTTCAAAGTTGTAAAGTCCTTTAAAAAGGAAAAACGAACACAAAATGAAAAACTGAAAACGCAATTATACTATATTAAGTCAATATTTTTGTTGTACAGTGTTATTATTACATTTTAAATTGTATTTATTAGTTGTGCTTTAAAACATGACATTTGTTTTGTATAACGATTGCTGTTTCTGTTCTTGTTGTTCTGGTATTATTTTATTTCCTTTTTATATTTCTTGTTATATTTCTTGTACAAGTACAATTTTCTATCTCTTTATGTCTTTCTTTAGGTGTCTACTTGCATGTATGTATGCGTGTGTGTCTCTTTATGCGTTTGACATTGTATTTAAATGTAGATTACTATAACACAAATACACTGACATATAAACGTAAATAATTATAAAATTTACGACTACCATGAATGGTTTTTATTGTCGAAATAATATATTTATACAGTTACTATCAAAATTAATACAAATTTCTTTTTTAACAGTTATAATTAGTCTTTTTAAAGTTACGAAAATTCAATGAAACAGTCGCCACTTTTAGAAGTATCTGTTGGCTGTCAGAAAGTATAGAAGGAGGTATTGGCTCAGTCAGGAATCACTCTTAGATGTGACTACCATCAGACAGGTCCTTTAATTACAGTTAGATCTTGACGTAAGAGAAAATTTGATTTTTTACAACGACTTTGCTCCTGCCTAAGATTATTCAATGGGGCACAATAATTCCGGTTTTGAACTACCTCGCCTACGTGAGTAATAAAACACCGGATATCTAAATTGATACACCCCTCTAAATTGACTCACTGAAGGCTTTTGATGCTGCCAGTCAGTGTTTTGAGTTTGCAGATATTCGAGACGAATATTGCTTATGATTATTCTGATCCCGCGCAATGAACTGTCTAGTGGAAAAAAAGTCTAAAAGTTTATTTTAAAATTTAATAACAAAATTTACATCAAATAATAACTAAGAACTGCAGCATTCGAGATATTTTTTTTTTATTATTGTGCAATTAGTTTGCATAAAATAGGACGACTGTAAAGTCAAGGAATTTTTCAAATATTTTTATAGTTTTAGGTAACAAAAACTCGGTTTAGAAAAAAATTCACTAAATATTCGGTTTTGCATATTTAGACGTTTTTACTAATAAGATGTATTAAAATCCCACAAGGTATAATATAACAAATGAAAATATGAAATATTTACTTTCACACTGTGAAAAAATTTTGTAATTTTGGCTAAAATATCAAAAATTTTCTAAAATATTGTCAATATTTAAGGACAGCAAAGAAAGGCACAGTGGAAAACAACCTAAGATTGAACCGTATTCAATATTTTGAAATGTTTTCTATACAGCCCATATTAAAATATATGCGTTTTCTGTGTCAACTTTTAAACTAGGTTAATTATAAAAATTCACCATATTAGGGATTTTTAATTAAATAGTTCAAGTTTTTCGATTTGTCTATTGAAAATATTAAAGTTAAAGGATATTAGAGACGAATACTTTGAAGCAGTGAATTTATAAGATACTTAAGGATGAGAACAATTGCGATTTTATTATAAAAAATAGCAAAAAAATACAAATGAAAATCAATTCATCGAAACCTAACAAGTATTGTCAGTTTAGCCTTTTTAAGACTAAATCTAGCCTTTTTTTATTTTGTTTTAGCCTCCAAATTTTTGTTTTAACTTTTAGCCTTTTTTTTCAGCCTTTTTGATTCTTAAAGTTGCCTTAAAAAAGGATAAAATGTTAGTACTTCAGCAATGATGAAAATAATTTCTTCTTTGTTAAAACTCATTTTATTTTTACAGAATCATACATCTAGTCATTCTTGTGCATTTATTTACACAAAAAATCTAGATTATTTATATTTGAAAAAAAATTTCGCCTGTAACGCTTCATTCTCCAAATCCAAAATAACTTAACTTTTTCTATGGACTTACTATATCGATTATTATAATTATTTTCTAATATACTTCATTAACAACAGAAACTATTTACGAATATAATTAAAAAAATTCCTATAAATGTGAAAAATCACTTAAACAAAATGGAAACATAGTCCAAAAATTACAAAAAAATAATTCAAAATATTAAACAATTTTTCATATGAAATTTAACCCAAATGGATATTTAAATTTTTTGGTTGATTTTTTATTAAAACAAGTAAGAAAGATATAGTCGGTCAAGCCCGACTATATGATACCCTACATCATTGTGCATGTCCAACAAAATTCGTGGAGGGGTCTTATATTAGACATGTGGACAATAATGAACCGATACATTTACTAAGTGTAAAATAAAATATACGAATACAGAATATTACGCTAATACTAACATTTATATGAAGCTTATATGGGAGCTATATATATTATATTATAGCGCGATCTTCATAACATTTGTCACTATGATTTCTGCTTATATAAAACTTATTTGTGTCGAATATAAACCAGATACTAACATGTGTATGTGATTTATGCACTTTAAAGTGATTTTCGGTAGAGGGTGGGAGCTATGGTCAATTATGGACCGATCTTCATGAAAATTGGCATAAAGATTGATACTTATACAAAACTTCCCTGCACCGAATTTCATTACAATATTGCTATATTTAAGGCATTTTTGATCGTTAAATCCCTATTCCGGGAGGACATTTGAATGGGGATAGGTAAAATAAAGTGACCCATCATAACCAATAGGCTTCGTCTTTGTGTCATGAAAGTGCCAAATTTCATTGAATTATATTAAAAATTGCGACTCGTACTTTGTGCACAAGGTTTACATGAACAGCCGTCCAGCCAGCCAAATGGACGGACGGACATCGTTAGATCGACTCAAAAAGTGATTCTGAGTCAATTGGTATACTTTGAGGTGGATCTTGGATGATTTTTCTGTGCGTTACAAACATCAGCACAAACGCATAATACCCCAACTACCAATGGTGGTGTGGGCTATAAAAAAGAAATGTTAACTTTTTTCTAGCCTTATTTTTTGAAGCATTTTGCCTTTTTCGACCTTTGTTAAAGCTAATATTTTTTCTCACCTCCTGGCAACACTGAACATAATAAGTAAAAACAACTATTAAATATTACGTAACCGGTAATTTCGCATTTAAATATGATGCGCATATTGTTTTTTAATGGTTTAATCATTTAGAAAACTAATACATTCGTAAATTTTTTAAATACATATCTACACTGATTTTTACTGAAATAAATACTATAAATGTAATAACAGGTCATTCCTAAATACTCGTAAAATAAATTGCAAACAAATATTAGTAGAAGACGAAAAAGTTAAAAAATTAAAGTAAATTAAGAAAGGAATATATTAAAAAGCACTATGGCAACACTGATTAACAAAAAAGTAAATAATTTATGTAATTTTTTGATCCAACACAGGCAAAATACTAAGAATTTTTCTTAATTTTAAAAACTGTTTATAAATAGACGGTACACATTATAAAATTTCATCTATGTACCTAGCTTCCTTCTACTTTTTTCCAGTTTTAATATCGGCTCAGTTTACTGGGTTCACCGGGTTATATCGAATATCGATTAGTTAAAACCAGTAAATGTCCTTGGATATTTGTATGGTCATATATATAGAAATCCTCATAGATATCTCAGCTTGATGAACGCTATATTGTTTCGGCAATTTGAGGGAAACTCATTTCCAGTGTTACCGGTTTAGCCTTTTTAAGGCTAAATATGCTTTTTTATTTTGTTTTTAGGTTTTTTTTTTGGATTCTAGCCTTTTTTGATTCTTAAGATTGCGTTAAAAAGGCTAAAATGTTAGTATTTCAGCAACAACCCAGCAAAATCTTTTTGGTTTTCGGTAATGACAACTACTTATTAGAGTAGTTTCTTGGTAATGAGGTGTCATTATTATTTGCCTACTCTGTATTACATTAATAAGTACTCAATAGTATAATAGCACAGTAATACTGCAATCACGTGGATGAGTTGGCCAGAGCGCCGGATTAACAACCAGAAGGTTGTTGGTTCAACCCCATTCTGAAGCTGTTAATTTTTTATAACAAAATGTCTAAAAAGATACTTTAAACTAAAAAGTATTTTTGTCGCTTAGGATGCTATGTGCGAGATGGCGTACTGAGTAAGTCGTTAGTCATTAAAAACGAATGGTTAGTTTGTGTCCAATTTCGGATATCACTGACGGCAGCGAATAAGACTACCGTCTTACTCAGTACACCATCTCGCACTCAATTTTCTGAGTGACAGAAACTTTTTTAGTATAAAATATCTTTTTAGACATTTTGTTATAAAAAACTAACAGCATTAGAACGGGGTTGAACCAACAACCCTCTGGCTGCAAATCCAGCGATATAGCCAACTCATCCACGTGATTGCAATAATACTCCGCTATTATACTATCGAGTACTTATTTATATAATACAGAGTAGGCAAATAATAATGACGCTTCATTACCGGGAAACTACTTTAATAAGTAGTTGCCATTACCGAAAACCAAAAAGTTTTTGCAATAACCAGGGACAGGAAGTTCATGCATTTAAAAATTGTGTTTTAGGCTCTTAAAATATGCACTAAAAATGTTAAAATGTGCAAAAAAAAAACAAAAAAAAAAAACAAATAGAATATACATTTATTTCTTAACTTTTATTAAGAAAAAAAAAAACAGAAATTTTTAATTCAGTATCATATTAATTTAAAAATAAATATACAGCAAAGACCTTAGACAGCTTTTGTACATAGAAAATTAACGTTCGACATCAACAGATGTGATGGATGCATTTTTAAGTGATGTGGAAAGATTTTATTATGCCTTCGTTTGAATCTAAAATTATAGCAACTGTATTGACAACACTTCTTTCGATGGCTGTGGTCTTAATGATAGATCGATTTTTCTAAAATGATATTAAAGGTAGCTCTATGCAGCTTATTGTGCTCTTAGACAGAATAATCTCATTGGTATCTGCTTTAAAAAGAATTAATCAATTCTCGATGTTTTACAAAAACCTATGACAACCAAAATAAATGTTTCATATACATAACTCGATATTAAACGAACTTGTTCTGCCTCCAGATAAATGACTGGAAATTTGATCCTGAAAGTCTGTCTGTATTTATCTCTATGTTTTAGGCTATTCAAGAGCTAATATACCAAAAACTTTTTTCAGTGATATTTTTTTTGTCGAATATTTCAGGACAATATATCTCCGAAATGAAATTATTTATTCTGCTATTTATTCTTTGATGGGATTTTTTCTATTATATTTTATATTTATACAATCATGTATATAGGAATTATAAACGAAAAAGTAATTCCGGAAGGGGTTCCTGTATGGGAAGTATGATTAATTATGGACTGATTCTTTTGGAATTTGGTAGTATGATTTTTGCTTAAATAAAATTCATTGGTGATGAATATTACTTAAATATAGATATATTTAAAATATTTATGAGCATTTAAATTATTTTCGGGAAAATTTTAACATGGGGGCTGAGTGATATAATGATTACATTCTAAACAATTTTATTGCGATACATTATTGGCCCACAATAGATTCAAATACTAAATTTCATAAATTTACCTTTAAAATTGAGTCCTACAGATTAGAAGAAATTATGTTTATGCTAAAAAAAAAATATAAATTCAAAAAGTATTTTTTCTATATAATAATGACCCAATTATTGCAAAAAAAAAAAATATATATAAAAAAACGCTATACACCTTCCCTAAATTAAGCGACATTTTTGGCGATTCTACCCCATTGTGCGTCGTACGCATCAGTAATATCACTTATAAAACGTTTCAATTTCTATGTTGATTCCAAAATCTTAGTCTTATTTTTACTAAATAACAAATGTTAATTGTCCAAGTCCGAAATTAATATGTTTTATTGATTTGTTTTTACAATTATAACTTCTCCCTGTAACGTCTATATTTTTATAAAAAGAGTTATCTGATGACTCATTTACTGTTATTTAAGGTTTGCAAACGTAAATTGCCTTGTTGTCTCTGTTTGGCAATACTAAAGCAGAGTTTGTGGACTATAATTAGATGCCAGCAGAATGGAATACGTATTTTCTATACCTCTACACACTTCATCAGCATTCGTGGTGTCTTATCCATTTTTGCATTTTGGTTTCGTTGAAACCAAAATATTGCGCCCGCCTTGAACTGGGTGCAATTTTGAGGGACTCAATTAGCAGCGCCAGGCGTTTGGGGCAAGTAAAGAGAGATCTGTTCCGCTGCACACTTCATCAGCATTCGTGGTGTCTTATCCATTTTGGTTTCGTTGAAACCCAAACAGTTATTGAAAGGTGAACTTTAATATCATTTTTTTTTTTCAGAATAAAAATTGTTAATATAATTCCATATTTAGTTGTTTAAATAAATAATAAAACAAAATATAAATATACCTATATATTAATATATTAATTTTATAAATAGTTTAAAATATGATTAAAAGAAGTATAATATTAAAAAAATATATTAATTTTGTTTCCATAATCGATATAAAAATCTTCGTATTATTCGTTATTCGTAAAGGCGCACTTTTAAATTCTTCGAAAAATTATTCATATCAAATTGTTCGAATTGTTCGAACGAACATCATTCGAATGGATACCCTAATAGATACTTTATGTCCATTACTTAGGTCCTTCCCCAATTTAGAAACATTACCAGATCTAGCTTCGAATGATACACACTCTATTGATTTTTCCTAATTGAAATTTATTAGGAAATAAGATAAGATTTGATTCGTCGCTGTAATATTACAATTAATCTTACACAGAGGATCCTTAGGACCACGACATTATGAATGTGAATATCCAAGAGATTTAGAGATACCTTTAGAAAAACAACAATTTAAAAAAATCTTGCAAAAGATATATATTGAAGCAGAATCCAAACCCTTGCAAGATTGTTTTGGAACTCAATTTTCTGTTAAGGACGGCTTCCGATTAAAATTTAATAGTTCTAAGCTTTATATATTATATAAATATAAATTTGTACAGCATTATCCTGTAATCCCCGAAATTAAAATAGTCTAATTTATTTTTTGGTTGGAATAGGGAGAATGGTACCACTTAAAGTAAATATTAATTATATTCAAAGAATTTTTATAGTTGAAAACTTAAGATTTTGTGGGAATAACTTCCTTGCAAATTGAAATGAAATTAGATAGGAGTGCTAGGGGAAAGAGGTAGTCACCATATAAATATATAATATTTATATAATATTTATTATATTTAGTTTTAAGAATAGTTTTCTTAACAAGTTCCACAACAGAGATAAATATAGTATGGGTAGATCTAGGGGTAGTGATAGCTCCCATAGAAAGAAAATATTTATTATTGTATATCTATGAACTATTACAATGAAAGTCTTAAATTTCAAAGTTTTGATTATTAAAGAATGGGTAAGGCCACTGAAATTAAAATACCCCATAAAAAGTATGTCTTAGTTATCCTATTAATAGGCGTGGCGAATCACACCGGCCCACAGTGGTGTAGAATCCTCAAAAATGGCGCTTAATTCAGAAAAGGTGTATAGCGCTCTGTTTATAATATTGTTGAAATAATTAGCTCATTAATACATCGAAAAAAATACTTTTTTTTGTATTAAAAATCTTTTAGCGATAAATTTTTTCCGTTCTGTGTCCGCTCATTGAAAACCATAATTCTGCTAATTTGTAAGTCGCAGTTTTAAAGGTAACTTTATGAAATTTGGTACTTGAGCGTATTTTGGGTCAATAACGTAACACACTAAAATTGGTTAAAATGTAATCATTCTCATACTAAAATTTTCCCGAAAATAGTTCAATTGCTCATAAATATCTTAAATATATCCGTATTTAAATAAAATTCATCATAGATGAGTTTTGTCTAAGCAAAAATCATACTACCAACTTTTATGAGGATCGGGCCAAAATTGAGCGTATCTCTTATATAAGAACCCCTCCTGGAATCACTTTTTCTTTCATAATTCTTATATATAAATGATCGCATAAATATAAAATTTAGTAAAAATAAATATCATTTAAGTATTAATCTCACAGCCAAAATTTTAGAAGGATCGGTTCATAAATGACTATAGCTGTCATATAAGACCCTGTCACATCAAAGCAAATTCACAATTACGTTTGCGCGTTAAAGTGGCTTAATATGACATAACTTGCTCCACTGTTACTCTTTTACTTGTTTTAAGTATTTTCCGATAATTCTATATAGTTCTTAAATAATGCAAATAATGAAGTTAATAAGACGTTTATTTATATTTTTCAATACTTTAATTTTATTTAGTTTATGTTATGAAAACAATCATATTTATCTTGAAATTTTTTTTTGCTTTAAATATTTTGTTTTTTTTTCCAAATCGCAAAAGATCCGCAAAATACTTTTTCGGATTTTCATACTGCATAAATTAATTAAAGCAGAAAATTTTAATTTTCACCCAAGTTCGTCTAAAAGCTTTTTGAATTTATATTTATAAGTAAAATATGTCCGGGGTTATACTCGTTAAAAAAAAAAAAAAAAACATAAATATGTTTCTAAATACCAGTGCTTAACAACTCCATTGTAAAAACAAACTATTTTTTATAAAATAAAATACAAAAATATAAACTTGAGAAATTTCGATTTTCAGTTTTATTCAGTTTAAATTGCAAAAAATATATGACAATACATGGAGATTGAAAGAAATTAAATATTTTTTTTTTCAAGAGATAATGACGCTTCATTTTATCTATTTTTACTTAGAAGCAATTACTTTTCCAAAAAATTAATTTTCAATTTTCAATAAATCGCCAAACTTTTCAATTTCACCACCTTGTGAGACCTAAGCTAATAAAGATATTGAAAAAAGTGTTCTAGACATATTTTAACCCTCTAACGGTCGTAGAAAAAAAAAATGTGTAAAACCAAATAAATGATTAAAAATATAATTAGTGTAATTTTTTTGGAGGATTTAATATGTGTATATTTAGTTTATTGTGTCTACTAATAAACCAAATGAATAGAATACGAAAAGAGGTTAAACATTTTATTTATTTTGAAAAAAAAATATAAAAATAAGACATGATGCTCTGTGGCAGCTTTCCAGCATTCCAAAATAACTGTATTACTTGATCTCTAGAATATAAAATTTCAGACAAGCTAAATTTCTTTAAATTAATCCGATTAACTTGAAACTTAAGCCACTATCATGAAATTTAATATATTCGATATTTAATCGATGATGGACTAAGTAATGATCAAGTCTGTCAGCTTGGAGTTGTGGTTTCGGTTCTCATCAGAAACTCTGATCTGCTTACAACAACGGGCAATAGTCTCGCTCAATGAAAATTAGAAAAATGTATTGTAATTATATAAAAACAACGGGCTAAGATAATGGAGTCTGTTGAATTTAAAAATACTTTCTCTAGAATACAATTATTATGGATGCTATTATCCCTAAACTTCGATTATAAATAAGGTCTGTACATGAAAAAAATTACCAATTTTAAAACTAATATTACTTGGCAACCATAAACCAAATCAGTTTACTATTTTTTTTTTTTTTTTTTTTGTTATGGACAGACCTAACCTTCGACTCTAAATATTTACCTAATTGCTTTTGTGTAGGGAATTACAACTTTGTTTAATTATAATTTTCTATGCAGTGACCTAAAAAATATAAATACCAAAAAATTGACTTGTCACTTGTCAATACAATGAAATCTGTTATCAACTCCTATTTCAAAAATGACTAAATAACTTTTATGTGTTTTTCCACATTTTCTTCTATATCAAGATAACACTTTTGCTGGCCACTGTATATACATACATATAAATATTTAAATATATATACCCAGCTGACCACAAACTTCGATAATTATATATACCGTTCGAACATTTCACGAACATTTTTCCGACAAAATATTCTTTGGCGATACGAATATGAGTTCTTTAAGCTGACCCGTCGCTAACTTTGTGGTGGTAAATCTTTCTATCTATAAGGTTTCTATAAGGTTCGTATATTGGTTTAATAGTGAAACTTTAGCGATATCAATAGCAAAACTTAAAAATATTAGTGAATCGTTTACGGTATTAAAAAATTATGAATATTATTCGATATTAATATTACTAACGACTTGTGATTATTCTCATTGGCAATATTTCGAAAACAATAGTTTTCTGTCTGTTTCACTTCCATTTTATTCCCAATCTAAAATTAAAATTTAATTTTTAAAATTATGTTTTATTTCAAACATAACACAATATATCAAATATTTAAAAAATATATAGGTACATGATAATAAATTACATTTTAAAAATAATAATTTATATAATAAACAATAAAATTTTTAAAGCCATTTACATAAGATTTGAAACTTTTTTAGCATTTTGTCCAAATTTCAACTTCATCTAGAGAAGTCATCAATACATTTTCTCCCAATATTATTAATTTTTATATTGCTCAAGTAAACATAATTTAGTTAAAAATTTTCTGAATTAATCTGCAAAAAAAAATGTATTAGATATATAAGTTATTTAAGATATGTAAGCAAGTAGCGACATTTCTTACTATTTTTTCTAAAATTTTATTACATTATTTTTTATTAAAAATTGCAGAGAATTTAACTAACATCATGAATTTTAATGCGCAATATTTGATAACCAAACACAATGAACTATGACTCAAGAATGACACTTGATTCTCTTTGTTTAAGTTAAGTTTAAGTTTCTTTTTTATTTAATTAATAAATTCTCGAGAAATTGAAAAGAATAGATAACTTATCAAAGAATTTTGTTTCGAGATTTTATTGGGAAATTTTGAATATTGCTATATCGTTATTCTTAAAATTATCGTTTACTACGTGCAGTGTTGCCGTTTTGGTTATTTTTAACCAAAATTGGTAATTTTATTTTTCAATATGGAGATGATGACTTTTTTTCCATTTTGGTTATTTTTTTGTTAAATCAAACTTCTACTTTTATTAGTTCTAAAAATGCTATTTACTATATTAATCTTGCTAACAATAAAAATATAACTTCTCATTCTAATTAAAATAAAAACTATCTAAATCAATGGAAAATATAAAGATTTTCTAATATTTAACCAAATAGAGAAATGGATTGGGAGATTTTTTTGAGAAAGTTTTAACGATGTAACAAACAACATAAATACTTTTAATTACAAAATAAATTACTATTAAAAAAGAAATGTATATTAGGTGAAGACCGACTATATTATATCCTACACTATTGTGTATATGCCTTAAAATAATACATACCTGAGAGAGAGCATTATATGGGTGCTTTGGTTAATATTATTTGAGCCAACTTTTATGTGGGATTTAAATACTTTTAACTGATTTTCGGGAGAGGACCCCATATAGAAGCTACAATTAATTTCAAAGTGATCTTTCTGAAACTGAGTGCCATATCGAATGTAGGTATATACAAATTTTTTTAGAATGTTTTAGGATTAAAAATGATTTATTTGTGCAGAATTGTGTAGAAATAGAATATTTAAGTTATTTGAGCTTCAAAATATTACTCCAAGAGAAATAATGAACCAATTTCCACGAATTGAGGAGATTCGACCAGTTAAGGAGTATACTTTAGGGAAAGGTTCCCGAATGGAGCTCCCAAGGAACATTCCAAAGGAGAGGCCGAAAATGTTTATGGAATTATTGTACATATTATATTTTATATATATTAAAATATATATATGTATATATTTTCGCGACTAATTCAAAAGCCAAAACTTTTTTGAAAAATGTTATGTAATTTTTAAAATTAGAATTGTTTTTATTGATATATTTACATTTTAAACATTTTTAAAGAAATTGGAGATTTTGATTGCTTTTTTTGCAAATTATTTTTTAAAATAACAGCTGAATCACGTACACAGAAAAAAGTTTATACATAAATATAAAAATCCACTTTCATTGATTTCAGTTCATAATATTTAAGCATAATTTCTGAATTAAAAGTCAAGAAAATTTAAAAAATTTTTAAATTCTCATTTATATTTTCAATTTTTTAACAAAATATTTGAAATTTTCTTCGGAAAATTTTAAGATTTTTGAGAAAAGAATAGAAGCGCTTTTTATCAAAATGATGTGCTGCAGAATACGAGCAAAATTATGCAAATTTCTAAACACTATTTTTTAAAAAGTTTTCCTTGGAATTTTGCCATTTTAGGGAATTTTTTGTTAATATTTTCATGTATAACTATTTTCATTTACCATTTGCAATCAAATCTAATAAAGATTTAACAAAATTTTAGCAAAATTCCTAAAATTTTCATTACGAACAATTTAATAATATCTATGAAAAAAAATTTTATTTTTCATGAAAAAAGTTTGGGAAAAAAGTCACGTTCGATTAATAATATCTATGAAAAAAATTTTCAAATATATGCATTTTTTTCTCTGTTTAGTTCATATAGTGCTGTTGTCGGCTTATCATTTTCCATGTTTATCATCCACTTTAATCTTGTTTTTTCTTAACCACTATCGTATAAATCCTCCGATTCCGTATCTGAAGAAGACTTATGCATCTTGTAATTCACGCAAATTAAATTTATGGAATCTCCACTTTTAAATTTATTTTTTTTTTAATCTCTAACGTTCGAAAAATCGTTGGCTTTAAAATATGTTGAACTTTTCCCATATTAAGAGATGTATTTACACAACAAATGACACGTATAAACTGACAAAAATGAAGATCGAAATCATCCAAAAAGATTGATATACCAAATGACGGGGATTTCCCTTTTTTGGTTATAGACGTTGTAATCAAATTAAAAAAACAGATAAAATTCGCGATAATAGACTGTAAACTGTCGCGATTATAGAAACTGCAATTTTAAAACATTAAGCCATTGCGATAACCAGGCCGTCGCGAGTATCGAGTTTGGACTATATGTGCAGGTGCTTGATATTTAAATTGAGAAAAATCTGTTGAAGCTTCGTGCAATATATCAATGCTAGTAGCAAAAGCTAAAAACCATACGCAATTGTTGAACTGTTAATAAAGCCTTGCTTTGCTCTCGCTGTTAAAAAAAAAGTCATGGGATCCTTCTGTCAGATAACTCTGCAAAAAAGGTAAATAATACTCGTAATAATAATTGAAGGCCTGCATAATGTATAATGAAACGACTGGTATTACTAATTTAAGCCGAACTTTTATTTTGTTGCAAGAAATCTCACCACATAATCCACCCACAAATACTTGATGCGAAAACCTTACCTGATATATTTAAAAGTGCTCTTCAAACTACTACAGACGTATTAAGTTTTATAAAAACTAATGCCTTAAGAAATAGAATTCTTAAAGCCCTATATGCCGATTTAAATGTAGAACATAAAAAATTACTACTTCATATCAATGTCCATTGGATTTCGAAGGGAAAATAGAAATATGATAAAGAGATTACACGAATTAAAGACAGAAGTAGATATTTTCCTCTTATACTAAAATGAAGATCTTTATAAAGAATTTTGCAGAAAACTATATTTATATATCACTTTATATCTAAATTTTTCGAGAGGTTAAACAATCTTAGCATTGAACTACAAGGCAGACAAGTCGATTACAACTTATTGATCTCCCTACTCTTGGAGAAAATATATGAATATTTCATTTGTAATTAATTTAGTAAATTAATTTAATTAATTCTGAGTTCCTGCTTCATAAGTTCGAATTCGTAATCCCAAAACGTCCAACTAGAAATTATACTCCTTTAAAAATCAAATATTTTCGAACCAGTTATGCCACCTTTGATGCCATGAGACTTATATGCAATCAATTCAACAGTTTTTATTCATATATTGATTTCTCAGTAAATCCAATCCGCATTAAGAGAAGTATTTTTAACTTAGTTAAATAATAAGACTTTATTATTGAATAATTATGGAAAACATTTTTACTGTAAATAGCTTTAAAAATAATATATATGCTAGCCTGTAAGAAATTGTAATTTCATTGGCTATTAAATAAATAAATAAATAAACAGTTAAATTTTTAATACTTTTTTCTCCTAAAGACTAACTAAAGTTTATGATTAATATGCAAAGTATTTAAAATCAGAATACATATATTAAGATTATATTAATTTGTATATAAGAACTTTGAATTTTTAAAATTTGATTATTTTTTCCAAAATTTTGTTTAGAAAAAAATTTTCCATGGCAACACTGATTTTTACTACCTAGAAGTTATCGAAAAAAGTCCGATGTTACGAACATTCATTTCTAATATAATTTTCTATAGTTTCTCGAACATTGTGTTTTGAGAATTCTTCGTTTTTAGCGACCATTCGCTAATAACGAAACTTAGGTTAGGTGGGTAGTTGTAATAGAATGTCAAGGATATGAACTTTTATTCTTTAACACACAATGATTATAAGCAGTTGTTGTTGTTTCTATTTTTTTTCTTGTTTTTTGCTAGTACTACCACTACTACTGCTGCTTGAAAAGTTGTTATTGTTATTATTGTCTCTTTGCTATTGTTGTTGCTGTTGCTACTTTACAGACAAAAAAAGGGTAAAAAAGGCATTTATTAAAACAAATTAATATTGTGATAATTGATGTTAACAAAGAATGTTTCACAAGTACAAGTTCGTTGTATTACATAGTTCTTGTAATTCTCATTACTACTAATTTTCTAGGAATGAATGTTTGTTGGAGGTGAAGTGAGGGTGCTGTTAGTTGCTTGAATCCAACAATTATTTCTTTGTGTCCCAAACACAATGAAACACTACTTAACCCAGAAAAAAATTACAAGATACAAGGTACAAAATTATAATAATAATCATAAAAAATGTGACTTAACAAATTTAGAAGAGTATTATAAAAAATAAAGAGTAAAACATAAAACTACATTTAAGGTCGAAGTTGTTGAATAAAATAATTTATGTTCTTTTTAATGATACATACATAAATATTTTCTGGTTGAAATACTTTACAGATTTAGTAAGATGAGTCTTGTTTTGGCACATTTGTTAAGACAATTTGTTAACAGGTCACTAAGAAGTTAAAAGGATAATAGTTTTACCAATAACATGAAAATTGTCTGGCTGGTTTGAAGAATTACAAAAAAGAAACAAAAAATCTGATAAGTTTTAAAAATTTATATTTCTCAATAGTTCAAACGTTTAAATTTCCTTTATTTTCCTAAGTTTTTTATCAATCGTTAAAAAAAAAAATCATAAAAAATCCCCATTAAACAATCCATTAATCTCCATTGAATCGCAAGTGTAAATGCTTTGTCACAGTGGGGGTGAAAGTGTGTTCATTTTCTTTAAACTTCAACAAACTTTTGTAATCTTAAAATTGGCATTAATTAACTCTCTCTTTCACTCTTCATCTGTGGAAATAGCGTGAGTTCTACTCATTTAAACATTTATTTAAATTAACACAATTTAAGCAAACAAACGAATTGAACAATCAACAGCAACAACTACAACAGCAAATGCAAATAAAATTTAATTACAATGAATTTTATATAAACAAAAGTTTCATTTTAATTACAACACTCACTTGTCATGTAAAAACATTTTCAAAAAAAAAAATGAAAAAGAAAAAAAATTAAATGCATCATGTTGCACATTAATCTCATAAAGAGAAAGATTTAAATTACTTTTCAACAAAAATACTTCAAAAAAAAAAAAAAAAAATCTACTAAATTAGTAGTAATATTAATGTTGTAAGTAAAACTTTTATATAGAAAAAGAAAATGGAAATCATTAAAAATTTAGTATAAATATCTAGGATAAAAAAATAAAATACTAATACTTAAAATTTTAAAGGAATTATTACAAAGCAAATACATACATTTAAAGAAATTTTATAATTTATTGGTGTGTGTGTGTGTGTGTAGACATATAAATTTAGAATGCAAATTGAGTAGGGAAAACAAAGAATAACAAAAGGAAATATATATATATATATATATATATATATATATATATATATATATATATATATATATATATATATTTATATATATGTATATATATATTTATATATATTTTATTTTACTACAACTTATTCTGCACCAGTACAAGTGCTTGTAATATTAACATAAAAATTTATTTGAAAAACAAAAAAAAAAAAAAAAAAACAAAAAGCAACAAACTACAAGTAAACAAACATTAAGTTACAGCTTTGCCAAATCTAATATACCCTACATTAATAGTATTTAAAGACTTTTTCAAATTAATACAGACAATAATACAAATTATCTTAAATCACGAATTCCATAAGATATTCAATGCAAAAAATAATATACACTGGTGCATATTCTTTTAAACGCACATCAATCTTTTTAATCAACCTAACAAAAATAATTAAGGTGCTACAAATTAATTTTTTAAATTATCTATTGATTTCACTTAAAAAATTAATAAAAAAAAACTTAAAATGTAAATTAATTTTTTTTTTTTCATTGCAATTTTAGTAGTCCAGTGTAATTTTTATGATATTTTTTTTATATATGCACTTAAATTAATGAACCAATTTAGCTTTATTAATAATGTGTTGATGAACCTTTGTTTTGGATAACTTCAAAAATTCGGTCTAGCATTGATTCGACTAATTTTTGAAGAAAATCACTATCAATTTATTCACAGGCATGCTTAATTTTTAGTTTTAACTCCGTTATTGTCATTATGATTTCATTCTGTGCATTTCTTGCGTAAACTTTACGGGACATGTACCCCCACAGATTCTCCATAGGATTTAAATCCGGATTGCAAGCCGGCCAGTCCAATAGTGGAATACTGTGTTCATTAAAAAACGATTTACATTCGTTCGAGACATGTATTACAGCGTTATCCTGTTGGAATATGCAATCTTCATCCATAAGAAAATTGCAATGTTCATTTTAGTTGGAACAAAACATATTTTTGATTCTCCTGCAACCGCCCAAACGATAACACTGCCTCTACTGAAATTGCGTTTCGACATAGAGATTTTGTTGGACCTCAAATCATGCCAATAGCAAGGGTGTGAATCGAGACCGTCCAAACTGATTTTTTTTTTTTTTTTTCATCAGAAAATATTACTTCATTCCACTCATCTATTCCTTTCATGCATTTAAGCGCAAATTTTAAACGACTTTTCTTATGATGCTATTCTAACATTGGCTTACATTTTGGTTTCTTCCATTTTATGTTACCATCTGTTCGCAAAATGTGTGCAGAATGTTTGGAAGTGACTGGAAAGTCAAGTTTATTTTTTATTTGTGTATCATTTAATTTATTACGGGTGGCTTCTTTTTTTATTTTATAAATTTGCCTTTTTTGTTAATTATTGATTACCTTTTGTTGGTTTCCACACTCCATATTTCTGCTTTTTAAAACAAAGATATTTCTAGAGTTGTCATCAGAAACTTACCTTAAGTGAAACAAACAACTAAAACTGTTAAAATTGTTTAATATATATTTTTTTTCTTTTTTTGCAATAATATTTTAGACAAATTTTTCTCAACTGCGTTTATAGAAATATTTCACTGAAATGATCACCAATATGTTCTGATTGCTAAATTAAAGAAAACAACAAAAGCAAATAACAAATATTTCTTACATATATCACAAGTTATTGTAACAGCACAACATTGTTTTTGGTTAAGAGAAACGAATATACCTCAAACAAAAACAAAAATTTTAAATGCGTTTATGGGAATATGCACCAGTGTAGGTCTTTAGATTTAGTTCATATTTGGCACTAATATTGCTTTATAAAACCATAATGACATATAAGGAATTTCAAACGTTTTGAAAAATTTTAGTTAACATATTTTCGAAATGTTTTTCTCTTCTGACACGAACATCGATTTGTGTTTTTATTAAAGGTATTAATATTTTTCAAAAGTAAAATATTACGTATTTTATCAGTATGTCAAAAAATTCGATAGAAAAATACTTAAGTAATTCAGATAGTAATATATAGAATTTTATATTTAATTTTATTATTGTTCTTTAAATATTTTTTCACTCGTTTTACTTTCTTTCTTAGGGAAAACATTTTTTAATTTAATTTTTTAATGTAGAAAAACATTATTGATACATATGAAAATCAAACCTTTTTAAATAATTAAAAAAAAAATAAACATTCCATTTGTATTTCGAAAAAATCATAAGTATTTTTTTTCATAATCAAATAATTTGTATTTAGATATTTGAATTTTTGATAAATCTTGATACAAAATTATACCGTGTAGAAAGAAATACTTTAAGCAATATTTATGCATGAAAAGTATATTCGCCTTAAATAACTGTATCAATGCGCACAAAAGTTAAAGTTGAAAAAATATATATATTAAAAAAAAGAGATATTGTTTTACGGCATCAAAGTAGTTTCATAGAACTTCTAAAGTGCAATCAGCATATGTCAAAACTATTACTGCATCTTTAATATTTATCGATGTACACTGAAAAGAAAAAATTTTTAATTTTATTTTTGCACAATTTCGTAAATAGCTAAAAGTGTTTATTGGTTAAAAATCTCTAAAAATAGTGG
The DNA here is from genome assembly GCA_932274085.1 of Protocalliphora azurea. Taxonomy (NCBI): domain Eukaryota; kingdom Metazoa; phylum Arthropoda; class Insecta; order Diptera; family Calliphoridae; genus Protocalliphora; species Protocalliphora azurea. The sequence continues at coordinate 121,510,257 of OW026520.1, read as the reverse complement.
GGTAATAATAGACATATTTTGGAATATTTTGCTGAAAAAATCAAATGAATATCGGTGCTGGTTTGAAAAATATAGTCGGTTAAACCTTCCCAGCAAAAACTTTACCTTTCCCAAAAAACTAAAAAATTTGTACCCAAACGAAAACAAAAATAAAAAAAAAACAAAAAAATTTTGCCGTCAGTGAGACTCGAACTTGGACACAAACTAACCATTCGTTTTTACTGACTAACGTCTAACTCAGTACACCATCACGCACATAGCAGCCTAAGCGACAAAACTCTATTTAGTTTAAAATAACTTTTTAGACAGTTTGTTATAAAAAACTAACAGCTTCAGAATGGGGTTGAACCAACAACCTTCTGGTTGTTTATCTGGCACTCTAGCCAACTCATCCACGTGATTGCAGTATTACTGTGCTATTATACTATTGACTACTTATTAATGTAATACAGAGTAGGCAAATAATAATGACGTCTCATTACCAGGAAACTACTTTAATAGGTAGTTGTTATTACCGAAAACCAAGAAGTTTTTGCTGGATTACTACTCATGATAATATTCCTTACAAAAAGCGCAATTTTAGCTTTTTTAAAATATTGTATATATTTTAAAATTAGAACTATAAAAAGAAATGTGTGTGGCTGACTTTTGAGGTTAAGGACATCTTTTATAGTCCGTACAATTATAAGTCCTTGATATTTGGTATTAAGCAAATGAAATTTTATCATCTGAATACTAACTAATTTATATTTCGCTTTAATTGTCAGCAAGCGAAATGTGAAATAGGAATAAAAAACTTAACATTTTGTGGGAAGAATTTTACGTTGATAGGTCTTCGGGAGGTTGCAGCATCCATTAAATGCCAAGCCTATATTTTATTATAAACATATTGAAAATGCATAAACGGCTGAACAGATTTTCTTCAAATCATTTGAATCTGCTACTATTCTTTTCGATCAAAACTAAGGGAGTAGTAGTTCCCATACACAGAACTAATTTTGTATATAAATAAAATTATTTCGTGCAGAGAAAAAAATTCATTTATTTGAAAATTTTTTCATAAATATTAGGAATCGAACATGACCTTTTTTCCCCACTTTTTTCGTAAAAAATAAAATTTGATTCATAAATATTAAATTGTACTTTATGGAAATTTTACTTTTAGTTCATAATATTTAAAACTAATTTCTAAAATATTAAAAAAGTTTTTCTATTTATTTCAAATGAAATATAATCTACACAGAAAAAGATTTACTCTCATTGATTTCAGTTCATAATATTTAACCATAAAACCTTAAGCATTGAATTTTTTTTTTTTTTGTATTTTTCAAATGAATCAAAAGTCAAGAAGACAAAAAAAATTTTTTTATATTCTCATTTATATTTTTAATTTGTAAAAAAATTTCTGAAATTTTTCTTTGGAAAATTTTAAGTTTTTAATGATTTTTAGCTACATTTTGGGAACAGATCAGAAGCGCTTTTTATCAAAATGCTGTGCTGCAGAATGCAAGCAAAATTACGACAAATTTTAAAAATTATTATTTTTTTTACAGATTTTCCTTGGAATTTTGCAATTTTAGCAATTTTTTGTTGTTAATATTTTCATGTATAAATATTTTCATTTACCATTTGCAATCAAATCTAATAAAACTAAATCAAAGATTTAACATTATTTTTGCAAAATTTCTAAAATTTTCATTATGAACTATTTAATAATATCTATGAACAAAAAAAATTTTTTTTTTTAAATTTTGGGAAAAAAGTCGTAATATTCCTAATATTCATAATATTTATGAAAAAAACTTTCAAATATATGAATTTTTTTCTCTGTGTAGGAATATGTGCAATATTTAATGATTTTCAGCCATATAAGGGAGACGTAATAATGGTTTTTAGTTATTATATGAAAATAGCTGTTGAATGGTTCCAAAAATACGCACAACTTCAGACATACTTTTTTTCAGATTTTTCCTAGAAAATTAACATTTTAATGCATTTATCCTTAATATTTGTATAAATAGCTATTTTTATTTAGTTTCTGTAATTAATTTCAATAAAAATAAATTACAATTTTCACAAAATTATCGTTATGTACTATTTTATAATATTTATGAAAATAATTTTATTTTGTATAAAAAATGTTTAGGAATAAATTTGTATGTTCAAGTCATACAGTTTATGTTAAAATATATTCCAGAAATGCAGAAATGTTTTCTGTGTAACAAAAATTAAACTTATTATTTTTATTTACCTTAAAAAATTCCTAATATATACCTTTATTGTAGGTGATGTGAGTGGTAAATTGTTATTCCATTGAGAATTTTTTACTGATGATGGGTATCCCATTGGTTGATCGACTCGGTTTCCAAGCGGTTTTAAAACCGGTTTTTTCAAGATGTTTTTTTTTTTTAAACACAAAAACTGGTTTAAGAAATGACATTTTATTACAAAGAAAATATATATACTACACAGAGAAAAAAATTCATATATTTGAACATTTTTTCATAAATATTAGGAATCGAACATGACTCTTTTACCCCACTTTTTTCGTAAAAAATAAAATTTGGTTCATAAATATTAAATTGTACTTTATGGAAATTTTACTAATTTTGCAAAAAAAGTTGCTAAATTTTAATTAAATTAAAAATGTTAAAATTCCGAGGAAAATCTTTTAAAATATAAATTTTAGAAATTTGCATAATTTTGGTTTTTGATATAAAGCGCTTCTGTTATGTTCCCAAAATGTAGCTAAAAACCATTAAAAACTAAAAATTCTCCAAAGAAAATTTCAAACATATTTTTGCAAATTGAAAAAATAAATGAATATTTAAACATATTTTTCAGTATTTTTAACCTTGAATCATTTGAAAAGATATAAAAAAAAGTAAAAAAAAAAGAAATTATGCTCAAATATTACGAACTAAAAGCAATGAAGGTAAATTTTTGTAATTATGCACAAACTTTTTTCTGTGTGAAGAGAAGTTTAGGAAAAATTTGTTAACTGATTAATATTCATAAAGTTAATTTCTTGTTATGTTTTATAAATATAGTTTAAGGTTAAATTGAAATTAATTATGTAATGTCGAATGAAATACGCATATCAATGGAATTAGTTTTTTTTCCTCTTGAAAAACCTGTAACATTCATACAAACAATTTAAATATTTTAGGGTTTTTATCAATTCACTTATCATAACTTTACATATTATTAAACTTAATTTTGATACCTTATTACACATTCAAATCGCTCTATTTCGCGAATATTTGTGTCAGTGTTAGTTTTGGAAAGGATAATGATTGTACCAAATATAATTTAATTCGTATTACATTATAAATGCCCTCTTATATAAAGATGTAATGGCTTTCTCAATGCTTTTTGTTTCAGTCAAATTTGATTGCAACTTAAAAAATTATAAATGTTTTAACTAAAAATCGCTAATAAAATCACGAGTTTTTCGAAAAATATAAGTTGTCTTATATTTTTGACCGTTTTTCTCTATCTACTTTGGTTTAGTTATAAAATAAATTTTTATGGTTTTTATACAAAAATCAGATTTTTTTTTTATAAAATATCACAGATTTTCGTTCTTATTCCTCTGATTTACCTTCAATAGAAAAATCGATTTTTGGTGAAAAAAATATGAGCAATTACAACTAGAAGTCGATTTTTGATAGGAAATATGAGTGATCAGTGATTTTCATCCCTTTAGCTATATCTGCTCCGGTTAGGTATAAAATCAATTTTTATGTTTTTAGTATAAAAATCAATTCGTTGTTATTGCTCTATCTACTCTGGTTTAACTAAAAAATGCTTCACTTCTTTGATATTTCCAACTTAACAAAACATCTATGCATAGCTTGTAACAAAAATAGAATAAAAATTATTAAAAGAAAACTAAAATATGTGTATTAAATCAAAAGAAAACAAAATACCAATTTATAAATTCAAATGTGTTACAAATTTCCATAGAGTGATGCCACATGCAGTGATTTATTGCGAGGATTTTGGAAATATTATTACTATTGAGTAATTCAGCTTTAAATTTAAAAATCTTGTCATCTATGAAATTTTCTCTGTTGCAAGTATACCGATAGGGCTTCCTACCAAAATAAATAAAAAAAAAATTAAAGATGGACTTTTTCAGATACACGTCACTAACGTAAATTCTTAAAAAAATATGTTAATAAAAATATTTTCAAAATTTCTATATATGGCATTTTAAAATACAAGCTTTGACAAATCCACTCCAAAAATAAATTATTTTGATATCTTTTATGGCCATTTAAATAAATATGTTAATCACTTTCAAAGCTATAGAGTTGCTACAGTTCTCAAAATAAAAATGAGAAAAATTCATTTGACATACCTCTGCATCCTCCTCTACACATGCACAAAATTTTATCTCAATCGGTAAATAAGGGTCAAAATTTTTTAAAACGGAATTACTCTATTACTAATACTATTATTATTATTATTATTAAAATAGATATAACCAAATTAGTAGCAGTTTAATTATTCTTCTATATTAATAAATTTTAACATTTCAGATCATTTTTTAGTAAAAGATTCAAACTATAATCATATGCTTGTTATTAGTTTAGTTTTCTGTAAAGATTTTTAATATAAAACATTTATGAAAGTATTTACATTTGTATTTAAATTCAAATGTTCTTTCGAAGTTCATAAATAAATACTACACAATCTGGCAGCCTTGAATCTTCGCCAGCTAGTTGAAATAGCGAAGTAGTTGAAAAAATATAATGCAACTAAAAAAAAAGAAAGAAAAAAAGAACTATTCGTATCCTCTTGTACATAAACAACAATATCAAAACTGAAAATATAATATCAATCAATGATTTTATTTTTTCAAGTTGAAATAACAATTCATAAATCAAATTAGGCAGCAGCATGCAACACGATACAATTTGAAGTACATTCGTAGACGGAACATTCATTCAGTTAGTCAGTCATTCATTCATCAGCTGCATAGAAGAGCAGCAGAGATAGATAAAAGGAATTGTTTCACTTTAACTGTAACGATAGCAACAGAAATAACAACTACTACTATATAAACAATAATAACAAGCATCAGATTTATTTGGCATTCAATCACTCACTCATTATTATAGCTGGAACACTCATCTTGTTCGCAGCGAAATTTCAAAATTGAAATTGTATGTACTTAATAGGGTACTTTTATAAGAGAGAGAAAATTTAGATGAAGTTTTATACGAAAATTAAATCACGAATACGTTTTTAAACTTCAGTGATTTCGATATACTAGGGCGGTTCAATAAGTCCTTGACTTTTCGAACTTCCCTCGTAGTTATATGAAATGCAACACTATTCCCATCTGTACCATCTGTTTATAGACTAGTGTCAAATTTTGAGCAATAGGATTTTTCAAGGTCCTTAAAATTTGTCCTTTGCATTTGTTTGGTCAATAATTTCATCTTTGGAGCTGAATCTCTTTCAACCGAGCCACTTCTTTATATTTCGAAATAGGAAATAGTCACTAGGGGCCAAATCCGGAGAATATGGCGGATGAGGTACCAATTCGTAGCCCAATTCATAGAGTTTTGACATTGAGACTGCACACGTGTGCGCCCGTGCATTATCTTGATGAAAAGGAACTTTTATCTTGACCAGATGGGGTCGTTTTCTTTTTAAATCATTATTAAATCTGTCTAATAAGTTGGCATAATATTCGTCGTTTATTGTTTTTCCTTTTGAAGGTAATCGATGTGGATTATCCCGCGTGCAGCCCCAAAAACTGTTGCCATCACCTTATTGGCCGACAAACTTACCTTGGCCTTCTTCGGAGCAGGTTCACCCGAAGAAACCCATTGTTTAGACTGCTGCTTGGTCTCGGCACCCATCTTGCAGACAACTTTCTTAAACCCAGCTGATCATTTAAAATCGAAACCACACTGCCATATGAAATGCCTATGCCAGCAACAATCTCACGCACTTTTACTCTTCGGTCGGCTAACACCATATCGTGGATTTTTTCGACATTTTCGGGTGTACTGACCTCAATTGGCCGTCCAGAACGTTCAGCGTCATTTGTACTTGTGCAACCACAACAAAAGTCAGTAAACCACTTTTTTACCATTGAAATTGATGGTGCAGAGTCCCCATAGTATTTATCGAGCTTTTCCTTGGTTTGATTGACGGCTTTTTTTCGCAAAAAATAATGAAATTCACTTTTTTCAATTTTTAGAAAAATACACGAGGTTGTATGTTTTGAACAGCTGTCAAACGCGTAGTAAATGACTACACTGGCTCAAAATTTGGCAGTAGTCTATTAACAGGTGGTATAGTGTTGCACTTCATATAACTACGAGGGAAGTTCGAAAAGTCACGGACTTATTGATCCGCCCTAGTATATCGAAACCGCAGAAGGTTAAAAAAGTATTCTGGACTTAATTTTCGTATAAAACTTCATTTAAATTTCCTCTCTTTTATAAAAGTACCCTATTAAGTATATACAATTTTAATTTTGTAATTTCGCTGCGAACAAAATGAGTATTCCAGCTATAATGATGAGTGAAACAAAAATCTAGGCTATGAGACGAATCGAGCAACTTGTTTCAGAAGTGACAACCAACGTAGATAGTACTTGACATGACTATATGCTACTACCGTTTTACTTAGAAAACTTATCTAGTAGATGTTCGCTATGTTGACTTTTATACCTATTTATAAGAACCTAGAATATACAGTGTTGTGTAAAACATAAACAACAAAATAGGGATTATTTTAAACTGATTTATTTTTCAAAGTCGAAATATATTTTAACACTTTTGAAGCATTGGATTAAACACAATTGCTTTAAACAAAACCCTACGAAAGATCTTTTATGTGGCTGGAAAATTAATATAGTCAAAAGTGTTGTGTAGTCAAAAAATTTAAATGAAAACTATTCTACAGAAAACAATTAACAATTTAATCTTATGAATACTGTTAAATTTTACAGAAATTATAAAATATAAAACAAAACTAAACAAAATATTAATGCGTTGCTAGTGGTGTGCACAATCTTATATTAAAAGATTATTGTTTTATACAAGAGTTTGTTAATAAACAAAGTTAAACCCCCTTAAAAGTTTGCGTTTTTGGTAATCCTTAAATATGTATATAATTTCGTAAAACTATTTTTTGTTGCAAACTAAATATTGTAAAAAACAGTTTTTAGCTCTACCATAATTCTGCTGTTTTTGTTCTGCACAATACTGTATATCAAAACAGCGAACATTTATACTGCTATTACTACTACTCAGCGTAACAGACAAAAAAAAATCGGAGACGCCACGACTTCAAAAATAATTAATGAATTCGCTCATTCTCACAAACTGCTAGAAATAAAAATCAGTTAGAATTCATAAAAATCTTTGAATATATAAACAACAATATAAACGTCATCAACAACAGCAACATTAACAACAATAATAATAAAATTCAAAAATTTATTGCTGTTTATTATTATTTTTATTTTTTGCTATAGTAGCTACTGGTGTTCGTATTGCAAACTAAATATGTTTAAAAAATTGGAATTAAACAAGTTTACAATCGTAAATTGCCTTGTTGTCTCTGTTTGGCAGTACCAAAGCAGAGTTTGTGGACTATAATTAGACACCAGCAGAATGTAATACGTATTTTCTGTGTAGCTACACACTTCGTCAGCATTCGTGGTGTATCATCCATTTTGGTTTCGTTTAAACCTAAACAAGAATATAGAAAACATTGGCTAAATGTCGAATACAAGTATTTAATAGTTTTATACCACAAATATAACGCTGATAAAAAATCGGGGGCTGCTACTTATTTTGAGAAAAAGCAAGAAAACGTTTTCTGGAAAATTTAAATTTAAAGATATCTGCAAATGAAATAAGTTTAATTTTTGGAAAAATTCGATTGTCCTAAAAAATTTCAAAAAACAATTTTAAAAATTTAACGAAAACATCAAGCCCAAAATAACATTATTTTGTGATGAACCAAATTTTATATATATATATATATATATAAAGAGAGAGAGAGAGAGGGAGAAAGACTGAATATACATCAGTCGATTATTGGCATCATACCACCACTATGGGTGCGGCTACCATATATAGGTCAAATAGTGGCACTCCACAGGGGGGAGTTCTTTGGAATATTGCCGTCAACACAATGCTCAGGGAACTTGATTCCCTGATGCTCAAGACCGTCGCGTATGCGGACGATGTTGCGAAGAAAAAACAATTTAAATCAATAGAAAATACAAGGATTTTTTAATATTTAATTAAAAAGTGAAATGAATTGTGAGATTTTTGTGAGAAAGTTCTAACGATGTAACAAACAACCTAAATACTTGTAATTACAAAATAAATTACTACTAAAAAAAAATGTATATTCGGTGAATACCGACTATATGACATACTACACTATTGTGTATGTTCCTTAAGATAATACGTACTTAAGAGAGAGCATTATATGGGAGCTAAGATTAATCTTATTTGAGCCAAATTTTATTAACATACGAACATTTATGTGGGATTTAAATATTTTTAACTGATTTTCGGTAGAGGACCCCATATAGAAGCTACAATTAATTTTAAAATGATCCTTTTGAAACTGAATGCCACATTTTACGTACATAGTTACATACAGATTTTTTATATAATGTTTTAGAATTAAAAATGTGTTATTTGTGCAGAATTTTGTAGAAATACGCTTATATGTATTTAAGATATTTGATCTTCAAAATATTACTCCAAAAGAACATTTATTTGGGGACTAAGTGAAATTATGCACCAATTTCGATCAGTTAAGGAGATTCTGAGTCGATTTGTATATTTAAGGGGGTTCCCCAATATCGTGCTGTTGGGAATAAAATATGTTATTAAAACTGTGCAAGAAAACAAAATTAAATAATAAAAATTTAAAAAGGACACCATTTTATCTTACAAATGATTGCAATGAAAGTGCTTTATCAATTCCGATGTATTTTGAATTGGACAACATTTTTGTACACAATTTTTAAATTAACTTATTAAAATTTAATACATGTGAGTACTTTGGTACATGAAAGATTGATATTGGCTCTTTTCCCCAAACCTCCTAATTAAATATCTCTTAATATAAATCTTTAGATTTTGGAATTCATATTACCAAATGAGATAGGCTAAGTCCTTATAAAAATAACTCTTATTTGCATACTTTTTCCGCAAACACATAATTGTAAAAGTCAACTTTATTTTTTATTACTGCTCGACCCAGCTGTTTTGCAATTCAAGATTTATAACAATTTGATTTGCTTTCGTCATCATATCATAAGTACATGAGAATAATTAAATTTATATTATTAAATTTTATATCCCGAACTCCTATAGAATTGTATCGGGAATCACATTTTGATAAAGATTGTTCTAAACAGTTAAATTTTAAATCATTTTTTCTCCTAAAGACTAACTAAAGTTTATGATTAATATGCAAAGTATTTTAAACCTGAATACATATATTAAGATTATATTATTTTTTATATAATAACTTTGGATTTTTTAAATTTGGTTACTTCTTTCCTATTTCGGTTTTTTTCCAAAATTAAAAAAAAAATTGCTGTGGCAACACTGCTTATAACAGCTTTCATAAAAAAAAGTTTTTCACTAATACTCAAACAAATTAATAAAAGCAGAACTCTCTTGGATAATTAAGATAAATCACAATTAAGAGACTTTAACCAAATTTACTAACTAGAAGCTCCTAAAGTCGTTATTAAACTTATAAAACTAATTTTCGTAAATATACATTTAAATAGAAAAATAATTGTTATTTTGTGAATACATACATTTTTCCATTAAATTGATTTCTTAAAGACTTTACCATCGAAAATAATTTTTTTTATGTAAAGTTTTTATAACTTTACTACACCTATGATTGTGTGGGGTATTTTGAGTTTGTGTTGATGTTTATAACACGCAGAAATAATCATCCAACACCCACCTTAAAGTATACAAATCGACTCAGAATCACTTTTTGAGTCGACCTAACGATATACGTCTGTCCGTCTGGCTGGCTGGACGGCTGCTTGGTTGTCCATGTAAAACCTTGTGCACAAAGTAGAGGTAGTAATTTTGAAGATAATTCTATGAAATTTGGCACGTAGGACTTTCATTACACAAGAACGAAGCCTATTGAAATTGGTTACGATCGGTCCATTATTTCACATAGCCCCCATATAAATGTTCTCCCAGAGTAGTGATTTAACGATCATAAATGTCTTAAATAAAGCTATATTTTAATGAAATTCGATGTAAGGAAGTTTTGTATAAGTATCAATCTTTGTGCCAAATTTCATGTGATCTGTCCAAAATTGACCATAGCTCCTATATAATGCCCCATAAATCACATACACATGTTAGTATCAAGTTGATATTCGACACAAATAAATTTTATATAAGTAAAAATCATAGTGACAAATTTTATGAAAATCGCTCCTTAATTTACCATGGCTCCCATATAAGATCTCTTTCGGGAATAACCCTAAAGAGCTGAAATTGATATAACATAATATTATGTATTCATATACTTTATTTTATACTTAGTAAAAGTATCGATCCACAATTGTCCACATGTCTAATATAAGACTATTTCACGAATTTTTTTGGACATGCACAATGGTGTGAAGTATCGTAAAGTCATGCTCGACCGACTATATGTTTCTTACTTGTTGCTACATATTTTTCAAAAAATGTATTTTATTGGAAAGGTCTTAAAATTGCTGTAGCTTTGTTAAGTGGAAAAAGGATATTATTTTGTGATCACTCGTACATTTCATCAAGAACTATTTTTTAATGTATAAATCTAAGAACTACTGTATTGTATGTTTGAATAAAGTCTGAGAATTATGCATAAATCTTAATAATATTTACCTCTTACTTGTTACATATTCAGTTTGAAAACAACAAATTAAAATTTTTTAAGAAACTTGTTTCTTTAACAATTTTTTTTAATATCTCCGAAGGTATTGAGAAGTTAAAAAAAATTATGTAGGCATAATTTGGAGACTCTGTTGTCTATTGAGAATTTACGATTGTTGTCCCTAAACTTGACGATTTTTTCTGAAAGGAGATTCAATACTATTTTCACCATTTTTTATATAATATTCTTTAAAAGTAAAATAATTGGTACAAAAATATTAACAATTTAAATAAAAACCTTCTTTAATTTTTCAATGTAAATATTTCATTTATAGGAAATATTTATAGGAAATTCAGTATACATACTTCTATTTTGAAATAGCGAATAAACACTTTACAAAATATCAAAATATTTTTTAAATTTTTATAAAATCTTTAACTTCATAATAAAGTCAATAGAAATACTTAAAAAGCAGAACTAAGTATCCAAAGACATTTTTAATTAGTTCATTCAAAATTGACTTTCGTATATCGTAGATGAGTTTTCAAAAGGGCCTATGTGTTTTTATTATTCTATAACTTTTCAAGGAACAAGTTAAATAACTTATTTTTTGTTTTGACTTTCAGAATAGGACAACAAAACAAAAAAAAAAAAATAAATACTTTTTATTAACTACTTTTTAAATTTTAATTATTAATTACTTTTAAAATTACATCTTTTAAAAATTTAAATTTTAATTTTTCATAAAAAAGCATAGAAAATGTTCATTAACATATAAAAAAAAACTTGATTATACCCCAAACCACCATTGTTGTTTGGGTATTATGCGTTTGTGCTGATGTTTGTAATGCACAGATGGAATCTTCGAACCCCCGCCATAAAGTATACCGTTCGACTCAGGATCGCTTTCTGAGCCGAATTATCGATATTCGTCCGTCCGTCTAGCCGGCTGGCTGGCTGTCTGTCCATGTAAACCTTATGAAAAAGTACAGGTAGCAATTTTAAAGATATCTTGATGAAATTTGACAAGAATAATTATTTTGGTACAAGGACGAAATATATAGAAATTGGTTATGATCAGTTTATTATATCACCTAGCCCTTATACAAATGTCCTACCGGAATAGGTTTAACAATCATGAATGCTTTAGATATAGCAGTAATTTTTTCAAATTCGATGCTAAGAAGACCATAGCTCCCATATAAACCCCTTTTCTAAAAATCACTTTAACGTGCATAAATCTCATACAAATGTTAGTATCAAGTTAATAATCAACACAAATAAATTTTATATAAGTGGAAATACCATTGACAAATTTTATGATAATCGGCCCATAATTTACCATAGCTCCCATATAAGTCCACTTTCGGGAATCACCCTAAAAATTCATATAAATGTTAGTATCTGTTATGTTGATAATGTATCGAATATTTTATTTTACACTTAGTAAAAGTATCAGTCCACAATTGGCTACAGATCTAATATAAGACCCCTCCCCGAATTTTGGTATACATACACAATGTTATAGAGTATCATATGGTCGGGCTTGACCGCCTATAACTTTCTTATTTGTTTTTGACGACGATTTCAAATGGTCAATAAGCCGATTTTGATGATTTTTACTCAAAATTTTATCATTTTTCACCAAATTTATCCGGCAACTGTACTTGGAGATAATTTTTTAATTTTCACGAAAACTAGAATCAATTCGAAAAAATAATTTTATAGGCTTAGATCTCCAAGATCACGATTACCTTAATTGTCTACGAAACTCTGTGTTACAGAGTTAGGGCTGCCGTGTGTAATCTGTTCAAAAATCCACTTTTTCTGGCATAAATTCAAAAAACATTGTTAGTGTCTTTTTGAGCTTGCATCAAAATCATTTTATCTAAAATTATCAATAATATATATTAAAACCGATTTTAAGAATTTTTGCTTAAACCTCTATAATACATAATTTGACTACAATAGACATATTTTTTAAATATGATATTAACTCGTTTGCTTTTGGTTCTATATTAATTTTTTCTAAGTTTTTAGTTTTGATTAGTTAAACTATTCAATAGGTTAAAATATAAAATTTTCTCCTACTTGTTTGTGAAAACCAAAAAAAAAAAAAAAAAATTCCGCTCAGGTTTATTAAAATTTAACTGAAAGAAAATTGAAGATTGCAAGAGTTTGCCGAAAAATATCGAGGTTATCTAAATTGTTACATAAAAAAGACGCTTTGGTGAACACATTCCCTTTTTTACATTCGTGTATTATCATATATAAGCATAACTTTTCGCCCTTCAAAATTATATGTTATCTTGATGAACAACTCATATAACCACAAAACTCAAAAATAACAACAAATGCACAACTAATAAAAAAATTTAAATAAAGGTCTAAAAATACATCTAATAGGCGGCAATTTTCATTATACAATATTGTTATATATTTTTCTGTTAATGAGATACAGTTTAGTACTACACTAACTCTATTTAAACGAAAATGCTAAAAATAATATTAAACTACCAACTTTAATACTATGTCAAACTGTCAAAGTTGCTACATTATATTTATTAATATATGTTCTTCATTATATGGTCTGTTATAATTTATAAAATACATTCACTTTTTCTAATTTCTTAAATTATTATTATTTTTTTAACTTCTTTTCAAAAAAATCATAAATGAAATTTTTTAAACAAGACATACCCGAGATTACCAATTTTAGAGGTCCGCCCACTGTCCCCCTGATCCGCTAGGGTACTGTGCTCTTCCAACTTAACTCGAAAACACCTCAGCTCTAGTCATATCAAATGTTATTCAGATATCTTTAACGGATCACAAGTTATAGAATTATTAAAAAAAAACGTTTTTGAACCACTGTGCCGTGCAATTATGTGGAAAATCCAGCTAAATCCAGTCCAACTGGCAACCCTAATCCTGACGTTAGTTATATGCCAAATTTTCCCTTTTGACAGAAAGTAGTCTTAAAACTGGGCATTAGTGTATTCAAAATCCGAAACCGGAAACCGATTAACCGGTATTTATTTTTTAAAAATCAACCGATTTTCGAATAATTCGACTGACCGGTTTTTTTCTGTCGGTTCACCGGATTTTTATGAAATGTTCCTTCTTTTATTTCTTTACTAAATTAACCTATACTTCCCATTTTTTTAAATTCGCTAATTGAGCCTTATTTATGGCCTGATGCATTAAAAGTATCAAATTGTTTAAAAATTAAATTTGTATGAAAATTAAAAATTTTTGGAGTAGTTTTCATATAATTTTTTTTTTTTTTAACAATTCTCTTGTTGTACTGAATAAGGCCCTTAATTATTTCGAGGTATTTTTCATTATGAACTAATGAAACTTTAAGTCTAGCTTTTTTTTAGATTAATATATTTTTTTTTTAATAGATTGAAGCTAATTTTTATTAACAAAATCTTGGTAAGAAATCAATTTTAGTTTTATCGTTTGTCACAAGAATAAAGTGAATTTCAATAAATAGGCACATAGATAGAGTTGGATCGGAAGAATCATTATCAGAGAATTCATTTCAAAAAATACAAAATTTGAGCATTATTCTTTAGCTGCAGAAAAGCGATATGACTTTTTATTTTTATATTAACTGTCATTACAAATGATATGTATTATGAGCAGTGTTGCCAGGTTAACCTTTGTAAGGCAAAATCAAACCTTTTTAATTTTGTTTTTAGCCTCAAAATTTTTGTTTTAGCTTCAAGCTTTATTTTTCTAGCTTTTTTTTTTTTTTGTTCTTATTCAAAAAGGCAAAAATGTGTTAGTATTTCAACAACGAGGTAAATAATTTATTATTTGCCATTACAATTTTTTTTTTTACAGAATCATCCGTTTAATCATTTCTGTGTATCTATTCGCATAAGAAATCGAGATTATTTATATTTATATTTATATTTATATTTATATTTATATTTATATTTATATTTTATTTACTCAATTTGTAGTGTTACTAAGTATATTGTTATAATAATTTAAAAAAATTTAGAAATGCTTAACCAAAAAGGAATTTTAATTAAAAAATGACTCAAAATCGCTTCAAAACATTGGGTAATTTATCATATGAAGTATAACCCAAATTTGTATGGGAATTTTTTGGACGATTTTTCATTGAGTCATTTTTCTGGGTGTTTTTTATAAATTTATTAAAATTTCTTTACAAAAATATCAAAAACGAATGAAAACGAAAAAGAATAAGTTTCTAAATATAAAAAAAATAATTTTTTTATGACCTTACTTTTTGGGAATATAGTCTTTTTGATCTTTTTAAAGTTCAATTTAGCCTCTTTTTTTTCTTATCTCCTGGCAACACTGATTATAGGTGTACTTTCTTTAGTAAAAATAATAATAATTTTTAATATATTTGTATTTTGAATAAAAACCGGTTAACCGGTATTTTTAAGTAAAACCGTATTCAAATCGGGTTTTTTAAAAAAAGCTATTTTTCGAATAGCTCGAAAACCGGTTTTCTGAAAATGTCGGTTTTTTGAATAGACTACTGGATATCCAACTAAAACTATATATATATATATATATATATATATATATATAGGGTTGTCAAGCGGGCTGGATTAGGTCTGGGTTTTCCAGCTTTTTTGTAGCTTGTCCTATGTCCAGATAAAATAAAATTTGTCCAACTAAATACCAATTTTCGAAAAACATATCAAATCGGGAGATAAGTTGGTTCATAAAAAATATATAAAATGTGGATACTGTGTTGCATCAAATAGATATTATAAAAGCGAATATGGAATTCGTAAAAACGTTTTAAATTTTTATAATAATAGAATAGCTACATATTTATGAGCCAAAGAACGAACATACTTTACAAAATCTTTTCCGAATTTGTTTGTTGTTGGATTCTCAAATACAAAGCGCATAACAAAACGCACTTTTTTATTAAATCCTATTTATGGAAATAATCATTTCACAATTTTTTAGTCCATAAAATTTAACTTTCAACCATTTCACAGCGGTCTAAATCACTAATCCAGCGCCATTTAATTCAAATTTTGAAAGCTTCAAATCGATAAATATTTTGCAGTGTCCATATTATCAATACTTTGCTGAGTAAATTGACATTTTTACTTTTGTCTTGTTTTAAATATTCGCAAAACTGTAAGCGGTCAAAAATAGCACATGTTGCAGCTAGTGTATTGAAAGAACATGGTACCTATTTACTCAGTGTGTATTTTTTTGTTATTTTATCGAAGGTGATTATTAAAAACTAACGCTTTTTTTCGTAAATTGAAGTTATATATTAATTAAAAAATAAATGTTTGTTGCCATATGTTTATCTAGTTTTAAAATTATTAAAGCAAAGTTTAACTGTCTGTCCCAAAAATTCGAACGAAAAATTTGAAATTTTTTTATTGTGTCCCATAGAATTAGTCGAAACGAATTTTTCTTTCGTCTTGGGACAGGCATTTAAATAATTGGTTTGAAGGTGTACTAAATACGTTTTTATTTTTTTGAATAGTAAAGAATAACTATTTTATTTATATCAATCTAATTAGTGGTAAAGTATTAAATTTATAAGAATTTTCATAATATTTTCAAAGTTTTGGAACTAAAATATATAATTAAAGCTCACAAATTTCAATAATTAATTTTAAGTTATTTTATATTTAAAACAAAAATGTTTTCCTTTTAATAAAAACCTTATTTTTAAATATCCAGCTGTTTTTGGATTTTTGGATCTGGCAACCGTGGTCATATTAAAATTTATATTTTACTAAAAACTAACTATTATTTCCGTTTAAAATAAAATAAATATGTATATTCAATAATTTGTCTACTCAAATTTGACGAACAATGAATACAATACAATATAGGGTGATCCATTTCGAGGTTCCTTACCTTTTTAAGGAAAAAAAAAAACGCAGAAAATTCAGATTTAATTGGGAATGTTAATTATCATTTGAAACAAAATTCTTTGGCATTTATTTTTTAAAGATTATGTCTATCAAATGTTGGCCGTTGAGACGTCGCAGATGGTCCAATTTTCGATGACTCGTTCGAGCATTTCAACTGGTAACTGGCGAATGACACGCGTGATGTTTTCCTCCAAGGCCTGAATCGAAGCGGTTTTGTCCGCATAAACTTTAACGGTGTGATATCATACGATCTTGGTGGCCAATCGACCGGCCCAAAAGGTGAAATTATGTGCTCACCGAAGTGTTCTCTCAATAAATCTATTGATTGATGCGATGTGTGGGAAGTGGCATCGTCTTGCTGAAACCAAATGTCGCCAAGATCACGAGCTTCAATTTCAGGCACCAAATAGTCGGTTATCATGGCACGATAACGGTCGCCATTGACGGTTACGTTCGCACCGGCATCATTTTTAAAGAAATATGGACCGATGATTCCACCGGCCCACAAACCACACCAAACCGTTGTTTTTTCTGGATGAAGTAGCAGTTCTTGAATCTCTTCAGAGTGCGGCAATTTTGTTTGTTTTCATACCCATTGAACCAGAAATGGGCCTCATCGCTGAACAAAATTTGCTTCGAAAACGTTAGATCTTCTTGAAACTTTTCAAGAGCCCATAGAACGAAGCGATATCGCTTGGGAAGGTCGAGCGTCTTCAGTTGTTGCACAAGCGATATATTTGTACGCTTTCGTGTACACTCTCAGCTACGGCCGCTATATTTTCTTCACAGCGTGCTGGACGTGGTCCATTCGGTCGAATTTTATACAATAATGAATGCTGGGTCTCAAAATGGGTTATGGTGTTGCGAATAGTACGCTCAGTAGGCCAATTATGTTGACCATAAGTTGAGCGAAGTGCATGAAACACATTCCTCACAGAACGTGAATTTTCGTAATAAAGTTGAACGATTTGTAAACGTTGTTCAGGCGTAAGTCTTTCCATTATGAAATCCCAAACAATACTAAACAAAAATAACATGTCAGCATGACACGACTCACACGTGATCTGTCAAAAAAAGGCTATTGAAAAAAATATCTCTACTTGAGTCACCCTTTACATTTTTTCATAATACAGAAAAAACTGCGTATTGGGCACTATCAAAAATTTTTGATTTTAAGCCTTAGACAAAATTTTTTTTGCTTGGTAACACATTGAAATTCATTTGTAAAACAAGTAAGATAGCTATAGTCGGTCAAGCCCGACCATATGATGTCCCACACCATTGCGCATGTCCATCAAAATTCGTGGAGAGGTTTTAGATTAGACATGTGGACCTATACTTTTACTAAGTGTAATATAAAATATACGAATACAGAATATTACGTTAATACTAACATTTACATGAATTTATGCACTTCAGGGTTAATCCCGAAGGTGGGCTCATATGGGAGCTATGGTAAATTATGGACTGAACTGATTCTCATAAATTTATCACTGGGATTTCTACTTATATAAAACTTACTTGTGTCGAATATTAACTTGATACTAACATTTGAATGTGATTAATGTACGTTAAAGTGTTTTTCGGAAGAAGAGTTTATTTGGGAGCTATGGTAAATTATGGACCGATCTTCATGAAATTTAATACAAAATTTTATACCTATACAAAACTTTCTTATACCGAATTTCATTAAAATATTGCTATATTTAAGTTATTTATGATCCTTAAACTCCTATTCCGGACATTTGTATGGGGGCTAGCTGAAATAATGGACAGATCATAACCAATTACTTGTCCTTGTATCATGAAAGTCCTACGTGCCAAATTTCATTGAATTATCTTTATACTTTGTGCACAAGGTTTACATGGACAGCCAGAAAGCTGTGCAGCCAGAAGAACGGAAGGACGGACATCGTTAGGTCGACCCCAACCACCTATGTTGGTGTGGGGTATAAATATAAAATGACCCGAATGCATATTTAATCAGTTCGGGTTTCCCATTAAAATGTTAAAAAATTTCTTTATAATAAAAATCACAATTTTTAAAAATTTTGCTCGAATCTAATTCTTCATATATTACACAAAAACAAATATTATTAGAGTTTATTACAAAGAAATGCTATTTAATATTGTAATCCTTTTTTAACCCAAGTAATTTTTTTTTTTTTTGGTCAATAAAATTTTTATCCTTCGAAATTTTTTTGATGTGCCCCTTAATTTTCGTTAAGCATTACAAAGACCACATAATTATGTCAATTTTGGTTAATTTCAATGCAATGTAAGGCACAGGTCTACAGCTGAGATTAACGCAGGTATAATATGTGAGATAACGTCGGCAGAAGGGGATAACAATTTTTTTTATATTATGTTAAATCTTATATAAGGGGTACACGTATTCTAAAAAATGTAAACATGTTCTTTTTATTTAAAAAATTCGCACTTTTTTAGCACAATTTTTATAAAAATATTTTTAAAATATAAAACATTAACTTAAAGAAAACAATAAAAAAATAAAAATTGTTTTTATCCCGAGACTTCCCGGGATAAGTTTCCCGGAAATTTTGCCAATTTTTCATTTCCCTATTTCGAGGATTTTTGGTAAAGAATTCCGGATATTAAGAACTAGCAAAAATTTGCATTTTTACCATTTTAAAAATCAAAATTTTCATAAAAACTTTGATTGATCATAATCGAGCATATAAAGGGTTAGATTGCTTTGCATTCAGTTCGATAATTAACTCTTAAGAGTTTATTAAAATACTACAAAAAATTTTATTCATATTTGGCAAATATTTGATCAAAATTTCGTGACCATTAGTTTTACATAAAAGATTGTCTGCCATTGTTTGATCTTGCAAATGTTTTGTAAGAGAAAACAGCGTCAAACAAAATAATAATAAAAAACGTTTTCCAATTTGAAAGAAGAAATTAAGAGTTATTTTATTTAGTGGTTACTTTTTTTTCGTCAAATATTTTACTAGTCTGAACATAGCTTAAAAAATACTAAAATGATAAAACTACTTAAATATTTCAAAATCCGAATTTGGAATTCTCTACGCTTGAAAACACTGCTATTAGAACACTAAGCTTAAAAAATCTCGATAATGTTAGATGAATGAATAGCAACAGTTTTGCAATAAAACGATTTTTAATTTTTTCACATTAATTTTTGATATTTAAGATTAAAAGATATTATTTTTATATTATGGATGCATCGCTCAAGGTCCAAGTGAAATTTAAAAAAATAAATACATTCTCAAAGGCATATTTTTTATTTATGGTTTCTTAGAATGTGTTCTGTGACTGTGATGAACATTATCGATGCTGAATTGCTTGACTTAAATAATAAAAAAAATTTTTAGTTTTTTGAAAATGCTTAAATGTAGCAAAATTCAATGAATTTTCAAATAAGCATGATACACAAAAGAAGGTAGTTTCACTTTCTATTTAGGTAGCTATTATTAACCCACTGACGTTTATGGGAATTAGGATATTTCGTGATGTACTAGGAGTAACAGGAGTTACTTCATTTCGCATTGGAGCGATTGAGGTATAGTCTTGATATGGTGTTGGATTCAAAATCATTCTTAATTTAAGATCAAAATTTTTTGTTTATTTGGAATAACCCTCGCAAATACCTGCACACAAATATAAACAAAATAAAATAAATAGAAAAGTGTCCTGTTTTCCTTGTTTTCTTGAAAATGCTGCTATCAAAAATAAACAAGAAACAAATAAATTCTCTAAAATGTAGAAATCAAATCAAATTTCATCACTTCAGTTATTGAGACAGCTGACAGCAACGACAACAACATTCAGAACGAGACAACAATCTAGCAAACACATAGCGTCAGGAGAATATGTAAGTATGTATGTTAGGGTGGCTCAAATTGTTTGGGTGAGAAAAAAGCGAAAGGCGTATAGCAAAAAAGAAAATCTGCGCAAAATTCTAAAAATTGCCTAAGAAACTAGGGATTTAAAATTAAAATCTAGCTCCCTACCAACGACCGAAAAAACATAGGTCCCGTATATTTATCCCAAAAAAAAGGTTTAAATTTTTCCCGAAATGGGTGCCAAAAAATTCGCAATTTTGAATTTGTTATGAAAAACAAATATTTTAAAATTTTTCACATTTTTTTGAATTTTTAGAACTCTCGGCGGGAGCTAGGTTTTGATTCTAGAAACATAGTTTCTTGGAATTTTTAGAATTCTTCGTAGATTATGTTTTTGCTATACGCCTTTTGACAAAAACAATTGACCCACCCTAATGTAGGTATTAAATGACATCAGTAAAAGTCATTTGAAGAGACAACAACAACGTTTCAAATTGTTAGCAATTTCTTATTGATTGGCAGAAATCATAAGTGTCTGCAGTGATTTACAGTAGCGTCGATTATGAAAACAAGTTGGCATTGCAATAGCAAATACTTAAAAAATGTTTTTTTTTTCTTTTTAGAAAAGAAATAAACATTAAAAATATCAAATTGAGTTAAAAAAAAATATTTCTTTTAGAAAATATCCATTTTTGAAGGAACTTTGTTTTTCAACATTTAAAGTTGCTTTTTTTCGTCACACTACTGTTTTATATTTTTACTTGTATTTTATTTATTTACTTTATTTCCCGTTTAACATCGACTGCATTAAACTGTCAATATCTGCCACGAAAATATAAAAAAGAAATTTATTGAAAAAAAGGGAAAAAAAAACTAAGAAGTCATTCTCGAGAATTGCATTTACTAACAAGTATCTTAAATATCTAGTAGTTTTAAGTTTTTGGCAAAATAAAACTATTTAAATACAAATTTATGGTTATATTGAAAGAAATAATAAAAAAATTAAGGAAACTAAAACAGTAAAGGAAATATCATATTGCCAATCAATTATTCATAAATTTAAACAAAAAGCAATACAAAGCAAGCAGATTGTCATTACACAGCAAAAACTTTGCTTTCCTGGTAAGCTAGCAGGTATAATTGGAAACAAAATTAAACTACTTATTTTTTCCAGAATAACTAGTTATTTTTGTTCGACTTGTCCACAAATTCATGTAGCTATTTTTCGAATCTAGGGGTACTCAAAAATATGTACCTGAACGAAAACAAAAATAAAAAAGAAATAACGAAAAAATTTTGCCGTCAGTGAGACTCGAACTTGGACACACACTAGTCATTCGTTTTTACTGACTAACATCTTACTCAGTACACCATCTCGCACATAGCATCCTAAGCGACAAAAACTCTATTTAGTTTAAAATATCTGTTTAGGCATTTTGTTATAAAAAACTAACAGCTTCAGAATGGGATTGAACCAACAACCATCTGGTTTTTAATCCGGCGCTCTAACCAACTCATCCACGTGATTGCAATATTACTGTGCTATTATACTATTGAGTACTTATTAATGTAATACAGAGTAGGCAAATAATAATGACGCCTCATTACCAAGAAACTACTTTAATAAGTAGTTGTTATTACCGAAAACCAAAAAATTTTTGCTGGGGTATTACTCAGTACGTCATCTCGCATTTCATTTTCTAAATGACAAAAACTTTTTTAGTATAAAATATCTTTTTAGACATTTTGTTATAAAAAAACTAAGAGCATCAGAATGGGGTGAAACCAACAACCTTCTAGTTCTTAATCCAGCGCTCTAGCCAACCGATCCACCTGATTACAATATTACTGTAATATACTATTGACTACTTATTTATGAAATATAGAGTAGGCAAATAAAAATGACGTCTCATTACCAAGAAACTACTTTAATAAAGAGTTGCCATTACCGAGAACCAAAAAGCTTTTGCTGCGTATTTCCAATGATACATCGGTAGTTTTTTATTACCCG
Source organism: Protocalliphora azurea (assembly GCA_932274085.1). Taxonomy (NCBI): domain Eukaryota; kingdom Metazoa; phylum Arthropoda; class Insecta; order Diptera; family Calliphoridae; genus Protocalliphora; species Protocalliphora azurea. The sequence continues at coordinate 121,487,608 of OW026520.1, read as the reverse complement.
TGAATAGCTACAACTTATTTTTAGTAGTTAGAATTTTACTGAATGTATAATAAAGTCATTTAGTAGTAATCGCGAAATTTTTTACTTTTCAAAAATTTTGTAATTAATTATAATTTTTAGATTTTTTACACAGAACCTATTCAATAAGTATTAAAGTTAACTGAACTTTTTGGAATTTTTATTTCTATTTGGAGACTTATTAATTACTAAAACATTATTTTATTTATTTCTATATTAAATTCTTTTTTCTTAATAATTTCATTTGTTACGCTTAAAACTCAGCTAGAATTATAATATAAAATTTAAAATCATATTCAAGCCACAGCAAAGCATACATACAAGGAAAAGTATAATATTTTCTAGTGTATGTATATAATTAAAACCATTAACTTTATGAAAAAGTAACATTATTTCTGCTAGTTCTTAGAATTAAAATAGAAACTTTAATTAGTTAAAACACTCTCTATTTTCGTTTCATAGTATATGCATGTAGTTATCATGTTGGTGTTAGTAACAACACTATGTTATACAAACTTTTAATAATATTTTACAGTGGTACGGATTGACGAAAGATTAAGATATAAACAAAATAAATAATGATATAATCACAACATAATGTCCTTTTAAAATACAAAAGTTTTGTAATTATTTTATCCTTTTCAAATTCTTTCCGCCTAACCTGAGTTCTGATATTGTTACGAAATTCAACTATAATGGTTTTAACGGATGGTTTAAAATTAAATAATGCTTCTCAACCTTTCTCTTTGCTTCTCGACCTTCCTGTATATGTTAACAGCAGTTAACATATCTGTAGAAATTATTAACATAGCTTTAAACATACAACATTAAATAAAAAGCTTTCACCATTGTTTGTAAGTATGGCGTCGAAAGCTCTAAAATTCTCTGTCCGTTAACAACATTGTAGAATGAAATATGTAGAGCTTTCGAAAAGCATCTAGATGGTAATACAGTGTATATAAATTGGCCGTGAGAACACCATTGAGTGAGTCTAATTGGAACCATCGTTAAATAAAGACAAATCAACTGCCTTGGCTGTATATTCTTGTACATTATTAAAGTGTGCTGTATAAAGTGTGTAAGATATTAAACTGTTATTATTGTACATTTTTAAATAAAATAAAGAGTCGTTACAACTTTTAAACTACTAAACTGCTTTTACTTGCAATCAAAGTACCGGTTTATTTAAAAGGAAATAAACCACAGTTTTAAAACGTAAAAACGTAACAATATTAACGAATGTTCGCTAAAAACGAAAAATTTTCGAGAGTAAACATTAGCGTAGTTTTCGAGAATTTAGAAAATATTGATATAAAATATTGAATAAAATATCGAAACTAAATGTTTCGAGAAATTATCAATTCTTTTTAATTTCGCGAAGATTTCTCATTTAAATAAAAAAAACAAAGAATTTTCTTGTATGTGCATGCAAGCAGGGCTGCCGGATACTTTTTTTGGCCAAACCCGAAATTTAAAAAAAAATCCACAAAAATTTCCCGATCAGCAAAATAGACGTTTAATCATTCAAAATAATTACTTTTTTGTTTTTAACAAGTATTTTTTTTCTTTATATATGTTTGTGACGGACGTAAACATTAGGTCAGAATTTTTTTTTTTTAGCTATTATTTGAAGAAAATATTTTTATTGTTACCTTTTGATTTCTTATAAATTGAAATTTTTAAACGGCTGTTAAAAATGTATATTTTTTGCCAATTTTAACATCCCTGATATATATAATATAAACAAAAAACGAAATTGTGAACGCACACTTGATACCATTTACAATGTACTATATGAGGTCATTGAATGTAACAACGTACAGAGGACGTTTACGTTAGCAAGATCATTCTTGCAATATACTACAAGAAGAGAATAAAAATTGAACGAAAATACGAATAAATGCAACGAAGGTTCTTATGCATTTCCTTGTTTGACATAAGTCACAATTTGGCGCCCAACGTGGGCCCAGAGAATTTTAATACTCTTTGGTATCCAATACCAAGCATTCTAAGAATGCTTTAGCTCAGTATTTGATTTTGTTAGAAGATTGCGTATGTCCCGGAAGGTAACCTGAATTGCCTGAAATGCGATGTCATCAGATAACAAAATTGAATACTGAGGTGTCTAGTGAGTTTGAATCGAAACAAATCATTATATGAAGCCTAAGCAATAAGATCATTTGTTTCTGTTATTGGAGGAGAGAAGATAAGATTGCATAATGTAGTGATTGTCTAGTATTTTATTTTAGTTAACACGACGATGGCTAACTAAAAATTCTACCATTTTACACAAATTCTTAGACATGGTTTAGTTTTAACTGTTTTTGTTGCGGTCAAAAATATTTTTTTTGAAAATCTATAGTTCACAGTCAGAAGTAAAAAATTCAAAGTTCTAAATAAATTATGAACGAAATTGTGAACGCTGGGATCAGGATATTTTATATATAACAAATTAGTTTTCCTCTTTTTTATGCTATGCTATAAAAATTTCAACCAAATGTATATACACTGCCTGCCACTTGAATTAGGAATCATATTTTTTTAAATTTAATTGAGTATATCTCCTAAACTAAAGTTCAGAAAAAAATAATTTTTTGCGCAACCAAATCTCAAAGTGTTGGCTTTCGTTTCCTGATGAAATAAAAATATACATATTTTGTTATACTAAAATTATGCATTTATTTAAAGACATGTATTTCTGTGGTACATTTTCGTGTGTCACTTGAATAAGGAACATTTTAAAACTAAACAAACTGTAATTTATTTTTAAATTTTAGGTTATAAAAATGAAAGTTATTATCTTCTAGCGTTCAATTAGTCATTAGTACTGCCACCATTTTTAGAAATAACCTCAAAAATGCGATTTGGTATCGACTTGTATAATGACTCTAAGTAAATTAGTGAAATTGAAGTCCATGCTTCCGTTATTGCATCCTTTAAGGATTCTATCGTCTCAAATTGTTTTCCTCCTTCATAAGCTTTTCTTAAAAGCCAACCCCAGATATTTTCCATTGGATTCAGGACCGGTGAATATGGGGACCAATCCAAAAGTTGAACACCTTGTTGTATGAATCGGAGCGTTATCGTGTTGGTACGTCCAAGGTATGGGTCCAAAGAAATCATTAAATTTTGGAAATGCTTCCTCCAGAATGTTTTTGTAAGTCGTTGCAATCATTTTGTTGGATAAAAAAACCAATTCTATGGTACCATAATACGAAATAGCATCCCATACCATTATTCCGCCCTCTCGGCTGTGTCTGCGGCTCAAAAATAATTCTTCCTTATTTAGGTCAAGGAAGTAATAGTTATACCCGTCGGGACCATCAATATTAAACTTTTTTACTCGAAAAATACAACTTTAAACCATTTGTCGGACCATGTCATTGTATTTTTGGCAAACTGTAGACGTTGTGATTTGCGTTTTTCATTAAGTGGTGTTTTTTTTTTGTAGTTTTCTTCGGACTATGTATGGGCACGACTTTAAAATACGGTGCACTGTTCTTAGACTGGCACTGACTCCACTTTTTTCAGGTATTTTTGATACCGACATGGCAGAATTTGATGCAATTCTAAGGATTTTTCGTCTTTCTTTTGGAGTTGTTGCCATTTTCTTCCGCCCTTTCATGTTTTTTTTCCATATCTTTCCACCTTTTTTAAATAATTTTACACAACTGTCTTTCCTCTATTAATGCTTTTGGTTATTTGGACCGGATTCTGACCCTGAGATTTCAAAATCAGAATTTTTTCTTTTTCAGTTTTTATTTTGAATAAAAACTATTTAAAAACTATCAAATTAAAAATTCTCTAGCCGTTTATATTGAGAGAAATTCATATCATAGCCTTCCTGACTAATATTAAAAGAATTCCTTATTCAAGTGACACACGAAAAAGTACCACAGAAATACATGTCTTTAAATAAATGCATAATTTTAGTATAACAAAATATGTATATTTTTTATTTCGCCAGAAAACTAAAGCCAACATTTCGATATTTGGTTGCGCAAAAAATTATTTTTTTCTGAACTTTAGTTTAGGAGATATACTTAATTAAATTTAAAAAAATATGATTCCTTATTCAAGTGGCAGGCAGTGTATATACTAATAAAAAAAAATACTAAATAGAAATTCAAATTGTTTGTTGTGTTGAAAAAAAGTAGACAATTTGTGTTGAATTTGTCAAACATGGTTGAATAGTAGCTAGCTAAACAAAGATGAAGTGGAGGGTTTTGTTTTAGGGATATCATTTTTAGATTTTAATAGACCGGCCGTAATGATATCATGGACGGCTGAGATACGAAATTAGCTAGTCCTGTGTTTTCGATCCAAAAATATATCTCACGTGTGTGGAGTTAATCATAGTCAAGTGTCCGTCCGTTGAAAATGTTTGTGCTGAATCTTTTGGTGTAGTTCAACATTACATATTAAGTTTTGCTCTAGCTATCTCTTCTTAATACTGGCACGATTTATATAATTGTGTGAAACAAACTGGAAAATACCCCTCATATCCGGTGAGCTATAGCGTAGCTACGACCAGCGTGCCACCTCCATCATAAAATGAAAGTTCCGTCACATAATTTTTGGATGAATATTTTTACATAACTCCATATCGCACTGACTCCTCTAAAGGGAGTCAACTCAAAATCTACAAATTTGCAGTAGACACAAAAAACAGTTTTTTTTTTAAATATGCAATTGTATTTTTTTTTTTTTTCTTTTTTTGGCGAAAGAGTAGAGAAAATGATGTGAGATTTTTACAGTGGTTAGATATGACCACTGCTTATCATTTTCTAGCAAAAAGTGAAAATTGAAAATTTTTCAGTTGACACCTTTTAGAGGAAACATTATATATATTAAACTTCAAATTCACCATCTTGTAAATCAGAGGAATTGGTGCCACACATAACTTTAGAATTAAAATTATTTAAGATGTCGGATTCAATTCTCGGCAACAGATTTTGTTAATATTTATATATTAATGGCCATGGTAATATCCAGTAGAGATATTTGTGCAAAACAATTGTTTTACTATTGTTTATATTAGATGAATGAAAATAAAAATAAAATATTGGAAAAAATATTAGGCTCTTTTAGTGGGGAGTATTAGCGACAATATTATGAGCATTTCCAAAACGTTTCTTTTTTACAAAACGAACAATGGGAAAAATGAAACCTTAAGAAATTTACAAACGACATTGTTTTTTTTTAAGAGTGAAAATTCATAACTAACATTCTAATATTGTTATTAATATATTCCACACATTTTTTATTACTTTTAAATAGCTATTTGAAACTTACTTAAATAAGAAAGGAAAAACCGCAACATTTTAAAATTCAAAAATAACGGTCGATAATTCAATTGTACTCAATCAGGTAGAGTGGATATTAATGAGTTAAGATGCCTCTCGAAGTCGAAAGTACGCATTCTACATAATAAATATTATTAAAGTGGTTGAAATTTCTTATTTCTTATATTTTTAATGATAGTAAGTAGTCATTTATATATTAATGTATTATTCACAAAAATAATTTTTTATTAGTTGAATGAAATAATGCAATAAATAATAAACGTAATTTTTCCTATCGGGGTTAAAAATTTTTTCTAAAGTTAACAAAATTTTGTCAGATTGAATAAAATTTAATAGTTAAAATTAATAAACATTATTAAATTTGAAAAAAATGTGTTAAATGAAATAAATTGTTTATTCAATTCAACTAAAATTTAGTAGAATTAAATAAAATAATGTAGTCGAGATTGAAAACTGAATAAAAATACTTCAATATGAAGAAAAGTTTTAGTTAATTTGAATAATATTTTATTCAATTTGACAAAAATTTATCAACTACCTTTTAATTCACTAAATCAATTATTCATATTGCTGGTTTTTCGTGAATTTAACTGATTTATGAAAAATTTCTCTTTCTTATTTGATTGAGTGCTGCAAACAAAAATTCCCAAATTTGGAATCAGAACCCCAAATCTAGTAACCCTGCATGGAAGAGACTTAAACAAAGAGATTATTCTTGAATATTAGTTCATAGCGATCGGTTGGAAAATATTGCGCTTAAAAATTTATAATTTTAGTTAAATTTTCAGTAATTTTTAATGAAAAACATTATAACAAAAAATTTAGAAAAAGTGATAAATAATGTTGGCACCTGTCTAAAGTTATGGAAAATAGTATATTTATCTAAATACCGAATTCATTTTCCTGTAAATTCATTCAGGAAATTTTGATATAAAAGATGTGGACTTTAGCAACATAAAAATTAATAACATTGTGGAAAAAAATAATATTTGAAATATTTTAAAATTTGGAAAAAATGCTTCAAATATTACCAGTCTTATGTAAATGTCTTTACCAGTATTAATTTTATTATTCATTAAATAAATTATTATTTTTGAAATGTAATTTATGATGTACATTTTTTTTAATAACTTTAAAAATTTAATCAGCTTTTAATATTAAATTAAGAACAAAATTGAAATAACACAAACTAGAAAACTTTTCTGATATCGAAAATGAATATTTTTACGTTTTACGCTACTGATATCGCTAAAGATTCACTATTAATACGATAACCGAACCTTCGAGAACGAAAGATTTACTGCCACAAAGTGAGTGACGGGTGAACTCAAGGAGCTCATATTCGGATCGTCAACGATTCTCGAATTTTTTGTCAGAGAAATGTTCGTTAATTGTTCGAGGCCGATATCATTATCGAAGTAAGCAACGGGGACCTTAAATCTGTCCAATGGGAAGCCACTGACATCCGTGTACATGTCGTATGAGGCGGCCGATCCTGCAGCATTTGGCGGAGCACTGCAGGAGGAGAGGATTGTACATGGTTCTTGGATGTGAAGCGAATGCTCACCACTATCAATGGGGAAGCCAGGACATCAACAAGAGGAGTGAGTTAGTATTTGAATTTGTAACTAGTTATAATCTATATCTGCAATAGGGGTAATGATCCCATATTCAGACCGAAAGATATTGAAACGGTTATACATATGACGCTAGCGAACCAAGGTGGTGAATTTGTCAAGGACTGAAGGGTAAATATGGATTATTCCTTTTCGGATCATAGCATGATATCCTTCAGCCTTGACTTTGAAGACCTTATAAGTACTCCACAATAACAGATTGGAAGTCCTTCGGTGAGTTAGTTGATAGGGATTCGAGGAAGTCGTGAATAATTTCATGGATGTACTTAAGAGTAGCTTTGAGCTCAGCTGCTCGGTGATTTATCCTGGAAAAAGGGGGGCAGCCGAAATGGTGGACGGTCTATAGTTAGAAGGCTGTTCAATAGAGCAAAGCTAATGAGGAGTCAGACTAATTGGGACAGCTATAGGGAAAGCTTCACTAAGTATAAGAAGGACATAAGACTGACGAAACGGACATCATGGATGAATTTCTGTGAATCCGTGGACTCGGTTAACGAGTTGTCTAGATTTGGACGGGTATTATCCAAGGAGCCGGTGGCACCTTGGACAACTCGTGGACGGAGTCTAGCTTGGAATTCCTCAGCTTACTGATGTAGACTCACTTCCCTGGCTATAAGGATGTAGAATCTGATGGGAGGACAGGCAGCGTCAGTGTTAACCTACAGTCCGGACCAGAGGAGGGTGATATCGATGCGATAGAGGAGATGATCACTGGAGACAAGGTAAGGTGGACGGTAAACTCATTTGGACCATATAAGTCACCGGGCATAGATGCCATTTTCCAGCCATGTTACAAAATGTCAGTGATAGAGTCATCTCACTACTCGTGAAGGTATTACGGAATATCTTAAAGTGAGATATATTCCCAAGGGGTGGAGAGAGGTAGGGCTCATTTTTATACCCAAAGCGGGTAGAACGCCTGACTCGAAGTTCAAGGAATATAGACCGATCAGCCTATCGTCTTTTCTACTCAAGACAATATAAAGACTAATCGATCTACATCTGATTAGGAGTATGGGAACTCAGGGCATCAGCGACGCTCAACACGCCTATCTTAAGGTTAAGTCTGTTGAGAGTGCTCTTCATGATGTGGTGAGTTTTATTGAACGGGGTCTGCTGCATAAGGATTACACCTTGGCAGCATTCCTCGAAGAACTGGGGTCTAAAGCCGGTAATTTTATATTGGATACACATATCGGTTGTGAGACCTATACTCACTTTGGCACGGTGGGAGGCGTTGAGAAAAGGGACGTATAGGAACCTTCTTTCTAAAGTTCAGAGATGTGCTCCAATTGGCATTACGGGTGCCGCGAGAAGTACACCTCAGGCAGCACTGGACATCACTCTCCACCTTCTTCCAACTGAAGAATTCATGAGAGGAATGACTGTGCGGGGCTTATTTAGACTTAAAGAATTGGGATTAATAGGGAGCTTCACAGCGGGTCATGCTAGCATACTTAATGAAGTCAAGTTGGATGGTCAAACATTATCCTCGGCCGCCCAAACGGACTATGTAGGTACCATAATTGACTTCGGCTACTCCTGTTATTGAAAACCCCAGTAGGGACCTCTGCATTTGAGCGCAGAAGCTCCATGGAGGGTTTGCTATCTTCACGGATGGCTCAAATATGGAAGTAGGTACAGGGGCGGGTGTCTACTTCCAGGGAACAGATATCAGACGAACTTTCAGATTGACTATTAGTTGCAGCGTTTTTGGGGCAGAAATTATTGGCATTTACAAGGCCCTAGGATTACTGGAGTAGAATGTTGAGAGGGACACTGAGGTAACTATCTATGTGGATAGTCATGCAGCACTGATGGGAATGACAAGTTACTGTGTCAGGTCCAGGTTAGTGCTGGAGTGTTGGAAGGAATTTAGAAGACTAATGGATGCCTATAGGATAAGTCTTTGTTGCGTTCCTGATCACTGCGATATTCTCGGCAATGAAATAGCCGATGAGTTAGTTCGTAGGGATCGGAATTGGACAGGTCTTTTGTGGAGGTAACGGTTGAGATTTCAATTGGAACATATTTCATGGCCATAAGGGAATGGACTATAAGTAGAACGAATCATGCTTGGATGAGTAAAATAGACTGCAGGCTATCTAGAGAGTTATGGCCTAGTCTTAAACCAGCAGATTCGAAGCATCTTCTGGGTATGAGTCGTGGGAATCTAAGGATCATTGTTGGTATAATTACTGGTCACCTCACAATAGGAAATATGACCAGTAAGTGGGACGGATACTGGCGAATCAGATTTTTAGACTGTGGTGGTTTGGGAGCCATATTCTGCACGAACTGGAGGAGGTTGCGGATAGAGAACTTCTTATAGGCTTCGTAATGGAAATAAAGTGGTTTAGAGGTAGTCAGAGTTGATTGATGGGTCTTAGGTTCTACACTTTTCTTATATAATTCTTATATTTCGGTATCTTTCTTTCCAATCTTGAGCTTTATTCTACTAGGGTTTTTCTCTTTCTTCGTCTATCAGCTTTCTCTGTTATTTATAATGGGATCACAATAGACCGAATGGTCTCTCGGTGGAGGCGTGAAGACGCCGCCCTTTTTAACCTGACCTAAGCTAACCTGGCTTAAGACCTTTAAAATAGGTATTTGAGCGTTTAATAATTTTATAGTTGCTGCTAAATTTGAGTTCCTATAAATTGCATATTTTTGTATTAACTTTGGCAGAACATTTTCTCTCAATTTCGGAAAGCTATAACAGCAATATTTAAAGCTGTTAATCTCTATTCTATAGAGATTCGATGTCCTAAATGCAATTTTTTTAATACTCATTTCCCAATCATCTCTCCACTGTGCTCAAACACATTCACATACAAAAAAGCGACAAAATACAACAACTACAATTACTACCTTACACTTTACCATAAATTATTACATAAAAGTTTTTTTTTTTAATTTAATTATAATTATATTTTTATACACTTAAAAATTAAAAACATTAAAAAAACTGAAAGAGAAAACTTGCACATTAAATGGGATAATTTCATTATTCATGCTTAAAAAAATCGATTTATGAATTTAATAAGAACACCATTTTTTAAATTTAATATAGGCAAAATTTATGAAAGCAAATATGAAGGTAGACCTTTTAATACTCTATACTTGCAGATAATATTTGAAGCTATTTGACAAAGGTATTTTTATCGAATTGCAAAAATTGACTAGAATCACAAGTTATATAGATTTGATAGTTTTGATTTTGATTCACAATTAACTAATGGGAAAGTGGTGGCAGATATTTACAAATGATCTGTTATTATTTTTGTAATTATTTAAATATTTTTAAAAAATATTTAAGTCCTTTATTACTTAAAAACTAGTAATGGTACATCGAATAACGAGTCATTTTAAATCAATATTTTCCCAGTAATTGACATACGATGGACGTATACACTGATCAATATTTGAGTGCATTTTTTTCTAATTTTATGCAGAAATTTGTCTTTTATAAAAAAACCGTAACCGTAAATCGTTAAATATTTATTTTTAAAATCTTTTCAAACCTTCTTATTATTTACAGTGACATAGGGTACAAACACATATAAATGTATGTATTGATAAATAATTTTTGTTATTATAAATATTCATTTAAATGTCGTAATTTTAATTATTTTCATCTAGCAATATGTGAATAAATAATACACACACTCAAAGAATAAAATCGTCGAAAAGAGATTATTATCTCGTATATTAAAACTCAGTAGTATTACAAAGATGATTAAACATCGCCACAAAAAGAGAACGTAAAGATTTCAATATATTAATCTGTCTATTTAAAATTGATATGTTTAATGCTATTTGTCTATTTATTTTGTAAAATACTAAAATGATTTTTGCTCATGAGCGCTATAGACGTACAGTATCAAGTTTTTTTTTTAGCCGAACAAAATCAATTTTGAGATCATTAAATTTGATAAAATATAGGATTGTATATTTTAACGAACAGTATGTCGACTATAAAAAATAAAAATAAAAAAACTAGCAATTCCGCAGACAACAATGGCTCGACGCACTGTGCTTTGTCTTCGAACAAAATTGGACAAAAATGGGTTAATAAAAATTGGCACAGCGTTTACATACATACATACATACATACATACATACATACATATAAATGTATCTTCATTAGAGTGTCCCGAAAAACTGCTCTTCTGAGATTCTTACATAGAAAGACAACTCTAACGATGCGCATGATGAGCAGAATATAGGAAAAATTCTAAAACAGAATTTACAATTGGTCTTCAGTTCTCTACCAGCGACTGAAAAATAATGGGTCCCATACATTAAATACAAAAACAAGTTTCGATTATTTTTTACGAAATGAGTCTCAAAAATTCGTAATTTTGAGTTTGTTATGGAAAAGGTATTTTCAAATTTTCTTCCATGGGCATTTTTGTAAACAATTTTTTTAAAAAACATGAACCATTATTACATTTTCAATATTTTATTCATAAAAATAACAAAAATAGGAAATTTTCATATATTTAGTACATTTTCTCCAATTTTTTTTTCCCATGATATAAAATGACCTATTATGGACTCAAATTTTTGCAGACAATTATTATTATTATTATTATTATTATATATATATATATATAGGGTGATCCATTTCGAGGTTCCCTACTTTTTTAAAGAAAAAACTCAGAAAATTCAAATTTAATGGGGAATGTTTACTATCATTTGAAAAAATATTCTTTGGCATTCATTTTTTGAAGATTATATCTATCAAATGTTGGCCGTTGTTACGTCGCTGGTTGTCTATCCGTTGATTCCAATTTTCGATGACTCGTTCGAGCATTTCGACTGGTAACTGGCGAATGACACGCGTGATGTTTTCCTCCAAGGTCTGAATTGAAGCGGGTTTGTACGCATAAACTTTAGACTTTACATATCCCCGCAGGAAAAAATCTAACGGTGTGATATCACACAATCTTGATAGCCAATCGACCGGCCCAAAACGTGAAATTATGTGCTCACCGAAGTATTTTCTCAATAAATCCATTGATTGATGCGATGTGTGGGAAGTGGCGTCATCTTGCTGAAACCAAATGTCGCCAAGATCACGAGCTTCAATTTCAGGCATCAAATAGTCGGTTATCATGGCACGATAACGGTCGCCACTGACGCTTACGTTCGCACCGGCATCATTTTTAAAGAAATATGGACCGATGATTCCACCGGCCCACAAACCACACCAAACCGTTGTTTTGAATCTCTTCAGGTTGCTCTTCGTCCCAAATGCGGCAATTTTGTTTGTTTACATACACATTGAGCCAGAAATAGGCCTCATCGGTAAACAAAATTATATATATATATTTTTATAGCAAGCTAAAAACATTTCGGAAGAAAACTAGATGCATTTTTGGACAAAATAATATTAAAACCATTATTTTTAATTGCTGGTGGGGAACTGAAGGTGAATTATTAAAATTTCTTTATTAATCAAATATGCGATCCAAATCTCAAATAGAGATCTCTTTTTTAATTTTTGTTATAGTTAAAAATTATATTACTAAATTTTCCCGGTTATCTTCGTTTCCCCTTTTGATGTGGTAACTAATATTTGCTTTGAATATGAGCTACTTCTCACCCTGGACCTATCCATCCTATTTGAATTTAATCAATGCGATATAATAGGATAGTGGTTTCCATGAAATTTGACGGCTCTCACTTCAATATGCTATAATAAATATATACTTTATATGCGGGTACCACTCCCCATGCTCCGATCGAAAAATAAAGTATCATATTTGAATTTAGGAATACACAGGATGATGCTGTGAAAATTTTAAGAAAATCCGTACGGCCATTTTAGAGTTTTAAAAAAGTGGGCGTTACATCCAATCGAGAACTAGCATAGTCTATAACCACCTCCACTGGTACTATCTATGTGTCAAATTTCGTGAAAATCAGTTCGGACGTAATTGGTACACAAACAAACTTCTTAGAACCAGGGCAAGTTTTTCAAACTTTTTGCTTGAAAAGTAAGTTTTTACATATTTCACAAATATTTTACTAAAAATGCACATGGAAGTATTTATTATACTTAAATATAGATGAATTTATGACAAATATACTAAGTTCCTTTAGAACTGCGATAACCATCGAATTAAAGAGATTTTTGAAATTTAGTCACAATTTTACCCGAATTTATAGTTTTTATGATAAATGTATGCAAAAATTTCACTAATGGCAAATTATATAAAAATTTCTATTTTATGCAAAATATAAAAAATGTCTTTCTTAAGTATGAAATATGCAGAAGTTTGCCATCTAATTGTTAAAATATGCTCTAGAATAGGGATTGTCTATGAAAATATGACAAAATATGGTAAGCCCAAAAAATATGCTGTTTAGACTGAAATGTACAAAAATACATTGTAGGAAAAATTACGCCAACATTTTTAAAATTATCTGAAACTGATAAATAACTAACAGTTTGGTTAATTTGAAGTCCAGGAAATATGAAAAAAATATTAAACATATAAATTACAAGTTTTAAAAAAATCAGATAATTATTCTTTTTTCTTCACCTTGATTTTACAGGAACAAAATGAATACCCAGATTTTTAACCTTCATATTGATAATATGAGAATTTGGATCAAATATGCACTGGAAGTTATAATTTGTGAGTTTTCTGATTTATCTATTTTCGTAGAGTTTCATTTTAATATCAACATATTTCAAGAACTTAGGAGCTTTAAAGATATTCTGAGGGAATTGATTTATAAAGGTTATAGTTTAAAGTATGAACCAATTTTATTTCTAATCAATATATTGACTACTGTGTATAAATATATTTTAGAGCAGTTTATAACTCAGTCTTTTCATCAGTTCATTTTTTAAAATCTCACATTGTGCGATGCCAAAATTCTTAAAATTGTCTAAAACGGATATTAACTAATAGTTTGGTCCATTTGAAGCCCAAAAACAAATATGATTTTGCATATTTTTGATTGCCTGGCTCATCAATCTTTGTCTTAAAATGAACTATTTCTTTAAGAATATGTAAGGATTTTGTATTATACAGAAATATAAAATTAAATAAAATAATGTTTAAACAGGAAACTCATCTAGTTTACCAATATTGTAATATTTAAATAATTCTGTATATGAACTTTTTTATATTAAAATTTTGAATCAAAACCTTTCGATCCAAAATTCCAAAACTATGATTAACAAACCGAGTAGATATTTGGAAAGCTTAATGTTTCCTAAATTTATCATAAAAAAGTATTTAATCTTAATTAAAACAACTATAGACTTTATAGACTAAATGAAAAAATCCAATATTATGGACCTTTATCTAGATTTATGACTTTTTGGGATCCAGTTTTGTTGATAATCTGTCTGGTTTGAATTTGAGTACATTATGGATTTTAAAAGAAGATTCGATTGATTCGATTCGATTAGTGGATCAATAATTCAAGCTTAATCAAAACCGGTGTCTATTGCAATGTTACTCATCAGCATTTAAGTTTAATGTACTACAACACTTTCTTTAAAATACATAAAATAAATGATATGAATTTTCAGAAAATTCCTTGAAATTCCCTTAACCAGCGTTGCCAGAATGATGATCTTATCATATTTTGGATGATTTTTTTAACCTAAATATGACTTGATTATTTTTTATTTTCTTAAAAAATATATCTTTATTCGAAATACATAAATCAAGAAGATTTTAGTTCACTAATTTTAAAATATATAATATTTGCATGAGGTTTATATTCTTTTGACGTATGTATATTTTGACGTATTTATGTAATTGATGTATATATATAGATGTATATATTAACACGGAATCATGGAAAAGTTTTTATTCATCCTCTAAATGTTTTATGTAGTTTTTCTCTAGTTTCAAAAATACAGTGTTGTAGAGTTCTTCACTAGGACATATGAGCCGTTTATTTTGAAAGTGGCCTAAGTCCAGTTACAAAAAAAAAAAAAGAGTTAGACTTTGCAAATGTAACATTTTTAGTAAAAATTTTATTATTATTATTTATTTTTATAAGAAATTAAAAAGTTTTTCAATAATGAAAATCATCAGTCAACAGAGCCATTAAATAGTTCATTTTGAAAGTGGCTTAAGTCCCATTTTAAGAGACCTGGAATTCTATACGTGTCTAATATGTGGAGGGAATGACAAATTTATTCATTTTTATCAATTATTTATAATTATAACGGTGTATCACTTTGTTAAAATGTATATTTATGCAGAAAGGAATACTTTCATTTACCCACAGTCTGCATTGGATATCAGCAACAAAGTGAATGTATACTTGAATATAATTTTTATTTTCACATTGCTAGAAATGATTGAATTTATTAAATTCAATGTTTTTATTACTATGGCAACCATTTCTACCTAATCATTGAGACTTCAACGTTGTAAAGATTATGTTAGTGAAAAACAATATATTGTTTATCTTTAAAGAACAATATACCCAGGCAAAAAAGTATTAGTTCTTCAACTAGTTCCAGAAGGGATGAAAATAGCCTGAACTAGTTCTACTTTGGCGTTACGACCAATGATGTTTGTTGGAAATTGTCACCTCCATAACCAGTTCTGTTGAGGTGTTACCCAGTCCAGTACACATTCTATGAAACGGTTCTAGAACTAGTTCTTTAATCATTGTTTGTTTGTTCGAAAATGTCACATTCAGAACTAGTTCTGGATGAAAATAGCCTGAACTAGTTCTACTTTGGCGTTACGACCAATGATGTTTGTTGGAAATTGTCACCTCCATAACCAGTTCTGTTGAGGTGTTACCCAGCCCAGTACCCATTCTATGAAACGGTTCTAGAACTAGTTCTTTAATCATTGTTTGTTTGTTCGAAAATGTCACATTCAGAACTAGTTCTGAATGTGACATTATGGAACTGTTTCAGAACCTGATTTTTATCTTTTATTCTAATAAGCCATGGTACAATTACTCAAGGTAGAATCATTAGAAAGTTTGTTCTCAATTTTATTTACCCTGAAAAGTTAAACACATATAAAGCAAAAGAAAATGTAAGAAATTTAAAACAAAACTAAATAGAAAAGAAAATATTTTTGATTTAATTTTTTTTTTTTAATTTTTTACAAAACAATTTTAACAAAAACAAATAAATATATTGTCCATTTGTTCAAATATACTTATGGAACGTCTACGAAATGCTCACAAAGAGGAGTTGTACCTTTCAGGAAGGATTTCAAATCACAAATGTAATTTTTTATCCAGTATCTATATTCGAAATCCTCTACCTTAGGATTTCATGAAACTGCGTTTGTGATGCCATTATATTTCCTATAACAACGCTCATCTATGATATAAATTTCAAATGAAAATTAATAGTTTTCCAATTTTATCAAGGTTTTTGTATTCCTCTATCTTACATAAAAATTGTATTCTTATTTTTTACTGCACAACCCTCTATCTCTGTGAGTAATTATTTTATTTTTTGACAATTTAAATATAACATATATCAATCATGGTTATTTATATATACCAAGAAATTTAAATCGATTGAATAGTTCTTTAGATATACAATAATAATATTCACTTTGTATGGCAGCTACTACCCTTTGTAATACTACCCTACCTATTTCCATATCAATTGTGGAACTTAAATGGAAAATTATTCCCACAAAATCTCGTGGCTTTCATTGTAATAGTAGTTCCATAGATATGCAATAATTAAAATTTATCTTGTATGGGGCTAATACTTCCCCTAAAGCTGCCCGCCCTATTTTCATATCAGTTATGACTCTTGTTAAGGAAATTATTCCCACACAATTTTGAAACCTTTGCCCTAATAGTATTTCATTTAAGCGATAAGCAAGTTTTACTCAAATAATAATTATTATTTATTTATCTCTGCTCCGATCTCAAAATAAAAAAAAAAAAATAAAAAATAGAAATCATACATTAAATGGTGATTAAAAAATGTATTTCTTAAATGTATTTCTTGCAAAATCATCTATGTCGTTATTTTATTTATATACATTGAATAGTTTAAAAGTGCAAAACCATCTATCTTCCTTTAAAATTGACAATGTTGTAAAATATTAAAAGTAAATTATATGTAGGATTTAGTCGTGGTTTTAAATAAATACTGTAAAGGAAACATTTTTGAATACTTGCAGTTTTTTGACTTAACAAGAATTTAAATTGAAAACTCTCTCTAATGATTCTACCTTCTATTATTCTGCCATTTCCTAAAGGCCACTTTTAAATTTAATTGAATTTATTTATTCTTTTGGTTTTTTTTTTAGTTTTTAGAATTTTTTATTCAAAGTTTTTAAATAGTTCTAGGAAGTTATTTGGGAACCATTAATTTGTTCGGAGATGTTATGTAGAAGTCAAGCCAAGCACTAGTTCTCAAAAATATTCTTTAAATCCAATTTAGAATCATAATAAGGTCCGACACCACTAGTTCTAAGGTTGTTATTAAAGAATCTGAAGTTGTTCTAATTGCACCAGTTCTAGAATTAATGATTTTAGAAAATGTTCTCAAAATTTTATAAATGGGAAAAAGCCTTAATTGGTTAAATATTTTTTAAATATGCATTCCCTAAGTAAAACTATTTTTATATGATCATTATTTTGAATCGCTTCTTCATCAGAGATGTAAGCCGTAATGCCGCGCCTGGCGGCTAGCCGCTTAGTTGATTTTATTAAACAAGACACGCCGCCGTTGAGTTATTCGGCTGATCGACGGCTCAATTTTAAGTCAACTTTTCCAACTAAGTTGATCTTTTTTATTTGCTTTTTGGATTACTATTTACTTTTTTTTAATGGTTGAATATTTTATGCCAGAGCTAACCCAATACCGATTATTTTTTCTACATTGAATTACAGTTTTTTGTTTTATTTGATTTCTGTGCAAGTGTTTAAATCAAGTGAATTTTTTTAAGTGTTCTTTAATCATTATTTTCTGTGACAGGAGCATGTATTTCAGTTAAGAGAAGTCGCCTGAGTCCTTTTACTGTTAAAAGGTAGTTATATTTATCCATTATTATAACCACTTAGATAAGTCCGTCCTTCAAAACCAATAAGGTATTAAAATATCGTTGTTTAAAATCAAAAATGTTAAAATAAAAACAAAAATCTAAAAAAAACAATAATTTCAACTGCTAATAGTCAACAATAGAATTTTTCTATCTAAATGAATTTGAAAATATACTATTTAGCAGCTTAAACTATTAAAATTTGTATAGTTTTAAGTTTAAAGTTCGTAAAATACTGGCGTCCTATTCTGGCTTTGTTTAAAAAATGTATATTTTACGTATAAATTTTCTGATGGATTTTTTTATATACTTTCCTAGATTTTAAGTTTGTCATATGAATAATATTTATTTTTAGTTATTTAATTTTTAACATTTTTTTAATATTTTAATAAAATATAATTAACATAAAATTTTTTTATTTATAAACGGCTTGGCCGAAAAATTTTTCATTCCATGAAGAACTCGGCGCAGAACTATTAAGCCGCCGCCGCTGAAAATTTTTGCTATTCAGCCGCCGCCGAAATTTTTTAATTGCATTTTATCAAATATTGAATAAAAGTTGAAAATATTTTTATTTTTATAGCATAGAAATATATTAATATAAATTATTTCGTTTTCTAGAAACTGGAAACATGAATTTAATTTTCTTTCAAAACTAGGAACTTTGTTCCAGTGATTTTGAAAGTGGCCTAAGTCCACTGTAGTTCCTAGAAAACAAATTTATTGAAACAAAATGTTAATAACGATGATTGGGCTGATAAATTTTACTCCTTTAGAAACAAAAACCCATTACATGTTCATATTATTACTTACCAATATTTTTAAATTTATAAAAATAACTCGATTTTAAGATAAATAGATTTAGGCCATTTTCAAAATAAACGGTTCATATATTAATTAGGTCCAATCACGATGAAGCGGCAGCGGCAATAATACTTTTGTAAGTTCTGTCACATGATTGAAGTCTTCTAGGCCAATCGTCAATTGTCAACGAAAAATAATTTAATGTTCCAACAAGAATAAGAATTAAAGGTGTCAAATTTGCATAATCATAATCTGGAACCGAATTCCTCACACTTTGTTTTTTTTCGTGCTTGTATTTTTCTTTAATTTGAATCCGACATTTATTTAGGAATTGTATAGGTCTTGAAAACTGATGATTGGTATATTTTTGTTTTTATTAAATTTTATCTAAAGTTGTTTTAAATGGAGTCTTCCCAAAGACTCCTCTCCAAAAAAGATGCTTTACAGATTAAAACAGGATGTAATTCGAATACATAAAATGAAGGCTTGAATTTGTATGATTTATACATTGAAAAAGTTTTGATTCATTCAATACACACACTAATCCCCCAGATGTAAAAATCAGTTTTCTAATATTGAAGGTTTAAGTTATCAGAATCAGTTGAAATTAAAAATAATAATTTTGAAGATTTTCAAAACAAAATTATGATTTTTATTTTCGCAAATAATGATTTTTTGCGGAAAGTTTCAGGCAACGCTGCTCTCAACCATTCTTTGAGTGTACAATTTGAATATTTCTCAATTTACGTATTTAATAATTTTGTTCTTGTTGCTTTTGTTCGCTGTGTGAGCATTAAGCATTGTAGTTATAGCATGATGTTGCCGTTGTTGCATGTACATTGCAATACATATTGACAGATAGACAGACCGACATTATTATCAACATTATTTCAATATTTTTTGATTGTACTTGTTATTATAAATATATACTTGCAAAAATTGTTGGTATGTAAACAACACTGTTGTCAGTTTAACCTTTTTAAGGCTAAATCTAGCCTTTTTATTTTGCTTTAGCCTCAAAGTAGCTTTTTTTGATTCTAGCGTTTTTTGATTCTTAAAATTGCCTTAAAAAGGCTAAAATTTTAGTATTCCAACAGAGAAAAAAATAATTTCTTATTTACTTTTACTAATTTTATTTTTACAGAATCATATTTTAAGCATCTTTGTATACTAATTTCAACAAAAAAACGAGATTATTTATATTTTACAAGAATTTTCACCTGCGGCGCTTCATTCTTTAAATCAAATATAACTTAACTCATTACATGGACTTAACCATATACTTTATATACAGTTTATAAAAATAATTAAAACAAAAAAAAAAAAAAAAAAAAAAAAAAAACAAAAAAAATTATAGAAGCGAAAAATCACTCAAAAATTTTGAAATTATTAATCAAAAAAGATTCAAAAAATATTCAAAAATGACAAATAACTTCAAAACATTGGGTAACTTTTCATATGAAATATAACCCAAATTTTTATGAAAATTTTAAAGTCGATTTTTCATTGGGTAATTTTGTTAACGGCGGTTCTATGTTTTATTCATAAATTTATTACAATATATCTTTAAAAAAAATATGAACAGCTAATGAGAAAAAAATTTAATTTTTTCCTGGCCTTATTTTTTTTTTTGGGCATTTAGTCTTTACTGACCTTTTTTAAAGTACAATTTAGCCTCTTTTTTTCTCACCCCCTAGCAACACTGGTGAACAAATACTATAGACATAAGGAAACATATTTACATGCATATTCAAATACATACACACATAACATTTGCATATATACATGCACAAATATAATAAGTACAACATTTATTCATTTGATCAGTCATTCATTCCTTCATTTAAACATTAATACCAGCGTTTGAGTGTCCGTGTTCATTTGACCATAAAATAAAAAATCAACTGGTTAATTTATGTTTCGAAAAAATTAACGAATTCTTAATTATAAAGTAGCATATTAAAATAAATGTTGGTACGTTTTTATTTGGAATTTTTTTTATTTATTTTTATTATTTAATGATTGAAAATAAAAATCGAAAAAAAAAAATATTAAGCACAGTTTAAGAATGAACACCTGTGTCGATTTCATTCATACATAATATGTATTACATATATTGATGTACATGATGAGAAATCACTTGAATTAAATATTAAATTGAATATTTTACTAACAGACGTTTATTAGCACAGCGAATATTGTATGAATTTTAAGAGGGTAAGAGAAAAACTTATTTCGGTTGTAAAATTTTCCAAATAAAAGATATTAAAGGGAATCTAGCTGTAAACTGATCTAACCACATAATTACTCTAAGTATAGCATAAATAAAAATGTTTAAGAAATGTTTAAGTTAGAGGTCTTATTGGGTATCTGACAATTATTTTTAACTGGAATTTATATTTTCCTCTTCCCTAACATTATACATAAATTTTAAATCTATTTATTATTAAGCTTTGGTCTGCATTTAGTGGTTATTATTTCTACTATACATTATTTTCTGTCTAACTATGACTTATTGTATTTCGAAAAAGACAAAAGCTTTTTTTTAACCACGAATATAATAAAAATTACTTAATATATTATTTTAAACTAGATTGTTGCTACTTGCTTTTTCAACACATTTATTACTGATTAAGTATTTATTATTCTTTTTTCAGATTTACGTTGGTAAACTTTTCGGTAAGTATTAACAATAAATGATTTTAAATTAATGTTGTTTAATCACAATACTTCAATAATGAGAATTAGAAAGGAAAACTTAAATTGGAAACATTAGAAAATATGGCAGAGTCATGGCATTTAAATTAGTCAATAAACTGGCCTATAGATTAGTCTATAGACTAGACTATAGATTAGTCTATAAACTGGACTATAGATTAGTCTATAGACTGGACTATAGATTAGTCTATAAACTGGACTATAGATTAGTCTGTAGACTAGACTATAGATTTGTCTATAGACTGGACTATAGATTAGTCTATAGGCTAGACTATATATTAGTCTGTAGACTGGACTATAGATTAGTCTATAGACTGGACTATAGATTAGTCTATAGACTGGACTATAGATTAGTCTATAGACTGGACTATAGATTAGTCTATAGACTGGACTATAGATTAGTCTATAGACTAGACTATATATTAGTCTATAGACTAGACTATATATTAGTCTGTAGACTGGACTATAGATTAGTCTATAGACTGGACTATATATTAGCCTGTAGACTGGACTATAGATTAGTCTATAGAGTGGACTATAGATTAGTCTATAGACTGGACTATAGATTAGTCTATAGACTGGACTATAGATTAGTCTATAGACTGGACTATAGACTGGACTATAGATTAGTCTATAGACTGGACTATAGACTGGACTATAGATTAGTCTATAGACTGGACTATAGACTGGACTATAGATTAGTCTATAGACTGGACTATAGACTGGACTATAGATTAGTCTATAGACTGGACTATAGACTAGACTATAGATTAGTTTATATACTAGATTATATATTAGCCTATAAACTGGACTATATATTAGTCTATAGACTGGACTATAGATTAATCTATAGAATAGACCATAGATTAGTCTGTAGACTATACCATAGATTATTCTATAGAATAGACTACAGATTAGTCTATAGACTGGACTACAGATTAGTCTATAGACTGGACTATAGATTAGTCTATAGACTGGACTATAGATTAGTCTATAGACTAGACTATAGATTACCCTATAGACTAGACTATAGATTAGTCTATAGACTAGACTATAGATTAGTCTATAAACTGGACTATAGATTAGTCTATAGACTGGACTATAGATTAGTCTATAAACTGGACTATAGATTAGTCTGTAGACTAGACTATAGATTTGTCTATAGACTGGACTATAGATTAGTCTATAGGCTAGACTATATATTAGTCTGTAGACTGGACTATAGATTAGTCTATAGACTGGACTATAGATTAGTCTATAGACTGGACTATAGATTAGTCTATAGACTGGACTATAGATTAGTCTATAGACTATACTATATATTAGTCTATAGACTAGACTATATATTAGTCTGTATAGATTAGTCTATAGACTGGACTATATATTAGTCTGTAGACTGGACTATAGATTAGTCTATAGATTGGACTATAGATTAGTCTATAGACTGGACTATAGACTGGACTATAGACTGGACTATAGATTAGTCTATAGACTGGACTATAGACTGGACTATAGATTAGTCTATAGACTGGACTATAGACTGGACTATAGATTAGTCTATAGACTGGACTATTGACTAGACTATAGATTAGTTTATATACTAGATTATATATTAGTCTATAAACTGGACTATATATTAGTCTATAGACTGGACTATAGATTAATCTATAGAATAGACCATAGATTAGTCTGTAGACTATACCATAGATTATTCTATAGACTAGACTATAGATTAGTCTATAGACTGGACTACAGATTAGTCTATAGACTGGACTATAGATTAGTTTATAGACTGGACTATAGATTAGTCTATAGACTAGACTATAGATTACCCTATAGACAAGACTATAGATTAGTCTATAGACTAGACTATAGATTACCCTATAGACTAGACTATAGATTAGTCTATAGACTAGACTATAGATTAGTCTATAGTTTAGACTATAGATTAGTCTATAGTTTAGACTATAGATTAGTCTATAGTTTAGACTATAGATTAGTCTATAGTTTAGACTATAGATTAGTCTATAGACTAGACTATAGATTAGTCTATAGACTGGACTATAGATTAGTCTATAGACTAGACTATAGATTATCCTATAGACTAGACTATAGATTGGTCTATAGACTGGACTATAGATTAGTCTATAGACTGGACTATAGATTAGTCTATAGACTAGACTATAGATTAGTCTATAGACTGGACTATAGATTAGTCTATAGACTAGACTATAGATTAGTCTATAGACTAGACTATAGATTAGTCTATAGACTAGACTATAGATTAGTCTATAGACTAGACTATAGATTAGTCTATAGACTAGACTATAGATTAGTCTATAGACTAGACTATAGATTAGTCTATAGACTAGACTATAGATTAGTCTATAGACTAGACTATAGATTAGTCTATAGACTAGACTATAGATTAGTCTATAGACTAGACTATAGATTAGTCTATAGACTAGACTATAGATTAGTCTATAGACTAGACTATAGATTAGTCTATAGACTAGACTATAGATTAGTCTATAGACTAGACTATAGATTAGTCTATAGACTAGACTATAGACTAGACTATAGATTAGTCTATAGACTAGACTATAGATTAGTCTATAGACTAGACTATAGATTAGTCTATAGACTAGACTATAGATTAGTCTATAGACTAGACTATAGATTAGTCTATAGACTAGACTATAGATTAGTCTATAGACTAGACTATAGATTAGTCTATAGACTAGACTATAGATTAGTCTATAGACTAGACTATAGATTAGTCTATAGACTAGACTATAGATTAGTCTATAGACTAGACTATAGATTAGTCTATAGACTAGACTATAGATTAGTCTATAGACTAGACTATAGATTAGTCTATAGACTAGACTATAGATTAGTCTATAGACTAGACTATAGATTAGTCTATAGACTAGACTATAGATTAGTCTATAGACTAGACTATAGATTAGTCTATAGACTAGACTATAGATTAGTCTATAGACTAGACTATAGATTAGTCTATAGACTAGACTATAGATTAGTCTATAGACTAGACTATAGATTAGTCTATAGACTAGACTATAGATTAGTCTATAGACTAGACTATAGATTAGTCTATAGACTAGACTATAGATTAGTCTATAGACTAGACTATAGATTAGTCTATAGACTAGACTATAGATTAGTCTATAGATTAGACTATAGATTAGTCTATAGACTAGACTATAGATTAGTCTATAGTTTAGACTATAGATTAGTCTATAGACTAGACTACAGATTAGTCTATAGTCTAGGCTATAGATTAGTCTATAATCTAGGCTATGGATTAATCTCTAATCTAGTCTATATATTAATCTATAAACTAAAGTATAGATTAGTCTACACACTAGACTATAGATTAGTCTACTGATATACTGACTATACTATAGTTTAGTCTACTGACGAGACTATAAACTAGATTAATATATAGACTAGACTAGACTACAGATTATTCTATAGACTAGACTATAGATTATTCTGTATAGACTATAGGGTTGTGGAATATTCATTCGCTTATTGCGCTTATATACTAGACTAAACCCCCACATCTACATGCACCGAGCGGAACTGTAATATGTATTACTCTGCGCGAAGTACCAGTATCAGCTGCTTGTCTTCCTATCAGTTTTCTGTTATAATTCTTTCCTCCGACTTACGGAGCATCTCAGCTTCTAGGAGCACTTTATTTATGCCGCTTATGTATGTGACTACTGCGTCCAAGTTTTCTTGATCTTAACATGACTTCGATTATGTTTTCTGGTCTCAAATTTTCCCCTAGATGGGATTGGAGTCTCCTGAGTTCTCCTAAAAACCTAGGGTATGTAAATGTCACATGTTCTGCAGTTTCATCCTCTTCGGTGCATTGTGGGCATTTGGGAGAATTATCGTGGCTGAAGCGGTACAAATAACTTCTATAGGAACCATGACTTGTAAGAAATTGCGTCAAATTACAATTTACCTCTCCATGCTTACGCTTCAGCCAAGAGTCAATGTGAAGGATTAATCTACAAGTTCATCTGCCATTACTTGGATTGGATTAGCCTATAGACTAGAATATAAATTAAACTATAGATTAGTCTATAGGCTATACTATTGATTAGTCTATAGACTATAGATTAATATATAGACTTGACTATATTTATGTCTATAGTCTGGAGTATAGATTAGTCTAGACTCTAAATTAGTCTATTGTCTAGACTACAGATTGGTCTATAGTCTAGATTATGGGTTAGACTACAGTCTATTCTATAGATTAGACTACATATTAGCCTGTAGAGCAGACTATAGGTTAGTATGTATAATGACTTCAGGTTAGTCTACAGATTGATTAATTTAGACTAGCCTATAGCATAAACTATAAATTAGACTATATAGTAAACTATAGACTTGAACATATACTATAATATATAGATTTTGATGTAAAGTTAACGTGATATTTCATATCTAATATAAAAATAAATTTATTATTTAATATGTTCTATTTTTCCACTTTATTAATTTTTTCATAAATAAAAAATTCCCCTCCTTAATGCTTATTGCTGATTTACAAGCTTAGTTAATATGCACTTAATTTTTCATAAGTTTTTATTCTATTTATTTTTACACTTTAGTTATTTGTATATTTTAAATCATTATTATAACAACAAACAAAAAAAGTAAAACAAATCATAAAAAATATTGATTTTCTCATTATGCAAAATTATATAAAATAAATAAAATAAAAAATTCGGTCAGTAATTTTTTCTTCCATTAAACAAGTACCAACTATTTTGTTCTTGTTTTGCCAGAAGAACTTTTGGGGTTATTGGACAAAATTATGATACAATTTACATAAAAAGAAAAAAAAAAAAAGAATGTAGAAAAATATTATACTGCAACGAGTGTTTCTACATGATGAGATAATGATCATCTAATGAACTGTGGGTCATGGCGGGTTTTCTTTTGTAGTGGACAGGGTGTAAAATATTTTGATATTGATGATGGGAAAAAACTAAACCCAGCTGCAGATAACGAATCTATTTTAAAAGAATTCAAAATATACATACAATCCATAACATCATGTATAGACAGTACCACCGAAAAATCAACCATATCTCATTGCAGTAGATAAACTGCTGTTTATGTCCTTCTGGTATTGCAGTGAATATATAGACATTGATTGTGGATTCATCATTTATTTTATTAATTGTTAATGTCATTCTGCTTACACTGGATAGATAGTTTACCGAAAAAAGTGAAAAATTGAATTTCATAGAAAAATCTGAGAAAAAATTTCACAGAGCTAACAAATCCTATTAATAAATCACTTCAAAACTTCATTATTTAAATAATAATTATTAGAATTGTCTTTTAACATTCAGTCACGCCCATCCATGCCACTGTACAATTTATGTTATTAAATCACAGCATTATGAAAAAAAAAAATAATGAAAGCAGTGGAAAGTTCGCTAACAAATGCCGGTAATTTTTTCATCAAGTCTTTGATCAATCAAGCGTCAAAATATTCTGCAGATACAACAGATTTCAATTTTTCCTCACTTTTTTTTCTTTGTTCAACGTTATTTTTTTCTCCTCATATTTTTTGCACTTCAACTGCCAGAGCATCATCATTTTAAATAATAAAAGGAAAGAAAAAAAAAAACAGAGCAACATCATTATTACCGGCAGGTAGCAAATACCAGCAACAGAAACAGTCGCGACAACAACAACAACAACATCATCATCAACATCAAGAGGAAAATGCAATTAAATAAAGCAGCAACTTCAAATAATATTAAAAGCAACAACAGTAATACATTTACTGCACTCCGTTGCTTACAGTGGGGTAGGAATGAGAAAATATCTAAAAATTGGTGGTTCATACATTTTCTTTTTAATATTCATCTAGAACCCCATAAGGAACACCTTATTTTAAGCTATATATCATCGGTGTACTGACAAAGAGTCCTATGTGTATTTTTTTAATTTTATTTATTTATTTTTTTTTTTTTTTTTTTTTTTGCATCTTGTATCATTATTAGTCATACCAAAGTGTTTTCCATTATCTTCACGGGTTTTGAAACGACAAAAAGTCTTATGTATATTTGATTGAGAAAAAAAAAATCCTTTTTACTTTACATAGGACTTTTTTTAAAACAAAAAATAAATAAATAAATAAACTAAAATTTAAAGAAAATATTAAAACAAAAATAAAAAGTTTTTTATACGAAAAATGCTATGTGTAAATTTCTTTAAATTTCTTTTGTCATTCGTGAACGTCAAAAGATATCGATTTTTTTCAAAGCACAAAATTTTCGGATATCTTAACGGAAAAACAAAAATCAAAAAATGAAAAAAAGGTTGCGAATTGACAAAATAAAACGGTCTTTTTGTTTTCCTGAAAAGTAAAAAAAAAAACACTTTCGTCGGCGCACCGACGATATATTACCCCTTTCGAAAGCCAAAAGGTTAAGAATGTGTGATAACTTATATTTCCTACCAAAAATCGATCTTTATATGAAAATCTAAAACTCATTTTATAAGGAAACTAAAGCTGCTACAGCAGAAGGGATGAAAATCTGTAATCATTTACACTTTTCAATAAAAATCGATTTTTTTAATGAAAATCTAAAATTTCATTTTATGAAGAAACTAGTAGCGCTAGAGCAAAAAGGACGAAAATCTGTGATCACTTATATTTTTCAATAGAAATCATTTTTTTTTTATATAAAAAATACAATCTCATTTTATAAGGAAACTAGAAGCGCTGCAGCAAAGAGGATGGAAATCTGTGATCACTTACATTTTCCAATAAAAATAGATTTTTTACATTAAAAACTAAGGAAACTAACGGTGCAAAAACAAAAAGAAAATCTGCGGATGGATGAAAATCTGTGATCTGATCACTCCAAAAATCAATTTTTAATATGAAAAAATAAAATTCAATTTATTTTAAAGGAAACTAAAGGCGCCAAAGTGAAAAATTTATTTTACCAAAAATTTATTTTTTTATAAGAAAAATTAAAATCTCTTTTTATAAGGAAACTAGAGGCGCTAGAACAATAAGGATGAAAATCTATGATCATTTATATTTTCTAATAAAAATCGCTTTTTTTTATGAAAATCCAAAATCTCATTTTATAAGTAAACTAGAGGCACTAAAGCAAAAATAATAAAAATCTGTAATCACTTATCTTTGTCACAAAAAATCGATTTTTATATGAAAACCTAAAATCTCATTTTGTGAGGAAACGAAGGTGCTATAGCAAAATGTATGGAGACATGTGGTCACTTTTATCGAAACCTAAGGCGCCCGATTTTCAATATGAGAAACTAAAATCTCATTTTATAAGGAAACTAGAAAATCTATGAGCATTTTGATTCTTTATAAGAAAATCTAAAGCATCATTTTATAAGGAAACTAGATGCACTAGAGCAAAAAGGATGAAAATCTGTAATCACTTATATTTCAAAAAATAGGAATTTTAACTGAAAATCTAAAATATAATTTTATAAAATAGAGGCGCTAGAGCAAAACGGAAGGAAATCTGTGACCATATATATGTATTTCTCACCAAAAATCGTTTTATTTTTATATGAAAACTAAAATCTCATTTTATAAGGAAACTAGAGCAGCTAGAGCAAAAAGGATGAAAATCTGTGATCATTTGTATTTCTCACCAAATTTTTAGTATCAAGAACTAAAATGTCATTTTTAATGAAACTGTGCAGAAGCTCTAGACCAAAAAATAGCAGTACCAAGTTAAACATTGATATGTATAGGATTCCCCGAAATCCGTTAACGAAGTTCGTGAATGTCGTCAATAAATATTATTCTTCTGTCCCACTGTTTACTTCACTTATTGATAGTGAAAGACTGAGTGAATGTTGGCGAATGGTGATAGCGATATTTTTTTTAATGCTGTTGTTGTTGATAACAATGTGTAATGTTGCTAAGTACACAACAATACTTGCACAATAACGGCAGCAACAACAACAACAGCAAAGACAATATAAAGAAGGAGAACAACATGAAGAACTCGATAAATGACACAACAAACATTTTTTTCTTGTATCAAACTAGGGATAAATAAATAAAATTGTAGTTTACAAGCATTTTCCAACTGAATACTTCTTCATTTCTTCCACCTTGTTTGCACTCATAGTCTGACCGACAGTCAGTCTGTCACTAATTCAAATAGTCATTCTCTCACTCACACTCTCTCTATCTCTCTCTCTATATATATATATATATATATCGATATATTATATATATATATGGAGAACATAAAAATGGGTTAAAAATTGTCATTCCTTTGTACGACAAAAAACGCAAAAACATCAACAAACACAGCGCAAATACGTTTGATGATGAAGGCGATGGCAAGCAATGAGGAAAATGATGATGGCGATGATGATGATGATGGCAATGGAACGTTTGGATGATGATAACTATGATGGCTGTCGTGTAAAGTGTTAAATAGGCGCGTGTTTCAAATAAAACAACACCACCATCAACAGCAATACAAATAATAACAAAAGCAACAACAACAACATCAACAATAATAATATGTATTGCAGAAGACCAACAGCATCGTTGACGTTGTTGTTTAAACATGCAACAAGTTGTTTAAATAAGTGGAAAAATAGATGTTTGAAAAGTTTTGCCTTGTTGAATGTACACGGCAATAGTACGAGTAAAAATTCTCATCAGGTCCGTGAACAAACAAAAATGTTTTTAAATTTTTTTTCACTTTTTTTTTTTTTTGCTTTATTCGCTTCATTTTTAAAAAGTACAAAGTGTTTAGAATTTAAAGTACATACGTGCATGATTTATTGTATTTTTCAATGTTTTTTTTTTTGCTAAACAGATGCAATTATCTCTAATTACACTCGGAATATGAAGTTCGCAGAAATGGTAAAATCAGCACTACGATTTTTCCATATTTAGCTAATGTTAATTAATTAATTTATTTGTAAACACGAGAATATATGAACATTTCACGTATAAACTTTACAGCAGAAAATGTGCTAAATTTAACAAAAATACTAAAAAAGGAATTAAAACTTAAATCATTATTTATATAGACATGGATTTAAACCCAGCAGGTGTTATATTAGTATAATAATGAAGGAACCTTTTTAGAGATATACAACTTTTTTTAACAATACTGTTTTTATTGTCATCCATGGCAATAGCTATGATATGACTTGTGCTTTAATCGATATATTGGCTTTTGTATTGACACGGGACCCAACATAATCTAAGCGTATTAATATATAATATATTAGCTATTCCTTCATAGATTTATAAGCTATCTGGCTGCCTTGGTAAAAATTTAAATCGTAATTATTATATTCGTAAAGGACACACGTGAGAGTACGTTAAAATCTAATTCAAATAGATATTTACGAAAATATGTATCAAATAAACATATTTTAAAAAGGATATATATATATATATATATATATATATATATATAGTTTTTTGAAAATTTTTGTATTTTCTTCCAAAGCAAGGCATAGAAAATGTAGTATCATTTAAAAGGTATCTGGAAGCCGCGTCCATTGATATATAAAACATATTTAAGAATCGCCTCAATATTTTTATAATCCACAAAATATCATACTTTTCAATATATTTTTTTTTTTAGTTAAAGGTAATAAAATTACCTTTAAAATGATAGCTGAAACATGTTTACACCCTACACCACCATAGGTGGTTGGGTTATTATGGGTTTGTGCTGATGTTTGTAACGCATAGAAAAAGTTATCTAACATCCACCTTAAATTAAACCAATTGACTCAGAATCACTTTTCAAATCGATCTAACGGGTCGCAATTTTAAAGATAATTCAATGAAATTTGACTTTTATGATACAAGGACTTCACCTAGCCCCCACACAAATGTCCCCCCAGAATAGATTTTAAACACCCAAAAATGCCTTAAAAATAATAATTTTTTAATGAAATTCGGTGCAAAGAAGTTCTGTATAAGCGTCAATCAATTTGTGCCAAATTTTATGAAGATCGGTCCACAACTGACCATAGCTCCCATATAAACCTATCTTCCGAAAATCACTTTAACGTGCATAAATCACATACAAATGTCAGTATCAGGTTTATATTATACACATATAAGTTTTATGTAAGTAGAAACAACATTGCACAATTTTATTAGAATCGGTCCATAATTTACCATAGCTCCCATAAAAATCCAATTCCAGGAACCTCCCTAAAGTGTATAAAATCATCTAGATGTTAGCATTATTTTGTATCTGTATATTTTATTTTATGTTTATTAAAATTAGTTACAGGTGTAATATAATTTTTATGCTCGTACACAATGGTGTAGAGTATCATATAGTCGGCCTTGACCGGCTATATAGTTCTTTCTGGATTTATATTGAATTTGAGTGGTTGATAATTTACGAATTAAATTTCACAGTCGTGCATCTCGAAAAATATTATTTTTAAATTCGTGAAACATATAAATCTAGACGATTAAGCGTTTCTGTATATCCACTGAAAGTGACAAGACTCTCAGAAGTTTCTGAGTTATTAAATAAAATCACTCCGAATAAAGTGAACAAATTCATAATTAAAATTTCTTTAAAAATATTTATATTTTGGTTTTATTTTATACTGCGTTTTATGTTTCTTTTTGTAATAACTCATTGAGAGTCCCTGAACGATATTTTCAGAGAATATACAGAAAGGCTTCGCCTAGCGAATTTAAAAATACCATACACGCGACCGCGAAATTAATAATTTTAAAGGTAATTTTGTAACCTTTAAAATGATGACCACAATGAACGTAGTAACATATATATTTTATAGTGACAATTTATCTCATTTTAGAAGTATTTTATATCTCGAACCATCGAACTCGTAAATCATACTAAAACTCGGTATTTACATTACCAGTATTAATGTTAATATTCTTGCCAAATTTCATTAAGTTTAGATGATTTGTGGAAGTAATTGGCGATTTTTTTTTTTTGTTTGATTATAAACGAAATAATACAAATTTAAATAAATGTTTCGTATTTATTATGACATTTTTTCTAATAATCTAATAATTCATAAAATATTGCGAGTTCCAGAATGCCACTTAGCAAGGGTTACCGGTTACCCGGGTTTGCAGCTGGAATAAACTCAGTCGTGTCCAGGGTTATTACATAAATAAATAACACTGTTTTTATTTTTATATTCTACCCATATTTCTTGATTTCATATTTTTTCCACTTTATATATATTTTTTTCACAAACTTTATTTATGGGGCCACTTGCAAATTGAAAACTTCTTTGTTGAGAAGGTGCTTTTTCATGAAGCTTCCGTCTTGCATTGCCGGTTCTACAACTTCTTTTTACTATCTCCTATTGATCCTTTAATCTTGGATGTAATCCGAGATTTCTTTAGTTCCTGTATTTACTGAGTGAAAACTTCCAAGAAAATATTCTATCACTTGGCCCTGAGTAGTGCTTCCCTGCTACCACTTCAACCAGATTGTAAATCTTGCTGAAGCTTTTAATCTAAATGATTCTAAATCAGTGTACCCTATTTATTATTTTTCCCCTAGCACTGTTCTGTAAGTTCTTTTATTTTTTTTTTTCTCTTTTTTATTAATCGGCTTCTCACCATGTCCGCCATGTTGACTGTCCAGCACACAAGAGATAAAAGAGAATGATCGATTGTAACATTATACTCGCTTTCTTAAAACTAATATTATTGTAGTTTTGCTGCACTTTGTTCGAATCGATAGCGGTTATTGCATCGAACCTTCCTTTATATTCGCTGCAGTAACAGTTTGGTTGACCTGTGTGTGAGTGTCTGTGTATGTAGCTTCTTGTTTGTTTATTTTGTCTCCTGCTTACTTGCTGTGTTTGAATCTTTCCTCTGCTTCGCTGATACTCTTACACTTTTGTGTATTTCTCCCTGCTGTTTCTTCTCTGTGCTATTGTGTTTCTCGCTTCTACCTCCGTAAAGCGTCAATTCTGCTCAGCTGTGACGATGTAGGCATTGAAGTCTTCACTAGGCTTTTCTTGCTGCTGATTTCTACTGCTACATTTGCCTTCTGCGTTTTTTTCACAGTTACCAAATCGACCTCCGGAACACTTCTTTCCATCCTTTACCGAATCGACCTTCGGAACACCTGAAAGGAATAGATTTACATAGGCGAATGTAATTCGCCCCCAATCTAGATGGATGTAATCCATCTCCCGACCAATAAAACGCCAATTTATCCTTTATTTTCTTATGTAATTCTTAATAATTATGTGGGTCAAAATTCTAAACTTTAAAAATATCATTTTTTAGGTATTTACCCACGAACTATAAATGACAAGATATGGACCATTTTAATGTTGAGATAAAAGTTATGTATGTCATATTAAAGGTAATTTTTATACCGTTCATAAGAGACCTCAATGAATCTTGTGCCATAAATACTTTGAAAAATATTTGTAGTTTTGTGTTGTATATTTTTTGTGAATTCTTTTTTAGCTTTTAACACCTACAAATCGCTATATTTCGCGAACCATTTTATAAAATTATTTGAAATTTTAATCAGTCTTGTTTTTAAAGAGTATAATTATTGTACCTAATATCATTAAATTCGGAGAGGTAAGATCCAAATATGTAATTTTTCGTGTTGTACAACATTTTTTCTTGTATTTATATCAAAAAATAAATAAATAAATAAATACATTTTTAGGCCCCTTTTTCCGAAAGTCCTCTTTTTGGCGACTTTTTTTAAATCCCCTTTTTGGAGACTTTTTAGAAATTCTAAACGGTAACGCTGGTTGGGATATTCCTAACAAAGTGCAAAAGTATTTTTTTTTTTTATTTTTAATATTGATTTTTTTTTAATATCCAGCTTTTTGTGAATCTGGATCTGGCAAGCCTAACTAGAACTGATGGTGAGTATAATAAATATAAATAAAGTGTATACTTCTTCACATTTCCTTATCATGGCTTTTCCCATATTTTAAAGAATTTGCTTTCTTTACCTTAAAAAATAATATTCGTACTCTATTTCCAACAAGACGTGCAATAATTTTTTTAAGAGGTGTTTTATATTATATTGATTTAAAACTGAACGCTAAGAAGCTTTCTTGAAATTTTCTGTAATTTACTGCTTATTTATTGAGTTCTCATACTACTTTTTAGCCAGCCAATATATTTTCTCAAAATATTTTATTTTTGTTTTGCTGATTTTTAATAACGTGATATTTAAATCTGATTTTTTTTTTTTTTTTTGGACATAAGACAGACAGTTTTACACAGACATACAGACAAATGAAAAAGATGTCATCATCAAATGATATATTTCTTGTCTTTATTTTATTCCAAAACAATTTAGCTATGTCGATTTATCTGTCCGTTTGTGTGTGTTCTATAGGCTTTCAATGGCGCATTATTAAATTTATACCTTATTGTTCATTATGACTTTTTTTTAACTTTAAATTTTCTTAAATTAAATTGTATCTACTACAACTTTTGTTGGTGGTCTTCTTGTTTATACAAAATTTTTAAATAGATCTTTCAACAAATAAAAGCCCATTCTATATTTATTAAGCATTTAAAATGTAATCTCTATCTTCTTTAAACAAAAAGTAAAAGGAGTTTATTACATCAACACTAACCACACCGTTTAAAATTGTATGCGTTTTGCAAAATATTGCAACTTTGTTTTGCAACAATAATTATTCTTTTATGTTGAACAGAAAGATCCCAGTGGCAGATATTTAGATGAGGCATGCTGATGATGATAGATAGCATTACTATCATCATCTTCTACTTCAATGTTCTTAAAAGGGAAGAAGTACGAATTAAATATAAAGTGAGTGTTTGTTTATTTGGGTTTTTATCATTCATATACTTTTTCTCTCTCTATCTCTCACTAATACACACTCACTTACTGACGATGGCTTTATTCTATGTTGACTCATTCAGCCAACCAGTCAGGTATACTACCAGTATTTTTCCTTACCGTCTGCATTTTACAATGAATAAGGAAGGGCATTAATAAATATGTATGTAAATGGATGCAAGCAAGCAACAAGATTGAATGCCTGGTTAAATACATTGTATAAAGTATCACTTTTAAACTCTTCTTCAAATGTCTTTTTAGTCATATAAACTACGATTACAACTAAAGGTAGAAGAGATGTACTATGGTAGTAAATTTTCAAATTATAAAGATGACTTTCTGATGATGGTAGTGATGACTACGTGTATACGTTTATGTAATTATTGAAAAGTAGGGATTGTGTTCTTGATTTTACTCCGACCACAAATAAAAATATGTATAAAAAATAGACAACATCTTAGAGAAAAAAGTGTTCTCTTTCAAACGACGCGACTAAATGACGTTAAAGGCTAATGGCCACTTAAGTGAGGTCATTTTCAATTCTTTTTACTTTAAATCCGATTAAAATGCAAAAGTACACAAAAAACTGAGAAGGTGTCTTAAATGTGGTTTTATGCGTGCCACTCTAAAAACGAAGAATTAACTGCACTAAAGTAGAAAAGACTAAAAAGACAAAATGACAAACAAACTTAAACACAAAACAATTACGACTTAGTAAAAGAAATCTTAATAGGAAATTTGATACAAAAAGAAAAGTAATTTTTAATTTCATTCGAAAGTATAGTTTGGCTTTAGGCAATTGCAATCTGCATAAATATATCACGGCACAATTAATGCTATTAGGCTACTATTTTAATAATTGTGAACAGCTTATTTGGGATCTTCTGTTCCATACAAAGAAACATGACAAAGACGTATGTTTTTTTATGAAAACAATTTAGATGATAAGAGAGTAAGTTACTTCAGATGTGAAAGTAATGAATTGAGATTGGATCCCATAGCTATATGCAGATTTGACAGTTTAGCCTTTTTGTTTTGTTTTTAGTCTCTAAATTTTCGTTTTAGTATCTAGCCTTTTTTCTAGATTCTTTTAGTTTTTAAAATTGCCTTAAAAATAATTTCTTATTTGTTTATACTAATTTTATTTTTAAAGAATTATCCATTTTTGTGTATTTATTCACAAAAAATTTTAGGTTATTTATACTTGAAAAAAAAATCCACCTGAGGCCCTTCATTCTCAAAGTCAAAAATCACTTAACTAATTTTATGGTCTTACTAAATCGATTATTATAATTATTTTCTAATAATTAACTATAGAAATTGCTTACTAATATAATTTACAGAAAAAGTCTTATAAATCACACACAAATTTAGAAATACTTAATCAAAATGGAAATTTAGTCCAAAAATGACAGGAAAACAATTCGAAATATTGAAATTTTTTGTTTGATTTTTTTATTAGGTTATTTTGCTGGAAGCCGTTTTATGTTTTTATATATTTTTTTCTATATATATATTTAAAAAAAAAATATGAAAAAATAATGAGAACGAGAAAAATGTATTTTTTAATTTAACTTTAACTTTTTCTGGCCTTATTTTTTGGCAATTTAGCCTTTTTGACCTTTTTAAAGTTCATTTTAGCCTTTTTTTCTCATCTTCTGGCAACACTGGCTATATAGTTTAATCAATACAGACCCAATTACTATGCAAATCTTATAAAAGGACTTAGACCCTCTACACTAATGCACAATAGGGAAGAATCGAAATTATTTTTTAATAAATCCGTCAATACTAATCAGCTGGTTGAATTTACATAAAATTTTACATGGGTGTAGCAGGGGAGTGTACAATTTTAAATTTGCAAGGGGAACCTTACATACCTCTTAGGATCGGAGCTAAGGACCTCAAAGCTGCTGGCAAAATTTTTGTATCTTACTCGATTTCAAAAATTTTTATATCTTCTTAAAGCTTTTGATAAGACCTGAGAAA
Organism: Protocalliphora azurea; assembly: GCA_932274085.1. Taxonomy (NCBI): domain Eukaryota; kingdom Metazoa; phylum Arthropoda; class Insecta; order Diptera; family Calliphoridae; genus Protocalliphora; species Protocalliphora azurea. The sequence continues at coordinate 121,450,223 of OW026520.1, read as the reverse complement.
GAGCTGCAAAAAACATGTTTGCATGTTTTAAAATATACATTACATACGAAATGAATGAAGTGAATATCCTTTATAGGACTAAAACTGCTCTACTTTAAAGTTTAATAAGTCACGAATGTACTATTGTGGAAGTTAAAAAATCATCACTAGATAAATAATGTTTTTCCATGGTCAATGTTCGCAGGTGTGTTTGTGCTAAAATACGCAAAAGGTGCAATTTTTCGTGAAATATTAGATTTTAGTAGCATAAAATATGTTGTCTTCAGTCTTTTTGTATTGAATTAAGAATTAAACAATAGCTTATCTAGCCTGATAAATGGATTTTTGAAATTAAGTAAAACTTATTTAAAAATTTAATTTTTGAAGAAGCTATAAATATTGGATCTGTAATAAAATTTTTGTTAGCTAAGATATTTTCAGTAATTCTTGAGATTATTATTGGAAATGATGAGCTGTAAAAAATTAAGATTTAAGTAAAAAGATTCAATTCCTAAAAAACGAAAATCTTAAAAATGGAATTTTTTTGAAAGTTGTCCATAAGGTCCACATTTCATGCAGGTCTGGAAAAAGCCATTGGCGAACTCTGTAGAACACAACAGAGTTTTCGAAACTGCATTCCGTTTATAGATCGAGACTTTGGAATTTTAGAACATATAGGCTAAAGTAAAAATTTCGATACAAACGCGGCAGGATCTATACTTAGCCTTGTTGGATGATATTGCTCGTTTTTAATTTTTAAATAATCTCTATTTAAATACTTTTCAAAAAAATATCATATCTTTATATGTTCCTGAGAAAACGGCATGTAAACACTTTTCTACAAAAAAAAAAAAAAAAAAAAATCAAAATTTTTGCCAGTTTCAAATTCTAAATCGTTTATTTTTGAATTCGGTAAAAATATCGACTTGAAATTTTCTTTAGTCGTAATTCTTTAACTAATTACAGAAAAATCTAACAAAATAGATCAGAAATGTTGAGTTATATGAGGAAAAAACTGGACCATGGTCGTGCAAAATTGAGATAGTTTTAATTTCAAATAAATCGAAAACTATAAGAGACAAATAGCACATGAAGACATATCTTTCGCAGGACTTGTCTTGAGGCTTTAAGAAAATATAAAAATCTTTGAAATCGTGTAAGAAACAAACTTGACTAGCAGTTAAAAATTTTCTATATCAAAGGTACCCACATTTTGTTCACTCCTTTGCTATGCCTGTATTATATCTGATGCAAATCCAAACAGAAGATTGGAAGTTACAGCTTTATTTCCAAAAATGTTTGATTCTGCCAAACTATGTAGTTCTAGGTGTAGAGAAAATTCTTTCTTCCAGTCTTAAAATTCTAGATACAGTAGTTATACACTGGTGCATATTCCTATAAACGCACATCAATTTTTTTAATCAACTTACCTAAAATGGGGCTAAAAAAATAATTAAGGTGCTACAAATAAATTTTTTAAATTATTTTTTGACCACTTAAAAAAATGAATAATAAAAAACTTCAAATGTAATTTTTTTTATTGTAATTTTACTAGTTCCGTGCAATCTTTCATGATATTTTCCTGTATACGCACTTAAACTAATGAACCAATTTAGCATTACTAATAATGTATTGATGAACCCTTGTTTTGGATAACTTCGAAACTTCGGTCTGGCATTGATTCGTCTATTTATTGAAGAAAATCACTGTCAATTTCTTCTTAGGCTATTTTAATTTTTAGTTTTGAATTCGTTATTGTCATTATGGTTTCAGTCTGTGCATTTCTTGCGTAAACTTTATGGATTCTCCATTCGACTTAAATCCGGACTGCAAGCCAGTCCAATAGTGCAATACATTAAACCACGATTTAGGTTGGTTCGATACATAGATTGCAGCGTTATCCTGTTGGAATATGTAATTTTCATTAATTTATTCATCCATAAATGAGACAAGGGACTTTTCCAACAGTTCACTATAAATTGCACTGTTTATTTTTATTTTATAAATTTGCCTTTTTTGTTAATTTTTGATTACGTTTTATTGATTTCCACACTCCGTATGTCTGCCCTTTCTTAAAAAAGCTTCGAATAACTCCTTTTGAACGGTTAATTTTTCGTCCAATTTCTATGTTAGAAGAGCATTGATCATAAAAAAATTGAATTTGAGTTTTTCCTGATTTGTAAGATGCCTTTGGCCATCCTTTAAGCTAATAAATTTTTCGAACTAAAACAAAAATATTTCCAGTAAACAGAAATGTTGTTATCAGAAACTTACCTTAAGTGAAACAAACAACTAGAACTGTTAAAATTTTATAATATTTTTTGCAATAACTTTTTAGACAAATTTTTTCGACTGCCTTTATAGAAATATTGCACTGAAATGACCACCAATATGTTGTTATTGCTAAATTAAAAAAAAGCAACAAAAGCAAGAAACAAATATTTCCTACATAAGAAAGTACCATTATATCGCGAGTTTTTGTAGCAACAAAACATTGTTTTTGGTTAAGATAAACGAACATACCTCAAAGAAAAACAAACATTTTAAATGCGTTTATAGGAATATGCACGAGTATAGCTGCATTGACAATGCTATTTCGGTATGTAGAACCGACTTTCATATAAGTTAAAATTTTCATGACTATAGGACATCTCCTTCTATTTTTTTTTTCAATTTGCAACGGCTCGATTCACTATGTGTCGCTGAGTTGACAACGTTTGGTCAAGTTGACCTTGGGTCGTTTCGGACCGTAGATCCAATTGTCATGGAAACGAACAAAACTCTAGTCATCAGCATTGCCATTGTTTTTTTAAATTTTCAAATATTACTGCCTCACTTCATTTGGGTTTGTTCAGTATAAAATTTTGTAATTAAACAATTTTGCAATTGAATTTCTTACAACAATAATAACGAAAAATAATTTATACACAAATCTATACAAAATCAATTAGCATTTCTTTACAAGAAACATCTGGGGCATTTGCATCAAGTTTAATACATCTGACCATTAGAAAAGAACAAAAATAAACTTCTATAAACTATAAAATCATTTTCTGACATCTTGAGTGAATACAGCCTCAATTGTTTTTATTTAATAAAAAGTATTTTTTATACTTTTTTTCCTTTTTATTTTATATATTAAATAAGTTATAGTTAAATACATTTTCATGACTCGTCAAAAACTATTGTTTCCTTTTTAAACTCAAAAATATGTATTATTTCTTCTCTATGGAACAGTTAGTTGCTGGCTGCACTTGATGATGTTATCTGAGATGTTTCTTTGGCACAACTGGTTGAAGAATGATGATGAATTTACTTAAACTTCATGCACAACTTTATAACAATATAAATGTTTTTGTTGTTGGTTTTATTGTTGCTGTTGGTCTGATAAAAGAAAAAAAAAATATATATATATATTGTACGCTACTCGAAGAAAATATAGTTTTAGGTTAAAGGGAATGATAGTTAAAATTTAAAAACATTTATGTGGTCGAGTTAAAATATTTATATGACAAGAAATTTTATTTTCTATATTTTGAGCGACATTTTGTTTATTTAGCTTGAAATTTATTAAGTTTAAGTTTAAAAGCTTTTTACTTATTTCTTTACCTTAATATGTAACTATGTAGGGCATTTGTCATTTTCCAACAAATTTTTATTGAAATTGTAAGTATTTTCAAACAAAGTTTTTGTTCTGTTTATTGCAAATTGTTTTTATTATTGTTATTGCTTTTTGTTGTTGTAGATGTAAAAACACTTAAACTTACCTTAATTATTAAAGTTTTATTTAACAACAAACTCAACTTTATACTGTCTGTCAGTCAGTTACTCATTTAGTAAGAAACATAGATACAAGATATATGCATCCATCTATTCACACATATACAAAAGCACAATTGGAAAGATACAAAATATGCTTTTATCGTACAAACATTTTCTATGGAAGTTGTATTTTACAACATACATACTAAAACATGCATATAAGTTTATAGTAAAAAGTTTGTGTATTAAGAATAAGTACAAGTGAAAGAAAAGGAAAGTATATTCAGACGTTTTTATACTCTACACCCATTGTCCTTAAAATCATTATTGCACTCTACTAGGACAAGGATTTTGATCACCAACACGGATTCCACAACGATTCATAGGATGTAAATCACCAGAGGCGTTGTAAAAGAACGTTAATCGTGGTACTAGACTAATCCAAGGTCAGCCATGACACATTCTTCCAGGTCATCCTGCAGTCCACAATGCCTAAGAACATAAAGAGATGTTTTAATTTCTTGTTCCTAAACTCCAAGAAAAGAGATTGAAACTCCGTAAAGTTAAATCGGAAGTTATTAATGGAGGAGTTTTGTCGCCACTACTGTTTGAGTACAGTATATCCTCATGAACTTGAGGTGATTTCATTTGCGGACTGTGTCATAATGACGATATGACACAATATATCCTATCGTCATTCCGTGAATGGTTATCTCAATCTGTTCCATTATTTCTTTAATGCGTGTCGATGGATTACAATTTTCAAAAGTGAATTACGAGAAGATTAGAGGTTACCTTTAACTGCCTGTTTACCTCCTCAGCTTATGCTATTGCAATCAAATAGCAAAGTATAAATAAGGTCCTCAAAACGGCAGCACATGGGTTATCGACATAGAAATCTTAAGTTCATACAAAACGATTGGTCATTCAGTAGTCAATAGGGTGATCGATTATTCGACTTTTTGGAGAAACTGGTTTTCGAATAGTTCGAAAAGTTGGAATTTTGAAAAAAACCAGTTGCATTTTTCGAAATTCCGAAAAAACCGGTTATTATAATTAAAAAAGTACATTTCTTAACAATTAAGTTAAAACTTATTAAATAATTTATTTTGGGAAACAACTTGTAATTAAGGCAAAAAAATAATCATCAAAACTGAGACTAAGTGTTCTGCATTTCGCTATCCCTTTTGATGCCGTAATTAATATTTACTTTATATGGGACCTACAGGGCCCTTGTATCTGACAGCCCTATTAGAAATTTTATTTAAAAATTGTTTATACTACCTTTGAAGATTTTCACTGAAATACACCTTTAGACATGTGAAAACTAATATTTTCTTTGTATGCGGATTATTCCTTCTCATGGATCTAGCCGATAGCACTTAAACCGAAAAAAGATGGTTTTAAAACTGAGTTGATCATTCTGGTAGTCAAATATGCTGCACTAGTGTGGTCTCCTTCGTTGAGTGATAGCCAGTGAATAAATATACAAAGTTGTCAAAATAAGTACCGTCACAGGCTGCCTACCGATTATTACATTAGGCGACTAATGTACTAGCGGTCAGGGAACATAATATTATGTTCACTATGCAGTTCCTTCTGGGATGTCATCGGACGGGATATCCAAAACGTTAACTTTAAGTCGTATTCTCCCCCGAAGCATGTCAGGTATGACCTTCGCATATACGAGGAGAACATTTAGCGATATGTTCAGGATCCCTGAATATACGAGGAGAAGATTTAGAGATGTGTTCAGGATCCCTTGGATCATAGCCCGTATATGTCAGTTTTAAACGACATTCATGCAATCAATTCCGCATTTGCAGGTTAACGCATGAATGTCGTATTAGAAAGCCACTCACCGTCTACTGCAGTCAACGAGAGGAATTTACCACGGAAAACAAGAGTAGTTCTGACTCAACTGAGACTCCTACATATTCAACAGTCCAGCTATTTTTAAAAATCTTTCAAATTGGTTTAGATGTAACGAACAAGGATCGTTTTAAATATTTGTCATACCAGCCCCCGTTATGCTTATATAGGACAAGTTCTAAATTTGAGCCCCACTACACTTCTACTATAACTTTATAAAATTTCATTGAAATATGATCAGCCGTTCGCAAACTGCAGATTTATTTTCATTTCATTTCTTGAATGGGACACTCTGCGATAGTCTGACGTACATGATATATGAAGTACAGAAGTGCTTAAATAGTGTAGTTAGTTAAAATAGTTAATACATAGATTGCGATAATACTAAGCACACTAATAGAAGATACTTTTGCCCATGATATTCGCAACAAACAAGCCGGATTTCATTCCAATTAATTACGAAACAATCATACAAATGACATTCATCTCTCTATCTTATGTATATCGACTTTGAAAAGGCATTCGACACCCTACATCAACGTGCTATCAGGAACGACTTTTGCACAGCGGGAATACCAGAGAAAGTAATATCTCTCATCGAAGTCCTGTACAGAGAGTAATCACTATTCCCTTTGCTATTCAACGTGAACATTGATAACATCAAGGCGAAAGTCATATCAATGCCAAGAAGAATCATATGGCGTTTAAGCGGTCGTCTAGAACATTGGTTCCCACCTCTTCATGCTTCATTATAAAATCACTTTTTGTAACAAATTCATTTAATATATTTACTTGTCTGCCTTATAGTTTAATATTAAAATAGTTTAATATCTTGAAAAATTTTGAGATATAAGCAAAGTAATAAAAAGTATAAAAATAAAAATAATTATCTGTAAATTTTTTTATAAAGATCTGCACTTTTGTACAAAAGCAAAATTTCTACTTATGTCTCTAATCCAACGGACATTGCAATGAAGTAGTAATTCCTTATGTTCTGCATTTAACAATATATAGGACTTTAAAAATTATATTTCTTAAGGCACTAGTTTTTATAAAATTTACTACGTCCGTAGTAGTTTAAAGACGACTTTTAGATATATCCGGTATGGTTTTCGCAGCCAGTACTTATCGGTGGATTATGCTGTGAGATTTAAGCGATTTAAAAAACCTGATCGCCATCCTATCATTGATGCGTCTCCATCTGTACACCTACGGAAATAATAATTATTCCTTTACTATACTTTCTGCAATAAAATAAAATTTGGCTTAAATTAGAAACATCAGTTACTTTATTACACTGCAGGCCATCAATTCTTTTTTCAGAGTTATCTGATATAAGGATCTCATGACTGTTTCTTTTGCAGGCTTATCTAACTAAGAACGACAACAAAACAAGGCTGTATTAAAAGTTCGCCAATCATGTGTGGTTTATTTGTACCTATATCATTTGCAATAATTCCAAACACATTTTCGGTCTCTCTCGCGGACCCATTGCTATGTTGCAACGGACCTTTGCTATGCCTTGGGAAACCTTGGTCTAGAAGACTGTACTACACATATAATATGTATTTGCTATCACATAAATTTGATGATACGCAGCCTAAACTGAGAAATATACAGAAAGACCAATGCGAATAATTCCATTCATTCGGTTTCATAGGCAGCATAATAGCAACAAATGGAGGCTCCAAATGGGACATTGAATAATCGTATTCAACTGTCCAGCTATTCTACTTCTCTTTGTACAACAGCAATGGCAAAAACTTCACATATAAAAATCTTTGAAATCGCTTTAGATATAACGAACCAGGATCGTTTTAAATATTTGTCATACCTGAGATGAACAATATTGAGACCCTGTGGAACAGCCCGCGTTATGTCTATATAGTCCAAATTATATATTTAATCTCCACTACACTTCTATTATCACTTTGTAAAATTTCATTGAAATCTGATCAGCCGTTCGCAAACTGCAGATTTATTTTCATTTCATTTCTTGAATGGGACACTGTGTGATAGTTCTAATATATGAAGTACAGAATTCTAGATAATGGGTCGGATTATCTTATCAATCTGCTTAAATAGTGTAGTTAATACGGAGATTGCGATCATACTAAGCAGACTAATAGATGATACTCTTGCCCATGATACGTATTCGCAACAAACAAGCCGGGTTTCATTACGAAATGGGACATTGAAAAATCGTACGAATAACGTTCGACAAGCTTGTTATACCCTACTTATATGTTAAAATATAATCGTTAAAATGTTTATTTCTTTAAGTGTATTTCAACAAAGTTTACTCTCACAAAATGATGTTAGTATATGCATTTACATGGATGGATGTTTTAAGATGTTCAAGGATATCAACTTTACACTCACTCATACACATACATCCGTTCATATATTCTCCTAGAATAAAGAATAATTTCAGTTTTTCTTTTTCCTCTGAATAACGATAAGCAAAAGTGCTTGTATGTTGTCTGTAACTGCGCTTGTAGAAAAGTCAAGAGAGAGAGAGAGAGAGAGAGAGTTTTTTTCTTTGGGAAAGTTGTAGTTTCACAGAAAAGAAAAAAAAACACTAAAATATATAGTTTTACTTTTGTATATTGAAAGTAGCAGTTGTTGTTGTAGTTTCTTGTCTATATATTATTTTAACTTTTTTTTAATATAAAAATAACTCTAACTGACAATTACAATTATAATTTTATATAAATACACAAAAAAAGAAAACTACATACATACACAATTATACACATTTATATCAGAAACACACACATACAATAACAAAACTTGATTTTAAAACAATGAAAGTTTTTTGCTGTTTGTAAAACCTTGTTAACACAGGATGTGTGTGTGGAGCATCATATTAAAAATTAACAAAATTTTTACAAATATATAAATTTACAATTTACAAGTTTGTGTTATTTTTTTTTTGTTTTTTTTTTCTTAAAAATATCTATAAAGTGTAAAGAGTTTTCTTTTGCATGAAATAACATGCTTTTAAGATTAAAACTTACAAATATAGGTTAAAATTATTTGTTTTTCTTTTTTTTTTTGTTTTTTGTTTAAAAAATAAAAAATATAGAACTAGTATATAGATTTAAATAAAAATTTTATTAATATGCAGCTCCTTTGTTGGTAAATGCAGCAGAAGTTTAAGGACCCTCTTTTTTTCGGGGAATCATAGACCATGGATATAGTTTTTTTAGACATTAGACAACATTTTTCTTGTTTGTCGATGATTTTATTGCTCTTATTTAATATAGATTCATTATTAACTTTAACACCTTGAATTAAATATCACTTATATTCTTGACAAGAGCATTTGAGGGAAGTTTTGTTCTTTGTTATTTTTTTAGAAAACCGTTGCATATATTGACCCGTTTGCTGGTGAGCTTCGGCAGTTTGACGCAATTCCTGATAGATATCATTATGAGCACGATCGAGAGCACGTTTTTCCTTCGAAGTAAAACGATTAGCGGCAACTGTATCATCAGGCAAATGTTTAGGTTTGGAATGTTGCATAATTTCACCCTCTGGGAAATTGCCATCGGGAAATAGCTTAGCAGTAGGTATAGAGGGGGGTTCGGTTTGAACTTTTTTCTGGCTCTTGTTTTTGTTTTAATTTTTCTTCTTACTGACCGACTTCTTTTCGCCATCAGGTTTGGCTTCCACCACAACGGAAGTTTTACCTTCACCACCATCAGCAGTGTTATTGACAGCAGCAGCTTCAGCTTGCCTCAATTTTTTATTATTCGGTTTGGGTTTCTTTTATTTTTTAACCTCTGAGCTACTATAGTGAGTGGTTTTAATTATTTAAACTGGCGATTTCGATATGCATTCCTAGCTAGTCGCAAAAGTTTAAAGATGAATAACTGGGTATTTTATTCGAACAAGACTCGTACCAAACGGAAGAAATGCTTTCTGAATCAGACATTTAAAGGCACTTGGATTCGAATTCATCATGAATTCGAATGGTTCAGTTCCATAAAACGAAGTCATTTCTGCGTTGAACTGTTAGGAGCGATGACTAGTATGTCCGTTACAGTGATTTCAGATACAATTTTTAAAATATTCATTCGTTTCTAATTTTCCCTTTATAATAATATTGTTGTTTGTAATAAAAAAAATATTTTATAGTTATATAAAAATGTGTTCAGATTTAAATACACTGTTGTAAATAAGTTTCCCATTTGTGTAATTGTGCATATTTGCGCGACATGTTTCATGAAATTCCTTTCAAAGGTTGTGCAATATTAAGGTTAAGCGAATAAGAAATCATTGTAAATAATTGAAAAATTTTGTTGAAATTAAAGATACATGCAATGATTTTATTTTAATTAACGTAGTTATAATTTTCTACATCGCAGTTATTAATAACTTTTAAATATAAACAAAAGACAGCTGACTTATAAATATATATAATTAAATAGCGCAATTTTGCGAGACTAAATAGTCGCGTAAACTTATAAGTGTTGTGCAAATGAAATTTTAACAGTTAATTTGCGAGTGTGCAAACTTGCACATATTGTACAGTATGCGAGGGTTTTGAGCGTTTACATGAAGATCCTTTCAGTAATATCGCGAACGGCTTTAACTCGAAATCTATATTAATTAAAAGCTATTTATACAAATTTTATCAAATACAAACTACAATTATATGAATTTCAATATTTTGATACATAACATTTTTTATTTTTCATTCTTTCTTTTTGCAAAAAACTGCAACAACCAATTGTTGATTACTATAAATAATAAAAATTATTTCATATTTTTATATAAATAAATTATAAATTTATTAAAGTAACACTATGTCCAGTGTAGAGGAAACAAAAGTTGATAGCAATGTGCTCTCAAATGCTGAGAAATCACAAGAAGCCAATGAGGTAGTGGCCCCACAACAAGAAAGAAACCCAAACCGAATAATAAAAAATTGAGGCAAGCTGAAGCTGAAGGGCCAGAAAAAAGTTCAAACCGAACCCCCCTCTATACCCATTGCTGAGCTATTTCCCGATGCCAACTTCCCAGAGGGTGAAATTAAGCAACATCTCAAACCTAAATATTTGCCTGATGATACAGTTGCAGTCAATCGTTTTACTACGGAGGAAAAACGTGCTCTCGATCGTGCTCTCAATGATATCTAACAGGAATTGCGTCAAACTGCCGAAGCTCACCGGCAAACGTGTCAATATATGTAACGTTAATTAAGCCTGGCATGACCATGATTCAAATCTGTGAAGAACTCGAAAACACTGCTCGCCGTTTGATTGGCGAAAATGATTTGGCCTTCCCACCGGTTGCTCTCTCTATCATTATGCTGCATATTACACACCCAATGCTGGTGATACTACTGTTTTGCAATACGACGATGTTTGCAAAATCGATTTTGGTACACGCATTATTGATTGTACAAATAAAAAGGAATAAACTTATTTAGTCCATTGCTATTTATGGTGAAGAATATAAAAAGGTTTAGTAACTTTTAATACTTAGTAACAGTTAAATATTAATAATTTTTCATATTAATATTAAATTAGTTCGTCTTTTTTTACTTTTTGTTATGATTTCTTGCTGTTTTAAACATTAAAAAATTCCCTCATTTTGACGAAAATTAAAATTCCCTCCTTTAATCTCATTGCTTAAAATTTTAAACAAAAATTCCCTTAAGAGGGTAAAATTTCCTCCACCTGACATCACTGATCCGTTATATAAGAAGAAAATAGAATCCATAATCAATGATAATGGATTACAATAAGTGATGACTAATTTTACAAGAGTTACAAAAAATTAAAGAACAATAATAGACTTTATTATAACAAATAGTATGACAACAAAACAAGGCGCACATAAGCAATAGAAATAAAATATCGGATCATAAAGTAATAGAAATTAAAATAGACAATATATATGAAATCGCAGCGAACAATGAAAGTGAAATAAAAATCTTTAAATATAAAAAGCAAAAGCTTTGATTTTCTGGTAAGCTATCACGTATAATTGGAAACTGGAATAAACTACTTATTTTTTGCCTGAGTAATTCATTTACTCTATAAAAGCAAAATATAAAATTCAGTTGCAAGTTATTCAATTGACAGATACAAGATATCACCGAGTATTTTTTTTTTGAGTTAAGATAATTCTTCTGCAATTAGATAAAAACTTTTTTCTGTACATTTCCACTAAAACTTAACGTTTTATGTAATTATTACTAACTATATTTTTTTTATTAAAAAAAAATCAAGCACTTTGTTTAAATCTACCAAAATTCGATTCAGCCTACCATCCTACCAAAGGAAAAAATCCTACCAAATTTGGTATAAAAAACTCAAAACGGCTGTATGTAGCTTCCGCCTAACTGTAAAGCGTTACAGTTTTTCGAAGCTTTTACATTTGTCACATTCAATCGTTTTTATACCCCACCATAGGTGTTTGGAATATTATGCGTTTGTGCTGGTGTTTGTAACTCATTCAACACCCACATTAAAGTATACCAATCGAATCAGAATCACTTTTTGAGTCGATCTAACGATGTCCGTCCGTCCATCCGTCTGGCTGGCTGTCCATGTAAACTTTTGCAGGAAGTACAGATTGCAATTTTGAAGATAATTTAATGAAATTTGGCACGTAGGATTCTCATGAAACAAGGACGAAGACTAATGAAATTGGTTATGATCGATTCATTATTTCACCTAGCCCCCATATAAATGTCCTCCCGGAATAGGGGTTTAACGATCATAAATGCCTTAAATATAGCAATATTGTAATGAAATTCGGTGCAGGGAAGTATAAGTATCAATCTTTGTGCCAAATTTCATGAAGATCGGTCCATAATTGACCATAGCTCCCATACAAAACCCTCTTCCGAAAATCACTTTAACTTGCATAAATCACATACACATGATAGTATCAGGTTTATATTCGACACAAATAAGTTTTATATAAGTAGAAATCATAGTGACCATAGTTCATAGCTCCTATATAAGTCAACTTTCGGGAATCATCCTAAAGTGCATAAATTCACCTAAATGTTAGTATTAAAGTACTGTTCCGTATTCGTATATTTAGTAAAAGTATCGGCCCACAACTGACCACATGTCGTTAACCTTACTTTTACATTGAATTAATGGTGGAGTACGATATAAAACTCGAGGAGGGAAAAATTATAAAGTTTTATTGAGTATATTTCAATTGAAACTAGGTCCGAAGATATATCGTGTTAAATTTAATCTATTTAAAAAATCAGAAAAAGGGGAGCTTTTAGTCGCTAAAAAAACGAAACTGTAAAGAATATTCATGTTTTAAAGTAATATATAAAAATATCAAATTCAAAGTTTGTTTTAATGAATTTTATTTAAAAATAAATAGAAGATGTAACTTTTTAATATGCCTTTAATAATAACGGTATATACCTTATTTTAGTTTCGGTACCGGTATATAGATAACGATATAATTTAAAATACCGTTACCGATACTGTTTAGTTTTCAGCGAAACCAAAATAGATAAGACACCACGAATGCTGACGAAGTGTGTAGCTGCACAGAAAATACGTATTGCATTCTGCTGGTGTATAGTCCACAAACTCCGCTTTGGTACTGCTAAACAGGGAAAACAAGGCAATTTACGATTGCAAACTTATTTAGATACCGTTACCGAAATAAAAATAAATTGAATACCAATACCGTTATTCATTTCGGTTTCCAACCTTGAAAACAGCTAAATAAAAAAAACAAATACAACCGTATTTCCTATACACTTCAGAAGAGTTTATATGAACGCAAAAAAAAAATAATTTTTATTTAAATTAGTTTTTCCTTTTTTTCAACAAAGTTTTCTTATTAAAATGACGTCTTTATCATAAATATATTTCAAAAATTATAAAATATCGGTATGTTAATTTTACTTAACGTTTAGTGTACATATATGGATATCAATAATATTGTTGGAGGCAAATTTAAGGTTTGTTTTTGGCTAAGATGTTATAAATGATGACCTCCTTCATAATTTTAGGAACTTTTAAATGCAGCTCACAAAAAATAATTTTGTATCAACCTAAGCTTCAGTTTCTTGTCGCTTTTATGTTATAGATCCGATCATACGTTCTCATACATAACAGAGAATATTTTCCTTAGCTTTTTAAACGAATATTAAAAATCCCGGGATGCATTCTTTAGCCAAAACCGTCCATTTAGTACATTTGGTTGGTTGGTTTACGTGGTAGCCCGTAACCTTACGGGCAATCAATTAGACTCGTTAGAATCCGTTTTGATGGAACCACACTACTCGCCAGGTGAATGAGTTGTATTGAGTCTGTAATGAGATAGAAATGTAGGGAAGAACAATGAGAACATAAATTAATTAGATCCAGCCTGTATCATTGAGATATTTAATGATGTCACTGAGTCTAGTGTCACATATCTCACAGAGGTTGTCTAATTGGTGCCCTCCCAGAAATTTATGTCTGCTTGCGTTCAAGGCGATTGCCACAACTATGACAATATTCATTGTAAGGGAGACCAAGTCTGCTTGCATGTTTTCCGATCGTCCAGTGACCTGTAAACAATGCTATTAGTCTCGAGATGTCTTTGCGTTTGTAGCCAATGAGTTGCATTGAGCGTTTTTCGTTGTAGGTAGGCCACGTTTCTTTCGCGACTCTACATTTGTCCAGATTTCGCCATCTATTTTCCGCCTTTTCTAGAAAGTGTTTTTGGATTCTGCTTTTGACTGTTCCTAACGGGATTGCGACAGAAACCGATAAGGAGGCATTCATAACAGAGCCTACCCGGGCTAATTCGTCTGCCTGTACATTACCATAGCGCAGGAACCCAGACTATAGTAATGTCATACAGTCGAATTAGTCCAAGCAGTTCCTCTTTACACTGTCTGACTACAATAGAGGTAGTTTTCAGTGATTTGAGCGATAGTATTGCCGCTTGACTGTCGACAAATAAACCAATATTCCCTTGAATATTTCTATCGCGAATTAGTTTACACGCTTCCCTGACCGCTAGTATTTCCGCTTGGAATACGCTTGCCTCGTCAGGGAGTCTACATGAGTGTCTAATTTCAAGATCATTAGAGAAGACACCAGAGCCGACACCGCAGTTCATCTTTGAGCCGTCAGTGTATATTCTAGTTCCATATTGTTCAAGAAGATTACCCCTTCTCCATTCACTCCTGGTGGGGAATAGGACTTTAATAGTATTTCCGAAGTTCATCTGGGGAATCATATAGTCGGTAAATTGATTGAATTGCGGGGGTATTAGATTTAATATCCACGCGTGCCTATACGTTCTTGATCTCCAGCTTTTCGTTGCAGATAATCTTATCGCACTATTAACTGATGATTCGATTATGTATAGGTCTATAGGTGTTAGGTGCAATATAGTGTTCAGAGCTTCTGATGGACTAGTACGTAATGCACCTGCAATGCCAATGGAAGCGGATCTTTGTTTAGTACACTTATTTATTTATGTATTACTTTTTTTAATTATTTTTTTTTTTTTTTTTTGCAAAAAGGATAAAACATACATTTGTTCATCTTAGAAATAAAATATTAAAAAGTTGTTTTGTATTAATTCTGGTCCTTCATAAAATTGTTTAAGAAAATTGTTCACCAGAATGAACTAAAAAGACCTTTCCAAGAACAAAAGGCCATGGGGAAATATTTAAAATACATTTTCCAAAAAGGTCAAAATGACTAGTTTTTTGGGATCATTTTCTGCTTAAAAATGGTATATTTCTTTAAAAAGATACCACTACAACATAATTCTTAACAATTTCTATATTTGTCTTAATTTCATAAATTCTCTGCTAAAAATTTACATTATCACTAAATTACGAACTAATTTTATTTTAATACGAAATAAGAAAATATTTCTTTAGGCATAAACTAGATGTTCCTTTTTATCTACATTCAAAGCATATCCTGAACCTTAAAGGTATTTATATAAATAGCAGCAAAGGTCATTTTTTTATAATATCACAAGATAAGTAAAAGTGTGACATATATATTTCTAAATTGTATCTCTATATCACATTCATCTTCACATAAAACTACACAAACACATTTTAACTAAGATTAAATTTACAAAAGGAATTCTTCCTTCAGGAAAAATAAATAATGCCAACATAAAGAAACATTAAAGAGATTTTAAAAATGATTAAAACAAAAAATAAATAAAAAAAATTTTTCTTTGAAATTTACAAAAAAAAATAAATTTAAGTAAATGTTTTTTTTTTTATGTGAAATCTGATTTGCAACAAGAGGAATGGGTATATAAGTATGGATATAAAATATTTTATATAAATAATAATTTATTTGTATGTATAAGTATGTACATAGCACTCATACATATATATACGTATGTAAAATGATAAATATGCAGATATAACAAACAACAAGCAACATTTTACTCATATTTCATATCAAATTCATAAAATCTCTTCTCTTCATTTGCTACAAATTTGTTGAAAAGAAATTAAAACAGAGAAATAAAATAATAGTAATTCTTCTTAAATATTGTTATGAAAATTAATGTAAAATTTAATAGTATATATGTACATAAATAATTAAATAAATTAATTACAACAATATATTCATTTTATAGTAAAAGAATAAAAACGAGAAGAGAAGATAATAAATGGACTTTAGAGTAATTAAATGCATTAATTTTAAGAATTTAGTTGCAGTGAATATTTACACAAAAATTATTTAATGGTATTTTATAGTGAAAAAAGTTAACAACTAATAGTGTTTAGTATTCGAATAAATACAGAAATTATAATATGCTACAGGATGTATCACTAATAGTAATAGTTGTTTGGAAAATTTCGTGAATATAGTTCAAAATCGTTACTCCAATATATATTACAAGAATTTCTTTATAGTTTTTGTGAATCGCTCCTTCATTTAATAATAAAGGGTGATTCAAGTAAAGATACTTTTTTCAATAGCCTTTTTTTGACACATCACGTGTGAGTCGTGTCATGCTGTCATGTTATTTTTGTTTAGTATTATTTGGCATTTGATATTGGAAAGACTTACGAATTGAACAACGTTTACAAATCGTTCAACTTTATTACAAAAATTCACGTTCTGTGAGGAATGTGTTTCGTGCACTTCGCTCAACTTATGGTCAACATAATCGGCCTACTGAGAGTACTATTCGCAACACCATTACCCATTTTGAGACCCAGCATTCATTATAAATATGGCGGCCGTAGCTGAGAGTGTACACGAAAAGCGTGGAGAGTCGATTCGGCGCCGTTCGCAGCCACTCGGACTGACGTATGGAACGACTTGGCGCATTTTAGATCTTAAAGATCTTAAATTGAAAGCGTACAAAATACAGCTTGTGCAACAACTGAAGTCGCTCGACCCTCCCAAGCGACATCGCTTCGCTCTATGGGCTCTTGAAAAGATCCAAGAAGATCCGACGTTTTCAAGGCAAATTTTGTTCAGCGATGAGGCCCATTTCTGGCTTAATGGGAATGTAAACAAACAAAATTGCCGCATTTGGGACGAAGAGCAACCTGAAGAGATTCAAGAACTGCCACTTCAAACAAAACAACGGTTTGGTGTGGTTTGTGGGCCGATGAAATCATCGGTCAATATTTCTTTAAAAATAATGCCGGTGCGAAAGTAACCGTCAATGGCGACCGTTATCGTGACATGATAACCGACTACTTCAACAAGACGGCGCCACTTCCCACACATCGCATCAATCAATGGATGTATTGAGAGAACACTTCGGTGAGCACATAATTTCACGTTTTGGGCCGGTCGATTGGCCACCAAGATCGTATGATATCACACCGTTAAAGTTTATGCGGACAAAATCGCTTCGATTCAGGCCTTGGAGGAAAACATCACGCGTGTCATTCGCCAGTTACCAGTTGAAATGCTCGAACGAGTCATCGAAAATTGGACCATCTGCGACGTCTCAACGGCCAACATTTGATAGACATAATCTTCAAAAAATAAATGCCAAAGAATGTTCTTTAAAATGATAGTAAACATTCCCCATTAAATTTGAATTTTCAGTATTTTTTTTCTTTAAAAAAGTAGGGAACCTCGAAATGGATCACTCTTTATAATAGCTCTGTTCCAGTACTTATCATACTTGCAAGTTTTAGTCAGAACTTACAGGAAAGCGTTCTTACACTCAGAATTTATTAGTATTTTGTTGTTTTTCTGACAATAAAACCTATAAATTTGACAATTTATGGAATCAGTGTTTCCAAAACCTAAATGGGAAAAAGTGCTAGATTTTATAAAGAAAAATGTTAAATAATTAAATAATTCAAACCGAGATGATTTTTTTTTTTTTGCTTTAAAATATATGAAATAACAAATCAATTTGTTTGTGTTTTTTGAGAAAAATGACTCATTTTTCAAATAACCTCCATGTGTGAACATAGCATAAGTACAATAATAAAATTCAACAGTTGGCCAGAAATGAAATCAACTTTATTGAAAAACGGATTATTAGTGATGAAGCTCATTTTCATTTAAATGGCTTTGTTAATAAGCAGATCTGTAGGTTCTGGAGTTCTAAAAATCCAAGAGCCATTTATCAACGCCATTTGCACCCCAAATTTTTATAGGAATTTTGTGACCGATTTCACATTTGGATCATTTTACTGACAGCTGTTCTAAGTTTTCTTTATAAATTTATTACAATATGTTTAAAAAATACAAAAAAAAAACCTAATGAGAACGAAAAAATAAGATTTTAAATCAGAGTAATTCCATTTTAAATTTAAAAAATTTTGACTCTAGGTTACCGATTTAGATAAAATTTGGTGCATGCGTAGAGAAGGATACAAAGGTATGTAAAATGGATTTTTCACATTTTTATTTTGAGAATCGTGGCAACTCTATAACTTTGAAAGTGATTAAAGTATTTATTTAAATGGCCATAACTTATATATAACAATAAAAAATATATCAAAATATCAAGATGTCATAAAGAAATTTTAGAAAAATATTTTTATTAACATATTTTTTATAAGAATTTTCTTTAGTGACGTGTATCTAAAAAAGTCCATCTTTAATTTTTTTTATATTTTTTGGTAGGAAGCCTTATCGGTATACTTGCTACAGAGAAAATTTCAAAGAGGTCAAAATTTTTAAGTTTAAAATGGAATTACTCATTAAAGAAAAAATTTTAACTTATTCCTGGCCCTATTTTTTTGTGACATATAGCCTTTTTAACTTTTTTTAAAGTTGAATTTAACCTCTTTTTCTTTAGACTCCTGGTAACACTGGTTACCATCGTTAAAAACACCAAAATTAGTTGCACTTTTAATTTTTAGAAAAAACCGATAATGTTTTTATGGTACAAATCTACAAATCAAAAAAAATATAAAATATATATATATATATATATATATATATATATATATATATAAAATATATATATATATATATATATATATATATATATATATATATAAGAAAAAAGTATATATAAAAGTATATATATATACATAAGAAAAAAGTGCTAAAAAATACCAAAAATTATTGGAAAAGTGCTAAAAAAAATGCCAGGTGCTGGAATAATTTTTTTTCGTGCTAAATGAGTATAAAAAGTACTAGATCTAGAACTGGCAACACTGTATGGAATAGAGCTAATAAAATTCAAAATTTATTTTAAAACTGTAATATTTTTCAATTATCATCTCTTACTATTTCGACGCACTCCAAAACAAATAATAAAACGATTAAAAAAAATAATAAATAATAAAAAAATTAAATTTCCATAAAAAAACAGGAAAAACTTGTTGTTCTTCATGCTTCACACAAATAAGCTTCCTGGCTCTATTATACAGTGACTAGTTATATTTTTATCCTTATTCCCTCTTGGGAAATATGAAGTTAAATGTAAAAGCTATTGTAGCTGTGATGGTTGATTGAAATTATTATTTTTTTTTTTTTTTTTTTTGTTACTAATGTCGGTTTTATTTCAGTTGTTTTTATTATTTAGTAGGTACTTTTTATTTGTTACATTCCTACATCTATTTACAGAAGTGAAAAAAGTACTTATTATTAACAACCAGAGTGCGAATTACAAATTGTAATTTAAATTTTAAAATTATATATTTTTTTCTGGATGTAATTTTAAGAAATATTTTTTGAGTTTAAAATTTATACACAATTTCTACCCATACCTTTTGTTAACTACCATAAAAAATTGATGTGTAGGTCCTCGGACTCATTAAAAGCACATATAGCTGAATTTGAGCGATGTCCTGGGTTATATTAACTTGCGACATCAGAAAATTCCACATGAAAAAGTTTAGTTTAATAACCATACGTGAGGTGCCTTTTATATTTTGCGAAAAATTTATAAAACGATAATGTTTGTTTTTGAAAACAACATTATTGTTTAATAGTCAATACCTTTTCTGAAACGTTTGAACTAGGTCTTAAGGGAACTGTTTTTTACTTTGATTGAAGCAACTCAAAAACATGTATTTTTATTACAATAACCGATTTTTAAAGTGAAAAAATAATCACCTTTTTTGCCTTTCCCTAAATTAACAATCGCGAAAAAATTCCCCATGAATAAGTTCATGCTAAAATAAAATTCCCCTTATCGTGAAGTACTTCTTTTCTGCGAGTTTTTTCACTTTTCCCTTTAATTTATTCACTTTATTTTTGCTGTAGAAAAGAACAGAACTTGTAAGTAGTTCTTCTTATAACTCGAATATTAAAGTTAAAAAAAAAATATTTTAAGGGCACGATCCGTTAACAAACTGATATATTGCTCAAGAAAATGCAAAATAACGGGTCGATTGCCTGTGGATTTGTGAAGCTTTCAAAAGACGTGGATAAATCTAATATAGAGAATTGATTTAAAAGTTTTTTTTTATTGAATTAGGTCACTTAAAAATGTATTGGGTAACTCCAAGGATACGTCCTGCAAACCTTGACTAACAATTCACTTGTGCTTACTTTCCTCCTCTTGCAATAAAATTACACTTTAATTTGTTGTAATTCTTCTATTTTCATGAGTTTCCAAAAAGTAGCCAAATTGTTTTACTAGACAAAAGTTAAATAGTGCAATAAACTAATGTTGCAATCAAACTATCACTCCAATACTAAATATTTTGCTTTGTTTTGCAAATTTTCTTTAAAATATTTTATATGAACGTTTATATTTTTGAACAAAATTTTTTGATTTTTAATTTTCTTTTTAATTTCCTTCTTTTTTTGATATTCGCTGAGAACTCATAGTGAAAAAAATTTTTTTTGGGAGATTCACGATAGCAGTTTTCCCTTCGAGGGGAATAAAAATTTCCTGGGAACAAAAGTTCCACCTTTTATTCACGATAGGGGTGAATCTTAAGTTGGCCAGGTAATTCGTTTTGATATAGGGTAATGCAATGAAGTTATTAGATAATAAGATAGTATTAAAGCTAGAATTGTTTTAGTGGAGAATGATCCCATTTCGGCAGTTAATTTTTCTTACTTTTTGGAAGATTTCTGTCAAGCAAATGTTTGCACACTGTTCACCACTAATAGTGCTTTGATATTTTATACGTACACTACCAAAGTGTCCGGATTTCTTAAGAAAGAAGCGACCATTTGACTTTAAATGCTTCGACTGGGTGTAGCTTTTATGATGGGAAAACTTTGAAGGAGTAATACTTCTGACTGATCTTTTGTTTGAGAATCATACATTTATATCCAGCTTCCTAATCTGCAACTTTCTCATAAACACTTTTTCAAGAACATATTCCGAATTTTGTATTCGTTTCCTTGAAAAAATCAACGCACATCTTTTTTAAACTATTGTAAACTAACATGGGGTTAAAAGAGAAAAACTGTTTTGGACTCCAAATATTTATGCAATACTGAATACTTTTTAATGGAACTAATACCCGGGAATTTCTCGATCTCACGATATGTCATATATTAGTGATGCATAATTAGTTTTATCGTTGAAAAAATTTTAAAAAGTGACCAAAAAAGGGGATTTCAAAAAATAAAGTCGCCAAAAAAGGTGAGTTTTAAAAAAAAGGGGTTTACTGCTTCAATACTTAAAAAAACTCTTCAGAATTTGTTTATTTGATAAAAAATGTATTTTAAGAAAAACTACTAAATTCAATTTTATTTGTAACAAAATAGTTTATTTTTTAATAATTTTTATTATTGCAAAAATAGAGAATTATTCATAAAAATAGTTAAAATAAAATTCACTTCTTACTAATTAAAATTCGGTACTTTTGTACGAGGCTTTCACTCGGATACCACTCTTATAAACCCCCTTCTAACAAATTTAGGTCTGAAAGCATGAATTTACAAGTGTTGATCCTAAGACTGTTGGTCAATTTATTTTTCGTTGGTGATAATTTAGAAAAAAAAAAACGTTCCACCGAGGCACTGCTATGAGTCAAAGTAAAAATATAAATTAGGTTATAAGTTTTCATCAAATCTACTTTTTAATTTATCTAATCTGGTCCAAAAAATTCGTTCAGAAGATATTTTAAAAAGCTGTTCATAAATTTTATCATTAGCTTTAGTTTTTAACAATTTCAGTTCATTCATTTATTCTTCGGGATCCTTTTTGACATCACTATATTGTAAAATAATCTCAAAATAATTAATTTCTTCATTGAAATTAATTTATAATAAATCGAGATATTTTAAATAACTTAGTTTCTCTCCATTTAGCACATAGTCTTAAGAAGTTGCCATTTAGCTCCATTTAAAAAAAAGGGGCCAAAAAAGTGGCCAGGTGATTGAAAGAGGTTCAATTGACGACTAAAGTCGCCAAACGGTAATACTGTGCATAATCAGTGCACACACAGCATTAGTGATTTTTAGCAAAACAACCATTTTTGGAAGGCTTTAAAAAATTAATTCTAGAGCCAACTGTGTCCATGATAGGACTCCGCCTACCAGAGATATAAAGTAGATCCCTATGGAGCTTCATTTCTAAAAACTGATTAGAGTTTAAAAATATATTGTTTTTCAGTCAATCCACATCGAAAGTTATAGAAAATTATTTCACGAAAATTTTTTAATGAAACCGATTTTTTAAGAAACTTTAGGAAACATAAATAGCCGTCGTATAAAAAATTTCCTGAGAACATAAGACATTAAAAGCTTCATATTTTATGATTCTGGTATTAGATTTAACGTAAGATGCGTAGTTTTGCCATTTCGCAAGACATAAGTAGCACCTCTGGTTCATTCACGATCGTCAAATAAGCCATGATGAAGCTTGATGACTGTCTCGGGTTCTAGTTTAGTCCAGTTCTAGTTCTCCCATAAAATAAGGGCAGAGTACCCACAATACACAGAATATTCCATTTCATAAAACTTGAAAAATTATTTTTTTGCAAAAAAAAAAAAATTAACATGGCTGGAAAGCTAAGATTTTTCTCTTTATTACAGCTTTTATGTTTTTGTTTGTATTTTTTTTAATTAAACATAATTATTTTTAAATAAATAGTATACGGAATAGTCAAGGATCCCACCTATATACGAATGATTTTAAAATTGGTGACCAATCGGGAATAGGGTTCTATGAAATAAGCCGAAATATAAGCAAATATTTTCGAATCTCGGATCACAATATCGTTTTCCAGACTGAGATCAGACGATTATGAAGGTATTAAATTGTTTTAGATAACAAAGCTCTTACTCGTATTTATAAGGATACTCAAGCGGTTAAGCGGTTATTAAAACGCTCAGAAATGACAAAATCACGTCTGGAGGTGTCTTACAGTTCAAGAGGGAAATAAATTCTTAACTCAGTTGTGAGAATATTGAGATAATATAGGTTCCAGGACATCGTCAAATTTTCGACAACGAAAGATAAGCTATCCAAGCTGGGTGCAAGCTTGGATACCATCACGCTGGAAAACGTAAAAACTTTCCAAACGCTTAAAACTGAAGTAGAGAATTGTTAGAGAGATAAACTCGTCAGAAACTGAGATAATTCAAAATCGGGAGAATCCTTAAAATAAATAGCCCAACACACAGAAAACCAAACAGTGTAATAACTGGCCATATGAAGCTGAATAATCTTCTAGCACCCATTTGAATAACGGACGAGACTTTGGTACACTACCTATGACAATGTCCTGCGTTTGATCGCATTAGGAACGAAAATATTAAAAGGAATAAAGTACCGAATCTGAAAGACCTCTGGGATATCAATTGGAAATCTCTGAGAAACCATATCGAGGAAAATAGGTTTTTATCTAACCAAACTGACATAACATACCAATAGAATCATACGTGTATACTCAGAAAGAGTTCGGGTCATTTTAATGCCTTCTCTTTTCAACATAACCCAACCTAACCTAATGCAGTCCTACTTTCATTTTAATTCAGTCCTAGTTTAGTTCTAGTTCAGTTCCAGCTTAGTTCTAGTTCAGTTCTACTTCAGTTCCAGTTCAGTTCCAGTTCAGTTCTGGTTCAGTTCTAGTTTAGTTTTAGTTCAGCTCTAGTTCAGTTCTACTTCAGTTCCAGTTCAGTTCTAGTTCAATTATAGCTCAGTTCAAGTTTAATTTTATTTCAGTTCTAGATTTTTTATATTTCAGTTATAATTCAGTTTTAATCAAGTTCTTGTTAAATTTAGTTCAGTTAGTGGAGTTTAACTATTTTTTAAAACAGAGATTCTGATTAAGAAAAATTAATTCTTTAGTAAAAGTCCCGATTTTTTGTGAATCCTTTTGTGTTGAAAATTGGATAAATATTTCCCAACAGTATTTGTCCCGAAATAAAACTTGTACCGGCTACATTAAGGCACATCTAGTCACTCTACTAAATACGTGACTAGTTATTTTAACAATTGCCACCTCCACGACTAGGAGGTGTAACGTTTTTGCCCACACAATCAACTCTACGATTATCAAAATGTCAGTTAAATAACAAATGCCACTTCCACGACTACGAGGTGGTTATTATGTGCACACACAATAATTTTAATGGTTACTATGAGTCAGTAAAACATCCTTGCTTTCGCCTCTACCAACTTCTTCCCCTTTATCATAGGGTCGGTAAATCGACAATTGCCGTCATACTCGTTGTTGGACATATGGGAGTGAGCCAAGAAGATACTAGTGAAACTAAAAGGGGTTTAATTGCCATTGGATAAACTGATGGGTTTTTATTAAAAAATTGTTTCTTATTACTGCGAAATTGCATTTGAGCATTTTATTCGATATATTAATGCATCACAAATGCCTTCATTTATTGGAAATAAGCAAATAGATAGCGCTATTTCTACTTCTTCTCATAATAAATATGCTTTATTCGGTTCCACAATTCTACGCTTTCCCCGCTTTGCTGAGGATATAAAAACCTAATTTAATAAATATCTTTTGAATGTCCTCTTACAAAACAAGACTCTTGTATTTTTTATATCAAATTGTATCAGAAAAATTAAATTCGTTCCTATTTTTCTCATTGTGGACTTGTTTTTTATTTTTTTTTGTTATTTCGTGTTCATTCAAAAGGAGCAAGAAAAACTAAGACAAAATATGCACTTGTAAAATTACGATTTTAACATGAATTTTTACATTTGTATTTTTAGGCGAATGAATGATGAGGTGTACATGAATGTGTGTATGGGAAAGGCAAAAAGGAATAATATAGCCCAAGTGGTGGGAATGGAGGAGGACTACTACTATTATTTCTGTATTTAACTGACATTTTATTTATGTGAACATTTTATTATATGTTTGTTTCAATGTCTAAATGTGTATTTCATATATATGTATATATCTACAGGATACATGCAAAAACTAAAAACTACAAAAGAGATGGGACAAACTCAGGCATACATACGTAGATTAATACAGGAGCTTGAACTGAGCGAGGAAACGGACAAACAATATTAACCTAAACAAAACTAAGGGGACAAGTATGTTTTAAGTATGAAGTTTAAAGTACGAGTAGTAAATGTTTCTGTTTGTGACATTTATGTACTTTGTTGAAATTAACATTTAGTAGTAGTAGCAGCAGCAGCAGTGGTAGTCAACAAAACGACAGACAGACAGTCATACATTTCGATTTAGTTTCCTCGTTTATGTATTTTATTTGTGTGTTTTTTTCTGCTTTTGTTGTTTTAATTTTTTTATTATTATTTTATTTTATAATAGTTGTTATTGTTGTTGATGTTGATAATGTTTTATTATACCCTTCACCACAGGGTATATATAAGTTTGTCATTCCGTTTATAATTTCTACAATATTCATCTAGGACCCCAAAAATTATACATATATATATATTCTAGATCCTTATTAATGGGGAAGTCGATCAGTTGAAATCAGTTTATATATATATATATATATATATATATATATGTTTTATACATCAATTTACTGAGATTTCTCTTAAATGAACACTAACAATAATAGGAAAAATCGGTTCATAAATAGCCGAGATATCGCCAAATAAGCGAAAATACCTCCAAAAACACTTTTGTTTTCGACCTTTCTAAGCCCCTATATATGCTAGCACAGAAAATTACAAATATTTTTTTGGATTTTTCTATAAACAACCGAGTTATTTACAAATCTTTTTTTATTTATTTAATGACTGCTTTGCATATACATAGTTGTTGTTTTTATGGGCACATAGTTTTTTTTAACTTTTTGAAGCCCATATATTCGTTCTTACACAAACAAATTTAGATTTTTTTTTCAGAAAAACTCAATCGGTCCATTAGTACCCGAGATATCGGCCAAAACGTGTTTTTGAATTTTTGAAGACCCTATATAATCTACGAATATTGTTCTTCTATTTCTCAAATTTAGAATTTTTAAATCAATCTAATCAGTCCATAAATTTTCAAAATACCCTTTTTTTAATTAATGTTGTTATTTTATATTGCTGTTGTTTCATCAATTTCAAAATATATTAATTTTTCATATAACACCTCAGCACGGCTGAAGGGTATATAAGATTCGACACAGCCGAATATAGCACATTATCTTGTTTTTATTTGCCTCAACCTGTTCAAGTTTAAGCTAAAATGTAGAGGGTTATGTGAGAAAAAATAAGGAACATTTTTTAACTTAAGAAGCTAAAATTATAAAAGGACCAAAAGCTATAAAGCAATATGATTTTTTTAATAGTTCTTTATACTATAACCCATAGAGCCATAATTTAAAACTCGCTATCTTTATTATTACCCGCTCCTAAAACTTTTTACACCTACCTCGTTTCTCACATTAAAACAATATTCAACTCTAACTATAATGTTTAGTTAAACCAACATCATCATCACCATCATCATCCTTGCCTCTGGTTAAATTTGTCAACATCATCATCATCTCAACCTCATTATCAGAAATGCAAAGTGAATGAGTCATTATTATGTTGTGTTGTAGTTGTTGCTATAGTTTATTTTTTATTGTTATTATTTTGTAGATTCTTTTCCATTTTAATTTTATTTCCTTTTTTTCATATTATTTTGCTCTCTCTACATTTTGACTTTGTGAATAGTTGTTGCCAGTAAATATGAGTATGAAACAGGATTTTTACAAATTTTTCCTTTTATTCATTTAGTTGCAGTTCATATATATGTATTTATTTTGTTTTTCAACGTCAAGATAAGCTTTTTAATTTATGATCCTGTTGTTTTAATTATAATCTTGAATTTTAGTATTTTATTTGTTTTTTTGTGGGTTTTTATTATTATTTTTTTTTTTACTCCTTTCTGCATTTTCGTAAATGGATCATAATTAAGGCTAAATGTTATCGTAGTCATTAAACAGTAAAGTGCAGAAAATATTGTAAATTTTTTTGTAGTGCGTAATGTTGAAAAATCGAATGTAAATGCATTCGTAAAATCATCAGAACATTAGGGAAATGTTAATGTTAATAGTGTGGTAATCGATTAGTTAACTAGAAATTAAAGGTTTCCTGTAGAGTTTTTAACTTTAATAAGATTTCTGTACAATGAATTTAATTTCATAATGCTCTATAGATTAATAACAGAAGTCAAAACTAGTTTTGATACCAAGGAACTGTATATATTTTTTAAACTAGGACTTCATATTGATTACAAAAAAAAAAAAATCAAAAAGTTGGTATTCTTACGTGTAGTTTTCTAGTATTAAGGTTTTGTGCATATATATGAAAAAAGTGATTTTTTGCATTATTATTTACATAAAAACTATCTTTTTCGTAACTTTCGTGAATGATGTGCAGTGGGAAGGCTTCGTTGCATTCCCCAACAGTAGTCAACCATCATATGCCGATCCCATCGGCCTTGGTACCTCTCTTCCATAGTTTTCAGTTCCTGATGAAACCGCTACAAGATCCAAGATTATCTGGGAATCGGTCGAGATGACTATGAAGGTAGTGCAATTTGATGGACATATTGCATCCCAAGTTTCTAAAGTTATCTAGCATGTCGTTAAGTTTTTAATAATTTCAACAAAAAAAGTCCAAGCAGAACGTTCCAATAGATATAGATATAGATGTAGATATAGATATAGACATAGATATAGATATAGATATAGATATAGATATAGATATAGATATAGATATAGATATAGATATAGATATAGATATAGATATAGATATAGATATAGATATAGATATAGATATAGATATAGATATAGATATAGATATAGATATAGATATAGATATAGATATAGATATAGATATAGATATAGATATAGATATAGATATAGATATAGATATAGATATAGATATAGATATAGATATAGATATAGATATAGATATAGATATAGATATAGATATAGATATAGATATAGATATAGATATAGATATAGATATAGATATAGATATAGATATAGATATAGATATAGATATAGATATAGATATAGATATATATATATATATAGATATAGATATAGATATAGATATAGATATAGATATAGATATAGATATAGATATAGATATAGATATAGATATAGATATAGATATAGATATAGATATAGATATAGATATAGATATAGATATAGATATAGATATAGATATAGATATAGATATAGATATAGATATAGATATAGATATAGATATAGATATAGATATAGATATAGATATAGATATAGATATAGATATAGATATAGATATAGATATGGATATAGATATAGATATAGATATAGATATAGATATAGATATAGATATAGATATAGATATAGATATAGATATAGATATAGATATAGATATAGATATAGATATAGATATAGATATAGATATAGATATAGATATAGATATAGATATAGATATAGATATAGATATAGATATAGGTATAGATATAGATATAGATATAGATATAGATATAGATATAGATATAGATATAGATATAGATATAGATATAGATATAGATATAGATATAGATATAGTTATAGATATAGATATACCCTACACTTATAGTGGTGTAGGGTATTAAAAACCATACCAATTATAAAAAAAAATATTATTTCATAAATCTGTTAATTCTGGATAACTCATTCAAATTATCAGTTATATTTTAGCTTCATTCCATCACGTTTCAAATATAAACCATTGATGTCCCAAGAATATATGCTTCTACAAAATGCATTTTCTTAATAGTTTTCAAGAAATCTAAATTTAAATCAAACATATTATAATTTAAAAATGAACACTGCAAAAAAAATCGAGGATAAATAAAAATACGAGTCAATGTTTGAATAGATATTAGCAATTAAGATCTTTATTTTATTTATCTATTGCCTTGGTAAGAGCTAGAATAAATATGTCAATGGTACTACACAAATATACTATCATTGTTGCCTGTTTTGACCTAGTGGTTTTTAAAGTTGAAATATTACAAATTTCATTCACATTGCCATGATATAATGAATGGCAAAGTGAGGGTGATAAGGAAGAACTGATATTATAATAATTAATTCATGATCGTAGATCACAAATTGCACTGCCAAGAAATATTCGAAGTTAAAACAAATAGAAAAAAAAGAAACTCAAAATAATACAATTTAAATTTACACACTATATCTAGCATAAGAAACATAGACTATGCAAAATTATTTGTAATAAAATTGTTTTTACTCTTTTGTAGACTTGTGTAATTAACTAAAAGGATTGACAGTCAGGATAAAAAGGACTTAAAGCCAATACGTCTGGGTCTTCAGGAGAATAGAATAGTTATGAGAATAGAGCACATAAAAGATGTGGCAAATAGTCTCTCTCCTCCGTCCCCATACCTTCTACCCATCTACTTTTATAATTTAAGGTAGTTCTGACTTCCGAAGGTACTTTAAACTACGGAAATGAGCTTTTTCATTGAAATCTTTCTTGCGAAAAAAGTTTTTTTTTGTATAACAATCATAGCTGTTACTTGTGAATAAAATGAAAAATGAAAATACTTTTTATGTTATCTCAAGTTTTTATTTCTAATTTAAAATATTTGTTAACCAATTTATTATTATTAATAACAAATTGTTTTTTAATTTTATTAATGATTCACACATTCTTTGTTAAAATTTCACAATAAAAATAGTAAAACCAACAATTTCTATATTTACATATTTTTTGTATTTCTCAAAAATTTTATAAAATATTGACAACAAGACTCTATACCAAATAGTTATTTCTCAAAAAAAAAAAAAACTTATTTATTGTTTCATTAACACATATTATTAAAAATCGAAAGGTTATTCCAATAAATTAATGATATTTTTTGATATTTCTTTATATATTATCTCTACTGTTTCAAACTCGAATCAAAACCGTAGACCTTATAGGTGTTGTGTAAACAAATTTAACTGGTCCTCATTAATCGCAGTGAACAGTTTGAGACAAGAAAAACAAAAAGCCATAATATACACAGATAAACAAATTGTATTTTTAATTAACTGGAACATCTTAAATTCTGGCAAAACAAAAGCGGCTTTAAATCTTTGATATATTCTCAATATTTTATTGATTTTGAAAAGATTTATCAAAATTATTTATGCAAATTGCTTAATTAAAAATAAAAAAAAAAAATAAAAAAATAGCGGCAAATAGCAACAATTTTATACATTTTATTTTATATTCATATTTTATTGTTAAATTTCATTTTGCTTTAAAATTTTATAAGATCTGCTTAAAAAGCTCTAGCATATAAATAAAATGTAACATATGTTGTGTGGAAAAATAGTTTTATTTTAATTTTTAGTTTATAATATTTTAATATACAAAATTTAGTTTTTCAAATCATATAATACTTAAGTATGTATTGTAACTATGTTGGCCATTTTGTAGTGTTTGTATGCCAACACTTTTTAAAAATATTTAAGCCAATATTTATAACTCTTTTACATTTCGATACATACACATTTTAAGTTATAATTACCATTTTAATCTCTAAAACTAACAAATTATATTTTGACAATTATGATAATGAAATATATAGAAAAACCAAACCAAGTTAATACATATGGCAACTTATTTGGAAATTACTCGTACATAGAAACATACTTGTATAGAAATTAAGCAAAATTAATAAGATGAATTTTGTAGCGTTGAAATAGACTGAGAAAGGCACTAAATATTAAATATCACAAAATTTTTTTCTCTAAAATAGAATTTATCAACAATTTTCATATAAAGAAAAATTTTAGAAAATTTTATACAAATATTTCAAAAATAGAAAAATTCTCGAAAATTTTCACTAAAAAAATAACAAGAAAATTCCTTCTAAACAGAAAAAAAAAAAATTATAGAAAATTTCCTCTGAAAGATAATTTATACAAATTTTTCACTAACATGAGACTTTATAGAAAATTTTTCTAAAAAGGCAATTTATGGCAAATTTTCTATAAAAAAAAACTTAATCGTAAATTTTTTATAAAAAAAAACTATCGAAAATTTTCTAAAAAAATCGATAATTTTTAATAAAAATAAAATTTATCAAAAGTTTTTTATATATATAGAAAATTTGTCGAAAAATTTCTTGAAAAAGAAAATCTATTGCAAATTAAAAAAAAAATCGTAAATTTTGTTAGAAAACAAAATTTATTCTAAATTTTGTATAAAATAATTGTAGCAAATTTTCTGTAATATGTTTAACGACAAATTTCAATTTTTAATATCTGTCCCATAAAAATTTTCTCTAAAAGAAAATTTATCAAATATTGTCTATAAAAAATACATCAAAAATTCCGCAAATAGAAAATTATCGAAAATTTATAAAAAAGGGAAATATATTGAAAACTTTCTAAAAAAGGAAATTTAAAAAAAAATTTCTAATGAAACAATAATTAGCATAAATTTCCCATAAAAACAACTTTCTGTAGAAAGATAATTTATCGAAAATTTTCCAATTGAATTGATAATATTTTATAAATTGAAAATTTATTGCAAATTTTCAATAGAAAGAAAATTTCTATAAAAATAAAATCTATCGCTGATTTTCTGTAGAAAGAAAATTTTTCAAAAATTTTTTATAGAAATAAAATTAATCGCAAAATATCTACAGAAAAAAATTCATCGAAAATATTCTATAGAAAGAAAATTCATAAAAATTTTTTATAGACAAAAAATTTATCGAAAATATCTTGTAAAAAATTATCGAATATTCTATAAAAAGAAAATTTATCAAAAATTTTCTATAAAAAGAAAATTTATCACAAATTTTCTATAAAAAGAAAATTTATCACAAATTTTCTATACAAAAGAAAATTTATCGCAAATTTTCTTTAAAAAGAAAATTTATTGCAAATTTTCTATAAAAAGCAAATTTATCGCAAATTTTCTTTAAAAAGAAAATTTATTGCAAATTTTCTATAAAAAGCAAATTTATCGCAAATTTTCTTTAAAAAGAAAATTTATTGCAAATTTTCTATACAAAAGAAAATTTATCGCAAATTTTCTATACAAAAGAAAATTTATCGCAAATTTTCTTTAAAAAGAAAATTTATTGCAAATTTTCTATAAAATGCAAATTTATCACAAATTTTCTATAAAAAGAAAATTTATCACAAATTTTCTATAAAAAGAAAATTTATCACAAATTTTCTATACAAAAGAAAATTTATCGCAAATTTTCTTTAAAAAGAAAATTTATTGCAAATTTCTTATAAATAGAATATTTATCGCAATTTTGTTTTTCAAAAAGAAAGTTTACCGCAAACCTTGTTTTTAAAATAAATGTTTAGTAAATTTTTTGTAAAAGGAAACTTAACAAAAATTTTCCAATTGAATTGATAATATTCTATAAATCGAAAATTTGTCGCAAATTTTCAATGGAAAGAAAATTTATCGCCAGTGTTCTATAAAAAGAAAATCAATCGCAAATTTTCTATAAAAATAAAATCTATCGCTAATTTTCAATAGAAAGAAAATTTATCAAAAATTTTCTATAAAGAGAAATATAGAAAATATAAAAAAAAATTATCGCAATTTTTTTATAAAAAGAAAATTTATCACATATTTCTTATAAAATTTCTACAAAAAATTATGGCAAAATTTATACAAGAAGAAAATTTATCACTTATTTTGTCACAAATTTTCTATAAAAAGAAAATTTGTCACAAATTTTCTATAAAAAGAAAATTTATTACAAATTTTCTATAAAAAAAATTCTTCGAAAAGAAAATGTATTGCAAATTTTCTTTAAACAGAAAATTTATCAAAAACTTTCTTTAAAAAGAAAATTTATAGCTAATTTTCTTAAAAAATTTTGTTTAAAAAATTTTTTCGCAAACTTTCTTCAAAAGGAAAGTTTATATCAAATTTTCCTTTAAAAAAAATTTAATGCAAATTTTCTGTAAAAAGAAAATTTATCGCAAATTTTCTATAAAAAGAAAATTTATCGAAAAATTTCTAATTGAAGTGTTAATATTCTATAAATCGGAAATTTATCGAAAATTTTCAATATGAAGAAAATTTATCGCCAAATTTCTATAAAAAGAAAATCAATCGAAAGTTTTCCAATTGAACTGATAATATTCTATAAATAGGAAATTTATCGCAAATTTTTAATAGACAGAAAATTTAACATTAATTTTCTATAAAAAAAAAATTATCGCAAATTATCTATAAAAAAAATATCGCAAATTTTCTATAAAAAGCAAATTTATCGCAAATTTTCTATAAAAAGCAAACTTATCGCAAATTTTCTATAAAAATAAAATTTATCACAAATTTTCTATAAAAAGCAAATTTATCGCAAATTTTCTATAAAAAGCAAATTTATCGCAAATTTTCTATAAAAAAATTATCACAAAATTTTTACAAAAAGAAAAATTTTCGTCAACTTTCCATAAAAAAAAACAAATTTTATAGCAAATCTCTTTCTCTTTAAAAAGAAAATTATCGCCAATTTTCCACAAAAAAGAAAATCGCAAATTTCCTATTTTAAGAAATTTTTTTGCAAATATTCTATAAGAAAAAATGTATAGCAAATTTTCTCTAAAATGTTTATCAACAAATTATAATGTGTAACATCTGTCCCATCTCATAAGAAACAACTTCAACCTTAAAGTAGGGTATTTAAAAATATATTAATTTACTAAATATATTCCCACTAAAAACAAATTTTAAACCATAGATAATTTATGCAAAACAACATTTTCATTTTTATTTCACTTTTTTCGCCCTAAAAAAAGATTAATTTAATTCAGAAACAAAATGAAAAAAAAAAAAATTGGTAAAAACTAAATGTAAACATGCGG
This sequence comes from Protocalliphora azurea, assembly GCA_932274085.1. NCBI lineage: Eukaryota > Metazoa > Arthropoda > Insecta > Diptera > Calliphoridae > Protocalliphora > Protocalliphora azurea. The sequence goes on along the minus strand of OW026520.1, from coordinate 121,415,961 downwards.
CCAAAAATTATATAAAAATGTTTGGGCAGGCAACCAACAATAATGAAAAAAAAAAAAAAAGAATTGGCAGCAACTATTTATATATTAAAATCAGTTTTAATGACTAGATTGTAAAACATGGAGGTTTTATTTTAAAAGATTTAAAAATCTCCACTCATCGAAAAATACATACAAAACAAATAAAAAAGGGCTACACCTTAGCTCTTCTGGGGATGGCGAATTAAATCATAAAATTAATTTTAATATTATTATATTAACGAAAATACAATGCTCATCTCATTATTTTACATATAAGTTAAAAGAAAAAAATGTTTTAAGTGATTTTAAACACAAATGGAAAAATTTAAGGACGTTGAAAACCAACAAAATTTTACAATCAAAATCTGAGAAAAAAAGTGAAAACGAAACGAAAAGTGTAATTAATTTGAAAGTCTGTAAATGTTTGGTTTGTTTAATTTCAACTCAAAACCAGCTGTAAAAAACACTATCACTCCATCAGTAACATCAACCACTAACATTAACACCACCAACCCACCTCTAATATACGACCATAGTCAACGTTTAGGAAGAAGTGTTAGAACATTACAAATATGAAAAGAAAAACTAAACGAGGAAAAAAGTAAAACAAAAAATTAACATAATTAAAACATAAACTTTGCTTAGTTTTTACAAAATATTCGTAATTTCCTTTTTTTATGTTTTGTCCTAAATGAGGGTGAATTTTAAATACACTTGAAATACATTTGTAGCCACTTTATAAAGGCTGCTTGATATTGATGCAGAAAAAAAAAAAAGAAAAACGAAATAAAATTTCAAAAGTAAATTTGGCCTCAAATCTTGCATGCGTTGCCTTCTGAGTCAGATATTACGATTGCATTTAGAATTTAAGACTCGATAAGGCTTTTTAAAATTCTTGCTCTATTTGTGCCAATTTTCGATTCTTATATTTTTGTGGTATTTTTACACACTTAAAAAAATTTTCTATATTGTGCTTTATATGTAAACTATGGTCTTGAAATTAGATCTGCGCAAATTTTCATATAAATATGCGCATTTTTTACACAAATAAAATATTTTCCGGGAACATTTGTATTACGTAAAATAATGGACCTATTTTATCCATTTTCTTAGGCTTCGTCCTTAAGTTCACAATAAACAAGTCGTCTATGAAAATTATTAAGTGAAATTGAAAATTTCGAAATATATTTCGAAAACAAAATTTACATAAAAATAAAAATTTTAATCGTCAAAATTAAAACTTTATAATGGTATATTTTTAATGTTATAAATAAACTAACATTTAGCCTGATACTGTGTTCGCGGACTTGTGGGTCTCCTACATAAACCAGATATGGGGAATTCTCTTTTTATGTTTACCTTTAAGAAACCGACTATAAACCTCAAATATATTATTTTTAATTCTGATTTTTTTTTATTTATTTTTGGTGCAATTATATTAACAACACTTTGTAGGGTAAAACAATAAAAATTCAATACCAGAAATAGTTCCATATGGTACCAGCTAGCAATCAAATTTGAAGTGTTCCAAAAAAAGTGTTTGAAAATAATAAGTTGTTTTCTTTATTTTGCTGTAATCGCGGATTATAGCATATGTGTCCAATTCCTCTAATATGAACACCAAACAGTTGTAGGAATAGGACAACTTGTGTTCAATCAGTGTTAAATTATATCGTGGACAAATCGTTAAACCAAAATTTTTAAAATTTAAAACTTTTGCAGTTTTATTATAGAAAAATTGGCGCCGTTTAGAGTATTACAAAATAAAGAATTGAGGTTTAATTTCCTCTTGAAATTATGAATCGTTTGAGATACATCTCGTTAATGTGTCCTCATTAGAAATACTACAGAAAGTGCCCAAACTTGAGGAGAAAAATCTGAATGTCTTTAAGAGGTGCTTCTTTTCGCGAGACACACTCAGAGCATAATTTCAATGAAGCTAAAATATCACGTAATGAAAAAAGATTTCCAAATTATATTTATGGCGTGATATAATATTAACTTATAGTCGTAATTGATATTTTATCTGAAATTATATTTAGAATAGATAATCCTATTCTGTTTTAGTTAAACAAAAAATGGTTTTCCACAAAAAAAAAAAAAAAATGCATAAAAAGTATTCATGACCTGAGATCGCAGTGTCTTTAAAATTTCATAAATCGTCGAGGCACACTCAAAATGCTAATTGAAATTGAAAAATGTAGACTAATCTGTAGCTATTACAGAGCTGTAAATGAAACATTCTTTTTTGATTTTAATTCGTGACAAATTAGCTAAATTTTGAATTAATTCTTTTTACAACAAAAAAGAATTGAATAAAATTTGAATCAATTCAAACGAATTAGGCAGAAATAAATCTCAATTCGTTTCTAATTCAAATGAATTTGTAGAATGAGTTGCAATTCGTTTTCAATTCAAGTGAATCTGTAAAATGAATTGAATTGATTTTGAATTCATTCAAATGAATTAGAACAATGAATTGCAATTTATAGGCATAAAATCAATCAAATTTATGAGCAGATCTAGGGGGAATCAAAAATTGAATCTTTAAAATTCAATTGAAAAATTAAAAAAAAAATGTACAGAAAAAATTTCACAATATACAAATATGAGATTATTTAAACAAAAAATGATTGTTAAACACACCTTTAATAATTTTTTCACACTATTTGATAAAAATAAAAATTTAAGTTTCTTTTAGCAAATGAGCAAAATTTTCCCATTTTGATAGGATTTTCGCCGATACCTAATAACGCAATTTCTATTCTACCACTATATCATGGGAATTCCAAATCTAAGATTTTTTTGTCTTTGGACTACAATAAGTTATGTACAATTAATTGAATAGCAAAACGACAGTAGTGCTTACTGTAGATTTACCTACAAAATCAATTCATATTTCAATCAATTCAATTCAAATGAGTTGGAAATGAATTGCTAATGCTTTTTTCTAATTCATTTGAATTAGTTCAAAATCAATTCAATTCAAATGAATTGGAAATGAATTGCAAATCACTTTGACAAATTCATTTGAATGAGAAACGAATTGCAATTTATTCTACAAATTCATCTGAATTGGAAACGAATTGCAATTCATTTGAGAAACTTATTTGAACTGGAAATGAATTGCCATTCATTTTTATCAAATTCATTTGAATTGACTCAAATTCATTTTTTTGTGTGAAAAGAATTAATTCAAAAATGAATGATGCATTTACAGCTCTGAGCTATTACGATAGCTTATATCGGAATCAATTACACGTTTCAATTTAATGTAACTTTAAAAATTTTGTGATGTGTATTTTTGTCATTGTAAAAATTACTTTATAGTAATACAATTAATATTAGCAACTTTTTATTTATTTATATCATTTGAAGTTTTTTTTTGAGGTTAGAGTGAAATATATATCAGCAAATTAAATGAAATTAAAAAAATTCAAAAAAAAGATATTCTAAAGGAAGGTTTAAACAGACACGTATATGAACCTTCATTAATTTGTATTTTGTATATGTTTGTATAGGTTACATACAGCACTTTTAGTGCTAGATCTAGCACTTTTTAAACTCATTTATTTTCTATTAACATGTAGTTTCTATTAACATGTAGTTTTGTACTATAAAAACTTATCAGGTAGTTTTTCTAAAAACTAGAATTGAAACTAAAATTTGGAATTTTTTACGATGGTAACTAATGCGATCTTTAATGTGTGTGTTTAGCTAAATCAACTTTGTAAAACCAAAACATTTACATATTACATTTATACGCACGATTATTGCAAACAAAAATAACTTGCAAATAAATAACTCACTGTTTATATACAAGTTGCATAAAGAAATAGAACTATTATCATCGCAAATTCTATGAACGTAAAAGGAAGTGACAATGCCTTATGCTTTATTTGCAAATAGTTTCACTAATCACGATTAGTTTTTGTGACTTAATAACTTGCAAATAAAATATTAACTCACCGTTTATACGACAAATTTTTCATTTCGCAATATTTTTAATTGCGAGTAAGAGGTGTGTATAAACGTAGTATGCTAACCTATCAAATAAAATGTTGGCAATTATGTAAACTATAATTATTTTATCATAATAAATAATTATAATTAATTTTTAAATAAGAAGAAATCAAAAATTTTTCCATCACCTACGATTTTGATAAAATTTCGTATACACACTTATTATGTCAGTACAAAATTTTAAGTTCTTCAATATGTTCAAATTCACTATAGTTTCGCTTTTATTACGGTTCAAAGTTTACTTTTTTCAGAAATTATTTTCAAAGACAAGAAATTTAAATACATAAGTATATCCTAGGACTTAATTGTCCAAATTCAACAAAATTTAGCTCAAACTGATGCCTAATAAATCTAGTTTTTAATTATTTTTGTAAAAATGCCATTTTTGAAAACAAAAGGATAATGAAATCAATATTAGTCCTCATATCAAGAATATTTAAAAAATCATATCTTCCATTTCTATAATTTTTCTCTAAAATATTTCTTAAAGTGTTGTCAATAATGTATATAGGAAATTTAGAGTGGGAGTATGAAGGGATACTGAGAAAATAAACATTTGGTAAAAAAAAATCATTTATTTCAGTAATAATTTTAAATTTTCTAATGTTTTTTGAATGAAACCATTTGTATATGTATAAAAAAAGATTAAAAAATTCACCCCATTATTAGCGATTCTATTTTATTAAGTTAAAAAAATTGTGGAAAAAAACTATATCTTGGTGGAATAATTTAATAACTTGGATAAAACGGGTTAAAATTGATATATTTCCTGACGATATACACAATATCTCTGTTTTAAAAGGTGATAATAAATCTGGTCGTCTATATAAACATCCTGCATATGTTGACAGTAAAGGAATTCTACGTATAAAAAATTTTTTATTGTTTATTGTTTATATTCAATTAGAGGACTCAATATGTTTGGATGGAAAACATCCTTTTGTTCAAAACCTAATACTACATTAGCATAAACAATCAAATCATCAATTAATAACAGATGCTGGAGTTAAAAATATTCGAAAGAAATGTTTTATCTCGAGTATTCCATCAATTGTAAAATCAGTTCTCAATACTTGTTTTACTTGCAAACGTTTAAAATTTAAAGCCATTAACCCTATGATGGATTGTTTGCCACCAGATCGCCTGCTAGTACATTATAAACCGTATACTGCGGTAGGAGTTGATTTTTTGACCCTTTTCTAGTTAAAATTGGTCGATGGACTGAAAAGAGATACGGTTGTTTATTTACTTGTCTAACAACTAGAGCTATTCATGTTGAAATTGTTCATTACCTTGCTACAGATTCTTGTCTTTTAGCATTTTATCGTTTAGTTGCAAGTAGAGGTAAAGTCAAAAGGATATGGTATGATAATGGAAGATACTTCTTATCGACTAGTAAAGTACTACAAATGGCTAAAGAAGATATCAATTTCAATGACATAAAAAAAATCCCTTACAAGACGTGGGATAAGTTGGAATTTTATATCTCCGTACAGTCCACATATGGGAGGATCTTGAGAACGTCTAATTGGATGTTTTAAGAGATGTATTGAAATCGTTTTAAGTGATACTTCAGTAAAAGAAGAAGTACTTCAAACAATATTAGCTGAAGCAGAATATATTGTAAATAGTAGACCATTAACGTATGTTGAAAGTGATTCCGAAAAACGAGCTTTAACACCGAATGATATACTAATTGGTCAAAATTCGAAGGTTCTTATTAATGCAAAATGTTCAGATTTACATCGTATTTGGAAAACTACTCAAAGCCATGTAAATTGCTTCTGGAATAGGTGGCTAAAGGAATATCTACCAACAATATCCTTGAGAATAAAGTGGACTTAAGCAACTATACCACTAAATAAAAGAGATGGTAGTAATTTCTAAAAAAAAAATATTCGAAGATATCATGGCAAGATGGATGTGGCAAGATCCCCTGTAATTAAAACTCCTCAGGGAAATATTAAAAGAAGTGCACATCAACTTTGTCGTTTCATTAAGTATGAGGACACTCGTTTTTTGGGGGAGAATATTGCTGTGGGCATTAAAAAAAATCAAGTTTTCATTATTTATTCATTTACTTTAAACATTTGTAACAATAAAATTTTATTATTAATAAATACTGTTTGTTTAAAACAATATAAAATATAACAAAAAATATTATATTCAATAAATTAAATTAAAATTTTCAACAAAATATAATCACAATTTGGCAATACAAACAACTTCAAAAAAAAAAAAAAAAATATCCTTGAAACCAGGAATTTCAGTGTGGTTAAATGCAAATATTTTGACAATAAATCGGCGATTTCTAACAGATCAACAGATCGATGACGAATATCTGAATTATTCCAAGGAACCTTTTTATGAATTTCTGTTTTAGTTTTGCGAAATTGTAAAATTTCTCGATTTTTCTTTACCTATTGATATTTTGAAAAACTTTGAAAATCATAAAAGTATATAACTTTAAACAACAATATCTCGGAGGCCACTTAACATATTGTTATGAAATTGTACTTGAATTCAAATATAACGGTTTTAACGGCTGGTTTAAAATTAAATAATTCCTCTCAACCTTTCTATTTCTTTCTCAATGCTTCTCGACCTTTCTGTTTATGTTAACAGCAGTTAACATATATGCAGAAATTATTAACATAGTTGTAAACATACAACATTGAAAGAAAAGCTTTCACCATTGTTTATAAGTATGGCAACACTAAATGTTGAAACTGCTAACATTAACATCGAAAGCTCTAAATTGCGAATATACTAGTTCCTCCCTTAAGAACATTGTAGAAAGAAATAGAGCTTTCGAAAAGCATCTACATGACAGTGCAGTGTATACAAATTGGCCGTGAAACACCATTGAGTGAGTCTAATTGGAAGGATCGTTAAGTGAAGACAAATTAACCGCCTTGGCTGTATATTCTTGTACATTATTAAAGTGTGCTGATTAAGTGTATAGTTTAAGTGTGTGTGTATTAAAACACAAGTAACTATTTAAACTGTTTTTGTTGTGCATTTTAAATAAAATAAAGAGTCGTTACAACTTTTAAACTACTGAACTGCTTTTATTTGCAATCAAAGTATCGGTCTATTTAAAAGGAAATAAACCACAGTTTTTAAAAGGTAAAAACGTAACAATATTAAAACAATTCAAAATGCGTTTAAATTGCATTATTGTCTTCAACTAAAAGATTTGGAAAATTATTCAAGTTTTGGGAAATTACATTTTTTAGATGCAATTTTGTTGAATATACCACCCTAGATTTATTTTTTCTAAAAATTTTAAGAAAATATGGAATTTCTTCATTACAATGGAAATCCAAATTTTTTGGGACACACTCATTTATTACGATTACGATATTGATATTCATAGAAAAAACAAAAATACATAAAAAAATATCAAACTATTACTGAAATAAATGAGTTTCTTTTACTAAAAGTTAATTTTCTCGGTATCTCCTAATGGTCCCACTCTATATTTTTTATATTGATTGATTGACAGTAATAGTTTAGGGAACATTTTAAAGAAAAGTTATAAAAATATTGTTATATTCTTGATACAAGGACGAATATTGATTTCGATATTCTTTTATTTTCGAAAATGGCGATTTTATAAAAATAATTAAAAACTAGTTATATTAAGACATTAATTTAAGTCAAAGTTTTAAATTGAACAAATAAGTCCAAAGATATATGTATTTAAATTTCGTGTTATTTAAAAAAAAATCTGAAAAAATTGAAAAACGCAACTACAACAAATTTGAAAATTTTGAAGAACTTCAAATTTTGTACTGACGTAGTGCGTGTGAATACCGAATTTTAAGAAATCGGAAATGGCAAGGTTCATCGGGTGTTTGAAATTTTTTGATTTCTCCCAATAGAGTTTGCAATTTAGTTGTGAAGGTTACTGAATTTATATCGTAAATTAAAATAAAGCAAAATTTTAATTAATTTCGAATCTTCGTGAAAATTAAAATATTTATTTAATAATTAAATAACTTTTTATTGAATTTGAAATATCATAATCAGGTATATGATGGAAATTGTTTGTTTTTAAATCAAACGGTTTAAAAATTTGTAATGAATATCAATCGATTTTGGGAATAATTTTTGGAACAATGCTTTATTTTTCCTTTACAAGATCGAAAACCAAGAAAATAATTTTCGTGGAACACTTAAAATTTTATAATAAAATATAATAAAAAGTGAGTTTACTGTAATTTTTACTAATAAAGAAAACAGAAAAATAAATACATCATACAGTTTTTCGATTTCAAATCGTTTCGTTTTCGAAATCAATTTCCATCACATTCCCGAATATGACATTGTGAGCCATTAGCTTATCAAATTTTAACCCAAAGTTAAAGCCTAATTGTAGACAAAATGATTACTTTGCGTGAAAAAATTTCAATTATATTAATTTATATTAATAAAAGCATATGATAATGTTGATAAATTCTGAACTAATAATAATGTCTAGAATTAGATGCTTAAAATTTGATAAGTTATATGTTTTATTTTATTTTTCGAAATATTATTGTGAATATTTTTTTACATTTTTAAATGATCTTTTTGACAAAATTTTTCTAGAATTTTATTTTTTATTTTTTTTTTTTTTTGGGGGGGGGGGGGAGGTGTAAAAGTCTGTTTATTTAGTTAAAATTATTTTTTTAATATTATTTAAATATCATTTACATAGTTAAAAATACGAATCATAATTTTCATTTGGTTTATTTCAAGTGAAATTTTTTTTCATCAATTTCATGAATATAATATAAACTCGATAATCCGGATTATTCGGTAATCCGGATGGCATTTCCTAACTTTCCATTCCATAAATCTATAATTCTGTTTAAATAATAAAAAGTCTTTGCTTATTAAAATTTTATTATAATTTTGAAAATACAATAAGAAATGATATAATAATTAGGTAAGAGTTGATTCTAGTTGAATTCCTTTATTTTCAGTTAATATTTCTTTCAATAATTCTTCTTCAAAAAAGCGCAAACAGATTAGTTTTTTTTTTTTTTTTTTTTTTTGAGATAAAACAAAATTTAAATATCAGATGTTATATGCCGAAAAATTTTGAACTTGATATTCTAGGTGTTTCACGTATTAAATAAAAGATATATTTTCTTAAACAGAATTGAACCAGTAAAAAAGCCTCGATAATACGTATAATTCTATAATATGTATTGGGGTCTGCAATATTTATCCAGATTCTCGAGTTTATACTGTGTCTACTTTTTAATAATAAATGAAATTTTAAAAATAAAATTTTTGGTAACAGAAAGAAGATTTTACTTCGTCAAAATGTTAATCTGTATGTTATTTAGAATAAGTATAACAGTATAATTCAAATAACACATAAACGGATACCTTATGATAAAATTAAAATTTTGAAAAATCTTCTCATAAATTTTGTTTAATTTCTAAACAATCAATTTCAGAATGTGTTTCTATAATTTTCTTTTAGCTTTTGCCCTGAAAATAAATAATATATATTTTTTTACAAATACAAACAGTTTCTGTTCTTGGTTCTTTTTCTAGCACATATTTATTATTATTATCAGCACTTTTTAGCATTTTTCTTTGAAAATTCTTGCACTTTTTCCCACTTATGTTTTGGCAACAACATTTATTTTTGATTATTTAAATTTCTGATTTTTAACTAAAATAATATAAATGGTCAATTCCTGTCGATTAACATAAATTTAAAAATTTTTTGGTTGTCAAAAATTAAAAATGTATTAAAAAATTATATAAAATGAAAAGACGAGAAAATCTATTCATACTTTGTAGATAAGAAAATTTTTTAATGAAATGTTAAAAAATCATTATGATCGGGATTATCTTTGGCGTCATCAACTACATCATATTTCATTTGCATTTTAGTCATATTGATGTGGGTTACATACGTATGGTAATTATTTAAATATTATTGAAAATGGAATTTGGCAATATTTTATGACTTTTTATCTTAAATCTTCATAACACTGACGCCCTTCGCTAAAAGTCATGCCCGCGAACAAATTTGTGTTTCATTACGGCCAGCTAATATTGGTACTAAATAGCGTTGATGTAGTATTAAAAAATGTAAATTTTTTTTAATCCCATAATTAAACGAGTTTGGAGAAATGCCCACATAAACTTGGTAATTTTTGTTATTTATAAAAAACAAATTATACTGCCAAAGTGAAATAAAAAAAAAATTATTAAAGTTTAATCTCTAATGCTCCTGAGAATTGGTTTAGCAGTGATATCTTCACAGAAAAAAGCATTACCCAAAAGTTTTCAATTTATACTGTCGTTTAATTTATGTAAAATTTAATAAAATTATTAATTAATTCAATCATTTTATTAATTGATTGTAAAAGTTAAAAAGGAAGAAAAAAAGTGCAATAACTTTCCTTATTTATGGCGGTAACAATATCTTAGATAGATTTATATATAAATTTATGTTCAATTGTATGTCATATTTCATTATTATTGTTTCATTTTTCAAATGTCTTAGTTGTATCCGCCACGGCGACTTGTCTTCTCGCATAAAATCCTTTCCCTGATGTATAGCTCATACGTGGTAGATTAAATTCCTGCCTTTCTACGCTCTAAGATTTCCTACTTTGTCTTAGAGCTGTGGTCAGGCAGGAAACAGATAGGATGCACCAGGACGCAAGTTCGAGATCTTACCTGGGATTTTAAAGTAAGTGCCACGGGAACCAGCGGCCCCAAGTGGTGGCGACACTCCGTACGTCACTAGACTTGGCTGGTTGTTGGTAAGGCCATTGATAGGGGGTTACGTGGTGGCTTATGGTTTCATGTGTTGACTGCAAGCACAGTAACACAATCACAAGGGTGGTCATTAGAGGGTAGCTTCGACACTTAAGCAAGGGGAAGAATCTTGGCCAGAAAACGAGTTGCTGCAACTTGTATGTGTCAAAGCATATGGGGGCGTTAGTTGGCGAATTATACTTCAACCGGTGTTAAGACCACCGTGGGGTGAAGCCGTCATGGCAGGTACCCAAGTTAATCTTGTACACATCTGTCCTAGTCGTATCCGCCAGGGCGGCTTGTCTTCTCGGTGCTAATTTCCCTGCTTGACGTATACCTAAAACGCGATAGAATAATTCCTATCTCGCTACACCCTAAGACTGTCCTACTTTCTTTTTGAGATACTGATAAGTTAGACAGGAAACAGATAGAGTACACCAGTACCTTGGATTTTTTTGGGTTCTGAAGCTGGAAGAACGCAAGTTCGAGGTCTTACCTAGAACTTAAAAGTAGGTGCCTCGGGAACCAGCTTTATTATTAAGGGGTTATGTGGTGGCTGTGGTTTCATGTGTTGACTGCTATGCAGTAACACGGTCACAAGTGTGATCAGGAGATGGTAGTTCCAACCCCTAAGCAAGGGGAATGATTTTGGCCAGAAAGCGAGTTTATTAGATTGCCACCTGTATGTGTAAAAGCATATGGGGGCGTTGGTTGGCGCATCATTCATAAAAGATGGCTGCGAATACGATTTGTTATTAAAGTTCTTGTTGGGTGTTGTATGCAAAAGAGCTCCGGTTGGAAGTAGATATTTAAAATTTTTCATACCTTCATCGTCTGTTTTTTTATATCTGGTTTATGTCGTGTGCCCCATGAACACCTATTAATATTAGTAAGTAAGAACAGACTCACAGTGTTTTGAACTTATATAACGAGCGGCCAAGAATGGAAAGAGTTGTCGAACGTTAATTAAATTTGGTGGGTGCACGGTAACATAATGCTTAAATATAAAACAAAAAAAAAAAAAAAATCAAAAATTGGTCAAAATCGTGGCAAGGATATCCATAGCTGTTATATACCCTGGAAGTGAAAAATTGAATAAAATCCACAAAAACAGTTGAAATTCGATAAAATTTTGTATATGTTTTAAGTGTGTAACTAAAATTGTCTCTGCAAAATTTTGATGATTTCTGACAAACATATATTCATACAAAAGTTTTACAAAATGTATTTTTATTACGAAAAGGATATGATAAAAGCGTATTTTACTATCCTTTCGCATACAAATTTTAATATGTCCTGTAAATAAAAAAATCCTTATTTTTTATAAATATTTGCAATATGTAAAATACTAATTACACCAAAGATAAAATTTTTCAGAAAAAACTTAATTTTAAAATAATGTATAGTATTTTTAATGATTATTACCCAGCAAAAAAAAAATAAAATGAACTGAGTCATGATTTTAAATCTGAGTTGTCATTAGATGGAAGTAGTTAGTGCTGAAAAAGAGCTGCAGAAATTTCCTTTTCAAACCCATGGGTGTCATTCGTAGAATATTCTTCATTTAGGCTTCTTGTTCATTGCTTTTGAAGCACTTCTCTTAAAACTACATCTGTAAAATTTTTTAATAAAAGTATGGTTTTTAGCTTTTTTAATAGATAATAAAAGTACTTTTCAATTTCTTGTTTTTTTTTTGCTCGGTATTTATGCAGTTAAACAAACATATTGAATTTCATTTGTATTATCTAATTTAGAAACATGTTTGCATAATGTTTGAAATCGTTGGTGTTACAAGCTTATATACCCCATATTTTTGTTTAGCCGGGTCAATTAACTAAATATGGTTAAATAACATTATTAAAAAAAAAAAAAAAAAATACTAAATATTTTACTAACCAAACCTTTCCGTCCTTTACATATAAAGATAACGAACACAAGTTTTTAAAACTTCTCCATTTTCCGCCGACACAGAAAATTAGAAAAAAAATTAAAGGGGGAAGGGAAAACAACTTTTATGGAATCTAGACACTTGTAAAATTAATCCCTTGAAGTGAAAAAAGTCCTTTCTGGTCTTTCCTTTATTGTCCACTAAATTTTAAACTTATTTCATATTAAGAGCTTTTCCAATTGATTAAATTCAAAATAACGGTGAATCAAATGTAGCATATGAATTTTATAAAAATTCAAATTTTTATAATGTTACAATAATCATTAATGCAGAACTAAACCGCTTTATAAAAAACTTTTAGTATTATTAATCTTTTAGTATTTGCCTATTTTTAAATTTATTTCCCATAATACCAAACAGAAACTTTCAATTTTGAATCCACATAACTTCTGAAAAGAATAATTTTTTCAGAAAATTCTTTTTGATTTTTTTTATTAAAATGTTCTCTTTTCTCAACTTTTCTCAGTGAGTTTGGCCAAAAATATGTATGCATGTGGTACCAAAAATTCTCCACTTTCCTTGAATGCATGAAAAGTTGGCGAACAATTGCCTAACATTCAGAACAAGAGTAGCTCCAAAAAAGTTTAATTATAATTAAATGTCAATTAAATATTTGTCAAACCTAAAATAAAATAAAAAGATTAAAATAGTAAAAGATTAGATAATTTCTTCAATTATCTTTTTGCTATATTCAGTCTTGAATTTTTGAATAATTAAAGTAAATTTTTTTTTAAATTTACAATTTGGTTCATTTAATAAACATGTTGTTTAAAGTTTTTAATTAAAATTTTAAAAGTGTTTAATTTGAAAAAAATCGTTGTTTGGTAGTTTTTACAATTATTCGTAATTAATATAATGGTGAGAGGATAAAATTTAAACATTTTTTCAATTGTATGAATCATTTTAATAATTAAAATTAATTTTTACTTTTTTCTGTGTTCAGAAAATTAGTAACATACATCTCATTCACACATCCTAATGATTCGATTTTTATGCCTCCGGGTTTACACATAAATAATGAAGGTCCAAGGACTGGGATATCGTGGCACTTCGCAACCTTCCGTGAGTTCCGTATTATATTGTCGTTTAGAACAGTAAACTCACTAAATATTTTAGCTAAAATATACCAAAAAGTAAAATTTTTAACATCAAAATAATTGGCTTTAAAAAAGTACCTACAACATATTTTTTGTAATTGTGATAAAAAATAATACCTTTTAAAACTTATTTATATGTTTTTTAGTTAAGAAAAGTCGTAGGATACCAATAAAGCACCAAAATAAAGTTTTTTACATTATAAAAGTTCACAACTTCCAAAACTACGAAATGATTTATTTCTATTATTTTTTTTTTTTAGTATAGAAGAATGTAACTAATTTTGTTCCAGAATTTGTTAGCTTAAAAGATGCACAGACCTCGTGGATTCTCAACCACGTAGAATTGTATCTTTTTAATTTAATATTTCTCATTATTAATTATTATATAAAAAATTCGAAAAGTACCATTTATAGAACAAAAAGAGTATCACAAAGATCCCTTGTGTAGATCCTCACTCACTTAGAATTATTATAAAAAATTAGAAAAGTACCATTAGAAGTCCGAAAAAGTACCACAAAGGCCCCCTAATGACTAACCACTTTGTGTCTTTAATTTCATGTTTCATGATTTTTTAATTGATTTACAATTCATTCAGAACTACCTTAGCTAAATTTTATGCCGGTAAATTTATTAATTGAAAAAATTAGAAAAGTACCATTATTAGCAAAAAAGTACCAATTGCTATTTTCCGCCCTAGAACAGATCTGTTCAACTTCAATTTTCAAAGCACTCTTTGTGTTTAAATTCGTATGCCACAGATATGACTCAAAAAATACCAATCCACCTTCAGTTGCTTCAAAAAAATTATGTTTTACAAAAAGTACCAAACTATTTACCCGAATTCGGACCTATTTACGTCTTGGTATCTAAGTTCAAAGTAACGTCCATTTACATTATTTTGTGTGACTAAATGAACCAACCAATCCTTCAAGTTTTATCAAAATTGTCTCAATAGGCACAGTGTTATTGCAAGTACCATGTTTGGAGTAATGTCAATTCTTTATTGATAAAAGGTGTTATATACGAAAATGTTGACTATACAATTTTAAAACTACGAGAATGCGGCAAATTCCCGGACCCCAAATCCTAAATGTGACTCATTATTTAAATTGCTATGTATTTTTTTTTTTTATCAGAAAAGTTAGAAAACGTTTACCTGAAGTCCACAAAGTAAAAAAGTTCCTAATAGTAGTGCTAGAAAAAAATACAGAGGGAAAAGAGAGAACGGCAATTATTGAGATTAATCGTGTAAAAAAAAATCAAAATTGTCCAAACAATTTTTGGTCTGGCAAGCCATTTGGCATGTGGGGAAAAGGCAATTTTTTCATAGTAAATGGCACTTTCAACAGACAAATGTAGGCAAATGTGAGCTCTCGGAAAAAATTCTTCCGTATTATTAGAAAGCACAGCGAATTCTAATTTTTTTTTTTGACCTGATCTCACATATCATCAACAAAAAAGCAGCTGAGTGGTATCAAACAAATGGTGCTTCTATGTAACAAAGGAGGCAAAACCACTAAACTGTCCAAAACTCAGTCCAATTGAAATGTATTTGGCTGTAGTAAAAAAAAAATATTTAAAGAACACTTAAAACTAAGAAAAAAAGTAAAATAAAGTTTAAAAAGAAGTGGACCCATTCCAACAAGAAAGTAATCGAAATTACAATAAAACTTTTATTTATGTTATTTCAGAAAACGTTAAGTATTTCATTGAAACTATTACAAAAATAATATATATTTTTTTTAAATTTAAAGATTGACCCATTGGTTTCATTTTTATAAGCTGAATTTTATGCACTAAATTTTTTGTGCGTATTGGTTTTATACGTTATGAAATTAAGTTATAATTAATAAGTGATATAATTTTTTTCTTTTTATTCCTCTTTATACTTTTTTAAATAATTACTAATTTTTATTGTTATTCAAGTTAAATTTTTATTGTATTCAAGTTAAAGTAAACAGATTAGCATTAAAATTGTTTCGTTTAGAACATTTTTATTAGCAATTATCAAAATTATAAGTTTATATTTTTAAAATAATATTATATTATAATTTTTCTTTTAAATAACACAAACAATTTATTGTTTCAACAGGTAGAAATACAAGTATTTAACAAAATAACAATAAACTAAACATTTAATAAAAAATTTTGAATTTAAAACATTTACACAATTAACAAAAGAAACAAAAAAGATTTTTTTTAATACAACAATGAATAATATAATATTTGATATAAATTATAAATTTGTATAATTTTCTTGCAATCAACCAGTAACAAAGCTACAAAATTCGTCATGGAACCATTGTTGAACTTAAAGATTAGCAGCTTATTTCAAGTCACCTGCCATCCTCTGGTTTAGGAAGAATAAATTTCTTTTATGTACAACCTCTAGCCTCTACTAAATTCTAAGATTAAATTACTGTAAATGAAAGAGGGGGAAAAAACTACATAAATAATTTTAATAATTATTTATTAATGGCTATAAAATGTGGCCTAAAAATTTTGTAATAAAAACAAAAAACAAATTTAAATATAAATTAAGTATTAAAAACAATTTAACCATCATTAGCTGAAAATAAAAATATGATTAGAAATAAATTTTCTATTTTCCAAGCTATGTTTTTTGTTGTTCTAATTTTACCAAATTAAATTTTATTTATGCACGGCTGAAAATTAAAATTATAAAATAATTATTATGATACCTGAAAAATATTTAAACAAACTGAAAATGTTTAATGAATAATTAATTAAAATTTCTACTAATTCAATAACTGAAATGAAAATGAAAAAAAGTTATTTATTTTTAGTAAATAAATAAACAGCAGCTCACTTTGTCCACAAAAACTAGAAAAAATAGTAAATATTAGTTTAAAATTTAAATTCTTTGTGGTTAAATACGCTGTAACAAAGAAAATGCTTAGATTATTAAAGAAAATAAGTTTATTATTGCCTGCAAATAAAAGAAATTAATTTAATTATTTGCCTAAAAGTGTTAAAAACCCTTCTATGGCATTTTTCTTCATGATGATGATTATAATGTTCGATGTCATACACTTTAGTTGCAGCTGCTGCAAATACAATTCTCCAATAAATCAGCCACTAACCAAACCAATCCATTTACAAAAATCCACCAACTATAAACGCCAACAACCTGCAAGTATATTGGATAAAAGAACTCCAAAAAGAAAAAAATCGCTTCTCTTCACAAGAAGGAAAAAATCTCGAATATTAGTGAAAATTTAATAATATCATAAGAGAGAGAGAGAGAGAGAGAGAAAGTTGGAACAGTGCAACAGTACAGAAAGTGAAGTGATAAAAGGGAATTGGGGAAAATTTGTTGTTGAAAAATTAACAGGACGAAAAACATATAAATAATTGAGCAGTAACTTTAAGGTATTATTTCTTCAAAAATCTAAAAGAATCTTTAATATTTTTGTTAAATACTAAAACACATAATTAATAAACGTTTTTATCAATTTATTTATTTATTTGTTATTACTTTAATTACTAATATATATATATATATATATATATATATATATATATATATATGTTATTTTTATAATTTATTATTTGATTTTATTTATTTTATTTAATTATATATATATATATATATATATATATATATATATATATTATTTATTATATTATTTATTTATTTTATTCATTTACTTATTTATTTTTTTAGTTAATTATTTATTTTTTTATTTATTTATTTATTTACTTATGTATTTGTTTATTTATTTATCTATTTATTGATTTATTTATGTATCTATTTATTTACTTAATTTATTTAATTTAATTTAAATTTGTTATTTAATTTATTTATTTATTTACGTATTTATCTTCTCTATCTATTTATCTATCTATCTATCTATTTATTGATTTATTTATTTATCTACTTATTTACTTAATTTATTAAATTTATTTATATGCTTATTTATTCATTTATTTATTTTATTTAGTTTAATTATTTAATATATTTATTTACTTATTTATTTATTTATTTGTTTATTTATTCACTAATTTATTTATTTACTTGTTTATTTAAATAAATATTAATAAAAAAATTATTTAATTGATTTAATTAATTTATTTTCGTATTTTACTTTTCTTACTTATTTATGTATTTATTTCTTTATTTACTTATTTATTTATTTTTTTATTTACTTATTTATTTATTTAAAGCCAATTATAGGTTTAAATACTTAAAAATAAGAAGAAAAATTAAGTATTTATAAGTATTTAAAAAAAAAATCATTAGATTTGAAATTCTATTGAAAGTTGCTACCTTAATGTATCTGAATTAGTTTTGGTAAACAAAAAAAACTGTAATCTTTTTAATAATCTTAATTAAAAACCAAAATAACACAACTAATTTTAATATGATTATGATAGCGTACTTGAAAAATATGACTAAATGTGGTCAGACACTAACAATCATTCATATTGGGAACCACAAGGTGTTTAAAAAAATGTTCTTCGAAAATCAAAATTATTTGCAAAAATGAAGTTAAAGCAAAAATGAAAATTGAAAAATTCTAGTTCGAGATGGTCAGCTGTGACATCTTGTAAGTTAATCCGTATTATAGCAGAGTGATTTTAAACTATTTTTTTTTTTAAAGTTTAGGTTGTTCCCTATACACCAGTTTTTCATCGAACCGGCAATTCAGCACTTTATATATTTATTAAATTTTGTTTTTTCGATTAGCCCTTCTGTACAGGTGAATAATGAGACCTAAGTAGATTGCGCCAATAAGTAAATCACAAACGAGTCAGTAGACCTTACATATAATAATGCAATCATTTATTGTCCTGAATTTTGTTTATTTTCCCATATATCCTAACAAATCTTAAATAAACTTTATATCCAAAAAAAAAAAAAAAAAATTTTAAGGATTTAAAAAATGCAAAAAATTAATTTCTTCTTCCACATTTTCAATTTCTCTTAACGTCTCATTAAAAAACTATATACTACATGTTTTTAATTTCCTTTAAAAGATTTCACTCCTTAAATTCTTAAATTTCCGTCCAACTAAAGTACCATGGTTGAATGAATTGGTTGGCATTTTTCAGTTTGTTCTTATTTTTGTTATAGTTGTTGCTGTTGGTAATGTTTGCCTCATGTTTGTTTTCAGAAAAAAAAAAAAAAAAAAAAAACAACTGAACTCAACAAGATGATGATGATGACGATGACCATGGTAGTTACTTGGACAGAGGGTCAACTAAGTGGGTGTTGTGTAGTATGTGAAATGTCTTCTTCTTTCTCTATAAAACTCTTCAATTCCAAATATCATGTTATACGAGCAAGTATGAGAAAAAAAATGGAAAAATAACTAACAACAGCATTTCAAGTAGAAGAAACAAACATAATACATATCTGCAGAAAACAAGAACATTTGTTCATACGTTTTGTACGCACACTGGCCTGGTTTTTGTAAGGCCAAAAAACAAACTTTTTTAACGCACAATTTCCACTGCAAAAATAGGTGCAAATGGATTTGAGAATTGGGTTAATTGTTGCTTAAAGGTGGTTTATGTAAAGTAAACGCACTCATACACACATAAATATTTACACATATATTTAACAATTGTATCCTTAAACAGCATATAGATACGAGTACTTATTTAAACAACAAATAAGATAGTATTAAGCTCCAAAAAAAAAAAAAAAAAAAAAAATGAAGGCGTTGAAAGGAAGGAAGTTTATATATACACACACCTACAACTTTACACTCATATATACTGTTTAAACTACAACAAGTATAAACATAAATACACACTTATTTACTTACACACACTCAACTGAAAAACCAACAACCAACAACATTTACACCAACTACCAGAAAAGTTAAGTGCTAAATGTAGACATGGTAAATAAATGTTCACTTTTTTTAGCCAAGTTTTTTCCATTTTTAAAGCTTTATAAAATTCAGCAAAAAAAAAATTGACTACGAAAGGAAATTTAAGTGAAAAAATCTATAACTAAGGGTGTTTTTTTTTTTCTTTGGAGAAAAAGGAAATGTTAGTATTAAAGGTACACATACCATATAAAAAAATCAACATTGTTGCTGTCTTTTTAGTCTCCATATGGACGAGTATAAGGACGATGAGCAGGCAAATTTATAAATAAAATTAAATGTAAAAAAAAGACTTGGTATGCTTTCCAATTTAGTTCAACTTCATATTTAAATTAGAGCTGTTCACAGTTCTTTCTCCGGGAAAAAATAAAAAATAAGACTTAGTTTAGGGTATTTTCAAAGCCAGTTTTAACTTTTATTCATAAATCAAATTCAAGATTTTTAAAGGCTAAATTTAGGCTTAAATCGTATTTCTTTCAAAAGCCTGACTTAAGCTTAAGTTTAAAGTCAAATTTAAGTTTTTTTTATAAGATTTTTTTAATTACTATTTTAAGGTCAAATTGCTAGTTTACCCAAAGTAAAGTTAAGCTTTACTTGTAGGTCTAGTTTTAGTCTAATTTCATCTATAATCGTTGGACTTTTTAGAGTTTTATTTAAGCTTCAATAATATGGCCTTCAGTAGTCAAATAAAAGCTTTAATCATTGGACTTTTAAGAGTCAAATTTTAACTTTAATCGAAGATATTTTTATAGCAAAATTTAAACTTTTATCGTAGTGAAATTTAAACGTTAATCAATTTTTTTTTTAGAAAAAAATTTATTTATAGGTCATTCAAGGATATAATTTAAACTTTAATCGCAGGTCTTTTTAAAGTCAAAAAAATAATTTAATCTTAGGTCTTTTTAGAGTCAAATTTTATTTTTAATCATATGACTTTGAAGTGTTAAATTTTAATCGTTGGACTATTAGGAGTCAAATTTAAACTTTAGCTAACGATAGTTTTAAAGTACAATTTATGACTTCATGGATTTTTTTAAAGCTATATTTAAGCTTTTTTTGTAGTCGAATTTAAACTTTAATCATATGTCTCCTTAGATTTAAGTTTAAGCTTTAATCATAGGTCATTCAATTTAAACTCTAATTGTGGGTCTTTCTAAATTCCAATTTAAGCTTTAATCCTAGGACTTTTTAGACTCAAATTTAAGCTTTAATCGTAAGTCTTTTAAGATTCAAATCGAATTTAAACTTTAATCGTGGGTCTTCTTACACTGCAATATAATCCTTATTTATAGCTCTTTTAAGAGTTTAATTTAAGATTCAATGGCCGGTTTTTCTGAAGTCGAAATTAAACTCTATCGTAGGTGTTTTTAGAAAATAATTTAAATTTCAATTACATACTTTTCAAGTTATAAACTTTAAGCGAAAGTCTTTCTAAAGTCCAATTTAAATTGAAATCGTAGATCTTTCTATAGTCAAATCTAATCGAAGGATTTGTAGTATTAATCATTAATTGATCTTTCAACAATTTTAAATCTTAATTCTCTGTAAATCTTTTTGTCAGATCCTAGAGTTTTTTGAGTTTCTTTTAGGCATAGTTCACAGGTTCAGCTTTATGCAAAAGCCTTTCAAATGCTAAATATATTTTTTCATTGTATTGCTTTATGGAGTGAAATTTAAGCTCTAAATGAAAATATTTTAGAATAGATTTTTGATTAAAAAAGCCATTTTCAGATATGATATTTCCTATTTCAATGAAATTCGCTACACACATTACCTATTGCAAGTGTTGTTCAAATCACAAACTTTCAGACCAAAGACCTTTTCCGGTCCTACAATATGATGTTTTAAAAATGAAAAAAAAACTATCTAAATTTACCCAAAAGCGTACATACTTTATTGTTCATAACTTCTAAACTATACATTGCAGAATTAAAATTTTCATTTCATTTGATAGAAAAAGATATTGAATTTAAAATGACATGTATAAAATTTATTTACTTCGAAAGATCAAAGGTCAAAATCGATGTTTTTTTTTTTTTAAATACATATACTGATAATTTAACTCTACTTTATACTCGTGCCAAAATTCAATTTAGATACTCTTTTGGTTTATGAAGCAGAATATGGTAAAAAACTAATCGTTTTATGTAAAATTTAAAACATTTACAAAAATTAATTTTAAAGTATGTTTCTTTATGATCTTATACTAAAAAAAAAAAAGAATTAAATTTTATATACAATATTTGGCCTTACTTTTATTTTGTTACATAACTTCTAAAATAAAACTTTTATATATATAATGTTGGCACTAGTATAGAGAAGAGTTGTATCAATATTATATAATTTTTTAAGAATTTTATTTTTTATTAGTTTAATTTTGACCTTTGAACTTTCGAATTAAATTAACTTATCATTTTGAAGGCAATATCTTTGTCTTCACAATTATACTAAAATTAAAACTTTATTGTATATAGTTCAGAAGTTATTACTAATCAGATTTCATTTTGGTCCATAACTTCTAAACTATATGAGTGTCCATCCTGAAAATTTACATCCGTAGGGAGAAAAGTTATGCCAACATTATATATATATATATGTATAAAGGTCAAAATTAGATTAAATATATATATATATATATATATATATATATATATATTTTACAGATATAATGGTTTGACTTTTATAAGACGAACTTTGACCTTCTAACTTTTGATGTAAAAAAAAACTTTATACATATCGTTATAAAGGTAATATCTTTGTCTTCAACATGAAACTAAAACTAGAGATCTACGATGTATAGTTTAGAAGTTATTAGCAATTAAAGAAGTACACCTTTGCAAAGTTTTTTAGCAATTTTTCGTTTTTAAAACCGTCATACTTTTAGGACCGGAAAGGGATATGAGAATAAAATTTTACGATTTAAAAAACGCTTCTAATAGCCATTGTCTGTAGTGAATTTCATCGCAGATGTCAAATCCGATTGCTGTACGTTTTGACATTAAATATTTCTTTAATCTTCCTAGAGTACAATTTAAATTTTAATCTTATATCATTCCAAAGACACAGCTAAAACTATAATTGTCTGTATTTCAAGCTTAGTTCATTAGTATTTTTGGACTGATCTCACTCCTTACAACATAATAGGCAGAAATAAACTCTAAAAAGGTTTTATTTTCACTAATATTTTTTTTATGTATGTTCGTTTAAATCTAAGGTTTTTCGATATATTTTTTTTTCTTCCAACATTTTAAAAATAAATGGGGATAAATACGTTTATTTTTTAACAAGGTTGTATTGGTAAAAAGGTATTATAACTCACAGCCGACTAAATGATTGTAAAATATATAGACACTCTCACACATATACATACTTAGGCTATAACCAACGGATATTGACAGAAGAAATTAGCCTTAAATATGGATAATTTGTGGTATAATAGAAAATAAACAATTTATTATTAAGGGATAATCATTGTGAAGGATATAAGTATAAAATCAAATAGATTTTTTTTTTTTTAGGGGGGAAGTTTTAAATATATAATGGTGTATTAAATAAAAAAAAAAAAAAAAAAACAAAGAATTGGCCAACTCACAACTTCGTTATTTATGTTATTTGTTAAAATATTATGTGAAGAAAAATAAATTTTTTTGGTATGGTATTACAATTACGGTCTAATTCATAATGAATTCTTATATGTAGTAAATAGATATTAAAATTATTATATATATATATATATATATATATATATATATATATATATATATATAATATAATATTACCAATGCTTTAAGAATTTAACAGCTTATGAAGGCGAAGGAAATCCTGAACATTATTGGTATATTAATTTTGAAAATATTTAGAATACTCGAATAATGGAATTGTTCTGATTTTATGTACGTCACTAATTTCCTATTCTTGTATTTTATGAATTATTTCGAATAGCCTTTCCTAGCAAATCAACTGCTCCACCAAATGTGTAGCTAAATTGAAAGGAAAAAGAATGAACCAAAGATTGAAATTCAAAACGCAAGTCATAAAGAGTACCAATCTTAATCTACAAATCACGTTACTAAGGGACCTACTTACATTTAAGTACATTTATTTTTCAATAACGTGGACAATGATTCCAATTATGAAAACATTCCTAAAGTCATTTATTATAAACAAAACGTGTGTACTCCACTTTGCAGGAACAAATCATAAGTCGTTTTTTGGTATTAGCATGCCTTAAAAATGGAATGATAATTATTGAGTATTACTATAAATATATTTCATATAATAAAAATATATCCAACATCACAATCATCATTATTTCTCGGAAATGTGGATTTTGTGTTGTATCACAAAACTTACTAAACATTTTTTCACCAAAATCTTTGTCAAATTTTAGAAATGTTCTCAAAAACTTAACATATATATGTATTTATTTATAATTTTCCATACACCATTCTTAAGACTATATGAATTTTATGCAACATAATATTATTAGTATTAAAAAATCTAATATTATAACATATACATATAATAATTATCATGAATCTGTTGAGAAAGACGTTACCCCGGAGTTATAAATCCATCTTACTAAAAATGTTCAGTAAAACATAGTTTTAAAATAGTTAATTAAAATCTATACAATATTACGATGAAAATGCATTAAAACTGCAGAAAAAGATAATACTTTGTTAAAGTAGGTTCTCACTAGTGTTGCCAGTTTAGCCTTTTTAAAGCTAAATCTAGCCTTTTTATTTTGCTTTTAGCCTCAAAATTTTTGATTTAGCTGCTAGCTTTTTTCTAGGCTTTTTTGATTTTTAAGATTGCCTTAAGAAGGCTAAAATGTTAAAATATATAAATATAATATTACTCATTTTATTTTTAAAGAATCACCCATTCGCACAAAAAAATCAAAATTTTTTATATTTAACTCAAATTTTGGCTTGCGGCGCTTCAGTCACCAAATCAAAAATAGCTTAACTAATTTTATGCACTTATTTTACCCATTATTAAATTATACTTCATTAATCGAAGAATCTATTTACAAATATATTTATAAAAAAGAAAAATAACCCAAAAATTTTAAATGCTTAATAAAAAAGGAATTATAATTGAAAAATTACATACGCAGAAAAAAACTTACAAAAGTTATTAGGTAATTAAAAAGTATTTGTTGGTATACAACCAAAAAAAGTTTATAATTTCTTTAATTGATATGATTGTGATTTTCAACTACTAAGTTGTTAAAATTTTAATTAAAATTTCAAATTAAGAAAATAAGTAAATTTGTCAAAAAATTAAAAACTATAAAATATTTATACCATTATTCTTTTAAAATATATTAGAGGAAAATAATTGGGCAAACAGATGATAACATCGAATTCAATATTAGCAATAACTTAAGAACTGAAGCTGTCTTCCAGAAAGGTATATAAAACATGAAATTTACAATTCCATTTTTGGTAGTTCGTTTACAGCCTATCTACACGTAACAGAAAATGTAAGGTAGAATGTCAAATTCGCTCTCTGAAAGAATTATCTCACTTGTAGATTCAAATATTAGTGTTATAAGTAGCATTATGAGACTGTTGTGAAGAGATTTCTCTACACAACTATCTTATAAGATGAACTATCAAAAAAAAAAAAAAAAAAAAAAAAAAAAAAAAATACATATATACGAAAGTTTGTTTGTGTGTGTGCATGTGTATTTTGGAAATTTACTAAAAAACAATGTTTTTTGTAAAATTGTTTCCATCTAATGATGGTTTTACATTTTAAAAAATATTTTTATAAAAATTGTGCTAAAAAGGTGCGAATTTCTTAAATGAAAAGGACATGCTTAGTCTGGGACTGATTGAAAATAATAATATCTTGAAGAATTACATAATTGCACGTATTTGTATTTGGTCTTCAATTGAGATTAACGTTGGTATAATATCTGAGATTTAACATAATATAAAAAAAATTATTACTCTCTTCTCTCTTCTATATCAGTGTTAATGTCAGTTGTATTCCTGGGATTAAAGAACAAATATGTGCAATTATGTGATTCTTAAAGATTGAAATGATTTTGAGATTCAGGTAACAATAAGATTAAATGGAAAAAAGAAAAACCTAATCCAAAAAATTTTTCCTAGAAGTCTAATACTATTCACAGGTACTATTAGTGAAAGTCCTCGTTTGAAAAAATAATCTTTGAGTGCAATGAAGCCATATGCAAAGTATTATTCCATCTTTACAATTTAATTTTGGAAATGACTTTTTAATCTTCTACTATTATTATTGTTTATATTATAGTTTATAATTTTTGTAAATTATTTAAAAATATGAACTAAAATACACTAATGCGCTATTAAATGGTCTAAAATTTATTTTCCAATATGTAAAATAAAAATAAATAAATTAATAAATATTAAGAATATAATTGTTTAATCGTACAAACCTATTGTTAAATTATAGTTCGTTGAATGGTAAAAATATTTTTATTTCATATTACAAACTCGTTGTTAAAAAAAAGCTGTTAACTTGCTAACAATTTTATGTAACAAAAATCGTTTATATATTAATTAAAAAAATAACAAATTAATTAAAAAATAATTACATTGACGATTTTGGTTATTAATAAAACAATTAACTTGTTGTAATTTTTTTCTGTGATATGAAATATAACCCAAAATTGTATGAGAATTTTTTGGCGATTTTTTATTCGATCATTTTGCTGGCAGCTTTTCTATGTTACAAATTAATTACAAGATTTTTAAAAACTATCAAAAACTAATAAGAACGATAAAAATAAGGTTTTATTAAAAAAAATTCTGACCTTATATTTTTGGGACAATTAGCCTTTTCTAACCTTTTTTAGAATTTAATTCAACCTCTTTCTTTCTTACCTCCTGGCAATACTGGTTCTCACCAACAATAAAATTTAAAAATTTTATATAGTTTTATTAAATACTTATAAAACAAAGAAAAGTTATTATTAATTATAAAAATTTTTCAAAATTTCTTACTAGTCTGTAACAAACCCTTTTATAAGTTGCTCAAAACTATTATGAATAAGGCTGTTTGTGAATAAGTGTGTTAATTTCAAATGAATTAAAATTTTATAAATGTCAAATTTTTTATTCTATTTATTTATTTTTTTTGCTTTTTCTAAATACTTTGGTTTTTAATGAAAAATGTTGATGAAAATCTTATTTTTTGAAAATTCTAATTTTTATATTTTGCTAAACCCAATTTAAAGTATATCAATGGACTCAGAATCACTTTCTTAGTCGAATAAAAGATGTTTGTCCGTTTAGTAGGCTGCCTGGTTGTCCGGCTGGCTGGTAGTCAGTTCATATATAACTTGTACACAAAGTAAAAGTCGAAATTTGAAAAATAATTTGATGAAATTTGGAGCATATGACTATTTTGGTATAACGACACAACCTATTGAAATTGGTTATCGGTTCCTTATGTTATCTGGCCCCCATGCAAATGTTTCCCGAGCAATAGGTTTTTGCCTTATATTATGTCGCTATTTCAATAAAATTTGGTGCAAATAATTTTTAGTGAATCAGAACACCAAATTTTATGGATCCATAATAAAGCATAGTTCCCATATAAGAACCGAAAATCAATTAAACTCGCATAAATACCACATAAATGACAGTATCAAGATAATATTTGACATAAGTTTTATATAAGCAGAAACCATAGTAGCAAGGTTTCATAGGGATCTATTCATAATTAGTATAGGTCTCATATAAGACCATTTCTGAAAATCTCGAAAATCATTTTGAGGCTCAAACGCAATGGTGAAGGATATCATATTGTCATGCATGACTGACTAAATTTTTTGCTTTTTATTATTGATAAATTATTTTTTTTTTTTTTCTTTGAAAAATTCGATTTTTAGTGAAAAATCAGATTCAAGTGAAGAATAAATTTTTTAGTGAAAATCTCGAAAATCATTTTGAAACTCAAACGCAATGGTGAAGGATATCATATTGTCATGCAAGACTGACTAAATTTTTTACTTTTTATTATTGATAAATTAATTTTTTTTTTCTGTGAAAAATTCGATTTTTAGTGAAAAATCAGATTCAAGTGAAGAATAAATTTTTTAGTGAAAAATCAAATTTTTATTGAAAATTTAGATTTTTGATGAATAATTGGAGTTTTAGTAAAAATTTGGATTTTTCGTGAAAATTTAGATTTTTTGTGAATTTCGGATTTTTATTGAAAAATGGAATTTTCAGTGAATATTCAATATTTGAATATTTGTTGAATAATCAGAAAGTCGATTTTCTGGCAAATAATTGTTCTTTTTTTTTTGTGAAAATAAAAATTTTTAGTGAAACTTTGAACTTTTTTGAGAAAATTTGAATTTTGGTCGAAAAAAAAAAAAAATATGTTGAACAAAAAATTAAGTCTTTTTGTAAGAAACCAACAAAATTTTAAACAAAATAATTTTTAACAGAACTAATAGACATAGGTTTCATAATGTTATCATGTTATTTTTAATTCCCATATAAATTTTCAAAAAATGTTAATTAATGAGTCATTTTAAATAACACTTAACACAATAACTCAAATAACATATTTTATGAATTGGATAAATGATTTTTTTGTTTTTGTATTTACGTAATAAAAATAAATATACATATTACTAAAGAAATAATTTCAATTTGAAATATTAGCTTTTTAAGGAAATATTTTTGAGCAAAATTTTTTTTAGAAATAATTTTAATTATTTCGAAGTTTATATGCAAATATTTTGATTTTGTTCCTTTAATCTCTTATTTTGCTATCAAATTTTGTGATTGATTTTAAACAACCAAATAAGATCAGTTTAAATAGTAGAAAAATAACATCTATTAACTGAATATTTGTTTTATGTACAATTTATCACCTGCTTAACATAAACTCCTACTGATATTTAGAAAAATAATATAAAACCAAAAGAGTTGCTAATACTTTTGACATGAATAGCTTAATTTATAGACTTTAAGATAATCGATCTTATTGTGTATAACCTACACGTGGGAATAATTTAAAAAATTTTTTTGTCTTTTGTTGTTGCTGCTTTTTTTTTTTGTGGTTAAAAATGTTTTACACCTTTTATGGTGTTCAGTAATATAAACACGAATTTAGCATTAAAATTAGTTTAAAAAAACCTACAGAAGATCATTGTTTTGTATTTCGTTTGATTTTTTTTAAGTCAAAATGTCTTATTGTTTAAGCATTTATAGTCTATAATTTACACAGTTAACTATAAATCAAAGTTAGAAAGCAACACAAGTGAAGATTAGATGTACATTGCGGATAGGTATATTAGGATTGAAAAATGAGTTTGTAACAACTATAAAATAATTTAAAATTAAAACGAAATCATAAAAATGTTATAAAATATTTTTCTTTACTACTTTATCAATTACTAGCATTTAACCTGCTACTGCGTTAGCGGACTTGCGGGACTCTTACAAATACAAACTTGGTAGCTTCTTTTATTCATAAAAAACAAAATGTAATACCAAAAGTGAAAAAAAACCCGGAAAATTAAACTACTACTCCAATTTCTCATGGGAAAAGTTATAATATTGGTATGTTCAGAAAGTGATAAAATGCATCTCAATCGCACGTTCTAATGATTCCAATTTCATGTCTCCAGGTTTATATTTAAAAAAAGAATATTTAAGCAGTGGAATACCCTACCGCTTCGTATCCCTTTATGAGTTCCTCATTAAATAATACAGGTTATGAGTTTTAGTTTGGAACATTCATAGAGTACCAATAAAGTACCAGTTTAAAAGGTTTAAAAAATATCAAATTACTTCTATTATTATCTTTAGTAGAGAAGAATGTGACTAAAAGGGCTTGTGGATTCTTACCCGTATAGAGTCATATATCTTCAATTTCATGTTTTTAGCAAAGAAAAAAAAAAAAAAAAAAAATTATAGAAAATTCAATTCTTACCACCATAGGACCATGTATATTTTATTTCATGTTACTAGGTTCAATATTATATAAAATTTAAAAAGTACCATTAGAAGAACAAAAAAGTACCACAACGTCCCCCCTTATGGATTCTTATTCACTTAGCACCATACATATTTAATTTCATGTTTCTAAGTTCAATATGTAGAAAATTCAAAGAGTATCAACAGAAGCACGAAAAAGTACCAAAAAAAGTACCCCTCTTAAATTCTTTCCAACATAGGATCATTCTTTCCTACATAGGACCATGTATCTTTATTTCATGTTTCTAGGTTCAATATTATAGAAAATTTAAAAAGTACTATTAGAAGATCGAAAAAGTACCACAAAGTTCCCCTTTGTGAATTCTTACAAACATAGAACCATTTATATATAATTTAATGTTTCTCCGTTCAATATTATAAAAAAAAGAAATCAAAAAGTACCATTAAAAGCACAATAAAGTACCACAAAGACCGCTCTTAAGAATTCTCATTCACTTAGGACCATATATATTCATGTTTCTAAGTTCAATATTATAGAAAATTCAAAAAGTAGCATTAGAAAAACGAATAATGCAACAAAGTCTTACTTCTTCAATATTTTCCCACATATTTAGTTTCATGCTTCCAGATTTAATATTATAGAAAATTTAAAAAGTACCATAAAACGAACAAAAAAGGAACAAAAATCACTCACTAAGGGCCATATATCTTTAATTTCGTGTTTCTGAGTTTAATATTATAGAAAATTCACAAAAAATCATTAGAAGAACGAAAAAGTACCAAGAAGTCCCCCTCCTGAATTTTTTCCTTCATAGGACTATAATTTGATATTTCGTATTTTCTTTATTTTCATATTTCTAGGTTCAATATTATAGAAAATTTAAAAAGCACCATTGAAAAGTTCGTTTTAGGACCATACATATTTAATTTAATTTCGGGTTTATAAATTCAAAAAGTACCATTAGAACAAAAAAAAAAAAAAAAAAACGTCCCCCTCTTGAATTCTTTCCCAAATAGGACCATATATCTTCAATTTCATGTATTTATGTTAAATATTATAGAAAATGCAAAAAGTACTAGCAGAAGAACAAAAAAAAGTACTAAAAGGACCCCTGTCTGTAATTATTACTCACATGTATCTTTAATTTCATGTTTCTAGGTTCAGTATTAAAAAAAATTCAAAATGTACCATTAAAAGAACAAAAAAAAAGTACCAAAAATTTCCCCCTTTTGGTTTATCATTCACTTGGGACCATATATATTTAATTATATAAAAATATATATATTTAATAATATAATAATATAGAAAAATCAAAAAGTACCATTATAAGAACGGAAAAGTAAAACAGAGTCCCCCTTGTGAATTATTATTCACATAGGACCACGTGTCATTAATTTCATGGACAAATTCCCCTCTTTTGAATTCTCATTCACTTAGGACTACGTATACTTAAGTTCATGTTTTCAGGATAAATAAAATAGAAAATTCATTATTGAGTTTTAATAAAACGCAATTTCCTTTTTTACCCATGGATGTTATAAAAACTGTATTCCAATAAATTTCTAAATTGCAGTGGGATCCCATATTAAAATATGTATATTATATACCAATAAATATAAAAATAATGTTTTATGAGAAAAGTACCAAAAATAGGTAAAATTTTTACACCTTAAACGTTTAAATTTGAAAAAGTACCAAATTTCTATTTGTTACGAATACGATATAAATTTTATTTTTATGTTTACTGGTTTAGAAAAGATACATATGGTGCCAAGAAAGTACCAGAGTACAGTTTTTACACGTTTTCTCCCTAAAAGGGCCGATTTTCAAAAAAGTACCATACAACGGTTCACTTAATTTTTTAAATAAATAATGATAGGTATTAGTTTTTTATGTATCTATATTAGTTTAGGAGATATAAGGTTACCGATTTTACCGGCTTTTACCATTTTTTAGCCCCTAAAGATTCAAATTTCTAAAAATCTCGTCTTAGTGGATCTATTAGGCGGGAGACTAACTCAGGGACCAAAATTTCATCTCCCTAGCTTTATGCTGCGGGTTGATGAATCAGTCAGTCACGTTAGTCTTTTATATATATAGATTACTTCCATTGCTTAGCTATAAATTGCCTAATGTAGGGTTACTATTAATGATTTAAATTCCATGTTATTCATTTACTTATGTTCCATCCCACATTGAATTTTTAATCATATTAAATTTACAAGTTTCATTTCTCTTACTTTTTTTTCGATTAGACATTCAGTAGATGTATGCTTTATTTAATGGACATAAGTCTAATTTAAAGTCATAACAAATTGACTCATAAATCATTTATATAACAACATAAAAAATATTAATGTTTTGTTATTAAAAACTTTTATTAATATATTTAATAAATTATTGTGTATCTTTGAGATATGTTAGAATTTTTTTTTTATTATAAATCTTTTCCGCATTTTAATTGATTTTATTGATACAAGCATTAAATATAAAAATATGCATATGTAACCTTCAACACTGGATTGAATTCATAGAAAAATGTAAGTAAAAGATTCGTTTAGATTTAAAGTTAGATCTTTATGGAGACGAATATTAACTATAATTGAAGTCATCACTGAGTACAATGTTGGCCTTAATCTTAGTTTTTAAAAGATAACAAATTCGACTTCAATCGTAGATCTTTATAGAGTACAATATTAATTATAAACGAAG
The DNA here is from genome assembly GCA_932274085.1 of Protocalliphora azurea. Lineage (NCBI taxonomy): Eukaryota > Metazoa > Arthropoda > Insecta > Diptera > Calliphoridae > Protocalliphora > Protocalliphora azurea. The sequence goes on along the minus strand of OW026520.1, from coordinate 121,383,567 downwards.
GTGTCCAAAGTTGGCCTTAATCCTAAATAGAGCACAATGTTATATTCAATCTTAGGACTTATAGAGTACAATATTAACTTTAAACTAATGTCTTCACAGAGTCTAATGTTGGCTTTGTTTTTAGCTCTTAATAGATCCTAATTTTGGTTTTAATCATGGGTTTTTATAGACTATAATTTTAGCAATTAAACACAAGTATTTATGCAGCCAAATTTAAGATATAACAGCATGTCATTAGAGTGTCCAATTTCGGTTTTAATCTTAGGATCCTAACTAGCCTAAATTTGGTTGTAATCGTAGTTTTTTGTTAAATATAATTTTGATTTGAATGTTCGATTTTTATAAAGTCCAACTTATTCCCTATTCATAGGAGTTTATAGAGTTAATTTTTGGCTTTAATCGTAGTACTATATAAAGTCAAAATTTAGCTATAAACGTAGGATTTTATAGCCTCCATTAGTAAGATAGGTACAATTTTAGTCATTATTGTAGGATTTTTAAAGTTAAATTTTGGCCTTGATCGCTAAACTTTTTAGAGACAAATTTCAATTTATAATACAGTTGCTACTTTTTACAAAGTCCAATTTTAGTCATAATTATGGGTTTTTATAAAGTCCTTTATAAAGTCACCTATAGTCATAGGTCCCTATTGCGATCAATTCCTGCTTCAATTAAATATTTTTCCAGAATTAAATTTTAACATTATTCTAATTATTCATGTTCTATTTTCATTCTATTCATGATAGGGACCAATTTAGTCCTTAATACAAGGGCGAATCAATAAGTCCGTGACTTTTCGAACTTCCCTCGTAGTTATATGAAATGCAACACTATTCCCATCAAGTACCACCTGTTAACAGACTACTGTAAAATTTTGAGCAAGTGTCGTCATTTACTTTGCGTAAAAAATAGGATTTTTCGAGGTCCTTAAAATAGGCATTTGTTTGGTCAATAATTTCATCGCTGGAGCTGAATCTCTTTCCACCGAGCCATTTCTTTAGGTTTGAAAATAGGAAGTAGTCACTAGGGGCTAAAATCGGAGAATGGCAGTCTCATCCGCCATTCAGACTGCACACGTCAATTGATCCAATTGAGAGCAAACGCGGCACCCATCTTGCAGGCAACTTTCTTAAACCCTGCTGATCATTAAAAATCGAAACCACACTGCCATATGAAATGCCTATTTCATCAACAATCTCACGCACTTTTACTCTTCGGCCGGCCAAAACCATATCGTGGATTTTTTCGACATTTTCGGATGTACTGACCTCAATTGGCCGTCCAGAACGTTCAGCGTCATTTGTACTTGTGGGCTCACAACGAAAGTCAGTAACCCAATTTTTTACCATTGAAATCGATAGTATTTATCGAGTTTTTCCTTGGTTTGATTGACGGTTTTTTTCCGCAAAAAATAATGTTTAATGTGCACTTGAAATTCACTTTTTTCCATTTTTAGAAAAATACACGAGGTTGTATGTTTTGAACAGCTGTTAAACGCAAAGTAAATGACAACACTTTCTCAAAATTTGACAGTAGTCCATTAACAGGTGGTACTTGACGGGAATAGTGTTGCATTTCATATAACTATGAGGGAAGTTCGAAAAGTCACAGACTTATTGATCCACCCTCGTATTATGTGTTAATGATTCCAGTTTCAAAGTCAAATTTTTGTTTTATTTAATTGTATACCTTTGTTGATTACAATTTTTGGTGATAATTGTATAATTTTTTTTTTTTTTTGAGTCCGATTGCTGCTTTAATCAAAGATCTGAATTGGTTCCAATTTATGCTTTAATCTATTGTATTTACAGAATCAAATAGTGGCTATAATAAAAAGGAACAAAGTGATGTTTAAACTTATGTTTTTTAGAGTCCAAATATCAAATTTCCCTCGTCTTTATTCAGATTTCAAATTTAAATATAATCGTATGAATTTAAATTAAACCAATGTAAGGTATAACAGTAGTCTCCTCAGAGTCTTTAAAGAGTCCCAACCTTAATTCTTAACAAATTTATTTTCGTTTGCGACAATAGTAGCGCTACGTAAACTCTAATTGTACATCCTTTTAACAAGTCTAACTTTAACTATTATTATGGGGTTTATTTAGTCAAAATTTAGCTTAATTTTTTTGCTACGATAGTATATTTTCGCAAGATCGTACGTCATTTCAGAATCAAAAATTTATAATCTTAACAAGTAAAAATTCAGACATAAAAATGGAGTTTTATAGAGTCCAAATTTAGGTCACTACCGGGGCAAATAAAAATATGGTCCTCAAAAAAGTTTCATGAGCATAAAAAATGCTTCTTTATTATATTATATATATATATATATTTTCTATTAAAATAACCCGATATGTATTACCAATTGCTAAAAAATTTATTCTTTTTGCAGTTAAACGCATTCAAAGCTAATACAATGTATCAAGAAATTTAAAAAAAAAAAAAAAAATTCTATAAATTTATAACATAAAAATTATTAGGAAATTGAAAAACGTATGTGACAGTAAAAAGAAAGTTTTTCTGATGACAAATTATGTAAAACATTATATTGGGTGCAAATTTTTTCTCTTATTATGCTTTTTAGTATAATATTTGCAAAATTATGCTTCTAAGTATACAATATTCAAAATTGCTAAAATATGCTCTAAAATAAGGATTTTCTCTAAAAATATGACGCAATATTTTTTGCTAAGCCAAAAATATGCTGGTAGGATCAACATATTCGAAAATATGCAGTAGAATATCGATGCCAAAATGCTTGAAATTATCTGAAACGGAACAAATAACTTAGAGTTTAGTTAATTTGAAGCCCAGGAAAAAATATGATTTTGCATATTATTGATTGCCCTAGTCATTACAAAAACTAATATACTACCTTTAGCCTAGCTCTTTAGAGTGTCTATAATAAATTGGATTCGTAACGATTTTGGCAATAATCGTAACTTTTTATAAAATTCATTTAATATTGCATTAGTGGTTTTAGTAAAGTCTAATTTTTGAAAGTAAAAATACATTTTCAGAGCTGAGTATTATTTTGTTCTTCTTTGAGTGTAGTTTAGTCATCATCAACATAAAACTGAACAGTCATGAATAAATTCTCATAGATTTTGCCAAAAATTTCTGATTAATTTTTGTTAAATAATAATTAATCAAATTTTAATAACTATTAATTAATTTTATTTCTTTTCTTCTTCATAATTTAGTATTTCATTACTTATTTATTTAATAACAATATTTTCAAATAATTTGCAAATTCAAAAAAATTAAGTCACACAAAAAAAAAAACGCATAATATATATATATATATATATATATATATATATATATATATATATATATACAACATTTAAAGACCTTTAGCAAAAACAATACTAAACTGAAATAAAGTTTATGAGCTTTAATTACCATGATTATCTCACAAAGCTATTTTATTATAATATAATCAAAATAAAAAGACTGCTGCGCTTCTCAGCTATTTGAAGTTAAAGTGAATTTTTTCTTATATTATTCCTGCTTCATATTACATTCAAAGAAGAAAAAAAGCTATTTACAATTTTTACAGGTGTTTTTCTATGGTAATTTATAATTATTATTATTTTCTTTTGTTCGCTTTTTTTAATATTTAAATCGTATTACTTTATCATGTCTAGACTTTAAGGTTTTAATGAAAAAAATTAAATATAAGATAGTAAAGCTTAAGATTTACTCAGTATTACATTGTTGCTTTTATTTTTCTTTATAACATATTTTCTTTATCTAGTTATTTATTTTAACAATTTACTTTATTTTTTTATTATTTCTAAATTCCATCTTTTCCTAAGAATTGTTACGTTTCTTGAAAAATTTATTGTTTAACTTTTTATATCCATTATTTATTAATGTAACAACTATAGTAGTTTAATAAAGTCATTTTTGTAAATTTTACTGTATATTACTTAGAAAAACCTCAATACCTATTTTCAATTGCAATTACCTAAATTGTGTTAATTTCTTTGAATCAATGATATCAATATTATTAAAAGGTATTATATTTACTTGGAATGTCATAGTACTGAAAAATTTGTATAACTCCTTCCAACTCACACTATTAAAGGATCTGAAAAGTGGAGGACATAGTGAGATACCTTATCTATCATCTCCAAAAAGTTTTGTCCGTCCACGTTGCCTTGTTTCCCTGGAATCTGGATTCATACCACTTAGAGTCCCAAATTTTGAATGATTGTCAAATTCATGTTTTAAAGCCAATTTTGATAAAGTTGCCTGAATTTAAGATATGCATGGTAACGGTTTTCTGGAATCATTTGTTCCAAAAATGTGTTCCTGATTCCATTTTTATTGAATATATCAGTTTCCCCATGCTTAACAGAGCTATGTTAAGGAGTTAACAGACCTCTGTTAACTAACTTGGTTTCCGTCTGGGGTTATAAATTTTAAAATTTATTTTCACACACATTAAAAAAATATGTTTATACTTTAAGATTTTTGTAGTTAGGGCTTTGTTCTTCAGTTCAACAATTAAATGCTGTATAAAGCCAACTGCAATATATATCGCTTTCACACCTTTATCGTTTGTCAAAATTATTTAAACTTGCCCTAAGAGTTTATTTATTTCTTTTTATATTACAACAAATATCATTTTTCAAAACAATTATTCAAACTTATTTAAAGTGTCATAAAAAAATGTCATTTAGCTAATTATAAACCTAATTTTTATTCACGCATTTGGTATCAAATTTGTTTAACAAAATCAACCATATTTTATTTATCAAAATGATGACAATATTTCAAATGTAGCTATCTTAAACCACAATATTGTTTAAAGTTTTTTATATTCTTTATGCCAAAATTTATTTAAAATTTCACACATAAAATTCATATTAAATTTAGCTTTCAAAAAAAAAAAAAAAAAAAAAAAAAAAAAACAAAAATAAAGTGATTAATGATTTAAGGCAACTTGTTTTAAAAAAACAAAACTCTGAACAGGCAGATATACCGACATCTTTAAGTAACAAAACAAAAATTCACATTAGCCTAAAATATGAACATAAACAAAAAACCTTAACAAAAATGAATGTAAAAATTAATTTTTTGCTTAATATTAAAAACAAAGAGTGATTATAAAAAAAAAAGGTTTAAACTAAGAATTGACATTAAAGACAGCCTTAAGGTATTAAAGAAACCGCCATTATAATAAAATTAATTTACAAAAATAAAAATTTTTAATTAAATTAAATCACTAGATTTAAGCAATCTGCTTTGATAACCTCAAAACAATTCGAATTACCTATGAATAATGTGTTATTTTCTAAAACCAATTCAATATAAAAATACTAAAAAATTTAAATAACTAAAATTTTATAAACAATTTGTACTTAAAGGCTTAAGTTAAAACCTTTTAAACAAATTTTGTATATGAAAACAACCTTGAGTTTTGTGTGGCATTAGTTTATTCACAATTTTTATGAAAATATCAGCCAGCAATTGTAGCTACTAGTGTACGATTATTTCGCTATTAGTTGTAATAAATGCAATATATAATGTCACAAATATTTTGCCTTGTTTAATACAAAAATTTACATAAAATTTGAATAATTCTTTTTTATTGTTGTTATTGTTATTTTTAGTTAAACTGCTACTGCTAATGCTAATGCTAATGCTGCTGTTACTGTTGTTATAAATATTAATCTCAATAAAATTGTCAACGAAAAATGATAAAATAATTAGGGTTAACGATTTTATTATTATGTGACATTTTCCTTTTCGTACTACGACGAGTATTATGAAAATAACAAAAAATATTCATAAGTTGTTATATTTATAGTTGTTACTTTTTTCTTTTCTAAGCTGTCAACGCGATTTGAAGACTTTATTGGAAAGAGGAAGATGGAATATATACATATATATATTTTTTGTAGGAGATTAAATTAAATAGAGAAATTTAAAAGAATGCACTATTGTATTTTATAATGCTTCGAAGAACCAATTGATAAAAGCATAGAGTAAAGAATAGAATAAAATTTCACGATATTATACTATATACTAATACTATGGATCAGAAAAATATAAAATAATATATATATATATATATATATATATATATTTAATTAACCCTGAATACTAACGATACTTAAATAAATTTACGTACACATGACTATTCCTTTAAAACATTTTATTTGTGCTAAGTGTATTTTTACTATTTATTTGCCTATAAGACTTAAAGTGAAAAAATTTAATAAATAATTATAAAATAAAATTTTATTTATGCGAAGTATAATAAATATAATATGATGTTCACCACACGCATTGTTGGTTACTGCATTGTCCCTACTACAATTATATTATGTTATTATTGTTTCATTAATTTTAATAATACTGTGTTTATGATAACAACGTTTTTGTGTCAGCTTTATCATTCAATGTTTACATTCAATCAAAATTTTAATATAGTTGACTATAAAAATTTTATGTTTTTAAATATTTTTACCAGAAACCAAATTTTATTAATACGCCATGTCCCAAAAGATTGTTTTTGAAAAACCATTAGAAACCGCCTAAACTTTAAATAAAAGCGCTGATTTGTACCGCTAAAATATTTTATATTAAAGGAACTAATAAATTATTATTTTTTTAAGTTTTAAAAATGTGAAAAATTAATATATATATTCCTTAAAAATGTTCATTTCGGGAACTGGAATGCATTCCAGTCATCAAATCAAATTTTCGAAACAATTTTGAAAACTTGTAATCTACTTTTTTATTTAGATTTTACTATATTTGAATGACATAGTCATATAGTGCATTTGCAGGCAAAATCAGCTATAATTTTGTTTTCTGCTGTATCTTCATAGTGCAAAACATCAAACCGAGGGGTTTGTTGCATATCTCGATTGTATTTTAAATACATTGATTTGCGAAAACGTTTTCTTTCGAATCGAATAACACAATAATTTTCCAGGATTTTCCATACAATAATGTTAAGGTGATTTAAAATTTTGAAAAAAAAGAAATAAATAAATAATTAAAAAAATTAAATTCAATACGTTTTTTTATAGAAAAACACTAAATTTTAGATAAAATTTCCGGGTTTCTGGTAACTTCATATTTTGGAATTTTTGGTTAGTTGTAGAAGTAAAAAGTATCTTTAAATCTTCTTATTTCTGTTTCAAACACATGTTTCCAAAATAAAGAAGTATTCGATAGAAACCACCAGCTAAAAAGATGTTGCAGCCAGAAAATCCACTTAACGTTTTTTTTTTTTTTTATAAAAAGTACCCGCCAAGTACAGCAAAATATCGCCAGATCTAGCGGCAAAACCGTGTTTTAACAACACTTGTGATAAGATGGAATAATATGATAAAATTGAATCACAATATGATAAAATTGTATAATAATATGATAAGATGGATAATAATATGACAAAATGGAATCATAATATGATAAGATGGTATAATAATATATTAAGATTGTATAATATAAAAAACATGAAGAAACGAATCATAAAATTGAACACAATATGATAAAATGGAATCATAAAAATTAACTAACTGTTCCAATCATAATATGTTGCTCTTAGATTATGATTACTACAACTATATTTTTCTCTGCGTGCAGAGACTTTAGATGTTTATCAAACACGAGAATATGTTCTATCCTTTCTATCCTTTTTTTAATAATGGATAAATTTTTTCCTTTCTGTAGAAAGTTCTTAGTGTAACGCTAATCTCGGCAACTCATATTCTTTTTCAGTAATTAAATTAATATCATTGAAAAGTTAGAATTGACTATTACAATATTTCAACATTTAGCCTACCATTTCAAATCACACTTCCAATTTTATATTAAAATTTATACTACTAATAATAACGATACGTAAATTTTTCATATAAAATTTATACTCTTAATACTAACGATAGGTAAATTTTATTAAATTTTTTAAAAATGATGAAATTTTATTGTTCTTCAAGCGATTAATGAATTTTTAAATATTCTTCGACTATTCTATTCGAATGAACGTTATTATTCTAGTAATTAAATAAAAGATTTCATAATTATGGCATTTATTATATTTTATTCACCGTTGGTAAATTTTCAATAAATTTTACAAAAATATGTCCATTACTATAGGAGCTAGTGATCTGCATAACAACATAATTCATTTGATTTTATTTTTTCGAAACGTAAAAATTGTATAAATTAACATATGCTTTTTCCATACTTCTTCATATACTAAATTTCATGATTGGATTTAACATATTTATTTGAAATATGTAGTTTTTAAGATATAAATTTTATTTTCATAGTATTTTAGAAATAGAATAAGTATATAAGTCAATATATATAAATTTTATTTTGGAAAATATGTATAACTTGAGATATTATTAAAAAAAAAAAAAAAATTAATTTTTTAAAGAGAAGGACAACACGCTCAGGAAAAATTTTAGAACATGTTCTAAAATTATTAGTTCAGATTCTTTAATAACATAATTAGAATTAGATATGTCGCAACTAATTGCGGCACTCATGGAAAAAAAACCTATGGTGATTCTAAATTGGTTTTAAGGAATGCTTTTGAGAACTAGTGTTATTTCACTACGTCTCTGAACAAATTACTGACTCCTAAAACAATTTAAAAAAAAAAAACTTGAATAAAAATTTTTAAAAATTCCAAAAATTAAAAAAAAAGAATTTAACAAAATTAAATTGTTTTAAAAAGTGAGATTTAGATCATTACAATAAAAAATAAAAAAACAGGTTCTAAAACCGCTCCCTAGCGCTTCTACAGCACTAGTTTTGAATGTAAGAATTTCGAAAAAAATAATTGATTAAAGAACTAGTTCCATAGAATGGGTACTGGCCTGGTAATACATCTACCGATCTAGTTCTGGAGGTGGCAATTTCAAACCAAAATCATTTTTGTCAACGACCAAATAGTACGAATACAGGCTATTGTCATGCGTTCTGGAATATATTTTTTGGAATACATTTTTTCCAGGGCCATTACTTTTTTGCCAAATTTTTGAGAGACCATAAGTGTTATAAGCTTAAAAAATAAATGAAATTTTAATTGTTCTTTTAGATTTTTATTTTATTATTTGAAAAATAAAAATTTGTTTTGATTTTTATTTTATCATATAAAAATAAAAATTACTTTTGATTTCTTTAAATAAAAATCGAAAATAAAAATCTGTTCGTGAGTTTTAAAATATAAATGAAAAATAAAAATCAAACAATGAGTTTTATGTTTTCAAATGAAACGAAAAAAAAAAAGAATATTTTAAGATTTTTATTTTTGGTTTTAAATATTATAAATATCATTTATCCAAATTTGTATCAAAATGTATGGAAAATGTATATTTTATTAATATTTAGGCGAGATTTTTTAATGAACTTCGACTATTACACTGTTTCCGCGATATGTTGATAAGATTTGGCATGAAATGTATTTAGATAAATCTATTGAATATTTCAAAACATTTGTGCATAGATGATATGGCAAGTAATTTGAAGCGAAAGATTTAATTCTGAGTTAAAAATTATAATTTTCGCAAACACAATATATTTCTTTTTAAATTAACTGCCTGTCATTGATGTATTTCTTTTAACGTTTATTGCCTTTTAAACTATCATTTTAGACTTATTTTATGGAACACTTTTTTCTGACTGAAATTTTGCGAATTCCCTTTCTGTAACTTGTGGTGGTAGAAACATCAATACAATTTCCTATGAGAACATAGACAAAACTATTATTTGTGCGTTTCGCAATGCTAATTTGAAATCGCTCGGAAAGTCACCACTTTTTATTGCAAAGTTTAGACATTTTATTAATTGTTAAGTAATCCACACAGATTAATTAGCATATATATATATATATATATATATATATATATATATATATATATATATATATATATATATATATATATTTATTTATTTATTTATTTAAATTTTATTAACTATATCTAATATTTGAGTTTAAATTTAATGGAATAAAATTTCATAATTTTATTGTTATTCAAGCGATTGATGAATTTTTAAAAATTTTTCGACTATTCCAACGAATGAATGTTATTAAGGTACGTGCAGACTAGTGAAATATTTGACAAAAATGACGCAACCACTATTTAAAATATTTTCTAATTTCTCTTTTTAATGGAAAACGATATTTTACTTATCATTAATCATAGCTGACATTTTATCCAATTTTTTTTTTGACGATGCTTTCTCTTACAGAAAATTTGCAAAATCAAACAACGCCAAAAAAAAAATTGTTTATAAAATTATTATATATGCCACAAAAAACTAAAAAGCATTTTACGATTTTTATTTCTTGTTTAAAAAAATTAAAATCATACAGCCTAACTACAAACGCTAAAAAGTTCATTTTAATCCCATAATTTCTTACCGTAAAACATTTTTCAAACAAAATTTTTAAATTTCGTTTTAACTTTTAGAAAAGCTTATGAATATTTTGTTTATATATATATATATATACATATTTTTTGTTATTTCTCTTCATTTAAAAATATTTTTATTTTTTGTGGGAGAGAAAATAAAAAAAAAGTTATCAATAATTGTTATTTGAAATTCATAAAATAAAAATCAGAAATAATTTGTAGTTCTGAGAAATAAAATAAAATTCAAAAATAAAAGTTTATTACTCAATAGTTTAAAAAGCGTTATAGTAAATGCAATAGTATACTCAGGATTTTTTTAACTAATTTCCTTAGTGTTGATTTTTTGATTCAAAATTATATAAATAGTAAATATTTTTGGTCTCTGATATGAAAAATATCCCAAATAATTTATTACGAATTGCGGATATATTTACCCGGTAGATAATACAAAATTGTGTAACTACGACCTTTAATTTCAACTTAAAACCTAAAATACGGTCTCCTGAAAAGTAATTAAAATCAATTATGTAGTTTTTCCTTTTAGCCGCATACATTTGATATCGAAAGACTTTTTATTTCTTTAAATATTGTCTCTTTTTTAAACAATTATTTTCTTAATAACTGTCAAGTTTACAAAATGAATTAATACCCTTAATTTACTGCTTTTCCTGCATTTTCTCACCACCACTTTATTATATTCATCACTTTACATTTCTGTACATTTTGTTTTTAGTCTTTTTTATGTTCGAGAGAAAAAAAAAAAGGATAGGAAAATACAAAAATAAAAAAGTAGTTATAGGAAGGAAATTTGGTAGCAGTAAAAACATAAAACTTTTGTTGTTGATTATATTGTTAATACCTCTCGCTGGCTGGCGAAGGATAACTCAAAGTTTATTTAGGTTAATTTCCCTCCAAAAAAAAAAATAATATGCCAGTGAAAATTATAAAAGAAAAAATAAAATAAAATAAAAAAATTTAACTGAATTCTAAAAAAATCAATAATGTAGCTTGCTACTATAATATATTATAAGCTATACTTTTGTTATTTGTGTATAGGAGGAAAAAGAATACATACCAGGACTACCCAAATCTGTGAGATTTGCATTTGTTGAGTCTACACCAACAGCAAGACCAGTGGCTAAATGTGTTAGCCGCAACAGCAGGAGACAGCACAGCTGAAGGCCAAAAAGGCTAATGATATTATGGACGTTGAATATGATACTGCCTGCATTGGTAACATTTCTACTATTTTTGCTATTACGTCGTCGAAGGGGATCATGATGATGATGATGATGATGTTGTTGTTGATGATGGCTGTTGCTGGTGATGCTTGAAAATGTTTTAAGGCTATAATTTTTACATTTACGGGTCGAGGTTGATGCTGATGATACTAATGCTGGTGATGATGTTGATGCTGCTGTTGTTGTTATAGTTGTTGATGATGTTGCTGTACAACAAAAATTACTATTATGAAAACTACAACTTGTATAATTTTCGTTACTACTTAGACTGCTGCTGCCACAGCTACTAATAATGTCACTATTGTTGTTGTTGCTGTTGTTATTACTGGTACTGTTGTTAATGTCGTCATCGTTAAAACACCTTCTTCGTTGTCGTTGTTTTAATGAAGATGATTTTGTTATGGTTGTTGGTGTTATATTGCTGCTATTCCCCCGATTTGTTATAGTTGTTGCTTCTAATGATGTTGTCGTTAATTTTTGAATTTTTTGATGTGTTTCTTTTGTTGCTGTTGTATAACTAATGCTATGGCTGCTACAATAATGTTGCAGCTTTTGTAAATTCTCATCTCCCTTAATGCTTTGTCGTTTGCTCTTGTTGAAGTTGTCGCTTATATTGCTGTTGCTATTATTACTGCTATAATTTTTGTTGTTGTTGCTGCTACTGTCTTTAATGTTTACATTTTCAGTCCTTTCAATATTTAAAGTTTTTTGTTGTTTCAACGTTATTTTATTATTAACATTACTGTCAATACAACAACTACTATTGCAACTACTGGTTGTATTTCTACTCCTACAACTACTACTGATGCTGTTAGTTATTGTTGTTGCTGCAGTTGCCTTACTATAGTTGTTGTTGCTGTTGCTTTTAAAGCTGTTGTTTACGTAAAACATCATCGTCATCATTTTCCATTGGATTTACTTTTTAACAATGATGATGTGTTGTGATTTTCTTGATGTTGTTATTTCTTCTGTTGCTGCTGTTCGCCCGTCTCTTTTTAAAGGCAGAAATAGCGTTTTTATTATATTTTAGCTGTTTTTGTTTAGAGCGAACTTTTTTCGTACGTAGCAACAACAATAAATACAAAAGATGTTGTTCAAGTTTTAACTGCTGTTGTAGATGTTGTTCAAATTGATAATAATGTCCCTTGTAGCTGTTGTTGCTACTTCTACTATTTCTGGGTTGTTTAGTGTTATTGTCGTTTTTATTGTTGTAACTGCTGCTTGTACTGTTTTTGTTGGTGTTGATGTTATAATATGATGTAGATGTTGATAACATGACATCGTTTAATTGCGTAGAAAATTCAACAGCAACATGCAAATATCTGAAACTATTAAAATAAAAAAGAAAAAAAAAAAATGTTTAGTTTAATTTTCATGTTAGCTTTGTTATGGTTGTATAAAATAAATTTTTAACCCTAATATGAGTATAAAAGATTCTTTAAATTAGGTATTATTAACTATTTAGAATTGTTAAAAATAACTTCAAAAATAATGAATTTGACACAAGGTTTTTATAAAAAAAGAGTAATAATTTTTTTGAATTAGCTTTTATCTTAATTTTTATGGCATTCTAAGGAAGTGAATATAATTTAACTTTAACTTTTAGGACTTAAGGACATTTTGTTACAGTACTTTTTTATTCACTTTAAATAAACATATTTTTGTTAATAACAATAACACAGTCTACATTTGATTTCAGTTTCAAAATAATTAATAATCTTTATACAATTAATCCCACCAAGGACATCGAAGAAAGAGAAAGAGAAGAAATTGCTGAAATCGAGTTCCAAAAGCTATGAATGTTATTTTTTAAAATTCCTATTCACTACATTTTTTGATCTTTTTTTTTTTTTTGGAAGTTATTATAGTTAGTATTTTTAATTATTAAGTAATTTAAAATAACAGACTCAACTAGAAAATTTAAGGATAATTTTTAATTAAAAAAACGAAACATTTGTCTAAATATCAACAGAAACAGGTCTCCAAACTATCCGCAGATTCTACTGGGTAAATGCTGATTATAAAACCTAAATTAAATTGCTGCTAAAAAATTCAATACAGATTTTCAATCATTTTTTTTTTCCACCTAATAAAAATACTAGATTAATTTACATTATATTCTGAAATTGACCAGAAAATCATTTAAGTTTCGTATTATCATATAGAGCATACATTATTTTAAATCATTGCTTAAAATTCGTATTTTCTTTATCTTTAAAATATTTTTCAAAGCATACCTATCGCAGTCTGAGGCTTTTTAAAAAAATCACAAACCATCATTATTAAAAAAATGTAATATAAAGCAATTAATTAAAAACAGAGATCGAATGACGATTTTTTATTTTTTAAAATGAAACGACACAATTTGTTTTACATTTCTTTTTTTTGGTTTTAGGATAATATCGATCAATTATATACAGCTATTGTAAACGATTTTAAACTATATTTATCAAGTATTCAATTGTTCTATAGGAACTTCACACAATGAGTGATTCTATATAAAAACGGGCAAAAAACAGACATTTTCGAATTTGATATCCACGATTTGAATAATATTTGCTAAAGATATTACCCATTGCAAGTGTTGTTCAAATCACAAACTTTCAGACTGAAGACTCTCTCGGGTCCAAAAATACATTTTACGTTTTTAAAATGAAAAAAAAGGTTGATTTTTTTAACTTTATTGCTCATAACTTCTAAACTATACTTTGTATAATTATAATTTTTATTTCATTTAATAAAGAATGATGTTGACTTTAAAATGACATGTATAAAATATATTTACTTCGAAAGTTCAAAGGTAAAAATTAGGGTTTGGGGTTTGCCGTCATATTTCTTTTCCCGGGATTTAAAAGCTTAAGTTATGAGAAAAAAAATCACAAATTTCTTATAAGGAATATTAAACAACATTATAAATCATAATCATTTAACAAAAAATTAAATAATATTAAAGTATGATGCATCTTTCAAGATTTAAATAATTTTCAATATTACACAAAAATAAAATAAGCATCTATTGTAAGTTATCCTAATCAATATATTTAAATTTCAATATTTAAAATTGGTCCTATTAATCGTTTTAAAATCCTCAGTTAGGTTTTGAGACTTTAACATTTATATATATTTCTTTACAGTTTCATTGCTTGTATAATACATGTGTCTCAAAAGAACTGAAAAATGTTGTGTTTTCAGTAAAAACGCTCTCAGTTTAATATATATATATATTTTTTTTATAATTGTGAATATTTTCGAAGCGCAACTCTTTTAATACTCATTTCCACAAATCAATAATACAATTACAAAATTAAAAAACTAACTTCTCAAAAGTGAAATTCTATGACGACCAGTATTAATACATTTGAAAAATTTGAAAAATAAAGTACTTCGTATGTTATTAATATATCAAAGATTCAATAGATAATATTTCAGGCGGTAATACGATGATTTTATATTTAATTTAGTTTTTATTTTTCTTTCAATAATTTTTTCTTTTTAAATATTTTTGAAAAAGCTTTTGCATAATCTTATTTTTGATAATGTGGAAAAAATACCTTATGGATAGTCATTCGATTAAAATTCAAAATGTACATTTATGAAAATTACTTTAAAAATAATTATATTTTTACATTTTACAACCCTATTTCCCCTTCCATTTATAAAACTGTCTTCACAGAACAACACTGTTATCTTTGCACATCACTTTCAGTTGCGCACAAAAAACATAAGTCCCACTAGGAGGTGTCTATACTAGACAAATTTTTATCAAGATAAATGTCAAAATAAGTGCGAATATATACACGGTAACCTCAGTAAATAGCTGATTATTATTCTTGGTTGTTACTGCTGTCAAACTGCATATATAAAAAAAAGTTCGTGAATTCGCTTTATTGTTGCTATTGTGCATAAATTCGGGTTCATTTTGACGTTTGTGTTGATAAAAATTGTCTAATTAATACATTCAAATTCGTATTTAATTTTATTTTAATAGATAAAATATAAATTGATAAATAAAATTAATTTTTTGTGAATTTAACGTTTATGTATATAAAAACAAATATTTTTTAAACTTAAGCAGTCAGCCACATCAGCTGTTGTTCGTTCAAAATAGTTACAAATACTTTACCCAGGTCTACAACTGAAATTAATGCTGATAATATGTGAGATATGAGGAGAGTAACCATTTTGTTTATATTATATTATTCTAATAAATCCATTATTTTCAATCAATCACAGAGTAAACATGTCGTTTTTATTTAAGCAATTCGCACTTTTTTTAGCACAATTTTTATAAAAATATTTTTTAAACAAACACTAAAAGGAAACAATTTTACAAAAAACATTGTTTTTTTTTTTTGTAATTTCTAAAATACACATGGTCACACACAAACAAACTTTCATATATGTATACCTTTTGACGGTTAATCTTATAAGATAGTTGTGTAGAGAAATCTCATCACAACAGTCTCATAATACATCTTATAATACTAATATTTGAATCTACAGGTGACACAAAAGTCTTATATATTATGTTACGTCTAGACGGGCTGTTACATCTTGTGTTTACACAATGTTCACACTTGCCACATTTTTGACCTAAGGCAAATATTATTCTTTCACCACATTCAGCTGTTTTCTCGTTTGTTCGGTAAGAATATTTGGTGCTCACATTAGACAAATCAAATTCTTGCAAAAATCTTCAAATATTAGTCTAGTGTGAAATTAGATTTAGTCTTTTACTCCTATCACATTTCATCATATTTAACTATTTTAAAATCTTCTTCGAATTTTAATTTGTATGATTTTTTATTACTTTGAATTTTACTGCGACTGCTTATGAACTTATCATTGCAAGTCAATGAAACAAATTATTCAGAAAAAAATAAAACATTTTTAAAATCTGACATATTTCTCAGATATTTAGATGAAGAAATCATTTTTAATTCTTACTTTTTTATGAAGAAATCATTTTAATCATTAAATCCATTAAATATTGATAAGTTGAAGTACTTTTATTTTATTTCAATAACATACGCAGCACAAAGTCACCAATCTTTAAAACAATTCAATAAAAAACTTTTTAAATTTGCACCTCTCACCAAAACGATTATATCAATTACTAATAACTGTAAAAAATGAAAAGCCGAAACATTTTTCCAATTAAAAAATTTATTAAATCAATCAATTAGATGACTGAATGATTTAATAAAATTAAAAGAGAGAAAAAAGTACTTAAATTGCTTGAACATATTAATTAAATTTTGATGTAAAATGAAACAACTGCGTTAATTGAAAAATATAAGGTAATAATTTTTTCTGTTTGGAATTCTTAAACAAAGAATAACTCCTCAGCAAAAACTTTAGTTAAAAAATTAATTAAACTTTTTTTTAAAACTCCAAACAAATGTTAATAATACCATTTTAACCCACATTTTTATAATGACCTTGAATTTGTTTCTTACACTACACACACGTTTTATTCACACTTTCTCCCTGTAATTTTCAAAACAACACAAATAATACACTTACACATTTTTAATAGCTGCTAATCAAACACTTTTTCTTATTTAACATGTCTCCCCTTTGACCCCAAAGGTTATCATCAGGGTTAATATCTCTCAAGTGAACAACAAAGTATACGTATCAAAAGAAAATCAATACATACGTGTTTTCTCACAATTCTTTAGGAAAATGTTTACGATTTTCTTTTCGTTAACGTTTTGATTTCTTTTTTTTTTTTTGTGGTTTATATTATAATCCTATGCGAGATGCTTACACGTTTAAGTTTATTAAGGAAATGAACGCAAATTTTATTTTTTTTTTTAACCATACCACCGCAACTCTGTGATTTTTTTCTACACCGTGTGCTTACAGTTTGTCTACTTATCAGTGACGTTTGGTGTATTTGTATGTTGTGTTTATTCCTAGGAGTCGTAGAGAAATGTTGCTGTTGCTGTTACTATTGTTGTTGTCACTATCACCGTTTATTGTTGATTTAAGAAAATAAAATTAAACAAACGTCGTATGTATATTGTATGAAGTAGTGATGACCTGTTGGTGGTAAACATTTGTATTGCCGCCGATACCTTCTTTTTTTCTTTCTTTACTTATTATTGTTATTATTATTACTGCTGGTGATGGTATTGTTTGTTTTATGTGGATATGGTTGAAGAGATCAGCGATGAAGAAGTGGGGTACAAATGTACACTTTTTTGTGTGCAATTGAAATTAAAATGTACCATAATTTTTTGAATAGAAGTAAGTATTTCTTAAAAACTTCTTCAACTTATGAAAGTTATCTGGTGCAAAATTAATACAGTCGAACACGGTTATAACGAACTCGAAAAGGCCGATAAATTTGGTTCGTTATATCCGTAAAATACAAAAAAAAATTCTATTTGTTAACAAAATTACGTATTTCATTACGATACTAATATTTATAAATAAAGCCCGTTTCTTTCCTTTAAAAATGATCGGTATTTATGATTTTTAACTACCTATGTCTAATGATTCTAATGATCTGAATTTATGATTCTAATATATAAAAAAGAAAATTTTTTTTTTGTTCATTTTCATCAGTCATTTGACAAGTGGCAAATTGAGATTAATTATATCTTTATACTAATTCAATGTTTTTACTTATTATCTGGGTATTGAAATTGGCACGTTTTGAGATCTTTACTGTTTGAGGAATAGCGATTTTCTAATATTTAATTATCTTATAATTTCAGTTTTATTTCTAGCTATTTTCAATAAATGTGTATAAGTTATTTTAAAAAAAGTCAACAACTACAGAGGCCAAAAAAATATTTACAACATAGTTAACATGATGCTGTTCCTTTAAAGTGAGTTTTATTTGGATCTATGAAGTTTGATGATATCATTTTTATTTTAAACATTTAAAATGCTTCTAAGCATGTAGTGTTTTCTCCTTTTAACTATGACCGATTTTGATATTAATAGTTTAGTTTCTGGCATATTTTATATTTTTGATACAAATAAAATGAAATTTAGATACAAAAGCTCAAAATCTAAGCTGTAGTATATAATGTCAATTTTGATTCACAGAGGGTATCAATCCCAAAAATTTTAACATATTTTTACATTTCTGTGTCAATACTTTTGTGCTTAAAATATTAGGATAATAATTTAAATTTTACAATTTTCTTACAAATGCTTTGCTTTACTAAAGAAGTTTTATGGCCATTAATAAACAAACAAATGTTTTCGTTATAAAATAAACTTCGGTACAACCGTAATCGGTATAAACGTAGTTGTTTGTATTGAAAATTTTTGTAAAATCAATGGGACCGAAGAAAATTGTTCGCTATAGCTATAGTTCGTTATAAAAGGTGTTCGTTATAACCGATGTCGACTGTTTTTCCAACTAGATGACGATTTATATCAAACCTTGATCAGGTAATAAAATCACTGTGAAAAGAATCCAAAGCTAAGAAATGGGAGTAATTATGTGATAATTAAGAAGCCAAGAAAACCAAACCTGAATGACATTTTAAAACTTTCCATGATTCCCAGGTAGTTAACGAAATGTTCCGAAATATTATCGCATCAAAAAATACACATTTGGATCTTGGATATACTTATATCGCAGAAGAGCTTTGAAGGATATACTAGCTTCAATTCTCAAGTACTTAGTTTTTATAGAAACGTACCCATAAATTAAATGTCTGTCCCACGATATCGAAGGAAAGTGAGTAAACAAATTTTATGGAAATCATTCAAAAATAGTTTAAAATCAGTGTTTTTCGCCACGCTTTCGTTCGGCATGGTGGGACCAAACCATGTAAGTAAAGGGTTGTATTGAAAGCAACG
Organism: Protocalliphora azurea; assembly: GCA_932274085.1. Classification (NCBI taxonomy): domain Eukaryota; kingdom Metazoa; phylum Arthropoda; class Insecta; order Diptera; family Calliphoridae; genus Protocalliphora; species Protocalliphora azurea. Next base: position 121,364,099 of record OW026520.1, on the reverse strand, counting down.
TATAACTTTACAATTTCTGCAAGTTTTAGGTGGAAACGTTAGAAAAACTTTTCAGCACAAAAAAGAAGCGTTTAAAATGTTTCATTCATTCGGAATTTTTCATAGCTGAAACTTAGGAAAATATTCCAGACGAATTTTTTACTCAAATACAATAAAATTTTTTTATCTGAGTTTCTAGAATTTTATCCTTTGTTATGTAGGATCTTGGACAATAATTTCAAAATGTACCTTTATAAGATATTGCTTCCATTCTCAGGAACCCTATAGTAACAGTGTTTACAGAAGCTTTGAATGGGTAATGAAAGCTTTAGGACACAAAGCCACAATATGGTGAAGAATTCTATCAAGTGAAACCCATTATTTTATTTATAATATTCAGAATTTAAAAAGTTTTATATTTATAATTATATTAAGAGAGAGAGAGAGATCAAAAGTTTTAGGAAATATTCCGAAAATTCTCGCCTTTCAACCTTATTATAACTGCGTTTAGAGAAGGGAATCTTTTATTACTTAAGACTCCATAATCTTCGATATCTAAATGAAAAAGTATTTTCCAAAGATGGTTGGAAGATGGTGTTATATTTTTAGTATTTGGAATCACATCTTTTGGAGAACCCTAAAACTGTGATCTGGTAGTTCTAAGAAATGTGTGTGGAAACATTCGTGGTAACACCTATTCCAAATGCAATAGAATTCAAGTGTATTTATATTCTCTATCATCAGTGTAGCCTGATATTATCGAAATTGCTAGAGTTTGAACTCTTATATCAATCTCTCATTACCCTTTGTTAAGTTCCCCCAAATCAATTTCAAAATATGTCTGAAACTTTATCTTAACTCAGCCTCTCACTACTGAAAGTTCACATTTAGAAGTTCGATCTAAGGAATTTTGAAATCCAACCAATCCGTATCAACTACAATCCTTAAAATCACAGTGGATCCAGAGGAGTTTGGATTTGCTCTAGTTAGCACTCCTAAATTAATCACTCCTTATCCTTCGTTAGCGTCCCCCAGAAAATTTAAAAAATCCATGAAGCTTTAATTTTAGTCAGCCTCTCACTGCTGAAATATCACATTTAGAAGTTCGGTCTAAAGAATTTGGAAATCTATATATTCTGCAGCCCCTAAAATCACAAGGATCTTTCTAATTTCTTCTCACACTTGGAGTTGCTATACTTTGAATGAATCATGATTTAATTTTTATAGTTAGCAATACTGTCCACATAAAGATTGATAGTTGAAGATTCCTCGATACGGTGTTCTATCAATATTATCATGGGCTGTGTTCTGATAAATTTGGGAAACTTGTTTTACCGGTTTATTTCTACGTAGTATACATTCGTCTAGCAGAGTTCAATAATTTGATGCCGATGGATCGAACAACAAATTATAGGATAATTATCAGTTTATTTCTACATTAAATAAGTTCATCCAGCACAGTTTATCTATTTACTTTCGAATGGCCAGTGGATCGCATAACAAATTGTATGATAATTTCGATCCTTAACAGTACTGTTCGTATTTGGAATTATTACGATTTTCCTGTGACTAGTAATTCAGAGAATTTCAGTCAAATACCTCTATCGTTTCCTGCAGAAGTCTCTCGTGTTATTAGCAAACTGGGGAAATTCGACAACTCCCTATATCCTCCTTGCAATAATCAATAGGAAAATGGTTTCATAGAAAGCTATCTGAACATGGAACAGTGTACATATAAAATAATTTAAGCGATTTCAAAAGTCGAATACCATCTGAAAAATATTTCGGATCTTGTTCTGGCATCCGTATATGAGTGTCAAGTACAGAAATAAGTAACTTGATTCCGACCATCCCGGCACCGCTTTTTGTTTTTTGTAAAATACTTTCATTCAGAAGAGTTGATATTTTTTTTTTTGCTGGTTAGTGGATCTCGCGACACATTATAGGAAAATCTGGTTTTTTAGCACAATTGATCTTATTCGGAATATAGGAAAGATATATTTCCTATTATTTTCAAGTTAGATCTTTCTCCTTTTTTTTAAACCATGATCCTGGAATTCGATGACATTGAATTTATCGCCTATCCATTCCAGTTTAGCATGCTAATCCCAAAAGATATATCAGAAGAAAAAATTTAAAAAAAAATCCATGATCCTGGAATTCGATGACATTGAATTTATCGCCTATCCATTCCAGTTTAGCATGCTAATCCCAAAAGATATATCAGAAGAAAAAATTTAAAAAAAAATCCATGATTTTAAAATAGTTCCAAAATTATGCCAAAGAATCATATATGTTGACTTCAATTTAAATTTAAACTTTTAAAAACAGAAGTGATTCCAGAAGTTTTTATAAAATAAGTTCTTAGTAAAAAAATCATCTAGTTGTGGAACTCTCAAAAAGTTGCGAAAGTTATTATGGTACTTTTTAAAAATGATATTTCATCACTATTGCCCTTCTGTTAAATTTCTTACTTGGGTTGATTTTGTTTATTAGTTTTTGTTGTAGTTGTTGTTACTGATGATGATGACTACAACTACAATTACGATGATGATCAGTAGGAGACATTGTCGTTAATATTCCTATTCAGAGTGAATTGTTTACGTTTATTTTTCAATATCATCATTATCAATATTGTTGTTGTTCTCAGTCTCCTATTTTACTTTAGTGTTGTTTTTGTTGTTATTAATGTAGTCGTTGTGTGTTTATTTACAATAAATTGTTGAATTTTGTTTATTTTCCATTCGTTTATTTTGTTGGTTCCTTTTTCTTTTGCTTTCGGTTTCGGTGTTATTTTTATTATTATTTTTTTTTTTTGTACATTCAGACGTGGATGTAGTTGTTATTCGTTTTTATTTTTTTTATTTGATAATTATGTTATGTTAAGATACCATAAGTTTTTCCCTGCTCATATATATAGTTTTCCTTTTTTATAACTTTGTTTTTGTTGTTTTTGGTTTAATATATTCTTATTGTTGTGGTTGCCATAAAATTACCCATACATACTCATATATACAAATAAACAAATATAAATACCAAACGAACATACGTGGTTTTTCTTTTATTTCATATAAAATTTATCTTTCTTTATATTTACATGCGAAATGTAAATAATAATTTTTTTATATCTGTAAAATAAAGACAACGTATTGTAGGTAAAATGAAATGTAAGATAGAGATAAATTTTTATTAGCTGAATTTATCAATATGTATCTTTAAGATATTAATCTTCTATAAATTTTTAATTTAATTTTTCAAAGTTTTATTTACTTATGAAGATTTTTTTGAATTTTGTTTAAATATGTAAAAGTGTGAAATTATTGAGTATTTAATAGTTTCTATGGGCAATTGATTTTTACTTTATGTAGACATTTAGTAAGTACTGAAATCGGTTTTAATGTTGATTCATATGAAAATTTACACAAATCTTGTAAATTCCTACTTTAAATAATTTTTAATAAATTTTAATTTCTTTGCTTCATTAGAAAAATTAAATATTTCATGTATTACAAATCCAACTATAAATTCAAATTAGAAAAAATACATAAAATGGTTTTTCCGATATGTATTTGTTTTAATCACGCAAATACTGTTTTAATTAAATGTTCATATCATTTCGGTAATTTCCGATTATAGTATTCTTTTAAAGGAAAAACGAAAACAGAATTATTTTTACTACATCCAAAGCATTCACATCAAAAAGAGATGTTTATTATCAAACTTGTTTGTACTTTTAAAGAAATAACATCCTCAATACTTTAACTGTAGCACCAAATGCATGTACATATTTTGCACTTTTTCGAAGTTAGTTTTTGTTACTTCTAATACAATAAAAAATACACATATATATATATTTCTTAGTTAAAAAAAAGATATGATTATTTCAAAGTAACATCACTGAGGAAAAAAATACGTTGTAAAAACGGTTGTGTTTATATTGCCACCTTACATGATATCCATTTTTCGAAAACTTTCGTTTTTAACTTGTTAGAATTAGAGTACGAAATGACTATATATAGTGTTTCCGAAACATCCGCGGACGCTTTGCGTCATAAAATACAAGCCATTAAATTTTCACACATCTAATGCCGCTTGTGAACAAGTTTAAGGATATTTGTGCCGCCTACAAATGCATGGGATGTGTTTCGCACAGCTCTTGATGTTCGAATAATATGCTTTAAATTATTTGTTATATAAAGTTGCAGTTTAATTCGGAAAATTGTGAAAGATTTTTTTAATGTTATTATAAAATTTTGTTTTTAATATTTGATCAAAATACATCGTGATCCATTTCGGGGTACCCTACTTTTTTAAAGAAAAAAACACAGAAAATTCAAATTTAATGGGGAATGTTTATTATCATTTGAAAGAGCATTCTTTGGCATTTATTTTTTGAAGATTATGTCTATCAAATGTTGGCCGTTACTACGTCGCAGAAGGTCCATCCGTGGAGTCCAATTTTCGATGACTCGTTCGTGCATTTCGACTGGTAACTGGCGAATGACACGCATGATGTTTTCCTCCAAGGCCTGAATCGAAGCGGGTTTGTCTGCACAAACTTTAAACTTTACATATCTCCACAGGAAAAAGTCTAACGGTGTTATATCACACGATCTTGGTGGCCAATCGACCGGCCCAAAACGTGAAATTATGTGCTCACCGAAGTTTTCTCGCAATAAATCCGTTGATTGATACGATGTGTGGGAAGTGGCGCCATCTAGCTGAAACCAAATGTCGCCGAGATCACGAGCTTCAATTTCAGGCATCAAATAGTCGGTTATCATGGCACGATAACGGTCGCCCAAGTCGTTCCATACGTCAGTTCGAGTTGCTGCGAACGGCGCCGAATCGACTCTCCACGGTCTTCGTGTACACTCTCAGCTACGACCGCTATATTTTCTTCACAGCGTGCTGGACGTGGACTATCCGGTCGAATATTATCCAATAATGAATGCTGGGTCTCAAAATGAGTGATGGTGTTGCGAATAGTACGCTCAGTAGGCCAATTATGTTGACCATAAGTTGAGCGAAGTGCATGAAACACATTCCTCACAGAACGTGAATTTTCATAATAAAGTTGAACGATTTGTAAACGTTGTTCAGGCGTAAGTCTTTCCATTATTAAATGCCAAACAATACTAAACAAAAATAACATGACAGCATGACACGACTCACACGTGATCTGTCAAAAAAACGCTATTGAAAAAAGTATCTCTACTTGAATCACCCATTATAAGTAAATGTATACGGCCGGATTAGAGCCTCCCAAAAACATGTATACTTGTGCTATTTATTGAGTTATACGGATCTGTAATTTTATATTTTTCACAAAAACTTTGTCCACTTTTGTCAATATATTTAACACATTTTTCTTCCGATTTTATTTAAATCATACAGAAAAAAATTCATTTCAATTTAAAATGTGCAAAAATTATGCATTTTAGTGTATTTTTGAACAAAAAAGCTCACAAATTCGCTTCTAAATAAATAAACAAGTTATTTAACCGTATATCTTGGTTTTACATGGAGATCATCCTAAAAAAGAAATTAAAATTTTATAACAGAGATCAGTATAGATCTTTCGAATTTATCTTATTTAGAAATAAAATTTTAAATTTAATCATTATGTTCTAAAACGAAAAACTGGGATTAACGGATACAATGCTGTTTTAAAAACCAGGATGTGTCTAAATTAGTTCGCAAACTTCTTTAACCAGAAAAGCAATAATTGTGGAATTCATAAGCAAAATAAGAAACTATTCTTGCGATTTTGTCTAAATACAGTAATTAAAGTTGCCACAAAAAAAAAAAAAAAAAAAAATGATTTTAAATTAATTCAAAAAATTAAAACAAAAAATAATAATAATAACAATACTAATAATAATAATAATAATAATAATAATAATAATGGGCGCTATCTTTTTAAATAAATAAATTATTATATATAGAGTCAATATCTTTTATAGAATCAAAGCTACGCCACTTTAAAATCAAACATGTCATAAAAATTTCTAAAAATATTGTAGAGTAGAAGGGAAACCATGAGCCATTTTTTATTTAAAGCGCTCTCTTCTCATAACCGTAAATGATATCTGTAAACTTCGATATATTGGCATTAATTCAGCGATAGGCATAAAGGGAGAACGAAAAAAATTTTTAGTGTATTTGGTTTGTTTAGCCTCTTTGTTGCGAATGTCTTCGTTACCAAAAAAAAAAAAAAAAATAATAATTTTTTCCTACGCTCTTATGTTTTTTGTTTTTGCTTAACCATGAAACATGAGTTTACCTTTTTGGAAGCTAAAACAAAACTAAATGATTTTTTGTTTTCTATTCGCTCTCACTTGTTTAGCTTCGTTAACCTTCGTGTTGTGTATGTGAAAATGCCTTCAAAACACTCGGCTCCGCAATGCTATGGGCGCCGGAGTCTGTTTTATTTTAAGTTCTTTGATCCTGACTACCTCTCATTTAAGTTAATTTTTTAAGATTTTCTGAAGTGATCAAAAACGGTGAAACTACCTAAATTCATGGGGTAACTCAATTAATGGGGGCAATATCGCTTGCCTATATATGATGTTTTTTTATTTTATTTCTATACTGCAATTGAAAAAACAAAAAAAAAAAATAATAATAATAATAATAATTAATTGAATTTTATGTAAAATAAATAAAAATTCAATTAATAACGCAGCTACGATGTACAGCTAGTAAGTTATATAAATAAGTTGGGTCGGATGCTTCCCAGGAGGGGTCCTATGAACCAAAAATAATTTTTTGCAAACTTTACAGGAATTTATTAAAATACCTCTTGTCAATTATTATTTATTATTATCAAGTTTATAACACGTAACAAAATATTTATAAAATTCCAAAAACTAAAAAGTTATCACAGAAAATGACCAAATATAAATTAAAAATTAATAAAATTTGAAGGATGATAGATCTGCGATATAGGAAAAAAAAAATCATTTAGTGCAACAAAAATTAATACTTGGTTTTCAAGATAATTTGAATCGAAAAAAACTAACATTCAATTTTTGAGTAGTTAATGTCTTTTGGATTTTACGTGACGATATGTACAGTGCAGATATTAAGTATATCGTAGCTGATTGCCAAGTTCCTGGAGAATAAGTTCGTTCGTCCTACCACCAGTCTGGCCAATACTCCCCAGGAGGAGTCTTATGACCCAAAGATAATTTTTTCCCTCTTTCAATGAATTATTTAAAACACCTGTTGTCAATTCTTGTTCATTACTAACAAGTTTCTAACACGGAACAAAATCTTTATTAAATCCTAAAAATTACAAAAGTTATTACAGAAAATAACCACAGCTAAATATTTGGGAGTGTGTTGAAAAAAATTAATCACATCTACCTCCGATCAAATCTAAATTGAAAATAGTAAAGTTTGATCGATGAAAGATCTGCGATAAAGGAAAAGAAAATCAATTAGAGCCGCATTCTAAAATTTTATTAAAAATGCTGAAATAGTTTTTTTTAATATAACTACATTTCAATGAATTTTACATCTTGTTAAAATAATTATTTTCTTCTCTTTTAGAAGTGTTAGTGAAAAACTGTTGCTCTGCTCCACATCCTTGTCTTATTTTAATGTAAGGGTTTATGCTTTTACAAAAAAATATCCGCAAAATAATGACCACATGAAAAATCGCCCATATACGTGTTGAATTTGATACCATTCAGTGTCAATAGTGAATCCATCCCGTTTGCGTTGAAATCTTAACGAAAATCAATATTTAGTTGGAATCAAGTTGCCACCATTTCGGTATGAAATTATTAATTTGCACTATGTTTTCCATTAAATTTTTTAACGAACGGTATCAAAAAACCGATACCCTACATTACCAATACGACAACAACCGTTGTGGATTTTAAATCAAATTTTTTCCCTCAGTGTATTACTAAGTAGTGCATACAGCATAAATTGTGGTTAATATTAAAAACCAAAAATTTATGTTGGGATTAATAAAAAATATTACAACCTGCTATTGACGATAGTTTAACATTTTTAATTATTTTATTATTTTTCTTATTTTATTTAAAATCTTTTTTACTTAGAAGTGACCGTGTTTTAAAATTGTGCGCAGCAACATTTTTTCCATATTTTAAATTATTATTACAATTAAAATAGTGAACACACATCACTGATTTAAATAAAAATTTTTAAAATACTCATAACAAAACATTATCCTATAAACCTACTTTATAAAGGCTTAAAAACTATTTCATTCATCATTCTTAAATAAAATCAATATTTTTCTTTTATCCTAAATTTTTGTTTAATTATATAAAATCCAAAAAATAAAAATAACACAACAATCAAACGATTTTTGTTTTATTTGATGAAAATATACGTATGAACATTAGACTGCACCAAAATTTACCGTCTTTTGAAATTTGACCGTAACTCAACTAGAATCGTTCATTGGGTTGTAAAAAGATATTGTGTGAAATATTATTCAAATCGCATACCGTTATCCTGTGCCGCATCGAACCTGAAGTTTGTATTGTGTGTTTATATGGGGAAAATATGACTTTTTTACAGTTTTTAGAAAAATTTAGCTATTAAATACTTTGCCTTGTAACAATATGTTTAAAACTCGTAATTTAAAAAAGAGTTGAAGTTATTATGAATTCCCAAAATCGCAAATGTCCCATTTGAGTAAACAAATTTTTAATTGTTTGAGAAATGTTTAAATGTAATGCTATTTTTAATTAAATATGAATCATAAGAACTGAAAAAAATATGCTTTTTTTTCTGCAGGATAATTCAAACCTCTTTTTTTTTAAGAGTGTTTTAAAACTCCAATTTCATACTTAAAATTAAAAAAAAAGTTCTAATAAAACTATGCAGGTTTATAGGCCACACTACAAGAAATAAAATTAAAAATTGTAAAGTCAAGTTTTTTAGAACTGATATTCAGACTAAACAGAGTTATTACATAATAAGATTAAATATGTCTCAAAAAATATATTCTGAAGTTTTTAGAAAAATCGGGCAAAGATAATCTTTAAAACACGAAAGTCAAAGGACAAATTTTGGAATATTTGAAAGTTTTAATAAAAACATAACGAAAACTTATTTATTTTTATCTGGATTTCGATAAAACGTTATGTTATGTTATGATATGTTATGTTATGTTATATAAAATTTATTTGACACAATTTTTAAAAGTTTGAAATTGGAGTTTTGAAACAGTCTTAAAAAAATTAAAATTTTTTAACCAAGCATAAGAAGAATTTTGAATTATCCTACAAAAACATATCTTTTTAGTAATTATGGTTCAAACTTAATTAAAAATATCATTTCATTTAAACATTTCTCAAAAAAATTAAACATTTGTTTGAACACTCTTTACACATGTGGTCTAAAACACATTAACGTTCTTGGAAATTCGTAAAAACTTAAAAATTTTTTAACAGATTTTTTTATATATTGTAATTTTATACATAAATTACGAGTTTACAAAACAAAGTATTTAATAGCTGCTTTTTTCCAGAAGCTGTAAAAAAGTTATATTTTCCCCATATATAAACGTACCATACAAACTTCAGGTCCGATGCGGCACGGGTTAACGACATTCGATTTCACTAATATTTCACAGAATATCTTTTTATAACCCAATGAACGATTCTAAAGGTAGCTAAAGTTAAAATTCAAAAGTCGGTAATTTTTTGTGCAGTCTAATGTACATATTTCTATTTTATCTACAATTGTTATTTGTAGCGGCAAAAAGCAAATAAAAGATATGGAATTTTTGTTATAAAAAAGAAAATACTTTGAAAATTGTATTTTTTTACAACATTTATTTTGCAAAAAAAACAAAAAAAAAAAAAAATACACAATAGTTTTTAAAAGAAAAAGCAAAAATTGGACAAAACTTTAATGAGGACTCTTTTTTATGATGAAAATGTGGAAAATCCACAAAACCAATTTTTAGATTTCGATCAAACGAAAACTTCAGAAAGAACTAAAGTAAAAAACGTACAAATACTTATTTAAATGTGTAAATATTTGTAAGAAAAAAGTTTGTATTGATTTTTTAAACTCATGTAAGTTAAAACTTATTACTTATTTTTTTTAATTTTTTGTTTAAATATGTGAGTTTTTATATTAAAGTGCTTCTCCGAAAGCGTATGCAGTTCCTGTTTTATTTGAGCATTAAAAAAAAACATATTAATTAACTTAAGTGAGTGAAGATAAATATCCCGAGTTAAATATGTTTTGACGTAATGCTTTACGTCATGAAGCATATTTGTAAATACGTTTTTTAACATATTTGGAATATTTCAAATATGTTTTCGTATTTGTAACATATTTGAAATATGTGCATATTTCTAAATATGTAAAAAATATTTTGTAGAAATAAAAAGAAAACTGTAAAAAGTAAAAAAAAACTTTAAAATCCTGGATGCATTATTCTTAAATTTTAAGAAAAATATTTCTAACAATTTTTTTTTCTAATTTTCACATGAACCAGTGCTGAACCTCTGACGCATTTTTAGCAATTCTGGGCAAACTAAGAGAGATTATAGAATTACACATACCTCATTTTAAATTTCTATATGTACTACTACTGATTCTAGGAAGGACTTTTGGAAATACTTGATAAACCAAGATAGATTACGGGATGGGAGATACCTGGTTTTAAAGGATATTTAATAGACATTTGTAATCTACATTCATTTTTTTCCAGAAAACATTTTAAGTATTTTTAAAAAATTTTTGAAATTTCTATATGTACTAGTACTGATTCTAGGAAGGACTTTTGGAAATTCTGGACAAACCAAGATAGATTACGGGATGGGAGATACCTGGTTTTAAAGGATATTTAATAGACATTTGTAATCTACATTCATTTTTTTCCAGAAAACATTTTAAGTATTTTTAAAAAATTTTTGAAATTTCTATATGTACTAGTACTGATTCTAGGAAGGACTTTTGGAAATTCTGGACAAACCAAGATAGATTACGGGATGGGAGATACCTGGTTTTAAAGGATATTTAATAGACATTTGTAATCTACTTTCACCTTTTTCCAAAAAACATTTTAAGTATTTTTAAAAAATTGTTGAAGTTTCTATATGTACTAGTACTGATTCTAGGAGGGACTTTTGGAAATTCTGGACAAACCAAGATAGATTACGGGATGAGACATACCTCGTTTTAAAGGACATTCAATATACACTTGTAATATACTTTTAGTTATTTCCAGAAAATATTTTAAATATTTTAAAAAGTTTTTGAAATTTCAATATGTTCAATATGTATTTGATATTAATGCAGAGAGAAAAGTAATGGAAACATTTCATTCAAAGAGTGAGTATACCAGCTGAAATATATCTATTTTTCTATGACCAGTTAAAACTGCCAAATGATAACAGAGAATTGAAAAAGCAGAAATACTTTATACACAGATGTCACTGGGTCAGTTGTAAAAAAGTTTGAAAACAGCTCGAAACGGATCTTCCCATACTCAATTGCTATGCATGTGCAGGAAACGGAAAATAATGGTATAATAATTCCAATAGCTGAAGCTTTGTTGTGCAGGCATTTCGAAGAAGATATAAAAAAATTTTCTATGGAATTAAAAGTATATTGTATCATTAATACAGTGCCAATATCAAGGAGAATATGTTGCGACTGTAGTTGGGCCATTATAAACTCTTCTGTAAAGATTTTTAATGACATGGAAGTTGAGAGTTATTTACATTTTTGTTACCAGAAAAAAATAATTAATAAATCAATAAATATCCAAAATATTGACGACATATGGCAATGGCTCACAAATATATGCATAATATTGCAATTCCCGCAAAATTATATAATGCTCGTAAATGCGAAAAATTTTATAAATGATTGCGGTCCTGACATCAATTTTGAGAAAACTGATGAAGTAGAAACGTTCCTCGTAAACGAGCCACTTTATAAAAATAGTCCATTTTACGAAAATGGAAACAAAATATTTAACAGCATCCAAGTACCTCAAAGTAATAAAAATGAAAATAATTTACGTAATCCCGGATATTTAAACTTAATATTAAAAAAATATATACCGTACATTCCCTGGTGGACGAACTGTATGGGAACATTTGTTGAAACAACCTTAAAATCAAGAATTTCAAACAGTCCCGTGGAGAGCTACTTCCACATTACAAAAAATATCACAATGAAAGGAAAAAGAAATGTTAGACCCACATATTACATAAGAAATTCTAAAAAATATATACAGGCAAAAATGAAGGAAATTTCCCTTAAATATGAATTTTCAGAGAATAAACAAAATTCAAATCAACAAAAAAGGGATACTACGATGAATAATAGCGATATATTAATAGAAGACCACTGGGAAAGAACGCCAAAAAAAAAAAAAATTAAAGAAGCCGCAGTCACAAAAATAACCCAAACAGAAAAATATTTTAAAGATGAAAATATATTAATAGATATCTACAGCAAAATTAAAATTCCAGAGAACTTAAGCCACATATCTTTTATTCTATATAACTATTCAACGATTTATACAAAATTAAATGAAGAAATACCAATATCTGCAAATTCAGTAACACTGAAAGAATATCAGTGTTTAAACCCCAGGAAATTTATATATAACAATATTATTGAATTATATGTAAATATTATATTTTACAAAAACAATATCCAAAACGCCAAATGTTCTCCCTGTGAAATTGGGATGTCAATATTTAATTCTGATTCTGACCATCAACGTGATATTTTAAACTTTAAAAAATCAACTCAACACATATTTATGCCGCTGTCATCGCACTACACTCTAATATATATAAACATTAAAAAAATTGCAAATGAATATACTGTTCGAGCACAATTTGACAAATTTAAAAAACGAATAGAACTAAAAGACGAGCAAAATTGGAGTTGGAAAATTGTTGAGCAGTACAAACAAACTGATGGATACAATTGCGGCATAATTTGTTGCCAATTCGTGGAGGCAATTTTGAAAAATTCATCATTAGAAAAAATTACAAATCCAAACAAATTTCGCACCAGAATTAAAAAAGATTTAATATTATTTGGAAATGAACACGTGAAGTGCTTACATTGCAATGGAGCAGATCAATTTAAAAAAATATGCATTTATTGCAACAGAGGAATTGATGAAAACTGCCTAAAAAATTATTATACCAACGTAAATACAAATTTATTTAAATGCTATTTATGTAAATTCGTAAATATATAAATGTTTGTATACATTACTAAAAACCCGATCCTTGCCAAATGAAATAAATAACACTGTGTTATAAAATGGTTTTGAAAAATTAAATAATGTAGTTATCACAAAATTAGTATATATTTTTGCATTAAAAAAATTAATTTATATATCGCACTGAAGGGCAGACTCGAAATTTTTTGGAAATAAATCTGTAACTTCTAATCTGCTGGTTGGATTTGCATAAAATTATACATAGAAGCGGAGGAGCGAAAAATGTTAAATTATTAAGAGGGGTCTCACATACCCTCAAGAAGCTTAGCTATTGGGGTTCAAATATTTCCTATTCTATTTCAAATAATTTTGAATTTTTTAAAGCTCTCGATGAAGCATATTAAAAACATGCTAACATCCCTTATAGTTTTCAAATTATTTGCAATTGAAGTTTCAACTATTTGAATTTTTCCAAATCTTGGTCCAGTTTTTTCAACATATAGTCCAATATTTTTATCCGATTTTCTAAAACTTATAAGTTTAAGAACAAAATTATCAAACGTATAAAAAACTTTAGGTCAATATATCTTACAAGTCTAAAAATAACTAATTTTGAAATTAAAAATTTAAAAAAATGTGTTTTTTTTTTAGTTTTTTTACAGAAAAGTTGTCTAATCTCTTCTTTCTCCAAAATTAAATCTTTATATAAAAACATATAATTATTTTAGTCTTTTCTGAAAGGCATCTTCAGAAAGATAATTCTAACCTTAGAAACAAGCCAAACACCTAATTGTGGTATTTCTTTTACAAAAATCTAAAATTAGTTTACACTTCACCATTTTAATTCATAACGTCAATAGTCACCAAGAACTTCGTTTTTATGATTATTGACTTTATTTGGCGAAATTATATATATTTTATTAGAGATAAAATATTTATAATTTCTCCAAAAACCAATTTTTTACAAAAATTAAACAAATTTTAGATTTTTGTAAAAATAATCCCACAATAAGGTGTTTGGGTTTGTGTATCTTTGTGAAGATGCCTTTCAGAAAAGTCTAAAATTATTATATATTCTTAAAGAAAAATTTTCTTTTAGTAAAAAAGAAAGTATACAATCTTTCAGTAAAAAAACACAATTTTTTCAATTATATTATAATAGGATAGGAAATATTTGAAAGCTGTTAAAGATTTTCTATGTAGGGGTAACCTGTTTGAACTCCAATAGCTCTGCTTCTGAGGGGTAGTTGAGGCTCTCTTCCAAACTTTAAATTTTACACTCCTCTGCTATGTCTATGTGAGTTTTTATGTAAATCCAAAGAGCTGATAGTAGAAATTACCGATTTATATTAAAAAAAATTCGATTGGGAACTTTTTTATTTTATTTTGTTCGGCATCACAAACTTTTTAAATTTAATTTGAAAATATTTAAATATAAGTAAAAGAATTCCCTGTACTCAAAACTAAATGTAATTTCTAAATAAGATTTAAAACGATCATCGTTTTAGAGAGAAAAAAAAAAATAACATAATTTATTAAGTTTAGTAATATCTCCACAAACATTTGCTTAAGTCTAAAACATGAAAGTATACTCTAAATAACTAGACAATTTGCCTTTAAAATCCGAAAAGAAACTTAATGTCGTTTAAAAAAATATTATTTTGTTTGTTTTTAATTTATATGCAACTTATATTATTCGTAATATTTTAAAACTTAATCTTAGGTTAAAATTCGAAAAAATGTGATCTCATATTAATGAAATAATTTACAAATAAATAAAATATAACTTTATTTATGTTGTTATTTGAATAAACAGTTTTAGAAAATGTAAGGTAATAAATGTAACTATTGGTTAATAAAAAAATAATCTAATCTATTGGTTAATAGCAAAATTTCCACAAAGGCTTAAATCATTCAGAGAATCAGTTCATATGAAAATTTAAAAAAATGTTTACAAATGTTGGAAAAAAGTGAATATAGATTACAAATGTGTATCGAATGTCCTTTAAAACGAGGTATGTATCATACCGTAATCTATCTTGGTTTGTCCAGAATTTCCAAAAGTCCTTCCTAGAATCAGTACTAGTACATATAGAAATTTCAAAAATTTTTTAAAAATACTTAAAATGTTTTTTGGAAAAAGGTAAAAGTAGATTACAAATGTCTATTAAATATCCTTTAAAACCAGGTATCTCCCATCCCGTAATCTATCTTGGTTTGTCCAGAATTTCCAAAAGTCCTTCCTAGAATCAGTACTAGTACATATAGAAATTTCAAAAATTTTTTAAAAATACTTAAAATGTTTGCTGGAAAAAAATGAATGTAGATTACAAATGTCTATTAAATATCCTTTAAAACCAGGTATCTCCCATCCCGTAATCTATCTTGGTTTGTCCAGAATTTCCAAAAGTCCTTCCTAGAATCAGTACTAGTACATATAGAAATTTCAAAAATTTTTTAAAAATACTTAAAATGTTTTCTGGAAAAAAATGAATGTAGATTACAAATGTCTATTAAATATCCTTTAAAACCAGGTATCTCCCATCCCGTAATCTATCTTGGTTTGTCAAGAATTTCCAAAAGTCCTTCCTAGAATCAGTACTAGTACATATAGAAATTTCAAAAATTTTTTAAAAATACTTAAAATGTTTTCTGGAAAAAAATGAATGTAGATTACAAATGTCTATTAAATATCCTTTAAAACCAGGTATCTCCCATCCCGTAATCTATCTTGGTTTGTCCAGAATTTCCAAAAGTCCTTCCTAGAATCAGTACTAGTACATATAGAAACTTCAAAAATTTTTTAAAAATACTTAAAATGTTTTTTGGAAAAAGGTGAAAGTAGATTACAAATGTCTATTAAATATCCTTTAAAACCAGGTATCTCCCATCCCGTAATCTATCTTGGTTTGTCCAGAATTTCCAAAAGTCCTTCCTAGAATCAGTACTAGTACATATAGAAATTTCAAAAATTTTTTAAAAATACTTAAAATGTTTTCTGGAAAAAAATGAATGTAGATTACAAATGTCTATTAAATATCCTTTAAAACCAGGTATCTCCCATCCCGTAATCTATCTTGGTTTGTCCAGAATTTCCAAAAGTCCTTCCTAGAATCAGTACTAGTACATATAGAAATTTCAAAAATTTTTTAAAAATACTTAAAATGTTTTCTGGAAAAAAATGAATGTAGATTACAAATGTCTATTAAATATCCTTTAAAACCAGGTATCTCCCATCCCGTAATCTATCTTGGTTTGTCCAGAATTTCCAAAAGTCCTTCCTAGAATCAGTACTAGTACATATAGAAACTTCAAACATTTTTTAAAAATACTTAAAATGTTTTTTGGAAAAAGGTGAAAGTAGATTACAAATGTCTATTAAATATCCTTTAAAACCAGGTATCTCCCATCCCGTAATCTATCTTGGTTTGTCCAGAATTTCCAAAAGTCCTTCCTAGAATCAGTACTAGTACATATAGAAACTTCAAAAATTTTTTAAAAATACTTAAAATGTTTTTTGGAAAAAGGTGAAAGTAGATTACAAATGTCTATTAAATATCCTTTAAAACCAGGTATCTCCCATCCCGTAATCTATCTTGGTTTGTACAGAATTTCCAAAAGTCCTTCCTAGAATCAGTACTAGTACATATAGAAATTTCAAAAATTTTTTAAAAATACTTAAAATATTTTTTGGAAAAAGGTGAAAGTAGATTACAAATGTCTATTAAATATCCTTTAAAACCAGGTATCTCCCATCCCGTAATCTATCTTGGTTTGTCCAGAATTTCCAAAAGTCCTTCCTAGAATCAGTACTAGTACATATAGAAATTTCAAAAATTTTTTAAAAATACTTAAAATGTTTTCTGGAAAAAACTGAATGTAGATTACAAATGTCTATTAAATATCCTTTAAAACCAGGTATCTCCCATCCCGTAATCTATCTTGGTTTGTCCAGAATTTCCAAAAGTCCTTCCTAGAATCAGTACTAGTACATATAGAAACTTCAAACATTTTTTAAAAATACTTAAAATGTTTTTTGGAAAAAGGTGAAAGTAGATTACAAATGTCTATTAAATATCCTTTAAAACCAGGTATCTCCCATCCCGTAATCTATCTTGGTTTGTCCAGAATTTCCAAAAGTCCTTCCTAGAATCAGTACTAGTACATATAGAAACTTCAAAAATTTTTTAAAAATACTTAAAATGTTTTTTGGAAAAAGGTGAAAGTAGATTACAAATGTCTATTAAATATCCTTTAAAACCAGGTATCTCCCATCCCGTAATCTATCTTGGTTTGTACAGAATTTCCAAAAGTCCTTCCTAGAATCAGTACTAGTACATATAGAAATTTCAAAAATTTTTTAAAAATACTTAAAATATTTTTTGGAAAAAGGTGAAAGTAGATTACAAATGTCTATTAAATATCCTTTAAAACCAGGTATCTCCCATCCCGTAATCTATCTTGGTTTGTCCAGAATTTCCAAAAGTCCTTCCTAGAATCAGTACTAGTACATATAGAAATTTCAAAAATTTTTTAAAAATACTTAAAATGTTTTCTGGAAAAAACTGAATGTAGATTACAAATGTCTATTAAATATCCTTTAAAACCAGGTATCTCCCATCCCGTAATCTATCTTGGTTTGTCCAGAATTTCCAAAAGTCCTTCCTAGAATCAGTACTAGTACATATAGAAATTTCAAAAATTTTTTAAAAATACTTAAAATGTTTTCTGGAAAAAAATGAATGTAGATTACAAATGTCTATTAAATATCCTTTAAAACCAGGTATCTCCCATCCCGTAATCTATCTTGGTTTGTCCAGAATTTCCAAAAGTCCTTCCTAGAATCAGTACTAGTACATATAGAAACTTCAAACATTTTTTAAAAATACTTAAAATGTTTTTTGGAAAAAGGTGAAAGTAGATTACAAATGTCTATTAAATATCCTTTAAAACCAGGTATCTCCCATCCCGTAATCTATCTTGGTTTGTCCAGAATTTCCAAAAGTCCTTCCTAGAATCAGTACTAGTACATATAGAAACTTCAAAAATTTTTTAAAAATACTTAAAATGTTTTTTGGAAAAAGGTGAAAGTAGATTACAAATGTCTATTAAATATCCTTTAAAACCAGGTATCTCCCATCCCGTAATCTATCTTGGTTTGTACAGAATTTCCAAAAGTCCTTCCTAGAATCAGTACTAGTACATATAGAAATTTCAAAAATTTTTTAAAAATACTTAAAATATTTTTTGGAAAAAGGTAAAAGTAGATTACAAATGTCTATTAAATATCCTTTAAAACCAGGTATCTCCCATCCCGTAATCTATCTTGGTTTGTCCAGAATTTCCAAAAGTCCTTCCTAGAATCAGTACTAGTACATATAGAAATTTCAAAAATTTTTTAAAAATACTTAAAATGTTTTCTGGAAAAAAATGAATGTAGATTACAAATGTGTATCGAATGTCCTTTAAAACGAGGTATGTATCATCCCGTAATCTATCTTGGTTTGTCCAGAATTTCCAAAAGTCCTTCCTAGAATCAGTAGTAGTACATATAGAAATTTCAAAAATTTTTTAAAAATACGTAAAATGTTTTTTGGAAAGAAGTGAAAGTAGATTACAAATATCTATTAAATATCCTTTAAAATGAGGTATGTGTAATTCTATAATCTCTCTTCGTTTGCCCAGAATTGCTAAAAATGGGTCAGAGGTTCAGCACTGGTTCATGTGAAAATTATAAAAAAAAATTGTTAGAAATATTTTTCTTAAAATTTAAGAATAATGCATCCAGGATTTTAAAGTTTTTTTTACTTCTTACAGTTTTCTTTTTATTTCTACAAAATATTTTTTACATATTTAGAAATATGCACATATTTCAAATATGTTACAAATACGAAACCATATTTGAAATATTCCAAATATGTTAAAACACGTATTTACAAATATGTTTCATGACGTAAAGCATTACGTCAAAACATATTTAACTCGGGATATTTATCTTCACGTATTTACAAATATGTTTCATGACGTAAAGCATTACGTCAAAACATATTTAACTCGGGATATTTATCTTCACTCACTTAATTAACTTTAATATTATTCATTATCTTTCAATGTGAACATATATATGTATAACATATACAAACACACATTTTAGTGTTTATTGTATTAATTTATTTAATGCTCTCAGCTTTTGTATTATTATCTTTTAATCAGTTAATTAATTAAATCAACTACTTGTTGTAAACTTATAATACAATTTAAGCAGAAAAGTAAAAAAAAGTGTATTTAACAAATGCCAATAAAGATTTAAATATGTATATTAGAGTATTAATTTTGTGAGAATGTATACAAAAGTATGTTAGTCAATATTTAACTATTAGAAGCCCGAAAGTTTACCAGTTGCGGATCAAGTTCAAGGTATTGAAAGGAAAATTTTTTCTTGATTTTATGATTATAGTATCACAGATTAATTTTAAGTGAAGGTATTTGTGTAAACCCAGATAATACTTTTATCTTTTTCTTCCCAGAAAATCAGCCCCTAAATTTTACACAAATCTCTGTATTGTAACTTAGCTTTTTCTGTATTTCTATTCCCAAATTTAAACAGATCAAATATACTAAACTAGAAAAATTTTTGGTGTTGCTAATTTCCCAGCATGAATTTTACGCAGTTTTATCATCAGCTGGAAGCTTTCAATGAAGGAAATAAATAAATAAATAAACAAATAAATAAAAAAAGTAAATAAATAAATAAAAATAAATAAATAAGCAAATAAATAAATAAGTAAATAAATAAAAAAGAAATAAATAAATATATAAAAAATATAAATAAATAAATATATAAAAAAATAAGCAAGAAATAAATAAATGAATGAATAACTAAATAAATAAAAAATGAATTAATTAATAAAGAAAAAATAAAAGAAAAAATAAAAGAAAATAAATAAAAAATAAATAAATAAATAAGTAAATAAATAAATAATTAAGTAAATCCATAAATAAGTAAATAAATAAATAAATAAATAAATATAAAAGTAAATAAAATAAGAAATAAATAAATAAAAAATAAATAAATAAAAAAATAAATCAAAAATAAATAAATAAGTAAATAAACAAATAAATATATAAATAAATAAAATAAAATAAAAAATAAATAAATAAATAAGTAAATAATAAAAAATAAATAAATAAATAAAATATAAATAAATAAATAAGTAAATAAATAAAAAAAGAAATAAATAAATATATAAAAAATATAAATAAATAAATATATAAAAAATAAACAAGAAATAAATAAATGAATGAATAACTAAATAAATAAAAACTGAATCAATTAATAAAGAAAAAATAAAAGAAAATAAATAAAAAATAAATAAATAAATAAATAAGTAAATAAATAAATAATTAAGTAAATCCATAAATAAGTAAATAAAATAAGAAATAAATAAATAAAAAATAAATAAATAAAAAAATAAATCAAAAATAAATAAATAAGTAAATAAACAAATAAATATATAAATAAATAAAATAAAATAAAATAAAAAATAAATAAATAAATAAATAAGTAAATAATAAAAAATAAATAAATAAATAAAATATAAATAAATAAATAAGTAAATAAATAAAAAAAGAAATAAATAAATATATAAAAAATATAAATAAATAAATATATAAAAAATAAACAAGAAATAAATAAATGAATGAATAACTAAATAAATAAAAACTGAATCAATTAATAAAGAAAAAATAAAAGAAAATAAATAAAAAATAAATAAATAAATAAATAAGTAAATAAATAAATAATTAAGTAAATCCATAAATAAGTAAATAAAATAAGAAATAAATAAATAAAAAATAAATAAATAAAAAAATAAATCAAAAATAAATAAATAAGTAAATAAACAAATAAATATATAAATAAATAAAATAAAATAAAATAAAATAAAATAAAAAATATATAAATAAGTAAATAATAAAAAATAAATAAAATATAAATAAATAAGTAAATAAATAATAAATAAATAAAAAAAGAAATAAATAAATATATAAAAAATATAAATAAATAAATATATAAAAAATAAACAAGAAATAAATAAATGAATGAATAACTAAATAAATAAAAAATAAATTAATTAATAAAGAAAAAATAAAAGAAAAAATAAAAGAAAATAAATAAAAAATAAATAAATAAATAAATAAGTAAATAAATAAATAATTAAGTAAATCCATAAATAAGTAAATAAAATAAGAAATAAATAAATAAAAAATAAATAAATAAAAAAATAAATCAAAAATAAATAAATAAGTAAATAAACAAATAAATATATAAATAAATAAAATAAAATAAAATAAAAAATAAATAAATAAATAAGTAAATAATAAAAAATAAATAAACAAATAAAATATAAATAAATAAATAAGTAAATAAATAAAAAAAGAAATAAATAAATATATAAAAAATATAAATAAATAAATATATAAAAAATAAACAAGAAATAAATAAATGAATGAATAACTAAATAAATAAAAACTGAATTAATTAATAAAGAAAAAATAAAAGAAAATAAATAAAAAATAAATAAATAAATAAATAAATAAGTAAATAAATAAATAATTAAGTAAATCCATAAATAAGTAAATAAAATAAGAAATAAATAAATAAAAAATAAATAAATAAAAAAATAAATCAAAAATAAATAAATAAGTAAATAAACAAATAAATATATAAATAAATAAAATAAAATAAAATAAAAAATATATAAATAAGTAAATAATAAAAAATAAATAAATAAATAAAATATAAATAAATAAGTAAATAAATAATAAATAAATAAAAAAAGAAATAAATAAATATATAAAAAATATAAATAAATAAATATATAAAAAATAAACAAGAAATAAATAAATGAATGAATAACTAAATAAATAAAAAATAAATTAATTAATAAAGAAAAAATAAATGAAAATAAATAAAAAATAAATAAATAAATAAATAAATAAACAATTAAGTAAATCCATAAATAAGTAAATAAATAAAAAATGAATTAATTAATAAAGAAAAAATAAAAGAAAATAAATAAATAAATAAATAAATAAATAAGTAAATAAATAAATAATTAAGTAAATCCATAAATAAGTAAATAAATAAATAAATAAATAAATATAAAAGTAAATAAAATAAGAATTAAATAAATAAAAAATAAATAAATAAAAAAATAAATCAAAAATAAATAAATAAGTAAATAAACAAATAAATATATAAATAAATAAAATAAAATAAAAAATAAATAAATAAATAAGTAAATAATAAAAAATAAATAAATAAATAAAATATAAATAAATAAATAAGTAAATAAATAAAAAAAGAAATAAATAAATATATAAAAAATATAAATAAATAAATATATAAAAAATAAACAAGAAATAAATAAATGAATGAATAACTAAATAAATAAAAACTGAATTAATTAATAAAGAAAAAATAAAAGAAAATAAATAAAAAATAAATAAATAAATAAATAAATAAGTAAATAAATAAATAAATAATTAAGTAAATCCATAAATAAGTAAATAAAATAAGAAATAAATAAATAAAAAATAAATAAATAAAAAAATAAATCAAAAATAAATAAATAAGTAAATAAACAAATAAATATATAAATAAATAAAATAAAATAAAATAAAATAAAATAAAATAAAAAATATATAAATAAGTAAATAATAAAAAATAAATAAATAAATAAAATATAAATAAATAAGTAAATAAATAATAAATAAATAAAAAAAGAAATAAATAAATATATAAAAAATATAAATAAATAAATATATAAAAAATAAACAAGAAATAAATAAATGAATGAATAACTAAATAAATAAAAAATAAATTAATTAATAAAGAAAAAATAAATGAAAATAAATAAAAAATAAATAAATAAATAAACAATTAAGTAAATCCATAAATAAGTAAATAAATAAAAAATAAATAAATAAATCAAATATAAATAAATAACTATATAAATAAATAAAATAAAACAAAAAATAAATAAAAAAGTAAATAAATAAAAAATAAATAAATAAATAAACATAAATTAATAAATAAATACTAAGTAAATAATAAACTTTGTAGAAGAGAACTTTTAAAGTGATGAAAATATTATGCCTTTGAAGTACTTTTCTTTTTGTTTTCCTTTACTAACAAAATCCTAAAAGAAGCTTAAGCTATTTAAAATTATATAAATACGAGGGCAGATCAATATTTCCGTGACTTTTCGAACTTCTCTCGTACTTAATATGAAATGCAACACTATTCCCATCAAGTACCACCTGTTAGTAGACTACTGTCAAATTTTGAGCAAGTGTCATCATTTACTTTGCGTTTAACAGCTGTTCAAAACATACAACCTCGTGTAATTTTCTAAGAACGGAAAAAAGTGAATTTCGAGTGCTCATTAAACATTATTTTTTGCGAAAAAAAAACCGCCAATCAAACCAAGGAAAAGCTCGATAAATACTGTGGGGACTCTGCACCATCGATTTCAATGGTAAAAGAAATGGTTGCACAAGGCACAAATGACGCTGAACGTTCTGGACGGCCAATTGAGGTCAGTACACACGAAAATGTCGAAAAAATCCACGATATGGTTTAGACCGACCGAAGAGTACAAGTGCGTGAGATTGTTGATGCCATAGGCATTTCATATGGCAGTGTGGTTTCGATTTTAAATCATCAGCTGGGTTGAAGAAAGTTGTCTGCAAGATGGGTGCCGAGTTTCCTCTCAATTGACCATAAACGTAAACGTATGACAACTTCAAAGGATTGTTTGGAGTTGTTTAACCGCAATCCGAATGAGTTTTTGCGGCGTTTTGTAACTGTGGATGAAACATGGATCCAATACTGTACTCCAGCGACCAAGCAGCAGTCTAAACAATGGGTTTCTCCGGATGAACCTGCTCCGAAAAAGGCCAAGGTAAGTTTGTCGGCCAATAAGGTGATGGCAGCAGTTTTTAGGGATGCACGCGGGATAATCCACATCGATTACCTTCAAAAGGGAAAAACAATAAACGGAGAATATTGTGCCAACTTATTAGACCAATTTATTAATGATTTAAAAAGAAAACGCCCCCATATGGTCAAGACAAAAGTTCCTTTTCATCAAGATAATGCACGGGTGCATACGTCTGCAGTCTCAATGGAAAACTCTATGAATTGGGCTATGAATTGGTATCTCATCCGCCATATTCCCCTAAAGAATGGCTCGGTGGAAAGAGATTCAGCTCCAATGATGAAATTATTGAGCAAACAAATGCCTATTTTAAGGATCTCGAAAAATCCTATTTTTTTGGAAGGTATACAAATACTGGAGAAACGTTGGACTAAGTGTATTGAGTTAAATGGAGATTATGTTGAAAAATAAATGTTTGGTTTGCAAAAAAAAAAAAAAACTGTGATTCATTCAAAAAGTCTCGGAGTTATTGATCCCGCCCTCGTACTTAAATCTTTCCAAATTTTCTCTTACTTTTTTTTCCAAAACCATTATAAAAAACACAAAAGAAAAACGTCAAAAACATTATACCCGTAATTTTGAGCAAAATTTCATCTAATTATGTGATTTAGTTGTAGGAAAATAGTCAATTATGTTATTAAACTTTTTATAGTCATTTTATTGTTTATTTCTTTTCCCTATCTTTTGAACTCATTCAATTCACTCAAAACACAATTTTAAAGCTTAAAAACTTCCCTACCATCATCAGCTTATGAAACTCTTTACTACTTGGTAATATATATATATATATATATATATATATATATATTCATCATTTATGATTTATGATGATGTTACAATAGTTTTAACACTTTTTCTACTTTAAATGTCTACAACTATCTATCACAGAATATACTTTATACAATCATTTTGCTTTATTTTATTTTTCGTATATTTAAAGATTTGCTTCGTTGAGTTTGTGGCCATAAGTAAGAAGTAATTGTGGTTAATTTTTTATAAACAAGTTAAATTTTTTTTCTTCTTCCATGGCTTTTGTGTTTAACAAATTTTGTTGATTTTTTCATAAGAAGTAAAAAAATTTACAAGTAGTAAAATAAAAAATCATAAAATAATTAAGATATGTATCTGTTTATTAAAGTTTAATAGAAATAGGAAAAAACTATTAAATAATAAAAATTATAATACCCGTATTTAATTGCCAATGCTTTCTGTGTTTACCCAGTAAACCAAATTTTTGATTTAAAATTTTAGAATTATTCTCAATAAATTTTTTCTTAAATGTAAACGTTTGAACATGATTTAATAACGATTTGAGAATAATAGCAATCTCAACAAAAAGATTTTTTCTCCAAATTTGATGCAGGTTTGAATTAAGGTTTGCATTAACCTTTGATATCAAAGGAAAAGCACATTATTTTTCAAACATTTGAAATATGATAACTCTGTGTTTGATGGGTAGTAGCCAAATGCTAAGTTTTACTTTTTTTCTAATGGTTATAAACATAATTTGATTTTTATGGTAGATGCCAAACAATAGTTGCTTAATAATAAAATGGGAATTATAAAATGATAATTATATTCAAATCTTTGGCACACGTTTTTCTTTTTATTTTATAAGTTCAAAATAATTGTATGATTTTAAGATTCTTAACTTACTTTAAATACTTATTTAAGATTTTAAAATCGAATTTACTCTGCTGGAGTTCCTATTAAAAGTTTGAAAATACTTAGTAAGATACCAAGAGAAAATACTGATAAGAATCTGATGATCGTGAGGATCTAAACTTATTTTAAAAACTTTCAGAAAACAAGCAAGTTTCATTAGTTAGTCAGTTATACATATATTTCTATTAAAAGAATAACAGTAGAATAACACTGTTGACATATGGATTGATTTTCAGCTCATTTTTTCTTTATAAAATCGTACAACAAATATCAGTACCCAAACTGCTGCTTTTAATAAATATTGACATTAATTTTCGATTAAAGTTAAATATTTTTTTAATGACAACTTTGTAATTAAACACCAGCCAGATGTTCGATTAATATAATGTGAGTAAAAATGCTGGCGCATACTTCAGTGTCAGGTGTTAAAAAGTTGATGTTAAAAAAAAAAATACCTTTTTTTAAACATAAATTCAACAATAATCTGTATAGAATAATTGAAAATACATAATCTGTATAGAATAATTAAAAATATATAATAATTTGTGTTATTGGAAAAAAAGAAGAATTGATAATTTAATTTTTTTAAATTCACATATATTTGAATTTTTTTTTCATAAATATTATGAATCGAACATGACTTTTTCCCAAATTTTTTTTATAAAAAATAAAATTTTGTTCATAGATATTATTAAATTATTAATAATGAAAATTTTAGTAGTTTTGCAAAAATTTTGTTAAATCTTTGGTTTAGTTTTATTAGATATGATTGCAAATGGTAAGTGGAAAATAGTTATACATGAAAATAATAACAACAAACGCCTTAAAATTTAAAAATTCCAAAGAAAATCTGTAAAAAAATAATATTTAGAAATTTGCATAATCATTTTGATAAAAAGTGGTTCTCTTCTGTCCCTATAATGTAGCTAAAAATCATTAAAAACCGAAGAAAAATTCAAACGTTTTTTTTACAAATTGAAAATATAAATGAAAATTTAAACAATTTATTTTAAGTCTTCTTTATTTTTGATTCATTTTAAAAAATATAAAAAAGTGTTAATATTTAAGAAATTATTCTTAAATATTATGAACTAAAATCAATGAAAGTAAATTCTTATATTTATGCACAAACTTTTTTCTCTGTTTGGTATTATTTTTATTCCTTAAATTCTAGTTGTAAAATATGCTCTTTTTAGTCTCAATAAACTATATGCTTTGTTTTAATTACTAAGTAATATTTTATATAAAATTAATAAACATAGTCTAACTCAATATAACGACTTTAATTGCTCAAATTATGTTACTCTGTATTTTTTAATAATAACAAATTTAACATTTTGGAATATTATTTCTTTGGCAATTAATTTGAATTATTCTGTTGTCATAATCTGTCTGTGATAATATTATTAAATTTCCATTCATTTATCTACGAGTAATTAATTATAAAGATAATGCCTGGCCATCTATCTGCATGTTATTTTTACTCATACATATTAGTCGAAGTAAATCAGTTAATTTTTAATAAAGTTTAATAAAAATTTTGCATAATTATTCATTTTTATTTAGGTAGTGACCAAGTTATAATTCGGAATAAAACTAACAAATCCCTTAAATAGGTCATAAGTTTATACACTCTTATATATAGAGTAAAGTACTAATAAAAGAGCCTATTTTTTTAATATCTAAAATCGTATTAAAAATTAAAGAACACAAGATGTAATTGTACTATATTGTTTTTATAAAATATCAGAATAAAGAAATTTATGTTATTTAAGTTGAATTTTATCAGCTTAAACACAAGAGCAAAAAAGTCTACTCTAAATCCATAAAGTCGACTATTGTTTTAAATTTCTTAAAAAAGAATATAAAGAAAAGAAACTGGCTCAATTTCCAACAGCAACATTTCTCTCTCCTCAAACACAAGCACTGTCTGAATTCAACACACTTGTGATAGAGAAAAGTAACTCAAAATTAGCAAAACTTTTCTTTAAAATTTCTTTTTTACAATCGTGATATATTTTTTCACTAGTACACAATATTTTTATTATTTTTTCACGCACATTTATTACATTTTAACACGAATATTTTCTACAAACATACATATATATTGATATTCCTGTTTTGAAATTTAAATTGAAAGAATCAAGTTGCTACTTTTGGTATTAGAAATAAAATGAAATTTAAAATAAATTTAAATTATTTTCATATTCATCAACAAAAAGTCAAAAAATGGTATTATATTTATATTTGTGGATGTAGTACGCATCAAAAGAATAATTTTGAAAATCTGCGAATATAACTGTAACGAATTATATTTAATAAATTTTGAATACGATTTTGACCAACTAACTATGTGTGGTTTCAGCACTAATTCATATAATTACATTTTTACTAACACAATCTTAACAACAGAGTTAGGTTTTTCGGACAAGCCTTCCATTCTTTTTATTCTTTGCTTCTTACTACCAGAGCTAGTTCTTTGGAAATCCAGTATCCATCCCACGGAAGGATTTTATAACTAGTTCTTTAATCAATGATTTTTATTCAATATTGTTTCACTCAGAACTAGTTCTGTAGAAGCGTTAGAGAAAGGTTCCAGAACTAGTTATCAAAATCCATTTTAGAATTTATCAATTCTAATCAATAAAGTGATAAATAAATTGATTAGAATTTTATCAATTCTAATCAATTTAGTTTCGTTAAATTGTCTTTATTTTCAATATTTTTTTTTTATTTTTATTATTTTTTTTTAAATGTTTAGGATCTTTTTTTAGTTTTTTAAATCATTCTAGCAAGTCATCTGCAAGCCAGTAATTTGTTCACATAAGTTATGTAGAAATAATATAGAATGTGTTCTTAAGCATTAGTTCTCAAAAACATTCTTTAAAATCAACTTAGAATGACAATACAGTTCTATTACATAAGTACCAGAATTGGTGGCAGCATCACTAGTTCTAAGGATGTTCCGTTCTAGAATTAATGATTTTAGAACAATTTCCAAAATTTAATTTAATTTAATTTTTTTATAAATAATCTAATAAAACCACCACAATTGCAAAAAAAAATATATTATTCATTTTATTCGATTATTCGACATGAATATGTACGAATTATTCGTTATTCGTAAAACAGCATTTTTAAATTCTTAAATTGTTCGAATAATTGGAACGAACATTATTAGAATGAATACTCCATTTTTTACACAGCTTTGAATGTTTTTTTTATCAATTGCCAATAAAAATCAAGTTATTTTTATCATAAATGATAGTTTCTTTAAAATAATATTTTAAAAGCATATTTTTAAACTTTAAGGGCATATTTTCCGATTTTAAGATCATTATTATGCGCTAAAAAACTTTTTTTATAGCATTTTTCTGAATGCCTTGATTATTAGCTAATCCAAAATCAATGAATTAAAGACAGTCCTTTTATAGAAGTTATATAATATTGCCAGATTTTTAGTTTTTAAATTTTTTGAATTACAAAAAGAAAATTTTCCGAAATTTTCAAAAATTTTTGTGATTGCACTGTAATTGTAATATATTTGAATTGGTAACAGAAATTAGTATAAGTACTGAAAGGCTTAGATAAAAGTTAGGAAAAAAATGAAGCTACTGGTATCAAAGACAATTTCGGTTTTATGTGATTTTTAAAAGCTCCAATTTATCCTTCATGTGCTCGGGAATATAAACTTACGTAGAGGGTCGGGTGACTACATTTATAGTCATCCAGGTATTTTACGATTATTTGAGTCAAAATATTAAAAGTATTTTATAGGCTTGTTAATTTCATTTTCTTCAATTTTAAAGTTTGGTCTGGGGAGTTCGTACGCAATTATTTGTACGATGTTGGTATTTAGTATTATTTTTTAGGAATCTATTGAAAATCTTGCACTTTATTGCTACAAATGTTGTGAACTGAGCACATAAAGATTAGTTAAAAATGTTACCATGCGTTCACATTTGACAATTATCCTTGTAAAAATCATGAGTTCAAAGAGGACAGAGATAAATGAATATAATATGCTCTACTTCGAAATTCTTTTTCTTTAGTATTTCTCAACAACAACACTGCTATTAGAAAATTTAGAAAACCTTGCCAATGTTAGATGAATGCACGTCACAGTTTTGTAAGATTTCTTATTTTGATCTTTCAACTTCAACAATTTTTGCACACTAATTTTCTATATTAAAGACTAAAAAAAAAAAAATATTAAACGATTAAATTTCCCATTTGTGCAATTTTGCAAATTTACGCGACATGTTTCATGAACTCCGTTTTCAAATGTTGTGCATTATTAAGTGAATAATTGACAATTTTTGTTGAAAGCAATGATATACAATGACATACAATGAATTTACTATAATTAACCTAGCTTTAATTTTTTCGATCGCTTTTATTTATAATTTTGAAATATAAACATAAGACAGCTGATTTAAAAATGCATAATTAAACAGGGCAAGTTTGCGAGACTAAATATTCGCGAAAATTTATAGGTTTTGTGCAAATGATTTTCCATAAAATTTTTGACAGTACATTTGCGAGTGTGCAAACTTGCACATATTACACAGTTTGCGAGGGTTTTGCGCATTTTCATGAGGACCCTTATTATTTATAAGTCTTGGAGAAATCGATCGGGATCAAAGTGAGATTTCAAAAAAATTATTCTCAAAGATATGCTTCTTTATGGTTTCCTAAAACATTTTCTAGGGCTATGAAGAACGATGTCTAGAATTCTTTCTTTAAATTTTTATTGTCGATGATGAATAACCAGATATTTAAATAGTAAAACATTTTTAAATTTTTTTATAAATGTTGGCATGAATATATTTTTTAATTTCCAAATAATCATTTTGAAAATATTAACACCTGTAATCATAAACAATTAAATAAAATAAAATTTCCATAGAAACTTTGCCTCTAAACTGTATCTTTTATTTATTACCCAACAAGAACATTTAGAAAAAAACTATTTACTTAGTTATATTAAAAAAGTCATTTTCAAACACATATTTTTATTTCAAAGTAGATGTATGTATTTGCGTGCGGGAATTCCCGGGAATGTCTCAAATAAAAACCCTACTAGCCTACAATAAGATTTTAAACAACTTATTAAGGGTACAATGGGTGTTGCAAACTGTGCAAATCTGAGCAAATTTGCATAGTTTGCATTAACACTATAACAAAATATACGTATTTGCAATTTACTCCATCTTCCTTTAAAATTAATTTAAAATCACAAAACGGTTCTACCGCATGGATGCACAAGTGATTACAAAATTGTGAATGTTATTAGAAAATCCCAAGCGGTGCTGTTTGTATCAGTTTTAGAACTAATGTTTCTGGAACCTGTTCTTAAATTTTGTCTGAGAATTATTATTAAAAACATTTTTTTCATTAAATTTTCTTTCAAAAGAACTTGATTATAATTCAATAGCGTCCAATACAGAGTTTAACTATTTTGGTATTAAATCTTGTTTATGTTTCAGTTATGAATTAGGCGTGAAACTACACGTCGGTGCTCTGACGAAAAGTCCTATGAGTTTTCGAACAACTTTTTAGAAGAGTAAAAAAACAATTTATTTTATTTTATTTTATTTTTTTTTGTATGAAAACCATACAAAATTATATGCTAATCATTATTATAACTTCGGAACTAATCTAAATATTTGATGATAGCTTTCGCATGATGCCATAAAAAAAAGGAAATTCTGAAAATAACACGTAGGACTATTCGTTAGCGCAACAACGTACAACTTAAATTTTTTTTTAAAGTTCAATTTTCCATTTAAACCTCACAGATATTTTTTATGAATTAAATTGATTCAACATGTATTTCAAATTAAACTTTTTACTTTGTTCTCACACTCGTTTAAAATCTCTAAATACTTCAATAGCGTATATTTAAAGGAAACATAAAAAAACATTTTCTAAACTAGGTCAAACTTTTAAGGAAAAACGTCACAATGATCATAATTTATCATTACGGTTGTAAAGTTTAAAGTACTTAAATAAAAACATTTTTCATACATAAAGTTTATAAGACAACTCTAATTTTTATATTTTACTCGTTAATAATTTAACAATTTAATGATGAATTTTTCGTGCTCACTATAAAAAGTTTCGAACAGAAAGGCAGAAGCAGTTAAGAAAAATGCTTAACTGAATCATAAAAATAAGAAAAAAAAAAAAAAAACTAAAACAAACGAATGAAGAAGAGAATAAACGCAGGACAGACGTCCAACATACCGGTTTTAGCAGCGAGATCTTTAATAATAAATCCGGTTAATTTGTAATCCCATATCACAGAATTTAAAGATTTTTTTTTATTTTTTCTTATTTTTGTTGTTGTTGTTATATTTGTTATGAACACATTAGAAACATTTAGTTAAACTCACACACAGATGCACAACACTTGCTGGATTCTTTTTCAAAATAACATGAACTCATGAAATTTTATTTTTCTTTTTGTGTATTTTTTGGATATAATTTCTTTTTTTTATTTTTCTAGATAATTTTTATTATTATTTAATAACTTTGGCACACTTTTTTTTATTTATTTACATATTTGGTTTTAGATTAATGACAATATAAATTTCATTTTAATTTGTTGTAATTTTTATTTAAATATTTTATTTTTTTTCCTTAATATCAGCTTTTTTAAAACTTTTTTTTATTTTTATATCTTATAGAATTTTTATTATTTTTTTGTAGTATTTTCCAAATAGTTTAAAAAACTCAAAACAGACACACGTATTTTCCGTTTTTTTTTTGTTATTTTCACATTTAAACTTCAAGATACAATTGTATCTATGACACTGACTTATGAGAGAACTGTCAAATTTTATATTTCGTTACCACCACCACACACTCACACACCACCATCATAATTTTCTTAGTTGTACCTAGAGCAGTAGTAGTATTTGTACATCCATACCCAAACAATATTTTAGAAAATATATATAAAAAATATTAATGTATTTAGAATAAACAACACAACTGCAGACGGAAAATTTAAACGTATTTTTTTTAAGCCACCGTCAAAAACAGAACGACCCGTTCGCTACGTAGTACGTACACACATGGCGCTATTTAACATTGATTTGTGTTTTAAATATTTATTTTATTTTTTTTTTATATATGTACAATCATTCTTTTTATCGTTTGTTTACAAAAAAACTTTTATTTATTTCTTTAGTACCAAGAAATACTAACAACAACTGCTTTATTTTCATAAATAAATATCCTTTTTAGCTGAGTAAGTAAAAGCAGGAGTAGAAGCAA
This sequence comes from Protocalliphora azurea, assembly GCA_932274085.1. Classification (NCBI taxonomy): domain Eukaryota; kingdom Metazoa; phylum Arthropoda; class Insecta; order Diptera; family Calliphoridae; genus Protocalliphora; species Protocalliphora azurea. The sequence goes on along the minus strand of OW026520.1, from coordinate 121,330,970 downwards.
ATACATTAGCAACACTTTTTTTCTTATTCACATATAAACATACACACATACACTCACGCACTTACTTTAATACTCCTTTTGTAAAAGAATTGTTTTCCTTATTTTCTTCTTAGTAGCTGTTGTTGTTATTTTCAAAACGTATTTTATATGATTTTTTTGCTTTTTAAGTTAACCGGCAATCAATTTCGAAAATATTTTTATTATTTTCAAGTTGCTCTACACAGACGACAACGTACAACACAAGAAGAGTATGTGCAAGAGGCAAGAAACAAACTAAACACTAAAATCAACCAACAGCAGGGTCCATTACAATATTTTTTCGGTTTTTGTTTTTCTTATTCTCTTTTGCTCACTCTTCTCTTTGGATGAGTGTTGCCAGCTAGGTAAGTGTTAAAAAATACGCTAAAATGGAAGAGAGTCAAAAATATTAAGAGGAAATTTCTAAAATAAAGATTAAAATTGAAAGGGTTATGTCATTTTTAAAGATCAACATTTTCACCACTTCAAAAGAAGAACTAAGTAGTTACTCCAAAAAAAAAAAAAAAAAAAAATAATATATACTTCTACTATTCTAAAGGAAGCCACTTCTAACAAACTTAAAAATCACTTTAATAGCACAACTTCTAAAGCAAGTGAATTAGAATAAAAAAACATACTTCAAACGACAACTTTGCGTTAAATTTATGGAGTTTGAAGTACATTTTTTGTTGGTTCTGTTGGCTCAAATAGCTGAAAGTAGTTCCAGGTTTTATTTCTTACTTTTGATATAGAAATATGGGCAGATATGGACTAAACTTGTCACTAACATTTTTATGTCAAAGAAAACATTTTTCGGCTTCAGAGTTGATCATCTTTTGGTTTCAGAATTGATTCAGTAAGGGTCATTTATATTGATTTTTTTTTTAAAGGATATGGAAACATAAATAGAAAACATTCATAAATAGAAAACCATTTTTAATAAACTGATAACTAAAACTCTCTGTGGTCTCTACTTAACATGTAGTTCAACACCAATTCGATACGTTATAGTATATACTTGTTCGGGGAGAAAATATTTATGAAAACACATATACTATGGAAACATAAATATTGTCTATATCCTCTTATCAAAAATCTGAACCTAGACGTTTTTAAAATGAAGGAGGCTAAAGCCTCGTAAGTTTTGATGCCAACTCAGAAGGCTAAAATAGTATAAAAAGGTAACAACTGATTGACTGCCTATCTGTAAGCTCATGGATTAATCCTTTGGAAAACAAATTATAGTCCGTTTTGGCGACCTCAACAAACAACACTTAAATTAGTAATACTTAAAGTGCGCAATGGACATTTTTTTCATTAAAGCCTTAGGTAATATAACAATCAAAATTAAACATTTAAAGAAACTTTCCAATTATATCCGAATTCTTTAGGAAATCTGATGAAATTTAGTTAATCAAAAATTAATCAAGTCCTTCTTGTTTTAAGTCCTTAACATGTTGGTCCAGACTTAAACTTTCTGAACTTTGATCTACCAGCGAAGCCAACATTAAGAAGTGAATGTACGTAGAACCAAAATTGAAACAATTAATAAAAAACTTTCAACTTTAATTGAAGTAGAAAAAGGGGAACACAAAAAAATTTTAAAGAATCTTTTAAAATCCACAGTGTGATAAATTGTTGAAAGCTTATCATGATATGAAATGCTACATGTGTTTTATATTTTTTTTTAAATCGCACTGAATAGAACTCTATAGTTGGAACAAAAAGTCGACTTTTCGATTTTTTGTTTTGTTTTTTAATTTTTAAATAATCGATTTTTCGACTTTTTGCATTTTTATAGTCGACTTTTGGCCATTGTTGAGTTTTTGACTTTTTTCCAAAATTTTTTAAGCCGGATCCAAAGTCTACAATATATACAATATATATATATATATATATATATATATATATATATATATATATATATATATATATATATATAATATCTCAAAATCCTAAAAAGACGCTACAGTTGACAACACTGTTTCTACACTGCTTGCATGGTTGTTTATTTTTTCAACTCTACGTTTATATCTTTTGTATATGAGAATAATATACAAAATAAAAAAATATAGGAAGAATATAATAAAAATAAATGAAGAAAATAACAACAACCACATACACAAATAAGAAATAAACGTGCACTTATAGCATTTTTCCGATTTATTTTTTAAGTCAGAGAAAAAAAAAAAAAGAACAAGAGAAAAAAAAATTAAAATAAAAGAAATGTATGTATTATTTTCGTTTATTTTTTCTACTTTTTTTTAATTTATTTTTCTTTCTAAACGCGATATTTACAACGCTTCGTATAAGGAATATGAGAGTAAAACCATGTAAGAGAGGAATCAATATACCAGTGTGTGCATGTGTGTACATGCGTGCGTGTAATGAACGGTACTTTACAATTGTGTTGTTGATGCTATTTAATTTTCTTTAAGAGACCCGCGTAAAAATGCGTTTTATTTTTTTTTTACCTTATTTTAGTTGTAGTTTTTATTCTACTCTTCAATACTTTTAAGATCCTGGTGTTGTTGTAATTCTTGAGTGTAAGAGTGTTATTTTCTGCATTTGAGAATTTATTTGAATTATTTTTTGTTTCTTATAGTTTTTTTCATTTGTTTTCTTATTGTACTTGTGATCTTCATAAAAAAAAACACTTTCTATAAAATATTTGTTTTGTATGTTCCCTAAAAATTGTTCTATTTGTGTTGTTGTTTTATTTTATTTTTTTGACATACACATTTGGTTTTTGTTGTATTTACAAATGGGAAACGAGATAAATTAATATTGATGTAAATAGAATTTAATTTGTTTAAAAGTCTAATCTAAAAGTAGAGCCGCAACAAATATGTAGTTTGTGTTATTTTTAGAATTGTGTTACTAATAATAGTGCTTGTATTAGTACTACTTTGTGGGTATGTGTATATAAAATTTACAATTTTTTTGTTATCAGAAAATGTAGTAAATGTGGAGTATTTAGGTGTTTGTTTCATTAACATTGAACAAAGTGGAAAAAAATACACCAAAAATATACTATGAAAGTATTTATTTAGTCATATTACTAATAAAAACTAATAAAAAGGTCAAATAGTCATGTAGATCATTGTACATAATGCTTTAAAATACTAATAAGATAAAAAAGAAATTCATTTTAATAAACTCCTAAAATGGGGTTTATGTAACAGACATGTTATGGAGTGCGCTTTGAAGCATTTTTTACATTTTCTTTAACAATTTGTTTTCTTGATTATTTCAAATTTCATTTCTGCTTTAAATATATTGGAGAAATACTTATCAGATTAAATGAACCAAAAACTGTTCAAAATCAGTTGGTTTATGTTGGAATTGAAAAGACAAGTATACAAAACTGTTTACTTCAATCTAAAAAGATTTGATAAATTCATATTAGTTTTCATAAAATAGCTGAAAAGAGACTATTGCGTTGTTTAATTTCCTTTTTTCTTTAATATTAATTTAAAAGTTGCACCCAGACAACGTGTGAAATATAATTTTTTTCTTACAAATACAAAACCAAAAAATGGAAATGTGTTTCAGGACTCCGTCAAACATTACTGGTGTTGAAATCGATCGCTTTCATTAAATCTTGTCAATTTTTTGGTTTCGATTTGGTTTTTAGTCCCTTTTATCTAGATGCAATTTATATCTCACTCGTAAAAGTTCAAAATTTGTTCTTCAAACTAATAAAAATTTTCAAAATCACTAAAGATCGACTAAAAAAACATTCCTAGAATCATCATTATTAAATATTTGAGATGAAATCTGGATTTGTGCAAAACGGGACTCCAAAACTAAATAAATGTTGTGAACCTTTTAAGGGTTTTTATAAATGACTTTATGCTCTGTTGTGCAACTTAAGCCAACAAAGATTAAAATGGTTAAAGTTCCGGATAGTAAATCCAGGAAGGAAATAAGGACTGAACACGAAGAAAATCTGTACACACTTTAAGTCTTATAACTTTTAATATACGTGAAAAAATTAGTGCCGTTAACTTGCTTACATTTGCTATTATTCTCAGTAACCATGTGCTAAATTTTCTTTTTCCTAAAATAAAAATTGAACAAAATTCGTGCATACGCATAATTCAAATTTATAACCAAAATACATCTCGACCATATACAACAATTGCTAGAAGTTCAGGTGATTTGGGAAAATGCAGTAAATGCAGAAAAATACAAAGACTTCATGATCACTGAAAGGAACTCTGGTAACAAAAAAAAAAAAAAAAAATACTGTATGATTGCAGACCCACAAAGTAAAAAAAAAATCACAATATGAACGCTAGAACAAATGTCGAAGCAAACGAGAAGATGAAAATTTGACATTCATTTTTTACAAAAATATGAATCCGTCTAAAGGAAAATATAAAGTACGTACTGTCGAACTTTTCATAACATCCTGGTCCAGAATTCCAAATCACAGATGTTATGGAAAATATAGCAGATAAAGGGGTAAAGGTAGGGTAAAGCCTCTACAAGGTCGGTGTAAAACTCCTAGAAGGATTAGTTGTCAAAACAGTAGATTTAAAAGCAATTAATTCACTCGCAGGAAGTGATGAAACTTGGAAAAATGCAATTTTTTCACATGCGAGAGGATTAGCAGTCGAAGCATTGGAACAAGAACTTCTTTTCATTTCTTTTGTTCGCTGGAAAAAAGTGCGGCTTGGGAAATTGAAAAAAAACCCCATTCCATTAGAATTAGTAGAATTTTCTACAGAACCAATTTAGTAATTTTGCCTTGCTAAAAGAATTAAAAGTGTTCGAATTCTAGTTGTTTTCTAAAGTTAGTAATTCCTTTATTCTCTGTTGGGAGTGGAGTTTAGGAACTCGAAAACTTGTCAGCAGTTCCTTTGCCAATGTGAAGAAGACGAAAAATATAAACCCGATAACTTGTACTCAATTCCTTTTATCATCAACAAATCAGGGTGGATTAGCAGTCGAAAAATTAGAACCAGTAAAAGGAATACGGCTTGGAAAATCGAAATTCCTACGTTCCCGGGTAGAGAAGGAACTTTTAAACCAGAAAACTTATAAGCATTTCCTTTACTCATATATGTAATTGCGACGTTTTCAGAACGATTAGTAATCATCAAGGCATTGGGAACTGAAGTCAAGTTCACAATTAGTTTAGTTATTACAGAGAGTAAAGCTTGAGAAACCCAAAGATGTTTCTCACGTAGAGAGGCGAATCTTAGGAACTTGTTATTGAAAAGAATTACTAAATGCTGCAGAATTCGAGGTTTTAATGCAGAGCTGTCATTTTTATGATTTTTATAGATTACGTTTGAAGGTCCGGTCTTAAAAAATTATATAATTCTTTTTAAAAACATATTTTCCAATTTCGTTCAAAGTTATTGAAATTGGTGAAATTGGAAGTAGTTGTTCATCTTTTTTTTTGTACTGGGGTTACATTATTATTCTTATTATCTTTGGACATTTTTATTTATTTCTTCAAAAAATTCTAACATTTTTTGAAAGTTATAAAATTAGAATATTTGGAACAAACCAGCCACATCTTCGAATATTAAAATAAATCTACCAATTTTGGTCCAATCGAACCAAAACGGCAAGGCTGGTGATATGGAACTAAGATGCATTTCAAGTTCTTTGGAGAACAAGAGTATGTCGCTGTTAATTAATTTAATTTTTGTATCTGGTTAATGAACGCATGAGCAAAGGTTTATGTTCCCCAGAACCTAGTCCAGCATTTGATTATTCTGTAACTTACAGATTACAATTGCCCAGTGCTGCCACCAGACTAACTTAGTACTCAGTAGCTTTCGCTACGCCACTGCTGAAAGTTAACGCTGCGTGAATTGGTTCGGAGATCAGTGTTGCCACGGCAAAACATTTTTTGTAACAAAAATTTTGAAAAAAGTAACCAAATTAGAAATAAAATAACCAAAATTAAAAAATGTTGAAGTTATTTATGTAAAAGTTGATTTAATTATTTTTTTATATTCAGGTTTAAAATATTTTTGTAATATCGGTTGTAAAGTAAAATTAATCTTAACTTTCTTTTAAATGTGTCGAAAATGCTGAAAAGAGAAAAACATTTAAAATTTATTTGTTTAAAATAATGGTTCCCAGCAAAAAAAAAAGAAATGAAAAAGTCCTGATTTTAATATTTGTGTCGAATGTGAAAGGAAGCACTTAATGCTGAAAAAGAGCTGCAGAAGTTCTTTTGTTAACCCATGGTTGCCATGGTTGTAAAATGTTCTGTTTTTATGATTCCTGTTCATTGCTTTAGAAAATTCTTCTCTAAACAATGTTTATAATTTTTTTTTAACAAAAATATTGTTTTAGCTTAGTTAAGAGATAATATAAAACACTTTTAAATTTATGAAATTTTAATTTTCTTAGAAATTTTTAACCTTTTTTCCTGCCAAAAATACAATTCGCTCATTTACTTTAAGAACGTCATAACTCAAAAAAAGATAGTTTTGTGGAAATCGCATTTAAAGTTTTCAAATGCCATTTACCCTAATAGAAAAATTGGTGACCATAGCAAATATGTACACGATATTTTTACAGAAGACAAGGCTTGAACATTTATTTATTTCTACATCATTAACTCAAAAATCTTTTTTTTTTAATTTGTGACGTTCATAAAGTAAAGTACAAAATATGCACCTAGTTCTACTTTTGAAGTGGTAAAAATGCTCTTTTCTGGAAGCAATTTTTCTTTTTGTCAAAAAGATTTAAAGTCAAAGATATTTAATTGGGATTTTTTTTTTTGTGAAAAGATTATATCTTCCATAGATATCGTTCGTGCACCAAACTAAACTTATGTTAAATAAGTTGCATTCCGAAATTGAACTAATAATTGTCTGTTTGTCGGAACAAAACTGAGTTTGTGGAGCGTAATTAGACAATTCATTAGCATTTTTGATGATTTTGATGTGTTTCCATCGTTTTTATCGACATTATAAATTTGTTATCAAGTTTATTTTATTCTTTGCAAATATACACGAGATTTACAGAATAGTACTTTCGAGTAAAAACTAAATTTTAGTTTAATAAAAAAATAACCAAAATGGAAAAAATGTCACCATCTCTACATTGGAAAATAAAATAACCAGTTTTGGTTAAAGATAACCAAAACGGCAATACTTTCGAAGATTATAAAGTATCTGAAAAACTAAATTATATATATAGTACCCAGTAGCTCTCGCTACACCACTGATAAGAGTCGACTTTATGTGAATAGGCTCGGAGATTATAAAGCATCTGCAGAACATAATTATATATAATAGTCTTTAGTATTGTTAAACCTATAGCAGTGCAAAGGCGGAGAATGATGTTGGTAACTACATTCACACACACTCTCTTCACTTACATATTTACAGAAGTGAAGAAATATTCTGTTCCCTGTTTAAAATATTGTCCAGAATGAAGTTCTATCATTAAGATAGATCTAATTGTTCATTGAAACGATAATTTTAAATTAAGGCGTTTCAATATCTCGTGACTTTATAAACAAGTTTCAACTGGCAAAGATATGTGTATGTATGTCAGGTTTAGCTCCTTTATTTTACTTTGCCCAAAGAAAAGTTGTTGATATTGAGGCATACTTAATATTATATTGTTTAAAAATTATGGTGCAGATTAATTTTATAAAATCGATAAATTTAAATACATCTATATAATTGTGATGTTAAGCGAACCCGTGTATGTGTGGAGTGTCCATATTCAAAAAATTTCTAAGCATTTAAATTTTCTTTAAACAAATAATTTAAATGGAAAATTTGGAAGAGAACAACAGCATTTAATTTAAAAATGAATATGTATAATGACTTTCTAAGGACGAAAGATCATATCGACTTTAAGGGAGAGAATTTTGAATAAAAGCCAAATTTTGATATAATTTAATAATCAAATTATTCATATAAAACTTTAAAGCATAACAAATTATTCTATTTAGAACTAGTCTGTGCTTTCAAAGAATAAATGTTAATATTGCCTTTATAAAACGATCATCAACTGTGGATATAAATTTAATAAATATATGACAAAGAACTTTATTCTTTTTCCCCTTGACCATATTAATCACTTTAAATTTACCATTTTATTTTTATTTTCACAAAACAAGAAAAATTTATTGAAAAATTGGAAAATTTGTTAAAATTACATTAAATTTCTTTTCAACCCTCCTCCCACAACAACACAAACAACAAAAAGAACAAACACTTCAGTCAATTGTTTTTTTATTAGTTTGAGGTTCCACACTTGGTTCAATATTTATTTCGACACGGATAAACGCCAAAGAATGTGGTAAAACCGAAAAATAAATGTCAATTTGCTTTTGTGTTCGTATAAAAGCAAAAATAATAATAACAATAATAAAAAGAGCAACAACAACCAAAAAAAAAAAAAAATAAAAATTTTTTGGTTGAGAAGTAGTAGGTTCCATGGTTGTGTGATTCTTGTTTCTTTAGGGCAACCAAAAACATCATCACAGAGAGAAGATGGAGTGTTGACACTGGATAAACAACGGCAACAAAAAAAAAAAAAAAAAAAAAAAAAAAAAAAAAAACAGAAGAACGTTTGTAGAACAGTGGCAATCAATCAAATTGGATTAATTTGAAAAAGTGATGTATAAGAAGGAATGTGTGTGTGTGTGAAAGTGTGGCATGCGTTGAGTGTGAATGTGCGTGAAAATGTGTTGACCGATAAATATACTTTTTTTATTTGGCTTAAAGTTTGAAGACCAGACATAAAGAATTTTTGGTAGAAATAATTGTTTGTAAAGTATTTTTTTTTTTTTTTTTTTTTTTTTTATAAAAAGTTTTGTTAAATAGAATTTGGGGTAAAGAGATTTATTAAGAGACTTATTTAATTTCTATACTAATTCTTATGAAATTAGACAAAACTATGCTGAATAAAAAATGTAACATATAATTTTCTTAATAACTTGTTTAGTAGTTTCCTTTTACTCATATAAAAATCAGCATCAACCAGAAAAAAAATAAATAAATTATTATTTTATCATTTCAAGCTGCTTTTTTCTGTGAGGAAAGAAGCTTAATTTGAATAGGAAAAATGCAGGAGTTCTTGCTGTCTTAGAATTAAATCCAGCACAAAAATATTCAATATTTGGAAGTAATAACAATTCATAAAACCAATAGACTGCTTACTTAATTGCATATATCTTTCATATAGCTTCCAAGAATGCAATAATGTAAGTTATTTACTGAATGCAAAAGACACTTTTCCATACCATAGTGCTTCGGAGAAGCACTAAAATCCATTTTTTTTTTGCTTTTAGGCGACTCATCTGCAACAAAAATCATGCATTATAAGTGCGATTCAGTAATGCATATATTATAAAATCTCATAAAATTGTAAAAAGTATATAAGCATTATTACAGCTTATTTTCATTGCTTAGATAAATTTTACCATATGCAAACAATTGACTTTTAGCGGAATTTAATTATACATAGTTTTTCAAGAATTTCCTGATTTTTACATTTAATCTACATTTAAATTATTATTTGGAAGATTTTTCTACATGAGTTAAAAATTTATTTCCACGATTTTTTAACAGTTTTGTTTTAACTAAATAATTTAGCTTCAAGGTATTCTTTATCCGTAAGTTTTTTTCAATTTTGTGAAATTTGAACAATTTTACAAAAAAAAAAAAAAAAAAAAAAAAAAAAAAACAATGTTATATCATGTAATTTTACATTAAAGTTTAGTTTATCAAATTGTGTACATTTACTTGATTTTCAATTTATTGGTTAACTTATTTTCATTGTTTACATAAATGTTATCTCATATGAAAAATTGATTTTTAGCAAAAATAAATTTCTCATTATTATTATTTTTTTTAAAGAATTCCCAGATTTTTATCTCCATATATAATAGTTTTTTCAAGATTTTTAATATATTCATATTATTTTTTTTTTATTGTTTACATCTGCTTTACCTCGTGTAAATGCTATAGATTTAAGATATTCTTTATACGGAAACTTTTTCAATATTTATTTTATAATTTTAAATTTTTTACATTATTTATTCAATGTAAACAATGTTATATCCTGAAATCTTATATTAAAATTTTCTTTACCAACTTGTGTACATTTTTTTTATTGATTTTGATTAATTTGTTAAATTATTTACACTGTTTACAAAAATTTTACCATATATAAACAATTCCGGTGGAAATATTTTTCTTTTTTTTATAATTTAAAAAATTCCAAGATTTTTATCACTATTTACATGCTATCATTTACACGATTTCCTACTTATGATTTTCTTTTTTTTTTACAAAACTTTTAATGCATATCGATTTTTTAATTATTTACATCTGTTTTACCTCTTGTAAACAATCTAGTTTTAAAGTATTTTATATGCGGTAGACCTTCCAATCTTTGTTCTGTAATTCCTTAATTGTTTAAATAGTTCATACAATTTTTACTAAGGTAAACAATGTATTTATCATGTAAATTTGTATTAACGATTTATTTACCAATTTGTGTATTTTTTCATATTGATTTTGATTGATTTGAAAACTTATTTAAGTTTTGTCTCATGTAAACAATTAATTTTCAGCATCATATACATTTAATTTATCCCATTTAAATAATTCAAATTTAATGTAAATTTGTTCCCGTTTATTTTTAGATCTTATGTGGAAGATTACACAGGTGAACACTAGAGTTTTTCACGGAAAATTCCAGGGAATTCCGCAAAATTTTCAGTCCCGTAAACCCGGGAAATTATGCGGGAATTCCTGGAATTTCTTATGTATGCAAAATGTATATATGGTTATTTGAGTATATAATATTGTTTCTAATATGTTTTTTTTTTATCATATTCGATTTTGTTACGAGGTTAAATTTATGGCAACAAGGAAAAACTAGATAAGTAGTTTTTTTAACTTTTCAGGAGAGCACTTTATATTTTTTTAATTTTCATGCAACAGTATAGAAAATCATATTTTTAAATGTAAATATCCCTTGAAATACTTATTAGATTTTTTCCAAAAATTTGGAACAGTATAGAACTGAATATAAAAAATTCAAAAATGGAAAAACAAGATTTTTGCATGTCTAAATATATTTGACAGTTTCTGAGTCCTTCATGCATTTTTGTATTAGATGGAAAATAAAAAAATCTATTTATGGAAATATTTTAAATAGAAAAAATTATGTGTATATGATGCAAATTTTTTCATTGCGGTCAAAAATAATATATTTCAAAAGAACTGGTAAGAAGTAAAATTCAACATTTGAAAAGTATATTTATTAAAAGATCTGAAAATATAATTTGCACATATGTGAAAATTGTAAGAGAAATCACCTTAAAATGTATGAAATCCTCAAACAACAACTTACTTTTTTAAAGCACCAGTAGAAACGGTGCCGTAAAGCATTAACTGTATATGAATTTTTTTTATCAGAAAAACTATCAAAAGTTTACCTATAAGTCCGTGCAATTTAAAGGGCCCAATTGTCCAAGAACTAAACATGATTAATTTTTTAGTTCAGGGTTTCCTTAGCTATAGATTAATAGTGTAGCATAAAAATAGAAGGAACTTAATTATATTTTATAGGGCTTCAGAAGTCTGTAAAATTCTTTTGGGCTTTCTCAATCATATTTCCATAAAAATATCGAGGGAAGTTTTATCCATAGAGCAATATGAAAACCAAAGTAATGATTTGACTTTCGGATGACTTGTAATATAACAAAATGTTTTCATTTAATTTTCAAAATGTTAATATTTCAAAAAGAACAAAATTAAATTATCGTTTTGTGATTAATTAGTTTATTTTATTATTTAAATGAATTATTGTGTTACAAATATTTAAAAAATTGAATTATATATTTCTGGCATGAATTCCCGGGATCACGGGATATTTAGAAATAAATGCCCGGGAGTGGAAAAAACCAGGAAAAGAAAAACTCTAGTCAACAAAAAAAAAAAAAAAAAAATCATGAAAATTGTATTGCGGATTTTGTAGAAACACTAATTCAGGAGCAAACATTTTGTTTCCTACCATCACTTTTCAAATTTAATCCATTGGCGACCAAAGAAAATATGCTTTCTTAAACAGTTTTATTGCCTTGCTAAGAGCCAGTGTAAATATGTTTACTACAAAAATGTAGTACCAATTAAGGTCCTTATCTTGCCCCATTTAGATCGAAAGAGTTTTTAAATTGAAAGAATAAAAATGCCCTTTTGACCCCCACACAATTAAAGCAAAATGAGAGGCAAAGAAAGGGTGCAGAGAAAGAATATGCATTTGATATAACTCATTCGAATTTGTAGATCACAAAAATTACAAAACAATCAAAATTGCTGTAAAAAGGCTAAATTTAAAAAATTATCTCACAAAACTGTAACGTGATGGACCCATACCCTTGTATTATCTAATAATTCTCCTTAATTCTTTTTAATTGTTTATCTTATTTATATAAGTTTTACACAAGGTAAAGCCACGTAATTTTAATTTAACTTCAAGTAAATAATAAATTTTTTTTTGTGGCTGCTAAAATTCCTTTTCCTATTTTTTAATATTTCCCATTTTATATCTAATTTGAAATTTGTTATACGGTTTTTATACCCTATACCACCATAGGTATAACGCATAGAAAAAATCATCCAACACCCACCTTAAAGTATACCAATCGTCTCAGAATCACTTTGGGTCGATCTAACTATGTCCGTCCGTTCATCCGTCTGGCTGGCTATCCATGTAAACCTTGTGCACAAAGTACAGGTCATAATTCTGAAGATAATTCAATGAAATTTGGCACGTAGAACTTTCATGACACAAGGACGAAGGCTATTGAAATTGCTAATAATTATATTAAATATATAATTATTTCACCATATCTCCTATACAAATGTCCTCTCGGAATAGGGATTTAACGATCATAAATGCCTTAAATCTTTGTGCCAAATTTCATGAAGATCGGTCCATAATTGATCATAGTCCCATATAAAATCCTCTTCCGAAAATCACTTTAACGTTCATAAATCACATATACATATTAGTAACAAGTTTATATTCGACACAAATAAGTTCTGTATAAGTAGAAATCACAGTGACAAATTTTATGAGGATTATGACGTTATAATTTACCATAGCTCCCATATAAGCCCACTTTCGAGAGCCACCCTAAAGTGCATAAATTCATATAAATGTTAGTATTAACGAAATATTCTGTAAATAAAAATATACGATATTTTATTTTACACTTAGTAAAAGTATAGGTACACTATTGTCCACATCTCTAATATAAGACTCCTCCACGAATTTTGATGGACATACGCAATGGTGTGGGGTGTCATATGGTCGGACTTGATCTACTATATCTTTCTTACTTGTTTAATTTTGTTTTTATTTATGTTATGAACAAAGACAATTAGCTCGTTGCATTGAAACTGACCAGAGTCTCTGACGGGAATCTCCAGATTGATAGATAAGTACACCAGCAACTAGTCCAGATTGAAAGATAAGTACACCACCAACTAGTCTACCGAAACTTATTTATACAAGTTAAGAGTCCAATTGAATAATTCCTTAAAGTGCTATTAAAGCAAAAATACTTTCTGAACTTATATTTTCGATCAAAAAAATAAATTTAACTTTTGAACTGAAAATGGTAACTATTTTCGTGCTGTCTTGTCTATTAAAGCATTTAATATCTAATCTCTACATATAACCATTAGCTTATCCCAAAAATTAAAAAAAAAAAACCTTATCGATACCTATTACCTTAAAATACAGTCATATATAATAAATAAATGCAAAAACTCGTAAATATAGCTAAGTAAAACGTTTGTTTATACTGGCTAAAGTATATGTAGTACTTTAAAAATACATAAAGAAAGTTAAAAATGAAAAAACAGTAAAATTCATACCAACTTTAAGGCGAAACAAAGTTTGAGCTCCTAAAAAAAATTTCGTAAATTCTCAAGTTAGTTGTCGTCTGTTGTATTGTAGATGCTGCCGCGCGCTGATGCTTTTGCATATTTTCCACAGCAACAACAACAACAAAGTCAATAACATGAAGAAAAATGTATAAGAAAATTTTTCAAATATTTCTAAACAGACAGACACAAGAGCAACTGATTTTCTATGTAAAACAAAATTTCTTTTATAACAATACGAGTAGTTGCTGTAATGCTATTACTACTCTTGCCAATGGTGTTATTGTTGTTGTTGTAGTTGCTATTACTTAGGAATCAGCCGGGTTCTTAGTTGAAGTGGAAGTAGTACAATCTGTAAATAAAAAAAAAAGAACAATTGTTATTGATGATTTATAAACATTTATCAAAGTGATATATGCTAAATTATACTATATACAAACAAACAATAACAAATAAAAAGGTAAACATTTTAAAAACATACATAAATACACACATAAATAGAAATATTTACATAAGTTTTCTTATTGGAGGAACAGGAAGACTTTTTGCTAAAGCCAGTCAGTCAGTCCTCGTTGTCAGTATGCGACAAACTTACTTTAGCTAGCCCCAGATTGAAATTCAAATAAAAGATTAAAGTTTAGATACTTTTGTATCTTTTTTTTTTGTTTTTTTTTTTTATTTAATTTTTTTTTTTGGGTATTGCCCCATTCATTCAACCACTTGAGTATTGTAATGGGAAATAGAAAAATATCAAATAAAAAAATTATGAAAATATTGGTTCATTTTGTATGGATATTTTTTTATATTTATTTATTATTCGTCTGTAGTATGTTCGCCTTTTGTTTAATATTGTATTTAGATATCTTTTCATTTTTTCCTACTCTTTGTGCATATCCCTAGATATTCGAATAAAAATAGAGAAAAAGAAATGGAATACAAAAGAGAAAAAAATTACCATTTCCCTAAAAAAAACAAGATATGTATATTTGACGTGCTGATAATGACCTCTCGGTCTTGTAATTCCTATCAAAGGTCGGAAATGTAAGAAAAACTGTAAATACACTTAAAGAATGTACAGCTAATTTAAATAGAAATTAGATATTTTTGTAATAAGTTAATTTTGAAAAAAAAAAAATTTATCAATCCTACTTGCCAAAATAATTAATACGTTTCTGGACCTATTTTTCTGAATTTCAGTAACAAGATTCTCATTAGTATTGGCAATAAATTGATGTACCACACAATTCAACAAACTGCTTTAATAGTCGGAGTGCTGATACGTGTACGAAACGATACCATTCCGTGTTAATACTGAAATAACCTCAAATCATTAATGAAAAATTGATACCGCATAGGCATCAAGTTGACACGGGTTCGGTTTGAATTATTAAATTACATTATGTATTTAAAATTTGTTAACGGACGGTATAAAAAGGCTATACCGTAAATTATCAATGTAACCACAATTGTGGTGGAATTTGAATCGTAATTTTTTACTTAATGATTCTGGAACTACCTTTTAAATCCTTGTTGAACTTTCTTACCATCAGCTCTAGTTAAAAATTATGTATCTCAATTCATGTGCAAACTAAAGTAATTTAAATAAATAAATAATCAAACAAAAAATAAATAAGTAAATAAATAAGGATTTATTTTGTATATACTAGCTTAACCCGGTGTGCTTCGCTTCTCCTATTGATACGATAACTAATATTTAACTTGCTCTAATTTCATCTCACTTATTAGAACTTAATAAAAAAATCATTCCCACAAAATCTTAAGACTTTTTCCTTAAAAGTTCTTTAGATACGCAATAATTAATTTTGCTTTGTTTTGGAGCTACCACTCCCCCTAGACTTGTCCAATCTTTTTTCATCTCAATTGTGGAACTTCATAAGAAAATGATTTTCACAAATCTTTAAGATTTTCTCTAAAATAGTTTTTTTTAGATATGCGACGATAATTAAGATTTATTTTATATGGGGCTACCACCTCCCCTAGACTTGCCCGCTTCATCCTATAAAATCTTAATGCTTTCACTTCTATAGTTTTATAGGTACCCTACCAGCAAAATAATATGAAAATGATTCGAATTCGTATTGCGTAGAAGAAAAGTTTTATTGCCGCAATAATTATGTTCGTATTGCGGAAGTTTCCTCCATAAGCAATAAGAAATCAATACGCCTGGAAGAAAAATAGGAAATATTGCTAGATAATCATTTAGGTGAAAAAAAGAAGACACCGTCAGATAATCTTCTGGAAGATGTAATAAATATATAGAAAATTATCATTAAATTAATCTTGAAATAATATAATAAAGAAAACTTTTTATTTCTTGTAAAGCATGTACATAAATCTTAGCACCATAAAGCAGGAAAACTAAAACGTTCACATAAAATATCCATTTTTTTTTTTTTTTGTTAAAATACGAACAAAATTCCTCCATATTTCTTAATTTTTGAACAATTTTTCGACAAGTGAAAAAATTCAAACTGAAAAATAAAAGTATTGCATTAATTTTTTTTCAGATAATATCAATGGGATATCATCAATTTATTGCGGAGGTGATAAACACCTTACTGTAAAAAGGGCGATGTTTTGAGGATAAAAATAAAAATAATTTTATATATTTTTTGTTGATTATTGCCTAATTTTCTTTAAACTGACAAAAAATACAATTTTAGAGAAATATTGCTTTGATAATTTTCATCCAAATAATAAAAAGAAGATATTGCATAAATTTTTTCTTCCAAATGTTTACAGGGTATGCAATAATTAAGTTTTACTTAGTATGGGGGCTCCCTCTCTCCCACTCTCCCTAGACCTGTCTTTCCCGTATACATCACAATTGTCCATATTTATAACAAAATTATCTCCACAAAATTTTAATATTTTCTTTAGATATGCGATTAGAATGATGTTGTGAAAATTTCCAGCGCACTATGTACTTTTTTTGGGGGGGTGTGAGTGATCAAAAATAAGTTAAAACATAAAAATCAATATTTGAATAATTTTAATTTTAACATTGATCTTAATGTAAAACATGCTCAATTTTCTAAATTTATTTTTGGTGTTAGTGCATCTTTTTTAGTTACAAAGATATTTGATTTTGAAAACAGCTAAATTTAAGCAGAACAAAAAAAAAATAATTTTTGTTAGGAAAATTTTTAATATTTAGGGGCGCATAATTTTCAATCGGTTCAGTGTCTTTAATCTTTAATTCTTTTACTTGAACAATATGTTCATTATTTATCAATTGCAACTTGGATTATTAATTTTAAAAAATTTCAACATATAAATTTTTAGTTAAAAAAACAAAATATTTTTTTTTTTTGTCTTTACCAAAGCTTTTAACTATTTTGACAAATATTCTAATTATACTGGCGTATAGTGTAAGTCATTTTGCTCTATTCTATATATAAATTATCTGCAAGAAAGGGTAAGATTGGATGTAGGAATGCTTTTAATTTAAAAAATCTTATTTTTTTGTATTTTATAAAACAAAATACGAATTTAGTATTTTATAAAACAAAATACGAATTTAACTTTATTTAAGAAAAAGAAAAGGAACCTCTTAAATTTCCATAAAAAATTACATAAAATTAAAAAATAACGAAAACACTAATATGTCCAGTGTTGAAATTGCATCTCATGCTCACATAATGGAAGTTAGAAATTTTATTTAAATAAAATATTTAATTTTATTTAAGTAAGAATATGAAATTTGTATGACCATTTTCGATTTAGTGGAACACTTTTGTTTTTAACTCAGAAAAAAAAATTCAGAAAATATTATGAAAAGTATTGGAAGTATGAGAGACATAATTGCAAACAATATTTAGCTCCCTCTTGCGTCATTTGATAACTATATGATGTTTTAAATATGTCAGTCCGGGCGTCCTTCCAAAGTTTAAATATTTGACCTCAATATGCGTCGCATTTTTTTTTTTGTTTTCAAAAATTCGAAATTATGTACAAGATTTTAATGGCTTAAAAATTTAAGATGATAAGTGGCCATTAAATTGCATACAATACAATATTTCTATATATAACTTTTGAACTATTTGTTTTTTGTCACCAAAAAACTTTATATTTTACTTCATTATTACAAATAAAAAATTTTATGAATGTAAGGTTGGTAAATTTCAGGGAATATTGAATCGATTTTAATATCTTCTAAAGCATTTCTAAAATGCTTGACCTGAAAACACGAAATGATGATGAACTATGTAGGTTTTGATATTTAGAATATCAATTTTACTTAAATAGATCTAATTATATTCTTTAATATCATAAACTTACTGATGAAAATATTTGGAACTAATCTGATAAAGGGAACCGTAAAAATAAAACACTTTATTTTTATTTGATTTTTAAGTTAATAATAAATAATTTTAAAAGTAAGAAATTGTAAGAAAAATCACAAAGTTGTCAAAAGCGAAAAAAATAAAAAATGTTCAAAAATTCTAAATATTTGAAAAATTTGAGATATTTTGAAAAAAAAAAACTTTTGATGATAGTTGGTGCACTAAAGATCTAGTAGGTACCTAAAATTTAAGTCAATTTTGAATTTAATTGAGTGAATAAAGCAAAAGAACGTAGTTTTTAAACTTTATTTAAATCTTTTATATTTAATACAAATAACAAATAATTTATTATTTCATAACAAATAATTTCTATTTCAAAACAACACTAAAGATATCAAGTTTTAAATGCTATTTCATTTACGTCTTTCCAATCGTTTAAATACTCAAACAACTATTTAAGAACTTCAAAACTTTAAAAAAAATATTTTTAATATATTTTTAAGCAAATCATTGTATGCTTTATTTGAAACATACTTGGGGTAAAAATAAAATGCAAAAATTAAAACTTGATTTACTTAGGTCCATGTAAAATAGGATGGAATAAGTTCTCAAATTTTTTTTCAAAAAGAAAATAAATTTTGTTATGCTTACAAGAAAAGTCTTTAAAAAATATTACTTTTATTATTGCTTTAGAACTAGAAAAATTTCATTTTTGTAAATGTTTAAAATTTTTCTTCAAATATTTGATTCTGCTACTTTTCAAAAAAATTCCTAAAAAGAAGAAATTAACAAAAAAAAAAAATGTTTTTTGAGCATAATTTAAAATGATAATTTTAATGATTTTTAGTTACAAAATTATGTATATTTTCCATTAACCTTTCTTTTAAGATTTTATTTAAAAATTAAAATTTTTAGACATTCATCGTGTTAATACTCTTAATTAGCTTCCAAGATAAAATTGTCTCAAAATACGTAAAATTATCATTATGTATAATTTAATAATAACTAAGATAAATATTATATTTTGTGTGAAAAAATTTGGAAAACTTTTTCTGTGTTATTATAAAAATTAGCTATATGAAATATGAAATATTTTTTTCATTAATTAATAAAACTAGAACTTAGACAAATTATTTTTTAACGAAAGATGCATTTTTAATCGTATGATCCGTAAAATTTAAGCTTAAATATAATGAAATTTGAAAATTCTGAATTTCGAAATTTGAAAATTTTGAATTTCGGAAACCCAGGAAAATTAAAGAAATTACAAAATTATTTACTATTATTAGTTATTTAGAAAAAGTAAAATAAAAATAAAACACTCAAAAATTCACATTCTCTACATTTTTTTGTTAAACAAGTGCCAAGTTTTAAAACCTATTAATTTACTTAAAAATTTTCGAAAGAAGATGTAAATTTTTGGATAGACAATGTTAAAGATAAATTCATCATTCCTTTTTCTATTTATGACAAACAAATTTTTTCAAAAATAATTTTTTTCCTTTGTAAATTTTTCTTTGTATTTAATTTTTCTTAGATGAAAATTCGTTTTGGGGGTGGGGAAGGGGGGTAATTTCCTTCCCCCGTGGAACCGCGATGATAAATATAATGCTGTACCAAGTTTACACAAATAGAACCAGTGCCGAAAAATATTATTTGAATGTCACGCCTGCATTTTACGCCTACTTTAAGAATGTATATATATTTTTTTAATAGCTATTTACTTGATATTTTACACACTAAACGTCTAGAAGGGGGTTTTTAGAGATAGTGAAGCTCGATAATTGGCGTAAGACATTTTTTAAATATAATTTTTTTTTTTAGAACATCTTGAAGGTTTGGTCATCATTATCCTATAGATTATTTATAATAGAAATTATCTAATTTACATATTTTTTTGTTCCAAAACAATTTTTCACCGCAATCTAATTATCTGATATCATTATTGCCTAAAAATCAATTCCCTAACAATTTTCTTCAAGTGTATTTTCCCCAAAAAATCTTTGATTTGTATGTGACGATAACGTCTAAAATAAAATTAGATATTTTTTTTATTTCTTCAGTTTGTATTTTAAATACTAAGTGACAGTTGTTGCATATTTGTTGTTCATTATATATAAAATAGTAAAAAAACAACATTAAAAAAATGAATTCAAAAATAAATAATAAAAAAGGGTCTCTCATAAAGCAAACACACATTGTGTTTGTCTTCCAAAAAAATAAAAGAAATTTAAACATTTTCTTGCTTTTGCTACAAATTTCTTTCATAACGAATTGTTAAATGTTTTCACTTCAATTTCGTTAATTTTTTCTACGTTTTTTTTCGGATCCTCTGACCCCTTTTTCTCCTCCAAATCCTACTTAAATACACACAGCTGCAAGGGATTTGATTTTCATTGTACAGTTGAATGCATTGGCTAAATGGTGGCTGGCTGGATGCCTAGTTTGTTGTTATACAACACTCATTTAGAGATAATAATCCTTTATAATGGTTCCTCACACATACACACATATAAAGGCACCTTATTTTGAAGGTTACACACTGATACAGTTAAAGCTTGAGAAAGGAGTTTTATCGCCTAATTGTGTTACATAGAAATGAAAAAAAGAACATGTTTTATTAAAACACATTAAATATTTTACAAATTTGTAGATGTTTTTGCATTATGATGGTCTTTTATGTTCCTAATATTGCGTTGTTTTTTGTTTATACTTAGAAATTTGCATGAAAAATTCATTTATAACCAACTAAATGGCTTGATTAAAAACAACAAAATACTCAGCATTTAGAAAGAAACTATAAAAAAAAAACGAAGAGTTAATGAGATAAATATTATGAGAAACAGAAAAAGAAAGACAACGTAATGAAATAATGAAACACTAAAAGTATTATAATTTATTTTTTGTTATTGTTGTTACTTTAAGATTAATATGGCCAGCAAAAAGGTTAATGGATTTTTAAGGAGACCTATACAGTCAGTCACATAAACAAAAAAGCAAAATTTTGAAAAATTTTATTAAAGACAATTTGAATTTAATACTTTAACAAGAAAAATGTATGACACAAATTAAAGAAATTAGCAAAACATTTGTGATTAAATTAGGTTAAAGAAATGCTTTTAAATTAAAATTTAATGAGTGTCATAAATTAAGTGTTAAGAAAAGTTGAATTTAAGACAACATTATAAAAGGGTGTAGATTCAAAAATGATTGTTAGTTGTAAGATGGTTTCGCAGTTATATTTAGCGAAGTAACTAACAAAATTTCCAAACTTAATTCGAACATTAGACTTCTACTTTCCAGAAGATTGTTAAATGATTACCTTTTAATTTTGTTTAACTCCAGCCGAGCGGAGGAATTTTGCAATGTTAAAAGACATTATAGATACCAATTCTAAATTCATACAATTTCTATTTTAAATTCAAGTTTTCCATTATAATCTAAGTAGATTGGCTTATAATAAATCTGTACATGACTTAAATAACATGTTATTCGCTAAACGAAACTCTTTATCCGGTTTCTAAAGAGTGCGCACGAAAAAATCCGTACACACTTTAAGGTTTATAATTTTTATTATACGTGAAAGTAATTAACTTGCTTACATTTATTATTCTCAGTAATCATGTGAAAAATTTTGTTGTAATGGCATAATAAGTTTTTCTTAAAATGAACATTTAACAAAATTCATGCGAACGTATAATTCAAATTTATAATAAAAATACTTGTCGACCATATTAAACAATTGCTAGGAGTGCAGGTGAGTTGGTAAACCGAAAGAAACCCTAATAACAAAGAAAGATAGCAAAGAAAAAGTTGTTTTATAGACTTTAGGATCGCAGACAAAATACTCGTAATACCAATTTTAAGAAAAATCTCTAAATCTCTGGATAAAATGTGACTCATTTTTTAAATTGCTCTGTATCTCTGATCACAAAAGTTAAAAAATTCTGGCCTAATAATCCATAAAGTGGAAAAAGTTCCTAATAGAAACGCTAGAAAAAATGATAAGGCAAAAGAAAGGACGAAAATTACTGAGATAATTTTTTTTCAAAAATATGAATGTTGCCTAAAACGTGATAAAAAGTACGTACTGGCAGACTTTTTATCACAAATGCTATGGGAAATATATCAGATAAAACTTTTGGTCTGACAAGACATTTGTACATGGAAAAAAGCACTTCATACATAACAACTGACACTTTTAACAGAGAAAAAACACTACGAATTCTAAGTTATTTTGATGCATCTCTTTTCTAATTATTACAACAAAAAGTAACATAGGAAACTTGAATATTACAGTCATTAACAAAACAACATTTCAAAGAAATTGACCCATTGTTTTCATTTTTATAAGCTGAATTGTATGCATTAAATTTTTCATGCGCAGTACTTATTATACAAATTTTTTGATTTTTTTTTTAATTTTTCCAAAACTTAAAATTGTAGTAAATTAGTTTGCCAAAAAAAAAAAATATGAGAAAACGGAAAATTAAAGATATTTAAAATAAATTATTTAGGTTAAATACATTTCTATCAACTAGGTATAACTAAAATCAACAATTTTACTCACACATGATAAATTCTATTTACATTATGTGTTCGTTTTTCCTTTTTAAAGGACTTTAAAGCTTTGAAGAATGCGCGAGGATAACTTTTTATAAAGAAAAGCTGCAAAAGATGTCTTTGGAGTACTTAATCCTTTAATATCCTTGAAAGTTGCCAACAAGAATTTCCTAAGTAACATATGTTAAATATACTAATATGTAGTTTCAATTACCAAAGTTTTATGGTTTTAAATTTATTACTTTAAAACATATAACGATTTTAAAATTATTCCTAAAAACAAAAGTGGGTACAAATTTAATTTTTCAGTTTATTTATTTTATTTTATAAACCAACATGCAGAAAAAACATGGTTACAACATTATCACCACAACAATATTATGTTCTCGTTGTTAATTTTCTTGAAGTTTATTAATTTTGTGTTCATTATAACAATGTTTTTGTTTAAATTTTGTTTCTATATTAAGGGCGATGAAAAATGGGTGCATTATCAGAATATTAGGCGAACAAAACATGGTCAAAGGCCACAAATGAGCTAAAAGCCTTGTTTGACGGCAAATAAGGTTATATTGGGTGTTTGGTGGAATTGAGAGAATTATCCATTATGAACTGCTAGAACCTGTCGAAATGATCAATTTTGAATTCTACCAAAGTATGATGCATCTTTCAAGATTTAAACAATATTAAATATTTCATAAAAATAAAATCAGCTCAGATACTATATTTAAATTTCAGTATTTGAAATTGGTTCTATTAATCGTTTCAAATCCTCAGTTAAGTTTTGAGGCTTTAACACTTATATACATTTCTTTACAGTTTCATGTGTCTTAAAAGAACTGAAACACATTGTATTTTCAGTGCATAAACTCTCAACTTAATAATTTTCTTTTATTATAGTGAATATTTTCGAAGCGCAACTTATTTAATATTAATTTCCACAAACCAATAACACAATTAAAAAAATCAAAAATTTAACTTGTCAAATAAAAATTATTTTGAAATTTCATTAAATTCTGAAGACATTCTACATAGAAAAAAGTTTGTACATAAATATAAGAATTTACTTTCATTGATTTTAGTTCATAATTTTTAAGAATAACGTCTTAAATATTAACATATTTTTACATTTTTTGAAAGGAATCAAAAGTCGAGAAGATTTAAAATAAATTGTTTAAATTTTCATTTATATTTTCAATTTGTAAAAAAAAAACGTTTGAAATTTTTTTTCGAAAAATTTTAGGTTTTTAATGATTTATAGCTACATTTATCAAAATGATGTGCGAAATTATGCAAATTTCTAAACATTATCTTTTTACAGATTTTCCTTGGAATTTTGCCATTTGATGGCGTTTGTTGTTATTATTTTCATGTTTAACTATTTTTATTTACCATTTGCAATCAAATCTAATAAAACTAAACTAAAGATTTAACAAAATTTTTGCAAAATTACTGAAATTTTCATTTAATAATATCTATTTAATAATATCTATGAACAAAATTTTATTTTTCATGAAAAAAGTTTGGGAAAAAAGTCATGTTCGTTTCATAATATTTATGAAAAAAAAAAAAATTCAAATATATGAATTTTGAAAAATAAAATATTTCGTATAAAGATTCGATAGAGAGTACTTCAGAGGGCAATACAATGATTTTACATTTAATTTAGTTTTTATTTTTCTTTCAGTATTTTTTCTTTTTAATTACACTGTGCTCGAAAATGAGAATTATTTTTTTTTAACAAGATGGGCTTACATTGAGTAAAACTAAGTCAACGACGATGAATTTAATGGTGTTAACCATCTTTAAATGTTAGCGTTCGTTTCTGAGAAAGGCTAAAAGGTGGGTTAGATTTTTTTTTGCATAAATTTAATAATTTAATTGTTAAATTTCACCAAATAAAGAATTAAGATTGTATTGAAGTATAGGATCATGAATTCTTATTATCAAATATATTTTAAAAGCACAGGGATGTCAAAATTGGTACAATTATACTTTTTTTTTTTGGTACAATTCGAAACTGAAAAGTACAATGGCACACCAATGACCAATTTGGTACAATATAAATTTCTTTCTAATTTAAATTTTTTATAAAGTGGCTATAGAAAATCATCTTATTTAGAAACCGAATTTCAACTTTAATTGCAAAAATGTTTTAAAAAATCTCAAATTAGTTAAGACAAAGCACTGTGATTATAATTAGCTTAGCTTTTTATTTTAAACTAAAATTCTTGTATCAGGGTCTCATAGACTCTATAATATTCGGAGACATATTGTCATCAATAATTTGTATTATTAATATCAATTGTTTAATAAAAACTATAAAGAGATTAAGAAGGATATTTATAATAGGAGTAAAGAAGAAATAAAAAGCACTTATTGGCAGGTATTATAAATTGTTATCAAAATTTGTATAAATGCTGCCTAATTTGGAGATTTTAATTAAAGAATTAAATTTTATAAAATTTTATAATTATCATATTAACAACATTAATATAAGTTTGGTTTTGCTTTTTAACTATCTTGAAGTGAACTACTACCTGTGTTAGATACTTACCCCTGAATTGTAACTCAAACTAAAATAAATTAAATGAAAAAAAAAAAATCGCACATAAATACTTATTTGTTCTAGGTGGGGCTACCCTGGAAAATGGTGATAATAAACTCTAACTCAATTATCTCTAATTGAAAGAAATACTAATTTATATTTCTTTCTTTTCTTAAACTATCCCGATTATAATTACTCTGTCTACGAGTAATTATAATTTATCTCTTTTTAGATTGATTACTCTTAACTCTACCCCTCTATCAATTCTATAAGAAGAACTAATAATAAAACACACATTATTACAAATGCCATTATAATTCATCAAAAGATTAAAGGTTAAATAATACTAGCTGTGTTTAGTTGCTCCCGCTGAGTGTTAATGTTGATTGTTAGCAAAACAGAAAATAAAAACGATATTAACCCGATTTGCGAGCACTTTATATTTATTTGTAAATTGAACTACTAAATTTGTACGTCCTATTTATACAATTAAAAACAAAAATTTTTATTTGAATTTCATTTTTTTAATATTTTTTCATTTCCTGTCATCAAAAAAAAAAAAAAAAAAAAAAAAAACAGAAATCAAGTGCTGCAAAAAAGATCATTTTCCCTACTTCAAAAGTAGAACTATTTTGGAAGTTATTAATAATTACTTTCAAAAAAATGTTAATAACTTTTAAGAAAATTAAAATTTCATAAATTTTAAAGTACTTTTACAATATTTTTATAAGTCTGAAATAGAATTTTCATACAAAAAAAAAAAAAAAGATATAAACATTGTTTTAAGAGAAGTACTTCAAAAGCAATGAACAAGATTAAGAAGGACATTTTAGCTTAAAAGAAGAACATCCTATCAATGACAACCGTGTGTTCAAAAAAAGCTCTTCTACAGCTCTTTTCCAGCACAAAGTACTTCCTTTCAATGACAACACAAGTTTAAACTCATGACTTCTTCAGTTCCTTTTTTGCTGGTCATTCTTATATTTATAAATTGGGAGTTAACATGTATAATTCTACACCTTAGCTCCTGACGTATATATATATTTAAATTTTGAATAAAATTGCCGATGAACATTAGCAACAAAACACAGCTACGATTTTCTTTATGTCGATGAAAATAACTTGAAACTTCAAGTGATAATTTTATACCAATTTTCAATTTTGGTACAATTGTGGCAAAAAAAAGTACAATTTTAACAGCTGTTTAGTATAATTTAAAAATTTCAATTGACATCCCTGATTCAATATACTCAAATTAGCTTTACCAGTGGGATGCCCAACTTGTTAAGATTTGCGACTAGCACAGTGTTATTTTTTAGATACCTTTTGTATAATCTTGTTTTTGATAAATGCAGAAAAAATTCCTTATGGATAGATATAAAAATCAAATATTTTTGAATAATTTAAAATATTACTTTTGTATCGAATTTTTAATATTCAGTATTATTACCATCTAAAAATGCCTTTAGCAAGTAGTGTGTGTACAATAATATAAATTTTTCATTGAAGCATTAAGAACAGTACAATTTTTGCCAAAGAATTTTTAGAACTACATATCAAATTAATATTAAATTTCTTGTTATCCCGAGAAAATGTAAAAAAATGCCCGGGAATTTCCGAGGACACTTTGCGGGAAATGTCGGGATTTTCCACTCGCAATTCTCGAACTCCAAACCCTAATGCCAGCCCACACACACACCTTTGATGACCCGCTAAAAACTGACTGTACTTGGCTGAGAAGTTTTGATGCGCCCACCGCATAACCCGACCTTGCACTGTCTGACTACATTTGTTTCGGTCCCTGCAAAACTCTCTTGATGGTAAAAAATTTTCGCCAACAAACCACAGAAGTTCTACAGCGATGTAATTATGAAGCTACCCGAAAAATGACAAGATGTCATAGATAATAATGGCGAATATGTAATCGATTAAAATTAATTTTCAATAAAGAAAAAAATTAAAAACTCGGACATACTTTTTATATGACTCAATATATCCAACTGGAAATTGAGTAACACTCTCATGTATGAACCTCTGCTTCAAAATATATTTTGGAGCTTTTCAACCGCGTACAGAAAAAGACGAAGGTTGTTAACAAATAATGTAGTTTATGTAACTCCATTGATTCATTGGGTCATTGTCGCAAAGTGAATTGTGCTTCACTTTTTTTATCGTTATAATCATATGCATTCTGATTAAATTAAGGAACTTATTCCCGATATCCATTTATCAAGTTCCCTAATTTCACAATACTCATTCATCCAGAAAACACATTGTAGAAAAAATTAGCCCTTTAGCTGTACTGTTCATATGAAAAATAAATTCCCTGCAGAAGTCGTTTCATTTAGGCCTAAAGTTAACAAACACTTCTCCCTCTATCCTCTCTGCTATAACATATTTTCCTAGTACCAACACAATGCACTGCATAAATATGGACTATCTCCTATATGTATTCAATTCTGTTGATGTCTTGTTGTGTTTCAAGGATTTAGCTTTGGTTTTGCGAAGCTGAAATAAAAACAATTAGTGATTGCATTTTGTTTATGGTCCTTCGAACCGGATATAGGTTGACGATACAGTAACCAAATCTTTAACATCAGTGTTTATAACACTAAATCTCAAAATTATAAATCACTTTAGAATTGAATTTGTAGTTCTTTTTTACTGGAATATGATAGTAAAATAAAATCTAATACAACTGAAAATTCAAAGCGCGATATTATATTCAAGTCTGAAATTCAAAATTTGTTATAAAAATGCAAACTTATTCCAATTGCACTGGCTTTTTAACAAAGGTTTTCGGGTTTCTTTTTTAAATAAACTATCATTATGATCAACACTGAAATTCTTCAAAAAATAACTCTACTTTACTTTAAATCTAAGTGAAAAATTTCAATCTTCTTTTAATCCCTTAACAACTCTATTTAAATAAAAAATTATATTATATTCAAGAATATTTGCTAAATTCGTATATATTTTTTAGTTATGAGTGCAATTGTAGGTTTGTATGTTTTTATTTATTAAATACGGATTTGCATGTACTTTAAAATACTTCAGATAGTGTATATACATATGAATTTTGTATAAATATTGAATTTTCAAATGATTTTTGAGATTTTTTTTTATTACCAAAAAAAATAAAAAATAAAAATATTTCTTTGCACCCGTATTTTATTTATTTTTTGCAAAAAGAGGGCAGAGGGCTTTCAAACAGTCAATAGCCAAATATCTTATATATAAATACATATATATGTATATATGTGTTTGGCTGAGTATATGAACATGTATCTATACCTTGTCAGCATTTGGAAGAGAGTTTTTTCATCCATCCACTAAAGTATCTTTTTTGACACTCTTGGATGTTCAAAAGTAGAAAATACATAAATTTGCCATAATTTCGCTCAGTAAATGTATAACTTTTAAAGTGATTACTGTTGTTGCATATAGTGTTAAATAAAAAATGGGTTAATATAAAATAAATTGTTAAATTTTAATTAGTTACTTTTGTTTTCAAATGTTTCATATTTAGTTTAAATTTATAGTGAGTTATTAATTTAGTTTAATATTATAGTGAGTTATTACAGTGTGTTTAAATATAAGGTAAACACTTAGCTCAACTATAATTAAAAATATTTATTAGAAATATACCAACCGTATTGAAAACGTATTTATTATACAAAAGCGATTATATTTCGTTACTTTTTTGATGTACTTTTTTACACTATTAAATGACAGTATTGCGATACCAAAAGAATGCATTAAATAGTGTCATCTGAAAAGTATTGAGTAATTCCATTTTAAATTTAAAAATTTTGACCTCTCTGAAATTGTCTCTGTAGCAAGTATACGATAAAGCTTCCTAACAAAAAAAAAAAAAAAAAAAAAAATAAAATAAAAAAAAAAAATTAAAGGTTGACCTTTTTAGACACAGGTGGCTAAAGAAATTTCTTAAAAAAAAAATAAGTTAATAAAAATATTTTCAACATTTTTATGTGGCATCTTCAAATACAAGCCTTGACAAATCTATTGCAAAAAATATTATTTTGATATCTTTTATATAAAAAAAGTTATGGCCATTTAAATATAAATGTTAATCACCTTCAAAGCTATAAGGTTGCCCCAGTTTTCAAAATTGAAATGAGAAAAATTCATTTTACATGCCTTTGCATCCCCTACTACACATTTACAAAATTTTATCTAAATCGGTAACCAAGGGTCGAAAATTTAAATTTAAAATAAAATTATTCTATTAGAACTGCGGGACATTTCTTCCCGAACGGAGACTCTCTTTCGATAAAAAAAAATATTATATAATATTCAACTGTTATTAAGTACATGAGGTATCGCTTTAGTTCAAATCTCGATAGAAAATGTTGACAGGGTAAATGTAAATAAAGTTCTATTACTTTTATCTCTATCCACAAAAGAGTAAAAATACTTGGTATCCTACATATTCATTCATCATTTTGTGTGTTAAATATATGTTTTTTTTTCGAATTTTTTATATTTGTAATATTTTGTTTTTTCTATATCTGATATTAAATTCAAGTTTTATATTTTATTTATATGTATATGTACAATTATTTTTCTTTTTTGTTTCAATAGAACTGACATCAATATTTGATTAAAACATCATCAAACAAATATTCAACTGAAAATTTACAGCAACAACTACAAATAAAAAATATATATTTTATATGTATTTAATTTATATTAAAAAAAAAAAATTCACATTTTTTCCTGCAGTTCTTTTTATCTCAACATGAAGATGTAAATGTATCTTGTCGATATTTGTACTCGTGCTCTTGTTGTATTTGTTTAATTTTTATATTCACTGTAAATGAAAGTAATATCCGTCCGTTAATGTTTTTTTATGCATAAACATACACATTTATTTTTTTATTTTTTTGTTTTATTATTTTTTATATGTTGGTATTTGAATCCAATAGATCATGATACATGAGCTGAGTATTTGCTTTAGTTTTTCATGTATTTGTTTCCATTTGTTGCTGATAAAGCCCGTGTGTTAAATTAAAGATATGTATATAATTTTTCTGTTCGTTGATACATTTTGTTTAAATCATTAACGAAAAGTATTTTTTTTTTTTTTTTATTAACAAAAAAGTGTAAGTTTTTTTTTTTTAAGTTTAATGTTTTATATGGCAGCAGAATTGTAAACATTTATGATTGATTTAGGTGTTTTCGTTTGGAAATAATTTTATTAAAATGCATTAAATTTGAAATAATTGAAACATGCACTCAATTGACTTTGCCTTTTTTTTGGGACCACACCAAAGATTGTGTAAGCGATCCTTTCGTAATTAAAAATAAATAAATAAGTAAGAAAAATAACGGAATAAACAACTATATATAGCATATAAATAATATATATATATATATATATATATATATATATTTCATAGAAATTTTTTTAGTTTAGATAATGAAATTGAAATTTCAGTTTAATTTTAGAGAATTTGGGGTCTATTGTTTATAAATTAACAAAAGGAATTGAAATCAAAACGATTTGCCATTTTTTATACACCTATATTGAAATAAGTATAATTCCGTGCTTTAATTATGTCCGCCACTGTATATATATATATATATATATATATATATATATATATATATATATATATATATATATATATATATATATATAACGTAGGAACTACCAAGCCATATATATATACATATATATATATATATATAACACTTTTTAAAACAATTAGATGGCTTGGTAGTTCCTATGTTAATACCCCCACTTAACTGGCAATTTCTCTTGCGTATGTGGAAGAATGATATATTTTAGGACATGCTTAATGACCGACAAACATCTCCAAACCATCTCAGTACCATTAGTGCTCTTCCTTCTGGTGAACGTACTAATTTTAATCCAGCAACTTTAACTACACTAGGGTTCTATGGAAAACCGTACTTTACTCCGGTGAAGCTTAATTTCAAAAGTTATAAATCAATAAGAACTTTAATAAATTGACTAAACGATTATTTGCCATAATGGACGGTACTCCAAAAGCTATTGGGAAACAGGGGGATATATATTTGTCGTCTGTGATTGGTTTGTAACCGACAAATTTATAAATTAAATTGATTAATGAAATGTTTTGTGTCTAACTATGCCCTAAAAGATATCATTCTTCCACATACGAAAGAGAAAATGCTAGTTGAATGGAGGTATCAACATAACAATGGTAACTAAAAACATATTTGTCTTAAAAGGTGGATGACAAAAAAAAAGTCGAGTTAGTCATTTGGTCTAAATATGACAGAAAATATATTTGGAATCGTATGTGGAAGTGTGCATATGATTATAAAACTAAGGACGAAATTTCCCACTTAAGAGAACTAGCGAGAAATTAAATTTCTGAGGAGATTCTTCAAATTTCTATGCCACACAGATGTGTAAAAGTTTTAAAGAAATTAGATCTTAAGAGTACAAAATATTAATAAAGTTACAATTTGGAAAAAAACTCTAAAATTTGCTTTAGTTTTGATCTGCATGAAAAGAGTATATTTTACATTTCATTGAAATTTTTTAGTTTAAATAAAGAAATTGAATTCTTTCAGTTTTGTTTTAAAGAATGTGGAGTCTAGTGTTAATAAATTAACAAAAAGAATTGAAATCGAAACTATTTTCCCATTTTAATTCACCTATATTGTAACAAGTGCTATTCCGTGATTTACTTATGCCCGCCACTGTATACAAATAAATAAAAAATATACAAAATAAATAATAATAAATAAGAATCATAACAGAGAATATTGTACCGATAATAACGATGGGGGTAAAAACACTACTTCTGTAATTCTTTTTCAACACTTAATAGTTCCCTTCAATGACAACAAATAATAAATAATTAAAAATAAGTAAATAAATAAATAAATGAAAAAACATATAAACAAATAAATAACTCCCCGATTTTGATTAAACTCAGGCAAATAAATCATTACCGCCACTGTTGCGTCTGTTTGGCACTAAAAAAGTTTTAGGACTTTAATTATAAAGCACAATGGTCCTGCTATAAGGAAAATTTAGAAATTGCAAACGTTAAATGATCTCTGTTTGGAGATAGCAACCAAAATTTGACTTCAGCTGAATATAAAACATTACACAAAATTTTCGTAATAAATCTTACTGCCGCTAATTTTAAATATCTTTATTGATTACAATATCTTCTAGAGATATGTCTGACATAACAGCAGATCAAATTCTTGAAATTATGTTTGTTCGCATGCGAATGGCAGTCATAGAAGAATGTACAAAGTTAAATTTTATTTATTTATTTTTTTTTTATTTATTTATATATTTTTTGATGCTACTAGAAAATGTGGATTGAGTAAATCTTGACAACTATATTACATTTCAGGGTAATAAAAAAAGCTTAACAACGACCTAAAGAATAATAGAAACTTGGTTCAGGAAAAGGAAAAGTCACAATATGAATTTCAAGGCTAACAAAAAAGAGCAGCACCTAAGTGCTATGCGAAACATGTTTTGTCATGTTAAAACTACACCTAAGTTTTTGTCAATCAAAGTTAAAAAATGTTAAATAACCAAGCTGAGAAGAACTCTGAGGCGAAGAATTTTGTATTAGCCCGCAAAACATACGATATTGCTGACTTATCTCATATTCCAACCTAGCTGACTACAAACTTCGATAATAATATAACGTTCGAATATTTCGCGAATCTTTCTCTGACAAAACATTCGAGAACACCTATCGTTGATAATACGAATATGAGCTCCTTCAGCTTACCCGTCGCTCAGCAAATCTTTCGAACTCAAAGGTTCATCTACTGTATTAAAAGCGAACCCCTAGCGGTATCAATAGCAAAACATAAAAATATTCGTTAGTTATTTGTATAAAATATTAAAAAAATCATGAATATTATTAGATATTGAAATTACTAAAGGCTTTTGATTATTATCATTGGCAATAGTTCGAAAACGATAGTTTTCTATTTCGTTTCCAATATTCCATTTTGTTCCCAATCTAAAAGTAAAAGCTGATTTAATTTTAAAAGTTATGTTTTATTTCAAATTTAACACAATATATCAAATAATAAATTACATTTCAAAAATAATAATTCATATAATGAACAATAAAATTAATAAAACCATTTTCATAACAGTGGTCATATTTGAAGCATTTTGTCAAAATTTTAACTTCGTCCAGAGAAGTCATCAATGTTTTTTCTCTCAATATTATTAATTTCTATGTTGCTCAAGTTCACATATTTTACTTAAAAATTTTCTGAATTAATCTGCAAAAAGATATATTAGATATTAAGATAAATATACTATTATGCAAATCTATTTAGACAAGTACCGACATTACTTGCCATTTTTTCTAAAATTTTATTATATTATTTTTTATTAAAAATTTCAGAGAATTTAATTACGAACTATGACTCAAGAATTATACTTGATTTTCTTTGTTTAAGTATTTTCCAAGCACAAACAAGAAACTACGTTTCTTTTTTATTTAAATAATAAATTCTCGAGAAATTGAAAAGAATAGATAATTTATCGAAGAATTTAATTTCGAGATTTTATTCGCAAAACGTGAATATTGCTATATCGTTATTTTTAAAATTCTTGAATATTAGGCGAATGTTTACTACCGGGAAATTAACGAGAAAAGTTCGTTTAGTTTCGAAAATTCAAATACATTGTTTTTAGCGAACATTCACTAATATCGAAACTCAGAAGGTCAGGCGGGAAGATGCACTTTTTGTATACCGAGTAATCGAGAAAATAGTCCTGAATAGTATCGAACGAAAAGCAAAAAAAAAATTTTGCAAAAAAATTTGTCGTATGACAAGTTTACTCAAAATTCGACAAGATATGTGATATGTCTTTAGTCTGAATAAAATCGAATAATCATAAGAAAGAGAGTCATAAAAAAACACTTATGACACTCGTGACAAGCAACAGTGTTCTAACATTTTCAGGTCAGATTTAGAATTTTTTCGTTACAGCAGAAGCACACAGAATTGTTATTTTAGTCCTACAGAAAACATATTTGTCTTGAACTACCAAGAATTTTTGCAATTATAAAGGAATTGGACCCAAGTTAAAAGCGAATTTAAGAAGGCCTCAGCGGTGCTCAATTGTCATTATTAATTTCAAATTCTTATGGAAAAAAAAGTACTAAAGTACTTTAGTTTTTTTTTGTTTTCAAAAGTAATACAGTGCAAGCTCGGTATTCACGACTAGCCATTATTACGACGGCGCGGTTATCGCGACGGCTTAATTTTTAAAATTGCAGATTCTATAATCGCAACAGTTAACGAAGAACGGGTTCTATTTTCTCGACTCTTATCTGTTTTTTTTTTTAATTTGATTATATACGATATAGACATTGACATAACCAAAAAAAAAAAAAAAAAAAGGGAAATCGCCGTCTTTTCGTATGTTAACTTTGTTGGATGATTTTCATCTTCAATTTTATCAGTTTAAAATTAGAGATTTTAAAAATAGTTAAAAGTGGAGATTCCATAAATTCAATTTGCGTGAATTACAAGTTGCATAAGTTTTGGGTTTACCGTATTACAAAGCCAGAAAATTTATTAAAAAAGTTCATACGTACAACAGAAAGTGGCGCTGACGAACGTTGTACCTTAAAGAAAGCTGAGTACCCAAGAATGGGAAAAATACTTTATAAGTGGTTTGTAAAAGAAAGGGGAAAAAATGTTCCAATATCAGCAGCGATTTTACGATCAAAATCCAGTCATTTGCATCCCAAAATTTATCAAGCCAATTCAGGTTTCAATGCCAGCGAAAGATGGTTGAAGAAATTTAAGCGTCGACATGGAATTAGATTTTTAAAAATTATGGGAGAAAAATTGTCTTCGAAACATCATCTTAATGCCGACGAATCAGGTTTATATTATAGGATGCTTCCAAATCACTCCCTTGTCACATATAATGAGAAAACGGCTCCCGGAAGTGAAATATGTAAAGGGCGAATAACTTTTTTACTCCGTTCAAATGCGAGTGGCACAGACAAGCTGAAATTGTTGGTTGTTGGAAAATCAAAAAACCCACGAGGCTTTAAATGCTTTTTCAATAATCCTGTAACATACAACTTCAGTAATAACGTGTGGGTGACATCATTTATATTCAAGGACAGGTTCCATCACGAATTTGTTCCCCACGTAAGTAAATTTTCACCAATTAGTAAAAGTAAGTTGTTCACAAGTAAAAATTTTTTAGGTCCGAGAATTTTTGTCTACAAAATGTCTGCCGAAAAAAGTCGTTTTGTTTTTAGATAACGCGAGGTGTCATCCAGTTGAGGAACTAAAAATGATGACGGTTTAATTATAGCAATGAATCTACCACCCAATTGCACTGCACTTATTCAACCATTAGATTCAAACGTTATCAGCTTGGTCAAATTAATTTATAAAAAACAACTGCTCATGCACTTGCTTGGCGAGAAGGGAACAAATTTGGAGCTCAAACTAAAAAAATCTCTATCTCAAAAATGCAGTTCAGATTCTAGCTACGGCATAAAATATCAGTGTCCAATATCCGAAAATCTTAGAACGCCTTGCTCGAATTCGGTAGTGAATGGAGTGAAGAGGATAACTTGCCCTTAAATATTTTGCAAAATATAATTCCGGAAGAAAACGATAATCTTTCAACTATTGGTACACTTGTAGCTCAAATTGGTACGTAATATCTTTTCATGCATGCTGACATAAACAACTGGATTCAAGAAGAATTTCATGTGGAAAGTAATGAGCAGCAAATGGAATTATCAGATACGGAATCGGAGTATTTATACGATAGTGGTCATGAAGAAAACAAAATTAAAGTATACTATTGTATAACATCGATAAACATATGCATACAATGGGCTTTGGAAAATGATAAGCCGACAACAGCACTATATGAACTACGTGATTCAGCTGTTATTTTAAAAAATAATTTTCCAAAAAAAAAAAAAAAAAAAAAAAAACAACTCTAGATATCCAATTTCTTTAAAAATGTTTAAAATTTAATTATATCAATAAAAACAATTCTAATTTTAAAAATGACATAAAATTTTTCAATAAAATTTTGGGTTCTGTTAACGCGAAAATCGAGCTTGCACTGTGCCTAAAAAAAAAAAAAAATAAAATAAAAATAATCTTGCTAGCAGTTAATTTTCATATAAAATGATATATCTGGAGAAGAAGTGCTATGTAGTTGATTTTGTTTCAATACTAACTTATACCTTTCAACTTTTATTACAAAAAAACTTGTTATGTTTTATTTGAACGCACACCTTAGTTCGGTTCGAAGCACTATTTTTCTGATTCTCTGATTTTGGTGCTAAGAACAGCAGGCATTCTCAGTTTTTGTACTAAAATATAATCTCTATGTAAATTTCTGCTCACATCAACTTTGTTTCGTTGAAAGTGAATTCAACTAGAAATTGTCTATTTAATTTAAACTTTAATTTAGAGTGTTATTTTATTGCTTTTTCCATTTAATTTTTACACTTTTTATTTTTTGTTGGAAATATTATCAAATAGTTTTTTTCCCATTGTTTATTATTTTATTTGATTTTTATTTATATTTTTTCTGGCAAATATTCACCCAGTTTATGTGTTTTGCTTTATATTGGTTTTTCCCCAATACTTTTATGCCACTAAATTGAATATTGAATTGAATTTTAACACAAATAATTCCATAAAATACAAGAGGAAGAGAGTTTTTTACTTCTCGCAGACAGAAAATAAAAAATAATAAAATAAAAAAAATATTAAAGTAGAAAAAGTATCTTATATCTCAATAAATAAAATTCACTTCATTTACAGTTTATTTTATGTTTTTTTTTTGTTGCTGTTATTGGTTTTTATCCCCTTTTATTATATGTGTTTTTTCTCTTTTTTTTCAATTTCACTAGAACTTTTCATATCAAAAACAACAATAATTTAATATCGAGTCTAGGGTTTTAAATTATTTCGATATACAATAAAACAAAAATTATTATTAATATATATATTTTTTTTAACTTGTCATATTTCTATTGTAGTTTCTTTATTTTATTCCTAGAATTTTTGGACTTTTAATGTTTGGCGTATGTGTGTTGGTGTATTTTATTTATCAATAAAATTTTCATAGAATTTAAACATGACTTTTTATATGAACAGTTATTTGAAACTTGTAAATTCATTGCATGCAGCAAATAATAATACCAGCAACAACAACAGCAAAACACAACACCAGCAGAAACCAACGTCAATAAAAAAACTACTAATGTATTTTAACTTTTGTTTTCAATATTTTATGTTTCTTTCATTTTTTCTAAATAAAAATAATTCATAGTTATTTTCAAAGAACATTTTATGCGCACTTAAATATGATTTTCTGTAAAAGAGTGTATTTATACTAAATATACCTTCTACATACTAAATTGATTGGTAATCTATAAAACACTTCTAAAATTCTGACCAAATCTAGGTAAGTATGAGTTAAACCAAGTGTTCCCACAATAATTCACCTCGCGGACCCTTTCAGGAATTTTCATTTTCCGCGGATTTCCATTCACATATGAATTCTTTAATACTACAAACGATAATTGAGTACATAAAAATTGTTTGCAGGGTCGCCAAGAAAAATATTGGTGATACATTAATGCCCATTGTTTTTTAATAAAAATAAATGTTTATTTCTAAGCCAAAGAAACACAACGTATTTTATTCAAAGTATTGTCCATCGGAAGCAATATATGGATTCCATTCTAAAACCGCTTCTTACCTTTTGAGGCAAGAAACGTAGCAATTTAACGTTTAATGCCTTGTTCTGAAGCGAGGAGTATTTTATCTATGACATTCTGAATCGATCGAAAATATAGCATTCAGTCTGGTATATACTTTTTTCAATAGTTTGATAGCGCTACATAAGGCCAAGCTTTGTTGTTATGAAATGTTATCGAGTTGTGTCTGATTGCATATTCTGGCACTTTTTCGTTCAATGTTCTTCTCATATGGATCATTTGTGTTCGGCATATGTTACTCGTGTTCATTTCAACCTGTATAATATATAACACGTTTCGAATCTCATTAAATACAGAACATTTCCGGACACTATAGGCTTTGGAGTAGACTTCCCTGTCTTTGTCATAGTGGATCCACTTTTTATCGCCCGATGCAAAAACGATTTAAGTTTGTGGCGTTGAAACAGTATTTCAGACATTCAAAATCGCTTTTCGATGCCAATTGTCTTCAATTCGTGTGTCACCATTTTCTTTGCTTTTAAATAAATCTAATTGTTTTAAAAAATATGAATATTATTGCTTGATCAATTTTCAATGATTATGTAATCATTTCTTGCATTTAGTACGACAAGTTGTCTCAGCTAAAGCACAAAAAAAAAAAAAAAGTGATAATAAAAATAAAAAAACAAATAAGAAGTAAATATTCCCAGCCAGACTTCTATTCTACGGGAAATACTCATGAGTACTAGACAAAAGACTTAGTGACTTTATCAGATATTTTAATACCACAATGGAATCTTCGATTGGCTTCGATCTCTTTTTCACACAAAATAAAAACAAATAAATTTATACAATATTTTAGACCTCTTCGCGGACCGTCATTTGGAAACTCGTGAGTTAAACTATCAAAACTATCTTCTATAGAGGCGTAAAAATTAAAATCAGAGTCAGCCATACAGTATAGCTGATATATATATATATAAAAAAAAAACGATAAATAAATAAATAATAATAGTAATGAATAATAAAGAATAAAAAATTAAACGTTTTAAATAATAAAGGAGAAGGACGAGGGGTCTAAGGATTTTTGTGATGACGGATAGCCAAGTTGCATTAATCGCTTTTCCCTCCAATGAAGTTGGATCAAAAATTGTAAGGGACTGTAAAGGATAATACGTTAATACTATGCTGGGTGGCTGGCCATGAAGGATATACTGATAATGAAAAGGGTGAATGTATAGCCAACAGGGGTACTTGACGTTCTTTGGGTATGCATAGGAGAGATACTACACGGGACTCAGACTAAGCGATTTTATAAGAATAAGAACTGTATGTAGATCATGCGAAGTGCACGATGAGACCTCAGAACAAGTGCTATGTTATTGACCT
Organism: Protocalliphora azurea; assembly: GCA_932274085.1. Taxonomy (NCBI): domain Eukaryota; kingdom Metazoa; phylum Arthropoda; class Insecta; order Diptera; family Calliphoridae; genus Protocalliphora; species Protocalliphora azurea. The sequence continues at coordinate 121,291,510 of OW026520.1, read as the reverse complement.
ACATTGGCTTTATAGAAGCAGAAATATCGAGGATACCATAATGGCTCTTAATTATGATTATGTTATATTGCCAAATAGGATAATTAGTTTCATTTGTCTGAACCAGGGATATCAAACCATCCCTATTTTTTTTTTTTTTTTTTTTTTTTTGATATTACTTAACATTCAAAGAACTCTCTCGAGTCTTTTGATACTGTTAAACCATCTGATTTTCACAATTGATACTTGGTACCTTTTATAGATGATAACTTCAATTTTTTGTCTAGATCAAAATATGTTTGGCACTTAATAAAATCAGTTTGTTTTCAAAATCAGTTTCACAGGAAGAATGATTGCAATCCAAAATTAAGTTTATTATTCTTAAAAATTTAAGCACGATTCGTACTAAGGTATACTTAAAACAAGTATAAAACTTCTTAAAGTATTTTACTTAGAAGGTGATATAGATTATTTAAAGAGCAAGTGCAAATTAAAATTGTTAAAAAAAAAAAATTTTGGGGCATGTGGTATTCATGAAGTATTTTGAAAAAAGCTACATTGTAAAAAATTTTACTTATTATTTATTTATTAATTAAATAAATTTACAATAAATAAAAACAAATTGTGCTTAGTATTTCCACTTATTTCCAAGAATAATTTATGTATCAAGTATGTATGTATTTGCATCCATTCAAAAAAACGTGCTAAATTTTTTCAACATACGCAGAAAAAGAAAAAATTATTCCTTAGAAAGAAATGTCTTTCTTTGCGTTTGTTAAGAGAGCCACGTCATTGATTAAGAAATTATGTCTTAATTTAAGAACAATTCCTACTTATATATTTATGCATGTATTATATATTTACAAGTACACTGTAATTTTTCTATATAAGTGTGGTGTTAACAGAAGGGGGAAGTTAAAGAAAATTTAATTCTACTGTTTTTGAGATTTTTCTCATTGAACGTTTTGCAATGTATTTGTAAATATGTACAAATATGTATAAATATGTATGTAGGAATTGTACTTAAATCAAGACATAATTTCTTAATCAATGTATAAGTTGTCTTAAAAAAAATGTCATTTGTTTCTAAAGAAGACAATTTCTTTTTCCGCATATTTTTATAAACTAAACTGAAAGTTAGCAAAATTTGTGAAAATGCAAGAGGTAAATCTGCCTGATTATAAAAAATTGTATTTATTGCAATTTCTTAATTTTATAATATGTTTTGGCATCGATGAAGATACCATGTCGATCGACTCCAAAGTTGAAAATTGGTTGAAAGGCGATTTTAGATGAAAACATGTTTGGAATAAGGTGAATATTTAATATATATATTCTTTATATTAAATGTACGACACATTTATAATTTTTTATTTATTTCTTTTTTCAGGATTACTATTGTAGTTCGAGAGGCTACAAAGAAAACGGAAGTGGAAAGCTGTTCTTATTATATAATATATTATAATATAATGTAATATAATATAATATAATATAATATAATATAATATAATATAATATAATATAATATAATATAATATAATATAATATAATATAATATAATATAATATAATATAATATAATATAATATATTAAGTAAGAATTAATCGTAACTAGGATTGATTAAAGATCTATATTTTTTAAATCAAGTGCGTTTTGGGAGTAATTGTGTCCGATTATTCTGATATGGACTTATGCTAAAATCGAGCCAAGTTGTCTACAAACAAGATATAGAGCTAAAATTAATAATTTTTCGCTATTCTTGATTCTAGTAATTCAAACTTGGTTCAAGAAAATCCGTACTTACCGTACTTTTGACAGCACTCCGGATTGATCTAATTACGGATTACTCAATAATGGTTGACATTCCAAACAATAAGGAAGAGTGAACGAAATAAGGGTAAAAAATTCATTATTTCCTGACCCCGCAATAAATGTATTTATTTAATATTCTCAACTGTTGTTGAAAAACCAACAACTATTATATTGTATTTTTAAACGACATTTATTTTTATTTAATTTCTCAGTAAATTATTATACCTAATTTTCAATAATAATTTCACAATGATTACATACATTTACTTAACTGCCATAACTAATACATATTTTAAAGTTTTGTCATGAATTTATATATAAATTTTTTACTCACATTAAAAACTTATTTCTTTGTTATTTGTACTAAAAAAAACTTTTAATATATTTTTATAATAAAAAACACAAAAAAAAAGGAAAAAAATGTGTTAAAAATAAAATAACAAGAAAAGGAAATGGATCGTTTTGATTGTTAATATGCATTTATCGTAACAATTTCATTCATTCAGTCAGTTGTTGTTTCATTCAAAGAATTTCATCTTCCTTTTACTTACATTTTGCTTTATATAACTGATGGTTTGTGTAAAGTTTTTGTCTCACTCCCTAACCCCTCTGATAAATGTTTTAAATGTCTTTCATTTCTGATTTTACTCAATTGTTGGTAACACAGTGTTACGACAGTTAAAACAGCAGTAGCAGCAACAACTATATTGATAACATTATGATCATGATGTTCTACATTCTTCTCCTTGACTTGACTTTTACTTTTACATTTGTGTCTTGTGATTGTTATTTTATTTTATATAGATTTGTAAAAAGAAAATTTAAGTTTTTCTTCTTTTATTATTTTGATATCTGATTGAGCGTTTATACCTTTTAGAGGGGCTTCCCTTTTAGAATTTTTTTTCACAAAACAAAGAAATACGTAAAATCAAGAAAAACAGCAACATAATTTAAAAAGACACTTTCAAAGAAGAACAATAGTAGAAAAATAATTTATAAAATAAAAAGTCGAAGAACAGAAATACAAAATTTTAATAATGTCATTATAGATAATAAAATGTATTTTCAATATGATTACAAACCAGTTCCAGGTAATGAGTTGTATAGCTATTGTAGCCCAATATTGTTAGAAACAAGTTAGAGTGCCGAAGGTGGTTATAGGCTATGTTAGATTCCGATTGGTCACACCCACATTTTACGCCTACTTTTGAAAAAGTCTATTTTTTTAATTTTGCATGTTATTAATTAAGTTATTTATATGGAATTTGATGGACAGATAGTGCTTGCACTGTGGAATGTTATTGGTTATGTTGGACTTTAATCGAATGTGTTCCTAAATTTAAATAAAATATTTTATTTTTCGATCGGAGCAGGGGGAGTAGTACCCCCATATAAAGCAAATATTAATTATGGCATATCTGTGAAACTATTACAGTGTGAGAACTTAAATTTCGTGGGAACCTTTATCTTATCATATCGCATTGATGATATAAAAATAGGATGTATAGGTCCAAGGGAAGCCCCCATACAAAGGAAATATGAATTTTCTCATCTAAAGGAATATTACAGTGAAAGTCTTAAAAAGTTTTAAAAGTAGTTTTCGTATCAAATTTCGAATAGGGTGGATAGGTCCAAAAGGAGTGGTAACAGCCATATAAAGTAAATCTTAGTTATTTAATCAAATAAATTAAATACTTTGAAATTTTACAAAAGTTCGCATATCTTTAAGGAATATATAATAACTACGGTATAGAATAATATTTTATAAATGTAAATTTATGGACCGTTTTGACTAATTTCACCAAACTAATTTATATAATTTCAAACAAAATTCGAAAAAAAAATATTTGTGAAAAATTTATTCAAGAGCGATGACCCTAGTTTATATAGGATTTTTCCGTGAAAGAACGAAGTATCTGGCTTATATAGGTACTTCAAAGAGTTGGAAAAACCAAATATGCCTTAGTTTATTGTTGTTGTTTTTGTTTTTCAATACCCTTAAAAACAACAACTGTAAGGGAAGCAGACATTAAAAAAATTAGAAAAAAAAAACAACAAATTTGCCAACTCGGTTGTTTATGAACCGATTTGGTTGATTCAAAAAACCGAAATTTAAGAAAAATATATGTGATGGATCTATAGCCGTAGCCTAAGACTCTGCCTGATTTAAGGATTTAAAAATCAAAGTAGAATTTTACACCTGCCTTCGTACCTTAGGATTGCTTGCAACAATATAAATAAAAAAAATATTCAGGAAAAAAAACTTCATGGATAAAGTGTGTCTTACAATTTTGAAAACTTTTTGTTCTGCAGTTTTTTCTTTAGGAAATTTAAAAAAAAAAACACAAGCATTTACTTTTGATTTTCATGCGGTTTAAGGTCTAAACTACTATACAAGATTGATTGGCATTTAAATTTTTTTTATTTTTTATTCTTGTTTAAATGTACGTTGTTTGAATGCTTATGGTGGCAATAGAATATAATACTCTCATAGATACACGTTGTATGTTGTGATGAACATATTGATTCAAAAGATACTTTACTGCTGCTACATGGCTGGTTTACTGGTTGACTAGATGGGTTTTTTCTTTTCGTAAGAGTTTATGTTTTATTTTTTTTTTTGGTATTTTAGCTATAATACCTTATGGATTTCATTCTATTATTTTTGTTCTTGTTCTTTAATTTTTTTTTTTCCTTTGTTTGTAGGTTTGAATACAAAATTGTTTAGGAATGACTTTAAGCTACAAAAATTAAGTACTAAAGTAAGATAGAAAAAAAAGAAGAAAAACCCAAAAAATGTTTGGAAAATAAAACATAATAGCTTGAAGTTCTTGGTGGCTGAAAGTCAATTGTACAAATCGATTGTGACTTTTAAAGTGTAACAGCATACTTATAAGCATTTTACTTATATTTGTTCTTATTCAAACAATTTTTCTTCTTGTGGTTTGATTTTGGTCAATTTTTTTTTGGGTTGAATTTTGTAAGTCATATAAGGAAATTAAAGTCCCACAGTGTTTTAGCACAATGCAAACAATGGTAAAAAAATTAAAATTATTATTTTTTTTGGCAATAAATAAATAAAATGAAAACATATTAAAATCAAATGCAAATTATACAGGTAAGAATTACATAGCCGGTGAAGCCCGAAAATATTATACCTTACACGTGCATAAAAATTCGGGGAGGGGTCTTATATGTGACCCGTGGACAATTGTGCAGCGATATTTGTATTAAACGTAATATGCATTTCTATGAAATATTCGAATATATTATAATATGTTATTTATGTACTTTAGAATGCTGGCGCGGATGCAGACAAAGCATTTTTTTTGGGACGGGGGCGGGGGGTGGGGGGTTGCGGTGTTTTTTTTTAAGAAAATTGGAAATTATGTACAAGATTTAAATGGCTAATAATATTATCATTATTTTTTAATATTTATTTTTATAAATAAATATATATATTTTTTGTGTCACCAAAAAACTTGATATCTTATTTCATTCTTCCTTTTTAGTTTTTAAAATACAAAAAAAAAATTTGTATGAATCTATGGTTCGTAAATTTAATATTGAATAGATTTGAGTAATTTCAGATAAGCTTTTATTTAATTGTTATCTTCTAAAGCATTTCAAAAAATAAATAAATTTCAATGAAATTAATTAAAATGTATGACCTGAAAAACATGAAGTAGATCTAATTATATTCTTTATTATCAAAAACTTACTGATACAAAAATTTACAACTAATCTAATAAAGGAAACCGTACCGAAAATCAATATTTTTTTTTACAACAAAAAAAAAAAAATATATATTTTATTATTTTTATTTGATTTCGGTTAATAACAGCTTTGGTTCATTATTTTTCATAATTATAAGAAAAACAACAAAGTTGTTAAGCGCGAAAACTAAGAAATTTTCAAAAATTCGAAATACCCTGTAAATGTTGAGATTATTCAAGCTGCTTAGAAGATCTTTAAATTACCATGGTTCAGTTCATTATTCATAATTCTAGGATGTAGTATTTTTATACCCACTATCAAAAAAGATGTGAGGTATATTCAACTAAGGTACTATATATATATATATATATATATATATATATATATAAACTTAGCGTCCGCAGTAACTCCAGTTCATATCTTTTCGCTGAATTGTCTTAAAAAAAAGTATGTATAATAACGAAATTATGTTCAAAAAGTATAAGGATCAATATAAGCTTTGAAACCAAAAATCGACTTGATCCACCCACCACCCATATAAGATGAAATTTTAAATTAGGGTGGCACAAAAAAAAGATACAGATGGTGGGTATAATAAATTCGGCCAAGACGAATATAACATTATTACTTGTTTTAAACTTATAATTTCCTTAAACTTTAAATTCCTTTCAAAGTTACACTCCCTAATCAAACTTTTCCAAAAGTTGTGGTTTCTTTTCTTCCAAAGTAATAAATCTTGTTTTCTATACAATTTGTGTATCAAATTCACTGTTTATTTTTTGACATATATACAATTTTTTCTTACGGTTGATATTTTTAAACCTGACTAATTTGGCATGTACTTTATGCCCTTAAACATCTTTTGCATAATACATAAGGAAATACAATAACAGCAGCAACAACATCAAAAAAACTAGAGAGCAAAACAAAAAAATTTACATATTAAATGAGTAGATGTCAGTAATATATGACCCTGTTTCATAATGTTGTCATTTAGAAAATTACATCAACTTCAATAAAGGTAGTTTTTGTTTTATTTTTATTTTATTTATTTATTTATTTTTTTATTTTTTGCATTTTAGATTTCCTTTGAACAATACACATACAAACATTTATAGCAAAAGAAAAAAAAAAACAGAATCTTATATTCGGCTTGACCGAATCTATCAATCATTTACCATTTTTTGTTTCCGAGTTTACATTGGTCCTTGAACTATTTGTACAAAATTTCGTTGTTGTACATGTTTTTGTTTAAGAGATATCAGCACAAAAAAATGAACTGAAGTTTCAAAGGACACCCTGTATTTCTAGTATTTGGCCCATAACTTTTTTCTGTATTAATGAATTTTGCCCATTTTCAATACAAAAAAAACCTTATATAAGACATATATTTGAGCCAAATTTCGTCCCTCTAGGTTCTTTCAACAAACACACAGACGGGCAGACGGAAGGACATAGCTAGATCGATTCAGAATCTTACCAGGACCCAGAAAATATGGGGAATTTTCTTTTTACGTTTACCTTTAAGAAACCGATCTTAAAATTCAAATATATTTTTTTTAATTCTTATTTTTTTAATTAACTTTTGATTCAATTATGTTAAGAACAATTTGTAGGGTAAAATAACAAAAATTCAAGATCTGAAATGGTTGCATTTGGTACCGACCATGTGGTTTATAAAATCCAAAAAAGTGTTTTTTTCTTTTTTCAACGTGACCAGCGTTGCCACTGAAAAATTATTCATCCTACCACAATTTTCAAAAAAGCCTAAAAAAATCGTTTGAAACCTACCAAAACATAAAAAAAAAATCTTGAGAAAAATTATTATTATTTTTTTTTATAAAGGAACATAACGTCCGGATTTCTTTGCATAGCCTGTATTTGGAGAAATCTTTAATTAAATAAAAATTTAAATCTTAATTTCTCGAGAAAGAAAACTAATATAAAAAATTTCAGCTCATGGTGTATAAATCAATATGTTCTAGTATATGTGGTAAGGTTTTTGATCAAAAGTTTAAAACTGTGTACATTTTTATCGAAAATCATATTTTTGGAAGTATTTTAAAAATCCATCTCACGAAAGCAAAATAATGGAACCGAAATATTTTGGAGATTAATTTATAACATATTAATCTTTAATTTTAGGCGGTATTATTTACAACGATTTTTTGTGCTCACATAAATCTTTAATGCAAATATCAAAACAAATAATAATATTTGATGTGATTCCAAAGAGAAATTAAAATAAATTTTATTTTATAACCGAGCTCTGTGCTGGTTTGTTGTTTTTCTACACTAAATAAATATATACACTAAATAAATATATCTATTAGACGGCCTTGCTGAAAAAATTTTAGAAAGACCACTCAAACGATGCATATCGATAATCTGTATATAGACAAATTGTAATAATAAAAAAAAAACTAAATTAATTTTCATTTCCTTACCAACGATTGAAAATTATGTATTTAGTATACTTCGGAATTACATGCCAGCAAAAATAAGTTAAATATATTAATATCTAAATTTGTTCAAAGATCCCTATCTGTTATCGTATAACATCTTAGTGCATGTTTCTCCTTCAGTATCGTTCTTAATTCAATTTTTTTTAATGAAGTCGCTCAAAATCATTTAAAAATAAATTTTTTTGATTACATAAAATATGGCATACATCATGTCTGATATACTCCAAATGTTTTATGAAATTTTACCGAATATTCTTGAAATTCGTTTAATACACTTTTTCTTTGGGGTTATTCTCTAAAACGGACACTGTATGTTGAAAATAAACATATATTTTTTATAATATTATATACGCATATGCATTTATGCATTTTATTATGTCGTGTCTAGAGAATTTTTTATCAAGACAAAAATCGGCATTAAATAAATTTGTCAGCGCTCTAGTATTGACAACGTTGTCTTAACGTTGCTTGAAAAAATACGCCATAATGCTTCTGTTGGTAATTTTTACATTGTTTATTATGACATATCTGTAATTCAGACAAAAATTTGACGTTTGTCTGGATAAAATTTTGCCTAATATAGACTCGACGTTAAATCAACCAAAATTCGATTCAGTCGACCAAGCTAAAAAAAAATCCTATCAAATTTGGTGGAAAAATCCCTAAACGGCAACACTGAACATGACCAAAAGAGTAAAAGCATTATTAAAACCGTTAATAAAAAGAGATTGCTGTAGCCGAAGTGGTTAGCGCGTTTAACAATCCAACAAGAGAAAATGATGTTGGTGGCCTGGGTTCAAATCTCAGCAGAACCCAATTTTTTTTTTTTTTTTATTAATATGTTTGACGACAATGTTCATAACAATGTCGCTCAGATTGTCTTGCAGGATTTTAGTGCCTTTCGTTCGAAGAAGTCATCAATATTTGTTTGGAGTTGTCGTTTTTGTGTCATAGAGGACTATATGAAATCATCAAGACATCGCGATAATGTTATAAATTTTCAAAATTTAAATTTTTTTGCAGTTTTTCGATTAGAAAATTTCAGCAGTTTCGGGTTTACAAAATAAAGAATGGTTGGTGGTTTATTGCTCTTGTGATTATGAATCGTTTGAGATACATCTCGTTAAAGTGCCCTCAATAGCAGCGCTATAATGGTTGTCTAATATTGGGCAGAAAAAACGTGAATGATCCTAAGAGGTGCCTTTTTCGTAAGGCACACTTATAGTGTAATTTCAAGGGAGCTAAAGCATAATCAAAAAGGGTTTCCATATTACATTTTAAAATCGTTGTGGCGCGATAAAATAATTATTAATTTGTAAAAATGTTGTAACACTTTAAAATCGACCTAAAATTTTGCGTATTTTATATTAGATTTTTTTTTTTACATTTTGTGTAAAATTATATTTGTAATAAGTACATGTATTTTGGTTTAGTTAAGAAAAAAATGGGTTTCAACAGAAAATTGCATAAAAAACAATCATTACCTAGGATGGCATTGTATTTAATATTTTATAAATTATCGAGGCACTCCCAAGGCGCTAACTGAAAGTAGTGAAAATGTATATACAAATCTCTATTGCATTATTGTAGCTTATATCGGCATCAAGTGACACTCAAAAATTGTTATGCATTTGAATTGAACATTTTTGGGTGTGTATTTTTGTCATTGAAAAATTTATTTTATAAAAATATAATTAATATTTGAAACTTTTTATTTATTAACATCATTTGAAGTTTTTTTTTTTTTTTTTGAAGTTGAATGTGAAAAATACAACAGCGAATTAAATTCAATTAAAAAATATCAAAATATGTACACGTTTTACTCGATATTCTAAAGGGAGATTTAATAGACGTTTAATCAGATATACGGTCAATATTATGTTCACAAATATAAAACTTATCTAGCCTTCTTTAATTTGCATTTTATATACAAGGTGGCGCAAAAGTAATCCTCCTATCAGAAAATGCTATAAATTTTGCGATTGGCCCCTAATGTCAGTTCTGTTTTGACATTTGTGTAGTAAACACATGCGAAATACACGTTAATAAACAATGTTACGCTACACTGCTCCAGAACGCGGAATATTGCTGACTATTTATTTGACCAATAATCGGTCGGTGACTTTGGCACAACGTGAATTTCGTCGCAGATTTCCTGGCCGTCCAACGCCTACTGGTGAAACACTGCGACGTTTAGCCGCTCGCCTCGAAGAGACTGGCACAACACGAGATGCTGCCAGGCGTGGCAGACCCCGGAGTAGCCTTTCTGCAGAGAATATTGCTGCTGTAGCCGAGGATGTCATGGAAGCGCCGTCGACATCGACTAGACGACGTGCCACGCAAATGGGTATCAGTCGGCGGTCTTTACAGCGAATTTTGGTACAAGATTTGAAGATGTTTCCGTACAAAGTCCAGACGGTGCATCAGCTGTTAGCTGCTGACCGCCAATCGCGTCTAACATACGCTCAAGCCATCCTTAATCACCACCAAGAGGAAGATGATTTTTCATCAAAAATAATCATGAGTGATGAGGCCCATTTCCATCTTAGCGGGTACGTAAATAAGCAAAATTTACGCTTCTGGGGCACTGAAAATCCACGTGTAACCCACGAAGAGCCATTACACCCTCTCAAAGTCACTGTATGGTGCGCTGTTTTCGCTGGAGGAGTCATCGGACCTTTTTTCTTCGAAGACGTCGCGGGCCAAACGGTTACTGTGAATGGTGAGCGCTACAGAGCAATGATCAACGAGTTCTTTTTGCCGCAACTTTATGAATTGGGATTGGAAAACATGTGGTTCCAACAGGACGGTGCAACGTGCCACAACCGATATGCTGAAGAATGCATTTCCCGGGCGCCTAATCTCTCGTTTTAGCGATTTGCACTGGCTAGCAAGATCGCCTGATTTGACCGCTCCAAACTTCTTTTTGTGGGGCTTTTTGAAGTCGCGGGTTTATGTCAACAAGCCTCAGACTCTTGCAGCTCTTAAAGACAATATCCGTCAAGAATGTGAGGACCTATCGCCGGAAGTTTTGGCCAAAGTGATGGAAAATGCCATAAAAAGGGCTCAAATGACAATCAACTGTGGCGGCGGCCATTTACATGACATCATATTCTCGACTTGATGTAAAAAAAATTAAAAGACCAAATAAAAGTAATCCACAAGAAGAATCAAAGTTTTTCATTTTTTTTTTTTTAATTACAGCCAAAAAACATCGGAAGTTTACTTTTGCGCCACCTTGTACTTATGTGTAGGTTATTTAGGTGCATTTATTTTTGATATCGAACTTAAAATGGAACTTGTACAATTTTTTTTTTTAATTTTTGAGTTTTAACTACTATAAAATAAACGGTCACTTCTTGGTCATTAATATAACTAAACATTTTTTTTTATCAACAAATGTTATAAAATTAAAAAAAAAAAAAAAAAAACAAAGCAATCTATGCATCTATTATCTAAATATTATCTTCGGTGACATCAGCCACTATTGTCTTCGGTGACATCAGCCGCATCGTATCACTTCTAATTTATATTTTAGACATATAGATAGATGTAGGCAATACACATATGGTAATTTTTAATATATTGAGTAATTCCATTTGAAATTTAAAAAATTTTGACCTCTCTGATATTTTCTCTGTAGAAAGTGTACCGATAAGGCTTCCTAGCAAAAAAAAAAAAAAAAAAAAAAAAAACTATAAAAAAATTAAAGATACACTTTTTTAGATACATGCCACTAAAGAAAGTTCTTACAAAAAATATGTTAATAAAAATATTAAAAAAACAAAAAAAAAAATAAAATTAATTTGATATCTTTTATATAATAAAGTTATGGCCATTTAAACCTTCGAAGCTATTGAGCTGCCACAGTTCTCAAAATAAAAACGAGAAAAATTCATTTTACATGCCTCTGTATCCTCCTCTGCTCATACACCAAATTTTATCTAAATCGGTAATCAAGGTTCAAACTTTTTTAAATTTAAAATTAAATTATTTTTTTTTCTTAACATTTTGTTTTAAACCTCCATAATATGAAGCCGTTCGCTAAAAGTCATACACGCGAACAGATTTGTGTTTCGGCAAAGCCAGCTAATATTGGTACTAAATAGCGTTGATAGGCTGTTAAAAAATTTTTAAAATTTTTTTGAACTCCAAAAAGTTTGAAGAAATCCCCATGTATACATTATGGGGTCTTAAATGTTTTTTTTTTCGCCATGTTACACACGGAATAACAAACCCAATATACCCTCCATCATTATTTGATGGTGGATATAAAAAACAAGAACATTAAAAGAAATAAATAAAAATTGATATTGAATAATTGATTGCAATAAAATGAAATTTTCAAAAGGAGATATGAAAAACAATCAAAAGGAAGAAAAAAACTTTAAATCAAAGTAATTGTTATCAAGGACAATAAAGAAAAAAAGTAACCCACAACAATAACAACATAAACTAAACTTTATTTACAAATCTAAACATTTTGAAAAGGAAAAAAATTGAGATTAAGCATTTTTGACATTTTTACTTTTATTTTTATTGAAATTAAAAATCCTTTTTTGAATTTTGAAAAAAATTATCTTCTTTAGCTTTAAGCAATTAGTTGGGCAAAAAGTTTACATTTTGTTGCATAAAGCATAAAATCCATGCTAAAATGTCAAAAATATTGGAAAAACTATTTTTAGCTTTATGTTTATTAAACATGTTTAAATGACAAATCACAAATACATACATACAACTCAATATAGGATAAATATCTACACAATCACATGTATTTATTAAACCCAGCAAACACGATGTCAAACATTTGAAATATAATGACTTTAACGTTTGACATCAAACGTGTTTGTCGAAATTGTTTAAAATGTACATTGTACAAGTTTGTATTTTAAGTTTGATTTCAAATTGTAAATCATTCGAGAAAAAAACTTTTGAAAAACTGTACATTCTCAAATTGATATCAAATGGTATTATTGAATCATTCTAAAACCTAAAGATAACTTTAAAAATATTTGAAAAATTTTAAATGTTATTATCAAATCATTCATAAATCTAAAGAGACAAGTTAATAAATATTTGAAAAATGTTATTTTTTTCCATTTGATATCGAATATTATTATCAAATCATTCTTAAGGATATTCGAGACAATAAATTTAAAAAAAAAAATATTTGAAATATATATAAAAATAAATAAATTAATAAATAAAATTATTTAATCAAATATTTTCCAATTAATGAATATATTGATGGGATAAAAATACAAGAATATATAGAAAAGAAAACTTCACAAAAAATTAAAAATTACTTTTATATATATTCCACATGTGGCCACAATCCACATTTGAAAAAAGTTTGAGAATTACATTTAACAATGATTTGACAATAGTAGCACTTCTCAGTTTGTCAATTAATTCCACTTTTTGTTGGAAAAGATCTTCATATAACTTTCAAACGTTTGCCATTTGAGAAAGGACTTGATTACAAATCACTCTCAATTTGATATCGAACATTTGTGTTTGCTGGGTATGTGCAAAAATTTCAAATACATACTACCTATGTATTTGTATTTTAATATAGTTTGGTTAAGTTGTTGTTGTTGCTACAGTATGTATTTGTGGAGGAAACCAAATACAAAACCATAAATCATTATTTTGTGAAATTTCCGTATGTTTGTCATCATCAACATGCCCATCAATAATAATGATGTTTTTGTTGTTGTTGTTGTGGCTGACGATGATGATTTTCATAATAGTAAAATTGAGCCAGCAGAGATATTTCTTCTGTTTTTTTTTTCATGTTTTGTAAATTCCATTGCATATTCAAATGATGTTGTGCGTATTTTATATTTATAAGCTATAGCTATAGAGAAGGAGCTAAATATAATACACAACATCTAACATGTCAATAATACATACAAAAAATATTTTCAGATGCACCATGGCAAGTTTATTGGGAATATTGTAAAAATGTTTATATTTCAGAGATCAGTATAATTTGTAATCTCAACTAGTTTAGATGAACTACTTCTTTTAACGAATTATGTACTTCATTCGTATCCAATATCTGTGTTTGTAGGAGTTACTGCTCCGTTAAATTTTTTTTCATCATCGGATGTCGATTGTTATCGAAATCTATGCCATTTCGTGTAACATATTAATAAGCATTTCGTGTAATATATTAATATTTAATGCGCATAAAAAATGCTTTAAAATCGGAAAATATTGCATTAAAATTTAAAAATATTTTCTTAAAATATTACTTTTTTCTGGCTCAATTTTAAATTATCTACTATTCTTGCTAAAAGTAACTTAATTTTTATTAGCAATTGCTAAAACATATTTTCTTTTTTCACTTACAAACATTCAATCTTAATACATTTTATCAAGAAATTAAAAAATTTCTATATATTTATAAGATAAGGATTTGAAGAACATATATGAGAGTAAAATTAAAATTTCGCTAATGGCAAATTATCTAAAAAATTCTGCTGGGTGCAAAATATGCAAAATTTTTCTCTTAAGTGTAAAATATCCAAAGTTATGTTCTTTAGTGTAATATATGCAAAATTATGTTCTTAAGTATAAAATATGCAATTGGTAAAATAAGCTCAAAATAAGGATTTACTATGGAAATATGGCAAAACATGATGTTAAATCAAAAATATTCTATTAGGATAAAGTATGCAGTAACAAGTCGATGCCAAAATTCTAAAAATTGTCTGCAACGGATAAATAACTAACAGTTTGGTTAATTTGAAGCCCAGGAAAGTTATGATTTAACATTTTTTTTTTTTTTTTGGTTCCCGTGTTAACAAGTCATGATCAGCTTTCATATGTTTATATTTTTTTATCGATCCCACATCTCCTCTATCTCACTAGTATGTCCTACGCCATTCTCATCTCTAGCTGAGTAAATTTTTTGATTACTTTTTCCTGGTCTTCAAATTTACCAAACTGTTAGTCATTTATCCGTTGCAGACAATGTTAATAATTTTGGTATCGATTAGTTACAAGCGTATTTAGCATATTTTACATATTTTGGTCTTAGAAGCATATACTGTAAAATTTGTATAGAAAACCCTTATTTCAAAGCATATTTTAGCAATTCAAATGGCATATTTTTGCATATTTTTTGTATAAAAAGCATTTATTTTACATGCAATAGAATTCTTTAGATAATTTGCCAGTAGTGACATTTTTTACTGTTTTTCAAATACGATTCCCTAATAATTTTCATGTTATAAATTGACAGAAATTGTGTAATTTTCTGATGCAAAGTATAAGCTTTGAATATTTTTAAGTACAAAAA
Organism: Protocalliphora azurea; assembly: GCA_932274085.1. Lineage (NCBI taxonomy): Eukaryota > Metazoa > Arthropoda > Insecta > Diptera > Calliphoridae > Protocalliphora > Protocalliphora azurea. Next base: position 121,276,228 of record OW026520.1, on the reverse strand, counting down.
GAAAATATTTTTTAACGATTGCTAATAAAAATCATTTTACTTTTAGCATAAATACTAGATAATTTAAAATTTTTCCAGAAAAAATAATACTTTATGAGCAATTTTTTAAATTTTAACAGCATTGTATTACATTTTAAAAGCATTTTTTATGCGCGTAAAATAATTTTTTTAGAGCATATTTCTGTTTGTCCTGGTGATGAATAAAACGCTTTACCCTGTAGCAAAAAAGAAGTAAAATAAGGAAAAACCACTGAATACATCCTCTGTCAGAAATCTATTCTTTATAGTAAACGTTAGCATTATTCGAATAGTAAATATATATTAAAGTTTCAAAGTAAATAAATCTAGAAATCATTAAAATTTTGTGACAACTTAAGAAATTCGGTGGTGGGAACAAAAGCATACGATTAACGATAAATTTGTCACCTCCATGAACACAAGTATATTGAAAGTCAAAAATATAAAATATCATTTTCAAATTTATCATCCCATAGTGCACATTATGTTGTGCTCTAACCGAATGGTCGTTACAAACATTTTTGGCTAACTAAATAATGTTTAAGCCTATAGATTGAAATGGGCTAATAACACTACTAATAAACATATACTTAAAAAAACACTCAAACATAGACACATACATACTCACTATTCCCAACTGCACACCAAAATACTAATGCAAAAACACAATAATAATACAACATTCATAAATACAGAGATAACAGTAAAACCTAAATAAAAAATTTTCCAACCTCCCCACCAACACACAAGCCCAAAGTCCATACTATGGATGAACAGAAGGATGCAAAAAAAAAAAAAAAAAAAGAAAATTAAATAGTTTTGGTCAGAAATTTGAAATTGTAATAATATTTCAATCATTTTATTAGAAATGCACAGAAAAAAAAAACAGAGTTGACACAGTATACAAAAGGAAAACAGGCATTTGAATTTAATACAAAATATTTTGTTGCAAGAATGATTATCTATGTATGTATTTCTGTTGCTACGTTCCTCTTTTCTATTTATCTATTCTAGTTTATAGCAAGAGCTCTACACATATACGCAGTTACATTTATTTCAAATTTGATTTATTATTTTATTTGTATAATTGGCTTTCAAGAAATTGAATCTTCATTTAATTACATTGATTTGTTGTCACACACTCAAACCATAAAAACCATATATAAATACAAATGTATAGGAAGAGAGAAAAATAGAGACAGAGGGATAGAGGGTCACTCAACTGGGTGCTGACATTATGGCACTATAGTATTTATTATTGTCATTTAAAATTTCAAAATTATTTATTCAAACGAGTGTTGAGTGCTATCTGCATAGTATTTTAAAGTGTTTTTGTGTGTATTGAAAAATTAATTTATTTTTATGAATTTCTTCATTAATTTTGATTTTAAAATTCTATTCATTTTGTGTCACATAAAAAAAAAAAAAAAAAAAAAAAAAAAACAAATGATTATTATTTTCACAATTTCCTTGCATTTCAATTTCATAGTTTGTTTGTGTGCTTCGGTGATTTATGGTCAAATCTTATAGATATTCTATTAACAACAATTGAAGACAGAGAGTTGTAAGAGACATTGATAAATATTATTGAAGAATTTGGATATTTTCAATAAAGACTCTAAAACGTAGATAAATATTGTTTTTATATAAAGTTAAGGAATAAATAACCCAGCAATAAAATTAATTGACATCCTTCAATATAAAAAAATTATAATAATTAAAAAATAATTTTATAAAAACAAAAGCTTTCCATTGCTCTAGTTTAAGTTCTATTTAAGAGATACTAGCAACTACTCGCAGTAACCGCTATAGAAAAACTTGTCTTGTATTACCCGTTCTTTGTCCTTTAAAGTAGAAGCATTAAACAGTTTTTTAAAACTTCTTTCAGTTTACCAACATCCTTTGCTAGTATATGCTTAAATATCCTTGCATATACTGTATTTTATCTTAAGGATATATTTTTCAATTTATTTACTCTATACTTTATATTAAGTATTAAATTTAAAAACATTTACTTTTCTTATGTAAGAGTATGACAAAATATTTAAAGATTATTTTAAAGATTAGAAAAATAAATTTTGATTAAAATTACTTTAAAGAGCTTAAGGAGAAGAATTTATTTTAAATTTTATAACATAAAAAGGGGTGACTCTGTTGAAGAATGTACAAGAAAATCTATTATGGTCTTTTAAATATGACAGTAAATAATTTAAGAATAATTTTTATTTTCTACGACGATTCATGATTTATCTTTTTCTGCAAGTCAATCTTGCGTTAAAGTTGTCATAAAGAGAAAATATTTAATTGAAAAAAAAAAAAAAAAAAAAAAATCAAAAAAATAAATAAATAAATAAAAGTAAAAAATAGTAATAAAATAAGCTAGAATTAGGAGCAGATATTTGTAGGAAAATCACATTTTTGTATAGAAATATTCTCGTAAAATTGATACAATTTTTTATAGAAAATTTATCGTCAATACGATACAGTTTTCCATAGAAAATTTATCGGCAAATCGTTAGAAAATTTATCGTCAAATTGATATAATATTCGATAGAGAATTTATCGTCAAATCGATATAATTTTAGATAGAAAATGTATCGTCAAATTGATATAATCTTCGATAGAAAATTTATCGTCAAATCGATATAATTTTAGATAGAAAATTTATCGTCAAATAGATACAATTTCCGACAGAATATTTATTGTCAAATCGATACAATTTTTGATACAAAATTTATCACCAAATCGATACAATTTTCTATAGAAAATTTATCGTCAAATCGATACAATTTTCTATAGAAAATTTATCGTCAAATCGATACAATTTTCTATAGAAAATTTATCGTCAAATCGATACAATTTTCTATAGAAAATTTATCGTCAAATCGATACAATTTTCTATAGAAAATTTATCGTCAAATCGATACAATTTTACAATTTATCGTCAAATCGATACAATTTTCTATAGAAAATTTATCGTCAAAGCGATACAATTTTCTATAGAAAATTTATCGTCAAATCGATACAATTTTCTATAGAAAATTTATCGTCAAATCGATACAATTTTCTATAGAAAATTTATCGTCAAATCGATACAATTTTCTATAGAAAATTTATCGTCAAATCGATACAATTTTCTATAGAAAATTTATCGTCAAATCGATACAATTTTCTATAGAAAATTTATCGTCAAATCGATACAATTTTCTATAGAAAATTTATCGTCAAATCGATACAATTTTCTATAGAAAATTTATCGTCAAATCGATACAATTTTCTATAGAAAATTTATCGTCAAATCGATACAATTTTCTATAGAAAATTTATCGTCAAATCGATACAATTTTCTATAGAAAATTTATCGTCAAATCGATACAATTTTCTATAGAAAATTTATCGTCAAATCGATACAATTTTCTATAGAAAATTTATCGTCAAATCGATACAATTTTCTATAGAAAATTTATCGTCAAATCGATACAATTTTCTATAGAAAATTTATCGTCAAATCGATACAATTTTCTATAGAAATTTATCGTCAAATCGATACAATTTTCTATAGAAAATTTATTGTCAAATCGATACAATTTTCTATAGAAAATTTATTGTCAAATCGATACAATCGATACTACACATAACTATTGTCGTATCTAGATACACATTCAATGCCTGTTTAATTTGATACATTTCCATCTATTATATGGAAGCACAAATATGTATATGTACCTACACATATTTAGTACATTTGAATTGTTGCCTTTATTGTTTAACCTAATTTTTATGAATGATTATTGCCGTGGGGTTATAAAAATGAAAAATCGTCCAGATAAAACAATAAAAATAAATACCCTTTATATGAATCATTTTTTGTTCAATTTATAGAAAATAAATGTGAATACATTTAAAATTATATGGATATTTTATGTGTGTGCTTGTCAAACAAAATCTGATATAAATTAATTTATGTCACCTTCCAGTATACTATTTTAAATATTTATTTTTTTTCATTTTTTTGCAATTGTATCACATTTTAGAAATAGCGAAATTATATCTCTCTATAATAACACATGTCATATGTTGAATATTATAAATTGTTTCTTTTTTTAACAAGCAAAAAAAAAAAAAAAAAAAAAAAAACCTTAAATTTAATAACATTTTTAGACAGTTTCCATTTTGTTATATATATATATATGTTATATATATAATTTTATAAAAATTCATATAAATTGATGTTATTTATTTGAAAGAAGTTTTATTTGTTTTTATTTTTCCCGCCATGATGAATGATCGTTTAAATAAATAATAAATGCAAATTGATTTAGAGTCAATAGTGCATGAAGGTAGATTTTAGTCAAATAGAGAATTTTTTAGGAATACCAAAGATGAGGTGAAAATTGTGTCAAATTGAAATATTTTTTTTTTTTTTTTTTTTAAGTGAAAGGCTATTGATTTTATTTTATTGTTTTTATATAGGGTGAAAATGTAAAATTTCCTATAACTAATTAATAAAAAAGGAACTAAAATTAAAGAAAACATTTAGATCTAACATTAAGAAAAATTCTTTCTATAGAAAATTTTTGTTAAGTCGAGAGACGGATTTTTCCAACAGATTTCCTTTTTTTTTTTTGAAACCGAAAAGTAGATTTTTTTAACAGGAGAAATATTCTAAAAATATAAAAATGTATTTCCATACAGAAAAAGCGAATTTTTCTGTAGAAAATCATTTTCTATAAAAAGGCAGTTGTTTTTTTTATAGAAAAATTCTCAATAAAATCTTTAGAAAAATTCTCAATATATTGAGATTTAGAATTTGCTATAGAATAATTTACGAAATATCGAGATAAATTTCTCTATAGAATAGTTGTGTAGAATAGTTACCCATAAATCGAGGAAAATTTTCTATAGAAACATCTATCTCTCTATTTCTATTGCAATATTCTCCACAAATCTAGAAAAACTCATCGATTTGTCATCGTTGTATAGGCTATCGCTAGAACGTATAAACAATTTTCTATAAAAAATTGTCGACAAAATGAATACAATTTTTCTACATAAAAATTTTTCAATTTATAGAAAAATCCTCGATAAATCGTGGAATGAATCTTTCTGTAGCAGAATTCTCGGCATATCAAGAGATCGCTTTTTTCCAGAAAATAAATAAATAAGTAAATAAATAAACAAATAAATAAAGTAGATCTAACGGGTTTATAAATTATGAAATTTAAAAAGGATAAAAAAAGATTCTCAAAATGTAAATTTAGCAATCTAACTTGCATACCGATACTTTTCATAAAAAATGTACGCAGAAAGAAAAACTGCATCTTATAATCAAGTTTATTTTTCGCAAAAATCTTACTTAAAATTTGATTTTAAGATTAAGAATAAAATGCAATTCAATAATAATAATAAAAATAATAATAATAAAAATAATAATAATTTGAGACTGGTATATTCTGAGATCTTTCCTCTGAGGAGTACCAATTTTCTAATATCCTTTTATAATTTAAGTTTTGTATTAAACTATTTTCGATATTATTAACACATGTTAAAAAGGTCAACAACTTTAAATATAAATTTCTTCTTTTATTTATCAAATAATTAAAATTTGTTGACAATGAAAATTACTTTTGTTACTTTTTTAAATATATAAGTTTTTTTTTTTTTTCATCTAAAACAAGTATTTATCGTACCTGCGCTGACTTGATTACATATGTATAGATTTTCGATTTTTTTTTTATTGCTGCATTTAGATACCCTATTAGTCATACATAAGACCACCAAAGCATTGTAGATATCTCAACTGGTTTGGGATTTACAAAATTACCTTTACATATTAGTGAACTTTACATATTAGTGTTAGAGAAAATGGTTATATTAAAATTTAAATATAAAATATTTAATATTCATAATAAGGCGCCTAAAAGTGAATATCCAAGAAGGCTAGTTATACTGAAATTAACTGATAAAGATTTACGTCATCTAAAACTTTAATGATATCTGTCCGTCCGTCTATCTTTCAGTTTCAGATTATTATTTAATATTTAATATGTGTTTGTTTACTCTTAAGGTCGAACTCTGTATAATGGTTTAAAATTATGAGGGTTTATATGCTCGCAATTAGACAAAACATGTTTTAATTTGTTTACTATAATTTTTTACATAATTTAGAAAACAATACAAAAATAATTGAAAATGAACAATTAATTTTGGAAAAGGGGTATACAGTTATGGAATTGAATAGTGTCCATTACAAAAAAATATTTCAGCCAGCAATATATTTTCCAAATGATTATATAGGTCGGGTTAGTCGAGCTGGGGCATCACAACCATAAGTAATAAATTACTTGTATTTAAAATATTTTTAAATTAAATCAAAGTCCAGACCCTATACTGTCAATGACACCCGAGCGTTACTTTTTTATATGTTGTAATTGTTTTGATCAAAAGTTAAAAGTTCTGTACAGTGGTGATCGAAAATTATCTTTTTAGACGTATTTAAAATTTGGTCCAGCTCACGAAAGCAAAATAATTGATCATAAATATTTTGGTGATTAGTTTATGACACATCGCCTTTAATTTTAGGGGGGTACATTTGCAACATTTTTTGTCTTCACACAAATTGATGCATTTTATTGAGTTAAAAATTTTTTTTAGCAAATTGTTAACTTTTTCTTCTGGAAAGTTTTCTCTTTTACTGAAAATCGTGAATTACTGGTTAATTAACTTTTCTTTAGCTATCGTTTGAGATATGTAGCACTAATATTGTGGAGCCCATACTGTCAATGACATCCGAGCGTTAATTCTTTTATATCTTGTAATTGTTTTGATCAAAAGTTAAAAGTTCTGTACAGTGTTGATCGAAAATTATATTTTTAGAGGTATTCAAAAAAAAAAAAAAAAAAAAAAAAAAAAAAAAAATTGGTCCAGCTCACGAATGCGAAATAATTGATCATAAATATTTTGGTGATTAGTTTATGACACATCGCCTTTAATTTTAGGGGGTACATTTGCAACACACAAATTGATGCACTTTATTGCAAATTTTTAGCAAATTGTTAACTTTTTATTCTGGAGAATTGTTTTAATGAAAATCGTGAATTACTGGTTAATTAACTTTTCTTCAGCTATCGTTTGATATATGTAGCACTAATATTATGGATATTTTTTTTTATTTTTTTTTTAAGATTTCTTCTAGGATCATTGAAAAATTATAATTTAGTAGCATGTTCTCATCATCTTATTAGGTTGAAATTTGACCAAGTTATTACAAATAATATCTCCTTTCATTGTTCAAACTTATATTAAATTAAAGAAGTTACCAAAAGAAAAGCAAGAACATATTTTAATAAAAAATTGTTTTACAAAATTACTTATGTAAAGTTTTCGTCAAAATTTTTTGTCATAATACACATTAATTGCATTACTAAGCCTATTAATAAATGGAAAAATTTTGTGAAAATTTTGCGAAGTAACGAAAAAACAGCGAAATTAAATTATTGAAAATTATAGGGCAAGGATGTTATGGGAGTTCGTTCTAAACGTACTTTTATGTATGAAAATTTCTTCTTGGGGAGATAAAAGGAAACGCTGTAACAATGTTAGTTATAAATATATTTATTTGTATGGAAAATTTATGTAAAATCAATGGGACCGAAAAAAGTGTTGCTATAGCTATAGTTCGTTTTAACCGTGTTCAACTGTACTTAATTTAAGTATGAAAATTCTAATGCTAAATACTAATTGTACTTAAATCAAGTAATTGATTCTTGCAATTGTAATTAAGATAAATTTGATTTGAATTAAGAGAAAAATCTTATATTTATCTGTGAGATAATATGAGCAAAATGAAATTTACTTTCTATAATCTCTCACTCTCTATTTATCTATTGGTTTCTTTCATGTTTCGTCATGCAATTTTCATGAGTGTTTTATTGTGCGTCGTTTTAATACTTTGGCATTTTTATTTAATTTTTTAAATGCAGTCTTTTCGTATAAATGTATGGCCAACAAGTGAAATTAACTTTTATTGAAGCTGTAACTCCAAATGACGACTTATGCTTGCTCCAAATCCTAAAAGAGTTCAACTTAGAATCTGATTTTGATAATTTAAAAGGTAAGTGCAAAATAAAATTGTTAAAAATAAGATGTATTTGTTTCAATTTCCTAACTTCATAATATACTTAGTTTGACATCGATGCGTATACCAATTAGGTCGACTCCAAGGTTGAAAATTGGTTGAAGGACGATTTTAAAGGAAAATATGTTTTGAATAAGGTGAATATAAAAATTAAATTCAATAAAAATTTTCTATGTTAGATGCACAAAAATTTGTATTTATAGTTTTTTATTTATTACTTTTTTTTTCCGTATTACTATTTCATTTCGAGAGGCAAGAAGGGAAATCCAAGTGGTAGATTATTCTCCAGGTAACAAAATTGCTAAAGATTAAAGCAAGTTTATAATTTGTAATTGAATATTTCTATTTGCAAATCAAATATATATTCGAGATTAAAGTAAGTTTTAAGTTTTTGAAAAAATCACAATTGCAATTGATTCAAGATTTGTATTTCTTAAATCAAGTACATTTTGGGATTAATTGTGATCCGATTATTCTGAAATGAATCAAACCAAGATTTCTAAAAATAAGAAAAATTTGGGTTTAATTCAATACACAATAGGCTTAAACGGAACTAAAATTAAGAATTTTTATCTATTATTGAATCAAGTATTTCATACTAGGTTCATGGAAATCTATACTCACGGTATTTTCAACACCGCTCTGGATTGATTTAAGTACAAATTACTCAATTTAATTTCTGATTGTATTATATATATAAAATAAAAATGCTATAATTAGAACACAATTGTGTTACCTCCACCCTTTTTACAAAATTTCACTTCATATTAAAAATTATCTTCCCAATTTTTTCTTTAAATTTTATAAATATTTATTAAACTTTTTATCAATTCATTAGATATTTATGACAACCGTCCTCAATTGTTTATCACCTTTTTGATCATTTACTCTAATAGCGTATTTTAACATTTCCCCTCATATATTAGTGAATTATGTCTTTATTAGTGTCTAAAGATAAAAACTATTTATTTAAAGTGATTCTTATACCAGATTTAACTATATTATCTGATTTTATTATTATTAACGCCCTCCCTTTAAATTATTTTACATTTTACGGTCAATTTAACAGAAATACCAAACTGACTGTATTTTTAATACAATTCATTAAATAAAAATCTTTTTTATATTTTATATTATTTATTAAATAAATTTGTTTTTATATTTTCCGCATCTTTAAAATGGGCTCGTTTAATATTATATTATTTACGAGTTTTATTATTATTATTATTATTAATTTTTTTGTTTAAATTTTATTTATGACGACAATAATGATTATTTTCATAGATTTAAAAAGAATTTTTTTTTTTTAAAAAGTGTACACATTGAAGTGTGTGAGTGTGTTTTAATGTTGCGCTGATGTTGCAGCATTAACCAATTAATATTTAATTCTTGTTGTTTGATATTTAAAAAGGGTCATTAAAAATCAATTAGTTTTTCTTTATTTAAATATGCATAGAAAAACAATTTTGAAATGAAGCGGCGCAAAACCCCATAATACTTTCACTCAAATTAAAATGAATATAAATTCTTAGTCTGGGAACTTAATATCCAAAGTCAAATTCTAATTTTTTTCTTCTTTGGTTTGTTGGCTTTTTAGTGACGGATGTCAAAAAATTTAAAAATTTGTCAGTTGTCATTTTTGTAACATTGTGTAAGAGAGAGAAAGAGAGAGAAGCAGCATATTATAGAAAAAGAAAGAGGAAAAGAAATAATATACAACTGTAATAAAATAATTTTTAAGTGGTTGTCAAACGAATGAATGTTTGACAGTTTTTCTCTAATTTTTTTTACACTTGAACATGAAAAATTATACGTATATATTTGACAATTTGTAAATAAAATGAAACTATTACAACAAGAATAGTCACTTTAACAGAATTTTTATGAATAACATTGAAAGTTTTTATTCTTCTTAATTGAATAATATTGTTGTTTAATAATTGGAACCACTATGTATTTGTATTTGTTGTATGTAAATAGTATGTAAAGTATTGTTGAATGACATAGACAATTTACTTTAAGTATTAAGCATGATAAAAGGGGTGGGCTAAAAAGTCTGTTATATTTTATATACAAAACAGAAATTGTGGTTTTCTGATAGAATAAATAAAATAAAATTAAAGTTCGTAACAATATTAAGGCCCGGTTGTATATTATTACCTTAATGTATACTTAAGTACAAATTTAGTTAAGAAACATTTAGGTTAAAGCTCACACTTAAGTAATATTTCGTTTTACAGTTTAAGACTTAAGCTTTTATGTATTTACAATAGGGTTATCCCAATATTAATATTTTTCTTTTACTAGAAATCATAGATATATTTTATTTATACAAAAATATTTTATATTAGTTGAGTTAATTTTTTTTTGAATATCCTTTAGTTTACAATTTGCTTATGGTAATGACAAAAATCATTATAAATATCAAAACTCCTTTTGAAATCTTTTTAAAATGTAAAATAATTTTATTAGATTTTGCATTTATACCCTACATATATATATATACCTATACCCTATACGTTTGTGGTGATGTTTGTAACGCATAGAAAAAGTTAACCAACACCAACCTTAATCGACTTAGAATCACTTTTTAAATCGAAATAACGATGTCCGTCCGTCCGTCCGTCTGGCTGACTGGATGATCATGTTAAACTTGTGCACAAAGTATAGGACGCAATTTTAAAAATAATTGAATGAAATTTGGCACGTGAGACAAGGACGAAACCTATTGAAATTGTTTATGATCGGTCCATTATTTCACCTAGCCCCTTGCAAACGTCCCGGCATAGAGTTTAAACACTGAAAAATGCCTTAAAAATAATTTTAATGAAATTCGGTGCGAAGGAGTTCTGCACAAGTATCAATCTTTGTACCAAATTTTACGAAGATCGTTCCGCAATTGACGATAGCTGCCATATAAACTCCTCTTCCGAAAATCACTTTAATGTACATACGAATGTTAGTATCAAGTTAATATTCGACATAAATAAGTTTTATGTAAGTGGAAACAACATTTCCAAATTTTATGAGAATCAGTCCATAATTTACTATAGCTACCATATAAAAGCACTTCCAGGAATCGCCCTAAAATGCAAAAAAATCATCTACATGTTAGCATCAACGCATTATTCTATATTTGCATATTTTTTTGACATTTAGTAAAATTGGCCTCAGGTGTAATATATATATATATATATATATATTGAAAATTGATATGAATATATATGAATATATAAAGTAAATCTTAATCCAAAAAATCGGAACGAAATTCAGGTGTTATTCCCTTTTTTTAGGTTTATCTACAGAAATCCCTCAATTCTTAAAAAAACTTAAACAAATTTCCAAAATGAAATTTTTTACAAAAAATTTCTATTACCAAAAAATTATAAACATATTAGATCTTATAAAAAATATTAAATATTTTTGGTTACAGTTTTGCGAATTGAGAAATTAAGGCGAAAAAGTTGGAAATTTGTGGAAAAAATTGGTTTAGTTGTGTAAACCCTGGTTCTCGAATGAATAATTTTTTTTTTTTAATTTTGTTTCCTTTAAAATATTTTATATTTAGCTGACTTTCAGATAAACATAAATACTGTATATGTTACTTCAGAAATTTTTTTGCAAAAAGGAAAAAAAATCGATTTTTTTCAAATTTGAAATTCAAATGCATATAAATTTTGATTCCGAAACATTTGTTCAAAATTCTTTCTGTGCACGCTTTTGTTATTTGTTGTTAATAAAATAAAAAAGATTAAAAGAAAAATCATGTGAAATTTGGATCTGCTAATGCGAAAAAACTTCACTAATAATAAAAATTTGAATCTTTGAGGCCCAATATCTCGTAAACATGCGACGAAGTTTTTTGTAGATCTTGTCCAGCAAAATCCTTTCGTCTTTCAAACCAGTTCAGATATAAGGAATCAGGATCGTTTCAAAAAATATTCAACCCGAGGTCTGTCATTGCCAAACTGCATAATTATTTCCATTTTTGTGATTCCACACTGTGCGCCGCACAGTGGGTTAGAATCGCTTTTCATCGGCCAAAACTCTGTAACTTTTGAATCGATAGAGATATTTTAGATTGTGGAGAGATATTTTCTTGAAATTTTATCCAGTTTGAATTTCATTAAAATCGGTTCAGTAGTTTTTGAAAAATTTAAGGTTAAAGTTGAACTTTTAATTTTTTTATAGCATTTTTTGTTTTTTTGAATCAGCTTTACTTATAAAAGAGTTATAAGCAGATAAAAAAAAAACATTTTAGTAATACCCAGGATAATTTTTGAACAGGTTCCCAGTTTACCAATTCCAGAACGGGTTCGACTAGAACCGGTTTTTTAATGCTTATTTTTTACTTAAATAATAATAAAAGAAAATTATAGATATTATTATTTCGGTTGGAACATAGACTGCAAATATTCCATATTTAGTTTTATTTTATTTCTGTCCTCTAGCAGCCCTGTTGTTTCGTCATCAAAGTTCGATGTTCTACTTTCCATTGACTTTGAATTCTTGAAGTGAGCGGATCTGACGTTGCCAGTAATATATTAAATAGATTTTCATTTGTAGAGTTTCGTGATATTTTTCTGGTATTGTACTCTCTATAATTTGTTCCTGGGCTTACACTGATGCTTAATGACATCTCCATGATAAAGGATTTTGTGAATTGTTGCAAAAATATTTCTCATTCGCATAAAAACCAAATTTTCTAACATCAATTTGTTCATTGCACACCTTACATCGGTAATAAGATTTATATCAACTCCAGTTATTTCAGATGATCTTTCGGGATGTGAAAGGAACCTCTTTGCTATGTTCTGTTCATTCGTATTGCCTGATCCTTGTTTTGTTTGATCTATAATCAACTTATATTTCAGAAATTCGTCCTGAACATGTTTCTTTTTAAACTTTTTAACTCTTTATTGGTGTCGTTGTTTCTTTTTGATGCTTTAGGCTGAAAATCAAAATCATAACTGATTTCTAGTATGTGTTCCATGAACAAATTTTGGGAGTAATTTCATTCAAATGGAAAAAGTGTTCTACAGACGGGTCCAGACAGGTACATAAGTATATATGGGGTTCAAGAGGACACTTTCGCCTTTCTTCGGGTAGTAAAATTTGTTTAACCCCTTTAGACCCTCAAAAGTTTTAGTCCAATAAAATTCAAATTTAACTGAAATATGTACTGAGAAAACAAAAAAAAAAAAAAAAAAAAAAATGCAGCCAATTATCAATGCTAATTTACTTTTGATCAAATTTTTTATGAAATAACATAAAATATTTGTCTTTAAAAGCATGCCACGCCCAGAATTACTAATATTTTGGTCTAATTTTTTGGCCACCTTTCAATATGTTTACCATTGAATGTCATTAAAATTTTGGATATTGGTGTTAACAAAATTTTCGACTTTTGGCTAATGGAATTAATTTCTGAGCCTGTGTGCGCCGTTATACTATATTAAGTCTATATTTTATTTTTCTTTATTTTTGTTATACGGTGTAATATATTATACAATATCAAGAACTTTTAAAAAAATGCTCTTATATAGCTTTAAAATTATTTCTTCAATTTCTTTCTCCTGAATATGTATTTATTCTTATTTTTTTTTTAATTTATTCAATATCCACCTATAAATCGTCCTTCAAACTTTTCATTTCCTTTCCTCATTTTGTCAAAAATTAATCATAGACATTTTAAATTAACTTTTTTTATATACATACGTATATCTCATTTCAAAAGCGCGTACCTGATTTGACTTTAATTTGGAATAATAAATATGTATATTTTTTTATTGTTGTTGCTATTTGCCAGAGGAAAATTTAATGACAATGACAGCAAGGACATGAATTTTGTGAAACGTAAATCCTCGTTAAAAACTAAACCAGCTTTTTTTATTTGTTGATATTTGTTTTGTTTGTTTTATTGTTTTTGTAACAATTTATTATTTTAGGCTACTGTAATTTTTTCATGTCAATTTCATTTCACGTTTACTTTTTGTCCTTAATACCGTTACAAATAAATCAAAAAAAAAAAAAAAAAAAAAGGAATGGAAAAACAGCTCTAAAGTAGGCAAGGGAAACAACTAAATGAATGAAGAGAGCAAGAGTAAGGGGAACAGCCATGGAATTACTACATAATGTTAGGTGTACATGTTAGTGTTCAATGTTCTTGTATTCCTACTATTAAATACATACAAGTATCCTGATTCCCTTCAAATATTTGAAAGATAAATATGTTGCCAACCTTCTAGACGTCACTTATTAGTGACTTCTACATAATTGTCGGAACATTGTTCAAAATTTACAAAAATCAAAATACAATGCTATTACACATTAATCGTCCAGATGACACTTCTTAGCGACTAGGTAATTGTCAGACGTGTGTACAAAATTTTCAAAAACAAAATATATTACTATTATCATTTCATCTCTCAAAAGTATTCTTTGTAGTAACTTCTGATAGATAATATGACGATAATTCGAATTTAACACAAAAAAAAAAAAAAAAAAAAAAAAAATGCGTAATGCATTAACCTTTTTGGCGTGTATTAGGGAGATTGTTTTTTTATAAAAAGAAAGCAACACAATAGAGAAGCAAGCAAAGTCGTGTATATCAGTAATAAATTATCTTAGGTCCAGTTTGACTGCAATATTAAATAGAACAAAAATGATTACTAAGTGTTTTATAATCAGTAAGTAATTTATTTTAGGAAAAACTTGTAAAAAGGTTTTGTCGCATTTTTTGCACAAAAGGTAATCTAAATTTAAAAATTGTTATTCATTTTCCTTCCCTCTTGTAAAGGTACCAGAATTTATCAGAAGTCTCTCATGAGGACTTTATTTGGATTCCCCTACACAGAAAACATTTTTACATTTCTGAAATGTATTTCAACATAAACTGTACGAATTAGACATACAAATTAATTCGCAAAACTTCTTCATTATGAGTATAAAATAATTCATTCGTATAATGAAACTGAAATTGAAAATGATTTTTTATTGAAATTTTTTGTAGCAATTCAATATCTGAAATGACAATAACATTGAAGTAACATATAACATTTCTTTTTTGCAGCTAGGTTAGGTTAGGTTAAAAAGGGCGGAGTCTTCACGCCTCCACCCAGAGACAATTTGGTCCACTGTAATCCTTTTATAGATAATAGAGAAAGCTGATAAATGAAGAAAGAGAAAAATCCAAGTAGAATATAGCAAAAGATTGAAAAGAAAGATAGCTAAATATAAGAAAAATAAGAAAGGTGTGGAAACTAAGACCCATCAAATCAACCCTGACTACCTCTAAGCCACTTTATTACCATTACGAACCCTATTAGGTTGCCGAGTTCTTTACCAGCAACCTCCTCTAGTTAGTTCAGAATATGGCTCCTAAATCACCTCAGTCTACTTCAGTGACAGAGTATATGGTCCATTGTCTCTAGCTCCTCCGCATCATCTCACGTCCTGCAAAAGTTTGACGCGCCAGTGTCCCACTTACTGGTCATATTCCCTATTGCCAGGTGACCAGTAATCATGCAAACAATGATACTTAGATACACACGATTCATGCCCAGAAGATGCTTGAATCTGCTGGTTTAAAACTAGGCCACAACGCTCTAGATACCCTGCAGTCCGAACTACTCTCCCAAGCATCATTCATTCTACCTATAGTTTTTTGCAGCTAAAAATCATAGAAAAAAAAAAAAAATTCATATAAATCATAGAAAAAAAATAAATTTAAAATTTCAAACATTTTCTATGAACATAAAATATAAAAAAACTGGAAAAAATCTATCAATTCTACAACAAGTTCCTGAAAGCATGAAATTAGCCTGCACTCATTCTACTTTGGCGCTACAATCAATGATTTTTGTTTGAAATTGTCATCTCCAGTAAAAGTTCTGTAGAAGTAACAACTAGCCAGCACCTATTCTACGGAAAGGTTTTTCAATCAATGATTTCAGTTCGAAATTGCGAAACATTCAGAACAAATTTCATAGAAGAATTGGGGTCGGTTTAAGAACCTGTTTTTTATTTTTTATTCTAATGAGACATTTAATAAAGGCCACTCTTTAAATCAAGGATGTTATTAAAAATTCAGAGATTGCTCTGATTAGACCAGTTCTAGAACTAATGATTTTAGGACATGTTGTAATATTTTCTCTGGGAATGAAAATTATAAATAAATTTTCTAGGTGTTAAAAGAAAAATACCTAGAATATATTAAACTTTTTTATTATTATTATGTATTAAAAGCAATGAAAAAAAATTCATACTATTTATATAAGAATGGATTCTGCGTATTAGTACACTGGTGCATATTTTAATAAACGCATTACAAATTTTTGTTTTTCTTTGAGGTACATTCGTTTCTCTTAACCAAAAACAATATTGTGTTGTTACAATAACTCGCGATATAACCGTATAATTTTTATGTAATAAATATTTGTTGCTTGCTTTTGATGTTTTCTTTAATTTAGCAACCAGATCTTATTGGTGATCGTTTCAGTGGAATATTCCTATAAACGCAGTCAAGAAAAATTTGTCTAAAAAATTATTGAAAAAAAAAAATATTAAAAAATTTTAACAGTTTTAGTTTTTTGCTTCACTTAAGGTAAGTTTCTGATGATAACATCTCTGTCTACTGGAAATATTTTTGTTTTAATTGGGAAATTTCATCAGCCTAAAGGAACTTTTCTTTTCTTCTTCCTGATCAAGGCTGCAACAGAGAAATTGGACGAAGTTCGGAAGGAGTTATTCGAGGCTTTCTTAAGAAAGCGCAGAAATGCGGATTGTGGAAACCAACAAAAGGTAATCAAAAATTAACAAAAAGGCAAATTAATAAAATAAAAAAAAAACACCCGCAATAAATTAAACGCTACACAAATAAAAACTAAACTTGACCTTCCTGTCGCTTCCAAACAAGTTGTACACATTTTACTATGTTAAAACAGCACCAGGAAAAATCGTTTAAAATTTGCGCGAAAGTATATGAACTGCATCTGTCCAGTTGGAATAAGGTAATCTTTTCTGATAAAAAGAAATTAAATTTGGTCGATATTGATTCATATTCCTGCTATTGGCATGATTTGAGGTCGAACAAAATTCATATGTCGAAACGTAATTTACATGTACATGGCCCGTAAAATGCACAGAATGAACCATAATGACAATAACTGAGTTAAGGCTAAAAATTAAGCAAACCTGGGAAGAAATTGACAGTGATTTTCTTCAAAAATTAGTCGAAACGATGCCAAACCAAATTTTTGAAGTTATCCAAAGCAAAGGTTCATCAACACATTATTAATTCATTAGTTTAAGTGCATATATAGGAAAATGCCATAAAAAATGACGTTATACTACTAATATTACAATGAAAAAAAAGAAACATTTAATGTACATTTTAAGTTTTTTATTATTAATTTTTTAAGTGAAGTCAATAAATAATTTAAAAAATTAATTTGTTGCACTTTAGTTATTTTTTAGCCCCATTTAACGTAAGTTGATTAAAAAAATATTTTGTGCGTTTATAGGAATATGCACCAGTGTATACAAAATTAATTTAATTTTTTTATTTATTTAATTTATTATGTCCTTATTTAAATTGTTTCTTTTATAATGTATGTATGTGTAAAATAAAAATAATTATGAAATATTGAAAAAAACTTTAATTTTCATTATAAGTACAAATTTAGTAAAAGAGCAAAATCATCTTCTAGAAGGTACCAAAACGAAAATTCTGTGAACATCGTCCGGGTGTCGTGCAGAAAAATCTTTTACGTCACTTCAAGAAGTCTCTTTTTTTGGGCCGCCTGAAAAACATTTAAACGAGGAACAATTCTTACCGACGGAGCATGATCTTTATGATACTTTGGCAATACTTTTGGTGAAGAATTAAAATTTCTAGAAGACTCTTCTTAGTGTCTTCCACAATAGGAAATGTTTACAGGGTTTTATATAATTTTTATATGTGAATGTATGCCTTTTTTATTTATTTGCTGGTTCTTTTTTGTTATGTAAAATGTGATACTGTGTGTATTAAGTGTCGTGTTCATTTAACATTTTTTATTTATTTATTTTGTTACATTTTATTTTATTTTGTTAGCAAAATATATATTTATATATATATATATATATTTTTTTTATTTTTTTTTTTTACTATTTATATTTTTAAAATCAATAACAAATGGTTTGTTGTTAATGCTTGATTTGCTTTTATTTGAATTTTCAATTTAACAAGTTGTTGGTTTATTTTTTTCTACTTTATTTTAATATATTTTATGTGTCATTTCCAATTTTTTTAACTTTATTTACTCAAAGTATAATTCTATCTACATTTTACATACGTGTATTTTTGTATATATTTTATGTGATTTTCCCTGGTTTTTATGACTCTATTTTTATTTAAATAATAAAAATATATAGAGAGTGAAAAAATGGAGAAAAAAAAACTAAAATAAGAGTATAATTTCCCTGTAGATCAAACATAAGGGCATTTGTTGGCTGAATGGATAAAACAAAAACAACACTCATTGAACTACTACTACACGTATGTAAAATGTAAACTTTAATTTATACATACATTCATATTAAGGATGTTGAACGTGAAATAGTCTGTTTTTTTTTTTTTTTAATATAAATTTAATTCAAATTTATAACTTTAAAAACATATTGAGCGAAATACCTAGTTTTTTATTATTATAACTATTACGACACAAGGAAAATAATAGGATAAATATTAATATGATTATTTATGGATTTATTTTAAAATTACGCTTACTTTGAGATTAAAATTTCCAATAAAAAAAGAAATAAATAAAATGTATATATATATTTTATATATATATATATATATATATATATATATATATATATATATATGTATACGAGGAATTTCAAAAAAATGCATTTTGGTATAAATTTTAATATAACGAAAAAATCCAAAATCTTGGTCATTCACATAAAATTTCACGGAACTATTTAAAGCTAAATAATAAAAAAAAAACTTATTTGAAACTTTCGAGAATTTTTTGATTTATTTAAATTTTACACAATTTACATTTTTCAGATTCAAACCAGTTGAGGGACAATAAATAGGAAATTCATATGCTGTATAACAAGTTACCATATTAATATCAGATGAAAAATTATGCGCCGACAAAAAATTAAACCAAAATTTACGATTTTTTTTAATTTCGTAGTTTTTTTTATAAAAAATTAGCGCGCAAAAGTGAATTTAAATTTTAAGAAAACAACTTGGGTACATATATATCTCGTTTATGTCATGAAGCCAGGCATGGAAAGCCTTATAACAAACTTCCATATAACTAGCGTAAATATTAGCAAAATGTATGTTTTTCGCTATTGACAACTACCAATTTTACTAAAATTGTCTAAAGTATTACGCAAACAGAATTTTTTATTAAAAGTAAAAATTTTATAAAAATTTTAAAATTTTCTCTAATTTTCCAAATTTGGTTACGTATTTTTTAATATAAGATATGACTTTAGATCATCGAAAGATATCTACAAGTAAGGATCTTAATGGTTAAAATTAGAAAATTCGCAATTTTTCATATTATAAGAAACATTAAATAAATATATTAAAAGTCAAGCTGTGAACTATGACAACAACAATTTCAGTTTATGTATATTATATGATTTTTTTAAGTTTTCATGAATTAATGGTAATACCAGATATTTACTTTATATGGGTGATTAAGGCTTTAATATATAAGATTATCTGAGAAAAAACAAAAAAAAGTAAGAAATTAAAATATTAGTAACCTAGAAGTTATTAGGGATAAACGTAAAAATTAGCCGGAAAAAGGTCTACATACAGTGTGGCATTTCCTAAAATTAAACAGAAAATGAAAACGAAAGAAATGAAAACAGCCGCTAGTTTTAAAGATTTGGATTGCTTTAAAAGTAATACTATTTTTATTTTATTTTACAAAAAGTGTTTGTTGAAGCTCGACTTTTTTGAAAATGGGTGGTAGAAAAGAAATAGAAACTTCAGTGCGTATTTTAGTGGTCAAACTAAGCAAGGAAGGTAAATCCTATGGAGAAAATTCCAAAAAATTTTAAAATGAACTCGAGCTACAGTTTAAATAATTATAAGAAATTATCAAAAAACCCACAGTGCTGAAAGCAGACCAAGGTCAGGGCGACCAAAAAAGCTTTCAGGAAGGGATGTTAGGAGTATTCAGAAGGAAGTGGACCAAAATCCAAAAATAAGTGCTCCATCTTGCAAAATGTTCTAATGTTACTGTAACATGCAGAACAGTAATAAATGTTTTACACAGTAATGGCTTTAGGAAAAGGACTGCACGAAAAAAGCCACTAATTTCGGATAAAAACCTTCAACTTCGCCTCGAATTCGCTAAGGCTCTTTTTAATAAAGACCTGGATTTCTGGAAAACTGTCCTTTTTACTGATGAAAGTAAGTATAATATTCTTGGAAATGATGGCAGGTCTAAAGTTTGGAGAAAACCTAACACTGTTCTTGACCCAAAGAATGTCATACATACTGCAAAACACGGTGGAGGCAGTGTTATGATTTGGGGGGCTATGACATATTAGAGCAAAATTTGAAGTCGTCCGTTGAAAGCTAGGGTCTGGGGAATAAGTGGATTTTCCAGCAGGACAATGACTCCAAGCACACTACACGCGTTGTTCGAGACTGACTTATATACCACGCGCCAAGACAGCTGAATTCCCCACCCCAGTCACCGGACCTCAACTCAATCGAACACATCTAGGATGTTTTGGAAAAACTGGACCGCAAATACGACATAACATACCGAGAATCCCAAGAAAGCTCATTACTTGGTGCATGGGCTGAAATAACGTCCGATATAACGAAAAAACTGGTTATGTCAATGTCACGGTGACCTCAGGCTGTAATCGATGCCCAAGGTGGGCCTACTAAATATTGAAATACCTTTGTTTATTTTTTATATGTACAAAAAATTAGAAAACGTTAATAGTTTAGTGGCTGTATGTTG
Source organism: Protocalliphora azurea (assembly GCA_932274085.1). Lineage (NCBI taxonomy): Eukaryota > Metazoa > Arthropoda > Insecta > Diptera > Calliphoridae > Protocalliphora > Protocalliphora azurea. The sequence continues at coordinate 121,255,075 of OW026520.1, read as the reverse complement.
ACTTCCTTTCCTATGATTTTTTTTTCATTTTTTGTTATGTTTGTTCTTGTTATTCTTACAAATTAAAATCTTATTTTACAAATAAAGTTATTTTTTAATACACTAAATAATTGCATAAATTTATTTTAAAATTCTTTCGTGAATTCTCTGAAAACCGCAAATCAAGGGGTATATTTAGAGTTCTTTCCTTAATGTATATGGGATGACTTTAAGGCATGTATTGAATTAAGCATCTTAATAAAATATCAGCTCTAAAAATTAGTAAGTGAAAAAGTATAAAATATTGTTAGTAGTATAGACAACATACGAAATTTGTCTTATAGAAATTTTAGTAAACATTAAGAAAGTTAAGAGAAAAAGTTAGTAGTAAGTACCATAAATCATTAATTATTCATATAATTTTCGACTGGAAAGCTATAGAAAATATTCTCTGTTATGTTGAAGAACGTCTGATTGGATCTTTAATATGAAAGCGAGTTTTTTATAATAGTTATTGTAGGAATATTCAATGGATAAATAGAGTTAAGCTTAGAGTAATCCAAAATTTAAATGTACCTAAAATTATGAAATTTTAATTATAAATTTTCATTTATAATATCTTGGCCAAATTTCAACTTCCTACGACAATTGAAGCAGGATGCCAGAAGGCCATTTATGTTGATAATCCCAACAGTGTTGCCAGTAGACGAGAAAAAGAGGCTAAATGTAACTATAAAAAAGGTCCAAAAAGCCTAATTGTCTTAAAAAATAAAGCTAGAAAAAAGATAAATTTTTTTTAGTTTCAAAAGTTATTTTTTTGAAGTTTTTGATTTGTTTTTAGAGATACTGTAATAAATTTATAAATAAAACATACATAGAACGGCTGCAAGCAAAATGACCCATTGAATAATCGTTCAAAAAATTCATATACAAATTTGGGTTATGTTTTATATGAAAAATTACAAAATTTTTTGAAGTGATTTGTCGATATTTTATAACTATAATTTTTTTTTTTTTTTGAGTAAGCATTTCCAAATTTTTAGGTGATTTTTTTTTTACTTTTGTGAAAATTTTTATAAATTATATTCATAAATAGTTCTGTAGTTAATGAAGTACATTAATAATTATAATAAGAGATTCAGTAGTCCATAAAGTTAATTAAGTTATTATAGAATGAAGCGCCGCAGGCGAACATTTTTGTTAAATATAAACAATAAAAAACTATTTTTTGTGCGAATAAATTCACAAAAATACTTAAGTAGATGATTCTGTAAAAATTAAAATAGTAATACTCGTAGCAAATAAGAAACTATTTCCCTCGTTGTAGAAATATTAAAATTTTAGCCTTTTTAAGCCAATTCTAAGAATGAAAAAAGGCTAGAAGCTAAACCGAAAATCAAAATAAAAAGGCTATATATAACCCTAAAAAGGCTAAACTAGCCACAAATCTTAGTTTTTTTAATTCACCAATATTAATGATATATAAATTATAGAAAAATCAATATAAACATATCAATAAAAACATATTTATTAACATCCTGTTCCAATTATTTTTAGGAATTTGAAATCTGGTCTTTTATAATTTTAGGTACGTATAAATGTAGGACACCTTTTGGTTATTTTCATACATTAGCGGACCATCCTCTTGAAGCTACAAGCAGTTTAATATCGTTTGAACTTGTTTGAATCAATTCGAAGGGCTTAAAAAAAAAACGATCATCAGCCACTAACTTTATAACTATTAAATTCTTAATTTTTAAATGAATTTTTAATTTAAATTAAATTTTTAAAGAGATTTGCAAAACATACTTAAAAAGGTTTCAATAATAACAATGTTTGAGTAAATATTTTGTTGTTTAATTTCTCTATTTTTCTGCATCAAACACGACATTTTTTACGGTACATATCTTTAAAATAAGAATAACAATATTGCTTAATATTGTGTCGATATCCACAAAACTATTTTCTTATAATATATACAATACATGTAAGTATTCATTTGAGTTGATTAAACAGCAGGTTAATTAATTGATCAAATCGCCTTTTCCCAGTACATTTAAAATCCTATTTTAAATCTGCTAATGCAAAACTCATTTCCTATAAGGATTTAACCTTTTCAGCTTAGTGACAATTAGAGTTATTAATCCGGGAATCCGGGATTCCGGGATTCCGGGAAGTCGAAAGATTTTTCAGCGGTCCCCGGAAATCAAAACGTCCGGGAAATTGCAATCTCTAGTTATCATTAAAAAAAAAATAAATAAAATAATAATAAGAATAAATAAATAAATAAATAAATAAATAAATAAAAAATTTTAAATCATTTATAGTGGCTACAGCCGCATTCATCTCCCAAAATATTTCACTTGCTGACAAATATCGCGAAGTAAAGTGACGTTAACAACGACTTCAAATGGAAGCTTTTTATTCGTTTGATACTAAAATTCAGGTGGTGTCAAAATATTTTAGGACTTGTAATTGTATGGACCAAAATACAAACAAATACAAATCTCAAAAATCAGTTCCACATATTTCGCATTATAGTTCGAATTTTAAAATAATAAAAAGTATATTCGATGTAAAACTTATCACTAAATAAAATACATGTTTAAATTTTTGCGTAAATTCACTTTTCTGAAAGAAAAAAAAAAAAAAAGATAAATAAAATCGGTTCTTTTGTAAAGAATAATATCATGAGTAGTAAGGTTTAAGCGACTATATTTTTCAAACCAGTACTGATATTCGTTTGAGTTTTTTTTTTTTAGCAAAACATTCCAAAATATGTCTATTATTACCCACTATTTTTAGCCAATATTTTTTTTGCTATTTACGAAATTGTGTAAAAAAATGTATTTCTCAGTGTATTTCAATGAATATTGAAAATGATGTAGTAGTTCTGACATATTCATAGCAGCCTAGAAGTTCTATAAAATCGCGTTATTTTGGTTTTGATGTAGCGACGAAACCTCTATTTTTAAGATTTTTTTTTGAATTTTTCAACTTTAAATCCACACAGCTTTTGATAAAAATTATTAACGCGGCTTTGCATGCATACATTTCGTTAATAAAACCACAAATATATATATATATATATATATATATATATATACATATATATAACAAGACCATTTTAAACTTTTTTAATCACAAACAGCCCATTTTAGAAACCCAAAAATAGGTAGCAAATCAAAAATTTATGTAAGCATATATTTTATTTTAGTTCATTTTATTACATATCGAGGGCCCTAACTTCTCTATATTCCCTATAGTAACCCTCATCTATAATATAAATTTCAAATGAAAATACTGTGTTTCCAATTTTATCAATAAAATAAATGTTTTATTTTCATTTTTGAGTGCAAAACCCTCTATCTCTCTATATCTTCATTGCAATTGTGCGTTAGACATGCTATAATTAAGACTTGCCTTGTGTAGGGGATAACACTTCCCCTAGAGCTGTCCGAACTATTTTTATCTCAGTTATGAGATAAATATGAATATTAATAAGGAAAATTTTTCCACAAAATTTTAAAACTTTTGCTGTATTAGTTCTTAATTTAAGTGATAAAAAATTATTCGTTTGTATGCTAGCACTCACTCTGTACTTATCCTCCTATTTTTATCTCAATTTTCTAGTTTTTAAATGAAAAATATTAATTGTAGTTCATCTCAGTTTTCTGTATCATTATTATGATACAGAAAACTTTTTGTTAACTTGTTTATATGTTAGTGAGAGACTTGTATTATATAAGCTGTTATAAATGATTGTTTATGTATATTGTTATATTATATAAGATAGCTGTTATAAGTTACTGCATATGTGTTAGTGAGTTGCTAGATTTGTTATTAGTAAGCTCTTCTATGGTTCTTGTTATTACTGGAAGATTGCAGAGAACTTAATCATTATTATATAAGCAGGTATAGTTTGTAAATTTAGTCAATCATTAAGTAGCCATTGAGTCGATAAGTAGCAGTTCAGTAGTAAAGTTTGACAGTACTTGCAGTCAATTGTGTGGTATAATGTGTGTGTTTTATTGCAAGTAAAAGGACCCCGGCTTATTTAAAGGAAATAAACTAACGTTTCTTGAAAACGGCAAAAACGTAACAATATTAAATTAAGTATATGCAAGATTAATTACTTGAAATATAAGAAAAATAAGCAGTTATTGTTCTCTCGTCAAAAAATTTATAAATAATATCAAATTTGTTTGATATTATTTATAATTTTTAAGAGGGTTTAAGGTCTAGATATTTAAGGACTGCATACAAAAAAAATCCGTGCTTATAACTACTACTGTACGTAAAATACTACCGTAAAATTCTTTACATTTTTTATTATTCTCAGTAACTATGTGCTAAATTTTGTTGTAATAGCATAAATATTTAAAATTAAATTACCTAGAATTTTGGCAGTTGTAGAGGAATAGCAACCAAGTTAAAAACGAATTTAAGATGGATTTAAAATTCTTATAGAGAAATACCGCGAAAAATTTCATAAAACTACTTCAAAATTTTTTCAGAAGTCATAGCTAAAGAAATTAAGAATAATCTAGTTAGCAATTAATTTTTGTATAAATTGACATATCAAAAAAATCTGGAAAAGAAATGCTACAAGGAGTTGATTTAGTTTTAATCCGTTCATTTTGTATTAAAAAAAAAAAAATAATAATAAAAATAAACCTGTTATATTTTATTTGAACGCACACCCTACGTATTGTCAAACTTTTAACAACATGTCAGGAATTCCATATCACCGATATTATGGGAAATGTAGCAGATAAATATCGTGTAAAAAATCAAAATTGTCAAACAAATTTTTGGTCTGGTAAGTCATTTGTACGTGATAAAAAAGGCCACCTTTAAAAGAGAAATGTACGCAAATGGGTGCCCCCGGAAAAGTTTAACTTCTATTATTAGAAAGCACGACTAATTTTAATTTTTCTGGCTTGAACTCGCATCTAATTATTACAACAAAAAATATAGCTGAGTGGTATCAAACAAATGATGCTACATAGAAACAAGTAAGGCCAATCCAATATACTGTCCAAAACTCAGTCCATTTGATATGTATCCATTAATTTTTTCATGCGCTGTCCTTAGTTTATTATGTCAACTAATTAATGAAATAATTAAGTTATGAAAAGAAGTCAAAATATAAATTATTAAAAAAAAAAAATGCCCTGAGGCAGCTTTGACCGTTAGACAGTTAAATTTTGTTTAATCTTTGTTATTTCAAATAACCAAGCTTATATTAATTAAAAATTTCATTCATGTGAGACAAATTAATTAAAAATTGGTGCGGAAAAAACAGGTTTCACAATACGAAATAAAAACTGTACTAGAACTAATAAGCTAAAAGCCAAAAATAAATATTTTTAAATAGCTATAGCATAAAAAATTAAATTAAATATAATTATGATTATTTTAAATTATTTCTAAAAAGCTACTTTTTTAATATTTCTTGCTTTAGTTTCAATCAATGTAATATAATAGAATCAAATAACCCAAGTCCAAATACTTATTAACTTTAAACAAACTCTATAAATTACATTTTCCAATTACTTACATAATTTCCTCATACAGTTTGCTTATTTTACTTCTATTTTTTTTTCTTTTTCAATTTTACTCAAACAATTTCATTAAGTCTTTAAGTCAATAGGAATTACTTAAAATTTAATTAAAATTCTTAGTAAATAAAGAGAGAAAACAAAAACTCCATAAAATTGCAAAAAATCTCTTATAAGAAGATAAAGACTATGATTATGATTTAAGATCTTTTAGAATAAAAAAATGTATAGAAAAAATCTTAAAAAAAAAAAGAAAAAATTATCGATAATTTTGGTATGGCACGTAATTAATGTAGTTTAATGAGCTTTAAAGTTTTTTTTTCTGTTCTGCTGTTTTAATAGTTGTTAAAAGATATAATGATGATGAGCATGGTGGCGTTAACTTTCTTTCCTTTACAGTCTCTATCTTCCTCCTCTCTACGAAACTTATGTAATAACAAGTAATAATCATTTGTTTTAGTACTTGTAGCACTTGAAGATGGTTATGATTCATTATTCAATCTAATATCCGTACGTAATACTACTTATTCATTTTTTATATTTTCTTATTATTTTCTTTTTAGTTTATTTCCATCATCGCAGTGGTCTTCATCATTTTAGAGATTTGTTCCGCTATCAACAAGACAATAAAATAAGAGGAAAAAAAAAACAGCAATTTGAAAATAAAAATTGGAAAAATTTCTCTTTTATGGCAGAGAGCAAAATTAAGAGGAATATATGTACCACGACAATTTACAAACAATTTTACCGACTTTAGAGGAGAAAAAAAAAAAAAAATTATATACTAAAAAATAACAGCAACCACCAAACATTCGTAAAATGTCTATAAAAATTTACAGCTGCAGAACTAAAGAATTAATTGCTGAAATGAAATGATGGTGGAAAAAATGTATCCACTTTTTTTAAGTAAGACCATACCAAACTTTTAAACCGGTAGACTAGACTATGGACTATAGATTGGACTATAGATTAGACTGTAGATAAGACTATAGTTTGGACCACAGAGAACACTTTAGTTCAAAATATAGACTTCACTAAAGTGAAGACTACATATTAAACTATAGTATATATTATTTACAATAGAGCAGACTATAGTCTAGACTTATACTAGGCTAGAGTCCAGGTTATAGGCTTGGCCTTAATCCATACTAAATGCTGGTATATAGACTAAATTACATACTAAACTACAGATTGGACTATGGGACCATAGACTATATAGTTGTCATTTAAATAGAATGTTGTCATGACTATAGTCCAAAGTATGTTGTTTACTTTTTCAAAAACATTTTGTGTGCTAAAGCTTTGAAGAATTCATCCTTTTAAATTCCTTTTCACAAAAATCATAAACAACAGTCTGTAATAGAAATTCAAAGTCAGACAAACCAGTAGTCAGTGAGAATGAGTTCGAATACACGTGAGTATTTGCAGTAAATGCAACAGCAACAGCTGCCGTAACAGTAGTAGAAATACAAAAAATATGATCGACCACTACCACCAACACTAACATCACCTCTCACAATGTTATTTTAGGTCGTTTTGACCAAACAATTCTTGGTAACTTTTTCTTTTGCTTTTTTTTTTCATCGATACAAACTGTGTAGCCGTTCTCTGTCCGTCAGCCGGCAGCAGTTATTGTATGAAGTAGTTTCTTTTTTTCAGTTGTAGTTTTTGTTGCAGTTGTAGCTAATTATTAAAGATTTCTTCCCATCATTTTTTCTTCAGTTTTTTTCTTCCATATACGAACTTTTTGTAATTGTTTGCTTACTTGTTGTGTGTGTGATTATGTTTTGGATGGTTGGTTGATTGTTTGTCGGTTGGTCGTTTAGTGGGGTCGTTTGATTGTCATGCTTTGTATTGTAAGCTGCTTGTACTCTCCTGTTTTTCGTTCGTTCTATGATGTTTATGATGCGTGTATGTCTTTTAAGATGAGTAAATTTTCAACATTTCATACGTTCTGAATTTCTTAAGTTATGACGATTATACTATTTTTTTTTTGAGTTGTGTGTATTTTTGTTTTATATATATATTTTTTTTACTTAATATTAAAAATTTAGCTGCTTTTAATACTTGCTGCAATTTTCTGCTAAATGTCTTTACACTATTTGTTCTGACTTTGTTTTTTTTTTTTTTTGGACGTAGTGAACTGTAGAGCTAAAGGAGGTTAAATGTTAAAAGACACACGAAAGACGAGACTATATCCATTCTATTGACTATAGAATAGACTATATTCGAGTTATTGAAAATAGAACAGACTATAGTCGAATCTATTGACTATAGAATAGACTATTGACTATAGAATAGACTATAGTTAAGACTATTGACTATACAATAGGCTATGTTCGAAACTATTGACAACATAATAGAATATAGTCAAGACTATTGACTTTATTCTATAGTCAATACTATTAACTACAGACTATTGACTATAGACTATAGTCAAGACTATTGACTATACTGCAGTCGAGAATATTGATTATAGAATAGACTATTGAATAAAGAATAGAGTATTCTCGAGACTATTGGCTTTAGAATAGACTATAGTGGAGACTGTTGACTATAAAATTAACTATATTCCAGACTGTTGAATATATAATAGCCTATAATTGAGAATGGACTGTAATAGTCGAGACTATTGACTATAGAATAGACCATAGGGGAGACTATTGACTATAAAATAGACTACAGTCGGCTATATTCGAAACTATTGACAACTATTGACTAAAGACTATAGTCGAGACCATTGACTATAGACTATAGTCGAGACTATTGATTATAAACTATAGTCGAGACTATTGACTATAGAGTAGACTATAGTCCAGAATATTGATTATAGAGTAGACTATAGTCCAAACTATTGAATAAAGAATAGACTATTGACATGACTATTGACTGTAGAATAGACTATAAAATTAACTATATTCCAGACTTTTGACTATAGAATAGACTATATTTGAGACCATTGACTATAGAATGGACTATAATAGTCCTATAGAATATAGACTAGTCGATAGACTATGGTCGAGACTATTGACTATGGACTATAGTCGAGACTATTGACTATAGACTGTAGGCGAGAATATTGACTATAAACTATAGTCGAGACTATTGACTATAGAGTAGACTACAGTCCAGAATATTGACTATAGAGTAGACTATAGTCCAGAGTATTGACTATAGAGTAGACTATAGTCCAAACTATTGAATAAAGAACAGACTATTGTCGCGACTATTGACTGTAGAATAGACTATAAAATTAACTATATTCCAGACTGTAGAATAGACTATAATTGAGACCATTGTCTATAGAATGGACTATAATAGTCGAGACTATAGACTATAGAATAGACTATGGTCGAGACTATTGATTATAGAATAGACTATAGACAATGCTATTGTTTAGCTGCTATTTATTTTTCATCTGAACTACTGTGTGAAATCTAAGTTGCATTCCATGTTCTTTCTTATCCAGCTTTATTTTATTCTATAATATTTCTCTACTCGTAATAATAATTTTTAATAAAACTTTTCTTCTACAAATTTTTATTTGTTTTTTGCGTTTTTTTTTCTTCTCATGTTTTTCTTCCTCATGGTCATCATAGAATATTAACTGCAGATTGTGTGAGGTTGAATGAATGAAAATGTTGTTTTTTTAAATTTTACGTCATTCCCAAATTGCGTGCTTTAAATGTTGATAAATAATTAAATTCTGGTTATGAATTTTTAAACCTAGATGGTAATAAACAAAATATGCGTAGGCTTTTTTCTTTCATATTTCGTTAGACGAAGACAAACCAAGCGGCTCAAACTTGAAAAAAGAAACATTTTTAATTGTCGTTTAATTGCCCAGAGAATTTCTTTTCCTTGGGAAAAAGAAACGAACAAATTATGGGGCTGAAGACAAAATAAAACTCGATTTTAAATTGAAAACTATAAAAAGACAACATAAAGATAACAAAATGTTTATTTAAAAAGCAATTATAATAAATTTTTATATTTCATAAAAAAAGATGCAAAAACAGTTTCATTACAAAAAAAAAAAAAAAAAAAAAAAAAAAACAAACTTTAAGATTTGTTATCTAGCAAGATGAATGGTATAATAAATAAATATAAAATCTATTAGAATAGTTAAGAGTTTTAGAGATAAATGTAAATGGATTTGGTTAAATAATTTTAAAATTAAAGGAATTTATATTAAAGCTATTTTGATGAGATAATATATAGAATTCATGAACTTTAAAGAGGACTTTATATAATTTTAATTAAAACTTACATAATGCTCAGCATAAATATTTTAAATGTCCCATACCTGAAAATAAAAATAAAATATTCTATTAGTTTGGTTACTCAAAGCAAGATTCAAATAAAATAATACAAAAAATAATAATAATATTAAAAAATAATAATAAAAATCTTTACCAAAAAAATAATTTTCAATTTAAAGTTTTCTTGCTGTAAAACTTTTGATAATTTAATACACTTTTCTTGAAAGTAATTTCCAAAAGTTAATAACTACCCTTGCTGCTACTGCTTCTAAGAAAACAAATGGTCCCTTTCATCGCTTCTATTCTAGAATTACTAAGAAAATTCAGCTATTGAAGCTTAAAATTAACCAAATATATGACATCAGTATTTGTTGGACAAAAATACGTCCATAGTCTATTAAAATAAATGAAACAAAACCCACACAAGAAAAAGTTTGTAGTTTTTTTTTGTTTTTTTTTTTACAAAAAAAGAACTTGATTAATATTTAATATATCGATGGTATTATTTTGTCTTTGTGTGATCCTGAATATAAGTAGGCCCTTTTGTATAGGAGTGTTTGTGTGTAATCGTTTCTGTCATGAATGCGTAAAGTTAAATACAAAATATTCAATGGACAGGCCACTATAACATAACCAAAGAGGCAGGATATGAGAGGACAGACATTTAAAAGGATTTTATTAAAGCAAGGATTTCGATTGAAAAACAAAATGACAATAATTTAAATGCACAAATAATGATTCTTTTGGATTTACAAAACGTAAAATAATTACTGCTCAATTTGTCCTTACAGGAGAAATAGTTTTGAAGTAGTTATTTGTAAACAGTTTATAGCTGAAGTTTTCAAAATTCTCGTCAGAATTATAAATAGTTAAGCAATATTTTGGGCCAAAAATTCATAGGTTAGAAATCTATTAAATGAAGATTATTCTGCCCGCTAATCAAACTCTGTTCCGTTTGTAGACTTCACCTATTGGCCAATACACTAGGGCATTCAGAGAGAACTTTTTATTGGGAGCAAGTCAAGATAATTTGGTTGCCTGACAGTTGAATTTGAGTCATATTATAATCCGTTTCTTAACGGCCAAACATATAGTTAATTTAAAGAAGCCTAAAAAAACCTGTAGTATTATCTAATCCTGATAATTATTAATAAGCAAAAAAAAAAAAAAAATGGGGGAAAAATATAGTCCAAATATGCTGATAAATCAACAGATAAAGATGGATCTTCATTTTACAGATTTTACCTGTTAGCTAATTCAACCTTGCATTCAGATAAAACTTACAGCTGAATATTGATAATGTCAGGTATTCTTGGGCCACACTGAAACTTTTTTTATGAATCTGAATCTGATCCAAATTATAGACTGTTTAATTATAAGACAACTTTAAATCCATTTTATGATCGAAAAAGCGGTTTGAAAACATTACAGAGTCATCAACTCTTGACCATAATATTTAAGCCAAGAAAGCTAATATCCTATAAAAACTTTCAGGAGACCGCCTCCTATTAGCGCCCAGAAAGAACTTACAATTAAATCGTGATTCTGACCAGACTAAGGCTTTTATTTACACCCAATAAAATCTAAGTAAGATGGTAGTCCATTTGATGATGGTTGGTGGTTGAAACATCATCTTGAAAACACCGCACAGATCCTTTAGTAGAAATAGTTCTCTTTATCAGGCCAATGATAAATCTTTTAATACAAGATATCAAAAAATGTTCCTAAGAAAATTATGACATTAAATTGTTCCAGTCAGAATCGATATAATGAAACTGCAAGGTCTCGTCCAGAATATACTATGCATTGTCCAGTATCCAATATGTTTAATAGAGATTATGGAAAATTATAGATCCTTAGCCATTTCAAAAATAACAAAAAATACTTCTTATCGGGATATAAAATGTTCCCTTAAGATAATGAATTAATCCTAATAGGGAACTGACACCCTGAAAGTGGCAACAAATTTGGAACATTCTTTGCTGATTGAAGCATCCGCTTGATCCTGCTGTTGAAATAGCGAGCTGGTATCAGTCTATGTAGAAATCATAGAAACAATGAAATATAAGTTTAGCCACTTAGGGAACTGGCGATCACTTAGTAGGTTCAGTCAGAATCCATACCCATGTCTGTAATGTCTCTTTATCAATATATTACGCTTTATAGGATTTTCATTGAGTTTAATAAGATTATGGAAAATGAAAAGGGATAACAGCTTTCATCCGGATAATAACTTCATTACCAATTACATTCACATTAGGGCCAATCTGAATTTAAAAATTCTGCGATTCTTTACTCTAGAGATATTAACCCTTTGGGATTAATTGCATTCCCATGAAGAAGATCGATTAGATAAAAATCCTCTGACATGATACTTTTCGGTATGACATTATTATTATAATTAGATTTTGTCTAGTATAATTTTCTTCTGTTTGAGCTCCTTATTCAATATACACCACAAGTGAAACACAGTTGCCTTTCAAGATCCGTCAATTTTTCAAAAGAGACAAGAAATCCTATATCAAAAGTTTTGTTATTTTTAACAAATAATATCAGTAAAACATTGACGTTACTTCATAAAACATTGAGGTACATGCAAGAGTTTAATGCAACGTTATCTGAGGGAAACGATAATTTTGCATGAATTATGTTATTGACAATTTAATTAGGTTTTTTCTTCTCGTAGATATCTATCTACATACTTCTCAATCTCAGGTTTAACGAATATACTTACAAGTTTTTTTTCACATTAAAATTTAAATCAACTTTATTTTTGTCATCTTTACATTTTAGATTTTTAAGTTGCATCAGAGATTTTTCATTGAAACACGACATTTTCTTTTGATACGACATGTCTTCTCCAAGCCATAGATTTTTAAATGTCAGATGTAAATGTTACAACTCCCAAAATAAAACTGGGGGTTTCAAAAAACCCCATATAAATATGAGATTTTTTTTCACTAGATTTCTGAAAATATTTTAATTTAATAAGAACTAATTAAGTAAAATATATTTAAAAAATATCAATAATGTAAGATAGAGGAATAAAGTGCAATTAAAGCGACAAGAAAAACTATTTTTAACGAAAGTTATGTCATAGATTAGGGTGTATTTTTAAAAAACATAAACGTAAAAATCTAAGACAAGGCCCGGTTTTATACTCTTCCTTAGTGTATACTTAAGTGCGAACTTAGTTAAGAAACATTTAAGTTAAAGCTCACACTTAAGTAATGTTTCGTTTTACAGTTTAAAAGTTAAGTTGGCAAAAAAATAAACAAAGAGCTTTAAGCTTTTATGTATTTACAAAAGGGTGGTCCCAACTTTCCAAATATTTTTCTTTAATTAAAAATCATAAATATGTTTTACTTATGCTAAAATGTTTTAGTTATGTTAATTTTATTGGATATCTTTTAATTTAGATTATTATTTGCTTATGATTTGATTATAAATATCAAACTTACCTTTTCGAGCAAATATTTTTTGATGCACCCTAATGTGGCACTGAAAATAAATAAAAAATAGCTTTGATGTGCTTTTAAAAAAAATTCAAATTTTTTTGAATCCCAAAAGTAAATGAATTTAAAGAAATCCCCATGTATTCTGGGTCCTGGTGATATTCGAAGTCGATCTAGCTATGTCCGTCTGTCTGTTGAAAGCAGGATAGGGTTCGGGGATGAGGGTGGCTCGAATATTTATCTTATATAAGGTTTGTTTGGTATTGAAAATGGGCAAATTAGGTTAATAAACAAAAAAGTTATGGGTCAAATACCAGTAACACAGCGTGTCCGTTGTAACTTCAGTTCATATTTTTCTGCTGATATCTCCTAAACAAAAGCATGTACGACAACGAAAGTTTGCACAGACAGATAGTGCGAATATCGATGTAAACTCGGAAACCAAAAATGGTCGTGATCCGCTCACTTTACCGCTCATCTCCCATTTAAGGTGAAACAATAACGAATTTTTTTTTTCAAGGACCAATGTAAACTTGGAAACACTTTATCGCCCACACCCGATATAAGGTGAAATTTTAAAAAATTGCAGAGGGTGGCCAAGCCCAATATAACATTCTCACTAGTTAAATTTGTAGTTTAACTTACATGTTAGTATATAAAATTATAATTGCTGTATATTGGCAAGAAAGTATAAATAGATATTTCACGATCAGTGTTGCCAGCAGGTGAGAAAAAAAAAAAGGATAAATTGATTTCTAAAAAAGGTCAGAAAAGGCTAAATGTGCCAAAAAATAAGGTCAAAAAAGTTATTTTTTTAATTTAAAAACCTTATTTTTATCGTTTTTATTTATTGATATTTTTTTTTATTTTTTGATATTTTTTTTAAAGATCTAATAACTAATCTAGGATGTCCGCTTGCAAAATAGTTAACTGGATGATTATTTAAAAATTATACTAATAATATCAAATAAGAAATTAATTTCTTCGTGGTTGAAATTTTAACATTTTAGCCTTTTTAAGTCCGTTTTAAAAATCAAGAAAGGCTAGTAAAAAGCCAGATGTTGAAACGAAAATTTTGAGGCTAAAATCAAAATAAAAAGGCTACATTTAGCCTTAAAAAGGCTAAATTGGCAACACTGTTCACCATACACAAGTATTTTATAAAAGAAGCAGAATTCACATACTCTGTTGCAAATCAGGTTTATCGATTTGAGTGCCATTGAGTCCGCATATGATTAGTTTAGAGAACCTACGGTATTGCATTTGTAAAAAATTTTGTTGATTTTACGAAATTTGAAACCTTATTATATTTCCTGCAAGCTTAATTAAAAAAATACTTAGAATAAAAAAAAAAAATATCATCAAAGAAATTACATGTTTAAACATCTGTTTAGAAAACTACTTTTGATACACAATAAAACACATTCATATCATTCATACTTACTACTACCGGCTTTAATATTAACTAACATATAATATGCAAACGCAAACACAAAAATACACACCGTGTATTGTGGTGGATGGCTGGACGGATGAATGTATGGGTTGGTTCAGTGGCCTATTGGGGGCACACGATGAAAATGAAGCAAAACAAAGAGGACGCCTGCATGTATAGTGTAGTAGTAAATAATGCTAATTTATGTCATGTTTCATAATAAGATTTAACCATAAATGTATGTGAATGGTTGTGGATGGATGGATCTAAAATGTCTGTATAGCTGTTTGATTGTCCGTCCAATCGTCTGTCTGTCTGTCTGTCTGTCGTAACGTGTATCTTTATTTGAGAAACCGCAAAAGAGAAAATTCAAATAATAAAAGAAGCAAAAAAATAAAACACACAAAATTGAATTTCTCAAAGCCGGTAAAAGTATTTAATGTTTATAGGACAGACAGTAGAACAGACAAATATAAAGACTAACAAAAAGTCCGACAGACAAATATTCAATACCACATATTTCATATTAAGGCATAACTAATGATGTTAATAAAAATACTAATAATACATACATTTAAATAATCAAACACATACATACATACATACATACATACACTTTTTTCATTTTGAGTTTAGTTTTAGCATAGATTGCATGCATTAAGAAATTTAAAACAAGAAAAAGAAAATAAATATTGTCTAGATGTTATAAACTACCAAATAAAGATTGAAAAAAAAAAAATCCAATAAATTTTAACTATTCAATGCTTATTCAGCAATTGTAACAAAAAAAAAAAAAAAAAAAAAAAAAAAAATAACTAACTAAAACTCTAAAGTTTGTCAAATCAGTTTAAGAGTTAAAGTTAAAATAACCCCAGTCTCAGACAGATAGACTGTCTGACAGATAACATGATGTTCATACTACTAGAATGTAACTTATTTTTTTTTTATGGCATTTGAATACAATTCATTGGCCTATATATATGAATGTTGTTGACTATAGAAAGTCATTGTCTTTTGTATGAAGTTTTCTACTAAATACTATAACTGCTGGTTGTTAGTTGGTTGAATTGATGATGATTGCATGACTTCTGGTTTTTGTTGCTACTTTTCTTATAGTTAGTTTTCATCATCATTTTCTTCTTGTTACGATACTAAAGTTTTTGTGTTAATAAAATCTTTTGGTTTTTATCTATAAATAGAATAGAATTAACATAGAATTGTCATTGCTTACATACTTTAGTGGATGTTATTAAAGTATGATCTATGTTTTAGTATTATTTTTAAGGAGCTGGGAGCATGAATGAAATGAATGTAAAACTATAAACACCCACTCATGGAAAGTTTATGAATGTAGAAATCATAAAATAATATAAATCGTAAAATCCTTATATTGTACAATCATTCTTTTGCTAACAAAATGTGACGCCTGATTTAAGCTGACATCGTCTGCAATATAGTTTTTAGTTAAGATACAACTAAGAAAAGAATTGCTTAATATATTTTATATATAACTCATAAAATTTGAGATGCTGTAAGAGTATTTGTTTTAATTCATATTCCTTATATTTTTTCTTTATCTGTGACAACAAAATAAAACATTTCTATTCACCAATTTCTGGTTGAAGTTCTTTGATATAAAAAAGCCATTAGCTTCAAATTGTATTTAGGCAGATCAAGTGTGCATTCGAATAAAATATAACACATATTTTTGTTTATAACTTTGTCTGCTGATAACCCATTTTTCTTTTTGCGATCAATATGTCTTTGAAAAATGCTTCAGATTTTATAATGATACGAATTTTCAAAAAATTTTGTGTGCTTACTTCACAATGGATAGTCAAAGGGAAATACATAAAAACAATTGTTGAAACTATTAAAACCCGTCCCGGGATTCCCGGGATATTTGTAATTTTTCATGCCCCGCTTTTCCGGGAATTTAAAAGCACTTAAATGGATGAAAACTGGGTGAACTTTAATAAAAAATTAGATATTTCAGTAATTTTTTCAAGAAAATTTAGTTAAAAATTCTGTTGCGAACTATATCTTAATGACAATGATATCCTAATAAGATGCCAAACATCCTGTTACATAATTTTAGGTGCGTTTTTTTAATTGTTTAATATTGTGTTGATATCCACAAAATTCTTTCATGACATACATGACATGTCTATTTTCATTCGAGTTGATTAATCAGCAGATTAGTTCTTAAGAAGTATTCCAAACATTTCCGAATGTGAAGTGGTTAGACGTGTCAAATATTCTGAACGCTATGTACGCAAAGTTAAAGCCAATATTTGACTTAAAACATTTAAAGCAGCGTGGGGCGATTTGCAAATTTACTATCTCGCGGGGTTAGACTACAAAATGCTGCTTCGTGTGACTGGTGCTCTCTATCTCTCTTTCTCTCAATATCGTCAAAGCAAATCAAGTCTGTTGTAATTTAGCAAACTTAAAAAAATACGCTAAGCACAATGTTTGATGAAAATGGGAAACTGATTTCGTTTTTTTTAGAGAATATGGGTTGTTAAGCATAATGTGATGCACTGCAACAAAACTGCCTTATCTGAAGATCATACAAACAGCACGCATTTTTGCTGGAAGCAAGGAATCTGTAAAGGATTAAAAATAGGTGCATGGTAAAGAAAACATTATTGGCATATGTTGCCAGAATCTTTAAAATATGGATATGAACTTGGATTCACCATGTTAAAAAGTCCATCAAAACTATTGTGAATTTATTTCGGTGTTCCTAACGCAGGCAATTAAGGGACTGTGTGTTGCAATGTTAGGAAAAGCACTTAAAAATTAATGTACTGAAAATAGAGGCCAAATACAAAGTTAAAAAGGAAATTAAAATTCCATCAGAATTTTATCCGTAATTTCCTAACAATAAAAAAGCTATTGCTTAGATTATATCAACTATAGACTATTATACCCTATAATAATATAATTAAAATCGAAACTTAAAAAAAAATATTATAAAATTTTGCAGAACATTCATTGTATTAAAATTTCTTCCATCTATTCTTCTTTATAAACACTTCCTTTTGCGTCATACTCTTAAAAACATATCCCATACTAAACGCAGGCCTAAAAATCCTTCATTACACAACCCTTGTAAATATATGTCCTTAATTATTTTGATTATAATTATATTTGGGCACTGGCCCAAAAACCTAAACCAACTAGTTACACTAACCACACTTCTGTATTTAAATTATCAATAAGTTTAAGTATGTGTATGTGTATGTGTGTGTGTCTGTGTATAACTAACAGCCAAATCATTCAGAGCCTTCGAAAACATCTTAAATATTTCATTTACTATGTAAGTAACAGCAACTTCATTATACACATCATCGCAAGAATTAATGTACAAGAAGGAAATATCAAATATCTATTAATGAGATGCGTAACTAATAAAAGACAACATAAATAAATTTTAAGTACATATAAAAACATATACACATACATAGAGAGACATACAAATAGATAAATAGACAAATATTCCAAACTACAAGCGTAATACTTAAACTAATACTAGAGAATAAAGTTTTCCTAAATAAATAGACATGAAATAATCACATCATATCAAAACTCATCACAACACTTGCCATATAATATAAATAGATAGATGGATAGTGTATAATATAGTGTTCGATATACATACATATAAAATAAATATTCAGAACGTATGTATAAACACATACAAAAGCAATAAAAACAGCTACAAAATTCACACATAGCAAAAATACTCCTTCCTACTCTCATTCATATGACTATGAGTAAATTGTACACATAGATATTGAAATTTTTGCTTTAAATCGTATTAAAATGTAAAACATGACATCACTACACAGACTACCAATACAAAAACACTTAACAAAACCTTTACTTATATTGTGAAAAAGAGAAGAGATATGTATATCCTTTTTTGCTATCACATTGATTTCACTTCTATATTCTTAAAAAGAAATAATATAGAAACCACCAAAATAAAAATGAGT
The DNA here is from genome assembly GCA_932274085.1 of Protocalliphora azurea. Lineage (NCBI taxonomy): Eukaryota > Metazoa > Arthropoda > Insecta > Diptera > Calliphoridae > Protocalliphora > Protocalliphora azurea. The sequence continues at coordinate 121,236,376 of OW026520.1, read as the reverse complement.
AAAAAATATTTAGGATTTATACTCTATCCAGAATATCTATCTATTCATTTCATTTTTAGTTGTTGTATATAAATATTATAGAATGATAGATATATCATCATTATAATGTCTGCTGGAAACACATAAAAAATACGAGTATTTGTGTGACATGAAAAAATTCAGTGAAAAACCAAAATATTCATAGAATTTGTTGTTGCTGTTGTTGTATTTGTATCTGCATTTTTATTTATACAGACGCATATTTCAAGTGACGATGAAGCCGATGATGATGAACCCACTTAAACATGCAGACACAAAGTCTGCGGAAGTTAGGAAAATATGAGAAAAAAGTTAGATGACAAATAGAAAATTGAAATATGTTTAATAGAAAAAAAAAAACTAAAACTAATGTAAAGGAAATTGTATTTATATGGAGAGGATTAATAAAAAAAATGGGTCATATAAAATTTTATTTAGACCTAAATAAATCTACAATAGTTGTATACGAAAATGTAAAATATTAGACAAATTAATTTAACTTTCAAGAAATTATATCTTTATCTTTATAATATTTAAAATATTTATATAAAATAAATATCCTCAAATTTGAGCTGACGGCTAAAGCTGCTAGTACACTTTCAGTGTAATTTAGCCCGAGAACTAAATTCCTTAAGATTAAATTAAATAAATTAATAAATAAATAATTAAATCAACGGTTCTTAAAGGGTGGGGGCGGTGGGTTAGCGAACGTCATTTACTTCAAGACGCAGTTTTAAGATTATTTTGCACTTAAAAGCCAATAATAAAAATTTACTTCTATTTATGTTCTCATAAAAAAAATCTTTAAATTTAGTAAAAATTTCAATAATTTGATCAATTTATTTTCAAATTAACTGGATTTTGAGCGATAATTCTTCAACGGTTGTTATTAGGCAATACACTCTATATTTGGTAGTACGATTGCTATTTTCACAAGACTTAATGGACTTTTCCGGAATGAGACAGCTATTTAATTGCTCCAGTATTATAGAAGTTTTGAAGTCAATTTATAATATAATATTTTTGAGAAATAAAATCAATTATCATTATTCACACTTTGGCAGCAACATTTTATTTTTAATAAGTTACCTTTAAAATTGTGACATATTCTTGGTTCCAAATGAGAAACGGGACAGTCTGACCGACAGTACTTCTTTAATGACAATTTTTGTATTTTATATTTTTTGATACGTAAACTTGATTTCAAATGGAAGGAGATATAAAATTAAATTTCTACTTAAATGACAATGGTAAATAAATAGTAAAGGCTTCAACAAAAAGGGGAAATTTTTAAAATACATTATTGAAATATTAATTTTTATTTACTTTCAGATTTCATAATAATTTATATTTAATACGATTTATTACCAATTTTTATAAAATAAATCACAATAGCAATCATACTTAAAATTTAAAAATTTAGTGCATGTTTGAAAAACATACTTAATCATGTTTCAAACTTTTGACCTGACATTTACTTATTAAATCAAAATAGTGTGGATAGGGGTCTGTTGCTTGTGAGAACCCCTGAAATAAATCAATAAATTAACAAATAAATAATATATAAGTAAATAAATACATACATATTTATATAATTAAATAAATTAAAAAATAAATAAATAAATGAATAAATAAACAAACAAATGAATAAATAAATAAAATGAAAATAAATAAAAAAATATAGTTGAGGATTTTCATGGCAAACATGTCACAGAAATATCTAATATAATATCAATAACCATAATATTCTGGCTGTAGTAATCAAACATTCGCCTGCGTAACTAAAATATTTTTGTAGTAAACATAAAACACTTTTTTGGTAAGAAAATATGAGTGATTACCATGGCAACTTAAAATACGCTCTAAAAAAAGTGTCTTAAATATGTCCTTAAAATTAAAAAATATGCTCTTAAATATTATTTTTTCTTGCGATGATAATTATCAGGAAATCGTATTTTAAAAACGTAGATATGTGACAGTAAAAGGAAAATATTACCAATGGCAATTTATATAAAAAATTCTATTGGGTGCAAAATATGCAAAATTTTCTCTCTTAAGTATAAAATATGCAAAGTTATACCCTTAGGTATAAAATATGTAAAAATATGCCATTTAAATTTCTATAATGCTCGAAAATAAAGCGTTTGCCGGAAAATATGACTAAATATGCAACTAATGCCGTTATTTTTGTTCTATCTCCTTTGATTTAGCCATAAACTCGGTTCTTAAGATTTTCTATAAAAATCGATGTTTGTTATGATAGTTAAGTGTTCACATGTCTTCCTTTATTCTATCTGCTCTGGTTCTTAACTTTTGGTGGAAAATATTAGTGTTCTGCTCTGGTCTAGCTAAGGTCTGCGCCCAAATAAAACATAACGTGTTTTTTTTTTTTTTTTTTTAATAAAAGATGAACGGAATAAGTTATAATTAAAACTAAATCAACCACCTGTTGAATTTTTTCTTCAAATTTTTCTGATATGTTATTTTATATAAAAGTTAATGGCTAACAAGATTAATTTTATTTTTCTTTTTAGGTATGACTTCTGAAAAAATTACTTTTACAAAATTTTTCACGGCAACTCTCTATAAGAATTTAAAATTATTAATCACAATTAAGCACTGCTGGGGCCTTTGTACATTCACTTTCAACTTGCTTTACAATTAGCAAAATTCTGAGCAGTTTAAATAACTAATGTTCTGTGGGACTAAAATAACATTTCCAATTCTGGATGCTTCTACTCTAAATCTGGCCAGAAAATTTTAAAAACACTGTTACATGTCACGAGTGTCAATAATGTATTTTTATGACACGCTTTGTTATGATTATTCGAGTTTATTCAGACTAAAGAAGCAAACCAATTAAATATTTTGTCGTATTTTGAGTAAACTTGTTATACGACAATTGTTTTGTACATTTTTATTGTTTTTAGTTCGATACCATTTTTACCTTGGAACATGAGAAAAGTAAGCAACAACGTATGTTTTGCAGGCTAATACAAAATATTGAAAATTTTTTTATTTTACATTTTTATTTGACTGCCATTTGCATGCGGACAAACGATCGAATTTCAGGAATTCGATCTGCTGTTAAATCTAACATGTCTCTAGATGATATTGTAATCAATAAAGATATTTAAAGTTAACGGCAGTAAGTGTTATTACAAAAATTTTGTGTTATGTTTTATTCGAACGCACACTCTATAGGGTGATCCATTTAGTTTCTTTTTTTTTTAATTTTAAATAAAACACTTAAAATAAATTTGAATATCGGTATCTTTATTATGACCCGAAAGAACATTCTTTAACATTTAATTTTTAAAAATGATTGGCTTCAAAGACTTGAATCGTAGCTGGCCTATCGGCGAAGACTTTTGACTTCACGTAATCCTAAAGAGAAAATCCAGAGATGTGATATAACACGATCTAGACAATAAAGTCATTTTTTCGCTCGCTGTATGTTTCATATCAGCGTCTTGCTGAACGAGTTCGATTTTTGAAATTCGGTAAGTTGTTCCATATGAGACGCCAAGATGCTGCACATGGCGTCGAATAGATTGGTCACGGTCTTCAACCACGATCTACGCTACAGCCGCAATATTCTCCTCGCTATGGGCTGGAAGTAGCTTATTCGGTTGCGTATCATCCAATTACGTATAATGAGACTAAAATTTGCGACTGGTATTGACAATAAAGGTCGATGATGCCGACCATAGAAATGCTGCAAAATGTGAACGAAAATTGCTTCTTGCGAATACAGTGAAGTCGCGGCAGATATTTGAATGAAATTATTTTTAAAAAGTAAATGTTAGAGAATATTCTTTCGGGTCATAATAGAGATTCCGATATCCAAATCTATTTCAAGCGTTTTATTTAAGAAAAAAAAAAAACTCTAAATGGATCATACATATTGATCATACAATTTGATTCGTAAAAAAATTCGAATTGGAAAATATTCAGATTTCTTTAGATATCTATAAGTCCTTTAAAACTGTTATAAACCTTTAAGTAAACTATACTAATGAATATCTATTAACTTGTTTTTCAAATAAATCAAATTGCTGTCATTAATCTATAATTAAGACACCATAAAAAACACCTTTCTAATAACTTGATTGATAAACTGATGAAATAAAGTCAAAGCTGATAAGTAAAATATAACAGCCTCTTGCCAGCAATCATACTTGATAAGAATTTTTAGTACCTCTTTTTGATTAATCTATAAAGTAAAGAATAAACTAAGTCCCCTCTCAATCACAATGATTTCTAACTGCTTCTTTTTATCAATTATTTAATAGCAAAGAAATAAGAACCAAATGAAAAGCCATTACAAAAGGATGCAAAGAAGAGAGAAAAAAAAATAAATAAATAATAATTGTCTGATTACATTTACATATAATTAATTAAGTTCTATAATACTCGCATCACTAAAGTTTAGTTTAGTTTTATGCAAAACAAAATCGTAAGCATAGAATGTTAACTATTGAATCATAAAAGTTTATAACAAAGGCAGACAGACGGACGGACGGACAGACAGACTGGCGGGCAATGAAATAATCAAACAGATAAATGAACGTTGTGTAATTAACATAATTATTGTCTAATACAATACAAACACATACACACATATGTATGTATTTATAAAGAACTCTCAAATATACACACACAAAACAACAAACAATTCATAAAAGACAAAAAGGCCGTTTCTATTATTTGAGTGGCAAGTTTAAGAGTGTGTGTTTAGTTATAATAATGTTGTTTTTCGTTAGGGCAACCAAAAAATATGCAACATCATATTTTTTCTTGGACTTTAAATGAACCGAGCTATTAGTTATTTATTCGTTTCAGATAACTTTAAGAATTTTTGTACCAATTTGTTATAGCATATTTTGCTTATTTTGGTCATAACAGCATGGTGCTCGCCTTGCGCTGGGTGCAATTTTGAGGGTCTCAGTTAGCAACACCAGGCGTTTGGGGCAAGTAAAAGGGAGATTGAACCTAGCATCGTAAACGTTATTATAGATGTGGTTGCAGTAGTGTAGTAAGCCGACATCCGGTTCGAAGGACCATAAACAAGTTTGCAGTGGTAAATTACCTTGTTGTCTCTGTTTGGCAGTATCAAAGCAGAGTTTGTGGACTATAATTAGACACTATAAGAATGTGGTGTATTTTCTGTGCCGCTACACACTTCATCAGCATTCAAGGTGTCTTATCCATTTTGGTTTCATTGAAACTTAAACATAGCGCCCGCCTTGCACTGGATGCAATTTTTAGGGACTCAGTTAGCAGCACCAATCGTTTGGGGCAAGTAAAAGAGAGATTGAACCTAGCGTCGTAAACGCTGCTATAGATGTGGTTGCAGTAGTGTAGTAAGCCGACATCCGGCTCGAAGGACCATAAACAAGTTTGCAGTGGTAAATTACCTTGTTGTCTCTGTTTGGTAGTATCAAAGCAGAGTTTGTGGACTATAATTAGACACCAGCAGAATATGGTGTATATTCTGTGCCACACACTTCATTAGCATTTGTTTTGTCTTACCCATTTTGGTTTCGTTGAAACTTAAACACAGCATATTTTTGCATATTTTGGATTTACCAGCATATTTTGTAATATTTTTATAGAAAATGCTTATTTTGCATATTATGTATATTAAGAGCATATCTTTAAATATTTTATACTCAAGAGCATATTTTTGCTTATTTTACATAATATTTATAATTTATTTGCATAATAACTTTGCATATATTAGACATAAGAGAAAAATTTTGCATATTTTACAACCAATAGAATTTTTACATAATTCGCCTATAGTAAAATTTTCTTTTCCTGTCACATATGTTTTTGCAAATTTGATTTCCTATTAATTTTCATCTTATAAATTAATAGATATTTTGTAATTTTCTTACACAATGTATTAGCTTTGAATGGTTTTAAGTGCAAAAGGAAAATAGTTTTTAGCAACTGCTAATACAATTCAAGTTATTTTTAGCATAAATAGTAGATAATTTAAAATTTAGATATAACAAATGATATCTTAAGAGCATATTTTTTATTTTTTTCCGATTTTATGAGCATAAAACACTTTTTTAGTGTATATTTTCGGTTGCCCTGGTCATTATTATTGTTGCAAGTAAATAAGTAAAGTTTTCCGGTTTCATTTCAAAGGATATTAAAATTAGTACTAGACTATCTAACCATCTAGAGATGGGTAAATTAATAGGGATGAAGTGCTGTCTAGAGTGTTCGACGAAGAGTGTGAGACATAAACTAGATAACTTAATGATAACAATAAAATAATTTTGTTATTAAATTTTCTATCTCTTCTAATAATGACAAGAATGACATCGGCATGATGTTTCAGTTTGAAACAAAGGAAAAGAGAAAAAAGTAATGTATGAGAGTGTGTTTAAGTTTTATTGGCCTTGTGGCAAAAGTTTGAATTGTTCGTCATGTTAAATAGTTTATTTATGAATTAATAAAAAACATAGGAAAAGAAAATTTATTATTTGAAGCGGTGTGGGAAAGTTGACTATAAAGTGATTGAATATTTACATTAAGAGCAGATAAAACGTAATTAATTTATAGAACACATATACATTTATATACATTAAATGCTAAAAAATTTAGACATACAGTGGTACATATTCCTATAAACGCACCTAAAATTTTTGTTTTTCTTTGAGGTATATTCGTTTCTCTTAACCCAAAACAATGTTGTATTGTTATTATAACTCGCGATATAACGGTACTTTTTTATGTAAGAAGTATTAGTTTCTTGATTTTGTTGTTTTATTTAATTTAGCAATCAGAACATATTGCTGATCATTTCAGTGGAATATTCCTATAAACGCAGTTGATAAAAATTTGTCTAAAAAGTTATTACAAAAACAAACAAAAATAAAAAAAAAAAAATAAAAATTTTAACAGTTTTAGTTCTTTGTTACACTTAAGGTAAGTTTCTGATGACGTCTCCGTTTACTGGAAATATTATTTTTCTCTTTTTGATTGGGAAATTTCATCAGCTTAATGGATGTACAAAGGAACTTTTGTTACTGACTAGGAAAAAATTCAAATTCAATTTTTTTTCGTGTTCTAACAGAAAAATTTGACGAAAAATTAACCCCCCGGAAGGAGTTATTCGAGGCTTTCTTAAGAAAGGGCAGAAATGTGGAGTGTGGAAACCAATAAAAGTTAATCAAAAATAACCAAAAAGGCAAATGAATAAAATAAAAGAAGCAACCAGCAATAAATTAAATGCTGCACAAATAAAAAATAAACTTGAACTTTCTGTCACTTCCAAACATGTTGCACACATTTTGCGCACAGATGGTAGGTAACATAAAATGGAAGAAACCAAAATATAAGCCAATGTTAAAACAGCATCATAAGGAAAATCATTTAAAATTTGCGCACAAATATATGAAATGGGACAGATGGGTGGAATAAAGTAATCTTTTCTGATAAAAAGAAATTCAATTTGGACGGTCCTGATTCATATTCATATTAGTGGCATGATTAGAGATCGAACGAAATTCGTATGTCGAAACGCAATTTCGGTGGGGGCAGTGTTATGGTTTCCGCAGCCTTTTCTGCTGCAGGAAAATCAAAAATATGTTTTGTTCCAACTAAAATGAACCAATCTAAATCGTGGTTTAATTAATATAGTATTTTACGAATGGCAGTCCGAATTTGAATCCAATGGAGAGTCTGTGGGGGTACAAGGCCCATAAAGTTTACGCAAGAAATGCACAGAATGAATTCATAATGACAACAACGGAGATAAAACTTAAAATTAAGCAAGCTGGGAAGAAATTGACAGTGATTCTCTTTAAAAATTTGTCGAATCAATGCCGGACCGAATTTTTGAAGTTATACAAAGTAAAGGTTTATTAACACATTATAAATAATGATGAATTGGTACATTAGTTTAAGTGCGTATGTGTCTTAAACATAAAAATGTCATAAAAGATGACATTAAACTACTAAAATTACAATTAAAAAAAAAAAAAAAAACATTTAATGTACATTTTAAGTTTTTAAGTGAAGTCAATAAATCATTTAAAAAATTAATTTGTAGAACCTTAATGAAATGCATGAAAGCAGCATTTCTATTAGGCGCTTTCAAAATGGAAATCAAGGGACACCAAAAACCGTTAACCGAAATAACTTTACTAATAGAATCTAAAAAAGTACCAAAATTCTGACACAACAAGGAACAAGGTTATATAGATTTCAGTTTAATTTGGTTTCCATATAGATTTAAGTACAATTTGAGTTCTATGTTAGTTTAAGTTCTTGTTTAGCTATAGTTAAGTTCTGGTTCAAATTCTGCTCTAAGTCAGTTGTATTTCAGATCTAGATAAGTTCTTTTTTATCTATTTATTTATTTATTTGTTTATTTATTTGTTTATTTATAAGTAAATAATTATAATCATAAGTAAAGTAAATATAATTATAAGTAAATAATTATTTATTTATTTGTTTATTTACTTAATTTATTCAGTACGAGTTCATTTCTAATTTCGTTCTGGTTCAGTTTCAATTCCGTTCCAATTCAAAGCCGCTTAGAATTTATTTTAGTCCTATCTTAGTCACTTCCTAGGCAGGTCAGTCAAATATGGCGATTTTTCGCCAAACGTGGCGATTTTTAATTGCTTTTGGCGACTGAATTTTCCTTTTGGCGACATTTTTTTGCGATATACGACATGGTGGCGAATTGTTTGTCGAATTTTTAAAATTTGATTGAATAGGTAATTGTAGAGGAAAGCTATTAAATTTTCTTACACGAAATTGACTATTTTTAGTATTTGCCTATCTAGCAAAATGAAGAGCCTTAATTTTTAAATAGCTTCAACCTAGTTTACGAAATTTTTTCCCAAAAAAATATATTTTACAATACTTATGTATTAAATGTTTGATAATTTTGCATCATCTTTAAAATATATTAAGGATAATAATGGTTTCGGTCACAATGAAATAAACGTTCATGAATAAATTAATTCTTTGAAACAATTTACAAGTTTAATAGGGCTAACGTTGTTTTATAATTTTAGAATTATTCTTTTAAAAAATATAATAAAGTTCAATAAATTTTTAAAGCTGATGACCTAAAATGGGCCTATATGTACGAAAAGTGTTTTTTTTTTTTTTGTTATTCAATTACACTGTGTTCAAAAAGGAGACTAAATTTTTTAACAATGTGGGGTTAAACTAAATCGAATACGCTGAATTTATTGGTGTGAACCATTTTTAAAAGCGCTCGTTTTTGAGATATTTCATTTTGAAAGACTAAAAAAGAGTTTAGGAGAATTAATTTTTTTAGCTTAAATTTAATAATTTATCCTCGTTTTCACAAACAACTTTTAAATTTAAAATGCATTTTAAATCAAATTTTTCATACTTATTTTGTCTTTAAAATATATTTTAAACTTAAAATTGGTTTGTGAATACGGGAGTTAACTGTTGAATTATAAAATAAACAATTAAATAAACAATTAAGATTTCATTGAAGTGTATAATAATGAATTCCTGTTATCAAATATATTTTAAACTCTAATAAACAAAACTTTAAACTGGCAAAAAATAAAAAAGCTAACTAGTGTTACCAATGAGCAACTTTTCAAACAAAAATATAAAAATATTTAAAATTGGACTAAATTTGATTTAAATTATGATTGGAGTATATACTGATTTATTGTATAATAATTAATTGTTAATTAATTCGCTACTTTCAGAATTTTGTTTAAACCTAAATATCGCTAACTTCAAAAAACGGCTGTCACCATTGAATTCAGCGTACTCGAATTAGCTTTACCAGTAGGGTGGCCAGTTTGTTAAAATTTGCACAGTGTTATTATTAGCTATTGTAATTATCTGTGGCTAGGTTAAAGCTGAATTTACATTTACAAATTATGCTAAATTTTAAATACTAAAAATTGTACAACGCTTAACATTTTATTTAATTTTTTAGTATTTCTTCAAAAAACGAAAAAAAAATTAATTTGGCGATTTTTGGCGATTTCTGGTTAACAGTTTGGCGACAGAGGCTCAAAAAATCTAACAACCCTGTTCCCAGCTTAGTTCAACTGCAACTCATTTCAAAGCATATTATGAGGGTAAATTTTTTTGTTTAAAAGAATCCAAATTTTAAACAGATCCGGTTATTAGGAGCCATATAATAATATTTGCTTTCATTTCGAAAGCATAAAATATTTTTACTCTAATTTTATTCGTGTATTTATCTTAAACTTTGTGTAAATATCTCTTAGATGTAATAAAACAAATTTATTAATTTCTTTAGAATTTTAATCTTAAGAGTATCTTACTCTTTAAACAATTAAAACCTTTTATACATCTCTTTCCACGGCATAATTTAATATTTAATCTTAATTTCATTTATGATCCACCATGAAAAAAAAATCGGATGTAGCTGCCAACAACGAATAATAAAATCTGTTAGCTGGATTATATGGCCCTCCAGAACTTGTTAACAATTCCAGAGAAAAGCTAAAAAAAGCCATAAAAGATGTTTTTAAGCTTAAAACAGTAATATCTATTATTATAGAATATAAAATCTATTATGCCAGTTTTATGCCATAATGAAGTTGTGGTTTCTTTTATAGTCTTGAAATTAAAGCTGTTTGATATAATTTAAATTGCTTCTCTAACTCCATAGAAACTCAGTAGTAGTAGATACATATAACTACTTGTTATATCATGGATATAAGTTAATTTGAAAGCTGAATGAACTGAATAAAATAAAATGTGTAATTGTAAACAGCAGCAGCTTTAAGTTAAAGAAAACGATTTTGTTTAATAATTTTGTTGTTACACAATTATATGTTATGTTACACTTTTATATTATAAATTGTAAATAATTTAATATGGTTTAATTTGGTTTAATTTATTTAAAGTATGAACACGAAAAAGATTTTATTAAAAAGAAAATAATTTAAAAAATATAAAAGTTTTTTTATATATTTTATTTAGGTGTGTTCAAATATTACACCTGAATGCCATAATTTTAAATTCATGAACTATTTTCGTCTTCTTACTTTAGTTTTCATTCGTAGCAAGCAATAGCAAGAACTGCAGCAATTTGTTGTTATTATAATACCTTGTAATAGCAGCACAGTACGAGTAGTAGTGTCAGTACAATGCACTTTCTTTGTATCTTAATTACTTCATCGTCATTTAGTGAGAATATTGTAATAAGAAATTCTATAACTTAATACTGATGGTTTTTCATTTAGTCTGTCTGTCCGTCTACCTGTACGTTTCACATTGTCTTCAGATATGACTGTTTGTCTATGTGTCTGATATTTTCCCTTTGTTCATTGATGTTCATTAATGTTCATTAACGCTTAATTAGTAACGAATTTATTATTCAACTTGTTGTTTTCATCTTTTTCGAATTATTGTTTTTTTTTTATATTCGAAATGTTCGTAGTTTCTTATAAATTATGTATTATGCGGATTTGGTTAATTAAGTTAAAAATATTTTCACACTTATATATCAGAAGGATTTTTTTCTGTAATTAAGCAGAAAAAAAAGTGAAGGTAAATAATTAAAAACTATTTGGTGGAAAAAGTAATCAAATAATTTAATGAAATTTTTTAACAGTAATATGATGTGAAGTCAAGGCAATAAAATTTATGAAAATAATTGAATAAAAGAGTTGAAACTGTTAATTAAATTTTAATTAAAAAAAAAAAAAAACAAAAAATTTTCTTAAATTACATTTGCTTAAGGAATTAGTTTAAAAGTATTCTATTTCAAACAGTTAATGGTAAACAGTGGTTACTGAGTACTGTCTAGCGAAAAGAGAAGATCAATCTTATATATGTAGCGGTAGCACAGACAACATTAATCCCGCAGTCTAGATTGCACACTGGGACAGAATAGACAATTTTTTTTTGAAATAAATGTGTAATTTCAAATTGGCTGGTTTTGTCTATATCAAATTTCACATAGTCGTAGCAGAGGAGTATACATTTTTGAGTTTAGATGTGAGACCCTACAGGCCCCTCAGGAGCGGCTTAAAATAGTGTATATAAGACATAGAAAATGTTTAACCGTTAGTTAAATTTTTGTTTCTATTCGATTTCAAATATCTTCTTAAAGCCCATGAAAAATTTGCTTGCCTGCGCTATTTTTCCGCTATAGTTTTCAAGTTATTTGCATGTTAAATTTCAACTATGTCAATTTTGCAAAATATTGTTCGAGTTTTTTAAATATATAGCCCAATGTTTTCATCCGATTTTGTAAATTTGTTCCACTTAGTTAAAGAAAAAAAAATAAATAATAATAATAATAACCGAATAAAAGAAATTTGAACTCAACATCTATTTTGAGTCCAAAAATAAACGATTTTGAATTTAAAAATTGCAAAAATTATGATTTTTTTTTGGTCCAAAACAGGTACTTTATATATTAGATAAGATTGGTACTTTTTATTTTTTTATTGTGACTCTTTAACAATTGGCGTTTTTTTTTTTGTATTATAGCGATTTTACTGTAAATTGGTGATTTTTTTTAGTAAGTTAACGTTTTATTAATTACTATATTTTCTATTTTTTATAACCTTGCTTTTTATTTTTATTTGTTAATTTTTTTAACGTTTAATTTCTTTTTTGTAAGTTGGTGAATCTATTATATATTTTATCGAATTTTGTGTAAATATGTGATTTTTTATATGTAAATAATTTTTGGTTTTGTGTTTTTGTTTTTGTATTTAAGTATATTTTTTTAATTTTGCCATTTTTGAAATATTTTTTAATTTTGTGATGTTCTTGTAAGCCATATTCTTGGTTTTCATTTATTTTATTTAAAATATTTTTTCGATTTTTTGTGGTTTATTAGTATAAGTATTTATTTGCGATTTTGCAATACGTTTGGATTTAGGCGTTTTTTTTTTGGTATCTAAGCCTCAATTCTTGTTTTTTAAGGCATTTATGATCGTTAAACCCTTACTCAGGGATGAAATTTGTATGGAGGCTAGATGAAATAATGGACCGATCATAAATAATTTCAATAGGTTTCTTCGTCCTTGTGTCATGAAAGTCCCACGTACCAAATTTCATTGAATTACCTTTAAAATTGCGACCTGTACTTTGTGCACAAAGTTTACATGGCCAACCAGACGGACGGACATCGTTAGATCGATTTAGAAAGTGATACTGAGTCGATGGGTATACTTTAAGATGGGTGTTGGATAACTTTTTCTATAAGTTACAGACATCAGCACAAACGCATAATACCCCAACCACCTATGGTGGTATAGGGTATAACTATTAAATCTTTTGTGTACACATTTCTGAAAAGTTATTTCAGTATTAAAATAAAAATATTAAATGATTTAATTAAATAAATACAAGAATTTTATAATTTTGGAATTCGCTGCATATGTAAAACACTGATAATATTTCAAAAAATACCAGAAGGCAAGCATTTTTACCGAAAACATCCAGAGTAATTCAAAAGTGAGTTTAAGCGGTATTAAAGGGTATGTTGCTTTAATATACAGAGAATAGGGCTTTTTTTGCCATAGATAGAGCTGATAAATTTTTAATACATTTATAGTTAAAAATCATTATGTAAATACTTTATACATTTTTTATACAATTTTTTCAGGACAAATTCAGCATTGTTGTTTCAACCAGTTATAATTTTTTACTTGCTCTCGCATACTATATCTTTAAAGCGTTTGGTAAATGAATTTACCATTACTCAGTGCTGTCAAAGTCATTACGATAAGGAAGTCACATGGAGTGATCTCATGTTATAACACACAATTATGAAATTGTCGTTATGATTCAGTTTCTAGCGGGATTTATAAGTACAATTTTATTAAAGGAAGTTACTAAAATTAATCAGTGCCAAAATTCTGGTAGTTTTTATAAATTTAAGTGCTTTTAGAATTCCCGGGATAGCGGAGCACGAAATATGCCAAATTTCACGGGAAATCTCGGGATGCAATTTCCACATATATTATATACATTGTTCGATATATAATATTTTCACAATATTTCAGATTTAATTAATATTGCTCTGAAGATATCAGGCAATGGAAAAAGTGAGAAAAAAAACTAGGTTATTTTCATGATGAGCTGGCGATCTAGATGACAATATGACAAAACATTGATAACTCAAGATTTTTTAGAACACTAATAAAGTTCACAGTTTAAGATGATGACATTAGATTAAACACAGCGTAGTTGTTAAGTCCTAAAATATAAGTAGTAATCCAGATTACGAGAAAATATAATTCTATAGCAAATTTATATATTATCTCTATTTACTTTGCTATTAAATATCTTAAATTGATTTCTTAATCTCTCAAATATAATTAAAAGACTGCAATAGCTGAATTCAAGTAACTATTTAAAGGTTAACATGTAATTGCCTAAAATATGTAAATTATCGAAAATTTACTTTAATATAAACACTAATGATTTTAATTAATTCGGTAAGCTCTTTTCATTTCCAAGAAACCTTAAAATTTAAAATTATTTAAATTTCATAATCCTCTTTAGAAACAACAGCAACTAACTGCTCTTTGATTAACTTTAAATTGAACTTTATAATCTTAATAATAAACAAGGGTGTATTTTTTCTTTACTTACTTCATCATTATTATTATCATCAACGTTTTTATGGTATTCGTCATTGTCTTGATATAACGGGGTTTACAATGAATTTTACAATAAGAGAATTAGGTTAAAATGTTTTTCGTTATTTGTGGTTGACCACAACTAGTAATTGAGGCTCCTTCATCATAAAAAAATGGCTCAATTTAAAGAAAAAAAGTATATATATATATATATATATTGTTACGTTTTTACCTTTTAAAAACGGTCGTTTATTTCCTTTAAATAAACTTTATACTTTGATTGCAAAAAATGACAGCAGTTTAGTAGTTTAAAAATTGTAACGACTCTTTATTTTATTTAAAAATGTACAACAATACAGTTTATAAGTCACTTTGTGTTTTAATACACACACACACTTAAATTACACGCTTTATACAGCACACTTTAATAATGTACAAGATTATATAGCCAAGGCAGTTAATATGTCTTTACTTAACGACGCTTCAAACCAGACTGACTCAATGGTGTTCTCACGGCCAATTTATATACACTGTATTGCCTACTAGATGTTTCTTGAGAGCTCTATTTCTTTCTACAATGTTAACGGACAATCTAGAGTTTTTGTAGGTAATGCCATTAGCATAAACACTTAGTGCTGCCAAACTAGCTTTTGATGATAGTGCCAGCACATAAACACTTAGTGCTGCCAAGCTAGCTTTTGATGATAGTGCCAGCAGCATAAGCACTTAGTGCTGCCACACTTAAAAACAATGGTGAAAGCTTTTTATTCAATGTTGTATGTTTAGAACTATGTTAATAATTTTACAGCTATGTTAACTGCAGTTAACATAAACGGAAATGTCTGGAAGCATTGAGAAAGATTTAAACCGGCCGTTAAAACCGTTATATTTGAATTCAATTACAATTTCGTAACACTGCCCCCCGCTTAAGCCTGTTCGTCCCGAATAGGCACAGAATCACTTTTCCCATAGGCAGCTAGTCGTTCTAGATGTACAACCTTCATTTTAGATCTCGGGCTCTTTTCTTTCTGTATTCTATACACCACGTCGTTTAATTTCTTAATCACTTTGTATGGTCCATCCCAATGGGTTTGTAGTTTGGGAGACAGTCCTTTCTTACGTTGTGGGTTATACAACAGTACAAGCTGGCCTTCGTTAAATCCTTCAGAATTCGCTGCTCTATCGTATCTGGCTTTCATTTTATCGCTGGTCATTTTTATTCGTCTGCGTACGAATTCATGTAGTTCGTTCAGGTCATCTTGCTCTTGGGAAGTGTTTTCCCTATTTGTTGATGAGGGCTTAATACCGAATTCTAAATCACCAGGCAACTTGAGTTCTGTCCCGAAGACAATTTTTGCAGGTGTTCGAGAGGTTGAGTCATGAACAGCTGATCTGTATGCCAATAGAAATTTCGGTATGTGTTCATCCCAGTCCTTCTGATGTGCACTGACCACTTTTCTTAAATATTCCTCCAGAGTGCGATTGAATCTTTCCACCATGCCATCAGATTGAGGATGCAGTGGCGTTGTTCTGGTTTTTCTTATTCCGTATAAATCGCACATTTCCTTGAATATGGCAGATTCAAAATTTCTACCCTGATCAGAATGCAACTCCAGTGGAACACCATAGCGGCACACCCAGTTGTTCACAAATACACTTATAACCGTTTTAGCTTCTTGATCAGGTATGGCATATACCTCTGGCCATTTGCTGAAATAATCCATAACCACTAGAACGTAACGATTTCCGGCATCACTGACGGGAAAAGGGCCTGCTACATCCATTGCAATCCGCTCGAATGGCGCGCCTGAGTTATACTGCTGAAGTTGTCCACGACTTCTTCTTGCTGGGCCCTTCGCTGCTATGCACTGTGAACAATTGGCTACCCAATCGGCTACTGCTTGCTGACAACCCACCCAATAAAAACGTTGTTTTAACTTTTCTAAGGTTTTTGTCACACCAAGATGGCCACCACTGGGACCGTCATGGAACTCTTTCATTACTTCGTTTATTTTAGAGGATGGTACTACAATTAGATTTGTCACTGTTTTACCGTCAGCACTTTCCCATATGCGGTATAAGCAGCCATTTAACAACTGTAGACTATTCCATAGGGCCCAATATGATTTCATTAATGGACTTTCTGCGGATATTTCATTGCGGGCTGGCCTTCTACCTTCTTCTTTTGCCGATATTATTTTTGCCAGTATGGGGTCATTTCTTTGCGCTTCAGACCAATCTTCACTGGACTCTATATGCATTAGTCGAACATCGATGATACATTCTTTTTCCTCGATTTTTGTACAATGCTTACATTCCACGTTGCAGGGCCGTCTTGACAGCGCGTCCGCGTTGCCGTGTTTCAAACCCTTCCGGTGCTCGATGCTAAAATCATAGCTCTGAAGCCGCTCTATCCAACGAGCCAGTTGTCCTTCAGGCTGTTTAAATTGCAGCAACCACCTGAGGGCAGAATGATCGGTTCTCAGTCGGAAGTGTTGGCCATACAAATATTTGTGGTAATGCTTCACACACTCTAATACTGCCAAAAGTTCTCGTCGCGTTACGCAGTAGTTTCTTTCAGGCTTCGAAAGCGTTCGGCTGAAGTATCCAATGACCCTTTCAGTGCCACCGACTACTTGTGAAAGTACACCGCCTATTCCGTATCCGCTCGCATCGCTATCTACCACAAATGTTTCTCCCGGTATAGGATATGACAAAATTGGTGCGGTACATAATAGATCCTTGAGCTTCTGGAATGCTAGTTCTTGTGCTTCACACCATTGGAATGATTGTGACTTCTTAGTCAGCTCATGTAAGCTTGCGGCTACATTGGCGAAATTCGGTACAAATCGTCTGTAATATGTGCAAAGGCCAAGAAAACTACGCAATTCGTGGAGATTTCTCGGACGTGGCCAGTTCTTTACAGCAATTATCTTATCCTCATCTGTTGATATTCCGTCTGCTGTTACGCGATGTCCCAAATATTTGACTTCTTTCTGGAACAACGCACACTTCTTTACACTGAGTTTGAGTCCAGCCGCTGATATACGTTTAAGGACTTCTTCAAGGTTATTCAGATGTTCATCAAAAGTCTTACCCATGACAATTATGTCATCGAGGTACACCAAGCATGTCTTCCCGTGAAGTCCTTTCAATACCTGTTCCATTAAACGCTCGAATGTGGCTGGAGCATTGCAGAGTCCAAATGGCATCACATTAAACTGCCATAACCCATCACTCGCGCTAAAGGCGGTTTTTTCCTTGTCCTTTTCTGAAATTTCTACCTGCCAATAACCACTTTGCAAGTCCAATGTGGTGAACCATTGTGTTCCAGCTAGTGTATCCAGGGTGTCGTCAATTCTTGGTAGCGGGTAGCTGTCTTTCTTGGTGACGTCATTCAGTTTTCTATAATCGACGCAAAATCTAGTGCTGCCATCTTTCTTCTTAACTAAAACAACAGGCGAGCTCCAAGGACTCGAAGATGGTTCGATTATACCGTTCCGCTCCATTTCATTGACCAACTCCTTCACTTCACTTCGTTTTGCTAGAGGAACACTTCTGGGCGCCTGCTTTATTGGCCTCGCTTCGCCAGTATTTATTTGATGCTTTACAATTGCCGTTCTACCATGGCTTTGACTTTTTAAGGCGAAGACGGAGCTATATTTCTTCAGAATCTGTTTGGCCTTATTTCTGTCTGGCGGCGCTAATCCTTCTACCCATTTCCCCACATATTCCGCTAGTAGCTCGTGTTCTTTGGTGGATTTATTGGCAGGTTGAGGGTTTTTCTCGCAATTGATTACTGCCTCTGCTGAAGTGCATTGACCTATTTCAGAATTTGGCTTAACGACTTTTTCGTAGCTGGACAGGTTAAGCATTCTTACAGGAACTATTTTGTTGTTGCAGGGTTTAACGAGGGCTTTTGCTGTTACAAGATCACTTGTTATTTCTGCTGGTTCTACTACCCACAAACTGTTGTCCTCACAATCTCCCTCCATGCGAGCCCATACTAAAGTTTCTGACTGTGGTGGTAGCTTCTGATGCTCGACGGTAACTAGCTTTCTTACTTGAGTCTTATTTTCATATCCGACGTCAAGGGGTATCTCCACATTTCGCCAAATCATAACTTTTTGTCCCATATCCAAAGTAATGCCATGGCTAATCATGAAATCAGCACCAATGATAACTTCGTCCACAATGTCGGCAACAATGAATACATGATTGACGGTAACGTTGGCAATGGTTAATTTCACATTTACTTTACCATAGACCGTGGCCGGCTCCCCAGTAGCTGTGCGCAGGCTTACCCCACATAATGGTTCAATTGTTTTCTTAACTAAATCTGGCCTGACGATAGACTGTGATGCCCCGGTGTCTACAGTAAAAACGTGCTTCTGACCGTTGATATACCCCGAAGCAGTAAGATTGCTATTTTTCTGTTGCATTACGGATATGGAGATGGTGGGGCCCTCAGATGTGGGAGCTAGCTCTTGCCCCATAGTGCCAGCTCGTTTTAGTTTAAAGGTGATTCTTGTGATGATTGATGATTTGACTGCCGGTTATTTCTTTGAGGCGAGGCAGATCTGTTTCGTTTTCTTGGTGTTTTACAGTTTCGCTGAATATGACCCGATTTACCACAGTTATAGCATTTTACTCTGGCTTTATTTTGCTTCTCATTAAACGCCTCCAAAACCTTTTTTAATTCGTCGACTATATTTCTCTCATTATCAGAAACAACTTCAACATTTCGCACCTTGCATATTTGCGGCTTTGAAATTATTTTCGCCGTTTCTTGTGCCAGTGCGAATGATACGGTCTCAGTAAATGATGGTTTAGGTGTTGCACAAACCGCGTGTTTTATTTCAGGGTCGCGAATACCATTAACAAATGCCTCTGTCTTGAAATGGTCCAAAAACGGGCTGTTCTCCCCTGGATAAGTAAGCTGCAGCAAACGTTCGATTTCCAACGCAAAGTCTTGTAGCGTCTCATTGGGCTTCTGCACTCTACCACGCAATTCCATTCGGTATAAGTCCTTTTTATGTTCACCAGCGTACTTACGTTGTAGCGCCTCCATTATATCATCATAACTGTTTCTGTTACATGCTGGCACGCTTTCAAGAACTACTGCTGCATTTCCTTTTAGGGCCAATATCAACTCTATAGCTTTTTCTTCGTCATTCCACATGTTTTTAATGGCAATTGTATCAAACTGGAACTTGAACACATTAAATGGTGTGCTGCCATCAAAACTAGGGGCCTTTATTCTATTAGAGGATTCTGGAATAATTCGCACCTGTCCATCTTGGCATTGAAGATTATTCATCTTTATTTCTAGATCATGTAGTTTTTTATCAACATCTTTGGATTGTATATCTAGGCAGCTCTCTAAGTCGGACAGCTTTTTATCAATGACTTTGGCTTGTAAATCTAGACTGCTCTCTAAGTCGGTCAGCTTTTTATCAACGACGTTGGCTTGTATATCTAGGCAGCTCTCTAAGTCGGACACCTTTTTATCAATGCCATCCACTCTGCTGTTTATAACTTCCGAAATTTGTTGAAGTTTCTCGTCTGTCGCTCTAGAAGTTTCTTTAACTTCGGCAAGAAGTTTCTCATTATTTACTTTAGAAGTTTCTTGAAATTTTATTTCCATTATTTTATTTTCTTCTTTGACTTCAGCAAGAAGTTTCTCGTTATTTATTTTAGAGGTTTCTTGAACTTCAGCAAGAAGTTCTTTAGAAGTTTCTTGAAATTTCATTTCCATTATTTTATTTTCTTCTTTGACTTCTTTAAATTGCTCCATCAAAGCAGCAAACATTGTGGATAAATCCATGCTTGTTGTTGCACGGGTAGAAACTTCCATTTCTTCTTTATACTCGAATTCGTAAGTTCCGATGTCAATATTACGCCGCTTGAATTCTTCTATCAGCCTCTTTTGCAATTCTGCTTTATTACCAGCTGTAGGTAACTCCAACTTATTCAATTCTCTCTTGAGTTGCTCCACTTTCAACTCTTCAAACTTCATGACTGCTTATTATTTTGCAATCCCACTTCTGACACCAATTGTTACGTTTTTACCTTTTAAAAACGGTCGTTTATTTCCTTTAAATAAACTTTATACTTTGATTGCAAAAAATGACAGCAGTTTAGTAGTTTAAAAATTGTAACGACTCTTTATTTTATTTAAAAATGTACAACAATACAGTTTATAAGTCACTTTGTGTTTTAATACACACACACACTTAAATTACACGCTTTATACAGCACACTTTAATAATGTACAAGATTATATAGCCAAGGCAGTTAATATGTCTTTACTTAACGACGCTTCAAACCAGACTGACTCAATGGTGTTCTCACGGCCAATTTATATACACTGTATTGCCTACTAGATGTTTCTTGAGAGCTCTATTTCTTTCTACAATGTTAACGGACAATCTAGAGTTTTTGTAGGTAATGCCATTAGCATAAACACTTAGTGCTGCCAAACTAGCTTTTGATGATAGTGCCAGCACATAAACACTTAGTGCTGCCAAGCTAGCTTTTGATGATAGTGCCAGCAGCATAAGCACTTAGTGCTGCCACACTTAAAAACAATGGTGAAAGCTTTTTATTCAATGTTGTATGTTTAGAACTATGTTAATAATTTTACAGCTATGTTAACTGCAGTTAACATAAACGGAAATGTCTGGAAGCATTGAGAAAGATTTAAACCGGCCGTTAAAACCGTTATATTTGAATTCAATTACAATTTCGTAACAATATATATATATATATATATCAATACAAATGTGAATGGCTAGTGTTAAAGGACAACTGAGTAAATTTAAGGAAGGCAATTGAAAAAGTAAATTAAAAATATTTGATTAAAGAGTTCAAAAAAATTTTAACTTGCAAACATTGATAAAATTTCCAAACATCAAAAAAAAAAAAAAAAAAAAAAAACATCTAATGCTTCCAAAAAAGAACATTTTCACCAATTCATAAGTAGAACTAAATGCATATTTTGAGCTTTTTTGAAAGTTATTAATAATTACTTCCAAAAAAGTGAAAACAAATGCATTTTTAACAATAAAAAAAAAAAATTAATAATTTCCAAGAAAATTAAAATTTCTTAAATTTTTGAAGTATTTTTATTATCTTTTAATAAGGCTAGAATATCACTTTTATTAAGAATTTAGTAAACATAGTTTTAAGAGAAGTACTTCAAAAGCAATGAACAAGAAGCATTAACAAGAACATCTTACCAATGACAACTATGGGTTAAAAAATTAACTTCTGCAGCTCTTCTTCAGCACTAGGTACTTACCTCCAATGACAACACAATGTTAAAATCATGACTTTTTCACATTTTTTTTTTGGGTTTCAAAATACTTTTTGAATGGATCAAGAAGTAGTTTAATAAACATAACACAGTGCTACAGTGAAAAAAAAACTTGTAATGTAACATAGTGTAGTTTGTAGAAATCTTAAAATTTTCGATATACCCCATAATCGTAAGGTATATGAACAAAAAAAAAAAAAAAAAAAAAAAAAAAAAAAAAAAAACAGATCTTCAGAACTTCGCATACCTTTTACCCAATTAAAGTTTTTTAAATGGAAGAAAAGATTTTACCCTTTCTAAAAAGTATATAAACATTTTTATCAGAGACCAAAAATAATTATTATTTGTGTAATTTTGAATTAAATAAAATCAGTATGAAGAAAATTAGTTAAAAATAATATTAGTTAAAAATATCACCATAGCATTTGCTATTTTGTAATAAACTTAAATTTTTGATTTTTACTTTATTTGTCAGAAATAAAAATTATTTATAATTTTTATTTTATGAATTTCAAATAAAAATTTTTGATATTTTTTTTAAATAAAACCCAAGTTGTGATTTTTATTTTTTCTGACAAAAGATAAAAATCTCACAGAAAATTATGTCGATGTTTGTACTGCTACAAGTAACATAAAGTGGTAGCTAGAGAATGTGCAAAATTTCAGTTAGAAAGTGATTTTTATGAAATATTTAAAGATTTATTGGAAGTAAGTAATATAAGTCTAAAATGATAGTTTAAAAGAATAGTGCAAAAGGACAAATATCATGGACAGTCAGTTAATGTAAAAGAATATTTTGTAGTTGCAACAATTAGAATATTTAACTCATAATTATCATAATAATCATAATTAAATCTCTCGCTTCAAATTAACTTTCATGTCATCCAGGTAAAATATTAGAGTATACATTTATTTTAATTCGTGCCAGAAAAATCGTACAAGATATCACAGAAATCGTATAATGGTCTAATTAGATTAAAACAGCCTACATATTAATAAAGCATCCATTTCTTATACATTTTAATACAAATTTGAATAAGAAGAATATAAAGAAAAGAAACTGGCTCAATTTCCTACAACGACAATATTTTTCTCTCCTCACATACAAGTTGTGTGTGAATTCAACACACTTGTTAGAGAGAAAAAGAACACAAATAAACAAAACTTTCCTATAAAATTTAAGGAAAATTACACTCGCGACACATTTTTTCACTAGCACACAATATTTTTAGTATTTTATTTTAACTCCCGTAACACGAATACTTTCCACAAACCGAAATATATATATATATATATATATATATATATATTTATATTTTGGACACACCTTTTATTGTATTTAAATTGAACGAACAAAGTTACTACTTTTGGTACCAAAAATAAAACAGAATTTAAAATAATTTTAAATTATGTTCATATTCATCAACAAAAAGCCAAAAAATGTAATTATATTTATATTTGTCGATATAAGCCGAATGAAAAGATACAAATTTATGAAAATCTGCGAATATAATTATAATAAATTATATTGAAAAATTATTTAGTACTATTTTGGTTCCAGCACTAATACATATAAATAAAATTTGACTAAACCAATCTTAAAGTCAGGATTTTTTTGACAACAGAGTTAGTTTTTTTTATACAAGCCTTCCATTCTTTGTATTCTTCGTTTGAATACATGATATTTATATTGATTAAAAACAAAAATACATATCTGAAGATATTTTTTCTTCTCATTTGAAAACATAAAACTCATTGTTTGATTTTTATTTTCCATTTGAATTTTAAAACTCACAAACTAATTTTTATTTTTGATTTCTACTTAAAAAAAATCAAAAGTAATTTTTATTTTTGTATAATAAAATAATAAAATAAAATAAAAAACAAATTTTTATTTTTGAAACAATAAAATAAAAATTAGAAACAACTATTAAAATTTGATTTATTTTCTTAAGCTCATAACACTCATATTCTTTGATTTTTATTCTTAGCAAAACTGTGCAAGATATTAAAGACACAAATTCAATTTTTTATTTTTTATTCGTGTTCTTTGAGTTTACAGCCTTTTTTGACCCACACTTTATTTAAACACATACTTTTGTCATATTTTTTCCAAATGCTATATTTTATTAGGATTAAAATAAGCTACCGCTTAAAAAAATTAGATGAGAATTGTAGAACATATTATTTTTTTCAAAGTTTTAAAACTCATAAAAACCTGTTATTTTCGTGAATTTTGTTGTTGCTATTAATTTGCATCATAAATACGGCAACAACAAAATAACAGATTTTTATGAGTTTTAAAATATCGAAATCATATGTTCTGCAATGCTATTTCGATATTTTCAAATGATTCCTTATAAAATATAGTATTAGGAAAAAATAATATGTTTTTTAAAAAAAAGTGAATCAAAAATGGATGAAAGTTTCAGAAAATAAGAATAAAAAATAAAAATTTGTGCTTGTGTCCTTAATATCTTACACAATTTTACTATGAATAAAAATGTGTATATACTTTTAGAAAGCGTAAAATGTTTTATTTCTAATGCCATTTAAAAACGTTCGAGATAAAAAAAAAATTAGGACCGTGAAGTCTTAAAAATAGCTTTTTTTAATATCTCCCGATTTTGGGGGTATATTGATCATTCTAAAAATGATATAATCTACTCACCCATACCTACAAACTGCATTATGTTACATTCCAAAAGTATTAATTTTTTTTTTTTTCATTTTGAATTTAGATATTTTAGTTTTTGATTCAATTTTTTAGAATTTATTTCCTTACAAATCCAAGTTCACGAATGAACTTTTTTTCCTATGTACGTTTAAACGATTTATAGCGAACTTGTTCAAAATAACCGAAACAACTTCCTAAGGATCTTGAAAACCTTAGGAGAGCTAATTAAGTATTAATAAGAGATTAACAAATTAGAGAAAAGTTCAAATAAAAAAAGAGTAGAAAGATCATTTTCCATCCCGCCCTCGTTAAAAACAATTGCAAGCAAGCAAACAACAACAAAATTTAATAGCACCAAAATTGCCTAATAAAACAAAAATTTCTCAATTATCTGACAAACGATGAAGACGAAACTGGAAAAAAACCTACAACTAAAACCCTGAGAAATACAGGAATTTATAGGAATCCAGCAGTTAAAACTGAAAACAGGCAGCAAAAAACCCACAAAAAAAGCAACTAAAATAAAATAAGAAATCGGTCACGAATTTGTAATATTGTTGTAATATAACAACAAAACGTTTATATTTATAGATATGTGAGTAAATATATATGTAAGGATATATATATAAGCAATTTTAGTAGTAGTAAAAACCAATGATGACAACTAAAATAAACCACAAAAACATTTGATGTGTAAACTGGGAAGAAAACGTCAAGAGGGGAAAAGGCACTGCGGAATGCACGTAAACTGTCAAATAGAATAATTGTTAGTTAAACCTTAAAGGAAAAACCATAAACACACAACCACAAAACAATAAATAATAATGACAAGAAAATAAAACAAAACAACAACAACAACAACAACAACAACAAGAACAGCTACAGCAACTACCAAAGACATGTTAACAATAAAAACATACTCTTACATTCAATAACATCAAATTGAACATATTTTGGAGAAGTGGAAGCAGTAATAGTAGTAGCAGTAGTAGTAGCATATGATAGGACATGTTGCGGTATAGGAAAAGGCAAAAACGCTTTTCAAGTTCCTGGGACTAATGATGGTGGGAGGCGGTATGTAACAAGCAGGTGGTGGTGTGGTAATGTCAAGGGAAATGCAGTTAAAATTGTTTTTGTGATGGAGTGATTGTAGTGTAAAGTATTTCTTATTTACACATCATAAAAAATAATATGAGATGAAATTGAAAAGATATAAATTTTGAGAGAGAAAATACATATTGGCAGAATATTAGCGAAGAGAAAAAATTCATTGACTTAGTACCTTAATTGGAACATAATTCGGGGCCATATCACGGCATTTAAAAAAAGTTATTTGACATAAATCCATTATGTTAATTTAGACTTCTTATAAAAATTATTATCTCAAACGGATAAATATAACAGTCCTACACTGTTCAGGCCTTTGTAAATGCCTACATCCTACTTTCCAAAAAGAATGTAGAACACACTGATTTCTATTTATTTCCTCTTTAATAAAATTTGGCAAAAACAGGCGGCTGTAAAGCTAAGACATCATTATTTTTAAAATTAGAAACATCAATGCATGTCATTTTTATGAAGATTTTTATTATTTTAAGTCGCGATTATTTAAAAAGTTTTAACAAATTTCAAAATCTTGTCGTATTATTTTTTAATAAATTTCTAGTAAAATAACTTCTTCGAATATGAAAGAAGAAAAGTATATTTTGGCCTCTGTTGGCCTTTTAGCGACCATATGATAATTTCTGAGTCTAATTTCATTTATATGTTTTAAATCTTTTCGCATCACGGAAAGATACACTTATTTTTCTAACACTCTATTTAACGCTGTGAAATTATTTTACTATTTTTTATGAATTTTTCATATTTGTATGCATAATATTATCATGATAGTAGCATTTATAAGGCTATTATGCATGTTATTATAATTCTCGGATTGGGGTTTTACATGGAGACGATGGTCAATTAAAGAACGATTAACATTAAATTTGTCAATAGGCTTTTGACTTTCGTTAAAATTAAAGTTCGTTAAAGTTAAAGTGATTTTCAGAGGTGAGCTTGTACGGGAGCTATGCTAAATTATGGACCGAACTTCGTGAAATTTGACACATTTATTTACGCTGATAAAAAACTTATTTTTGCTGAATTTTATTTAAATAATAATTCATTTAAGTCATTTAAGAGTTTAAAGCCAAATTTCGGAGGGACAATTGTATGGTGGATATGGGATATAATGGACCGATTCTAACAAAATTCAGTCCACTTCATCCTTGTATTAAATACCCATGCCAAACTTTATTACGATATCTTAAAAACTTGGATCTGCATGGTTTACATCGACAGACAGACAGCCACACGGAAGAACGGGAAATAATTATCTCGACTTAGAAAGTGATTTTAAGTTGAACGTTATACTTTGAGATTAATGTTGGACTAATTGATTTATGCTTTATAAACATCAGTCTAAACGCATATAATATAAAGTATTTTGTTTTTGAAATTTGCAACAAAAATTTGTTTTAAGACACTTCCTCTTTTCAACGATACCAAACACTCATGTTAAAACTTGCAAGTTTATCTAATGCTAAGCTTTGTTCAGGGCTGCCCCACTGTGCAAAGTCCATTACTAATTTTTTTTCTCACTTTCATTAGGCGCTAAGTAGTAGGCTCATTTCGTAAAAAAATATTTTTAAACCTGAGGCTTAAGGAGCTCAAAATAATTTAGTCTCACTTTAAGTGTCGTTAGAGGAGATACTCTTGGTATTTTTTTAAATAAAAAATAATTTCACACTATATTCAAATAACATTGTACATAAGAGAGTCAATTTATATACTCGCTTCTTTTGGCAGGGAGAAGGCAAAGCTTTGTTTCCAATGACACGCTGCATTAAATGTTTGCAATGTGACGATTTTCCAAGGAATCTTTAGTACTTTTTTTTCAATGTCCATTAGTTCAAAAAGTTTGCTGATGAAAAGGAGCAAGAAAATGTTTAACTTAGTTTCTGATATGAAATTGCAACATTAATGAACACAGAGGAGAGTAGAGTAGACATATGGACTCTTGAAAATTTCCAAAATTAGCTTGTTTCTAATATCGCGGAATAAAAAGAAGGAAATAAAATTGTAAATATAATAAAAATTAGTGTTGAAGTGACGCACTATATGCTTAAAAGGGGAAAGAAGAATGAATAATAAAAGCAAAAACAATGTGGATAACTTCGTCAGAATGAAAGGAAATAATAAACATTTTCTATCTCTGTTATCCTACACTTTCCTTTAGTTTAAATCTCAAATCATCTCGAAAAATTTCAAAATAATCTCCTGGTATTTACTAAGTAAAGCTGCAACGAAAAAAGCGCATTGTAGCTCAAAATGCACATCAATAAATATGAACTCAAAATGCAAAAATCGACTCGGTTTTAAAACCAGTTTTTTTTTCGGTTTCAGTGCTGTCGTTTTGTTCAAAATGTTCATTTTTCGAATGTCGAATACACCGGTTTCTTTAACACAAAAAACCGATTTAAAAATAACATTTTGTTTAAAAAAATATATCGTCGCTGCTCCGACGTGATCGGTTATGTGCCAATTTTTCGATTTATTTTTTTATTGCATCATATTGAACCTTCATTGGTCTCACATGTGACCACGAAACTGTTTTAATATATCTTGATTGGTTTAGAAGTTAGCAACATCAGCTATGTGTTAGTCATATATGAAATGAGTTATATATGTAACTGTTTTTGGAAAGATTTTTTTGCAAGTTTTCTTTAAACTTTTTGCCAAAATTTTATTTCAACATAAAACCATTCATAAAAAAATCTCGAACTAGTCAATAACTACGTTAAATTTTAAAAAAGGTATTTATAGATTTAATAAAAGGGTTATTCCAGAAGGGACAGATTCGAAATTGACATCGGATCGCATGAATGAAATTTACTACAGGCATTGTTTATTGGATGTGTTTCTTAAAACTCAGGTTTCTTTTTGGTCCGAAAATACGTTTTGAAAATTGAAAAAAATGCTAAAAAAGTTTTTCTTGTTTAATTGCTAATAACTTCCAAAATATATATTGTAGATCTCTGGTTTTAATTTAATAATATATGTAAACAAATATATAGACAAATATATCTTTACAACGGTATTTATAAAGTATATTTTTATCAAAAGTTCAAAGGTCAAAGTTGAACATATAAAAATCAAAACATCATATCTCAAAAACAATATGTTTCTTAAAAATTATATAATGTTAACATAGCTCTTCTTCCTACTCTTGTAAAATTTCAATTTTGTTTAGAAGTTATGGACCAAAATTTAAAGATCAACCACCATAAGTATGGAAATACTACGCAAATTTCAGTTCAATAAGATCTGATAAAAGTTCTGGAGAAAGCACTGTAAATACTATGAGAAGAATTTTATAAAAAAAAACAAAAAAATGTGATATATAAGGTTAGACACCCAGACGATTGGAGACTATTAGCACAAAAAAAGAAATAAAAAATAACTTCTCAAAGAAAAACCCAAAATAGAGGAATTAAAATTCAACAGTTTATACTCTTAAAAAATTTATGCATAAAGATTTTTATACATTTTATGAAAATTTAAATCACTATCTTACTGATTTTTAATCAATGTTTATTAACTTTGAAAAAAAAAAAATAATAATAAATTATTTAATTTTTATATTATAAACAATCTAATTTATATATTAGAATCTTTTATAAAAAAATCGTTTTATCGGAATAAATCAGAATAAAAAAGCCATATACCAATCGACTTTTATACAAAAATTTACATTACAGCTGATTAAATTATTTTTATAATATTTTTAAGCATGGAATAGTATACATCACTTTTTTATACCCACAACTAGGGTTTGGAGTTTCCTGTGTTATTTCTTTTCTCGGGAAAAGAAAAAATTATGGCAAATATTTTTTTTTATTAAATCGTTATTTGACTTTGGAAAAAATTTTATTAAAAAAATATTCAATTTGAATACTTTGTTTTATTAGGCAAAATAATTTCGAAATCGACATAGAAACCAAAAAAAAAAAAAAAAAAAAAAAAATAAATAAATAAAAGAAAAGCAAAAAAAAAAAAAGAGAGAAAATGACAGCTACAATAATTATGATTTGCATTAAAATTTGTTTGGAATAAAAAAAAGCAAAAGGCAATAAGAAGGTGTCTACATAATTTGAAGACTCCCGGAGATACGTAAGATTAAATATAAAAGATGCAGTAATAATTTTGCAAATATTTTTAATTTGATATCTAAATACTAGTTATATCACATCAATATATATACATACATACATAAGTTCAAAACTGGCTTGGTCACAATTTTGGTCTTCCGATATTTTTTCTTTAAAATAAGATAATGATGGAAGTGGAACTTCCACAACAGTAGCTGCATATTGATCAGGTCAATAAACTCTTAATATTGGTTTAGCAAATACAGGTTGGATGTTCTTTAGGATATAAGCACAATATATATATATATATATATATATATATATATATTTTATCTATATATATATATATATATATCTATATATATATATATATATATATATATATATATATATATATATATATATATATATAGATAAAAGATTTTGATATTTTAATCTAGATATAAATTAAAAAAAACATATATTTCTTATTTTTTAGCAAATTATTTTGATATAAAATTAGGTCATTGCTCTACATCTGGAGCAATAACAGCATCACAATTTATCGTTAAAGCTAAATTGTTTTCTTACATTGATCATCTGTGAGATTACTTGTACATCGATCCTCTGGTTTAACATAAAATTTGGGCTTTTAAAATTGAGATCAAGTTGGACTATATAAAGTCCAAAGATGTACATATACGAGTACATTGCAGATAAACATACATAAACCTGTATTTGTAAGAAAAAGAAAAAATAAATAAAAAACATTTATTTTAAAATATGTTTTTTAATATTGACTTTATTTATTTTAAAATAAATTTGTTTGAATATTTATTCAAGCTCAAAAATTTTATTTACTGTTTTTATTAAAAAAATTTTAAATTTTTTTATAATTTTCCATCATCATGTTTAACAAATAGTATAATATTTTAAAAGAAAAATTTTATTATTATTTTCAATAACTCATTTATGAATTTAAATGTTTAGATTTACTAATTTCGTGATAGGTCTGATTTCAGTAAAAAAAAAATATTTGAGTTTATAAATTTAGTAATTGAATACGAAATTTAATTTTTTCTGTGCGGGAATGAAAAATTCAATTTCCAGGGAATCTCGAGAATTGAATTTTTCATATTTAAAAACTTAAGTTATAAGAAAAAAGTACTGATCTCCTATAAAGAATATTAAACAACATTATAAATCATAATTATTTAACAAAAAATAAAATAATATTAAAGTATGTTGCATCTTTCAAGATTCAAACAATTTTAAATATTTCATACAAATAAAAAGGTACCTATTTTAAGTTATATTAAAAACTAAATATTTCAGATTTTTAGGTTAATAAGTTTTTAAATTCAAAATTCAATACAAATAGTTTTTTTTATTGTTTTATTTTCATTTTGTCTTTATCTTACACTGTTAATTAATTCTTTCTAATTTAGAGATGTAAAACGCAATTATGAAAAATATTTAAAATTGATTCGGTTAATCATTTTAAAATCCTCGGCTAAGTTTTGAGGCTTTAACATTTATATTTCTTTATTTTAATCATTGCTTGTGTCACAAAGGAACTGAAACATGTTGTGTTGTCAGTGCAAAAACTATCAACTTAATAATTTTTTTTATAATAGTGAATATTTTCGAAGCTCAACTTATTTAATATTCATTTTCACAAACCAATAATACAAGTAAAAAATCAAAAATTTAACTGGCAAAAGTTAAATTCTTAAGACATTCTCCGACTAGAAGTACTAATACTATTGAAAAAAATTTTTTTTCGTATGTTATAAGATGCGATAGAGAATACTTTAGATGGTAATATTTAATTTAGGTTTTGTTTTGCTCAATATTTTTATATTCAATATTTTTTCTTTTTAATCGTTTTTAGAAAACTTTTGCATAATCTTATTTTTGATAATGTAGAAATGATACCTTATTATGAATAATTTAAAATATCACTTTTGTATCGAATTTTTGACCAATTTTAATATTCAGTATTACCATCTGAAAAAAACCTTTAGTAAGTAGTGTGTGAACAATAATGTAAAATTTTCATTGAGAAGTTCAAAGCAGTAACATTTTTGCTACAGGACTTTAAAACTACATGTTAAATTAACGTTAAATATCCCGTTTTCCCGGGAAAATTAAAAAAATGCTCGGGAATTCCCGAAGACATTTTACGGGCAAATCCCGGGAATTCTCGAACCCCTAACCCTACCCACAACAGATAAACAGATGGGAGCATATTGGGTTTATTATTCTCTGTGTAACATGTCGAAAAATCATTTAAGACGCAATAAAGTATACACATTTTTGGGTCCTTGTAAGATTCGGATTCGATCTAGCTACGTCCGTTCGTCTGTCTATTGAAAGTAAGATAGGACCTAGGCGGACCGCCTAGATTCGGCCAAACGGAATATAACATTAATACTTGTTTTTTTTAATTTTTATTGCAACAAATAATTTCCTTAAAAACTTAACCTAAAGAGGTTTGGTTATTACACCTTACATATAAAATAATGCTAATAAGTTTGATTATTACATAAGTTTGATTATTACAAGAGAAGAAAAATGTCTTGCAAAAACCTTCATTAATTAGTATAGAATACGTAATGCCATTTAATAACTATACATTTAAGTGGTTTCAAGTCAGTAATAGTACTCAGAAGAATACCTGTGCATCCACTCAGAGACCTAGAGGTCCATTGTGATTCCCTTTGTAGAATTTATAGAGAAGTAGAAAAAATAGTAGCAAAGTCTGAGTGACCATGAAAGGAAAAGATTAGAAAGATGAGACCAAGAAAAGAATAGATCGATTCTTGATATACTATTCAATTCGTCAACGAATCGACTGCCTAGCCATTTCTGCCTACTTAGTTGTAGACATGGACAGTGACATATAATATGCTTTACCATCTCTAGCTCCTCATTATCTTCGCACATCCTGCAAAGACTGGAGGAACCAAGTTAGTAATAATGCGGTATAAATTTTCGTTAATGATTTATACACATACCGAGTTGATACACTATTGACACTGAATGGTGTCGTTTGGTGCACGTATATTATCAATATTTCTCTAGAGGTAAATCTGTTGATAGTTCCTGAGGTAATTTCTTATTGGTGAGCGAATTCCGCTGGAATCCCCGTTCTAAACATACCACGTATAGATGTAAATAAAGGCCCTATGAACACGAGTCGACAATCTAATAAAAAAAAAAAAATATATATATATATTGGACAATTATTTACAGTAGAACACTTCAGATTACATAAATCCTTAAGCTTCCATTTAAATGCACAATAGAGTTAGAAAACAGTAAATTAGTGCTGAGTTTCTGCATGTTCTTGAGTCATGGAGCTTGAATAATATATATTTTTTGAGCTCAATCTAAACACAACTTCTTCAGTATCCAGAATCGGTTAAGTGATTTGAAAGTCTTCATAAAATGCAAGGTGTAATTTAAACACCGTTGTGTAGTTTGGATCCGTTTGTAATGAAATTTACTAATTGTTTCGCCATTGATATGGTATGCACGTCGAATGAAGTCATTCCTGTATTAAAACAAGGAATACATGGCTTTGAATAACGAGCGAAATACATCATGCACTCAAAACCGAAAGAGTAATGTATTTTCCGAACTCCACTAGCATCTAAAGTTGCTAACCTCACAATTATCAAGTTCAGGATGATATTTTTGAGTGGGTTTTTACAGTGTAAATATTCACTAATTGAAGGAATTTCATCACAAATATTCGTTGCATGTTAGTGACGGCGACAGATTTGGGATCTGCACAAAAGTTAGTCAACTATTCTGAAGATCTTTAACGGAATTTGAATGATCCCTTTTAATTTTCGGGTAGATACTCAGTGGCAGACGTCTAAAAAAATGACTCCTATTGACAAAAGAAAGATTATATTAAAAATAGGAGACAATAGGATTCGAATGATATATTTAAATTTTTCCCTCTAATGCTTCATTGTTGTAAAGTACACTTTTTTAACAAGTCTTTAAAGTTTCAAAAAATTTCCAGTTATTAAAGTTTTCTACTTTGGTTGTGAGACTATTTGCTTGTACATGTGTCCATTAATCTTGCCCTCCTGCAATTTCAAATATGTAGTACTGCATTGTGTATTCCCGGACATTATAACTTTTAATATTATTTGGCTATCCGTAAAGTTATTGACATCTATTGGCCCAGGCGCGGATCTAGCCAAAGCAAAGGTGGTGATAATTTTTTTTTTTGAAAATTTTTTGATTATGAAAAATTTGCGATTTTAATTTCTCAATCTTTATGTTGATTTATAGTCAATAAAAAAAACTTTTAAGGCATAGATTTTTAATCAAATCATTGGGCTATGAAATTTGTATTTCCTATTTTTTGAAATAAAACCAAAAATAAATAAATAAATAAATAAAATTATGCTTTTTAAAAGAAATATTTCTGGTAATATTGAATAGATTTTAATGGTTTAAATTGCGTTATTATTATTTTACTTTGATCCTCGTCAGAATTTCATAAAAAAAAACAAAATCATTAAGGATTGTATAAAGTTATTTAAATATTTCGCTGTGCAGACAAAAAGTCTTATGTGTTTTTCAACATTAATCCTTTTGATTACTTCGGATGATCAATAGGTAAATAATTCGGAAAATTAATTTTCAAGTTCTAAGGCAATCTTTGAAATTTTCTTGAAAATATTTTTAGTTTTAATGCTTTTTAGCCACATTATAGAAACAGAGCAATGATTTTTAAATTATGTAAATATGTGCTGCAGAATTATTGAAATACAACTAGACCCACCTAAGTCCAAGTTATTTTATGAGCAGGTCAAAAGAGCACTTAATAAAATCTATAATTTCTAATCGACTAGTCCGATTTACATACAAATTTCTACAATCATAGCAAATAATTTTCGCATTTTATGTGGGTTAAGGAAATTTCTTTATTTTCCCCTCCTTGGATCCGCGCCTGTGTTGGCCTTAGGTTTGCATTAAGCCAGCTTATACATTCCTTCATTACACAAACTATTGCTAGGATGACCGTTTTATAGTCCGAAAGACGGACTATAAAACGTTATCGAACTAATCGAACGATAAATGTCAATAAGACTTCTACAGACTCCTCTCATAACCGATATAGGTTAGGTATCATTGAGAGTATTCAAAGTACTGCCAGAAGTATGCTTCTGACGATTCCATTGGGTTGGAACTAAAATAAAAGCTTACGAGACCAAGAACACGTAGTATTTGTAAAGATTAAAATATTTTTTCTTAGAAAAATACCTTTTCTTCTCACGAATATTAGCACTACATATCAAGACATTTCCAAGAGTGGCAAAGAAAAACACAACAGCAACAAAAGCTGTCAATAAAACTTAACAACTTATTTTTTTATTAAATAAATAAGAAAAACATATAGATTTTTTTATAAAAATGTTTTTTATATTATTTTTGTTGTTGTTGTTGGTTGTTGAACTGTTTGGATTTTAGTTTTTTTTTTCTTTTTTTGTTGGTATATTTTCTATTCGAGCAATAAACTAATGAAATTGAAACCACACTTGAACTCTCAAGTACATAATTGCAAAAGACGACGACGATAAAGACAAATAACAACAAAAACAACAAACAGGAATAGAAAAAACAAAAAATAGAAAATTAAACGAGGAAGAACTTTAATAGACAAGAAAGTTCCTTATGAGTTTTATTTCATTTGTTTTACTACGCTGTTTCAGTCCTCTGCGAGCCCTTAATCACTGAAATCGTGTGTAGTTTGTAAGATACTCGTATGTAAGTATAGTTCCACTTGAAT
Source organism: Protocalliphora azurea (assembly GCA_932274085.1). Lineage (NCBI taxonomy): Eukaryota > Metazoa > Arthropoda > Insecta > Diptera > Calliphoridae > Protocalliphora > Protocalliphora azurea. The sequence goes on along the minus strand of OW026520.1, from coordinate 121,200,765 downwards.
ATACAAAAGTAAGGAATACATAAAGAGAAAAAAAAATATATATATATAAAAACCAAATCAAACCAAAAACCATTTCACAACTAAATGGCATATTGTATATGTGTGGCATGTGGCAAGTACCAGTAATGAGTTCGATTATATGTATGCATGTATGTTATTCTAAGTCGCACAGCATCGTATTAAACTAATGAAGCTAATAAGACTTTGCGTTTTTGTTTTTTTTTTTACTTCTTATATATTTTTATTTCTATTTTTCTGTTTTTATTTCATTTGGCGTATTTGATAGATACATATTTATACTTATACGTAAGTAGTACATACGCAACGCATTTGAAATAACATACAACTCAACTTATATTTGCAACGCCGCATACCAATTCAAGCCATACAATTATTTCGAGATCAGATTAAATAATAAGTGATGGAAGTACGACATATCCACGGGAAGCTCATGTAGCAAAAGCAACAGTAGTAACATCATTTTATTGCCAAGGAAAAGATTTCTAATTTACTAAAGCATCATTTATTAGAGATGGCAAAGTTGTGTTTTTCTTAGTTGCCCATTAAGAGGCGAGGGGATGTGAGGGGGTGGGGGGGCTAAGAAGAAGTTGTCGAAGTATGCAGTTTATATAAATAGTTTTCATTTGTAATTTAGTATATTTGATGTTAAAGAGCACAAAAGAAAAAAATATATATATATATATATATATATATATATATAAAATAAACGAATAACATCTAATTACTTAAACATTTTATAATTATCGAGAAAATGGGATGGCAACCTAAAGGTCATGATAGGAAATTATTTTTAAAATTTAATTAATTTGTAGTGGCTTCTTTAAGATAATATAAGGCAATCGAGAAATTTAAAAATAAAGTGAGTGAAGGCGAATTTGCCGAGTTAAATATGTGTTTCGACGTAATTTGTTACGTCATATATATATATTTTCATATTTGGGACAATTTTCAAATATTAGCACGTATTTGTGACACTAAATTAATAGGAGTTTCTCATAATTATTTTTAAGTTGTAATAACAGATAAAAAGATTACGAAACAGGATATACCTCGTTTTGAAGGTAATTACTGTCTGAAAATGTAAATTCGTCGATATTTAAACAATTTCCAATATTGGAGGTCGTAAGTATATTTCTAACTTGCAAATTTAAGTTTTGCCGAAACTGAAGAAGATTACGGAACGAGATATGCTTTATTTTTCAGGTAATTAACTCCTCTACCATAATATTCCAACACCTTAAAAAATATATGTAATTTCTCAGATAAAAAAAAAATAAAAAATTCAAAGCTGATGGTAGTAGCTTTTTAAGCGAAAAATTTAAGTTTGGCCGAAACTAGAAACAAAAGGTATGTCTAATTAAAATTACATTAAAAAAAATGAATTACTTTCTTGCTTTACGAAATTAAAAACGTGTAAAAAGTCGCAGGTTTTTTTAAACTTCCAAAAATTTCAAATAGATAGAATTTCAAATGAAGTCTTTCAAAGCATGCAAGTAAAAAACATGAACAAAATTTGCGGTTCTATGGTATTTTTCATATGTAATGTCTCAGGGAATTCCCATTTTGATTTTTCGCTAAAAACTTTGGTGGTACGAGTAACAAGAAAGGAGAGCAAATACACAAAAATTTGGCGAAAAAAAAAAAATACCAAGGATTTTGAACTAAGGCATGCTGAGTGCCTACTGTTGGATAAATTGGTTATTTGATCTTAAAATATATTTCTTTTGTTGATATTTCAAAAATATGAACCAATTTTGAAAAAAGGAATGAAGATTCAAATACAGCACTGTAAACTAAATTAGACACCATTTTTGATTTCTCAAGCCCACATCCTTGGAGCCTGTGTAATTTAAAATTTAATGCTCTGAGAGAATATGACAAGTTGGTGTAGATTTAGATCTGATAGAATCATTGGATTCCTGACTTTTTGTGTCTTAATATAGAACATACAAAACTGGATTTAACTGACCCAAAAAACAAATTCAATAATATCTCGTCTCACACAAAAGTCGATAATAAAATTAGCTGGACTGCCATCACCACGGCAACTGAAAATATGCAAAATTCCTCGGCTTTAAATGAACCATACTGTTTCAATATTTATCAGTTTCAGACAGTTTTGAGAATTTTGGCATCGATTTGTTATAGCACACTTTTTCATATTTTGGTCTTAACAGCATATTTTAGCATATATTGGACTAAGTAGGATATTCTGTCATATTTTCATAGAAGATCCTTATTTTAAAGCACATTTTAGCAATATAAATGACATATTTTTGCATATTTTATACTTTAGACTATAATTTTGCATTTATTGCACTGCGAACATACTTTGAATATTTTTTACCTGAGAGAAAAATTTTGTTACTTTGCGTCCAATAGATTTTTTTTTTTACATAAATTTTCATTGTTGAAATTTTCAACTGATTTCGGTTGAATTCGGTTCTCTAATGATTTTCGTCTCATAAATTGATCTTGTAATTGAATTTTTGCGATTAGCTTTGAGTGTTTTTAAATGCAAAAAGAAAATATTTTGTTAGCAATTAAAAAAAAAAAAAAAATCAAGTTATATTCAGCATGAAAAAAATAATACATAATGTAAAATTTAGCCAGGCATAAGCATAAGCACAAATCTTTAAATTAGACCTTGAGAGTTATACATAAGAGCTGTGGTCTATTTTTTCACGGATACCAAACGTTGAATTTTCATTCAGTCGAGTTAATTAGCTGCTCTGTAACACTCAACTAGGTATTTATGTTGAGTGTATATAAGTCGGATATCTTGAATTAAATATTGCTTAAATCCTTGAGTGTCTATATGAAACATAAAATCTTTGTTCTACACTGATTTAAAATTTCGCTCTCTGATCAAGTCAGAGACCTTAATATTAGATATACCCGGCATACATTACTCGATGCTAAAGGAAACTTAAAGCTTTAGATCTACACTGATATTTCAATGAGAAATATAAACGCTCAACATTTTTATAACGGCAACTAGCGGTAAAATTGATGATACACAGTTCAAGCAAACCAGAATTATTACAATAACGGCAAGAATACCAAAAACATTTTAGACAAATACATTTTTAAATTGAAATACCATTCTTTTGGATGATTATTTTCGCGGACTTAATCTTGAATGAGATTTCTTTGATCACTATGAGATCACAGAGAGTCGATTGTTATAGTAAAAGACCAGTTTTCTTTTTACCTCATTGTTTTTTCTTTCACACTTATATTAAAACCTTTTTAACATTCTAGAATAATAACATTATAAATATTGATAGTAAATTTCCATGCCAAGTTACACGATTAATACTAAAATATAATTATTGAGTTAAAAATTCGCCTTGCATCTACTTTGGGTTGATGAGCTGCCATTTCAAAGTCGACGTTTGGTGGCCAAATTCAAGACGACCGACTCGAATGGTAATCTACCAAAGAAACCTAAACACTTCTGAATGATAAATCGATATCACAATAAGTCTTGGCTTTGCATCCAGAAGAGGTGGCTATTCAAAAAAAGTTCCATTAGCATTTGGCGGTCAAATTGAAGGCGACCGGTAAATACTCTACCAAATCCGTACGTCGAAGGAAACCCAAATCTGCTCAGAACATTTCAGTTGTCCGTAAAATTGAGCAGGAGTTTTTTCTATTCCTCTTTGTTTTTTCTGTTGTTATTTGTCTTTATCGTCGTTGTCTTTTTTCAATTATGTACTTGAGAGTTCAAGTGTGGTTTCAATTTCAGGGTTCGCGATAGTCGAATACTTCACAGATTTCATCTTGATGAATTTTACATTGGGATTTGACCCTGCACCCGCACAAGATCAAACTGACTCTGAAGCTCAAAACAAATGAAGGAAAAAGATCCCAATTTTGGTGAAAAAAAGATATCTTAACATCGTAAAAGACGCTTAACCTCAGGAGGTTCTCCATGTGAACATTCTCAAAAATTTATTGTTTGATGAGGATTTTGTGTCGATGATTTCCTTTTCAAAAACATCGTTGGTGATACCATCTTTCTCAACCACAATAGGAAAATGTCAATGGCGTCTAATTTCTTTTGTGCCACATAAAATCAAATGGAAAGTTCGGATATGAGAATCCAACGTGCTATACACAAATCTTAACAATGGACAACATGCACGATTTGATTATATGGTTATTCCCAATTATCCGATTCGACCGTGCTAGACTCTTTACCATAAAGATTTCTTAAGCCACACGTTAATAAACCGTAGGATCCGGTAGGAGTCATTAACCTTAGTTCTGACTTTATTTATTTTTTCATTCCTATTCTGCAACCGATACTTGTTAAAATAATGACAAATTTAATCATATATTTCAAAACTTTGTAAGTGTTCTAAATGTTTGTAAATATCTTTTTTGTTATTTATTAATTCTAACTAATAAATTCAACAGTAATTCTCAGCAAACTTACCAAAAATAGTCAAACGAATATCATTTTGAATTAGGTACATAGAAAAATCTTACCTGAAATGAGAAAAAAAAAAAAAAATTAAATTAGATTTTATTTCCAGCTAAGAAAACAAAAATAAAATAAACAATAAAAACAACATTAAAAAGTTAAGGTAAAATCTAAAAATAAACATAAATCTGAAAATTAATACCCAGAAAAATAAAGCAAAAAATTGGCCAAATTTAAAATCAATAAACTGAAAAAAAGTGAAACCAAATTTTTGAAAGGCTGCTTGTTTCCCCACACTTAACTAAACAAATGACAAACCTTCCCCTACTAACAGAAAACTACAAAGAAGAGCAAGTTCTAAGTATTAAATGAAATGAAAAGAAGAAAACAAAATGAAAATAAAAAGAAAACAAAAAAAATATATATTGAAAGAAATCAGTGTTGTCAGATTAGGAAAAATATACCCAAATAGGGGATTTCTTCTAGCAAATGGAGATAAAAAATTTGGTATGGGGATTAGGGGATTTTTTTTTATATTTATAATTTTTCTTTTTAAATTAGGCAAAAATTACAAGTACGAAAAATATAATCGGTCAAGCCCGACCATATGAAACCCCACACTATTGTATAAGACCACCAAAATTATATGGACAATTGTGGACCGATACTTTTACTAAGTGTAAAATAAAATATACGAACACAGAATATTTCGTTAATACTAACATTTATATGGATTTATGCACTTTAGGGTGACTTCCGAAAGTGGACTCATATAGAAGTTATGGTAAATTATGGAGCGATCCTCATAAAATTTATAACTGTGATTTCTCCTTATATAAAACTTATTTGTGTCGAATATAAACTTGATACTAATATGTGTATGTGATTTATGCACGTTAAAGTGATTTTCGGAAGAGGGTTTTATATTGCAGCTATGGTCAATTATGGACCGATCTTCATAAAATTTGGCACAAAGATTGGCATGTGATACTTATAAAAAACTTACACCAAATTTGATTAAAATATTGCCATATTTAAGGCATTTTTTATCTTCAAACCCTTATTCAGGGAGGGCATTTGTATGGGAGCTAGGTGAAATAATGGACCAATCATAAACAATTTCAATAGGCTTCGTCCTTGTGTCATGAAAGTCCTACGTTCCAAATTTCATTGAATTATCTTCAAAATTGCGACCTGTACTTTGTTCACAAGGTTTACAGCCACCCAGACGTACGGACATCGTAAGATCGACTCAAAAAGTGATTCTGAGTCGATTGCTATACTTTAAGGTGGGTGTTGGATGATTTTTTCTGCGTGTTACAAATATCAGTACAAACGCTTAATACCCCAACCACCTATGGTGGTGTGGGGTATAAAAAACATAATATTCTGCCGAATACAAATTTCACACTTCACCGACCACTTTTCTTGGCCAAAATAAAATTTTTGTCATGTTTTTCTTTTGTGTTTTGTTATTGTAATTTAATGGTAATGATAATGTAAACACTTTAAAGCTCCAAAATATATATTTTTTTTATTACTGAACAATTTTTATTTTCGAATGATTTGACGGGCCCGGTTTTTCTATCGGTTAATCGATTTTTTATGACTCAAGCCCTTAATTATTTGAAAGTATTTTTCACTTCCATTAAGAGCTAATAAAGCTTTCAGATTAGTTTTTTTTTAATTTCTTTCAGATGTACTGGGAACTGAGATTTGTATATTTTTTTTTTATAGATTTAAACTTATTATTATTAACAGGATTTAGGTAAGAAGTAAATTTTAGTTTTATCGTTTGACACAAGAGTAAGGTGAAATACAATAAATATTTATATAGGTAGGGTTGGATCAGCATTATCAGAAGTCAATTAAAAAAATACAAAAAAAGTGTATTCTCTTTAGTAAAAATAATAATATTATTTTTAATAAAAACCGATTAACGGTTTTTTTTTTCATTTTTACCAGTTTTCTGACAATTTCGATTTTAGGAATACACTATATGTATGTATAAAAAAAACGTCCTTTCTCAGAATTTTTTTTTTAATTTTTTATTTTTGACTATAACAATTTTTTAAAAAGCGCATTATGGTAAATAGATCTGATTTTTTAATTTAATGGGAAAATAGTAAGAACTGGTCAGAATCCTGTGGAAAAAATGTTTGTTTTATGCAACCTGGGAAATACTGGGTTCGTAAGAACTTTAAATTGTTAATAGGCCTGCGAATTTTCGGTGAAAGTTGGTTATCAAAAATGAAATGAAACAAATAGACTGATATCTGTACCAAATTTTCCAATTAGTTTTAAATTAAATTTTTCCAATTGGCAATTCTTACCTTTTGCAAAGTTCCAATTAAACAATAAATATGTAAATATAGAAATTAAACTGACAAACGGCGATACATTTTCTTTCTGTATCAAAATAATGTCTGCCAAAGGTAAATTTTGGCCTTTTGCTGAAATATATCCAAACTCCCTTTGGAATGACTTTTTAACCAAAATTGTGTGAAACAAATTAAATGCATTAAATTGCTATAATTTTCATCCAAAACATATTTAAAAAAAGTAAAAAAAAATCACTTTGTTAATATTGGCCAAGAAATGTGGTCAACGACACCACAGAGCAGTCCAATGAATACAATGAAAATAACTGTCTTATACTGAATATGATACCATAAAGTAAAAAAATAAATATATATTTACAATCTCTGCAACAAGATGTCTATGGTATACAATAGCTGGAGGGTAATATTTGAGCAGTTGATACTCTAATGTAAAAATGATGAAGAATTTAGAAACCTTCAGTAATTATACATATATTCAACAAAAACTTGATAATGGCATGTGGTTACTTTTCAATGACAACAGCATACCGCCTGCACTACATAGCAATAATTTATAACTTATTTATAACCCGGTATGTAATTTTTTATTTGTGATAAAATTTTTGAAAATGCTACTTTTTATTGATTTTTTAATTCAGTTTACCAATTCATATATTTTCATATATATATATATATATATATATATATATATATATATATATATATGAAAAATCAAAAATTTTTTAATTGGTACTCCAAAAAAGTTTTTGAAATATGTAAATCAAGTTTATAAAATTTTTATTTTACTTTAAAAGTAAAAATAAAAGAAAAAACTGCTTTTTTTTAATTCCTATTGTTTTCACTAATAGTGACTTCTGTGATATTTTAAAATCAATGAATTATTGAATAGCTAAAAAAGTAATTAGTTCTTGTAATGACATCTCAGTAATGACTTCCTAAAATGTTTACTTGTAATAATAGAAGGTAATTAGTTGCCTTTAATGTCATCGTATTAAAATAATGGGTTATTCAGCTGATGTGTAAATAGTGAGGAGCCATCATATTAGCTTCTTGACTCATTACATGGTAACCAAAGTTTTTGCTGGGTATTATAATTAGTTGTTAAAAAGTTGAATAAAATGTATCAAAATAATTGAAGCAATGGAACTTGATTTATCATACTTTCATAAAAACTTTATCTTCGGTATTTGCATTAACTATAAAAATTACGTTAATTGTTTATCTAAAAAGTTTATTGACACAAAAGTTAAAGCGATTTCCTAATAATCTCATAGGAAATATTCTTTTTCAATATTGACTATTTGGGTAAATTTCCATACCCAAAACCTGCATATCTACAAAGAAAATGCATTAAAGTAAAAAAGAAGGTAAAGTGGTTTATACTAATCTTTAAAATAAATTTTTGTTATTAGTATTATTTTAGTGGGAATTTTTGGGGATAATATAAGCTGCTATTTGGGAATTATTAGGGATAAAATTTTGCTATTTGGGGATAAGACTCGAAAAAATCTGGGAACCCTGAAGGAAATATTGAGGCACAAATGTGTAAATACCAACAACTCACGCAATAAAACTTTAATTTCAAGCATAATCAAGTTGCAATGCGGCATATAAATGGTGTTTATATAAACGTACATACACAAAACACTTATGCAGACAAATACAAACACACAAACTTTTAATACAGATGAAAAAGTTGAGAAAAATTTAAAAAAAAACATATTTGACACAAAACGTTTGATACGTAAAGGAGCAACAGCAAAGGAACAATCAACTGTTTGTTTAGTTGTACTGCAACAAAAATAAAGAAACTTAAACTGTAAAAGCAATTACAACAACATTATTATTATGCTACTACATACACAAAAACAAACATAAGTGAAAAATACAAAATAATATACTCTTATACATACGATGTACAAATGGGGAACAGAAAGCAAAAAAAAAAAAAAAAATGAAACAATTCAATGCAACATTTGATTGGCAATAATTGAAAATGGTTGGCAATCAAATAATAATGATGTTGATGATTACAACAACAACTACAACAATAGGAGTACAAAAATAATAACAATAGTGACCAAAACACATTAAGTTTAAATGAGAAAATACAAAGAGAGACACAATGACGACGAAGATGATGACGACAACGACGACGTCAAACAAGCGACAACATTATTATGTTGCGATAAAACCAAAATAATCAAGCAAACAGAAAGACAGATAGACACACATACAGACGTTCGGACGAACGTATGTATGCATGGTGAAAGACCTGAGGTAATTTAAGGTTGAAAATGCTTTATGGCAGTAGTTTAAAGTAACTAAATTAATAATACTTTCTCTGATTTACCTAAGACTAAGTCCATACCTATTCTAAGTGACATTTTCAGTTATATTCTATTTTTTGTCTTATTATATTTAACATTTTATTCACCGCCTTGTGCCTGGTTCTCTTGTGTTTATTTTTATATTATTCGTAATATTCTTATTTATACTTTTATTAATTTCAAGGTCCCTTTCCTGTTTAATACCATTATTTTTATTCCTAAACCTAGGGTATATTTCAATTATTAATTTTACTCTTAGTCATATTCTATGTCTTATTTCCAATTATTTTTTAGTCATGTTATTTGTGCTACCCTTAGTTATATTCCTTGATCCTTACAAAATTCTAGTCTTATTCTTAATCCAATATCCAGACCCATTCCAAGTCCTCTTAGTAGCCTTATTTCTAGTCTTATTTCCAGTACTATTCCCAGTATTATTCTTAACCCCTTTTCAGATTTATTCCTCGTCCTATTTATATTTATAGTCCTGTTACTAGGCATATTCTTGGATGTATTCTTAGTCCGACTATAAGTAGGACTATATTATTAGTCCATTCCTGGTCCTATTCTTGATCAAATTCCTAATTGCATTCCTTGCTCTAGTTCTACATTCCTAGACTTATTCTTAATCCTTCCATAACTAGTACTATTCCCAGATTTATTCCTAATCCTATTATTTGTCCTATTTTAGTCCAATTCGTGTCATATTTCTGGTCAACTTTCCAGTCCTATTCCTTACCCTAGTACATCCAATCCAATTTCTAATCGTATTATTAGTAATACTTCTAGTAATATTCCTAGCCACATCGTTAGTGCTATTCCTAGTACAATTTCTTATCCTATTCCAAGTATTATTTCTATTCCTATACTTATTCCTAGTCATATTTCTAATCTTATTCCTAGTGATATTCCAGATACTAATTTTAGTTATTCCAAACCTATTCCTAACTCTAGACCTATTCCTATTCTACTCCTATTTCTAGTCTTACACCTTTTCACATTTCTGGTCATATTCCTTCATTATAGTCGCATTCCTTTTTAGTAAAATCTTAGTCAAATTCCATGTCCTCTTCGTGGTCCTATTCACTGACCTGGTCTTATTCGTTGTCATTTTCCTAGCTGGGATCCTAGTCAACATTCCACTTTAGCTCCTTGTCATATTCCATGTCATATTTCAAGACATATTTCTAGTATTATTCACAGTTCAATTCCTACTTCTATTACTAGTCCTGATCATAATGTCATTCCTAGTCCTTTTCATAAAATTATTCTTAGTTCTGTTCCTATTGCTAGTACTACATCATATAGTTGAAGACTTATTACTAGTCCTATTCCTAAACCAATTTATGTTTAAATTTCTATCTTATCTATCTTACTTGCCTTTGTTCTATTCCTAATACTATTTCTAGTACTGTCCATAGAGATATTCCTAGTTCTATTCCTAGCCCTATTCCTAGTCGTATTTCTTGTCCTATTACTAGTAATATTTCTAGTTTTAATCATACGCCTATTCTTATTGATATTCTAAATAATATCCCAGTCATTCTAATTATATTTCTATTTCTATTCTTATTCCTAAACCTGCTCCCAGTCATATTCTTAGACATATTTCCAGACCCTTTCTTAGTCATACTCCCAGTCATATTTATAGTCTTACGCTTTGTCATATTCAATATTTTATTCTTAGACATATTTCTTGCACAGTTCACAGCCAATTCCTACTTCTATTCGCTGACCTGACCACAGCGGCCTTTCTGGTCCTATTTCTTGTCACATTCGGAGTCACATTTATAGCCATGTTCCCAGTGTTATTCCTAGTTCAATTTTCGGACTTATTCCCCGTAAGTTTATTATTCTATTCCTAGTCCAGTACCTAGTTAGACCTTTTCTTAGTTATAGTTCCATACGCAATATATAAATACCACACTTAATCAAAATTCTATTCTTAAGCATATTTCTAATTACATTCCTTGTATTTCTAGTCCTGTTCATAGGCCAATTCTTTGTCATATTGTTAGTTTTCTTCTTCTGGCCATTACTTGTTATATTCCATGTTATATCTCTACATATTGACTTTATACTGATCACAGAACAATTCCTACTTATATTCTCTGTCATATTGTTTGTGTTAATCATACTGCCACATCTAAACCTATTTCCAGTTTTTTTAAAAACCACACACCTTGTCTGGTTCGCAGCTCTATTCTTGATCTTATTACTAGTCATGTTCTTTGCTATATTCATTTTTTTAGTTTTAGTTGTTTCTTAGCCATATTCCCTAAATTTCTTAAGCTATAAATCTTTTCATATTTAAACCCATAATAATATTTCCAACGGAAGTCAAAATTTCAAAATTTCAATATTATTCCTGGCAAATTCCTATCCTTTTCCCAAATCATATTTTATTTTACAGAATAATTATGAGACTTTGAAAGATGACTTCTTTCGCACTTATCCAAGCTCCTTATAAACTTTTCCTGGAAACCTTCTATTTAACGAATCAATTCCTTTCCCAAACTGTGTAAAGTTATGTACCAGGAATATTGTTTGTTTATAAATAAATTGTAAAAGATTGACCATTGTCATAAACTCTCCTGCTCTCTTTAAATCCATTTAGTCACTGGTCTTGCTGGTCATTTATTTATATACAAACATACTTTAATATGTCCATACATCGACTATATAGAGTTTAATTCAATGTCTCAGCAACTCAGTTCAATATTAAATTTACACCCACTTAAGTACTAAAAGAAAGCAGCAAGTAACAAAGAAGCACAAAAAATAAAACGAACTAAAGCTAAATGACCCCGAGTATTTAAACTTATATACAGTAGAACAACAGAATAAATACACGTTCATATACATAAATAAATATGTAGATGAATATTTGTAGACACATACTTATGTACATTTAATGTTATACACATTCCTACTTACATATAAATAGTATGTTTAAATACACAAAGTAACCATTGTTTTCGACCATTGAAACTAAACCGCAACCACAACAGCTCTAAGCACTACAATACAATTTGTCTGTCCATTTTATACTTTCATCTATTTCAACTACTTCGACCAGTACTACTTATATAATGCAGAATCAACACCAAAACCGATACACATCATTGTCCTCATCATTCCCATACCCCCTGACATTGTAAAGCCTTCATTTTCTCATCATCCTTATGCCCATTACCACCATTATCAAATTGTTTGGGTAGTGGTGAATACAAAAAAATAAGCAATCAGCTCATTTTGCCTTAAAAGCTTTAGAAAAAAAAATAGATTGAATGAAAGTTATATTGAAAGATTGTAGAGAAAAAGAGTAAAACTTTGCAGGAGGTAGGAGATTGGTGTGGATTTTAAAAGTAATTTTAGAGATTTTGCGTTTGGTGTATAAAGGATATTAGGAGGAAAATTAAGATTTCTCTAATATTTAAAGCTGACGAATAATAGAAGAATTAGGAGTTACGAGAATAATAGTTGAAGTTATAAGAGCAGTATATGATTTTTAAAAAGGGTAAGAGTTTAATTAAAGGTTTACCAAACTTTTTAAAACTAAAGCTTTTAGGTATTTATGATAAGAATAGTTATTAAAAAAATTAACGAAAGGATTGCGAAGAGTTTGAAGTAAAGTAGTATTGAATAATAAGTTTGTTAAGTTTCAATTTATTCGCCACAAAATATAGTTGGGAAATTTATTTGTTGAATTCTTATTCATAGGCTTATTTTTCATCTTATTCCTAGTTTTTTTAATAATCCTATTCTTGGACATTTTTTTTTGTCTCATTGTGTTGCCAATAATGTGAATTTATAGAAAATAATTTTTATCTGAAAAGAAACTTTCATGATATGCGTATTAACCAGAAATTGATCTCAACAACTTAACCTTTAACGTTCTTACTATATGGGGATTTTTTTTTTTTTTACAAAAGTCTAAAGTTATTCGCCTGATGGAGTAATAAATGACCAGTAATTAAATATAAACTTTTTAGTTTTGACCTTATATCACATCGATGTTGCCTTTGGTTCCCAACTCATTTAAAAAAAAATAAAATTTTCTGATCAGAGGATCGTGAAACACTTTTAAACTGCTGAGAAAGTAATGGGTCTGAAAATGTCACTTCAATAGAGACAATTTTAGGTTTCTCGCAGTCCATAAAACCAACGTTACACACTTGGTTTGATCGACTCTCTATTGTTATTTGATCCATTTATTATTTTTTTTTAAGATCTCGGTGAAACTCAAAGCATCTTGAGTAATATAAAAAGAATACTAAGGCAAACATGGTTTAGTACAGAACGAGTAACGTACATGTATTAAATCGTCTTTCAATGTTAAAGGGAATGTTAGGTAGAGTAAAGATTTGTCTGGAGCTTATAGGTTTGGAGGAAGTGATCGATCAAAATATTATCTACACAATATTAGCATTAAATGTTTTTAATCCCTTATATCTTTCAAATCCTAAATTACAGGTATATTGGTTTCAAGTATTTCGAAAGTTGTTTACGCAATACTAAAGTAAACAAAATTGTGAATGAATTTGAACGTGCGGTATAAAGACAAAGTAGCATATTTTGAGAGACATGAATATTATATCAAAAGTTATCAAAAGCAAAGAGACACAAGCTCTCAATGAACCAGAATTCAAGAAAACGAAATTGGACATTCTTGCATTCACTTTAATTATTTTTCTTCCAGCATCTAGAAAAATAGTTGAATTTCCAAAATGACTCTGTGATATGGACCGCAGATGATGCGCGATAACAAAACAGTAGAATGTGAGAAGATGGACATTAAGAACAGCTCATGATTAGTTAATGACTTATGTGGCTACTGGGGCAATAAGTAGCATGGATATTAGGTTATGCATTCGATTTATCAGATTTATTTTTTATTTTTTCCAAAATCTAGAGAAATTGCAAGGAACGAAAACATTGAAAATGCTGAAATTTCCAACACGACTCTATGATACTATGCTAAGACGACTATCTAGAAGCATAATGACTTCGTATATATATGAGGAGGTGCACTTGGATACAGTTCGAGACTTACTGGCTAATGCAGGTATCAATCAAAACATTAATGATAGGAAAACTATATTTGGAAGTTTCGCAAAGAGCTAAAAGTTATTAGAACACCGGAATACAATATTCAAGATAAAATAATACGGACGAATTAGCGGAAGCTGATTTGGAATAATTACTTTATTTTTTTCCAAATCATAGTAAAATTGATAGGAATAGATATATTAGAAATAGTGAAAAATTCCAAAACTCTATGAAAAGGTCTAGAGATGACTAATAAAAAGCACAAACTCTGGGAAATTTCAAGGGATCAGAAATCTCGATTTTATTCAAACACATAATGTGATCTACCTATTTTCATATAACCTAAAAATTAGGATAGAAAGAAAACGATAAATTTTCTTAATTTCATATTTCAAAAGATAGTTGCGCATTAGTGTCATGTTGCGCATTAGTGTCATGTAGGAAACCCCTTAAAGGATGGGTAATGTTCATTCAGAAACAAATGTTGAGTTGTATTCATCGATTTAATTCACTGGTGTAGTATTGTTGCTTATGTTAGAAAAATATTAAAATATATTTTCCGTAACAAAATTGTAAATGCGAATTTTTTAAAACCGATTTCGAAAAACTTTTTTTTTTTTTTTGCCAAAATGCACCAGACTTGAGATTTAAAAAGCTGGTATGAAACTGAAGATAAATTGCACTAGGGGACAAATTTTGGATTACCATATATAGCCTCAAAGCCTCAATGATTCCAACGTGAAATGAAAGTATACCATTAGATTAATTAAGTCTCCAAATTTTTTTTATCGAAGTTAGTTCGAATTTCGATTTTATGAACTCTTAAACTTCCGTTATTTTAGAGCATTTTTTTTCATTATGTGTGTAAATAAAAAGCATTTAATTCAGTAAATTTCAATGTATTTATTGTATGTATTTGTTGTTTTAAAATGTATAATGCTTCTCTTAGATATTATATAAGACTTTAATTAAATGTCCACCCCTTACGCTCACATTAACCAACCGATTTAATTGATAGATTGCACATATTTCATGCATTCTCCGAAAGAAACTTATATATATATATATATATATATATATATATATATTACCTTAGCCTGTTTTCTCTTTCCAGAGTTCCCAAACGAAGTGGAAAATTCGCAAGCAAGCTCCCAAACGAAGTGGAAAATTCGGCTTACTTATAAAACTATTCATTTTACAAATCCTAGCCAGAGCCACATTTAAAAATTTTTTCAGGGAACGGAGATATGCGAATTTATTTTTTATTTTCTGTAATATTTTTAAAAGTCGGTTCCAAATCTTACCGGAAAATGATTTTGTATTTATATGAGGGAGCGAACTTATGCCGATTTTTTTTAAGTTACCTTTTAATACTTTAAGTTTTATTGTTAACCATCCAATTCTAACAGATTCAAATCTTTCAATTTCAATTAGAGAGAGGCAAAGTATCGAAAAGTTGTTCATAGATTTTTTTAAAGCATTTTTGGATTTTTTGTGCATTTTTTATGATCATATTGCAATTTCTCCTGACATAGGGCATGCCTACTTTTATTACACTGATATTTTTTTACCACATTCATCAAAAAGTTTATGAAATTTGAAATTTTCTTATTACCCAGCAAAGCAACCCTTTCTCAAAAGAATCAGTCAGTACTTTTTTCATATGTTTCACTTTAATCAGTTCAGCAGTTTAAGCATAAGGTCAAGTCAAATAAATTTAATAATATTATGACAAAAGTGGGCGTAAAAAAGGAGTGACATCCAGAAAAAGATCTACTATAATAATGCTAGAAGTCTATGAAACAAAAACATGTAATAGTATATGAATTAAATTATTTAAATGATTTTTGTTTCCCATGATACTGAAAAAAGGGCTTCGAAAAAATCGGACTTCTAGAGGCCATAAAAAGCGAAATTCGAACTAACTTTGAAAAACCTTTTGAGAGTTTTGATAAACTACTAGTGCGCTTTTATTTTGCGTTGGAATTATAGAAGCAACTTTTTCCTGTCCCACTATTAATTTTTTTATTTAAATGATTTTTGTTTCCCATGATATTGAAAAAAGAGCTTCGAAAAAATCGGACTTCTAGAGGCCATAAAAAGCGAAATTCGAACTAACTTTGAAAAACCTTTTGAGAGTTTTGATAAACTACTAGTGCGCTTTTATTTTGCGTTGGAATTATAGAAGCAACTTTTTCCTGTCCCACTATTAATTTTTTTATTTAAATGATTTTTGTTTCCCATGATATTGAAAAAAGAGCTTCGAAAAAATCGAACTTCTAGAGGCCATAAAAAGCGAAATTCGAACTAACTTTGAAAAACCTTTTGAGAGTTTTGATAAACTACTAGTGCACTTTTATTTTGCGTTGGAATTATAGAAGCAATTTTTTCTTGTCGCACTACGTTATAAAATATTTTTCATTATTAGTTTTTATAAAATAAAATTTACCGAAACTAAGAATTTGGGCGGCATATTTAGCAATAGTTAGACATGAGTCGAAAAACGCACAAAATAACCCCGAATGTCCCAAGAATTTAAAAAGAAATGCACAACCTGCTCTAAAAAATGTTTTCAAAACTTCGACAGATACATGTTCTCGAAAAATGAAACCTTCTCTTACCATTAACTGTTATCAAATTTTCAAATATTTTCTTGTCTCCTAAGACTTCTCAAAAAACATGCATTTTGCATCTCACAGTATAAATATTTACTTAGTACACGCATACATTAGAAGAGTAAAATACTGCAAATGGGTCTCTTCTGGTAGTCTCTTCTATTTGCTGCACTCATCATTGTTTGCTTTAAATCTTCTTCGTGTTGTGTATCGTTCTTATACTGTGGCTTAAGTGATTGTGTAAACTGTCCCTATTCTACAGCAACAAAATCATTACAATAGTGGTACAACAATAATAAAAAAAATGTACAACAAATAGTACTCAATACATACCAAAAAAAAAAAAAGTACCAGTAGTAATAACAAAGGCAACAACACATCATGTAAATTTATGTAAAATCGACCCAAAACAACAAAAAGAAGGTGATGACGGTGATGATTTAAAAATACCAAAATACCCTGGTAGTTACCAGAGTCCGGGGTAGAGGTTGGTTATTTTTTTTTTTTTGCAGATAAAAACAGAAACTGTTTCAGTTAAAGTACAAGACACTAAAAATGCAAAGTAGTGTGGTATAAATACTTAAGTTGTTGTTCTTGTTTGGCTTTTGTCTACATATAACTGCTACATTTTAACTACGTGCGTGTGTTTTAAACGAGGGCTGGTTAAAGAGTTTTTCAAAACCCTAATATCTTAAGCTTTTTTCTTTAAGCCCCTAACATTTTATGTAACGTTTATCCACCCCCTAAAATAACAACAAACTGTTACAGTAACAACATCAGTTCAAATATTGAAGAAGCTGAAAAAAAGACAATTTCAATAAACACCCTTTCTCTAATTTTGTGCAAAAATAAAATTGTTGATTTTTTTTTTTTTAGAAAATACACAATACAGTAGCAGCAGCAACTCTGCTGCATTATTTACCCAGTTGTCCAAATGATAATAGACGCTTTTGTCATCGATCTGCTGGAAATTTTGTAATTTGTCGTCTATAGAATATTATTGAAGACAAGTTAATTAAGTATGTCATGCATATTGTCCTGTTTCAAGCCACATTGACAACTGCATTAGCGACAATGCCCAAAACCTGTAATAATTTCACGTTTTTGTCCTGCTACAATTTACCGTGGTGTTATTGTCAAACAATATTTATTTCTGAAAAATAAACATATTATGTTTGGAGAAAATTTAGAAATAGAGAGATCGAAAAATAACGGAATGGAAAAAAATTAAAACCTAAAAACAGTTATTGCATGCAAAAATAAAGTAAGCACAACAAATACCAATTGTTACATATTTCGGAATAAATTGTTTGCACGATAAGTTTGTCATTTTATGATAAAATTTATAAAGAAAACAATTAAAAAGTTATAGTCAATCCCGTCCATATCATGTCCTATATTATTAATATTCATCAAAGTGATTTTCAGAGCGGATATTATATAGAACCTGATGTCAACTGTGCACTAAATTTTGTGAAGTTTTTAAAAGGAATTTATACTTCTATACAACTTTACATTTGTAAAAGATTGTTACTTTGATAATAATATTTATATAGGATTAACGCATATTTGTATGGGTCAATTATGGACCTAAATTTTGTATTAATTTTATTAAAATATTAATATATTTAAGATATGACCATTAAAATCCAATTCCGGGAGAACATTTGTATTTGGGCTATGTCAAATAATGGACCGATCATAACTTTTAATTGACCAAGATATCTTAAAAATTACGACCTACACTTTGTGCATAAGGTTTACATGGATGGACATCGTTAAAATAACCCAGAGCGCGATTTGAAGCTGATAATTGTTTTTATAACGTGTGCGGAATAAAATTGCGACAAAACTGTCGGAGCTGGATAAATACGGTGTAGTTATTATATAGACTTTTTATCGTTAATTTTGGATGACTGCATGTTTTTTCATAATAATGTGAAAATTTTATGAAAATCAGACTTCTAGTTTTTTTTTTAAATGTTAATAAAAGACGAACTACCCTTAAAAAAATATTTGTAATTTTTTGGATAATTTCTATATATACACCAATACAAACGGATTTATATTTTGACTCAGAGGGCAATGAGACACAAAAAACCATTTCTTTTTCGAAAGATATAAATCTATTGATATAAATAATCAGTGTTGCCAGTTTAGCGTTTTGAAGGCTAAATCTAGCCTTTTTATTTTGCTTTTAGTTTCTAGCTTTTTCTAGCCTTTTTGGATTTTTAAAATTGCCTTAAAAAGTTTAAAATGTTAAAATTTCAACCACGAAAAATTAATTTCTTATTTTATATAAGATATTACTAACGTTATTTTTAAAGAATCATCCATTTAAGCATTTCTATGTATTTATTCGCACAAAATATGGCATTTTTTATATATAACTCGAATCGAGAATAACTTAACTAAATTTACGGACTTACTTTAACGATTATTATATTATACTTCATTAACCGCAGAATCTATTTATGAATATATTTATAAAAATCTTATAAAAGCAAAAAATCAACCAAAAATTTTAAAATACTTGAAAAAAGGAATTATAGTAAAATTGCCAAAAAAAAAAAAAAATCACTTCAAAACATCGGGTCATTTTACATATGAAATATAACCTAAAATTGTATGAGAATTATTTGAGTGATTTTTTTTATTGGATTATTTCGCTGGCCTTTCTATGTTAAATTTAAAAATTAATTATAATTAATTCACAAACCAATTTTACATTTAGAGACAAAATTTGTATGGAAAATTTGATTCAAATGGCATTTTATATTCAAAGTCGTTTGTGAATACGGGAGATCTTAAATTAAAAACTAATAGGAATAATAAAAATAAGTTTTTTAATTAAAAAAATTAACTTTTTTCTGGTCTTTTTTTTTTTGGGACATTTAGCCTTTTCTGACCTTTTTTTAGAGTCCAATTTAGGCTTTTTTTCTTCACATCCTGGCAACACTGTAAATAATGCAAAAATGATGGTCAAAAGTTTTTTGGGAAAAGAAATGTGATTTTATTTTAATTTCTTAATAACAATGTGCCTATGATTGAGACGTTTTAAAATTCATTTTAGATGGCAAAATATTTTCTGATCATAATGTGCAAATTTGCATGAAAATCGAAGTTCTAGTTTCTTCAAAATATAAACAAAAGATGAATTACCTTGAGCAAAACATTTGTAATTTTTTCGATTATTCTTATATTTAACTAATATTAAATGATTTAGATTTTAACTCAGAAGGCAATTAGTATCAAAGAAATTTTTTCGATAGATATAAAATAGTTGATAGAAAAAGCACAAAAATCTTGGGGAAAAGCTTTTTGAAGAAAAACTGTCAAATGGACCAAAGTCAATTGCATTTTTTAATAATATATTAAGGTGCGTAATGCAGAGGTGATGGATTTCATAAAAACAAATATCGGGGTATATTATATATAAACTATTTTTATATCTGCACAGAAAAAATTATGACTAGTTTTTTTTTTTAGAAAAACATTATTTGGTTTAGAATAAAATTATATTAAAATAATTATTTAATTTTAATATTTTGTTTTATTGGTTATAATTACCGTGGACTCGCGGAAACGAAAGTATGAGCGATCCAGAAACGTGAACGATTTTATTTTTACACAAACTATTCTAAAAAATTAACAAAACCTGAAAGCTCTAAAACGTGAACAATTTTGTTTTCGATTTTTGATGGTTTTTAAATAGGGAATTCCGATAATAAGTGTTTATTTTTTTATAGTACAATTTTCTTTAATTTAACTATAAAATATGCAGTATTGCCAGTTTAACCTCTTTAAGGCTAAATGTACTCTTTTTATTTTAGCATCTTTCTGGCCTTTTTTTAGTTTTATTTCTTATTAGCAACGAAAGAGTTTTTATGTCAATGCACTAACTTTACCCATTTACCCCGTAGGAGTTTGTAGGTTACATCTAATGCATGATCGTAGATCACTAAAATTACAAAATAATCAAAATTGCACTGCCAAAAATGCGCGGACAACAAATATTTGAGAAAAAAAAAATGTATTATTTATATTTTTTAAATATTTTTAAAAGAGGGTTAAGGATGTACTCCTTGGTGCATCCTTAATCCATTGTTTTTTTTTTTTTTTTTTTTGAACAATTATCATATGGTAGCAAAACGAACACAAATTTTGAAATCACTATATGCTCCAATCAAAGATGTTCCAGTCTAAAAAAGCTAAAAAAGACCATATTTATAGGGGTCTGAAAAAACGTTTCAATCCATTTCACATTCAGCTAACATTGCTTGTAGACCAACACCGAAGTTACAGGAGTTGGAAGAGGGAATTGTTGCAACTGTTGTGTTGAACGATTTCCATTTTTTAGGATACTTTAAATGCAGTTAACTATACACACAGGTTGTAGTTTGCAATATATCAAATCTTAACACTATTAATTGTTCAATCACAGTTTTATCCAGATTTTTTTGTCTATCTTAATAGGTTATTATTTGGCGGTTTTAAAAGATACACAAAGACGCATAGCATTCTGCTTGAAAATCTTCCTAAACTGTAAGTGAAAGTAACGCGTGATCCATTTCTAGGTTCCCTACTTTTTTAAAGAAAAAAACACAGAAAATTCAAATTTAATGGGGAATGTTTATTATCATTTGAAAGAATATTCTTTGGAATTTATTTTTTTGAAAATTAAGTCTATCAAATGTTTGACCGCATAAACTTTAACGGTGTGATATCACACGATCTTGGTGGCCAATCGACCGGCCCAAAACGTGAAATTATATGCACACCGAAGTGTTCTCTCCATAAATCCATTGATTGATGCGATGTGTGGGAAGTGGCACCGTTTTGCTAAAACCAAATGTCGCCGAGATCACGAGCTTCAATTTCAGGCATCAAATAGTCGGTTATCATGGCACGATAACGCTCGCCGTTTCTGCGAACGGCGCCGAATCGACTCTCCACGGTCTTCGTGTACACATTCAGCTACGGCCGCTATATTTTCTTCACAGCGTGCTGGACGTGGTCTATTCGGTCGAATATTATCCAATAATAAATGCTGGGTCTCAAAATGGTTGATGGTGTTGCGAATAGTACGCTCAGTAGGCCAATTATGTTGACCACAAGCGAAGTGCACGAAACGCATTCCTCACAGAACGTGAATTTTCGTAATAAAGTTGAACGATTTGTAAACGTTGTTCAGGCGTATGTATTTCCATTATGAAATGCCAAACAATACTAAACAAAAATAACATGACAGCATGACACGACTCACACGTGATCTGTCAAAAAAAGGCTATTGAAAAAAGTATCTCAACTTGAATCACCCATTAGAATCCTATATGAACTGTTTTTATTTTTAATAATGATTGAGTTTGACTTTTAGGTCCTTTGCATCAAAAATGGAATATCGAAGAGGTTTCAAATAAATTTGCAACATTGTTTTCTTTTCATTCATATGTGTACTTATCAGTAATGTTACTTTAGTTAGTTACTCTTATTTTACACGAACATTTCTTTTCATTTCCAAATTAGCATACATTTTACATGTTAACCATAACATTAACATTTTTGTATTAAAGAAAAGGCAATAAAAATTTTTTTTATTAAGTATTTTATAAAATCAATAATAAATATTCTTTAAAAATCTACTAAAAACTAAATATTATTTTTATTGGTTTTATAAAAATAGTTTTTCCATTTTATGAGAATTTTCAAATACTCAAATTTGTAGATAGTAAAAATGATTTAATAAAAAAAAGAAAAATAAAATTAAAATTTTTTCAATAAAACATTTACGAATTTGGATGTTTGATTTTACTAATTCAGTGATAGGTTCGATTTTAGTAAAAAGTATAATTGTTTTTATAAATTTAGTAATGGAATACAAAAATGTGTGGATAAAATGAAGAGACGATTTTGAGGGATGGGAAAAAATCTCTAAATTAAATCGAAGTCTAGAAATTAAAAATAACATAAAAAGTTGTCTTTTGAAAAAATAATATAAGATTTGTGTTAATTTTTGGAGGAATTTAAACATTTTGAATATTGTTGCAATTTTATTCTGCATACGTTAGGTGGGTATATGACGTTTTTTCTGTGCAATAATAATAATAATAATAATAATAATAATAATAATAATAATAATAATAATAATAATAATATTGTTTTTTTTTTTTATAGAATTTACCAAAAGGATGAAGACACCTTTAAATTTTTTTTTCGATAAAGTATCAATTAGCTAATTAATCTTAGCTATTTTTTAAAACTGGAATGTCGATTTAAACGTCAATTCAAATTATTTCAGTATATGTATTACTAAAAATATAACATAAATTAAAAATAACAAAAATGCAAATACAGTGGTTTCCCGGTTTAACGAATACTCAGTTTAACGAATTCGTGATTTAACGTACGTATAACGTACGATATAACGAAATTTTCCAAAAATGTGATTTGATATTCATAAAAAGAATTGAAAGAGTACTAACACTTTTGTTATTCAAAAGGAAGATAATAAATGATTTCTTTCAGATAAGATTTTTTCATTTGAAAACTATTTTCTAATAAAAAATCAGTAAATGAAATTAAGAATTTTAATTTTGATAATTAATTTTTTTTTTTTTACTTTTGAATTGGTCTGATAATATATTATTCGTTAAATCGGGATACCACTGTATGTAACTTTCTTCTGCTATTATTTTAGATTACATATATTAATCATATAAATTGTTATCGATGACAAGTGAAATATATTGTTGTTAATACGGTCGTCAACGGTCGAATGGCAAAAATATCAGCAATATATTCATTGGCAATATGTAAAATACTGTGTCATTTCTATAATCGTCAACGATAATTTGCACTACATTGTCAATTACAATGTCGTAAAGTATTTAGCGGATACTTATTTGAAAAAATGGTCGACGATTTGTATCGGCCGTCCTCAATATGTCGTCAAGATTTTTCTATGGGCCTGTACGCGTCGTCGATGTTGTCTGGAAAACATGGCCAACTGGGTAAGTTGTAAATTCATGTGTGCTTCTGTCTGTGTATGAGATGTATTTATCCCATCTCAGTTTAAATGTGGTCTTATGCAGATAACTAAACACATTTTTGTTTTTTTTTTTTTTCTTACTGTTACAAGAACTTAAATAAAATTTTATATAAAATTTTCTAAATTGTATCGATTTGTATGTTGGTGCAGAGGATATACATAAGTGTTAAATGCGAGGATTAAAACAAAAGTTTTTAAAGTTTCTATTTAGATGAAGACCAAATATTTAAAATGAAGTTAGTGGAATTTTTTTTTTTAGTTAGTCGAAACAACTATCCTTATAATAGATTGTTAAATTATGGAGGTAAATTTTTTTTCCATTAATATTCCATTAAAAATATATTTTAAAAAATCATAAAATTCATCTTCATTTCTTTATTAGCGATTTAAAATAAAAAAGTCCTAGACATTTTGTTTAAAAACAAATTTTCGACGTCTTAACTCGAAATAGGCATTACAATTTTTGCAAACTGATTTTTTTTTTTGTAATTAAAGGCGCTCTCTTGCCTTAACTCTGCCTTCTTTTTTGTTCTATTTCTAAAAAAAAAATGTAATACTGTAAATGGGTCAGATGCAGTCAGTACTGATTGCCAGATAATTTTAAAGAAAAATCCGTAAATTTTTCGAAAAATATATTTAAAAAATCGGTCATATACAGCGTTGCCAGAATGATAGTTTTATCATATTTTTGATGATTTTTTATTACAAAATAATATTTTTATTTTAATAATATTTGTAACGTTTTTTAAAGACTCATGATGATTAGTTAGAATGTGTTTATAAAAATCCGTACAACTAATTTCCAAATATATACATACCAGGGATCGTACTTTTTTTTTGATACTATTTACTATTCAAAAGTACCCTAGTGCTCCCTCAAGTAATTTGATACTTTCACAAGATTAGTCAGTGCAGAGCTGTCTGCAGTTCGTTTTGAAAGAATATTGAAATATTAAATTTTTTTAATAGAACTACAAAATAAACAAAATTTTTTCCATAGACAAATTCGATTATAATGCACTTGCATGTTCACTTGTCATTTAAAAGTTAATGAAATTTTGATTAACATTATAAATTGAATTAATTGAAAGGATTTTGGAGTTTTTTTTTAATAGCTTAAGGTAAATAAGATTACAATGCAAATAAACTCAATTATAACAAAATCTATACAGTATATCGAAATCGGAAAAACGACGTAACTTAAAATAAACTAATTTTCAAGATTATAATTATGACTAAAAATAACAAGATTTTATGAAAAAAAAAAAAAACGAACCAAACCATACCGAAAGCGGTTCAAATGAAATTAATAACATTAATAATCAATAACCGGAACTTTGAGGTTATCAGATATAGTATTAATTTTTATTAAAATTAGAACCTATTGGCTCACTTTTAAGAAATTGGTTTTAGATTTTTTTTCAATTCCAAACTAAAATACAAAATACAGGAGATTTGGATTAACGAATAGAGACGAAGGTAAGAATATGTCTGTTCACATTATCCCGAATACAATAATCATCGTATAAAATGTTTTTTATTAGGATTCAATGTATTAAAATCCTCAATTTTCGATCAATAAATAATAAAATTTAGAATTTTAATACTCTGAGGGTGAAAAAAAAGTACTATTTAAATATTGTTTAATAGTTTTCGGAAAGTTTTGAGTACAAGAAATAAAAATGCCAAAGTTTGAATTTTAAACAAAAAATTGTAATGTAGGGCATTTCATATCAAATAAATAAAAAGTTAACGATAGTACTCTCGGAAAGCTGGTCTAGTCGTTTAAAGAAAAGAAAAAATGACTATATATTTTTGCCGACAACAACAAGAGGGTGCATCTAAATTTCTGAAAAAAAAACAAAGTGATCTAGGTCTATAAGCTAGACTAGATAAAACAAAGTGATCTAGGTCTATAAACTAGACTAGATAAGGCAATGTTATTCTGGAAAGCTGACAGAAAAGTACCCATAACAAAGAAATTGTATCTCTAAATTATCACAGTCATCTTAAATATATAAATTAGATTTATTTTGATATGATCTTATTTTTATTAAAATACAAATTTGCTACATTATCTTTTTTTTTTTTTTAGGAAACCCAAAAGTGTTAAAAAATTTGCAACCACAAATAAAGTTGCAAGGAAACTTTAAACTTTAAATTAATATTGCAACAACTGCATGTAGTTTTTGACACACATAAAACTTCTGTTACAAAATGTCACTGAACCAAATTTGCATATGTTATAATTTGCATTTGTTACACTAACCTCAGCTGTTGAACAAAGGTCTGATCAATTCTCTAATAGAGCTATTACAATGTCATACCATTTGTGTTAACATGATGAGCATGTCAGACTAAAAAATTATCTTAATTATTGTAATTACGAAAATGTAAGTGGAAATCATACAACAGAACAAATAGGTTATATTTTATTCCCAGCAAACACAGCAAGATTCGTCAAACGTATTGCCTGGATGAAATATTTATTGCAGCAATAATCGAATTCGTATTGCGGAACTGCAGATAACTATTTGGAAGAAAAAATTGGAAGATATCGTTAGGATGATTTTGCGATAAATCTACCCACAAAAAAAATTTCGATTTATTTCGATCCTTTTACAGAAGTTTTTTAATCTAATATATGAGACTGTCCGTTTTTTTTTTTTTTTTTTTTTTTTTTGCTCTTTTAGAAGATTCTTACTGCATTCATTAACCTTTATTAGCAATTGCTTATCAGAATTTCGTTGTTCTCTTTAATAAAAAGAACAGAAACACATAGATTTTGTTAATTATTGGAGTTAATAGTTTACATAATTAATATCTACCTAGACGATTTCTTATATGAAAAAATTCCATAAAATTTTGACAATAAACAAAAAATAAAAACTTGTTTGTTTTTATTTTATATTGAGATAATTTCTCGGAATTGACAATAGAGTGAAAATTCTAAGGTATTCAATGTGAGTGAAGATAAATTTAACTAGCAAAACAAAAAACTCTTTCATTAACAGAGCTTATACAGCAGTTAACAGAGCACTGTTAACATATATACAGAACAATATAAATCCAAATTTAGAGAAGATTTGCTGCCAATTGCTGGAATTTCCAGGAGAGCTCGAATATGTACTGAGCAGAAAAAGTATTCTAAAAATCAATACAGAATTGCTGAGATTTTTTAACCTTTTCACAAATTCAAACCTCAAACATACGTGAATTCTGTGAGGAAGTTTGTCCCAAATGACCAAATAAAGAGGTGGCATGGAATGCAATCTCTTGGCAAATGTGGGCAAGGGTCAAGACGATCTAAAAATATACGCACAATTCCTGAATTGAGTTAGTGAGATTTTCGAAAAATTTTTAAAAATCAAATATTGAACACACATGAGCTCTATGAGGGAATTTTGCTCAAGTGGCCAAATGGATAGGTGGCATGGAATACCACCATATTGAAAATGTGGATAAGGATAAGGGTCAATACTATCTAAAAAATAAAAGCAGAATTCCTGAATTGAGTTTGTGAGATTTTTAACAAATTTTGAAAAATCCATAATTCAATATAAATGAATTCTTTGGGGAATCTTTGTCCAAGTGGCCAAATGGATAGGCGGCATGGAATGCCACCATATTGAAAATGTGGATAAGGGTCAATACTATCCAAAAATAAAAGCAGAATTCCTGAATTGAGTTTGTGAAATTTTTAACAAATTTTTAAAAATCCATAATTCAATATAAATGAATTCTTTGGGGAATTTTTGTCCAAGTGGCCAAATGGAGAGGTGGCATGGAATACTACCATATGGAAAATATGGACAAGAGTAAATACTATCTACAAAAAATGAACGCAGTATTCCTGAATTGAGTTTGTGAGATTTTGAACAAATTTTTCAAAATCGAATATTCAACATATATGAGTTCTATGGGGGATTTTTGTCCCAGTGGCCAAACAGAAAAGTGGCATGGAATACCATCATATAGAAAATTTGGACAAGGGTCAATACTTTTAAATGGGTTCTTTGGTGGATTTTCGTCTAAGTGGCCAAATGGAGGGGTGGCTTGGAATACCACCATGTGGAAAATGTGGACAAGGGTCAATACTTTCTAAAAATGAAAGCAGAATTTCTGAATTGTTTTTGTGAGAATTTTAATAAATTTTGAGAAATCCATAATTCAATATAAATGAGTTCTTTGGCGAATTTTTGGCCAAATGAAGGTTGCTTTTATGATTACAAAAAACCTGTAATCTGTCAAAAGTCCTCAGAAATTAATTTAAAAAATAATAAAATTTAAATGAGTAGAGTTAAGTCAATTTTGTTCGTTTGTTTTTTATAAAATTTGATGTTAAAAAAGCTCAAATATTCGTTGGCGAAATTGCTAAAAGCGCATTTATTTAAATAAATAATCAAATAAAATCCCTTCAGTTGCAAAAACATAAATTATTCGTTTTATTCGAACATTCAAATTTCATATAATTATTCAAATTCTTTGAATAATTATTCGTGATAATTGTTCGAATAATTCGAACGAACATTACCTTAGAGAACACATAATATTAATTTGATCATTTTCTTTTTGATGCAAAACTTTAGATATCGCCAGATTATCATCTAAGAAGATATCTTCCAATTGTTTGCAGGGATTATTTGTAAAATAAATTTTTAAATAATATTTTTTAGGGAGTAGAAAAAAGTCTATGGAAATAGATATTTCCAGGAATACAATAAAACTAAAGAAACTTGATTAAAATTTTATTTTATTTTTTTTTTTTTTTAAGATAAATTTTTAAGTTTCTATGAACCTTTAAAAATCTTGTTAATATTATTTTGCAAACTTAAATTTTGTATATTACACTCCATACTAAAATTTTTGTTTGCAAATATGCCACATCTGTTATTTAAATTGCGCTGCAAATAGGAGAAAATAAAACCTGTAAAATAGCTAAAAGTGTTATTTATCTGTTGATTGCCGTCAAGCAACAATAAAATACCCTTAAATTATTCCACCCTGAAAAATATTTGTTTTTTTTTTTTATCTTATTTTCCTACATTAAATATTTCCTTTTATTTCTTTCGTTTCATTTTCAACTCGGAAACTATTTGCTAGATAATTATCTATATCCGTTAAATTGTTTCCTTTCATAAACAAATCAGTCAATTACTATTTATTTTTTTGCATTACATTTTTATCAGATAGAATTTCTTTTTTTCCAAATAATGAATTCAGATGTCAACACTTTAACGAAACCGCAACATGCTACACGAAATACAAAAAAGGTGAATAAATAAAAAGTTCTAAGGGAGTGCATTTGAAACGAAATAAAGAATAAAAGCATAAAAAAAGAATTCACTTACGCGTAACGTTAAGTAGCAAAAAAAAAAATAAATAAATAAAAAAAACGCAGATATCTCCCCTTTTGAAAAGGTAATAAAAAGCGACATCAAAACACATTTTAAAAGCCGGAAATTATCTATAGATTTTAATCATAAAATACCATCTATAAACATATGGGGAATTCTCTTTTTAAGTTTACCTTTATGAAACCGACCTTAAGACTCAAATATATTTTTTTTTAATCTGATTTTTTAAAACAACTTTTGATGCAGTTATGTTAACAACACTTGGTGGAGTAAAACAACAAAAATTCAAGACCTGAAATGGTTCCAAGTGGTAACGGTAAGTACTCAAATTTAAAAAAAAAAAATCACAAAAGTGTTAGAAAATAACAAGTTTTTTTTCTTTTGATTGCTGTAATCGGGGATTTTAGAATATGTATCCAATTCCTCTAATGAAAACTACAAAAACTTGTAGAAATAGGCCAACTTGTGTTCAATCTAGTGCAATCAAAAACCGAAACCGGAAACCGGTTAACTGGCTTTTACTTTATAAAAGTCCGACCGGTTTCCAATATTTTTTTTTTTTCGGATAACTCGTCAGGCCGGTTTTTTTCTGTCGCTTATAAAATGTTTCTCCTTCTATTTTTCTTACTAAATTAACCTATACTTCCCATTTCTTTGTATTTGCGAATTGAACCTTATTTATGGCCTGATGCATTAGAAGTATCAAATTTTCTAAAAATTCAATCTGTATGATAATTAAAAAATCTTTTGTAATTTTTTTAAACAATTCTCTTGTTGTACTGAATCAGGCCCTTAATTTTTTCAAGGTATTTATGCCCTACACCATCAGAGGTGGTTGGGATATTATGGGTTTGTGCTGATGTTTGTAACGCATAGAAAAAGTTATACAACATCCACCTTAAGGTATACCAATCGACTCAGAATCACTTTTTAAATCGATCTAACGATGTCCGTTTGTCCGTCCATCCGTCTGGCTAGCTGGACGGCTGGTTGGCTTTCCATGTAAAACTTGTGCACAAAGTACAGGTCACACTTTTAAAGATAATTCAATGAAATTTGGCATGTGGGACTTTTATGACACAGAGACGAAGACTATTGAGATTGGTGGTGATCGGTCCATTATTTCACCTAGCCCTCATACAAATGTCCCCCCGGAATAGAGTTTAAACACTCAAAAATGCATTAAAAATAAGAATATGTTAATTAAATTCAGTGCAAAGAAGTTCTGAACAAATATCAATCTTATCCATAATTGACCATAGCTCCCATATGAACACCTCATCCGAAAATCATTTTAACGTGCATAAATCCCATACGAATGTTAGTATCAAGTTAATATTCGATACAAATAAGTTTTATGTAAGTAGAAACAACATTGGCAAATTTTATGAGAATCGGACCATAATCTACCATAGCTCCCATTTAAACCCACTTCCAAGAATTGCCCTAAAGTGCATAAAATCATCTAGATGTTAGTATCAACGCATTATTCGTTATTTGTATATTTTATTTTACATTTAGTGAAATTGGCCACAGGTGTAATATAAGTCCCTTCTCGAATTTTTAAGCTCGTACGCAATGGTGTAGGGTATCATATAGTCGATTTTGACCGACTATATCTTTCTTTCTCTTTTTCATTTTCATTATGAACTAATAAAGCTTTAAGTCTAGTTTTTCTTTTAATTTCTAATTTGAGATTTGAGTAACACCAGACGTGCTGAGAACTGAGCCTTGTTTTATATTTTTTAATACATTTAAGCTAATAAGCGATATGTTTTATTACTTGTCATTACATGTATTATAAGCAGTGTTGCCAGGTTAACCTTTGTAAGGCTAAATTTATCCTTTTTATTTTGTTTTTTGCCTCAAAATTTTCATTTTAACTTTAAGCTTTTTTCTAGCCTTTTTTTTGTTCTTAAAATTGCCTTAAAAAGGCTAAAATGTTAGTATTTCAACAATTTATTATTTATTAATTATATAATTTATTATTTGCCATTACCAATTTTGTTTTTACAGAATCACCTGTTAAAGCATTTCTGGGTATTTATTCGCATAAAAAATTGAGATTATTTATATTTATATTTTACTCATACTTATATTTAATAAAAAATTTCGATAGCGGCGCTTCATTCTCCAAATTAAAAGTGCTTTACTTTACCAACTATTTTTATAAAAATAATTTAAAAAAATCTTATTAATGGGAAAAATCACGCAAATATGCATAAATGCTTAATCAAAAATGAATTATAATTAAAAAATGGCGCAGAATTACTTCAAACTATTTTATAATTTTTCATATGAAATATAACACAAATTTGTATGGGAATTTTTTGGACGATTTTTCATTGAGTCATTTTGCTAGATGTTATTTACAAATTTATTACAATTTCTTAAAAAAAAAAAAAAAAAATATCAAAAACTAATGAGAACGAGAAAAAAAGTTTCTAAATTTAAAAAAAGAACTTTTTGTTTTTTTTTTTTTTTGGTATTTAGCCATTTTGACCTTATTTATTTATTTATTTTATAATTACAATACAAGTACAAATTAAGGAGGACTATTGCTCGTTGTGGTGAAACAGAATACAGTCTCTGGTGGAAATCGAACCCACAACTCCCAGACTGACAGACTAGCTCACTACCAACTAGGCCATCGGGGTACCCTCTTTTTGATCTTCTTTAAAGTTCAATTTAGCCTCCTTTTTTTCTCATCTTCTGGCAACACTGATTATAAATGTACTTTCTTTAGAAAAACATTTTTAATATATTTGTATTTTTAATAAGTAAAACCATATTCGAAACCGATTTTTTTAAACGCTATTTTTCGAATAACTCGAAACCCGATTTAATGAAAATCTCGGTTTTTTGAATACACTAGTTCAATCGGTCTGTCGTTGAGCAGTGTTGAATTATATTGCGAACAAGTAGTGAAACCAAAATTTTCATTTTTTGCAGTTTTTCGATTAGAAAATCTGCGCCCTTTCGAGTATTGCAAAATAAAGAATAGAGGTTTATTGCTCTTGTAATTATGAATCGCGTGAAATACATCGCGTTAATTTGCCTTCAACAGCACCACTATAGGTGCTATTGAGAGGGGAGAAAAACGTGAATGGCTCTAAGAAGCAAAATGAAACTGAAGTATCGCGTGATCAAAAAAGGTTTCCAAATTACGTCTTAAAATTGTTGTGACGCGATAAAATATTAATTTGCAAAAATGTTACAACTAGGTTATCCAAAAAACTGACTTTTTCTAGAAAACCGGTTTTCGGTTTAACCGAAAAATACCATTTTAGAAAAAACCGGGCAACGGTTTTGAACTCTTGAAAAACCACTTAACCAATTTTCATTCATTTAAATTTTTTAGCAAGAAAATATTATTATTTTTTTTTTTTTTTTGTAACAAAAGCCTAAATTATAAGTGCATATAAG
Organism: Protocalliphora azurea; assembly: GCA_932274085.1. Taxonomy (NCBI): domain Eukaryota; kingdom Metazoa; phylum Arthropoda; class Insecta; order Diptera; family Calliphoridae; genus Protocalliphora; species Protocalliphora azurea. The sequence goes on along the minus strand of OW026520.1, from coordinate 121,168,142 downwards.
TTTTACTCTGCAAAAATAATAAATTTTGATGTGCAGAATTTCAAAATTAAAGATTATTATTTACGTTATTACTTTGGAAATATTTTTTTTTAATTTGAAATTGTTCTTATTTATTTGATTTATCGTATTTAATAAACTTTCTTTAATATTTTATTCCTAATCCTGGTATTTGAAAATATATCTTTCTAAAATCCAATATATTTTGTGATCGAAATGCTGATAAATAATGCATAAAATTTTGGTTATAAAAATTATACCAATATAAACATCCACTGGTATATTTTTTTTATGAGAGAAAGTTTTAAATTTTAAATAATTTCTTACTGGTTTTAATACTTGTAAGCTTTTCTGAAAAACTTACTATATGTTCGGTAACTTTTTTGCTGTAGTTTGTGTACTTCTAAGCCATATTATAATTAACTAGTAAAAGAAATTAACTCTCTTTTTTACAATTACAGTAAGTCCCCACTCTTTACATACATGCCGCCAGTGAACTGACGAAGGGTCCTATGTGTAATTTTCTAATTTTTTTTTATTGTACATTCTTAAAGCTTTATTGGTCCTATAATTAAAATTGTAATATATATTCAAATATCTGGATTAGCTTTGTGGATTCAACACACTTCTGAGAGATTTAAGCAAAACAAAATATTACCAAAATTATCTTTCCAAATATCATTCGTGGCGTATTTTTTCGCACACGTACACACACACACACATAATATTTAATTATTTTTTTAAACACTTTTAGCACATTTTAATTTCCGAAACGTATTTAGTTTTTGTAAACCAATAAATATATATATACACTGCCTGCCACTTGAATAAAGAATTAAGTATATTTCCTAAACTAAAGTTCAGAAAAAAATAATTTTTTTGTGCAACCAAGTTTCAAAGTGTTGACTTTAGTTTCCTGAAGAAATAAAAAATATACATATTTTGTTATACTAAAATTATGCATTTATTTAAAGACATGTATTTCTGTGGTACTTTTTCGTGTGTCACTTGAATAAGGAATTCTTTTAATATTAATCAGGAAGGCTATGACTTGAATTTCTTTCAATACAAACGGCTAGAGAATGTGATTCCTTATTCAAGTGGCAGGCAAGGTATATATATATATATATATATATATATATATATATTCGACATTTTCTTTTTAGTTTCGGAAATTTAAACTAAACGAAAATAGTTGCAATTTTTTATATTAAAAATGTAGTAGATTTTAAAATAATTTATATTTTGTTGATATTTAGAAACAAAAATATAATAATTAAATCGTTATAATTACAAAACACATTAAAGTGTTTAAACTTGTTGAAATATACGAATATAAATGTAAAAAAAAAATATTTAATAATTTTTTGCCACGGTAGAAAAGTTTGTAGGAAAGTAAAATTTTTACAAATATGTGGTGAATAAAATTTCACTCGCTCATAGGGCTACATAAATTTTTGCCAAACGATTACAAAATTTTGATAATAAAAATAAATAATAAAATAAAAACTTGTAAAATATTTTAGTACGAGTATTCTTCGGAAATTTTACGGTTTATTTTATTTAAATTTTGTTTTCTTAATGAAAACTAATAAATAAGTGATTAAAAAAGTAAAATATTTTCCAAAATTATTTATGGTATGTGAAAATTTATCATGTCAAAAAGTTATTATTTTACACACTGAAATTGTAAAATTTTTTCACTGCAGCAAAATTTTAAATTTCCACCGAACTTTGATACCGTCTGACACATGCTCTATGTGAGCATATCAAGTGGTCTTTTACACCAACGCAAATAAACAAAATTTTACTAACACATTCTTAGCGGTAGGTATATTTAATAGCTGCGTTATTTAAGAAATCAGAAAGTTTCTTTACTAGTGCCTTATAATAATGCTCAATACATTTTAACTGATCGAAGTTTGAAGCAATTTGGTTTCTATGGGGATCATTTGGTACATATACAACATTATGATGATAAATGTATTTCACTTTTAATGTATACATAAGTTATTTTAGGTTCTGAGGGCAGCTACCTAGTCAATAAGAGACTGCTCAATTGTGTCCAATTTGGTCCCATTGTGAAACCCTGAGGGATCATATGTTGCTAACTCACGTGTCCATAACAGCATACATACACTTGTGCATATTTCTATAAATGCATTTAAAATTTTTGTTTTTCTTTGCTCAATTGTGTCCAATTTGGTCCCATTGTGAAACCCTGAGGGATCATATGTTGCTAACTCACATGTCCATAACAGCGTTCGAAACGAAATGTATACATACACTGTTGCATATTTCTGTAAATGCATTTAACATTTTTGTTTTTCTTTGCAGTATATTCGTTTCTCTTAAACAAAAACAATGTTGTGTTGTTACAATAACTAGCGATATAACAGTATTTTTTATGTATATAACGGTATTTTTTTCCAGTGGAATATTCCTATAAACGCAGTCGAGAAAAAAATTGTCTAAAAAGTAATTGCAAAAAAATATTAAAAAATTTTTTAAAATTTTAGTTGTTTGTTTCACTTAAGGTATTTTTCTAATGAAAAATATCTGTTTACTGGAAATATTTTTGTTTTAATTGGGAAATTTCATCAGCTTAAAGGATGCCCAAAGGAAACTTTTTTACAGAACAAAAAAAAATTGAAATTCAATTTTTTCGTAATCAAGGCTGTTCTAACAGAGAAATTGGACGAGTAATCAAAATTTAACAAAAAGGCAAATTAATAAAATGAAAGAAGAAGCTACTAGCAATAAATTAAATGCTACGCAAATAAAAAATAAACCTGACCTACCTGCCTGCCACTTCCAAACATTTTGCACAAATTTTGCGAACAGATGGTAACATAAAATGGAAGAAACCAAAATGTAAGCCAAGGTTAAAACAGCATCATAAGGAAAGTCGTTTAATAAATACATGAAATGGACAGAAATTCAGTTTGGACGGCCCCTATTCATATTCTTCTATTGGCATGATTCGAACGATATTCGTGTGTCGAAACGCAATTTCAGTTATGGTTTGGGCAGCCTTTTCTGCTGCAGGAAAATCAAAAATATGTTTTGTTCCCAATAAAATGAACAGTGCAATTTTTACTGAACTGTTGGAAGATCCTCATCTCTCATTTATGAATTAACAAATGGATGACGATTGCATATTCAAACAGGATAAAGCTGTAATCCATGTCTCGAACCAATCTAAATCGTGGTTTAATGAGCATAATATTGGACTGGCCGGCTTTCAATTCGGATTTAAATCCAATGGTGAATCTGTGGGGGTACGTGACCCATAAAGTTTAAGCAAGAAATGCACAGACAATAACTGAGTTAAAACTAAAAACTAAGCAAGCCTGGGAAGAAATTGACAGCGATTTTCTTAAAAAAATAGTCGAATTAATGCCAGACCGAATTTTCTAAGTCATCCAAAGCAAGGGTTCATCAAAATTGATGTGCGTTTATAGGAATATTCACCACTGTAGGTGTTTAAAAACATATTTACTTATTTTTTGTTAAAGTTAATGTTGTAAAAATATTTTTAAAAATTAAAAAAAAAAACACTGCGGATTTGGAAGAAAAAATACTTTAAAAAAAATTTCAAGGTAAATATGCTCGTTTTCATAACAAAAACTAAATTTGCATAACAAAAAATAATAAAAATTTAAAATAAAAATTTTTTAAGAAAACAAATATAGAATATATATAGAATTTTCATAAACTACTTAAAACAAGTAAAAAATTTACAGTAGAACAAGTTTTGCCATATTAAGTCACTTTAATGCGCAAACGTAATTGTGAATTTGCGTTAACGTGTCAGGGTCTTATATGGACGCTATGCTCATTTATGAACCGATCTTCTGAAAGTTGGCTGTAAGATTAATGAGATTTGTGTTTACTAAATTTTATATTTATACGATCATTTAAGTATTTCCGGGAGGGGTTCCTGTATGGAAGGCACGGTCAATTTTGGTCCGATCCTCATCTATGATGAATGTTGTTTAAATACGAATACATTTAAGATATTTATGTGAATTTTATCTATTTTCGTAAAAACTTTAATATGTACATAGAAATCCATTCCTGTTTTATCCGGTGTTCCGCAAGGTAATCAGCTCGACCCCTTATTATTCCCATTATTTATAAATGGTTTACCAACTTGCATTAAGAATTCCACGAATTCTATAATGTATGATGATGATGATGTAAATCTGTTCCATAGCTTTAACTATTCTTAACAATGTTCCTTACTCCAATCCGATCTTGACCATCTTTATAATTGGTGTATGAAGAATCTAATAGATCTGAATTTAAGAAAGTGTAAGATGGAGTCCTGTACATTGTAGATACACAATTAATGAATATCAACTTGATGTAGTCGAAGAATTTCTTGATCTGGGTGTGTTGTTTGATTACTATCCTTTAATTGCCACGTTTCGCAATTCGTTAATAAAGCAAAAGGAGTTCTAGATTTCCTTAAGCGCTGGGGAAGAGAGTTTAATGATCCTTACGTTTCCAAACAATTATTCTTATCTCTTGTAAGACCAATTCTGGAATAAGCTTTCGTGGTCTGGGATCCTCAATACGAAGTTCATATAAAGAAAATTGAATCGGTCCAGAAATAATTTCTCTTATTTTGTCTTCGTAATCTTCCATGGAATCCTAATATTAATTTTCCATCATATGAAAGTCGATTACAGCTTATTGATCTCCCTACTTTTGAAAGTAGGAGAAAATAAATGAATATTTCATTTGTAATTAATTTAGTAAACGGTTTAATTATTTCTGAGTTCCTGTTGCGTAAGATCGAATTCATAATCCCAAAACGTCCAACTAGAAATTATACTCCTTTAAAAATCAGATATTTTTGAACTAGCTTTGATGTCATGAGATATATTTGCAATCAATTCAACAGTTTTTATCCATGTATTGATTTTTCAGTAATTCCAATACGCACTAAGGGGATATTTTTAAGTTAGTTAAATAATAAGACTTTATTATGAAAAACATTTTATTTTAAATAGCCTTAAGAATAATATGTATGTTAGCTCGTAAGAAATTGTAATTTTATTGGCCATTAAATAAAAAAAAAAAAAAAAAAAATAGAGGCTGAGTGAAATAATGATTGCATTTTAACCGATTTTATTTTGTTAAATTATTGGTCCAAAATAGGCTTAAGTACCAAATTTCACAAAATTGCATTTAAAACTGCGACCTACAGAATAGCAGAAATGATGGTTTTTGATGCATGTACAGCAGGACCGACAGAAATTTACACTAAATTTTTATTTATTTTTTTTAATTCAAAAAGTATTTTATCGATGTATTAATGATGCCTGAATTAAGCGCCATTTTTATCGATTGTACCCCACTGTGCGCCGTTCGAGAACAGATTTGTGTTTCATTATAAAATAGCGTTGATGTGACATTAAAAAATTTTAATTTTTTTCGAACCCCAAAAGCAAACGAATTTGGAGAAATCCCCATATCGACAAACAAATGAATTATACAAAAAAAGAATAAAGAGCCTATTTACAAACAAATTTATTAATGACTAAAAGAAACTAAACAAAAAGTTTGTGATGGATAGATGAGTATGATGAGATTTTTTTTGCCACAAATTACCAAATAAAAGCCCTGTTAAAAATAAAAGCCAAATCGTCAACAACAGCATCATAATCATCATTACAAGTTTACTGTCGTTATTAAAAAAAAAAAAAAAAAAAAACAGCACAATAAAAATCATCTTTATGATTTTATTTTTTAATAATTTTTTTTATAAAAACAATTTTTTTCAGATCTTTATATTTTACAAACATGTTTTTAATTAAACGTTTCCCTTTGTGTCGTCAAAAATATGAATAATAAAAAAAGTTTAACAACGAGGTTCCTTTTTTTCTTACTGTGCTATTTTGTTTAATTTTAGCGCAGGCTGTGTACATGAAGAACAGCATCAATTATTCCCTACCTACTCAATTGATTCATCATCATTATCGTTTCATAAAAAGTCTCATATTCACATACAGACGTACTTTCAAAATACACATTCAATACAATACATCAACGTTAGTCAAACGTATGTTGTAAAAGTGGTGAAGGCTTAAGAGGTATTAAATTTTTTTGTAGTGGGAAAAATTAATAAGATTTGAGATTATCAATGTGATGTTATAAAAATTTAAAAAAAAAAAAATCCTGACTTTTTTTAAAATTTAAGGTTCCTGCTAGGTTGAGAAATAAGAGTTTAATTTAGTGATGATCAATTAGCGTTGGTCCTCCGAATTATTTACATTCTATATGGTTCGAAGGACTAAAACTGTATTTTTAACATGATGCAGCTAATTCCTTATAATTGAATAAAATTTTAAACTAAATGAAAAAAATTTGTCAATCTATTTGAAATTTTGAATTCGGTACAAGTTTTAAATTTTTGTTCGTTTTCAATAAAATATTTAATATTTTCCGGAATACCTTTAATAAGAACTTTGCTGCTTGTGTTCGGTTACTTTTTTGTTGGAATTGGTCCACCACTTTTTTAAGATTTATTTTATTTTTTAGTCAGCTTTAAGTATTTTTTAAATATCTTTTACTATGAACCAATACATTTAAAATGGACTGATACACAGCAGCACAATTTGTATGATACCACTTAGTTACTCTTTTTTTTTGTAATAATGAGAACAAACATCAGTCCACGAAAATTATGAAAACTCTTTGGTTTTCGATAATGGCAACTACTTACTAAAGTAGTTTCTTGGTAATGAGGCGTCATTATTATTTGTCTACTCTGTATTACATAAATAAGTACTCAATAGTATAATAGCGCAGTGATATTGCAATCATGTGGATGAGTTGTTAGTTAAACCCCATTCTGGTGCTGTTAGTTTTTTTATAACAAAATTTCTAAAAAGATATTTTATACTAAAAAAAAATTTTGTCACTTAGAAAATTAAGTGCGAGATGGTGTACTGAGTAAGACGTTAGTCATTGAAAACGAATGGTTAATTTTTGTCTAAGTTCAAATCTCACTGACGGTAATTTTTTTATTTTCGTTTTGGTACATATTTTTCAGTATCCCTAGAGTCCAAAAATAACATGAATTTGTGGATAACTCGAACAAAAATAACCAGTTATTGAAGCAAAATATAAGTAATTTATTTTTGTTTCCAATTACAACTGCTAGCTTACCAGGAAATCAAAGTTTTTGCTGGGTTCTAATAATAGGAAGGAATCTTGTCTAATGGCACACATTGTTTCAGAAATTAACTTCATTGGCCAAAAGTCCAACTTTTTGTTAACACCGATTTCTAAAATTTTAATGCCATTCAATAGTAAACTAAGTTGGACACAAAATTAGATAAAAATATTGGTAATTATGGGTCGTGGCATGCTGTTAAAAACAAATATTTTATGTTATTTTATAAAAAAAAAAATTGATTTTTGTAAATTTGATCAGAACTAAATTATCATTACCAATCCATCCATTATCGATAATTGGATAATAGTCTTTAAGAAATGGTATGATGAGTCATTGTACAGTTTATATCTGCTGTGTTATTAAATGTTTTCTGAGTTTTTATATTTTAGTCAAACTTAAAATTTTGTGGAATAGAACTATTGAGGGACAACAGGTGTTAAACAAATTTTACTGCTCTTTAACCACATATATACTTTTGTACCTGTCTGCACCCGTCCTTAGAGCACTTTTGCCATTTTAATGAAATTACTTCCAAATTTTTTTTCATGGAACAAATTCAAAAATCAGTTATGATTTGGATTTTGAACCTACAGCATCAATAAGAAAAAACGACATCAATAAGGAGTTAAGAAGTTTAAAAGAGAAACATGTCCAGGACGAATTTGTCAAATATGGGTTGATTATAGATCAACCAAAACAAGGATCAGGCAATACGATACGATGATCCCGAAGGAGCATCTATCATAACAGGTGTTGATATAGATCTTATTTCTAGATTTAAAACAATTATCGATATACTTGTGTGCAATGAACAAATTGATGCTAGAAAATTTTGTGATTAACCAAATATCCATGGAGAAACAGTTTACAAAATCTTTTATCATGGGAAAGATGTCGTTAAACAACATTTACTATCATTTGGAGATCTAGCAGAGGAATCACAAGAGAAAAAGGAATAAGGATTACAGATTTTATAGAGAGCACAATACCAGAAAAATATCACGAAATTCTAGAAATGAAGATCTAGTTAATATATTATTAGCGACGTCAGATCCGCTCATCTCTAGCATTCGCAGTTAATGACAGAAAAATAAAATATTTTGTCTTTAATATTATTTAAATAAAAAACAAAATAGGCATTAAAAAAATTGTTATTTTTTTGTCCAAAAGCAACAGATTCTAGTGGAACTGGTTCTTTAAGAATCGGTTCTAGTGGATTCTGTTCTAGAATTGATAAACTGGGAACCTGTTCACTGCTGATTCAAAAAACAAAAAATCTGCATTTCAATACTGAATTCTATAAAAAAATTAAAAGTTCAACTTTAACCTTAAATTTTTCAACATCTGCTGGACCGATTTTAATGAAATTAGAACTGGAGAGAAACTCAAGAAAATATCTCTCCATAAAAAAACAAAAAATCTAAAATATCTCTATCGATTCAAAAGTTACAGAGTTTTGTCCGATGAGTCACTGTACGGCAGTGTTAAATGTGTCATTTGTTATGAATAAAGTGCTTTTTTCTCCATATGTACTAATTAGTGCTGGCAAATTCTACTACTACTACTACTACTACTCAATACTTTTCATTTGGATACTTGATAATACGCGATACTTAACGGATTTGTAATTTAAAATGTAATTTTAATTAAGGTTCTTTTATTTAAAAATAAAACAAATTTATTTAAGCGATTACTCATTACATTTTATAAATTTATTTATATGCAACATAAAATGAACAAAAAGTTTAACTTTAAATGCAACGTTAACAAAAATCAGTAATATTTTATTCATACATTTAAAAATTAAATTGTATCTCTATACAAAGTTGTATTTTAGCCGTTATATTTTTAATACGATATCATTAAAAAATTAAACTTTGAAGGTATTGAGTAACTACTTTACATTATTTAGTACGCGAAAAAAGAACCAAATACGCGATACTTGATACTTAATACTTACACAGCACTAGTGCAAGTAACTTGCCAGACCAAAAGTTTATTCGATAATTTTGATTTCTTTACACGACAGTTAGCTGATACATTTCTCATAACATCTGTGATATGGAATTCATGACCAGGATGATGTAAAAAAACCGCTAGTATGTACTCTTTATCACCCTTTAGGTAGTATTGTCATTAAAAAATAACAATCTCAATAGTTTTCATCCTCTCTTTTGCATTTAGATTTGTTCTAGCGTTCCTACTAAGAACCTTTTTTTTACTTCGTGGGTCTTCAGGCCAGCCTTCTTCTATCTTATCTGATAAAAGATAAAGAGTTATTTTAAATAAATTCGTATTACATCCTACAGTCTGTAAATCAAATCTTTCTGCAGTTATCAGGATTCTTTTCGCTGATCGTGAACTCTTTATATTTTGGTTTTTGTTAGTTTTGGCACAAGTAAACAAAAAAAAAAAAAAAAAAAAAAAAAAAAAAAAAATATTGAAGACATTTTCCATTTCTTACTCCAACATCCATCCGCCTGTCTGATCGTACCTTCGTCAACAAATTGTTGATTTATACTCTACATATTTGTATTACACATAAAAATTACGGAATCCTTATCCCCATCTTAAATTACCGTTCGATTCAGAATGACTTTCTGTGTTGACTTAACGATGTCAGTCCATCCATTTACACAAAGTACAAGCAACAAATTGGCACGAATTGTTATATTGGTATATTAAATGATCATGATTAGTTTTCATTTTTTCACCTAAATATCTTCCCAGCATATGATTTTGACGCACATGAATACCTTAAATATGTCACTATTTCTACAAGATTCGGCACAAATAAAACGTATGGGATTCTTCCAACACTTGTTTTGACATTACTGGTTTTTATAGTTTCGCCTAAGAAATGGTGCATTTCAGACATTGAATTGATTGGTTATCCGTATGTAGCCCTAGTTTGAATTCGATTTTTAAAAATTAATTGTGAGGTAATTGTTTTCCAAATTTTGCAAATGCGGTCCAAGTGCATACAAAAGTATCTTAAAGAAAAGTATTTAAAAAAATAAAATTTAAGGAAAAAATTTGAGAAACACCTTCTAAACTATGTCAACTGCTAGCTATAAAGCAAGAACAATTTGGGAGTTTTGGAAGTCATTTAAAATTCAAGAATTTATACAATTTTTATAATAAATTTTTTCTATGAGATAAAATCTTTATGCAAACATTTTTTTTGGGGACACCCTGTTCATACCGTCTTTAGTTTCCCAACTTTTACTAACTTTTTTCCCAACTTCATTTTAATCTTTTTGAAGTTTTAACTTTGTTTGTTTCGTCATAGATGACGTTGTTTTGTTTGTTTTATTTTCTAATAAAATGTCATAAATGCCTAGTTAATGTTTACTTACAACTTGTCTGCCACATTCCTCTAAAGTTAAAAAAAAAAGAAAGAAATTAATGTTATTCTTTTTTTTTAATAACAAAAAAGATATTATTACAACAAGAAAAAAATCTCATCAAAAACCAACATACTAATCAGTAGAGATTTTTTTTTCCTCAACCTTTAAACTGTCTAGCTTTGCTAAAAATAACAGAAGATCCCGTTTTCATTTCAACAACACCCCGCCCTTTCATCAAATGAATTTCAAACATCTTCTTGATTTATTTCCTGACTTTGATTTCAAAAATGTATTTTTTCTTTATCCCTGTTTTATTTTAAATAAAATGCCGCCCTCTGATTTCAAGTTTTCCCTTAATTTCTAAGGTTTTTAGTTTAAGTAAAATTGCTTTTGTTGACTTCTCTAAACGAAGTGGAAGAAAAAAATCCTTTTCAAGTTGATCTCGATATTTCAGAAGTATTATTCGTTTTACCCTTGTAATGTATATTTTTGAATTGAAGTTGTTATTACTGGTAAAAGAGGTGGGAAATAAATTATGCAGTTTTCTTGCTTACATGTCTGTATGCTTTTATTATTATTTTTATTATTATTTGAAATTTACAATACATCAATATTATGGAGATTTAGAAATTTGTCAAGCTTAAAAATGTAAATTATTGTTTAAAGGGAAGAAGAGCTTTAGGCGAGTGTGATTACATTTTTTTTTTACATAAGGGGTGTTTGAAAGAAAGAAAAGTATCAATAGAATAAAATTTAAATATTTTTAAATTTTGATGGGCTTCAGTTTAAGAAAAAGGAGTTCAATTATTGTGAATTATAAAATAAAACAGAGAAATTTGTAGTCAAAGTGAGTGCATACTTTTAGAAACATAAATTAAAAATTAGTCAAACATAACCAGTGTTACCAAAATCTAAGTGGGAAAAAGTACTAGAATTTACAAAGTGCTATAAAGTGTTAAAAATAAAATGATGTAAGAAAAAAGTGCTAAGAACAGAAACTGTTTGCATATGTAAAAAGACGAGATTTATTTATTTTCAGCTAAAGCTAGAAGAATATAATAAAAAACATTCTGAAATTTATTCTCTAGAAATTAAACAAAATTTATGAGTGGATTATTCAAAATTCTAATTTTATCATAAGGTATCCAAGTATGGGTTAGCAGAATTATACTGTTATACTTATTCCAAATATCATATACACTGGTGCATATTCCGATAAACGCATTTAATTTTTTTTTTTTTTGGTTGAAATATATTCGTTTCTCTTAACCAAAAACAATGTTGTGCTGTTACAATAACTTATAACGATATAACGGTATTTTTTATGTAAGAAACACTTGTTTCTTACTTTTGTTGTTTTCTTCAATTTAGCAATCAGAACATACTGGTGGAATATTCGCGTAAACGCAGTCGAGAAAAATTTGTCTAAATGTTATTGCAATGTTGCAGTTATAGTTGTTTGTTTCACTTAAGGTAAGTTTCTGATGACAACATCTCTGTTTGGTAAAAATATTTTTGTTTTGATTGAGAAATTTCATCAGCTCTAAGAATGCCCAAAGGAATTTTTCTTACAGACCAAGAAAAAATTAAAATTTAATTTTTTCGGGAGCAACGTTGTTCTAGCAGAGAAATTGAACGAAAAATTAACCATTCCGAAGGAGTTATTCGAGGCTTTTTTAAGAAAGGGCAGAAAGACGGAGTGCGGAAGCCAACAAAAGGTAATCAAAAATTAGCAAAAAGGCAAATAAATAAATGAAATAATAGAAGAAAATAAAAAATAAACTTGACCTTCCGGTTACTTCCAAACATGTTGCACACATTTTGCGAACAGATGGTAACATAAAATGGAAGAAACCAAAATGTAAGCCAATGTTAAAACAGCATCATAAGGAAAATCGTTTAAAATTTGCGCGTTAATACATGAAGTGGACAGATGAGTGGAATAAAGTTAACTTTTTCGATGAAAAGGAATTCAATTTGGCATGATTTGAGATCGAACGAAATTCGTATGTCGAAACGCAATTGCGGTGGAGGCAGTGTTATGGTTTGGGTAGCCTTTTCTACTGCAGGGAAATCAAAACTATGTTTTGTTTCAACTAAAATGAACAGTGAAATTTATAACGAATTGTTGGAAGATGCTCTTCTCTCATTTATGGATGATGATTGCATATTCCAACAGGATGACGCTGTAATACATGTCTCGAACCAATCTAAATTGTATTTTAATGAACATAGTATTACACTATGGAGAATCTGTAGGCGTACATGGCCCGTAAATTTTACGCAAGACAAGCCCAGAGTAAAACTATAACGTTAACAACGGAGTTAAAACTAAAAATTAAGAAGATCTGGGAAGAAGTTGACAGTTGCTATCTTCAAAAATTAGTTGAATCAATGTTAGACCGAATTTTTAAAGTTATACAAAACAAAGGTCCATCAACACATTATTAATAATACTAAATTGGTTAATTAGTTTAAGTTCGTATATAGGAATATGGCAAAAAATGGCATTAAACTACTAAAATTACAAAGAAAAAAATTTAATGTACATTTTAAATTTTTTGTTATATATCTTTTAAGTGAAGTCATTAAATAATTAAAAAAAAAAAAAATTAATTTGTAGTACATTAATTATTTTTTAGTCTCATTTTTGGCAAGTTGATTAAAAAAAATGTTGTGCTTTTATAGGAATATGCACCAGTGTAGGTTAACATTTCGGCGAACTAAAATCCTTTTGCTTTTACCAATAAATTTGATTTTTAAAATGTAACCAGACAAAATATAAACTCAAGAATCTGGATAATTCTCCGGATTATCGAAACTTTCTTTTAGGTCTGATTTTGTAAAAAAATAAAACTATTAAAACATATCTTTTATTTAATACGTGAAACTCTTAGAGTATCACGTTTAGATTTTTCATCAACTAACATTTCATATTTTAAGGTTTTTATCTACACAAAAAATAAAAAAATAAACAAATTTGTTTGTACTCTTTTTAACGAAACATTTTTGGAAGAAACATTAACCGAAAATGAAGAAATTCAAGTAGCATCAATTCTTGCACTATAAATATATAATTTCTTATTATATTTTCCAAGTCACTACGAAAAAAAAAAAAAAAAAAAAAATTCATTTTATTATTTAATCCGGATTATAGAGTTATGAAAGGGAAAGTTAGGAAATGCTGTTCGGATTACCGACTAATCCGGATTATCGAGTTTATATTATATTCATGAAATTGCTTAAAAAAATTTCTCTTTAAATGCACCAAAACAAATTTTTATTAAAATTCGAATTTTTATTACGTAAATGATATTTAATATTTAAATAATATTAAAATATCATTTTAACCAAATAAACAGACTTTTACCCAAAAACCAATATTTAGCAAAAAATAAAATCTCGAAAAAGTTTTTCATCAATAAAATGATTTAAAATAGGGTTAAAGCTTAAGCATATATAGAATGACATTCTTTTCACACAAACTAATAATTTTGTCTACAATTATGCTTTAACTTTGGCTTATAATTTGATAAGTTAACGTCCCATAATATCATATTACGATGTTTTAAATTGAGTAAAAAGTTGTTTAATTATGTATAAATATATTAATTTTCAAGAAGATTAATTAAAATTTTATTTGATTTCAATTTACGATATCAATTTAGTTACGTTCACAACAAAATTGCAAACTATATTTAAAAATTAATAAGTTATTTTATTATAATTATATCTTATAACAAAATAACTAAAAATAACTTAATTGCCAAAATTTTATTTGATAGATTCACTGTTTGCAATCGTATTGGTTTTTACAAAGTCCATTTTGCTAAACACACTTTCTAAAAATCGTTTGAAGATCGTTTAAAGATTAGTTACCAGCGATAAAAGTACCAAATTATAGTTGCAAATTAATAAAAAACGAGAAAGATGTAGTCGGTCAAGACCGACTATATGGTACCCTATACCATTATGTACGCGTATAAAAATTCGGGAAAGGGACTTATATTACATCTGTGGCCAATTTTACTAAATGTAAAATAAAATATACAAATGCAAGATAATGCGTTAATACTAACATCTAGATGAGTTTATGCTCTTTAGGACGTTTCATGGAAGTGGGTTTATATGGGAGCAATGGTAAATTATGGACCGTACTTCTTTGCACCGAATTTCATTGAAATATTCTAATTTTTAAAGTATTTAAACTCTATTCCGGGGAGACATTTGTATGGGGGCTAGGTGTATTATTGGACCTACCCTACACCAATAGGCTTCGTACTTGTATCATAAAAATCCCACGTGCCAAATTTCATTGAATTACCTTTAAAATTGCGACCTGAACTTTATGTACAAGGTTTACATGGACATCCAGCCAGTCAGACGGACGGACGGACATCATTAGATCGATTTAAACGATGATTCTGAGTCCATTTGTATACTTTGAAATGGGTGTTGGACAACTTTTTTATTAAAACTGCTAAATTGGCCCACTGAACGTAACGCTTAATACAGAAGAATAGAAAGCTATATTGCCTGGCGAACGATTTGTGTAAGGTAACCGTCATTTTCTTGAAATGAAACACTATCAAAAAAATAAAAGGTGACTGAAACTTTCTTCATCCTATTTAAAATACATATTCAGAATATGAAGAATATTAGTATCTTAAAACGAAAGGAAATCTAATAGTTCAATGTCTGATATTATTTCCCTCAATGTAATAATTATTTCTCCAGATTTTTCCAGAATAAATAGTAATTATCAAACCCTATAATATTGAATTATGCAGCTGTCATTCAAAGTGAAGAAAATAGTAATTTACTTAAAGTCATTTTTAATTATTTTAGTTTTGAGAATATTTTATATGGACAGCCTGAATGTGCTGAATTCTATAAATTTTAGACTCTATTAAGGGAAATAGTTTCCTAAAAAATTTTACATTCATTGGATATTAATAATTTATACACATTCAATTTCTTCAGTCCATTATACACACTTTTTTATTTAAAATATTGCCACTAAAATAAACATAAATCACTTTTCAAAACAAACATGGTTTCACTAATCACTTTGGAAATACATTTTGGGTCCCCCACTTACACTTGCTAGCGCACACTGAGGGTCATAATTTATCACCTCATACGAGAAAACGAGGGAAATCAGCGAAGAGTTTTTGAAAACTATGAAAGGGAGTTTTAAAAATTATAAAAATATTCTGTTGAATACGAGAAAAATATTTGTCAGTAAAAAGCTCAAGATATAAACAAAATAAAAAAATGGTTTAAAAAATATATGGGAGTATTTGATTAAAAGTGAAAAGGGAAGCCATCAATTGGAATTTAATTGAAAACTTTTAAACCTTCAATGACGTTTTGAAAAACAAAGGATGAAATTTTGCTTTAATTATTTTCAATCATCTACTCTCTGTTTTCTTTCAAAATCTTGCCTAATAATTCGTATTATATTTCGGAGAAAGGAAATGATTCGTTTTACATTTAAACACTGTTAAAAAACAATGAAAATTTTGTTCCAATTTTATTTATTGTTCTAGTTGAAAATTTTAAATTTAAATTTAATTTGTCGCTTTCGTTCTTATATTCGTAATATTGTTCTTGGTGCAACAACAGGGGTTCTTGGAAAAGAAGTTTTGGTTGTTAAAGTTTGTGCAAAAAGCTGTTGGGACTGGAATGATATTGAATCCTAGTTAAAAGAGAATAGGGAGACGGAAGCCTAGAGTATTTGATTTCATATACACTGCCTGTCACAACTATAAATGCACTCTTTTATTGCAGATTTCTTAACATATAAAAGTCGTATGATAATGAAAATTATATATATTTAAAATCAATTAAATTAAAAAAATATTTTCATCCGACATTTTTTTTTCTATTTTGAATTTTAGTATGTATTTTAAGGAAAAATATACTTAAGCAGTGTTTCATAATTATGAATGCACTTAATTAAAAACTTCAACGTGAGGAATATAATCAAAAGATAATATGAATTAGTAATGAGCAAGAACCGGAAGTTCATGCAAATGGATGTTTTTAGCCTGTACCCATAGAATAGTGTAAAGTAAATAACTTTACCAATCAGAGAATTTGCTTTAAAATGGCACTGATTTTTTAGTGCATATTTCTTTGAAAGTACATGTCTTTGCATATTTTCCATAAATGCATATTTTTATATCATATTTTGAGAAAATTGCAGTTTTAAATAATTTTTTATGAAAAAAATCTGTGAAATTTTGATAAAACGAATTAAATCTATTTTTCAAAATGTTAAAATAATGAAAAGCTTTATATTTAAAAGTAACAGTCACAGAAGGACGTTGGATATAGTAAAGGATGCGTCATCAAAGTTATTGAGTTAAGAGCAAATAATTATGTTTTCTCTAATTTATTAAATCTTTTGATATAAATTTATTGCAAATTTAGCATAGAAGGTCATATACACATAATTGTCAATTGACACAATATTTTTTTATGAAAATATTAAATGCGTATAGAAAAATAAAAAAAAAAAACTTTAAAACTGATGAAGAAGTGATGTCGTGTAAAATATTCGTCATAGTATCATATGACGAATATTTTAATAAAATCTAGAAATAAATTATTGAAAAAATGTTTGGTAGATCAAAACTTTGAGAAATACAGCCTCTACATAGCTTGTCAAAATTTGAAAAATAAAAGTTGTTTGATTGAAATTTTTGATATATGTTAGAAAACACTTCAACTAGATTAGAAAAAGTCGATATAATAAGAATTTACATTAATTTTTGAAAAAATATATATTGAAAATAAAATGTTGTTTAATATTTCTTACCAGGGAAATCGTAAATATGTTCTAAAAAATTGTTTTAAGCACATTAAATATGCAGTAAAAAAAAAAACCAAAAAATATGCTTTAAAAACGAGAAAATATGCTTTTAAAGACAAAAAATTGTTGTGCATTTTAAACAAAAATTATTTTTGTTTTATTAAAATTTTAATGTCATAAAATAAGGCAAATCTAAAATTTATCTATTAATTGTGTCGAAAAACTTCTTTAATTCATCATTATTTTTATTATATCACATAAAGATTTTAGTGGTCTTTCATTTGCTTAGCCATCTAATTCTAAACATTAATATTAGTTCAGAAATTATCAAAATTATCATATGTAAACTTACATATATAGCTTTCATTCAAAAACACTAAAATGAACTGTATGCAAGTTTAAAGGCTAAATTGTCCTCTACATCACATTTCAAAAATCGCTTTACTAAAAATAAAAAACGATTTTTAATAAACACAGGCGATACCCCTTAAAATTAATTTTAAATAAATGAAATAAAAATAAATAAATATTTTTCGATCTGTTTTTTTTTCTCGTACGTCACAAATCGAATTTTAAAAACTATCCGTCCGGACGTAACAGCCAACCTGATCTTTTAATGATTATTTCTTGATCGTTTCAAACGGGTCTCAATGTAGTTATCAATGTCAATCTCCTTACTGACCTTTAAGAAGTCAAAAACGTCAGTAAGTATTTGTTATAAAGGTCCAAATTTTGATTATCTTAACATTTTAAGTTAATGCAGCAAGCGTGTGTCCATTTTAAATAATGCAATGACCCGATATCCTTGACCAAGATCTTCCTATCTAGCAGTAACATCTACAAAGGTAAGTAGCGTAACACAGTGGGGTCAAATGCAAATTTTTTGGTAATAAATCTGGATCTCCTAAACTACTGGTCGGATCAAATTGAAATGTATGGAAGAGTTGTAGAGGAGAACCTAAGCTTTCAGAAAAATCATCTTGTAGTCACCCTGTGATAACACGAGGTAAGCTACAGGGTGTCAAAGTTGACTACCTCGAGTATGTAAAAGTTAAAAAAAATCGTAACTTGTACAAATGAAGTACGATTTTAAAGATTTTTATATTTCTGGAAAGTGCTTGGCAAGATAAAGAAAAACTAACTTACTCATCTAAGTTATCTCTTACAGTTAAAAAGATATTTATGCTTGAATTTTGAATTTTTGATTTTTTGGCTCGACTTTCTTTCGTTTTTCGGGAATAAGTCCGGAGATATATGAGGTAAAAATTTTTTTAAAATATTCTGTAGTTTGCTACATATTTCAAAATAATATGCTGAAAGAATTTTTGGATTATCTCAATTCGTCTAGACGTGAAAAATATTCAAAGTCAGCACTCTGAAATTGGCATGAAAAATGGCTATTTTTTTACAAAAATATAGTACAATTCATTCACTTTTTTCTCAAAGTTCCGTTAATAAAAAAATTGTTTCCTTATTAATTTCAAAAGGTAAGGCTTCATAAATGGTTAATAAAGAAATTTTGAATTGATTTAAGTTTGCACCCTACATCCAGCATTGACCGAAAATTGTCAATTTTAAAAAATAGTTTCATTTTTATCGATTAATAAAAAAATGTCACGCGAGCTTTTTTAAATTTGGTACCCATATTTTTTATGGAAATAGATTTAGAATGATTTAACACTAAACTGCTTCCCGCCCGGCCAAAAACGAATGCAGGAGTGGAGATTTTATGTTAAAAGTCAGTTTTTTTAACGACTATTTTTAAAAGCATATTAAAAGCATATTAGCATAATATTTTTATTATTATTTCTTATGTAGTGTATAAAACATAAATCAAGCTATCATTCCTAAAAAAATCAATAAAATAGCTCCAATAACCTATTTTTGGTAATTTTTCAAAAATAAATTTTTTTTAAAAAAATAGCTGAAAATCCAAAAAAAATTAATTTTTTTTAATACAACTCCACTAATTTTGCAAATACTTTAAAAATATTAAAAGAATATAAAAATAGACTTATTTACCAATTCAACGATATATAAAATGTTGATATAGGTCATTTAATAATAGTAATATAATGGCCTCAAAACTACCAAGTCACGTCAAAAGTTGCAAAATTCACTATTTTGTTCCGTATTTCCATATGTGTGTATACGTAACACTCAACTGCATTGCTTATTTTTGTTACGAAATAATAATATTTATTAATGAATATATTTAAAGTGTTCATAATTTTTTTCTACTGAAAAGGTTTTTAAAATTACCTAAGTACATAAATAAGTATATTTTCCTTCGTTTTTTATTACATTTTTTTAAGTTTTTAAATAATTTACCTAGCTACTTAATTAATGTATTATAACAAAAATGATTTTTTTACAATCGCATAGGTACATTTTTTGACGTACCTGTTTAACACTACAGGTCATAAAAATAAACTGAATGAAATTGGGGGTTTTGAGCAAAAATTTAAATTTTTTAATTCATTTTTGCCTGTCACCATTTACCTGATATAAATATTATTTTTCTATATATAAGTATCCTTATAAATATGCAGATTTATTAGTGAATTTGCCATTATGGAGATTACATTAAAACACTTTTCTATTTGCAAAGTAATCTGGGATAATCTATCTGATATTATAAATCGTCCAGAAAAAATAAGAAAACTCATTGATACAGTAGTATCTTTTGGTTTAACTCTTACTACAGAAGACAGTTTAAAGCTCGAAAATTTTTATAAATCATACGAAAAAAGGATGCAAGCTTCAGATTGGTCAATACCAAAGTTCAAGAAGAAAAATGAAGAGTGGTTGGAGGGAGAAATACCAATTTTCATCGGAAAGCAGAAAAAGGGTCGACCAAAAAAAAGTTACGATGAAGTTCAGCTAAGAACAAAGAGGACCAAACAGGAATCTATTCTAAATTTACATACGAATGCCGAAATAAAAGATACATTTAAAGCTTTAGTAACACGTACGCAACCAAAGGAAGTAGAAAAGGTTATAGATGTGTTACCAACAGCTTCTCCCAATCGATTACATCGGATAATCCAAAGCATAGTGACACCGAAATCAACATCGTCCTTTACCTCTGAAGATGCTTTAGCTCTAATATTAAATTTAGGATTATCAAGAAACCAATACGAGATTTTGACGAAATCTGTTAGCGAAAAAGGATATGATATCTTTCCCAGTAGCAAATCAGTGAGAGAAGCGAAAAGTAATATTTTACAGCCTATGGAGCACCCGGTTAATGCTTCTGTTAAAAGTGCTAAAGTTAATATATTGCAATTACTTGAAAATACTGCTTCTAGAATTATATCCACCTTCAGCAATGATAACATTGAAAAATGCAAAGACTCTGAACTTATTTTAATATTCAAATGGGGCTGCGATGGAACATCAGGATTTTCGGAATACAAACAACTGGATGAAAGTAATTCTGGAAATAATTATTCCTCGCTGTTTATAGCGTCTCTGGTACCACTTCGAATGCGCTTAAATAAGCCTTCCTCATCGACAAGAAATGACTCGCTTTTTGATGATATATGGATAAATTTAACTCCAGGTTCCAAATTTTTGTGCCGTCCAATCCTTTTTGATTACACAAAAGAAACCACGGTTACAATAAACAGCATTGTCAACCAATTGGAAGAAGAAATGAAAGCATTGCCCCCAATATATGTAAAAGTATCAAACAGAACTATTAAAGTTACATTTCAACAACAATTAACGATGATTGATGGAAAAGTTGCAAACGCTATAACAGATACAACATCTACATGGAAATGTAATATATGTGGAAAAATAAGTTCACAATTTCAGGATAATTCTGAAGTCCTTGTTAATAAAAATTCTTTAAAATTTTGAATATCACCACTCCACGCAAGGATAAGATTTTTGGAGTTCTGCTTACATCTTGCATATGATATGAAGTACAGAAATATTCCTGGGCAGGAAAATGCTACAGTAAAAAACAATTTGGAACTTCACGAATTACGAAAAGAGGAGAAGAAAAGAATTCAATTAGAATTCAAAGAACAACTCGGATTAATAATTGATAAACCTCTACATGACTATGGAAGCTCAAATGATGGAAATACAGCATGACGTTTCTTTGAAAATCCGGAACTCACATCTTCAATCACAGGCATTGACTTACATATTTTGAAGCGTTTTAAGATTATATTGGCAGCCATTAATAGCAAAAAACAAATTAATGCGGATAAATTTAAAATTTTTGCTTACGAAACTAAAGAACTACTTAACATTACATACCCCTGGAAATCAATGACTCCAACAATTCACAAAGTATTGGCTCATGGTAAAGAAATAATAGAAAATAGTATTTTGCCATTGGGAGAGCTAACAGAGGAAGCACATGAAGCCCGAAATAAAGATGTTAAACATTTCCGACTCTTCAATACCCGAAACTGTTCGAAAATAGCGCAAAATATGGACTTAATGGAATATCTATTAATATCATTAGATCCAGTTATATATTCTATAAGAACACGACGGCTACCAAAAATCACTCTTGAAATAGAAAAAGAGGATTCCGAAGCTAAGGAAGTTAAAAATTTGCTAACGTTTGATGTTTCTGATTATTTTCAAGAAAATCTCTAATAATATCTTCGATAATATATTCTTAATAAAATAAATATACGGGATATATGTATAATAAGTATGTAAATATGTAGAACAAATTAAATAAACATTACTCAAATAAAGAATTTACTACTTTATAATAACAAATATATACCTACATAATACATTAGAAAACTAAAATGATACGCATACACACATAAGGAAGTACGGAACAAAATAGTGACTTTTGCAACTTTTGACGTGACTTGGTAGTTTTGAGGCCATTATATTACTATTATTAAATGACCTATATCAACATTTTATATATCGTTGAATTGGTAAATAAGTCTATTTTTATATTCTTTTAATATTTTTAAAGTATTTGCAAAATTAGTGGAGTTGTATTAAAAAAATTAAATTTTTTTGGATTTTCAGCTATTTAAAAAAAAAAAATGTATTTTTGAAAAATGACCAAAAATAGGTTATTGGAGCTATTTTATTGATTTTTTTTAGGAATGAAAGCTTGATTTATGTTTTATACACTACATAAGAAATAATAATAAAAATATTATGCTAATATGCTTTTAATATGCTTTTAAAAATAGTCGTTAAAAAAACTGACTTTTAACATAAAATCTCCACTTCTGCATTCGTTTTTGGCCGGGCGGGAAGCAGTTTAGTGTTAAATCATTCTAAATCTATTTCGATAAAAAATATGGGTACCAAATTTAAAAAAGCTCGCGTGACATTTTTTTTATTAATCGATAAAAATGAAACTATTTTTTAAAATTGACAATTTTCGGTCAATGCTGGATGTAGGGTGCAAACTTAAATCAATTCAAAATTTCTTTATTAACCATTTATGAAGCCTTATCTTTTGAAATTAATAAGGAAAAAATTTTTTTATTAACGGAACTTTGAGAAAAAAGTGAATGAATTGTACTATATTTTTGTAAAAAAATAGCCATTTTTCATGCCAATTTCAGAGTACTGACTTTGAATATTTTTCACGTCTAGACGAATTGAGATAATCCAAAAATTCTTTCAGCATATTATTTTGAAATATGTAGCAAACTACAGAATATTTTTAAAAAATTTTTACCTTATATATCTCCGGACTTATTCCCGAAAAACGAAAGAAAGTCGAGCCAAAAAATCAAAAATTCAAAATTCAAGCATAAATATCTTTTTAACTGTAAGAGATAACTTAGATGAGTAAGCTTATTTTTTCTTTATCTTGCCAAGCACTTTCCAGAAATATAAAAATCTTTAAAATCGAACTTCATTTGTACAGGTTACGATTTTTTTTAACTTTTACATACTCGAGGTAGTCAACTTTGACACCCTGTAGCTTATCTCGTGTTATCACAGGGTGACTACAAGATGATTTTTCTGAAAGCTTAGGTCCTCCTCTACAACTCTTCCATACATTTCAATTTGATCCGACCAGTAGTTTAGGAGATCCAGATTTATTACCAAAAAATTTGCATTTGACCCCACTGTGCGTAAGTTCGCCAGTTTTATTAGATTGTGGTAAGTCTTTAGTTAGATTCCTCTTTTCTAATTTGGAGTCTACATAAGTCCGGGAACCGATAAGGCTTCGTAAATGAGAAACAATCTTTTTGACTGAGAGCTAATTACTCTGCCTGATTCAAGTTAAAAAAAAAAAATAACTACAAAGGCAAGTTGAAACTGAGAACTGTAACTGAAGTTCAATTTGAAAGGTAAACTCAACTGACATTTCTCTACTACCGATAGATAGGTATCAATGTATTTTTTTCTGCTTGGAGTTGGAGAAAAAAAGTTGACTTTTAATGACTGTTATAACGGAATTTTTTCTACTATAGTATAGTAAAATTATGGAGAAGAGGAGATATCCAGGAAGACAATAAGCTAAAACAGACTTAATCAGTAAATCAAATTATTCTGAAACCGTTAACAATATCTCATCATTTCTCTATTATGAAATTGTGTCGTGATATTGTCATGAAAAATATTCTTGTTCTGCCCTCGTATTAAAGAACAAATGCTCGACGATCTGAATTCTTAAAATAGAATTAAGTGTTTTTTTTATATTCTTCTCCTTCTTCGAAGAACAAAAAATTATATTACAAACTAATGATGACATTGATGGTGTAAGGAAATAGATCACCTTCAGCCAAAATAATGACAATGATGTTGGCCGATAACAATGTTGATGATGATGGCAATGTTTCGCCGCTCTTTGCATAAACAATAAAATGATGTTGGTTTCTTGTTAAAAAAAGTAAAAATAATAAATAAATAAAAATAAACTACAAAATTAATCTAGAAGATTTATCATTAATCAAGGCATAATTATAAGTGCTAATTGGAAACACAGGCAAGCAATATAGGAGCATCATCTTATTGCTCTACTAAAAGGGAAAAGACAAATAAAGTGATAGATAAATACATGTAGAAACAGACGGACGTATGAATACACAATCATCTTGTTTGCATTCATGCAATAGCCCACACACATACTTAGTCGTTGTATACTCCATCATCATCATTATCTAATTTATTCTGATACACTTTCAAATAAGTTTGTGTGAATAAGAATGCATGTATGCATGTAAGTAAGTATTGGGCTGGCCAACTATTTATTACAAAATTTCAAAGAGCTAATCTAGAATATAAACTAGCAAAACTTATATATACTTGTATTTATAATATACATCACATACATATACATATATGTACATGTAACCACAATAACACATTTAAGAATTTGGTGGGAAGGGGGACGGGGGAGGTGTTGAGGGACATAGATGGATGTCTAACTTTGTATAGATTTTCTAAAGGTTGACCTGACCTAGTTACTCGATAGGATTTTTGTTGTATTTGCATCATCATCTTGTTGCAGAATATTTAATGTACATACATACATGTATAAACGACATTGTTACATATTTACATATTCATGTTTATATAAATGCATGTCGAGCATTAGACTGCACCAATATTTACTGACTTTTTAATTTAGACCATAAGTCACCCTAGAAGCGTTCATTGGGTTGTAGAAAGATATTCTGTGAAATATTAGTGAAATCGAATATCGTGAACCAGTACCGCATCGGACATGAAGTTTGTATGGTGCATTTCTATGGGGAATTATATGGGGAAAATATGACTTTTCATAGTTTTTAGAAAAATGGAAATATTTAGTACTTTGATTTGTAACAAAGAGTTGAAGAATCTAAATCTATACATTATTGTTATAAATCGGTTAAAGTATGTTAAAGTTATTACGAATTCCCTAGACCGTTAATGTGTTTTAGACCACGTGTGTAAGGAGTGTAGAAACAAATTTTTAACTTTTTTGAGAAATATTTTTGATTAAATTTGCTTTGATTAAATTTGCTAATTTTAATTAAATGTGAACCATAATTACTGAAAAATATATTTTAGTTTCAGATTTCAGCATAACATTACAGGAAATAAAATTGAAAAAGAATTTGGTCAATACCTTGCATGACTAAGCCGTACCTGCGATTTGAATTTTGCGGTTTTCGACAAAGACATTTTTTGCGGTTTTTTTAGTTATAAAGTAATTGATATTCAGACTATACAAAATTATTACATAATAAGATAAACCATATTTCAGACAATATATTCTAAAGTTTTTAAGAAAATTGGACAAGGATTACTATTGAAATAAGCTTAATAGCTAAATTTTTCTAAAAACTGTAAAAAGTCATATTTTCTCCATATAAATGCACAACACAAAATTCAGGTCCCATGCGGAATATTTCACAGAATATCTTTTTACAATCCATTGAAAGATTCTAGGGGGAGTTACGATCAAAATTCAAAAGTCGGTAAATTTTGGTGCAGTCTAGTTTATCATGTATCTATTTATATGTATCCAGTTGCTGTTGTTGTTGTACATATACTAAATAGTTTGAATTTTGAGGAAAATTATGTAGTTTCATTCATCTTGCTCGTTGTTGTTCTCTCCCTTGTGTGAACCAGAGAAAATTGCATACATGTTTTCTCATATATATATATATATATATATATTTTTTTTTTTTTTTAATTTTTTGGAACAACTAAAACAACATCGCCAATTGCTGTATTTTGATGAACACAGCATAGTCATGTGACCATTAATTATGGCGCTAAAAATGACACATGTCTATTTTGTTTTTTTTTTCGAGTTTAATAAAAGAAATATACAATTTTCATGGGAGCAAAAATGTTTTTAGTAACAAGGACTTAAAATATAATTGTGAAAAATTATGAACATATTTTTTTTAGTATGTTTTTAGGCAAAAAGGGATAAAATAGTCAACATGTTTCGATGTGTTAGAAATATAAAAAGATTATAAAATTTATGTTTTGTTTAAAAAAATATCTCTAGTAAGAAAATTTAATAGTTTTCCCCAACAAACGCTTTAATGCTTTAAAAATTAGCCCAACAAATTACCACTTTGTTTATAAATCGCCAAAAAATTCGCCATGTCGTCAAATGAAAAATTCAGTCGCCAGGAGAAGAAGAGATTAGCTAAAATGCGATCAACTTATCCTAGAAAATTGTTGGAACCCCGACTTAGGATTTCCATCAGAGGTGGCGAAACTAAAGAAAGAAATTGCTGGTAATGTACGAATTCATTCGGAATTCACTCTCCACAGCAAATTGTATCCGGTTTCAGACAGACAAAGTTATTTGTTATGCTCTCACGGTAAAATTCTTGATATGATTGACTTCAGAGTTATTGGCTCTAGATCATATAACATATATTTATGTAACGCTAATAGTGTTTTTCAATCTGATTCCTCTATAGAAAATCTTAATATATCCTATTCGGGTTTCCTCAGTGTATGCTACATCCATTTCCATTCCTCCTCAGAGTTACGATTTGTATGGTGCTATGTTTCGGGTCAGAGAAATTGGTTCCAGAACGTAGCAAGATTATTTTGAGAATACGTCGGAAGCACATTGGGGTAGAAAAGCCAAAAATAGCGCTTTATTCAGGGAAGGAGTACAGGCCTTTATTTATAATTTTGTTACAATAATTTGTTTATAAGCACATCAAAAAAATACTGTCTGTCCGCCTGACCGTGCAATATTTAAGCTAATATGTAGATAACCGTTTTTAATATAACTTTATTTTCGTATATAATCTTTGCTTGGGTCAAGAATATAGTATATAAAAATTGGTTATAATCAAACCATTATTTCACTTAGCCCCCATACAAAAATTTTCTCGGAAATAGGTTAAACTGTTATAAAAGTCTTAAATATGTCTATAGTTACATAAAATTCATAGCAGCAAAGTTTTGTGTAAGCAAATTTCATACCACAAAATTTCATGAGGATCGATCCATAACTGATAATAGCTAACTTATTAGGAACTAACACGTTAACGCTAATTCAAACCTTTTTTTGCGCATTAAAGTAATTCAATAAGCAAAATATTCGACTGTGACTTTCTTACTCATCTTCCATATATTTCTATAATTCTATATAGATCTCTTTTTAAATAAAGCAAATAAATTAACTAAATCAACTTTAATTTTAAATATATAATATTTCCATTTTATTTTATTTTAATTCGGAAAACAAGCATAGTTTCTTCGGATTTTTTTTTTGCAAATATTTATTTTTTTTTTCTTCCAAATCGCAAAAAATCCACAAAATGTTTTTTTTTTTGTTTTGGAATTTTATATTACATAAAAATAAAAATTTTTATTTTCACCCAAGTTCGTCTAAAAAATTTTGAATTCTATGTAAACGTAAAAAATTACCGATTTATTTTTACCGATATTTAAACAAATATTTGAAATATTTCCACAATAACTTTTATAAGGAGTAATTAAATATATTTCTAAATAACTATGCTTATGAACTGCATTGTAAAAAAAAGTACTTTTTATGAAATAAAATACAAAAACATATACTTTTAAAACTTAAATTTTCAGTTTTCACCTCTGTGATTAAAAATTGCAAAAAATCTGTGAACTTAAGGGCACACAGTGGTCCAAAAATGTTTTTTTCTTTCTTTATAATTCTTTAACTTCTGAACAGTTGGAAATAAATAAATATAATTTCACATGGTCATAACTGAGGTGTTTTCAAGTTGATTTGGAGGAGCACAGGAACTCAGCGGGTCACGGGGGTAGACCGAAAAAAGTTGTTCATCTCGGGTATGTAATTGTTTTATTTTTTATTTTTTTTTTAATTCGACAAAAACTGGTCCTCCAAATCAACTTGAAACACCTCAGCTGTGACCATATGAAATTTTATTTAGATATCTCCAACGCACAGTGGGGTCAAACGCAAATTTTTTGGTAATAAATCTGAATCTCCTAAACTACTGGTCGGAGATCAATCAATTGAATTGTACTACATTTTTGTAAAAAAATAGCGATTTTTCATGCCAATTTCAGAGTGCTGACTTTGAATATTTTTCACGTCTAGACGAATTGAGATAATCCAAAAATTCTTTCAGCATATTATTTTGAAATATGTAGCAAATTACAGAATATTTTTAAAAAATTTTTACCTCATATATCTCCGGACTTATTCCCGAAAAACGAAAGAAAGTCGAGCCAAAAAATCAAAAATTCAAAATTCAAGCGTAAATATCTTTTTAACTGTAAGATATAACTTAGATGAGTAAGCTTATTTTTTCTTTATCTTGCCAAGCACTTTCCAGAAATATAAAAATCTTTAAAATCGGACTTTATTTGTACAAGTCACGATTTTTTTTAACTGTTACATACTCAAGGTAGTCAACTTTGACACCCTGTAGCTTATCTCGTGTTATCACAGGGTGACTACAAGATGATTTTTCTGAAAGCTTAGGTCCTCCTCTACAAGTCTTCCATACATTTCAATTTGATCGGACCAGTAGTTTAGGAGATTCAGATTTATTACCAAAAAATTTGCGTTTGACCCCACTGTGCAACGGTTCACAATAAAAAAAGCGTTTTGGGACCACTGCACGGTGGCTAAAAATGATAAAATGAAAATCTGAATTTTGATAAATTTTTTGTTACGATTGAAAGCCAACACTTCAGATAACATGATTCATAACTTTTTCCACAGTTATAATATAAAGTATATAAGTAAATATATAATATATAATATATAATATAAAGTATATAAGTTATAATATAAAGTAAGTAAGTAAGTCACTTATGTTTTTAAAAATTTTAAAATTTTTTGAGAATATTGGTTTATTGTTAATCTTCTGATGTATAATACTGGTCACAAAATTATCTTTTTGGTACATTTATGGATTGTAGTAAAGACGGTTATTTTTATCGTCACAAAACATTTTAAATCCAAACTTTAATGGACCAAACATTTTTTTCAATATGATTCAGAGGTTGAGTCTAACCAGGATAGCATATTTCTAAGTGACATGAGTTAGTATCAATAAAATTCATCTGCTACTACAGCTACTCTTCTTACCACAGCTTTTCTAGTAACCAATTAAAATGAGTATTTTTTAAGATTTTTAAAGTTCAAAATTTTTAAAATATCTATTAAAATATCTATTATGTAATATTAATGACTTTTGCTGAAATCTTTATGGTCCTAACTAAGTTCGACAACTCATTTATATATTTCGCATAATTAAAAAAAAAATTTAATTAATTAATTAATTTAATTAATATATCTAAATAATTTAAAGTAAAAATGTATATGCATGTATCTTATCTAATAACAGTGCGGAATAAACCACCAAACAGGGGTTGGCCGCATTAGAAAGGATAACAGTGGACAACATAAAACTGTCAATTTTGCAATAAATCAACTATATCCTTAAATATTTAGAGTTTATTTTGATAAATGCATTAAATATTAATAAATTTTCGAAAATTTCTTAATAAAACAAATTATTTTGATTGAAGGCGTTATATGTAAGCTAAATCGCCTATATCTTCTACTTAACTGATTTTTACGAAACATATATAATTGAAACGCTTATAACTGTATCTTACAGTTAAACTAGTTAAATTATTTTGATATTTATCAAATCTGAATTTATCATAAATCTTCTGTGTCCTCATTTATCCAGTCACCTCCCTTTGATTGATTAAATTATTTACACTAAAAAAAACAGAGTTATTAATTTTTGGCCAGAATTTACCACCGTGCACTATGCGGCATACTACACAGAGAGTGAAAAAAAATTAAGAATTTTTTTAAAATATATTGATGCATCATTTTATCTATTTTTACCTAGAATTAATTATTTTTTCAAAATATTCATTTTCAATTTTCAATTAATCGCCATTTTTTTCAATTTCCCACCTCTGCGTGACGTAGCGGTTTGTAAATACCCGAATGGCGTTCACTACTGCTTTCTCAATTCGTATCCATATAAGACGTATATTAAATATTTTAAATTTTGTTCTTGCCGAGATGGAATAAGTGTACCGTATAGGCATTCCATTGAATGTTTTATTATGATTCATAGGAAGTTTACTTGGTCTGTGTGTGACTTCTGTGGTCGAGTTTATAGGGGATTTTCTTCCGAAGATTGTGATCTTAAGTACCACCGATATTTAATAAATTTTTTGATGGAAGTAGCTTAACTATATAGCTTCCTTAAATGCTGCAAGCAGGATAATTTGTTTCGTTCGTGTGCTAGAACTGTCGAGGTGAATATAGGAATTTCTAACTGATAACTTTCTACACCACAGCATCAGGAAGTTAAGTAAGGTACAGCAAGAATCTCTAAAATATAAACTTTTTACCGTGGAAAATATTGGAAATTTATATTAAAATTTCGAAATACATATTTCATTTCTTAATATCAATACAAATTAAGATGTATGAAATTTAAATCTGCAACAAACATCTCATCTCCAAAAACACATTTATTAAACACAAAAATAAAACAACAAAACAAAAACAGTAACAATGATAGGCGAGCAACAACATAAAGTAACAATAAAACACAAATAAAAACAATATTGTACACGACAATGAAAAATTCAGAAGCCAAAAAATCCCAGTCTGTCGACATTATGCCGGCAGCCAGACAACAACTTTGAGTTGTTGCAAGTGTATTGTTGTAGTTGTTATTTTATGTTGATGTTTTTAGCAAAATATCAAAATAAGGAAAAAAACTACCAACAGCTCTAAGGGAAAATATGATGGCAAAATAGAAAACGAGAGAAAAACAAAACGAAATTTTAAAGATGGAAATGGGGAATAGACAATGAATGACTTCAATATTCTTCACATACCAATGAGACAAGCAGACTGAAAGACGGACAGACAGACAAAAATACCAAAACAACAAACAAAAAACGGTCTGAATGAGTGACTGAGAAAACAAACAAAACTTGTAAATTTATATGAATTTAGTCACATACACTCAACACCACCAGCACCATTGCCACCATGCAACAATAGCAGCAAGCAAAACACACTTGTAGACAACAACAATAATATTTATGCCCCAAAATAACAGCAACAACTAAAATGTTTTTACAAGAATAATTCATACTCTTTTGGCTACAGAAGTCATGTGTGTTTTTGTTTTCTTTTGTAGTTGTTGTTGGTGTGGAAAATGCCACGGAGTTTTGAAAAATCTATTAGACTACTTGAACATTAAAAGTAACGAAATACCGCACTGATCTGTCTGTCTGTCCGTCTGTCTATTTCACTATATCTCAGTCACTTAGTCTTAAATGGCAATCTTGGAGTGAAACCTTCTTCGTCTTCTTTTACTGTTGCTTCTTTAATGTTTTCTTAGTTGTAAGCTGGTGGTGTGACAACGGTGTTTTGCTGGTAAAAACATATGAGCAACACGTATGTTTGTGTGTTTAAAGAAATCAATGTCGTAAAGGTCGTTCGTGCGGCAGTGACAAGCATCAAAAACGTTGCCGCGGCATTTTCACAACTAAGTCAAAGTAATGCGAAACAAACAACAAACGTACAAACGTACGTGGCACGCAACATCAATATTCGTATGGTGTAAAAATACATTTTCATTGAAATAAAACAAAACGACCTAAAAAAAAGGTCTCTCACTCACTTTACTGCCATCAACCACCATTATCAAAGAACTCATTCATGCCACACACACTCACTAACTTTAAGGTGTAGCAAAAGTAGTCTAAAAAAGAACTCTTCTTGTTTTTTTTTTAGCAGGGGGAGAATTGATTCCTCTATAAGTTAGCAATATGAAGACATTAAATTGAAATTATAAAATATTTTTTTTTTTATTTCAGTCTTTTCTCTTTTTTTCTTTTTGTGAATGTTTTCAAAACAATTTGTTTAAAAATATAAAAATGATGATGTACATCCTTTTTTCTTTTTTAACTTCCTTCCCAATGTTCCTCCTACTGCCTCACATTCTGCTTTGTTTATAAGACAAGATGACGACTCTAAATATGAAATTAGCTAGAGGGGCGTATTTTGTACTTGTGCTCTTCGGAGTCATTGATTGATGTCTTTTTACATTTTCACTTGAAGCGAAATATTTAAAAATAAAGGGGTGATTACAAGATCATAAATGGAAAAAATAAAACTAAAGCGAATGCAAGTCAGAATTTAAATTATTGAAATTTTATTCAAAATGTTTTTAAAGTAATCATTTTTATTTAAAGAGTCTTTTTAAGAGGGTCTTTTTTCAAATTTGAATCCTATGATCATTCTAAGTTTGGAAAGATTGCTTAGAAAACAATGAGGTTTTCATAAGTACAAGCTTTGATCTTTGTTATATGAATATTTACTTTGCTCGAGATTTGAATCGAACTTGTCCTAAATTTGACGACACAAAAACACGAGACATGGAATCTGACATCTGTTCAAATCCTTTGAATTTGAGACAATCGCTTAGACTACCGGATCACAGTAGTAGTATTAAGATTTAGATGATAGAAAATATATATATGTATTTTTTTTTTTTTTTTTGCATTGACACTGTCTTATTGCGTTCAGGTGCACTCTCAGATAATATTATTTCATAATTGCAAAGAAACCTACAATTAATTAATGGAAAATAACTTTGAATTGTAACAAAACTCAAGCAATTTATTTTACAAGAAAAATCAAAGCATGCTTCATTCCTCAACGCAACATTATTTTTTTTAATACAGAGGTACAATGGGAGCCAAAAATAAAGTACCTAGGAGTAGTTCTTGACCCAAAACTGAAATTTAAAGAACTTATACAATACATAATTAACAGGGTGAATATTTACACCCGAATACTCTATCGTTTTCTGAACAGAAACCCTGCCCTGAATATTGAAAATAAAAAACTTATTTTTAAATAAAATTTCCAATCCAAAATATTTTATGCAGCGCCTATGTGTGCATATAGCGCCACTTGTCATATTAAAAAACTTCAAATTTCACAAAATAAATTATTAAAACTTCTATACAATTTTCCTTGGTACTACTCAACAGTGCAACCTCATACAATTTCTGAAACTTATCTAATTATATCAAGAATAAACTAAACTACAAATTTTTATGAAAGATGTTCTGGATCTGAAAACCTCTATATTAAAGAGTTAGCCTTAGCCTAAGTAGTTAGTAAATAGTTTTTAGATGTTTTTATTGAAATGGTTTAGAGATCAACGAAACCAAATTGGATAAGACGCCACGAATGCTGACGAAGTGTGTAGCGGCACAGAAAATACGTATTCCATTCTGCTGGTGTTAAATTATAGTCCACAAACTCTGCTTTGGTACTGCCAAACAGATACAACATGGCAATTTACGATTGTTTAAAAATTTAGAAAATATTGAAATAGGTTTTTTAAAGTTTTGTCTACAATATAACTATAAAAATGTGTATAAAATATTGTATATAACTATAAATTTTTCAGAAGGATATTGAACTATTTGCATATAACTTTAAGATGTAATTCTAAATATTATTTGAATTAATAAAAATGAATGAATGAATTATTTTTTTTTTTTATAAAATATTTAATATTTTTTGGAATACCGTCCGCAAAAGCTTTATTGAGTTTTCGGTTAAGTCTTTGTTGGAATGGGTCCACTTCTTTTTAAATTCTATTTAATTTCTTCCTCAGTCTTAAGTATTCTGCAAATCCTTTTTTTACCATGATACATTTAACATGGACAAAGTTCTAGAAAATTTAGTGTATCCGCTTCCCTTAGTAAATATCATTTGATACCACTCAGTTACTTTTTTGTTGTAATAATAGGAAGAGGGATCAGGCCAGAAAATGTTGAATTCGTTATGTTTTCGAACGATAGGAAAGAATCTTTTCTGACGGCGCTCGTTTGTGCATATTTCTCTCTTAAAAGTGTTATTTGTTATGAATTAAGTATTTTTTCCACATGTACAAATGTTCTGCCAGTAGTAGGGAAATGGGAAGGCAATAGTTGTTTTTGTTTTTAATGAGGAGGAAGAGGAATTTTGAAGAGGAAATTGTTTGCATGTACTTTTAACATAATTACATAAATACATACATACATATATACATACATACATACATACATTGGTTTTCAATTTCATAAAATGCAAAACAATTTTTCCTCCTATTAATGCACTCACAAGAAAAAATTACAAAAACAAATTCATTGGTTTTCAATTGAAAACCAATGAATTTGTTTTTGTAATTTTTTCTTGTGAGTGCATTAATAGGAGGAAAAATTGTTTTGCATTTTATGAAATTGAAAACCAATGTATGTATGTATGTATGTATATATGTATGTATGTATTTATGTAATTATGTTAAAAGTACATGCAAACAATTTAACAGGGGAGACAATTTTTATTTATTTTTTTTTTGCACTTTTAATTGTGATGAAATTAAAAACTGATGACTTGTATAAATAGTGTTTGAGTATTTTTGGTTTATTCATCTACATATTTTTATATGGTTATTTTTGTTTTTGTAAAGTGGAAACTTGAGAATTGTTTTGTTTATATGGAAAAAAATAACTTTGTGTAAGGTTCTTTGACATTAATGAAGATGTATTTTATGTTGTTGAGTATGGTCATGATTAATATTAAATATTCTAATAACAAATTAAGGGGAGTATTTTTTATTCACATTAAACATTTTTCATATCTAGAATATGTTTAAAATTAGTTTAATGCTCAATATTTATGTATTTATAATATTTTCTCAATTTGAAATATTAAGAGATATACCCAAATTACTCTTCTTTGGAGATAAATTATATTAGATATAAATAAAATTGTCTGAAGTAAAATTATTTCAATCAGTTAATAAACTTTTTAAAAGGCGGAACAAAAATGGAATCAAATAAGATTACAAATGTTGATATTGTTGCGGCTTTCAATAAATTAAAAACAAGACCATATCTAGCAGCAAAGGATTTACTACCATCAAAGCCATATAAGGTATTAAGTATGTTCCGCCATAAGAATAAATATGGAAATGTGGTGATGGCAGAGCTTGAAGAGGGAATGTTATATCTTCCCAAACGATATAATAATTTGGAAGATAAAGTAATAGATGGAGTTAATAATGAACAGTTTACTTTAAGGAGGAAGTTAGATAATGGTTTATATGTTTTGGAATTGGAAGAGGTAGTCAGCGAAAACTCCGCTGGAGGAGACGAAGTGGGAGAGTTTTTCATCCCAAATTCTCAACCATATTTCAGTTGGGAAAATAGTAAAATTCCAAGAAATTCTTAATAAAGAAAATTTGTTAATTAGTATATAAGTATCATGATTTTTAAAAACTAACTAATTGTAAAAAGAAAGCTTTATAATAAACATGTTACATATAAAAATTCAAAAATTTCTTCAAAATTTTGATGGTTTAATTTTTGTTGAACATCAAAAAACACTGGAAGAGTATTTGGCACTTATTAATAAAACTGGGAATTATAATGAAGAACCTATATCATCTAAATATGGATTACACTTCAAAAACTGTTCATGGTCGGATGATAAAGCAATCGTTGGTCCTGATACTTGTAACTGTAGAAAGCATATACAACTTATAAACAAAATAGAGGATTTTATAAAAAGATATTATTTATTATCTAAACGTCTAAAATAAGTAAATAGGAAAAATATTTTTAATTTCAAATATGTTAATTTAAAAAAATAATAATAAATAAAAAATAATACAACTTAAAAAAAAAATGTTTGTTTTTTTTTACAATAACTTCTTGCAATTTTGAACTTGGTAAGGGTCTTATGAATTTTGAATTTTAGAAATAATTTTAGTAAATAATAGACTATCTATCAAGAACAACATATTCAGAATAATGAATACATCCAACAACACTAAAATTGAATCAAATTATATTTCAAACAAGGGTCAAATTGAAATTCAAGAAATCTTAATACTGCCGCCTATAGACATTCCACTATTCCTCGCATTGCATGATGGTCGTGATAAAATTCTCCTGGACGTTTTACTAAATGTGGAAAAAGAACTTGGAATAAAAACAAAATAATATATATTTTTCTTATTTATTTATTTATTTATTTTTATTTTCTATAAAAACAAATAAAAGTATTTAAATAAACTTAAAACTAACATATCATTTTCATGTAAATTAAAATAATTAAAAATATTTAAAATTTTATTAAAAGTAAAATTTTTACATCTTAAATAAATAAAAATGCAACAATAAACACCACAAAACATTGATGATTCACTTTGAATTCGCATTTTATTGTAGACAAATGTTTTAGAATTTCGGTTTAGAAATGAAATAAATGGTTTTATTGGAGGTTGACCTGCAGAGCAAAAAAATTCTGCTGGTTTATTTTCAGGGAAATAAAAAGCGACCCAATGCTGTCCAGGCTTATAAGATGGATCAGTGTTGGCTATGTAAAATGATGGTTTTGTAACAGGTGTCTTGGGTAATTTATTGCTCGCAAAAACTCCTTTAAATTTATATTTTGTATAATTATTTGAATTTAAAGTATTTATAATATTTATTGAGTTCATAGCGTTTGAATTATAGTGCGAGACTTATCAATTTCTATTATACTGTCAAATTCACAATATACTAAGCAGGTAATTGCCTCTGTTATGGGTTTCCCGAAACGTCCTTCTATTCGAATAGTTCCTTGATTTATTAAATTTCCACAATTAGAATTATTATTGTGATCTGGTGTTAAATCAAAAGCTAGTAAAAAAAATCCGCTATCAAAAAGTTCCTTTGTAATTTGATGACCTTTATCAAAATGATGGATTCCGGTACCTTTAAATAGGGTTTGATAACCACGAGTGCTTAATATTCCTCCATTGTTGTAGTTAAATTCTATTGGCTGTGCTGGAAATTGTACTCCATTAACAACCAAATTAAATCTTTGTAAATTAAAATGTTGAAAGTTGTATGGATTTTCTTTTCTATCTCCAGTATAAGCTTTGTTCGACACCATTCCAAAAATTAAGAAATTTGGTAATTGTCCAAGTATAACATTATCTAGAGATAATGAATGGTTTCCTGGATGTATAGTGAAGGTCTTAATTTCTACTCTCTTATATGGATAAATTGCATTTTTGCTTTGTAATACATTATGATGTGCCATTAATATACTACTATTGATAGTAAGATGATTTATATATAAATTAGCTTCATGTATTCTTAGATAAGATTCATTTTTATCCCCATTTTCTAAAATATAAAATTCTGGTTTCTCCAAATTTAATGTGACCTTAAGATCAACATTATTAAGCAAGTACTTTTGTTGATTAAATACATCTACATGAAGTTTTCCGAAAAGCTCCACCTTTTTCCCATCCTTAAATAATTTTTTTCTTTTATCTAAACCGGGATTTTCTTTATCGATTAATGAATTAATTTTATTCACATCAGTAGCCCAACCACACGATTCAAGATGGGTAGATCTAGCATCATTTCCATAATTGAGTAATGTTTCCATATATGCTCTATAGTGATAGTTGTTGTCAGGTTGAGATACACTTTTATTATTGAAATGAACTGTACAATTCCTAAATATGGAATGCAACAAGTTATTAACAACGCCTCCAGGTCCTTTGAATTCAAGCACTAGTCTAAGATAAATACTATTAAGATCTCTATATGTTTCACCATTCCCCAATGATACAAATTCAATTGTACTAGAGTTATCCAATGAAGCAATTGGATTATAACATATTTCTTCTGTTTTAATTACACTAGTTTGAATTGGGGGAGATTCAAATAAATCCAATTCACTTTTCATACATTCTATAAATCCCGACATTTTAAATTTCCAAAAATATCGTTAAAGTTCTTTCCTCTACAACGTTTGGATTTATTATGCGGTTTTTGTTTTAAGCGTTTAAGTTTTATATGCTTCCCTTTACCTTTCTGCATTGTTTTTATTTTTTCAATAGTAGCTTCTTTGATATTATTCATAATTTTTCTCCCTTGATTAAATAGAATATCTTTCACAGGTTTTGTTCCGATTTCCTCCAAAATTTCTTTTCCAATGTCTAATGACTTATTTTTTAAATAATTTAATCCTGTTCTCAAGAATGGTTTCAGGTGTGAAAACAAAGATGAAAACAGTGATCCAATACCACGTCCATATTGCACAAACCTTGGTGTATGATATATTTCACCAATATTTTGAACATTATTTCCAGACTGATTATTATAATAATTTGTATACATCACATCCATGGTTATTACAAAAATGATTTAAAATTTTACTAAACATTTATTTTATATATTTTTTAAAGTGTAGAGTACAATAAACTGGTATGAATTCATTCAAACTTATTATTCCTCCTTCATCATTTCGAATCATTATAGATATATTATTAATGTTATAAGATTCAATAGGAAAATATTCAATTCTATTAAAATGAATATAATTTTTCAATGTAGATATTGAAAATATTTTCAAACATTTAGTTTTTTTATTACCTACATGTCGTGGTTTAATTATATCAGTGTAAATAAATACAATTTCATTTATATCTGGTGAAAAGACTTTAGTAAAATAATTTGTCATATTATCTGAAAATTTGGTTAAAGATTTGTGCAGAATGTGGTTTGTTGATGTTAAAATGGAATCCTTTTCAACGTTTTCTAATTCATCTCTACTAGTATAAGAATCAAATTCGTTGACTTTCTTTTCTGTTGCTAAATTTATTTGTGAGGTATCATTCTTTAACTTATTTAAAGGATCTGATTTTTTATCACTTAAATCTTTTTTTTCTGTGGATTCATTACTTTTTGGAGTATCACTTAATTTATTCAAAAGTTTTGTTTTATTATTCAGATTGGGGTTTGTTATCATAAAATCATTAGAGCTTTCTAAAAGTTCGTGAAATTTTAACTTAATGTCTTCATATTCATTATTTGCACTATGCTTCAATATTTTTGTTTTTCCATGTACTATAGCTTGTGTGTCGACATTTGAAATTGTATTTCGTTTTCTACGTTTGGCAATGTTTTGATTATTTCTTTCCAGTAATGAAAATGAAATATCTGATAATCCAACTACCCAGTGATCATCCAAATTTAGAGATTGTGTTAGCAAATTTGTAAAAGTGTTTGGAGTATTTTTATAAATATCCATTGAATTATTACTTAATAAAGTAACATAAATATTTTCTTCTTGTATACTTGAAGCCATCTTTAAAAAGAATGATCAATATAGTATGTTGTTTGTTATACATATATTATTTACTAATATCGTTCTGATGAATCCATGAATTATATTCTTTTCCGAAACCAAGCCATTTTACCAATAGTTTTTCTCCTTTTCGCTTTAAAATTTTTTCTACCAAAAAAATGTTTGGGGCTTTTGTTTTTAACAATTCTTCTTCATAAAATCCACCTTTAATTATATTTCCATTAAAATCTGCAAGTTGATATGTTATAGGATTGGTTACGTAAATTTTGTTTATCTTAAAAACCTCTGTAGACCAATTTGGTGTATATCCTTTCTCAAATTGATTTTTATATTTACTAATGCGAACTAAATCATTTAATTTATATTTTCCTCCTTTGAAAACCTTCAAATTACTGTATACAGTATTAAGAAGTTTCTGTTCATTTTTCTTATTAACAGAATTGGGTGCTGTTTTTATAGAACGATGATATGAAGAATTATATTCTTTCAACAATTTATTTAATATATCTATCCATTTATAATTTCCCTGCATACTAAATTGTTTCCACATTTTATTTTTTAAAGTTCTATTAAAACGTTCAACTATTGATGCCTTCATACTTGAAAAAGTGTTGTAATGGTTAATTTCATATTCTTTCATAAGAGTTTTAAAATAGATATTATAAAATTCTTTCCCTTGATCAGAATGGATATTTTTGGGAGATTTTCCTTTGTTTAATTTTATAATACGTTTTAATGCTTTCGAAATTTCTATTCCTGTTTTAGTTTTTAGTGGTAATGCGTATGCATACTTTGAAAATACATCAATTACAGTAAGCATATATTTAAAACCTCTATTAAATTTTGCATACGGTATCATTTCCACTAAGTCAATCTGCCATGTATCTAAAATACCCTTTTGAATAAATCGTCGGCGCTGAAAGCTCTTTCTCGCTTGACGATGTAGTTCATCAACAAGAATTCTTTTACTCATATTTATATTTATAGAATGTTAATGCTTCACTTCATTTAAATGTCGTGTACTAAAGTGTAAACATGTTTCAACAGTTTATATATCCATTCACTATGATGATTTGTGGTCCCTCTGGTTGTGGGAAATCCACATTTATTATGAATTTGATAAAAAATCAACATTTAATATCTAAAAACATAGATCGTGTTATTTGGTGTTTTGCAGAAAAAAATTCTCTTCCGAGAATTAACAATGTAGAGTTTATACATGGTATTCCAGAGGATTTTGCTACTGCAGAAAATGAATCGGTTTTAATAATATTGGATGATTTAATGCTTGAATCATCTAATAAAAAAGTGTGTGAACTTTTTACTAAGGGATCTCATCATAGAAATTTAGCTGTGATTTTAGTAACACAAAACATTTTTCATAAAGGTGCTTATTCCAGAGATATTTCTTTAAACTCTAAATATATAGTTATGTTTAAAAATCCTAGGGATAAGTTACAATTTCAATATTTAGCTCGCCAAGTATACCCAGAAAACTCAAAAGCTCTGGTTGATGTATATAATAACTGTACACAGCAGGCTCATGGTTATTTATTAATTGATCTCACTCAACAAATACACAACGCATTAAGATTTAGAACGGATATTTTCAATAAAAATCACTATTTAATATTTGCAAATATAAACAATGACCTCGAACCTAAAACTGTTGAAGGAGAACAAACATATTCTTTACGTTCTTAAGAAAGCAGATCCTAAATTACGAAATGCAATACTGAAACATGTTGATGATGTTGTTATTAAAACAATAAATGAAATACTTTTTAATATAATTAATGAGAACCATAAAATCAATAAAGCAGTTTTTGACAAAATAAAACCATATAAAAATACAATTAGAAAAG
Organism: Protocalliphora azurea; assembly: GCA_932274085.1. Taxonomy (NCBI): domain Eukaryota; kingdom Metazoa; phylum Arthropoda; class Insecta; order Diptera; family Calliphoridae; genus Protocalliphora; species Protocalliphora azurea. The sequence continues at coordinate 121,126,774 of OW026520.1, read as the reverse complement.
TTTGTTCACCAGAAACCTCAATGAAACAAAAGAGGAAACATCTAATTCAAAAAGGAGGATTTCTACCAATTATTATTTCATCCGTTTTAAGTGGAGTTATTGGAAAAATTTTAGAAAATGTCAAATAATTTATCCAAATTAATAGTTCTTAATCCATCAACTTACGATAAATTTAAAATTAAATATTCTGATTCCAATTTTCTACATCGAAAACTAATACCAATATATAGTTCACACACACTAAAAGATATTAATAAATGGTATTATATTAAACAAGAATTAGCCAAATATTTAATTGGAAGCCAAATATCATCTTCTCATCAAACTAAAAGTTCTAAATTGAGTAACCTACGTGATAATGAAACACAAACTAGGAAAATATATAAGAAACATATTGAAACTCAAACAATGCAACCAGAGTCAAGTAGTGTAGGAACACAATCTAATATAAATTTACCTGAGGAAATTTATACTAATGAAAATTATGATGAAATTGATATGGATACAACATTACAAAAACTTAATCCTACTTCTGCCTCTTCAGCAGCTAAACGACTTAAACATTTTTCAAATAATGGAACACCAAAAATAAGAATATTGTCAAAGGATGAAAATCACAAAAATTTGAAGCAATCAACTTTACCATATCAATATTCTCCTCGACTAACTAGAAATCGTAAAAAGTTAGATTACGAAATAGAAAATGTACAATGGAAAAATATTTAAAAATAAAACACATTTATTATATAATAAAATACATATATTTATTATTGTTTCATTGTGATAACATAAATATCAGTGTCATTTTCATTAAAAAATATATTTTTTATAATATCTTAAGGAGTTAACTCTATTCAATAGAAATATATAGATTTGAAGTTCTACTTATGTAAACTATAAATAAAATTAAAAAATATGAAAGTATTTAAATTATTAAATGTACAACTTAAACATTTACATTCATTAAATATTCATCATCTGATGAATCTTTTAAAAATTCTATATACTCACTATCAATATTCAAGAAAATATCGTCATCTATCTCTGTAAAAAAGTTATCAAAGTCACTTTGAAGTCTAAAATGTCCTCGCGCATAAGTATTTATTTGGTCAGAAGCAATAATTCTTTTATCATCCGCATAACTCAAAACAACTTTATGTAATTTTTGTGTATACAACTGGTGAAACTTCGATCTAAATGTATGCATTGTATCAGAAATTATTTTTCTCTCAAATAATGACCTTTTGTAGTCTATTATTGATAAATTTTGTATACATGATTTTTTAACTCCTTTAGATTTCTTTACTTCCTCCATGTCAACCGTTTTGAATGAATACATTTTTGATCGAAGTCCCACAAATTCTTTCATAATTTTCCCGCTATTCTCATCTTTCATCATGCCTAGAACTTTCTTATTTAATATTGGGAGCTTAAATATGTTATTGGGATGATACTCTGATGTATCAAACCTTGAGGCAATATCTTCACGAATATCACTATAAAAATCATCTGTTTTTATAGTGTATATGAATGAGTCTGTATCCATATAATTCAATGTTAAATTAGACTGAAATTTTGGTTTCATGTATTGATAATGAAAATCATACATTTTCCATTTTGAGAGTTCCAGCACAGCAAAGCCTAAATAAATTGGTTTGTTATAAGTTACTTGCATAACCTTTAACTGAACTGCAAACATGTTTTCTGAAAATTGAGTTATACTCGAAAAATTAGGCTTTGAAATTAATGCTCTAGCGCCTAAATGATTACGCCTTGTTGTTTCCCAATCTGTAACAATTTTTATATCTTTGCGTTTATGAACATTTTCCATAGTTTTTCCATATACAGAATTATTTAATAATTTAAAAAAATCTTTTTCAAAAGCATTTTTTGCTCTTGTTCTGTGGTATGTATTCAAATCTATATATGTTTTTAACCATGGAGATTGTCGAAATTTTAACGCTCTGTGTATTTTTTTTAATATCAGTCCATTCTTTAAACATTGTTTAAGAACTCTATAATGGATCTGATATTTTGTTTTTGGTGTTAGGTCTGCAATCAGCTTCCTACATTTAGATTTACCAACAAATTTATTTTCTGGGCAAAAGGGTAAGTCATTATGAAATTCATGTAAATAGTGTGGATATTCTAAATCTACCTCCAAAAAATATCCAATATCAGATGTATCCGATATTGCAGTTACATCAATATCTTCTAAAGCCGCATCATCATAAATCCACTCGAATTCTCCATATGGGAGATATTCTGACATGGCCCAACCATACAAATTGTTAGCATCTAGGTACATTAAATATTCTGAAGGCTTACTACTATCAAAGTCTTCTAAATATTTATTATTTGCTCTAGAATATCTCTTTGAACACTGTACTAGTCCTCCTCTAATACCGTCTTGTATAAAATTATACATATTGACGTCACTTAAAAGTTCTAACCTTATGTTAGTTGTTCTTAACATCGCATCCCACGATAAACCTGGAGCAGTATAATATTGGCATGGGTCAAGTTTGTATATACTTTTACAGATACTTCTAAAATTTTGAAAAATATCTGTTAAGAGGAGAACATCTGTTTTTAAATATAATTTAGTGTAATCTAACAAGTTATTACATTTAAAAGTTGTCCAAACCGATTTAGCATGATCATAAGCTTCATCAGAACAATGGGAATTATTTAAAATATTATAAAATTTTTCTTTAGCAGGAAGATTAGTTTCATTAAAGCGCTCCATCGAATCAATATAAGAATAAGGAAATACTCCTTTTCTTCTGAGTAAATCAAATTGTTGTTTTTGATTATAAATTTTATTTAGAATTTGAAAATCACTGTCATTTAAATTTTTGGCTAGAGATTCTAAGCTGGAGGCCATAAAACGAAAAGAGTCTAAAAACCGAATTTCAAATCCCTGATTTTCTTCAACTGTTATAAACTTTGATAAAGATATATATAGTTCTTTATTGAGAGGAATTACCCTTATATCTCCCTCAAATTGTGAAAGTTCTTTCATAAATAAGTGACAATCATAGGAGGAAAAATTATGAAAGAATACTGGTATGAATTTGGCTATTTTATAATTAATATTACATGAGCTATGGGCTGCTCCTCTAAATTTGCCAGTTAAATGACAATGATCCCGTACTTTGTCCGCTCCTAAAATTTGCTTACATATGTGACAAATTGTTGAGAGGTTATACAAAATTGTTTCATCATTGGAGAGTGCTGTCAGTGGTACGTCCTTATTTAAATAGTTTCCGTAAATTTCTTTTGCGTCATTAATTAAATTTTCTATGAATATTGTAGGAGCATCATTACCAAAATAAATATTAAACTTATCTAAATTATCATTAAAACTACACTTAATATAATAACTAAAAGCACAAGCTATATGTTTTTGTATATTTACTTGCTCGTTATCAATTTTCTCCAAATACGTCTCAAAATCAGCATATATAACGAACGGTACATCTAACTCCTTCTGATAATTTTTAAAATATAAAATGTTATTATCACCCTCTGGCATTTTCGGTACTACTCTTTTACAGTTAAGATAATGATCTTATATTATCCTCTCATTTGGAGAGTACTGCAGACACGCGTTGCAAATGAAAACCCGTCCATGGTGGGAAGTTAAACTTGATCTTACTAATCTGAAATATTTGAATAATAATAATTTAATTTATAAAATATGTAGTTAATTTTTATTTAAATTACCTTCCGATATCTTTAATGTAAACGTAGTGACACCATTCTTCGTCCATAAGAAGAAGAAGATTTATGTGGTGTTTCTTTACTGCAGATGTGAGGTAATACGGTCCAACTATAGTATTACCTTCACAGCCAAATACATTTATGCTAACATGTTCATTCTTGCTTTCAAATATCTTTATATCTTTTAACTTCATTGGAAATTGAAGTTTTTCAAAATTTAGCACTTCATTTTCCACACATATTTTATCCTCATTTATTTGAATATTTCCAAATCCATTGCAATTCACAAATCCATTTGCTTCATTATATAAAAATGAAGCGATGATACACCACTTGAAACAGTATTCATCATCATTTGGATAGTTGAAACAGGCATCTTTTTTCTTTATCCAATGTGGTAGTGGTATATATTTGGAGCCTCTAATGAATGAAGCCTTATTTATATTTATTTCCAAGTGCTTCATTCGTATTAGGGACCATCCACTATCCCTCTCCTGGAATTCTGACATCTTTTTACATATATACGTGTATTGTGCTTTCAAAGATTCTTCAATACTATCACTTATGGTTAAAAGTGACATTTTTGTTCTATGCGTTATGGTGGTTAGCATTATTTCATCTTCTACAATTTTAATATATTCGCACTCCACTTCTAAATTGTATTTCAATGTTATGTTTTTATTTATAGCGTTCTCCAAAATTTCAAAAATATCACGGTTTACATCTTCTAAAAACTCTTGAGGATGCAGAATTTCCTCTTTTTGGTTTCTGTAGAGGTATGTAAGAATTCTTTCTTTGAAAGCGCTCTTAACACAACTAAATTTATTAGAAGTAGAAGGCTCACTTCTACTACTGACATGGGATGTGCTGGCATGAGTCCTTTCATGCTCCTTTAGATGTTTTTCCTTTGAAAACCATTTCCAGCATTCCGAACAATGAAGGATCTCATGTCCTTCAAGCATTTCTTTTTCCACAAAAATTGATTTGCAATATTTACATTTATAAGAAGGCATATTGTTTAAAATGTATGTCTAATCACTTTTAATTATGTCAACAGACTAATGAAAAATAACATATATTTAAATATTGATTAAAGGTATTTTATGAAATGTCATAATTTTCATAAAAACAAAGCCAAAGACTTTTCAAATTATTTGGAGCCTGCAGATACTTCAGGGGGCGCAACATTGAATTTAGTTCCGGAGTATAAGGAACTAAAACTAATGCAGGAAGATGAGAAACTTCAACTTGATGTCAGGCCATACTCAGTTCCAGAAGAGTATAAAAAAATAATGGACGAAGACGAGGATCTTCTTCTAAATTTAGATATATAATAATTTTTAAGTATTATATAAATAAAATAATAATAAGCACTATATAAGTTTAATATATTTTTATTAAATAAATAAAACTAAAAATAAAAAAAAAAAAAATAAAAAAACTGTTTTATTTATAAAATTTTAGCTATAACTAAGTTCAAATATTGCAAGCCCATTTGAAGATTGACGACCTTTGTAAATAATAGTCCAGATTTTATCATTCAATTGCGTTAAATAGGGATCCTCCTTGTTTAAAAATTTCACGAATCGTTGCGGAAGATAAAACCATTTATTGTTATTTAAATATGTGATAACTTTTGATCCATATTGTGTTTCTTTCCACTCAAATTTTAAAATTTTGAATGGTTGATGTAAGGGAATATCATCAATTTTTGTATACTCTGCCTTAATACCAAGAGCCAATTTAATAATTTGTTCATACATCTAAAAAAAAAAAAAAAAGTTATAAATACATGAAAAGTTAAATGCATTTTACAATAGTGATAGCTTACCATTCTGCTAACTATACTTTGAAGTATTCCTCAGATCAAATGGTAATAAATATGATTTGATTCCTCTTTTTATACAAATTTAAAAATACTCCTTTATATTTAAATAAGTAAATTGAATACTTTGAGTATTTCTCTTTAATATTTCAAATAGAGAAAATATTAATTTAGCTTTCATATAGAAATATTGAGTTATAAACTAATTATGTAAATAAAATATACTCCCATAGTTTGTTATTAGAATATTCAAAATTAATCATTTCAAATTGAGAAAACATTATAAATACATAAATATTGAGCCTTAAACTAATTTTAAACATATTCTAGATATGAAAAATGTTTAATGTGAATAAAAAATACTCCCCTTAATTTGTTATTAGAATATTTAATATTAATCATGACCATACTCAACAACATAAAATACATCTTCATTAATGTCAAAGAACCTTACACAAAGTTATTTTTTTCCACATAAACAAAACAATTCTCAAGTTTCCACTTTACAAAAACAAAAATAACCATATAAAAATATGTAGATGAATAAACCAAAAATACTCAAACACTATTTATACAAGTCATCAGTTTTTAATTTCATCACAATTAAAAGTGCAAAAAAAAAATAAATAAAAATTGTCTCCCCTGTTAAATTGTTTGCATGTACTTTTAACATAATTACATAAATACATACATACATATATACATACATACATACATACATTGGTTTTCAATTTCATAAAATGCAAAACAATTTTTCCTCCTATTAATGCACTCACAAGAAAAAATTACAAAAACAAATTCATTGGTTTTCAATTTCATACAAACAATTTCCTCTTCAAAATTCCTCTTCCTCCTCATTAAAAACAAAAACAACTATTGCCTTCCCATTTCCCTACTACTTCTGCCAGACCAAAATTTTATTCGACAATTTCGATCTGATACAATCTCCATAGCATCTGTGATATGGAATTCATGATCAGGATGTTGTGAAAATCCACCAGTATGTACTTTTTATCATTCTTTTGGCAGCATTAATATTAAAAAAAAAAAAAAAAAAACAGAATCAATCTCAATAATTTTTGTCCTCACTTTTGTCTTCAGCTTTTTTTTATCGTTTCTGATAAAATTACAGAGAAATTTAAAGATTGAGTCACATTCCATTCAGAGTTTTGTAGACTTTCTCTTAAAATTTGTTTTATTTTATCTGCTATCCTACAGGATATCAGGATACTTCTAGGTAATCGTGAACTCTTTGTCTTTTTTGTGACTCAAGGAAACTATATGCATAGATTCTTTCATGTGCAGTCGTTATATTCGCTACTGAAAGATACCAGCCAGAGATATTCTTATTTCTAGGATGTGTACATAATTTAAAAAATTTTTTTCATATGCTTTTGTGAGGGATAGCGAGACTTTTAACGCTTACTAAAGTCTCGCTTAATATCGCAAAGGAAGAATAAACTATTGATATTAGTGAGAATAATTCTACCATCGGCATGTCTCTAAATATGGAAAATTGCTAACAGCTCAAGAAAACACATCCAGATGCTCGCAGCTAGCCACTGGATTCTTGATGATATATCCGGATATTAACGACTACTGCAACAACCAATAAATAAAGAATGAATATAAAACAACTTCTCTACTATCGCCCGGCTTTCTGTGAATTAAGTTTAAGTCAGATGCTCACTGACAACACATGTCTTTTCACTAACGAACTGGGTAAGATCTATTTCATAATCAATGTAACAGGTTGGCTGATAAATTGGCTTCGGGATGCGTTTTTTTTTTTTATATTACCATTTAAAAGACCCATTGCCTTAAAACGAAAATGCTGCTTGACTTGATTTTAATTTCGCACATTAGAAATAAATGACGATGTTAAGCACAATGTACAGTTTTCGATGTTTAATGAGTTAATCGCAAAAAAGTTCATTCTCCTCGACATTGAAGACCGTACAAGATTGACTCGATAGAACTTGTCGCAAATGTCAGCCTTTCTTAAATTAAGCGATCAAAATAAGTGAAATTTGTTGTCACCGAGTTTTTGAAACAACCTAAGACTTTCAAGTTTAAAAGGGATATTCTATTACAATGACAATAAAGCTTTGCTGAAAAAGTTACCTTTTGAATGCAATGGTTCGATACCATTCAAACTAATCCTTGGATGTGTCACTGAGAAAGACATGTCTAGTTATCAACGATACCGACACTAAGATATTTCTTCGTATCATATGTTATAACGCAATTATATCCTTTATTTTGGATATTAGGGAAAAGTTAGTGTTTGTAAAAGTTTAGGAATATATCAACTGCTTTTACAATCCCAAGTATTTTTCAGAGACTGGGATTTACAAACAATGTTTGTAGGCAACTCATTTAATAATTTTTATTGTAGGTAATGAGGACATTTGTTGATTTTCCTAGCACAATTTATATTGACGGAGATGTGAAAACGAAATGACATTAATTACAATAATTTTTCTGTCTTTCAATTTAGTTAGAGTTTACAAGAAACTCCATATCTTTTGCTGTTGTAAAAACCCGAGTGTGTTTAAATTCTGGAAACTTTATAGAAGGGTGGAAATCAATTCTTATTTTTGCTGAGAAGGGAGTGTTCAAGGATCGTAGATAGCGAAACGAAGTACTAACGCAACGAAAAGATTTTCTCATAATGTCTACCAAAAAACACAGGAATCTTTCGTGTTTTGACTGAGGAAAGGTTAGGTTTAAATGGCTACTGGATCGACGACTAAATTGACTTAGACCAAATAATTGGGATGTTTGTGGTACCGTAAGTACAGAGTTAGAAAAAAACCCTGCAAAGTCTAAGTTTCGATTAATATCCAGACTACCCAGATCGAGACTATTGCCCCATTTGGGGAAATGAGAATCCACGAGTGATTGTTGAAAAGTCGATGCATCCACAAAGAGTGACTGTTTGGTGCGGTTTATGGGCTGGCGGCGTCATCGGGCAGTACTTCTTCGAAAATGAGGTCGGTCAAGCAGTTACTGTGCTTACGGACTTCTTGTGGCCAGAAATTGAGGGTATGGACCTGGACGATATGTGGTTCCAACAGGATGGTGCCACTTGCCACACAGCCAACGAAACAATGGCTCTTTTGCGCGAGAAGGTCAATGGCTGTGTTATCTCAAGTCATGGCGATGTTAATTGACCGTCACGATCATGTGATTTGACACCGTTGGACTTCTTTCTTTGGGAATATTTAAAAGAAAAAGCGTACGTCAATAAGCCAAGAACAATTCAAGAGCTAAATGATGAGATAATTCGACACATTAACAACATTAAATCTCAATTATGTCTCAGAGTCATTGCAAATACGGACAATAGAATCGAGGTATGCCACCGAAGCCGTGGCCGATATTTTATTTCACGCATAATTGTCATAGATGTTTCTATCATAATAAAAAATATTAAGATAATTCTCTGAAAACTTTTTGTTTTCTTTACAATTAACATCGTGCGTTTTGGTTGGACCACCCTTTATTAAAAAAAAACACAAGTAAACTTTGCGGTATGATATTTATTTATAATTTTTGGAATTACGGCAGGTGTATCATATAACAACCCGATATAACTCAGACAGTTTTCGTTTGCAGCTGGGGTATACTCAGTCAATCCAGTTTCTTCAAAGGTTTGCTTCCTTGTTCCTTCATAACACGAATAGCAACTAAGACGTTGGCGAAGTTAATTCTCAGTTAAAATGTGTTGGCTAATTAACCAAAGTCTGACGAGGCAAATTCTTCATATCTCGACCGGGTTCTTTTTATATCATTATATCAAATACTTTCAATAAACTAGATGTTGGGATGTAATCAGCTGAAATAGATTCTTCGGCTGACAGTCGGCTAGCAAGAATTTAATGAGAAATGAAATCTAAATACTATATAAAATCCAGCGAGATAAATGCTTCGGCACTCGTTGGGTTAACTATAGGTTTTGGTCACAAAATACAATCCGATGAGATAAATGCTTCAGCTCTCAATCGGCTAACTAGGATCGTGTGGGCTACCCTAATACGAAATAGAATCCAGCGAGATAAATGCTTCGGCCCTCGTTAGCTATAGGTTTTGTTCATAAAATACAATCCGATGAGATGAATGTTTCGGCTCTCATTCGGCTAACTATGATCGTATGAACTGCTCTATATACTAAATACAATTCGACGAGTTAAATTCTTCGGTTCTCGGTCGGCTAACTACAAGGGTCCGGCCTCCAAATACAATCCGATGAGAAAAATTCTTCGGCTCTCGGTCGGCTAACTACTGGTTCGGAAGAAAGAACTACGATCGTGTCTGGTGAAAATTTGACCCCTAAGAGCAAAGTATAAAAAGATCGGTACTTTGTTTCTTGCTTCACTTTCTCCTCCAAATCTTGATTAATTATGTTTAAATTTATATGAACTTAATGAGAACTATAAAGTTTGTTATACTGTAACTACGAAATTCTGACCAATCGAAGTGAACCAAATTCAAATTAGAGAGTAGTTATGGCACACTTAAATTAAATTGCACTTAAATTTAAGAAATATCGCAAACTATATAGACTCAAAAATTATTACACTATATTATCGTATATGTAAAATCAATAAAATTCTCATTTGCTTTCTGACTCATCATACAACCCCTTGAACTTATAAATGTTTAACATATTTCATTTTTTAAAAACCAATTACGCCTCCTATCATATTAAATATTATCAAAAGATAAATAAATACTAAACAATATTGCCAACAAAATTTGAAAATTATTTTTATAGTCATATATATTTTTTTCATAGAAATGAAAATTCGTTTAAAAATAAACAAACACAATCCTTGAATGAATATTTTGAGACAGATAATTTTAGCTGCAGACATAGTCAGTTTAAAAATTCATTATAAAATACATATCCATTTATACTTTCGACTGTATAAAGTCGTTCAGAGGCGTCATTATATTGAATCTATGGAAATTTTAAGCAAAATATTATTATTGAATCAGTCAAGTTTTCAAGGAGGAGTGAGTGAGAAAGTGATTCCATCAGTTTATTTTATAACACATCAGACAACTCATCTGTATATTTATATAAGCAAAAAAATAAAATATATAGAAAAAATAAAATAAATAGCAATAACATAGCAAACGCTGCAAAATAAAAAAATAAAAATTCTTCAAGTGTTTTGTTATGTTGGCAATGTTTAAAGCAATTTTTATGTTTTTGTTGCTGCTGTTGTACTTAACAAAGTCTATGAAAATTGTTGAACAATTGAACAATAAAGGAGAGGGTGAGCAACATGTTTGTATTGCTACAAGAAAATTCATTCAACGATACAAAAATCATCATCAATGCAGCAGCAACAAACACAACCCAGTCATTCAGTTAGTTTAGTTCATTTCACTTCATTGAAGGCGGCGCGGCGGGCATTAGGCAGACTTTATAACTAAAGTAATGTTCTAATGCTGTTATGTTGTATGTTGCTGTTGTTTGTACTCTAGAGTAATGTTTGTTGCTTTTAATGGTAATATTGTTGGTGTTGTCCCACTTGAACATTTTTGGCATCAAATGTCATCGCTCACATTCTTTTGCTGCTGTTATTTGCTTGTTGCCACTTCCCTAGTTGTTTCTGTGTTGTGCATGAGTATTTACTCTTGTTGCAGGGGCTGCTGTTGCTCTTGATTTTATTTAAGTAGTTTTTGTTTTTGCAGTCTTTGTCGCTGCTGTTTTATTTTTTCTTTTTATTTTTTATTTTTTGTATGATTGTTTAGAGTTTGATTTTATTAACTTTTTGCGTATTGCCAAAATGTGGGTTGTTTTGGCTGGATGTTTTTTTTTTTTTTTCTACTTAATATGTGTTATTCTAGACGGCATTTTAGCTACATAAATAGAATTTTGCTAAGGATTACACTCGAAGAAATTAAACAAATAAATACTTTGATTTGCTGGCTTATTTAGACCTCTGTCTGTGAATTTTCATAAATTAAGATTTGATATGAATCACAACAAGTTATGTAACACACGACTGTATTGCAATACCAGGCATGCACTAAGGTAAACAAATTCGATTCATAAATCATTCACGGCAGTTTATGGTATCGTCGTTTTGATATCTTTCGTTTACAAATTTTAAATAAACAAAATAGAAAACATGCAAGTATGTGATGGAAATCGATAGTTTTCAAAAGTTGTGATGAATTTCGATCAATTTTAAGATTTGAAACAATGCCTAATTTTTCCTTTATAAAATACTGCACTATTGAAAACCAAGGAAATAATTTACGTGGAACTCTTATAATTTTATCATAAAATCTGTTAAAAAGTGAATTTACTGTAATTTTTATCCATAAATAAAACGAAAGAATACATCACATATTTTTTCGATTTCAATTCGTTTCGTTCTCGAAATCGATTTCAATCACATACCCGATAATGCAATTTTATAATTTGATAATAAACTGGGCTCAATTTGATACCAATGCGGTATCAAAATTTTTAATGATTTGGACACGAAGTGTTGAATTTTTAACACATACGAGGTTGACTCACTATTGACACCGAATGGTATCGATTTCTACACGTATATGGTCGATTTTTCTCTGACTAATAAAGCGATATAAAAAAAATCGAAAGAAATTCTCGAATGAAATTATTTTCACAATCACCTCACTACGTATTATAAAGAAATCCTCATAGTACAAAATGAAGATAAATCTTTTAAGCTGTCTTCCTTCTTTAAGTTGTCTTCCGTTGTACTGACCGTGACCTATAATAATTTGTTAAATTCTTGCAAATATTTATAATATTTCTTGCAAATATATATAATATTTGACAGTCTGAGCTACGTTGCAACTTTAGACTTAAAAACAAAACAAACTCTTCACGGTCGACTTTAATTGAAATGACTTTTAGAACATTAGACACTGGCGAATAACGTGAGAACTATAAAACTATTATCACACTATGATCTGAAACTTAAGCTAAGTTAAGGGCGCTAAACTTTGATTACTTGATAACAAAAGCAATTGGTTGACACTCGTATTCGGATAAATTGTGGTTCGACTGATGTTCATTGGTGGGCATTTAAAAATGTCAGAATGCAATTACTTTTTGCACAATATCACGACGCAATTAGTTTCTTGCAACAAAGAGACTATAACAACGTTCTCGAGACACTGTCGTCTCAGCAGAACATTGTACTAAACGATTTGAAGATTTATTTACTTTTTTAATAATTAATTTTATATTTATTTATTTATTTATTTATTTATTTATTTAGTTATTCATTTATTTATCCATTTCTTTATTTATTTATTATTTATATATTTATTTATGTATTTATTTCTTTAATAATATTATTGACCTCTGACATTTATGATGTCATAACAGTTACGTAGCCCAATTTTCAATACACGAAAATAAAAGGACAAAAAAATAAGCTTATTTTTTTATAAAATTGTTATTACTTGTCGGACAGACAATCCGTGGTTTCTCTTGATGGTGTTTGTTCCACATCATTTATTCCTACTTCTGGTAGGAAGGTAGTGTTTTGGGTCCACTGTTATTTAATATATTTATTAATGACATTGACCTATGTTTCAGAAAGTATCATTATTTATTGTATGCTGATGATTTAAAAATTTTTAAAACAATTTCTAATGCCAATGACGTTTTTAATCTCCAGGAGGATTTAAATAGGGTGAGTTCTTGGTCAGTCCGTAATGGTTTACCTTTTAATTTAAACAAATGACTTATCGTAGATGTTGTAACACTGTTATATCTCGATATAGAATACATCAACATTTACTTTCATCCGTGGATGAAATTTTAGATTTAGGGGTATTATTTGATAAAAAATTATCGTTTAATAATCACTTAAATTATATTATACCTAAAGCTTATTCAATGTTAAGTTTTTTATGCCGTAATTCTAATAATTTTGATCATTACACAAAAAAAGTTCTATATACATCCTTTGTAAGATCTAGATTAGAATATGCTTCATTTATTTGGAGTCCTTGTACTCAATTACACACAAATAGAATTGAAAAAATTCAAGTAAAATTTATAAAGTTTGCTCTTTCATTTTTAAACTTTTCATTTGTAAACCCTCAAATTTCGATTCCTACATACCCTGATAAATGTGCCTTGATTTCTATGAAAACTTTAGAAACAAGACGTAAAATTTCTTCTGTATATTTCCTATATGCTATAATTCGTGGATTAATTGATTGTCCTGATTTGCTTCATACCATAAAACTATATGTACCTCTTAGGCCTCTAAGGCAAAATAATTATATCTTTTATATAGATATTCATACAACAACATACGTTTTGAATGAACCTTTAATAAAGGCTATGAGATTATTCAATAAATATTTTAATGAATTAGACTTAAGTATATTAAATCTTGAATTTAAAAATTTGTTAAACAGTTTGTTTAAATAATTAATTTAATTATGTATATTAAATTATCATTGATGTCTGTAAGGATAATATTGTATCCATAGACTGAAACTAATAAATAAAATAAAGGTAATATAAGAAAAAAAAAGTCAAATTCTTTACATTTTCTTCATTGTTTCCATTATAAAAGAGAAATGAGTGTTAATTAAACTCCTTTTCCATATTGTTCAAAACTCTTCTCTTACAACTATCTAAATTAATAGTGGAAAAAACTCTAATACACTGTTATAATTTCATTACAACTTGTCTGATTTGTTTTTGTAAAAATAATAATAACAATAGAATTGCTTTGAATTGAGAGACTTCTGCGATATGTGTGAGAAATAAAAAAAGGAGCGTAATAAATTGAGTAGCTCATTTGTTTGAGGCTTATAAACATACTATATATGTGAGTTTTTATATGTATTAGTATCAAATTTTACCGCTTATAATTTCAAAAATACTGAAGGGATTTTAATAACATTTACTTTATGCACATCTATGAATAAATACCTTTTTAACGATATATTTTTTTTATTAAAATCGGTTATATGTATACTGTGAGCGTAAAAGGGATCACAGGGAAAGTGGTTGCCTATTATATATATATAGATACGTTTTGAAAATAAAAACTCGTTTATTACTTTTGTTAAAATACTTTTTATTTAGCAGTTTACCTAACTAACTGTCTTTTAGATCGTCCGTCCTTCCTTCCCAGCGACCATTCATACATACATATATTTTTTGGCACTTCTGTTGATGGGTAAAAGTTTTCTATTCATTCATTCATTTTTTTTTTTCTTTCTTTAGAGGATTTTTATTTACAATTCATTTTGTTCATTTCAAATATATAATAATATTCCTAACACTCAAGCACGTACTGATCTCATCTTACTAACATCAGCACCATACCAACCATCATTCATCATGCAGTCATCACTAAACAATTTTTAAATTATTATTATTCTCCTTTTTTTTCACTTTATTGTACAGTAAAAAAAATCCCCTTTTTTGGGTACAATTGTTAGAGCATAAAGTCAAGTTAAGTAGTTATGGAATGGAGTAAAGTGGACAATAGTATTATAATGATTATTTTACTTTTTATAGAAATCAAGTGATAGAATGAATGAGTATCCATTGAATAGTATTTGTCTGCTGTTTTATAGATATCATTTTGTATAGAGAATATAGAAAAAAAAGTAAAACACAAAAATAAAGATAATTTAAATTCGCTAAAGTACTTGAAAAAAAAAAAAAAAAAAAAAACACAGTAGTGCCCTTGTTTATTTGTCTTATTGTCCTGGTACATACATATGTACATATACAAATAGTTTCATAAAGTAGTAGTAGTAGCAGTAATCAAAAATCTTTATCATTTTATTTTAATGAATCATTTAATTGTTTTGCAGCAGGCAGTCTAACAACAACGAGTACAAAGAACAAACAGCAATTTTTATTGCTTCAAATATTTTGTTGTACAAAAAATAAAGAAACAACACCCGTCATTTAGCATTTTCATAGTAGGAATAGCATGATGATGATGAGTGCATGAGTAAGTGTATGACTGAAGGATTTTATTCCGTTTTTTTTTTTTTTTTGGCACTTGAAATACATTTTTGACTTTTTAATGTGTTGAAGTGCTTGATTTATATTTTTATAAGATTTTTATTCAATGGTTCAAGTATCATTTTCTACATACTACATTCAAACATTTACTTGCATACTCTCACTCTTAAGCTCTTGCTCTGACATTCGCGTATGTTTTTCTGGAATACGACTAAATATGTAGTCAAATTTTTAATGGCAGCGCCACTAGTTATTATTACTTCCGTTTTGAGTGTTTTTTATGGTCTCTATTTAGTTTGGCGTCCTTATTATAATTTGTATACATTTTCTGTTACAACAAAAGCCAAAAAATATATTTATTAAAATGTATATGGAAATTGTTGTGGTCCAGTGGTTATGGATAAAGTAAGTTTTTATAAAACTCGTTTTATAATTATGCTTATCTTATAGAAAACAGAATAGAAAATTAACAGTGAGAATTTTTAGAGAAAAAAAAAAAAATAATATAAAATATTTTCTCATACCAAACTTTCCATAGCAGGGTTAATCAAAATAGTAGCTTGCTTCAGTAAAGCTATAAAAATATTTTAGCGAATTTCATTAAAATTCCCTAAAATAAAAATGTTCCCGACATAGTACATTGACCATACTAGGGTTAATGGAATTTTTGTCCTGTGTCTTCGGAATATATATATATATATATATATATATATATATATATATAACAGGGAATTAAAATTATACATTTTTACACTTCCCTGTTCTTTATTTATTTATTTTTTATTTTATTTTCTTACTTTCTTACTTTTGTAAAATTTCTAGTTGGTATTGTTATATCTGATTTCCTATTATAAATAATTAAACTCTAATATTAAACAAAGTGTTGTAGTGTAAAGTCCTTTTTAGTTTGATTTTTTTTTATTATTAAAAAAACTAATTTATTGAAAATTTTATAAAGTGTAATTTTTATATTTTTTAACAAAACAAAAAATATTGAAATGAAAGACATAAATAAACCGATTATTATCAGAATATCTTAATGAAAATTAATTAACAGCCAAATAATAAATGTCTGAAGGTAATTCAAAGGAACAGAATAACGTGCTAGATATATTTAGTGAAAATGTTTAGGAAAATACCTCGTCTTGACATGTTTTAGGACATCCAGAACTTATAGTCAATATTTTTTGGCAATGAAAAATTTACACTTGCGGATACCCTAACGTGGAACAGGAAGACATTTCTCGACAATGTGTCTTAAGAAGATGGTCAGTATAATTATCCTTACAATTGTAATATATCGTCCTGAAATATAACGGATACTAAAAAATATTAAATAATAAACGAGATATATGCAAAAAACTGATTTTTGAAACCTTTAACCGCGAATAACTAGGGTAGCGTATATGACGAACCTATATACCAAATTTCGCTTCCCTCCATCAAACTCCGCGGTAGGGTTATTTTTATTTTCATTTATTTTTTTTTCTTTTGCCTTATTTTCCTGCAGTATTATTCATTAGCAAATGTTATTATCGAAACTCTATAAGTATGTCTTTTGAACATAAAGCTGTGGTCATGTTCATAAAAAACAAAATAAGTAACTATTTTTTTTTTTTTTTTAATACTTTAAACACTTTTTTTTTTTTTTTTTTTGAATACGTATATAGAAAAAAATTACTTAAAATACATTCAGAACAATTGTTCAATTCCACGGAAAAACAAAAGTAAAATTTTTAAAGATAAATGATGTACAAAGCATTTGCTTTGTTTATTACATAAAAAAACCCAAAGACTTGTAATTTATTAATTTGTGATTCCAGAGACCAATTTTTAAACAAACAATAATTCATTACATATCGCCGCTCCGCTGGCGAAATGTCTTATATGAAGAAACAAAATGCAAATGACTTATCTGTAGTAATTTGTGTTTCACATAAAAAATCAATCTCATGTAGTATAACTTTTCTTTTGTTTTTCAAACCAGAGCAACTAGAAGTAAGAAATCACATCCAGTGTTGCCAAAAAAACAAGAAAAATTTTCTCATAACCACAAGCTCTACCTCCACAACAAAATCCTATTTTGAAATCTAAATCCTCAAATTTCTCCAAAATATTTTAATACAAAAATTTTATAAAATAAAATTTAATAACAATTTTTGTAAAAAAAAAATATCAAAAATTTTCCATAAGAAGAAAATTTGTCGAAAATTTTCCATAAGAAGAAAATTTATCAAAAATCTTTCATAAAATGAAAATTTATCTAAAATTTTCTATAGAAAGAAAATTTATCGAAAATTTTCTATAGAAAGAAAATTTATCGAAAATTTTCTATAGAAAGAAAATTTATCGAAAATTTTCTATACATAGAAAATTTATCGAAAATTTTCTATACATAGAAAATTTATCGAAAATTTTCTATACATAGAAAATTTATCGAAAATTTTCTATACATAGAAAATTTATCGAAAATTTTCTATACATAGAAAATTTATCGAAAATTTTCTATACATAGAAAATTTATCGAAAATTTTCTATACATAGAAAATTTATCGAAAATTTTCTATAGAAAGAAAATTTATCGAAAATTTTCTATACATAGAAAATTTATCGAAAATTTTCTATACATCGAAAATTTATCGAAAATTTTCTATACATAGAAAATTTATCGAAAATTTTCTATAGAAAGAAAATTTATCGAAAATTTTCTATACATAGAAAATTTATCGAAAATTTTCTATAGAAAGAAAATTTATCGAAAATTTTCTATACATAGAAAATTTATCGAAAATTTTCTATAGAAAGAAAATTTATCGAAAATTTTCTATACATAGAAAATTTATCGAAAATTTTCTATAGAAAGAAAATTTATCGAAAATTTTCTATACATAGAAAATTTATCGAAAATTTTCTATAGAAAGAAAATTTATCGAAAATTTTCTATACATAGAAAATTTATCGAAAATTTTCTATACATAGAAAATTAATCGAAAATTTTCTATAGAAAGAAAATTTATCGAAAATTTTCTATACATAGAAAATTTATCGAAAATTTTCTATAGAAAGAAAATTTATCGAAAATTTTCTATATTTATCGAAAATTTTCTATACATAGAAAATTTATCGAAAATTTTCTATAGAAAGAAAATTTATCGAAAATTTTCTATACATAGAAAATTTATCGAAAATTTTCTATAGAAAGAAAATTTATCGAAAATTTTCTATACATAGAAAATTTATCGAAAATTTTCTATAGAAAGAAAATTTATCGAAAATTTTCTATAGAAAGAAAATTTATCGAAAATTTTCTATAGAAAGAAAATTTATCGAAAATTTTCTATAGAAAGAAAATTTATCGAAAATTTTCTATAGAAAGAAAATTTATCGAAAATTTTCTATACATAGAAAATTTATCGAAAATTTTCTATAGAAAGAAAATTTATCGAAAATTTTCTATACATAGAAAATTTATCGAAAATTTTCTATACATAGAAAATTTATCGAAAATTTTCTATACATAGAAAATTTATCGAAAATTTTCTATAGAAAGAAAATTTATCGAAAAATTTCTATACATAGAAAATTTATCGAAAATTTTCTATAGAAAGAAAATTTATCGAAAATTTTCTATACATAGAAAATTTATCGAAAATTTTCTATAGAAAGAAAATTTATCGAAAATTTTCTATAGAAAGAAAATTTATCGAAAATTTTCTATAGAAAGAAAATTTATCGAAAATTTTCTATAGAAAGAAAATTTATCGAAAATTTTCTATAGAAGGAAAATTTATCGAAAATTTTCTATAGAAAGAAAATTTATCGAAAATTTTCTATAGAAAGAAAATTTATCGAAAATTTTCTATAGAAAGAAAATTTATCGAAAATTTTCTATAGAAAGAAAATTTATCGAAAATTTTCTATAGAAAGAAAATTTGTCGAAAATTTTCTATAGAAAGAAAATTTATCGAAAATTTTCTATAGAAAGAAAATTTATCGAAAATTTTCTATAGAAAGAAAGTTTATCGAAAATTTTCTATAGAAAGAAAATTTATCGAAAATTTTCTATAGAAAGAAAATTTATCGAAAATTTTCTATAGAAAGAAAATTTATCGAAAATTTTCTATAGAAAGAAAATTTATCGAAAATTTTCTATAGAAAGAAAATTTATCGAAAATTTTCTATAGAAAGAAAATTTATCGAAAATTTTCTATAGAAAGAAAATTTATCGAAAATTTTCTATAGAAAGAAAATTTATCGAAAATTTTCTCTAGAAAGAAAATTTATCGAAAATTTTCTCTAGAAAGAAAATTTATCGAAAATTTTCTCTAGAAAGAAAATTTATCGAAAATTTTCTCTAGAAAGAATTTATCGAAAATTTTCTCTAGAAAGAAAATTTATCGAAAATTTTCTATAGAAAGAAAATTTATCGAAAATTTTCTATAGAAAGAAAATTTATCGAAAATTTTCTATAGAAAGAAAATTTATCGAAAATTTTCTATAGAAAGAAAATTTATCGAAAATTTTCTATAGAAAGAAAATTTATCGAAAATTTTCTCTAGAAAGAAAATTTATCGAAAATGTTCTCTAGAAAGAAAATTTATCGAAAATTTTCTCTAGAAAGAAAATTTACCGAAGAGTAATCAAAAATTTTCTATATAAGATAATTAATCGAAAACAATTTCTTTGTTTTCGTCCTTTACTTGATTTTCTTCTTTGAAGATAATTTGGACAGATGAGAGAATTTGTCCCAAAATTGGTGATTTCAGCCTATATTTGGGGTATTGCTTTAGGCTTTCGTTTTTCACTTTTTATTACTTTTTAATTTCCTTACATTGAAATTTTCGAGAGTTTTCGATAAATGCTTAAGGTGTGGCTCATTGATTAAACTTGGAAATTGCACAAATCTTAAAACAAATATAGTAGGCTATAGCACAAAACTTACAATGTTTTTGGAAAATTATGTGAGCAATTCTGTAGCAAAAAGGAAAAACTGCATAAATGAATTTTATTACTTTGCAGGGTACTGTTTTTTAGGTTTTGCATTGAAATTAAAGGCCATAGATCATAGGTAATTTTGAATTATCTATCGTGTAAATATATCCGCAATTCGCACGAAAATTATTTCGTCTATTTTTCAAACCGATATTTATATAGACTATCGAACAATATAGCAAAAAAGTAATGGTGCTGATTTTCCATTTATAAAATTAATATCTTTTTTAAATAATATCTCAAATTATAAATTTTTTCCATAGTGGAATTTTAAAATCTATCTTGAATATGTTGAAATGTACTTATTCCAAAATAGTACAAAAATAGAATTAATAACAATCAAAAACTATATATTTCAAATAAGTATATTAAATTCAGTCATAAATTTTAATATAGAAAATAAGGGAAAAAAGGGCGACAGAGTTATTTGAATGAAATTATCGGCATAATTCCAACAAAAGCATTTTCTGTAACATTAATAACAATTTTTTTTACATTTCTTCTAATTACTATTTAACTGTAACTTTACAATCAATTGCTATAAATTTGCATATACTAGTAAAAATGTTGCGACATTTGAAAATAGTTTATTTCTTGATAAATTTAAAAGCTAATGAAAAATATTGTGATATAAATTTAAACATACCTTTTAACTATTATAACGAATTATTGCTGGCATAAAATATCTGTAAATATATAAAAAAGAAATAAAGATTAGTTACACAATTTTAAATAAAGATAATAACTCTTATGTATATAAAATAAGAAGCCAAATAATTTTAATAAATTTGTATATGACCGAAAAATAAATAAAATAAAAATGTGACAAAAAATTAAGATGAACTGAGCGCTAAGAATTATTATTATTTTAATGGTAAATTTTTTTTTCTTTTAAAAGCTACAAAAAATAAAAAAGGGGGAAGGAACAATCATTTACCCTTAAAATTGAAAAAAAAAATTGGTTGGCAAAATATTGATATGACTTTTAAAATATAATTTTAAAACGATATTTCTCTGGGGGAGAAATTATATAAAAGGGGATGAAATAATTGACTGAAGATGTAAAATGAAATTTAGACTTTATAGTATCAAGTCGGAGTGGAAAGAAAAAACAAACTTTAATAGTAGAAAAATAAGTGTAAATTGCCACTGATTAATCATTTAAGGAACAGCATTTTTAAGTTTAAAAAATTATATCAACCACCTTAAGATATGCTACAATATTTCTAAATATCTTGTGCCCCAAGGTATACTAATAGTATTCTTAGTAGTAAAAAGTTTAACTAGAAACAAGAGAGACATTTCGATGATTTTTTTTTTTGGTTTTTTAGAGACATAAACTCGTTTAAAATAAACTCATTTAGCGTGGAAATCCTAATGAGTGCGTAAATTGATAGACAATAAATAAATAAATACATAAATAAATAAATGGATAAACGAATAAGTAAATTAACAATTAAATAAATAAATAAATAAACGAATAAATAAATGTAGAAATAACGAGTAATTGAATAAATAAGCAAATAAATATATAAAGGAAGGAATGTATAAATAAATATATAAATAAATAAACGAATAAATAAATAAATAAATGAATAAATAAATAAAAGGGATAAATAAACGATAAATAAGTAAATACACGAATAAATATATAAATAAATATATAAATAAATATATAAATAAATATATAAATAAATAATTAAGTAAATAATTAAATAAATAAGTAAATAAATAAATAAAAGCACTTTTTACTAACAAAGCACACAAAAATTTTTTTGGTTATCTCTGAGTTAAATATTTTCTATTCATTTTCCAACATTTTTTAAGGATTGAGAACCTATAATTTACTTATTTTGTCTTGCCTCAAATGACACAAAATTCTAACTTTAAAACCAATCAGAAAAAAAATAGAAAATTTAACACACACAAAGAGGAAATAATTTTGGCAAGACAACAAAACCGTAACATATTAAATCCTCAACAAGTTAGTCAAGCATGTAATAATAGAGAGAGAAAAATTCTATCGTCCCCTCAAAATTATAAAACAAAACAAATAATATTAATTTAAATTTTCAAGATTTTTTAGAAAGAAGGAAATTTGAAAAGCAAAAAAAAAAAAAAATTGATATTGAATTGAAAAGATTGAAGACTTTCGAAAAAACCATATAAGTAGGTAAGAATGTTTATAAGGAAGATAACGTAGTAACCTCCCCAGTAATAGGAAAAAAACCTAAAGTAAAATAGATTAAGACATGAAGTAAATAAATATTCATAAAAAAGTACTCCATATTGCCAAACTCAAACCAGTGTCAGTCAGCCAACAAATATGAAGCTACAACTACCTCTACAAACTCTTCACTCACACACAAACACACACACATGAACATTTAAGGGAAGTATATAAAAAAAAGCTGAAAATATTCTAAAATAAATATAAATCGTAGATGATGAGGGAGGAAAAAAAATCACAGACATGTTTTACATTACAACACATATGTAGAAAATAAAAAGGAAAATAATAATAAATTGCTTTATGGAGCAAAAATAAAAGTAAAATCTTTTGATATGAAAAAACTTTGCCAATTCATACTTCAAACATACTTAATACTACAAACAACTACAGTATGTGAAGAAATTGTTTTTACATTGAAAGAGAACATGATTTTTTCCATAGTTTGGCTTTAAAAAACTATATAATTTTCAGCTACTGTAGTAATTTTAAATACGAATACGTTAAGTAAAATATTTTGAATAAATTCTATGATTGCTTATTTAAATGTTTTAAGATATCAATACCAATGACGAGGAAAAAAATTGCTCATGGACCGCCCCGGAATACAAAGCAGCTCAATGGCTTGAAAAATTTGAAAAACAAACATTATAGGAAATATAAAAAAATCCGGTTTATCTATTAATTATATGAGATAATCCATATCAAGATCAGTTTTCAATTCGAAAAATATCCAATTTTACAATAATTATCTTTTTAGGATGAAAAGAAACTTTGAAAATAATCCAAAATATTTTTACCAGTTTGTAAATTCTAAGCGTCAAGTCTCTGGATATCGGTGCATGATGAAATTTGGAGATAAAGAATCGCAGATATTTGCGATATGTTTACTGCTTTCTTCTCATCTGCCTATTCTGATAAAGATTTACATTTTTCATTTACAATTCCTGCTTCAACCCTAATAAATTGTCCAACATTAGATAAATCAATGGTACTGAGAGCTGTACAGAATCTGATATATTCTGATAAATGTGGACCTGACGGTGTTCCAAGCTGAGTTCTTATACAATGTTTACATTCTCTTATATCTCCAATAAACTACTTATACAACATATCAATATTTAATGGTTACTTTCCTGAAATTTGGAGGAAATCTTATATTATACCTTTGCTTAAATCCGGAAGCAGATCCAACATTTCCAATTATAGAGGTATTGCTAAATTGTTATTCCAAAACCTTTCGAAAAGATAGTGACTGAAATCCTTTAGCACCAAATTGTTTGTTATTTTTCACCATTTCAGCATGGATTTAGAAAAGGATGTTGCACTACTACTAACCTTTCGGAGTTCACAACCTCAGTTATAACTGCATTTGATTCCGGTTTACAGACAGACGCAATATACACAGATTTCAGTAAAGCTTTCGATAAAGTAAATCACGATCAAATTGGATAAACTTGGATTTTCTCCTGTTTACCTTAAATGGATTTCCACATATCTTAAAAATAGATGATAATGTGAATTATTTAGAGAATGTATATCAAAAACCATTTCTGTTTTAACCGGTTTTATTCCCAATATTTATAAATGATTTACCAACTTGAATTAAGAATTAAGTTGTTCCATAGCTTTAACTATTCCTATCAATGTTCCTTACTCCAATCATATCTCGGAAATCTTTATGATTGGTGTATGATGAATCTAATGGATCTGAATTTAAGAAAGTGTAAACACATGATGTTCTACAGAAGAAGTCCAATACTCTGTAGATACACAATAAATGAATATCAACTTGATCTAGTCCAGGAATTTCTTGATCTGGATGTGTTTCTTAATTGTAAACTATCCTTTAATTCCTATGTTTCGCAAATTGTTAATAAGGCAAAAGGTTTCCTCAAGCGCTGGGGAAGAGAGTTAAATGATCCTTACGTTTCCAAGCAATTATTCATTTCTGTTGTAAGACCAATCCTGGAATATGCTTCCGTGGTCTGGAATCCTCAATACGAAGTTCATATAAAGAAAATTGAATAGGTCCAGAAACAATTTCTTTTATTTTGTCTTCGTAATCTTCCATGGAATCCTAATATTAATTTTCCATCATATGAAAGTCGATTACAGCTTATTGATCTCCCTACTTTTGAAAGTAGGAGAAAATATATGAATATTTCATTTGTAATTAATTTAGTAAACGGTTTAATTAATTCTGAGTTCCTGTTTCGTAAGATCGAATTCATAATCCCAAAACGTCCAACTGGAAATTATACTCCTTTAAAAATCAAATATTTTTGAACTAGCTTTGATGTCATGAGATATATTTGCAATCAATTCAACAGTTTTTATTCATATATTGATTTCTCAGTAAATCCAATCCGCATTAAGAGGAGTATTTTTAATTCAGTTAAATAATAAGACTATTATTGAATGATTTGGAAAATATTTTATTGTAAATATACTAAGAATATGAAAGCTAAAGAAATTGTAATTTCATTGACTATTAAATAAGTAAATAAATTTTTTAATATATAACACAAAGAAAAATAACACATAAAGATTTTAACTAGTAAAAGGAGAGCAAAAACTAAACAAAAACAAAAATTTTCGTATGGAGAAATTCTGCTTACATTTATAAAAAGGCTAATGAAAATCATAAAAATGATTGATTTTAAATTTCATATCAAATTAATTTCATAGTCAATTGAAATTTTAGTTATTCCACCAATATTACGTTTTTTAGTTAATTATGGTTTTTTAATTCCTCTTAGCCAATTTTCTCTTCATATATGGGCACAAATTTAATGTGAGATTCAAGTTTGAACTCTTTGCTTGGATATTCAACAATAACCAAACTATCTATCACCTTTTGCCCTTATGTGCTTGGTGTCATTATTTCAACATAACATTAATTTTGGTTTGTTGTCCTTCATAAGCTAAAATTCATTATTAAACGAACTTTTAAAGCCTTAAAATATTGTTGCATATCTATGCTATTTTCTAAAACTACCTTGAAGAAAATACAAATACAAAATACGTTTGTATGTGCCTGTATTTAAGAATATCTTTCAACATTTTACCCCAATAAGAGTGTTTCTTTTCTGGTAGGTTTCAACCCGTATTTTTATTAATCCAGTGCTTTTCTTACTGGAGTCCTTTAACAATAGCCCTGGTGTATATTTTTCTAAGTTGAACTCTGCCGAATATTTTGTGCATACGGATACTACTAGATTAAATTCCAAAGTTTCGTCATTTTTGGAGCGATTTAATACGTTATTAAGTATTTGCCTTAATAAGGAATACATTTATACAACATCTTTGACACTTTTTCCGATTTCGGGGTTATAATAAGCCAAACCAAAAGGATTTATCCTTTGCAGTTCTTTCACTTGATATACTTAACATATAATTTGAGAATTATTAGTGATATATATTATAGAATAGGACGGAAATTCTTATATTATAGAATTATAAGCATCATACTGAAGCATGGATGACTATAAATAAATTCCAAAATTGTTTTAATAGCAACAAAAACACACATGTAAAAACAATTTCTTGACAGGCAGATTAAAAGGTATGTATAGTTTTTGTTGTCGTACTTTCGTAACTACAATAATAATGAATTCTTTTTTGGTCAAACCCGTTAAAAAAAATATACATAAAAAAATGTAAAAAAAAAAATTGCAATATTTGCTAATTTTGTAAAATAAAGTTGAAGTAGTTATTATTTGTTAATTCTAAAAACAATTTGTCGACATACTGTTATTTAAGAACAAAGAATAAAAAAAAATATGTTAAATTCTTCACTTCAATATTTAAACAAATAAATGGTTCCCAATGTATAGAATAAAATAATAATAAAAATATTGTTTCACCAAAAATAAAAAAACAAAACAAAGAAAACATTAACTGAAAAATCATCATCTTACTCATCGTCTCCTGCGACCATAAAACACACAAGCACCTGAACAATCTTAAGGATGTAATAAAATAGAATCCTACATAACAGAAAAAAAATATTATTGTTTAGAACAAATTTTACGCATTTCAAAAGAGATTTTTGTCTCAAATTACTTAAAAATTTGACGGAGAGTGAAAGACAAGGAAGTCTTTCAATAAAGTGACATAACACACAAACACATATGTATAATATAAAAAATATCCCTATACACACACGTATCAAATAATACACACACTTAGGCTTACACGTACTTCCACAAATCATATTAAAGGGAGACCAATATATTAAGCAAATAAGTACAAAATACTACAATAATATAAAGAAAAATAAATTTTTTCCAATTTATTTATCATAGCAACACCTTAGGGGTATTCACTTGATGAAGATGAAAATTATAAAGAAATTATTATAAATTATTAATTATAATTTTGTAAGAATCGAAGTATTTTGAAAGAATCATTATATAGAAGGAAAAGAATGGAAATCATATTATTTATGGAAAGAAATTGCTATAAGTATTGAAACAAATATGCTTTTAATTTAGGTTGAAGCAGCAGTAATTATCTGTTGCAAATATATTTTCTTTCAAGTTTTTTTTTTATAGCCAAAGAATATATGTGACAGATCTTAGGAGGGAAGTTCCTAAAAAGCAGGCTATAATTAAATTAATTTATAATTAATTTATAAGTAATTTAAATTCATATTAGAAAACCAATTACTCACCAACTTATAAGTCCTTCTATGTACTAACATTAATCGGAAAACAGTTTTTAATATTCTTTTTTTAACTATCTCAATTTTACATATTGAAAGAAATATCGATTTTTTTGGTAAAATATAATAGACCTGTGATTTTTAGACCATGGTATTGTACTGAATATATATTTCTATTTTTCTTGTAATCAGTTCATAAATATGCATAGTTTGAGGACTCTATAGCATGCGATGAAACAAATTAAAATGTTTGAATAAAGGATAACGGAAAAAATAAATCAATTAATTGTAACATACTTTTGAGATATTACTTACTTCATATAAACCGATAATTTATTTTTAGTTTTATGATCAATATACTAAAGATTTTATAAACTCACCCAAATTAAATTTACAACAAAAATGGAGGACAGCTACGTGTCAGCAGTAGGGTGATTGACTCAGTTTTCCAACCTGTTCTTTCGGTTTACGAAATCTCAGTTTTTTTTTAATATTTACTTACATTCGAAATGTTGTTAAACATTTTTTAAAAATGACATTTTATTTTATAAAATATATGCACTATATATATATATATATATATATATATATTTGTATATGTATATATATATATATATATATACATATATATCAAAGACCAAAGCTCCTAAAAAGAATTTAAAAAGTTTAAATGTTGTGTAATATATGATGAAGCGCACGTCATTTCTGACTTCTTACCGCTTCCTGGACAAAAGTTTTATTTAGCAGAGTTCGAGGAAACATTCCAGTATACCGTACCAAGAAAACAATCAAAATTTCCTAAAAAGTTTCTTGTTTAGCAAGCTATATGCATTTGCTGTGAAAGAAGTGAATCGTATGTAACATCGGGTGAAAATAAACTCAGATATTTATATCAAGGAGTGTCCACAAAGAAGACTGCTTCCATTTATAAGAAAACATGGTCTCAATATTCTTTTGACCTGGCATTGTGCCATTACAATAATAGTACTTTAAAGTGGTACGGTAAAAATAATGTTAACTTTCAAAAATGTCAACCACCCAAATAATCCAAAACTTCGGCTAATTGAAAAATATTGGACCCTTATCGAAAGGGAGTTAAAGAAGACTAATGCTGCGCCCGAAACATTGACAAATTTTAAACACAAGTGGACAGCTGGTTCCAAAAAAAATTACACAAAATACAATCGAATTAATAATGGAGGGTGTTTCAAAGAAAATTAAAAAAATCATACCTAATCATTAATTTATCTTTTATTGTTACACGTAATAAACCTGTAGCAAAAAACCTAAAAGATATTGTGTCATTTATAATTGTTACTTTATCCAGTCAACTTTTATATTAATATTTGTGTGTTATGTTGGTTATTGTGTTTTATTTTATGTCTGCAAATTAAAAGCCTATAGACTATAGAATACAACTAGAAGTTTATGTGAGAGACAGCTCAAACTAAATTTTCAAAAAATTACACACAAAAACAAAATATATGTGACTACATGTATTTTGTTGTTGTATGAATTAGGTTTTTGACAACTGATTTAGGTTTTTGTCTCTCACACTCTTAGTTGTATTCTATGCTATATTAAAAAAATAAATAAATAAAAAAAATAAAATCAATGAAATTTAATCGACAAAGACCTGTAATATAAATTTTGACAGAAATTAATGCAAATTTTTAAAGTTATCCCGGTTATAAAGTTAATAAATTTAAATTTCTTTTTCAGAGTGAGGCCACACAGTGTCGTTAACTCATATAACGAGTGGTCAAAAATGGATGGAGTTGTCGTACGTTAATAAAATTTGGTTAAAATAATGCTTGATTACTGGTCACTTTACAAAAGGGAATATGTAATATATATAGTAAGTACGACATTGGCACGTCAGACTTTTATAGGAAGTGCGGTGATGTGGAGGAGCTAGAGACAGTATAGCATATACTCTGTCATTGGGGCTTCAGCGTAGTAGACTGAAGTTGTTTGGAAACCATATGCTACACGAACTAGAGGAGGTTACGGGCAAAGGACTTAGTAACCTCATAGGGTTCGTAATGAAGATAAAGTGGCTTAGGTCTCTCTTTTTCTCTTAGCCCTTCTTTGGCATTTATCAAAAGGAACCGAATGGCCTCTGGGTGGAGGCGTGAAGACACCATCCTTTTTAACCTAACCTAACCTAAAATAACGCTTAAATATGAAAAAAATTCAAAATTTGTTCAAAATAACTTCAAAGATACCCATACCTGCCGTATATTCCGAGAGTGAAAAATTTAATAAAATCTACTCGTATTACCACCGATTCGACAAAAAACAGTTATGTGTTTTTTGTTAAGTTTTCAGGAGAGCGAAAAAATTGTTTTATTTTGTAATTTGGTAAATTTCTTTAAAACTTGTACAATTAGTTGGAACCTAAGTACAATTACTACAGATATTACATAAACAAAAATAGGGAGAAATAATTAAATCTTTCAAAATATTACACTTACTCTTATTTTGCTGGAACATTTTTAATAAACTTATTTTTTGATTTAGAATATTTTTCCACATACCTGTTTTGGTTCGTAAAATTTTACTTTGAATATTTGATAAAGTTGCCAAGAAATAACATATTCAATGTGGATATGGAATTAATTAATTTTTTCTTCCAACTGTTACGTTTTCCTTAATGTTGTCCTTAATAAGTTAAGATTCTTTAAGGATAATATAATCAAGTGAAAAGTAAATTGTTGCATAAAAATTGACTGGTGTTTTTTTTCTTTTTTTTTTAATCCGATTTATTAAGATAAAGCGGTTTTTTTATTAAAGGTGCTAATACATAAATTAAAAAGATTATAATCTTAAAGTTAAATAATTTATAAATTTTTTTTAAGTTAAGAAATATTAATTAAAAATTAATAAGTTAGTGATATAAATTTTCATAAAGTGCATGAAAATCTTTATGTATATATATATATATATATATATATATATATATTTTTTTTTTTTTTTTTTTTTAATAACGTAAGCTGTTATATTTTGATTTCTCGATATTGGGTTCTGATTCCTACAAAGATACAATTTTACTTGGAGGAGTTCTTTTTACTTTTTTGACCTAATAGTCTCCATTCGTCTAGGTATCGAACCTTGTACATTACTACATTTTCTTTATATAAAATATTCAAATTGCGTTCTCCAGAACTTTTACCAGGTCTTATTGAATCGAAATTTGCGCAGTATTACCACACTCATTGTGGTTGATCTTTTTTATTTTAATTTCATTACATTTTGGTCCATAACTTGTAAACTAAATGAGTGTAAACTTTGAAATTTTACAAGATTAGTAAGGAGAGATATGTATGTCAAAGAGTATATAATTTTTTTTAAGAATTTTAAAAATATCGTTTTTTAAGATATGATAGTTTGATTTTTATATGTCCAACTTTGACCTTTGAAGTTTTGATAAAAATAAACTTCATAAATATTGTTGTAAAGGTAATATCCTTGTATGTAATATGAAAGGAGAGATCTGTAATCTATATATTATAAGTTATTAGAAATTAAACAAGTAAAACTCTTTTAGCAATCTTTTAAATTTTTAAAACGTAAAATTTTTGGATTTTTGTAAGTTTTAATTATGTTTGTTAGTATGTATGTTGTGATTGACACTATAAAAGGAGTGTAAAAGTAAGCAGTTGGAGAGTTAGCCTATGGCTGTCGCTAGGATAAGACATTATTTATTCTGAGAGGGAGTTATACTGCCGCCAGCAAAATAAAGTTTATTTTGAGATTTGTAACATATTTTATTACACTAGGGGGGAGTTAGGCTTCCGTCAGCTTAATAAAATTATATTTGTCTGGCTGTTGAATAGTGGAGATTTGAGTGGATCTGCCCTAAATCTAAGTATTCAACGAACTATGATTGTGCCAGAGAGGGCTTAATAGAGGTCTATGCGAGACCGGTGCTATTTTTTTGTTCGTCATTGTATTCGTTAGAATAGAGTTTAAGTAAATAAATACGGTTTATAACGCGTTTTTGGAAAAAAAAGAAATTGTGTTATTTTATTATTTTTTTTTTTTAATTGTTTAGCGAACCCTGGAAGCAAATGGCTCTACCCCAGAATAAGGTATTCCATTTGATATGGAATAACCCTTTCATTAAATCTGTATATACCTTTTTTTAATTTAACGTAGGCATTGACTAGTTCGAGAATTGTTTTATGAGTGGTTTTATATTCCAATAAAATTTTGGCAAAAAAATTAAAGAAAACTTGCGCAAAAAAATAGTTACGTGAAGTTTTACACATAACTCATTTTGTTGGCACAATATATATATGGCTAACAACATCAAGATATATTAAACCGGTTTGGTAGGCACATGTAAGACCAATAAAGGTTCAAAATGATACAATAAAAAAAATCGAAAATTGTCACATAATCGATCACGTCGGAGCAGCAACTAAAGTAAGTAGTTAGAATTATCTGTGCAAAATTTGTATGATTTCTGACAAAGGCTACGTCTAGCTCGAAAATATCCTGGAAGGCGAAATCTATAAAAAAGTTGAAAAAAACTACCAAACTGAACAAAAAATTACTACATATTATATTTATAGTTAATGACCAAATTTGAAGCGACACATCAATCTGGTATATCTTGGTGCCTATTTTTTATATAATTTTAGATTAAATTAGATTAGATCTAGAGGGAAGTGAAAGTAATCACATAAGTCCCGAATATAAACATTAAAGCCTAAACAAACAAACAAATCAGCAAACAAACGCAGATTAATTTTTGTACCCTGCACCACCATAGGCGAGTGCGTTTGTGTTGAAGTTTATAATACCCAAAAATATTGGTCTAATATCCACCATAATTTATACCAATCGGCTTGCAATCACTTTCTGAGTCAATTTAATGATGTCTGACAATCTGTCGCTCAATGTTAACCTTGTAATCAAAGTACAAGTTTTGAACATTAATTAATGAAATTTGGTATCCACGTCTCTTGTATTTCACGGAAAAAGCCTATTGAAATTGTTTATGGTCGCTCTATTATTTCACATAGCCCTCATACAGATGTCCTCCCAGAATAGTGGTTTAACAATTACAAATCCTTTAAATATAGCAGTATTTTAAAGAAATTTGGCGTATATAAGTTCTATGCAAGTATAAATGTGTGTGCCGAATTTCAGGAAGTTTGGTCCATAACTGACCATATCTCCTATATAAACCCCTCTTCAGAAAATCACTTTAACGGGCATAAATCCCATTAAAATTTTACTATCTAGTTAATATTCGACACGAATAAATTTTATATTAGTGTAAATGATAGTTTGATGAAGATTGCTCCATAATTTACCACAGCTCCCATATAAGGCTAACTTTTGGAAATCACCAAACAGAGCATAAATTCATATAAATGTTAGTATCAGCGCAATGATCTATATTCGAATTGTTTATTTTACATTTAATAGAAGTATCGATCTACAATTGGTCACAGGTATAACAAACGACCTCTCCACGTACTTAGGTACACATACACACTAGTTACATATTCTGTGAATACCCTTAATAAACTAAATATATTTTCTTTCAATTTATTTATTGTTATCTTATTTTTATGTTCCTATTTTTTTAAATAAGTATTTTCATTTACTCTTTAATTATCCAATTATCAAATGTTTTCTTTAATTTAATTAAAATTAATTTTAATTATTTTATTTTCTTTTAAATATTTTTATTGTGTAAAATAATGATTAAACCAAATATAAAATTTTGGAAAACTTGATTTTGTAATTATGTATGTTATTTGCATCATGCGGTTCTATAACATGTTTGCATAATGTATGACATTGTTGATACTACAAGTTGATACACTCTCCTCCCTCTTTTTAAGTCGAAACAATCAACAAATTATGACTAATTATCCAATATTGTACTTACATACCAAACCAATGTTTTCGTCCTTTACATATGAAGTTAAAGAACAAAAGTTTTTCAATGGCAATTTTTCCAATTTAATTTCCCCGATTTTCTTTTAAGTAGTATTAAATAAAATTTGAAAATTTTTATTAGTTTTGTTCAAACAATCTTTTTTAAATGATATTACCTGATTGTGAGTAGTTTGTACTAATTATAGAAAAATTGCATATTTTGAGCCTGTGCCGACACAGAAACTTATAAAAAAAATTATAGGGGGAAAGGAAAGTAACTTTTATTTATATCAAGACACTTTTGAAATTAATCCTTAAAAGTATAAAAATAAAAAAGTCTTTTTTTGTCTTTTTTTCAATTGTCCAAAGAGTTTTAACTTATTTAATATAAAACCTTTTTCAATTGCTTAAAATTAAAATTTCATAATGAATTCTATAAAAAGATTTGTCAAATAATATTTCTATAATGTAAGAAAAATAATTTGTGCAAATTTAGGCATTTTTGTAAAAAAAAATTTAATTTTATTAATCTTTTACCACTTGCCTCTTTTCTATTTATTTCCAATAATTTAATACCAAACAAATTTGAACTCACATAACTTCTGGACAACTTTTTCAGATTCTTTTTTTCTTTGTACACAAGTTAAAGTAAAAGTATTTTTTGCATACAGAATTTCAAAATCCCATGTGGCCTAGGCGGTAAGAATAATTCAAAGCTAGGAGTTTTAAAGTGTTCATATGGGTTCGAATGCTGGCGTATAGAAATATAATTTTTATTTAATAAATTTAAAAGAAACATTTTTGATTAATTAAAAATATATATATTTGACAGTTCCTTAATTTGACATTTCAAAATTTTATTTTTTGTTTGAAGATAAATTATAAAACATTTGTAAAAGTCTTGACCAAGAATTTAACTCAGGACCTAAAGTATTTCAGTCACAAACTCAAGCGGTATACCACGATATTTCGAAATTTACTATTTTTATTGCTTATATAAAAAGCTTAAATCGCAACTCAAATTTAAATAATACTTTTTTATAAAAAACACATCAAAACTTGAATAGAAATTCTTGTCAAATTAAATTTTTTAATAACGAACATTTTTATTATTTTGTTTCTTTTTTTTTTAAGAGAAACAGAAATTTACAAGGAGTCTCGGAGATACAAACTCAGACTTAACGGTCTATAGTCCAGAAATCTTCCTCTAGGCTATTCAATCTCACAACTTTTCAACAGAAAACATTTCTATATTATTGTATGGGAAATTGAAAATATTATTAAATTTGAGCAAAGAAAATTGGAGAATTTTGTGACGCTGTTATAGAAAATCATTTATAACTCCGCCATTCCTAAACGGAATTTGGCTAAATTTAAATACTAAGATTTTCGTGACTATATGCCACATATGCGTTGAAAGATAAGTGTAGTTATTGGAAAATCCATTTCAACATGCAGATGGACAGACAGACAAACATATATTCTCAAAAGTTATTTCTAAGCCTAACAGTTACGAATATTTTTCAATTTAAAGCCCTGAATATACATTTAAAGACTTTCGTATAAAATGACAAACTTATATATACCCTTCATTTTACGTGAATGATATATAAAAAGAATTCAGAAAAATGACACGCTATGATATTTTTCAACTTTAAAAGAAAAGATGCTAAATAAAAGACTACATAATCAAAATGTTAAAAAAATTCTATACTTTGATACCTTTAAAACGTACCCATACAACAACAATTAAAAAAATAATTACGCAGTTATATAAAGAAAAGTCAATATAATTTTTCAATATTAACTTTTTGCCATATTTTATTTTAAAGACGACCCCTTTGTGAATTGCTTCAAAACTGAAAAATAAACAAAGTTTAACAGCTACAAGGAAGTTATATAAAAAACGAAAATCTGCTTGGAAAAATTTAACAAATCCCACTCTCTCCACGATCGTTACAAGGAAACAATTTCAAACATGTCCTCTTCATTTTTTCCTCTTTTTCACTTCTATTCTTTTATTTATCTCATTTTTCTCATTATCTTCCTCAACATTATTAAACAACTTTAATAAGCTTCACCGATAACCCCAAGCAACAAATGGAGTTCTCTCCCCACTCTAAGTTTTGCACTTTTAATTGAATACCCTTAATTGTTTACATTGAAGCTGTGTAAATAAATATATATTTTTGGGGTATTTTTGTGGCTGGTTTCATATACAACATTAGGAAATAATTGTTTTTGGCATTTTTCACCTTGGGCATATTTATATTTCAAACGTTTTTCAACTGCAAAATGAAACGAAATACAGAAAAAAAAAAAAAACGAAAACATAATTTTTTGCCATTTATATCTTGTTTTCTAAAAAAAAATAGCCATGAAAGAGCACAGAACTTATTACACAAACACTTTTCTGTAATTCTACTAGTCTTACTTATGTTGCTTTAGTTTTATTTGCCATTTGAGACACATGAAAAAAAGCAAAAGAAACCAAACCTACACACACAAGCAGACAAACTTAAGGATCAAGAAAATGTAGAAAAGAAATATATATTTTGTTAGTTTTAAGATATAAAATACAAACATCATCATGTTGCCACCTTCCTTAGAGAGCCCTGAAATTGGAGGGCAAATGGAAGAAACTAAACAGAAAAAACTAGTATCCACTAAATTTATTGCCCACATTAAATAAATAAAAGAAATAAGAAAAAATTTCACTAACTCACACTTATTTCAAACGCCAATCTGGCAAAAAAAAAAAAAAACCAGCAAAGTGAAAATCATACTACAATCAGGAGTTATATGTTTGAAAATAATCAAAGAAATAAATATAACGAAAAAAAGTGAAATGAAACAAACTATAGAATATAAAAATCATTTCCCAAAAATGTACTTAAACGCACACATTTTCATTTTCATTGTTACAGAAAAATTTTCAATTTTTTTCCTTCTTTATATATATATATAAACAATATATATATATATATATATATATATATATATATATATATTGTTTTTTTTTTTTGCTTTTTGGTGTGATTGTGATATTTTTGTCAAATTTCGAGTTAAACTTGATTCCAAGTCATTCATATGAATGAAATTGTAATTTCATACAATGAAAACACTTTTATACAATTTGTGGCAACATATTGTTGCTACTGAAAATCATGCATTTATATATTTGTTTCAAAAATATTTGAAATCTTGGTATGATAGAAAAAAATTAGAAAATACGTTTCAAGTCACTGTACAGTATCACACTTGGCAGTTTTTGAACGACAAAATTCCAGTTTTGGATATATTCTACTGATATTTTTATATTCTGTTAGGAGATAAGGGCGTTAACATCTCCATTACAAATGGAATCTTAGCGTAATCCATTTGTATAAACAATTTTTAGCTTATATGTTGAAATTTTAAAATAATTCTCAACAAATTGCTAATATAAGGTTCCGTACTTTTTATACCCTACACCACCATAGGTGGTTGGGGTAGTATGTGTTTGCGCCAATGTTTGTAACGTATAGAAAAAGTAATCCAACACCCACCTTAAAATATACCAATCGACTCAGAATAACTTTTTAAATTGAGCTGGCGATGTCCGCCAGCACAAAGTACGGGTCGCAATTTTAAAGATAATTCAATGACATTCGGCACGTGGCACTTTTATGATACACCTATCCCCCATACAAATGTCACCCCGGCACTCAAAAATGCCTTAAAAATAAGTATATTTTAATGGAATTCAGTGCAAAGAAGTTCAGTACAAGTATCAATCTTTGTACCAAATTTTATGAAGAATAGTCCACAATTGACCATAGCTCCCATATAAACCCCTCTTTCGAAAATCACTTTAACGTGCATAAATCCCATACGAATGTTAGTACCAAGTTAACAGTCGACACAAATAAGTTTTATGTAAGTAGAAGCAACATTGCCAAATTTTATGAGAATCGGTCCATAATTTATCATAGCTTTCATATAAACCGATTTCCAGGAATCGCCCTAAAGTGTATAAAATTATCTAGATGTATTTGTATATTTTATTTTAGATTTAGTCAAATTGGTCACAGGTGTAATATAAGTCCCCTTCCCGAATTTGTATGCTCATACACAATGGTGTAGAGTATCATATAGTAGGTCTTGACCGATTATATCATTCTTTCTCGTTTCTAATATTTTAGAAATTCGCCAAAAGTCCTAGTCAGTATGCTCAAATACAGTTTTATGGATATTCTTTTAAATACCAATAGTATTTTTAAATTGGAACTTGTTGGAACTCTTTAGTTCTAGTCCATTAAAAATAATAAGTGTCCTCATGAAAACGCACAAAACCAATTAATTGTCAAAAAAGTAAGGAAAAAATGGATGTCATTGTTTGTTAAATTTTTTTTTTTTTTTTTTTTTTTTGTGTAGCAAAAAGCAATAAGAATTTTTCGTTTTTCAAGGAAATCTACACATAGGATTTTTATATAATTTCGAAACCCGTTGAAGTAATGGAAACGCTTTGGTGTGTAAATGTATGACTAATAACGATGCAAAAAATTACACATAGAATTATTCATTAGCACACCGATGATATTATTGAGACATTTAACATAAATAACCTAAATGGAGTAATAATTTCGAACGTTTGAGATTAAAAGTTTCTTGTAGTTTCAATAAT
Source organism: Protocalliphora azurea (assembly GCA_932274085.1). Taxonomy (NCBI): domain Eukaryota; kingdom Metazoa; phylum Arthropoda; class Insecta; order Diptera; family Calliphoridae; genus Protocalliphora; species Protocalliphora azurea. The sequence goes on along the minus strand of OW026520.1, from coordinate 121,088,756 downwards.
TGACTCTACACGACTTAAATTTCTTTTGATATTTATGTAAACCAGATACATGATGATATTTTTATTTCTGATTGATAAACCTTTGCGTTGATTCAACAATTCAATAGTCTACACAATCATCTGACTTTAATACAAGTTTACCGATAGCAATCCCATTCTATTAATCTGCAATAAATGTCATCGATTTTTGGAGATACTAAGCAAAATTTGTAGAGTTTAACCCATTCATGCCTGTCCGTAGATCCGATTTTGACTAAAATTTTAAAAATGTACCTGTGGGTCCGCAGAAGTTGTTTACAGTAAAAAAAGAAATTTTACCTCTTCGCATACCTGAGATATGAGATGAGTATGTAAATACCCAATAGACTTTGGTGTTATATATTCTTTAATATTTTGATTTTTTTTTTTTTTCTTTTTATTTGAGTATAAATAATAAAATTATATATTCTATACTATTTGAATTAAATTGACCCGATTTAAGCTGTTGTTTTCAACTGCGCTATTATTGTGTAACAGTGCGCCGTAAAAATTAAATCTGGTACAGAACTCTATCGCTTTGAGGTTTCATAATAAAAAGGCGGATTCACATTTTATTCTTTTTTTTTAATGCTTTTTTTAATTCTTTGTTTGGTAAAGCATCATTGTTTACAATGTGGTGGCAAAAACGAATACGGAGGCTTGAAGTGCAAGGTGAATTTGCACCCAACTCCATGTTTCCAGAACTACCACAATGGTGTTGTCCCAAATAAATCTAAAATTGCAAAGGCAAAATAACATGTAATTTTCCTTAAATAAATTTTAAAATATAACTTCGCTTTTTGTTTCCGCCAAAATTAATTTTTTCGATATGAAAAAATTGTTATGTATCTATATTTGGAACTCGTTATGGACTGTTGGGTATTTAAATATCCATTTTTATTATACAACGTGTGCATCTAAGGCTATCTAGAATGAGCAGAAGTTTTTTATATTTTACATTGTACTTTATTTGATAACACTTTTTCTTAGAATTTTCCGAAATATAAAAAATCTTCCATTTTCAAATTTTATATTTAAACTAAACTCGAACAGCTAAAAATTTTACTGTTTTAATTTTTCCATGCTCTTCAATCTCCACATTTAAATAAAATGTAAGTTGTAGTAATTATCTCTCATCTGGTCGGCGCTAGTTTTCATTTTCTTGGGTATTTAAATACACCCATTAGGCAGGAATGGGTTAATACTATATGATTGAGAAACTTACGACGTTGTACAGTGTCATATTTGGCAGTTTTAAAACGAGAAAAAAATGTGGTTTTGGAGATATTGGACTGAAATATTATATTATATTGTTAGCAGATTTCCTCTGCCACTCCCACAGTGAAAAAAATTATTATTATTTTTTTATGAATTTCAGACATATCCCAATATGCATTTTTACTGGAATTGAAGTTGAAACCAAGTGTTTTTCAAGTCTTTAATCCAGTGCCAAGCCTTGTATTAAACTTGTATTACACCTTAATTAAATAACGTTCACCGGTAAAAAGGAAATTTAAATTCAAGGTAAATATATTTTACTCGAAAATTTGGAAGTTTTTCAATCATATTTCATGTTTAAAATATTTTAATTTTCCAAGACATGAGTTTTTGAAATTTGTGTGCTTATTGGAATTTTTATAAATTTTATTAAAATAAAAAATACTTTAAAGATAGACATGGCAGCAATCTTAGTGTAATATTTGCATAACAAATTTTTAGCCAATACCTTAAAATTTTTAAATAATTCTTAACAAATGGCTAATATTGGGTACCGCGCATTTTTTTTTTTTCTTTCTAATATTTTAAAATATCGCATAAAGTCGCAGCCAAACATTTTAAATATAATTTTATGAGTGTTCTTCTGTATACCAATCGTATTTTTATATTGGAACTAGTTGGAACATTTTAGTTCTATTCTATTAAAAATGAAATTAAAAAAAAATAAATACATAAAATAAAATGTAATATTATGATTTCTTTTAAGATTTTTTTTTTAACTAATAAATTATAATAAAATAATTTGGATACGTTTATTATTACATACTAAAAAAGATCATAGCAATATCTGCAGTATTTACATACTTCTTCAAAAAAAATTTTTAAATAAAATTAAAATATTTTTAAAAGTAGCAACTTTGAAAATCCATAATTCGCGCTATAGACACTTTCCGATATTCTAAGTGTTTTTTACATAATATACGATATGATTACTAGTAAATGTAGAAAAAACGAAATTAATTCAGTAAATAAACTTTCATTTTCGTATTTTTGTCGTTATAATTTGAATTAATGTGACACTGTGCACCTAGTGAGAGTACAAGTGCTAGAAGTAGAAGTATTGAAATGAATAATAATCTTTTACCCTAAATCATACTCACACGTATGAGTTTATTTTTTTCTGTGGACTTTTCTTTCATTTTTTGGATTTGTTGCCATTTTTGGTGTACGTTGGGTGTGTTTAGCAATACGAATACGTGTTGAGGATTATTTTTAATATTTTTAACGTGGGTGGGTTGAAAAACAATTATTTATGAAGAAAAATTAAAGGATTAAAGGATTATTTATAATATTGTTTTTATAGCAATTTTATTAATTACTGTGAACTTTAATGTACAACAATATGTATTAATATGAAATTACTGCAACTATCTGCAACTCTTAAAACGAAAATACATAATATAAATTAATTTTCTATGCTAATCTAATAAAGAAAATAGTAATTTGGACCACTTATCACAAATCTTGTATTTCCTACATACATAGTTGCCAGATAAATTTAGTGGAAAATCGTCAAAATCGACTATTTGAAATCGTCAGGGTCAAAAATTATGAAAGACAAGTAGTATCTATTAACTCTGATGCTATAGCATAAAATGATGAATATGTAATTTTGTCTGACTTTCAAACAAAAAATATGCTATTTACCTTGTCTCTTGAAAAGTTATAAATATACGAAATTCAATGCAATTTGAATTCATCCAAAATGTCTTTGGATACTTAATATTGCTATTTAAGTATGTCTAATGCTTGATTATGAAATTAATGTTTTCATAAAAATTGCAAAGGTGTTTTGCCCTTTTGTAAAGTGTTTATTCGCCATTTTAAAATACAGCTATATATAATGGAATCGAATATAATATTATATTGGCTCCCATAAACATTTCCTCTAAATAAAATTTTAAAGAAAAATATAAAAAATAAGTGGTGAATCTTCCTTTATAAAAAGTCGTAAAATTTGGGACAAAAATCGTCAACAGTCCATTTTTAGAACCAAAATGGCGATAAATCATCAAATCTGCGAAAAGAGCTTACATAAGAGACTTTTTTTCAAAACATTGACTATAATCATTTAGTTGCAGAGCTATAGAGCGTAAAAAAATAACATAACGGAATTGGTCTTTCGAAGTCGAAAAACCTTATGCTTTGCTATACTTATGAAGAGAGGAAATCTAGATTTATAATAAAAAATAAATTGTCAAATTAAGTCTCGCTCGCCAAAATCACACCGAAAAGCTGATACAGAAATCGAGGCAATTTACAAAGAGACGGACCTCTTTGAAAAAGGCTATTTTTCCTGAAGGCGGTATTTTATAGCCTTTAAAAATTTTATTTAAAATACTTTAATATTGAAAGTTCGGAAATGTCGGGCTATTAACTCTAAATGGTGTATAAATTCCAAAGATGTGATACAGGCAGGGGTCACCAAAATTATAATCATTTCTGGTGCTTCTATCTCTGAGTAAAGTTCGGACTCTCATTTTGAAGAAATTTTACAAAGCAAGGGATTTCTAACTACATGTGCCATGTGGTCATCATCCACTTAATTAATTTGTGATCTTGAATCTAATGGTCAGAAAAGACAAAAATATTGGGGACTAAAAAAAATGGCATTTAAATATTTTTGACATTATCACTGGTATATTTTATATGTACATTGATTGTTGCACTCTTAGGAATTAGGAATTATTTCAAGCTTAATTTGGTTTTAAATTTCAAAGCATTCGGAATATTTGTGTTTTCAGTTTTTTATACTACAGAATCATTCTTATAGACAGAAAGAAAGGCATCTAACACAGCAGTCAAACTTATAACGTTATAAGAATCTGATACTACAGATTGTTACGCCGGAATTTTGGAGATTATGAATTATCTTCCTTCATACATTAAATATAATACTCCTAAGCCACTATTTTCAACTATTATTATGTTTATACGCACGATTATTTGCAAATAAATAACTCACTGTTTATACATAAACTGCAAAAGGAAATATATTTTCCTTTTTGTTGTGCCAGATGGGAAAAGTGCAACTATTGTCATAGAAAATTCTATGAACGCAATAGGAAGTGGCAACGCCGTAAGCATTATTTGCAATTAGTTTCACTAATTACAATTAGTTTTCGTGAGACAGTAACTTACAAATAAAATATTAAATCACAGTTTATGCAGCAAAATTTTCATATTGCGACTAAGAGGTGCGTACAAACTTAACATATATTTTGTTCTAAACTTAAGACATTGTGTAATTCTTGAGTGATCTAACAAATCTTTTTGAATTTATCATCTGTATTAACATCAAATCTATACACGAAAAGTCGGACATCACTAAAGGAGATGGTGATATACTTAGGAGCAGTACATAAATAGTCTGATTAATTAGTTTCATTGGTTTTTGAGATAAAGATTGGGAGTAATAATCTCTGGGTTAAAATTACAGTTCTAAACTCAATTTTTAAGTAGTCGTCTATTTTGGAATTAGTGGTGGAGAATATTTTACGTCGAAGGACTAATATCAACAAGCAGTATTGCCTCATGCCGATTTCACGAATTGAATCTGATATATAAATAAATAAATACACAAATAATAAATACAAATAATAAATACAAAAATAAATAAATAATAAATAAATCGGTTAGAAAAGAAAATTCGACGGGTTAATATCAATGTACAGCCTGATTTATACTGAAGACTGTGGACCTGTACATAGCGACAAAACGCAGAAATCATTTTTGAACATTAAAATCAATTTTATGAACAATTAAAGATTTTGATTCTTCTAATAAAAGCAGCCATTATTTGTCACAAGTTTCTAGATTTTTGCAATACTACAATTCTAAAAAAATAGATCAATATTATATTAAAAATCATCATAAAAGTTGTCAATTATGAAAAGAAATTAATTATTTCTCTAATGAACGAAATAGTTTGTCTTTTCGAGAGGCCCACTCACTGTACTAGTACTATAATGATCATTGAACACCCCTATTCGTTTTCTGCTATATGATATCAATTGATATACTTCTCAACATAATTTATTTTCTGCTATTTGCAGTCTCAGTTTTAATCGATCTGTTTTATTTAAAATATTTCTAAAAACATCGAAACATAAGGAAACCAATTTTCCAAGTATTTAACTACATATTATTTGTAAGCTCCTAGAGACCCTAGGAGCATTAGATTAAAGAAGAACATTGTTGTTAGAAAATCAAGAAGTTTGGAGTAGCCAGCTATTGACAGTAGCTATGTCATACTTATCCAAGTCTTGCATTGGGGTCTCACGTGTGTGAGTATCTACCAAAAACGTGAAAACTTGTTTTAGTTGCGTAATAAAGTTTATGAAAAACTGAAACATAAGAGTTTTTAAATAAACTTTCGATTTGAATATTCAAGTTTATTTGCATTATTATAGTGACATCATTTTGGCGAAATTGGAGATATGTAATCATGTCGCAACAATTAATATTAAGACAAATTTTATAATAGATTAATATAAATTTTGTGGCTTAAATTTTTTAAACTATAGCTTAAAATTGTCTGACATCAAAGATCAATAATCTAACAAATTATAAACTGGGAAATATGTGTCAGTCTAAAACGAATAATAAAACGTTCTTAAAGCAATCGAAATTAGTCATACAATTACGACTCTAGTTAACTGTTATTTAAGGTAAAATTAGCAAAAACTTTCTTTTCCATACAAACTATTTTGATTAATTCTCACTTCACCCGCCAGCTAAGTACTTTTCATAATAAAACACTACAAAAAGGAAACAACAATAGCAACAATATGGTAAGGACCTTTGGTAGTTGCCATTATAGTTTTCGTCTCGTAGTGCTAAAATAAATGCGTGCGTGTCAAGAGATAGTTTAAGTTTACTAGAAAATTTTCTACCACCTTTCACTCTTACACTCACGTAAACGCTTTAGCACAGAGATGGAAAATGGCTTATTTTATATTGTATCAAGTATAAAAATAAAATGTAGGTTTTCAACCCTAATTGTATCATTTTTGTAAATATATTTTAATTGCAAACAAACATTTACATATAAATTTAATAGATTCTAAATATATTTTTATTAAATAATTTTAGTCAAAATATTATTACCTGGAATTTTCAAAATTGCAGCAAAAAATTTGTTGAGTTAAGCTCGACACAGTAGATAAATTAATTATAATTCTTTCGTTTGTTATAATAATATTCAAGTAGGAGGTTTTCACTTACGAATGTGAAGCAGACTGAATTATTAACAAAACTCTCGATATGTCGGGAAACAAAACTTAAATTAGTTAATTTTTCATCCGCGATACTTTGACCGGAAATAGTAAATTTTTGAGTCTTTGTCCCTCCACATCGCACAGTGTCACATTTATCCAAATTAGAACCACAAAAATACGAAATGAAAAGCTTAGTAATTGAAGTTATGTTTTTCGTGTTTACTGGTAAACACATCATATATTATGGTAAACGTAATTGCAACATTGGAAAATTTCTATAGCACGAATTATATATTCTCAAAAAAAAAATATATATATATATATATTTTATTTTTTTTTTTTTAATTTTTGCGAAAAAGTATATGACCTTTAACTAAATATATTTCACTAAATAAAGCAGATATTGAAAAATATCGAAGTTATTTTTTTTTTTTTTTTTTTTTTTTTAAGAAATCCTAATATTAAAAAAGTGTATATTCTATTTTGGAAATTCTTTCCATTTTGAATGGACTAGAATTAAAAAGTTTCATCGAGTTCCAATTTAACGAAATGATTTGTATACAAAAGATCGTGTATAAAATTATAATTGAAAATATTTGGCTGCGACTTTTTGCAATCTCTTAAAATATTATAAAAAAATCTGCGATATTTCATATTAGCAATTTGTTAAGAATTAATTCAAAACTTTAAAATAATTTTTAAATATTTGCTGTGCATATAGTACACCAATATAGTTGTGTTTAGATCAAGTCACTCCTACTTTAAAGTATTAATTTATAAATAAAATTTAATAAAATATGTCCGAAATTCAAAAGAAAAAAAATGTTTTTTTTTTTGTGGAAGTTGCAGCGATTCTACCCGACCATTTTTAGTTGGAATTTTTACGACCTCGTACAGTAACAGAATATAACACTTCAATCCAGTATCTTTCAAACTGGATTTTTGTCCTTCTAAAACAGCCAAATGTAATACTGTGCGCTGTGTAGTGCTCTATATTAAATATTTAAAAAAATTTTGAGTTTAAATGTGTTTTCTTATTTCGAAAAATATTTTACAAACTGAATATGTTTTAGCCAAAATTATATTTTCCGGAAATATTTTATAACTAAAAATATGTAAACAATTAGATATGATAATTGTACTAAATGAGTCGTGGTAGTACTACGGTACCAAAAGATATGAAAATGTATCAAAAAAAAAAAAAAAAAAAGTATAATTATACCATGTTTGCCATCCGTGCTTTGACGCTCACTATTTCCCTTTATCCTTGTCTACCAGAACTCCTTTGCAACAATCACTTACCACAAATACACAAACACACACATATACATATCAATAATATAAATAAATAATATTAAATGAAATTGTTTAGAGAATTTAAGCGAAACCAAACTGAAACAAAATTATAGAGAAATTAAAAACACGCAGACATAAACAATTTCACTCCTACACCCCCTTCCAAAGAACTGGCAAAAAAAGAAAAAAAAAATAGCAGGAGTACAACCAACCAAAGCAATAATAATAACAATGATGATGAGGAGCAGGAAATTTATTACAATTTATTAAATATGTATATCATAAATGTGGAGAGAAAAAAATATATAGATGTTTGTTGTATTTTTTTTTTTTTTTTTTTTTTTATAATACCCAAGGGTGGTTTAGATGTTTTGCAACAATTTATTATCAAACAATAAAAATAAGAGGGTTAAAATCATAAAAAAAGACAAAAACGCACATAAATAGAAAAAAAAGTTTGGGAAAAATATATAATAATATTGAAACAATTAATTACAATGTTTGGTGATGTGTAAAATGATGGGAAATTGTTATTAAAAGCAATTTAACATTATTGTGACCAACACGTAAATTGTAGAGAGAAAGAGCAAACAAAAAAAAATAAATGAAAATTGATAATATTTAAAAACGCAAATACAATACAATGAAATAAATAGTAATAAAAAGTTTTTTTTTTCTTTTTGAACGAGATGGAGTCCCAGAGTTTATTTAAAGCAAATAGAAATAATAATTTTAAATACATAGCTGCTTTAAGGTCTTAAGTTTTCAATTGAGATTTTTTGAACAATAGATATGATGAAAATAAAATATTAGAGTAATTTTAATTGAAATTTTTTAATGGTTGAGAGATAGGGTTTTAAATCCATCGAAATGAAAAAGATTTTAAAATTCAATTAATCCAGTCAATCGTTCTAATTGTGAAAAGGGATCAATATAAATTTTAAACTTTCAAAATCTATAAAAAGTGTAAATAAATTTGCATCTAACACGAATATATATATATATATATATATATATATATATATATATATATATATATATATATATATATATATAAATGATGTAGGGTATCATGTAGCTCAAGACCAGCTACATGATACCTCACACCATTATATACGAGCATAAAATTCGTTAAGGGGACTTATATTACACATGCGGTCAATTTCACTAAACGTCAAATAAATATACAAATGCAGAATAATTCGTTGATACCATGATCTAGATAATTTTATGCGATTCCTAGAAGTGGGTTTATAAAGAACTATGGTAAATTATGGACCGATTTTTACAAAACTTGGAAATGTTGTTTCTACTTACATAAAACTTAATTATATCGACTATTAACTTGATATTAACATTCGTATAGGATTTATGCACGTTAAAGTGAATTTTTCGAAAGAGATTTCGGGTTTATATAAGAGCTATGGGCAATTGTGGACCTATCTTCATAAAATTGTTACAAAGATTGATAATCTCTTTACACCGAATTCCATTAAAATATTCTTATTTTTAAAGCATTTTTGAGCGTTTAAACTCTATTCCGGGGGACATTCGTATGGAGCTTTAGAGAAATAATGCACCAATATAAACCAATTTCAATAGGCTTCGTCCTTGTATCTATTCCGGAGGGATATTCGTATGGAGCATATGAGAAACAATGAACCAATACAAAACGATTTCAATAGACTTCGTCCTTTCATCATAAAATTCCCATATTTTTGTACTTTAAATATCAAACGAATTCTGCTTTGAAATGGTGAAATTATTAATCCTTTTGAATCAGCTGAACATTCTGTTTAGTTATATTTTACCTTTCACCTCTCAAACTTTGTTCTTCAGAATGACATGTTTTTAATTAATCCAAAAGATATTTAGGAATACTATCAGAACTATTAGCATTTATAAGAATTTAGTCGAAAGCTTTCACTCTTTTTTTTTCGCTGGACTAGTTTCGAAAAACTAAAAATTTAAATAAAGAAATTCAGAACATCATAAAATCTACCTTTATAAAAGTACAAGATTTCTTTTCGCTATATTCTGAAAATGTTAATTAAAGAATTTTTTTTCGAGTCCCCAATATCTCTAACTTATTGCCCTTCAGAATGGCGAGTTCCTGTACCTTAAAAAATCCTTAACCATTAAAGATGTTTTGTGATATTTAGTCGTCTGAAAGTTTGAATGCAAATAAATCCAAACGAATGAAACTGGATCTAGTGCTTTGCTAAAACGTTAAATGTGGAGTATTTGGAAATCGATTTGTTTTTATAAACTCAACAGCCTGGAAATGTTTGGAAATATTTTTCTACCTATCAGAATGTCTGATAAACCGGAGCCTTCAGAATGACGACTTAAATGAACCAGAACAAGCTTTAGATGTTTGGAAACATTCTTAACATTCTCAGTATCTCTAAGATTATTCAGAATGAATATGTGATAGTCATCCGATAGCTCGAAGATGAATACTACCTATTAATAACAAGGCGATTTTGTTCTTTCGGACTGATGAGATTTTAGTTTCTCTAAGGGTTGACGTATTTTTCCTGGGATGTTTAGCAGCTTTCTATATTAAAAAGATATAGACGGTCAAGCAGGACCTTATGATATCCTATACCATTGTGTGTGTGCATTTAAAGCCACATGCGACATGTGGCCAATTGCAAACTTGTATTACGTAAGCTATTTATATACCTTAGGTAATTCCCCCTATATAGAAGCTATGACCAACTATGAACTGATCCTCACAAAATTTGGCACTTCAGTTTCTACTTATATAAAACTCATTTGTATCAAATATTAAATTGATCATTTTTATGGAATTTGTACCAGTTCAAGCGATTTTCTAAAGGGGCACAATGAACAATTATGAACCGATCTTCTCCGATTTGTTGCTATATAAAACTTAAATATTGTCATGTTAAATCCCCATCCCGTTAGTATATTACAGTTACAGTTTCCCTTCTCAAAATGAGTCTCTGCATGATAGACAACGTATATTTTATATTTGTAGTTTTACTGGTGACTAATGATATTATGTCGTTGTAAAAGCTGGTTACCAAATGTCATCGATCAATTTTACTGAAAAAAAATCTTAATTATATCCCTTGACTGACTTAATCTGGAAACTATGACTAGGAATCTAATTCAGCAAAAGAATCTTCGAGAATTTTCGTGTGGTATCATTGGTTTTAGCAGTATGTTATATCAAGACACACAATCCCTCAAACAATATCTTTAGGGAAATAAGTTAGTAATTGTGCTTTTGTGTGTATGCAAAAAAAATATATATAAATTATTTATAAACCGGCACTTTCGTTTTAAATTCAGGATAAAATAAGGTCATTCAACATATAAGTCAACTAACTATTAAACATAATATTTATCGAGGTCTTGGTATTAAACACACGCATACACTAATAATAAAAACATTCTCACTCTACATTTTAAAAATGTAGCCTGCAGTACTGTTGATGACGATTTTATTCTTTCTGCTTTTTAAACAGTAATCTTTACTAAATCTTTTTATAGGGAATTTTCGATAACATTTCTTTTAAAGAAAATTTTCAATAAATTTCCTGCCTGTCAAAAATTTTCCACAAAATTTCATTACAAAAAAAAAACTGATAAAATTTCTTCTAATAGAAAATGTTTGCTACATTTTCTATAAAACGAAATTTTAATGAAAAAATAAATTTTCTTTTTATTGAAAATCTCCATAAAATTTTCTTTTTATAGAAAACTTTTTGAAATTTTCTTTTTGTAGAAAATTTTCGTTAAAATTTCTTTTTATAGAAAATTTTCTTTAAAATTTCTTTTTATAAAAAATTTTCTTTAAAATTTCATTACATTTTCTTTTTATACAAAATTTTTGTAAAATTTTCTTTTCACTTAAAATTTTGTGAAGCTTCTGTTTAAGCTCCAGAGTTCTCTTTTGTACAAATCTGTTGTAAATATTTTTCTAAAATTTCGGTTTTTGGAATTAACCATATCGGTACATAAGCAACCGAGTTATAGACAAAAATTTTAAAAAATTATTAAGAATATACACACACATATATATATATATATATAAAGTATTGCAATGCCTTTCAGTGTTGTTGATTTGTGTATAAGCATGCAGTAGTTGTTGATTGTATATACATACACACAATTATTTTTTACATATGCTTGGACGTTTTTTAGTTGGAAAAAAAAGCATTGCGATGACTCCGGTGTTGTTTTTTGTACAAGCATGTATCTACATACAAACATATGTATAAATATAGTGGTCATCAGAAGCAATCAACATGTTGTTTTTTTAAGGAAACAAAAGCTTGCTATGATAGTTTAATTTTGTGTTTACATTTTTGTAGTTTGGAAAAAAATGTAGATTATTTTTGTAAGTATAAATGCAAAAATATGAAAGCATACTTTAAGGCGTAAATTTTATTATTTGTCGGTAAGGTGGTGAAGGGTATAAAAAGTTCGGCACAGTCGAATATAGCGTTCTAACTTATTTTTAGAAAATTTTTGTTAAATTTTCTTTTTATACAAATTTTTCGTTAAGTTTTTTTATAGAAAATTTTTGTTCAATTTTCTTTTTATAGAAAATTTTCATAATTCTTTTTTTTAATTTTTAATACATTTTTTTATAGAAAGGGCACCAGAACTGCTGGGTTTCTGGTTTTAATTTATCAGGGGGTAATTTTAGTTCGTCGTTATTCTCATATACCTCTTTATTTCGCTTAAGTGTTTTGTTTACACACATACACCTACATATCCCGAAACTTGGGGTGTTTACGTTAGTGTGTGTGTTTTTTTATTTTTGTTTTTCATAATACTCATCATGTTTGCATTCCGTACCATTATATCGTTCATTTTGATACAACAAAAATTAAAAAAAACAACAAGAAAAAAATATGTTTACATTTGTCTCGGTACTTGATCCCAAAGCCCATTAGCATTATACACCAGATAGTTGTAGTAGTAGCAATAGTAGTTGCGTTAGTTGTTTGGTGTTATTATTATTGTTGTTTTTGTAATATTCATAGTGTTGTATGTGTATAGAAAGAAGCTGGTTTTATTATTGTAAAAGTCCTTGTTGTTTTTAGCTTATTTTTTTATTCTTCTTCTTTCTTTGCTTTCAGTTTAATATTTGTTGTTATTAAAGTTCTTGTGTCATTGCCGCCGTTACACAGGAATTTCAACATATTTGTTTGTAGTTGTTTGAATGTATATGCATATCCTTGTGCTTGCTGTCTTATTGTTGTTTTCATATATATTATAGTTGTTATTGCTATTTTTGTAATTTTACATAGTTATTTTGTCGAACACGAACTCAAACACGAACTATGAACTTTTAGTAATTGTTGAATTGTAAAATAGTGAAAAAAGTAAGATTGAACCTAACGACAATACTACCAGTAAATATTCAAAAGTTTTCTTTTCTCCTTTTCCTTACTATTTTTGGTTTGATATTAATGGTATGTACATAGTATGTATTTTTAGTTGTTCTTGTTGTTGCTGTTGCCGTTTTTATGTTTTTCATAAAATGTTTAAATAAAACACGCAGTGTCTAAACTAAACTACCTGTCGCTATTTTAAAGCATTATTTTGTTGAGCTAAAATATGTTAAAAGTGTGACTATACGAGGTTCGATAAAATAGCTTTCATCAAATTTTTAAATTTTTCTCTTAATTAAAATATCTCATTGAAGGTATATATGGATCTCGTAAAAAAGCACTCAGTAACTAAATTTACCCTCGTATATTCATATAATACGATTTTTATATTGAATGTGGTTGTCATATAAAGAAAATATATGACGACAAATACAACAAAGTGAATGAGAGTAAAATGAATAGAAGAAAAAAAAAACAGCGAAAAAAACTTTCTTTAAAAGGAAGGAAACTAATGAAATATTGAATATACAGTTTTATCCTCGTAGTCAAAGAAGTTATTTTTAATTCGTATATATGTATATGTGTGAGTGAGAGTGTAAGGGAAAACCTTGTACCATACCTAGTGAAAGCAATAAAGTATATGCTTTCTTTAAAAATAACCCTACAAATATTAGTTGAGCATATAAGAAGAAAAAAGGAACCGAAAACAAAATAAATTTAAGAAACGTGTTCTTTAATGAAAATATTGTTTGATGTGAAAAGCAATTGTTATTGCTAGAAATAAATATGCTTAGTGGTTTGAATTAATTGTATGCTCAAGGTTTCTTTTCGTTGCGGTAGTAAGTTATTTATAGTATATTATTTATCGATCGTAAGAAAGTAATTAGGGGAAAAATTAATTAATAGTTTTTTTTTGTCATACAGAAAAAATTCAAGGGTTATGCTTTAAATGAAAAAAAAAAAAAAAATAAATAAAATTGGTTGCTTAGTTAGTTGTATTGATTAGTTTAAAATTCGTTTAGAAAAATTTTACAAAATCAGGAAATTCAATAGATGAAGAAAAATATAAGCTTCGAAAAAATTGTGAATATATTGGTCGATGTATATTAGTAAATATATTAATCTATATATATTAACTCAGTTCCCTACCAGCGAAAAAGAAATTTTCAAAAAAATTTTGATCCCTAAATTTTCATTTTCGTACATCATTAAAAAAGAACACTTTTCTTTCTTTTTTTGCCAAATGGATAAAAATTGCATCATTTAGTTCCATTTATGGGTAGAATATTTAGAAGCTGCATTGAACTAATTATGGCCAATTATTCCCAAGAATTCTTTTTTAACAAATTGCACTAAAAAGTCCTCCAGTAGAGCAAAATTTCATGGGGAAAAATTTAGAAATATATTTTCCATAACAAGCAGAAAATTACTAATTTCTTGAGACTTGATATTATCAATCACTACACAACTTTTTTTTTTTTTTTTTTTTTTTTTTTTGAAATAATTCTGTAACTTATGATTGGTTAGAGATATCTAAATAAAATTTCTCATGACCAGAGCTGAGGTGTTTACGAGTTGATTTGGAGGAACACAGGTTGTAGCGGGTCACGGTGTTAGAGGGTAGACCCCCAAAGTTGGTCAATTCGGGTATGACATTTTCTTAAAAACTTCGCCAAAAATTCGTTTATGACTCGAATGGAAAAAAATACAAAAAAATATGAAATTTTTTAAAGTTTCAAATTCAGATTAATATAACGTTTTATCTGATAGATATATTTATATTACTCTTGTAGAAATACTATTAGGAATTTTGTAAAAAGTCTAGAGAATATTTTCAAGAAATTTTAGGACCTAAAAAAGGCCCCCAAGTTTAAACAAGGTAGTCCTGGTACAAGGTAGTCCTTGTACAAGGTAGTCCTTGTACAAGGTAGTGCCTGTAAATCTCTACAAAAAACATGCATACACGTGTAGGTTATCTCTTTTAGTTTGATAGATATTTATATCGAAGCAAATTTTAGCTAGTTTTTTTTTTAAAGTTGTTTAAACTTGGGGGCCTTATTTTAGGTCCTAAAATTTCTTGAAAATATTCACTAAATAGACATATAGATTTTGATATAAAACCTATATATGCTAAATTTCATTTAAATATTGCTATATTTAAGGCATTTATGATCGTTAAATCCTTATTCAGTAGAGACATTTGTATGGCTAGATGAAATAATGGATCGATCATCTGGACTATAAAAGACATATATGCCAAATTTCATTCAATTATTTTAAAAATTGCGAACGTGTAGTTTGATTACAAGATTTACATGGACGCACAGACATTAATTCGAAGTAGAAAATGTATATAAGCCGATTGGTACACATTACGGTGATTCGTAGACCAATATATATGGGTGTTACAAACATCAACACAAACGCATAATACCACAACCACGTATGGTGTTGTAGGCCATAAAACAAATTTCAAATGTAATTCGGGAGATTCTTGCTATCATTTTCCATATGATAAATATGAGCTATAAGGAAGAATATGGTTTCATTTGTCAAAAATCCCCCAAAGACGAACAGACTCTAATTTCTAAAAATTGAATTTTTAACCTTTTTTTTTTTAAATTTTACAAAAACAATTCAAGAAACTTATTTATTAGGGTTGAGAGAGAGGACTCTTCTTATCATTTTATATATGGTCATATGAGCGACAAGAAATATTTGGCGAAATGTGCCAAAAATCTCCCAAAAATCACAAACTTCAGAGAAATTTTAGTATTATTTATTTATTATTATTTTTTTTTTTTTTGTAATGTCAAAAAAACAAATGAGAAATCTGTTTTATTCGGACGATATGGAGGATCCTTATTTTAATTTCCCATATGGGAAATATTGCAAATGTGCCCAAAATTCCCCAGAGATCACAAGAGGAACATTTATTAAAAGTTGATTTTTTTTTTTTAATTTCCAAAAATGCAATACAGAGATCTTATTTACGTCGGATGATAGAGGGGACTCTTGTTTTCATTTTAAGTGGCTTTTATATCGCTGTTTTCTTTCAGAACAATCTCTGCAACAACACAAAAATGCTATCGTATACCGAAGCTTCGAAATAGGACAACATTTTTGTTTCTTCGCTAAAGGAAGTTCCATAATAAAATATTTCAAAGAAAGGTGACTTATGAAGACCCAGCAGTGATCATATTTCATGGACATGTGCAAGTTCTTGGTAATATTCTTAATAGTTCATTTTAGGAAATCATTAAGATTTTGAATATTTTTAGTAGAATTTTTGTTAATAAAATTAAACATATTCCTTGACAACCCTAATCATTCTTACGTTCTATGTTCTCCACATTGCACAACTTGCTAACTACACATGCGTAAGAAATCGAACCTAATTATTAAAATTTAAATTTTCGCACAAATTTAAGATGTGAAGTAGTCTAAATATTCTTGGTCAATGTCGGTTACAAAATCTATCTTTTATAACTTTGCCATTCCATTGAGTTCCAAAGTATTCCCCGTATAAGTCAAATGGGCCTTTATAAGTCAAAAAACGCTTATTTTGAAAAGGAAAAAAAGTTAGGTGTTATCAGGATTGACTAATTACTATTTATCATGTCCAAGAAACCTCGTACGTATTAAAACATATTGTGCGGTTTACAAACAACCGCTGACCTTACCCAGTTGTCCAGATGTCGATCGACGATATTTTCTTCGATGATGTCATATGGAAAATTTAATTTTTATCATTAATTAGGTACATGTAGAAGACAATTTTGATAACAAAGTCACCTATGTTATCGTGTTATTGACGACCATTTTCACGACATCATGACTGAAGTGCAAAAGCTAATTTGAAACATATGTTTCGACCAGATGAGTAAAAACATAATTATAGCTATTAATAAGAAGAGATTGCTGTAGTTGAAGTGGTTAGAGCGCTTGACTATTCAATAAGGGAAAGTAAAGTTGGTGGCCTGAGTTCTAATCTCAGCAGCACCCATTTTTTTTTTTTTAATATAGTTGACGAAATGTGGATGACATGTCGCTCAGATTGTCTTGCAGAATTTTATTGCCCTTTGTTCAAAAAAGTCACCAATATTTGTTCGGAGTAGTCGTCTTTGTGGCGTTTGGGACTATTTGAAATCATCACTTGTGGGTAATGTGATAAAGTTTTAATAATGATGCAGTAAAAATTTTTCTTACTCGCAGGTCTAACAGATAAAAAAAATTAAATTTTGGGTTTTTACCGGATTGTATTGTACTGACTCAAACCACATCTACACAAAAAAATGTAATATTCTTATCTTCAAAAATGACATTAATATTAAAAAAGTCAAATAAAATGACATTAATATTAACAAAAGCACCAACTTCATTAATGAAACAGTCGTAAAATTTTTTTCATTCAACCAAATATTTGTTTCGAGGAGTGTTTTATAGTTAAGGCGAGAGACTCAGAATTGCGGCAAGAAAAATTGCTGTGTGTGAACTCCGACAAGTGAATTTCATAGCAAAAAATTAAAAATTGTAGTTACGGCCTTTTGGAATTTTATGTTTTTTGCTTCAGCTCTAAAAAAAAAATTAAGTGTAGTTACGGCGTTTTGCATTTTAGGTCACTATGTTCTATTGGCTGACAAAATTTCTGAATGCAACATTCAAATATTACTTCTTCATCTGTTGCGGGGAATTTGCTTCACAAATGTCTGTTCCATTGTTTGATTTCATTCGTCTATCAGCATAAAACTGGTGCTTGATAAAGAAATTATTCGCTGCTATTAAGAGAAATGTTGTTGTTTTCTGTGGTGGATATTTTTTATCTTCATAAACTTTGGAAAAGCAAGGCTAAGATCGTTTTTGAGCTAAGATCTAATTTGAACTTGATAATTAAAAAATGATTTTAAGTTCAATCATTTTTTTTTTTTTTTTTGGAAGCATTCAACATAACAACTACATTCTAAGGACTACGACCGCTCATCTAAAGAGTAATTTATAAAAGATTACGATAAGTGCTACCAATGTTTTTGAAAATCAATTTTGCTAAATAGACATAAAAGGATTAAAATTCTAAGATTAGCAAAAATATCAAAACCTTTTAAGACAGTGCAACAAGAATAAAATTGCTTCAATAATTCCAACGCAAAATGAAAACGTACCAATAGTTTAGTAAATCCCCTAAAGGGCTTTTCAAAGTTAGTTTGAATTTCGGTTTTATGTCCTCTTGAAATTAAAATTTTTCGCAGACCCTTTTTCAATATGATTGGAAATAAAAATCATTTAAATTATTTAATTCAAATGCTGTTATATGTTGTTGCTGATTTATAATGCTAGTATTATTATACTACTGCAACGATTAAAATGAAACTTGGCATATATATATATATATATATATTCTTTTTTTTTTAAATAGTTGCTTTACTTCTTAGTAAGATAATTGTAACTTGGAAGTAGTACACTCAACACTACTATTTTCTCGTATATATTTCTTAATATATTAATTTAAGAAATTGCTACCATTTTTCCTTTTTCTTAATATTTTATTTATGTTTTTTAAATTTTTTCCTTTTTCATCCCAATATATTTAATACTTTATTAGTAATAAGTAATTACACTGAGCGCCCCTACTGTAAATACTACATTCACACCACACACATGTATAACAACTGCTTTAGTTGTACAGTTGATGTTGCTTGATAGCCAACAAGCAATATAATTCTCATTTAGTTGATACATGACTAAGTGTAAGTAAACAAGTTTGGTTACAGTCGGAGCGATTCAGACAAGACAAGAATCCGCCACATAAGTGTCTGTGGTATTATTTTATATAATTGGAAGAACCGATTAGATTTTGCGAAAGTAGAATATAATCGTATTTTGCACGCTTAACTTCGGTTGGGTCTCTAAATAAATTTTACATGAGTGATTTCGGTTGCTCGTTCTTACGAGTGGCTTCCGGCTGCTCGTTCTCACGAGTGGCTTCGTGCTGCTCGTTCTCACGAGTGATTTCGGTTGCTCGTTCTCACGAGTGGCTTCGTGCTGCACGTTCTCGCGAGTGATTACGTTGCTCGTTCTCACGAGTGGCCTCGCGCTGCTCGTTCTCTTAGTAGAATTGCATGGTAATAGTAATTTGAGAAGTAGCTAGACACTAGCTTTAAGAAACCATTGTACGTATTGTAGAACAATATACGAACTTCGATTCCCGAAGCTGCCACCTGAACCAGAAACCGATCCTGCCGAATACCCAAACCCGATTGACAGCTAAGAGTGACGAAGCCGAAAGCTCAAAGACTATTCCACCACTAAGCTGAGCCTACTATATGCCGATCAACCGAACCGATATTAATATAAGCAGAAGAACCGAATCGATCCTAATATAAGCCGAAAAACCGAACCGAACCTATTACAACCGAAGCAATGCTCATATAAGCCGAAGAACCGAACAGATTCTAACATAAGCCATAAAACCGAACCGATCCTAATATAAGCCGAAGAACAAAAATAAGCCTTGTTGAAGAAGGGAGAGCCGAAATAAGCCTAGTTGAAGAAGAAACGATTGAAGACGACTATTATTAAGTCGATGGTATCCGAACTGATGATATTGTTCCCTTGTAAGTTTTGTATTTGAAATATTTTTGAAGTATTCAATAAAGAAAATATTATTAAACCCTCAGAAAGGGTAAATCAAACGTCTTATTACTTAAGGTTTGTGGATCCGTAAGTAGACCCTGGAGGCGACTAAGTTACCTCAGCCGACGACAAAACAACGTTATAAAATTTAAGAATTTATTAAAAGTGGTAAATAAAAATATTACAGTATAATAAAAATGGGCGAAAAAGAGGTGTGGCACCCATACAGATTAAATTTAATAATATACAATTTGAATTGTCTTAGCAGCAGCAAAATTGATTTTTACTGAAAGTGGGCTAAAAACTAAGCGTGGAATCCTACTTATAGTTTTTTCCATAAATTACTTTCAAAAAGGGAATTATGTGTAGAAAGTGGGCGTGGCATTTTTATTAATATTATTTCTCATATCTCCTTTCGGAGAATGCCCTATATATATGTTCCAAATATCTGTTAAATCGGTTGAATAATACTCATATATTGCAAATAATCTTGTTATAAAAAATGGGCGTAAAAAGGAAGTAGCATTTAATAAAAATCTTTCATAATATCTAAGAGAAACCAAAGCAATAAATGCCCGTAAATATATTGAAATGTAATGATTATGATGATTTTATTAATCGGATGGTATACTTTCATTTCAAGTTGGAATCATTGAGGCAAAATTTGATGACACAAAATTTGTCGCATATTGTAATAAAGAAATTCTATATAAATTAAAATCCTCAACAAATCGAAATTTATTCTAACTAATATCCTGAGAAATTAAATTTGAATTTCAACATGCCTGTGTTCATTTCTTTTCATTTCGTGTTCAATGATTGAGGTTGTGCTTTTTTTATTTTTATTACTTATTATTATTATTCTTTTTTAATTTGGTTTTTGTATTGTTTTCAATTTGTTTTCAAAATGACGTGAATTACGGGTGCGAATGTTATTAATTTTCTACAATAGTTTAACGGCACGTTATGTATTTTTTCCTTTCGCTCTATAACATTCTAAATATACAGTGTCTCCCGTAAATTAATAAATTTTTCTTTTTAAATTAAAAAAACGAGTTGTTTTAAGTAACATTAGGTAAATAAAAAAATAAATAAAATAAAAATAATTGATTATGAATGTGATTTTTTTCCCCGATATGTCTTCTACCAAATGCTGTAAAAATATTACAAAATGTTGAATCGTTTCCGAGAAATTGAGAAAAATAGCACATGTATTCGTTTCAGGTACCTCACAAAAGTATGTTTTCTTTATTTTTTTTTTTTATATCAAGATACTCGAGGAATCAAAGAAAGACAAAAAATATATATTTTTTTATATTAACTGGTACTAAGTAACACTGTTAAGCATTTACTAATTCTTTTCGTAAATTTGGAAGTCAAAATTTGGAGAAAATTAGGCGAAGTTTCTTTACATATATCATGTGAAAAAGAAACTTGGATTAATCGGGCCATTATTTCTATATGATTTCCTAAACACAAAACTTTTTTAATTAAAAAATTAGAAGCACTTTGTCATGTCTTCAAAAAATATTTTTGTCTGTAAAGGTTCTAAATTTTGACATTCCAAGTGGTGTACATTGGTTGATTATTTTGTTAAAAATTAAAAATCTTCAAAATTAAGTAAATTTTATTGAAGTAGTGGTCCCCATATTCTGTCAAAATTTTTAGATTTAGAAACTTTAAAACTTTAGATTATGTTTCTGTGTGTATTAGCTGTTATAAAATCGGAGACTTGGATACGGGCTTCTAAAATACAAGGCCAATTGGTGCCTTAGTATAAAACGTGATATGGGGTATTTTTTTGAGAAGTTTTTAAAGCTATCGGGGCACTATAAGAAGATAAAAATATCCGAAAAAGTTAACGTTTTTGTTGATATTTATTAAAATAAAATTAAAAATTTCTCCTCCAGCATATTTCGAGCGAAAGTTGTTGGTCCAAAAATAATATGTCTACGAACTAGAAAAATAAAAACAAGCACTATTATATATTGGTATATTTTGGAGCTGTATCATCAAGTCAAGTAGTGTATTCTCCAAATTTATCAATGGCTATATATCAAGAAGAAATTTCTCAACATTTTGAATTAAATTGTTGATACCAACGGTACTAAAATGGGCTTGATATTTAAGATATTTTATTTTGAATGGAGCAATGCCCAATAATAAACGGCTAGGACGGTTCAAATATGACATTTTCTTAAAAAATCTTGTGAGGAACTAAATATTTATTATTTAATGCAAAAAAAAAAATAAATAAATAAATAAATCATATTTATAATTTAAAGAAGAATAAGTTAGAGCACTATATTCGAATCTTTTACACTCTTCACCACTTTACCAACAAATAAAAAGAATAGTATGCCTTAATATTTTCATATTTATACTTAAAAAAATATTACATACAATTATTCCACAAGCAACGCTTGCTTAAAAAATTTAAAAAAAAAAACTTAAAGGCATAGATATATTTATATATCTTTTTGTATGTATATACAAACAAACTGACTGCGTATACAAAAAGCAACAACACCAATAATCATTATAACACTGGTGTTGTCAACTAAACTGCTTAGGGATATGAGAAAAAAAGAGGCTAAATTGAAAAAAAAGCTAAATGTTACATAGATAAAGCCAAGGCTAGCCATAATAATTTTAAAACTTATTTTGCACGTTCTCATCAGTTTTTGACATTTTTTTTTTAATTATTATAATAAATTTATAAATAATACATGAACGATTGTCAGCAAAATGACACAATGAAAAATCGTTCATAAAATTCACATACTAATATAGGTTACATATGAGAAATGACACAATCTTTTTAACTTCATTGTCGTCACTTTAGAACTATATTGTTAGGTGATTTTTCGCTTTTATTAACATTTTTTTAAATTATATTCATATATAGTTCTATGGTTAATGAAGTATGTTGAAAAAATTTATAATAATCGATTATCAATAAAATTAGCTAAATTATTATTGATTTGGGGAATGAAGTGCCGTAGACAAAAATTTTTATTAAATATAAATTAATCCGGGCTATTCTGCGAATAAATATACCAAAATGCTTAAATGGATGATTCTGTAAAAAAAAAAATAAAATAAAAAAATTTTTCGCTTTTATGAACATTTTTCTATGGTTAATGAAGTATGTTCAAAAATAATTATAATAATCAATTAATCGATAAAATTAGCTAAATTATTATTGATTTGGAGAATGAAGTGCCGCAGGCAAAAATTTTTGTTAAATATAAATAATCCGGGCTATTCTGCGAATAAACATACCAAAATGCTAAAGCGGATGATTCTGTAAGAAAAAAAAAAAAAAAAAATTAAAAAATAAAAAGCCATTTTCCTCGTTATTTAAATACTAACATTTTAGCCTTTTTAAGGCAATTTTAAGAATGAAAAAAGGCTAAGAAAAGCTAGAAGCTAAAACGAAAATTTTAAGGTTAAAAGCAAAATAAAAACTCTAAATTAAGCCTTAAAAAAGGCTAAACAGGCAACACCGCTGCTTGCTTATACACAAACGACAACCACTGCTTGCTTATATATAACAAATGAGTAGTAAATTTATATACATACGATTGTATGTAGATAAATGGTTATACAAAAAACAGCAACAACACTGAGTCATTAAAATGCTTCTAAAAAACGTTCAAACATACATAAAAAATGATTGTGTGTATGTATATACAATAAACAACTACTTCTTGCTTACACAAAAAACAACAACACTGAAAGTCATTGCAATGCTTTTTATATTTGTTTGTGCGTATACATTCTTAATAATTTTTTCAGATTTTTGTCTATAACTCGATTGTTTATGGACCGATATGGTAAATTCGAAAAACCGAAATTTTATAAAAATATTCATGACCAATCTATATAAAAACGAAATCCGTAACAAGGGCTTCAAAAAGTCAAAAATTCTTTTTCATTTCTATAGCATAAGAATTAAAAAAAAAATCCAAATCTTTGCAAAAATGAAGACTTCAGAAAATCGAAAAGAGTTTAGAAAACCTTTTTTTGAGATATTTCCGCCATTAACGAACCGATTTTGCTGAATTTCAATAGCAAAATTCTCGAATTCTCTCGATCGTTTGATATATATATATATATATATATATATATATATATATATCGGTGGGCTTCATAAACGCCATTTCAACCAACAACGGACATCATATTATTGACATCTTACAAGTATTCAGAAACTATTAACTTGTTTGCTCTGCGACGAAAAGTCTGGAAATTTCAAACAGAATAATAATTTTATATCTACCCCAACATCAACTTTCCAAGTTCATAAAATAAATAACTGGACTAAACATCCATCAAACCTTAACTCCAAATTGATAATATAAATCGCCGAACATTTAACAGTGACACTTATGACCTATTATTAACAAAAATGACAACACTTTCATCTGTTTTATTTTGTTTGATAACTTCAAATATAAAGATGATAAAAATTCACATTATTTTCTGAGTTAAATTTTGGTTGTAATTTTTTGCATTATGAAGTTAATATATCAGCAAACAATATTCAATTAATAAATCTAAAAATTGTTTTTTGTTTTAAATCATTTAATAAAACCATTTTTATAAAAAAAAAAAAAATTAAAAAAATCCAAAAACTTTAGTTAGACACTGTACTTATAAATAAAAAAAAAATGAAGAAATTTAGATACAAAACACTACGATGATTTCAAATGTGAAAAACGAAATAAAATAAAAATACAATCAACTTGAGAATGAGAATTTCAAAGACCATACAAAAACGAACATTATGTGGCATTAAAAAGGTATCAATGAACTTTAGCCTTTTTTTTATAAAGAAAATACATTTGCACAGACATACATTTATTCATTGAAATGCGACTTACATTCTTACAACAATAACAACATCCTCTTGTTCTCAATCCCTTAAAATTTGTTTATTTATTTCATTCATTCATTTTCATTTCATAGTTCTTCAGTCTTTTACTCAAGAAATTAAAGACCTGAGGAGTGTGATTGTATGCATTTTGTCGTAATTTTTTTTTTTTTTCAACAGGGGTTTGAAAAAACAACCAATCAGCCAACAACATTCTTGGGTATTTTGTAAATTACAAGAGGATTTTCTTAATTTTGAAATTCTTAAATGTGTTTTTAGGGTTTTTTTTTTGTGTGTTATTTTATATATATTTATTTTTGCTTCACGTTTTCATTGCTTTATCATACAACAGAAAGTATTAAAGAAAAAACATTTATATTTTTTATTCTATTGTAAAATGTATTAATGTTTTATTCGTAGTTCGAGTAGTATTTAAATTGCTTGGCAGAGGTGTTGGCTGCTCTTTCGTGTAGTAACATTATAGAAATGAAATTTTGTTGTTAATAAACTCTAAAGCAATTTCATGTCAATTTGTTGTAAGAATGAATATGTATAAAAAAACAAATATAACAAGAAACAAAAACATTCTTAGGAATTAGTAGGAATGTGTTAAACAGAACAATTAAGAACATGTGATACCCTACTGTAGGATTAGTGAAGGAGACTTAAAAGAAACACTCAAAAACATTAGAATATTCCCATGCATTTTTTAGGGTTGGGGGAGAATTTAAAAAATCGTGCTCTTTAGAAAATTTTTAAATTGGTGTTAACAATTTGAGGAGAAGTAAGTTCCAGATATAAACAAAGGATTTAAAATATGTATTGTGGAAAAAATCATGTAAAAGTATAAGATTTTATTTGAAAATGTTCTGCCAGAGTGGTTAGAAAACTAAACAAAAACGAAGTGATTGAGAGGAAACCTAGAGGGTGGATAAAAAAAAGTACCAATGCAAAAAAAAAAAACGAATTCCCCAAATAATGAAGAATCTATGGAGGGTATAATATTCTTTGGAGCAAAATTTTTCGACTTGAGTAATGTTCAACAGAACTAATTTAATCTTTATAAAAACCTGCGCACAGTGGTCCCAAAAAGGCTTTTTTTAGAAAACAATTCTGAAACTTGTAACCCGTTGGAGATAACTAAATGAAATTTCACATAGTCACAGCTGAGGTAGTTTCAAGTTGATTTGGAGGTGATATACACGAGGTGACCAGATTTGGAGGTCTACTTTCTATCTCCGTGACCCAATAGGGGCCTGTGCTAATCCAAGTCAACTCGAAAATACCTCAGCTCTGGAGATATGAAGTTTTATTTACACATCTCCAACGGTTCACAAGTTACAGAATTATTTCCAAGCAAAAAAAAAAACTTTTGAGATCACTGTGCAGCGAAGAGAAAATAATTAAAGATATTCAAAGAAATAACTACCAATAAAATTAGTCCAAAAAAAATTAAGAAACTCCCAAATCAAAAAAAAAAAAAAAAAAAAATTAAATAATTTCCAAAGGGATAAATAATTTGGGAAATTTATCATAATTAAATTAAAATTTAATTATAATTTAATTTATAAAATTTAAAGAAAAAACTCGCTAATGAAATAAATGATTATCGAATAAAACTAGTAGTTTCAGAGTTTCAAGTAGCTGTACTTAACGAAGCTGGTGTTTTAAATACCACAGAGAAGAAGGCCCTTTTGCTATGTAACGTTTCTTGAATAGACGGCTTTCGGACGGGTGAAAGATCTTTATTCTGTGTGGTATTTAAAACACCATCCATTACACAACATTTAAACTATTTAAACAAATCTTTTTTAGGAGCTTTGCTCTCTTTTTGGCTTTAACATTCTTTTTTGCATTTCTACCTGGTATTCTTGCACTTTCAATGTTTTAAGTCCAATATTAGCTTTAACTTTGAGCACATAGCGTTCAGAAAATTTGACACTCCTAGATACTTTACGTTTAGAAATTTTTGGAATACTTCTTATGAACTGCTCCATCTTTTTGGCTTTGTGTTCGTTTCGCGGTCTTTAATTTTTTCCAGTTCCAGGTTTCCGATCATTACTAAGGTCATTGTTTAACTTTCTTACCACTCTAGAAACTAATTGTCTGCTGACACGTAGCTCTTTTCCAATTTTTTAGTAAGTTCATTTTGCATGATTTTTTTGTGTTTCCTTTTGACAGTGAAAGCTCGGTATTCGCGACTGCCCAGATTCTAAAATCGCGACAGTGTACCAAAAACGGGTTCTATTTTCGCGACTTTTATCTGTTTCTTTTTAAATTTGATTACTATGTCTATAACCAAAAACGGGATATCCCCGTCATTTGCAATACTAACCTTTTTGAATGATTTTGATCTTCAATTTTATCAGTTTATTCATGTCATTTGTTGTGTAAATACAACTATCTCTTAATATGGGAAAATTTCAACATATTTTAAAGCCAACGATATCTCAAAAATTAGAGATTTTAAAAAAATTTAAAAGTGGAGATTCCATAAATTCAATTTGCGTGAATTACTAGTTGCACAAGTTTTCGGTTTACCTCATTATAAAGCAAAAAAAAAAAAAATCATTAAAAAAAGTTTACGTATAAACAACAGTGAGTGGCCTTGGCAAACGTTGCACCTTAAAGAAAGCTGAGTACCCAAGAATGGAAAAAATGCTTTATAAGTGGTTTGTAAAATAAAGGGAAAAATGTGTTCCAATATCAGCAGCGATTTTACGATCAAAAGACAGACATTTGTATTCCAAAATTTATCAAAACAATTCAGGTTTCAATGCCAGTGGAGGATGGTTGAAGAAATTCAAGCGACGACATGGATATTTTTAAAAATTATGGGCGTGAAATTGTCTTCGAAACCTCTTCTTAATGATCCATTTGTTAAAGACTTTAAGGATTACGTTGATGAGCACGGGCTGAATCTTTACCAAAGCTACAATGCCGACGAATCCGGTTTATATTATAGGACGCTTCCAAATCACACTCTTGTCACATGTATTGAGAAAACGGATCCCGGAAGAAAAATATGTAAAGAGCGAATAACTTTTCTGTCCGGTTGAAATGCGAATGGCACAGACAAACTGAAATTGTTGGTTGTTGGAAAATCGAAAAACCCACGCGCCTTTAAATGCTTTTTCAATAATTATGTAATATATAACTCCAGTAATAACGCCTGGATAACAAACATTTATATTCAAGGATTGGTTTCATCACGAATCAGTTCGCCACGTAAGTAAATTTTCACCTATTAGTAAAAGTAAGTTGTTCATAAGTAAAAAATTTTTAGGTCCGGGAATTTTTTGCATCAAAAGGTTTGCCGCAAAAAACAGTTTTGCTTTTACATAACGCGAGGTGTCACCCAGTTGAGGAACTAAAAGGTGATGACGGTTTAATTATAGCAGTGAATCTACCACCCAATTGCACTGCACTTGTTCAACCATTAGATCAAAACGTTATCAACTTGGTCAAATTAAATTATAAAAAACAACTGCTCATGCACTTGCTTGGCGAGAAGGGAACACATTTAGAGTTCAAACTAAAAAACTTCAATCTCAAAAATGCAGTTCAGATTCTAGCTACATTCTGAGATAAAATATCAGTGTCCAATATCCGAAAATCCTAGAACGCCTTGCTCGAATCCGGTAGTGAATGGAGTGAAGAGGATAACTTACCCTTTTACAAAATATAATTCAAGAAGAAAACGAAGATCTTTCCAGTATTGGTACACTTGTAGCTCAAATTGATACGGAACATCTTTTCACGAATGCTGACATAAATAACTGGATTCAAGAAGAATATCGTGTGGAAGGTAATGAGGAGCAAATGGAATTATCAGATACGGAATCGGAGGATTTATGCGATAGTGGTTATGTAGAAAACAAAATTAAAGAGGACGATTGTATAGCATCAATAAACATATGCATACAATGGGCTATGGAAAATGATAAGCCGACAACAGTTCTACATGAACTACGTGATTCAGCTGTTATTTTAAAAAATAATTTGCCAATAAAGCAACTCAAAATCTCCAATTTCTTTCTTTAAATGTTTAAAATGGAATTATATCAATATCAATAAAAACAATTCTAATATTAAAAATTACATAAAATTTTTCAATAAAATTTTGGTTTCTGTTATCGCGAAAATTCGCGACTGGTCTGGTTTTTAATTAGTTGGAAAAATCGAGCTTCAACTGTATGTTGAAAATTCGTATCATTATCAAATCTGGAGTATTTTGCAATGATATATTGATCACAGAGCGAAAAATGAGTTATCAGCAGACAAGAATATGTGTTACATTTTATTCGAAAGCACACTATATATTATTTTTTTTTTTAAAGGGTTTTAGACCTAAAAAGATTAAATTTGCTACTCTAATTGCTTTTAATTTTTTTATTTTTGTAGCAATTTTGCTCATTATAATATTGCAGCTTTGGCTGCAATATGCAGAATTATGAGTACTTTTTTTAATTGTAACCATCAAGTAGTTTTCCAGTATAATGTTCCTTTGATGATTTGAGCCAGAATATTGCTGATCCATTGTGGTTTTTTGATGATAGTATTGGTATTTTCTTAAGCTTTTTAGCTGTTATATAACTTCAATAACAGTGTCTGAAGTAATAAAGGAAGAACCTTTTTGATATCATTTTCAAACCTAATGTTAAAGAACTGATCATTCCTATAATAATAGTGGAATTGAAATTCTCGTAAAACCCCTAGGTAACTCTTAATTCTTACGTAACTTTTGGAAATATGAAGAGAGATTTTGTTAATATTTATTTCTTCAACAAATGTTCTTTCTTTCCTCATTTTTTTATGCTTTTATTTTTCTTTTGTGGAATTTTTTTTTTAAAGATAATGCTTATGTAATACTTTTGTATATGTATGTATATGTCACAGTTAGAAAAGTCTATTAATATATATTTTTTGATTCTCCCACCTTTGCTATAGCGTAAATGTAATAAAACAGAGACATTTAAGTTGCATGCATGTTAAACAAAGTTCTTTGGTATTTCTTTTGTAATTTTGAATATTAAACCATTTAAAAATTAAAATACTTTTCTTGTCTAAAGTGTCAAGAAAAGAATAATTTTTATTAAAATGTTTTTTTTTTTTCTTTTTCTATGTCCCAGTTTCTTTATTTATTTCAAGGTGGTTTAAACTTGTATAATGACAAAAACAATAAAATAAAATCATGTGAATTTTCAATACTTCTCAAAAGAGAAATAAAATAATGAGACATTTGTTTGGGCTTAAGCACGTGTATGCAATTTATGTTTTTTTTTAGAATATTTCATTTCATAGCAGTGGGGCTTTGAAATTGTTCTATAAATTAGGGTGGTCCCAAAATGAAAGTTTTTGACGTTTCCAGCTCAGATGCAAATTTAGTTCATTTTAAAAATGCCGTTTCTCAAAATTTTCGTACTTGTATTATTTTTTCATGAGCTGGAGCAAAATGAAAAAGGTCCCTTTTCCGGGTTATTAAATTTTTTAAAACATTTCTGCCAAAGGCATTTGGAAGGCCCATTTAATGACATAACTAGAATTTTTTACATATAAATATTTCAAGAAATAAGATCAAAATAATACAATATAATCCTCTAGCTGGTATACCGAAATAGATATTTTCCTTTTTTTTTTAATTCAAGCTTGTTCGAATTTTTCGAAACATATCTTTCTTCATAAAAAATATTTCTATGTTTTTTTGTAAAAATTTTCTTTAGTGACGTGTATCTAAAAATTATATATCGAATCAAATTTAATATTGGTGTTTTTATCACAGAAATAAGCGGCAGAATTTTATGTCCATATAATTTAAGTTCATAAAGATTTTATTTCGGTTAGATTTTTTTTAATTATAATGCAAAACATTTGATTGAACCAGGCCAATTTTTTTTTCAAGAAAGACAATTTGTAAAATAATTAGGAACGTGTTTGGAAGAATCTGGGAAATTGCTGATAAATCCTTCATTCGATGGGATTGTGAAAACGGATACACACCTCAAATGACCACTTTAAAAAAATAATTCTGAAGGTATAATCTTGGATTTCGAAATAAAATGAAAAAGTCGTTTTAGTTTTTGGTGAACTCGAAAATTAATAAAAATAGAATATTATTCTATGGTAGAAAATGTTTTTTTTTTCTTGGATGAGAAAAATTCGTATTTCTGTTGTGTGAAATGAAAACTTTATAAAATATTGACAAGTTAAAATTTTATCATTAAAAATTTTAAATGTGTAAACAGAAAAAAGAGATATTAATGAGCACAATTTAAATGTTTTGATTGCGTTCCATTCTGAATGTCACGCTCTATTTTGGGAATGTAGATTTAATAATGAATAAGAAGTATTTTAAGGAATGTTATGTGAGGAAATCGTACGACATATAATATACAGTTTAATGTTAATATTCTATGAAAATATTTTACGATATTTTATTTTTTTTTTATCAATTTTAAAATGTTGAAAATTTACTAGTCTTATGAGCTAGTTAAATTTTAAAATTTTGAACTTTTTTACTAAAAATAAAAATTTTCTACCGTTTCACTCAGGCCCTAAGATACTATTTTTTATTAGTTAATAAGAATATAAAAACATGTTCTTAATCGGCATATTATTAGAGTAAGTGCTAAGTCTAGCGCGAAAAGCGCTAAATCTAGCGAGAAAAGCGCTAAATTGACAACGCTGCATAATTTTTGTGAGTATTTAATTTAAACTTAGTTTTTTTATTGTTACTTAGTAGAAGTTAGCATATGAAAGAAAATATATTTCGAAATATTGGAATAAAATTCGAACAAGTTTAAATTTAAAAAAACGGAAAGCCCCGATCTGGTATAACTGTTGGAGGATTATATTGTATAATTTTAGTCTTATATTTTGAAATATTTATGTGCAAAAAATTCAAATATCAAAATTTTTTATAAAAAATTGCAAAATTTCGAACACATTTGAAGCTCATACAAAATTTTTAATTTGGTCAATTAATGCGCGTCTCAAAGGCCTCTCTTGCGATACGAAATTTTTATATTGTGCCTTTGCAGAAATATGAAACAAAAATTCAAAAAACCAGAAAAAAGAAAATTTTTTCTTTTTAATCCAGCTCAAGAAATAACAATGTCAGGACGAAAATTTTAAGAAATGGTACTTTAGAATGAAGAAAGCTGAAAGCATCGATAACTTATTTCATCTCCATACAAACGGGGATACCCTAATATACATATCTTAAACATGTGTGTTATTTCCCGTTAAATTTCTAAAGCAAATAATAACGGAAATAGGAAAAAAATTAAAAAAACAATAGATATTTTGGTTATAAATTTCAATATTATTGTTTCTTTGTATCTAAATAAATAGGTAATATAGTGTGTTAGGTATTAAGGGTAATTTCTAGTGTTTAAAATTATGTTCTATAAATTTCAAAGATTATGGTTATTTATGGCGTTGTGAGATTTTTTTTTTTTTTTTGAGATAAAAAAGTGAACCAATTGTACCGCATTACAATTGAAAAAAATAGTACTTGAAATGTAAATATAGAAAATAAAGAAAATAAATTTAATTTTATATTTATGGCTGCACAAAAAAAAATTAAAGCAATTGAAAGTTTTAACATTAAAACAACAATAGAAAACAAAAAAAAAAAAAAAATTCAATACGATTTCTAAGTTCAAATTTTATAAATAAATTCATTGATAAACTACCATTAAAATTTTAATGGTTAGATTAATTTTAACTTCAATATATATTTTAAATTTAATAGTTTCCTTTATTTTTTATTCTTTAATCTTTTTAATTTGATCCCATTTACCATGCCGCCTTATGGGCTTTAAATATTTTTATTTTCAATATATTTAACAAAAAATTGTTTTTTCCTTTATCGTTGCCTGAATTATACCTTATTCAAATTGACCTCCATTTAAAGTGCCGTAAAAATGTTTCCGAATAAAAATAATATCGGCATTATATATGCTTTTAGTATCTTTATTATTTTTTTTTTATATATATATAAAACTATATATATATATAGTTTTTACTATTATTTTATAGTTTTTGGTTTTTTTCTCTTTCTTTCTAAATGTCTTGCAAAAGAATAGGAAAATTTATGCGTTTCGATAACATTTTTACTAATTTTCAATGGTATGATGTGGTTTAAATCGACCGATATTCATGCACACACAGTCATCAGGAGACACACAACACAATGCTCACATGGTGTATATAAAAAATATACAGAATGGTGTAGGAAAATAGCAGGCGATTATTTTGAATTTTAAAAGAAGTAGAAGCATCTCAAGTTTTGCAGCCAATGACTAACTTTCTCAATTTAGTTAATACTCCTATTGGATAGAAGATCTGATCACAATGTATACTCATACCATCTAAGCGATCTGGAAGGCGTACTCATATCAGATAGGTTTAAGATGAACAAGTAAGAAAGAACAACACCACGCTTCTTTTTCATATCACCTTTATATCTCTATAAGACGGTTATCAGATGTTCCAACTTGAAGCTTTTCTGAAGGAAAAAGTGGACTGGATCGTTCAGTCCGGCTTAAAATCTCCTAGCGTTTGTTTCCCAAAAATTCATTCAGATTTATACCCTCGGTAACAAAATAGGTGGTGGTAAATCGAATGCTACTGAAATTCAGGTTAGTCCGGTAAAGTCAGCGGACGAAAGTTGAGTAGAAAAATTCGTAGCAAATTATTTACAAATATTTCTTTTTACAATTGACAGTGCATATGTTATGAACCCATTTAAGGAATAAATTTATTTAATAGCATTTGGCTCAAGAGATATTGTAAAGACATCAAGATCATGAAGTGGAATAATAATAAATCTATATAGCAAGAAAATTGAAAGTAAATTGAAAGCAGCCTTCGTAGATCATTCTAAAGTAAATGAGTGTATATAATTCAACAAATAAAAATAAAACCAATGGGTTAATCTTTTTGAAGTTTTATTCTGTTAAAGACCGTTATATTTTAGTTTTACTTTTAAAAGAAATTTTAACTTTTTATTCTATTTTATTTAATATTTTCTCGAATACCCTAAATAAGTGCTTTATTGTGTTTTCGGTTACTTTTTTTTGGATTGGATCCACTTATTTTTAAACTCTATTTTATTTTTTACTGAGCTTTAAGAGTTCTTTAAATATCCCAATCCCAAACATATCAAATTAACTTAGTATTGGACACTTTAGTGCTTGGTCTCCCCTGGTTCATATTAGCACCAGTTGTTTGATACCACTTAGCTGTGATAATGATGAGATGCGAAACCAGGCCAGAATTTCCTATGATTTCTAATGATAGAAAGAACACTCATGTGCGTACATTTCTCTGTTAAAATGGCTTGCCAGCCCAAAAATTTTGTTCGACAATTTTGACTTTTATATTACACGACATTTATCTGCTACATTTCCCACAATATCTGTGATACTGAATTCCTGACCAGTATGTTGTAAAAAGTTCGACAATACGTACGTATTGCTCGTCGTATTTTTGAAAAAATTAGTCTCAATTATTTGCGTCATCTCCTTTGCATTCACATTTTTTTAGCGTTCCTATTAGGAACTTATTTTGCTTTCTGATAAAGGATACTGATCCAATTAATAAGTGAGTGGCATTTCGTCCAGAGATGTAGATATTTTCCCTTAAAATATGTATTATTTTGTATGCAATCTTACAGTCTGTAAATAAACCTTTTCTTCGGTTATCAGGGCTCCCTTCAGTGATCATGAACTCCTTGTATTATGACTTAAAAAACTGAATTTCCCTACTCACCTGTACTCCTAGCAATTATGTTATATGATCAACATGTATTTGGGTTATAAATTTGAATAACGCGTTTGCATGAATTTTGTTAAATTTTCATTTTAAGTATAACTAATTATGCTATTACAAAAAAAATTTCGCACGCAGTGAGAATAATAATTTTTTTACGTGTAATTAAAGTTATAATCCTTGAATAATGCGCGGATTTTTTCGTGCGCAGTCCTTGATTTTCTTCACAGATAGTAGTAAATTTTGTGGAGAATTCCCGGGATAAACTTTCCGGGAATCCCGGGAATTAAAAACTACTAAAATGTGCATTTATAACATTTTTAAAAATCATAAATTCTATAAAAAAAAAAATAAAGTTTTATCATAATCAAGCAAATATGTTCAAAAATATATGAATATTAAAAAGAATTAAGGGAGTTAACAATTAGAAAGAGTAACTATAAAAATAATATGTTTAAAATTTTATTTATAAGTTCTAAAAAAACAAGATAAAAATAAGAGATAAATTTCAAAAATCAGCAAATGTAGCGCAAATAATTTTACGTATTTCTTGCTTCTTGTGTCAGAAAATTTACAATTTTTTTGTGAATTCAAATCATTGGCTTAAAAATATTGTACAGAAAATATATTATAAATCTGAGTACGAGGAAAAATTTTTATGGCATTTGAAAATATTATATGTATAGGGGATAATTTGGGCCTTAAAACCCATAACAAAAAAAAAAAAAAAAAAAAAAAAAAATTTAAAAAATTTTGTCATCAAAATTTGATCACTCTGTATGTAACTGTTGAAAATCTCCACAACAACAAAGAAGGTGTAGAATTTATCCACGAAGTCCGAAGAGTTTACATAAGGTCGCGATTGAACAAAAAGTATAAACGCGTGAACAGATATTTGCGTGCAAATTATATGAAAAATCTAGTTTTTGAGTTAGTTTTTTATGTTTAGTTTTGATACTTTTTAAACAATATTGTATTTTCCCCGAATACCCGGGAATATCTAAAACAAAATCCCTATTCCCGGGAAATGTAAAAGGTCGGTAAATTAGAAATCCTAGTCTTGAACTATATTCGTTCGTGGCATAAATCTGGAGTTTTTAACCCTTTACAATGTGCCCAATTGTTGGTCTAACTAAATTTTTACTTTGGTCCAATGGCTGTTATAATCTAACATAACCTTGTTCACAACATATACCTTTTGAATGACATCCAAAGAGAGTTTTGACAAAACCATCACAGATACCTGGATGCCAGGATTGAGGCTAACTGAATGCCAAAATCGCTATACAACCGGCTGTAGCCAACATACTGACTTACTAATGACATGAATTATTCTTAAATTACCTAGTTAAAAGATAGTTTCAATCAACGATTATCAATTTTAGGTTCATTGAGGCTGGTCAATCCTAGAGATTTAATAACCTATCTGAACTCAAAAATACTTGTTAGAATGACCCTTCATTACGTTTATTACAAAATTCCACCATAGTTTTGTTCAAAATTTAAAGAACTTGTCAAAATAAAAGGTAAAAAGTTCCATGAATTGGAAAAATAGCAGCAGCTATCATGATTCCACAAATTCCGGTTGTATTAAATTTGAAAAAAAAAACTTAACTATCGAATAAAAGAATATTTAGTAGCAAGATTAAACAAAACTTTGGATATTTAGAATATCAAATCTCAAATAGATTTCCTTTACAAACTGCTATTTCTTCATTTCCAACTGCACTTAAACTTTATCTCATAGCTTTTAAAACATTGCCAATTCATAGTTTTACTTTTTTTTTCTGTGCTCCCTTCTTTGGATAGCTACAAATAGATATTACACATATTCATATGAAACTGGGTAAGTGAGTGAAACATTGTGTGTGCAATGTGAATGCAATTTTTCACATGCGTTCTGACAAGCAGCATAGAGAAAAACTTTTTTTTTTTTTTTTTTTTTGCTTATTTCTGTGTTGTGTTTTTGGTTCTATAGGATATTTGTTTGCATACTATCTTCATGCTTCCTATATTCCATATACTCCTCTCCATCCAATTTCATTTAGCCTTTCAGTGCATATGCTTTGGCATTGGACATTGGAATTGGTCTGAACTTTTATGTATGACTAGAAAGTATGCATGAATTTTGGTTCGAGAGCGAAAAAAGAATGAAAAAAAAAAACAAAATAAAATTAAAAAGTTTCGTTAAAAAGAAAGCAATTGAAAAAAAAAATTGCAAAAAAGAAAAACTTTTGAAGGCGTGAATTTTTTGAAATTAGCATAAACCAATAAATCTTTTTACCATTCGATACAGATAAAATACAATACAACATACTATACATAAACTTCCCAAAAAAAGTACATTTTATTAGCTGTCTAAGAGTTTGTGTTTCGATGGTTTGTTGTTTAGTTGCTTGTTTTTAGCTGGTAAATACTTGTGATCGGAAACATTTACAAACTCTTAAATTTTCTTTTGCTTAAACTTAAAATAACAACAACGGCATAAGCTAGAGAAAAATAACCAAAGAATATGAATTTATTTTTGTGAAGAGTATAAAGAACAATTTCCTGGATGAGCAAAATAATATCAATAGTAAATGTAATATACCTACGGATATTTAAGACTTAATAAGTTTTGCCTTTATTTCTGTTATGTTTCGTTTATTTGTAGCTATAAAAATAGAAGATATACACTTGTAGGTAAAGTAATTTAATTTATGTACAATTAAGAAATTGATGTATTGTTTTTCAGTTTTTTTAAGGGGAAACTTTGGAAAGATAAATAGATAGACGACGGTGGTTTAAGTGAGTTAAATATAATTGGATAGATACAGTTTTATTGAAGCAGATTAATATTTTTCAAAAATTAAGGAATGCGCAAGCAAAAATCCTTGCATATTTTAAGGCTTATAACTCTTATTATACTTAGAAAAAATACCACCTTTAACTTGTTTATGTTTCTTATTACTCTCGATATATACGTGCTAAATTTTGTTGTAATAGCATAATTAATTGTTCTTAAAAAGAAAATTTAACAAAATTCATGTAATTCGCGTAATTAAAATTTATAACGCAAATACATGTCGATCATATAAAACAATTGCTAGGAGTGCAGGTGAGTTGGGAAATTCAGTTTTTGAGTCATATAAAATACAAGGAGTTCATGATCACCGAAACGAACCCTGATAATCGAAGAAAAAGTTTATTTATAAACAGTAGGATCGCAGACAAAATAATACATAATACATATTTTAAGGGAAAATCTCTACATCTGTGGATGAAATTTTTTATCAGAAAAGTTCAGAAGCGGTACCTTGCAGACACAGAAAGTAAAAAAAAAGAAGTTTATAATAGGAACGCCAGAAAATGTGGTTGCAAAAGAGAGGACGCAAATTATTGAAACTATTTTTTTTTTTTTCAAAAATACGAATTTGTCTGAAGGGCAATATAAAATACGTATTGTCGAACTTTTTACGACATCCAATTCAGGAATTCCGTATCACAGATATTGTGGGAAATGTAGCACATATAGATCGTGTAAAAAATCAAAATTGTTGAACAAATTTTTGGACTGGCTAGCCATTTTAATAGAGAAATGTACGCGCATGAGTAATCTCGGAAAGGATTCCCTCCTATCATTAGAAGGAACAGGCAATTGTAATTTTTCTAGCCTGATATCGTATCTCATCATTACAACAAAAAAGTAGCTGAGTGGTATCAAACAAATCGTGCTGATATGTAACAAGGGAGACCACAATACACTAATCTGTTCAAAACTAAGTGCATTTGGTATGTTGGAATTGGGTTATAGTAAAAAAATATTTAAAGAACATAGAGTTTAAAAAGAAGTGGACCCATTACAGCAAAAAAAAGTAATCGAAACGCAATAAAGCTCTTAGCTAGGGTATTTGAGAAAATATGGAATAGTTTAATAAAAACGAATAAATAATAAATTTTTCTTTTAAATTTAAAACGAAAATATAACGGTCTTTAACGAAACAAAATTTCAAAAAGATTAACCTATTGCTTTAATTTTTATTAGATGAATTAGATGCATTCATTTTTAAGGAAATATATCAGTATTTCAAAAGATTGCTCCAACTATGTGACGCCATAATTGTTTTTTTACATTTAGATTACACATCTTCAAAAGCCTTATTAAATATATTAAGGAAGTAGTCATGAGCCTTTTCCGAGAACAGAGTAACTAAATGCTGGATATTTTGGCATATTAAGATAAGCAGCAGGTTTTAAGAAGAAAATGATTCTGAGTTGAACGATAAAAAAAAATAGAATAAGCACTGCATTTAAAAAATTTATTGGGAAATAGCCCGTCGTAACCGCTTTGGATTGTTGAGAATAAAATAGGGCTGATAAAAAGTTCTTAAATTACCTAGTTTAGGACAAAGAGGTACAAAATATAAAATTGGGTGAAGTATTTCTAAGGAAATTATGGTAATATTTGATCTCGATTTGAACATTTTAAAGCAGTTTGGAATATCCGCAATATTTCCTTTATTACCCTGGAATTCGTTACGTATTGAAATTTCAATTAAATTTAGATCGGAATTTCTATGGATGTCGAATACTGTAATTATTACTATCGCCTGTTTCAATATGATGTAAGACTTTGTGATCTTGTATATCGCTTGCTTATTTGTAATATTAATGAGAAGATTAAGCTACTAATTTTCGACAGCACTGTTGCATACTTTATGATCAGAGCTACGCAATATACAAGTGAATATGTCCTATTAGAAATTTCCGTCAAGTGTTCCAAAAGTTCTTGACCCGAATTTTTTGAAATTAATCAAAAAATTTAAGGAACGGGAAGGTTGCGATATCTTCGATCTGCTTTAAAGTTTGAAAAAAATTAACAAGATCATTGTGATTAATTCAGGAAGGTTCCTAGATAGACTTTAAAATGTATCAAGATACACATATTATGTCACAAAAACGATATTAAACAAAGATTTAAATAATAATTTTCAACAGCGATGTTACGAGTACGTACTCTGCAAATTCAGCATGGAAGGAATTACGCCAAGCTATTAATATGTCTAAATAGTAAAACTTAACTAAGAATTGTTGTGGTTAGTTCAACGAATTCTCACAGAGTTTCTAAAAGATGTCGATTGTTACATTCTACAAAAATGAAATATTGAAGCAAAAAATCACTTTTGCATAAAGTGCTGGAATCTAGGGAACTAGTCAATGGGAAATTAGGTATTTGCTTGCATTTTATGGATAATTTGCTAGAAATATTTTAATTGAACAAGCAGAAAGAAGTTGAAAACACAAGAGATTTGTAATACGGATCCAGAAGAAACTACAGAAAAATATCGCGAGAATACTAGATTTAGGCAGATGTATTCTACCGATTACCGCTAAAAATGATCAAAAATGTACCTTTGGTAAAAAAACAACAAGATCTGTAAATATTTATGCAGACACAGTTTGGGGATTGGTTATTAGGTACTGAAGAGTTAGTTATTATGAACGCACAGTGGTCCCAAAAAGCTTTTTTTGGAAAAATTCTGTAACTTGTGAACCGTTGGAGATATCTAAATAAAATTTCTGATGGTCAGAGATGAACTATTTTCGTACAGCACTCTAACGTGTGAAGGGTACAGCACTCTAACGTGTCACTGGGGTAGAAGGTAAACCTCGAAATTGCTCACCTCGAGTATGTATTTTTTTTTTTTTTTTTTTTAAATTCGACAAAAGTTGATTTGCGACTTAAATGTAAATCAAAATTTACATGTAGGTAGCCGTTGTAAATTTCGATAACTGAAATATTCTAAATTTGGCTTGTTATTCCCATGAACCTTTTTGGATATATAGCTACTTAACACAGAAGATTGCACTGTGGTCGAAATCACTGGTCCAGCGGCATCTAATTCAGATTTTGAAAACTTAAAATCGATAAATATTTTATAGTGATTATATTCCTAATATTTCACTGAGTAAATTGACATTTTTACTTTTGTTTTGTTTTAAATATTCGCACAGCTGTAAGTAGTCAAAAATAGTATATGTTGCAGCAACAAGTGTATTCAAGGAATATCGCTCATTCAGTGTGTGCTCCTTGTCATTTTATCGAAGGTGATTTTTTAATTTTAAAAACTAAAGTTTTTTTTAGAAAATTGAAGGTATACATTAATTAAAGAATTAATGTTTGTTGCTCATGTTTATCTCGTTTTATAGAAATTAATTTCAGAAATTAATATTTGAGATAGCATATTTAAAATATATAGTTTCGTGGACTGCAATTTTTGGGATTCGATCGGATTCAGTCCAATTCTTGTTTGGTTCATTAATTTGGTTTATTATTGCTGTGAAATGTCAAAAATTCCAAGAAATGGCAAGAATGCTAGTT
This sequence comes from Protocalliphora azurea, assembly GCA_932274085.1. NCBI lineage: Eukaryota > Metazoa > Arthropoda > Insecta > Diptera > Calliphoridae > Protocalliphora > Protocalliphora azurea. Next base: position 121,047,920 of record OW026520.1, on the reverse strand, counting down.
TATTTGTTAACGTACTTTTTAGCAATAGCTCCCATGTAAGGCCCACTTTCGGAAATTACTCTAAAGTGCATATATAATAGTATTAATTTAATATTATGACTCGTATATATATTAAAAAGGGTGTGGAATATGGATGGGCATCCAAAAGCTCTGGCATATTATGTTATTAATCCAATAATGTGTATTTTACACGGCCAAAATTTCATATTTATAGATTGTAAAATTAGAAGGTAACTTTTCGCAAATACAGCAACATAGTTGTCCCAAAGTGGGCGTAATGGGGTGCGTGATTTCGGTAAAGAAACTGTTTTAATTGTACATCATATTTTGTGTTACACATGATTCGAATTTAATGTAAGTCGCTTCATCAATTACGTAACGAATAATTGTTTTAGAAAAGTGTGCGTAAAATGAGGTCGCGGCATTTTGTCAACCTCCTGTAAAGCACAAGTTGTGTACAAAATAGTTCTTTAAGAAATTCAATACAAAAATTAACACTAGATTTTGTTATTATATAATAGCGAATTCAATGCCGCTAGAATAGGTATTTTGACCACTGTGCATTGGCACATATTATATTCCAATGTTTCGTTTTCTTTCTCATATGATCTAGAGTTTATGGTTCGATCTGGATATCTGATGTTTTTCCTTATCGTTTCAAATAATTCTTTGGATTCATATTATCTCAAGTTTTCACAACTGAAAAACAAATTTATTTTATTCTTACATTGAGTAACCATCCAGGATTTAATATTGTCTTTCCTTAGCGTTGTAATAACTGCTTGATTACGAATTGCAACACCTTAATCGTGAAAATTTACCGTTATAAAAGACCATTTTAGTTAAGTAATTTATAGATTGGTTCCCAGTCTATATCATATCTCTATATTATTAATATCGTAGTAGAGAAGTTACGGCGTCTTTTCCATCCAAAAAGAACAATAAGTTCCTATTAATATTTTATATGAAGAAATATTTTATTAAATATTATTTCCGGCCTGAGACTTAGATATCTTAAAAAATATAAAAATATTTTTCTTTGACGTAAATTCACTTTAATATTGTTGGTATCATGGATTCATGAGACACCTTTGAAATTATCTGTCTTTAGAATTGCAAAAACTTTCAATTAATATAAAAATTAAATCAAAAGTATTTTCGACCACATCCTTGTACAAAATTGCACCATTTAATGTCAAGAGTATATCAACGTTGTTTGTTTTCAAACTGTACACTGAGTGATCAAATCGACAACGAAGAATTGAAAACGTATTGGTATAAACCGGACACCACATAAGTGTGGACTTATTAAATAAGAAACTTGTTTGATCGTGTGCTTAAAAGATGTAAAAGGATAGTTGCAAAAAAAAAACTGACACCATTTATTGATAATGTGGGCACAACCGTTGTCAATTTTGCTACATTTTTCTTCCTTTTACAGAATTGGAGTTTATATGTTTATCGAAATCAATAGTTCTGTGGACACTCCTTTTCATTGAGAAGCTTTAACAAGAAACTTTCTGATAGCTTTTGGAACAAATTGTTAGAAAGATACAGTGAGTCTATAGAAGAAGCAAACCGAAAGTCACTTTCCTCTTGATTTCAATAAAAGCTATAGATATTCCTCATACTCGTTCGGTTTCCCATTGTACAGATTCTTTTCTCTTTCTCCCTGCAATATCAATGATGACATTGATAACCAGCAAATGACATCTGCTGGTTTCGTTATTCCGCTACCCTCATCAATTATCCCTCGTTATCGTTAAAAATAATTGTGAAATTCAATCCTTCTTTTTTTCAATTCTATTTGTAACGTTCTTCCAAATATGCACAATGATCGATTACTTTTTGAATTTATGACAATAATAAGGTATGACTTGACTTTACTTCTCTCCCCCTTAAAATCAGCACTTTTTTCTTATAATAACTTGTTTTTAAAATAAAGTGTCGTTATATTCGTTGATACGAATTTCCCGTTCATTTTTGTCATATGAAAATGTCACTCAAAAATATATATATTTTTTTTAGCTAAAAATAATGAAATATGTGGGTAAATTTAATAAAATAAAATTCTAAAGAAAGATTCCCTGTTTTAATCAAGTATATATGAGTGCAAGTAGATTTATTTAATCTAACAAAGAGCAACTCAAAATCTTAGTAAGTAATACTGCATCATTTCGGTATTGTTCTCTCTTTACCAAGCCCTAAGATTTACGGATATGAGTTTCATATGTTTTGAAGGAGTGTGTGGATTTTCAACAATACTTCATTTCTTTTATGGCTAATCCTGTTTTCGCATTTTATTGCTTTCTTCCCAGCCCTCATTTGATTGTGTTTTTTTTTTTTTTTTTTTTTTTTTTTTTGAAATGTCCGCTGTTGTATGTTGGTTTGTGTGATTGCTTATATTTTGTGGTTAAGTCGTGTGCCCGCGTAACAAATCAATCTTTAAATGGCCAACTGATTTTTTTTTTTTTTTTTTGTAATATTTTTGTCTTCCTCTCTCCTTTTCTCTGGCAATTTTTCGCCTTTCTACTCTTAACAAGATTTATGTATTTGTATGCTGTATTAACAAGATTTTATTGATCTAAAGGGAATTTTATTGTTATTTTTTTCCATTTCTTTTATGCTTTATGTGTCGTGTATTGTGTTGGCCTGCCACATTCTTTTGTCTACAACATAAATACTACAACAAGCATAATATTTGTGTCTTTCAAGTGGCGTATATGATTTCTTTCTTTTGTTGTTTATTTGGCAAGAGTATTAAATTCTAAACAGGATAATCAAAAACTTCATGAATATAAAAATCTAGACAGAGAGTCTTTGTGTTTAAGACGGGCTCGATAATTAGGATTTTTGTTCTTTTGTTCGATAAATGAGCTTCCTTTAAAAGATGGTTAATAAATCGTTTATAAAACGATATGAAGTATTAGGAAGATTAGGATCTAAGATGGTAAGTAGTTTTTTGAAAGAAGTAGGAGTGGTGTTTTTAAGTAGTCAAGAAGGATAGGTATATATAATTTTTTAACTTGCTTTTTAAGATGTCAATTATTCTGCTAAACATTTTTGAATTTTACCACCGAAATTTAAAATTTAAAGGCATAAATTGTTACATACATATGTTCACTATCTTATGCAATAAAGGCTAATGATATAGAATCATTGTGATAATATGTAATTATATACGATCCAAGCTATTGGATTATAGAATGCTCAACTATGATTTTTAGAGAAATTAGAGTTTTCAGTGAAAATTAAATTTTTTTAGAGAAAAATATAGTTTTTAATGTGAAAAATTTTAGTAGTGAAAAATTTAGTTTTTAGTACAAAAAAAAAAAATAGTTTTTAGCAAAAAATCTGATTTTTAGTGGAATTTTTAAATATTTTAATATTTTAGTGGAATAATTTAATATTTTGTGAAGAAATCAGATTTTTAGTGAAAATGGGATTTTTATTAGAAAAAAATCCTTTTTTTTTTTTTTTTTTTTTTCTTAGTGAAATATAGAATTTTTAGTGGAAAAAATCGCATTTTCAGTGATATGTCGGATTTGAGGGAAATATTGGAGTTTTCGTAAAAAATTGAATTTTTACAGACAAATACGATGTTTTGTGAAAATTCCAATATTCTGTGAAAAATCGGATATTTTATGAAAAATTTAGATTTTCGAATTTATAACTGAAAATTTCAACTTTGACTAAAAGATCAAATGAAAAATTATTTCATTTTAAGATACTGCTTCTCCAAAAATTTGTCTTGGCATTTTCTTTTTTTTTTTTTTTTGTGGGAGCTGGATAAAATTGAAAACAGGTCGTTTTTCGAGTTTTATGGATTTCTTTCATCTTTTTGTCAAAGAAACAATATAATAATCTAGAGTATTAAGAAATGTCTTTAAGAGGCCACTACTAACTTCGTATTATATATGTAAATATGTTCGAAATTTTGTAATATTTTTTTTAAAACGCGAAAGGATACTAAAAGAAATTAAGTAAATTTTGTGAAAATATCAATTTAATCGATCATGAACACCTGTGTTCTAAACTTTTTGCAAGAGGGGAGATCGATAAATTTTTCGATGCGACAAGATTTGGTGAAAATCGTAAAAGTATATCAAAGATAGGAATAACTTTTGTTTGTCAATCATTTGTATTGGAATTAGTTGTTGAGAAGAACTTTTCACACCTCAATCCACCCATTCGGTGAGGATCGATTTCTTTTAAGTTTAGCTCTTTGAAGTTTAAAACAAATGCGCTAGAACTGCTAACAGTATAAATTTGTTTGCAATGGAAGATTGATCGACTTTCTATAACAACCAAATTAGATCTAACCAATAACGCAGGTCGACAAGATCGACGTGATCATGGAGTTCAAATAAATTCACTTTATTGAATTGACTTTAATTTTCGAGATAAACCGTTATATAGAAACTTAATGATGTTGGAGTACAAAGTGCTGAATTTTTATTAAAATCGACATTTTTGCATCGATATTAACAAAATATGATTTATTTTATTTGTGATATGATAAAATATAAAAAATAGAATTTTTGGTAGTTTTCGATTGTTTATAATTTTTTTTTTTTTTTTTTTTTTTTTTGAAAACAAAAATTTTCATATTTTATTTTTTTTATTGTTTAATATATCCGAAAGTATTGAGCGTATTAACAAATTATGTGACATGACTTGAAAATAATCTGAATTCTAATTTATTGTTGGTATTTTATTAAACCAAATTAGACAATTTGTTTTCAAGATATGATGCTATATGTGATGATAATTCATTAATTTTCTCTATTACGAAGAAGTCTGTATTAGGAACAAACTTTCAAAATATTTAAGCTATGGTTTCACTTTTATCAGCAGAAATGTATGCACTTATTTCTTCCTACGCACTCCTTATAAAAGACTGTGGACGTGTCAGTTTTAAAGAGCTTTAAGTTATGCATAAGGAATATGATGTTTCTCAAATTATTCTTCATGAGAGTTATTATATATCAAGAACTGCTCTTATATTTGCATACGTTTGTGCATTCGTAGCAATATTTTATGCAACAGCGCAGTTTCATATTTGTTAAACATTTCCTATTTCCTGTCAATAAGACCCAATAAGAGTCTTCTTTGAGCAGCTGGGTTGAGTGCTAACATAACATCACTTTTTTTTCATTTTAATTGAACCATTGCATCTTAAAACTCTGATGACGCTATTAATTTTTGATTCGCTGAAACACAAAAATCATTACATGGCAAAATCAGGATTGTAGGGCGACGTTTTTAGAAATTAAATATCATGCTATTTCACTCCATATATGAGAACTCACCTGAATTTCATAACTGAATTTTGTCCCTTCTTTTTTAATTAATTTTTTTTTTTTTTTTTGTCAATCAGCGCAAGACTTTTGAACGATTGTAAATTTGTGTGAGATCCAAAGGTAGGTATCTAATCAATGTTTTAGATATCCAAATTTTTGCGCAATATTTTTATTTTTTATTTTATTAATTTAAATCAATGGAGTTTATATTTACATACTTTTATAAAATTACATTAAATATATATTACTAATAAAAAAATATACAAATTGAGAAAATTAATTATTGTTAATTTAATTAGGGGTTACTTAATACTCAATAATATTATAAGGGAGAAAACAGAAATTTTCGAACACCAGACGAAGCTTATCATCTCCGATTTCGATGAAATTCGATATACACTCTCACAACGTCGAACAAATTTTAAAGTTCTTCACAATTTTAAAATTCGTTATATCGCGGTTCCAAGTTCACAACTTTCATTATTAAAAATTTTTGATTTTAGGCCTTCCACAAAAAATTCATTTGTATATAAAGTGACTCGAATGCATATAGAATAATTTCGCGTTAAGGCCAAAAGTTTATGTATAATTCTGCTAAAAATTGTACGCATTATCAAAACCTACAGAGTTTTTCAAATAAAATTTATGATATTTTCAATGTTTGATGGCATTAGTGTGACATATTTTAGGGCCTCCTAGTATAATTTTAAAAATTTTCTATGTAATAAAAATCGCGATTTTTGCGAAAAATTGGGATCGAATCTAACCTATTCCTCCATATATAATACGAAAATATATTTTATTAGAGTTTATTATAGGGAAATGTTATTTAGTATTGTAATACTTTTTTAAGCCAACATAAAATTTGTATCTTTCTAATTCGTTGCAATTTAGTTTATATCGCGATTCACTTCCTTCAGATTTTTTAACACAAGAAATTTAGGTCCACATGGGCCATTATCAAAAATTTTTGACTTCAGGCCTTCCAAAGAAAAAAAAAAATCCATTTGTATAAATATTAAGTGACTCGAATGAATGTAGAATCATTTCGCGTTAATAATTTCATTCCGGGGGTGTGAAAGTTATAGCGGTTTTAAGTTGAACATAGAAAACATTTTTACAAACCAGAAGTATAATTCTGGTAAAAATGATATACAATATCAAAACCTACAGTTTTATTCAAATAAAATTTATGATATTTTCAATGTTCGATGGTATTAGTGTAGCATACTTTAGGGCTTCCTAGTAAAATTTTACTTTATTTTTGTAATAAAAATCGAGATTCTTAAAAATTTTTAGAAAAATGAGATTCAAATCTAAGTTACTTCTTCATATATAATACGAAAATATATTTCATTAGAGTTTATTATAAGGAAATGCTATATAATATTGTGATCCTTTTTTAACCCAACAAAAAATTTTTTGGCCCATAAAACTTGTATCTTTTCAAATTTTTTGATGTGCCTCTACATTTCCGTTAATTATTACAAACATCATCTAATTATGCCAATTATAGTTAATTTCGTGTTGTTCACAAGATGTGCCTTTGCAAAATGTGTTTTGACCAATGTGTTCCGTTTTCCACTATTAATGACATTTGACTTAAATTTATGGACCCGATCAATTATATTTATCACCGTTCTTTTATCTCTATATGTAAGATTTTTTTTGCGTAATCTTCAAAAAGTCCATAAACAGTTTTTTATTAAATTTATTTTTAATGCCCTTCGGATTTTATTGAGGAAAATAACAAAAGGATAAGTTCAAGCAGTAATCCATGTTATATGAAACTGCGAAAAACTCTGAAAAAATTTCGCTCTTGTTTTCCAAACTTTGAGACCATCTAATGCGTTGAGTTTTTGAGGCTTATTAACGCACAATTATAAGAAGTATCATACTTTGTTTCAGTATTTGTCTTCCGTTGAGGGGCGCACGGTCCCCGCCCAAAAAATCAAAAAGTTTTAAAAATCAAAAATTTTTTGTCATCAAAACTCGACTACTTTGCAATTAATTGTTGAAAGTCTTCATAATAACAAAGATGGTGAATTGGAAGAATTTATCCACAAAGTCCGATTAGTTTATATAAGATCGAATGCGATCAAAAAGTATAAACGAACGAACAAGAAGTGTAGAAGAAAGAGAAAAAGTTAAATATTTTTTTTAGCCATTTTTCTAAGTTTTTGAACTTTGAACAACAACCATGAGCACAAAATGAAACCTTTGGTGTTAAAATTTTTCTCACTATTAGTTTCAAGTCTTATGAGTTCAGATCTGTAACCCATTTGCTTAAAATAATATTAGAACAAAACTTATTATGCATTAAAGCCAGTTTTAGTTATGTTAAAAATTTTGGATAATTGCCCATATATTGTGAAATGAAGATTCACAGAAAAAAATATTAAAAAAAATCAATGAAATGGTTAATCAGAATTTTAAAATTATTTCAACTATTTTTATAATTAAATAAATTAATCAAAATCGAAGTATTTTGACAAATTAAATTAAAATTGTACATATTCCATTATTTTATTAATTGAAATTCAATCTATTAAAAAGTTGTTTACTCAATTATTCAAATTATCACTTATTTTTATATTATTTATATTTTTATTTGATTAATTTATTAATTGGTATAATAAATTGTTTTATTTTTATTAAAAAAATATTAGAGCAACACATACACAGAAAAATATGGTTTATTAAACGATTTATAAAAGATAAAAGCAATTCCAATTACTTTTCTAATTGTATCAATTATTCCAGTGATCAAAATTAAAATTTTGTAATATTATTTGATAAAAATAAAACAATTATTTGTCTTATTGTATCAATTAATAAATTAATCATATAATATAAATAAATATAAGTGATAATTTGAATAATTTTATATACAATATTTTTAGAAAGTTGAATTTCAATTAAAAAAATAATTGAATATGTATTATTCTTAATTGAAATTGGATTTTAGATTTTTCTATGTAAAATTTTAATTTAATTTAATTTGGAGTGATTTATTTAATTACAAAAACAATTGAAATCATTTTAAAATTCCGATTAAAAATTTTGTTGAAACTTTTCTGAAAATATTTAATCTGTGTTAGTTATTGTAGAACAACCTTTGGGAAATCCGTGCTGATAAGTTGATAATAGAGACAAAAATTTATGGCACAAAACTTTAGTTTAGCAATGCCACGATAATTAGTAATTTTGAATTTACTTCCAAATTTGTACGGATGAGGAATAATATAAGATGTCCTCCAAGATTTAGGAAAATACTCATATTTAATTGATGTGCTGAATAAAAGAATTAATAATTTTACCAATGATTGAGCGTAAAAATGAAGAATATAATTGGGAACACTATCCGAGCCTTGATTAAATGATATTTTTAATTTCTTTAAGCTTTTATATATATAGAACACACATTAGAAGAAGATTTTTCACCTTAAAATTTCGATACCGTGAAACCACACAGTTAAGTTTACAATTTTATATTTATTACTCATTTTAACTTTCTAAAAGTCAAAATTAGAATTATAAAATCATAAATATATCTTTGGGATACTTTCAGACAATTTTAATACGTTGCTAGTATTTGTTCTTATTCTGCTATAAACCATTGTCTAAACAAGGCTTTTGGGAAAGATTCAAAGTTCAACAATTAACCTTTTAAAAACTAAAAACATAATGAATTTCTTTATAAAGTCAAACATTTTGTCAGCTATTAAATTTAGTATCACCGAAAATTGCCATAAGGTCATTTTCCATAAACATTTCTATAAAATTTTAATTAGTTGGTCATGAATATATTTTCAAAAAATGTAATTACATTAAGTAATTTAAATGACTTACATGTAGTAAAATATAGGTACTTTTGTTTTTTGAAACTGTCAAATAATGTAAATGACAAGAAGGCGTATTCGTGTGTTTTTGGTGTCTAAATTAAGACCGTTTATTTCTTCAAAAAAACGTAAACCACCAAGTCATGAGTTCCTGTATCTCAAAAACATAACACACATTCAAATATCAATGTTTCATTTTAGATACTACTTGTAAACTTAAACAGTTTAATGGAATAAAATGCTAAGATGAACAGAAAAAGCATGCAAAACAATTTGCAACACGAAGAAAAACCATAGCAACGCACACAAAAACGATAAAAAAAAAACACGACATAAGTGATGCCAACAACTGATTGTGACGTGAAATAAGCCGTAATGATAAAGTATATGATAGTGAGAGGAGAGTATAAATATAAAAAAAAAAGCGAAAAATACTTGTACAGCTAAAAAAGAAATATTTATTTATCTGAAATTGTAGATGACGATGGCATAAAGAATACAACATACATACATATGTATATGTATTATGTATATATTTATACACACTCTGTGTACGTACTTCAATTTCTTCTTTCACTTGACATTTATACGAGAAAAAAAAGTTAAAAATATGATATAAACATAAAATTTTCACACAAACGTTTATTCGCTGTTCCTGTTACACTATGTTACTAAAGAATACACCGAGATCAGGCAAAACAGACTTTTAACAAAATGTTTAGAGGCTTTTCCGGCAGTCAGTTAGGAAAATACGCAATTGCTGGCACAACAAACAATAAGGCTTTTTTTCCTATTCTATTCGTTTTTTTTTTTCGTAATGCAACATTGACTACATCATCATGCTCATCATCATACATGAATACACTTACATTCATGCGAGTATGAAAGCAAAGCGCTCTCAGTTCATCATTTCTTTTTTCTGTTGTTGCCGGCAGACTTTTATGAGTAGAACGGCGAACGACATGAGCACGACATAAATGGTACTTTATGTAGCAAAAAAAAGTTTTCCTTTTTTACTTTATTTTTTCATTTTTTTTTTTTTTTTTTTTTTTACTTCGTTACTACTATTCTATGATACATTTTTATACCCTACACCACCATAGGTGGTTATGCGTTTATACTGATGTTTTTAATGCGTAGAAAAAGTTATTCAACACCCACCCTAAAGTAAAGCAATCGACTCAGTCACTTTTTAAATTGATCTAGTGATATCCGTCCGTCCGTCTGGCTGTCCATGTTAACCTTGTGCACAAAGTACAGGTCGCAATTTTAAAAATAATTCTATGAAATTTGCACGTGGGACTTTTATGATACAAGGATGAAGCCTATTGAACCTAGCCTCCATACAAATGCCTCACCAGAATAGAGTTTAAACACTCGAAAATGCCTTAAAAATAAGAATATTTTAATGAAATTTTGTACAAGTATCAATCTCAATGAAATTTGGCAGATAGGACTTTCATGACATACACTGTTAGACATTGGTTATGATCGGTCCATTATTTCACCTAGCACTCATACAAATATCCTACCGGAATAGGGTTTTAACGATCACAAATGCCTTAAATATAGCAATATTTTAATGAAATTTGGTGTAAGGAAGTTTTATACATGTAAGTATTAATCTTTGTGCCAAATTTCATGAATATCGGTCCACAATTGACCATAGCTCCCCTCTTCCGAAAATCACTTTGACGTGCATAAATCCCTCACGAATGTTAGTACCAAGTTAATATTCGATAAAAAGAAGTTTTATATAAATATAAACAATATTGCCAAATTTTATGAGAATCGTTCTATAATTTAATATAGCTCCCATATAAACCCACTTCCAGGAATCGCCCTAAAATGCATTAAAACATCTAGATGTTAGTATGAACGCATTATATTTTTATATATTTTATTTTACATTTAGTAAAATTGGCCACAGTTGTCATATAAGTCCCCATCTCGAATTTTTATGCCCGTACACAATGGTGTAGGGTATCATGGAGTCGGTCTTGACCGACTATATCTTTCTTTATCGTTTTTTTTTTTTTTTTTATTAAAAGTATTTTTTGTTACTTTTGCATGTGACTATATCCATAATAAACATAACACAAAAATTCATATATCGTTTGCAATGTCATTCTTACGAGAAGCACCAGAATAGCTACAACAAAAATATATAACGACAACAATGGACACCGCGACACATTGTTGATGTCATATGGCAGAGTTGGCTAAGAGTTATTTGTTGGATTTTAAAAATTTGTTTTGAGCTGAATTTTATTAAAGGTTAAATTTAAAAGTGTTAGACATAGCCTTAACGTTGAGAAGTTTTAAAGAGTGTCCAATGAAGCGGGTTTATAAGAAAAAAAAAATTCACCGAAAAAGGGATTTTTTTTAAGGGCACAACTGTATCAATACCTAAAAATCTCCTTAATATTTGTTTATTTGATAAAAACAAAAATAACAAATGTTGTATTTTAAGAAAAACTACTAAAAGCATGGATTCACAATTGCTTATCTAATGTCTGTTGGACAATATTTTTTTTTTTTTTTTTCTTTTTCATTAGTGATAATTTAGAGAAATGTTGTTCCACCGAGACACTGTTATGAGGCAAAGTAAGAATATAAAGTATTTATCGCATTTAATTTTTAATTTTTCTAATCCGGTCAAAAAAGATTATGCATTTGATGTTTTGAATAGTTATTCTTAAAATTTATCATTAGCTTCAGTTTTTAACAGTTTCAGTTGATTTATATATTCTTCGGGATTTCTTTCTGTTATAACATTACCTAACAATCTCAAAGTAATTAATTTCTTCGTTTGAATTAATATATAATAAATCGAGATATTTCAAACAACATAGTCTTAAAAAGTCACCATTTAGTTCCATTTTAAAAAAGGGTTCACAAAAAAGTGGCTAGGTGGTTGAAACAGGAGCAATTGGCGACTAAAGTCGCCTAACGGTAACATTGATTACACAAATGTTATTTAATTAGATTAAATATTATATCCAGACGACTGCAAACTCCAATACCTATATATATGATTAGGTGTTGAATTTTTATACCACACTGTGTAACAATATCCCAAAAAATTTTTCACATATGAAAAATCAAACTAGAGCTCATACATAATAAAACTGTGTTCTCAGTTTTTCTACAGGACGTTAAATTTTTTTGCTCAAAAGGACTTAAAAGTTTAAAAAATTACGCAGCTTTAAAAATAACTATAAAATTTTTTGCAAAATTATATCAGCTCACTATGGATGTGAAATGAAAGCTATGAATCCCTACAATATAAAAATAGTTTTTATTTTAATGTTGCAGAAAAAAGTTATAAGAAAAAGTGTTTAAGTAATAAATATAATATTACAGGATTAAGTTTTTAAAAAGATGTTTTCTTAAATTTTTGTAAATAAAATGTATTATTATATTGCAGGGATTCGTAGGTCTAATATAACATCTATATTGGGTCGATATAATATTCGTAAATATTTTATTATATTCTTAAAAATTTCGCATCTTTCGAAAATTTTAAATCCTTTCGAGAGGAAATTTGACATCCTGGAACAAGACTGGTTTCACAGTTTTTTTTTTACAGGATTTTTTTCACGTGTAAAAATGATTTTTACAGGCTGATGTACACTTGAAAATAAGTAGTAAAAGGTAACATTTTCAAAAGGAAATTTTCTTAAGGCTTTTTGTTGCAATATCTAAATAAAAAATCTTATTATATTGCAGGGATTCTTAGCTTTCATTTGACACCCATATTGGGTTGAAATAATATTCGTAAATATTTTATAAATTATTTAAAAAATGTGTAACCTTCAAAACTTTGACTTTCCTTTAGAGGAAATTTGACGTCGAAGAGAAAAACTAAATATGCAGTTTTACAACGTATCGTCTCTTGTTTCGTGCGTATATCGATTTTTTCATGTGTGAAAATGACTACTCGACGGTGAAATTAATCAAAGTTCTTTATATCAGATATTGGATTAATCAGATATTATATTAATTTTAATATTAGGTGTTTATATTGTCTTAGTTTAACTTTTGTCGTATATCTCCATATGAACTTAGTTAGTTCATAGTTCTAGTCCTCGACTAGATTTAATTGTATTTATTCATATAGTCTCAGGAACTTTTGTAGTACCATAATTATTTTAATCGTAAATCTTTATTTAATACTAAAAGATATTCACATAATTGAAGATTAATATAGCTTTATATTCCTTTTCATTTCATTTTATCGGAACGGTTAATAAAATACTAAATTAACAGATTGTTCTTTTAAAAACAATTCAAAACTGAGACATGCAAAGTGAAAGAAAAAATTACGTTGCAAAATTGACAACGTTTGTGGTCACATTGACAAGTTACGTTGGTGCTTTTTAATACTGCAATATTTGCAACTTTTGAACACATGGAATCGAATGTATAGGCCTGTTAACTTGTAGAATTATAAACCAAATTTAAAGATTAATGCAGACAAAAATTCTTTTTTTTTATGGAAAAAATTTCCTAAGAAATTTGATTTGTTAAGCTTTAGGTTTTTCCGCATTTTATTCTCAGCTGTCATCGAGAAAAGCATACAGGCTTATGATATTATACGACAAAGAATTTAAAATATAATAACAAAATTGTTATCTCCTAGGATATCCATTTGAATAATATTCGTTCGAAAAATTCGAACAATTTAATACGAAAAATTTTTCGAAGAATTTAAAAGTACGACTTTTCGAATAAGGAATTATTTCAATATTTTCGTTTTGTGTTTTAACATTATACTTCTTCTCTTTTATTATTTTTTACTATTTGTGTAAATATATAATATTTCACAATTATTTTATTTTTCAATTTAAATATTTGTTTATAATTGAAATTAAATAAATGAGTAAGTTTTAGTATTAGTGTTTGATATCGTTGAAAAGGGGAAGTCTTGAGAACTTACTGCAACATAGGAAATTGGGGTAATATGTGTTTATGCCGTTGTTTATAATGTTCAACTTAAAATCACTTCCTGAGTAGAGATAACAATGTTCGGCCTTCTGGCTGGCTGTCTGTCAATGTATAGGCATAAATTTTTAAGATATCGCAATAAAATTTGGCATGTATATTTACTTTGGTATAATGACGAATTGGGCTAAAATTTGTTAGGATCAATCCGCTAATTCCTCTGTCCGCCATATAATAATTTTGTGAACAGGTCCTTTCGAAATGTGATTTTAAGTTCTTAAATGGCTTAAAATAATCGTGATTTAAATAAAATTCGGCAAAAATAAGGTTTTTATATAAGTGTATCAAATTTCAGGTAGATCGACCCATAATTTAGCATACCTCCCATATAAGCTCACTTCTGAAAGTCACTTTAACTTTAATGAAAGTTGAAAGCTTATTGACAAATTTAATGATTATAGGTCTTCATCGCAGTCACAAAAACATGCATTTTGCAGCGTTTTGTAATTGTGGATGAAACATGGATCTCCGGAGACCAAGCAGCAGTCTAAACAATGGGTTTCTCCGGGTGAACCTGCTCCGAAGAAGGCCAAGGTAAGTTTGTCGGCCAATAAGGTGATGGGAACAGTTTTTTGGGATGCACGCGGGATAATCCACATCGATTACCTTCGAAAGGGAAAAACAATAAACGGCGAATATTATGTCAATTTATTAGACCGATTTAATGAGGATTTAGAAGGAAAACGACACCATATGGCCAAGAAAAAAGTACTTTTTCATCAAGATAATGCAAGGGTGCACACGCGCGCAGTCTCAATGGAAAAACTCTATGAATTGGGCCTCGAATTGGTCCTCATCAGCCATATTTTCCGGAAGAGAAACTGTGAGAAATGAATTGCATAAACATATGTAGATGGAGTAATTTTTGATTTGTTATCAGAGCTGAAGGCAAATTAGGCCATTTAAAAGCTTACAAAATTTAAAAAGTTGAAGAAAATCTATGATACCATTTTATATAAAAAAATAAATATTTTTTTGGAATATATATATATATATATATATATATATATACTTGTTTTAAATTTCGAATTATTATTCGAATAAACCAAAATGCCATAATCGAATTATTCGTTTTATTCGAACAATGAAAAAATGCGAACAATTTGGATACCCTATTACCTACTCATAATACAAATATATAGTACTAGAATTTTATCACTATTCTGTCATTGTTAGTAAATGTTCTGAGAAAAGCTTTACTGGATGATTGTTTCGCTAGGTGTTGGATTGGATTATACAAAAAATGTATGCATTTATTTACCCAGCAGCTTTTTTTAATATTTTTTCTTTAAAATGTTGACGATGATAACTGCAAAAACAAACAGATGTTTAAAGGATATTATATGTTATACTTATTGTAGTCATTACTCAGTAAATATGTAAGTATGTAGAATTTATATTAACCTATGTATTTATGGTATTATTATTTCTTTTAAAATTGTATGAGCCGTTTTTGTAAGTAAGTATGAAAATGTTGTTTGTACAAGGCATTTTTATATTTTTTTAAAAGTTTATTATATTGCAAGTAAATATGTATTACGAGAGTGCAGTGAGAGTGTCATAGCATAAACATTAGAAATTGTTATAGTTTATTTTGTAGTTGCTATTGTTGGTTGCAGTTTTGTGTCCTTAACAGGAAAACAATTCTGCAAATCCTTCTTATGTACGCGCACTAGTTGTTGTTTATGCATGGGAATGTTAAACACATTGTTGAGAGGGCATAGTATAATAAACACAAACACTTGTATAAATATTTTAAGTGGGAATTTGGAAAATTGAGTTATAGGAAAGAAGGATTTTTTTTCACAAAGAAATAAAGATTTAATAGTGAAGTCATGGAAGGGGTATTTATAGTGGTTGAAATACGGGTTTCATGTAAAAACTTATGTTATTTTAGATCATGATCTCCCATACAGTGCACAGTGGGGCCAATCGCAACATTTTTGCTTACAAATCGGTATTTCTTTGTAGAGGAGCTCTAGGGCTTTTAGAAAAATCATTTTTTAGTCACCTTGTGATAAAGGGTGTAAAATTTTACCACTTCGAGTATGTAAAGGTTTTAAAGAAATCGTAAGTTCCACAAATCTTGTCCGATTTCAAAGATTTTTATATTTCTGTAGTGCTTGGCGAGATAGAGAAAAAACATGGTTACTCATCTAATTTATCTCTTACAGTTCAAAATATATTTACGGTTGAATAAAGAAATTAATAAAGAAATTTTAAATTGATTTAGATTTGCATCCTACATCCAGTATTGGTCGAAAATTATGAATTTTAGGAAAAAAATTTATGTTTATCGATTAATAAAAAAATGTTACGCGAGTTTCTTTTTTAATTTATTGTCGTTGTTTATTTAATAAATATATTTAGATAATTTTTGCATTAAACTGCTTCCAGCCTGACCAGAAACGAAAGCAGATTTTATGAAAAAAGTCAACATTTCAAAACACTTTAAGAGTTATTAGTACAAAAGTTTTACCGTCATTTCTTACATATTATATAAAACAAATGCTATTAGCCTTTCATTCCGCTAAAAATTTTTCAGATAGCTTTAACAACCAATTTTTGTATATTTTTTAAAAATAATATATATTTTTTTTTAATTAAAACTGCATCTACTTTTTAAAAAACTTATGAAATATTAAAATAATATAAAAAAAGACTTATTTATCAATTCACTGATATATAATATATATATAATGGCCTCAAAAAAATTCGTATCAAAACTCACTAAATTCACTACTTTATTGCGTATTTATGTATGTGCGTACACGTAACACACAATTATACTGGCACGTGTTGTTTGTACTCGTATTCATAATAATCGGTTAAATTTATAGAGATAAAAATGTCAAAAATTGGTTGCTAACCTTTAAATGATTTTTGGAGGAATGAAAGGTTGATATTTATTTCATGCAACACATAAGAAATAGTAGTAAAAATGTAATACTAAAATGCTTTTTTACGCAATTTTGAAAGTTCACAACTTCGTTTTTAGCTGGGCGGGAAGCAGTTTAGTGAAAAATTGATCTAAATATATTTTTTAAATAAACAGCGTCAATAAATTAAAAAAAAAAACTCGAGTGGCAGTTTTTTATTAATCTATAAACATATATTTTTTCTAAAATGGATAATTTTCTACCAATGCTGAATGTAGGATGCAAATCTAAATCGATTTAAAATTTCTTTATTAACCATTTACGAAATATTTTGAAATATGTAAAGAAAAAATTTTATTAAAAAAAACTTTGAGAAAAAAAGTGAAAAAATTGTAGGATATTTTTGGTAAAAGTAAAAAAGCTTTTTGGTTCTCAGTAATGGTAACTACTTATTGAAGTAGTTTCTTGGTACTGGGGCGTAATTATTATTTGCCTACTATATATTACATAAATAAGTACTCAATAGTATAATAGAAATCACGTGGATTAGTTGGCTAGAGCGCTGGATTAACAATCAGAAGACTGTTGGTTCAACCCCATGCTGACGCTGATAGTTTTTTAATAAAATGTCTAAGAAGATATTTTATACTAAAAAAAACTTTTTGTCACTTAGAAAATTAAGTGGTGTACTGAGTAAGCCATTAGTCATTAAAAGCGAATGGTTAATTTGTGCCCAAGTTCAAATCGCATTGACGGCAAAAAAAAAATATTTTTAATTTCGTTTAGGTACATATTTTTGAGTACCCCTAGAGTCTAAAAACATCTACATGAATTTGTGAACTACTTGAACAAAAATAACTAGTTATTCAGCCAAAAAAAAAAAAAAAAAAAAAAAAAAAAAAAAAAATAGTAGTTTATTTTTGCTTCCCATTATACCTGCTAGCTTACCAGGAAAGCAAAGTTCTTGCTGGGTAATTTAAGAGAGCTGACTTTGAACATTTTTCACAGCTAAATGAACTGAGATAATTAAAAAAATTTTATGAATATTATTTTGAAATGTATTAGAAATTATAGAATATCTAAGAAAAAATGTTTCCCTTATATACCTCAGCACTTATTCACAAAAAAAAAAAAAAAAAAAAAATAAAGTCGAGGCCAAAAATTAAAAATTTTAAATTCAAGCGTAAATATCTTTTTAACTGTAATAAATAACTTAGATGAGTAAACATATTTTTCTTTATCTCGCCAAGCACTTTACAGAAATATAAAAATCTTGATATCAGACTTTATTTGTGGAACGATTTCTTTAAACTTTACATGCTCGAGGTGGTCAAATTTCACAATCTGCAGGTAATTTCGTATTATTACAGGGCGACTACAAAAAAAAATTTTTTTGTAAGCCTAAGTCCTTCTCTACAACTTTTCCATACACTTCAATCCGATCCGACTAGTAGTTTAAGAAATACAAATTTATTACCAAAAATTGTGCAACTGTCCCCACTGCGCAGTGTGTCATATCCCTTATAATATAATAAATTAAACTTACCCAATTTTACATGTTGTTTAAGGAAAAAATAAAAGGACATACCTGCAAAGAAACCAAATTTAAATTAATTATATCTTTATCTCAATTTAAAGTTATATTAAATATTCATAAGCAATTTAAAAATTCTACAGCTGTTAAATATTTAATCAAAGATTCTTTATATTCTAAACAAACTTATTTCTCTAATAAATACCATTCAAAGGACTTTATTTTTATCTTCAACTATCAATTTTAAAATTCATTACCACAATCAGCAAATAAAGAAGAAATTTCCCACAATTTAACTACAAAAATTTTTAATACATAAAATATTTAAATATTTTCCTCATATCAAGATTATTTTAAAAAAGAAACCAGTTCCACTTTTAAACGACAGCCATAAACACTTACATTTTTCATTCACCCAAGAGGAATTCCTCTGTTCTGGTCTAAGCCAAGAATTCTTTTTTACAATTTGTGTATATCAAATTGAAAATTACATACAGCTGAAATTTAGCATTTCCTTTAGCTGCATAATAAACTTCTCTAGAAGAAAATAAATGTATGTGTAACTATCTTGAGTTTATTATGATTCAATTATCAATTAGAAATATCTTTTGCATTCTCTAACAAAAACAAGAAACGACTGGCTTTTATAGTCTACACCACCACAGGTGTTTAGGGTATTATGCGTTTGTGCTGATGTTTGTAACACAAAAAAAAAAACTACGGATTTCCACCATAAAGCATACAGTTCGACTCAGAATCACATTCTGTGACGATTTAACGATGTCAGTCCGTCCGCATGGTCGACTGTCTGTCCATGTAAACCTTGTAATAAATTTTGAAGATATCTTGATGAATGTTGTCGGAATAATTATTTTGCGCACCACAAAGACGAAGCCTATTGAAATTGGTTATTATCGGTCCATTATTTCATCTTGCCCCCATACAAATGTCCTCCTGGCTTAGAGATTTAACAATCATATATGCCTTAAATATAGCAATATTTTAATAAAAACTGGTACAAAGAAGTTTTATATACGTATCAATTTTTATGCCAAATTATATTGACCAAATATAATTGACCACAGCTCCCATATAAACCGCCTCCCCCCCCCCCCCTTCCGAAAATCACTTTAACGTGCATAAATCCCATACAAATATTAGTATCAAGTTAATATTCGACAGAAATAAGTTTTATATAAATAGAAATTACACTGCCAAATTTTATGAGGATGGGTTCATAATATATCCTAGTTCCCATATAAGCCCCACTTTCGGGAATAGTCCTAAAGTGCTGTAATTCATACATATATATTTGCCAGCGTAATATTCTGTATTCGTAAGTTTTGTTTTACTCTTAATACAAGTATCGGTCCACAATTGACTACAACTCTAATATAATAATAATAATGGTGTAGAGTATTATATAGACGGGCTTGATCGACTATATCATTTTTAGTTGTTTTTTAAGTTTTAGCATTATCTTAAGATCTCTCCCTCTCTCTGTTGTTGCCACAAGTTTACCCAGAACACCTAAATAACCTAACTTTTTGTTATTTTTATTTTGAGAAAAAAAAGTTACAAAAATTAACTCTAAATACAATTTTTTCACATTTTTTCACTAAACAAGTAAAATTATTCTTAAGAACATTGATATATTACAAGGTAAAATAGTAAAAGATGAACACAAAATAAGTGTTACCATAAATACACTAAAACACATCAACATTTTGTAGATGATTATCGTTTAGTTGTTGTAACAATCTACTACAAATAATAAAAAAAGATTTTTAAAAAAAACTTGTGTTTCTATTCCTCTACCTTGTCTATATTTTTCAGTTTATGATACATTTTCTTTTATTTGTATTTTTTCGTCCTAAGGTGAAAAAAATTCATTTTTATAGTGAAAAATAGATTGGAGTATAAAGAAAATGTTATAAACTATTACACAAGGTGTTTGACTGTTTAAAAAACGAGGATAGTTTGTTAATTTGTTGAAATATTACCCAAAACAAATATGTAATCAAATTAAAGGTTTAGCAAGATTATGCAAATTTTATTTTTTTATGATCATGAAGTTTCGCATAGACAATTATTTGAACTACGAGTACTTTCCGAATATTTTGATACGTTAGCATTTTGTTTGAAAGTCTATGCTCTTCACCTGCGGCAATTTTTGTAATAGAACTGGACCCTAGACTTGTGAAAATCGGTGAAAAGGCATCAGATCAGTTAACTGGTATAAAAGTGTCAAAAGAGTAGGAATTATAATGGAGGAAATTGTATAATTCGTTTCTTTGATAAAGAAAAAAAGAATATTTTGAACATCAACCAAGACCTATATTACAGTAACCAATACTTCATTTCATTTAAATTAAAATCTTGTAGCCGTTCAAATAGTACCTAAAAAATTAACTTCCTCCGATGAAAATTCCAAATAGATGTGATATAAATTGTCTGAAACTTAAGGATCCATGTAACGCCATCTCCACGCTTTCGAAAACCTCAGCATAATGTCAGTTGCAACTTCCACGCTAACCAAATAGTTAGTAAATTGTCAATTTCCTTTTCCGTAGAAAAGGGAGCATTTGCCGCTCTTTTCTCAAATGCGATCAGTCTATTTAAATTTAGAAATATTTATAAATATTCGCAAACACTCCTCGCATATCATATCTAAAAGGAAAACTTAATAAAAATCGAGAGAAACACTACTTGTTATTATTACATTTGCCTTGGCAACAAAAATGATCGTTTAGTTGCATGAATAGTTTGAATTAGAGTTTCTTCCTGCGGTCTATTTTTCTTTTTCTTTTTTGCTTGTTTTTAAATTTTTTTCCCTCTTGTTCCTCGTCTACACTTGAGTTTTATGTCATTGATGGTGATATTATTGTTACTGCTGTTGTTGTGGTTGATGTTGCTGCTATAGCTGCCTGACAAAATTGTTGTAGCTAGAAAACTAATAACAACAAAGCAAAGAAAAAAGTATTAGGTATTTAAAGGTATGAATTGTATGTTTCTCTATATCTTTCTCTGTGTGTGTCTGTGTGCATGAATTGTTGTCATATTTGCTTTTATATGCTCCATGACCATAAACAACATTATTTGCCTGAATTGTATAATGTTGTCATAAACTAGTTTCACTTTGTTCGTTCGTTTGTTCATGTGCTGTTGTTTATTTTCAATGCCTCAATTCGTTTTAATGTAGCATGCAACATTAGATGCTTGAGTTGAGGAGCTGGTAGACATTAAATTGTTAATGGATTTGTAACCTTTTAGGTGAAACAGCAAATTGAATGAACAATTTAATTTTTGTTTTCTTAGGTGGCGATTTGAAATGGTTTTTGGGAACAGTGTGAAGGGGAAAGAAAATTAGTATTTTTTATATAAAAAGTAATAATGCCATGAAAACATACTAATGAATTGTCTCTTATATTATCAAGACGTCTTAGTAATCATTACTGTTTAGATTCCTCAGTTTTATATTTTCGAAACACAAAGCAGGTGTTTTACAATTCGTTCAAAATCCTTCAAATGCTTCTTTATTTATTCTATGCTAGAATTAAAGAGCAACAATTTCTCTTTGGGTTTTAAAGAATGTCAAGACAATACCAGCATAAATAGCAACATTAAAGTGTTTAAAAGCACAATTGTTGTTCATAATACACACAAGAAATAGAAAGGTTAAAATAAATATAAAAAGAGAAGAAAAATGTAACAGGAGGAAGGAAGGATATCATTATATAATGTCCTCACATAATGCATTATAAACTAAAATGACCAAACAACCACAATTTAAGCGTATAACTACAAAAATAACAACGAGAAAAAAACTAAAGACAAATAGTTTTAACAAGAAATGACCACAATACCAAGTGGCCTGATTATTGCAGACCTCATTGCATTTAAACAACCACATAAAAGATGCTACACTCTGTTCATCTTCCTTTATATTATCTCCTCCTTGCTCCGCTGGCCAACATGAAATTGTGACAAAAAAGGCTGCAGATTTTTCTATTTTAACGACAACAACGACGTGCAGTGGTCGTAAAACACTTTTTTTGGAAATAATTCTGTAACTTGTAATCAAAATTTCATATGGTCAGAACTGTGATGTTTTCTAGACGATTTGGAAGAGCACAGATCCCTAACGGATCACGGGGGGAATGTAGATCTGCACAGTTAATCACCTCATGTATGTAGTATTTTATTTTTTTTTTAATTTGCCAAAAATTCATTTATTACTGGAATGTGAAAAAATTACAAAATTATAACTATCTACAAAAAACATGTGTATATGTGCAGGTTATCTTTTTTAGATATTTAAGCATTTTTGGTATAGTTTTTTTTAAGTTTTTTTTTTAACTTGGACTCCTAAATTTGAACCAAAATTTTTTTGAAAATATTCACTAGATTTCTAGGTTATCTTTTTTAGATATTTTTATTTTTTTTTAACTTGGACTCCTTAATTTGAACTTCAATTTTTTTGAAAATATTCACTAGATTTCATACAAAAATCTAAACAATATTGCTGCAAGAATAATATTAAAAAATTTAAAAAATCACATTTTTGGGGTTCTACAATTTTGAAAAAAGTTTTTCTATATTATTTATTTTTTAAGTTCTCAAATGTCAAAGCCGAGTTCAGGAAAAAAAAAATATATTGGCTATATGCCCCTATATGTTGGTTAAACACACAAAAAATATTTTCTGAGCCATACCTTTTACAATAATTTTTATGAAAAAAGTCAAGTTTTTAAACAAGTTTTACACGGACTGGGATTTTGGTAAGAAAAAGTGGGAGTTTTTAAATTCTCATATTTTAAGATAAGGTTATCTATGTTTTGCCAAAAATTCATTGGAATACCTCTGTTTGTTAAAATTTTACTTAGGTCCAATTATTAAAATTATTTTTCAAAAATCAAAATTTTTAAGTTTTTCTGGTCATGGTTTGGAGAAATTTCACCTCATATATATATATATATATATATATATATATATATATATATATATATAAAATCTATTTTAGGACCGAAATTAGACCCAAAATGATAGTAAAATTTGCTTCGACCAAAATAAATTAAAAGAGATAAACTACCTATGTACGTTTTTGGTAGAGATTTATATGAAATACCTATATATATTTTTGTTACATTCAAGTCATAAATGAATTATTGGCGAATTAAAAAAAATACATACACAATGTAACCAACTTTAGAGGTCTTCCCTCTACCACCGTGACCCGATAAGGACTCCAGAAAATCAACTGGAAAACACCCCAGCTCAGACCATGTGAAATTTTATTTAGATATCTCCTGCAATTCACCAGTTACAGAATTATTAAAAAAAAAATCATTTCGGCACCACTGTACGATGGCGACCACAATTACAAAAAAAACTTTTAATATTACAACCCAAAAGCAACAATAACAACAATATCCACAATAGCTCAACGAAAAATATGATGATGTTCCGAATATCAATCACTTCCAACTACACACTTGCACTTGAATGACGATCCGTTGCGGTTATTACATTTCCTAAAAGTTTCAACTTCCCAATCTCTACCTCTCTACCTCCAGCTAGCATTTTCTCTTTAGGTACTTACTTCCTTTATGCCCAACCATAACTTCAGCTGCATCAAAGACTTGTTAAAAGTATTGCGCAACATAAAGTGTGTTTTATTTCTTTGGAAAAAACATCAACACAAGAGTCTAGGACAGGGACGTTAGTAATGCTAACATTTACATTGGCTTTAGTGCAAGATAATAGTGCGATAATAATCCCTATTTGCCACACTCTCATCTAGACCTCAGACAACAACACAACATTGACGACAAACATACCACATGGCACGTAGCGAACGCATATTGCAACCCAAGGGGTTCGTTCACTCAGTGTGTTATTAGAAATGGAAAATTATAAAAGGAATAATAAGTAATTTTCTTTGATATTTTTTTAAGCGTAAAGCAAATCATTGTAGTCTTACTAAATACTATTCGAAGTTTAAGAGTAATTGTTAGTCTTTTAATTTGGCATAAGAGAACATAAATCAATCTTATTTAAATGACACTTGATTATTTTTAAAACGCTATACAAAATCATATAGACATAAGTTCAATGTCTATGTTGTCGTATGTATGATCGCTTTAGTTCCTAGAATATTTACACTTGGGAAATGAGTATGTAATTTAGAGAATAATTACTCAGGAATGCAATAGTTCTTTAAGAATTTAAATCAATTCTTTTCTTACGCTTCGATGCAGCGAAAGAAAACTTATGGTCTTTCTGAACAGTGCTTAACGAGCAAAATCCAGCACTGGTTTGCTAATGTTTGATATCTTTAGCTATGGCGGTGAGGAGAGACATGCAATTAGAGCAAACGAACACAAGGACGTAAAGAAATAATGCAAGGTGAAGATCCCACAGATGAAATTCTACTATCCCACATTAGGGTCAATCACAGAAATCACTTAGAACTATGAAATTTCAAACAATCCCCCACTTTTAACTCATAAAGAAAAATATTGGGTCATCAAAAAAGTATCCGCGTTTTTTTTATACCCTACAGCACCATAGGTAGTTAGGGTATTATATGTTTTGTAACGCATAGAAAAAGTTATCCAACACCCACCTTAAAGTATAGAAATTGACTCAGAATCACTTTTTAAATCGATATAAACTTTGTGCACAAAGTACAAGTAGCAATTTTAAAGATAATTCAATGAAATTTGGCACGAAGAACTTTTATGATACAGCTTGTTGAAATTGGTTGTGATCGGTCCATTATTTCACATAGCCCCCATACAAATGTCTCCTCAGGAATAAGGTTTAAACACTAAAAAAGGTCTTAAAAATAGCAATATTTTAATGAAATTTTGTGTAAGGAAGTTTTGTATAAATATCAATCTTTATACCAAATTTTATGAAAATCGGTTCACAATTAACGATAGCTCCCATATAAAACCCTCTTCCGGAAATCACTTTAATGTGCATAAATCCCATACGAATGTTAATAGCAAGTTAATATTCGACTCAAAGGAGAATCGGTACATAATTTACCATAGCTTCCATATAAACCCATTTCCAGGAATCGCCCTAAAGTGCATAAAATCATCTAGATGTTAGTATGAACGCATTATTCTATCTTTGTATACTTTATTTTGCATTTAGTAAAATTGGTCACAGGTGTAATATAAGTCCCCTTCCCGAATTTTTATTATCGTACACAATGGTGTAGGGTATCATACACTGCCTACCTCTTGAAAAAGGTATCACATTTTTTTAACTTTAATTAAGTATATCTCCTAAACTAAAGTTCAGAAAAAAATAATTTTTTGCGAAACCAAATTTCAAAGTGTTGGCTTTAGTTTTCTGAAGATGTAAAAAATATACATATTTTGTTATACTAAAATTATGCATTTATTTAAAGACATGTATTTCTGTGGTACTTTTTCGTGTGTCACTTGAATAAGGAATTCTTTTAATATTAATCAGGAAGGCTATGATTTGAATTTTTTTTAATATAAAATGGTACGTGGTAAGGCTTCCGGTTCAAATAGCCAAAAACATTGATAGAGGAAAGACAGTTGTGTACAATTAAATAACGTGGAAAGATATGGAAAAAAACATGAAAGGGCGGAAGAAAATGGCAACAACTCCAAAAGAAGGACGAAAAATTCTTAGAATTGCATCAAATTCTGCCACGTCAGTATCAAAAATACGTGAAAAAAGTGGAGTCAGTGCCAGTCTAAGAACAGTGCACAGTATTTTAAAGTGGCGCCCATCATATTCCGACGAAAACTGCAAAAAAACCAGCGCTTAATGAAAAACGCAAAATTTTTGGCACAGTTTGCCAAAAATACAATGACATGGTCCGAAAAATGGTTTAAAGTTGTATTTTCCGATGAAAAAAAGTTTAATATTGATGGTCCCGACGGGTATAACTATTACTTCCATGACCTAAATAAGGAGGAATTATTTTTGAGCCGCAGACACAGCCGAGAGGGCGGAATAATGGTATGGGGTGCCATTTCTTATTATTTTACCATAGAATTGGTTTTTGTATCCAACAAAATTTCTGCAACGACTTACAAAAATTTCTCTGGACCCATACTTGTACGTTCCAACACGACAACGCTCCGATTCATACCGCCAGAGCAGTAAAACAATGGATTAATCAACAAGATGTTCAACTTTTGGATTGGCCCCCATATTAAACAGACCTGAATCCAATGGAAAATGTCTGGGGTTGGCTTGCAAGAAAAGTTTTTGAAGGAGGAAAACAATTTGAGAAGACAGAATCCTTAAAGGATGCAATAACGGAAGCATGGAGTTCAATTTCGCTAAATTACTTAGAGTCATTATACAATTCGATGCCAAATCGCATTTTTGAGGTTATTTCTAAAAATGTTGTCATTACTCATTACTAATTGAATGGTAGGGGATAATAACTTTCATTTGTATAACCTAGAATTTAAAAATAAATTACAGTTTGCTTAGTTTTAAAATATTCCTTATTTAAGTGACACACGAAAAAGTACTACAGAAATACATGTCTTTAAATAAATGCATAATTTTAGTATTACAAAATATGTATATTTTTTTATTTTCTCAGGAAACTATAGTCAATACTTTGAAATTTGGTTGCGTAAAAAATTATTTCTTCCTGAACTGACTATATCTTTCTTTATCTTTTTTTTTTTGTTTTTTTTTTTTTAATTAGAAGTGAAATTTTTTTCATTGAAATCAATTTTAAATAGACACATATTCGCCATTATTATCTAAGACCTATGGTCATTTTTCCGGTAGCTTCAAAATTCCATAGCTGCATAACTTCTGTAATTTATCGGCGAATAACTTGACCAAGTGATTTTAAGCGGCTTTTGGGTTGGTAAATTTTTTACCATCAGGAGAGTTTTGCAGAGACCAAAACAAATGGTAATCGTCAAAACTTAACAACCAATTATAGTAAACTTTTGATGGCTCGCCAAAAATGTGCGAGGCCTGGCATTGTCATTATAGAACACAATACCTTATCTGTTGGCCAATTCTGGCCGAGCTTTCTTTATGCAGATTTTTTTCTCTGCGTGTACATTTTTTCATTTTGAATAAAGGGGTTAATATACTAAAAACTAATTTTTGCCACAACTTACAGCGAACTGAGCCCATATTAAATTGGAAAAAAGTAGAAGGAAAGTAGGTATAACGATGAAATTTTGTATGTCTACCTACACATTGACCGTCTATTTATAAAAAGTTTTTAAAATTTATAAAATCTTAATATTTTGCCTGTATTGGATCAATAAATTACCCATTAGTAATTAAAGAAAAAAAGAAAACTTTCAAATATTAAGTTTTATAAGACCACATATAATTATTGCAACCCACATAGAAATATTAATTACGGTAGTTTTTGAAAATTATTTAATTTTTTTTTAATCAATTGCATTTTTGAATATAATAAACATTTTTAAATTTATTTTTTCTACCACTTTTATCATGCTGTAATATTTTTTCCCCACTGTCATTAAAAATAGTGTTTTTTGAATATAATAAAAATTTTTAAATTTCCTTTTTCTCTCACTTTTACAATGCTGTAATATTTTTTTACCACTGTCATTAAAAATTTTAATGAATTGTGAAATTTGTTTTCTAAGAAGCAAAGTAAGTGGGCTTGACATCCAGTCATTACTTCCTTCAAGGATATACAAATGTGCTAGACCGAACGACCGAAAAATCTCATTTTAGAAAAAACCGGTTAATCTGTTTCGGGCTTTTGAAAAAACCGGTTAACCGGTTTTTAATTCTTAATTTTGAACAAGAAAATATTATCTTTTTGTAATTTTTTAGAGCAAAAGCCCAAATTTATACGTGCATATAAATTTTACTCTGAAAAAATAATAAATTTTGGTTTGCGAAATTTTTTTTTATTTTTTTTTATTTAAAATTGGCATTGTTTTTGTTTATCTTATTTAATTATCCATTTTTAATCTTTTATTTCTAATCCTGGTACACAGAGAAAAATTTCATAAATATATATATATTTTTTTTTTACAAACAAATTGAACATGACATTTTTCCCACATTTTTTTTTTATAAAAATTAAAAGCTTTTTCATAAATATTATTAAACTATGTATAATAATAATTTTAGAAATTTTGCAACAATTTTGGTAATTTTTTTTTTTTAAATGGAAAAATTTGCATAATTATAGAGCCATTCTAGAGCACAGGATCATTTTCAAAAAAAGCACTAAATAATTATTTTTTGTCCCAATATGTAGCTAAAAATCATAAATAAATTAAAATTTTTGCAAAGAAAAAGAAGAAGAAGTTTTAGTATTTAAGAAATTATTCTTAAATATTATGAACTAAATTCAATGAATACAAATTTTTATATTTATGTAACAATTTTTTTTCTGTGTATTTGAAAATATGTATTTCCGAAATAATTTATTTCTCATAAGGTTTTAATAAATTTTGTAATTTTTTCTGCAAAGTATTTGTGCATTTTAATTAATCGGAATTTTGGGCAGTTTGGTTAATTGGGCTCCTTTAGTACAAAGCAATATTTTACGCCCTAATTTTTTCGTGCGCACTAATCAGTTCGATTTTTATAGTTCTATTTTTAGTCATGTAATTTTTATTTATTTATTTCCTTTTTCGGACTATTTTCCTGAGTAAAATTACATAAAAAGTTAAATAAAATGCAGTTAAAAAAAAACCCCGTTTAACCGCCTTTAAAACCACGTTTTCGAATAAAACAGAAAATTATAAAAAAAAACCGAAATGAGAGTGTTTGGAAAAAACCGGATGATCTAACATGTGCCATGTTTCATTTTAATCAGTTCAGTAGTTTAGACATAAGGTCAATTAGCGTAGAAAGGAGTGACATCCAGCAAAAACTTAATACAATAATAATGGACGTACTCTATAAAACAACAAAAACACGTAATAACATTAAGATTAAATAATCTAAATGTTTCTTATTTTCAATTATATTGAAAAAAAAGGATCCGAAAAATTCGAACTTCAGGCGGCCATAAAACCGAAATTCTAACTAACTTTGAAAATCCATTTGGGAGTTTTGTTAGACTACTGTTGCAACTTAATTATTCGTTGGAATTATTGAGACAATATTTTCTTGTTGAACTGTTTTATATGATGTTCTATCAAAGAGAATGACCTCTTTTTGCCTTATAGACTGACTGGCTAGGGTAAAGAAATTTGTCAAAATACGACACGTTAAAGAAATTAAATACTATAATAGCAACAAATTGCGCGAACCCTTTGCAGATTGTCAAACAATTAATATCCCTGAACATCGCAATTGCAACAAAATCCAACTCTAACATCAACAGATGATCATAAAAGATTTTAAACCTATCCCAACTTAAGTTAATTTAAACATAGTACCAGCAACCTTAAGAATTTAAACAAATACTCTTAAATTACATAAACTTAAACAATCACCTGGAAAAGCCTTAAGCATAAATCTTCCTAGTTGCTCAGCAACTAAATCATTTTTTCTTGAATATATTTTGCAGCAAAAATGATTTATTGTCCACGTCTCATATACCGCCATGAACTACTGTAAGTTCAAGCTCAAACAAAAATAACTGAGAGACCGTCAAAGACGCCTCTAATTTCATCGTTCTTCATGTATTTTTTTTTTTTCTTTATTCAGCTTTATATACAATGCTCCAAAGTTGCCATGAACCTCAACTTCAAATAATATTATGATTCAACTTAAACTACAAACGATTTGCAATGTCTTAGTCTGAAAAGGCAACAAGATATGTGTATAAATGAAAAAAGATATTGTGACCAAAAACTTAAGGTTGCACGCGTATATAAATTTGTGTCCATTAGGCTTACACACATGTATTAATGGTAGTTGTATATTGCAACGCTTTGCCCAAATGCAAGGCAATTTGGTCGCACGGGTAGTGTTGCAAACATGGTCAATGGATATTCGTAGTAAAAGGTAGATGTGCGACTGTGGCACAGCTATTAATGTCCAAGTGAACATACATGAAACAAGATATTTTCTGCTTATTTTAAATACAATAAAAATAACATACATTCAAAGCAAATGGACCAATTCAACCAAATAGCTGAGCCTGATGTTGAGTTTACCATTGCAAAATGATATGAGGCAGGTAATCTTTTATAGTTTAAAAATTCTGGGTGATGGACAGTAAAATTATTTTGTTGTTTTGTTTTATTTCATTTAAGACACATACTTTTGGTCAAGTAAAAATAACATTAAAGAAGATGAGGACAAGAAAAAGGAATAAATGAATAGATAGCAAGGATGATTTGGATGATTGGTGTGTTTAGTTAGACATACAAACAGACAGTTCAACGAACAAACAGATAGAGAGACAGACATACAGACAAACGAACGATTATAACAGAAAAATTGTTGATTGTCTTAGAGTTACTTTTTGTTGTTTATAGCGGCATTCTTTGGTGGTTCAGCATCATCATCTTATTCTTGACTATAGTCCCTATACTCATTCCCTGCATTATCAACACTAAGCAATTTTCTTGACATCCACCTCCACCAACACCAACACCACAGCAGACCACATTTCCTTAATATCCACCATTATCCAACCAGCCACCTTCAATGCTGTGAGCAGTACAACATCAAGCAAGTGATAAAGTAAAATAAAACGACAGAAAATTGTAAGGTTATCGCATTTGTTTCTGCTTGTCTTCCTCTTTAGTTTTGCTTTAATATACAAACACACACACATACACATACACTAAAATGGTACGAACTGGAAGAAAAACGAAAACACAACACTGCATTAATTTCACAAACTACATGCGTTTAACTCTTATTTTGATGGTGATTTTGTAGTTGTTGTTTTTTTACATTTTTTTTATTTCTTGCCCAGCGTTGTCTTCAAACGTGGGTTGGTTTTTAATTAAGGGAAACAATTAAACTACCAGGGGATTTAATGAGGATTTAGTATACAAGGCGTAAGATATTTTTAGAAGCGTTCTCCATTTGGTAGTCTTAGCTAAAGGGTCTTTTGCTGTTTGTAAAGAAAGATTTAGTGCTAAGAAATTCAATTGCAAAAGAGTTTTTAGATTGATTCAAGGAAATAATAGTGAATTAATGGATTAAATTGTTTGATGAAACACGTTTGTAATCGATTTAGTTTTATGGATATCAGGGACTTTTGCTGGAGATACAAATGGTAAGTATTTTCTGAGAAATAAGACAGTTTCAATGAATGAATTAAAGTTAAGTTAGCTCATGAATCAATCAATATTTTGACTGACTCATTTAATATGTACATTGATTTTTCGCCAACATTTTAACTTTTTGAAGAATATTCTCTTCAAAATATTATCAATCAATATCTTTATTATGAATTAGTTCTGATTCTATGTTTAATACTGCATCTCCCTAAATTCTATATAAAGTTCATAAGCAGCGTTAGAAGAGATAGGAGAAATTCTCTAAAATAAGATTGTTTGATTATTTCTCCATATAAGAAAATTGAGAAAAATATAGCCAGAATTTGTGGTAGGTACATCATTGGCATTGAATATCCATATTCCGGCATTCAAATAAGGATACATTGGGCAATTATTTCCATTATTAAATGCATAAGCGGCATGTAGTACTTTAAGACGTACTTGATTACTAGCGCATTAAAAATATTCGAGAAAAGAATTCAATGGACGATAATTTGATTATTTTCGAGCTCACTAGAGTATCTTATTTTTGATCAAAGTAGTCATACTTTGCGTAGTTTTAATCACAATAAAATAAAGGAACAATTGGCGATTGCGGAGGTCAGTTTGATATATTAATTCCTTAAAGAAACCTGCGGTTTGGCATCCAAACCGGAAAACCTTACATATCTCGCACCGAATGTTACTGAAAATAGCCGGAACTTTATAAGCCAAGTATGGATTAATTCAAATCAAATTGTTGATCACATTAAAACAAGAAGTTAAACTGTTCGAATTTTTGTCATATCGGCCTAAGTATTTTCTATTTTCTTATTTGTTTTAAAGACACTATGGACTATTTGGAATAATGGTATTAAATGATGATTTATTTTGCAAAGTAAGCTTCTGCAAAGAGGAGAACTAAAAATCTAGTTTGAACAAATCAGGAATAAAGATTTGAAGGCTCGTCAATCCCGGTAAAGTTTAGAATTATCACGAGGGATAATTATCAGAATTTTCATTAGCAGTGGCATATTTTTTCAATATTTTATTTAACGTAACTAGTATGTAGGGACCCATTAAATATTCTTGTGTTTGAAACCGCTCTTTTCAAAAAATTTTCGCATTTTTGGAAAAACTAAAGCTATTCTATGTCGGATTATATTTACAATAGATTCCTACATACTGAAATATTGATAACGCAAGTGTCGTTACAAACCTAATACAATGCAAGGTTTGACTGGTTGAATAAAATTTAAGGTGAAATATTAATTACACATTGCTAGAGATGAGATTCTCTAAAGTCTAAAAAACAAGTTTGGCATTGCGTAAGATACTCTAAGCAACTCTAAGGATAGTAATTAAGTATTTGACTGAGGTCGAAAATGGGCGAATTTCGAGAAAAGAACTTCAGCTAAAAAAAAAAATATATCTTCTAATATTGTGGATTCATTTTTCTGCCTAGTTGGAAACGAATTTATGGTTTTAGCAGTCTTTTGGCTTGTTAGTTACTTA
Source organism: Protocalliphora azurea (assembly GCA_932274085.1). Taxonomy (NCBI): domain Eukaryota; kingdom Metazoa; phylum Arthropoda; class Insecta; order Diptera; family Calliphoridae; genus Protocalliphora; species Protocalliphora azurea. The sequence goes on along the minus strand of OW026520.1, from coordinate 121,014,647 downwards.
TCATATTACCACGAAGCGTACAATCAACCAGAGTGAAATGATTCTCTTTGATAGGAGCACACTCTATTCATTAGGAATAAGTTTAAATCATGCAATATTGCAGCCATATATGACATACTTATATCGAATCGGCAATCTTTGTAAAAGGGAATTCAATCACAGACCACAGTATGGTATTTTAGGCGGAAGTCCATGCAATCAGAGTATGTTTAGACTAGACCACTGACAGCCTAAATCAAATAGATCTCAATGTGTTCGCGGATAGTCAAATTATAATAAGAGTAACAACGGCCGAGGTTAAAAAATCCAGAAAGATTTTAGATTGCAAGGAAACGATTAAAAATTACTCTCTAAATCGTGGAGTGCGCATATTTTGAACGTTTAACCACTATGGTATGATTGGAGTGGGAAAAGTAAATAATATGGCAACTAAAGCTAGAGATCCAAAACTTTTTTGACCATGTAAACTGAGTTGAAAAATTATGATCGGGATATATAAATAGGACATATGTTTAGGATTCTCACAGGACATTCAAATTTACAAACAGATTGTTAAAGGATGCAGATCATGAATCGGTGACGTTGCCTACCGTTCACAATACCAAGATACCAAAAATTAGAGCATAGCACAAAAACAAACATACCTCACTTTCGAGGAATGGATTAGAAAAAGATACAACATAAAACCTTTAATGCTTCCTGCCTTCAACTTACTTGCTTAACTAGCTAAGAAGTCGATATGAAAACTTTATGCCATGTAATTTAGAAAAAATCCTAAATCAAACATCATCGTCCGTTATAGATCCGACAGTGTTTATATCGGGGTCATAATTTCTTCAACCCGAATAGACTTTTCAATATTATCACAAGAAGTTTCATTTAGAGGCAAATCCCCATTGGTGGCACTTGTACTTTTAGAATTTACAAGTTTATCTAACAAAGTTTCCCACGTTATTTTTGTTAGAATTTTTAGTTTTATTGATTAAAGTTATACCTTTTAACTTTTTAAAATTTTTGCAAATATCAAAATTTACATGGCATAGTCGTGCAGGTCATGAAAAAATATTAAGACTGACTATCACTCCGAATTATACTTTTCCAATTAGGGATGCCAAAAGGAAATCCCGATCCAAAAAATCCCCATTCTAGGGAATTTTAAATTTCAAATATTGGGATTTTTTGGGACTTCTAAATTACTTTTTCATACTTCTTATTTTCATAAAGCTTATGTTTTTAGTATTATTTTGAAGACACTTTTAAAAAGTGTAAATTGTAATTATTTGATAATATTTAGATGAGAATCAAACTGAAATTACTGTCAAATTTATAACTGATATGGCAAGAAAAATATCTTCAACTAAAAACTATATACATATACATATATATACTACAAAAGTTGGCCAAAGCAGAAAAGGAATAAGCTTTGAATTTAATAAAAAAAAAAAAACGGTTTAGTGAGTTAGAAATTACTCCCGAAAAACTAATATTTTAAAAATCGCTAAAATTTTCGTAACACGAATTGATTAAACCTTAAAATAATTTATTTAAATTATAAGGAATGATGGATATGTTCTAGTAAAAAACAGAAGTAGGTACTTCTAAAATAGGGAAAATAAAACAGTTCTTACTAAAACAAATACAAATTATTTCTAAGAAAATCTCAATTTTACAAGTTAAAAGTATTTTTATTACCTTTGAAAAAAGTTAAAACAATATTTATATAAACAATAAAAATATAATTATAAACAAGTTAGAGCGCTATATTCGGCAGCGCCGAATCTTTTATACCCTTCACCACCTTACCAACAATATTCTCGCATTTATACTTAAAAAAATAATACATATACACACATGGATAATAAAATAGGATTGAATTTTTTCAAATGAAAAATTTTAAAATGTTATGTTTTAAAAATGTTTAAACTTATATTTATAATTTACTTATTATATACACAACTACCTAAAGAATAAAAGATGCTTTTAGAATTCGGAAGAGGTTTTTATGAAGAAAATGCTTATTTTTCTGAGGACAATAAAATAGGTTTGCAAAAATTTTAATATTAAAAAATTATTTAAAATTTTTGAAACTAAATATTAATTATTTTTTCAAATTTTCTTGATTATCCCTAACATAACGCAGACACACACCCCAAAAAGTCCTTGGTAGAAATTATACGGTTATTATTAAAAATTATGATTTTTTCATTACTAAATGAGCAAGAATGCTTCTTAAATTATTGATTCAGATCTATCTAAGTATTTTAGGTATAATTTATATTTATATTATGTAGTTGATTATTTTAGAACTTCCATATTATATTACAAGGACCACATTCCCAAACTCTCCATAAGAGTGGAATATTTTACTCAGATTTGGGTACCACAATTATTTTCATTAAATCCTAGCAACAAAAAAACATTCCTATTGTTCTTAAAATACGAAGATTTCCTCCTTTCAATTATATTTAATAGCTTTTTACAGCTTTTCTCATTAGATAGATTCTTGTTTTATATTAAAATAACATTTTTGTAATTTTTACACATTTAGGAATAATATAATGTTCCTACCATAATTTATGAGTCTAAATAAATTGTTTCCTCTTATTTGTAATATATTGCATCATCCGAAAAAGTCCCGGAGTTTCACAAAGTATGTGGGGTTAATATACAATTTGAAAGTTTCTTAATAAATAAATTATTCCTATGATTAAAATTCTGGCTAAAATTGTTAAATAAACTTAAAACAATTATTTCAGAAGTACTCCACCCCAATTAGTAAGAAAATATTAAGTAATTTTTAATAATAACGGTATAATATCCTTGCAAAGAATTTTGGGTTGTCTGTCTTCGCTACAGGAAGGATAATCAAGGAAGCTCAAAAAAGTAATTATGTCTTTTCATGCTATTATTGACGTTTTACTAATGTTTATATTCTGAACTTTATGACAATGACACAATTATAACATAATTAATTTTTTGACATTTTGTCATGAAAATTGTTTTTTTTTCTTTTTTTTTTTTTTTTTTTTTTTTGTTAATTGTTACTTGTTACACTTTTGTCATAATGTTTAGATACGAGGGTTAGTTTCAAAAATGATAAATTAATTTGTAATTTTTGCAAAAAAAAACTTATTCAAAAGAACTTCTTCTTCTTCTTGGAAATCGAAGTAAATGGTCATATCCTAATTTATCTTGTGCTCAACGACCTCAACTAAAATCACGAGAGGTACAACCCAGCACATATAAATCTTCTGGAACGAAATACATCAAGTGAAGACTCTGATCCAGACTACAGATTTAGCCGTTCCGAACCCTAACAATATAATCAGAAAGGAATAAATGACTTAGTAATAGATCTGAAGTTATCGAAAGAAGCTTCTGAAGTTTTAGCAATTCGTTTAAAAGAAAAAAAATTGCTTTGTATTCATTTGTTTTGGTTATGAGTAATTTCCTAGGCAAAAAGAAATCTGACGACCATGTCGAGCTTGTTGAGTGCATACTATTAAACTTGCAAGAGCTAGGATGCAACATGAGCATAAAAATCCACTTCCTGCACTCGCATTTAATTCAATTTCCACAAAATCTGGGTGTTTTTAGTGAGGAGCAGGGTGAAAGATTTCATCAGGATATTCGAACAATGAAAGTGCGTTATTAGGGAAGGTGGGACGTCCATTCAAGAAATTCTTATTTCTTGATAGAAATTTTGTTAACATGTGTATTAATTTTTTGTCAAAATAATAAAACTGTATATTTCAAAAAGAAAAAGCTGCTAGTAATATCCTAGTATTTTTTTCATAGCCAGGGCCATAGAAATACTCAATAGCAGAAAAAAATAAAGGAAACAAGAATTATGTTGACCAGTGTAATCATTCTAATACTGCTGCTGTCAACTAAACTCCTTGCTTATGCAAAAAAAAACAACAACACTGATTGTCATTGCAATGCTTGAGCATAAATGTTAACCGATGAGCATAAATCTTTAACCGATTTTTTTCAGTTTTTGGCACATAAGTCGGCTGCTTATGAAATAATTTGGTTGATTCAAAAAACCGAAATTTTATAAAAAATATTTACGACCGATCTATTTAAAAATGAAATGAAAAAGACAAAAATGTGTTTTGGTCGATATCTCGATTATAAATGGACCGATTTAGTTCATTACTTCAGCACAAAAATTCAAGAAAAAATGTCCGAATTTCCTTAGCAAAAAGGAAGACCCTAGCTTATATAGAGGCTTCAGAAAATCAAAAACCTGTTTCAAAGAAATATTTCCGACATTTATGAACCGATCTTGCTGAATATATATATATATATATATATATATCGGTTCATAAATTTTGTAGATATTTCTGTAAAACCGGTTTATCCAACTAATGTTCATCTAATAACAAATATGGATTAAAAACATTACTTCTGGAGCTCTTTTTAGCATTAAGACTTTTTTCAAATGACACTATGTTGAAATAATTTTTTAAGGCTTTTCTTTGCTGAGGTATAACGTTGTTTTTATTTAAAAAATCTAGCTTTAATTATGAAAATGTATGTTTAACTAATTTTTTCGGGATTTGCAATTCCAGAAATCGGGAATTTAAAAAAAAAATACCGAATGCCGGGATTTCTAAAAAATCAATCTCGATTGACATCCATACAATTTTAAATAAATCAAACACAGTTGTTTCATTTGCACTACATCAGAAACGATAAAGTACGCTAAATTTAAGTGGAAAGATGGACATATTACATGACCCTAAGCTGATCGATTATTCGACTTTTTGGAGAAACCAGTTTTCGAATAGTTGGAATTTTTAAAAAACTGGTTACACTTTTTGAAATTCCAAAAACATTGGTTAACCAGTTAACTGTGAAGCTTCGGAATTCGTTTTTGCACATATCTGTTGTAAATCCATAAACAACCGAGTTATAGACAAAAATCATATATAAAAAGCATTGTAATGACTTTCAGTGTTGTTTTTGATTTTTGTATAAGCAAGCAGTAGTTGTTTATTTTATACACATACATACATACATACATACCTACAATAATTTTTTTGACGTTTTTGGACGTTTTATAGTTGGAAATAGAAGCATTGCAATGACTCAATATTGTTGTTGTTCTTTTTTGTATAATCATGTATATACATACAAACTTATATATATAAATTTAGTAATCATCAGAAGCTATCAGTGTTGCTTTTTTTAAGGGAGCAACGCTTGCTATGAATGCACTGTTACCAGATTTGACAATTTATCGTCATTTTGACGATTTATGGTCCTAGAAATAGCCAGTTGACGATTTTAGGATTTAAGTTCCAAATTTGAAGATTTTTTGTAAAAGGATATTCAGAACTATTTTCAGTATTTTGTATTTTGACTTTCATAATAGACCGACAATTTAAAATTAATGTAATATGTAAAACAAATTTTTTATAAAAAATTATAGCATATAAAAAACCTAATTTTTGATGTTGACGATTTTTTGGCGATTTCAAATACTCGATTTGACGATTTTGAAGATTTTTTGTTCTCCAAATTTCACTAAGTTTATCTGGCAACCATGTATTATAGTTTAATTTTTATAGTTTGAAAAAAAATGTGGATTATTAATCCACATATTAATCACATATTACATATAACATATTAATGCGAAAATATGAAAGCATACTTTAAGGCGTATATATTTTTCTTTAAAAGTAAATCGGTTAGTATATATAGAAAAACTATTTACGAAAATATTTCAATTGAATTATTAATTAGAATTTTAAAATGATTTCAAATATTTTGATAATTAAATACATTACTCAAAATGGAAATATTTTAATAAATTAAATTCAAATTTTACAGAGAAATTTCAAATCTAATTTCAATTACGAATGATACATATTCAATTATTTTATTAATTGAAAAGTTTGCAGGAATTCAAGTTGAAACAAAATGTATTTCAAGACTTGAATCCAATCCCAAGCATTAAAATAAACCTGCGTTACACTTTAATTCAATAGCGTTCTCTAGTAAAATGGAAAATTTATTTCAAACCAAATTTATTTTACCTGCAAATTTTTAATTCTTTCAATCATATTTCATGTTTAAAGTATTTTTATATTTCAATTCATGTCGGATTCCAGCAAAATTTTCCAGGGCTTGAATTTTTAAAATTTGGTGCTTATTGAATATATTCAATTATTCAAAATGTAACTTATTTATATTTATATTTGATTAATTTATTGATACAATAGAAAAATAATTAAAAGTCGATAAATTGTTTTACTTCGAATAAAAAATATTAGAAAATTTGAATCTTGATCGCTTTTATAATTAACACAGTACTAAGTATCCAAAGCCATTTTTGATTTATATAAAATTAAATTTCATATACCGTCGATGGGCTTTCAAAACGCCTATGTGTTTTTACTTTTCAAATAATTTTTTTTTTTTTTTTTTTGCTTGAAAGTCATACACAATTACTTATTCTTCATTTTTGTGCATATATGTATCATAATACTTAATACATACTGCTTGACTTTCATAATAGACCGACAATTTAAAATTAATGTAATATGTAAAACAAATTTTTTATAAAAAATTATAGCATATAAAAAACCTAATTTTTGATGTTGACGATTTTTTGGCGATTTCAAATACTCGATTTGACGATTTTGAAGATTTTGTTTCTCCAAATTTCACTAAGTTTATCTGGCAACCATGTATTATAGTTTAATTTTTGTAGTTTGAAAAAAAATGTGGATTATTAATCCACATATTAATCACATATTACATATAACATATTAATGCGAAAATATGAAAGCATACTTTAAGGCGTAAAGGGTATAAATGTTTCGGCATAGTTGAATATAGCGCTCTAACTTGTTTTCTTCTAAGCGGTTTTTTATGTTAAAACAAACCAGTCTATTTGACATTTGCAAAATGAACATTTTGAAAGAACCGACAGTAACTAGGCCGAAAAAATCGGTTTTAAAAACGGTTGGAAAACCGAGCCGATCACCCTGCATGACCCAAACCCATTACAAGACACGCGTATGCATATTTCGACATTCTAAAGGGGAAAATTCCTCCCGAACTCGTCCATAAGCCCAAAACAATTACCCAATTTGGTATATTATACCTATGAAGGTTTTCGTATCTAATACGAACAATTTCAGTTCAGTGCGAGCTAAATAAGTTCTCAACCCTGCATGACCTGTCTTTGCACTAACTAAGTCTTATAAATGTTACCTTTTGGTCTCTCAAGATTTGGGTTTATACCATAGGATGTCAGTCACTTTCCGAACAGTGAAATTCTGCTTATTTTTAACGAGCTGATCTACCGCTAATGTTTAAGTTCGGTCTTAAAATTTTGAAATTTCTTGGAGTTTTCCAGGGTAATGATGTTCAAAGGAGGGCAGGTTATAGAGATTCTTCATTTTTGATGATGGCTAGAACTCATATTATTTCAAGATATTCACGAGTTTATCTCCTTTTTTGAAAACCGCTTGGTTGTCCGCACATTTCGTATCAAGATTACTTAACTTTTCTGTCGTTTATAAAAGTTTGTCGTGGAACCCATAATGTACTGTTCAAATACTATCCAAAAACCTTTAATTTCCTGTCTTCCGGGTTCCAGATGGTCCTGTTGCTGAAGTTTTCAGTCATATCATTAAGAAACTTTTAGCAACTATTTCATTTCTCTTGCGTTTTGTTATATATTCGCTGTCAATATAAAATGAAACCATAATTAAACATTTAAAGGAAAATTAGTACTAGCAGTTTAGCTAACAATTTTGGTGCCAATTGAATTGAAGCGTCAAATAAAATTTTACTCCACAAATGGCAATTTATACTTTTTTAAATTATTTTTCTTAAATTTCATTAAGATTTTACAATTAAATGTTATACTTGTAATGAAAAATTCAATTTTTATAGATAAATTATCTTTAAACCAGGAAGTAAAGATTATGAATTTTCAAATTTGTATCACTTTTAATATTGTTGTACTAAACCACGAGTCAAAAACGTCGTCTAAATTACAGAAAAAAATATGTTGTTTCTAAATTAGGATTTTTTTTCTAATATGATCAAAATTTCAAACCGAAGCTTTGTATTAAATTAATTGTAATCACTGATCTCTTAACCCACGTTTAACACTTAATTCTGTATTTATTATTTTTTTATTTTTTTGGTTGTCTTGCAGAGAGTAAACAAGAACGCATAATCAATGAGTAAATTAAAACAACATAACTTTATGGTATCGTCATCAACAACATCACCAGCAACAGCATCATCATTCTCAACAACAGCAACGAACTAACCAGTCAAAACCCGTAAGCCAACCAACTCCACTAAAAAAAACCAAAAGATATGGACAACCAAAATACAAGTATGTAATAGTAGAAGCAATATTTTCCGCTGCAATTTTCTGCCAAACAGCCACAGTCAGTGGCTTACAAACATTCATTCAAACATACTTACATGTACATAGTAGATAGATGATGATTAACATCATCAGTATTAGTATCATCATTAATGGATGTCTACATTCTCTGTGTCAGCCAGCCCTATAAGTAGTATAGCCGCTCTTTTAGCTTGACGTTCTATGGCTGGATATACACATATTGACATACAAATAAACATGCAGATATTTTTTAATGTACATGATAGGTAACATTTAAGTATTGTGTATGTTGTCTTTAATTTAGTTTTTAATAGTTAAAGCAACACATTTATTTAGTATATATATATATATATATATATATATATATATATATATATATATATATATATATATATATATATATGTATATATATATATATATTTTTTTTTTTGTCCTTAGTCTTGGTATCTTTTTTTTCTGTCCATTTTTTATTTTGCGTCCTCCTAGCTTCTAGTAGTAGATGGACTTTAAATTGAGTTTGAGGTTTGTGTAAAAGGAAATTTATTGAAAGCGTATGTATTTGTGTGTGTGTGTGTGTGATAAGTGTTCATTTAGTTTCAATTTTTAATGTGCTTGTGTTGCATTAAAGTAGTTTTTTTTTATAGCACAGTAGATAGATATTTCATTAATTAACACTTTTAGCCAGCCTTATTCAATTACTAACAGATATATGTACGAGTAAATATACATACACATCTTTAAGAAGTATTGTCCTGGTTTAAAGGTTTGTGATGAGTTAAAGTGGAGCATGAGTTAAACTATGAAAATTTTTGAAATGACTTCGAAACTTTTACATCATAACCATTTAAAATTCTTAAGCGGTTAAATTAATTACAAGGAAAATATTAAACATTTGAATAGGTAAGATTTTTACACCTTACACCACTGTAGGCGGTTGTTAGTAATTGTAAGGATCACAAACATATTTAAATTTTAGGATATTTATCAGCTCTGAATAGCTTTCTTTCAAATTTTCCAAGATCGATTACTAATTGGCCAGTGCGTAATAGCATATTTTCAAAATCTCGCTTGTAAAATGTTATAAAGTCTCATATCATAGACTTTAACTTCTTTAAACGATATTGATGCAGTTTTTATTTTTTTATTAAACTCAAAGAAAAAATATATGTTGTCATAAAAGTTGATGAATATCTAACTTCCTCGAAAATGAACTCTCGATTAAAAGCTAGCATTTGAGCCACAAAATCATTCGAGTTCCAGGATAAATTAAGACAAAAAGAGAATAAAAGTAACGACCATCGTCTCTCAGTATGGATGCTGAAAACAATTTTCCCAAAGTCTGGTGTCACAGAGGTACACGCTTTATATAATGAGTAAGATTTAGTCAGTCAAAGTAAAAAAATTAAATAACAAACCCTCAGACAAAGAATGATCAAGGCTCCTCAATAATAAAAAGAAAAAATAAAAATATTTTCAATAGTTTGTATTAGCCTGAAAAATATGCGTTAGTGCTGACTTTTCTCATGTTCCAAGGTACAAGTTTTGTATACCGAATAATCGAGATAATGGTCCAGAATAGTATCGAACTCAAAACAATAAAAATTTACAAAAGAATTTATCGTATGACAAGTTAACTCAAAATGTGAAAACATATATAATTTTTTGCTTGTTTAGTCTGAATAAACACGAACAGTTGTAACAAAAAGTGTCAATAAGAAGATATTGATTGCACTGGCCAGATTTAGAATTTTCTCATTACAGTAGAAGCACCCAGAGTTGGGAATGTTATTTTAGTCTAACAGAGTACATATTAGTTATTTAAACTATCCAGAATTTTAGCAATTGTGAGGGAATTGGATCTAAATCAAAAACGAATTCAAGGATGAACCAGCAGTGCTCAATTGCAATTATTAATTTAAAATTATTATAGAGAGATTTTGCAATAAATTTCGTAAAAGTACTTTAAATTTTTTTCAGAAGTCATACCTAAAAAAGTTAAAAATAATCTAGTTAGTAAATAATTTTCTTATAAAATGATATATCAGAAAATTCTGTGGAATAAATGCTACAAATAGTTAATTTTGTTTTAATCCTAACTTATTCCGTTCATCTTTTATTAAAAAACATGTTATATTTTATTTGAACGCACAGCTTAATTGAAAACATTGTTTGAAATTTTCGTTTACAATTTCCTATTGCTGCTACCATCTTCACTCATCTCAACCCTTAACAAGAACATTTGTCTTTTACTGTCCAGTGAATAGAGTTTAGTATATTTGCATAAAATTGCTTGTTTAGTGCAACTACAAAAAAGGAATGAATTGTAACTAAAATACATTTTTGTGGTATTTATTTCCTTTCAAGATAACAATCAGTCCTGCAAATGTAAAGGAATTTTTGACATGTGACTTTAAGGTATAAGCATTTCAGTGTTATTTTACTTTAAGTATAAAAACCAAATGCGTTCGCAAACTTTACGATGTCTCTCATTTGTGATAAGTATCTAGAGGATAATCAAGTAGAGAAAAAATAAAATAAGAGGCTTCATCTGTTGGTTTTATATTTTGAAGTATAACTTTTCATATTTGTAAGCAAGAGCACGGGAATCTTCTAGATAATTAAAAGAGGAATATTTTAGAACTTGAAGAAATGGAAAAATTAATATAAATGAGAAAGAACCTGAAATGATTTAATAAACTTGTCAATAATTAATTTTAATTATCAGTTGTATAACATCAAATCTCAATCTAATTTATAAAGTAGGGGAGACTGGGGAAAAGTGAAGCATACTTTAATCTAACTTCAATAAAATACCAAAAAATTATCTTTTGAACCATGCCATGGATCTGTTATATAGAATAAAGTATTGTCTAACGTTCTGCTTAAAAATAATGAGATTAATTTGCCTTTCGGTATTGTTTTTCTTTGTTTTTTCAAATCAACTATTTTTGGGTAAAATAGAAAATGCTGGAGTAAAGTGGACCATAGTAAAAATGGCGAAATATATATAAGTTCAACCATGAAATTTGTAAAAAATAGTTGTTAAGATTTAATTGTTATTTTTTCTTTTGCTTTTTATTTATTTATTTATTAATATTTAAACAAATAAACGCAAAAACTTATTCAACTTACTAGAATTAAAAATTAGATATAATTATAGAAATGAGGTGTGAAATAATAAGTTCATTTAAAAAGTTATTACATTTTTTGTATTATTCTTTCACATTAGTAATTAATGTGACCTCCTTTAGACTTTATTTTATCAAAAATGCGTAATTTCATTGAATTGACTAGATTTTCCAAAACTTTTAAGGGAATTTCTGACCATGCCACAGGTTCTCTACTGAATTTAAATCAGGACTATAGGATGGTCAATCAAAAACTTTAATATTTTTGGACAAAAATCATTCTTTAGTCGGGCATGGGAATTAAGCATGGCAGCATTCTGTTGATAGAATAAGAAATCGTCTCCATGCTCAATAAGTGATTTTTCTAGCATTTCCAAATAAGTTTCCGAACTCATTCAAGTTGAGATTCACGCCAGAGAAAGCGTTCCTTTGAATTATAATGCACCCCAAATCACTAGAGTACCTTCTCCAAAATTTCGTTTCATTCTAACTTTCTTTTCTTTGAGTAGATCTCGCTAGTAATACTGGACACCGTCGGGGCCATATAAATTAAACTTTTTTCATCACTGGAGTTTTCTCCAAAATTCATGTAATTTTTTGCCCAAATCAAACGCATCTCTTTGTGATAGTTCGTTAAAGATGTACATTCCATTCTTTTTGTAAAAAATAGGTTTTTCGAACTGTGCAAGATCTGCTGAACTCTTCTGATAGTCACTGGAAGACGAAGCTGACCTTTATTTCGGACACAAATACATTCTCTCGGGATGTTCGAATAGCAGAAGATTTTGGTGTATGACCGGTGCTCTCTTTAGCAGCATAATTTGATTCTAATTTCAGAAAATTATTTACCACACACACAAAGATCTACATGTTTTTTTTTTTTTTTTTTTTTTTTTTTTTTTTTTTGCAAGCGCACGGTAGGAAATAAAGCCCTGAAAACTATGTCTTAAAAGACATTGCTAGCCACTTGTTATTTTTCAAGTGCTTTAAATAATTGTTTAAGCGGAAAAATAAATACTATCCCTACAAGCAAAATAATACGAAAGTAATTCGAATTCGTATTGCTTAGAAGAAAATTTTATTGAATCAATAATCAGATTCGTATCGCGAAAGTTTACCCCAGCGGGACAGATGACATCTAAGCAATAAGAAATCGACACGCCTGAAAGAAAAATAAGCAATATTGCTAGATAATCATCTAGGCGGAAAAAAGAAGATACCGCCAGATAATCTGGAGGATGTAATAATATATAGAAAATATATAGTATATAGAAAAATTATCACTAAAGAAATCTTTAAATAATATAATAAAGAAAACTTTTACATCTTGTAAAGCATGTAGATAAACCTTAACATCATAAAGCACGAAAACTAAAACGCTCACATAAAATATAAATTTTTTTGCTAAAAGACAAACAAATTTCTCCAATATTTTTTTCATTTTTTAAAAATTTTTTTGAGAAATGAAAATTTTTGACTGAAAAATAAAAATGTTTATTAATTTGTTCCAGATGCGGAGGTGATATTTTGAGGATAATTTTTTTTCTTGTTTATTGCCTAATTTTCTTTAAGCTGATAAAAATACAATATTGGAAAAATGTTACTTTGATGATTTTCATCCAAATAATAAAAAGAAGATATTGAGTAAATTTCTTCAAGGAAGATATCTTCCAAGTTGCAAAGAAAACAGACAAATTCTTTTTTTGATACCCTACACCATCATAGGTTGTTGGGGTATTATCCGTTTGTACTGATATTTGTAACGCATAGAAAAAGCTATCCAGCACCCATCTTATAATATAGCAATCGACCCAGAATCATTTTTTAAATCGATCTAACGTTATCCGTCCGTCCGTCTGGCTGGCTGGACTGCTAACTGGCTGTCCATGTAAACATTATGCACAAAGTTCAAGTCGCAATTTTAAAGATAATTAAACAAAATTTGGCATGTGGGACTTTTATGATTCAATGACGAAGCCTATTGAAATTGGTTGTGATCGATCCATTATATCACCTGGCACCCATACAAATTTCCCCCCGAAGTAGAGTTTAAACACTTAAAAATGCCTTAAAAATAAGAATATTTTAATTAAATTCGGTGCAAAGAAGTCCTGTACAAGTAACAATCTTTGTGCCTCATTTTATGAAGATCGGTCCACAATTGACCATAGCTCCCATATAAACTCCTCTTCCCAAAACACTATAACGTGCATAAATTCCATACGAATGTTAGTATCATGTTAATATTCGACACAAATAAGTTTTATGTAAGTACAAACAACATTGCAAAATTTTATGAAAATCGGTCCATAATTTATCATACCAGGAATCGCCCTAAAGTGCATAAAATCATCCAGATGTTAGTATCAACGCATTATACTGTATTTGTATATTTTATTTTACACTTAGTAAAATTGGCCACAGGTGTAATATAAGTCGCCTTCACGAATTTTTATGCACGTACACAATGGTGTAGGGTATAATATAGTTTGTTTTGACCATCTAATCTTTCTTTCTCTTTTTTATTACTTTACGCATTAGCTAGAAATGATGTATTAAATAATTACTTAGTTTTGCGATGTAAATTAAAGGTCATAAAATCTATTATAATGGAAAGAAGTGAGAAATTTAATGAACATATGTACAATTAATTATAAAACAAAAATTATATAAAATAAAAAGAAGTAAGAAAAAAAATCGAAGGTATTAAGTAAACATACTAACCATATACTTCTTAATTATGTAAATGAGTTTCATTCAAATTTTTAATACCCAGCTAAAAGCTATATAAAAAGACATTTTATATGTGAAATTTTATAAGATAAAGAAGAAAACATAAAATTTTTTTTATTAATTATTTATTTTACTTTTCAGAATGCAGTTTTGGAAAAATTTTGCAAATTTATTGCAGAAACACTACTTCTATGTCTTCAAATATATTTGCTATAGTTAAGGTTTGTTGAAGCAGATTGAAAATTACACGTTTACAACCCTGATATGAACATCAAAAAATATTTCAATGTAAACAAATATTTTATAAATAAAATTTTCGAATTTTTTTTTTTTTTTAATTATTTAAAATATACTAAAGAAGCCAATAATTCTCAAAGTCCATCATATGCAGTAAAAATGTTGGTGAAAAAGTAAATAATATTTTTTCAATAATTTTCTTAAAATAACAATATACATTTTCAGACACGCAAAGAAATAGTATTGGTTCGGATAAATAATGAGTTGAAAAGGAAACTACGAAAACGTCCGACATGGGAAATCAGCCGCCATCGGAAAGTCAACTTTCAAAAGAAGAGGTAAATAAAGAATGCATTAATAATAAATATGGTTAAACAAGTAAAAATACAATATTGGATCGTGTGTGCACTTAACCAGCAATCTATTGAAAATTTTTTAGTATTTGACTCTATCCTTTTGGTATTTTATATTTTCAGATGGTACTTCAAAAAATGAGAGTTTATGTTGAAAACGGTATATGAAAGTGCGACAGACCCATCTTTAAATGCCTCTTATTTAGAAAGGATCACCATTTGTGGGCAAGCCTCAAATACCCAAGGGAATGAGTTCTCTACTGAATAAGCAGTAAAGAATGGTTGGATATTACAAATAAAACAACGATCCAAAAAAAATTTCAAAATTACACTCTACTTTAAAAAGAATTTATGATTAATTTGAGTTTTGTGAATTTTTAAAAATCTGTTTAAAATTTTAATTATATTTTTAACAAAAAAAAAAAAAAAAGCAATTATCTTAACATAAAATAAATGAAATTTTCATTATAAATATATAGCGGAAGTAAAAAATGCATTTATTTGTATCTAGAGGAATATATTAATATATATATGGCCAAATATATGAATATATAAAAATATGTTCATATATCCTCAATTTTCGGATCCAAAGATATATGTAACATCAAGTACTACTATACGAATTAACACTTTTACATTTATTCCAAAAAGAAAAACCAGCAATAAAATATAGACATACTTATATATGCATGAATATGTATCTGCGTATGCAATAACATTTATAAACAATTCCTTTTCACACATTGTGAAGGTTTTTTGCCATACATAGCAGCGTCGCATTACAAAAAAACAAGCAAAGCATTAAAAATACTAGCGAATCTTAAATACTTTCTAAATGTCTTGTATGATTTGCTTTTTATGCCACACCACTTGCACCACTTGTTTGCGACAAATGCCTTGAACGCCTGGTATTTGCAATCGCTAATACACACAACGCATTTGCTTTGCTTCGGTCAACTAACAGTACAAAAAGTATTTATTGTTGTTATTCTACATCTTGGCTATGAACAACACACTTAAAGTTTTTTAATCAAATTTTTTATTATGAAAAGGCAAAAATTTTCCCTGTTCTTCCGACGAAGGAGGGTTCCTCAAGACATTTATAAACAACACGCAAAGAAAAAACTCTAATGTAAATTATTGTTACCAAAGGCAAATCAGCACACAAACGAATAAATTAAATGCCATTTTGTTATTATACCCTACACCACAATAGATGGTTGGGATATTATGCGTTTGTGCTGATGTTTGTAACGCACAGAAATAATCATCCAACACCAACCTTAAAGTATATCAATCGACTCAGAATTTTGAATCAATCTAACGATGTTCTTCCGTCCGTCCGTCTGGCTGGCTGTCCATGTAAACCTTATGCACAAAGTACAGGCCGCAATTTTGAAGATAATTAAATGAAACTTGGCATGTAGGACTTTCATGGCACAAGGACGAAGCCCATTGGTTATAATCGGCACATTATTACACGTAGCCCCAAACAAACGGTTTAACGGTTTGTAGAAGTGTCAGTCTTTGTACCAAATTTCAAGATCGGACTATAATTGACCATAGCTCTCATATAAAACCCTCTTCCAAGAATCATTTTAACGAGCATAAAACACAAATACATGTTAGTATCAAGTTTATATTCGACACAAATAAGCTTTATATAAGTAGAAATCACAGTGACAAATTTTATGAGGATCGCTCCATAATTTACCATAGCTCCCATAGCCCACTTTCGGGAATCACCCTAAAGTGCATAAATTCATAAAAATGTTAGTATTAACATAATATTCTGTATTCGTATATTTTATTTTACACTTAGTAAAAGTATCGGTCTACAATTGTCCACATGTCTAATATAAGACACCTCCACGAATATTGAAGGACATAAACAATGGTGTGGGGTATCATATGCTTGACCGACCATATCTTTCCTACCGGTATTTTTATTATAATCATTCACATGTACCGACTTTATTTATACTGAACTTATATTTGTTTCGCTTTAATATTTCAGCAATAACAAAATAGCTACTATTTTTTCCCTAAATATAAACACATAAATATATATAAATATAATACACTGAACAAAAAAAATTTGCCTACGTGCTTTTGATTTAAAATAAACGTTTTTTTAAGTAAACTTATATAAATTTATTTCGGGCGCTATATTTAGTGTTTATTAAATAGTTTTAATTGACTTTTGTGTTTACGAGACTACTTGAATATCAAAATTCAAGTATGTGATGAAAACAAATAGGTAATAAGTGAGGAAACTGATAGAAAATAATATCATATTTATAAAAATATTGTTCTCGTATTTTGAATCGTCTAACTCAAAGGTGTAATAAATTGCTTTAATTTTCGCACTGACTATTTGCATGAGCATCCACTATTTCCGTGATTTTTAAATACAGAATTTTTTCCTTTAATAAGCTAATGTAATGGTAGATGTTGGTTCTAGACACTTCTAGCCTTATTGCTATGGAGTTTACTGAGTTATTTCCAATTTTCATAAGTTCTATTGAATTTACTAAGGCGTCACACTTTTGATACGTTTTATTATACTCTTATATACGATTAAATCATTTAATTAAAAATAATAAGAAATACAATTATTTATTATATTTTCAGCAAACTTGCAAAAAATGGGTGTAAAATTTGGAAATTCCATAATTTAATGTTAAATAGAAATTTGAAAAAGCGTTTTTATCCCAAAAACAATTTGCAATTGAAATATGTGTAGAATAAAGTATTTAGTTTTGTATTCACCGAAGATAAATAATATCAGAGGTTTCATGGATGAAATATAATTAAGAAATGTAGTGCAATAATGGCAAAGATATACCAGTAGTGTTGATTGGTATGAAAAGTCAATAATCGATTTTCGATTTTTCAATCAACCATTTTAATTTCGATTTTTATGGTCGATTAATCGAATTATTATTTGTAAAATTAATAAAAAAAAAATAATTAAAATTAAATTATGTTATGTTTTAACGGACCATTAAGTGTTTAAATATGCATATTTTTTTAACAACTAAACCAGATTGTATATACATTTTAACGATGAACACATTAGTCGTAAGACTATTCGAAGAAGATCAAAAGATAATAAAAATAATGGATCTATTTATTGTTAAAATACTTCCGTAGATCACTCTAATAACGTCACTAAATGCAATGATATAAAACTTTATATATAAATCTGACTCTGGGACCGAGACCGAAATATTTTCTGTTTCAGGACATATAGACTATCGACTTTTATTTACACACTCATGCCAAAATTAAGGCGCAGAATTCGTATATAGTGAAGTCGTAATGTCTACACAATCTCTATTTATACATCTACGACTAGTCTGGGTAACAGAGTATTCGTGGGATCGAAATGGCGAATGAGTGCATAAGAAATTGGTCGTCCACGGGTATAACAGCAGAACAGAAGGATGATCATATTCCTCTGGTCGAACTTTAAAATTAGGGCTTAGGAAAAGGATTACTGCCAAAGATATTTTATTGAGGATTATTAGCATTCTTTATGTGACTGTTCGGTACTGCGGGAACGTGTTGGCGACTGTTCTCTTATGAATGTGGATTTTATATAACTCGCACTCAAAATTGTTTGTATAAATTTTCTCTTGAATGGTTTTTTTATCAAAAACTTTTAAAAACGTGTCCCACTATTAAGTTTTTTCGAAAATTAAACATTTTCCTTTGCAATTTATTTGCACAAAGAACTATTTCACTGTGCAGGATTAATTTTTCGATTAATCGAAGGCTAAAAGACAAAACAATAGTTTTTTGACAACGAGAATCGATTATCGATTAGAATCGAAATCGATTTATCAATCACTAACCATTAGTCTTCTTTACAAAAAATTAAAAATATATGAAAAAAAAGTAAAATTGTCTTTATTAACCCATATGCCATAATACCCCACTTTCCCCCAAATTATTAAGACAAGGTTTTGGAGTAAATGTTTAATGTTCCCAATTTTCCTCATAACATGAAGCTCCCAAAAATTTCATATAAAGTTATAAAATCCCAACAATTCACTTCACATTTAATTGTGTCATATAGTTCTTCTTTATTTTCTTTAACTAATTATATTAAATCAAATTTTTCTACATTCACATTTTATTTGATTAACAACAATTCCAAATCATGGCCACAACTTGTCATTTTTTATGTTAGTAACAAAAACTACATGCATAAAACCCCAGCAAACACGATATCAAACATTTGAAATATTACGCATTTAACGTTTGATAGCAAATGTGTTTCTCAAAGTTGTTTGAAATTAGGTAGAGTTTTGAATTTTAAGTTTGATTTTAAATTGAGAATCATTTGAGAAAAAACGTTTGAAGAATTGTACATTCTCAAATGAATAACACATATTATTATTGAATCATTTTCAGACCTAAAGATAACTTTAAAAATATTTGAAAAATAGTATATTCTTAATTTGATATTAAATGTTATTACCAAATCATTCATAATTCTAAAGAGACTAGTTAACATATATTTGAAAAATGGTATTTTCTCAATTTGATATCAAATGGTATCAAATCAATACTAAAGATATTTGAAGCAATATATTAAAAAAAAACAAATATTTGAAATATTATGTACAAATAAAAAAAAATAATAAATAAAATTTTTTAATCAAATATTAATGAACACGTATATTGAGGACAAAAAAAAAAGTTTGAGAATTACATTTAACAATGATTTTATAAATAGTATTTTTCAGTTTGACAATTAATTCCCCTTTTAGTTGAGAAAGCTATTATTTTCAACTTATTTTGAAATAATTCTCAAACATTTGACATTTGAGAAAGGACTTGATTTCAAATCACTCTCAATATGATATCAAACATTTGTGTTTGCTGGGAGTATAGGCCCCAGGAAAGATTGTACAAATACACATATATACAAACACACTTAAGAAAAAAAGTAAATCGAACTCCACCTTAGAAACAGTTGCAATACACAATAGGTGTCCATTTAAATTAGTTTTGGAAAACATCTCATAAATTACACAAGAAACACAAAGGAAAAAAGTGAAATAAAAACTAAAAGCCCCAAGTTATTTGACTGTTATTTCGGTGGGGGGTTTTTTCAACATTGAGGTAATAATTTTCTCATATATTAGACTGAAATAAAACAAAAATTTATTCGCATGTTCTGTCATAAAGCACAATAAAAAATATTTTGGGTTAGGGCAGAAGACATTTCGAACAAGGCGGATTAAAAGCAAAAAGGAGAAAAACATTAATAAATAGAATTATAATATATATAATAGGTAAGGATAGAAATCAAAAGAGAAATACAAAGAAATCGGCTACAGATAAATAATACACGGACGATTGAGAGTAAGCAACGTCTCAGATAATCGCAACTTTGCACTTAATGGTTTGTATTAAACAATATTTTTAAGTATATAGTAACTTTTTTAATCTTTCAATAATTTTATTGGGGATTAAATCTGTTGATTTACATACTTTGTCGGGTATATCTAAAAGTATTTATTTATTTATTTTATAATTACAATACAATTAAAAATTATATTCTAATTTTAACCGAGCGGAGTAACGAAGACCTTAGCTCGTTGTAGTGAAACAGACCAGAGTCTCTGGTGGGAATCGAACCCACAACCCCCAGACTGACAGACTAGCTTACTACCAACTTGGCCATCGGGGCATCCATGTCTAAAAGTATTAGCTCCCTTTGAGTGGTATATTGAACAAATACATTTTACTTGAATTCGGATTTTATTTTTTCCCCTTAACTAATTGCTTGTAAATTTATATGTATGAATGTATGCATGTATGTATGTATGTATGTATGTATGTATGAAAAATGTAACCCTATAAGACTGTTGTTTTCGTTCGGACAATTTTGGCAACAACCAAAATTTATTTGCCCAACAAGTATTGCATTTTAAGTGGAAACACAACTTGCTTCCTTCCGCGCTCTCTTTACTGACGCCTTACTTACTTACATATACATTAGGGGAGCTGCTAAAATAAAGTGTACTTTTTTTTAATAGTATTTCCAAAAATGTTAAATTAGAGTGAAACATTCGATATGAACATTTGTATAACAATGATATAGAATTCTTACTAAGATCAGCAGAGTAAATAATTTGACCAAACAAATTACTGAATATTAATTAAGATCCATTCTTGTGTAAATATTTGGAATAAATTAAATAAGGAATAGTATGAGACATCAATACTATATAAAAATAAAAATCTATAACAATACACGTGCTCTCAATATAAGGTAGGGGAGCACATCTGCCATCGCTATTTATCTTGAAAACGAAGTGAACCTTTTTGAGACACAATCCATTAAAGTTTGACGTTTTCAACTTACACATGTCGCGAAACCCGCAAAAATATTTGGTTGAACGTATTTTTCTGATATCTTTTATGTGAAAAAGATTTTGATTCTGTATTATTTTATTAAATTTGTCATTCCAATTAAAACTACCCAGGTGGTTTCCTCACGTTTTCCGAATTTGATGATAATTGGTACAATCATTATACTCGTCAAAACTAAGACTAATTTTGTTCACACTTTAAATGACTTTATTAAAACAGAAGTTATCAATACTTTTTCATCCATCTTTTTTAAATCCCAAAAACTAAAAAACTTATCACAAAAATACCAATATTATTTTAGCGGGTTTCGAAAACCTAATAATCGGTTCGTATTTGATCGTATATAAAGTTTAATGGATAAAGATAAAAGAAAATTAATTAGTTGTCACAAAAAATATTACTTCTTTCTCTGGGTACATGACAATGGCAGATGTGCCCCAATGGCGCATGCTCCTCTTTGTTAAAGTTTTAAACTACGAAAAGTCATAATTTATGCTCCATTACAAATTTTAGAAAACAATATTTAGAAAGCCTAACTTTCTGAAAAAATTGATATCCAATTTTCAACAAGATCATTACTGTAGTTTACAAGGTAAAGATGTATAATAATGTAATAATATAATAATAATAATAATAATAATAATAATAATAATAATAGTAATTATAATAATATAATAATAATAATATAATAAAAATATTTTGCGATCAAAATTAAGCCAATCGGTCCTATAATGAGATATCGCTTTATGTGAAAGGATAAAAATATCTCCACATATGATACAAAAGCAGAAATTCACAAAATGGAATGATGTGTTGTTTAACCCGATCTTTTAGAGTAAACGATTTGATTCAAGTTGGACAAACTTTCTAAAATCAATCTTTGAAACCCTCTTAATAATACCTGCATGAATATAAACTTTAAGGAAAAATATGGTTCTGATGATCATAATCTAAGAGCAACATATTCTGATTGTAATATATGATTACGATTAAAAATTAGTATATTTGTAAACATACTAATTTTCGGTTTCATCATGTAATGAATTGATTTAGTAATATTATAAATATCTTTTCAACATTGAGGTAATATTTTCTATAATATTGCTCCATTCCATTCTAATATATTTTGATTTAGTTATGTTTTCATAATATGATCCCATTTTATCATAATATATCATATACGTAATATTATTAGTCTATTCTATTCTATTCTATTCTATTCTATTCTATTCTATTCTATTCTATTCTATTCTATTCTATACTATTTTATTCTATTCTATTCTATTCTCTTCTATACTCTTCTACTCTCTTCTATTCTTCTATTTGGTACATTCATTATACTCGTCAAAACTAAGACTGATACAAATTTTCAGATAATTTTATAAAGTGATTCGCGAAATATCGCTATATTTCACAAGTGTAAAATAGTTGAAAAAAATATAAAGTTGTATACACAACTCGCTATAGTTTATGAATTATTGCAAAAAATGTCATAATAAATAAGAAATATTTATTTCAATTTGTATTGTTTCGTTTATAACCAAACAGAAAAATCGCCAAATGCTTCCACAAATCATCCAAATTTAATAAAATTTGTCAAGAATATTAACATTAACACTGTAAACTCAAACACCTAGTTTTAGTATGATTTCCGCGATGGTTTACAATAATTCTAACGTAAGACAAATTGTTTTTACAAAAATACGAATATCTTCCAAAATATATATGTTTAAAGGTAATAAAATTACCTTTAAAATTATACCTGAAACATGTTCATATATTGTATTTGAATGGCCGCGAATTACATTTCGCTGTCACATATCTCAAAGAGTTGTATTTTTAAATTTGTGAAAAATATAAATCTAGACGATGAAGCCTTCCGGATACTTCTCAGAAAGTATCGTGCTGGAACTCTCAATAGTTTCTGAGTTGTTGAAGAAAGTTACACCGAATAAAGTGAACAAATTCATACTTAAAATGTCTTTAAAAATAATTATTTTTTAGTTTCATACTGTGTTTTATTTTTTATAATAACTCAGAAGTCATTGAGATTCCCAGCACGCTACTTTCAGAGAACATGTCTACATTAATTGAGATCATTTAAGCTACAAGAAACACTTAAACTGTCGTTCTAAAATAATCTTTCAAAAGTTATATGTAATTAAAATTTTAGTCTAATTTTCTCTTTTGTTTTTAAATTAGTAAGCCTAAGAGTATCACCTAAATTTTATAATGTTCGTATATCATTGTCCCTAAAATGGGTAAATTAAAATCTGATAAGGCACATTTGATTTCAACTTCATACTTAAACATTCGTAGAAGCAACAGTATGTTTTTTCCAAATCAAGTTCAAAATCTTTAAATTTGTTTCTTATAGAAAATTTAATATAAGAAGGTAAATGTTTTTTCTATATCTCTTCCAAACCTAAATTATAAAAAACAATTGATTTAAATTTTACATTAAAATGTTTTAAAGTGATGTTAATAGGCATATTTGATCTAATTTGTGTGATTAAAAAAAATACCTTTAACTTCAATTACACCTTGTTTTTGTGACACATAATTGTTTCTTTTTACTGAACAAAATTTGTTTAATATAATAAATACTAATAAAGCCTTTAGATTTTAAAAATTATCGACTATTACAATTCTCTGAAAATAGTTCAAATAAATAGAACTATTGAATGCGCACGAAAAAATGAGTGCCTTAAATTTCTTCCTTAATAACCTTTGATGTGTACATATATGTACACTGAAAATAAAATACATTTATCATTTATTAATCATGATTTTGTATATGCACCAAAGGAGACCAATGAATTAAAATGTATTGAACCTTATTAAATAAATATTTAAAGTATATTAAAGAAAATTGGGTATTAAAGATAAGCTTGCACGTTTTATTAAAACCCAATAAAAGGTAAATCTTTTTTTTTTTTTTTTTTAATTTAAAACTTTATTGCATTAGAGTATAAAATAATTTTATGCAATAATTTTTTAGTGCTCCAATGTTGCCATTTTAGCACTTTCAGTGCTAATTTTAGTATTTGGAAAGTTTAAAATCCATTGAAATCTTATAAAAATATGCTAAATGTTTTTTAAAACCTTCTTAAAGTATTTTTTTTAATTCAATACAATATTGATTTTTTTGAAAGAATTCCTTAGTAAATATGATGTATTGGTTACAAATAATTCTATAGAAAATTTGTTTATAAGTTGTCATTTGAACTCATTTTACAAGAAACAAGGGTAAGGAAAATATGAATTTTCTTTACAAAATAATTTAGCATTGTTTTTTACTCCTGTAAAATAATTTAACATAAAATTTTGGACGATTTAGAATTTTTCCAATTACAACTTCTGGCAACACTGTCGTGCACACTTTTAGGTATTTCAATTACAAAATAAATTTTATTTTATTTCGGAAAGACATATTTTAAAATACTCGTACCAGGATAAAAAACAATATAATTTTAAAGAAAGATAATTAAATAAAATAAATAAAACAATAAAATAAAAAAAAAAACAATTTCAAATTAAAAAAATAATAATTTTTTCAAAAGTTATAGCGTGAATAAAAACTTTCATTTTGAAATTCTGCATACCAAAATTTATTGTATTAATTATCAGAGAAAAACTTAAAAAAAATTACAAAAATATAATATTTTCATGCTAAATATTTAAATTATTGAAAACCGATCAAACGGTTTTTTCAAAAAAGTCTTAAACAGGACAACCGGGTTTTTCTAAAATGAGGTTTCCCGGCTAAACTGAAAACTCGTTTTCTAAAAAATTTTAATTTATTATTTACATATTAGATATTTACAAATTAGTTATTTACATATGATTTTAGTTTAACAGTTTTATGTTTTCTTGGAAATACAAATGTTTCCAATAAAATTTGATTCTGACAATTTAATATAAACCGGCAAATAAAAATCCTCCAATTCTACTTGAAAAGTTTGAGCATATGAGTTAAACCCATGGTTTGAAAGCCTTTGACCGCAATATATTTGGTTTATAAGACCAAATAATGGAATGTCGCTTTAGTGGGTGAATGTATGACTAATAACGATACAAGATGCGATAATAAAAAACAAAAAAAGAAAATTGAACAAATTACATACAGAGGGGTAATTTTGAAAGGAAAATCGTTCGAAATTGTATATTATTCGAAAGTATTTTCTTTCGAATCGGAATACGTAATAACCATCCAGGACTCTTCGGCAGTGCACCGACAATATATATATGCTTTTAATGTGTAATATAAGCTACTTGAAAATTTAAATTTTTTATCATTTTTGTTTGCATTTAATTCACTTTTATCTATTTTTCACAATTATTATATATTTTATCACAAATTTCACAGTTAAAGTGATTGCTTACTGGCAAACTACTGAACTGATATATAAAACTGTGTATCCAATAGTTCTGCAGAAAAAAATATGGTTGTAAGCAAACATTCAATACTTATGGAAAACAAAACAGATTCTAAAAGCAAATATTCTATGTTTGAGGAAAACATAACATGTTCAAAACGCAAACATGCAACAGATATATGAAACAATATATGGTTTGAAAATAAACATCAATATTGGTGACATTTAATGATTGTAGAAATAATGTTATTTCCGCATTTTGATAAAATTTGGTTCCTTATAAAAATGTTTAAAAACATACTATTCTTGTAGTGAACCATAATAGAATTTTTATTGAGGATATGCATTAAATTTTAGAACTGAAACAAAAACGTACACAGTATTATTTAAATGAATAAAAAATAACTATAAAAATATTGTATAGTTGGCATAACAATGTCGCAACCATGTTTTTTTCTGCGTGCACCCACTCACTGTTTTAATACGAGAATGCATCCGGGGATTTACGAGAGATTTGCAACGAATGAAATTTCCGGGTATTTTAAAACCATTCAAATGCAAAAAAACTTAGTGAATTTTAACAAAAACGTATATATTATAGTAATTTTTTAATGAAAATTAGGCTAAAAATCCAAAATTTAATTAGTAAGTTTTTATGTAAAATTCATTAGGCGATTTAGAAGGATGAATTCAATTAAATGTCTTAATAAATTGTCGGCCCTAAAAACCAGCAAGTGAAGAAGTATAAATATAGACATTTTAAATATAAGTACGTTATAACTTTGTCAGAACTATTACAGGTGGAATTTATTTCATAGAAATTTGACAAAAGATTAAGACAGTTAAGAGAACTAGAAAACTACAGAAAATATTCTCTGCGAAGGAGAATGTTTCATCAGATCTATAACATGAAAGTAAGGAAATTCAATAGAAAACAGACAGAATCTAGGGTGGTTAAAAACTCTGTTTTGCTAGCTACATTTAAACGTATTTTTTGGAATTTCAAGAATTTTTGAATTCTACATTTTTAGTAAATTCTTAATAAATTTAATTTTTAAAAGGATTTACAAAACTTGGTTGAAAAATGTTTGAGTGAATATTTGTCGGAGTATATATTTTGCTATTAAATTTCTGATATCTCTATTTTTATGTCGCAAAATACAACATTGCTTTATGGTACATGTCTTTTAAATATGAATAACAATAATGCTTAAAATTGTGTCGATATCCACAAAACTCTTTCCCGACATATAATATCCCAGCAAAAACTTTGCTTTCCTGGTAAGCTAGAAGACATAATTGAAAGCAAAAAAAAACTACTTATGTTTTGCCTAAATATTATGTTATTTTTGTTCGAATTTTTCACAAATTCATGTAGTTATTTTTAGACTCTAAGGATACTCAAAAATATGTACCTAAACAAAAATAAACACAACAAATTCCCGCCAGTGAGATTTAAAGTTAGATACCGAAAACCAAAAAGGTTTTACTGGGGTCTTACTCAATACACTATCTCGCACTTAAATTTCTAAGTGACAAAAACTTTTTTAGTATAAAATATCTTTTCGTACATTTTGTTATAAAAAACTGACAGCATCAGAATGGGGTTGAACCAACAACCTTCTGGTTGCTAATCCAGCGCTCTAGCCAACTCATCCACGTGATTGCAATATTACTATGCTATTATACTATTGAGTACTTATTTATGTAATACAGAGTAGGCATATAATAATGACGCCTCATTACCGAGAAACTACTTTAATAAGTAGTTGCCATTACCGAAAACTAAAAAGTTTTTGCTGGGATGTCAGTATTCATTCCAGTTGATTTATTAAGTAGATTAAGCATTAGTTTTAAATCTGCTAAAGCAAAAATTCATGCTATTTGGGTCTCTGCTGTTGAACTAATGAAAGTAGTAATAATTATAGTATTTAGTATATAATTATAACACTCTCATTTAGTCCGGGATTCCGGGAAGTCAAAACATTTTTCCCACTATCCTGGGAAATCAAAAAGTCCGGGAAATTGCGATCTCTATGTTTTAATGAAAGCAAACAGTGCTTTTGAAAGAGGTAGTAGTGGTGGGAGTGATAAACTTTTCTTTATTACCGTTTGATTTTTTTTTTTTTTTTGCTCATGTTTTGTTTTTATTTTAAACACACCTTCAACTTTAACTTACTAATAATTTCCTTTGGCGAATAAATAGGTTTTAAATACGTATGAGTATGGTTGTATGAAAGTAAATGTGTGTTGATGGGTAAGTAAATTTGAACAAATAAACAATAAAATTTAACGGGTTTTTCGATCCTTCTACTTTGTTTTTCATTACAATTACATATATAGAAAACATTAAAGTCCTTTTGAAGTCAAGACAAAAAACATGGTGGTATGATGGTCATAGTATGTACGTGTATTTGATTCAAATAACATTTACAACAAAAGTAATAATATTACTAATATTATTATTAATATTATGTTGTTGTATTTACTGCTGTATACATTTTATTTTATGTTGTGGCTGGTTGTGTTTATTTGTTTGTTTTTGAACGTTTTTTTTTTTTTTATTTGTTTGATTGTATGTTGATGATGGTCTGTTTTATTTCGGTCTGGGACTAAATGACTGCCTTTTGACGCCGACACCATCAAAACTTCCACCACTAAATTGGTGTTGGCTAAATGGTGTTGTTATACTTGCTTTTGTTGTTGGTGTTTTTTTATGTTTGTTATTATGGTGTAGTTGGTAATCGATGTATTTGTACCCTTTTTACTTTTGTTGACCATGTTAATTTTCTTGTTCTTTTTGATGTTTTATGGTTGTTGTTCTGTTCTGTTTTGTTCCCTTGTTGTAGTGTTTTATTTTTTGCTGTTTTTGGCTGTTTGGTTGTCATGTCGTTTGTTCGTTTGCTTTGAATTGAGCTCCCGCTGCTGCATGGTCAACAGCATGAGGGCCATAACATAACGACGACGACAGTTGTTGAAATTAAATGCTCACATGTGGGTATTTTTCTCTGATGCTGTTCAGTGTTCAAACCGAGTTTATTCGATCGTTTGTTTGTTGTTTCTGTTGTTTTGTAAAACATTCGAATTATAAGTTTATTGTTGTCAAAGTCTGTCCTTTTATTTTCAATTCAATTTCGATTTTTTTTTTTTTTTTTTTGTCGAACTGATGTTCTTCTGTTGTCGATAAATAACGAAGGTACAATTAAAAGTTCTTAAGAAATCAAAAGGACATGCAACAGGTATCAATTAACTTCACTCTTAAGTCCACAGATGGTCAAGGTCATAAACACCATGTTAGATTCCATGAATCTTGTATAAACTGATCCGTTTTCACCACAATCTCAAGACCCTTGTGTCTATTTCCAGTTCTTAACATTAAGCGAAGACTTGGCATATATTTAATATATTTACAAATTCAACAAAATATCCATCCCACTGTCGTATATTCTACGTGGACTCCAAGTAGGAGACTGTGATAGCGATTTGTTTTCTCTTGTACAATTTTGTTATGTGTATGTTTTTAAAGTGTTCAAAGGGTTTCATCTGTCCGTTCGTCCGTCTGTCGTATTGCTTGTATTCTTTTATTGTTTTTAGCCATTTTAATTGTTGTTTTTGTTGTTATTGTGAGTTTTTGTTAATGTTGTTGTAAGTGGAGTTTGTCTGTTACCTTTTTTATATTTTTGTGAAGATATTTCTGTTCTTTTTTTAATGCATTTTTAAAATAACTTTACTTAATTTGTTGCCTTTTGTGTTTCATAATGACGGGCATACGTTAGTTAGCTTCCTTTCTGTTAATTTTGACATTATTTTTTTATGCTTTTCTTCGATTCTTTCATACAAAAAGGGACAAATGCACATTCACATTTTCATTCAATTAACCCAAAAATATAAGAGAAATATTGGAGTCACGAGGCACAGGAATATAAAGTGGCAAATTATATATCTGGTAATGTCTGAGATAAAAATCTACGTGACACCCAAATTTATACTTTACTCTATTAAGATTAATAAAAATCGGTTTTTAAGTAAAAACTTTAAGTAAAAAATTTTTGTGAAAAAAACTTTTTTTTTTTTTTTTGATAAAAAATCTAAATTTTGGTAAAAAAAAAAGCAAATTGAATTTTCGATTGAAAATTTAATGTTTACTAAAAAAAATTGTTTCTATGAAAAAGTGCTTTTTGGGCAAAAAATTGTTTTTTTATAAAAATTTAATTTTTGTTGAAAAAATTGCAATTTCTTAAGGAAAATAAAGTTAAATTGTTTAGGACCTTCAAAACAAGGTAGTGAAATATTTCTTTTTGACCTTTCTTGAACTCTCAAATTTTTTTTATGAAATTCTGAATAGAAGCAAGAACTGACAATGATAAAGCCCGGTTTGCTGCTCGAAACTAGTTAAAAGTGCCAAACTAAAATATTTTTGTTTAATTTAAAAGAATATAATGTGAGATTTGCTGTTTTCGAATACATTAGGATTAAGAATTTCATTGTATATCAACTGTATCCAAGAACTCTTTTTATACTCGCTGTAATGTATTATTTGTTTCCAGCTAAAATTGTTTTAAGGTTACCTTCCTATGATTATTCCACAGAGTTTCCTTGTTCCTTTGTAAGGTGATGAGGCTTTGTAAGGGGATTCAGTCATCGATGAGTTACCGACCTTGTTTTGCACACGGAATAATAAATTTTACAAACTACCACAGACAGATATTAGGTGTACGCATTCATTCTTATCGTTTTAAATAAGATTGCGTTAATAGTAATGTCAAGTGAAAAAACTGTCGTTAGGCTTTCTTATTCAGTATGTGTCATTCTATTGAAATGTAAACAGCACAGTTTTTGAATAGAGAATTTCGTACCAAAAAAATGAGCATTCGCGGGAAACAAAATTGTTATTTTTTTAAGAAAACCGCATCGTGCAATTTTGGTGGAAGTTTATGGGGATTGTGCTTTAGCTGAAGGCTTTACTCGATCAAGACTTGTGCTACCTTTCACGTGTACAAAAGCGTTTGAATCATGGGAATCCGGTGCCATACGAAAAAAATTCAAGGGATGTTGAAGAGCGATTTTGCATATCTAAACACGCAGAGAAATATTGATCACAATGATGTTCAAAATTATGCTATTCAGTGCCGGAAACGGCGAGTTCAAATCAGCAACGGAAGTTTTTCAACTAATACGTGATAGAGAAAATCCTGTCATGTTACACTCTAGGATAGCTTCGGTCCTAGAGAGCGTAACAGTTTGGCAGGTATAAAAAGGTGCACCATTGCCTGGACTTATCTGTGGGTCTATAATGAAGAAAAGGACCTTCGGGGCCTGACCAGAGCCTTAACACAATCTGGTACCATGGGAGCCAGTAGTCCCTGGTGCGGCAACATCGATTCGGTGTTGTCGCACTGGACTGGCTGTTGGAGAGGCCCTTTGGGGAGTTCACGTGGTGGTTGTTGGTTTATACCTAAATCGCAGGAAGGAGTTTATAGTCCCAATGTGGTGTTGCATTGCAACACAAGTCGCCAATAGTGCGGCAGGAGGTTAGATAGCTCCAACTCCTAAGCAAGGGGGAGTGGACTTATCCAGACAATGAGTCTCTCAAATTGCCACCTATGTGTTCCTGACAGGTACATGGGGGCGTTGGTTGGCGCATTGTACCTCACCCGGTGGTAAGACCACCGTGGGATTAGGCCGTCATGGCAGGTGCCCACATTAATCTTGACTACATCTGTACTTGATACCTCCTCCAGGTCACTCTTGTGATCAAAGACCACCCGCGAGGGTACCAGCGTCGAAGATGTCTTAGTTATAGTTGTAGCGATTGTTAATTGTGATGTAATTGTCGTCCATTTATGTTGATGTGTGTTTTGTGTGTAGCCGTGGCGGGTCACCAGTCCCGAACTGTTTGGAGTTCAACTGGCAGTAGTCATTTTGGCTACAAAGTCCGACCGGTGACTTAACACTGGTACCACAGATGTCAGGAGCCCCTGGAATTTCAGTTCCAACCTGACAGATGGAGTGGTCCCCTGGGGAGCTTTTTGGTGGTGGCTTTGGTTTAGATCCAAGAGCGTGAGGTCGGTGTGGAGTTACATTGCAACCGTTTGCCGTGACCCATAGATCGGAAGGAGTTTAGATAGGCTCCGCTCCTAACCATGGGGGAAGTCATGTCCAAATACATAACTTCAAATTGGTACTCAAGAATGGCTTTGGTGGACGCATTGTATTCACCCTATGCGAAGAGCACCGTGACGTTGAGTCTACATAGACAGGTACTCATATTAAACCTTCGACGTTGTTGTACTTGATACCGCATCGGTGTAGACTTGAAAACGTATCGGTATCGAATTCACACCGTCAGTTTTTTTAATTCCACCCTTATTTGGAATTAATTAAAACCCATTAAATTTGTTTTTCATTTGTTGTCATATTTATTATAAGTATTACTATAAAAAGTATACAAATATTATCAAATAAAATATAATTATAATTTTACGTTTTTTTGCTGTTTTTTGCTGCTGTTTCTTTGTCTGTTGAAGAAATTGTGCAACCGAAATTTTCAATATATTTAACTTATTTACAACATATTCTCGAGAAAGTATTTTCGGTAATGTATTCATAGATAATAAACCCCACGCACTTACAACCACAATTTCATAACAACACTGTAAAAAAAACCACGTCGAGCAGAACTTCCGACATAGTAGACTGGCAACATAAATGACGGCGACGACTTTTTGAGTTACACATAACGTACGATTCGAGAACTGTGACAATGACTTTTAAAACTTTATATTTCAAATAAAGCATCAAAAGCTGTGCGAGAGACATCTCATGCATTTGCAGGCAGCGCAAATATTAATAAACTTGTTCAGAAGCGGCATTCGACATGTGAAAATTCACTGGCTTATGTTTAGTGACGGTAAGCGTCGGCACAATTAAAAATTGTGGTTTTATGTGACTATATAGTCATTTTATACACATATGTTAACAATTAAAAACGAAAATTATCGAAAAATAGACACCGCGTAAGGTACAAATCTAAACACAACCTTTGTCGGTTTTGCAACGTCATTTTTTCCTCAGTGAAATGCTGCTTTTGCGCAACGAAACAAAATCGTTTCAGTATCGTTACGAGCGATGGCAAGTGGATTCGTTGTGATTGAAAAAGCCACCAAACACGAATCCAAAATATTCCATTATAATTGTGCTTGACCTTACATTGCACGACTAAGGCTTTGAGAAGTTTCGTTCCAATCTCAGATTAACACATAGTTGGATTACGCTTCGCTTCAGAACAGAGCATCAAAAATTTGCTTGATTGGTTCGTGGTCTCAAAAATGAGAAGTGATTTTGGAATAAAATACAAAAATTGACAGAAAGATGGAAAAAAGTCATAGCTTCCGATAAACAGTACTTTGAATAAAATACATTGCATCTTTATCTTGAAAATAACATTAATTTTTCATAAAAAAATAGGAATGAAACCTAACGACAATTCCGAAGAGATGAAGTCTTCGGCACTCAGTTGCAGAGATAGAGCGTCGGGCCGCCGCCGATAAATTGTCTATTTTATGCAGCGGCTCCATCTGTTATTGTTTTTAATAATTTATTTTATTATGCGCCCACTAAAAAGCGACGCGCCACCGCCGCCGAAAATTTTGCCTCGGCTTGTTGCTCTGCTCAGTCGGCAACACAATTATTTATTCAGCTATAATAGCTTTGAATTTTGATCGGGTGACTACGATATAATAAATTACTATGAGTACTAAACACTGTGTATGCAATCCCATGAAACAAATGCGTTAGCTCACAGTCAGTCCGATGAGATAAATACTTCGGTTCTCATTAAAGCAACTAATGGTTTCGATTACAAAATACGACCATATGAGATAAGTATTTTAGCCATCAATCGGTTAACTAGTATCATATGGGCTACGATAATTACTCAATACAATCCGGTGAGATAAGTATTCTGAAATACAATGTAGCGAGATACATCTTTAGGCTATCGGTTGGGTAACTACTGGGTTCTGCTTTGTTCTACTAGAGCAAAGTACAAAAAATTCGATACTTCGATTCTTGATGAAAAACGTACAATGCAATTTATAAATTGTAATTGGGAAGACATATCGAATTTGTTAGCTATATTGTAAGGATAAATAGTAAACAGTTTTTCACCTTCTCGAAAACTTAATGGCTACCGGTAAAATTAGTATTCGTCATTTTAATATCTAGAAATGTTATCTCCTTCTATACTTTACACAAGTTTTTCCCTTATGTTTCCACATACATTCACATTATTATACATTATACCTTATTTAGAATTTAACTATTTCTTCTGAATTTTTGTTCTAAAATTTCTCTCGTGCAATTGTATCTAAAATTTTTGGAACCTTTCCGAATCATTAGCAGTTCTTCGTTCTCTTTTCTTAAAATGAAAAAAGGAAAGAACGCTTAAATGTCCCTATCTACCTTTTTTAGGTTAATTAAAATCAACCCTTTGCAAACACATTTTAAAAACCAACCAAAAATTTATGGGATTTTAAATATTTTTATGTTTGCTGCTTTTTTAGTTTTCTTTCTTTTAACTTCGTTTGGGTCTTGTCAAAATTTCTTGGAAATTGATAAAGTTAATTAAGTGCCATAGACAACAATATCGAACAGCAAATGCGTAAGCACATTAATTTATAATGTTTAATTTTTACATTTTTAATTTTTGCCTTCTTTTTTCGTTTTCTTTTTTTTTATTCCAAAATAAAAGAAAATACAACACAAAAATAAGGAATACAAACAAACATATTAAATTCAATAAGGCAAGAAATAATAAAAAAAATCACATGTATTTTAATACCCTTTCAATCGATGATTATTCGCATATCATCGTCATGTCATGTCGCTGATAGGTCTCTCTCCTGTCCGGCTGTCTAAAATACATTTATTCCTCATAATGTATATTTGTAAAAAGCATACAACAATAAAGTCATAAATTTATTAATTTATTCTTTATAAATAATTTATTTGTTTTCCTCGTTTGTTGGCTTTCATTAACTATACAAATTTTATTAATTTATGGATTTCTTGATTTTCTTTATATTTTTTAATTTTTATGATGCGTGTGGATTTCCTTTCATTATTTAAAAAATTGTCCGTTTGCCTTTGATTAATTCTTTTAAATTCGATCACCGCTGTTTTATTCAGTATCTCCCTAACTTTTTTACTCTGAATGCGGTAAATTGTTGATGGCATAAATAACACTGGTTGTTGGCCATTTAAGTGGGTCATTTAAAGATGAACTGTTTGAATTAAACATAAGGAAATTAAATAAATTACGGCAATGACGATGTTGGAGAATGATGACTGTGGCTTTTTAGCATTAAACAAGAAGGAATTTGATTAAGAAGAGCATATGGTTAGTTTACAAAAAATTAAATAAAATTTAATCACGATTGTTGTCATTTTGATATTGTTGGTAAATTATTTTTAAAATAAATAAAGAAAATATTTGGAATACTTTAATTGCTTGCAAATTGTTAAGTTTAAATAAAGATTTGTTTGATGAATATAATAGCAGTAAGAAAATTATTGGTGGAAGGCTAATATATGCAGCACACGGCAATCAGCTAATTTTGTTTTCTCACTCGTATGCGCAGTCCACATAAAATTTCAAATTTTCCTTTGTGAAATTTAGTAAACAAATTGATTTTTAAGCTAGAAATAACGCTGGCGGTCATCTCCGCGTACCGCGTTCCACAGCCTTAGACTATAATAAAAGCAGCAGCACTGAATACCATTGGCTTGACTTTCTTTTCCAAAATCCATATTAAAGTTATTTATGAAGTATAGTCTGACCATAATTTAGTCTGTAGTCTGGACTAAAGTTAAGTCTATAGTCTGGATTATAGTTAAGTCTATAGTTTGGACTAAAGTTAAGTCTATAGTCTGGTTTATAGATTAGTTTATAATCTGAACTACAGTTTAGTCTATAGTCTGGATTATAGTTTAGTCTATAGTTTGGACTGTAGTTAAGTCTATAGTCTGAACTATTGTTAAGTCTATAGTCTGGACTTTAGTTAAGTCTGGACTATAGTTTAGTCTGTAGTCTGGATTTAGTTAAGTCAATAGTCTATAGTCTGGATTATAGTTTAAACTACTATACTTCGGTCTATAGTTTGGACTATAGTTCAGTCTATAGTCTGGGCTATACTTTAGTCTACAATATGGACTATAGTTTAGTCTACGGTATGAACTATAGTTTAGTCTATGGTATGGACTCTAGTTTATTCTATGGTCTGGGCTATAGTTTAGTCTGTAATTTGGACTATAGTTTAGTCTATAGTCTGTATTATAGTTTAGTCTATAGTCTGGACTATAGTTTAGTCTATAGTCTGGAGTATAGTCTATTATAGTGTAAATTATAGTTTAGTCCATAGTCTGGAATATAGTCTATTCTATAGACTGAACTATAGTCTATTCTATATTCTGGGCAGTAGTCTATAGTATAGGATCTGTAGTGAATCACAGACTTCTTTCTTGCATTCCAGTAGTTCTTACCTGTATGAAGAAAAGAGTAAGTTTTTTGAAGGGTATTCAATGTTCGGGAAACAATAAAATTAAGCTTTAAACATAATAACATGAATATTACACAATTAGTTACCAAATTGTATTAATTTCGTTCCACTGTTATTTCTTTTGTCGGTGCCACAGGGTAAAGGGCCACCATGAGATGCCTGTAGAACATTGTTAAAGCCCTAGTAAATCATAAGCGAAAAACAAATCTAAAATATTATGCATATTGGATTGAAAAATCCAAAAATATCATTACACAGGGGAATAACAACTGTATTTAGTTAGTAATGAAAAAGAGGAGGTTGTTGCACATAAATTGCTTTACTTGAATAGCAGCAACAACAGCAGCAATAGCTGCAAGAATTCCTCAATGTTCAAATGTTCGTATGAGGCTACGAAAACGTAACGTACTTGTATAACAAACAATATCCTTGACCCCTTGCTTTCAATTACAATTGCAGTCCATGCCAATTAGGTTTCTCTTATTTTTTCTGGTATTTTATAGCAAAAAATAAAAAATGAATACAAAATAAAAATGCTATAACCAAGTCGAAAATATAAAACATGCCATACATATACATACATACATACATACGCATACATCATATATTATGTATGTAAGACTATGTAGCACAAACAAAACTATTCGCAATAATTAGTCACAGTATGTAGTAACAGCCGTATAGTAGTGAGATGAGGCAACGCAAACGTGCAACATAATAAGCGGCTTATTATTTGCAAAACATAGCACAACTGCAGCATAAAAAATACAACAACTACTGCTACAATACGTACACACATAAAAATAACTACAATTGCTACTTGCTTTACCATACAGTAGCAATTGCCTCAACAACGAGACTCTAGAAATGTTTTGTTAAATAATTTTATCAACATTTAGCCACAACTAACCAACTGCTGTTGCCAACATTTACAACTGAAATAAATAAAATCCAAAATGAATTATAACGAAAAACAAGAGAAAAAAAAAAGAAATAAACAGAATTTAACAAAGTTAAAATGTTAAACACATCAAAAACTAATGAAAAGAAAAGAATTTTTTTGCTAAATATTTTTTTAAATAAAAAATTCTACTTTTTTTTCATTTCTTCATATTGCAACAATCTGACAGTCGTTTTCGCAACTACGTAAATGAACAAAGCTACAATAACACTCAACAGTTTCAATTAAATATTGTTGAATATTTGTTATAAGCAAAAGTTAATTACACAACAATTTGTACACACAGGTTTCAAAAAAAAAAAAAAAAAGTATATATATAAAATAATAATGTCCAAACCAAAGTTGAAGAGGAGACTTTAGTTGTTGCTGCTGGTCAAAATGTTTGAAGGCAGAGAAAAATGTTAGTTAATTTGAGAAAAAATATTTCATTCGTAAATGCAAAAAGGAAATGAAGAATTGCAAATATTTTGTGTTAAATTCACCAAATGACTTGACTTAATTCGTTTCGCCTTAATCAATACACTGTTAAATTTTTAAGTAATTTTGAAAAAGTATTTTTGCTAAGCATGATAATTGCTAAGTATTTTTTAAGTTAATTTCTATGCAGTGTTAAATTTTCTTAATTTTTACAACTTTGTTAGTGGATTAATTAAAAGTTTTAATTAAAGTTTGTTAAAAAATGATTTAGATTAAACAAATTCTTAAGAAATTAGAAAAATTCTTAAGAAAAAGAAAAAATTGAGACACGAATTACTTTGAATTTATTTAAAAATTCCCCCCTTGACAACAAACTTTGAACCATTAAAAATATTAAAGAGTTATTAGTTCTGGATGGTATTTAACCATTCCTTTAACAATTAACAAAAAGTCTTTCAACTACCTAGAACGGAACATTATCCACCATTATCATGTGTATAAAGGTTTTTTGGCACCTGAAAAAACGATGTCAAAAATCATAAAAAATGAATTATTTGAAGAAGCTTCAATCAAAGGAAAAACTGCTATGAAATTGGTTCAAGGATATCAGAACTTAAGTGTCATCAGTTATGTCCATTAGAAAGATATAGCAGGATATACCCGACCATATTATACCCTACACCATTGCGTATATGCATCAAAACTCGAGATGGGGTATTATAAGGGACCTGTGCTTAATTGTGAATCAATACATGTATTAAAAGTAGATTATAGGTACTCAAAATATATTATGTTGGTGCTAACATTTCTATAAGATTTATGCACTTTAGGGTGATTTCTTACTTGGGAGCCATAGACGAATTTGGACCGGTCCTTATAAAATCTGACACAGTGTTTTTTATAGTTTTATATAAACTTATTTTATATAAACTTATTTTTGTTAAATAATAACTTGATACTAACATTTGTATGGAATTTATACACATTAAAGTGATTTTCGAAAGAGAGGGTGCTATGGTCAATTTTGGAAAGATTTTTATGAAATTTTGCATAAGGATTTATGCTAACACAAGATTTATTTGTGGTGAAATTCATTAAAATAATTCTATACTTAAGGCATTTATGATCGCTCAACCCTTATTCAGAGAGCACATTTGTATGAGTGCTAGGTGATATGATGAACCGATTTTAACCAATTTCTATAGTGTTCATTCTGTGTTAAAAAAATTTACCAAATTTCATAAAAAAGTCTACAAAATTTTGATCTGTAGTTTAATTACAAAGTTTACATGGACGTAGGGAAATCGTTAAATCAACTCAGCTAGGGATTCCAAGCTGACTGGTCTTGACCCAATCTTTTTTGGTGTTATAAACATCAGCACAAACGTATTATACCCTCTCCATCTATGGCGTATAATTAGTGTCCATTGTAACTTCTAATCATTACTTTTGCGCAAATATCTCCTAAGGAAAACCATGGAAATGAAATTTCGTACAAGTAGTCCAGGGATGTAAATAAACTCAGATACTAAAAAATGGGCGCCATCTGCCCACCTACGACATAAAAAATTTTAATATGGTAAAATACTGATAAAATACTAATAAAATAGCGCTAAAATAGCGAAAACGACATTCTTATTTGTTATTTTTTTATTTCAGAAACTAGACAGTGTCGAGGATGCATTACTTGGTAATCTAACGGACTTGGTTGGTCTTTTCTATCCATAAACTGACATAGAATTTGAAACAACGGCTTCTATCATCAAAAAATTTAATTTAAATTTAAGCCAAAGTCAATTATTCTAGTTAATCAATATTATTACTTTGGTGATTGGAGCAAAATCAAACAAAATTTAATTAATATAAGCAATTTAATAATTGAATTCAATTTTTATTTTTTTCTGTGTGGGGCATTCACAATAACAAATTTTTAATATTCGAGAAAAAATATGTGTAAGTTTAATATGTGTAAATTTTATTATCGATAATAGTAATTACACAGGTATACAAGGTTTTAGACCTGAACAACCAAAAATGGTTTCTAAGGTTGCTTAAACATTAAATTCAAATCATCGCTTCATTTTTCGAAATTGGTTCTACTTTTCGAGATACCACCAACAATATTTTTTTCTATATTTAAGATTTAATAAACAATTTATTAGGAACATGTAAACTGAGTTGATTGTATTTTTTGGAATCTGTCTCACGTTTTAAAGTAGGACCATCATGCCTTCGTTCCAAAATTATTGGTGTAATTTTTCGATTTTCGCAAATATTGATTTGATTTGCTACGTTATTCATAGCGCTAGAGTTTTAAGTGAAAAATCGAAACGGCATTAAAGAAAATTAAGTATGAAGAAAATTCGAGCGACAAACTTGCGGTAGAATTCCAACTAACTCTCCACAATTAGATTTAAATCAAAGGATTTGCGACCGCCGAAAATTTGGAAAAAAAATACCCCGCTAGCAATTTATTAAACGCTAACAACTTCTCAAATATTCTATAAGTCCTTAGATTTCGATTATTAGGCTTAAGATATATTTTTTCTTTGATTTTTATCTTTCACGGCTAAGAGCTTTGAAGAAGTTCCTTACATTCTATGTAAAGAGGAGTTTTGAAATCATTCTGTGAACTTATACTGAATTATATGTGATTTAATGTCATTTAATAGTATTAAACTATTGATTTAACCAC
Source organism: Protocalliphora azurea (assembly GCA_932274085.1). Classification (NCBI taxonomy): domain Eukaryota; kingdom Metazoa; phylum Arthropoda; class Insecta; order Diptera; family Calliphoridae; genus Protocalliphora; species Protocalliphora azurea. The sequence continues at coordinate 120,974,405 of OW026520.1, read as the reverse complement.
TGATTTATATGTTATATTCTTTTTTGAGAATCGAGAATAATGAACCAAACCAAAAATTAAGGTTCCGTTTACATTGAAATTTGTCAAAAACTCGAAAATTCTTTGGTAATGCAACATTGATGCTATCAACTCTACTAATTGTTTTAGTTAAGTCAAATCACGAATCAAATTATTCAGTTCAGTTAGTGATATATACATATGTAAATGTAAACAAATGAAAATACTGACTTCATAAAATTTGCACCCCTGCATTCTTTTTTTGCTGGGCGGTAAGCAATTTAGTGTCAAATCGATCTAATATATTGTATTATTAAGTACCGTCAATAAATTTGAAGAAAAACTCGCGTGGAATTTTTTAAAATTCAACATTTTCGACCAATGCTGAATGTAGGGTGCAAACTTAAATCAATTTAAAATTTCTCTATTAACCATTTATGAAGCCTGACTTTTAAAATATATAAAGAAAAAGATTTTTATTAAAAAAAAACTTTGAGAAGAAAGTGAAAGAATTTTTGTAAAAAAAACACTTTTCACGTCTAGACGAATTGGGATAATCAAAAAATTTTTTCAGCATATGATTTCGGAATATATTGTAAATTACACAATATTTTTAGAAAAATTTTCCCTCATATACCTCAGGGCTTATTCCCAAAAAACGAAATAAAATCGAAGCAAAAAATTCAAGCGTAAATATCTCTTTAACTGTAAAAGATAACTTAGGTGAGTAAACTTATTTTTTTCTTTATCTTTCTAAGAACTTTACAGAAATATATAAAATCTTTGAAGTCGGACTTTATAAAATCGTTTACATACTTGAGGTAGTAAAATTTGGCATCCTGTAGATCATCTCATGTTATCACAGGGTGACTGCTAGATGACTTTTTTGAAAGATTTGGTGCTCGTCTATAATTTTTGCATAAATTTCAATTCGATCCGACCAGTACTTTAGGAGATACAGATTTATTACCAAAAATATTGCGTTTGGCCCCAATGTGCAACATTTGTTATTTAAGCTTTATAAGTAAACTAAAAAAATTTGAAAATTTGTTAAAATCAGAAAATTTTAATTCAACCATAATTCCAACCTAAAGGATGGCAAATAGTGCATGATTGCAGAAGAACGAAGAGTAATTATCATACTTCGCGAAAAAGATAAAACCTATAGAAATATAGTAAAAATCTTTATTAAAACGCCCTCTTCTATATTCAAGGTATTTAAATGCTACAAATGAACGCCTAAGAATCTCAACAAAAAGAATAGATAAAATTTTAATTTTAAAATCGTATGCTTTTGGCTCCAATATTTTTTATCAAAGCTTATTCTGAAAGTACTAAAACCACCGTCTCTATCCAAAATTCACAGAAGAATTTATGAAGATGGAACATTGCATTCATAAGTAAAATAAATTTCCAAAAATTTATGATGTTCAGTGCAGATTATGTCTGAAAATTTTAGTAAACAATTTGTCTGGACTGAATAATCTATGATTCGCGTTGAATATAATGCAGGCTAGATGTAAGCTTGACTCAAAAATAATGAAACTTTATCCTTTAAGTGCACAAAACCAACACTAAAGAGCAGCTAAAAGGACTTAATGGCAAAGAAAAAATAAATTCCTAGGTCTACCTTAATCTGTTAAAAGGAATAATAATTGCAAAAGTTTTTTGTTTATTTTTTGTGTATTTTATGCTACAGCAGGACAATTCACCTATTAGGATAAAAAAAATTGTTTCAAAATACACGTAACCCTTGATTTACGTCATACATCATTTACACGATTTTCTTATAACACGATTCGTGTTTATATTTAACGCGAACTTGATACAACGCGTTTAAACAATAATGATAAACCTTAAATTGCGCGAAATGCAGTACCGTGTATTGAATCGTGTGCAGAAATGGTTATTAAAAAAATGGATTATTTTAAGAAAAAGAAGAAAAAGAATTCAAAATAAAAGAATTTCAAGACAATTTAATAAAAAAAAATACATATAATACACTTATAATTTGAATATAACTAGTTTCTCAAAATAATATAGAATCGAACAAAAATAATATGATTGAACAAAAAGCTTTAAGAAATTGAGATTGCTTAGAACAGCCTGAAGTCGAATTCCGTAGAAGCAATTTTTGGCTATCAATGGCGTTTACGAAATTGAAGGATAATCCTTATCAGGTGATTTTAATGCCGCTGTAAGATTTCCATCACATTTTTAATCAATTAATAAAGAATGGTAAGAAAATCGATGCCAAAACGTCTTATGTGTTAAAAAATAGAAAAATCAATATAAAAAATAAATAATTTCATATGTTTAAATTTAACGCGATTTATTTAGTGCTTTAATTTACGCGATATATAGAAATTCTGGTCCCAAAATATATTTTGTATTTATTCTGAACCTTGTTTTGCGCATAGTGTGCGATCTAAAAAATTAAATGTAATTAATTATGCAATTTCGGAATGGCTGGTCCAATTTCAATGGACTTTCACATGGTGATAGCAGAGGTGTAAGCGAGTTTAAGTTTTGAACTTGGACCGTACAGACTTACTAAGGACGAGTCCACAGGGTCCCAAAATTTAACACCTTGGGTATCAACATTTTTAAAACCGATTCTGATTCGTTATATCTGACTCGATTTGAAAGATTTTTATATGAGTAGGATTCTACTGGCCGGGATCTACCATATCTTATATCTTTTAATTTACGAGATATTAGGCTTCAAAGATTAAAATTTTTACATTTTAACATACCTTAATGAAGGCGTTTCGTTACAGCGGGTTCACCTTTGACCCGATTTTTTTTTATTTTGTTTCTATTATTTTTTCTATTTTATTACAAACCAATAGCAAAATAGTGTAAAGAAAGAATTTTGAAAAAAATGTCTACTTAGTCAAAAGTTATAAGCATTTAAATTTTAACTTTGAAAAAAGTCGAGTTTTTCCTTTGTTTGAAGAAAAAGTGGTCGCATTTTTTGTTTTTTTTATATATATATATTCAAAATTTCCTTAATTAACATCTATATTTATGTTTTGCTGAAAGACTAAATCAAAAATATTCAGAAGGAAAAACAATAAAAAAAAATACATTCCTACGTGAACCAGGGTTCCCCAAATTTTATCTATTTTTTTAACAATTTTCTAATTCTCGCCTTAATTTCTCAAATCGAAAAGCTGGAGTTAGAAACTTTTATACTTTTTTATATCATTCAATATGTTTTTAATTTTTTGGAAACAGAAATTTTTGCTCCCCTATATCGGTTGGGAAGATATAGGAAAAAAAAATAAAAAAAAAACATTTTTGAAAATTTTGTAATGTTTTTTTTTGGGGAATTGTGGGATTTCTGTCGACAAATCCAAAAAATTGAATAATACTTGAAATTAAGCATCAAAAAATCTAATCAGGTATAAAATTTCATTCAAAAATATCCACTAACAAAAATCATGCCATTGTGGTAATATTTTTTAAACCCTACACCACCATAGGTGGTTGGGGTATTATGCGTTTCTGCTGACGTTTGTAACGCATAGAAAAAGTTATCCAACAAGGTGAGTACCTTAAAGTATACCAATCGACTCAGAATTACTTTTTAAGTCGTTCTAACAATGTTCGTCCGTCGCAATTTTGAAGATAATTCAATGGCAGATAGGACTTTCATGACATAAGAACGAAGCCTATTGAAATTGGTTATAATCAGTCCATTATTTCACCTAACACTCATAAAAATGTCCTCCCGGAATAGGATTTTAACGATCACAAATGCCTTAAATATAGCAATATCTTAATGAAATTTGGTGTAAAGAAGCTTTATACATGTAAGATCAATCATTGTGCCAAATTTTATTAAGATCGGTCCATAATTGACCATAGCTCCCATATAAGCCCCTCTTCCGAAAATCACTATAACTTGCATAAATTCAAGTTAATGTTCGACACAAATAAGTTTTACGTAAGTAGAAACAACATTGGCAAATTTTATGAGAATCGGTCCATAATTTACCATAGCTCCCATATAAGCTCTCTTTCGGGAATCATCCTAAAGTGATTAAATTTATACAAAATGTTAGTATTAATGTAATACGACTATTCTGTATTCGTATATTTCATTTTACGCTTAGTAAAAGTATCGGTCCACAATTGTCCACATGTCTTATATAAGACCCCTCCACGAATTTTAACGGACATACACAATGGTATGGGGTATCAGATTGTCGGGTTTGTCCAACTATATCTTTCTTACTTGTTTGGACACTGTAATTTCAATGTAATTTCGCTAAAATTCCACAAAATGGTGTAATTTCCCAACTGTCTATATGTGGGAAATTACGTAATTTCGACATGATTTCGGCCTTATTACATTAAATTAGTTCTCATCTGTTCAGGTCCAAAAGTTGAGTCGAATTTGTAAAATTGTGTTATTAGTAAATACTAGGGGATTACTAAGTATTTCTAATTCAATTTGGATTACATATTTTGCTAACATAGAGATTTTTGTATAGTCTATTGAAGTACTCAATCTTAGGTCTTTAACTTGATCTCAATCCTTGGAATTTTTAGGGTTATATGACAAGAATATTAAAATTTTTAATCATTATATTATAAATTAAAATCCTTAGAATATCATGCACATTAAATTACTTACAAAATTAGTGACAATAGTATTTAAAACATCAATTTTACGTACCTGAAATAATAAAGAAAGGAAAAAGAACACATATTAATAAAATGTTTAATAAATGTTTCAGATAAGTTTAATTTAGTTTAAGACCAAAAAATTACCAGAGATAAATTTATTTAAAAACATAATGGTACCTTTTTAATAAAATCTATGAAATTTGAACTGAATATATTTTATCAAGCATGAGGCACAGTTCAATTTCTTAAACCTCTTTCTAACTAACATTTTTCTAACAGTGTATATATATTAAAAAAAACTGAAGAAGAGCGCAAAAAAAAACAGGCGAACTTTACAAAACTTCTGCTTTTAATGGGTATTTCTTTTTAATATCTTGTAAATGCAAAACAATTTATTGCATAACGGAGAGATACCGAAAAAAACGGTGATTAAAGCAACATCAGTGGAAAAAGAAAGAAAAATAAAGCAACAAAAACAACATTATCAAATGAAATATAAAAAAACTTGGTAGAAAAAACCAAACACGATGATGATAATGATGGTTGGTCTTAAAGGAAAAACACAACAACAATTTGGCCAACAAGGAAAAAAGAGTTGTTTTTACGTATAAAGATATTTTGTTGTTTTATTATACATCTTAAGACATCGATGATGACTAAATTCTTTTTATTTGGCTTAATGTTAAAGCTAAATACAAAATGCACTTGAAGTTGAAGATGAGGAAGAAAATGTATATAAAATAATGGTTGGTTCAATGCTGGGATGGAAGATGATGATAATGACGATGATGTTGTTGCTTTTTTTTTTTTTTTTTTTTTGCTTTGCTTTTTGCCTGATAGCCGCCTCTATGAGTGAAGATGGCTAAAAAGCTCATAAGTCTTAGCGAAAAGTTTGCAAAAAAAAAAAAATAAAATAAAAATTATTTCAAATGAAAAATTACAGCTTTTAAGTACTTTAGATTACTGTAGATGTTTTTTTTTTTTTGTTATTTTGTGTGTGTACACCGGTCTGTGTGTTTTTTTTTTTTTTATTAAACTATACATGAAGTAATCCTAATGACTGTCTTGACCCAATGATTGGGGCCATATTGTTTCTGGTATTAAAACTCCTTAACCAAATTTCTCATATCTTACACAAAACGCAATTTAACAGAAGTCTTCACTTATACTCTCTTTATTACAGGCACTACCTCTCTCCGCTACACTATAAGCCTGCCACAGAAGTCAACTTGACAAGCTGGAGTAGAAAGAAAAAAAAACCACTTGCATGAATGATTATCTTGTGTAATGACTACAAAGATTATTTGCATACTTGAATGGGTAAAAATTAGATAGTGGACAGATCCATTATTCATTATTATTTCTTGTGTTTTTATTTTATTTTATTTTTTTCTACCAAATGAATCTAGAAAAAATACAAGTTATGAAATTTTGGATGCAAACCAGTAATAATAATGACCGAGTGACCAGAAGCTAATGAATGATTAAGGAGTATTAAGAATAAATAAAAATAGTTGTCCTGCAGGCTGATTATCACATGAACCAGAAGCTGAATGACATGAAGTGATGTTGAAAAATGATTCTGCGAAGAACAATGAACTCAAGAGATTAAGATTGAAGAGTTTAAAGCGAAGTTGTTGAGTTGGGATTTTTAAGGAAATATTAAATACTTATTAATAAAAATTTTACTTTGAAACGTATGACTTTATATAGCCTAAGCTTGACCTTAATCGGAGGAGTTGCGGTACTTCAACTTTGCCCTTAATGGTGTCTTCTTATGGCCCTCTTTTGACTTTAATTGTGAGTTTTTATATAGCCCTATTTTGACCTTAAATGGAGGGACTTATGCAGTCCAATATATATTTCAATTGTAAGGATTTTGGCCCTTATATAGTGTAATTTTAATCGCACGGCATTAGTCAGAGCATTTTATACATCAATTGGAGAATTTACAGTTTAATTTTGCCTCAATATGGAAATTTTATTCATTTTGTTCATTTATTTTATTCCTTATATATTCCTTATACATCTAAGGTCAAATTTTTACTCAAATTAGAATACTTTGTACAGCACAACTTTGCCTTGAATCGCAATTCTTTGTGCAGTTAAATTTAAACTGTAAAAGTAAGTCTTTATAAAGCCCACATTTTCCTTAATCTTGTGTGCCTTAATCAGGGGATTTCGCCCATAATACAACTTAAATTTGCCTTGAGGACTTTAACCATTCCAATTTATACTTCAATCGTTGATTTCAATACAGTCAAATTTGGTCTTAGGCAGAGGACTTAATGCAGTCAAATTTCGCAAATAATAAAACGAAATAATTACGGAACTTTGTACAGTCTTATTTATATTCATATTCAAACCGTATGGGGTTATACAGTTAAATTTTTGTATTAATCCGGGGACTTTGTACAGTGCAATTTATAATCATATGGTATGTCTTTAATAGATAGATAGATAGATAGAGAAGGTAGATGTGATACCAGACAGTACCACATCTCCACCCAGAGACCGATCCCGGTCCATTGTGAGTCCCTTCAACAGAACAGTTGTGAAATAAGGGTATAGAATGTATAGAATTGAAAATATAGAGTACAGAAAAACTAAAGTGAAAGGTAAAAAAGAGAACAGAAACGTAACGAATCACAGAAGGGGACCAGCAATGCCACCAATCCCCCTAGGGTTAAACCCCTGATTCTCCCTCAAGCAGCTAATTCCCATGACGAAGCCTATGACGTCAACAAGATCCACATTCCGAACGTCACCTAGCCCGTCGAGGAACTGTCTACCCAGCCACTTCATCCTACGATGCTGTAATCGCGGACAATGGCACACAATGTGTTCAATAGACTCGGTCTCATCGATGTCCTCACACAGTCTGCAAAAAACAGAACTGTTAGCATCCATTCTAGACCTCATCTTTCCTATCATACAGTGACCCGTTATGGCCCCTATCATGACCCTCAAACTCTTCCTATTCATGCCCAGGAGAGTGGTAGTGCCTGCCTTGTCCAATACCGGCCATATCGCCCTCGACACTTTGCAGTCCTCCCTACTTTCCCAAGCCGAATTGGTTCTGACCAAGATCCAATCATTGATCTTCCCATAGAAGAAACTTAGTGGTGGTTTCACATATGTCTCTCTATCCGAGACGTTCCCTGCCGCACCTTGTCTTGCCAGTTCATCAGCCAATTCATTGCCTGAAATATTGCAATGGCCAGGCACCCAGCAGAGTCTCACCATGTAGTCCTCCATCAACTCTCTCAGTGCCTTTCTACAGGCAGCTACTAGCCTGGATCTCACCAAATGTGTCCCCAAGGCCTTCAGAGCTGCCTGACTATCCACATAGAGAGTGACCTCGGTACCTCTCGCAATGTTTTGCCTGATCATTTCCGCGGCCTTCAGGATGCCGAGAATCTCAGCCTGAAAAACACTGCACTCATCAGGGAGTCTAAAAGAGCCCTTCAAATCCGTGCCCATAATGTAGACCCCCGCCCCGGTACTCTCGACCATCTTTGATCCGTCCGTGAACACTGCGCAACCTTCATATAGTCTCTCAGTGCCGGACCAGATCTCCCTATCAGGTATCACCACGACAGGATTTACTCCAAAGTCCGATTCAGCGGCCATGTAATCTGATGCCCCCGTAGAGTTCAGATTAACCTCACCGTAACTGATCTCGTAAATGACCTTGGAGTGACCTGCTCTTGATGAGCCTAATAGTCCCAATTCCTTAAGTCTCAGTAGACTCTTTGCCGCCATACCCCTCACAAACTCCTCAATGGGTAGGAGATGAAGTATGACATCCAGAGCCGCTTGTGGTGTGCTTCTCATTGCACCCGTGATGCCAATCGAAGCACACCTCTGCGCCTTCGACAAAAGGCTCCTATTGCTCTTGCGTTCCAGTGCCTGCCACCAGACAGAACAACCATATGAAAGGATTGGTCTCACCACCGAAGTGTAAATCCAACTTTCGGTTTGAGTCCCCAACTCTTACCTATGGAGTTTCTACAGGTGTAGTAGGCATTGAGGCCACGCTTGAGTCTTTCCTGAACATTCCTCTTCCAGGTCAGTTTGCTATCAAGGAACACCCCCAGATATTTCGCTGAGTCTGAAAGCTTCAGTTCAGTCCCACATAGTACCGGTAGTCTGAATTTCTCTACCTTGTACCTCCTAGTAAACAGAACCAACTCTGTCTTCTCCGGGTTCACTCCCAACCCCTTATCAGCAGCCCACGAGGACAGCTCACCCAGCGCTGACTGCATGATCTCACTGATTGTGGGAAGAAATTTTCCCTTTACCAGTATGACCACATCATCCGCATAAGCCACGATCTTCCGCCCTCTACTGTCGAATTGACGCAAAATCACATCGACAGCCATTAGCCACAGCAGGGGTGAGAGCACTCCCCCCTGCGGAGTTCCCCTAGTCACTAGTTTTCTTAAGCATACTCCACCCAAGCTCGAATTGATAATCCTGCTGCTCAGCATGAGGATTATCCATTCGATCAAGAAGTCATGTACCTTAAGATTCACCAGCGCCTGCCCGATAGCGTCAATCTCAATATTGTTGAACGCTCCCTCAATATCCAAGAACGCGGCCATGGTGTATTCCTTATACCGAAGCCCTTGTTCTATATAACCCACCACATCACTTAGCGCACTCTCCACAGATTTACCCTTCAGGTAAGCATGTTGAGCACTACTCATGATGCTGGAGCTACCAGACGATCTTAAATACAGATCTATCAGTCTCTCTAAAGTCTTCAAGAGGAAAGACGATAGGCTGATAGGTCTATAATCCTTGGGTTTCGAGTGACAGGTCCTTCCACCTTTCGGTATGAATATAACTCTAACCTCTCTCCACCCCCTTGGAATATATCCATGTGTCAGACACCCCTTAAAAATCTCAGCCAGTAGTTTACGGACCACCAACGGTGCATTCTGCAACATGGCCGGAAAAATACCATCCGGGTCTGGTGACTTATAAGGCTCGAATGAATTCACCGCCCATGTGACCTTCCCCACCGTTATTAGGTCACTTACCACTGTACCAATCACCCCACTGGTGGACTCTGTGAAGAAGTGTTCTCCCTCACCTGATCCCTCCACCAATGGATCCCTGCAACCCGGAAAATGGGTTTCCAGAAGTACATTAAGTGACTCAGAACTAGACTCCGTCCATGAACCATCTGATCTCTGGATACTCCCAGGAACACTAGGGTCCTTTGACAGTATCTTCCTGAATCTGGAAAGTTCATTGACCGAGTCAATGGCCTCGCTGAACCTAATCCACGAGGCTCTTTTAGCTCTTCTAATGTCCTTTTTGTACTTATTGAAACACACTCTATAGGTGCCCCAGTCCTCGTCCCTACCAGATCTATGGGCCTTGTTGTACAGCCTGCCAACTGTGGTCCGTTGAGCCTTCAACTCCTCCGACCACCAGACCGGCTGTCTCCTTTTACCCGGATAGCTCACCGGGCAGTTAAGCTCATAGCTTCTGTTAATGGACCCTGTTACCCTCTCCACTATTTCGTCAAGATTCTCTCTCGACAAGACCTCCATCGGAGTTCTAGTCAATCTTGACCCTAGATCCCGCCCGAAGGCGTCCCAATCTGTCCTCCTAGGATTCCTGAAAGGTTTCCCCTCAGAACCTCGGAAGTTCAGACTAAAGGTTATCCTACCATGGTCAGAGAAAGTACATCCCATGGCCACCCTCCAGTCTTCAACCAGGTCCTTTGAGTTGGTCAGTGTGATGTCTATTACTGAATTTCTATCATTCGTTCTGAACGTAGGAGTATTACCCCTATTACAGATTAAAAGATCATTTGCAATAATAAAATCAAAGGTTGACTCACCTCTCTTATTGGTATCCCTGCTACCCCATTGACTGTGGTGTGCATTCGCATCGCAACCGAGCAATAGACGTACTCCATTCCGTCTTGCGTACTCGGCTAAGGCCCACACCCTGTCATCTGGTGGTTCCAACTCCTCATAGGGCATGTACACCGAGGCCAAGGCCAATTTACCGCCTCCCAATGCCTCTCCTTGGACGACCGTTAGATCACCATAACTGAAAGAGTTAAGAAGAATTACCTGAAGATCATTCTTCACCAAAATACAAGTTCTCACCTTATCCTCAGTGGACGGCTTGAACAATTTGTATCCTTTGACCCTTAAACCACAGACCTGGTTATCATTTAGCCAAGGCTCCTGGATTAGGGCCACGTCCACATTGGTCTCACTGAGGTAGGTTATCAATTCGGTCGAGGCTGCTTCACAATGATGCAGATTTATCTGCACCATCCGCAACCTCTTTGGCTTTATCATTTTTCGCGTAGCGAAATTTGATGTAGCCAAGCCCGAACGTAACAACCCCCCCCAATGAGTCCAGTTTCCTAATAGATTCCCGATCCACTGCGAATCGGAAATCTTTACCCTGGTTCTCTTTACAAGTCAATGAAGAAACAAGTTTCCATTGACTTGTATTGATCCCCCTATTTTGTCCTTCCAATATTCCCAGTATGACTTCCACCGGTTTAATGGGTGGTGGAATCCATACCGTGACTATTGGTCGCAGAGGCAATTCCGACGCTGGTATAACCTCCAGTTGCGCATCTGGACAAAGGTTGCCACATCTGTTGATCGCGGCTTTCAGGAATTCAAAAGTTCCTTTGTTACCGCAACCAACAGTCTTGACGCCCCTTGTCCAGTCTGCACCCATGAAGGCTATTTCACCCGGTCTGTGCCTTGCCTGGAAGATTTCGTCCATAAGTCTATCCTCAATCAGCCGCCACATTTCCGTACTGATTCTCCCATCTGGATCAGCACGGTCAATGACTGCTGCTTGAAGAATGTCCGACTTGGACGAATCCTTCCCCTTTTTGGACGATGAAGGTTGCACGTCACCAGATACTACCCGCTTTACTACTCCCTTATGAGAGTTTTTAAACGGGCCACTTGGTGCATTACCAACCTTCTTCGCAGACGGAATCTGCTGGTCATCTCCCGACCTCACTCTTTTTATGGTTCCCTTAGGGGGACCTTTAGAAGAGTCATGCGGAAAATGACCTGCTTTCTTAGAGGTAGTGGGTATCTCATCTCCAGGCAGAGCTCCCCTAATTGACCTCATTTGAGATCCTTTAGCGGGGCTCGCAAGAGCTTGATTTACCTTCTCTACTCTCTTCTCAATGAGTTTCTTCCCACTACCAATCCTTGCTGCCCTGTCGCTTCCCTTGAGAGAAGCTACAGGACTGCTGGATGGCTTGTGAGTATCACACTGTGTGACAGCGTCGACTTTTGGTTCCAAAGTGTTGGTAGACACGGACTCTTTACCCTTGCGAGCAATTTGCGGACCTTCCTCTACCTCCACTTTAAAACCATCGGGATAAGACAATCCCAGGATGTCACCGATGGAGCCATAGGTCCGTTCAAACCTGTAGATGCTCTTTCGGTGTTTCCTGCGAACATGCCTATCCCGCCCGTCTAACAGCGATGGGTCCTTTTTAGCCAACTTATTCAGTGCAGCTATAGAGGCCCTAACACCGTTTTTCGCCTTTTCAAGATTCGTTCGGCTGTCGGTTGCGGCTTGCTCATCCATTGGATATGCTACCGCTACCTGCCGAACAATAGGTTTGGCCGTAGGCCTTGGCATGCCTGATGCCCCCGTCGAGCTCACCTGCTTCCTACCCGGAGTTGACGCAGTGACTGCATTTCCGATTTCTTTGCCCCGGTCAAGTGCAGAGACCACTGTTATCTCATGCTCTTCATCGGATAAAAGAGACAGGTCCTCCAGTCCCTCCGTCGCTCCAGATCCTACAGGGTCCTCCGCCGAGTCCAGCAGGCTGTCCTCCTCCGTTAGTTGGGTCATCAGTTGTCCGTGTTGAATGAGGATGTCCGTATGCAGTCTCATTAAGTCCATGTCATCGTCCCCATCCTCATCTTTCCCCCCTTTCCCGACGTCGTCATTGTTTTCCCCTACTTTGACCCTATCCCTAACTCGTAAGTCAGCTTCCGTCCCTTCTACTACCCTAGTGTTGGTTTCTTTGTCCGTTGTCCCTTTGTCCTGTTCAATACTTAACCTATCAGTTTCCATTTTTCTTTTTCTATTTTGGTCCCACGAGTATGCTCGTAAAAAATAGACCATCTCGCGCAGTGACGGCATACGCGGACTAGGCTGTAATACAACTGACCCTTGCCATCAGCATCAGAGGGGAGCTGTTCACTATTAGTTTCTTTTAGCACTAACTAATCATTCAGATCCTCGGCACTGCTACCAACCACCTTGATCTTAAAAGTGCATAAGACCCATTTATTTGGTCCACGGAAAACGCATGACCCAAGACCGTACCCAGTGTCAGAGATGTATTCACTTCGGCGGAAACACCAAATAGAATACATCAATGCATCGCATACAGTCCAGCAAGCCTACCGTTTTCAGGACTGGGTGTGATACAAAGGATGCATTAATGTCGGCAAGGGAAGAGGACTCCAGCACCGTACATTAGTGCCTCCAGTGTCTCTCGCCCAATCCCCCCTATCCGCCACCTGGGGACGCGTCCGATGGAAGTAAACAGGTAAAGACTTTAATTATTTAGTCCAATTTTATACAATTCCATTTTGCCCATAATCTACATAATCTTTCTACAGAAAAATTTTGTTTCAATCAGGGGCTCCTATTTTACATACAGTACAAATGGAATTTCATACAGCCTAATTATTGCCTTAATCGGGGAACTTTTTACAGTCCAATTTTGCCCATAAAACGTTTGCCTTAATCAGTGGGCTTCATAAGGTCCATTATACTTCAATCGTATGACTTTAAACAGTTTAATTTTTGCCTTAATTAGGGGACATTTACATTTCAATTTATACATGAATCGTATGTCTTTATACATTTCAATTTTTGCCATAATCAGGGGACTTTATACAGTAAAATTTTGTCTAAAATCACAAGTCTTTCTGCAAACCAATTTTCTCTCAGTCAGAAGACTTTATATGAAGTATGACTGAAGTATAAGTCTTAGGTTGTTATAAAGTCGAATTTGTCCACTATTTAGAGGACTCTATACATTCCAGTTTTTCTCAAACATAAGGTTTATAGGATAATTCTAACAAATTTCGACACAAAATTACAGCTTTAAAGGTTTTATATATTAAATTTTTTTAATTAGGCTTGTTCATTAAACTAGTCAACGTGCATTTTATCGCGTATGAATCAGTTCCACATCGTATACGGTTCATGTTTTATGGACTTCTAAAATAGGAGACCTCGGGCTTTTTCGTCAAATATGAACCAAGTTTAAGGTTAAAAAACTTTTATAATCATTATCCGATTTTAACAAAATTGGTATCAATGGAAATTGGTATTCCTCTTTATCATAAAAGTTAGACACCTACGTGGCGCAAGGACCTCTAAAATTAAAAAAAATCCTTTAACCTAGAATATCCTTTTAGAGGGTCTTTTAATTTTTTATTTTATTTTTTTTATTTTTATTTTTTTATTTTGACAATGTTTACAATCAATTTGTCGTTATAGTGTAAAAATTTCAAAATGGGATCAGATGTTAGAACAATTCGCATATAGCAGTTAGTACTATTTTACTAACAAATTTATATTTTTTAAAGTGTTTTTTTAAGTCTTTTATTTTAAATTTAGTATAGTATAGTATGGTCAAGTTCGACCATATAATACCCTACATGGTTGTGTATAGGTACTAAAATTATTATCGGGAGAGGACGGTTGTGAAACGATCCTTATGAAATTAATTACAATAATTTGTACATATATGAAAATTATTTCTGAAAATTTTATTTCGATATTGGCATTTATTTAGTATAACAATCTATATTTGTACAAAACTTGTGTGTGCTGAAATTATATAAATGGGGTATGTATGGGGTACAGGTGGAATAATGGACCGATCATTATCGATCCCAGTGTATTTTGCCTTTGTAACCAGTATTGCCAGTTTAGCCTTTTTAAAGCCTTTTCCATTTTGATTTTAGCCTCAACTTTTCGCTTTAGATTATAGCTATATTTCCAGCCTTTTTTGATTCTTAAAATTGCCTTAGAAAGGCTAAAATATTAGTGTTAGTATTATTTGCTATTACTAATTTTATTTTTACAGAATCATACATTTCAGCACTTTTGTGTATATATTCGCCCAAAAAATTCAAATTATTTATATTTAATAAACATATTAACCTGCGGCGCATCATTTTCCAAATCAAAAATAACCGCACTAATTTTATGGATTTACTAAATCGATTATTATAACTATCTTTTAATATACTTCATTAACAACGGAAACAATATATAAATATAATTAAAAAATTTTTATGACACAAAAATTTTCAAATACTTCATTAAGAAAATAATCCAATTTTTTTTTTTTTTTTTTTTTAGCAGAAATTCCTGATAAACCTGAGCGGAAATTTCTTGGTAAAAATATGCCAATTATAGTAAAATTATGTATTATAGAGGTTTAAGCAAAAATTCTTAAAATCGGTTTTAATATATACTACTGATAATTTTTGACTTTGATATAACCTCAAAAAGACACAAAAGTAGATTTTTGACCAATGTGCATAGGGTAACTTTTCATATGAAATATAGCCCAATTTTTTTTTTTTTTTTTGATATTTTTCATTGGGTCTTTTTGGTGGCCGTTCTATGTTTTATAAAGTTATCAATATTTTTAAAATAAAATTAGATCTAAAAAATGTATTCTTTGGGGAAATTAGTATTTTTTCGACCCTTTTTAAAGTTCAATTTAGCCTCCTTTTTCTCGTCTCCTGTAAGCTCATGTATCAAATTTTAATAAATAATCTTTAAAATCGTCATAAATAATTCGGTGGATTATGTAAAGCGGGTTACAGTCAAATTATTTTTAACGGATCAGGAATGTACTATATATGCGACTTATTTCAATAAATAATGATCTATTATATTAAAATTTGAATAAGTATATCAATATACCTAAAAACCACTTAATATGTAAGAGAAAATGTGTTAGCAAAGAAAAGTTGTTGTAACTTCTTATCCCATTGAGATCACATTTTGAAATTTTTACACTACACTTGATTGTAAACATCGCATAAAAAAAATAATGAAAATTATAAGACCCTTTTTCAGAATATCCAAGGATAAAGGATATTTTTTATTTTAGGGGTCCTAGCGAAAGGAAGATGTTTAGTTGTTTATGATATAGAAGAATCTCAGTCCTTTCCAATGATACCAAGTTTGTTAAAATCTGATAATGTACACAAAAGTTATTCAAGCTTAAATTTTGCTCATTTTTTACACAGAAACTCAAGGTGTCCTACTTTAGAAGTGCATAGAATATGTTGAACTTTTTTAAAACCGGTGTTGGTTAAAATCCGAACTGGGTCAAATTTTTTTTGGAATTACCCAATGCAGTCTAATTTTATTCTTTATTAAACGACTTATCAGCAGATATTTTTGCAGTCAAATTGTACAAATTGACTTTAATTGTAGGTCTGCATTTAATAAAATTTTTCCACTGAATTATGACCAACTTTTAACCTTCATTTCTTACCTTTCACCACCACTTCATTCATCATTCATTCATCAAATAACTAATTCTGAAACAAAAAATCCATCCACTAATAAGTCTACAAAACTTTCAAATCTTGTGTAGTTAAAGAAAGCATGATTTAAATACCCTCTTAAAACTTTTTCTTATAAATTCTTTACTATTTTTTCTGTGTTCAACAACACTATGCAACATTAAAAAAAATCTTATTCAACATTATGTCACACCTTCTGGTAAATGGAAAATAAAACAAAAAATAAAAATCAAAAAATAAAAAAAAAACTTTTGCAAACACTCTTCAAACACATGTTTAACGCACAAGGACCTTCTTCTTTTAACGATAAATTTCGAACACAACTTGTATTAGAAATAATTTACGAGCAACACTAAATAGGAACTAAAAAAATAAAACAGAAAAAGTTTACTTAACCAATAATAGCCCAGGAATAAAAGAAAAGGTGAAAGAACAAAGCAAAACAAAATAAGAAAAAAAAAACAAAGTAACCAAAAACGATAAAAAATTCTAGCAGTTAAAAATAACAAAAAAACAGCACCATAGAAAAATGGTCATCTGGAGAAAGAATTTATAAAGCAAAAGTTAAACTAAGAAGGTGTATGAAGTAATATTAAGAAACAGCTCTAAAGTTAAGGGAGCTTAAATTTAAAGATGAGAAAAGTAAAGCAACATAAATAACATTTAACAGAATTATTACCATAATACAACCAACCATGGTTATGTACTTTTCTGCAACTTTGTTGTATTAAACACAGATTTAAAAGATACTTATCATTAAAATAGACTTCTTGTTTATTTCACAAAAAAATACAAAAGGACTACATTAGGCCTAACAAAGTTGATAAGATTTTAGACCTTCAAAATAAAAAAAAAAATAAAATAATAATAATTGTAATTAAAATTTATTTATAGACAGAAATTTTAATGTTTTAGCATATTTAAGCTTTAAATTCATAACACCGTGCAACAATATCCGAAAAAGAAAGGAGAGCCATACATAATAAAACTACGTACAAAGTTTTTCTCATTGACTCTCCAAAAATGACTTCAGAATTTCGAAAATACACAACCTAAAAAATGCAATGCAAGTTTAATTTTCGCAACTAATTAAAAACCAGACCAGTCGCGAAAGCTGAATTTTCGCGATAAAAGAATCCAAAAAATGTTTTTATTGATATATTTACATTTTAAACATTTTTAAAGAAATTGAAAATTTTGAGTTGCTTTTTTGCCAAATTATTTTTTAAAATAACAGCTGAATCACGTAGCTCATATAGTGCTGTTGTCGGCTTATCATTTTCCAAAGTCCATTGTATGCATATGTTTATCGCTGTTATACAACCGTTCACTTTAATTTTGTTTTCTTCATGACCACTAACGTATAAATTCTGCGATTCCATATCTAATAATTCCATTTGCTCCTCATTATTTTCCACACGAAATTCTTCTTGAATCCAATTGTTTATGTCAGCATTCGTGAAAAGATGTTCCGTACCAATTTGAGCTACCTAATTCACGCAAATTGATTTTATGGAACCTCCACTTTTAAATTTTTTTTAAATCTCTAATTTTTTAGAAATGGTTGGATTTAAAATATGTTGAAATTTTCCCATATTAAGGATAGTTGTATTTACACAGCAAATAAACTAATAAAATTGAAGATTCAAAAATGTTAATATGCCAAAAGACGAGAATTTCCCTTTTTTTTGTTATAGACATTGTAATAAAATTAAAAACAAAACAGATAAAAATCACGAAAATAGAACCAGTTTTTCGTAAACTATCGCGATTATAGAACCTGCAATTTTAAAAATTAAGCCGTCGCGATAATGGGTAGTCGCGAATACTGAGCTTGCACTGTATATATATGAAATATTTATCAACCAAATATGGATGTCAAATAAAAGCTAGGAATCCCCGCAATTCAACGAAACTTTTTATTTAAATATTGCAGCACAAAATGTTAAGAAAATAATAATATATACACTGGTCAACACATCAAACAAAAGTTTTTGTTTCCTGTGTGTATTTTTCTTTTTTTTTTTTTCTATCTCAAATTTTTCCCTAACAACTTTTAATTTTTTATTGGATACTAAAATGGCTTCGTCGAGAATATGTTGTATGCCTAATCCAGACTCATGACGACTGCTACTTCTGCGTTGTGCAAATTAATTAAAAATTAATTAAATGGTCATATCTTAACTTATCTTCTGCTCAACGACCTCAACTAAAATCACGAGAAGTGCAACCTAGCAGATCTAAATCTTCTGATGATCAAAATCTCTGTGAACCCGAACGAAATGTATCAAGTGAAGACTCTGATCCAGACTTCAAATTTAGCTTTTCAGAACCTGAAAGATTTAATCAGAAAGAACTAAATAACTTAGTAAGAGATCTGAAGTTACCGAACGAAGCTTCTGAAATTTTAGCATCTCGTTTGCTTACTCCGGAAACCAATATCACATTTTATCGTACCCGAGAAAAAACCTGTTGCTGACGACCATGTCAAGCTTGTTGAGTGCACGTTATCGAACTAGGGTGTAACATGAGCATAAAAATCCAATTCCTGCACTCGTATTTAAACCGATTTCCACAAAATCTGGATGATTTTAGTGAGGAGCAGGGTGAGAGATTTCATCAGGATATTAGGACAATGGAAGAGCGTTATTAGGGAAAGTCAAACTCACATATGATGGCAGACTATTGCTGGAGTTTGCAATGAAATCTACCTAAAGTCGTTCATTCAAGAAAATCTTATAAAAGATCATTTGATAGTGTTCGATAGAAATTTTGTTATCATGTGTATTTGGATACAAGTAGGGCTGTCTACTTGTATGTAAATTCTCCTTATAGAAGATAATGATAAGGGGGTTGTTGAAGATAAAAAGGAGGTTATCAGTCTATTTTGGAGAAAAGAAAATAGGGGAGTTAAATTAGTGGTGTTGCTGGTTCTTATTGTAACAATATCTCACCTTTTCTTTCAGGGAAAATCTAAGAATGAGGTAAGTATGCTTTTGATTTCAGTTCAACTTCCGTTTTTATTACAAAGGATTTCTTTCTTAGATTAGGTAGCTTAGGTTAAGGTAAGTATTAGAAATAATTATTGTAGAATAAGTATTATTTTTGATCATTGTCACGACTCGATGGTTAGATGGTAAGTTGTTCCATATAAGATGATAAGATGCTAATTAAAATTTTAATTGTGTGACGGCAAGATGATAAGTGACCTTTTCAATGTGAAGGCCAATCGTTTTTCTTTTGGGTTTTCATCAAACCTTCGGTGTTTTAACGAAAACTGATAACATTACTTTTTGTTGGAGAAAATTAACTTATGGTATTACCAGAATATTTTGTTCTTAATAGCATACACTGAGAACAATTATAATTTAATTATAATTTAAGTCTAACTTATGTTCTTGTCAAAATAATAAAACTGGATATTTCAAAAAGTAAAGCTGTTAGTAATTTCCCAGTATTTTTGTCATTTTCAGGGTCACATAAATACCCAGAAGCATAAAAATAAAATAAAGGAAACAAGTATTACGTTGACCAATAAATAAAATATTAAAGGATTAAATTAAAATTTTAATTTAAGTAAAAGGTATTGCAGGTAGGGTAAGCGATTCAGGTCTGTCCAAACTGTCCCGCAATTTGACCTGAATATGGATGGGTATTTTTGTTACAACACAATTTATTTTATTCCGGAGATATATTTTTTTAAATTTTTTGCTTAAAGTTTTAAATACGAGTAGTTATGTTTTATTTAATAAAACATAAACAGAAAATAATATGTTTTTCCGTAAAAAAGTCAAATTAAATAAATTTAACTTACTTTGCAGTGTTTGAAATATAGTTAACAGACATCAGGAACGTATCTAATTAACGAATCTATCTTTACACCCTTAAAAAAATGTACATATAAATCTTTTTGAAGAATTTCTATAAATGCAGTTCAGTGTAAATCATATTGTCACCTAAAATGCAAAAGATCGTAAACACTCAAAAATAGAATGTGGGTTTTTATTGAATTATGATGAACGGATTCAAAATATATTCACACAAAAAATTTTGTATTCATATCATCTAGAATAAGATTTATATTAAAAGAAACCAAATTAAGAAATTTTTGAAATTTTCATTAAATTACTTAATTTAAGAGCAAATACTTAAAAACGTGGTTAGGGCCTTTTGTATATGCTATTATTTATTTGTTTTATTTTATTTTTTTTTTTATTTTTTTTTTTATATTTTTTTTATTTTTTGCTTCTCTTATAAAAAAAAAAACCAAAAGTCGACGATATGATTTTTTAAATAAACAATTTATTTTAAATTTCTATTTGTATAATTAATTTACTTTTCATTTCAAATTAATATATGTATCTATGTCTTGAAAATGAGATCTTACTACTTCAGCAACACGGTATAAATCGTGTACCAATCATGTAATATGAATACAGTTTGGTTAAAATATCTTCAGAAAATATGCTGACTTAACCATACAGGAAGCTATGCCATGATTTATTTTCCAATTTCGCAATGTTAAAAACATTTTTTCTTGAACATTTCCTAATTTTTGTCTAGGATACCTATAATTACATCAAAAATATATCGTCCTATCGGCGATATCAGTGTATTCAAATAGCAATAAAACTTTGTGAGGACAATCCAATTATTTGCTAAATTATGTGTCCGAAGTTTTTTCAATTTGCGATTGTAACTTTATCCTGTAACCTTAAACATTTACACCTACATGGACCCAGAAGCGACTTTTCGGCAGTTTTTGCAAAAAAAGATGAGTAAATGTCTAAAGCTAATGGTTGTTATATAGGGTATCTAATTATTTGGGTTTTCATATTAATCGGCTAATTTGACAAATAATTAATCGAGCTTAAAAGTTGATCGTTTAACAATCCATTAATGGCAAATTATACGATTAATCGAATAGTCTTAATAATACATATAAAGCATATAAATAACTAATTATAGTATTTAATCTATTAAAACAGTTATTTAAAAACATAATGTATAAAATCATTTGTATGAAAAAATTGCATTTTTGACCTAGTAACTCTATTTTCTGTGTGAGAATGACTTTTTTTTTTTTTTGTCATAAAAGACAAAATTAATATTGATGTTTTTACGTACATTTTCTTGATGAAAATAAAAATTTTTATGACTTTATAGCTTTGAAGTTACTTTACTAAAAATTATTATATACCAGCAAAAAAATAACATCCAAAGAAGTCAATATGATCCTGAACTTGTGGTCCAAAAAAAAGTGTAAATTAGGATCATTGGAAGATGTTCTCTTTTTTGATACCTATTCAATTTTCAAGGAGGAAGTCATTTGAATCTATTTTAACCTTTGGATGCTCTTTGTATTACTTCTTAAGCACAAGATACTTTAGAAGTAATGAAAAAGTACTTCCCAAAAAACTTAATTTTAATTGTGTTTGCACACATTTTAAAAAATATGTTATTACATAAACTTATCTTTAAAATAAAAAATGTTCTAATTTATAACTCCAGAAAACATAATTCTTGTTAATCGGTTATTCGCAAAAGTTATTCGGTTTAATGGAACAAAATTAACCGAACGTTGGTTAATGGTTTAAATACCCTAGTGTTATATAATTTTTTAATGTCATCGTAAAATATAGCTAGACTAAAAACTTAAAATCCAACATGCGATGCATTATAACTCCTAAATTTATGGTATATAAAAACAAAATTATACGAAATATATTCCATAAATGTTGTAATGGCATGAAAGTACGTACGATACATAGTAAGAGAGATATAAGCAGAATACCTTTAATCACGAATAACTCACGTAGCGCACTCGTGCTTATCGGTTACTTTTAGCAGCATGTATAAAACGCTAAGAAGATGCTATGTATGTGATAAATTTCCATACATTAAATTTCAAGCCTATACTTTCCTGGGCTATTAGTTTACAGTCAAAAATATAAAAAATTTAAATAAAAATCGAAAAATAAGCGAAATTTATGCATTTAAAGACAAATATGCAATATTATGCATTTTGCTCAAAAATATGCAATAACAAATCAATACCATTTCGTTATAAATCCTTTAATTCGAAATTGTTCCACATTGATTTTCAGTTGCCCACTAAAAACATTTATTTACATGAAAGTATCAGCCCTGATTATTCGAACGCACATTTTGTACCATCATGACATTATCTTATCCTGTTAGAGACTTTACTTCTGCGCAGCTTAACTGACTGCACTTCGTCTAAACAATTTTCTAAATGTTTTCGTTCGTTCAATGTGTGCGTGCAAATAAAACATAACACTCCGGAGCCGGAAGCTTTCGGCATTTTCACATACACAACACGAAGGCTGACGAAGCTAAACAATTGAGTGCTAATAAAAAAAAAAAAAAAAAATCATTTTATTTTACCTTTCCACAAAGCAGGTTCATATCGCATGGTTAAAAAAAAGCAAAAACGAAATAGATGATAACAGAGGACGTAAAAAACAATCATTTGTTTGTTCCCAGCAAACACGATGTCGAACGCTTGAAGTATAATGACTAACGTTTGATATTAAACGTGTTTTTCGAACTTGTTTCAAATGTAGAGATAGGTTTGAATTTTAAGTTTGATTTCCAATTGAGAATCATTTGCGAAAAAACGTTTAAAAAATTGTACATTCTCAAGCTAATATCAAAAATTATTATTGAATAATTTCCAAACCTAAAGATAACTTTAAGAATCTTAATTTGATATTAAATGTTATTGCCAAATCATTCAGAAATCTAAAGAGACAAGTAAACAAATATTTGAAAAATGGTATGTCTGTTCTCAATTTGATATCAAATATTATTACCAAATCATTCTTAAGTATATTTGAAACAATATATTTACAAAAAAACATTTGAAATATTATATAAAAATAAATAAAATTATTTAAACAAATATTTTCCAATTAATAAATACGTATATTGATAGGATAAAATTACAAGTCTATACAAAAAATTAAAAATGCAAGTTACTTTTATTTATGTTCCACATGTGGTCACAATCCACATTTGAAATAAGTTTGAGAATTACATTTAACAATGACTACATTTAACAATGATTTGATACTAATAGTAATTTGACAACTAATTCCCCTTTTTGTTGAGAAAGCTAGTATTTTCAAGTTATTTTCAAATAATTCTCAAACGTTTGAAATATGATCAATGACTTGATTTCAAGTTACTCTCAATTTAATATCAAACATTTGTATTTGACAAGTTTGTATGCTAGATATACCAAACAATACACAAACACATTCAAACTTTTACGTTCTCTCTTTGTGCCTATCGTTGGTCTACACGAAAGATTTTTCTATCATGACAAATGTCATATAATTATCATGATAAGAATTCATCATGGTATACCAAATTGATTTATATTATTGCAACGTTATGATATAATTATTAGAGCTCAAGCGAAAGTAAATTTGTTTTGCTATCAAACGTCATTATGTTGTTGTTTTTTACGGTTACTTTTTTAAAAAAAAGCGCAATTCTTTATGGCAATCTCAATTAGTTAATTATTTGGAGCAAAAATAACACAAAATACGCTGAAATTTAAAAAAAAAAATACTATTAAATTTTGACAACATGCCTCAACGAAAAACGAAAAAAGTTATTTATTATAATAAAATTTTATCTAGGTGTTCCCACATATGCTGATATAAATAAAAAAATGCAGTAGCTCTGCCGACGTTTTGTCACTTGTTATGATAGAAAAATCTTACGTGTAGACCTTACGTTACTGCCGTTAAATTTAAATATCTTTCTTGATTGCAATATCTTTTAGTGACATATCAGATTTAAAGCAGATCGAATTCTTGTAATTAGGTCGTTTGTCCGCATGCAGATGACTGTCAAAGGAAAATGTATTTTTGAACTTACTAGAAAATGTTGATTGAGTAAATTTTAACAAAAGTATTACATTTCTAGGTAATAAGACAAAAAAAGAATGAGATGAAACTTGGTTCGGAAAAAGAAAAAAATGACAAGAATGAAATGCAAGCCAAAAAAAAAAAAAGAAAAGCTCCTAACAGATATGCCAAAAATGTTCAGCCGCGTACTGGCACATTGTATTCATTCCATCAATACCAAATATGAGCCATGTTAAAGTTAGGCCTAAGCTCTAATCAATCAAAGCTAAAACATTTTAAATTACAAAACTTAAAAGAACTCTGAAGACAAGAATGATTAAAGCTCCACAATAATAAAAAATAAAATAAAACTATTTTAAATATTTTGTTTTAGCGTGTAAAACATGAGTTATTGCTGGATTTTTTTCATGTTTCCAGTTACAAGTTTTGTGTACAGAATAATAGAGAAAATTGTCCTGAATAATATTGAAATAATAACAATAAAAATTTACAAAACAATTTGTCGTATGATAATTTTACTCAAAATGCTACTTTAGTCGGAATAAACTTGAAGGAGTGTCATAAAAAAAAAAAAAATTGATGATACTTGTGACATGCAAAAGCGTTTTTTTTTTTTAATTTTCTGGCTAGATTTAGAATTTTTTCGTTACAGTAAAAAAAAGCACAAAGAATTGGGAATGCTATTTTAGTGCCACAGTTATTTAAACTATCCAGAATTTTGGCAATTGTGAAGGAATTGGATCCAAGGCCCCAGCAGTGCTTAATTGTGTTTATTAATTTTAAATTCTTATTGAGATGAAATGCGAAAAATGTCGTAAAAGTACTTTGTAAATTTTTTTATAAAAAATTAAAAATAATCAAGTCAGCAATTAATTTTTATATAAAGTGATATATCAGAAAAATCTCGAGGAGAAATGCTACAAGAATTTGACTTAGTTTTAATCCTAACTCACTCCGTTCATCTTTTATTAAAAATAATGTTATGTCTTATTTGAACGCACACCTTACTACGGTTTATCAATTTGAAATCCGTTCACCTCCAACTCTTCATACTAGCGACTACTCAACTCAATTAATAATACAACACCAACCCACCCCTCCCCCCTACAGCACCCACAAAAGTTTAGAAAAATAACCGGGAAAAAGCTTAAGGTGTTTCCTAAATGTATTTATGATACATTTATTTTAAAGTCAAATACACATTTTCTATTTCACTCTTTGCTTTCCCCATAAATGCAACAAACTTTAAAGTTTTCTTTCTTCTATTTTTATTTCCTTTCAGAATTTCTTCTCATCTTAAACAAGTAGTTAAAGTTAAGAGCGAAAAATGTAAAGAAAAAACACAAACTCAACTTGTAGAAAAACTGAGAAGAAAAACAAAAAGAAAAACATTTAGTTGATTGCATTTAAAAGTACTACAACATGCAGCAAAGTGTTTCAATAAGAATCAAAGGAATTGCAAATAAAAAAAAACTAAAGAAAAATAGCGCCTTAAAATTATTTCCAATTCATTTAATTTGTTGATTGTCGTCAGTTAAGTATACGCTTTTAACAGAAATAAAAGCAAACTTTACTTTTTTTATTTTCTTGTACTTATGGAGTTGTTGTTGCTGGCTGTTCATTAATATTGTATTATAGAGCGGGTTTCCCTAACCTTCACACAGCGAATGAGTGAGTCCAGGTTAAGCAATTTAGAAGGCAAGTAATTTGTAGTAGTTGTAGTAGTTCTGCCAATAAACTGGCAAATAATGGGTTGTGTTTTACTGACTCTATGGAGTTGTATACTTTTCAGATGATGATGATGACGACGACGACGACTACGAGCATGATAATATATGTACCTTTGAGTGCAAATCGAATAAAGTTTGAAGTTGTAATGAACATAGCACCATACAATAAATGACTCTTGCGCCACTCTTGGCGCAAAGTGTTTTTGTGTGTTAAATATGGGCAGTTTAAGCAACCAATAACATGATATAAATACAACAAATAAATAGCAATTGTAATGATTTTCAGTGTTGCCGTTTTGGTTATTTATGACCAAAATTGGTTATTTTATTTTCAAATATGGATATGATTACTTTTTTTTTCGTTATTACTACCGTAGGTGGTTGGAGTATTATGCGTTTGTGCTGCTGTTTGTAACGCAGAGAAGAAATCATCCAACACTCACCTTAAAGCATACCAATCGATTCAGAATCACTTTTTGAGTTGATCTAAAGATGTTCGTCCATACGTCTGGCTGGCTGGAGGGCTGGCTAGCTGTACGTACGGCTGGCTGGCTGTCTATGTAAACCTTGTGCACAAAGTACAGGTCGTAATTATGAAAATAATTCAATGAAATATGGCACGTAGGACTTTCATGACACAAGGAGCCCCCAACAAATGTCCTCCGGGAATAGGGGTTTAACGATCATAAATTCCTTAAATATAGCAATATTTTAATGAAATTCGGTGCAGGGAAGTTTTGTATAAATATCTATCTTTGTGCCAAATTTCATAAAGTTAGTTCCATAATTGACCATAGCTCCCATATAAAATCCTCTTCTGAAAATTAGTATTAGGTTTATATTCGACACAATTAAGTTTTATATAAGTAGAAATCATAGTGACAAATTTTATGAGGATCGCTCCATAATTTACCATAGCTCCCATATAAGCCCACTTTCGGGAATCACCCTAAAGTGCATAAATTCATATAAATGTTAGTGTAAATGGAATATTTATTTTACACTTAGTAAAAGTATCGGTCCACAATTGTCCACATGTCTAATATAAGAAACCTCCACGAATTTTGATGCACAATGGTGTAGGGTATCATATGGTCGGGCTTTACCAACTATATCTTTCTTCCGTTTTTTTTTTTCTTTGTTAAATCAAAATTTTCTTTTTATTGGTTTTAAAAATGCTATTTACTCTCTTAAACTTGCCAACAATAAAAAGAGAGCGTGATAAAAATTAATTATACATTTAAAAACTACAGCTTCCTCTAAGTTCTCAAGCTAGTTTTAACTGACAATGAAAAAAAAAGAATTTAAATCAATGGAAAATATAAAAATTTTCTAATATTTAACCAAAAAGTGATTGGGAGATTTTGGTGAGAAAGTTCTAACGATGTATCAAACAACCTAAAAACAAAATTACAAAATAAATTACTATTAAAAAACAAATGTATATTCGGTAAAGACCGACTATATGATACTGTTCTATATGTTCCTTAAAGTAATACACACTTGAGCATTATATGGGTGCCAAATTTTATTAACATACGAACATTTATGTGGGATTTAAGTACTTTTAACTGATTTTCAGGAGAGGATCCTATATTGAAGCTACAATTAATTTTAAAGTTATCCTTTTGAAACTAAATGCCATATTATATGTACGAATTTTTTTTATAGATTGTTTTAGGATTAAAAATATTTTATTTGTGCAGAATTCAGTAGAAATAGGCTTAGATGTATTTAAGATATTTGAGCTTCAAAATATTACTCCACAAAAGCATTTATTTGGGGACTAGGTGAAATAGTGAACCAGTTTCGACCAGTTAAAGAGATTCTGAGTCGACTGGTATATTTTAGGGGCATCGCAATATCGTGGGAATAAAAAGACGTTGGTTATTTAGTTATTAAAACTGTGCAAAACAACATATTTAAATAATAAGGGCACTTAATTTTCCCCTTTGTGCAATTGTGCAAATTTGCGCGAAATGTTTCGTGAACTTCCTTTTCAAGTGCTGTGCAATGATTTTGTTATAATTAACGTAACCATAATTTTTTACATCGCTTTTATTAATAATTTTTAAATATAAACTAAAATGATTTAAATGATTTTCCAAACAATTTTTTACAGTTTATTTGTGAATGTCCTAACTTGAACATAGTATACAGTTTGCAAGGGTTTTGCACGTTTTCATGAGAACCCTTATTATTTTACAAATAACTTCAATGAAATTATATTATCAATCCCTATATATTTTTAATTAAAAAAACACAATTTTGTACACAATTTTTAAATTGTTAGGTCCAGATTGGTACTTGAGTGCAGAAGGGAATTGAGAAGGTTAATGGATTCCTATATGATGAGACTCTGTTGGGTTCCTGGTCATTGTGACATTCTTGGCAACGAAATAGCCGATGAGCTAGCTCGCAGTGGCTCGGAGCTAGATAGGTCTTTCATAGAGTCATCTGTTAAGATTCCAATTGGGTCCTTCTTTAGGGCCATAGGGGAGTGGACTCTGGACAACACGAATCGAGCCTGGAGTGATAGATCGGACTGCAGAGTTTCTAGGGCATTATGGCCTAGCTTAAAACTAGCGGATTCCAAACATCTTCTAGGTATGAGTCGTGGTAGTCTTAGAGTCACAGTAGGTATGGTTACGGGTCATTTCTCAATAGGGAATATGATGAGTAAGTGGGACATTGGCACATCAGACTTTTGTAGAACGTGCGATGATGTTGAGGAGCTAGAGACAGTGGAGCACATTCTCTGTCACTGCGTAGGGCTTCAGCGTAATAGGTTGAAGTGGTTTGGAAGCCATTCACTACATGAGCTAGGTGAGGTTAATGGCAAAGGACTTGTCAACCTCATAGGGTTTGTAATGGGAATAAAATGGCTTAGGAACAAACATAACTGATCGATTGGGTATAGGTTCCACTTTTCTTTTTCTTCCTTTCATAAAGGGATCACAATGGGCCGTTCGGCCTCTGGGTGTAGGCGTGAATGCGCCGCCCTTTCCAACCTAACCTAACCTATTAAAATTTAATATATTTGTACATAAACAATTGATATTCAATCTTTTAGCCAAACCTCCCAATTAAATATCTCTTACTTTAAATCTTTAGATTTTGGAATTCATATTACTAAATGAGATTGGCCAAGTCCTTATAAAAAATAATTCTTATTTGCATTCTTTTTCTGTGAACAAATAATTGTAAAAGTCAGCCTTATTTTACTGCTCGATCTAGCTGTTTTACAATTCTAAGTTTATTACAATGTGGTTTAATTTCGACATCATATCGTAAGGACGTGAGAATAATTAAATTTTTGTTATTAAACTTTATATACCGACCCCCTACAAAATTTGATCTGAGACCACATTTTGATAAACATTGTTCTAAATATTTAAATTTTAAATACTTTTCTCTCCTAAAGACGAATTAAAGCTTTTGATTAATATGCAAAGTATTTAAAACCTGATTACATATAGTAAGATTATATTATTTTTTATATATTAATTTGAATGTTTAAGATTTTGTTATTTTTTCCAAAATTTTGGTTAGAAAAAAATTTTTGCCGTGGCAACACTGATTGTTGGTTTTGCAAGCAAGTATGTGTGTGAAAGTGTGTGTGAGTTTATGTTGCATATAAACTACAACAAAATATATAATTATAATATAAATGTTGTGGTTGTTGCCGTATGGAGTTCTATACTACTTACTTTTGAAAAGTAAACCCTGCAAGCAGACAAACTATAAAATAATCATTTATATGTGGAGTGTGTAGTATAATTTAAATTAGTATACAGCAGAGTTTAAGTGAATAGTAATAAAGGAATTACACAAGTTAATTCATATTTATTTCATGTAAGATTTTATCGATATTTTAAAATGTATTAAAAGTTTTGCCAGCTGTAAAGTATAAATAAACTATTCCTCTAATACAGCAACATTCTCAGTAAGAATGGTAAAACGAAGAGGATCGTAAGTACTTTTTAATTCTTGTCTTTCTAACTTCAATCATTACATTTAAAAACATTCATAACATTTTCATTTAATATGACGATAAGTCCACGCACTTGTGATGTGCTATTGCAAAAATTTCACTACTAGAATTAAGTTAGGTAAAAGAAGAGGGGAATGATGATCCGCTACCTTTCACTAAGGAATGTTCGGCATGTTGAATGTGGCCTCCGTATCCATTTAAAAGCTTAATTAGGTCAATAACCTGGCTCCTTTCTTGTAGCTTTTTAGGTATATCCAATTTGTGTTCCTAAGATAATATAATCTTTTTCGCTTTCTTTGGCAGAGAAAGTACTCTACGGTTTCGTTTTCTCCCTTGCGTGCTCAATTTACATGTTATATTCTCAGATAAGCCCATGCAAGCTAAATGAGCTGTAAACTGACGGCTCGTTATTAAGGTGTGCGTTCAAATAAAACACAACATGATTTTTGTTTTTTTTTTTTTTTTTAATAAAGGTGAACAAAATAAGTTAGTATTAAAACAAAATCAACTACTTGTAGCATGTCTTATTCTTTTTATATAAAAATTAATTGCTAATTAGATTATTCTTTAAAAACTTCTGAAAAAAAAAATTAAAGTACTTTTACTAAGCTTTTCACGGTATCTCTCTATAAGAATTTAAAATTAATAATCAGAATTGAGCACTGCTGGGCCTTCTTAAATTCGGTTTTAACTTGGATCCAATTCCTTCACAATTGCCAAAATTCTAAGTAGCAAAATATTACTTTGCATATTAATCAAAAGCTTTAGTTAGTGTTTAGGAGAAAATTTAAATGTTTAGAACAATGTTTATAAAAATGTGGTCTCTGATCCAATTTTGTTGGGGATCGGTATATAAAGTTTAATAACAAAATTTACTTATTCTCACGTCCTTGCGATATGATGTCGAAAGTAAACCAGAATTGCAAAACAGCTATGTCGAGCATAAATAAAAAATAAGGTTGACTTTTACAATTATGCGTTCAGAAAAAAAGAAACCAGTTTGTAACAAACTAAAATAACGACAAAATTCTAAATCTGGACAAAAAATATTAAAAACACGATTGCATATCACGAGTGTCATCAATGTCTTTTTATGGCACTCTTTGTTATAATTATTCGAGTTTATTCTGACTAAATAAACTTGTCATACGACGAGTGCTCCCCAAGGGGTCCCACCCAGCGTGGTCAAGTATTTGTAAACAAAACGTATTAAATTAGGCCAAAATTAAAGGAATTGATTCGATTTAGCGCACTTTTTAGCTGATTTTTTTTTAATTGAAAAACTATTTTTATCAAGAGTAACAACTTAGCATTACAAAATTCCTAAAATAGATAAGAACGTGTTTAGAAAAATCTGGAAAATTGTTAATAAATCCTTTATTTGATATGAGTGGGAAAACGGATAGACACCTCAAATAACCACTTTAAACAAAATTTGGAATTTTTAAATAAAATGAAAAAATCGTTTTAGTTTTTAGTGAACTAGAAAATTTATATAATAATAATGTTATATGACATGATACAATTACTAAAGGTAGAATCGTTAGCAAGTTCGTTCTCAATTCTATTTATCCTAAAAAGTCAATCAAAAGAAAATTTAAAAAAAAAACTTTAAATATTATATACCATTTACACCAAACAAAACCTAATTGGTCTTAGTGAAGACCAAATTTCAAAACTATACCGCTTACATAGCTGTGTTTCTCTCTATGTGGTCTTTGTTTATAATTTTTTTTTTATTTTTTAGTTTTTATTGAAACACAATTTGATTTATTTTTATGGCTAATAAACAAACATAATTTATTCACAAAATATACAAAACGAATAAGACAATTCAAGAAATTTGACAATGTCATTTTGTTCATTATATATAAAAGCTGAATGTTCTAAAATCAACGGGACAGTTGTATCAAGTTTTATTTGATTTTCGATAAAATGTAGATGAAAATGGGTTTTGACAACTCTCTAGTGATTCTACCTCGTGTTATTATATTATGGTTCTTATTTCTGTTGTAAAATGAAAACTTAATAAAATATTGACAAATTAAAATTTTATCATTAGAAATTAAAAAAAAAAAAGTTATAAAAAAAAAGGTAAAAAAATAAAATAAGAATAAAACAAAAGATATAAATGAAAAAAAAATTAAATAATTTGATTGCCTTTAAATAAATTCTGAAAGTCACACACTATTTTGGGAATGTACATTTAATAATGGATATGAAGGATTTTAAAGAATGTAATGTGATGAAATCATATAAAGCCATATAAAATTTAACGTTAATATTCTGTGTTAATATTTTACAATATTGAATTTTTTTTTTATCAATTTTAAAAAGTCGAAAATGTATATGCTTTTGTCATGAGCTAAAAAATTCTTATTCAGCTCATAGCTGTCTATAATTTACTAAAAATAGTAATTTTTTACCGTTTCACACAGACAGTTAATAGCGACGTAAAAGCATGTTCCTAAACGACTAATCACTAAAGTAAAACGCGCCCATTTAGCGCCTTAATTGAAAAAAGCGCTAACAGCAAAATATGCGACTTCTAGGTTGTTAAAAAGCGCTAAATTGGCAATGCTTGCCCCACCAACAGTCAGGCTAAAACCAAAGTTCTAAGTTCTCCTGTCCCTCTCGGTACTAGATTAAAGTTTTCGACCATACTTCGTAGCCAGTAGGTGATGTGAAGACAGAAGCAGTTTGTAACATCCAAATGTTGTATACTCATGTTTTTGGAAAGAATAGGAAGTCCTTTTGGTACCATTTCTGTCTCGTCTTGTTCAATATTTTCGAGACGATACGTTTAATCGTTGGATTTATTAATGAGAAAGACTAAAAATCTAAGGCAAAATTTACTTTGTGTCTAATCTCTTTGGCATTACTGAATGTAGATAATTTTAAAGAGTATTTAGATTTCGAAAAGAATAGAGGATTGTCAGTGCAAAACTTTGAGTTTTTGCCAATAACAAAGACGTAGCATCACTAGATAATATATTTGGGGTCACTTTAAATAAAAAGTAAATGTACAAAGGGTATAACCTCTCCTTCTTCCACTGATCTCTTTAGGAATATTGAAGTTTGTTTTGTAAATTCTTTCAATAATGAAATACATATATCTAAGGTTACTTTCAATAATTTCTCTGAAGTCTCTTTACAAACAGCTTTTTCTCTAAGGTGTACGTTCGAATAAAACATAACACAAAATTTTCGTAATAACTCTTACTTCCGTTAATTTTAAATATCTCTTGATTACAATATCTTCTAGAGACATGTCAGTCAGATTTAACAGCAAATCGAATTATTGAAATCCGGTCGTCTGTCTGCATGCAGTTGGCAGTTAAAGAAAAATCTACAAGATATAATTTGATTTTTTTATCTTTTTTAACTTACTGTAAAATGCTGACTGAGTAAATTTTGACAAATGTATTACAATTCAGGGAATGGTTCAGAATGGATGGTTCAGAAAGAGAAAAAGTCACAAAAATGAATTCCAAGCACAAAAAGTAGAGAAGTTCCTAGGAGCACCTAGAACCTAAACCGCGAACCAGTTAACCGGTATTTGGTTTTTAAAAAACCGATCGGTTTCTAATAATTCTTGTTTTCGAGCTATTCGACAGGCCGATTTCTTTCTGTCGGTTAACCGGTTTTTTAGGAAATGTTCTTTCTTTTATTTCTTTACTATAGCAACCCATTTTCCCCATTTTTAACATTTGCTCAGGGATCCTTATTTATGGCCCGATCCATTACAACAATCAAATTGTTTGAAAATAAAATTTGTAGAAAATTACAAAGTGTTGTTCAAGTGGATTTTGAGTAATTAAAATTATCTTGTAATGAATCAGGTCTAAATTATTTAAAAGTATTTCTCATTTACATTATTATCCGATAAAACTTAAGTTTGGTTTTTTGAAATTTCTAATTTATAATTTGAGTAGTAGCACCAGAGAACTAAAATTATTATATTTATTAATTGATTTAAACTAATTTTTATTAACAAAATCTAGTTAAAGTCAATTTTACTTTTGACGTTTGTCATAAGCAAATATATGCTGTGTTTCATAACTATAAAGGCACTTAACCAAAAACTTACAAATTTTAGAAATGGAAAGAGCAAAATATATAAATAATATAAAATAATAATAAGTATGTACAGTAGGACTATAGCCAAATTTTTGGCATAGTACTACGAAGTGGCCAAGAATGTTTTAGTAATGAAGACACATGTCTCCCGTCGTTTTGCGAAAAAAAACCTCACTCAGGGAAGGAAATTTCTAAAACCTTCCAAAAAAATTCTTATTATTATTATTTTTTTATTTATACAATATTTATATATTAATTTATTATATGTTTACATAACAGTTTTACATTTGTATACTATTGGATGAAATAAACTTTAGGTTTAATATTCGCGATGATTTACACAGTCAATAAATATCTTGCACAACTTTTATTGCTCTCTCTGTACATATATTACTCCTTTGCTGCAAAAGAATTACTGAAGGTTCTTTTACCCATTGTCCTTCAAAACACGCCTTTGCTTTTTGAAATTGGGTCAATGATTGTTCTAAGCCTTTGTAATTTTCTTCATTGAAGCACTGATCGGAAAACAAAATATCGTACCATTTTCCACATATAAATTGGCAAATAGTTTAGTTCGGTATTTTGGAATAAGAATAAAAGATAAAATAGCAAGAATTACCCTTGAATTCCATCGAGCATTGCTAAGTGGCGGTATGATTTTAAACTTTATTTTGGGAAATTTGTTGTTGTTTTGAAAGTACCTGAATCCGAGTTCATGTAAGAACTTCATATCATCACGCCACTTAATTATCTTTACTTCAAGTGTTTCATTAATTTGCCTAAAATTTGTTTGTAGTTCTTCATAGTTATTTATTAATTTCTCAACAAAGTCATATGCTATTTCTGGTGATGAAGTTTTTTCAGTTATCAACTCGTCCATAACATGTCTTAATATTAAGTCCAATATGTGGTGCTGACAACTAATATATTGTGGAGTACGAAGACATGTTGAATTATATTAATTTTTTAAATGGCCAACAACACCATTTTTGCTTCCTATATTAACACTTGTAGTGTCGCAGATAGCCACTTTAATATTTCGCCATAAATGAAATTTTGTTAGGACTTCCTTCAGTCCATTAAAAATTGTTAACGCTTTTCCGTTATCCAAAACAAGTACTGCAAAATGTACTTCTCTTACTTCATTTTTTAATACTACAACTTCGAATTCTTTTTTATAAATTTTTTTGCCGTCAAAATGTAGGCACCAGTTTTCACTTTTTAAAGCAGCTTTCAGAAACTCTTCTTTAATTACAGCTTTGTAAATAGCTGCATCTGATGGCGTTGAAATGTTAACACCCGCCTCTGCTAATTCTTTACATATTTCTTCCGCTTTTCTGGTGCTAACCGCGGACTTTGTTGTAAAGCTATTTAATTTTATTCTTTTCGGAGGTTGATATTCAGAGTCCTCGGATGAATAGTCCTCCTCATAGTTGCATGTCATAACCGAATCTGCATCAGATACATTGTCCTTATCACTACCTATGGCTAACTGAGACTCTATATTTTCTTTAGTTATACTGAATCTTCTTCTAAAATCAGTATTATCATAATACTTAAGGCTGTCATACAATTTATTTATTTATTCAATTTATCCCACAAAGTGTTGTGTTCATTACAAATTATAGCATACCTTTCTTTTTTTGATTTCGACATCGGGAAATTTGTTCAAAGACTTTGACCAGACTTTAGATTTTTTTTTTTTTTTTTTTTTGACATTTAAATCACTTTTCTTGAAAGACATCTTTTATTAATTCAAACAAAAAACAAAATTTAATAATATATAAATACGCAACAATTTCCATGCTTTCTAAATTAAATAAAAGTTTTTAAAATAAAAAGTTTTATAACTTTTTCGTTTATTTTGTGATTTTTTTTTTAATTTTGCATGAATTTTGACTGGAAATGGTGTATTTTTGAAAACTCCTTTAAAAGATAATAATCTAGGTATTTGGAGATGGTACAATCTATGAAATTCGGATCACTGCTTATATTTTTATATCGCTTTAAGCATAAGTAACGTGTTTTACTCAGGTTTTTTTTCATATAACGAATTTTGAACCGCGATGAATTGTAAACCGTAGGAAAATTTTTAAATCTAAAGCAGTGAATAAATGCCTTTAAGTGATACGTATAATATATGCAAATATCAGTTGTATATTTTTTAAAATTTCCGTGAGATAAAAATGGTTGTTTTCAAACTTCAACCCGATCCCTGCCTGAATTTTTTTAATGATCCGAAAAAATTATCATATTTTTGTTCTACACGACTATACTATGCCGTTTTTGATATTCGCAAAAAGTGTGAAAAAGTTATAGCCCTAGTGTACAGTTATATTGTTAAATATTGGAAAAAATTATCAACGGTGTTCACTTCGCCAGTGTTGCCATAATTTTTTTCTTTTAAGGGCCTCCATGCATCAATTGTTGCTCATTTGGGATGAAAACACTTTCATATATATGATTTTCAGCGTAAATCCAACGGACTAACATTCTTCAAATATTTTCATATGGGTTCTGATTCGGAAATCATGATGGCAATTTAAAAAATATATATTTTTGTAATATATCCATACTTTTTCAGTCCAATTTTTTTTTTACACTAATTTAAAACAAAATTTATATAATTAATAACTTTTTTTTAATATTTAATGTTTCTTTGCTTAAGTGTTTCTTGTATTAAATGTATCCATATTTCTCTACAAATAATAACATCATAAGATTTCTACTTTTTTTTTTTACTTTTGTTGTAGAAGTTACAAATAAAATAAAAATAAATAAATTGTGTGGACTGAAGCGTTTGTTTTGATGGAAAATTGACTCATATCTGCGAAAAATTTTCCCGAAAGAAACAAGTTCTTCTTGTTATACTCAAATGTACTCTAAATAATTTGTAAAATGGCTAGAAACCCAAATCTCACAGGAAAACCCAAATCTATTGAAGATTCACCATCAAAATGTAATTTTGATGGTGAATCAAAACGTGGCCCAGACGAGTTAAGTAAAATTTAAATACATTTCATAGGCAGATTTGCAATACGTTTGAGATCTTTCTAAACTGAAGTAATAGTTGAACTTCGCACCCACGACGATTGTCCAGAGTACTTAGATAACAAATTTGTTTCTTTCGTGGAAAATTTTCGTAGATATGACACAATTTTTCATAAAAAATGCTTCAGTCTACACTATTTGCCTGACATGTTTACATTACCAAAAAAAAAAGGAACGTTAAGGAATGTTAGTCCGTCGGATTTATCCTGAAAACCGGATATATGAAAATGCTTTTTAATTATTTTTTGATACAAATATAACTGTACATATTTATTATTAATTTATATTCTTTATATATTTTGCTCTTTTCGCTTCAAAAAATTTAAACTTTTTAAATATGTGTCTTTATGAAACACTGATAACAATTTTCACCTTAAAATACATAGTAAAATTCGAAGTAGAAAAAAAAATTATCATAAAAATACTTTTTATTTCAATTGCTTTCACATATGGCCAACTTTCATTATTCTGCAACTTTTATATCTTCAGAAATCCGCAATAACAGAATGTATTTATAGTTCTGCAACGGAGTGTATAACTATAAAGTGAGTTTCATTGACGTTCGTATTTGGTATGTATAAATGGCGCATAGCACGATTTCCCTGGGGACTTTGGTCATCGAGCTCTGATCAATAACATCTATTAAATATACGTTCTAATAATGAGACCATGGCAATTCCATAAATTTTTACAATTCACTTTAAAGGCTGAACAAAATGTTTATAAAATTCAAAATAAACTCTTCAAAAACCCCCATACCACAAATCCCCTTCTCTATGCTACTTAATTTTGCTCTGCTGTTTAGCTTTAAAAAAATGATTTTATATGAATAAACTTTAAATACACAGGTGGGTTGTTTCAAGTTTATTTCATACATTTTATACCTTTTAATCTGCTACCTATATTTAAATAACTACCTAGAAATATTAAGACCCCAAAGGGGTCTTTAGCTGTTATTAAATGTAGGGTCGTAAGAGGGTTAAGCTTAGGCGCTACACAAACATACAAACATACATTAACATTCGTCTTCCCCCTCTTAACCAAAAGTTAAGCACGAAATTAAAAACAAAAAAAAAAACTAAACAAAACATAAAAATGGTTATTAAAATAACAACAAAGTCATAATTTTTGTAGTAGAACAAGTTTAAAGCTCGTATATAATATATAAGTGTATGTGTGTGTATTACAGGCGCGGATCCAGACAGAGCTTTTGGGGGAAATTTTTTTTTTTTTTTTTTTTTAAATTCAAAATTATGGACAAGATTTTAAGGGCTAAAAATTTAAGTTCAAATAAAATTTTATACAATATTTTTATAAATAACTTTTGAACTACTTTTTTGCGTCACCAAAAAGCTTGATATTTTAATTCATTATTCCTTTTTAGTTTCTGAAATACAAACAAAAATTTTTATTTATCTATGGTTCGTAAATTTCAGAGAATATTGAATAGATATTAATAAGTTAATTTTATTTTATCGTTATCCTATAAAGCATTTAAAAAAATAAGTGCATTTCAATGAAATGCATGAGATGAAAAACACGCAAGGTTGAGCTATGTAGGATTTGATACTTAGAATCAGTGTTGCCAGTTTAGCCTTTTTTGTTTGCTTTTATCCTCAACATTTTCATTTTAGCATCTAGCTTTTTTGTAGTTTTTTTTTATTCTTTAAATTGCCTTAAAAATCCTAAAATTCTAGCATTTCAACAAAGAAGAAAATAATTTCTTATATGTATTTACTAAAAATCAATCATTTAAGCCTTTTTATGTATCAATTCGCACAAAAAATTGAGATTATTTATATCCAATAAAAATGTTCGCCTACGGCGCTTCATTCTCCCAATCAAATATAACTTAACTTATCAAATATAACTTAACTATCATTAACCATAGAAACTATTTCTGACTACATAAATTTAAAAAAAAAATTAATAAAAGTAATCAAAAGTATAATTCAAAAATGACGAAAAATCACTTCAAAACATTGGGTAGGTAATTTTTCATATGAAATATAACCCAAACTTGTATGGAAATTTTGCGGGCGATTTTTCAATGATCATTTTGCCGTCTGTTTTACTTTTAGTTTTATAGTATCTTAAAAAAAAAAGCTAATGAGAACAAGAAAAAAAATAAATAAAAAATATTAGATTTTTTCTGGCCTTATTTTTTGGGTTATTTAGCCTCTTCTTACCTTTTTAAAGTGCTATTTAGCCTCTTTTTTCTCACATCCTGGCAACACTGCTTAGAATATAAATTTTATTTAAATAGATCTAACTATATTCCTCAATATCAAAACGTACGTAATGCAAAAAATTGGAACTAATCTGATAAAGGACCTTACGGAAAATCGATATTTTATTACAAAAATAAAATAAATAATTTATTTTTATTTGATTTTAGTCAATAATAGCTTTGCTCCATTATTTTTCGTTACTTGTAAAAAGAAAGAAATTGTAAGAAATTGTCAAACCTGGAAAATTAAAAAATATTCAAAAATTCGAAATGCTCTGTAAATTTTAAGATATTTCGAAAAAAAATAGTTTTGATGATAATTGGTTTACGAAAGATCTCATAGCTACCTAAATTTTGGGTCAATTTTAAATTTAATTGAATGAAGAAAGCCAAAGAACGTAGCTTCACGGAAAAAAAATTAATATATTTGAAAATTTTTTTTCATAAATACTATGAATCGAACATGTCTTTTTTTCCCAAACTTTTTTCATAAAAAATAAAATTTTGTTCATAGATATTATTAAATTGTTCACAATAAAAATTTGAGTAATTTTGCAAAAATTTTGTTAAATCTTTGGTTTAGTTTTATTAGATTTGATTGCAAATGGTAAATGAAAATAGTTATACATGAAAATAATAACAACAAATGCCTTAAAATAGCAAAATTCCAAGGAAAATCTGTAAAAAAAATGTTTAGAAATTTGCATAATTTCGCTGGCATTCTGCAGCACATCATTTTAATAAAAAGCGCTACTCGTCTGTTCCTATAATGTAGCTAAAAAGCATTAAAAACATACAATTTTCGAAAAAAATTTCAAACATTTTTTTACAAATTGAAAATATATGTAAATAAAAATTTAAATAATTTATTTTAAGTCTTCCTGACTTTTGATTCATTTTAAAAAATGTAAAAAAGTGTTAATATTTAAGACTTTATTCTTAAATATAGTGAACTAAAATCAATGAAAGTAAATTATTATATTTATGCACAATTTTTTTTTCTGTGTTTTAAACTTTATTTAAATCGTTTATATTTACTATTATTTTTTTTAATTAAGTTTGCTTTTCCATTTCAAAGTAACACTAAAGAAATCAAGTTTTAAATACTATTTCATTTACAACAAAATGAGACGTCAATCTTTCTTGTCGCTTAAATACTCAAACAATTATTTGAAAATTTCAAAAATTTATCAAATTGTTTTGAATATATTTTTAAGCAAATCACTTATGCATTATTTGAAACATACTTAAGTAAATCATTGTATATAAAATCGAATAAGTTCCAAATTTTTGTCCAATTTAAAAGAAAATAAGTCTTTAAGAAATATTACATACTTTTGTAGAAAAATTTATAATAAATTGCATTAGAACTTGAAAATTTTCATTTTTTTTAAATGTTTTCTTTCAATATTTCACCAAAATGTATACAAATGTATATGGATAAGAAGCTTGATTCTTCTACTTTCCAAAAAAAAAAAGATCTTAAAAGAAGAAATTAATAAAACAATAATAGAAAAAAAGCTTTTTTTTTTCTTGAGCATAATTCATAATTTTTAATGATTTTTCGCTCAAAATTATGCATATTTACAATTAAACTTTTTTTAAATTTTACTTGAAAAATTAAAATTTGTAGACATTTATAGTTGATAATTTATATGTAAATATTTTTATTTAGTTTTCAAAATAAAACTATCTCAAAATACGTAAAATTTTCTTTATGTATAATTCAATAGTATATTGAAAAATTTGGGGAAAACTTTTTGCGTGTTATTACTTAAGCGCTTTTTTAGATTTTGATTTATAAAATATAAAAATATTTTTCATTAGCTAATAATGAAAATTATTTCTTATCGAAAGATCCATATTTAGGTGTATGGTCCGTAAAATTTTAGCTTAAATTTAAATAATAAAAATAAAAATACTTAAAAAAGTGTTTTTAAAATCTATTGATTTAGTTAAAAATTTTCAAAAAAAGATGCAAATTTTTGGATAAACAATGTTGAGGAAAAATTCATTATTCCTTTTTTTACTTATGACAAACTAATTTTTTCCAAAATATTTTTTTTTTTTTTTTGGCTTTTCCTATTGTAAATTTTTCTTCATGTTTAATTTTTATTAGTTGAAAAATTCATTTTGGTGGGAAAGGGGAAATTTCCTTTTCATCTTAACTCCCCCCCCCCTCCGTGTAAACGCGCCTGGTGTCTTATAATGGCCTTAAGTTATATTTTAGTTAATTTACAAAAGATTTTAAATGGCTCTTTAATATCTTAAAATTACACATAATGAGGGTGTTTTAAAATTAAACAAAAAAAAAAGCACAAAATAATGTTGGTTGATATGCACCAGAGTGTGAATGAGTGCGTGTATAGTTGTGAGAAATATTTAAATATACACATTAACCAGGTAATTAAATTTTGTTTGGCTAAGACAACAATAGCAACAACAAAAATAAAAATCTCCTCCTCAAAAAAAAAAATACAATTAGGGTTTTTAATTTCCCAACATTTTTCAACATCCGAGAATCGGGATTTTATTTAAGGCATTCCCGAGAATTCAAGGGTATTCGGGATAAATATAATGTTATTTAAAAAGCATGAAAACTAAAGTAAAAAATCTATGTTTTACGTATAGTTTGCACGCTAAAATAGCCATTTATTTTGAAACAATAATATATGTTTCACGATATTATAAATAGTTTTTAATAAATGTTTCTGTTAGGTTACAAATAAAATGTACATTTACAAATGTGTAAAAACAAAATTTAAAGTACATTTTAGAGACAAAATTTGTACGAAAGTTTTATTTTAAAAGACATTTTAAATTTAAAACTTATTTGTGATATTGAAGTTGAAGGTGAAAGGTCAAAATAAAAAAAAAAAAATCTAACAAAATTGTGTCGTGCATTCATCTAAATTTGGCGATATTTTGTGTTCTAATAGAAATGCTTTCAAACAGGAAGAATTTTCAAATATTTAAGTAGTTTTGTCAATTCTGTATTTTTTAGTTCGGAAATATAATCATTTAACCGTATATTTGCTTGATTATGGTTAATTAATGTTTTTTATAGAATTTTTGAATTTTAAAAATGGTAAAAATGCTCAAGTTTTTGTAGTTTTTATTTCCCTGGGATTCAGGAACAAATTTCCTGGGAAATTCGTCCCGGGAATTCTCAGAACAAAAACCCTAGATACAATGTATTTTAGAAATTAACTAACAAAAACAGAAAAGAAGACAAAAAAAAACGGAAATTTTTTATAGTGAATTTTTGGGAAGGAAATGATCTATTATGTATGAAGTGTTTAACAACTTAAATTTTTTTTTTTTTTTTTTTTTTTTTTTGTTTTAGTCTATTATTATTATTATTTTGAACTTAAGTTTTCAGAGTATTATAGCTGGCAAAGGTTTCTCTTTGTAGGTGTTAATCATGATTTATTAGAGTTAATAGAAATTAGTTGCATACTTTCATATAAATTATATATTCGGTACTACTATAATTAATGATAGCAAAAAAAGTTTTATTTTGTTAAGAGAGTTTCCAATAAAAAGAAAAAAAAATCGTTATAGTGTTAATGTTAGATTTATATTTTTTTATGTAATTAATAGGGTGGAGGGAAAGTTTGGTTAAAGTTTAGAGAGGTATAATAAAGATTAATTTGTCGATAGGAGAAGATTTGGGGATTAGTTAGTGGTTTAAATGAGATTAAGTTTCGTGCTATGATAAACACTAAGGACTTGATAGTACGAGGGCAGATCAATAAGTCCGTGACTTTTCGAACTTCCCTAGTAGTTATATGAAATTCAACACTATTTCCATCAAGTACCACCTGTTAATAGACTACTGTCAAATTTTGAGCAAGATATTTAGATATTACTAAAAGTATACAGAAATATTCATTATTTTCTAAGTAATTATTCACGCAAAACTAAAGGCAAAAGTTGCAAGTTTGTAAAAATATAGTCATGTATACAATAAATTGGAAATATAAAAGTTTAAAGGCGCATATTTCTGAAATGGGGCATGATATTGACTTGAATCTTTTTGCAAAAGATTGGAAATTATATATGCTAAAGGATAAGCTTAATTTGGAATAGATATTTTTAAAATTTTCTTTCGCTATTTAGAAATAAACCAAACAAAAGGCCCAATTTGGGGTTTTTGGAGAAAATACAAATTTTTTAATTGTAATAACACATTTGTTTACAAAGATTGTTTACATAAGATAATGAAATTTGCAGGAAAAAGCGCGTTAACTAATTTTCAATTAGGGGTAGGGTTTTCCTGAATTCTTAAATAAACTAATCAAAATTCCCAAAAATGGGATTTTTTACATTTTTGGCTATAGAATTCACATTTTTCCGAAGTCCCGTAGATTTTGATTTAAAACTTTTAACAGCATATTCTTAAAATATATTCCGCTTGTCGATTCGTGCTTTGGGATTTGAGAAAATTTGGTCTAAAATCAAAACTTTCATATAAAATGGGTCAAATTCGGGAGGGTATGTACCATGACCAATTGAGTTATTGGGATTGTTTTTTTATCTTAAAGTCGTTACCTTTCAGAAAACTGCAAAATTATTATATGTTGCTAAAGAAAATTTTATTTTAGATAAAAAAGAGTGTAGAGAAACACAAAAAGTCATCTTTTTGCAATTTTCAAATTCAAAATCGTTTATTTTTGGACTCGGTAAAGATATCCACTTCAGATTTAATCAATAGATAATTTTGTTTTTTAACTAGATAAGATAAAAACTAATAAAATCGGTCGGAAATACTAGGATATATATGAAAAAGCTGAACCAAGATCATGCAAAATTATGGTGCTTAAAAATTCAAACGCAAATAACTCGAAAACTATACGAGATAAGTAGGACAGGGCCTACAAAAATATATAAAAATATTTGAAATTGGACGAGAAACAAAAATTTGGCAAGCGATTAAAAATTTTTTATGTCAGAGGTACCTAACTTTGAGCCCCCTTAGCTCCGCCCCTGAACGGTTTGTTGTGCCCCCCTTCTAAACTAAAGACTGTACGCTCCTCTGAAACGCCTATACCAAATTTCATGAAAATCCAACCAGCTGATCAGAAGTTACAGATTTATTTCCAAAAAATTTCGATTTTGCCCCACTGTGCAGTGTCAAAAAAGATAAACCATAAATTCAAAATGTTATCACAACAGTTGCCCTCTAGTATTCTGCTCGAATTTGACTGCTCATCAGCGATATCTTCAGTAACAGAAGCGATATTCTTTTTCAATCGATCGACAACTCTTATAATACGTATTGTTTCAGTATCCTCGTTAAACCCTGCAGGGTTTCATCAGTTTGCAAAC
Source organism: Protocalliphora azurea (assembly GCA_932274085.1). NCBI lineage: Eukaryota > Metazoa > Arthropoda > Insecta > Diptera > Calliphoridae > Protocalliphora > Protocalliphora azurea. The sequence goes on along the minus strand of OW026520.1, from coordinate 120,929,859 downwards.
GACGAACGAAACATTTTGTTAGCTGAAACTGGACTATATTTGTTTTTAACCACAGTTCATAAATCATTTCAAATTTTCCGAATGAGAGCCAGCGGGTTATGTTTTATTTCAATTCAAAAATAAATTCATTCGAAATTGTATAGAATAGAATTTTGTGATAGCGTTGAAAATATCTGAAACTGTAAAGATATAAAGCGACGAGTTCCCTGAAATAAGTAAACGTCTTTTGCAAGAATTACAGTACAATCCTAACGAAATGAGAATTTCTCAGATAAATTTTGAGAAATATTATTTTCATTAGCTTTATGCCATTTAACCTTTTAAGAGCCCTAATTATAAACTTATTTCATGTAACCTGAACAGCTTACATTGAAAATTTATCCGAAAAAGTTTATCAACAAAATATTCTTTTGAAACTATTAGAGACATTTAACATTTTAACATTATTAAAATAAAAAAAATATATATATTCCTTAAAAACTTTAACTGCATTCTTAGTTCGTTAAAGTCATTTTATTTCCGCATTGTAGTGCATATTTAAATAGTCCTTTCTCCCATTTAATTATTTATTACCAAAAACAGTAAAACAAATAAAAAATTCGCCCAAAAACGAAAAATTCTATTTAAATCTGCAATTGCCCAAGCTCGCATTGTCTACCGTTTTATAAAGCCATTGGACAAAATTGTTTTTATATACAATTAAAAGGAAAATTTTAAAATTTATATGGTGGCAAGACTTTTTACAACTTAAACATTTAGTTCTAGCTTTTGAATTGTTACAGAAAAACAACAAGCACAAACATACAAAAAAAAAAAGAAAATAACTCCAACCAAGTAAAAAATAAACTTTTTCCTGTACAAAACCATAAAGCCTGGCGGCGGCACAGAAGTATTACAAGTGAAGCTAAATTTCTGCTTACGCCTGTAAAGGTACAAGTACCAACCTGCTTTTTTGCAATGCTAACACACACACTCACTCATATAGAGTCACCTTACATTTGGGCGAAAAAATGTATTACTTCGGTTTGTTGTAAATTATTTTCGTTTCACATTTTTTTAACTTGAATTCTTTAACAATTTTTGTTGTAGTTTTTATGTTCTTTGCACTCTTTCCTCCTGCCCTTATAATTCTTACGTTTGAAGCCACACGTAAGAATCTTTTGCCCCAAACGTACAATAAAACAACAGCAACAACATAAGAAACAGCAGGCTTTTCTTTAAAGTTTAACTTGAAAATGCTGCTGCTGTTGTTGTATGAATATATGAACGTATTTTAAGGTGCAGCAAGTTACTTTAAGACTTATAAAATAAAAAACCGTCCAAGTCAAGAATAAGAAATACAACTGAAGACAACAACAACGACAACAATAATAAAAAATCCTTCTATTTGTATCATTTTTGCTGCTGCTGTTGTTGTTGGCTTTTGTTTTTGTTTTATTTGGTGTAGTATGTATAGAAGAATCCAGTTTTGTTTCAATTTTCCTGTTGTCGCTTGTGTCGTGTATTCATATTGTTTGGTGTTGCACTTAATGCATTTTTTAGTACCCCCAAAACTCCTCTGTCTTGATTGTTTTTTTTTTTTTTGCTGTTGTTGGTGTTGTTATTAAGCTGATGTTAAGGGATTTGAAGGAATAATTTTATTAAAAAAGGAAAGGATTAATTTGAAAAAAATAAATTGCTGAGGGAAATACTAAACTTTTTAACATTCAAACGCCTTGAGGAATAAAAATAAAATAAATTTTATTTTCATACAAAAATTTCTTGTACTAATTTTTCCTTTAAATTAATTTTTAACTTTCTATTTAAACGAAATTTTTAATAGAATTTCTCGAAATTTTTAATAAATTGTCCCTTTATAAAAAAATTGTCAACAAATCTTCTCTCTATAAAAAATTTTCGACAAATTTTCTGTTTCTAAAAAATTTGCAATAAAATTTATTTTTATGGAAAACTTGCAATAAATATTCTTTTTACAGAAAATTTTAAATTTTCTTTTTACAGAAAATTTTCACTAAATTTTCATTAAATTTTCTTTTTACAGAAAATTTTCATTAAATTTTCTTTTGATAGAAATTTTCATTAAATTTTCTTTTGATAGAAATTTTCATTAAATTTTCTTTTGATAGAAATTTTCGTTAAATTTTCTTTTAATAGAAATTTTATTAAATTTTCTTTTGAGAGAAAATTTTTATTAAATTTTCTTTTGGTAGAAAATTATCAATAATTTTTTTTTTTTTTTTGATAGAAATTTTATTAAATTTAAATTTTAAATTTAATATTAAATTTTCTTTTCATAGAAAATTTTCATTAAATTTTCTTTTGATAGAAAATTTTTATTAAATTTTCTGTTGATAGAAATTTTCTTTTGATAGAAAATTTTCATTAAATTTTCTTTTGAAAGAAATTTTCATTAAATTTATTTTTGATAGAAATTTTGGTTAAATTTTTCTTTCGATGGAAATTTTCGTTAAATTTTCTTTTGATAGAAATTTTCGTTAAATTTTCTTTTGATAGATTTTTATAAAAAAATTTTTTTTTGATAGAATATTTTCATTAATTTTTCTTTTAATAGAAATTTTTATTAAATTTTTGTTAAATTTTTTATTTCGATGGAAATTTTCGTTAAATTTTCTTTTGATAGAAATTTTTGTTAAATTTTCTTTTGATAGAAATTTTATTAAATTTTCTTTTGACAGAATATTTTCGTTAAATTTTCTTTTGGTAGAAATTTTATTGAATTTACTTTTGATAGAAAATTTTCATTAAATTTTCTTTTGATAGAAAATTTTTATTAAATTTTCTTTTGATAGAAATTTTCATTAAATTTTCTTTTGATAGAAAATTTTCATTAAATTTTCTTTTCACAGAAAATTTTCATTAAATTTTCATTAAATTTTCTTTTGGTAGAAAATTTTCATTAAATTCTCTATAACTCTATAAAGTCCTACGATTAAGGCTGAATGGGGCTATATAAAGTTGAACGACTAACGAGATAAGGACTTACGACTAAGGCTAAGTTTGGAACATACGATTGACAAACATTTGGAACCTTACAAAGACCAAAAGACTTAAATTGAGAATTTATATAAATGAAGGATTAAGGCGGAGTTAGGACAATGACTGGTAATATACTGGGACTTTATAAATACTTACAATTGAATTGAAATTGGGAGTCTATTATCCTCGTTAATTGAGGCGATATAAAGTCCTATGACTGAAGTTGATTTCGAGCTATATAAAGACCTACGATTAAGTCTGAATTATGCTTATTAATAGAGGATAGTAAGTTGGAACTACAATTGAACGTAAGTTGGGCCACATTATGATCATCGATTGAAGTATGTTTGAGAAGATATAAAGTTCTACGATTGAAATTTAATTGATACTATTGAAAGAAGACTTTTGAACTATTGAAACAAAGTTGAGACCATGTTAGTCTTTTAATTAACATCACCACCTACGATTTAAATCATTCAATAATGAACTCAATCTTTAACAATCTGTTAATGCTGGGCTGCTGCTATAAATTCTTTAGATCCGCATATGAGTATTTGTCCGCAAGTCTGTATGTTTCTTTATACGTATATACATACGTATATACATACATACATACATACATACATACATACATAATTAAATACATACATATGTATGTATGTTACGTTATTGTCGTTGGTGTTGTTGTTGTTTAATTCATATAAAACACTTTATTCTCATTTATATAGCTAGCAGGTGAGTTTTGTTTTTGTTATTCCTTCGTTTGTTAAAAGGCTCTTGGTGTGGATGATTGTATCCGAGAGTATGTGTGTGTGCTAGTGTACGGGTGTTTGTTTGTACAAGTCAGAAAGAAGGTTATAAATTTGTGTATCTTTTTGTTGCTGTTGTTACTGTTTTTCGCAGCACTTAACACGCATTCTAATTGCACATGAACAAAACATATTTTGTATTTATACTCTCTGGATTTTCTGTTGTTGCTGTTATTGTTTATTCATTCCACTTTTTTATTATTATTTTTCATTTAATGTTCAGGTTTTTCATTATTTATTTATTTTTTTTTTTGCTGCTATGAGTTGTTGTTGGTGTTCTAAAGAAACATAAAGAAATTATGACTGGGTAGACACCAACAAAACAACTAAATTTACATTTAAGCAAACATACGAGTTTATTATGATCTTATATTCCTATGTTTTATACATACAACATAATATGTGTATGTTGGTAAAAGGAAATGAAAGTTAAAACTTATCCTTTATGCACTAACACATGCACATTTGCTCTCTCACACACAAACATACACTTTTCTACTTTTATTCATTAATTTCGCTTTAACCTAGCAAACAAACCAAAGGTTTGATTTAAAATTTAAGAATGATTTGAAAACATTTTTTTTTTCTCAAATGTAAACGTTTGAGAATGATTAGATAATAATTTGAGAATAATAGCATTGTCAACAAAAATGGGAAAATTTTCACCAAGTCTAGGGAAGATTTGAAATAGGGTTTGAATTAACCTTTGATATTAAAGAAAAAAAGACATAATTTTTCAAAATATTTGAAATATGATGACTCTATGTTTATTGGGAAAGAGGGGATTTCTAAAGTTGTATTTTACTTTTTGGTATTGGTATCTTCATGTTCATGTCAGACTGAGATTTGTTGGTTTCAGTTTTTGGTTTTCAAAAAAAAAAAAAAAAAAAGTTTTTACTAAAGCTTCACGCAAATATGTATTTATTTAAGGATTATTTTGAAATAATATATATTTCACTTTTCCTTTTTTGAAGGGGATTTTGCTTTTGTAGTAAGTAGTATAAATTACAGGCAAATTAATTATAAATTGAGCGAAGCTTAAAAATAAAGGTAATGCAAAGAGAATTTTGCAACACATAATTATAATTTAATTAAAATTCAAAGTGTTTTTTGAGCGGCATGTTTTTAACGCCCGTGGGTTGTTCCAAAGTATATTGCAAGTGTATGTGTGTGTAGGTCTTATTTCAAGGTTGTCTTTTGTTATTATAAACGGTACTGCGGGGCTTAAAAGTAATGAAAGGGGGAAGCTTATAGTAGAAGCTTATGACTGAATTTTAAATTGGTTTATTTAAAGAAGTAATGTTGAAGTTAAGTTGCTGGAATAGAAAAATCTATAACTGAAGCAGATTTGGGGCCTAAAAAAAACTAAGAATTAAAGTTACATATAGTATATACAAATACCTATAATTCAAGATAAGTTGGGCCTAAGGAAAAACTTATATTTGGATTCGTGTTGAGAGTATATTACGGCCTACGATTGAATCTAGGTTTAACCGATATTAAGACTTTTAAGTGAAATTAAGTCGGGCATATATAAAGGCTGTCTGTTGAAACTAGTTGACCTATCATTGACTCTGATTTTAGCCTACATAACGAGCTGTGATTGGACTTTAGTTTGGCTACACTTAAGCTTATATTATGATCTAAGTTTAGTAGAAAAGTTGCGCCTAAATAATGACCGATGGAGAAATAAAAAGACAAAGGATTAAAGTTATGATGGGCTTATATAACTACCTACCCTTGAAGCAAAATTAGACACATGTAAAGATTCAATATTAGTGCTAACTTGAACTATATAAGGATTTATGTTTAAAGCCAAGTTGAGCCTATATAAAGCCTTAAATTTGGATACATATTCAGACTATATGAAAGCCTTCGATTGAAACTAAGATTTGCCTATATAGTGGCTACAATTTGAACTATGTTGGGCCTTTCGATTGGTACTAATTTGGGTATACATATTGACCTACACTTGATGTTGATTTTGGTTCACATAACGAACAATGATTACACTTTAGTTTGGCCTGTAGAAAGACACACATTTGAGGTATGTTGGTCCCATATAAAGATCTTAGATTGATGCTGAGTTAGGCCTTATTAAAGACCTTGAGTTGGATCTAATTTGGGACTATGAAAGCGCCACCGATTTAATCTAAGTGGAGAATCCATAACGCCCTACTACCAACCAAATTGGAACAATATGAACCACTTGTACTGAAGCAAAGTTGGGCCTACTAAAGGACATTTGGTTATTTTATATAAAGATCTTAGATTGATAATAACTTAGGCCTTATTAAGAACCTTCAATTGGAATTAAGTTGGGACTATAAAAAGGCGTACGATGACATCTAAGTTGAGCTTCCATAAAGACCTATGATTAGAACTTCTGGAACAATATAAATAACTATGATTTAGGCTTTGTTGGGGCTACTAAAAGACCTATCATTGAAGATAATATGCGAATATATTAAGACCTACTTTCGTAACTAAATTGGAACTGTATGAACCCCTAATGTTGAAGAAAAGTTGGGCCCATAAAAGGCCATTTGATTTTACTATACAAAGATCTTAGATTAATGTTAAGTTAGGCCTTATTACGGACCTTCAATTGCAGCTAAGTTGGGAATATAAAAAACCTACGATTGAATCTAAGCTGGGCTTTGAAACGACCTACGATTGGAGCTGGTGGAACAATATTAAAAAATATGACTGAATGTAATTAATGACTATTCTACCATTAAAGATAATATGGAACCACATTAAGACGTGCTTTTGTAAATAAATTGGAACAATATGAAAACCTAGTAATGATGTGCCTATAAAATGACCTTTGATTTTACTATGCAAAGACTTTCGATTAAAGCTAATTTTGACATATTAAGCGACCTGAGATTGGAGCTCATAAGAAAATATATAGACTTACTATTGATGCTAAGTTGCGCCTATACAAGGGCTACGATTGGATTTATATAACAATTTGCAATTGCAAATTAATTAAATAATAACGATAGGAGCCAAATAGGTCTACAAAAGGACTGGAAATTGAAGCTAAGTTAGGACTGTATAAGGCCCACGATTGATGATAATTTGGAACTATATTGTGAGCTAAATTGAGACTAAAAACAAGAAATAGCATTCTAAGCAATGGGACACTATGGGACTTGGAATAAAGCCCTAAAGAAACATATTTGAAGCTAAATTGGGGCTATAGAAAGACTTAAAATTAAAGCAGAGTTAGGACTACCCTAGGACCCACAATTGAAGCTAATATGACCTACGATCGTAGCTTAAAAGAAACAATATGAAAACCTACAATGAAAAACAAAAGAGCTACGACTCGAGGTAAGTTATGCCTTAATAAAGACCTAATATTTAAGCCAAATTAAGGTGTAAGATTAAAGCAGATTTGGTGGCTATATAATTGCCCAAATGCTATTAATTTTCAAATAAAAAATCATTTCCTTTTCATCATGAAATGACTACACATAGCTTCTCAGAATGTGTGCTTTTAAACATATTCATTTTAAATCCCTTTCATTATAATTCTCTTCAACAACTAATCTGTTATTGAAATCAAGATAAATTAAATTTAATTCCCTTTTTCTGCCTCTTCAATAAAACCAACTTCAAATTTTGAGCTTATAAGCTGACACAAAGAAACTTCAATGTTTTATAAGCAAAATATTTCCAATAATCTGATAATGAAATATGATGCTTATAGTTAAAATTCAAGCAAATTAAAGCCCAGTGACACAACACTTTCATAGCAAATTACAAAATCAGCTAATCTTTAGAACAAAAAACAAAATGACAAAAATCCAAAGAAAATGTAATAAAATATTTTATTTACAACATTTCTCTTCTTATTTCAACTGAAAAATAAATGAAGAAAAACACAACATTTAAAACCCTGATGACCTTAAAAAAAGACTAAAAGAAATCAGCCAAAAAAAGCACAGTTTAAATACCTAAAACCTTTAAAAAAAGACAGCTGTCTTAATATTTTTATATAAACGAAATCAAAAAAGAAAAGAAAATATTTCATTAAACTGTGAAATAAACGAAGAGGACAAAAAAATAATGTTAAAATATCCACAAAAAAACACATGGAACTGAATCTTTTTTTTAAGCTTTTGGTATTTAAGGGTGTAACTTTAGATAACTATTGACTTTCATACGGTTTATGTAAACCCAGCCCACAAATAACAGATTTCAATTGCTGATTATCAAAAAAAAAAAAAAAAAAAGTAAAATGAAAAAATAATATTGTATAAAGTCCGAAAAAAATTTGAAGAATAATCGTATAAATGAAGTTCAAACCTACAAAAAGAGACATAACCGAACAAAATATTCAACAACGAAAGAAAAGAAGAAATGTTGAAAATAAAATGAGATTAAAAACTACAAATATACAGCAGAGATGAATTTCTTCAATGAAATCAGATAATTAAAAGAATGGAAAAGACAATGATTTTTTTCAATCATTTTAAACATTTTAAATTTCTACTAGAAATTTTTATAAAATTCGGGGATAATAATAAAAACAATTCATTTTGTTATTTGCAAGGAAAACTTAACAAAATTAACTCTTTTAGCTATCTGTCCCCTTTTTAAAAATATTTAAAAACAATTGCAGTTTTTTGTAATATTTTTTTTTAATAAATATAATAAAGAGCTGTAATATGTTTTTTTTTTTTTTTTTTTTTTTTGTTTTTTGGAGACATAAACCGTCATTTAAAACAAAACGTACATAAAAGCAATTAATAATAATTAATGTTTTATCTGTTTTGTTGCGGTTGTTGTTGCTGCTGTTGTAGTTCTTGTTTTTGTAGTGTTTATAATAAATAATACGCATGTATTCATATTTCACTTGGTTTCTCCCCAATATAAAATATTTTTAAAACCATTGAAAGTTGTAAATATAAAGCAAAAACTCCGGGCTAAAATACAAGAAAATATAATAAGTACCAAACAAAAAAGCAACTAAAAAGAAATAAACTGTCTATAAAACAAATGCTTAAAGCTACTGAAGACACTAAAAAGAACAAAATGCTACAATAATGCCAGCATTGATCGGAGCAATAATAATAACAGCAACAACCAGAATTACAACAAACAATAAGACAAATAAAAGTTATAAAAATAACAAGAGATTTTATGTTAAATGCTGTTGCTGCTATAACTGAGTTTGTTCGACTGTTGTTCAAAAAAAGTGAAGAAAATAAAAAATATTTTTTTCATAAAAAAAAGCTGGATCTCTTCCTTAACCCTGGAAGGTGTGAGAGGAATAAATTTTCCATCCAAATTTCTTTATTTTTAATAAATTTTCTTTGAAGCTATTATTGAAGTTTATTTGGGAGTAAAGACCTTCGATTGAAACTAAGATGGGTCTCTATGTTGGGCATACAATTGAGGCTATGTTGGGGCTGTATGTAGACCTACAAATGAATCTTTAATGATGCTAAGTATACGTCTAGAGTTAAAGAAGATATAAAGCCCTACGATTGATGTCTTGAGACTATATAAAGATCAATAATGGAAGCGAAGTTGGGACTATATGAAGACCTACAATTGAAGAGATGTTCGGAATATATAAAGGTCCACAATTGAAGCTAAGTGGGAATATATGACGATCAGAAAATGAAAGGAAGTTGGAATTATATGAAGTCCACAAGTTGAGGCTACATAAGTATCTAAAATCTAAACGAAGTTGGGACTATATAAAGTACTACAAAATAAGCGAATTTGAGACTATATAAAGTATTAGAATTGAGTTAAGTTGAGACTGTATAAGGTTCATAACTGAAGCCTAGTTGGAATTATCTAAAGACTTAAAACTGAAACAAAGTTGGGACTATATAAAGATCCACAGTTGAAACTAGGTTGAGACTATATAAGGTCCATAATTAAAACTAAGTTGGCACTTATAATTTACACAACTGAAACTAGTTTGGGACTATATTAAGTACTAGATTTTAAGCTAAGTCGGTAATATATAAACCTGCACAATTGAAATGAAGTTGGGACTATAAAAACGTCCACAATTGTAGCTGATATAGTACCATATAAAAGTCCACAATTGCACAGTGGGGCAGAATCGAAATTTTTGGAAATAAATCTGTAACTTCTGATCGGCCGGTTGGATTTTCATGAAATTTGGTATAGGCGTAGCAGAGGAGTGTACAATGTTTGGAAGGGGGGCACAACAAACCCCTCAGGGACGGTGCTAAGAGGGCTCAAAGTTAGGTACCTTTGACATAAAAATTTTTTAATCGCTTGCAAAATTTTTGTTTCTCGTCCGATTTCAAATAGCTTTATATATTCTTGTAGGCCCTAATAGGACCTATAAAAAACATGTCCGGTATCACCGGAAAGGATATTACCTGTGCATTGTCACTAGCTCATAAAAATATAGATTTTGAACCATCAGTAATAGATAAATGCTGCAGCTAGGTATCACCGGAAAGTATACCTGTACATTGCCACTAGATCATAAATATATTAATTTTTACCATCACCAATAGATAAATACATTTGTTAAATTTAGTTAAACACCATAAATGTAAACTAATAAAATGCTATTTGATTAAGTTAAAATAGACATTTTTTGTTTGTTTTGTTATTTTAAATTCATTAATAGAAATATATGAATGCTTAGAAAAGGATAAAGATTTACTTAAATTCGGGAAATGTGGCAACCCTATTAAAAATAAGAAATATTTATTCATTATTTTTATAAAAATATTTTGTGTATAGATATTATTGAAAGTATACAGAAATATTCATAATTTTCTAAGTAATTATTCACGCAAAACTAAAGGCAAAAGTTGCAAGTTTGAAAAATATAGTCATATATACAATAAACTGGAAATATAAAAGTTTAAAGGCGCATATTTCTGAAGTGAGACATGATATTGACTTGAATCTTTTTGCAAAAGATCGGAAATTATATATGCTAAAGGATAAGCTTAATTTGGAAACATATTTTTAAAATTTCTTTCGCTATTTAGAAATAAACCAAACAAAAGAAACAATTTGGGGTTTTTGGAGAAAATACAAATTTTTTAATTATAAGAACATATTTGTTTATAAACATATCTTAATGAAATTTTCAGGAAATGTGGATCTTATTAATATAAATAAAAGCTCGTTAACCAAATTTCAATCAGGGGTAGGGTTTTCCTGAATGCCCAGAAAAACTAATGAAAATTCCCAAAAATGGGATTTTTTACATTTTTGGCTATAAAATCCGAAGTCCCGTAGAGTTTGATTTGAAACTTTTAACAACATATTGAGGATTCTTAAAATATATTCCGCTTGTCGATTCGTGCTTTAGGATTTGAGAAAATATGATCTAAAATCAAAATTTTCATATAAAATGGGTCGAATTCGGGAGGGTATGTACCATGACCAATTGAGTTATTGGTCATGGCTTGTTTTTTATCTTAAAGACATTTCTGTGAAGTTACCTTTCAGAAAAGTGCAAAATTATTATATGTTGCTAAAGAAAATTTTATTTTAGATAAAAAGAGTGTAGATACTTTTTCGGCTAAAAAAAAACACAAAAAGTCGTCTTTTTGCAATTTTTCAAATTCAAAATCGTTTATTTTTGGACTCGGTAAAGATATCGACTTCATATTTTTTTTATTCAATAGATAATTTTGTTCTTTAACTAGGTAAGAAAAAAAGTAATAAAATCGGTCGGAAATATTAGGATATATATGAAAAAAACTGGACCAAGAACATGCAAAATTATGGTGCTTAAAAATTCAAACGCAAATAACTCGAAAACTATAAGAGATAAATAGGACATGTAAGCATGTTTTTATATGTGTTATGAGGGCCTACAAGAATGTATAAAGCTATTTGAAACCGGACGAGACACAAAAATTTTGCAAGCGATTAAAAATTTTTTATGTCAGAGGTACCTAACTTTGAGCCTCCTTAGCTCCGCCCCTGGGGGGATTGTTGTGCCCCCCCTTCCAAACATAGCATTGTACACTCCTCTGCTACGCCTATACCAAATTTCATGAAAATCCAAACGGCCGATCAGAAGTTACAGATTTATTTCCGAAAAATTTCGATTCTGCCCCACTGTGAATTGGAGCTAATAAGGGTCTATTTGAAACTAAGTTGGGACAATAGAAAGAGTTAGAATTGGGACTATACAAAGGTTCACAATTGAATCCAAGTTGGAGCTATATAAAGGTTCACAATTGAAACTATATGAAGACCTAGAATTGAAGCGAAGTTGGAACTATATAAAGATCCACAATTGAAGCGACTGTATAAGGTAAACGATTAGAGCTACATTGGGACTATATAAAGGTTCATAATCGAAGCTAATACGAGACTATATCTGGTCCACAATTGAAGCTAAGTTTCGACTATATAAAGACCTAGAATTGAAGCAAAGTTTGGACTATATAAAGACGTAGAATTGAAGCGAAGTTAGGACTTACAAGGTTCTAAAATTGACGCTAATTTTAAACTATATGCAGACCCTCAGTTGAAGCCAATTTGGACTATAAGAAAACCTAAATTTCGTGCTAAGTAGGTACTATCTTACGTCTGATCTACGTTTAAAGTAATATGAAACTATTTAAAGTCCTACGAATAATGTGAAATTAAGACTATATACTTTCGATGAAAACTAAATTAGGAGTGTATAAGCCCTACGATTAAGACCAATTTGGGAATATTAAAGACCTACGATTAAATCTAAATTAAAATTATATAAACCCTTTGATTAAAGCTAAATTGGGACTATATAAAGATATAAATTTGGACTATAAATATTACGATTAAAGCTGAATTAAGGCTATATAAAAGCCTTCAATTAAAGCCAAATTGGGATTGTATGTACCATACGATTACAGCAATAAAAAGTAATACGATTAAGGTTAAATTAAAAGTATACAAAGTCCTACGATCATAGCTTAATTATGAACACACATGTATAAAAATGTAAGACCAGAGATGAGAGCTAAATTAAAATTACATCAAGGCTGTTTGAACTTAATCTTTTTCCAGCCTCATTCGCCTACAATTTAAAATTTTCCCTTCCAGCCAGGGTTAAATTTTCCAACCACCAACCTGTACTGTCTTTCCGACTGTCTTCTAAAAAAAATACAAAATATATACAGAATTGTAAATGAGGCACTAAGAACGACAACACAAAACGTTGTTGGAGACTATGACAGAACATCAACTACAAAAACAACAACAACGACACAGAAATAATAATAAAGCGAGAAATATGTAAGTAAGTTACTTAAGATGTGTTTAACGTTTTATATTGATGTTATTTTTTATGACTTTTTATACACTCCATAGTTGACTTAATTGATAATTGGAATTTTTGTTGTATTTAAATATTTTCTTCTTTTAGGCATGAATTGAGTGGCTGCCTCGGCTGGCTTTTACTTCTTCTGCACCTTCTCGGATGCTGTACGAACCAACACTTTCAGTTGCTGTTAATAAATTTTAGGAAAAAGAAGAATATGAAAATGATCATGCCCAACTAGAGAGCAAAAGAGACAAAAAAAATTGAAAGGAAGACATTCACACAACGTCTTGGCAAGTCAACAACAATAACAACTACAATTATTATAATATATCGAAAATGTTTATGATGATGATGAAAACAACACAAAAAGACACAAAAGCTGAGAAGCAGCAGAAGATAAAGGAACAGAGGTGGCATGCATATAAAAAAATACAACCAACAACAATATTACCACACCATGCAACATACGACAACAACAACAATAAGGAAGAAAAAAAGTGTTTTGAAGAGGCGTTCTAGCGTTTCAAATTGTGCTCAGTGCTTTTTTATCCTCACTTTGTAGTTTTTTTTTATTCCTTTTTTTTGCCAAATTGCTTGGGAAGGTATTATGGGGTATAGGGTATTATGGTGGTTGTTGTTGTGTGTTGCATACCTTTATAAAAAAGACAAAGAATTACCTAAAGCTATCATTGCTTGCTTACGAAATAACACACTATGCAACAATACAACAGCTAAAGTGGCATTTAAGCCGTTTTTATTCATCACTCGCTTCAATATTTTCTATTTTTTTTTTTTTTTTTTTTTTTTTTGTTTCTTTTATTCTTTATTTTATTTTCCATAGACGTTAGTTCATACAACTAACAATAAAAACAATAACAACAACAAAAAATAGCGACACATCCATAAAACGTTATGAGTGATGATGACGTTTTTCAAAAGGCTGCAACAAACAGGATGATAGAATTGGTTTTGGACGCACAACACGAAGTGAAACAAACTAAGTAATAGTGATGATGTTACCTGCCTCAAAAGATTTAGAAAATACTGCATATATTGGTAGATACAGCAAGAGGTTAGAGTTGCCAGCTACAAAGAAAAGCATATGACAAAATGAACGCAGTTTGTAGTTAAGCAAGATTTTATTATTTTTTTTTTTTACTTTTTTTTTAGATGGAACTAATGCATTGCAAAGAACTAATTTCAAATGTTATATATTAAATATATTTAAAATATATTAAAATATGAAAAACGGGTAGTCCTTCTTATTAATGAGAAATCCTAAAAAAAAATTCAAGAAATAATCCGACAACCATGAATAAAAAGACATGGATCGTTTGTTCCTACAACAACCAAATTTAAAGGTGTAAAAAAATTAATAAAAACAAATGTTTTCTAGAATTCTCCAACAATATTGAAAATTTTAATATAATTTTTTTTTTCCAAAGTTTAAACTGTCAGTGCAACAATTTGACAAGCTTTTTAAGAAGATACTCAATTCAGTATTAAATTGAAATTGTTGTGAAAGCTAAGTGATGTTTTCATAACATATTTTATACGTCAGAAAAAAATTCTAACGTATAAAATGTGACTCCAAATCTATTTACGTATAGTTTTATTTTCTTTAAAAATAAGCGAAAACTATCAGAGTTTCAAAGTTAAAAAAATGCATATTTATACACATTTTTAAATATTTATATAAAAGCGCTTAAATATGTGAGTTTTTATATGCATATTCATGCTTTTTTTCATATTTCTGTGCATATTATCAAATTTCTTTTTGTGCTTTTTCAAGCGTATATTTTAATTTTATTTTATTTTAATTTTTTTGCATGTTCAAACTTGCCGTGGTGAATCGTTCTCGAGTTGTAATGCCGCAGGGGGGTCGTAAAGCTGATGCTTCTCAGAACCCCTGGCTTATATAATCAAGCGATCACACAAATAGTTCTAAGTCATTGCCAGTAGATTAATTTTCAGTACAGAGTTATTACAAGACTAGGAGCACTTTCAGATCTTTTCCCTTACGCTAGCATTTTGTTAATTTAAAACTCATGCTACGTTTCACACACAACATCTTGGAACAGGTTTAGTCTTCCTATCTATGAAATGAGGTGTACTCCTTGCGCTCTTTATGTGACATATGGGAAAGAATAGGACCGAAAATTAACAATACGGCTTATGAGCAAAAATTTTCCGTAAACTTTTGCTCCAAAAGTGTATGATATTCCACTTTCATCTTTTATGTAACAGCAATTTTTGTAAAAAACTTTACGATTAAAAAGGTAAAACTATGTTTTTTTTTTTTTTAAATAAAAATGTATTAAAAAATTTATCCTCTCGGAATTTAATTTCCTAAAAAAAACAAGGATGACTTTGATTAAAATTGAACATTTAGATAAATATTTTTATTATAGCAAGATAGAAGGTGCTTTTTGAAATAAGAAAAGTACTTTGTGTCAGAAGCAAACTTCGAAACCTGCTCCATACTCACACTCAAAGTCAAGGTGTTGGTAACAATAAATATACATAATTTTCTTGTTCACTTTATTACAATGTTGCATCATTATACATTCGAGCTATTTGTTATTTTCGTTGTAGTTGTTGCTTTTTATTATAGTTGGTTTTATTGTACTAGTATTATTTTTGTTGTTGTTGATGTTTGCTGATGTTGCTGTTGTTATATGGGGTTTAAACAATTGTATGTTGCTGTGTTAAATAAATGTATGTGAAGTAGTAAGCGATTTAAATGGCATTTTGTAGTTTGCTAAAGTGTTGGAAACTCATTTAAATACAAAACACGCAATTCAATCTCAAACGTGTTGTTGTTACATGTTACAACATGAAATGTTCAGGTTTCCTGGCTTTTCTTTGACTTTTTTTCTTCATTTTAATTTTTGTTCTTTTTGTTTTTTAATTTTAATTGCTTTCTACCACATACAAATATACGAAATATTCTGACACACGCAGACGCAAATCCTCTTTATGCAACATTACGTAGACACGAAATGGACATGAGTAGGGCAAGTTTAAAAATGCACGAAAAAAAGGAAAATATTCACTTGAAAAACTACAAAAGAATAGGATAATATGCATAAAAAAACCGACAAATTCATATGTTTTTTTAAAAAAAAATATCCATTTGTTAACTTTAACATTATGATAGTTTTCGATTTTTTACAAAAAAATAAAAATAAAAATATATTGAAAACATACATAAATAATATTTGATATTCATTTGTGATATACACAGAAAAGGGATTGGTTACGACAATATAAATTTAAGAAGGATAACCAACATTATAAAAAACAAGTAAGAAAGATATAGTCGATGAAGTCCGACCATTTGATATACCATACCATTGTATATGTCCGTCAAAATTCATGGAGGGGTCTTATATTAGACGTGTAGACAATTGTGAATCGATACTTTTACTAAGTGTAAAATTAAATATACGAATACATAAGATTACGTTAATACTAACATTTATATAAATTTGTGCACTTTAGGGTAATTCCCGAAAGTGGGCTTCTATGGGAGTAATGGTAAATTATGGAGCGACCCTCATAAAATTTGTCACTGTGATTTCTACTTATATAAAGCTTATTTGTGTTGAATATAAACTTGATACTAACATGTGTATTTGATTTATGCACCTTAAAGTGATTTTCGGAAGAGGGTTTTATATGGGAGCTATGGTCAATTATGGTCTGACTTTCATGAAATTTGGCACAAAGATTAATACTTATACACTTCCTTACACCGAATTTCATTAAAATATTGCTATACTTAAGTCATTTATGATCGTTAAACCCTTATTCCGGGAGGACATTTATATGAGGGCTAGGTGAAATAATAGGCCGATCATAATCAATTTCAATAGGCTTCGTCCTTGCGCCATGAAAATCCTACGTGCCAAATTTAATTATCTTCAATATTGCAAATTGTACTTTGTGCAAAAGGTTTACATGGACAGCCAGCCAGCAGTCCAGCCAGCCAGACGGACGGACGGACATCGTTAGATCGACAAAAAAAGTGATTCTGAGTCGATAGGTATACTTTAAGGTGGATGTTGGGTGGTGTGGCGTATAATTATAAGTACTATAAGTTCTTTATATTAATAACAATTTAACCATTATTATACTAGAGCTGGGACATAAATTTAATCGGTATAACCAATTTGCATTTTCATATAATTAGTTTAATTCATTTGGTCACCTCAACTGAATTTTAGTACTACGAATTGGTAGCCCCATTTATCTAATTTATAAGGTAAAATAAATTTACGATTCGGAAAGGAAAAAACTAAATTTGGTATTTCCAATCAAAATTTTTTATGTTTGTTTTGTTGACATTTCAAAAATAATTTGTAATAAAATTTGTTTGAAATATTTTAAAAATTTTATTTATTATAAGAGAAATTATAAGACAAATTGTAAGTATAGATACACATTATTACTAACAAATATAAAACTCTAGCATGTTTTTTAGTTATGTTAATTAGTTCTAAGATGCATAGCAACAGCCACATCATATTTTTCTATTTCAAAACATAACGAATCAAGGGAATACCATTCGTAGTCCTCAACAAATCAACCGGAATGACAACCTACTTAGAGAGAGGTTCGTATGTATATACATCATTAATAGCATCACCTCACAAGGACTTCGTTTTCAAGTTGGTGTCATATTTTTTTTTAAGTTATTCATGTTATGCAAATTTTAAATCAATAGATAGATCTATTTCCTAAACTGATTATACATATTGCAGAACATTTTCGAATCAAAGGTAAGATCTATCACTTTTTCTCAATATCCCTTTAATAATATTTATCATTGTTTTTCAGCTGGTTTTCTGCCGTATCAACTAGTGTTGCCAGGAGGTGGGAAAAAAGAGGCAAAATTGAACTTTAAGAAAGATCAAAAAATAAGGCTAGACAAAAACTAATATTTTTTATGATGGATGATTTTTCTCTTTTAGAAGAAATTTTTTTAATTATATTCATAAATATTTTCAGTGGTTAATGAAGATTATTAAAAAATAATTACCATAAAATTAGATTTGAGGCGAAAATTTTGGTTAAATATAAATAATCTCGATTTTTTTGTGAATTAATGCACAAAAATGCTTAAATGGATAATTCTGTAAAAATAAAATAGTAAAAGGAAATAAAAAATTATTTTCTTCTTTGTTGAAGTACTAAAATGTTAGCCTTTTTGAGAATCAAAAAAATACTAAAAAAAATGCTAGAAGCTAAAACGAAAATTTTGCGCCTAAAAGCAAAATAAAAAAGCTAGATTTAGCCTTAAAATGCTAAACACCAACACTTTGATGTATATAAGTTTTTAGGAAACTTCTTACGAAAACATCAAGTTCTGAACAATATGGGCCGGCCAGAAACGATACCGATGGTAGCGAATTTTCAAAATTTGTGTTTCTTTAGTATTCCTAAGTGTATACATATATCCATGTGTATTTCTTTTTAATGACATTTATTGTATTTTATGTTTTCCATCTTTAATAAAATTAATTAAAAATAAAAAATATATTTATACATATTTTGGTTATCATACACGATAGTGTTACAGATATTTTTACTCCCAACACTGAATTGCTTTAGGAGGCAGTTACGTGTACTGAAAACATACATTAATACCAACTGAATTATGAGCTAGTACATGGAACCGACCAAATTCAATTGACAACAAATTCGGTTGTCACAATGAACCTGTTGTCTCAGTGTACGTTCGATTGTTTTTTTCTCTTTAAAATTATACACGAAGTATTTAAAAAATGTACAAAATCATTTATAAGTTAATCAAACTTGAAAAAAAAAACACAAAAATAGCGTTTTTGTTAAGAAAACTAATTTTGATACTCATTATATGTAAATTTATGCAGTCTTCAGAAATATGCATTTTTTGTAAAATATTTGTGAAATATGCAAAAGCTTACTTTCCAAGCGAAAAGCTTGAAAAACTTGCCCTGGGCATGAGGAATTGTATTGAAGACACACAATAACTTATTGGCAAAAGATGTAAAAAAAAACTCCTCAGAAAGTTATTACTTTTCGTTTTTTTATGTCTTTGTGCAATTTTTGTAAAATGTATTTCTCACTTTTTCCTTTTAGCTGCAACCGCTTGATTTAAAACGAGAAAAAATGAGGAAAAACATACACACATACCGAAAAAAATATTGAAATAAAATCGATCGTTGTTGCTTTATGCTGTGTTGTGGATGGATAAATTCGCCATTAACAACATACAAGTGCAGTCGGGCGTTTAACCAACAAAAACATCTGTTTTACAATAAAATATCAACTACCAGGAATGCCATCCACGACGACGGTGATGATAATGGTGATGGCTATGGAGGGACATGATATTTGCTTGGCCGTATTGTTTGGGGAGTTAAGTGAGAAGAATAATGACGCTTACACCGAGGTTGGTCATTTCATTGATATATTGATTTTGTGGAGAACAAAAAAAAAAAAACGCGAAAAGAAATATAACGAACACTTTAGCTATGGGTTTTTGGCCATGGAACATATTAACCGCAACTCATGATAATTGTTAAAAAGGGATTTTATTTTAATAAAGAAAAATTGCCATCATTCAATAAAGTATGCAAATGATAAACTCTTTATAATTCGGTTGAGTTCTTTAAGGGGGATACGCCTTCTTACACACACACAAGCTGAAGTATGGGAAAGGGTGTAAACGAAATTATTGTGTAATTAAAGAATTATATATATATATATATATATATATATATATAATTGTACTTAGTTTAAAAATATATATATTTTTTTTAATACGAGGGCGGATCAATATTCCCGTGACTTTTCGAACTTCCCTCGTAGTTATATGAAATGCAACACTATTCCCATCAAGTACCACCTGTTAATAGACTACTGTCAAATTTTTGTTTTGCAAAAAAAACTGTGTTTCATTCAAAAAGTCACGGACTTATTGATCCGCCCTCGTAGGTTCTTTTTACTGTAATAGATACTTTTTGTATAAAAATGAACCTTTTCTTACATAGTTTTTGCAAACAAAAAAAAAAATAAATAGTTTTTGTATAAAATTTAATTTTGTTAAAAAAAAATACTTTTTGTACAAAAATACTTCAAACAACACTCTTTTATAAAATAAAAAAATATTTTCTTTTACAGTCGAACACGGTTATGACGAACTCGAAGGAACCGACAAAAACGTAATATAAACGTATTTCGTTACACCTGTAAAACTTCAACTAAATGTAGTTATTTGAAGTTTTGCGGCAATTAAAGCATATTTCATCAGTGTTTTGACATGTGGGAAATTGAGATTAATTATATTTTTTATAGTAATTCAATGTTTTCTTTTATTACAAAGGTTTCCTCTCATAATTTCAGATTTATTTTTAGCTATTTTCGATAAATGTGTATGCGTTGTGTGATTAAAAAAGTTCGCTATAACCGTGTTCATTATAAACGTAGTACACTGTCTCGATTTCGTATAAAAGTTAAGGAGTTGCCGTAGGTAAATGAAAAAAAAGAATATATATATTTATACCCTACACCACCAAGGTGGCTGGGGTATCATGCATTTGTGCACGCACAAAAATGTTGGTCGTGGACCGACCTTTAAGTATACCAATCAACTCTGAATCACTTTCTGAGTCGATTTAACAGTGTCCATCTGGGTGGCTGGTCGGCTGGCTCTTCATGTAGACGTTGTAAACAAAGTAGAGATCGCAATTTTAAAGAAATCTTCAATACTTCATCTTGTCCCATAAAAATATATGTAAATACTATAAATGTAGGAATATTTTAATAAAATTCGGCACAAATAAGTTTTATATAAGCAGAATTCTTAATACCAAATTGCAAAAATATCGGTCAAAAATTCACCATAGCTACCATATACAACCCTCTTCCAAAAATCAATTTAACGTGCATAAGTCCCATTCAAATGTTAGTATCAAGTTAATATTCTTCACATATAAGTTAAGTAAGTAGAAATCGTAGTGCCAAATTTTATAAGTATCGGTCCATAATTGACTATAACTCCCATAAGACCCTAAATTACATAAATTCATATAAATGGTAGTATCAATAATAATACAAGTATCGCTCCGCAATTGGCCACAAGCCTAATATAAGACCCTTTTCCGAATTTTAGTGCACATAAAGAACGGTGTAGGGTGCTTGATCACCATTCTTTTTTACTTGTTTCTTTTGAGATTTTGTAATTTTTTTGCATTTGGGAATTCTATTTCATTTTAGCGATTTCACGTTTTTTTTTTTTTTTTTTTTTTTTGTTACTTTATCCTTTTTTTACATTTTTGTCATATTAATCATCCAAGGGTTAAGTCTGCCTCAGGGCAGCTTTTCTCATTTTTATTTTTCTGAAAATAATTAATATTTTAACTTTTTTCTTATGCTAATCATTTGATTGATTAGTGGACGTAATAAACTATATATATAGACACTAAATACTCCAAAAATTTTACACTAATTATGTTTTAATTCTGAAAATCTATTTTTTTCATTTTCGCTTCATCGATTTTTGAGTAGTTTTAGTTATTTCTTTTGACGATTGGCGATTTTGTTTGGCTTTTGAATTTTTTTTTTTTTTTAATTTTGGCGATTTTTTTAGTTTTGTCGATTTTTTATTATAGAGGTTTCTTTATTTTAACTTGTTCATATTGTATTTTTTTTTTTCTTCTTATGGGGATTTTAGGATTTATTTCATGTTGTAATTTTTTCCTTTTCAATTATTTATTTTTTTTTTTTTCTTTCCTTTTTTTTACAATTTTCTCGTTTTTGCGATTTTTTATTATTTTTAGTGATTTTAATTTAGGCTTTTTTTGTGGATACATATATTATTTAGCAATTTTATTAATTTTGTCACTTTTGTGATATTTCTATTTTCTTCTTGGATATTCTTTTAATTTTTCGTTTTGAGCATTCTATTTCATTATACCGATTTTTTTTATTTAGAAGATGTTTTAGCTTTTTAGCGATTTTTTATTTGTCGCTATCACAAAATATGCTCTAAAAAGCGTCATGTGCGCATTAAAAATGCTCTTAGTATCGTAAAATATGCTCTTAAAAAGTAATTTTTGTATTTTAAATTATTATCCATGTCAGACTTGATTTTGATTAGCAATTGCTATGATTTCTTTGCACTTAAAAATATTCATTTTGTATCAGGAAATTACAAAATTTCTGTACATTTATAAGTTGAAAATAATTAGAGAATAAAATTTAAAAATCGTTTTTAACAATAAAAAAAACAATTTACCTAATTCCATATTATGTAAAAAAGGATCTCTTGAGAGCAAAATATGCACAATTTTGCTCTTAACTCTAAAATATGCAAAATTATGTCCCTAAGTAAAAAATATGCAAAAATATGCTATTTAAATTACTAAAATATATTTTAAAACAAGGATTTTCAATGAAAATATCACAAAATATGCTGTTAAGCTCAAAATATAAGAAAAATATGCTGTTAGGACCAGCATATGCCAAAATTTGGTAACAAAATTCTTAAAATTTTCTAAAACGAACAAATTGCCAACTATTTGGTTCATTTGAATACAGCATGTTTTTTGTCACCCTGGTAATAAATAATGCAAAAAATGCCCATAGCTCGGTATATAAAAAAAAATCAGACAGATTTGTTAAGAAAGTCCCCAGCTATAATCGTACACACCCTTTATTTCATTACTTACCGCAACGAAATGTTTATCAGTTGTTCTCAGTTTCAAGCAACAATTCTTTTAGTCAGCTACACCAAATGAAATGACAGTTGTACATACTATCATACACGCATGTAAACACATGTTGATTTCTTTTTAGTGATAACGGACGCTATGCCTTCCTTCTTTTCTTTTTTTTTTTTAATAATTCCGTAACTACTCTCTATCTTTTCTAGGAATTTGTCAAATTTTCATTCATTATTTGTTAAATTATTACAACAGATCCACTGAAAGTCAGCAAGGGGCGTTTGATATCTTTCGAATGACTGAAAGATATCAGTCATTTGATTAGCAACCAAATGTTTTCAATTAATTTGGAAGAAGTTAAAATGAAGTTGGTGAAATATGTATGTATACGTATTTTAAATTAAAATTATTGTTTTTAATTTGTCCGGTTTGGTGGCGGAGGGGGTGTGAGTAATGTGGTCTGTAGTTCGGTGGTATCAGTGAGTATCAGTTGCCATAATTACAATTAATTAGTTTCAGGTTTAGTGAGTTGGTTTTGTGTGTGTTTTTTTTTTTTTTTTTTTTTTTTTAAAGGAGTATTTTAAAGTAAAACAGGTGCTGTATAAATAGGGGTAATTAAATATTAAAATTTTAAACAAATTTAATGACTTTTAAAACAATTATAAAAGGTTTTATGACCTATATGAATTAAAAATTTTATATTTTATTAAACAACAGATTGTTAGAGGCTATAAAATTGTTTGTCAAAGTGTGTTTTGCGTAAAAGAAAATGGTAGCTTTAGTAAAAAGAAAAATTGTTTAAAAAACAATAAATATTTAATCTTAAGAAAATATAGTAAAATTAGTTTTTAGGAAAGAGGAAATAGTTTTCCTAATATATAAAATTTTATATACTCGTACAATACTTTATTTGCATAGTTTCCTCTTATAAAATTTTAGTTTATTTAATAAAATTCATAAAATTCTTTTACTCAAAATACCTTTATTTACTGCTAATTTTTTTTTTTTTTTTTCTCCTTTTATCTCCATACCAAAATTTTTGGTCATATCTTACCTACAAAGAAAGCAGAAAAATTCAAATTAATAAAACCTTATTTATTCGAAATTGAAATATATACTACACTAACCACTAAAAGTTCATACACTCCTACAAAAGATTCTTATTTGAAATTTAAATGATTGTATTTGTTACAAAAATTTCTCGATTTAAATTGAAAGATAATTTAGCTGTCTTTAAACTTGATAAAAATTTCATTAATTATTTTGGAAATGTTACGTAAAAAGGGAAAAATTTTGAACTACCTAAATTTAACTATTTTTAAATTTATACAGCATACACAAATTTTTTATCATGAATTTGCTTGACATATGACTTTTACTTTATTATAAATTGTTTATAAAATATAATTTAATAAAGATTGGTATTCAATTTATCGATATTTATATTTATCGATATTTATCGTATTTTTTGTTTAAAATTGGAAATTATTTTTTAAAGGCAGTTGAGTGTCCACAATTTAACTTCTGTCACTACAGATTTATTTGAAATTAGATCTACTTTAGATGTTAGATATATTAAGATGCTAGAATGACCATTTTTAGGCTTTTTTATTATTGTTGGTGCTTTTTAGATAGTAA
This sequence comes from Protocalliphora azurea, assembly GCA_932274085.1. NCBI lineage: Eukaryota > Metazoa > Arthropoda > Insecta > Diptera > Calliphoridae > Protocalliphora > Protocalliphora azurea. The sequence continues at coordinate 120,905,413 of OW026520.1, read as the reverse complement.
GGTAACATGTTTTACAATAATTGTTATGAGTGATATTCACACCATCTAAACTATGTAGAATAAATAGAATGATTCATTTATGAACATCATGTATGAATGACATTTATACAGGAATTCCCTTTAAACGGTGAAAATTTGGATTAATCAGCAACAAAATTTTATGTTCAATTGCCGTTGGTCCATTTTATTTCTTATTTGTCCATTATAATAATTTTTGTTGTTAAAGTTCTAGTTAAATATCTTATTATAATACCTAAGAGAGGTAGCACTATCTTTCTAGGATATGTAATTAACATTCCTTTATGCATACAGACCAAATTATAATTTTTGTTAACTACTTGTGGATATCTTAGTTACCGTGGTCTTACTTATTAAGCGCAAAATTTCTTACAATAGTTGGTGAGTTCCGTTACTTTCGAAGTTTACATACCTTCTTCCGGCAAGAAATATTTAGCTAGTGTGTCGAAAATCGCAACAAATGATTTGTAAAAAAATAATGTTATTATCGACAAACAGCTAATGTCTAATTAAGATCTAATTTCAACCTAGACTGGAGGAACAATAACTAAGCAAATCATCAAAAACGGTACCCAAAGATCATATAACGATTTAAAAACAGAAATGCTCAAAATACCGGATTTAATGGTACATAATGAGTGCTTTTCATTAAGATCTTTTAATGAGTAAAGTGATTATAAAAATAAAACATTATAAACAAACTAAAATCTGATGCCACTTTATATTATATTCGTACTCCTTATATAGTGTTATTATAAGGAGTACGAATTTTAAATGGTCAAAATTAGAAATATGTAAATTTATGTTGGTAAACATTTTGCATTTTATACGTAAAAGTTTACAAAGTATTTAACCAATTTTTTATTGAGTTTAAAGACAGCAAAATTGTATTTCAAATAAGTGATCAATTGTTAAAATTGAACATATTTTGCAGGAAATATAGCTTTTTAAATTTCAAATATGAATATTTTGTATGGGTGCACGAACTTTTAGTGGTTAGGGTAGTATATAATTTTTTTCATAAAACATCAAAAACACTCCTCTCTCCCTGACCTCTTAGTTAGCTTTAGAACATATTCTTTATAAAATAATTTCATAAAATTTAAGCATTATTATCTTTTGCTGGCAACAGTTTTTAGTTGCAACAAAATAAAAATGCTTATAGTAAAAGGAAAATATATGCATTGACCTAAAAAACAATTGACTGTATACAAAAAAAAAATACATATATATATTTTCCTCAAAACATACAAATATACCTACCCACTTTTATATACAAAAACTTTATTGATACATAGTTATTCATATTTATAACAAAAACATTAACTATCTTTATAGTCCTCCCCAGCTCAACAAAAAAAAAAAAAAAAAAAAAATAAATAAATAAATAAAAGACGACAAATCCAAAGAAAAAAACATTAAAAAAAACTTTGAATTTCTTGCCAATAACAAGCAAATACTAAAGTGTGCGTTCGAATAAAATGTAAAACATATTTTTGCTTATAACCTTGTCTGCTGATAACTTATTTTTCTTTTTGTGATCAATATATCTTTGAAAAATACCTCAGATTTTATAATACGAATTTTCAAAATTCGGAAACCTGAAAGAGGACGGACAAGTTCTTAAGAAGTATTTCAAACATTTCCGGACTCGAAGTGGCTAGACGTGTCAAATGTTCTAAACGCTTTGTGCGCTAAGTTAAAGCCAATATTGGACTTAAAACAATTAAAGTGCAAAAAGTGCGAGATAGGAACGCAATCTATGTACATTAAAGTGCCTTACGAAAAAAAAGGTTGCAAATGTACCCCTCCAGAAATGAAGGTTAAATTGTGTTCTTATGTGATTCCCAAAATATTATGTATGAAAGTGTCAGTTTACGTGAGCTGGACTATTTTTAAAACACCTTTGAAAATACGGATTTCTTTTAAAAATCATAGTTATAAGAAAACTAACTTCAAAATATTATAGTGACATATCACCGCTTGGAATATGCATATGAATAATTCTTACATATCTTTTCATTCGTGAAATATCAAGTTCTTATTAAACCTCTAACGATCAGAGTAAAAATGTATAGAATCGATTTTCAGATTAAAAATATAATTAGTGTAGAATTTTTAGAAGATTTAAGTTCTAGATATTTAGCTTATTACGTCAACTAATTAACAAAATTTTTAGAATATGATAAAGTTTAAATGTAAATTATTTTTAAAAAATAAAAGTAAGAAAAGGTATCCAGAGACAGCCATGACCGGTAGAGGGTTAACATTTTTTGTCATATTTTTATTATTTAAACATGTAATTGTATATATTTCGAACATTTTTCAACATATATTGGATTTTAAGCTACTATTGGAAAGGTCTATTCTGATGCTATTAAAAATTACCGATAATTAGCCCTTTAAAAGCAATAAGGTAAATTTTATACATTAGGTTCCAAGTAAGTGGTATGGTAGTATTTATTATACTTAAATATCAATCAGTTTATGTAAAATATTATAATTTACCATAATAAAGTTAATGAAAGTCTTTGAAGTTTAGTGACTATTTGACACAAATTTATAGTTTTTTAACAAGTTGGTGTTCTTGCAACATTTATTTTTACTTATTATGGATATGAATATTACTTTTGTTACTAAAGCGTAAAATTAATACATATATCAATAGTCAATAATAACATTCCAACGGTACTATAAAATCTAAATTACGATGTAAAATGTCCGAAATATTCAAACTTTAATAAAATAGTATTTAGAAAAAGTCGTAGAAAATTTTGCTAAAATCTTCATTTTACATGAATGAAAACTAATTAAAAAAAAAAAAATTTGCTCATTTCGTATTAGTCGACATGTGCCTATTACGTATTGCATTTTTTTACAAAATATTTAAAAATTGTGTATACTTTTTATCGAAAACTATATATTGAACCGAAATATTTTGGGGATTAGTTTATAACATATAAATCTTTAATTTTAGGGGGGTACATTTGCAACATTTTTCAATAAACTCGGATATTTATATCAAGGATTGTTTGCAAAGAGCACAATTTCCGTTTATAAGAAAATATTTATAAGAAAACATTGTTTTGACCTGATTTGGCATCGTGTCTTTAAAATGGTACAATAAACATAATGTTAATTTTGTTTCGAAAAATGCCAACCCTCCAAACTGCCCAAAACTTCGGACAATTGAAAGATATAGGGCTCTTGTCAAAAGGGAATTAAGGATGACTAATGCTGCGCCCAAAACATTGACAAATTTTAAACGCAAGTGGACAGCAGGTTTCAAAAAAAGTTTACGCAAGATACTATCGAATTAATAATGGAGGGTGTTTCAAAGAAAATAAAAAAAAATAAAAATTCGTATCTACTCATTAATTTATCCTTTATTGTTACACGTAATAAATCTGTAGAAAAAAACCCTAATATATATATTGTTTTGTTCATAATCGTAACTTATTTCAGTCAACTTTTAAATCAATACTTATGTGTTATGTTTTAATCGAACGCACACTTTAGTAAAAGAAATTTGTATACATGAATTTCTCACCATACCACATGTTTCCTTCATACCCCTACATAACACGATGAGTAATGGTAGGCAACAGCAAAGGAGGCATGGAAAAAAAACGAATCCTTGATCTCAATTTTTTATGTTTTATAATTCTTTGACTACTACCACTACGGCTGCTACTACTGCAGCAACAACGTCAATTCAACAGCATTTTTTTAGTATGTATATAATACTAAAAGTTTAAGTAGTATCAATGTTTGGGTATGAGTATGTTGAGCATGTTGATGATGACTTTGAGTGTGCCACATATTCATACATATTCATTCATTCAATCTATCCTTTAAGTACTAGTATAAACATGCAAACTTTGCATAAATTCAATTTATGATTTCTTTTATCATAAAAAAAGAAAATTTAGTTTGTGTCTATTTTTGGTACTCACATCATAATGTTTTTCTTTTTTTTTTTTTTTTTTTTTTTTTGAAGGTAGAGAAAATTTATTTTTATGTGAAATTAAAATGACTTTGTTAAGGATATAAGAGTAGAACTTCTTTCACTAAAGGCTGTATTGAGAGTTGCATTTAACATTTAAGAAATTCTTATAGGAATTTTAAAATGAAAGGAACTTCAAATATCTGAAATATAATGAAACCAAATTTTAGAAGGTTGAGTTTGCGTTAACACATGTGTCTTGGATTCGTTGAACTATAGACCAATAGACCAATATTTCAGACCAATGTTTTAAAAGCAAAGAAAATTCGAATCCTACATTTATTTTGTATTTTCATTCATAAAAGAAATAATACAGAACGCTTTCCATCCTCTTTCTCATGCTAAAGTTAAAGAATCATATCCGCTTGGCAAAAAATAATAATCTTGGATGCAGAATGTCTATTGTTGTGTTCGCTATGTGGCCTATTCCTCGGTTTCTCCTATATACTTTCACAGATAGTGACTATATTTTCCGCCGATCTGGCTCTTCTTTGACGTGCGATCATCAGCTTAAAAATTAACGAAGACTCAATGTCTGGTTTATAGCTACACCGCATCAGTGACTGAATAATAGAAAACAGATACGACACACATTTGGATAGAAATGCCAAAAATGGCGCTTAATTTAGGAAAGGTGTATAGGGATTTCTTTATAATTTTGTTCAATAGTTAACACACTATTAAATGGAAAAAATACTTTATGAATTCATAATTTTTTTAGCGTAAACTTCTGTCTATCCAGCTGTCTGTGCATCAAATTTTTTCAAATAATTTCTGCTAATCTGTAGGTCGCACTTTTAAAGTTAACTTTATGAAATTTGTCATTTTGGTCCAATAATGTACCACAAAAAAAAAATTTATAAAATGTAATAATTATTTCATTTAACGCCCATACTAAAGTTTTCCGAAAATAGGTTAAATGCTCACAAATATTTTAAATATATTCGTATTTAAATAAAATTTATCACAAACGAGTTTTGTGTAAGCAAAAATCATACTACAAATTTTAATAAGGATCGGTCCTAATTGACCATACCGCCCATACAGAAACCCCTCCCGGAATTACTTTTTCTTCACAATCCCTATATACATGATCGCATAAACATTAAATTTGGTAGAAAAAAATCCTATTTAAGTATTAATCTTACAACCAAATTTCAGAAGGATCTGTCCATAAATGACCATAGCTTCCATATAAGACCCTGTCACTTTAACACAAAGTGACTCATTATGGCCTTACTTTTACTTTTGTACTTCTTTTAAGTATTTCCCGAATATTTTATATAATTATCTTTTTAAATACTTAATTAATTATTTAAATAAATAAAAATAAATAAATAAAAATTGTATTTTAAATTTTTTTTACTTTAATTTTATTTTGTTTTTGCTAAGAAAACAAGGATATTTACCATGAATTGGTTTGGAATATATATATATATATATATATATATATATATATATATATATATATATATATATATATATATATATATATATATATATATATATATATATATATATATATATATATTCTTCCAAATTGCAAAAAATCTGCAAAATGTTTTTTTGGATTGTCATACTATAGACATTAAGTAAAAATTTTTATTTTCACCCAAGTTCGTCTAAAAACTTTTTGGATTACTATATAAAAGTACAAAAAGTCCGTTTTTAGACCGATTTAAAACAAAAAAATATTTCTACAACATTAACTTTAACAATAAAGAGCATTATTGTAAAAAAATTATTTTTTATAAAATGAAACACAAAAATATAAACTTGAATAATTTCGATTTTAAGTTTTTACCACTGTTATTAAAAATTGCAGAAACTCTATGACTTTGGCAACGCAGTACGCGTAGATTGCAAAAAAATTAAAAACTTTTTCAACAGTTAATGATGTGTGTGAAGATAAATATGCGAGTTAAATATGTTTTTGACGTAACGACTTACGTAATGATATATGTGATGACGTAACGACATATTTAAATATGGCATATTTAAATATGACATATTTAAATATGAAATATTTAAATATGACTATTTGGTAGTAAAAAATGGTAATAAACAGAATTTTGACAAAATTTAATGAAATATTAAAAGCTAATAAATTTATAATAATATAATATAATAATAAAAATTTTTAAATTTTTGTTCTGAGAAAATATTCCAAAATTCCAGTTTGTGTATGTAAAACCTCTCAGAGGTTCGTCAACCGTTTTGGACACTGAAAAAAATGAATAATGGAATCAAGGATAAATAATATTCTTGAATATAACCAGGCTTCCTGAATTGTATATGTAATTTTTTTAAAGTGTCAACTTTGCGAATATAGTGTCCGTGGATACAAGCAGGATTCCTGAATTGTATTTGTGAATTTTTTAAAAAATGTTCAAAATATCAAGGATTTTGCCCACTGTGGCCAAACGGCGAGTTGGCATGTATAACCACTATATGCAGAATGGAGCCAACGATGAGTACTATCCGTGGATATAAACAGAATTCCTGAATTGTATTTGTGAATTTTTTAAAACATTTTCAAAATGTCAACTTTGCCAATATAGAGTCTATCAGAGGTCTGTCAAGGATTTTGCCCACTGTGGCCAAACGGAGAGTTGGCACGCATAACCACTATATGCAGAGTGGAGCCAAGGATGAGTACTGTCCGTGGATATAAGCAGAATTCCTGAATTGTATTTGTGAATTTTTTTAAAAATTTTCAAAATATCAACTTTGCCAATATAGAGTCTATCAGAGGTCTGTCAAGGATTTTGCCCACTGTGGCCAAACGGAGAGTTGGCACGCATAACCACTATATGCAGAATGGAGCCAACGATGAATACTATCCGTGGATATAAGCAGAATTCCTGAATTGTATTTGTGAATTTTTTAAAAAATTTTCAAAATGTCAACTTTGCCAATATAGAGTCTATCAGAGGTCTGTCAAGGATTTTGCCCACTGTGGCCAAACTGCGAGTTGGCATGCATAACCACCATATGCAGCATAGAGCTAACGATGAATACTATCCGTGGATATAAGCAGAATTCCTGAATTGTATTTGTGAATTTTTTAAAACATTTTCAAAATGTCAACTTTGCCAATATAGAGTCTATCAGAGGTCTGTCAAGGATTTTGCCCACTGTGGCCAAACGGAGAGTTGGCACGCATAACCACTATATGCAGAATGGAGCCAACGATGAGTACTATCCGTGGATATAAGCAGAATTCCTGAATTGTATTTGTGAATTTTTTTAAAAATTTTCAAAATATCAACTTTGCCAATATAGAGTCTATCAGAGGTCTGTCAAGGATTTTGCCCACTGTGGCCAAACGGCGAGTTGGCATGTATAACCACTATATGCAGAATGGAGCCAACGATGAGTACTGTCCGTGGATATAAGCAGAATTCCTGAATTGTATTTGTGAATTTTTTAAAAAATTTTCAAAATGTCAACTTTGCCAATATAGAGTCTATCAGAGGTCTGTCAAGGATTTTGCCCACTGTGGCCAAACGGAGAGTTGGCACGCATAACCACTATATGCAGAATGGAGCCAACGATGAGTACTATCCGTGGATATAAGCAGAATTCCTGAATTGTATTTGTGAATTTTTTTAAAAATTTTCAAAATATCAACTTTGCCAATATAGAGTCTATCAGAGGTCTGTCAAGGATTTTGCCCACTGTGGCCAAACGGCGAGTTGGCATGTATAACCACTATATGCAGAATGGAGCCAACGATGAGTACTATCCGTGGATATAAACAGAATTCCTGAATTGTATTTGTGAATTTTTTAAAAAATTTTCAAAATGTCAACTTTGCCAATATAGAGTCTATCAGAGGTCTGTCAAGGATTTTGCCCACTGTGGCCAAACGGAGAGTTGGCACGCATAACCACTATATGCAGAATGGAGCCAACGATGAGTACTATCCGTGGATATAAGCAGAATTCCTGAATTGTATTTGTGAATTTTTTTAAAAATTTTCAAAATATCAACTTTGCCAATATAGAGTCTATCAGAGGTCTGTCAAGGATTTTGCCCACTGTGGCCAAACGGCGAGTTGGCATGTATAACCACTATATGCAGAATGGAGCCAACGATGAGTACTATCCGTGGATATAAACAGAATTCCTGAATTGTATTTGTGAATTTTTTAAAACATTTTCAAAATGTCAACTTTGCCAATATAGAGTCTATCAGAGGTCTGTCAAGGATTTTGCCCACTGTGGCCAAACGGAGAGTTGGCACGCATAACCACTATATGCAGAGTGGAGCCAAGGATGAGTACTGTCCGTGGATATAAGCAGAATTCCTGAATTGTATTTGTGAATTTTTTTAAAAATTTTCAAAATATCAACTTTGCCAATATAGAGTCTATCAGAGGTCTGTCAAGGATTTTGCCCACTGTGGCCAAACGGAGAGTTGGCACGCATAACCACTATATGCAGAATGGAGCCAACGATGAGTACTATCCGTGGATATAAGCAGAATTCCTGAATTGTATTTGTGAATTTTTTTAAAAATTTTCAAAATATCAACTTTGCCAATATAGAGCCTATCAGAGGTCTGTCAAGGATTTTGCCCACTGTGGCCAAACGGAGAGTTGGCACGCATAACCACTATATGCAGAATGGAGCCAACGATGAGTACTATCCGTGGATATAAGCAGAATTCCTGAATTGTATTTGTGAATTTTTTTAAAAATTTTCAAAATATCAACTTTGCCAATATAGAGTCTATCAGAGGTCTGTCAAGGATTTTGCCCACTGTGGCCAAACGGAGAGTTGGCACGCATAACCACTATATGCAGAATGGAGCCAACGATGAGTACTATCCGTGGATATAAGCAGAATTCCTGAATTGTATTTGTGAATTTTTTTAAAAATTTTCAAAATATCAACTTTGCCAATATAGAGTCTATCAGAGGTCTGTCAAGGATTTTGCCCACTGTGGCCAAACGGCGAGTTGGCATGTATAACCACTATATGCAGAGTGGAGCCAAGGATGAGTACTATCCGTGGATATAAGCAGAATTCCTGAATTGTATTTGTGAATTTTTTAAAACATTTTCAAAATGTCAACTTTGCCAATATAGAGTCTATCAGAGGTCTGTCAAGGATTTTGCCCACTGTGGCCAAACGGCGAGTTGGCATGTATAACCACTATATGCAGAATGGAGCCAACGATGAGTACTATCCGTGGATATAAGCAGAATTCCTGAATTGTATTTGTGAATTTTTTTAAAAATTTTCAAAATATCAACTTTGCCAATATAGAGTCTATCAGAGGTCTGTCAAGGATTTTGCCCACTGTGGCCAAACGGCGAGTTGGCATGTATAACCACTATATGCAGAATGGAGCCAACGATGAGTACTATCCGTGGATATAAACAGAATTCCTGAATTGTATTTGTGAATTTTTTAAAACATTTTCAAAATGTCAACTTTGCCAATATAGAGTCTATCAGAGGTCTGTCAAGGATTTTGCCCACTGTGGCCAAACGGAGAGTTGGCACGCATAACCACTATATGCAGAGTGGAGCCAAGGATGAGTACTGTCCGTGGATATAAGCAGAATTCCTGAATTGTATTTGTGAATTTTTTTAAAAATTTTCAAAATATCAACTTTGCCAATATAGAGTCTATCAGAGGTCTGTCAAGGATTTTGCCCACTGTGGCCAAACGGAGAGTTGGCACGCATAACCACTATATGCAGAATGGAGCCAACGATGAGTACTATCCGTGGATATAAGCAGAATTCCTGAATTGTATTTGTGAATTTTTTTAAAAATTTTCAAAATATCAACTTTGCCAATATAGAGCCTATCAGAGGTCTGTCAAGGATTTTGCCCACTGTGGCCAAACGGAGAGTTGGCACGCATAACCACTATATGCAGAGTGGAGCCAAGGATGAGTACTGTCCGTGGATATAAGCAGAATTCCTGAATTGTATTTGTGAATTTTTTTAAAAATTTTCAAAATATCAACTTTGCCAATATAGAGTCTATCAGAGGTCTGTCAAGGATTTTGCCCACTGTGGCCAAACGGAGAGTTGGCACGCATAACCACTATATGCAGAATGGAGCCAACGATGAGTACTATCCGTGGATATAAGCAGAATTCCTGAATTGTATTTGTGAATTTTTTTAAAAATTTTCAAAATATCAACTTTGCCAATATAGAGTCTATCAGAGGTCTGTCAAGGATTTTGCCCACTGTGGCCAAACGGCGAGTTGGCATGTATAACCACTATATGCAAAATGGAGCCAACGATGAGTACTATCCGTGGATATAAACAGAATTCCTGAATTGTATTTGTGAATTTTTTAAAACATTTTCAAAATGTCAACTTTGCCAATATAGAGTCTATCAGAGGTCTGTCAAGGATTTTGCCCACTGTGGCCAAACGGAGAGTTGGCACGCATAACCACTATATGCAGAGTGGAGCCAAGGATGAGTACTGTCCGTGGATATAAGCAGAATTCCTGAATTGTATTTGTGAATTTTTTTAAAAATTTTCAAAATATCAACTTTGCCAATATAGAGTCTATCAGAGGTCTGTCAAGGATTTTGCCCACTGTGGCCAAACGGAGAGTTGGCACGCATAACCACTATATGCAGAATGGAGCCAACGATGAGTACTATCCGTGGATATAAGCAGAATTCCTGAATTGTATTTGTGAATTTTTTTAAAAATTTTCAAAATATCAACTTTGCCAATATAGAGCCTATCAGAGGTCTGTCAAGGATTTTGCCCACTGTGGCCAAACGGAGAGTTGGCACGCATAACCACTATATGCAGAATGGAGCCAACGATGAGTACTATCCGTGGATATAAGCAGAATTCCTGAATTGTATTTGTGAATTTTTTTAAAAATTTTCAAAATATCAACTTTGCCAATATAGAGTCTATCAGAGGTCTGTCAAGGATTTTGCCCACTGTGGCCAAACGGAGAGTTGGCACGCATAACCACTATATGCAGAATGGAGCCAACGATGAGTACTATCCGTGGATATAAGCAGAATTCCTGAATTGTATTTGTGAATTTTTTTAAAAATTTTCAAAATATCAACTTTGCCAATATAGAGTCTATCAGAGGTCTGTCAAGGATTTTGCCCACTGTGGCCAAACGGCGAGTTGGCATGTATAACCACTATATGCAGAGTGGAGCCAAGGATGAGTACTATCCGTGGATATAAGCAGAATTCCTGAATTGTATTTGTGAATTTTTTAAAACATTTTCAAAATGTCAACTTTGCCAATATAGAGTCTATCAGAGGTCTGTCAAGGATTTTGCCCACTGTGGCCAAACGGCGAGTTGGCATGCATAACCACTATATGCAGAATGGAGCCAACGATGAGTACTATCCGTGGATATAAGCAGAATTCCTGAATTGTATTTGTGAATTTTTTTAAAAATTTTCAAAATATCAACTTTGCCAATATAGAGTCTATCAGAGGTCTGTCAAGGATTTTGCCCACTGTGGCCAAACGGCGAGTTGGCATGTATAACCACTATATGCAGAATGGAGCCAACGATGAGTACTATCCGTGGATATAAGCAGAATTCCTGAATTGTATTTGTGAATTTTTTAAAAAATATTTTCAAAATATAAACTTTGCGGATAAAGAGATAAACGGATATGGTTAAACGGCACGTTGGCATGCATTTCCGCCATATGAAGAATAAAGATTTCAAATACAATTTGAGAATTATGTTATTTGTTAAAGGAAATTTTTCAAAAATTTTCTTAGGTTTGAATTGATGTTCATTGTAATATTTTAAAATTTTTTAATATGCATACATGTATATGAGTTTTAAAAAGCTTTTGAAACAGTTTAGATATGTATATGGTAAACAAAAACAAAACTTTTATTTTAAAATAAAATTCATTTTAACAAAAATTTAATTTTAAATTTATTTTTGGTTAAAATGTTAGAAATAAGACAGTTTTTTCTACTTGTTGATTAAAATTCGTTTTTTTTTTTTTTCTTGTGATTTTTTCCTGTAAACAGCAACTAGCTTTTATTTTTGTTGCTGTGGTTGCATGTAACACATGCATCTTCGTACAAATAATTATCATACATGAGTGAAAGTAAAGGAGTTGTGTGTACTGATTTGTTTTTTCATAAATAAATGTTCGAAAAGACAATAAAACAAAAAGTCTCTTACAAGTAGACAATATTATTAGTAGACACAGAAATAAAATACTTATAAAAACTCAATAGAATATAAAAACACAAAAAATTACCGTTTCGAACGGGGATGTTTATTTATGTGACCATTTACTTGTTGGTGTTTGTTTGTGTGTATATCGGATAGTAACGATATTTGATCTGGTAGAACTGTATGGGCTCGACGAACAGTGGGTTGAGCGAAAATGGGGATTAATTAGGAAGAGATTTAATTGAAAATATATATATATATATATATATATATATATATATATATGTATAAATTAATATATCAAATCGAATATTTAAGTAATAATTTAAAGAAAAAATTCGAAAGTTTTATGTTTAACGTTTTACAGAATTGCATTATTACGTTTTTCACAGTTTTTCCTCAATAAGATATGTATCTATTCTATAAAATTTGAAATAAAATGTTTATTGAATACAAAAATGGAATTTTTCATGTTTGAATTATATAATAATATTGTATTGATTTTTTAACTTAACAAATTATAATAGAGTAATTTGAATACATTTATTATTACATACCACATACCAAAAAAAAAATCATATCAATATCAGCAGTATTTACTGCGAAATATGTAGTTAAAGTTAACTTACTTCTTCACAAATATTTAAAATAAAATTTAAATATCTTTGAAAGTAGCAACTTTGAAAATCCATAATTCGCGATAGATTGAATATTGAAAAGTATTCTATGTATTTGTTCATTAATATATGATATGTTTGCTAGTAAATGCGAAAAAAAAATTACTTCGATTAAAAAGCTTTTATTTTTGTCGTTGTAATTTGGATAAATGTGACACTGTCCAATTAGCAAATTTTTGGTAGTAATGTGAAGCGATAATAGGTTGCTATTGAGTGTAGTAGTAGTGATGCAGATCATTCATTCATTGTACCAAAAGTTAAAGTCACAAGTCAGTCATATCTTTTTTTTTATTGCTTTGTTTTTTAATTTTATGCAACCTGCAGATATGTTTACCACTCATTTAACAATTTACGCATGTCAAACAAGATCGTGTTGTTGGGCATGCGTTATGAATGCAAATAATTAAAATTATTAAGTGTGACAAACATGTTTGAAAAATAAAATAAAAATCAAATGTAGTAAAAACACTGATTATGAAAGTAAAAGTTAAGAAAGTTTTGTATAAAAGAATTCTATTACAAGTATTTTGATAATCGTGCGTGCAAGATCAGAAAGTTTGTAAAGTTCTTCAGTTTTTTATCTTTAAATATGTTACATAAAGAAATTTTTATTTTCTTATCAAAAATTTATTATTCTCAAAAAAATAGTGAAAGTGAAAAACAATGCTCATCAAAATTATTCTTTTGCTTTGCAAATGAAATATTAAAAAGTGCTGGTATGGAACATATAGCCGAAAACAAACGTAATAATAATCGGTTTAGAAAAGTTTTTGTAAGTGTAATATATTACTTACAAATAAATCAAAATCTTTATTGCATTATTAAATTTGAATAGCGTTATACGAATTTGGATTGCGTTAAAGAGATTGATGCTTTTTTAAAGTGGTGCGAGGTACATAATTGCGAAAAATTGCGTAATGAAATACTAAAGCTGCTGCCAAAAAAAAGTATTTGTGAATCAGGTGAAAAATTTTTAACTTTTCAATACCTATATTTCCTAAAAAATATCAATTATATTATATTATATTATATTATATTATATTATATTATATTATATTATATATTTTATATTTTATTATATTAATAATATAAAGTACATAGTAAAATGTGAAGACCACACATTGTAATAAGCATTAAATTAATTAAATCATATTTTTTGAATAGAAAATTAAAAGTCACAATATAATATTTTTATTTTTATATTATAAAGCATGACGTTTTTCGAATTCAAGTCGGCTTTCATATCATCATTAAACAAGAGAATTCATTAAATTCAAAGTATACAATTATATATATATGTATATATATATATATATATATATATATATATATATATATAGCGTAACAATTAAGAACATAGAACAAAACGTATTTAGTTCTCAATTTCTCTTAGAAATGGTGTAGTTTTTTTTTTTTAACAAAAATCCTAAATATCAATCAAATAAATGTAGAATATAACAATGTTGATGTTGTGAATAGGAATCTGTTTCTTCACCTTTTTTCTATTACGTTTAGATTTTTGTTAGGCATGACTTATCAATGAATCTAAAAATAAAAATCTAAAGTAACGTTATATTTTGAACCAAAAATTTAAATAAAAAATAATCGTTATTTTTTAACCAAAAAATTAAAATCGAAAAATAATAATTAAATTGTGATTTTTATTACATTTCTCATAATCATTAAGGTTCCTGATATTTAGTAATAAATTTTCAATAACTGAAAATGTTTTCCATTTAAAAGGAGCAACATTTTAAAATTTTCATAATTTTATCGTTCCTTTCTAATTTCGTTATAGCTTTGAAAAAAAAACACTTTTTTTCATCAAAAATTTGTTCTTTGAATAATATAGTGTTCCGTTTGTTTTGCGCAAAGAGTGCACAACTTAAAATATACAAAACTACATACGTAAACTGCAGATTTAATTGAATTAAAAAATATTTTAACGGTATTTATATTTGCTTTAAGTTAAATAATTAAAATACATCTTTGGAACTAGTTTTTTGATTTAAATAAACTAAGACTCGAACTTATCTTTAATTGTTCGAGTTTCCTGTGCATGATGTTATTGACACTTTAAGGAGTTTTTTTTTTTTTGGAAAATTTCATAAGAATGGAATATATAAATTTTAAAATATCTCACAATTTATTAAATATTATTAGTTTATTTAAATTGGTAAAGTACGTTCAGAGATATGTGGCATTAAATTTCATAAATTTTAAAAGTTTTCTAAATAAAGTGAAAGTGGCGAAATTATAAACTAACTGTTCTCTCCGTTAAAGTAATAGGAAAATCTGAAAACAGATTAATATTAATCACATTAAACTTCTTACATACATATATCCAATATTTTATTTTAAATATTGCATTACTGCATTTAACACTATTATGTGACGATTCTTTGTATTTGATTTTAGTTTATTATTTCCAAAATAATTATTATTTTCTGCCCTTATTTCTAATTCATAAATTAGGTTATGCTGAATGTACCGGAAAATTGGTTAATCCTATATTAACGTCCGTACCGCATATTGAAACAGAAACAGAAATTAATAATTCTGTAGAAAATTGCAATACTGGTAATTTAAATGTGTTGTATACAATTTCATTTATAATGCGAAATTTTAATTTTAGATAATAGTTCCAGCGATGTAAAAGTTCAAAAAATAATTTCGGTCCTATTAGACTCCAAGCAAAGCGAAGTAATTTTTACAAATGATAACAACGGCTTTCCAAAAATGATAGACAGTTTTAATAAGTCTGACCTACTTGATAATACAATTGAGTTTGAAGCACCATTAAATTCAACAAAGTTGACTGACATTAATGACACAACAGATTCAGACCTAAAGATTGAAGAATATTCAATTGTGAGGAAAAAAAGTGCTTTAGATGGAATTCCTAATCAAGCGGTAAAAATATTGAGAAATGACAAAAAAGTAGAAATTAAGTTGCAAGGATATTCGTACATGGCGGGATCTTTCAATTTTACAAGCCAGCAAATAAATTTTCTGAAAGATAATTTTATAATTAATGGCGAAATTGCAAATAAACAACAATTTACAAAATATGTGGAAGACATTGTGCGAGAAAATTTTAAAAATATTAACAACGTTTGCTCAATAAATATTGTAAGTTTCGCCTACACGAAAAATATGAAGACATTGCGTATTTACGGCAAATGCATATATGAAAATGATGGCTGTAGAAGATATAAATTCCACATTGATCTTTCACACCCCCTTTATGAGGTTAAAGTTTGTTCAAATTTATCAAGCATTGCACATCCAAGTCATATCAAGGTGCAACAAATTCGGGGTGTGTGTAGGACTCTGGTAAAGGAGAAAATAAAACATCAGCTGCCATCAAATTTCCGTAACAACTTGCTAATTTCGCAATCTAGAGAGCTACGTAATGTGGGAAATGCACAATCATTACCATCGAAAGATGTAATACGCAAAATTAGGAGTGAATTATTACAACAAAAAAATAGAAATCGCGATATAGTATTTGATCTCATTTTAATGCAAAGGGACAAAGAATGGGGCAATTTTATTCAACGGATATCTGTCCCTCAGGAAATTTATTTATTTTCAGAAGAGCAATTAAGGCTTCCCTCCAAATATAACAATTATTTGATACAAAGAAGCAGAAACACATTATTTATTGATGCCACAGGAGGAATTTGCCAAAAATTTAATGCGAAGTCAAAACGAGTTTTTCTTTACAGTGTTATAATGCATATTGCAGACGGAGAAAAAAAAGGTATATTAGTTCCAATTGCAGAGGCTCTCCTGGCCCGGCATTATGAAGATGATATCAAAAAATTTTTCTTAGATATAAAAGTGTTTAGCATTGAAAATAAAGTAAAATGGCCATTAAGCAATCGCATTTGTGTAGATTGGAGTTGGGCCTTAATAAATGCGCTTGTAAAAATAATAAACAGCCTAGACTCTGTTACCAGCTATTTAATTAAATGTGAGGCGATATTAGAGGAGAAAGAGGAAATTAAATCCAATTTTGTTATTATACAAATCTGTTGCAGCCATTTTTTAAAAATATGTACAAAGGACATTGAGGAATGTTCTGAAAATAAAAACCAGGAAATATTTTTCAAAAAACTTATGATAAAAGCAATCAATATATGTCATATTGCAGAATTCTGGACATGGTTTAAAAACACCCTAGTACTCTTGCTATACAAATGTACCAATGAGCATGTAAATGAAGCTGCAAAATATTTTATCTCCCAAACATTATACCCCGATGAACCGGAACCAATTACAAAATCTGAAAAGAAGCACAAAAATAGTATTCCACAATATCAAAAAAGCCCATTTTTTAAAAAAGCGATGGAAATTTATTACTCACATAAAATAGATCAAAAACTAAAAGGTATTCCTAATAATCTCAGAAATCCAAAGTTTTTCAATTTAATTCTGAAGAAATATATTCCTTATATGGTGTTTTGGACCAACGTGATGGGGTATAAAATCGATAGCAGCGGCAAAACACGCATATCTAATTCACCAGCTGAAAGTTATTTTAATATTAATAAAAATATAACCCTCGGTAGCAAACGCCATATCAGACCTAGCGTCTATGTGAGATTATCGAAACGCTACATACAAGCTAAAATAAGAGAAATCGAAAATATTGTAAATTTGGAGGGAAAAGAATTGGCTAGTAAACCAAAGACAAATAAAAGGAAAAACGAAGATTTAATTGAAGATTATTGGAAAAGAACCCCTAAAAAAATAAAAGATAATATAAATTTAACAGAATTGGTGAGTGAAAAATGTTTTCAAAATGATAAAAGTTTGCTCGAAATATATAGTCAAAAACAAATAAGAAACAGAAATATTAGATTTATTTTGTATGAATATGACCATATTTACAATAAATTAAAAAAAGAAATTCCAGCCTTTGCCAGATCGATTTGCCTGCATGACTTCCAGTCTCTAAATCCTAGAAAGGAGATATACAATACTATAATAGAGTTATACTGCAATATATTGTTTTACAAATACAATATTTTGGATGCAGAGTGCCTACCATGCGAAATTGGTATGGCAATATTTAATAACAAATCTATAACGGATGTAAGAGATATACCAAACATAAATAGCAAAAAAATAGTAATAATACCCATCCACACCATCAATCACTTTACTTTCGTTTACACCAACTTTGACACAAGGGATTTTTACTTCATAGATCCGATGAAAGCAACAGAAAAAGAATCAAAAATAAAATTTGACACATTTTTAAATTTTTTACATAATAAAACCCAATGGAACATGAACATAGTGGATCACTACAAGCAGTCTGATTCTTATAACTGTGGTGTTTTATGCCTGCAACTTATAGAAGCACTATTAACAAACAAATCTCTTAAAAATTTAATAAATCCAAACATATATAGGACAAAAATAAAAAATGATTTTATAACATATGGAAATATTAATATAAAGTGCATGCATTGTGAAAATGGAAAATTACCGTCAGTTGTCAAATGTATAAGATGTAAAAGAGGAGTCGACGAAGATTGTTTTCAGTATTTGAAGAAAACGCTAAAAATTAAAACTTCTCAGCCGTTTATATGTCTTATTTGTCAAAAATGATGATCTTTAGAAACTGTTTCTTAAAATTAATATTATTTTATTATAGTAGTACAAAGACTATTTTTAGAACAAAAACGCTTTAAAAATCTTGCGATAGAAAGGTATAAGAACACAGAACAAAAAAAATTATTTTCCAGAAATTACAATCAATAAAACATTATCTCTTAAGATAGTATCACAAGAACTTTTAAAACTTTAAAGTAAGGATTAAAAATTATAGTGTGTAAATAAATATTACAACTGTATTTTGTTTTAACAAATAAGTATTTATGTCAGTACAAAAAAAAAACTATGAATTATTACAATCAGTACAAAACCAGCCTTATTTATATTGGTAAAAAATAATATATGTAAGAATAATTTAAAATATAGAAGCAAATGTAGTCATGTACATATGTATATTAGAAAAAAAAAGGAATAAAATATTACTGATATTTGAAAAAAATCTTTGATTTTCCATTTATAAACATATTTTCTTCCTGTTATACTTATTTCATTATTCTGTAATTCAAACGATCGTTCTGTTATCGTCAATAACATGAACAATTCCTTTTTTGTATTCAATAAACATTTTATTTCAAATTTAATAGAATGGATATTTTATTAAGGAAAAACTGTGAAAAACGTAATAATGCAATTCTGTAAAACGTTAAACATAAAACTTTCGAATTTTTTCTTTAAATTATTACTTAAATATTCGATTTGATATATTAATTTATACATATATATATATATATATATATATATATATATATATATATATATATATATATATTTTCAATTAAATCTCTTCCTAATTAATCCCCATTTTCGCTCAACCCACTGTTCGTCGAGCCCATACAGTTCTACCAGATCAAATATCGTTACTATCCGATATACACACAAACAAACACCAACAAGTAAATGGTCACATAAATAAACATCCCCGTTCGAAACGGTAATTTTTTGTGTTTTTATATTCTATTGAGTTTTTATAAGTATTTTATTTCTGTGTCTACTAATAATATTGTCTACTTGTAAGAGACTTTTTGTTTTATTGTCTTTTCGAACATTTATTTATGAAAAAACAAATCAGTACACACAACTCCTTTACTTTCACTCATGTATGATAATTATTTGTACGAAGATGCATGTGTTACATGCAACCACAGCAACAAAAATAAAAGCTAGTTGCTGTTTACAGGAAAAAATCACAAGAAAAAAAAAAACGAATTTTAATCAACAAGTAGAAAAAACTGTCTTATTTCTAACATTTTAACCAAAAATAAATTTAAAATTAAATTTTTGTTAAAATGAATTTTATTTTAAAATAAAAGTTTTGTTTTTGTTTACCATATACATATCTAAACTGTTTCAAAAGCTTTTTAAAACTCATATACATGTATGCATATTAAAAAATTTTAAAATATTACAATGAACATCAATTCAAACCTAAGAAAATTTTTGAAAAATTTCCTTTAACAAATAACATAATTCTCAAATTGTATTTGAAATCTTTATTCTTCATATGGCGGAAATGCATGCCAACGTGCCGTTTAACCATATCCGTTTATCTCTTTATCCGCAAAGTTTATATTTTGAAAATATTTTTTAAAAAATTCACAAATACAATTCAGGAATTCTGCTTATATCCACGGATAGTACTCATCGTTGGCTCCATTCTGCATATAGTGGTTATGCGTGCCAACTCTCCGTTTGGCCACAGTGGGCAAAATCCTTGACAGACCTCTGATAGACTCTATATTGGCAAAGTTGATATTTTGAAAATTTTTAAAAAAATTCACAAATACAATTCAGGAATTCTGCTTATATCCACGGACAGTACTCATCCTTGGCTCCACTCTGCATATAGTGGTTATGCGTGCCAACTCTCCGTTTGGCCACAGTGGGCAAAATCCTTGACAGACCTCTGATAGACTCTATATTGGCAAAGTTGACATTTTGAAAATGTTTTAAAAAATTCACAAATACAATTCAGGAATTCTGTTTATATCCACGGATAGTACTCATCGTTGGCTCCATTCTGCATATAGTGGTTATACATGCCAACTCGCCGTTTGGCCACAGTGGGCAAAATCCTTGACAGACCTCTGATAGACTCTATATTGGCAAAGTTGATATTTTGAAAATTTTTAAAAAAATTCACAAATACAATTCAGGAATTCTGCTTATATCCACGGATAGTACTCATCGTTGGCTCCATTCTGCATATAGTGGTTATGCATGCCAACTCGCCGTTTGGCCACAGTGGGCAAAATCCTTGACAGACCTCTGATAGACTCTATATTGGCAAAGTTGACATTTTGAAAATGTTTTAAAAAATTCACAAATACAATTCAGGAATTCTGCTTATATCCACGGATAGTACTCATCCTTGGCTCCACTCTGCATATAGTGGTTATACATGCCAACTCGCCGTTTGGCCACAGTGGGCAAAATCCTTGACAGACCTCTGATAGACTCTATATTGGCAAAGTTGATATTTTGAAAATTTTTAAAAAAATTCACAAATACAATTCAGGAATTCTGCTTATATCCACGGATAGTACTCATCGTTGGCTCCATTCTGCATATAGTGGTTATGCGTGCCAACTCTCCGTTTGGCCACAGTGGGCAAAATCCTTGACAGACCTCTGATAGACTCTATATTGGCAAAGTTGATATTTTGAAAATTTTTAAAAAAATTCACAAATACAATTCAGGAATTCTGCTTATATCCACGGATAGTACTCATCGTTGGCTCCATTCTGCATATAGTGGTTATGCGTGCCAACTCTCCGTTTGGCCACAGTGGGCAAAATCCTTGACAGACCTCTGATAGGCTCTATATTGGCAAAGTTGATATTTTGAAAATTTTTAAAAAAATTCACAAATACAATTCAGGAATTCTGCTTATATCCACGGATAGTACTCATCGTTGGCTCCATTCTGCATATAGTGGTTATGCGTGCCAACTCTCCGTTTGGCCACAGTGGGCAAAATCCTTGACAGACCTCTGATAGACTCTATATTGGCAAAGTTGATATTTTGAAAATTTTTAAAAAAATTCACAAATACAATTCAGGAATTCTGCTTATATCCACGGACAGTACTCATCCTTGGCTCCACTCTGCATATAGTGGTTATGCGTGCCAACTCTCCGTTTGGCCACAGTGGGCAAAATCCTTGACAGACCTCTGATAGACTCTATATTGGCAAAGTTGACATTTTGAAAATGTTTTAAAAAATTCACAAATACAATTCAGGAATTCTGTTTATATCCACGGATAGTACTCATCGTTGGCTCCATTTTGCATATAGTGGTTATACATGCCAACTCGCCGTTTGGCCACAGTGGGCAAAATCCTTGACAGACCTCTGATAGACTCTATATTGGCAAAGTTGATATTTTGAAAATTTTTAAAAAAATTCACAAATACAATTCAGGAATTCTGCTTATATCCACGGATAGTACTCATCGTTGGCTCCATTCTGCATATAGTGGTTATGCGTGCCAACTCTCCGTTTGGCCACAGTGGGCAAAATCCTTGACAGACCTCTGATAGACTCTATATTGGCAAAGTTGATATTTTGAAAATTTTTAAAAAAATTCACAAATACAATTCAGGAATTCTGCTTATATCCACGGACAGTACTCATCCTTGGCTCCACTCTGCATATAGTGGTTATGCGTGCCAACTCTCCGTTTGGCCACAGTGGGCAAAATCCTTGACAGACCTCTGATAGGCTCTATATTGGCAAAGTTGATATTTTGAAAATTTTTAAAAAAATTCACAAATACAATTCAGGAATTCTGCTTATATCCACGGATAGTACTCATCGTTGGCTCCATTCTGCATATAGTGGTTATGCGTGCCAACTCTCCGTTTGGCCACAGTGGGCAAAATCCTTGACAGACCTCTGATAGACTCTATATTGGCAAAGTTGATATTTTGAAAATTTTTAAAAAAATTCACAAATACAATTCAGGAATTCTGCTTATATCCACGGACAGTACTCATCCTTGGCTCCACTCTGCATATAGTGGTTATGCGTGCCAACTCTCCGTTTGGCCACAGTGGGCAAAATCCTTGACAGACCTCTGATAGACTCTATATTGGCAAAGTTGACATTTTGAAAATGTTTTAAAAAATTCACAAATACAATTCAGGAATTCTGTTTATATCCACGGATAGTACTCATCGTTGGCTCCATTCTGCATATAGTGGTTATACATGCCAACTCGCCGTTTGGCCACAGTGGGCAAAATCCTTGACAGACCTCTGATAGACTCTATATTGGCAAAGTTGATATTTTGAAAATTTTTAAAAAAATTCACAAATACAATTCAGGAATTCTGCTTATATCCACGGATAGTACTCATCGTTGGCTCCATTCTGCATATAGTGGTTATGCATGCCAACTCGCCGTTTGGCCACAGTGGGCAAAATCCTTGACAGACCTCTGATAGACTCTATATTGGCAAAGTTGACATTTTGAAAATGTTTTAAAAAATTCACAAATACAATTCAGGAATTCTGCTTATATCCACGGATAGTACTCATCGTTGGCTCCACTCTGCATATAGTGGTTATACATGCCAACTCGCCGTTTGGCCACAGTGGGCAAAATCCTTGACAGACCTCTGATAGACTCTATATTGGCAAAGTTGATATTTTGAAAATTTTTAAAAAAATTCACAAATACAATTCAGGAATTCTGCTTATATCCACGGATAGTACTCATCGTTGGCTCCATTCTGCATATAGTGGTTATGCGTGCCAACTCTCCGTTTGGCCACAGTGGGCAAAATCCTTGACAGACCTCTGATAGACTCTATATTGGCAAAGTTGATATTTTGAAAATTTTTAAAAAAATTCACAAATACAATTCAGGAATTCTGCTTATATCCACGGATAGTACTCATCGTTGGCTCCATTCTGCATATAGTGGTTATGCGTGCCAACTCTCCGTTTGGCCACAGTGGGCAAAATCCTTGACAGACCTCTGATAGGCTCTATATTGGCAAAGTTGATATTTTGAAAATTTTTAAAAAAATTCACAAATACAATTCAGGAATTCTGCTTATATCCACGGATAGTACTCATCGTTGGCTCCATTCTGCATATAGTGGTTATGCGTGCCAACTCTCCGTTTGGCCACAGTGGGCAAAATCCTTGACAGACCTCTGATAGACTCTATATTGGCAAAGTTGATATTTTGAAAATTTTTAAAAAAATTCACAAATACAATTCAGGAATTCTGCTTATATCCACGGATAGTACTCATCGTTGGCTCCATTCTGCATATAGTGGTTATGCGTGCCAACTCTCCGTTTGGCCACAGTGGGCAAAATCCTTGACAGACCTCTGATAGGCTCTATATTGGCAAAGTTGATATTTTGAAAATTTTTAAAAAAATTCACAAATACAATTCAGGAATTCTGCTTATATCCACGGATAGTACTCATCGTTGGCTCCATTCTGCATATAGTGGTTATGCGTGCCAACTCTCCGTTTGGCCACAGTGGGCAAAATCCTTGACAGACCTCTGATAGACTCTATATTGGCAAAGTTGATATTTTGAAAATTTTTAAAAAAATTCACAAATACAATTCAGGAATTCTGCTTATATCCACGGACAGTACTCATCCTTGGCTCCACTCTGCATATAGTGGTTATGCGTGCCAACTCTCCGTTTGGCCACAGTGGGCAAAATCCTTGACAGACCTCTGATAGACTCTATATTGGCAAAGTTGACATTTTGAAAATGTTTTAAAAAATTCACAAATACAATTCAGGAATTCTGTTTATATCCACGGATAGTACTCATCGTTGGCTCCATTCTGCATATAGTGGTTATACATGCCAACTCGCCGTTTGGCCACAGTGGGCAAAATCTTTGACAGACCTCTGATAGACTCTATATTGGCAAAGTTGATATTTTGAAAATTTTTAAAAAAATTCACAAATACAATTCAGGAATTCTGCTTATATCCACGGATAGTACTCATCGTTGGCTCCATTCTGCATATAGTGGTTATGCGTGCCAACTCTCCGTTTGGCCACAGTGGGCAAAATCCTTGACAGACCTCTGATAGACTCTATATTGGCAAAGTTGACATTTTGAAAATTTTTTAAAAAATTCACAAATACAATTCAGGAATTCTGTTTATATCCACGGATAGTACTCATCGTTGGCTCCATTCTGCATATAGTGGTTATACATGCCAACTCGCCGTTTGGCCACAGTGGGCAAAATCCTTGACAGACCTCTGATAGACTCTATATTGGCAAAGTTGATATTTTGAAAATTTTTAAAAAAATTCACAAATACAATTCAGGAATTCTGCTTATATCCACGGATAGTACTCATCGTTGGCTCCATTCTGCATATAGTGGTTATGCGTGCCAACTCTCCGTTTGGCCACAGTGGGCAAAATCCTTGACAGACCTCTGATAGACTCTATATTGGCAAAGTTGACATTTTGAAAATTTTTTAAAAAATTCACAAATACAATTCAGGAATTCTGCTTATATCCACGGACAGTACTCATCGTTGGCTCCATTCTGCATATAGTGGTTATACATGCCAACTCGCCGTTTGGCCACAGTGGGCAAAATCCTTGACAGACCTCTGATAGACTCTATATTGGCAAAGTTGATATTTTGAAAATTTTTAAAAAAATTCACAAATACAATTCAGGAATTCTGCTTATATCCACGGATAGTACTCATCGTTGGCTCCATTCTGCATATAGTGGTTATACATGCCAACTCGCCGTTTGGCCACAGTGGGCAAAATCCTTGACAGACCTCTGATAGACTCTATATTGGCAAAGTTGACATTTTGAAAATGTTTTAAAAAATTCACAAATACAATTCAGGAATTCTGTTTATATCCACGGATAGTACTCATCGTTGGCTCCATTCTGCATATAGTGGTTATGCGTGCCAACTCTCCGTTTGGCCACAGTGGGCAAAATCCTTGACAGACCTCTGATAGACTCTATATTGGCAAAGTTGATATTTTGAAAATTTTTAAAAAAATTCACAAATACAATTCAGGAATTCTGCTTATATCCACGGACAGTACTCATCCTTGGCTCCACTCTGCATATAGTGGTTATGCGTGCCAACTCTCCGTTTGGCCACAGTGGGCAAAATCCTTGACAGACCTCTGATAGACTCTATATTGGCAAAGTTGACATTTTGAAAATGTTTTAAAAAATTCACAAATACAATTCAGGAATTCTGTTTATATCCACGGATAGTACTCATCGTTGGCTCCATTCTGCATATAGTGGTTATACATGCCAACTCGCCGTTTGGCCACAGTGGGCAAAATCCTTGACAGACCTCTGATAGACTCTATATTGGCAAAGTTGATATTTTGAAAATTTTTAAAAAAATTCACAAATACAATTCAGGAATTCTGCTTATATCCACGGATAGTACTCATCGTTGGCTCCATTCTGCATATAGTGGTTATGCATGCCAACTCGCCGTTTGGCCACAGTGGGCAAAATCCTTGACAGACCTCTGATAGACTCTATATTGGCAAAGGTGACATTTTGAAAATGTTTTAAAAAATTCACAAATACAATTCAGGAATTCTGCTTATATCCACGGATAGTACTCATCCTTGGCTCCACTCTGCATATAGTGGTTATACATGCCAACTCGCCGTTTGGCCACAGTGGGCAAAATCCTTGACAGACCTCTGATAGACTCTATATTGGCAAAGTTGATATTTTGAAAATTTTTAAAAAAATTCACAAATACAATTCAGGAATTCTGCTTATATCCACGGATAGTACTCATCGTTGGCTCCATTCTGCATATAGTGGTTATGCGTGCCAACTCTCCGTTTGGCCACAGTGGGCAAAATCCTTGACAGACCTCTGATAGACTCTATATTGGCAAAGTTGATATTTTGAAAATTTTTAAAAAAATTCACAAATACAATTCAGGAATTCTGCTTATATCCACGGATAGTACTCATCGTTGGCTCCATTCTGCATATAGTGGTTATGCGTGCCAACTCTCCGTTTGGCCACAGTGGGCAAAATCCTTGACAGACCTCTGATAGACTCTATATTGGCAAAGTTGACATTTTGAAAATGTTTTAAAAAATTCACAAATACAATTCAGGAATTCTGCTTATATCCACGGATAGTATTCATCGTTAGCTCTATGCTGCATATGGTGGTTATGCATGCCAACTCGCAGTTTGGCCACAGTGGGCAAAATCCTTGACAGACCTCTGATAGACTCTATATTGGCAAAGTTGACATTTTGAAAATTTTTTAAAAAATTCACAAATACAATTCAGGAATTCTGCTTATATCCACGGATAGTATTCATCGTTGGCTCCATTCTGCATATAGTGGTTATGCGTGCCAACTCTCCGTTTGGCCACAGTGGGCAAAATCCTTGACAGACCTCTGATAGACTCTATATTGGCAAAGTTGATATTTTGAAAATTTTTAAAAAAATTCACAAATACAATTCAGGAATTCTGCTTATATCCACGGACAGTACTCATCCTTGGCTCCACTCTGCATATAGTGGTTATGCGTGCCAACTCTCCGTTTGGCCACAGTGGGCAAAATCCTTGACAGACCTCTGATAGACTCTATATTGGCAAAGTTGACATTTTGAAAATGTTTTAAAAAATTCACAAATACAATTCAGGAATTCTGTTTATATCCACGGATAGTACTCATCGTTGGCTCCATTCTGCATATAGTGGTTATACATGCCAACTCGCCGTTTGGCCACAGTGGGCAAAATCCTTGATATTTTGAACATTTTTTAAAAAATTCACAAATACAATTCAGGAATCCTGCTTGTATCCACGGACACTATATTCGCAAAGTTGACACTTTAAAAAAATTACATATACAATTCAGGAAGCCTGGTTATATTCAAGAATATTATTTATCCTTGATTCCATTATTCATTTTTTTCAGTGTCCAAAACGGTTGACGAACCTCTGAGAGGTTTTACATACACAAACTGGAATTTTGGAATATTTTCTCAGAACAAAAATTTAAAAATTTTTATTATTATATTATATTATTATAAATTTATTAGCTTTTAATATTTCATTAAATTTTGTCAAAATTCTGTTTATTACCATTTTTTACTACCAAATAGTCATATTTAAATATTTCATATTTAAATATGTCATATTTAAATATGCCATATTTAAATATGTCGTTACGTCATCACATATATCATTACGTAAGTCGTTACGTCAAAAACATATTTAACTCGCATATTTATCTTCACACACATCAGTTAATGATCCTTTTTCAATTAATCACCATTTTTCTAAATTTCACCCTTCTGTGCAACTGTCGCAGCCTAACAACATGGACACCAGAGACAATCAATATTCTTTTATTGGAAAGGTCTTCATTTTAAACAATGGTGTATCGTATACCGGCAATGCTCCACCGTATTCTGCTGATCCGTACAGGTATTGGAGAAAATTTTAAACCAATGTTCTGCACTGTGATCAAGAAACGATATGTCATTTCAATTAAGCTATAATTTTAGCTTAGGTTAAATTTATTTAAGACATGGTTTCCAACAATATATTACGTCAAGGAGGGAAAATATTCCTAGGGTAATACTTACTAAGCAACTTTTCAGACACAATAAACATATCGAAGGCTCATATTCAAAGACCAGTTGTCCAGGAGAGTATTGGTCTTTCACTTTTAATTAATATTACGTCTGCTAAACCTCATACTTAAAAATAAATCCTCTAACCGTATTACTCGCAAAGTTATGAACCATCCTTAAGCGTTACAACTGTAAAATAATAAAAAAACAAAAAAAAAATACATGCGAAAAAAATACAAAAATATTTTTGCAACAAAATTTTAAGTTGACTAAAATTGTATGTAATAAGGTATAAAAGGTGTGGAGTTGACAGATCTCCTATCGAGCGCGTCCCCAGTTGGCGGATAGGGGGAGCTTTGTCACCACTTAGGTTTTAACATACCTCACTGTTAAACGTACGTAATGGCATGAGCTCATTCCGTGTCTAGTCACGGGTCGGTTGTAAATTTTGAGTAGCCTAGTCTATGTAAGCCGTCAATGCATGGATGATCCAACCCCATACGAACTTAATCGTGGGAAAAACAAAAAAATAAGATCTACACGGAACAACAAAAACCAGGAGGTGGATCCATCAGTATTTATATATATATATTTTTAGCTTGAAAAAAAAGAATTAAATTTTTTCTTATATTTCACAGTGGAGGAGTATCTTTTGTAGACGCTTTTATCGCAAAGACTGGAAATTTCTAAAAATTATAGTTGGTAGATGTCTGCAACCCAATTTCTATAGGATATTGTGTCGACATTAAAAACAAGAAAGGTTTTCAAAACTTAATTCAGTTAAAAAAAAAGTACCAAAAAGTAAAATAAATAATAGGATTTTCAAAAGGCACCAACGACAGGTTTTATATATTTGTGATAAAGAATGAATACAATTTACAATTTGCCTTTATGTCTTTTGGTTCAGGAGATTCGTAGCGCACCAACAAAGTAGCAGTTTTTTTTATATCCTGACAGTTCGAAGATTCAAAAACTACCAAATTGTTTGTACCATTATTATTTCGAAGAAAAGAAAGTGACTAATAGACATGTAGATTCTCACCCACACAGAACCATATATCTTTAAATTCACATCTCTAGATTAATAAAATATATTAGATATTAATAAAAAATATTAGATATTAGTAATATTAGAAGAAGGAAAAAGTAACACAAAATCTCTTTTTAGGGGTTCTCATTCACACATCTTCAATTTTATCTTTCTAGACGCAATATCACAGAAAATTCAAGAAGTACTATTAGAAGGACCATGTATATGTAATTTAATGTTTCGTTCAATATCATATAAAATTTAAGAAGTACTATTAGAAGGTCTCCCTTAATGAATTCTTTCCCAAATAGGACCATGTATCTTTAGTTTCATGTTTTTAGGTTCAATATTATAGAAAATTCAGGAAGTATCATTAGAAGAACAAAAAAGTACCACAAAGTCCCTCTTATGGATTTTCATTCACTTGCGACCATTCATTTTTAATTTCACATTTTTAGGTTAAATATTATAGAAAATTCAAATAGTACCACAAAGTCCCCTCTTTTGGATTCTTACCCACATTTAATTTCATGTTTCTAGGTTAAATAACGTCTTTCAATGTTTTAAACTCAATTCAGTTGTTGATGTTAAAACATTCAAAGACGCTGCTTACAGATAAAGTAATGATTTAAAATTTTGGACTATGTGTGCGGACTTTTAAACAAATAAATCTAGTTCTAAATTTTTTTATGAGGGTGAAAAGTGAAACAATCGTAATAGAAAGCCGTTGATCCGACTCAAAAATTGATTCTGAGTCGAATGGTATACTTATATACGAGCGCGGATCAATAAGTCCGTGACTTTTTGAACAAAACACAGTTTTTTTTTTTTGCAAAACAAAAATTTATTTTTCAACATAATCTTCTTCTATCTCAATATACTTAGTCCAACGTTTCTCCAGTTTTTGTATCATTTCCAAAAAATAGGATTTTTAGAGGTCCTCAAAACAGGCATTTGTTTGGTCAATAATTTCATCGTTGGAGCTCTTTCCCCCGAACCATTTCTTTAGGTTTGGAAATAGGAAGTAGTCACTAGGGGCTAAATCCAAAGGATATGGCGGATGAGGTACCAATTCGTAGCCCAACTGCACACGTGTGCTCCTGTGCATTATCTTAATGAAAAAGAACTTTTTTCTTGGCCATATGGGGTCGTTTTCTTTTTAAACCCTCATTAAATCGGTCTAATAAGTTGGCATAATATTCGCTGTTTATTGTTTTGCCCTTTTGAAGGTAATGGATGTGGATTATCCCGCGTGCATCCCAAAAACTTTTGCCAACGCCTTATTGGCCGACAAACTTACCTTGGCCTTCTTCGGAGCAGGTTCACTCGGAGAAACCCACTGTTTAGACTGCTGCTTCGTCTCCAGAATACAGTAATGGAATCATGTTTCATCCACAGTTACAAAACACCGCTAAAACTCATTCGGATTGCGGTTAAACAACTCCAAACAATCCTTTGAAGTTGTCACACGTTTACGTTTATGGTCAATTGAGAGCAAACGCGGCACTCATCTTGCAGACAACTATCTTAAACCTAGCTGATCATTTAAAATCGAAACCACACTGCCATATGAAATGCCTATGGCATCAACAATCTCACGCACTTTTACTCTTCGATCGGCCAACAATATATCGTGGATTTTTTCGATATTTTCGGGTGTACTGTATATAGCTTCCAGAGAGAGATAGAGAGGGACATAGCGATTGGGAGAGTTGTTCGTACTAACACATCAAGAATAATAATGCTATTGAGTAATTCCATTTTAAATTTAAAAATTTTGACCTCTCTGATAAGGCCGATAAGGCTTCCTACCAAAATAATATGCAAAAATTTAATGATTTACTTTTTTAGATATACGTCATTAAAGGAAATTCTTACAAAAAATATGTTAATGCAAATATTTTCAAAAATTATTTTAATATCTTTTATATAACAAAAGTTATGGCCATATAAATAAGTTAAACACCTTCAAATCTATAGAGTTGCCACAGTTCTCAAAATAAAAATGAGAAAAATACATTTAACATGCCTCTGTGTCCTCCTCTACACATGCACCAAATTTTATCTAAATCGGTAACCAAGGCTCAAAATTGTTTAAATTTAAAAAGGAATTGCTCTGTTGGTACGAACAAACTTTGTATGCTGATGCTTACGAAAGTTGATTGGGAGTTGAGTTTATGACGGTGGTACTGAATCTTTAAATATAAAACTAATACTTCCAATAAATTTAAGAAATTCTCTTAAACTCAACTTAAAAGTTTAAGCTCTAGATTTTAGGTTGCATAGAGAATTCTGTACAGTTTAACGACACCAAAACACATAAATTATTATTAAGAAACATATTTTTTGCTATAAAAATAATAAAAAAAAACTTAAGCCCATAAAACCAAAAGCAAAAACAAACAAAAAAAAAAAACTTTCAAAGTTTTCAACAAATTTTAGAGGCTAACAATTTATGTAATTGTTACTAAAGCAAATTGTATATGTTGCTTTTCATTATAAATATCTATAGAGATGTAAAATGGTTATCGATGTTACTTTTTTTCTTCTTTTGTGTTGTCTTCTAAAACAAAACTAAGTGCACTTCATAAAAATTATTTTCATTTTGGCCACATGCCAATTTTTACTACAGCTTCTTTCATCCCATTTACAAATACTAATATAACTAACTATTACATGTAGAACATTTACACACAAATACAATTTCAGATATGTATGTAATACTTAACATACATTTATAACTATTACTGGTAGACAAAATACACTATGTGTGTGAAAAAAGGACGTAGGAGAGAGAAAGAATATTCCTTTTTAATAATATTTTTCTAGTTACAAAGAACAAAAAGAAAAAATACTACAGCCGATGAGAAAATTGACTAAAATTATGTTGTGCTACAAAGGCATCCACTTTAAACCACAAGAATCATTATTGTTAATATGTAAGAAGAAGAAGAAAGAAAGTAATCATATTTTTATCACTAAGTACGTGCTGAAAATGGGTCAAATATCTTTTAACCTTAAAAAAAGCAAATATATCTATATATATATGCTATTTATGGTATGCAGACGTATGTTGTTGCTGCTATGTACTACTCGTGTAAATAATAGTAACACTTGTTTCTCTTTATTTTTTTTTTTTTTTTTTTTGTTGGGAGTAAATTGAGACCTGTGTAATGAGTTATGGTTATAAGTAGTTTTTAAAGAGGTAAAAAAATTGCTTTGTATATGCTATAGAAGATTAGAGGTATAAGATTTTTATATTAAAGTCTTATACTGGGTTCATAGTTTTACACTTTGATATTCTGACAAACTTATACTGAGTTTTCACTCTTATATTTAGAATAATGTCTTATACTCAGCATATTTTCTTATACTTATATTATTGTCTTCTACTCAGATCACTGTCTTATACTCAGGCTACTGTCTAATACTCAGGCTACTGTCTAATACTCAGATCAGTCTTATACTGTCTTATAATCAGTCTACCATCGTATACTCAAAAGACTGGCTCAGATTATTTTCTTGTATTCGGATTACTGTCTTATAGTCAGACTAATGTCTTATATACTGATTATTGTTTTATACTTAGACAACAGTCTTATACTTAGACAACTGTCTCATACTCAGAATATTGTCTTATACTATTTTCTTATATTCATATTACTGTCTTATACTCAGACTATTGTCTTATATACTGATTACTGTCCTATACTTAGACGACTGCCTTATAGTCAGACTGCTATCTTATATTCATATTACTGTCTTATACTCAGAAGGCTACTGCCTGCAATTGTCTTATATTGAGGCTATTGTCTTATACTCAGACTACTTTCTTATTATCAAACTACTGTTTTATTATCAGACTACTGTCTTATTCTCACACTACAATCTGAGAATAAGACAATACCCTGAATACTGTCATATACTCGGGCTATTTTCTTATTTTTAGACTACTTTCTTATACTCAGAAGACCGTCTTATAGTCTGACTACTGTCTGGTATCTTGACTTCTGCCTTTTACTGTTACACAGGCTATTGTCCCATACTCTGGCTAATGTCTTATACCTTGACCCAGATTACTTCCTGACCACTTTCACTTTATTATACCTTGACTTGCTGTCTTATACTCATAAGAGTGTCTTATACTCAAATTACTATCTTATACTCAAATTACTATTTTGTACTCAGACTACAGTCTTATTCTAAGAATACAGCTTACTGTATTATACCCTGAGTACTGCCTTATATTCTAGCTACTGTCTTATGCTTAGACTACTGTCTTAAACTCAGGCTAAAACTCTTATACAGCATTTCAAAATCATTTTATATTCTTTAAAAATCTCATTATATAATTCCAACGTTTTATTAATTTCATTACATTTTTTGTAACCATCCCACTATTTGGTCATATACAATATTTAGTGGTTCGTGTTTTGTCATCATTACCTTAAACATAACGACAATTATACAACAAAACTACAAAAAAAAAACATGTATCGCCACAAGTTGTTTATATTAAAATGACATCTATGAATGTTATTTCATTTTGTTCTTTAGATACTCTAAAGCAGTTCCTGCCTCTTACAAACTGTCAACTGAAAAACAAAAAAACTATTATTTGCTTGACTTTAGCTGAACTTAAAAAAAAAACAGCCAGCCACTTTAAAGACATTACAGTTAATTTGAAATCGCTTTTAAATTAACTTAGTTCGCATTAAAGCAAACCAAATGAACGTAGACCTTATTCATTTTCGTTTATTGTACAAATGGATATTTCTTCAAAGTAGTAGTGGACGTTGTTGTTATATTTAAGTTGCCTTAGTATTCTGCTTTTTCTTCTGCTATGTTTTCTTTTGCTACTCCCATTTGATTATTGTTATTATTATTATTGTTGCTGCAGTTATTGTACTATTTGGCTGTGTGTGTGTCCACTATAAAAGAAGAAATTGCATATATTCGCCAGTTCGCCTACGTAAAGTTGACAACTATGAAACAAACAACAACATAAGAATATATACAATTGAAATGAATACAAAACAGAAATGAAACTCCAGCAATATGAGAAACAGAAGTCGCAGCAACAACAAACAATTTACATTAGGCATTTAAATAATAAACAAAATAGTATTAAATGAGGAATTATATGTAGGACAGAAGAGAGAGAGGAGTCCAGTAGAAAGAAACATGTATATAAGAAAAAACAAGTCCACGACAGCAGGAATGTTGTATACAAAGTGCAGATCGGATTAGAGCGACCGACAGCTAACGAGGTTTGTGGAAAAAGTTTTGGGTGTGAAAAGAAAAAAGTTGCAAACGAAAATTTATATTTAAAACGTAGTCTTATTCTTAAAGAAAATTCAGATTATATATATATATATATATATATATATATATATATATATATATATATATAAAATTACTAGATATGGTGTTATATAAAGCCTACAAACTTTTACTTAGATTATCATTTTCTAATCGGATTAAAGTATTATACTGTAGTACATAACACTAGATTTTGTATATGTAAATTTGAACATTAATGTTTTTTGAACATTTTGATTCAGAACAAATTATAGTCGTAAAATCAAATTATCGATTGCTATTCAAATTTTTATCTAATACTTGTGCTAAAAAGTCACCTTGAACTAGAAGATTTTTAAATATAAACTTCGAACAAGAGAAATAGTCGACCTAAAAGTTCCTTATGTCACTCAGGTATTATACGAAGAATATTGTCTTATACTCAGGATACCTTCGTATTAAGGATATATTAAGTATTGCTTTATAATTAGATAAAAGTCTTATGCCAACTTATATTAGGAAATATTTAAATTTGAACTGCGAACAAGAGAAATAAAAGAGCATAAAATTCCGTAATGACACTCAAGTCTTACACTAAGAATATTGTCTTACGCTCAGAAACCCTCTTATACTCGTATTCTTATCATATACACAGGCAATTGCCTTATTTTCAAACAAACGTATTATATTTAAATAAGCATTTTCCACTTCGATTAAAGTCTTATACCGTGTCATAATAGGTTTTGATTTCGTACTTAGATAAAAGTCTGATACCACCTTATAAAAGGAGATTTTTAAATATAACTTCGAGTAAGAGGAAAAATCATTTTAAAAATTCCGAATAATACTCAGGTCTTACACTTGTCTTATGCTCAGGCTAACTTTTTTTAAACTGACTTTTGTCTTATACACAAACTATTGCCTTTAACTCAGAATATTGCAATTTGTCTTATACATAATTATAATATGCCGTATTATATGTAATAGGTTTTTTTTATATCTAAGTTTAAACAATAAATTCCCTAGGAGGATGTAGTCTCATATGAAATTTAAATCTCTAAATCAAACAATCTTCAGATATTCAAACTCTTACTTAGGTAAAAGTGTAAGACATGTTTGAATTTAACTACGAACAAGAGAAAGAATCAACATAAAAATTCCGAGTTATACCCAGATCTTAAACCAAGACTATTCCCTTATTACTAGGAAACCTTCTTATACCAAGATTTTTGTCTTAAACTCTGGCTATTGCCTTAAGTCTAGACTATTACTTCCTTATACTCCGACTGTTGTCATATTTATATTTATATTTATATTTATATTTATATTTATATTTATATTTATATTTATATTTATATTTATATTTATATTTATATTTATATTTATTTATACTGCTTTATAATCAGACTTGTGTTTTATACTCGAACAGTCATCTTATACTAGGACAATTCGTACTAGCTCTGTAATCTTTTGCTATTAAAAATACTTATATTCCAAAGAATATCCCACTATAATAATCGGAAATCAGTATTTTCAAAATGTTAAAATATAACATCAAACAAGAGGAGAATAAATTGATACAAAACTTTTTCAATCTCATTCTCAAAAGCATGTGGATTCCCATCAGATTATAACATGTCATATTATACTCAAATTATCTTCTTTTACTTAGAATAGAATCTTATACTAACTCTTATATTTTCTATTCAATCAAAAACATATCTTCTGTCAGAATTTCCCTCCTAACCCTCGCACCTTTATTGCATTTAGAGCGTACACTCAGTATACAAATATTCCAAAAGTACAAAAAACCTTCAACCAACAACGAAGAAGTCATGTTGTTGAGGTTGCTTAATACTCTCCATATACTATGTTGTAGCATTAGGGAAAATGCAAGTGGCAGTGTAATGTTTATAAAGTGGAATTTTGTAAAGAAGCTTAGTATTTATGTTCAGCTCTCAGTTGCCTTTATATTTTCTTACCCCTCTTCAAGTACATAAAACTGGGATTTAAGGTATATGAAGTATGGATTTGTGGTTGTGTATTTAGATGTCTGTTTGTCCGTCTGTGCCAAAGTCTGCCTTCTTAGTTATTTGTTTGTGGCACAAACCTTTAAATTGACAAGGGAATTGCAACACCCAGTTAAAAAAAAAAAGAAAAAATAAGTATAAAAGTATTCAAATGTTAATACGAGTGAAGTATGCAGGTCTGTATGTATGTTAAAGAGAAGTAAAGGTTTTGTTAAATGTGACCTCATTAAAATAATGTTTTTTTTTCGTTTTCTTTTTTTTATAATCTAAATGAAATGGAAGCGTAAACAAATAACAATTGACAAAAGTACAAGTAGTTTGAGTTAAACAGATTAAGTATGATGCAACAGAAAGCAAAGTTTAAAAAGACAAAGGGAATATGAATGAAAAAACATTTGAAATAAATTTGTGTTTGAAAAGTTGGGTTAAATATTTTTTAACATTAATTAAGTACTGATAGGGATTTTATACTCAGGCGAATGTCTCAAATTAAGTCAAACCTCTTGGAATACGACTGGCCCTAATATCAAATAATCAAATTACCGTGTTATACCCAGATTTTCGTCTCATACCCTGACTTTCTTCAAATATTCAAGCTATCGACTTTTGTCTTATTATACTTGGACTACCGTTTTATACTCAGGATATCATTAAATAAGCAAATTGCTATCTTATACTCTGACTACAGTCTTATACTCTAACTAAATTCTTATATCCAGACTACTGTCTCATACTCTGGCTACCATCAACTAAAAACTTAGACTACAGTCTTACAGTCTGAGTGTCTTATGCTTAGGCTACCATCAACTGCTCAGGCTACCGTCTTATACTCAGAATAAATTCACTTACTCATTCTACAGTTTTAAACTCAGACTACGGTCTTACTCTCAGACTTTCTTGTTACACTCAAAGTAGAGTCTTACACCCAGACTACTGTTTTATTCTCAGACTACAGTCTTATACTCATTTTTATACTCATACTACCGTATTATACCCAGAAAACTATCTCATACTAGGGCTACCATTAAATACACATACTAAAGACTTATACTAATACTAAAGGTTCCTACTCAGTCTACAGTCTTATACTCAAACTACATTCTTATACTCAGACTACATGCTTATACTCAGATTACAGTCTTCTACTCTAACTGCAGCCTTATACTCATAATACAGTCTTATAAACAGAATACAGTCTTATAGTCATACTACCGTCTTATACACAGAATACTACCACATACTTAAAGTTTTATACACATACTAAAAGCTTATACTTGTATTACCGTCCTATGCTCCGACTACTATTTCATTAGACAAAAGTCTAAAACTCATACTAAAGTCTTATAACCATATTACCGTCTTACACCCAGACTTCTATCTCATACTGTGGCCACCATCAAATATTCAGACTAAAGTCATATACTCACACAAAAGTTTTATATTCATACCACAGTCTTATATTCATACCACAGTCTTTTACTCATACTACCGTCTTATACTAATGCTAAAGTCTTATACTCGTACTACAACTTATACCCAGACAACTATCTAATAATAGGGCTACCATCAAATACACAGCCTAATGACTTATACTCAAACTACGGACTTATACTCGGACTACCATCTCAAATTCTCGCTTATACTCAAAACTTTATCTTAAACTTAGACTACATTATTATACTCATACTTTTAATATTTATCAATTAATCTATAAATTACTCAATTCCCTTTAAGCTCCTTTAAATTCTGTCAACTTTTAGGACCTCAATCTTGTTGCACTTACAATACTTATCAGCCACATAGCCAACCATTCCTTTTCAGTACTTTTAACCATTAAAACAAAAAAAAAAAAACATAAACATGCATATTACGACTATTTAACGTAAACTCCCTGCCTTTTTTAGGTCAAATACCGCTTTAAATATAACAATTATTTCTTTTAAGATGTGTTATAACTTATATCAAAAACAATTTTTCAAACTAAAAAGATATTTTTGAAAGCAAAAAAGTCGTCATCCATAAATTTTATGTATGATATCAAGTGAAAATTGCATAATTTGACATACCAACCCCGAATCTAAAGCCTTAATAAAAATGAATTTATGATCTTCTTATAATATAAAAAAAAAACAAAATTAAAGAAAAGAACAACAGAGGAGATCTTAAAGACGAAAAAGAGCAACAAAAATTATAAAAGCAAAAAAGAAAAAAAAAGCTTATACTTAAAGTGTCTTAATATATCAGAACAAATTATAAAACAAATTATGCATTTTATGTAATAATGCAAATTTTGAAAAATTTATTTTTTCTTTAGTTCATGCCACAGCCAAAAGAAACCCAAGAAATTTCTAAGATACTAAGGCCAAAGGAATGGAAAAAGGAAGGGAAGTTAAAAAAAATAAAATTTATGACTTTAAACATGTATATTGAAAACTTAAAGTGTTTTCAATCTAAAAAAAGCAACAAAAATAAATAACAAAAATATAAACCAAAATATTAAAAAAGGCTGGTATATGGCAGCAAATAATAATTGTGTAAGAGTACGAGTATAAGAAGAGTTTAAATTTAAGTTTTCTTCGTTTATGGTTGTAGGTCAAAAAGTTTTGCCATGTTATATGAAAATAAAATATGTTAGAAAACTATAGTTGGTCAAGGACGAATGTGGAAAAAAATTTTTATACGTTCAATCGTAAATTTCGTTAAAAATTGTTCAAATCATTCCTCATTAGACTAATGCTAGAGTAAAACAATTTGGCTTATATTATGAAAAAATATGAATTGTTTACGACAGGCTCCATTGGGAGCAATAGAACGTTCTTGAGCATGAAACTCACGCTTTGAAAGGACATTAATCCTCTGGTATATTAAAGAATCTACGATGGGGATATTATAGTTAACATCAAAAGCTGGTTTTGATTAAATTACATCCAATTTAAGCCGATATGATTAGAATTTTATGATTATTCTCAACTAAATTATCGTGATCAAGTTCAGCAGACATTGACATCGAAACATTCTAAATTTAAAAATTTTGAGTAAGGACTTTAAGTAACGACCGCTAGTTCTACGTCGATTAGAGAACAGACAGAATGTATAGACGTCCGTAGTATCAACCGAAGACGCTTATAATTTATACAGCAGCACAAGTCAAGCGTTGAACCTGTTAAAAACTTTCGATGTTTTTAGAACCCCAGCAATATTTTAGGACATCCAAAACGCAAAGCATTAAAAATGTGATCACTCAACGCTAGGTTCGTTTTAATGTCTTGACGTTGATATGAGAAGAAAAGATTAATCTTCTTCCAAGAGATCTTGCATGCTAAGCAATATAGTATTAATAAAAAATTATTTGAGTAATCCTTAATTGTGGAGTTCAGGGAGAAGCGCTCACAACCCTGCACAACTAAAATTTTTACACGACAATTCTCATGGCATTTGACCTGTTAAGGCCTTTCGACATCGTCAGAACTGCCATAATTAAAAGAAAGTATTTAAAGCTGGATCCGTTTTAACGCCTCGAACGGCGACGAGTCATTACTTATAAAATGTTCATTATAACTTATCAACGCTGAAATCGACTTTGATGTTGGATTCATGTCTTTGACGACCATATATATAAGGTTTTCTGAGTGAAATCCCCAACTTCTTTACGATACAAATTCAACAACTATCAATGGCGAAATCGACTTGGATGTTAGAAGAAAAGATTAATCTTTTGTTCATCTTTTGTTCAGTCTTCGGTATCGTCGTCAACGTCTCACTTATCCAGGACATCTTGCATTCCAAACAAATCAAAGTGTAAATAAAAAGTTATTTAGGTAGCCCTCGGTTGTTTGTGGAGTTTGGAGATAAGTTATCAAAACCGTGTACAACTAAAGAAGAAGTACTACAAAACTATTCTCAGGGCACTTGACATGTTAAAGACGACACTGTCAGAACTACCACACTGTTTCGAAGCAACCAGCTGTCCGCAATGTCAACCAATATAGGTAAAGCGAACATCAGTCGTTTATGGAGTTTTTGGATAGTTTTTCAATATCCTGAGGAATTAAGCAGGAGGCCGCTGAAAGCTGGATTCATTTTAGTGCCTCGAAAAGCGACAATCCATTCCTATGAAGACCATTTAAAAAGGATTTCTTAGTGAAATTTCAGCACTGTCTCAATTAACACAATTGAAATCGACTTGGTTATTAGAAGAAAGTATTAACCTTCAACTTTCACTCTTCCAAGACATCAGGAATTCGAAACAATATAAGATGTCAATAAAAATTTATTTGAGTAGCCCTGGATTCTGATTAGATTTTGGGAACAAATTATCAAAACTCTGTACATTTAAAGAAGTTCCACTACGATTAGTGTTATGGCGACTTCTGTTAAACTTACTATCGGCACTGTTTTTCAGGATATCCTTCAGTTCATAATACTGAACATGAAGATATATATCATAAATTATATCAGAAACCGCCTGTCCACTCTTAAAATTAAGAGACAAAGGCACACAATTACGTAGAATTCAATAAGGAATCCATGCTGCAATTCAGAATTCCAAACAGTATTAAGGGATGGATCGTAAAATAGTCATTCAGGGATTTTTGGAATAAAGCCCCGAAGACTTAAACGATTATTTTTTTGTTTAAGTTCTTCCTCTCTAAACTTTCAGTGCCTTACGCGGAGTAGATGTGATATGACATGCCGATGCGTTTACGATTATAACGATGGGTCATGAGATTCTTTCCTGAATCAAGGAGACAAAGTTCAAGCCCTTCGTCGTAGCTAAAAACCTTTAGCATCATCATATCGCCGGAGTAAAAGGACTCCAAATTTCGACTGTGCTTCACCTAAATATTTTGAGAATAATGTTCAACACCACACAATCAGACAATGAAACTATTTTAACTATGGCCTTCATAGAATGACCTCCAAAGGAGAAATATACAAACTTGACCAAATACATCATAAAGGATCGAAATAAACTATCATAAAATTAAGGCACAACGGTATTCACATTAAAAAAAAAACGATGGTGATGCCGGTCAAGGAACACATTAGAAGACAACTTTAAGATCATTGAGCTGAAATCACTTTGGAAGTATGTCAAAACCTTGTATATATAGTATATGTGATTGGATTGAAGAGACGTATATCATATAGCACACAACGTTACAGGCTTACCCCCGCATTCAAAAATTAATTTTTAATTTAAAATACATTTTAGGCACAAAATTTGTTTTAAAAGGCATTTTAAATTTAAAAGTTGTTTGTGAATACGGCTGCTAATGTATATTCGACCGTCTCCAGCTTTTGCTTTCATATGTGGTCAAAAGCTCCATGATAACACACAGATCATTATGCACAACGTCGTTATTATATTATTTTCAAGCCTATAACATGGTCACAGTTAAGGGATGCACATTACACATTACGAAAGCATTCAAGCCATTTGAGTCACTGGTATTCAGCCCCTGAAGCGATGATATTCTATCACGTTTTTTCAAACCAAAGACGCACCTTACAATGTTAGTAAATAGTACATTTAGTTTCTCTTTACCAGCAAAAAAAAAGCGATCAAATGCTTTCAAAAAAGAAAATTTTGACCACTTCAAAAATAGAACTAAGTGCATGATTTCAGCTTTTTGGAAGTTATTAATAATCACTTCCAAAAAAGTGAAACTAAATTTATTTTCAGCATGAAAAAAAGGTTAATAATTTCTGAGAAAATTAAAATTTCACAAATTTTGAAGCATTTTTATTATCTTTCAATAAGGCTAAAATATAATTTTTATCAAAAATTTTTATTAAGAGAAGTACTTCCTATGACAACCACCGGTTAAAAAAAGAACTTCTGTAGCTTTTTTTCAACACTAAGTACTTCCTTCCAATTAGAACAGAATATTAAAATCAGTTCGAACCCATAGAGTAGACCTATTATGATTGTCTGATTCTGATTGGTGTATATTATTGAGATATCCAAAGAGTACGTAGCTTTGAGAAACAAGTGTGTCCACGTAACTTGTCCATATTAAGTAGATGTTAAAAATAATTCTTAAGTTTTTTACTCTTTGAACGGCAATGGTTGGCAAAAAATTATTTTTATTAATGATTAAACATTTGGATTTTTTAGGGTTTAGACATAGGTTGTTTGTAGTGGCCCAGTAGTGTACCTTATTTAGATCTTGTTTAAATTTAGCGATATTCTCCTCTATAACATCGGATGGGCTGCAGAGAAATAGTTGGACATCATCAGCGTACATATGGATCATGCAATGTGATAAAACGTTGGGTAAGTCGTTCGCATATATTGACAATAATAGTGGTCCCAGAATCGATCCCTGAGGTAGTGATATGGTCATGTTATTAACGTGATCTGATTTAGTACTACCTTCGAGATACGATGTAATTAGCCGCATTGATTGAGGTTGAGAAGACTTTTCAATATTTGATGGTTAACGCTATCAAATGATTTAGAGTGGTTCTTCTTATATTTCCATCATCAAGCTATCGTCTGCAACTGTGGTTAGAGCCAAAGCCGGACAGCTTTTCAAACAATAAGTTATTGCCTTTTATACATTGGCTCATCTGCAATTGTAAGTTTTTCAAAAACTTTAGACAGAAAGCTTAAAATGGCTATTGGTCGAAACTGTGAGTTAGATTTCGGAATTGTGATCACCTTAGCATATTTCCATTTAGTAGCAAAATAGCTTGTAATTATAATATTGTTAAACAAATGCATGATGTATGGAAGAAGTAGCCTCAAAATAATTCTTACGAATTTGGGATGTGTATTATCGAAATCAAGGGCATTTGATTTAACGAGCGAGAATCAATTTGCTATATCTTGTTGAGATACACATGAAAACTGAAATGCTGTCCGTTCTACAAAGGAGCTATTTCGAAGTATCTCAATGAACACTATCGAAGTTTTTGTTGTGGATTTATCGACAAGACAGAGATATTAATAGCCGAAAGTTTATAGAAAGATATTACACATTTTACTTACCACTATAACTTCGGCATGAATATAGAATCGGCGAAAGAAAAATTTGATAAACCTTTCGCTCCTCTATAATGATATAACCCAGACCTGCAATACCATACTTTTTATGTAGAATATGAGAACTCTTCAGTCCAATCCTAAGATATGAAAGGGATATCATGTAATGCTCATATGTGAATAAAGCACAACCTAGAGGATTGACCAAAGAAACATTTATTGTACATAATGAAATGAATCAGGGTTTTCTATTTTTTGCTTCTATGATCACTTGTAGGGTGTAAACATAAATTTTCATTAAAAAAAAAACAGCAAAAATTACCAAATCCAAAATATAAGAATAAAAAAATAAAAATGCGTATAATAATTCTTCTTTTTGGCAAATGCCTTTAAGATACTCTCAGCATCAGATTTTAAATTTCTTGGTCATAATTTTTTTGTCTTACCTCTTTTTTTTTCTGAAAGCAGATAAGCTTTTTTTAGTGTGTGTGTGTAAGAGAATATGATTTTACTTGTGAAAATTAAAACACTTAATGCGCTAAATTTATTAAACAAAAAAAAAACAAAAAAAAAATAATCTTGCTAC
The DNA here is from genome assembly GCA_932274085.1 of Protocalliphora azurea. NCBI lineage: Eukaryota > Metazoa > Arthropoda > Insecta > Diptera > Calliphoridae > Protocalliphora > Protocalliphora azurea. Next base: position 120,861,368 of record OW026520.1, on the reverse strand, counting down.
AGAGATAGTGGTGTTGACTTTAAATGCCTTTAAGGAAATAAGGAGAGAAAATACCAGAAAAAAGGCTTAAACAAAATAACTAAGGACAGACATTAAAATAGGGTTAAAATAAGAAATAAAATATATGCCTGCATACCAAAAACAAAAAAAGAGAACACAAACAGCAACAAAGCATGTATAGCGTTTATAGCAAAACAACAAAATTATTTCTTAGAGGAAGCTTTCAAAGCAAAAAAAAAGACGGCGGCTAAAGACAACAATGTATTCTTAAATGTTTTAAAAAAGAAAAAATAATCTGGAATATCAAAATAATAGAACCAAAAACAAAAATTATAATATTACCACATTAAAGACGTTTTTTGTTTTGTTATATTATATACTTTTATCGTTTTTTTGCCAGGAAAAACATTAAGTCTTTAACAAAAATTGTTAGATGGCAGCCGGAAAGCTTAAGGAAGAAAAAAGACTCACTTAAGATGTATGTAAGAACTAAACAAAAGACAGAAATGAGAGACAGGCGACATGACACTTAAAACCCATCTATTATATATGAAAGGAAAGAAACAATAATATTATCAAGAAAAGCTAAGGCACCCCAAAATATGAGTGGTGATGATAAAGGTGGCAGGAAACATATGTTTTATTGGAGGATAAAAAAAGATATGAAACCCGCTTAGTATTTATGATAATTAGAAAACTAAATTTTGTGGAAAAACAAAAATTAAATCTTATGTGTGAAGAAAATATCACTTTAATGGAAATCATCTAATAAATTTTCTTTTATGAAAAATCTTTGAAGGATTTTTTTCTAAAAAAATTTTCATTAAATTTTCTTTTTATAGAGAATTTTCGTTAAATTTTAAATTAAATTTTAAATTAAATTTTAAATAAATTTGCTACAAATTTACTTCTTATCGAAAATGTTTAATTAGAGTTATCTTATAGAAAATATCAATAGAAAATTTGCGAAAAATCTTTGTTTAGAAAATTTGACATAAATTTATTTTTATATAAAATTTACCATTCATTTTCTTTTTATAGAAAATATGATATAAAGTTTCATTTTATAGAAAATTTTCTTTGCATTTCCTTGTCTCTTTAGATATTCCTTTTTATTGAAAATTTGCTATAATTTTCTGTCTATAAAAAATAATAGATGAATTTTCTTTTTACAGAATTTTTTCTTTTTATAGAAAATTTTCGCTAAATCTTCTTTTTATAGAAACTTTTCGCTAAATTTTCTTTTTATAGAAAATTTTCGCTAAATTTTCTTTTTATAGAAAATTTTCGCTAAATTTTCTTTTTATAGAAAATTTTCGCTAAATTTTCTTTTTATAGAAAATTTTCGCTAAATTTTCTTTTTATAGAAAATTTTCGCTAAATTTTCTTTTTATAGAAAATTTTCGCTAAATTTTCTTTTTATAGAAAATTTTCGCTAAATTTTCTTTTTATAGAAAATTTTCGCTAAATTTTCTTTTTATACAAAATTTTCGCTAAATTTTCTTTTTATACAAAATTTTCGCTAAATTTTCTTTTTATACAAAATTTTCGCTAAATTTTCTTTTTATACAAAATTTTCGCTAAATTTTCTTTTTATAGAAAATTTTCGCTAAATTTTCTTTTTATAGAAAATTTTCGCTAAATTTTCTTTTTATATAAACTTTTCGCTAAATTTTCTTTTTATAAAAAACTTTTCGCTAAATTTTCTTTTTATAAAAAACTTTTCGCTAAATTTTCTTTTTATAAAACACTTTTCGCTAAATTTTCTTTTTATAAAAAACTTTTCGCTAAATTTTCTTTTTATAAAAAACTTTTCGCTAAATTTTCTTTTTATAAAAAACTTTTCGCTAAATTTTCTTTTTATAGAAACTTTTCGCTAAATTTTCTTTTTATAGAAAATTTTCGCTAAATTTTCTTTTTATAGAAACTTTTCGCTAAATTTTCTTTTTATAGAAAATTTTCGCTAAATTTTCTTTTTATGCAAACTTTTCGCTAAATTTTCTTTTTATAGAAACTTTTCGCTAAATTTTCTTTTTATGGAAACTTTTCGCTAAATTTTCTTTTTATAGAAACTTTTCGCTAAATTTTCTTTTTATGGAAACTTTTCGCTAAATTTTCTTTTTATAGAAACTTTTCGCTAAATTTTCTTTTTATGGAAACTTTTCGCTAAATTTTCTTTTTATAGAAACTTTTCGCTAAATTTTATTTTTATAGAAACTTTTCGCTAAATTTTATTTTTATAGAAACTTTTCGCTAAATTTTCTTTTTATAGAAACTTTTCGCTAAATTTTCTTCTTATAGAAAATTATTATATTCTTTTTAAAAAATTTTCACAAAATATTCCTTTTTATAGAAAATTTTCACTAAATTTTCCTTTTTAAAGAAAATTTTCGTTAAATTTTTCTTTTGTAGAAAATTTTCGCTATATTTTCTTTTTAAGTTACTTTTTATAGAAAAATTTCACTAGTTTATTTTAATAAGAAAATTTTCGCAAAATTTTCTTTTTATTAGAAAATTTTCAATAAATTTTCCTTTTTATAGAAAATTTTCGTTAGTATATCTGTTTTAAGTTCCTTTTTATAGAAAAATTTCACTATTTTCTTTTTATTAGAAAAATTTTCACTAAAGTTTCCTTTTTATAGAAAATTTTCATTAAATTTTCCTTTTTATAGAAAAATTTTCCTTTTCAATAAAATTTCCTCCAAATTTTCTTTTGTAAGAAATTTCCTAGTAAACTTTTTTTATAAAAAAATTCCAAAAAAAATGTTATTTATGTAGAAAATTATTAAACTTACCGAAGTTGTTGAAATAGCAAATTTACTTTAAAAATTTAATACACATACCTGAAAAATAAGGAATGAAATTCATTAAATTTATTGTATTTCACTTTAATAAGAAAATATTTTTCAATTATAAAATAAAAAATACTTCAATGTTTTAATATGTTTTAATGTTTAATTACATACAAACTTAAAAATTTCGTTTAATAAAATGAACCATACTTTTTAAATATTTTTATGGCATTAACAAGAAATGGAATAACTTTTAATATCGTTGTTCACCTCCGCGGGTGACAAAAGCAAACGTAAGATCAGTATGAAAATGACAAAATACATTTTAAAGAAAAAACAAAAAATAGTAAAAGCAGCACAACACAAATGTTATGCGATGAATATGTTGAATACAGGAAATTTGTGTCACAATCATTTTGCACACTTGATGAAACTTAAATACTTACAAATACAACAAACTCTCTTTAAAAAAAAAAAAAAAACAAAAACAAATAATTATTTATTTTTATATTTTTTGTATTTCCTTAAAAAGACAGTTTACGTTAAATCGCACTCAAACACACACATAAACTTCTAGTATATGCAACACTGAGCATTTACAATTTCTAGGACTCAATACTTGACATAAGCATACTTTTATGCACACACACATTTTAATAATAATTTTTAAGACAACCTACTGCGTAAATTGCAATTAACACATACACAAGAAAAACATATGAAACTGTAGTGAGAAAAAATTACAAGAAAAAAAACAAACTTGGAACTAAGAACAGAAAAGTCTATGACAAAATATAAAAAATTTCAAAAAAAAAAGAAAAAGAAATAAAACGGAAAAGCTTTTAAAGTCACTCACAAGCACGCATACAACTACACCGGAAAAATATTTACTCTTTAAATAACACCACTCACACACACACGTATGCCAAAAGCTATAGTTGAGAATAGAATTAAATATACAAACGGAAGGAAAGCTGAAAAAATATATATAAGCAGAATGCGACAAAAAACCAGTAAAAATGGAGTCAACTGAAAAACTTTAGAATTTAACCAAAAAAAGCAGAAAAAAAAAGAAATGAAGAACGAAAAATATTTCTACACTTTACTAGAGAAAAAGAAAAGATACATGACACTTTACGCTATAGAATGTCATCATAATAGCTGAATATACACAAATATACAGACTAAATACTAAATTCCAATTCACACATGAGCAGGAGAGGAATGGATTCTTAAGTTCTTTAAAAACTTCATAAACTGACCTTGTACACCCAAAGAAATAATGATTCCAATCATGTTCAAAGTGTATCAGACTCGTATGTGTTAAATTTAAAAACGCAATATTATCAAATTGAAATATACAGACTAAATACTAAATTCCAATTCACACATGAGCAGGAGAGGAATGGATTCTTAAGTTCTTTAAAAACTTCATAAACTGACCTTGTACACCCAAAGAAATAATGATTCCAATCATGTTCAAAGTGATACGATTCAGTGTCAATAGTGTATCAGACTCGTATGTGTTAAATTTAAAAACGGCGAGTTCAAGTCTTCGACGTAAATTTTTTAACGCAATATTGTCAAATTGAAATTAAATTTGATTGTACCCGCATCGCCCCCACAGCGGCTTGTCTTCTTGGATAAAATCTCATCCATGATGTATAGCTCGTACGTGGTAGAGAAAATCATGTCATGGTACACTCTAAGATATCTTCGGTCTTAGAGATCGCAGCAATGTGACAGGTATATATAGGTGTACCATTGCCTGGACTTGTCTGGGGTCTATAATGGTAGAAAAGGACCTTCGGGGCCTGACCAGAGACTTAACACAATCTGGTACCGCCAGTAGCCCCTGGTGTTGCATGGCAGCAAAGGTCCCCAATAGTGCGGCAGGAAGTTAGGCATTGGTAGGTGCACTGAACCTCACCCGGTGCTAAGACCACCGTGGGGTTAGGCCGTCATGACAGGTGCCCACGTTAATCTTGAGTACATCTGTACCCGCATCGAACTTGAAAAAGTATCGGTATCGAATTCACACCGTCTGTTTTTTAAACCTACCCTTATTTGAAATAAATTAAAGCCAAAAAAATAAAATAAATTGTCACACCGGGCAATTGGTATTTGGTAGTTGGTATACCACTAATAACCTTCAATAAATTCGGATTGGAAAGTGTAAACATTTATATGAGAGAAAAATTTATTATATTGGAATATTATTTAGCATTCTACGACCAGCCTGTTTTAAGTCAAGGCAGAATAGTATCCATAAATTAAATAGTCAATATTTTCTTGGCTCTATGAGAAATAAAGGATTGTTTCAGGAATCTTCACAATTAATCTTAGCATTTTGACATCTTTTTAAGCATTCAAATTAAATATGATATTCGAAAAGAGATGATATAAACCATTGAAGAAGCAAAAAAAAGTATTGATTTGCAAACATCGACTATTAGTATTTTCAATGTTCCGCTGGTGTCTATTTATAGTCTACAAACTTTTCTTTGGTAACAGCAAATAGAGACAAGGCGATTTACGATCGCAAACTTGTTTACTTTATGTGTTCATCTATTCATTGTGAAATTTAAGATATTGATGTAGCTACAAAAAAAAATAATTAAATTTAATACCAAATTGAAGACATTGGTTGGTGTAGCCTCGAGAAAAATTCCAGACAGTGACCATTAGAATATATTAAAAACTCTGGAGATCAAAGCTCTTAGTTCGTATGTAATGACATCGATATTTAATTATGTATACTCTGAAGTAAGATGTTAACGCACCAAATAAGTATTGTATGTACACACAGGGAAAAAACATGGTTACGGCATTGTTAATTTTTATTAATTTCGATAATACTGTGTTCATGATAACAATGTTTCTGTTTCAGTTTTATCATTCAATGTTTATATTCAATCAAAATTTTAATATAGTTGACTACAAAAATTGTATATTTTTTGAATATTTTTACCAGAAACAAAATTTTATTAATATAAAAAATATCATTATATCTACAACCATTAAATATTAATATAAAAAATAAAATAAAATATTAATATAAAAAATATAATTATATCTACAACCATTAAATATGATCAATTTATTTTCGTGTTCTTAAACCATATTTTGTTTTCAAAACACATTGATATTATTATTCCTATAGTAATAAAATGCTACAAATATATAAGTTTTTTACAAATATGGTTAAAAAATTCATATCTTGTTTGTTTTTGAACATATTTGGTTTTTAACGTTTGTTTTCCACCTTCATTATAAGTCTCACTCAGTTTATATATGAATTAAATAAGTAGACAAGGTTTTGTTATATTTGGTATGACTCATTATTTTGAAACAAATGTAATGGAATATAAAGATAGGATAATATGATAAGATGGAATAATAATATAATAAAATGAAATCATATTCTGATAGAATGGGATATTGATATAGTAAGATGGTATAATAATATGAAAAACTCGAACCATAACATGAAAAATCGAACCATAAAATCGGGCATAATATGATAACAACTATTATCTATAATCATATCTGTGACCATATGTTCCAATCGTAGTATGTTGCTCTTAGAGTATGGTTACTGCAACTATATTTTTTCTCTGCGTGTATGTAAAATATATGAGGTTTGTTGATTAAGAACTGAGTGTACTGAAATATTGTTGGAAATACTGTGTACACTAACGCAAAGGAACCATAACCGTGTTTTGGGGACTTGATTGCACTTCACATATGTCATATCAAACTATTCAACATCGATATTCTCTGGTAAAAAATCTCCTTGGATATATTATGGTAATGAATTACCTGAGGAGTGTGAGAAATGCGTTTCGGCTTAACATAACAGACATAACAGAGGAATGAATTGACTGACAAGTGTATGAGTTCGGTGTCGGATTAAAATAACAGTGACTTTGGATATATTAGCACTCGAATTAACGTGTAGAAATATAGATGGCATATCTATCGATTTCAATCGTCAGGCATATTTTGGATGTTTCAAGGCGATTCCTACATCTGCATAGCTATCTGTACAATTTCAATCATGAAATTGGCATTATTTTCCTCACTATTATTATAAAAACGTTTTCAATCATCATCCAACGAAAACACTCTTTTAAAGATTATAATCAACAAATATTTCACATACACACTGTGTCACTAACAAACACAAACGAATGAACTACTTGTAACATACATAAGTGTTATAAGATATGTTTATATATCCTTTTTTCTAAGGACTTTACTTATGTGTCAGTCAATAAGAACAAGTGTGGAAGAGTGTGTTTTTAATAGTGTGAGTAAGAGTGTAAGTAAATATATAATATTCGTATATTTTTATAAAAAAGAGTGTGTTTGAGTATGTTTGTAAAATTATACCAAAAGCATGGCAATTCATGCACTAAAAATAGCAACAACAGCAGCAATAATAAACAGAAGACGATGAAGGAAAATGAACTGAAATGAAGAATGAAAAAAAAACAACCTATCAAGTATAAAGTACCGTCATGTGTGTCAAGACGAGACAAGATTTCCTCTTTTATTTCTTGTTTTTGCTTTTTTATATATTTAATTTTTATTTTTTGGTATATTTTTTGCACAATATTCTGGTACAAGTATCAACCAACTAGTTGTATATATTTTCGTTTACACTTTCTTCATGATTCTCGTCAACCTCATCGTCATCATCAACAGCACTATCATCATCAATGTTCAAGTTGTATTGCGTGAAATGCTGAGTATGTGTGCGCGCTCAAGTGTATGCAACAAGATCCAAATTTAAACTTTTTTTTTTTTTTTTTTTTGTTTCGTAACGTGTTGTTTTTATTTTTGGCCGCATATACTACAACACTACATACTAGGGTATCCATTTTTGTTCGATTTTTTCATTGTACGAATAAAGCATTTTGTTTTATACGAATAATTCAAAATAAAAAAAAATCGAATAATTCAAAATATAAAATAAATATGTTAAAATTTGGTAAGTTTTATATATATATATATATATATATATATATATATATATATACATAAGAAAATGACATCTAAATTGCTTGATTTAAGCTGATTTCGTTCGTTGATAGTTGAAGTTGGCGAAATTGTTAAAAGTGGATTGAAGAGCATTTCCATCTTATCCGTTCAAAATATTCCTCCATTTCTCACAGTTACTCTGCCGAATAATCTTCCAAATACCTAATTTCCAAACTCTTTAGTTTCTGTTTTGGAGCCATACCTTAAATAATTGTTGGAGCTGGTTGGCAGTGTTGCCAGTTTAGTACTTGTAAGTTTAAGACTAGCCTTTTTATTTTGCTTTTATTTTTGTTTTACCTTCACACCTGTTTTTTTGTATTTTTTTTTTTTTCATACTTAAAAAGGCTAAAATGTTAGTATTTCAACAACGAATAAAATAGTTTCTTATTTGCTATTACTAATTTTATTTTTAAAGAATCATCCATTTAAACATTTTGGTGTATTTGTTCGCACAATAAACCGAGAATATTTATATTTAAAAAAAAAAAAAAATATTGCCTGCGGCTCTTCTTTCTCCACATCAATAATAACTTAACTACGATCATTATAATTGTTTTTTAATATACTTCATTTACTATAGATGAATATAATAAAAAAAATCTTATAAAGCGAAAGGTTACCTAAAAATTTGAAAATGGTTAATCAAAAAGGAATTTTAGTTCTAAAATGACGACAAAAAAAATTATTAATTTTTCATATTAAACATAACCCAAATTTATGTGAATTTTTTGAACGATTTTTCATTAGGTCATTTAGCTGGCAACCGTTCTATGTTTTATTTATAAATTTATTATAATATCTTAATAAAAATGTCAAAAACGTGAAAAAATAAATTTTAAAACTAAACAAGCGTTTCTGGCTTCATTTAGTCTTTTTTGGCCTTTTTTAAGGTACAATTAAGAAATAGGGCTGCAATGTTTCCTATTTATAATTAGATTTATCGAAAATTTTGCAACATTTAGTTACGCAATCAATAACATCACTTATAGAACAATTTCAGTTTCTATGTTGATTTCAAAATTATTAATATTTCTAGTTTTTTTATTGTTCAAGTCCGAAATTTAAATGTTTAAATTATTTGTTTTTAGAATTATAACTTCTTGCTGTAACGTTTAGGTATTTATAAAAAGAGTTATCTGACCACTAATCTGCTGTTATTGAATGGTGATCTTTATTTTCAATAATTTGGCGGATTTCCGAAATAATATTTCTCTTCTTTTCAGAATAAAAATTTTCAACATAATTCCATATTTCACTTGTGTAAATAAGAAGAAAATATTTAAATTTAAAAATTAAAAACACAATAGTTGTAAAATATTATATATTTATACAAATAGTGAATAAAAAATTTAAAAAGAAGTATAATATTAAAAAATAAAATTATTCATTTTGTTTCAATATTCGACATCAAAATACTCGAATTACTCGTTATTCAAAAAGTCACACTTTTAAATTCTTCGAACAATTAATCGTCTCAAATTGTTTGAATTGTTCGAACGAACATTATTTGCATTGATACCCTACTACATACACGTTTGACACTAAAACAATAAGCAACAGAACGTACGAGGGTGGGCAAGTGAAACAACTAATTTATTTTTATATTTACAGGTCTGGTATTATACAGAATTTATTACCTACATTTTTATAAAACTGCATTATCTCTCATACTTCTTGCTCTCACTTTACAAACAGAATATTTTAATTGATCGTATGCGATCAATATGAAAAATGTTTATATAAAATTATGTTTAGTCCTTTAAAAGGTCAGACTTATTTTATTACCTTTCAGGACTAAAAACAATTTCCTAGACTTAAAAAATAGTTCCCAGCTTGCCCTCGTTTTTAAGGATACATTTTTAATTTTTTTTTTTTTTTTTTGCTACAGTTCATGCTTAAGCAAACTGTTAAAAACACTCTTCGCAAAATCGAAAAAAGTGCAAAGAAACCTAATGAAATACTTACATATTTTTTCGGTTCTTTTTATTTTTTTTATTTTATTATATCCACACAAGAGGGTAAGAAGCCTCTTAACAGGTGTCATTAGATATACATGAGAAAGTGTGGGAAGCCATACAAAACCAGGACATGCTAGTATTAAGAAGAAAAAAAACTTTCAACTGATTTTTAAATCAAAATTTTTTTGTTCTTTTATTTATTATTTTTTAGTTTAAACCAATCAAAGTGATAGCAAAATTGAAAGTGACAAAATAATTAAACACTAAAAAAGAAGAATACAAGAAACAAGTTTGACACACAATAAAAATTGTTGTTTAAACCACTGAAAATAAGTTTTACTAATTAAGAATATTTTGTTAAATATAGAGCCTTTTTTGGTTACTTATTTTCTTTTTAGATAAACTTTTTAAATTAAGTAAATAGAGTGAATGAAAATAGGTAAGAGTGTATTAAATACTTGCTAGGTTTAGTAAGGATAAGGAGAGAGAAAGATAAAAATGAACACACATCAAATCAATGTAAGAGCAACCACTTGAGTGGTTTCATGATAATTAACTCTGCACAGTGAGGCATAATCGGAAATTTTCAGAAATAAATTTGTAACTTCTAACGGGTAGATTGGATTTACATAAAATTTCACATAGGCATAGCAGAGCAGTGCACAACTTTAATTTTGAAAGAGTGAACCCAAAAATTTTTGTTTTTCTGATTTTTGGAATTAATTAATAAAATCTTTGTTTTTCAAGATATTTTTACAAAATTTTTGGTCATTAATTTGTTTATAGTTTTTTGTTGAACTTTTTTTATAGTTTTTTAGAATTTTTGTATTTTCGACTTAAGTTTATTGAATAATTGTAGAAGAATATATTGTTAAAGTTTGAATGGACACTCGGCAGAATGGAATATATTTTCTAATCAGCCGTCATCAGCACTCTTCAGCGTCCCACCGCGGTGTTCTGTGTAAACGTCATCTATTTAACTTACAACTTTTCGGGAAATGGAATCCGTAACATATTTTTTCCTATATGTTATTAAGTAAGACGAATGGTATACGATAAAGCTTTTTACAATTATTTTGAGTTCTCCTTTTTCAAATAGAAATACAAAAATTCTAAAACAAAATATATAAAAAAAGTTCAGCAAAAAAAAACTCTAAACAAATTAACCGAAACACAAGGCACGGAGTAAAAAATTGTTACTTGAATCAACTGTTAAGTATTTCTAGAATAGAAAACAAACAGAAGGAGCAAATCAAATAACAACAACATTGTTGCTACTTAATAAGTGGCTAAACAATAACAATTATACTCGTACACTGCTTGATGATTTACTACCTAACTGGTAGCTTTAAACATATAAACAATAATAATTGAAAAAGGAGAACACAAAATAATTGTAAACAGCTTTATCGTAAACCATTCGTCTTACTTAATACATATAGGGAAAAATAAGTTTCGAATTCCATTTCCCAAAAAGTTGTAAGTTAAATAGATGATGTTTACACAGAACACCATGGTGGAACGCTGAAGAGTGCTGATGACGATCGTGGCGGAATAGAAAAAACATTCCATTCTGCCGAGTGTCCAATAAAACTTTTACAATATATTCTTCTACAAATATTCAGTGAATCTTTGGTGATTATTGGCTTTATCATTTGAAATGATAAAGTGAAAATTTAAGATTTTTGTAAAAGAAATCACGAAATTCAAAAAAAACCGACGAAATTCCAAAAAATGGAACTTTTGAATTTTGCCTGCCGTTGTGTTCCAAAGACACATTAGAGTTTTCGAAATTGTATTGCGTTTGTAGATTCATGCTTTGAGATTTTAGAACATATATGCTAAATTCAAAATTTTCACATAAAAATGGTCAAATTCAAGAGAGTGTGTACTTAATCCTATTGGGTATTTGGGCTTGTTTTTAATTCTAATATCATCTTTGTGAAGATACCTTTCCGAAAAGTGTACAATTACAATATCGGGGACCTATATTCAACACCCTCTATCTCAGGATTTCATGAAACTGCGTTTTTGATGCCATTATATTTCCTATAATAGCACTCATCTATAATATAAATTTTAAATGAAAATTCCTGGTATTTACAATTTTATTAATGGTTTTTTATCCCTCTATCTTACAAAATAAATATTTTATTTTTACTTTTTAGTGGAAAACCCTGTATCTCTCTAAGTAATTATTTTATTTTTTGACAATTTAAATATAATATATATCAATTCTGACTAATTTATACATGCTAAATATAAATCTGGCCAAAAAAAATTAAATCGGTTGAATAGCTCTTTATTTATACAATAATAAATATTCACTTTGTATGGCGGCTACTACCTCCTGTAAAGCTATCCTACCTATTTTCATATCAATTGCAGAATTTGACAACAAAATTATGCCCCCAAAATCTCGAGACTTTCACTGCAATAGTTCCTTAAATATGCGATAATTAAGATTCACCATGTATGGGGACTTCTCATAGAGCTGCCCTCCCTATTTTCATATCAGTTACGATTCCTGATAAGAAAATTATTCCCACCCATTTTGAAAATTTTGCACTAACAATTTTTCATTTAAGCGATAAATAATTTTTACTCCAATAGTAATTATTACTTTGTTTGTATGGAGGGTACCATTCTCTCTGATTCGATTCCAAAACAAAATAGCCTATTTGAATTATGTTGGTTTTCCAAATTACTAACTAGTTTAAAAACTTTAAAAATCTTACATTAAATTTAATTAAAAGCAAAAAAACTGAGTTGAAAAAGTCATGTCTTTGGAAGGAAGTACTCAGTGCTAAAAAAGAGCTGCAGAAGTTCTTTTTTAGTCCATTGTTGGAAGAATGTTCTTCTTTTATGCTTCTTGATCATTGCTTCTGAAATACTACAAAAACTATATTTATAAAATTTTATAATAAAAATATGGTTTTGGCTTAGTTAATAGCCCAGCAAAAATAAATAGAAATCATTTTTAGGGAAGTACTTTTTCGTTTCAGGAAGTGTACAATTTCTTGTGTTTAAGACGTTATAGAAACATCATCCATCATTGGAAAGCAATTCAGAAAAATTTTTCTGATATAAAACGTTGAGAATTTCGAAGCACTTGTTACTTAATCAAATGAAAAAATATTGTTATGCGTATTTTTTTAATAACAAATATTTGTTTTATATAAAAATTAAAAGTAATTTCCTTGAAATGTTAAAAAAAAATCAATTTTACATGACATCGCCCACGTGACTTCCTACTCAGTAAATAGGTATCAAAAAAGGGAACATCTTCCAATGAAAAGCCTATGTTAAATTCATTGGAAATTATCCGAATTTGTACTACTTCTGGATCACAAGTTCATGATCTTATTGCCTTCTTTTGATGTTCTTTTTTTGCTGGGAGATAATAAAAATACTTTTCAATTAGTGAAATTTTTATTTTTCAATTATTCACGTTTTTCCTGCTAAAAATACATATGTTTTCAATGTTTTGGTAGCAATTTATATTAACTTCCAAAAAAGTGCAAAATATACATTTGGTTATACTTTTGAAGTGGTGAAAAAGTTGTTTTTTGGAAGCGCTTGCTCGTTTTTTTGCAGGGTATATATCGAAGAAAATGGAGCAAGATTTTGTCAAATTAGGATAGTTGAAATTTGTAAATAAAAATACAAGAAGTATATAGCACATGTGTTTTTCATAGGTCTTCCCGAATGCTTTGGTTATAATTTAGTTGCAATAATTAGTTCATTAAATATCGATAGAATAGTTTTTGAACTTTGAAAATTTTTTAGCGCAAACTTCTGTCCAGTCGGATGTTCGCATATCAAAAACCATAGTTTCTGCTAATATGTAGGTCGCAGTTTTAAAGGTAAGATTATGAAATTTGGTATTTAAGTCTATTTTGGGCCAGTAACGTACCACAATGAAACTTGGTTGAAATGTAGTCATTATTTCTCTCAGCCTCCATATTAAAATTTGCTCGAAAATAGGTGAAATGCTCACATATATTTTAAATATATCCGTACTAAATAAAATTCATCACTGATGAGTTTTGTCTAAGCAAAAATCTTAGTACCAAATTTCATAAGGATCGATCCAAAATTGGCAGTACCTCCCATACAGGAACCCTTCCCAGAATTACTTTTACGTCCGTAATTCCTACAATCGCATAAATAAAAAAAATTTGTAATAATAAATCTCATTTAAGTATTAATCTTACAGAAAGATCGGTCCATAAATGGCTATAGCTTCCATATTAGACACTATTACGTTTGTGCATTAAAGTGACTTAATATGGCAAAACTGTATATATATACATACATACATACATACATACATACATGTATATATATATATATATATATATATATATATATATAAAGAGCACTGCGCTAAGATATTTTAAAAATAATCAATATTACATATGTATAATATTCAAAAAGAAGAAAAATAAAAATAGATTATTCCGGATTGAACATTGCAAACATACATTACTTTAATTTAATTTTCAAATTAAAATATTAAAACTAATAATATACATACATAAATACATATATATATATATCTATATATATATATATATATATACATATATATATATATATATATATATATATATACATACATACATATTTATATATATATATATATATATATATATATATATACATACATATATATATATATATATATATATATATATACATACATACATATTTATATATATATATATATATATATATATATATGTATATGTATGTATGTATGTATATTATTAGTTTTAATATTTTAATTTGAAAATTAAATTAAAGTAATGTATGTTTGCAATGTTCAATCCGGAATAATCTATTTTTATTTTTCTTCTTTTTGAATATTATACATATGTAATATTGATTATTTTTAAAATATCTTAGCGCAGTGGTCTTTATATATATATATATATATATATATATATATAATGTACCACAATTTGTCGCATAGTGTAATAATAATTTTTTTTCATTTCAACGAGTTATCTCTTCGGATTTCGTCTTTAAGGATGACTCTTTAGCTTATGAATCTTTTCCTGAGTTAATGTTTTAAAAATATTTGGTCTCCGAATCTTTATTTTTTAGTATCTCCGATTATCTTATACTATATAATTTTATATTCATAAAAGGATTGAGTTGTATAATACAAAAAAAGTAAAACAAGAAATATATATTCGGTCAAGCCTGACCATATGATACCCTACATCATTGTGTATATCCATCTTATATTAGACATGTGGCCGAATGTAGACCGATTCTTTTACTAAGGGTAAAATAAAATATACGAATACTAACATTTATATGAATTTATGCACTTTAGGGTGATTCCCGAAAGTGGGGAATGGGAATGGGATTGGGAGCTGTGGTAAATTATGGAGCGATCCCCATTAAATTTGTCACCGTGATTTATACTTATATAAAACTTATTTGTGTCGAATATAAACTTGATACTAACATGTGTATGTGATTTATGCACGTTAAAGTGATTTTCGGAAAAAGATTTTATATGGGTCTATGGTCAATTACAGACCGATCTTCGTGAAATTTGTATACTTATGATTTCATTAAAATATTGCTAAATCTAAGGCATTTATGATCGTTAAATCCCTATTCCGGTAGGACATTTGTATGGGGGCTAGGTGAAATAATGGACCGATCATAACCAATTTCAATAGGCTTAGTACTTGCGTTAAATTTCATAAATATATCTTTAAAATTACGACCTGTATTTTGTTAAATCGAGTCAGAAAGTGATTCTGAGTCAGACGGTATACTTTAAGGTGGGGGTCCGAAGATTTTTCTGTGCATCACAAACATCAGCACAAACGCGTAATACCCCAACCACCTGTGGTGGTGTAGAATATAAATATTAAGCTGTAAATCTCATTTTATTTTTTCCGTATCATATTTCCTTGGTTTAATAAATGAAAATTAATTTCTTAAAAACTCTCAGCTTAATTTTTGTAAATTATAAATATCTACATGCAAATTAAAGCATCTACTTGACAACTCTTGAAATACTTTAATACATTTGGAGCAATAAAATTTCGTACATAGAATTATGCTTTTATGCATATGAAAAAAATATGTCATATATAAATTTACATAACACCAAACAACAAATGAGAAGAAAATTTTCAAGTTGCTGGAAACAAATAAACAGAAGCAAAACCACAGAAAAATAAATTGCAAAAATAGAAAAACCCATGTGAAGCTGATTGCATAAATTTTTTAAGGATTTTTTTAATATATTAGACTGATACTCATGTGCAAGGTAAATGAAAGTATGTGAAAAATATAAAGCATACACACTTAGAGGCGTATCAGTTATCTATACCACTGGAAAGCTAATTTTCTGTTTTTTTGTAATTTATAAAAAATTATGTTCAAATATGACAGAATAATATATAATTGTTTATATATGAATATCATTGGAAAGACAAGCCTAGGTATTTTAGTCCATGTAGTTTCTTCCTGCCTTAATTAATTTCCTCTTATTCTTTTCACAACTACATGCATTAAAATATTTATTTATTGATTTTTCCTTCTTATATTTTCACACATCGTCACTGTGTGTAAAAATCCTTTAATACACATACAACACAAGAAAAGTAAAGAAGAAATATAAAATCTACCTCATTTATTTATGCCACAAAAATACAAGACACCATTCCGCCATCCTTACGATTAAATGCACGAAGGAGTACTAAGGAAAAGCTGAGGCAACGTTAAATAAAGAAATCTATGCTGGAAATTTTGAAGAAAAAATATTGTTGGCTGGTTAAGTAAGACATTTCAAGTCTTTAGGGTTTTTTTAAAAAAACATTTTCATTTTTTTCATGATTTTTCTTTAACAAAAAACGATGAAATTACTTTCGACTCTGACTTAATGTGCATTAATATACATACATAAATATCCTTTAGCTTCTGTTTCGGATTCATGAATATTCAGAAAACATATGAAAACAAAACTACAAAAAAATATTAAAAAAAAAAAAAACAGAACGACAACTTTTCATTTCGTTTATTCTGTATATTTTTCACTTTTTATTCTCATTTTTTCTCTTAAACAGCAGTAGCAGCATCAATGTGAAGGAAATGGAAATAATTGACATTTTTATTCATCATACACAGCCTTATATTTCATGCTCTTGTTTGTAATCGTTTGTCGTTGTACATACAAATATTTTGAAATTTACATGAAGAAATGAAAAATATGAACAAAATAGTAACAATAAACATCATGAATATAATAATTTACACATATACATACATGTATTTTAAAGCAAGAGACAAAAAAAGGAAACGGAAGAAAATAATACCATCACACTTTCAGTTATACACACAACACACATACACATAGACCAATTTAACCAATATTTTAATGAATGAATAATGATAAAAAACTGTAAGATATTCTTATTTTTCTGCTGTTGGCTATTGCTATTGCCTTCGAAAAAAAATAAGAAAAAAACTAAACTTATCAAGGATATATGTAGATTAAATATCAAACCACATGTAATTGTAAAATGTATAAAATAAGAAAGTAAAGACTTTTTATAGGCCACCTATGAAAGACCGTTTGTTGTTTATTTTTGAAATCCTTCATCCAAAGAAAACAACAAAAATTTTCCTTTGTTATGGAACAATATTGATAAATTTAATGCTAGGAAAATTTATAATATTATATATTGTCAGTTTTCAGTTCATCTGATGGTGATCAGCAGAAAAAAACTGTATATTTTTTCTCATTTTTCTTTCATTTATACCTTGACCTGAATTCTACTTGTCGATTGTTTTAAAGGATTTTTTATATACATATTTCTTTTTTTTTTTTTTTTTTTCTTTAAATTCTCTGAAGACACTGTATACCAATAGTTTTATTTTTATTGTTGTGGTATATTGTTTTAATTAATTCTACAAAACCAACAGTATTGTAAAAAAAAAGTGTACAACTATTTTGTTATAGCAGATGGTAAACGTGTGTGTGTGTTTAATTTTGTTAAACTTATATAGTTCTCACAATTAAAGTTAAAATTATTTTAAAATAAAAGCTCAATGCTATTTACTTAATTAAGAAAGCAAGTGTTAAGAAAATTAGTTAAAATTTGTTTAAATAAGAAAAACTAATTAAAAAGCTTATCGAATAAATTGCAAACAGAATTATATAATAACTAGTATCACTAGGAATTAAACTATAATGAAGGAAAGAAATTTATAAATACAGGCTAATAAGATTTTTATGAACAAACTTTAAGAACATAAAGTATTCGCCATCCGATATTAGACAAAATATGTTTGTAATTATGTAGCATTATTTCTTGTTCTGTTTCTAGTTCTACTTGAAATTTACTTAGTTCAGTTCAATTTTACTTCCACATCAGTTCCAAGTCGGTTCTAGTTCAATTCTAGTTCAGTATCAAACCAATTCTAGTTCAGTTTTAAATCAGTTCTAATTCAGTTCTTGTTCACTTCTAGTTTACTTCTACTTCAGTTTTAATTAAATTCTAGTTCTATTTTAGATATGCTCTAGTTCAGTTTTAGATCAGTTCAATTCCAATTTAATTACAATTCAGTTCTAGTTTATTTACTGTTCTGTTTTAGTACAGTTCTAGTTGAGCTCTAGTTCAGTTCTAGTTTAGTTCAAGTTAAGTTCTAGTTCAGTTCTAGTTTAGTTCTTTTAATAAGTTCTATTTCAATTCTTGTTCTTTTCTAGTTCAGTTCAATTTTAGTTCGCTTCTAGTTCATTTCTAGTTCAGTACTAGTTCAGTTCTAGTTCAGTTCTAGTTCACTTGTGGTTCAATTCTAGTTCGGTTCTATTTCAGTACTAGTTCAACTTTAGTTTAGTACTGCTTTAGTTCAAGTTTAGTTCTAGTTCAGTTCTAGTTCAGCTCTAGTTTAGTTCTAGTTCAATTCGAGTTCAGTTCAGGTTCAGTTCTAGTTCGGTTCTAGTTCAGTACTAGTTCTGATCTAGTTCAGTACTACTTCAGTTCTTAAGCATTTATAGTACAACTCCACGTCAGTTCTAGTTCAATTCTAGTTGTAGTTCAGTTCTAATTCTGTTCAAGTTCAATTAGATTTTAGTTGTAGTTAATTCAGCTTTAGTTCAGCTCTAGTCCAACGCAAGTTTAATTCTAGATCAGTTTCAAACCTACGTCAGTTCTAATTCAATACTAATTCAGTTCTAGTTCAATTCTAGCTTTGTTCTAGTTCAATTCTAATTCGCTTCTAGTTCAGTTCTAGTTCAGTACTAGTTCAGTTCAAATTTAATTTTAGTTTAGTGCTAGTTCAGCTCTACTTTAGTTCTACTTTAGTTCTAGTTCAGTTATAGTTCAGTTATAATTCAGTTGCAGTTCAATACTATTTCAATTCTAATTCAGCTCTATTTCAGTTTTGGATAAATTTCGGTTTTGGATAAATTCTATTTCAGTTTTGTATAAATTCTATTTCAATTTTGGATAAATTCTATTTCAGTTCTCTTTCAGTTTTCCCTCAATTTGTTGTAGTTCAGTTTTACTACAGTTTTGAATTACTTATAGTTCAGTTCAGTTTTTGTTCAATTACAGTTCTATAATCTCTAATCTATTACAAAGTAGAATCAAGTTTATTTATTTAAAACCAAAAAATAAGTAAAATATTTGCACATGTTTTGTTTCCATCAGAGACCTTGTTAATTTGCTAAATTATTGGTTAACAAAAAAATTTTAATTAACGAAACAAAATTTCATTCCAAGAACAGCTAAACATCATTTTTGTATTTTAGTTTTCATTTTCATTTCATTTAATATTTTTTTAATTAAAGTATTTTTTTATGAAATTCTATACAAGCGTTTTGTTATCAAATTCTCTCCTCCACCCTCTCAAATGTATTGTATTCTACAAATCATTGTTTTATATAACTTGGAGCCTTGAAACCTAAAGTCGTAGTAAGCGTGTGTGTTTGGTTTGGTTCGCTGGCGAATTTAATGATTTTTTCGGTTTGTTCATTTAATTAAAAACATATTAAAGTCGAACATAACATGTTTTTTATGTAAATGGTTTTCATAAAGATCAATAAATTTATGGTCTATAAAAATTTAGATGATTTTTTTTTTTTTTTTTTTTTTTTGGCAACAAAATTGTTTTTGGATTATATGGAGAACGAGTTTTGTTAAGAAATTTATGGTTTAGTAATAACATCAAAATTAAAAAGATATATTAAGAAAATTTGAATTGGAATGAAATTAAATCAGTCTAAATATATATATAGATATAAATATTTCCTATATACTATATAATCTAGTCTACTTAAAATGTTTTAAGAAAGCACAATATTTTACAAAAACAAATAGTTGTGTTTTATTTGAAATTAAATTCTTTAATGAATGTAAAATGTTTAAAGCAATTGACAAAACACATTTATAAAGTTCAAAGAAGTAAAAACATATGGCTAGTTATAATTAGTGTAGACCACGGATCTACAATGATGTATAAATTAATTACTTTTTTTCCGAATGAGAGGATAATAAGAGATCGAAGCCGATCAAAGATCCAATTGAGGTATTCAAATATCTAATAAAGTTAGTATGTCTCTACTACTTTGGAGTGTTTCCTGATGAATAAAAGGCTGATTGAGAAATACGATGGCTCTCCGCATGGCTTTTCTTAAAATAATAATAATAATAATTATTATTTAATAAATAATAAATAATTATTTAATAAATAATAAATAATAAATAATAAATAATAAATAATTATTTAATAAATAATAAATAATATTTAATAAATAATAATTATTATTATTATTATTTTAAGAAAAGCCATGCGGAGAGCCATCGTATTTTGATGGTTTAGTTGAAACAACAACTGATATGGGAATAAAGTTTGAAAATGAAGAACTGGAGGCAGGAAAATTTACACCAAAGCCAAATAACCATAGCACCCAGGTAATGCTTTGTATTAAATGGTATCATTTACGGGATCTGTTATGTAATACTAAAACAGTGTGAACCGATCACGAGAGACCTGTGCTGTACACAATTGATCAGTATTAAAAGAGCTTTGAACGAAAAGGGCCAGAATATGCGACCAGACGAGTCCATTACTTTATATTATAACCATACTCGGCCTGATGTTGCGTGAGCCGTTTTAAAAATGGTTAAGAAGTTTTTTTATTAAAAACCGATGGGAATTAATGCATATACCGACATGTTTTCTTGACGACCCTGCAAACATTTTTCTACTCACTTTGGATATGTATTATTAAAGAATTAAAATATATCTGGGGGTCCGCTAGGAAATGAAAAATTCCTGAGAAGGTCCGCGTACTGAGTTATTATGAGAACCCCTGGTCTAGACTATACTGTGGTCTGTTCTATATAGAGCTTTTCAAGGGAAATTCCGGGACGGGTATTCGGTAATCCCGGGAAATCATGCGGGAATTTCCGGGATTGTTTATATTTTCTAATTCATGTATGCTTATTTCAGTATATAATGCCTTTTTACATTTGTTTATATATATGTATATATATATATATTCAAGGGAATATATATTATGCATTTTTGCATAACAGATGTAAAATAAATAAAACTCTATTTATGGAAATATTTTAAAAACAAAAAATTTAATCTGCATTGTGGCTAAAAATAATATGTTACAAAAGGACTAGTAAGAAAGTTTATTTATTAAACAAAATGAAAGAGAAATAACTTTATCGGCTCATGATTTACTTTAACATATTTTATCCTTCATTTAACTGACTTATAAATATTTAAAAATTGTTAAATATTTATTTTTGGCGGGAATTCTCGGGACCTCGAGAAATTTAAAAATCAATCCCGATTTCCCGGGTGCGGAAAAAGACCGGGAAGAAACTCTAATTCTATATTTTGTGGCTATATTCTCGTCTATAGTCTCTAGTTTTGAATACACTCTAATTTATAGTCATTGTAGGAAACACCTAATTTAAATGCAGGACAAACATTTCTTCTTAAATTGAGGAATAAAAATTTGATTTTATAATAATTCCTCATATTTTCCCAACCATTCTTAAAAACGTTGTTTATATTTACAAATAACAGTAAAACCTATATTTTCAAATTTATACACACATAAGAAATGAAACCATAACAGGTAAAAGTTTTTATAAAAAAAAAACAACAACACATCAAATATTTAATAATCTTTTTATAAGTCCTGCTGCCAACAACAGCAGGTAGAAAAAGAAAAAAATAAAACAATAAAGCTAGAATATTCAAGTACCAATAAAACAATACAATCAAAAAAAAAAAAAAAAATATGAAGAATATTAAAAAAAAATAAAAATAATGAAAATAAAAACAACAACAGTAAGAAACAGAAAAGTTACCTAGAGTGAAAGAAAAACAAGCAACAGCAACTACAATAAAAATTGTATTAAAAGTTTTCAATTTTTTAAGAAAACAACAAGATTTTTCCTCAAACAATTGAAGTTTTTTCTTTCTTTTCTTATATTATTTTATCCTCAATATTTTATTTATTTTTTTTTTATTTTTATTTATTTTTTTTTTTTTCATTTGCAGAGCCAGAGTTTTTCCCCATATCTGTCTCAGGAAGGAGTTGAGAGTTTAAGTACTTAAAAAGACGTACAAACTAGTACTAAAGTTTAATGAAATTTTCTTTTTTGTTTTCAAGAATTTTTAAAAAAGTTGGAATTTTTGTTTTTTTATTGTATTTTTTGCATTTTTTCCAAATGACCCACAAAATTTTGTAAGGATTTATGTAAGTAGTTATTGTGTTCGTTAGATTAATTAAAAAACTTGCACAAAATTTATTTGCATATATTTCAAACACACTCATTCACTTACTCATTCACTCATTCGTTTAGAGAAGTGGTCTTCAACAACAAATAAAAACACTCAACAACATCAAGTGACAATGAAATAAAAGGAAAAATTAAAAGGATAGGAAAACGAAAAACATTATTTCATATAAAAAGGGTGGTACTAAAAGGTACTTCCCGCCTAATCTAAGTTTCGTTATTAGCGAAAGTTCGTTAAAAACAAAGAATTTTCGAAACAAATATGTTAGAGGAAATATTGAGAAATGTATGAATTATGAAAGGCGTTGCCAGAAATTTTGAACAACAATTCATCGTTTGTGTAAAGAAAATTCATAATTTTAGCTTGAAAAGCATCAAATGTTGTTCCCTTACTTTTAATTTTATACTCAGTACTGACGTGATTAAACGTCTCTCTATCTAAGGACACAAGTGTTTTGATTCGAACACGTTTCTGATTTTAAATGTATAAAGGTAGTGTATGTATTGGGGGAAAAGAGAATGGAATGCTCTGAAAAACGTTGGTTGGTGAGGGATCTTTAACATCACAAGATCTTATAAGTAGTGTGAAAAAAATAATATTTCAATAAAATATTAGATTCCGAAGAACAAGCTGTTTTATATCCGTCAAATAAGTTCACAACAATCATGTTCGAATCTTCCTGAAATGGAATAAAAAAATTCTGAAACAACGCTTAAAATACCATAACCGAGATAACTACGAATATCGTTACCGCTAAAATACCGTTACCGAAATAGCTTGAAGTAACGATAACGCTAAAATACCATTACCGAAATAACTGAAAATACCGTTTGTGATGTTAGCTTTCTTTTGTTAATAAAATTACTGTAGGTACATTTATAAATACACTCTTTCAAATTACTGTTTTAATATTCATTCATTGTAATGTTTCAGTTTAATTTATTTTCTTCATACTTCTTACATTTCGTTCAGCTTGAAAGTTGCAATTTCTTTCAATTATAAATTCTTGTAAATCTCTCATTCAAATTAATATTATACATTTCGATCTCATTTGTGGCCAAAGTTCTCCATTTTTTTTTCTTTTTTTTTTTTTTTTTTGCACATTCTACTTTGGTTGATTTATCACTTCTTTTTTCCCATCTAAGTTCAGCTTAATTAATAATAGTTCTCATTGATCTAGTTAATTCTCAGTGAATACATATACGTAAATCCCAATAGATCAAAACAATGATGGGGAATATTTTTAATTACGTATACAAATTTAATTAGAACTGAGAAGTCATAAATAAAAGATCAAACCACGGATAGTTAAAAAATTTAAACACCATAAGAATTAAAAGTCACATGGTGCTTCCCGGTATTATAAATACCAGTAATTTTTTTTATCGAAATTAATTTATAAAACTGAGGAAAATTTTAATTGGGAAAGATATATCATCTTACATCCCAAATTAAATTGAACATTTTGGTTGAAAGAAAATGTCACATTAGTTGATTCCACGTACATGCAACTGGTAAGCCGTAGCACTGACGGCCACGAAGGTAATCTTCTACAATCTGCTATTACATCCTAAGCCACGTGAATAGTTGGATTTAAGAATAAGAGTAACTAACAGAACTAACAACACAATTTTCCCAGGTATTTAAGTAAATCCCTATATGACTCCAATTTAATTTTACTTGGAAGCTACTTGATTTCGAGTATTGTACGTTTTGTTTTATGTTAAAAATCTGTAAAATTTTTATAATTAAATTTTAGATTCTAAATATACTCCCTAAATTAAATTATTAAACATAAGTTTCTCTATATCTTACAGAATCATAGCTAATTTCTTATAGTTTATGTTTCAATGAAATCATAATTATCTATACTATTAAGAAATCCCAACCCTGCATATTAAGTGTGTATTTGATTGTTGTTGTTTTAGTGTAAGACAACATCATTAAATAATTGTAAAGAGTTGATCAACGAATGATATTAAACGCTTCTTAATTACTTTTTAAACTCTCTTCGTTTATCAACTCTCTTAATTGTTTTTTTTTTTTTTTATTACCTTTCCTTATATTTAAATTCACAATTTAAATAATAACCCAACAAATATTTTTCTGTATAGAGGCCTCAACATTATTCCTGAGTGTGTAATCTTAATATAGATATTATTTCTGAAATTTATCGTTAGAATAATTAAGATCTAAAATGAAACAGTTTGTTTAAAAATCGAAGATAAGAGGCTTGATCATTAACATCGCAAGATCTTATTAGCGTAAAAAAAAATAATATTTCATTAAGATATTAGATTCCGAAGTACAAACTGTTTTATATCCGTCTGCTTTATATTTCTGCTAAATAAGTAACTTTAGATTAATTAAACACGTTCAAATATTTTGTTTTGGTACATTAATAGGATAAACTCAGACCAAGAACCACACCCCATCCGACGAGCCCTAGCCTTGTCAAGAATGTGCGGTCTTTCGTTGATCCTATAATAATGTTCTGTTGATGTTAACATCTCCAAGCGATAGTATACCGTTACAGTTTATAGCTAAAATTCCCTAACTGTAACAATTTTCATACCTCCTAGGCAAATTGGTCGATATTGGAAATTTGACTCATAACTAGTCCTGGCATATAAAGTTAACATTTTGTTATTAATACTGCTGATTGATTAGATTAGTACAGAAAATTCATTTCACTTTGCTACTGTCTAACTATACTGTTAGACTTCAATAATATTACATCAAACACCTTATTTAAAAGCGATTCAGATGAATTTTTCTGCTATAAAACGTTAGGAATCTGTTTTTGTTTTTCTTTGACATCATGAACATGACTTCCTACTCAGTGAATAGGTATATGTAATATTCACTAGAATTGAAATTTACACTACTTCTGGATTACAAATTCTTGATCTTATTGACTTCTTTTTTCTAGGTGGTGAAAAATGATTTTTTGGAGGAAAAAAATCATCAAATTATATTTTGGTTAAAAAATTATCGAAAAAATGATAAAATCATCATTTTGGCAACGCTGATTGGGAATATTCGTAACATCAAACTTTTCTCGATAATTTCTCGTTAATAAATATTCGCGTAATTTTCCATAATGTCAAAAATTTTTACGAAAAATCAAAATTTTTCTAAAAATCAAAATTTTTTCTAAAAATCAAAATTTTTTCTAAAAATCAAAATTTTTTCTAAAAATCAAAATTTTTACTAAAAAACTTGTTTTTATAAAATCGTAATTTTCTTATAAAAATTACATTTTTCTTTAACTGAAATTTTTTTATAAAAAATTTATTTTTAACAAAAAATTTGATTTTTAGTACAAATTTTGATTTTTTAAAAAAAATTTAGATTTTTGTAAAATTTAAACAAAATAATAGATTTTTTTATTTTTGGAACAAATTTTGATTTTTTTTCGCTTTTTTTCAAATTTTTTTACAAAAATTCCATTTTTTTTTTTCGTTATTTTGGAAAAAAAATAGATTTTTAGTAAAATTTTTTGTTTTTGTAAAAATCAGTGTTTTTGTTGAATATATACGTCCCTATCTACTAGCAATAGAGCGACCTGTATAGCTATCATTTATGTTATCTCGAGGAAATTTCCAAGCAGTTATTACCGCCGTTAGAGTACTAACTACTTATTGAACGGTCAAGTTGATTTCATGCTGCACTAACATCTTGTGTATTGTGGAAACTAAAAATTTTTCCGAATACACGACGAAGCCTGAGAAATATGATTGGAATTACATGTGTATCTATCTATCTATATGTCCATCTATCCATCTATTTATTTATCTATCTACCTATCTATCGATCTATCTATCTGTCAGTCTATCCACCTAACTATCTATCTACCTAACTATCTATCTATCTGTCTGTCCATCTTTGTATCTACCTATTTAGCTATATATCCATCTATCTATCTATTGATCTATCTATCTATTTTTCTATCTAGCTATCTACCTATATATCTATCTGTATATCTATATATCTATCTATCTATTTATCTATCTATCTATATATATATATATATATATATATATATATATATATATATATATATATATATACATATATATATATATATATATCTACCTATCTATCCATCTATTTATCTATCTAACTATCTATCTACCTACCTATCAGTCTATCTATCTATCTATCTCTATCTATCTATTTACTAAAAACAGATAATTAAACAAAAGCTTCAACAACATTCCCCCCATATTTTTAGTACAAATTTCAAATTTCCATTTCTGAAAGTAAACTCTTAAAAATCTTTTGGTATGGAATAAAGAAGATACTACATATTTACTACTGTTCGTGGTAGATTTTCAAAACAAAATGCCAATTTTGGGATTTCTAAAATGCAAAAGTTTATTTTATGCCATTTGGAAGAATATTTTTGTTTGAGTGTTTGTCTAGTTTTGAGAATATAAATTAAACAAAGTACTAAAGGTAATGGTAGCTATTGTGGTCGGTTTATAATCCTGTTAGTTCAAAAAAAAAAAAAATACTCTACTGCCACACTACACTTAGAGATCGTTACATATAGAATTTCTGCTCTATAGACTCTTTTAAAAACTCATCTACCTTTATACCACTTGGTCACAACTTTTATTAAAGTAGAAGTGTAGGAGGAGGATTTGTAAGTAAGTGTATGCCTTTTTTGTCCTTAATTTTAACCAAACAATAAGTGACAAAAGAATTGTTGGTTTTTGTTGTTGGTCTTGTTATTATTTACAGTTTATACTAGAAAACAAAGCAAAAGTTTTGGTAATATAAACAATAATTAAAAAAACAAAACAGAAAAACGAGACAGAAAACATATAACCAGTAAATAAAATCGGCTTAGGAAATGTATTGGGTAACTCCTGCTTCTTTAATTAATATTATCTTTACAAAAGAATTGTCTGGTGGAAAATAATTTTTTATTTTGAAATTATTTGAAAATTTAAAATTTCAGATTTTACGCATGAGCGAATGTGAGGAAAAGACTTATTTTCTAAATAAATTTTAAAGAAAAATATCTGTTATTTTATTATATTTTGTTTTTTTTTAAATTTTATTACTTTTTTTCTTTCTTTCATTTTATTGATTCCCACTCCAGTTTATTACTGCTTCGATTAGAATTCTGTGTCATAAAAAATTATTTTTCTTCTTATTTTTGTAATTTAATTTCCGTGTTAAATTACAGTTTAATTAATTTCTCTAGTTGCAACCACAATTCTAAAATTTTTTAAATTACTGTCATAAAAGCAAAAAGATATGTATTTGAAGTATTGAAGCTGGCTGGGGAAGAAAAAAATATGTTTTTAGAAAAAAAAAAATATGTAATACAAAATACAACAGACTGACAGACAGAGCCAAACAATAATAAATTAATAAAGTCAACAATGTATAACAAATTGTTTTTTTTTTTTTTTTTTTTTTGAATATTATTAAAATAATATTAAAAAATTTATGAGTGTTTAGATAAATCTAATTCGTTTATGTTATGTGTTGCTTGTGGTGAATAAGAACATACTTTACACAGTGGGCAGAATAGGGACAAACAAGATTAAGAAAAACTTGAAAACTGAACTCATGTGTGTACTTCTCGAAAGATTTTCTATTTCGCTTTTGCGCTCAAAAGATTTTCTATAAGAAAATCTATTTCGCTTTTGCGCTCTAAGATTTTCTATAAAAAGACCTCTTTCACTTTCACCAAAAGCTAAAAAGAAAATCTTTCAAAAGATTTTCTATAAGAAAATCTCTTTAGCTTTTGGGCTCAAAAGATTTTCAATAAGAAAATCTCTGGCTCATTTTTTTCTAAAATATTTTGTCTCTTTCCCACTGTATTACATTAGTAGGGTTTCTAAAGAGGTTCCCTTTTACTTGTCTATTTTATTAACCTTAAAATGGTGTTTGTGCGAGTGTGATTTGTTGGGTTTGTATTGAAATTTGCAAACACAGATATCATGAAAATAACACAAATATATGAAAAAAAAGGAATACGCATAATTTAAAAACTTTTTTCTTTGAGGTCTATTTTTTTTTTTTTTTTTTAGATTTAGCTTGTAGCAATTTGAGGAGTATGAGTTGTGACTGTTGGGTATTATTGGCTTTTAACTCGATTTCTGCCTGAGTGCCAGGCAAACTTGACTATGGAAGGAGGATGATAATGGTGATGACGATGGTGGTGATGGTGTTGGTTGTGTATGATAGAATTCATATTGGTTGGTGGTGTCGGTGGCGGCACAATTCTTATCATTTCATCGCGATCGCAGCAACAAAAATAAGCAAAACCAGAATTATGTATCTACATTGCAAAAACAAACGTCACACAGACATTCGTTCATTCATACATTCCTAAGAATGTATCAATATCTAAGTATCTATATCTGTTATGTGCGAATATGTAGGAATAAATAAATGTTCAATGTTTTTTTTTCTACAACGTCTTCTAAATGTTTAGAAAGCATAAAATTTACAACAAAAACTGAACAAAAAAAATTAAAATCATATCTATAAGCAAAACAAAATAAAATACGAAATAAAAAAGAGGTGGAGATACGCAATTTAATGCTATGGTTTTAATAATGGCGACAATTGAAAAACGATAAATCTTTTAATATTGAATTGAACATACACTTTATTTTTCTACTTTTTTTTACTACCATCCACAATCTCGATTATGTTTTTTCTGGCATTGGCTTTCAAATTGAAGAATATTTATGAGTCTACTAGGACTTAAAACACCAAAACGTTGTTTTGTTTGCATATGATTTTGATTGGGAATTTTCTTCTTAATTGATATAAAATGCTAAAGGTATATAGAAAAAAAGGCCCATAAAATGCATCCACTCATAGTTTACAGTTATTGGTTAAAATTGTCAATCATGGTTGATTAAGATGCATTTTATTTAAAGAAATAATTTAAAAATGATATAAATCTTGAATATACTTACATGATTAATGGTAGTTAATGAAAAAGCTGATTGGTTAAGAACTGCATAGTAAAGAAACTTGTTTAACATAAATCTTTTAGATGAAATCTACTATAGAAATCCTTTAAGCACTTTATATTAGTCCTGTATAAATTATCGAATGATATCTAAAACTTTCAATCAAATACAAGTGCGACAACGTCATATGGCATATTAATTGATGTTTATCCAGATCCTACAAATATTTTTCATTAAAAATAAATTCCTTTACAAATATTTTTCCAATATCAGTTTATTTTTATTGTCTTCGATAAATGATTTCCTCAATAAATGTTGTCAAGTTTAAAATAAATTTGTCATTTTAATGTACAACTTAATACATTTATACCTATATATTATTTTAATTTAAAAACTAAAGTTAAAACTTTCCTTTATTTAATATTCACAAAATTTTCAAACACATAAAATGTTTTCTTAAGAAAAAAATAAAAAAATAACAGAAAATCAATCAATATTTAAATAGTTTCATTTGAACGAATAAATCCTTGAAATTTACACTCAAAAAAATAACTGAAAGATTTTCCATAAGAACATTTTTCTTATGTATATTGTAAACTATAATGATTTGCACTTTTTTCTTGGAAGCCAACGTTTTCTTCTTCAATATCAAAATTTCTTAATAGATTAAAAAAGGAAAAGTCTCAATAAAAAGCTTTGAAAAAATCTTAAAATATTTTCTATACAAACAAATCACCTTAAAGATTTTTTATAACAGATTTTTTATATAAAGAAAGTAAACATTCTTCTAAAAGAAAAGATATCAGAAAAGATATAAAAAAATATCTTAGAAAACTTTATATTAAAAAATATCTGAAGTTTTCGTATAAAATAATTTCTCAAAAAGATTTTTTAAACAAGAAAATCTCTTGAAAGGTTTACTATAAGAGGAAGATATCTTAAAAGATTTTCTATACAAAAAAAAAATCTCTTAAAGGATATTCTATACCAAAAACAAAACTCTTAAAAAATTTTCTATACAAAAAAATCTCAAAAGATTTTATATACAAAAAATATATATAAAAGATTTTCTATAAGAAAATCTCTTAAAAAATTGTATATACAAGATTTTCTATAAGAAAATATCCTAAAAAATTTTCTATAAGAAAATATCCTAAAAAATTTTCTATAAGAAAATATCCTCAAAAATTTTCTATAAGAAAATCTCTTAAAAGATTTTCTATAAGATAATCTCTTAAAAGATTTTCTATAAGAAAATCTCTTAAAAGATTTTCTATAAGAAAATCTCTTAAAAGATTTTCTATAAGAAAATCTCTTAAAAGATTTTCTATAAGAAAATCTCTTAAAAGATTTTCTATAAGAAAATCTCTTAAAAGATTTTCTATAAGAAAATCTCTTAAAAGATTTTCTATAAGAAAATCTCTTAAAAGATTTTCTATAAGAAAATCTCTTAAAAGAAAATTTAAAAGATTTTCTATAAGAAAATCTCTTAAAAGATTTTTTATAAGAAAATCTCTTAAAAGATTTTCTATAAGAAAATCTCTTAAAAGATTTTTTATAAGAAAATCTCTTAAAAGATTTTCTATAAGAAAATCTCTTAAAAGATTTTTTATAAGAAAATCTCTTAAAAGATTTTCTATAAGAAAATCTCTTAAAAGATTTTCTATAAGAAAATCTCTTAAAAGATTTTCTATAAGAAAATCTCTTAAAAGATTTTCTATAAGAAAATCTCTTAAAAGATTTTCTATAAGAAAATCTCTTAAAAGATTTTCTATAAGAAAATCTCGTAAAAGATTTTCTATAAGAAAATCTCTTAAAAGATTTTCTAAAAGATTTTCTATAAGAAAATCTCTTAAAAGATTTTCTATAAGAAAATCTCTTAAAAGATTTTCTATAAGAAAATCTCTTAAAAGATTTTCTATAAGAAAATCTCTTAAAAGATTTTCTATAAGAAAATCTCTTAAAAGATTTTCTATAAGAAAATCTCTTAAAAGATTTTCTATAAGAAAATCTCTTAAAAGATTTTCTATAAGAAAATTTCTTAAAAGATTTTCTATAAGAAAATCTCTTAAAAGATTTTCTATAAGAAAATCTCTTAAAAGATTTTCTATAAGAAAATCTCTTAAAAGATTTTCTATAAGAAAATCTCTTAAAAGATTTTCTATAAGAAAATCTCTTAAAAGATTTTCTATAAGAAAATCTCTTAAAAGATTTTCTATAAGAAAATCTCTTAAAAGATTTTCTATAAGAAAATCTCTTAAAAGATTTTCTATAAGAAAATCTCTTAAAAGATTTTCTATAAGAAAATCTCTTAAAAGATTTTCTATAAGAAAATCTCTTAAAAGATTTTCTATAAGAAAATCTCTTAAAAGATTTTCTATAAGAAAATCTCTTAAAAGATTTTCTATAAGAAAATCTCTTAAAAGATTTTCTATAAGAAAATCTCTTAAAAGATTTTCTATAAGAAAATCTCTTAAAAGATTTTCTATAAGAAAATCTCTTAAAAGATTTTCTATAAGAAAATCTCTTAAAAGATTTTCTATAAGAAAATCTCTTAAAAGATTTTCTATAAGAAAATCTCTTAAAAGATTTTCTATAAGAAAATCTCTTAAAAGATTTTCTATAAGAAAATCTCTTAAAAGATTTTCTATAAGAAAATCTCTTAAAAGATATTCTATAAGAAAATCTCTTAAGAGATTTTCTATAAGAAAATCTCTTAAAAGATTTTCTATAAGAAAATCTCTTAAAAGATATTCTATAAGAAAATCTCTTAAGAGATTTTCTATAAGAAAATCTCTTAAAAGATTTTCTATAAGAAAATCTCTTAAAAGATATTCTATAAGAAAATCTCTTAAAAGATTTTCTATAAGAAAATCTCTTAAAAGATATTCTATAAGAAAATTTCTTAAAAGATATTCTATAAGAAAATCTCTTAAAAGATTTTCTATAAGAAAATCTCTTAAAAGATATTCTATAAGAAAATCTCTTAAAAGATATTCTATAAGAAAATCTCTTAAAAGATTTTCTATAAGAAAATCTCTATAAGAAATTTCTTAAAAGATTTTCTATAAGAAAATCTCTTAAAAGATATTCTATAAGAAAATCTCTTAAAAGATATTCTATAAGAAAATCTCTTAAATGATTTTCTATAAGAAAATCTCAAAAGATTTTCTATAAGAAAATCTCTTAAAGGATTTTCTATAAGATAATCTCTTAAGAGATTTTCTATATATTCTCTATTTCTAAATTTCTCACAGAAAATCGTTTGAGCTTTCCACAAGAAACTCCCTTTCACTAGTAGCTCAAACAGATTTTCTATAGAAAGATCTCTTTCGCTCTTTAATATTTCTCGTTAGCTTAAAAGATTAATGAAATTTTCTCTTTCTTTAAAATCTTAAAGAGGAAAATATCTTTCCTTAGTTTATCAGAAAATCAGCTATGAAAAAATCCCTACTGCAGGCTCTAGGATTATTCCCATGGAAATTTTTCTTTCTTGATTATTACCTTCTAAGCAAAAAAAATATGTGTTTTTATTTTAAGTTTATAATTTAATCAATTTATTTCCTTGAGTGTCTGCTTTTTAGTTTTATATTCTTCTGTTTAAACTTATTTTCATAAATTTTTTTTTTAAATGAACAAAAAAACGTTTGCTTTAGATATGTAAATTCTATTTAATTTTTGTGATTTTTTTTTTATTTCATATTTAAGTTTTCCTAGTTAGTTCATTTCTTTAACAAGTTTCGCAGCAAATACCATGTGAAAACTCATTGACAGACACATTTCTAAACAAGTACAAAAATGTGCTCTGCTTTCAATTTAAACAATGGAAAAAGTCGGTTTTGATTAATTGCTTAACAAAAACTTAGTGAAAGAAAAAATTTTCCGACTGCGACCATCACCAAAATGCAAAAATAAAAAAAAATGTACATGAAAAAGTTTTTTTGGTTAGAGAAAAAAAAACACAAATTATTAAATGAACCATTAATTACCCATAACAACAAAAAAGTGCCTTTTTTGCTCTCTTTCTCTTTGGTTAGTTCTACTCATTAAAATGTTTAGAAAAAATAAATACTTGGTATATATTTAACAGAAAAAAAAAATGGAAAAACTTTTTTTTAATTTTAATTTAACAGACATTTCATACCCCCACTCTTGAGGCACAGTGGCATGAATGGAAAGAGAATATAGCAAGTTTTGTAGCCAGTTGAGTCAGCACTGAGCTGGAAAAGTTCTTGTTAAGTTGACAGCCCTTGGCCGAGACTGTCGTGGTTAGTTCAAATTCCAATTGTGAAACACCCAAAAAACCTGGGAGTCACTTTTAACAGCCTGCTTACCTACTCAGCTCATGCTCATGAAACAAGGTCCTTAAAGCGCCATGTTAGAAACCATGTTAGCTACATACAAATTGATTGGTCGATCAGTAGATAAGTTTTATGGACACAATCAGTATAAGTAGCATAATTTCTTTGACTTGACCTCCATGCAGAACACCAGATTGAAAATTGTTAAGATGTTCTAGCTGTTACATCATCAATTTTAATTTGTTCATTGTCCCTCGAACTGGAGTTTTGTTTACCTTTTTCGCTTTTTTATTACTTGTACCACAGTGCAACTACTTCTCAACAGTCAAGTACATAAAAAGTCAGAAAAATTAAAAGTTTAAACGATTCATCTTTTTTTTTTATTTGGATGTTTTTGTTGTTGTATTTTCAAATGTATTAAGCACGCGTTAAAACAAAACCAGCAGAGAGAAAAAAACTAGAACAAATCCGAGATGAAAAAAAAAACAGATCTACGACAAAAATGCCACTAACACCACATTGCTGTTGCAGCAACAAAAATCACTAGCACATTTACACACACACAAAACCTCACTACTACCACCACTATAGAGCTCTGTAGTAAAATGACTAAGCTAATTTTATGAGCAGTTTAAATAAAATAAAAGTAAGTACCAAAAAATTTTTTGCTACTTGTTTTTTCCGCTTTTGAAAAATGGCACAAAAACTTGAGGCCATAAACAAAAATACGCGGAAAACAAAAAACCTCTATCCGAAAAAAGAAATAAGTATAAAATACTTTCATTCCCTCAATACAAAATTTTGTGCTTTTTTGTACTTGTTCAACATTTCAGTCCAACATTTTAGCATGAACATTAATTTTTGTTGTACATTTTAGTGTATTTTCCTGTTGTAGTTGTGTGTTTATTGTTTTGTTTTTTTTTTTCCTCCAAAACTCAAGAATTTTTCCAAAACAATAGTGCATCTGCGAGGGTGGTAATGAAAAGAGTAGAGACTCTCCAAAGCCCTACTTTATCTTATATAAAAATAATCAAATTTTACTCCAGTAGTTTCAAAATATTTAATTAAATTTCAGAACTACATAACACTATGTGACAAATTTTGACGCTTAAACTTCGGATATTTTATAGCACATTTTCATTATGTGTAAAAATAAAAAACTTTTAAATGAGTAAATTTCAATATATTTATGGGTACTTATTATTTTACAGAATGCTTAGCTTCTCTTAGATATTATGGAAGCTTTTTATTAAATTGTCCTCTCTTTTTACGCCCACTTTTCATAATAAGATTCAACCGATTTAACTGATTTTTTGTACAAATATATACATCGTGCATCCTCCGAAAGGAAATATAGGATATAATATTAACAAAAATACGACGCCCACCTTTTGTGAACAATTATTATTTTTTTTTTTAAATCTCTAATGAAATTTAGAACATATATCAAGTACCTTGTGGAGAGAATTATGACCTAAAGTGTAAACTGGATGCCACACCCATTTTTTAATCCACTTTCAATAAAAATCAATTCTGCAACTTCCTTGACAATTCCGTTAAAAATTTTGCATAGCCGAGGAATCGAAAATACTGTATATTATAAAATTTTATCTGTATGGGCACTACGCCTCTTTTTCGCCCACTTTTATTATACTGTGATATTTGTTTTCCACTATTATCGAGAATTTAATGAATTTTCAAATCTGCTTACTAAGAAGCAAGATAACCCCTTTTTTAAAAAAAAGTGGGCGTTACAGTCAGTACTTCCTTCAAGGGTATACATATTTGCCAAGTTTCGTTTTAATCGGACCAGTAGTTTAAACATAAGGTCAAGTTAAATAAAGTAAACAATATTATAACAAAACAGGGCATAAAAAAGGTGTGGTATCCAGTAAAAATTCTGTAT
This sequence comes from Protocalliphora azurea, assembly GCA_932274085.1. Classification (NCBI taxonomy): domain Eukaryota; kingdom Metazoa; phylum Arthropoda; class Insecta; order Diptera; family Calliphoridae; genus Protocalliphora; species Protocalliphora azurea. Next base: position 120,825,608 of record OW026520.1, on the reverse strand, counting down.
AATAATGACACTAGTCTAAAACAACAACAACATATAAAAACATTTGGATTAAATAATTTAAATGGTTTTTATTTCCAATCATATTTAAAAAAAGTTTCCGAAAAATTAGAATTTCAGGAGGCCCTAAAACCGAAATTCGATATAACTTTGAAAAACCCTTCAAAAGTATTGCTACCGGTAATCTTTCATTTTGCATTAGAAATAGAGAAGCAATTCTTTATTTTTGCACTGTATAATCAGCAATTTATGACACCTTTGAATTAATTTTCCAACCTTACTTCTCCAAAGAAATAAACTCTTACTGGACTAGTTCGGGAGTCAGACAATTTTGATCTCAAGGTTTATATTTTTAGTGGCGAACACAGAGAGGTCTTCGAGTTTTGAATCACCCCATACACTGAAGAATTGTAATCTCGACGACAATTTACAATATCGGCTTTTTGACACCGTTCGTTTACAACTTATAAACACATGGAATATAAATATTTAGTAATTCTACACTGAAGTGATTTAAAGTTGATACCAATGTGGTATAAATTTTCGTAAAGATTTACACGCAGTGTACAATTTAAATAAATAGGTAGTACATACACGATTGATACTGAACGGTGTCGTTTTGTACACGTTTGCGGTCAATATTTCTCTGGATGCAATGCTTGATGAATCCTTAGAGAACACAGAAAAGTCTTTGAGTTAAAATTATAAGGGAAAGCGTTTTAGTATATTGCTTGCAAGAGCTGATCCAAATCGAGCTTGAAAGAGAATAATTTTGGATGTATTAATGAACTTGAACGGAAGTACTTGGATTATTCTCTCATAAGGTTCAGTACTTGGAAGCAAGATTCTAGAAGATATCACGTCTATTGGATCATTAAAACTGTTGTCAAATGCATGCAGCAGAGTGTGACAAATTAATGTGGATTTTAAATAGATCAAACAGTTCATTTAACAATAGGAGACAAATTTTCACACCAGGTAGGAGATCTTAAAAATCAGGCGTATTTATCATATAAATTCTAAAAACAAAGTTACTCCTTATATAACCCTCGTTATAGCCCATCACAATCACATTTAAATATTACGACAAGCCAAATATTTCAAAGACTTTAAAATCTAACAAACAACAACAATAACACAGCTGTATAAAAATGCAATTGCAACGACATCAACAACCAAGAAATAACACACAACTTAAAAAAAAAACTAAACAAGACAAAACAAGAACTTTTACTTTTTCCTTAAAAGTAGGAGGAGTAATTTATTATTTAAAGTTTAAATGTAATTTTAATATAATTTATATTTGATTTATACGTATAAAACAAGTTGTTCTATTTAGCAAAAGTTGTTGAACAAAGAATATAACAACGGTTAAAGGTTGAAAAAAATAATTTTCTATTGGAGCAATATATTGTCTGTAAGACTTAACAAGGAGTTTTATAACGTAACGTAATAAAAATAATAACACAAGGCAACATTAATTCAGCGGAACGGTATTCCTCAGTTACGTGATCATGGTGTTCTCAGCCTCTAATAATTTTTAACTGATTCTGGCTCTCGAGATAAACCGTTATATTCCAAAATAATAAGGTTACACCACATATTTCAACATGTTAAAAAAAATCGAATTCAAATTATCTCAAAGTCATACATTCATTTTTTCATACATTTTTAATCTGTTCAATAATTAATTTTTATTTTTTTAATAGAAAACTACTAAAGTTCTGTGTAATTATCCAAAGCTGGGACAAAATGTTTTGTAGCCAGTGTGATAATAAAATCTCTGTGCAATTTTTAAATAATTTCAAAGGAACTTCAGTTCACAAATTATCAGAATTACTGTTAAAAAATGTTTGGGATACATATTATAAAATAATATAAAAAATAAAAATATCCAAATTTTCTGTGAAAAATTACAAAGCTTCGGACTCTTTTAGACCTGGTCTTAAATTTTTGTTATATCATTATATGCGCGTCCACAAGGACCTTTTTTGCGATACAAAATTTTCATTTTGTTCCTTTGGCAGAAATATGAAGAAAATCCGAAAAACCCGAAATAAGGCCACCCTAATATTCATATATAAAATCATCAAATTGAATGCAGTTGTCATTTCTAGAGCCAAAAAGAATAAAAACTGAAAATATTGGACTTTTTGGTCCAGCCATTCAAATTTGGCACTGAAAGGCTTAACAGCATTTAAATATTTTTTGCGTGAAAAATTTATTTTCAATATTTAGTGATTTCAACCAAATTATGAAAATTTCACAAAAATTTCAAAATTTATCAGAAATCCCAAATTTTTTCAAAAATATGAAATTTTACCAAAAATACGAAAATTCACAAAAAATCCAAAATTTCACAAAAATACAAAAAATTATACTAAAAGTAGGAAATTTTACTAAAAATTCGAATTTTCACCAGAAATTCGAAACTTCACCAAAAATTCGAAATTTCACCAAAAATTCAAAATTTGACTAAAAATTCGAATTTTCACCAAAAAATCGAAATTTCACTAATAATTCGAATTGTCCCAAAAATTCGAAATTTTGCTAAAAATTCAAATTTAAACCACAAATTCAAAATTTCTTTAAAAATTGGAAATTTTACTAAAAATTCGAAATTTCATTAAAAATTCGAATTTTTACAAATGCGAAATTTCACCAATAATCCGAAATTTCACCAATAATCCCAAATTTCGCAAATAATCCGAAATTTCACCAAAAACCCAAAATTTCACCAAAAGCTGATAATTTCACCAAAATTTTGAAATTTCGCAAAAAAAACCGAAATTTCACCAAATTGAAAAATTTAATTTGTAGGTCTTTATTTCATGTGCAAAATTACTTAATTTTTATATTTTGTAAATATAAGAATAAAAAACTAATAAAATAATGCAACGACTGGGTTCATAGCGTGGGTGCGCAGACGAAAAATTCTACGTGTTTTTGAACAACTTTTCAGGAGCATATTTTGGGTTTAACATTTTGTTATATTTTTATAAAAAATCCTTATTTTAGAGCATATTTTAGCAATTTTTTTTTTGCACATTTTACACTAAAGGCATAATTTTGCATATATTACACTGAAGAGAATAATTTTAAATACATTATTACACTGAAGAGCATAATTTTGCATATTTTACTCTTGAGAGACAAATTTTTCATAATTTGCGTCCAATACAATTTTTTTTTAGAATAAACCATTATTGAAAATTCAATTTTAATGTCACATACGTTTTTCAAATCCGATTCCAAATAATTTTCATCCTACATATTTATAGAAATTTATTTATTGGCTTTGAAATTAGCTTTGAAAAAGAAAATATTTTTTAGAAATTGCTAATAAAAATAAAGTTATTTTTTTCATGAATAGTAGCTTTACAAAAATAACTTTTATTTTGTGATTTTTATTTTTCGAGCTGAAATATGATTTTTTTATGTGATTTTAATTTTTTAGTAATATAAAAGTTATTTTTGAATTTTTATTATATTCAATAATAGTAAAAATCGCCAAAATGAAAAAAACGAAAACGGATGCAAAAGCGGCAAAACGGAAAAAAGTGCCAAAACGAAAAATATAAAAAATAATCTGTAGAGAGTAATGTGCTATAAAAATTTTAGTAAAAAGTATGTCTTTAACTTGCACCTTAAGGAGTTAAAGTGTTGAGGAACATTTTGGGCACGTTATAGCTAATACATGATCGTGAATTTCAAATTAATCAACCAGTTTTTATCAAATTCCACAAGGGTAACAAGAAGACCAAGTGAAATAGTAAAAAATTTGGTCGTGTAAATTACCATATAAAATTTAACGATTCAAATACAAACAAAATCATCAATCTCATGCAAATCAAGTTCGTGGGTGTTATGTAGACATAGATTCAGATGATCTGATCCATTATCTTACAATTTACAATCTTCATTTGATCAACCAGAAAAAATAAGAAATTATGTAAGACAATTTTGAATACGCTTTGTCAGAATGAAATCAAATTCATTACTAATAATCTAATCAAAGATGGTTCAATATTTATAATAATATATATATTAGTTAACAAAGGACTTATCATTTATTTCAAAATTATATAATGTAGGAAAATCTATATACTATAATATTCATCGGAGTTACAGAATACTTTTAAGAAAACCATACATTTTTGCTTTCAATAACTTATCAATATTGAAAGATTATAAGATCAAATGTTTTTGATAATATATGTATCTTTTGAAATGGTACTAAGAATTTATCTTTATCAAAAATATGTCGCCTAAATCCCTCCAGTATGAAGAGAGATCTCCCGTTTACGTAGCTATTATTCAGTGACTATAAGGAAGCAAACTAAACCCAGCTTTGTTAACCTCGTTTCTATACTACATAAATTTTTAGCAATATAAACGTCAAAATCAGTGCAAATCTATACAAGGTAACCTCAGTTAAACAGCCAATTATTAATTTTTGTTGTTACAGTTGTCAAACTACATATATAAAAAATATTAATTAATTCGCCTTATTGTTGCTTTCGTACATTCATTTCAATTAATTCGCGTTAATTTTGTCCTTTGTTTTGATAAAGAATTGCAACAGAATAGCAACTGGTGCTTAAATCTTCCTACATATGTTTTAAAGAACTATTTAATACTTCTTAATTTTTTTATTGGTACTAACAATAATGTACCGTAGTAAATTTTTAGATGCGTTTGTGGGATATGAAACTCCGTTGTCAAAAAGCTAAATCTAAGAATATGTTAGTAAAAAATTTCAGTGAAAGCAAAAACAATTCTAGTATGTGTGCTTTTTAGAGTAATTTTTTCAATTGATATCTATATCCGGCCGTTAATCCTTTATGAATTGATTTTAGGCGATCGATCGATTGAATACGATACTGATGAAGTGTGTTGCATCAAAGAAAATACGTATTCCATTTTGACTGTGTTATAATAGTCCTCAAGCGATATTTCAACACCGCCAAGCAATAAGGTCAATTAACGAATGCAATTTGCATATGGTCCTTCTAACCGGATGCTGATTGGCGAAGCATCAACCACAGATATAATCTCAGCATCTACAATGTTACGTTGCTTAAACCATCCCAAATGTCTGTTGGTACAAATCAGAAATTTGATTTAAGCATCATTTTCATATTCCTCCATATTATATAAATGTCCAAATAATCATCTCCTACAAAATGTATGTATTTATAATTTTAAAAATGATTTTTTTTTCAAACATAAAACACAAACACAACAAGCCCGGTCCGGAATGCAGCTCGATTAAAAAATAAATTTTATTTTAAATTCTCTCCAGATTTTTTGTTGGTTCAATTTTCATACATAAAATGTTACCATATTTTCTTAAAATTTATATAATTTCATAAACAAAATTGAAAAATGTTTGAAGTAAAAAAAAAAATGAAATGAAAAAAAAATGAATAAAATTGTTGTTTACTTTCCGTAGCCGTCTAAGTTTTTGTTTAATTTTAAATAAATGATTCCGGACTTGTGTTTATACATATAATTGTCGGTAAATCTTTATAATTAAAATTTGTTTGAAAAGCACAAAGTTTTAATTAATGAGCTAATTTATAATATTGGCTATATTAACGTTAAAATTTTTATTATTTTCTATGCTACCTTTGGTTGTTTTATACTAGACTGCACCAAATTTTACCGACTTTTGAAATTTGACCGTTACTCACCTCTAGAATCGTTCATTAGGTTGTAAAAAGATATTGTGTGAAATATTTGTTAAATCAGATATCGTTAACACGTGCCGCATCGGACGTAAAGTTTGTATGGTGCGTTTATATGAAGAGAACATAGCTCTTACAGTTTTTTTTAAATTCTTTGATTTGTAACCAAATGTTAAAAAATCGTAATTATCGCACAATTATCTATCAAACAAGACACAAAAGAAAAAACCAGTTTAAAAAATGTTAAAGTTATTACGAATTCCCCAGACCATTAATGTGTTTTAGACCACGTGTGGAAGGAGATAACAAACAAATTTTTAATTTTTTTAGAAATGTTTAAGTAAAATGCTATTTTTATTTAAATTTGAATCATAATTACTGAAAATGTGTTTTTGTTTCTGCAGGATAATTTAAACCCGTTCCTATGCTTGGTTAGAAATTTTTTATTTATTTATTTTTTTTTTAAATTTTTAAAAATTTGAATTTGGAGTTCAAATTCAAATTTTTAAAAATTATGTTTAAAAAATTAAGAAAAAAATTCGAATAATACTATGCAGGTTTATAGACAACATTATAGAAAATAAAATTTGAAAAGAATTAGGTCTATACCCTGTATAACAAAACCGTACCTGCGATTTGAATTTTGCGGATTTCGGCAAATAGGCGTTTTTTGCGGTTTTTTAATTATAAAGTAAATTTTGTTAGAACTGATATTCAGAATAAACAAAATTATTACAGAATAAAATAAGACGTGTCTTAAAAATACATTATGGAATTTTTAGGAAAATTGGACAAGTACAATTTTTAAAACACAAAGTTCAAAGGTCAAAATTTTGAAACATTTGAACATTTTAAAGAAAGCATAAAGGAAACTAATTCATTTTTATCTAGATTTCGTTCAAATTTAACCCTCAAGTGAGCATTTTTTAAACATACCTTTTCTTAAATATTTGTAAAGTAAATTTTATTAATTAATATCGTGGTCAAATAAAAGGATAATTATTTTATGTTGACAAGTTAAGTCATTTTAAATCAACAAAATTCCTCTTCGAAATCCAGATAAAAAATATAATTTTTCGTCAAGTTTTCTTAAAAAATTTTAAATATTTACAATTTTGATCTTTGATCTTATTTTAAAGATAATCTTTGCCAATTTTCCTAATAACTTCAGAATATAATTCTTGATACATGTTTTATATTATTATGTAATAATTCTGTTTATTCTGAATATTAGTTCTAAAAAAATGGACATTTACAAATTTTCATGTACCACTTTGCCGGGAATTTCGTTTGGGATTCTCGGGAATTTAAAAATCACTTAAATTGAAGAAAAAGCGTGAATTTTAACAAAAACTTATATATTTTAGTAATTAAAAAAATGAAGCTAAAAATCCAGCTGGGAACTATATCTTAACAACAATTTCATTAGTAAGTTTTTATGTACATTAAACGTCTTAATAAAATGTCTGTCTAAAGACCTGCAAGGGAAAAAGTATAAGAATTTTGTAGACATTTTAGACATACATTTTAAATTTGTCAGTATTATTTGAAATTCGACAAAACATCCAGAAAATAAAGACAAAAAATAAGTAGAGACTTCTAAAATCATTAATTATTCATATAATTTTCAACTAGAATGATACAGAAAAATATTCTGTATTATGTATTAGAACGTCTGATCGGATCTATAACATGAAGGCGAAACTAAAATCAGAGATCTACCTTATATATTGTAGAAGTTATTAGCAGTTAAACCTTTGTGATGTTTTTAGTTTATTTTTTCGTTTTTCAATGCATCATATTTTTAGACCGAAAAGTGCCATCAGTCTAAAAGTTTATGATTTGAGAAACACTTCTAATAGCCAATAGCTGTAGTGAATTTCTTTGAAATCGGATATGTCAAATCAGATTGCTCTCCGTTTTGACATGGAATCACTTCTAAATTTTATAATTTTAGTAAGTAAGTAAAAATAAAAAAAAAAAAATAACAAAATTTAATTTTTTTTTTTTTTGCTCCCCATAAACTTTTTTGAAAAATTTACGAAATATGGGTTTAGTTATTTTTAATAAGATATCGCTTTATGTATACAGTACCGAGCATAAACAATGCAACGCTATGTAGCGAGACCCGATGTAGCAGTACTGTTGTGATTTTATTATTTGGGTCCATAGCCACCTGTTATATATAATTTTGTCGAAATTATTAAACGTTTAGTAAAAGCTGTTGTAAATTTGAGCGAGCAAAAAAAGTGCAACTCTAAAAAATTCAACATGATTTTTTAATTTTTGATAAAAGTCGTTGTTGGAAAAGATTGGAAACTATAGTATTGTTAAATACCATGATTTGATATTCTTATATATAGACTAAAATACATGAAATCTACAGATAATAGAAATATTAGTATATATCCAGAAAAAACATTTTGGTTTTCGGTAATGGCAACTACTTATTAAAGTAGTTTCTTGGTAATGAGACGTCATTATTATTTGCCTACTCGGTATTACATAAATAAGTACTCAATAGTATAATAGCACATTAATATTGAAATCACGTGGATGAGTTGGCTAGAGCGCTGGATTAACAACCAGTAGGTTGTTGGTTCAAACCTATTCTGATGCTGTTAGTTTTTTATAACAATATGTCGAAAAACATATATTGATACTAAAAAAGTTTTTCTACTTACAAAATTAAGTGCGAGATGTTGTACTGGGTAAGACATTAGACATTAAAAACGAATGGTTAACTTGTATCCAAGTTCAAATCTCACTGACGGCTATTTTTTTTTTTTTTTTTTTTTTGGTTAAGGTACATATTTTTGAGTACCCTAGAGTTAAAAAATAACTACATGAATTTGTGGACAACTCGAACAAAAATAACTAGTTATTCAGGCAAAAAATAAGTAGTTTATTTTTGTTTCCAATTATAAATGCTAGCTTACCAGGAACGCAAAGTTTTTGCTGGGTAATTACACTTTCTATTTTCCTATTGATATTTTTGGAATTATTATTTATTTTTTTAATAATTTGAAATCTTACAAAATTTCTCTATGAAAAAGCGATCAAATATTAATGATAATTTGGATTAACTTGAAATTTATAATTGTATAAGAGCTTTCGACCGAAAAAATGCGACTCGTTTCGATCATTCTTTCGATGGAACAAACAGCTAAATATATATATATTTTTTTTTTTTTTTGCAATAATACGACATTATTGAATGTCCGATAACGCAATAATTTTCAGATATGTTTAATTTTGGTTTTGGAACAAATTTTATCATGGGGAAAGACAATTACCTATTTTGACACTCTTTCTATGTTAGTTAAAATTTCATCTTTCATGATTATTGGACTGTTGCAATTGTTAATATTAGAAATTAATACTTAAGGAAATATGTCTACCTAGACAGTCTAAATTCGAAACATATGCGTTTAAAGTCAAATTCATTCAAGTCTTAATAGGATCTCATTTCCATTAAAAAGTACTTGTTACAATAATAAATGACCTGCCCACAAAAGTGAAGGTGCTAGTTTGATTTTAATAAACAATATGCCGTATGTTAGAAGAGTTTCCCGTTATCATATTAACACCATTAAATGAACAATTGGTGGCAGTAGTTTCTTTGAATGGCCACATGTGTTCATTCGTGTAATATCAAATATCTACCGTTACCTGACTTGTATCATCAACATAAGGTTATTCCAAAATACTCCTAAATTCTTAAAGAAAATGGAGAAAGAGTGTTTTTAATATTATTAATATCCTTTAAAATGACCTTAAATTTATATGTATTGATAGTAATCGATGGTAATGCAATCAAATTATAGTTTTCAGCATTTTTCAATAATTATTTTTAGCAAAATTTTAAAATTCCATTGAATTTTTAAGTTTCTTTTTTTTTTGCTCGCATTAATTTACTACTTTTTTAACAAAATTTTTAATAACTATTCCTATATGTAACAACTTGGAACAAAATGGCATACCACAAGAAACAAAATCACAGCAGAATTGGCTAATTTAATTACGTTCTATCCCTAATCAATGAGATCAAAAATCATATAGCCTAGCGTTGCATTTTTTATGTTCGCAACTGTATATCATTAATATGAAGACAAAGAATTTCATACAAATATCAACAATATAACTGCCCATGTAACAAACATCCTATTCCTTTTCCACTCAATGTCCATAATATTAAATATGATGTTCCCTTTCATAATTTTAAACACGTTTGATTGTGCGAAACCCTTTGAAGCTACCTATTGAAACTATAAACAAATTAATACCGTTTAAACTCACGTTTGAATCACCCCGAAGGTTTTCGAAAAAAGCGATCATCAGCCGCTACTTTTAAAATTATTAAATTCTAAATTTTTTAGTGAATTTTTAATAAATTTAATTTTTAAGGATATTTACAAAACTTGCTTAAAAATGCTTAAATAATGTTCATATCTGTGTAAATATTTTGTTATTTAATTTCTGATATCTTGACTTTTCTCTCGCAATAACGACAATTTTTTATGGTACATATCTTTTAAATAAGAATAACAATAGTGCTTAATATTGTAGCAGTAGATTTAGCAATTAATCAAATTTCCTTTCTCAGTACGTTTACAATACTGTTTTAAATCTTCTAATGACAAAAATTCATATCATTTTTGGGTCTCAGTTGATAAACTAATTAGTGTAGTCATAATAATAGTTTTTAATCCGGGATTCCGGGAAGTTCAAAACTTTTTCCCGCTATTCCGGGAAATCAAAAAGGCCGTGTAATTGCTATCGCTATTTATAATTAAAAAACTGCAAAAAATGCATTTTTGCCACAATTCCCAAAATTCAAATCGCAGGTATGGATTAGTCATACAAGATATGGAATTAATTCTTTTTTAATATTTCCTGTCTATAAGCCTGCATATTTTTATTCGAACTGTTTTGAAATTTCGATAACAACACATTAAAAAGTTAGAAATTGAAGTTTTGAAATAGTCTTAAAAATCAATATTTTTAAAAAGGAGAAACAAAATCGTATTATAAATTGCATTTCAATTAAAGGCCACGGGTTAACTCAAATTTCAAAAATCGGTAAATTTTGGTGCATTCTATTTTATACATATTCTGATTAAATAAATACTCCAAATTATTTTATTCTAGATTTATTGTTAGTAAACAGTATAAAAAAAGAGCTAAAAACAAAAAAGTATTCTACAATAGAACAACTTTTCTTTGTTAAATTAAATTATTATTGTTTGTGATGTTTGAAAGTGATAATAAAAGTTTTTTTATTATTTATTTACATTATTCTCTTTGTATTTAGTTTTTATTAAATAAAATCATAAACAAAAAAATCTCATAAAAAAGAATTTAAAAAATCGTGTATAAAACGAGAAGGGAAAAAAACGTTCAAAAACATAACAATGAATTGTCAACTAATTTTATTAAAATTATAAACAATTTAAAAGTAATTAAAAGAGTTTTTTTTTAGATTTTAGTACACAATAATTGTCAAGAGTAAAACACTAGTTAGATTTTGAGTGTATTTTTTTTTTCTTTTTTGTAAAACTGAATTTGTATAACAAATAGATAAAATTAAAGTGAATGGAAAAATAATGAATGAATGATTTTATTTTGTTTTATTTTTTTGTCGTAGAATACAGCTAGAAGTTTATGTGAGCTAATTAAATTAAATTATCAAAAACATAATTTATGCAACAACAAAATACATATAGTCACATATATTTTGTTTTTATATTTTGAAAAAAATGAGTAAATTTTTTGGAAAATTTAGTTTGAACTGCCTCTCACATAAACTTCTTGTTGTATTCTATGGCTTTGGTATTGAATCAAATAATATATATATTTTTTTTTTTACAAAAATAATAAAGTAATTTAAAGTAGCTTACTTTGACAATTTAATGAGTTTTTATGGGAAAGAGACAAAAATAAAAGCAAACAAGATTATCACTTCACTATGAATTTATGGACTATTGAAATATTTAAGTATTATTTCTAGTAATAAATCCATGCATTATGTATTTCTTTTTTAAAATTAATTCATCAAAAGCAATAAAATTAGATCAGGTTATATTCATAAACTATAGTATTTAAATTTTATGCACCAAATACAGAAATAACTGCTATAAAATAAATTTTACTAAATACAAAAAATGAGTATAACTATAATCTTTTATTAAACCATTTAAAAAGATTTATAACTTCTAAGTATAAGAAGCCTCCACTTTTGAATATTAATTTAAAATCGTAAATTTCTAACTAATTAAAAAGAGGGCGTCTAAATAAGAAAAAAATGCTAATGAAATCAGGAGTATTTAACTATTCGGAGTTTTCAAAGTAGACTACACACAAATCTGCATGAAAGTTAAAGAACAAATTTTATAGAATTATATTTATATAGTTTAGAGGAAAAAAGCCAATAAAAAATTGTTCATTATTCCAGATATATTTAACTTTTTGTTGTGCAATTAGCATACTTCAAATAGCACGGCTCTAAAGTTAAAGTATTTTACCACATTTTCGTGTAAATTTTAGGTAAGAAAAAGTAAATTTAAAAAAATGCAGTTTCAAATAAGATGGTAATATTATTACTCAGGAGTGTTTAGTTAGAACTGTATAGGAAAAAATAAGACTAAGAATAATTTAAAATATTTACTACTAAACTGTAAAAAAGTGCACAAAAAACATATACAAATTATTTTTTTTAATTTATTTTTAATTATTCTGCACTCTCTTCCACACATTTCAATTCGAAAAAAAATATAGATTTATTACCAAAATGTTTGCGATAGACCACATTGTGCGCCACTTTGTATCCTCAGCATAATATTTCTACACAAGTTTGACTTATTAAACTACATCTTAATTGAACTCAAAAAAAGTGAAATTCACTTTCTACTGTTCTAAGCCAAGATTGAGTAAATTTCAAAATCAAACAGCAAACTGAGCCCATAGTAATGTTGGAAAAAAAGTAGAAGCAATAAAGGTAGCGCGATGAAATTCATTTCTAATAAAAATGTAATAAAGATATATATATATATAGGATTCAACTCACAATCAAATAATAATATCTTTATTATCTATTTTGATGTCTATTTTGAAATATAAGAAAAAAAAATAATAATATTTTGAGAATTTTGTAAAAAAAAAAAAAAATTGGTAGTCATCTTAAAGTCTTTACTTTGATAATTTTTCACGGCTACACAAATTATTTCGAAATGTATTGGGAATCTTAAGCTATGTTAACATTTAACAAATATTTGATCAAAATTGTGTGACTACTGGTTTTATAAAAATATTGTTTGCCGATGTTTGATCTTGCAAATGTTTTGTGAGAGAAAAGAGCGTTAAATAAAATTCAATAAAATATCATCTATATTTAATTATAAGTAAAAAATCGTTTCTTATTAAAAAAAGAGAAATTAGGAAATATTTTATATAGTGGTTACGTCATTTGCAAACTCAATTGCAAATACCTTTTTGATCATAAGAGATATCATGGATGATTAAGTATATTTTTTCTTCGTCTCGTCAATTTCTTCACGAAGGATTTTAAATCTTTGAGAACATACTTAATTTGTAGAAATTACTATTTTTTTTAACTTTTCCATACTCGAGGTGGTCAATTTTGACACCCTGTAGCTTATTTCGTAACGATTTTACTCAAAGCTCCTATACAAATCACACATATATTTCAATTCAATCTGTCCAGCAGCGATCGGGCCACTGTGTGGCGTAGAATCAAAATATTTTTTTACTAGCTTTATCAGGTGCACTTCGTTATCCCTTCTGATCCGATTAGTAATTTTTAATTTATGTGGGGTCTACTACTCCCTTCTAAGTCGATAGCCCGATTGGCATAAATTTTTATGGAAACAGAACAGAGAAGAATTTAAGTTTTGAATGCGAATCAGCAAGATACAGGCATCTGAAAATTAAAATCCCAACATTTTTCTAAGAACAATTCAAATCAAATTTTTTTGCTGAGCGAATTAAAAGATTTGGATTTCTAGTTGTTTTCTATGAACCAAACTATTTTACGATCTTTTTATATGGATTTTAAAATTTAAAAATCAGGTTACAATATACAGTGCATGCTCGATTTTCGCGACTAATTAAAAACCAGACCTGTCGCAAAAACTGAATTTTCACGATAACAGAATCCAAAATTTTATTGAAAAATATTATGTAATTTTTTAAATTAGAATTTTTATTGATATATTTACATTTTAAACACTTTAAAGAAATTGGAGATTTTGAGTTGTTTTTTGCCAAATTATTTTTTAAAATAACAGCTGAATTACTTAGTTCATATAGTGCTGTTGTCGGCTTAACATTTTACAATGCCCATTAATTTTGTTTTCTTCATGACCACTATCGTATAAATCCTCCGATTCCGTATCTGATAATTCCAGTTGCTCCTCATTACTTTCCACTTGAAATTCTTCTTGAATCCAGTTGTTTACGTCAGCTCAGCACTCGTAAAAAAATGTTCTGTGTCAATTTCGTTGGCTTTAAAATATGTTGAACTTTTCCCATATTAAGAGATGTATTTACACAACAAGTGACACGAATAAACTGACAAATTAAAGATCAAAATCATTCAAAAAGATTAATATACCAAAAGACGGGGATTTCCCTTTTTTGGTTATAGACATTGTAATCTAATTTAAAAAACAGATAAAAGTCGCGAAAATAGAACAACTTTTTCGTAAACTGTCGTGATTATAGAACCTGCAATTTTAAAAATTAAGCCGTCGCGATATCCGAGCCGTCGCTATAATGGTTAGTCTCGAATACCGAGCTTGCACTGTATAAGTAAACTATTTATCGTCTTTCAGTAGGATCTTGATATAATTTAAAGTATAGGTTTATAATTCATTAAGAAAAAGGACTGTAACATAATTGTTTAAATTTACTTCAAAAGCAAATATTTTTTATATTTCGCACACAAAAGACTGCAAACTCAAAAACTTGAAGAGGAAAACAATAATTTTTTTTTTAATAAAAAGTTCAGAGTTACGAATTTTTGACGGACGATGCTGAAAGAAAACTCAATTTGTTTGTATACTAAACTCCCGATTTTTGATCACAAGGAGCCAACAGAAATAGTTTTCTAAAATTGTTTAAATATTTTTCAAGTATTCATAATGAGCCATTTGCACAATTAATTGCTTAAAGTACTTTTTATAACAAAAAAAATTGTTATTGCAATAATCTTTTGTTTTAACCCGTTAAGCCGGATCGATTGAAATTTACACTGATGGATCCAAATCTTCTGAAGGGGTTGGGGGAGGTGTCTTTATTCTCGCATATAGGAGGAACATCTCTTTTAAATTGCTGGATCACTGGTGCTGCTCTTCAAGCGGAGATCTCAGCTAATATACTATAAGGTATTCGGATTGGATATTCAAACTTGTGCCGATAGTCAACCCGCCATTAAATCTCTTTAGGGTGTGTATTCGACATCCACACATTCGGCATGCCGGACATCTTAAAATGAGATGGCGAGACATTCAAACCTAGAATTGATCTGGGTAAGGAATATAAGGAATAGGGAAATATTATTGCGGATGAATTGCCAGAACTGATTCCCTTCTTCAAAGTAAAGAAGCGGACCAATTAGTTGGCATACCACTGTCATCTTGCAGATCTATGATACTGTAGTACTTGTCGAGTCTAGCTCAACAAAGATGGACAAACGAGTCTAACTCGTGACATATATGTCCCCAGTACGGTCAAAAACGATCGAATTTCATTTTTGGATTGCCATGGCGTCAGCTACGAACACTTTGTAGCCATTATTATAGGGCACTGGATTGCTGGTGCGCACTCTAGGAGACTAGGACCCCCTTTTAACGACTATTGTAGAAGTTGCTTTAACGAGGAAGAGGAAGAAACAGTAGACTGTTTTCAATTTTTCCTCATAGGATTTGGTCCTCCAGAGTGTTTTTTAGTGCATTTTTGTAAACAAATTTTATTAAAAAAATCTTTAAAATTTACCGTAATTAGTAAAAATAATTTCAATATTTTACTTATAAAAAGAACAAACGTATGCAAACAATAAATTTAAATTTTCCACGTGATTAAATGGATCGAAATTTTTGAAATAAAATGTTTTTTTTTTTATAAGACTTAAATTACAATTTTCCCCAAATATATATTACAATTAAGTAACAATTTTTTTATTTTATTTTTTTACAATAAAAAAAATGTAACATCAAGATTTTATTTGTTTTTACTTTAGTAAAATGAAAAAAAAAACATTTTAATTTAGTTAATTTTTAAAATAATCTTTAACAATTCTCATTTAAAATTCTTTATCTAGTTTCCTTTAATTAAATTTTTACATTCATCGAGAAAAATAATAAAAATATTAACTGCTAAAACTATTATTTACTCTCATTTAAAGTTTTGCCAAATTTACTTTAATATCATTAATTCCCTCCTTTCAACTAACAATTGCAAAAACACTTAAATAAATTATTTTATTTAGTTTGTTTACTTACCTTATTCTTTATTTGGTCCCTTCTTTTTGAATTACACCTTCATCATCATGCCAGCGAGTAGTAAAATGTAAAAAAACGAGATGTGAAGTAAGAAAAAAATATAATCCAGAAAATAACAACAATATAGAATAAAAAAGAAAAAACAAATTGAAATTGAAAAAACGAAGTTTTTGCAAAAGCAGCAGGAGCGGCAGAGACGAGAAAAAAAACAACAATTGTTGGGCAAAGCAGCAGACGATTTTAGTTTACTAGTAAATTTATTTTCTTTAAATTTAATAACTTATTTTAAACGAAATTTTGAAAGGAGATTAACTATTTAAAAAAAAATAAAGTATTTTTATTACTTTTATAAATTTAATAGGAAAAATAATTTAATAAATATATACATATATAACACTTACACTCACTGAACTTGATTAATTATTTGGAGTTGTTTTGTTGGTATATTTAAATTTTTTTCGCAGCACTTTTTTTGCGTCTTTCCTCAAATTTTTAGTTTGGAGGAGATTAATTAAAGCGATTTTACTACAGTAAAATAGCAAAAGAATGTCATGAAAAAACACACAAACAAATTTTTAAACACGAATACTATTAATTATTTAGTGTTTTTATTTTAAGTTAATTTTTAAAAACATGCAACTGTTTTAATATTTCTTTTTCTTTTTTTTTTTGATATTTAATACATAATTAATTATTGATTAATTATTCAAAAAAAAACAATTTTAGTGACGATTTTTTTAATATTTACAATGAAACACGACGAACAACAACGGCGATTTCGACAAAGTATTTCTTTCGTTTTTGTTTTTCTTTCGATTTTTTCCTTTATACACAAACATACATTCACATTAAGGAAGATGAAAAAAACAACAAAATCTCTTTGAGAAAATTAAAAAACGCCAGCTTAACAAAAATCTGGCTACTTCTTCCTTTTGTTTCTGTTAATTTTATTCTGCTTGAATTTAGTTAAAGACCTTGTTGTTGTTATTATTGTACATAATTTGGAGCAGAACTCATTGATGTTGACGTTAACGTAACGTTAACGTCAAAGTTGTCTGTAGTTGTTTTTGCTTTAATTTTGTGTGGCTACAACAACATCTTTTGCTTGCTCAATAACAACAACACTAAGAAACAAAATCGCACACAAACATTATGCACATATAAACATATACACGTTTAAACTAGGAAAAAAGGTAAATTTTCCTGTTTTTTTTTTTTTGTTCACTATTAATCAAAACGACATTAAAGCATAAAAAGCGAAAAAACACTGACTGACTGACACACACATATTAAAGTTTTTGGAATAACATTTTAGAGAAAAAAATTATTGTTAAATTCCCTTAGAATTTTGTTTATTTTCTTTTAAAATTCTTATTAGACTAACTTTTTCCAATAAGATTTTCTTTCAAGAAATTCTTTTACAAACTTTTTTTTTAACGTTAAGTTGTAGCCATCAGGAATATTGCTGCAAATTTAAGGAATTTTCTTTATAACTCCTATTTCACTTTTATTGAATTTTATGTATATTGGTTTTCTCACATTATTTTCTAAGCTTTTCTTGTTATTAATGAAAGTTTCTTTTAATTTTTTTCTTGATTTTTTATTAATAAAACACCACTTTTCTATTATCAATAATTAATAATACTTTACAATTTTCATCCGCTCACGTTCGTTTAATTTTACGCGCTACGCCGCCGTCGTTTTCCAACTGGAGTAGTTTTTTCTTATTAAATGAAATTTTTCCTTATTTTGCTTTGTTTTGTTTATTCTTCGCTTTGCTTTTTAGTTGCTGTTTTGTTGTTGTTTTTGTACTCGTTGTTATTTGCAATTCGCCGGTGTCAAAAACAAACAGTTGTTTTGAAAAAGTAGCAAATGAAGTTACTACTATTGATGGATACCTATGTGTAGATATGAAACAGTATTGCCAGTTTAAGGTGAAGTTCTTGTAAGAGAGTTTTACAATAGAGGGAGTGAACGAAACTATTAGCTTTATTTATTTATTTATTCATATATTTACTTATTTATTAGTTTATTTTGTGTTTTTATTATAATAAATAAATTTGTGATTAACTAAACACATTTAATATTTTATTTACTTATTTTAATACATCAATTAATTACTTTTATTGAATAAATTAAAATTTAACTTGTTTAATGAATAAAGAGGAAACTTCTTAATAACAACACCTTTCTTAATTATTTGTAAGTCATATATTTCATTTCTTTAGACTATGGACAGAGAATCTGTTCATATGTAAGTTAGACACTTCAACTTTTGATCATATTTAATTTTTGAAGGGAAGAATTCAAGGAACATTTAAATTAACATTAAGATTAATATTACCTTAATAATATTTTTTAAAAAAATAATTTTAAAAACTTTATTTTTTATTATGTAGCGTGCTATATTTGGCTGTAATCAACTCTAAACTCTTTTAAAATCCATACTGTATTACTTTTTTTAATTAAAAATATAAAAATTTTAAACAGAAAAGATGTTTGCAAACGATTTTAAAGAGATTAATTTACTGTATGAATTGAGTGTATAAATTATACAACTCACATTTTTTTTTTTTTTTTTTTTTGATACAAAATAAAATTATTTTCGTAAATATTATAAAATTGTACATAACGATAATTTTAGGTATTTTACAAAATGTATGGTTTATTTTTATTTGATTGAATTGTGGAGGCTAAATTAGAATAGTTATTTGTACAAATATTAACTATAAATGCATTAAAATATTCATTTTCCATCAAAAAGTCTATAAAGAAGAATGTCTGAACCATTGTATAGCACACATATCATTTTCATAAAAGATCAAAAAAAAAAAATTTTTTTTAAACCCACTGTGTTTGAAAATAATTAAATTTTTTAAAATGTTATGAAAATTACAAACATTTTTTCACAAATTAGCAATGTAAATGAAAATTAAAATCATTTTGTTCAAGATTATATTTCGTTTGAAATGAGTATAAAAATTTTTAATATTTAGGAAAAATTTTAACCCTCTAACGATCAAGGCTGCCTCAGCGCATCTTTTTCTATTTATATTTTTTTGAAAATAATTCATATATTAAATTCTTTTCGTATTCTAATTATTTGGTTTATTAGTTGACACAATAAACTAATTATCTCAACCTTAAATCCTCTAAAAATTTTATATTAATTATATTTTTAATATGAAAATTTATTTTATACATTTTTGCTCCGAATGTTAGAGATGAGCTCTACAGAGCTCTGTAGCTCTGTAGTTCTTTTGTAATTAATTTTAAATCGGACCTAAACTTCAAAAGATATGTATAATTAAAATTAGAGACAAAGTGAAATATTTTAATTTTTTAGGAAAATAAAAACGTGCATAAAATCGCAAGTTTTTTGAAATTTAAAAAAACTAAAATAGATACGTAAACCTAGTCTAACAAAGCAGGCAAGTACCAATATGAACCAAGTCTGAGGACCTATGGTATTTTTCAAATGTGATGTCTCATGGAATTCACGATATTTTTTTTATTTTATTTTTTTCATACCCTACATCACCATAGGTGGTTGGGGTATTATGCATTTGTGCTGATGCTTGTAACGCACAGAAAAAATCATCCAACACCCACCTTAAAGTATACCAATTTACTCAGAATCACTTTTTGAGTCGATCTAACGATGTCCGTCTGGCTGGCTGGCTGTCCATGTAAACCTTATGCACAAAGTACAGGTAGCAATTTTGAAGATAATTTAATCAAATTTGGCACGTAGGACTTTTATAACACAAGTACGAAGCCTATTGATTATGATCGTTTCATTATTTCACCTAGCCCCCATACAAATGTCCTCCTGAAATAGGTTTTCAACAATCACAAATGCCTTAAATATATCAATATATTAACGAAATTCGGGGTAAGGAAGTTTTGTACAAGTATCAATCTTTGTGCCAAATTTTATGAAGATCGGTTCATAATTGCCCATAGCTCCCATATAAAACCCTCTTCCGAAAATTACATTAACATGTATGAATCACATACACATGTTAGTATCAAGTTTATAAGTTTCGGGAATCATCCTAAATTGCCTAAATTTATAAAAATGTTAGTATTAACGCATTATTCTGTATTCATATATTTTATTTTAGACTTAGTAAAAGCATCGGTTCACAATTGTCCACATGTCTAATATAAGATGCCTCCACGAATTTTGATGGACATGCACAATGGTATGGGGTATCATATGATCGGGCTTGACCGACTATATCTTTCTTACTTGTTTAATTTTGTTAAAGTAATTCAATATTTTCTGATATTTTCTGAAAGTATTCAACTTAAGAAAGCGTTTAAGTGTAATTTTGTAAAATTTTGAACGTGCACCTTACATCCAGCAATGATCGAAATTATCAATTTTGGAAGAAATGTTCAATTTTTGAGCCTGTAAAAAGTTTTGATACTTGATTTCGGTACTTCTGCGAATTAAATTAGATAACTTAATATATTTTTAAAGGTCTTGCAAAAAAATACCGGTAAATTTCCTCACACGAGGCAATTTTCTGAAAAAACCCTTATTTTCAATTACAAAAATTTTGACCTTTAAAAATATATAGTAAAATTACAAATATTTTTATAATTTTCCATTTATGAATTATTCATTAACTTATTATATAACATGGGAAAAATTATTTTGATATCTATAAGCCTTCCGAAAATATTTATTCTCAAATTTATGAAATATATCATTATTTTGCATTTTTTATTTTATTTTTAGAAAAGTTTTTATAAATACATAACTTCAAAAAGGATACAATTTTCTTTAAACTGATATGCAATATGACTATTTTGTGTTTGCAACGTTTCTAGTAAATAAATTTGAAATAAACATAACGTTGCAAATTATAAAATCTTTGTTCTATATTGCTTTTAATACGGTTTTACCGACGCCATAAAGCACTGCATTACCAAAAATATAAGGAATAATTTTTTTGCGTTTTAATTACTATAGAAACGTTACAAACACAAAATAGTCATATTATATATCATTTTAAAGGAAATGGTGTGTTCTTTAAAATTATGCATAACAAAATTTACTATTTGAAAATCTGTAGAAGACTTTTCTTCAAAAAAAAAAAAAAAAAAAAAAAATGCAAATTATATTTACAGGGTCATATTTTATAAATTTGAACCTGAATATTTTCGAAATCCTTATAGGTATCAAAATAATTTTTACACATGTTGTAAAGTAGTTAATGAGGAATTGACAAGTGTAAAGATTAGGAAAAAACTATATAATATTAATATATATTTTTAAAGCTCAACATTTTCATTATTGAAAATAAGAGGTTTTTCAAAAAATTGTTTCGTGTGAAGAAATTTACCAGTAGGCTGTCACAATTTTTTGCAGAACCTTTAAATATATATCAGACTATTTGATTTAATTCGCAGAAGCACCGAAATCAACAATCAAAATTTTTTACAGGTTCACAAATTGGAACTTTTCTTTCAAAATTGAAAATATTCTACCGCTGTTGGATGTAGGGTGAACGTTCAAAACTTTTCGAAAGTACACTTACACGCTTTTTTAAGGTCCCGTCTTTTAGAAAATGTCAAAAAATGTTGCACTTTTTTAACAAAATTTTTTAAACAAATTAAATATACAAAGGTACTTTATTGGCAAAAAATTGCAATTTTTTAGAAAATTTTGACTTAATTTTTTTTCTAGTAATCGAATTGAGATAATTATTTTTTTATCATAATTCAGAAAATTTTATAGAATTTCACCATAGTTTTGAAAAAATTTTGGAAATTTTATTTTAAAAGTTATAAGGCAAAATCACAAAAAAGTCAAGCCCAAAAAGGAGAAATTTAATTTTTGAAGTTAAATATTTTTTAAACCATAAGAGATAATTTAGTAAGCATAATTTTCTTTGTCTTGTTTAGAAGAATTCAGAAAAAAAAGTTACAAGCTCCGATATGATTTCCGCTCTCGAGGTGGTTAACTTTAGCTCACTGTAGCGCCGTCTACCCAACAATATTCTGAAAGATTAAATCGTACTTATCGATGTTCCTAGTTCCTTCAAAATCGGTTCAAAGTATCCAGACTTGTTACCATTTATTTTACAAATGGCCCCAATGGTATTTACTCTGAGATACGTAGTATAACAATCCGTTTTGACTGTGACCTGATGATTGGTATGTGAATATTTGAACTACTCTATCTTTTCCTCTTCCATGATATAAAGGGATGCCGAAAAATAGTTACCAAATTTTAAACGAATGTTGTAGCACTGTGTAATTTATTTCCATATGTACATATGTACTAATTTACATTACTATATTTACCTTTTAAGCAAACCATAACAATTTTGAGTGAAATTATTGATGCACTTCTTAAACATATTTTTCCATATAACTAAATAATAATAAACAAATAAATACTCATTTATACTGATGACGACGATAAAAAAGGGTGTCAACAATTCCCATCACCTGGTCACAAAGAGCAGCTCCACTTAAACACCCTTCAACCCCCCGAAATATAAAATATCTAAGGTTAGTGAAGCAAATTGTTATAATTTTGTTTATCAACTTTTTTCATATATTTTGTTGATAAGAAAAAAAAAACGTTAGAGAATTTTTTTACTCACGCAAAAAATATTAAACAATTATTATTAACAAAAAAATTAAGAATTTAGTATGAGTTGGGTAAAGGTAAACGAAAGATATAACGAAGTAATGGTGAAAATAAAAAATAATTTTTAAACCAAATTTAATAGCTAAGTGAATAAAGTAATATAAAAAGGGAAATAATTATGACGAAAAATATTCTTTATTTTACAATATTAATGATATTTGTTCTACTAATTGTTATAAAAGCAGGTCTGTTTTAAAATTTAAAAAAAAAAAAAAATAAATATATTAAAAATTATTGATAAAGTGTTAATAATAAATAAAATGTCTCTTTTATATAATTTAAAGAAAATCCGTGTATTTATGAAGATACTTGCAAGAGTTGTTTAAGTGCAGATATTTCCTGTGCCTGGTGTACAGATAAGGTGAATTTTAAATTTCAATATCCAAAAAAAAAAAAAAAAAAAAATATTTGAAATACCTTTAATAAAAATTTATTCAATTTAATTAATTAGCAATTTGAATTACGTTATCGATGTTTAAATCGTTCACAATTATTGGAGCATGGCTGTCATAATGATCACATTTATGAAAATGAACCAGAATTTCAAACTCTTACTAATGCTGTTCTTAAGGATTATGAATTAACCAATAATCGTGCAGTACAGGTGCAGCCTCAAAGAGTGTATTTGAAATTAGTGAAATGTAAGTGTGTGTAAATGTGAAAATTTCTAAATATAGTAGACTTTTTGGCCATTGTTAATTAATTAATTAATTAATTAATAATTACAAAACTTACTCATTCAATATATGAGGTGAATTTTTTTATTACGAATATGCGATTAATAGTCGTATCGATAAAGATAAGATATCTAAGGTCCAATGTTATCTGTTGGCTATAGTTTGTTATTATTTTCTTTGTTATGTTTGTATAGCTTTGCTTTGTTTTTATTTGGTACTCTATATAAAATATTTGAAATTATGCGTAAATAAGTTAGAAATGTAAAAATGTAGATAACATTATATTGCAACTTGTAGATTGGACTATAGTGAAACTATTACGTACTATAGCATAAACTATATAGTAAATTATAGAGTATAAACTATAGTTTACAGTGTAAAATATAGAGTAGACTTTAGTATAAACTGTATACTAGACTATAAAGTAATCTGTAGACTAGACTATAGTGTAAACTATAGACTAGACTATGGTGTAAACTATAGACTAGACTATGGTGTAAACTATAGACTAGACTATGGTGTAAACTATAGACTAGACTATGGTGTAAACTATAGACTAGACTATGGTGTAAACTATAGACTAGACTATGGTGTAAACTATAGACTAGACTATGGTGTAAACTATAGACTAGACTATGGTGTAAACTATAGACTAGACTATGGTGTAAACTATAGACTAGACTATGGTGTAAACTATAGACTAGACTATGGTGTAAACTATAGACTAGACTATGGTGTAAACTATAGACTAGACTATGGTGTAAACTATAGACTAGACTATGGTGTAAACTATAGACTAGACTATGGTGTAAACTATAGACTAGACTATGGTGTAAACTATAGTACAAACTATACAGTAGGCAATAGTGTAAACTATATACTAGACTTTAGTGTAAACTAATGACTAGACTATAGTGTAAGCTATAGTGTAGACTATAGACTAGACTATATCGTAAACTGTAGACTTGACTATAGTGTAAAATATAGGATAGACTAGTGTCTAGCCTAGACAGTAGAGTAAACTATAGACTAGACAGTAGAGTAGACTATAAATATACTATAGACTACTATGTAAACTATAGACTAGAATATAGTGTCATTTATATACTAGACTGTAATGTAAACTATGGAGGAGACTATAGTGTAACTATAGACTAGACCATAGTATTATGTATAGACTATACTATAGAGAAAACTATAAACTCGACTGTAGTGTAATTTATAATATAACTATAGTGAAAACTGGAGACTAGTGTAAACTATAAACTAGAATATAGTTTAATCTATGGACTGGACTGTAGTTTAAATTACAGACTGGACTATAGTGTAAACTGTAGACCATACTACATTGTATTTTACAAACTTGATTATAGTGAAAACTAAACTATAGTGTAAATTATAGACTAGATTATTGTGTAAGTTGCAGACTAGACTATAGTGTAAACTACAGACTAGACTATAGTATTAGTTAGGCTTTAGTGCAAACTAGATATAGAGTAAACAATAGACTAGACTGTAGTGTAAACCATAGACGTAACTAGACTATAGTGTCAACTATAAAATAACTATAGTGTAAACTAGAGACTAGATTATAGTGTGAACTAAAGACTGGACTTCAATGTAAGCTACAGACTGGTAATACTATTGACTAGACTAAAGTGTGTACTATAAACAAAACTGAAGTATAAATTATAGAGTGCACTATGGTGCAAGTTATAGACTAAAGTGTAAACAATAGTGTAAACTATAAACTAGACTGTAGTATAAATTATTGACTAAATTAAAGTGTAAAGTATAGACTAGAATAATGTGAAAACTATGTTCTAGACTTTAGTGTAAACTTTAGGTAAAACTATAGTGAAAACTATAGACTAGACCAGCGATAGGCACAAAGAAAGGACGTAAAGATTTGAATGTGTTAATGTATTTGGTTTGTTTGCGCTCTTTGTTGCGAATGTGTTTGTTATATCTGGCATACAAAAAATAATATTTTTTCTTACGCTCTTTGTTATGTGGTTTGTTTTTGTTTTTACTTATTCATGCGACTTGAACCTGCCTTGTTGAAAGCTAGAACAAAACTTAATGAGTTTTTGGTTTTTATTTCTCTCAATTCTTTGGCTTCGTTAATCTTCGCTTTGTGTGTGTGAAAATGCCGAAAACACTCGGACTAAACTATATCGTAAAATATAAACTACACTAAAATGTAAAATATAAATTAGGCTATAGACAAGACCATATTGTCAACTACATACTAGACCAAGGATTCCCATACGGCAGTCCGAAGCAGTGGGCCCGCGAGAGAAAAAAGTGGGTATGGAAATATTGTGCGTGATATATTTTTTATGGACCGATCTTCATGAAATTAATAGAAAGTTTGATACTTGCGCAGAATTAAAATATTCAAATTTTTAAGACATTTTTGAATGTTTAAAATTTATTCCGGGGGGACATTTATATGGGGGCTAGATGAAATAATGGACCGATCACAACCAAATTCAATAGGCTTTGTCCTTGTATCATAAAAGTCCCACGTGCTGAATTTCATTGAATTATCTTTAAAGATTTACATGGACAGCCAGCCAGCCGTCCACCCAGACGGACATCGTTAGATCGATTTAGAAAGTGATTCTGGGTCGATTTGTATACTTTAAGGTGGGCGTTGGATAACTTTTTTCATGCGTTATAAACATCAGCGCAAAAGCATAATACCCCAACTACCTATGGTGGTGTAAGTGTACCATTAAAAGTCATTGCAATGCTTTTTATATATGTTTGTGTATTTTTAAAACTCGTTTGTTTAAGGACACACAAAGAAGAAATTTTTAGTATTTTTAATACATAGAAATTTGTTGAAAAAAGAATTTGTAAAAATTGTCAAACAGTTTAAAAACAAAAAATTAAAAATTATGAATGAAATTTATATTTTTTCATAAATTTTATTTGTTTAAAAATTGTATTTTTTAAATTAAAAGGTATTTGTGTGTAAAATTTTTATTTAAATCAAAAATTTTTGAAAATATTTTGGCAAACGAAAAACAGGCCAATAGGAAAACCACAATAAAATTATATGTGAACAGTGATGTTTAAACTTATTGAGTTTTTCAAAATATAAAGTATCAAGTTACCAGAAACCAATAAATTTTGTATAAAATCATCTGTTTTTTATATATTTCAATTTTAAATCATTTTAACATTATTATATGGAAAAATCTGTCAAACACTGGAGAGTTATAGTGTAATTCGATTCAAAGCAAAGCATTTTCGAACATAAATGTATTTAAAATACAATTTCGAATGATGTACTCTTCGAAACGAAATATACAATATTTGAGATTTTGCAGTATGACGAATTATGTAGGAGATTTTTAATGCAAATATTTTAAGTTGAGTATAGTAAAATATAAACAAAAAATAGATCACAATCTCAGTTATGAGATATGAGCAAGTACTGCATCCCAAAAAAGTTTTCCAATTCAATTGTAACTTCTGAAAGGCATTCAAGTTTTCAAAATGAAGATTTTGAAATAATTGATATTCATTTTTATCATGTTTGTAACTTAAAAATAACAATTTATTGGATTATTTTATAAGAAATATTTTAGCGGTAAAAATCAGTGATTTGTTTAAAGTGTAGGCCGTCTCTAGCGGCTTTTCAAGCACAATCTGGTGGGCCATAGTCTTAGCAACACTGGTTGATAATGAAGCGTTGAAGCTTTTGCTACAGTTTGTATCTACATATTTTTGTGAAACTGGCTTTTATGCCCTACAGTGCATAAAATCCAAATTTAGATCACGTTTGGATATGGAAAATGAAGTAAGATGTGCTTTGTCAGAAATTTCTCCCAATGTTAAAAATTTAGTAAGTTAGTTTATATTTAATAAATAAATTAATTTTGGTAACGAAATTTTATTTAAAATAAATAGCTTTTGAGTTTTTACTATTTTTCATTTCTACTAAAATTCCAATTATGGCAACGAATTCGCGAAAAAAACAAAAATTTCTAAAAGTGTTCATGAATCATGAAGAGGTGGGAACCCCTGATCTAGACCATATTTTTTATTTAGTTTGTATTTCATTATCATTTTAGTGTGTATGATACGTTAGGTTCTTATCTCAAAAATTTGTTAAATAATTGTTGCTGTAGAATTTGTTGTTATAGTTGAAAAATAAACCAACAACTACTGTTTACCATTTTCATGTTGTCTTCCCCTGCCAGCAATTAGGTGATAGTTTTATCCACTATCAGAAAAATGACTCCTTCTAGTATTCTCAAGATGTTATTTTACTGTTAGTAAACAATTTTACAAAAACAAATAACATTAATTTCTATTTTTGATCTACTTATTCTATATTTCTTACTAACTAAAATGTCGAAAAAGTCACTTGAAAGTTAGTTTTTGGATAAATATAAAGTTACCAAAAACTGTCTCCCATTAGTGTTCTCAAGATGTTATTTTCCTGATAGCAAAAAATTTTACAAAAACAAATAACATTAATTTCGATTTTTGACCTTCTGAAAGTAAAAAATCATTATATTGTTGAATTTAAATTAGTTGTCGTGTTATTTTCAAAGGCAAGCAGTCGATTTAAAAAAAGGGTGATAAAGTGATAAATTGTGAAAAAAATTTTGAAATTTTAAATTAAATTAATTAAAAAATAAATCTTAATTAAAAAATAAATGTTATTCAGTAAAACGAAGCGAAAATTCATTTGAAGACTACAAGTAAATTGGATTTATTTCTTGCTTTTAATAATATAAAATTTCGAAATAAATTTCCGTTTCGCTCATGAAAATATGTATATTTTTTAGTGAAAGTGAACCCATATATTCATGTTCATCAAACCTTTCAACTAAATTTAAAGGCTCTTCGAAATCAAAAATATCCTGTTCCAATTTATCAAAATATATCTATATTTTTTTACTAAGGTAAGTTGTTATAATTTTCCCTAACCCTAACACTAAATGATTTTATTCGTAACACAAAATAAGCAATTAATAGTGTCATTAAAAAAGTATCCAAACTGCGATACAGTTTTGCCCGAAAGATGACTCTTCTTCGATAGAAAAATAACTTCTTTTTCTTTTACTATTTTAAAATAAATATGGATACTATTTAGTCAAAGTTTGGATAGTAATGTTGATAGTATTAAGTTAGAATTTCGACAAAAATAGTTACTTTTTCTGTTCCTCAAAATGACTCCAATTTGACACATAAAAAAATCACTTAATAGTGTCATTAAAAAAGTATTAGATCTGCTGCACACTTCTTCCCGCACGGTGACTCTTCTTGGATAAGAAAATGATATCATATTCGACTGTTAAAAACAACTTGAGGTTACTCTTTAGTGCAAATTAGGATAGAAAATGTTGGCAGGGTTCTAGGTTTGTATGTCATCACACTTTCCGTACGCCTACATACATATTTAGATGTGTGTTTTGATTTTGTTTACTTTTCAAATTTGTTAAGACATTAATTGTTAACACTTTTACTCTCGTTACGGGTGAGATCTTATCAAATTAGGGAAACTACCATGTAGCACACGAAACAAGTAAATATTTAATGTCAATAATTAAAAGTAACAGATGTGAGTGATAGATAAAAAAAAAACGATTTAGAATAACAATGTTTTAGATAAATATTTAATGGGATATATAGAGACTTTGTAATCTCTATATATTAATTTTTTAATAATATTTGCTATAGGATTCATAAAAATACAGATTTATTTTTAAAATATTATTTTATTTTTCTTTTGCTTTAGCCCATCCCGAACGCATTAAACTTTCATATCGCCCGGCTCGCAACAATCCTCTCGATCTTTATATACTTATGGATCTCACGTGGACTATGAGAGATGATCGTGATACTCTAGTGAAATTAGGCTCTGAACTCTCCACCACCCTGAGTAATTTAACTTCAAATTACCGTTTGGGTTTTGGTAGTTTTGCCGATAAACCTGAAATGCCCATGATTATGCCACATT
Organism: Protocalliphora azurea; assembly: GCA_932274085.1. NCBI lineage: Eukaryota > Metazoa > Arthropoda > Insecta > Diptera > Calliphoridae > Protocalliphora > Protocalliphora azurea. Next base: position 120,796,065 of record OW026520.1, on the reverse strand, counting down.
TAAAAGAAAATCCTTGTGCCACAGAGGGTAAATTCTGCGAAGCCACCTATGGCTATCGACATCATTTATCCCTAACCGAAGATGAAAATTTGTTTGTAAAATCAGTTAATGCTAGTAAAGTTACTGGAAATTTAGATAATTTAGAAGGTGGCTTTGATGCTCTCATGCAAGTATTAGTGTGTCCTGGGGAGATTGGATGGAAAGAGGAGGCCCGTAAGGTGGTAATTTTGGTAACCGATGGTTTTATGCATTTTGCTGGAGATGGTCTTTTGGCGGGCATAACCAAACGGAATGATAAGAAATGCCACTTAAATCCAGAAGGTGAATATTTGGGTTCTTTGGAATATGATTATCCATCGTTGGAAGAAATCTATAGAGAATTGGTAAAGAGAAAGATAAGTGTAATATTTGCGGTAACAGAAGAAGTGGTTACTACTTATCGGGAAATAAGTAATTTAATGAAGGAGATAAGTAATGTGGAGATTTTGAGAGCGGACTCTTCTAATATTTTGGAATTGATAAAAAAAAGGTAAATGTGAGGGAAAGTAAGAAAGCTATTTATGTTTTATATTTATCTTCTTTCGCTTTAGTTATGAGAGTTTTATTAAACGCACCCAGTTTACTGATAATAGTCCCGATTTTATTAAAATCGAATATGAAACAGATTGTGGTGGCCAGTTTCCTACTTTGAGGAAGCGCAATTATTGTAATGATGTGGAATTGGGTAAAACCGTGGATTTTTATATCAATGTTACGCTCACCGATTTTCCCGATAATGGGGTTTATGTAAGTTTAAAAAAAAGGTACAAAGAAAAAAAATTTCAATGTTTTATTTTAGACCCATAAAATCCGTGTAGAAGAATCTGCCTTAAATGAGTATATGGAAATTGAGGTGGATATACAAAAACCTTGTCCTTGTAGTGAAGATCCCGATCCAGAAGATGAGAATGGTCGTTTCCAGTGCAATGACAATGGTTATCTGCAATGTGGAATGTGTCAGTGTGATGCAGGATGGTAAGAAAACTTTTCAAAATTTTACTTTAAATCAAAATAATTGTTCCCCTTTTCAAGGACCGGAACATTTTGTACATGTCCCGCCGAAACTACAAATGCCACCACCAAAGAAGCTATAGAAAATCTTTGTCGACAACCTTTGGATTTCGGAAAGTCAAGCGAATTAGGTCCCATTTGTTCGAATCGTGGTGAATGTGATTGTGGTAACTGTTTTTGTTTTTCTGGCTTCAATGGTAAATTCTGTGAGTGCCCTGAATGTGATATCGATTGTGATCCCGAGAGAGCCGATTGTGTATGTGGAGAATGTGTTTGCAAATATGGTTGGTCGGGTAATCGTTGTAACTGTAGAGAAAGTACAGATGGCTGTATAGCACCAACAGGAGAAATTTGTTCAGGAAGAGGATATTGTGAATGCAGCGAGTGTTTATGTGATGAACCATATGTGGGAAAATTTTGTGAAATTGGTTCAGAAACAGAAAATAAACTGTGTGCATTCTATGAACCCTGTGTAACTTGCTTGATCGAAGAGAAAACTAATATGGGTAAATGTGAGAAAACTACAGAAATATGTTCAAGTGCCGAACAAAATGAAAGATTTACCACTGCCTTTGTAACAGAGGAAATAGGTAAGTTATTTTATTATACATAACATCTAAAATTAATTATTCTTTCATTTCCTTATTGCAGATGCCGATATCCGCTGTTTGGCCCGTGTTGAAAATAAATTCGGCATTAAATGTGATCATTATTTCACCTACCAGACCATGGGTCAATCCGAAAACTATTTACTTATACAGCTTAATAGTTGTGAACCTGTTAATTATATGGCTGTCATAGGTTTTGTTTCGGTGGCTACTTTTATTTTGGGTCTTCTTTTAATTCTTATCATATGGGCTTGTGTACGCGCTAAGGATGCCCGAGAATATGCTCGCTTTGAAGAGGATCAACGTAATGGTTATTTAATGGAAAGTCCTATTTATAGAGATCCTATTGGTAGATATATAGTACCAAAGGAAGTCAATCGTAAACAAAGTAATCCATTTTTATGAGTTAAGTATGTAAGACAGAGTAAGAGAGAGAGAATGACAATAAAAGATATATTGTTTTTGTATAAAGTTTTAAGAGAAAATCATTTTGAAGTTTCAAAGTCTAATTTTAAACGGAAATTATGAGGACAATTAAAAATTTTTAAAGTAATTTTTTTTTTTTTTTTAAGTAAAAGAAGCTCAATCTTTGATATTTTTCACTTTGACACACTTGAAAATTAACTGTAAAAATTTGTGTTTTGGTTGGTTGGTTGGTTACCGTGGTAGCCCGTAATCTTACAGGCAATCAATTAGACTCGTTAGAATCCGTTTTGATGGAACCACACTACTCGCCAGGTGAATTAGTTGCATTGAGTCTGTAATGAGATAGAAATGTAGGGAAGAAACAATGAGAACATAAATTAATTAGATCCAGCCTGTAGCATTGAGATATTTAATGATGTCACTGAGTCTAGTGTCCGATATCTCAGAGAGGTTGTCTAATTGGTGCCCTCCCAGAAATTTATGTCTGTTTGCGTTCAAGACTGGGCATTCACATAGAAGATGAAAAACCGTCTCCTCCTTCTCGCTGTTGCCACAACTACGACAATATTCATTGTAAGGGAGACCAAGTCTACTTGCATGTTTACCGATCGTCCAGTGACCTGTAAACACTGCTATTAGTCTCGAGATGTCCTTGCGTTTGTAGCCAATGAGTTGCAATGAGCGTTTCTCGTTGTAGGTAGGCCACGTTTCTTTCGCGACTCTACATTTGTCCAGATTTCGCCATCTATTTTCCGCCTTTCCTAGAAAGTGTTTTCGGATTCTGTTTTTGACTGTTCCTAACGGGATTGCGACAGAAACCGCTAAGGAGGCACTCATAGCAGAGCCTGCCCGGGCTAATTCGTCTGCCTGTTCATTACCATAGTAGTCCCTATGCGCAGGAACCCAGATTATAGTAATGTCATACAGTCGACTTAGTCCACGCAGTTCCTCTTTACACTGTCTGACTAGAATAGAGGTAGTTTTCGGTGATTTGAGCGATAGTATTGCCGCTTGACTGTCGACAAATAAACCAATATTCCCTTGAATATTTCTATCGCAAATTAGTTTACACGCTTCCCTGACCGCTAGTATCTCCGCTTGGAATACGCTTGCCTCGTCAGGGAGTCTACATGAGTGTCTAATTCCAAGATCATCAGAGAAGACACCAGAGCCGACACTGCAGTTCATCTTTGAGCCGTCAGTGTATAATTTGTGTTTTACGAAAAAGGTTTTTCAATAAAATCAGAGAATAGATCATTTATATTACAGCGATTTTTTTGGAGCGTAACTTTTTTGTCTCTGGTATGGTAAAACATTTCAGAAACCCCTGAAGGCCTGACAAAGGTAAATTCAGTAGCCCTATTGAATCTATTTTTTGGAAATAATTTTGTAACTTGTGAACCGTTGGAGATATCTTAATAAAATTTAGATGCCTTCTAAACAAAGGTGTTTTCGAGTTGATTTGGAGTAGCACATATCTTTAGCGGGTTTCGGGGGTAGGGGATAGACCTCCAAAGTTGATCACCCCGTTTATGTATTTTTTTTTAATTTATCAAAAAATTATATATGATTTGAAAATATTTTATATATACATAGATAGTACTTGTAAATATCTGCAAAAAAATATTCCTTCATGTGTGGGTTATCTTTTTCATTTTAAGAGATATTCAGTTCGAAGCAATTTTATTCTCATTTTTTTCCTCGTTGTACCCTTTACTGAAGGTGCAAAGGGTGTTTAAGTTTATAATTCCGTTTGTAATTTACACAATTTTCATCGGAGATCTTTATAAGAAATGACATCAATAAGACGTCGGTTAAAATGCCGTTTATGAAGCTCAGCGATAACTGCAATATATAATATATACATCAACGATCGGAAATCCTTTGGAGAAATTCAGCAATATCGGTTCTTAAATGGCGGAGATATGTATAAAGAACCGGTTTTTTTGAGTTTTTAAAAATGGAATGGTTTGAATGGCGTTTGTGATGCCTCTCGATTACATTAATATGATATATATATTTATATATATATATATATATATCAAAAGATCTGAAAATTTTTCTATAACTTTTCTATTGAAACTCGGTAAAAACTGGTTCAAAAATAGATTTTCTGAAGCCCTTATATAAACTAGGGATTTCATTTTTGTAAAACAAAATCGGATAAATTTTTCTGCTGAAGAAATGAACTCAGTCGGTCCATTAGTTACGGAGATCTCGACCAATCCAAGTCCTAAATAAGTTACGGACTTGGTTCATATAGATCGATCACAAATATTTTTCTTGAATTTCGGTTTTTTGCATCTACCGGGTTATTGGCAAATCTGTTTTTTTATTTAATGTCTGCTTCCCTTATAGTTGTTGTTTTCATGGGTACTGAAAAACTACAGCAATAAACTAAGGCATACTTGGTTTTTTAAACTTTTTGAAGCAGCTATGTAAGATAAAGACTTTGTTTTTTCACAGAAAAATTTGAATTTTTTTAAGAATTTCTGTGTTGCAAAAATACCCTATTTGAAGCGATAACTACTATTTACTTTATATGGGAACTACTACACCCGCTGGACCTAATCACTAAATATTATATAAAAATTACTTTTAATTTTTTTTGAAAGAAGTTCACGGTTATAGTCCTTTTGATGAAAAAATTTATATTTTCTTTGTATGGGGCTACCTCTCCCCCAGGACCTATCCGTCCTATTTTCATTTCATCAATGCGATAAAGGTTTCCACGAAATTGTAATTGTAAATTGTTCAGATGTAAACTGTATGTATAAATATTTGCTACCTCTGAACGCGAAAGATTATGGAGAATTGCAATTAATAGAAATAAATTAAATGCGGTGAAATTTCTTCAGACCACGATGTGAAAAACTTAAAATCTAGATTTTGGGTGTATTTTTGAGTAATAATGTTAATATTTGAAACTAAATAAAATTGAAACGAATAGATAAATTCCAATAAAATTTTGCCACAATATAGATTAACTTGTCTTAAAATCAGATAATTATAAAAGTCTCAACTTTTTGCATCAAAATACCCAAAATCCCAGTCCGAGTAAAACTTGTCACCCAGCCATTATAAATGGTGTGGCTCAGAAAATATTTTTTGTTTGTTTTACCAACATATGAAGATATATAATCAATGTATTTTTTGTTCATTTCAGTTTTTAATTTTGAGAATTTTACAAAAAAAAAACTTACAAAACCATTTCAAAATGGACAAAGTTTGGATAGGGCTTGGGGGAAAACCGTTGCCTAAAGCGCCTCCGGTTTTGCTTTACACGCATTTACGTTAAGATTTCTTTTGAAACCATTAGAAAAATCCTATTGTCCGGAACAAAAAAAAAAATATTTTAGAAGTGAAAAATTATTGCCACTTTTTTCGAAAATAACCCCCAAAATGTGAAATTTTTTTAAAGTTTAAATTCAGATTAATATAAATTTTTATTGGATTCATATATATGTATGCTTCCTACAGCAATATTATTTAGAATTTTATAGAAAACTTAGGACCCAAATTAAGCTCCCCAAGTTTAAATAAACTTTAAAAAACGAGGCCAAAAATGATTTAAAAATCTCTTAAATTAAAAGTGATAACTTACACATATAAGTTTTTTTTGTAGATATTTAAAAGTACCATCTATATGTAAAATTATTTTACACTCAAGTCATAAATGAATTTTTGGAGAATTAAAAAAAAAACAAAAATTCATAGCGGAGGTGACCAACTTTGGAGGTCTACCCTCTACCCTTGGAATGCGGTTGGGATCTTTGCTCCTCCAAATTAATTCGAAAACACCTCAGCTCAAACTATGTAAAATTTAAATATTTCCATGGGTTCACAAGTTACAGAATTATTTCTAAAAAAGCTTTTTGGGACTATTGTGCGCCGTACATTGATTGGGTGTCTACTTATTTCTACAAAAATGAAAGTTCGTTTTGAAAATTTCGAATAAAATACGAACAAGTTTGAATTTTAGAAAAAATAAACATTTCTGTATAATAGCCACGGGGGTCATATTATATTATTATGTTAGTCTTATTTCGACAAATAATTTTACGTTAAAAAAAAATACAAAATGTCGAACCTATACAGTCTGAAATTTTAGTTATGTCTTTAATGCATATCTTAAATATGTACGATACCAAATGTTCCTTTAACAGAAATATGAAAAAATCAAAAAATTACGATACTTTAAATACCAGGGGCGGATGCATACAAAGAATAATATGAGTCTCTTGTACGGTAGAAGTTAGTGGATACACAGAAACATAACTCTGCTTTGAAAACGGTGCAGATATTAGATTGTGTCACACAGATACTGGTGTGATAAATTCTAATCTCCAAGCAAGACTATCCCGATATTTTACCCACTTTTAATTGAAAAATATCTGCTATACGGCTCAAAAATTTAGACACCCGTATCGGTCATAGCATTGTCGTCGAATTTTGTTTTTGGAGATTATTTCATCTAAATTTTAATTAATGATTCTAAGTCTGAAACTGGTACCGGTTCGGTATTTGTCTTTTATAATTTCGAATTTTTGGTAATCTATACCATTAATGTATCAGCAAGGAAGATTCGAGAATTTTAATTCTATAAGTCGATGTATACGAGATTAGTCTTGTCATGATTAAGGTTCAATATTCCAACTTAATAAAGTTGTTTTTCAGTTATTTATAATTATATGATATAATGCTAATCAAAAATGATTTATATCCCAATAAACCAAACGATAAAAGTTATCACTAGTAATAATGGTTTTCGAATCTAAAACGATAGTTTTTACGGACTAAAGTGTACCTTATCTTATGATATCGTTTTTCTATAAAATTATGATATCGTTTTCGGTATCGTAATTTCCAAAAATAGCGATAGCAAAATCGTCATGGTTAACATTTTGTTCTGGATGCTATTTAATACCAAAAATTATATTTTTGCTTTTAAATATACTCAAAAAGTTTGGTTTAGCATTAAAAAGCTGCTAACAAATAAGCTGCTAACAATAATTTGGTTTAGCATTAAAAAGCTGCTAACAAATAATTTTTTTTGTATTTGTTTGTCAACTTGTTTTTGTTGGTTGAAAATTTTTTAATTTTAAAATTTTTATTTTGAATTTTTTTCCAAATCTTTATGTTTTTTATTATATTGGAAGAAATATTTCGAAATTTCGAATAATAATATAATTTGCTGCAATATAGTACGATGTTATAATCGGCAGGTTATATGATATTGTTTTCGTTATTATATCATTATATGGTTATTGGGATAGTTTATTACGAAAAATCGCTCAAAACATTAGGTAGTTTTTCCCAAAATATCAAAAACTATTGAGAAACAATTTTTAATTACAAAATATTAGTTTTTTCTGGCCATATTTTTGGATCATTTACTTTTTTTGAGCTTTTTAAAGTTCAATCTAGCCTCTTTTTTCTAGCCTCCTGGCAACACTGTTAACAACATGAGAGAATACAGGTTAACCAAGTGGCTAATTAATGCCAGGACAAATATACAATACGATATATTTTCTTATAGAAAATTTTATATCAATTTGCTATAAAAAATTTTTCTACAAAAGCATTTTTGATAAATTTAATTTTTATAGGAAATTTTCGATTAATTTTCGATTTTTTTCACGTAGTTCATATAGAGATGTTGTCGGCTTATCATTTTCCAAACCCATTATATGCATATGTTTATCGATGTTATACAATCGTCCACTTTAATTTTGTTTTTTTCATGACCACTATCGTATAAATCCTCCAATTTCGTATCTGATAATTCCATTTGCTCCTCATTACTTTCCATATGAGATTCTTCTTGAATCCAGTTTGTAAAAGATCTTCCATACTAATTTGAGCTACAAGTGTTTCAAAAGTTGAAAGATCTTCGTTTTCTTCCTGAATTATATTTTTAAAATCTTTAAGGGCATGTTATCCTCTTCACTTCATTCACTTATGAATTTGAGCAAGGCGTTCCAGGATTTGGCGATATTGGATACTGATATTTTATCCCATGATGTAGTTAGAATCTGAACTGCATTCTTGAGATTGAAGTTTTTTAGTTTGAGCTCCAAATTTGTTCCCTTCTCGCCAAGCAAGTGGGTGAGCTGTTGTTTTCTATAATTTAATTTGATCAAGTTGATAACCTTTTGATATAACGGTTGAATAACCTCTTTCACAAGAGGAGGTTTCGAAGACAATTTTTATCCAGTAATTTTTAAAAATCTAATTCCATATCGACTTAGAAATTTCTTCACCCTCCTTCACTGGCATTGAAACCTGAATTGATTTTGATACACTTTGGAATATAAATGACTGGCTTTTGATCGAAAAATCGCTGCAGATATTTGAACATTTTTTCCCCTTTGTTTTACAAACCACTTATAAAGCATTTTTTCCATTCTTGGGTACTCAGCTTTCTTTAACTTGCAACGTTTGCCAGGGCCACTTTATGTTGTACCTACGAACTTTTTTAATGAAAACTGAAGACTTATACAACTTGTAATTCACGCAAATAGAATTTATGGAATCTCCATATATTTTTTTTTTAAATCTCTAATTTTTGAAAAATCGTTGGCTTTAAAATATGTTGAACTTTTCCCATATTAAGAGATATATTTACACAACAAATGACACGATTAAACTGACAAAATTGAAGATCAAAATTATCCAAAAAAGTTAACATACCAAAAGACGGGGATTTTGCTTTTTTAGTTATAGACATTGTAATAAAATTTAAAAAGCAGATAAATGTCGCTAAAATAGAACCCGTCGCGTGATAATGGGTAGTCGCGAATATCGAGCTTGTACTGTATATGCATTCGATTTCATTTCTTTGAAATAAACGATTTGAATTATTTAAATAAAAAGAAAATGTCTTAAAATATTAAAATGATTTTAAATCGAAATTTTGTCATTAAAGACGTCATAAAGTTTATAGGTTTTTGTGAAAATCTAACTATGAGTAATCTTCGTAACTTCTGCTCATATTTTCAGCCAATATCTTCTAAACAAAAACATTAATAATTCAAAGATCGTTATAAATTCGAAACATAGAAATGGGCGTCAAAATTTTAAATTAGGGTGGCTCAAAACAAAACAAAAAAAAAAAAACAAAAACAAAAAAATAAAAAACTATTAGTGTAGGAACACAACAACGCCGGCAACGGGACGTCAAGATAATTGCCAAAGTTTTGCGTAAAATAAAAATTATCAATCAATATTATTTGTTGTAATTATCATCTTTAATTATATTTTAATTGTTTAATTTAATTTTTTTAATACTATATTTATACCAAAACAAAACCAGTTGGTTTTGACGAAAATTTCATTTCAAAAACTAATTCCTTTACACACCTCGTTTTCCATTCAATGTGGTTTTTCTTGACGTTTACATTTCTTGACTTATTTGTTTTCTGCACTCAATTGAATTAGCTCTGTTTTTATAAACAAAGTTTTACACGATTTTAAAATATTTTTAATAAAAAGGTATAACAAACTAAATAATTTATGAAGTAATGCAAATTTTTTGTCATCATATGTTTTTAATATATATATATATATATATATATATATATATGTATATATATATATATATATATATATATATATATAAGCTTACTGTTCTGAAATCAACTGAACAAGCTTTATCATAAATAGTTATTTCAGTAGTTTTTATTAGGTTTTCAATAAAAACTAAATGAAAACAGTTTTTAAGTGGTATGGAAAAACTAAAGAAATTTATGTAGTTTTTTAAACAAAAATCGAATAAGTCTAAAACTATTACTTTTCGTTTGGTGTAAACGGCATATCAAGATTTTCCTTTTTCTCTCTTTGTTTAGTTTTCTGTCTTTTTTATAATATATCTTTTTTCATAAATAATGGCAATTTTTTTTGGAAAAAAATAACAAAATAAATTTTATTTGAACGGCTTACAGTTCAACGGCAATGAAAAGTCAAAAAAAAAAGAACAGTCGTTACCGTCGTTGGTTGTGTTTCAACACTTAATGAATTATTTTTTTGTATAATTTTTTTATATTCTTTATTATTATTTTATTTTTTCCAATAAACATGACTTTATATAAAATACACTAAGTAAATATGTATATCAAGTGTTATTTAAATATGTTTTTTTTACTTTAATATAGGTATTTGGGATAAGGATTTATTATAGGCAAGTATTAAGACAAAAAGGAAGTTTTTGGATTAAGCAATATACAAAATAAGGACTGAAGAGTTAAGGATATGGGCATGAGGTCACTTGGGAGTTAAATGGGTATTTTAGGAGGTATTAGATAAACATATCTTAAGACTTTGGGATGCAAGTTAGGGGTCAAATATTAGAGGTTAATATCATATATAGGGATAAGGATTTTTTAATGAGGATTGTGGAATAAGTTATGAGGATAAAGGAATTAAGGTTTAGGAATTTGGAAAGTTAGATTAATCTTAATTTTATGTTATAAATTATCATCTTACACCCAAGTAATGTACAAACATAAAGTATTATAATTTTCTTTCTGTTGTAAAAACCCTGATTTTTAACTCATTAAAAATATATATATTTTTTTTATATAATATTTTATTTTAATATCACTAACAAAATTTATTTGTAAAAATATACAAAAACATCTATAAGTATATGGGAAAAAGAAATACTCTATATAAAAGAAAATCAGGGACTAAAATATGACAAATATATAATGAAAATGATCACAGTTCAAAAATTGAGGTACTTAATAAAAAATACATTCAAGTAAAATTCTTAAGCTAACTTTACACTAACTCAGATAATAAAGTTAATGAGGTAGTGTAATGATAACTTAAAGAATTTTGTAATAACTTGCAATTGTTAAAAAATACAAGGTGGCCTAAAAGTAAATAAGATTTATGTTTTCCAAAATTATTATTTTAACAAAAAATGTTTTTCCATAGAAATACAAAAAGTGCCAACTTGTAGGAATTATTCTTTAAATTTAAAGATGTTTTATTTTATTTTTATTTTTTTTTTAACTATAAAACTATTGTTTAAATATCTTTTTTTAAAAGGAGTATTTCTTTTCCTATTCTTATCAATTTTTCCCTAAATTTTGTCTAACTACAAACTAAACAATATTAAACTAATTATTTAAAAGATTATATAAAAGTAAATTAAAAAATAGGCCAATTTAATAAATTAAAAGCACGTAAAAATTATAGAAAAAACAACTTAATTAACTAGACCTTTTCGGTGTGTTTCTATTTTTCCTAAACTTAAATATCTAGAAAATCAAATTAAAAAAGAAATATAAATGACTAAACTAGTATAAACTTTATATACAATAAAAAGATTAATTTATAATACACGCTCGCCCAGCGATGGTGAACGTTGTATGAGTAATGAACCCGCTTTGGTTAAAGGTTCCTTAAATGTATTTGTTCCAATGTTTGTTATTAAAGAAGCAGGTGAAACTAGACCAGGAGAAGGAGATTTTTTGTAAAACTTTAGCAAAGATTTTTGAGCTAAGCCATGAGGTGAAGCATCGGGTACAAGACGTCTTAGGAGACCAGCTATACAGCCCCAAGGGAAGGTCCTGGAAAAGTGAATAGAAATTTAGTATTTACAATTTTCTTTTACATTTCATTTCATACTTACCATTTGAAGGATAGAAGTACTTTAATGTAACCGGGTATTATGGCAATTTTTTCATTTTTCTTAATGGCAGTTATAACACGATCAGCCACGTCATTAGGATTGAGAGTGGGTACCCAACTGTAAAGTAGGTGAAAATAAATTTAATAAATAATTTGATTATGAACTTGAAATATAGAAAAAGTTTTATAATATTAAGATAATTAAGCTCAAAAATTTAAGATTAACGATGATTTCTAAGCATTCACTTATATAAAGAACTATTGGTCCTATGGATTATAAGACGCTTATTTGCGACAAAATTTATCAATCTTTCTATAAAATTCTTTTTTCCTTTACGCTATAAATATCAAAATTAAAATCGTTATTTTTAGATGTATAATTTTGGCAAAAATTCAGTTCAAAATAAATTTAGAAGCACAAAAAAGCTCCCGTTAAATATATCGAATTTTATTTTTCCTATTGGTAATAGGTAATAGGCTGTTACCTAAAATATTGAGCGGTTAAAAAAATAATATTCAAACAACTTTAAGATAATTTTAATCGGCATCTATTGGAGCTTTAATTATCGAAATTGGCCAAACCATTATCGAGTAATACTAGTATAACCGCCGAAAAAGGGTTCTTATTAGTCAGGCCCATAAAAAAATCAATACGTGATGGAGAAAAAGTGAAAGCTGATTCTTGTTTAGCATGTCAAATTTCATCTGGTCCACCTATTTTTGTTTAAAGATTTTTTTTTTGGCCCACTAGTGTATCTCCACTTAATTGTAGGTATCAGTGTTGCCAGTTTAGACTTTTTAAGGCTAAATATAGCATTTTTATTTTGCTTTTAGCCTTAAAATTTTTGTTTTAGCTTCTACCTTTTATTTTTGCCTTTTTTTTATTCTTAAAAAGGTTAAAACTTTAATATTTCAAAAAAGAAGAAAATAGTTTGTTATTTGCTTTTAATAATTATATTTTTACAAAATCGTTCTTTTAAATATTTTCTTATATTTATTCACAAAAAAATCAAGATTATTTATATATAACAAAATTTTTCGCTTGCGGCGTTTTACTCTCCAAATCAAATATAACATAACTCATTTTATGAACTTACTTAATAAATTAGTATAATTTTTGCTTAAAAAACTTCATTAACCATAGAAACTAGTTATGAATGTAATTAAAAATAATCTTTTAAAAATAAAAAGCCACCTAAAAATTTGGTAAATGGATCATTTTGCTGATAACTGTTATATGTTCCATTCATAAGTCTATTACAGTATCTTTAAAAAGATATCAAAAACTAATGAGAACAAAAAAATAAATAAATAAATAAATAAGATCAGTTTTTAAACATATTTTATGAGGCATTTAGCCTTTTCTGACCTTTTTTTTTTAAGTTAAATTTAGCCTCTTTTTTTTCTCATCTCTTGGCAACACTGGTAGGTATATATGGGTATTTTCACCTAATTGTTAATACAACCAAGATTTGTGCATCAATTTTATTTTATTCCTGATATTACCAACTTTATAAAGAAGCATATGAAACTAAACATTTTTGTCATTTTCATTTCTTAAGAGAACTTTTAAGGAAAAAAGACTTTCATTTTTGCATGAAAAGAAATCCGACACTAGTTTCTGTATAACTCCAAAACTATTGACCAATTAAAAAATAATAATAATAATGGAAGAGCGACTTGAAGACAATTATAGTTCGCATCTTTTGGTGTTTCATCTATCTAAATCAGACAAACTCGAGTTATGGTGAAATATACTTGTGTATTCGCCTTATTAAGGAGAAAATGTCATACATGTTCATAAGATAAAATCCGGACTTATACCGTAGTTCCGTAACTTTTTAACGAAAAAAAAAGTTTTCGTGAAGTATCGAAAAATCGTTAGTTAACAAATTTTGCCGTTAAATGCAATTCTTTAGATGAATTCTACCTATTTTGTTGTTAAACACACCTATAGTTAAAACTAATTTTCGGTAAGCTAAGTACAAAAAAAAGTTCTCGTAAAACTCATTAATTACTTCAGCCATAGAACATTCAAATATTCATACCTTTAAGAAAGATAAACATATTTCCAATTCTGATATTGAAAAATTTCTCCTTGAAAAAAGACAACTCAGAAAGTAATGACAACAAATCAGATCACCAAAGCAAAGCTGAGGCTGTCCACATCAAGGAAAAAATGAGAAAAAAAGATATAGTCGATCAAGACCGACTATATAATACCCTACACCATTGTTTACGAGCATAAAAATACGGGAAGGTGAATTATATTACACCAGTGACCAATTTTACTAAATGTAAAATAAAATATACGAATACAGAATATTACGTTAATACTAACATTTATATGAATTTATGCACTTTAGGGTGATTCTCGAAAGTGGCTTTATATGGGAGCTATGGTAAATTTTGGAGTGATTCTCATAAAACTTGGCAATATTGTTTCTACTTGTATAAAACTTGTTTCGACTATTATCTTGATACTAATATTCGTATGGGATTTATGCACGTTAAAGTGATTTTCGGAAGAGGAGTTTATATGTGAGCTATAGTCAATTGTGAACCGATCATCACAAAATTTAGTACAAAGATTGATACTTGTACAGAACTTCTTTGCAACGAATTTCATTAAAATATTCTTATATTTAGGGCATTTTTGAGATTTAGACTCTATTCCGGGGGGACATTTGTATGGGGGCTAATAATAGGTGAAATAATTGACCGATCACAACCCATTTCAATAGGCATCGTCCTTTTGTCATAAAGGTCCTACTTGCCAAATTTCGTTGAATTGTCTTTAAAATTGCAACCCGTACTTTGTATACAAGATTTACGTGGACAGCCAGCCATCCATCCAGCCATACGAACGGACATCGTTATATCGATTTAAAAATTGATTCTGAATCGATTGGTATACTTTAAGGTGGGTGTTAGATAACCTTTTCTATGCGTTATAAACATCACCACAAACGTATACTACCCCAACCACTTATGGTGATGTAGGGTATAAATATAACATTAAAATAATTTTAAGGACCTGATTTTGTACAACGAAACGAAAATTGGTTTCGAAATTTTATATTGAAAACAGCAAAAAAAAAAAAAACAATATCAAATTTATTTGCATACATATTATCGAAACGAAATTATCGAAACGAATTTTTCGTTTTACAAAATAATTTTCAACCATTTTGAACTGTTTGCGCTTATTAGATCTATATATATATATATATATATATATATATAAATACGAAAACTGTTCAGACGTATTTAATAATAATAATAATTTGGTAAGTACGAATTTTAAATATTTGATGAGATTATTAATTGTTTCAATTTTTTGTGGTCATTGGTACCAGGGGTTTGATTCAATTTTAAGATCCATTCTTGTTTTAAACCTGTTCTATGCAAGATTATTTATATATAAAAGGTTTTTGATGATTTGTTCAGACATCCTTCATATCCTTTAACGTTTTTATTGGTATATCAACCTAGGTCATAAAGGCACTCAGATATGAAAATCTTTATTGGGACGTCCCGCAAGAGTGAAATGTTGATTAAATTTATTTAATATATATTAAAATTTATTTAGAAAGAACTTATATAGAAACATTACACATATTCAATGTATATTATATATAAACTACATACATAAGAATATTATTGTAATTTTTAGTTAAAAAAGGGTATATCACCAAAATTATATAGAGGAAACCGAAACATAACATATACTTTCGTCTTGGCATCTTATATATCCCATTTAATGTCACACATAATCATATTTAAGCTATATGAGAAGTCCGATGTCAAAGATTACAAAAATCGGATCGAATACATAACACCAAGACGTTTCTCAAATTTGGAGTTTTCATATTTTTGTCATCTAATTTTACTTATATTGTATTATTTGAATATTTTTAATAATTAAATAAATAATTATATTAAAATCTCTGTATTTTTATTGAAGGAAGGATTTATTTAATTGTAGAATTGAATTAATACAAATCTTAGTTGATTTTATGCATACCTTCAGTCATAATTATATTTTATTTGATCGAAATATTTCATTGAAATTTAAACCAAAATTAATTATTTTAGTTAATTAATATTAACATTTTGGTGATTGGAGCAAAATCAAACAAAAATTTAATTAATATAAGCAATTTCGTAATTAAAGTCCATTTTTATTTTTTTTCTATGTATTGGTCGGTGAGAGACCATTGAACTAATTTTCAGATAATAATTATGACAACCTCCTACTTCTACTATGTTTAAGGTACCAAGTCAAGGCAATCAAAAAACAGGGATCTCATCAAGTATTTCTGCAGATTTTTATTTGCACATTTTCCAAAAATAATATTGCAAGCCATAGTGTCTAGTAAGAATCCCGTTAGTACTCAAAGATAATTCTTGTTGTTCGACAGAAAATGTTGAGTTTTATTTCATTTAAAAGTAACAAATTTAAACACAACCTACGATTCGATTATTTCCTTAATATACCACCCTATAAAAATACCCGACCTCTTTGTTGACGAGACAGGATAAGACTTTAAACTCTAGGGTTTAATTTGAAAATGAAACGGTATCATCCAACTATATGGTTTTTTAATCTCAGGAAATAACTGACAGTTTGGTTCATAATTTCTAGATTTTTCCCTTTTCCGTCATAGGCTTCCAAAATACTATATCTGTCGTTTAAATTTAAGCACAGATTAATTTCAAAACATTTTAGATGAAAAATTAATTTTTAATGGAATTCAAAAAATTGTATCTGCAGCTATCTGAGGAAGTCATCAGGGAATAAGAAAACATTTAGATAAATTTGTCTTTGTGCCAGACGTAGAGACGGACGAACTTTTTTTATTTGAAAAATTTGCAATTTTAATTACTAAAACTTTATGTTGATATAGCCAAAATAAAACCTTTAAAGAACAGACTTTTAATCGAATTGTTGAGCTGTGAAATTTATATATTTCTATCGATTTTCTTTTTATCTTATTTTTATATTCTTATTTTTTTAAATAAATATTTTTATTTACTCTTTAATTATCCAATTAATAAATATATTCTTTTAATTACGTAATTTAAAAATTTCTTTAAATTACATTAAACTAGTTATTTTTGTTCAATCTTTGCTAAGCGAGATCTCATAACAAAATATAAAAATCAGTTCTTAAGCAACAATAGAAATGTTTAGCTCAAAGGTTTTTGAAAAATAAACATTGAAAATTTAATTAAAAAAAAAGGTTTCAATAAAATTATTATAGGGCGCTATCGAACACATAATATTGAAGAACTAAAATGGAAGAATTTTTAGTTAAAATTATAAGCATAGGGTATATAACATTCCCTATAGACGAATGTAATATTCTAAGTTGTTTTAAAATTAAAATATCTTCGATCACTAAGAGGCTAATTAAATATTTAAATAATAAATTTTAACAAATATTAATATATTAAAACTACTTTATAAATTAATTACCGTGCATTAACATCATCAAACATGCCCGTTTGTTGTATAAAGAATGGACACACACAGGTTGTATGTATATTTCTATGACCAAGGACTTCAAGTTCTAAGCGTAAAGCTTCATCAAAACCCACCTAAGTAGAGAGAGAGAGAGAGCGAGAAAAAACCATATTACGAACTGACTCACAAATAAATACGTATATATATAATTAAATAAAACTAAAATATTGCAAAATTTCTCAAATAAAAATTCTTAAACAGGTAAATAACACAACAACTCATAACAAACGACTCTACTACTTACAGCTGCAAATTTACTGGCACAATAGTCGACCAATTTGGTTATACCAACATGACCAGCTAATGAAGCAATGGTGGCAATATGACCACGCTGGTTCTCAATCATTTTGGGTAGAAAAGCTTTGGTAGTCTAAAATGTTAAAAAAATTAAATAGAAATAAATACGCAAGGTTAACTAGAATTTTATTTTAAAACTTGCAACATTTAAAATAACACACACGAAATGTATACATTTGACTAACATTTAACAAGTTTTTTTAAAATTTTGTTAAAAAAAAACTTACCCAAAAGTGTGCCATTACATTTACATTGAACGAACGTTCAATTAAATGATCAGGGGTATCAAGTAAATACAGACCCGACACAACACCAGCATTATTTATCAGCAAAGAAACCTGCAAAAACAAATATTGAGCAATAAAAAAATATTCGAACATTTTTGCTTTTAAAATTTGTTACCAAAAAATTAAATTAAAAGTTTAAAGGAAAAAAAAGAGTTACATAATTTTTATGATTTACCGACTGATATAAGAACATTTTTGAGCATGAAGTGATAAAAATTGGTGTGGTAATATTAAATAATGTTGAAATTTTACACCTCGATTGATGTTTTAGGGGTATTTTTTTAGTTAATAAAAGTTTGTTTGCAAATAAACGAAAGACTAAAGACACAAACTTGTTAATTGAATTGCACAATCAGTGGCATAAGTAAGAATTTGTTGCCAAAATTTTGTGTCAGTTTAATGAACCAGAAGTTGTTTAGAATGCTGCAGCAATTTTCATTCCACCAAATTTTATGTAAAAATATTTTATGGCTTTAAATTAATGTTATGATACTTAGTATGGAAATGTATTTGTAAGTTATTTTAAAGCAGGAATGGAAAATGGCTAATTTTATATTGTACTAAGTATAAAAAAATGTACTTTTTCAACCATAATTGTACCATTTTTGTCAATGACAAACATTTAAATAGAAATTCAGTAGATTCTAAACATATTTTTATTAAATAAGTTTAGTAAAAATATTACCTGCAATTTTAAAATTGCAAAAACAATTTTGTTACAAATTTGTTACAATTTTTTCTTTTGTCATAATAATATTTTACTTGGTAGATTTTGCTTACTAATGTGGCATAGACTGAATTCCTAAAATAACTCTTGATATATCTGGAAACAGAAACTTAATTAGTAAATTTTTCATCTACGATCAAAATTTTGAAAATGCGTAAGCGCGCTGTATTGATCATGTCTTGCAAATCCTATCCTAATAGTGAATAGTTAATTTTAATGTAAATGCCTTCAAATTCTGTGCACCTATAAATTTTAAGCATTATCATTAGGAACACATTTTCTTTTGATACATAGCTTTTACGTTTTTACTTCCGAGATCAATGGGAATCTTATTATCTCCATTGCAGTTAACTTCATTGATAAACACATACTTTTTGCAGGTCATTGTAAAAATTTGTCTCAGAAGTTAAATTTTTTCATTTATAATCTTGTGTTTTTTTATTTTTAAATATTTTTGGTATTTAGAACAGTTGTTCTCACAAACATCAGCTTTGCATAAGACATTACAAGTCGAGAACGACCCACCACAATTTTTGTATAATAATTTCACACCAAGTCAAAGGTTTGAAATACTATTTGAATGTTTGATATCGAACATGTTTTGTAAACAATGTTACAACATAGACCAATGTTTTTAAATCTAAGTTTGATTTTTAATTGAGACTTATTAGAGAAAAATGCTGCTAATTCCAAAAAAATTTCGACCCAGCTCAGATTTTGACCAACATCGATTTTAATTAAATTCAGCATATATAATCTACTGCTTTATGCGCTTTATAGGTCGCTAGCGTTTCATATTCTATGAATCTATAAATTTTTACACCTTGAGTTTTTGTTTTTGTCAGAAATGAGAAAAATTTATGCTTGAATAACTTTTTTATGTACATTATCTCATTTCAACAAACTTGGTATCATTGGAAAGGACTGAGATTCTTCTTTATCATAAAGTCATAAAAATTATACATCTTTCTGGCGCAAGGATCCCTAAAATGAAAAGATATTCTTTATCCTTGGATATACTGAAAAAGGGTCTTTTAATTTTTATTATTTTATTACACGATGTTTACAATCAATTTGTCGTTATAATGAGAAAAAGTCAAAATGGGATCTCAATGGGTTTAGAAGTTACAACAATTTTTCTTTACAAAATGTATAATCGCAACAAGATCGGATTGCTTTACATTTAACAAAAACTGAGACGGCAACGGAAAATAAGTAACAATTTTATTTATTTTCTTTTCATTTCTTTTTTTACTTTAAAGTTTTTTCAATTTTGTTTACGAAATTCTTATAATTTTTTTAAAAATATGGTAATATCTTTTGAGAGAAAATAGAAGCAACAAAAAATCCGGAGAGAATTTAAAATAAAATTGATTTTTTAAACGAGCCGCATTGGGCATTTTTCATACAAATTTCTATGGAAATTTCCGGATCGGGCTTGTTGTGTTTATACATTAAGTAACATATTTTCTTATCTTATAACTTATTCAAATTTTAATATAACAGATCATTATTTATTGAAATAAGTCGCATATATAGCATTTTTCTGATACCAAAAAAAAAAAAAAAAATAAAGAAGAATAATTTGATATCATTGTAGAAGTTTCAGGAGCACATTAACAGACCTTTAATGCTCTATAAAGCACTTAAAGTTTATTTATTCAAATTTAATACATGGTATTACAACGGCATAATATACTGTAATAGATCATGATCGGTCCATTATTTCACCTATAGCCAATACAAGCTTTTTCCACGCAATAGTGGTTTAACGCATATAAATATCTGAAGAATGTCGTATTTATATAACTTCAGCATTATAGCAATTTTCAAAAAACGAAACCGAAAACCGATGAACTGGTTTTTACTTCGAGTACTTTTTTTTTGAATGATGCGGCAGATCGTTTTTTTCTGTCGATTGACCGATTTTTAACTTTTAGCTTTTTTTATGATAAAGACGAATATCATTCCTTTCCATTGATATCAATTTTGTTAAAAAAGAACGTCAAATTTTGGGTTGAATTTTTTTTTTGGAATTACCTTCTACGCATCAAAAGAACATCCTATTACATTTATATTTAACCATGTGATCAACAAATTGTTATATAACACAAGGGAACAAAATTTAAAATTTTTTTGTGCGGTCTGGAATTTTATTGCAAATTTTTACTAACTTTAGGTCGCTGATTTCAAATCTAATCTACATTTTTCTCTATCAGCTCGACTTTTTGAGATACACCGTTATGTTCAAAATTAACGCACTTCCACTACATATATTGGAATAATTTCAAAACGGTTCACCATATTCAGTTAAAAAAATATTACCTTTAAGCCGTGCTTATATTGTTTTTAAATTTGCCTAGTAGATTCAGAGATATCGTTAGTTTTGAAAAAAATAACAATTTAAAAAAAAAATTTTTTTTTTGTTCTTTAAAAATTCATAAAAAATAAAAATGCGTCAAAAGTCACAGTTTTGGTCTAAAAATATTTAGTTAAACATATTTCACATAGAATGAAATAATTTTGTTTACAATTTACTGAGAAAACTGAATTGATAAAAATCGCGATTTCCATAACAAAAACATTTTTTAATGTGTATGTTGGAACAAAATTTCACTATTTTATGCTGACTGGAACATTATAGCAATTTTTTACTAATCCATTTTTTGACTATCAGCTTGACTTTTCGCGATATACTGTTACACTTCCACTACATATATTACACTGGGGAACAGTCATTTTACGGCATGTTAGCTTAAAGTCAATTCTGTATAAGACTAGTGTGCTGAATACTAGAAAATTATTAGGTTTGCCAAATTGGCTCTAGTTTTTGAGATAACGACTGAAAAACCTAAATAAAAATACCAATATGTATTGAAAAATTTTCTTGTCACATATATAACAAAAACTGTTGGGGTTGTTAACACAAGGTTTTTGTAACGTACTAATATTTTTCAAGACAAAAAGCACTTACAATATACGGAATCTAGGACTCAACTGAACTGCTAATTTAAATGATTGTAATATATTGCAAAAAAAGTTATAAATATATATTTATAAATGCTTTGACAGTAAGAGGAATTTAGAAAAAAAAGTAAACTAAAAAAAAACATCTTTTATTCAGGTATTTTGAGCATGAAAAATTATTTTAAACACTCAGGTCAAAAACTTTATTCATTCTTAAACATAAAAAATTTAACTGAAACTTAAAATTTAAAAACTATGTAAGCACGGCTTAAAGATAATATTGTTTCCGAGTTTCAAATTTTTTAACTGAACCATTTTCAGGATATTCCAATATATGTAGTGAAAGTGCCTTAATTTTGGATATAACGATATATCTCGAAAAGTCGAGCTGATAGAGAAAACCCGGAGA
The DNA here is from genome assembly GCA_932274085.1 of Protocalliphora azurea. Taxonomy (NCBI): domain Eukaryota; kingdom Metazoa; phylum Arthropoda; class Insecta; order Diptera; family Calliphoridae; genus Protocalliphora; species Protocalliphora azurea. Next base: position 120,774,125 of record OW026520.1, on the reverse strand, counting down.
TTAGATTTGAAATCAGCGACCTCAAATTAGTAATAAAGTTCCAGTCCGCACAGTGACTGTTTCTCATTGTAATCGATCATATGAAATTAAATTGGTAGACAATATAAAAAAAAAAAAATTGAAATCATAAAGAAGTACAAAATAAGCCGATATTTTTGTATTTTTTTTTTCAAGGTATTCTAATATAAATTAAATTTTAAAATTTTTAATGACTACAATATTACCTTGTAATTACTTTAAATTAAAATGCAAAAAATTTCCAAAAACTGTAATATTTAGCAAAATAAATTAGCACTATATTTTTATAAAAAAAAAGAACATTTAAATTTACACTTCAAAATTCATGATAACTGCTAGATATTAACATCTTTAGTACTTCAGATTTATTGCATAACTCATAAACGTCAATAAGAAATCAGAAGGTAAATTGAATTCAAGTGTTTGTATGTATCATTCACTATCTGTAGGGTTTATATTAAAATGCCAAGTGCTTAAGTTGCAAAGTAAATTAAATAAATTAACTACAATTGTTTGTAATGGCAAAATAAGGGCAAGAACGAATAGAAAGATTACACTACAAAAATGATTTAAAAAATATTTACATACAATTGATATAATTAACTGAAAAATTTAAAAATGATTATAAAGGAAAATAACAAATATGTATATTTAACAGCCTAACAGTCTGCCAAACAATATTTAAGAGATGTCAATAATGCTGAAAATCTAATGAAATTTAAATAGTACAATTTGTCAGCATTTATTTTTATTTCATTTATGCCAGTTGTAGAGTAATATTAATAAACCTGAGTGTCATGTTTTCATTTTACAAAGTTCGTCATAATAGATACACTTACATGCACTTGATATTATTTATGATCTCTTTTGAAGTGACTCTATGACATATACTTCATGACATGCAACAATTTGAAAATATGTATATTATTTTAATTTTTGTTTTTATCGTATTTTAAGTACTACTCAAATTTTATGAGTATGTGTGTATGTATGTATGTATGTATGTATGTATGTATGTAAATACAACTTTAGTTATTTCGCATTTAAATTTGTCAAAATTTTTATAATTTGTTTTATAAATTTTGCAACTATTTACTTATATGCATACATATGTAATTATTTGTATAGAGCGCACTTGAAACATGTTGCAAGTTGTATTTTTTTAATACTTATTTTTTATTATTGTTAACACTTCTGTATTGTCGTAGATTTGTTTATTTGTAAATAGTTGCTGTTAATGAAATTAACAAGTTAAATTTACAAAATAAAATAAACAAAAAATAAAAATATTGTGGTCATTTAGCTTTACAATGTGTTTGTTAAGTTAAATAAATACTTATTAGAAAATATTTTTAGAAGGTAAACAAAAAACAAAAACAAAATTAATATTGTGTTAAAATTATAATAAAAAATTTTCATTTGAATAATAAACTTTAACTGTGTTTACTAAAGATATATTGTAAAATGTAAAAGGGGAATTATAGTGAATTTATTGTAAATGTTAATTGAATATTATAATCATTTAAAGAAGTTTTTATCTTGTTTTTTTTTTAAGTTCATATTATTAAAGTTATAAAATATACTGACAAACACAATATACTAGAACAAAACAAAATAGGCCCTGTAATTTAATTTCATTTAAAATTATACTAGAGAAAGAAAGAGTTATAGGTCAAGGTTGTTAAGGTTTTACAAAAACCGGAAGATTTAATAATGTAGTAAACCTTAAAATCAAAATAAAAAAACTAAATAAAAAGGGCTGGGATTATGTACTAAATACTACCATAAATTGCGTGTTTATAAAAAAATATTCATATTAAAATCTCCATCCATATCATGAATATTTTGACATTTTTCATGCTGTCATGGTTTTTATATTTTCTTAATACTGATAATAAACATACATTTAATATGTTTATTATTATATATTTTTTCTACTTCTTCATTATAAATTGTTAAATTTATTTCTTTAAAATTAAAGTACACAGACAATTAAATAAACAAAAATATAAATAAAAAAAAAAAAAAATAAAAAAATAATCATAATAACAAGTCGACTGTAACATGTAACAATTTTGAACTTAAACAATAAAAAAACGTTTCTTAAGAAATTATAATTTTTGATGTAAAAATATACTTACATCACCAACTTCATGTCTTATAATTTCTGCTGCTTGATAGACTTCTTCTTTTTTGGATATATCCACAATATAACCTTTACAGAAGCCACCACATTCTTCAATCATTTTAACGGTTTCATTAACGCCTAAGAAACAGAGAAACAAAAGATTTAAGTAAGATACTTTATTTTTCAGATTATACTTTCATAATTATACCTTGTTTACTTATATCCCATATTATAACTTTAGTTCCCATTTTAGCCAAACGTAGGGATAATAATCTACCCAAACCATTGCCGCCACCAGTTATGAGGGCAATATCACTGCTTAATTCTTTCTCGGGATAACCAAAGGCAATATAATACAAGTCCTGTAAGGAAAAGAAGTAATGAGAAAATTTTATAACGAAATAAATATTGTTAATATAAAAAGATCAATTAAAAAAGTAAAATTAAAGAATTTTTTTTATCATTAAGGTTCCGTGAAAGAATATAATAAGAAATATAAAAATATCTATAGACTAGAAGTTAGTCCATTCTATGATCAAAATTTAGACTATTCTACAGATTTCAATTTAGTCTATTCTATAGAATAAAATTAGACTAAAGTCTACAAATAGACTAAATTTTAGTCTGTCTACTAATATTTAGTCTATTATATATATATATATATATATATATATATAATTGGATTCAATTACAGACTACTCATAATATATATATATATCTATATATATATATATATATATATATATATATATATATATATTTTATATATATATATATTTATATATATATATATTTATATATGAGTAGTTTGTAATTGAATCCAAACACTTGCTTAAAAAACTTCCATATAGAGTATTTTTTACACTAAAATTGGTAATGTATAGCCCATTCTATATATAGTAGAATATAGTCTATTCTACAGATTTAAATTTAGTGTATTGATAGACTAATATAAACTAAATTTTAGTCTGTCTTATATAGACTAAAATGTTCTGTAGACTAATGTTTAGTCTATTCCATAGACTTTTGTTTGGTTTATTCTACAGGCTAATCTTTAGTCTTTTCCTTATAGACTAATGTTTAGACTCTTGAAAGGCTAATATTTAGACTTTTTAAAGGATAGTATTTATTTCATTTTAATACTAACATTTAGTTTACTCTAATGATTAGAATTTAGTCTATTCTGTCGACTAAAATTCAGACTATTCTATAGACTAAAATTTGCTCTACTAATTTAGTCCATTCTATACATTTAAATTTGGTTTATTCTATAAACTAAAGTTTAATTTATTTTATAGACTAAACTTTGTTCTATTTTATAGACTTACATTTAGTCTATTCTATAGAATAAAATTTTATAGAATAAAACTTATTCAAATTTTTAGAATAAAAACAGTCTTTACTATAGACTGAACTTTAGTCTGTTCTTTAGACAAAATGTAAATGTATTCTATAGATTTAAATTTAGTTTTTTTTTTGTCTATTCTATTCTATAAAGAAACACTTTGTCTATTCTATAAACTAAAATGTTGTCTGTTCTATTGACAGAAATTAAGTATAGCCTCTTTACTTAAATTCAGTCTATTCTGTAGACAAAAGGTTAATCCCTTTTATAGACCAATATTTAATCTATTCTATACACTAATAATTATTTCCTTTTTCTATAATATATAATGCATTCTATAGACTAAATGGACTAAATGTTAGTGTGTTCTATAGACAGAAATTTAGTGTATCCTATATACTTAAATATAATCTTTAAATTTTTTTCTGTTCTATAGACAGAAATTTAGTCTATTTTATACTCTTAAATATAGCCTCTTCTATTGAATAAAATTTAGTCTATTCTATAGACTAAAATTTAATCTATTCTACAGAATAAAATTTTGTCTCTACTACAGACTAAAATTTAGTCTGTTCTATAAACTTTAATTTAGTCTGTTCTGCCCCTTTTTAAATATTTATATTATTCTAACACTAATATTTAGTCTATTTTCTTAACCTAACTTTACTATATATTAGTCTCTATTCGGTCTGATATGCTACTTTATTATTCTTTAGAGAAGTTTCCTAGTCGGTGACTTCTTAAATATTAAAATTTTTTCTTGGACATACGAACTTGTCAAGCCCTGCGGTCTACAACAATTTATTTTATTATTAATTCACTTTAATAACAATTTTCCTTATGAACTCTAAATACTCTCTAAATATTTTAATTTTTCGTTAACATGATTTCCAATTACCTCAAATTACATACACCTTTTTTGATGATAATTTTTTATGGGACAATTTTTTTAGCTTACAAAAGATGCCTTTAACAATTATTCTGCTGCCACTTACTTAAACAAGTACTAAAATTTGATGCACTTCCCCAAAAAACAAAAAATCATATCTGCGACAAAAAAAATCTTCATGTTCACCTGTCAGCGCTGATGTTTACAAGAAAAATTATAAAGACACAAGTATGTTTGCTTGTTTTTTTTTATTTAGCTTCTTTTCTGTTTCAGACAATCGAAATAAAAGAAAACCAGTTGTAAAAAACTGAAACCATAGCAAATTAAAAAAGAAAAAATAAATAAACATTTTCAGGGTCAATTTTTTCCTGTTTTAATTTTTTTTTGAGCATCGAAAACATTTGCTCTTATTTTAATATTATTTATGTAAATAAGCTAAAGCAAAAAAAAAAAAAAAAAAAAAAAAAAAAAAAATGAAAAAAAATAATATATATATATATGTATATATATATAATATTTTGTTTTTTTTTGCTTTCGTGATAATTTCAGATGTCTTCAATAATGTGGTTGGTAATAATAGCCGGAGTTGAAGAGTGAATGAAAAGCAATTATATCAATATGTCTTTTAACTTATCAAGAGTTTTAAATGATAAATATTTTTCAACTATTTTATGGACTAGATTGACAAAACATGATAAATATAAAAACTATATCTATAAGTGGCTTTTTTATAATTTAGTACAAAAATAAAGATGTCTGAATAAAGTGCCCTATCCAACTAATTTCTATAGCTTTCATAATAAAAACAAATAATTTTACAATCAAATTTGTACATTTTATGCATGACCAATAAATATTTCATCTAAATAAAAAATTATAGAACATTAATTACTAATTTACATAAACATTTTTGAGATTTTACTAAAATCAACATAAATTTTAAATACAATTTAGGCTATCTGTTAGAATAAATTGTATTTGAAATTTTAAGTATCTTTAGAGTTTCTATAAATCAGTAATTCATTTGAATAAATATGTTTATGAAACATTTGACGTAATAGAATTGCTTGAGAAAAAAAACACACAACTAAGCAATGCGCACGATAAAATTCATGCATACTTTAAGGCTTATAGCTTTTATTATACGCGAAGAAGATTAGTGCTGTTAACTTGTTTAGATTAGATATTATTCTTAGTAACTATATACAATAAGTATCATAATTAGTTTTTCTTAAAATGAAAATTTTAAAAAATTTATGCAAACGCATAATTAAAATTTATAATCAAAACACATGTCGGCGATATAAAAGAATTGCTGGAAGTACAAGTTTGTTAGGAAATTCAGTATTTTGGGTTACTAAAAATACAAATAGTACATGGTCACAGAAATGAACCATGATAAGCGAATAAAAACTTATTCAGAGACTGTTTGGTCACAGACAAAATAATAAGAATTTTGAAAGAATATTTCTACATCTCTAGATAGAATATGACTCATCTTTTAAACTGTTTGGTTTTTTAAACAGAAAATATAAAAAACACTGTCCTGAAGATCCCGAAGTAAAAGATTACTGAGGCTATGTTTTTTTTTAATATGAATGCTGTCTAAAGGGTGATAAAAAGTTCGTACTAGTAGACTTTTTACAAAACCCTGGTCATATGGAAAACTTTTGGTCTGGTAAGACATTTGTACATGTGGAAAAAACACTTCATTCATAACAAGCGACACATTTAACTGAGAAATTTAAGCAAATAAATGCCGTCAGAAAAGAGTCCGTCCTATTATTAGAAAACACAAGGAATTCTAAATTGTTTGGCCACATCGCTTTTCTCATTATTACAGCATAAAAGTAACTGAGTTCGATCAGACAAATAACGAAGAAGGCCAATCCACTAAACTATTCATTTTTAATGTATTGGGTCATAAAAAAAATATTTAAAGAATACTTAAAGCTGACTAAAAAATTAAATAGAGTTTAAGAAGAAACAGACCCATTCCAACAAAAAAATAATCGAAAACACAATAAATCTCTTATGGAGGGTATTATAGAGAATATTAAATATTTTATTAAAAACAAATAAAAAATTATTTTTCATTTAAACTTGAAATTTAAATATATAAGTTTTTAACCCTCTAACGTTCGGAGCAAAAATATATAAAATTGATTTTCAGATTAAAAATATAATTAGTGTAGATTTTTTTTGGAGGGCTTAAGGTCAAGAGATTTAGTTTATTATATCAACTAATTAATCAAATATTTAGAATATGAAATGAAGTTAAATACAAGTTATTTGAAAAATAATAAAAATAAGAAAAGATGCCTTGTGGCAGTTTTGGCCGTTAGAGGGTTAACAAAATCAAAAATTCTAAGAATTTTAACCATTGGTTTCATTTTTATAAGCTCAATTATATGCATTAAATTTTTCGTGTGCAGTCCTTAATTTAGAATGTAAGAAAATCAAAAGACTTTTGACATAAATGTATTAACTTAAAAGATTTATTTTGAAATATTTATCTCATATCAAATCATAAGAATTCTTTTAACAAATACCACTCACATAAATCCTTTATTTAAGTAAAACAAAAGACTTAAGACACGAACTTGCTATTTAAATTTTTTTATCGAATATATTTCCTTAATTTTCATAATATCTTTAATTATACACGACTTTTTACTTCTTTTTCTCTTGCCTAGAGAAAAAATGATTTTGGAATTTTCGTAGCAAAATACAAACTTCAAAAAATTAGATAATTTAATAAAACAAAAAAAAAAAAAAAAAAAAGCAAAATATACTTTAACAATGTACATGCCAACAAAATGATGCAATTTTAATTTTCAAATGCAAGTCTAAATAAAAACACACAAAAAACAAGACAGCTATAATGTTACAACTTCCACAAGAAGTTGAAAATGAATGTTGCATGAATGTTTGTGGTACTATTATTTCTTATATGTGTGTATGTGAGAGTGGGTATTTGTTTTATTTAACAGGCATTATCAATAACCATTGTACTATCATCAAACTCTATAAAAGCACTTGAACAACAACTTACAATCTAACTAACAACCAACCAAAGCATCAATTTAGTAGTAAAACCACTTTAGTGACCTTCTTCCAACAAAAACAAAATAAAATGTATCGTCGTGCAATGAATGTTATGCACGATTTATACAAAATTTATTAGACACAATTTGAATTAAAGTTTTTATTTTCATTTTTTTTATTTTCTTTTTTATATCAAAAACAAACAAAGACACGCACACTTGAGTTTCAATTACAAGAAAAAAAGCTTTTTCTTTTTTTGGTTTTGAATATTTATTTGGTGAGAGCTCTTGTATTTGTGCGAATAAATAAAAACAAAAGCCGGTAAAAAGAGAAGCTTGCCAAGGAGAATTTTCTGCTTATAGATGACTAAATTTTATTTAGTTTTTATCTAAAAAAAAGCTATAGTTTGTTTATTGTAAATCTATGTTTGTAAGAACCATAATAACTTTTGCGGTTATAAACAAACAATCGTTCGAAAAGAGCATAAATTAAGATGATAAAATACTAGTTTTTTTTTGTTAGCACCGAATTACGTTTAAAAGTGAAACCTTACACGCTTATTACAACTTTTGTTTTCAAATTTAGTTTCGTTATTGGATTTAACGTTTTATATTAAAAAATAATAGAATTTTAAATACCCTATAATATAAAGTGTCGCTAATAGAGTTCATCATTTTGTTTAATTGTTTTTATACCCTTCACTACACTTGTAAATAGTATATATAAGTTTGTCGTTCTGTTTGTAATTTCTACAATATTCATCTAAGACCCCAAAAAGTATATATTTTCTGGATCTTTATTGATAGGGAATTCGATATAACGATGTCCGTATGTCATTTGAAATTACTTTTTAGAAAGCCTCAGTTATTTTATGTTTTATACATAAAATTATGGGGAATATTTCTTAGAATTACACTAGTAAAAATCAACAAAAAACCAAACAGGCCTATAAAAACGTATTTGTTTTCGACTTTTATAGACCCCACAGAAGCTAGCAACTTCGGAATCTTTTTTTAGAAAGTTTTTGCAGAAGAAATAAACAAAATCGGTTCATTAGTACTGAAATATCGGCCAAATGTATTTTGGTACTTTGTGAATCTTTTATATAAGCTTCAGAATTCATTTTTATACAAATCTGTTGTAAATATGTTTCTAAAACTTCGGTTTTTTTAACTAATCATATCGGTCCATAAACAACCAAGTTATAGGTAAAAATATGAAAAAAATATTAAATATATACAAAAATAAAAATATACACAAACATATACTAAAAGTATTTTAATCACAGTTGTCAGACTTTTTTTAACCTCTGTCGCCAAATTGTTAATCAGAAATCGCCAAATTAAAATTTTATTTTGTTTTTTAAATAAATACTAAAAAACTTACTTAAGTGTTAAGTGTCGTACAGTTTTTAGTATTTAAAATTTCGTATAATTTGTAAATGCAAATTCAGCTTTAACAAAGTCAACGATAACTGAAATAGCTAATAATAACACAGTGCTATTTGCAAATTTTAACAAACTGGGCACCCTGTTGGTAAAGCTAATTTGAGCACACTGAATTCAAATTTTAACTTAGTTTTTCGAATTCGCCATATTTAGTTTTAAATTTAAATTTAAAGTAGCGAATAAATTGAAAATTAGAAATAAAAGGAATATTATTTATATTTATTAAACAATAAATCGATTGAATATATACTCGAATAATAAATTAAATCAGTTTTAGCCCGATTTTAAATGTTTTTATTTTTTTGTTTGAAAAGGTACTCATTGCTAACAATGGTTAACTTTCTTACATAATTATAGTAATATCTTTTGCCAATTTAAGGTATTGTTTATTAGCGTTAAAAATATATTTGATAATAACAATTCGTTATTATACACTTCAATGGAATCTTAATTGTTTATATTGTTTAAATTCAAAAATTAACTCCCGTATTCACAAACCATGTTTAGAGACAAAATTTGTATGAAAAATTTTAAATTTAAAATTTAAGCAAAAAAAAAAAAAAAATTAATTTTCCTAAACTCTTTTTTAGCTTTTTAAAACGAAATATCTTAAAAATGAGCGCTTTTAAAAATGATTAACACCACTAAATTCATCGTCATCAATTTAATTTAACTCAATGGGTTCCCACATTGTTAAAAAAAAAAAATAATTCCCATTTTCGAGCACAGGTATAATTGAATAAAAAAAAAAATTAAATAAAACTTAAAATACATTTTTCTGACATTAGAATGTATAGGACTTTATTATATTTTTTTCAAAAGAATAATTCTAACATTACATAATGTTAGAATTATTATTGTTAAATTTACAAATTGTTTCAAAGATTTAATTTATTCATGAACGCTTATTTTATTGTGATCAAAATCGTTAATAGTCTGAATATATTTGAAATATGATTAAAAACAAATTATCAAACATTTGATACATAAGTATTGTAAAATCTATTTTTTGGGCATAAAACTTTCAAAACTATTTATAAATTAAGGGTCTTTATTTTGCTAGATAGGCAAATATCAAAAATAGACGATTTATAGTAAGAAAATTTAATAGCTTTTCACCACAATTGCGTATTTAATCAAATTTTAAAAATTAGCCAAAAAAAAATCGCCACAAAATTCGCCAATTAAAAATCGCGACGTTTGGTGAAAAATCACCACATCTGACAGCCCTGATTGCAATGACTTTCAGTGTTGTTGATTTTTGTAAAAATTTCCCATGGAAAGTAATGAGGAGCAAATGAAATTATAAGATACGAAATCGGAAGATTTATACGATAGTGGTCATGAAGAAAACAAAATTAAAGTGGACGATTGTATAACAACGATAAACATATGCATACAATGGGTTTTGGAAAATGATAAGCCGACAACAGCTCTATATGAACTACATGATTCAGCTGTTATTTTAAAAAATTATTTGTCAAAAAAGCAACTTAAAATCCCCAATTTCTTTAAAAATTTTTAAAATGTAAATGTATCAATAAAAAAAATTCTAATTTTAAAAATTGCATAAAATTTTTCAATAAAATTTTGGTTTCTGTTATCGCGAAAATTGAGTTTTCGCCACAAGTCTGGTTTTTAATTAGTCGAGAAAATCGAGCTTGCAGAGTATTCGCAATGAATTGCTTACTTTTTATATATTATTGTTATTCTTTTGCAATCAAATTGTTAAAGAAACTTACAGAATCATAAATATTTTACTTTATTATTTTTATAATTACTCAAATATTTCGAATAATTTTAATTACGTGTACGAATAATTCGAACAAACTACAAATACTTTATTTGAATTATTTGTATTATTCGAACAAAAAACACAATTAAATACCCTATTAATTACGCTATTATAACAAAATTTAGCACGTAGTTACGGAGAATAAGGACAAATGTTAACGGTATAAATTTCTTCTAAGTATAATAAAAGTGACAAACCTAAAAGCTTTCAGGGATTTTTTTGTGCGAAGTACTTACATGGTATTTTGGATGGGGATTGTATATGAGCCAATTGTGGAGTTAATTGTGGATGGATTCTTTAAAAATTTCGTCAGTTATTTGAGAGCGATAGTTTGATTACAAGATTTAGATGGACGGTTAGACGGACATTGCTAAATCGACTCAGCTAATGATTCTGAGCCGATTGGTTTATTAGACCAATATTTGTGGTTATTATAAATATTAGTACAAATACCCTGCCTATGTACAAGTATGTACAAGTAGTCCGACTATTTTTTGGTAATTTTTTTGTCTCTCTCACATATACTGGTGCCAAGTGAATTGTAAGAGAACTAGTACCAAGAAAAAACACAGAAATTTTACCTATAAATAATTGAATTATAAAGGAATTTTACACTTTTTTACACAATCGCAAGCTATTTTATAATTTTTTGGAACACCACTAACCCACCTTTATTTTGAAAATGGGTCCAATTTGCACAAAACACAAAGTACATTTTATTCATTTTTGACAATTTGACTTAGAAATTAAAATGTACAACAGAGTTTCAATATTTAGTATCGAAAATACAAACAAATTGAATTAAAAAAAAAAAAATTATGGAACTCTATGTTAATAAGGAAAATAAAGAAGCACCAACAAAATTCAATTTTTGTTACTAACATATACTTATAGTCAGGTACTTTTTCAATAACACACTCTTAGAGTCAGGAATTCCTGCCAAAGAATCGGACTGCTTGTATATACTTTGGTGTAGGGTATAAAAATATTAACAACTTATAAAATAATATACTAAAAATTATTTTTTTATAACACCACCAGCTCACTTTTATTTTGAAAATGGCACAAAACACAAAATATTTTTTATTGATTTTTGACAATTTGATTTAGAAATTAAAATGTACAACAGAGTTCCAATATTTAGCATTGAAAATTCAAACAAATTGAATTAAAACAAAAAATGTATAGAACTCTATGTGAATAAGGAAAATAAAAAAGCACCAACACAATTAAATGTTTGTTACTAACACATACTTAGAGTCAGGTACTTTTTCAATAACACACTCTTAGAGTCAGGTACTCCTACCAAAGAATCGGACTACTTGTATATACTTTGGTGTAGGGTATAAAAATATTAACAACTTATAAAATAATATACTAATATATTAAAAATTATCTACTAATATACTAAAAATTATCAATTTACAAAAATTAAAAAGAAATGTACAAAACAGAAAACAATAACATTTGTTTAGATTTCAAATCCTATCTGCAAAACACCTTTTAGGAGTAATTTTATGTTCATGTATATGAATAACTATGTTTAAAATCTAAAAGCTAAATACAAATTTTCTTAACATCTTATATTTTTAAAATATTTGTATATATTTGTCAAAAGTTTTTCTACCATATGAACTATGAAAATTTTGTTAATTTTATTACAGTAAAAAATGTATTAACAAGATAACTTTTCTATCATTTCACACAGGCTCAATAATAAAAATCAATTAAAAAAATACCACAATAAAAATCGTTTTAAGAAGATGAGACTAAGTTAAATATGATAAAATAACTCCGAGTAAATGTTGCCACCTGGTCAATAGATCAATAGAGTAGTTTGAATAATCATAAAACTCCCAGTTAAAGCATATTCATTAGGGTGGCCCACAGCTCAAATGAAAATTTAATTAATTTTAACCTACCGTTACTCAAAATGTTCATCCTTATATTATCCTTTCGTGAGTTGGAACAAAATGAAAAAAGTTTCATTTTTTATTTTTCAGATTTTTTCCATATTTCTGCCAAAGGAACAATACGAAAATTTGGAATCGCAAGAATGAGCATTTAACTACATAACAAAAATATGGGACCAGAGTTCAAATGAGTCCAAAGTTTTGCAATTTTGCGCAAAAAAATTAGATATTTGAATGTTTTACATATAAATATTTAAAAAATAAAAAGATAAAAATACAATATAATTCCCTAGCAGTTATATCGAAACGGGTTTTTCCGTTTTCTAAAATTCGAACTTTACACTTCCATTAACAAATAAAGAAATAACCAAAGTTTAAGTGAAACATTTGTTTACAATTTGTTGCACACAGAGAGTAATTTCTTATTGTGAGCAGTGTTGCCGTTTTGATTATTTTTAACCAAAGTTGGTTATTTGATTTTTCAATGTGGAGATGGTGAATTTTTTCCATTTTGGTTATTTTTTTTTTTTTTGTTAAATAAAAATTTTATTTTTATTAGCTTTAAAAATGATATTTACTGTATTAATCTTGCCAACAATAAAAAAATAATAAAAAGAGAGTGTGCTAAAAATTAATCATACATTTAAAAACTAAAGGTTTCTATAACTTCTCATTCAAATTTTAACTGTCAATGAAGAAAACAATTTAAATCAATAGAAAATATAAAGATTTTCTAATATTTAACCAAAAAGTGAAATGGATTGGGAGATTTTTGTGAGAAAGTTCTGTTATTGTAACAAGCAATAAAAAAAATAAATTACTATTAATGATTACAATAATTAAAAAATAAATTACTATTAAAAAAAAAATTATATTCGGTGAAGACCGACTACTTGAGAAATGGTATACCGACTATATGATATCATACACTATGGATGCTATGGTTCATTTTGTTTAAGGCAAATGTATAATTCTATAGAAATACGTTTATATATATTTAAGTTATTTGAGCTTCCTAATATTACACCAAGAGAATATTTATTTGGGAGCTAGATGAAATAATGAACCAATTTCGGCCAGTTAAAAAGATTCTGAGTCGATTGGTATACTTTAGGGGGTTCCCCAATATAGCGCTGTAGGGAATAAAAATGTACCTTGTTTAGTTACTAAAATAACACATTATTTTGTAAGCACCACATTAATTTATAAATAATTGCAATAAAAGTGTTCTATCATGTATTTTAAATTGGAACACAATTTTGTACATGATTTTTAAATTAACTTATTAAAATTTAACATATATGAGTGCTAGGGTACATGAACGATTGATATTGAATCTTTTCGTCTAACCTTCCAAATAAATATCTTTTACTTTAAATCTTTAGATTTTAACGCTTCTAAAAAAATGAAATTCATATCACCAAATGAGATTGTCTAAGTTTCTGTAAAAAGTAATTCTTGTATACATTCTTTTTCTCTACACATATAATTGTAAAAGTCAACCTTATTTTCTATTACTGCTCGACCCAGCTGTTTTGAAATTCTAAACTTATTACAATCTAATTTGCTTTCGACATCATGTCATAAGGATGTGAGAAAAATTAAATTTTTATTAATTATTATTGTATTAGGGACCACATTGATAAATATTGTTTTAAACAGTTTAATTTTAAATAAAATACTTTTTTCTTCTAAAGGTTAAATAAAGTTTATGATATGCAAAGTATTTCAAACCTGAATACATATATTAAGATTATATTAATTTTTACATAATAACTTTGAAGTTTTAAAGTTTAGTTTTTTTTCCTAATTTGGTTATTTTTTTTTTAATTTTGGTAAGAAAAAAATTTTTGCTATGGCAACACTGATTGCGAGTAATAAGAAAAAATCGCTCTCTGTATGTTATTTAGCTGCTATAATTGTAAATAAATATCCTTATTAGCATACATTTTGTGAGTATTTCACTTAAACTTAACTTTGTTGTTGTTTGTTCATAAAAGTATGAAGTGTTATATATCATTAAAAAGCTTATAAAAATACGCGTATTCATTCAGTTCCTTCTCATATAGAAATATTTGTATATGAAGTAAATTATGTTTCGACGTATTCGTATAAAATACGAACAAGTTCGAATTTTAAAAAACGGAAAAAAACGTTTCGGTATAACTGCTAGGGAATCATATTATATTATTTTGGTGTTATTTTTTTTTTTTAATATTTATATGAAAAAAAATTCAAATATTTATTCGTATTTATTCGGACCTGTTCTCAAATTTTTGTTATGTAATTGAATATGCGTTCTAAAGGTCTTTTTTGCGATACCAAATGTTCATATTGTTCCTTTGGTGGAAATACGAAAAAAAAAATTCGCAAGACCCGAAAAAAGGAACTTTTTTCATTTTGATCCAGCTCACAAAAGGATCATCCTGATCAGGACGCAAATTTTGAGAAAAGGTATCTTAGAATGAAGTAAATTTTCATTTGAGCTGGGAACATCAATACTTTTTAGTTTGGTGCCACCCTAATGTTCTATTAAAAATATTGAGGGATAGTAAAGATCTGTAGACTGTGCTAGATATGACCAAGGGAGAAATATAATGTTTCTATTTCTCATGCAGGCCGAGAACATAGATAACAATAAATCGAAATAACACTGATATAATTATTGGAAAATCAAAATCTTTAAATTCCTACAAATGGTCTATTGGATTATAGAGTTATAAAAAAAAAAAAATAATAATAATACAAAAAATCACAAAACAAAAAATAGAAAAAACTATGATTTAGTTTAGTAAAACTTTGCAATCTGAATATCGATTTAATGATATCCTTACTACTTAATATATTACGTTAGAAAAATTTCATTTCGATTTAATAGATTAAAAACACAATTTCTATAAATACATACTTGAATCAATTAATTTTTGACATTGATTTTGTTGTTTGAACTTACGACTACATTGCAAATAGCATACTTTTTAAACACTTCATACCAGTTAAATATAACATTAAAAAGCTTTTTCTATAAACAACTAATTTCAATTGTAAACACTTACAACAAGTACTATTGAAATTTTGCCCCCGAAATTTATAAGGAGTTAGAAAAGTTTTAGTAAATAAACTTAAAGAAAAGCTTGGAGAGTAAATAACAAATTTATTTGCAAAGCAAAAGTTATTCAATATTTTTAATGCAAGCGATCAAATAAATAAAACAAGTAGAACAAAAATTGTTTGCATGAGCAAATTAATTTATATGTATTTGTGCATATAACTAACTTTTATTTTAGCCTTTAAACAGGCTCATTAAACTTTTTTTTATAGTTATTTACAATTTTGTTTTATTTCTAAGCCGGTAAAATTCAAAATGTTAAACTAGGTCAACAAAATACTACTATTTTGTTTTTTTTTTACTATACACAAACCTACTAACATTCATATATATGTTTATGTATTTGTTTAGGCCATATTTGAGACGTTTGTTTACTTGGTTTAAACATTTATTTTTATTTTTGTTTTAACTATCTATAGAGTATGTCCAGTATGAGTAAATTCCACAATTAATTGTGCTTTTGTAGACTATTTGCTGTGTGGTTTATTTATTTATTATTATTAGTTTTTCCAAAAACCACTGTAAAACAGTAGTGGTGGCATAATAGTGGAAGTAACACTTGTCGGTGTTAAATAAATTATAACTAAAACAATTGCTGCATTATATTTTAGTTTGTATTTTTTTGTTGTTGCTATTATTATTTATGTTTTTTTTTTATCTTGTCACGTTCAGAGTTCACAGCATGACAGTTTGACATGCAAAATACAAAAGAGATTTTTTTTGCTTTATTTCGTTTATAATCATACCCGTAAATCAGAGGAATTGTACCTTTTTTTGTTGGTGGTTAAGTAATTTTTTTTATTTCTTTACAGATATAAGAAGGTAGGCTATAAATAATTGTATAATTGGGTTAATTTTGGAATTTTGTATTTTATTGTTTTGGGTTTTTAATGGTGGGAGCCATAGGTGACATAGTGAGTTACATGATTGTGTAAGTGTAAGATATAAGCATGATTAAATGAAATTAACAAGTATTTAATTTTTTGTTATAGAGTGAATTAAAATGGTAATTTTAAGAGTCTATTACAGTCTCTAGCAAAGTTTTAAGAGTTTTAAGTAGTTTTTCATATACTATAAATGGTTTAGATTTGAAGCTGCAAATAATGGGAATAATTTGCAATTAATTGGTTTCATTTTTATTCTTAATGTAGCACTTTATAAAAAATAATTGTAATTTCATTTTTGCTATTAACTTCATGTATTATTTGATCTTGAGTTAAAATAATTTAATTTAAATAATTAAAGTTCATTTAAGAAAACAATTATTATTGTGTGGGAAAAAAATCTTCATGATTCACTAATAAAATAAGAGTAAAACCATTAAAAATATAGGGAAATTGTTTAGATAGAATTTTTGCATTCGGGCTCAAAGTTCATTGAATAATTGTAGAAGAATATATTGTAAAAGTTCTCGGCAGAATTTAATGTATTTTCTAGTTAGCCACGACCGTCGTTAGCACTCTTCAGCATCCCACCCTGGTGTTCTCTGTAAACTTCATATATTTAACTCACAACTTTTCGGGAAATGAAATCTGTGATTTTTTTCCCTATATATTATTGAGTTACCTGACTCCCCTGCTAGGTTTTCTATAGAAATAGAAACAAGCAAAAGGGACAAAAGAAATAACAACAATTTTGTTTCATTGCTACTTAATAAGTGGCTAAACAATAACAATTGTACATTATTTCATTTGTTACCTAACTGTTAGCTTTAAGCATATAAGCAATAATAATTGAAAGAGGAGAATACAAAATCATTGTAAAAGAGCTTTATCGTAAACCATTCGTCTAACTTAATAATATATAGGGAAAACAAGTCACAGATTCCATTTCCCGAAATTTTGTGACTTAAATATGTAGATGATGTATACAGGGACGAAGAAGAGTGCTGACTAGAAAATGCATTCCATTCTCCCAAGGGTCCAATAAAACCTTTATAATGTATTCTTCTACAATTATTCAATGTACTTGAGCCCGAGTGCAAAAATTCTATAAAAAGTTCAACAAAAATTAGAAAGATTTTTTTTTTATAATGGAAGGAGTATTAGATTTTATGTTTTAAAGCTGGACCTAAAATACAACCTCGGCCAAGAACCTATGGCAACTCAAATAAGGGTGCCTCTGGCAAGTAAATTCTAGCCAAATTTCTAAAATATTTACCTAAAGTCCATACTAAGACCTACAAAAACATATACATATGTGAGAGTTTATTCAGTTATTTGCATGTGATATTAAAATTCCACAATATCAAAAAATGGCGATTAATTAAATTAAAATAATTGATTCTAGATAAAAGTAAATAAGATACTGCATAAATATCTGTTAAAAAATTTCTTTGATTTTCTTTGATTTTCTTTGTTTTTACTTTTCATATAGTTTGCCGTTTTTGCAAATTTTTAATCACATTAATAAAAGCTAAAAATCAATTAATTTTAAGTATGATTTTAGCAAATTATTTACTTTAGTACTTCTTTTACACTGAAGTTGTTGAAGTTATATATTTGGACAACAATATTTGTGTAATTTTGTTAGAGTTAATATTGTAGAAATATTTTTAATACCTTTTAAAAATATAAGGCTAAAAATTGGAAATAAAAATGTTCTGTAAGCAAATATTTAATTCTACAAAAAATTTGTTGGTGTTCCGCTCAAAAGCTTTCTTGGTACATTAGTAAAGATGGAAAAAAAAATGTCAAAATTTTCTGTTGCTTTCCGTACAATTTTTCTAAATGGATTTTCGACTCATTTTCGTTCGACATCGAGGAACAGGCAGTAAAAGTATTTAATTGAAAAAACAAAACAATTCATACTTTTTCAGTTTCTACAATAACTACGACTCTTACAAACAAGACCAAGATTCCAAGCTTCAGGTTACCATGGTTAGGAAACTATGAAATCACCTTGTCTGATAATGCAAAGTATCTGGACATTATTTAGGACTCCAAGTATCATGGAAGCAGAACTTTCAACATAGGGTTAGTAAGTTTATGGTAGCTTTCTACATTTGTCGAAAGATATTTAGTGTCAAATTGGGCTTGAATTCAAAGTTGACAAAATGGCTATACACGGTAATAATACGGCCCATTCTCGTATATGGATCTCTTGTCTGGTGGACAGCCACTAGTAGGAGATACGTGGTGGATCAACTTTACAAGATACAAAGATCGGCTTCTATTCGTATCGCAGGGGCATTGCTAACTAGTCCTTTAGAAGCCCTGAACACTATCCTACATCTGAAACCCATAGACCTATACATTATTGAAGTATCAGTTAATGGTGAGAGATTAATCGCGACTTAATCAAACTACCGACTATATGGTTCCACATAGGGACTTTAAAAATACCATTAAAGTTCTATTTCCCACTAGGAGTGGATGGAGAAGGGAAAACCTTTTGGAAGAATATGAAACTAAAGTATACACTGACGGCTCAAAGATAAACTGCGGTTTCGGCTCTGGTGTCTTCCCCAACGTTCTCACATTTGGACACTCTTATCGACTTCCTAATGAAAAAGCGTATTTCAAGCGGAAATATTAGCGGTCGGAGAGATGTACAAACTAATCCGCGATAAAAATGTTCAGGGGAATATTGGTCTATTTATTGACAGCCAAGCGGCGATACTATCGCTCAAATCACACAAAACTACCTCTATTCTATTTAGATAGTGTAAAGAATGCTAAGATGACTGTATGACCAGCAGGTTCTGTTTTGAATGTCTTCTTAGCGCCTTCTGTAGCAACCCCGCTAGGATCAATCAAGAGCAGAATCCAAATACACTATCTCGAAAAGACAAAAAATAGATGGCGAAATATGGACAAATGTAAAGTCGCGAAGGAAACGTGGCCTACCACCGGCGAAAAACATTCAATACAACGCCTAGCTACAAACGCAAAGGAATGTCGAGACAATTAGCATTGTTTACAGGTCACTGGACGATCGGGAAATATGCAAGTAGACTTGGTCTCTCATATAATGAATACTGTCACAGCTGTGGCAATTGAAGAAGGAGACAGTATATCATTTCTTATGCGAATGCCCAGCTTTGAAAGCAATCAGACATAAATTTCTAGGAAGGTACCAATTAGACCATCTCTGTGAGATAGCGGCCACCACACTCAGTGATAACATTAAATATTTCAATTCTACTGGCTGGATCTAATTAATTTGTGGTCTCATTTTTCTTCCACTTACTTCCATCTCATTACAAACTCATACCAACTCATTCACCTGATGAGTAGTATGGTCCCATCAAAACGGAATCTAACGAATCTAAATGATTACTTGTAAAATTACGGGCTACCACGTAAACCAGTCTACCTTACAAACAAGATTCCATAAATATTACATTAAATAAAATCTTATTAAAAAAATGATTTCATATTGTTATTTTCATATTTGTTATTTGTTATCGGTATATACCGGTATTAAGAGAAACGATATTTAAATATCGATATTTCTGAAAAACAGTAATTTCGATATCGGTATCGGTTGCGGTAACCAATTTTAAACGGTATTTAATCGTTATCATTTTTACTTTTATAACGGTATTGGTTTCCAATCTTGTTTGCGACCGAAAGGGCGCGAAATAATACGAAATAATAAATTTTGGCTGTAAAGTTTTTTTGAAACTGATAATAAGTATTTTTAATATTAATTATGTAATAAAAATTTAATTGTCCTCACAGAGGACTTTTTTAAACAATCTGCGGGAGATGATGATTCCTTTTCACGGAAAACCCTTAATAATATCACTTAAAATAGCAATTATTTCGTTTACTGAAAATTTACTAAATAGAGGAAAGAAATGAGCAGAAGTTTTAAATTTAAAAGTCACCTTATCATTGCAGTTTCCAACGAGAATGATCTTTATGTGGGCCAAGAAAAGCTTCATTAGAAGATTTTTAAATAGATCTCACTTATGCTTTAATCGAAAGCTACATTTTTAGGTTTAACTAATTTTTTTATCTCATTACTTTTCAGCCTTTTCGGCTTAAAATAATTCATTACTTTTTCAAGCTTAACACATTGTAAGAAACAGTGAATGTCATATTGCAATGAAATATTTCAATTTTTATAGATCATTTGTTCTACAAAAAATCAATACAAACAAAGAATACATTTTATACACTCAAAAAAATTTCAATTAACTAAAAAATCAAACTCTATAGCTCTACATAAAATTGCTTATGCTTAATCTTATACTTGCAATGGATAAATGCCATGGAGAGCTTGTAATTTTATTAAAACCACTCACTTTTATAAAAACAAAGTGAAACATTATATACAATATAACTTATACTTGTATCTATCTGTACGTACGTATGTATATTTGCCAATAAACTTGTTTTGATTTGTGCAATAATTTTTTAGATCAGTTCTATAAAAATGACTTGGTGTTTGTTGTATTCGACATTCATTTTTTGTTACATGTTAAACATAAAATCATTTAAGCATAACTAAATGAAAAAAAAAAATAATTTGTTTAATAAAAAAAAAAATAATTATATTTTTATAGAATATGTTTTAAACAAAAACAAACTTTTTTATAATTTTTATAAAAATAAATGGAGAAAAAAATATATTATGTGTATATATAAATATATATGTAATGATTATAAAATTTAGTAATGAATTTATATTTATTATATAACATTTTTTTCGATTTTTCCTTTTTCCCATTCTATTAGTTAATGTTTTTGTTAAAAATTTTTTTAATTGTTTTTTTTTTTATAAAAATTAATAATATTCCATTTATTTTCTGTTGATATTTAGCCATACATGGTTGATTTTTTTACAAAATAATTGTCGTAAAATCAGTGAACCTAAAGTTTGAAATATGAGTTAAAAATAAAAATAAAATATAATTAATATTAATTTTAATTTTGAATATATTTTTAAGCTAAGATTTGTTTAAAAAAGTGAAAAAACTTTGGAAGCAGCGGAAGCAACAAAAAACTTGGTAAAATAAACATATAATTTTAGCGATAAATAAGCAAAATATTATTATTTAATATATGGCTAGAGAATTAATTATTTTAGTTATATAAACATAAAGAATTTTAAATTGTTTATAAACGTAAATTAATTTTGGAAAATAATTTAAACTTAAAGTTTAGCTCTTCATATAGTACATCTTTAGCTTCAAAAAAACTTCAATACAAGAATTTTAGAAGGCGTAAATTAAGCTTTTATAGAATATTCTTTGGTTGTCTTTTGATGGCCTCAGTAAAGTTCCATTAAAAGGTTTATATGAACCCATTTAATCAACAAAAGCAGATCTTTAGCTGGCTATCGATAAACTTCTACTGATATTTTTTATATGACAAAATTAAATTAAAGTTTTTGCATAGATCCAGTTAAGTTTCAATTGATATTGGTCTTGAATATTCACAGTTAGGTTTCAGTATAATTTCTTTAGATAGCCCCAATTAAGCTTCAACAGAACATCTTTAAATTCTTATTGAACCAACGTTTATCTAAAAACTTTATCTAAAATCTTTGGAGTAAAGAAAAAAAAAAAAGAAAAACATCAATAGAAGGTATTTAAAGGTCCTAAGTTAAGCTTCAATAGAAGATGCTTAGATGACCTTAATTCAGTAACAATAAAAAAGGGGTTTAAATGGTCTCGATTAAACTTGAATAAAAGGCCTATATATGGCTTCGGTTAATCTTCAAACGAAGTCCTTTATATGACCACCGTTAAAACTCATCAAAAGAGTTTTATATTAATCCGGTAAGGCTTCGATTGATGGCTTTGACTAGCTTTATTTATTCTTCAAAAAAATTTCTTCAAATAATATATGAAGTTATATTTAAATTTTAATTGATGTTATTTTTTAAGCACAGTTAAATTGTAATAGAAGGTTTTCTTATGGCCTCAGTTAAAATTCAATTTAAAGTCCTTATATTATCTCAGTTAACCCTCAGCAGAAGGTTTTTAAAAGACCATAGTTAGGCTTTAATAAAAAGTCCTCTATTGATCTGTCAGCATGTGGTGCTAGCTAAGCTTGAATATAAGTTCTTTATGTAACTTCAGTTAAACTTCAAACGAAGGTTTTTAATATGGTTCCAGTTAAGCTTCAATTGAAGATCTGTGGTCTAAATTATGCCTTAATAGAAGGTCTTAATAATTAAGATTCTATTGAAGGTCTTTATATGGTCGCAGTTAACCCTCAGTTGAAGGTCTATTAACTGTCTCAGTTAGGCTTTAATTAGAGGTCTTTGTTTGACGTCAGTTAAGTTTCAATAGAAGTTCTTAAGTGACTTTTGTTAGACTTCAAACGAAGTTTTTGATATGGTTCTAGTTAAGATTCAATTGATTCAATTTATGGTGCAAGTTGAGCTTTATATAATCCCAATTCAGTTTCAAAAAAAGCCTTTAGATGGCCACAACAAGCATTCAACAAAAAGTCTTTAGAAGACCTTAGTTAAGCTTCAACAGAAAATCATTAGAAGGCTCAAGTTAGTATGTAATTGATGATATCTAAGTCGTCTATTAAATTCCCTAGATGAACACAGTCAAGCTTCAAAAGAAGATCTTCACATATCCCCAGATATGCTTCTTGATATAACCCAAAAGCTATAATTATATGTTTTTATAAGGCTCAAGTTAAGCTTCGATAAAAGTTCTTTAAATGGACTTATTTGGCCTTCAATTAAAAGCCTATTGTTGACTCTAGTTAGCCTTCACTAAAAGATATTTAGATTGCCTTAATTAAGCTACAACAGAAGTTCTTAAAATTCTTAAGTTCTTCAGTTTGACTTTAATAAAAGGTCTTTTCCGTCGCACAGTGAATCAAACCCATGGAAAAAAATCATGAAAATTTTAACTTATATATAAATTTGTACGCTAATTTTCAATCAGATTTTTAAAATTATTAAAATTTATTCCGATATGGAGAAAATAAATTTCTAAAATGTTCACATAAGTGAAGTAATTAATATTTTCTAAAAGTTTTGTGTAGTTAATAATTACTAAAGGCTTTTAGCAATCACATATAGCAGTATTGCCATATAAGAGAAATAAATTAAATTTGTATTGTTACAATTTTATTGAAAATAATTTTCAAAGTTTATTTAGTGTTAATTATTTTCTTCAAATAAGTTTCAGTGCAAGGCATAACAGATGCAAAATTCTTACTTTTAACATCCAAGAATTTTCGAAATAATAATATCTTTTGTTAAACCAGAATCTTCAAATCTTTGTTTTAAACTTCAGTTTTTTATAAATTCAGGACCAAAGATTTCAAACTACGTTTGCAATTCTAGAGATTGGTAACAGTAGATTACATAGAGATTGTAAATAAGGGAAAGTTTTGAAAAAATAGCTTTAAATAAAAAAATAAAAAGTTGTAATAGATTTTGGCATTTTTTAAAGAAAAATGTATAAATTTTTTTAGATATAAAAAATTTACTGTACTCAAAATGTAAAAAAAACTTATTCAAACCAATTTTCATTGCTTTATGATCTTTTCAAATAAAATTGGATTGATTTTTCTTTATACAAAAATTCTAAATATATAATAATAAATATATATGAATTTTTAAATAGAAAAAATTATATTTTGCGATTATTTTTTATGGGGATAAAAACTAAGACTTCAATACAAATTATATAAAAAAAAATCCGGAAATCGTATTATTCAACTTTTTTTACAGCTTACTAAATCTTAGTAAAATTTATAAAAATGGTAACTTTTTCATATAAATTAAGACTAAAGACTAAAATAAATACTTTTAAAAATGTAAAATTTATCATGAAAAGTTAGGTTTTTCAATGCAAGTTGATATGGATAGCATGGTGCTGATATTCAAGGATAAAATATTCAAAAAGAATTAAAATCCAATAATACAATTTTTTTTTGCAAGAATTCAAAATTCTCCACAATTTTTTTAAGAAAAATCTATTTTTATATCCAAATTTTTAGTTGTTATTTCTGATCCATTTTTGTTAATATTTTAAAATATTTTGGAAAATTTTGTTTTTTTTTTACATTTTAAGTTCGCAAGATTATAATTACTGTAATATTAAAAATATTGTTAACAAAAATATACATTTAAAATACACATACTGTTGGATTTCCACTATTATATATCTGACAAAAATAAGGTAAGTGACAATATTCTTTATTCTAAACGGTTCATTGTGCGTCATTAATCTTAGTTAAGCAATATCAGTATAGTTTCACGTTAAAGTCTATAAACCAAATTGCAGTAGTAGATTTTTATAAAGTCCAATTTAACTCTATTTTTGCCCCTTATAGTAGTTGTTATATCCTTATATTATTCTTCACAAATATTTCTATGATTAATGATTTAAAATTATTAAAAAACCATTAAGGAATTCCTAATATTGAATCTTAAACAATAAAATATCTAAACAAAACCAAAATACTACAAAATCTAGCTCTACAGCAGATACACTCACACCCAGTCCAAGCTACATGTTTCTTAAGTCTTTTGTTATCTCGTGATTTATTTACACTTCTTAGCATATTTTACAAGGTGTATTGTTGCTTAAGTCTTTTGTTTAAATACTAAATGCATTTATCAAAGTATTTTATATAAACACAATACAAATATTTTGCAAAATTTTATAGAAAAAAAAACTAAATAATACTTATCTGCAATTCTTATTGTTGCAATATTTATTTTTCTATTTTTAAGATCTTTAAATAATTTTTGAAATTTGTGCAACCATTTCACACCATCACGTTAATTGTTTAAACAAAGAGATACATACTTCTGTTTAAATGTGACCTATTGGTATTTTCATGCTTGTGTTAATACACTTTTTGTTTTTATTTCTATTTTTTTTTTGTCATTTATTTAAACAATTTACATGATTTTTTAAGCTGTTTGTTTTTGTTTTGTTTATTATTTGTCAAACAACTTTTCATGTTTTTTAATATCATTTTATTATTTGCCCAGTTAATCAGTGGCTGTTGTTGTTGATCTTTTTAACGGCATTTATTGTTGATTTAATAACAAACATCTCTATTTCACGATCTTTTAAATTTTTATTTCCTCTTTTGTTATTTATATGTTTTTTCTGATTTTTTTTAACTAAAGTTATGGTTTAATGATGCATTTTGGTTAAGAAAAAAAAGTTAAAATAATGCTGGGAATTATGACTCGGCATGACAATTCATTTTAGATTTGGTATTATATTTAATTTTTTCAAATAATTTAAAGTGTTAATGAAATAATAACAAGTTGTTGGGTTTAGAAAAATAAAAGTTTAAATCATTTATTTTTTTATAAATAAAACTAACTGACAATTAGTTAGAATGATAATTCACTCAAAAATCAGGGGAAATTTTTTATATTTAAATCACTTTATTTATCTTAAGATCTTATTTAAATTTAATTAGTTCCGCATATTATTTACTATATCGATTTGATTAGAATATTTTTATTGACGTGGATGCTTTTTACAGGATTTTAAGAATTTTGATTTAAATGTTATATATTATGTTGGTTTGCTGCAAGGTGAATTATTATATGCTAATTTAGGATAGAATTTTAATGACGACAGCTATTTGTTTATTTCCCTAGAAAAAAAAACCATGCTGCGTCTTTATATTTATGGTAATTGGCAAATTAAATCTCTGACAAAACTGCTAATATGTGCTATTTAATGTACCCAATAAAACTTAATTTGAAATTTTTACTGGCTACAAGGTAAGAACCAGAGAGACAAGCCGAGTCAAAATTTTTTGCGGCACTTTTATTCGAACGTGGTGGCACATATTAAAATGAATTAAAAGAAATAATAATAGTCGCTGCATTCACTACTTCTAACATTGCATTTCAATGCAAATTTAAAAATTTCGGCGTCTGATTTTAAGCCGATGTAAGCCGACGAAAAAGGCGGCAACGCATAAAGTAGAAGCCGCCGACTTTGGGCCGATCGGCATGGCGAATTGGATATATTATCCAGATAAAGATTTTTAAACAATCTGCTAATATATTAAGTATAGATGCAAAATATTTTTAATCCTCTATTATAGGAATTAAAATGTTTAAAAATTCCAAATTGCAAAATTTAGAACTTACGGTTTTTCATTGAATAAAGAAATTTTAAGTTTTCACATACCTAAAAAGAGAGATAAAAATAATTTGATTACTATTATTTTCTAAAAAAAAGAATCTCGTAATTTAAATTGAAATTATTAAAAATATTAAAAAAGCGAACAATATTTACAGCAGTAAAAAAATAAATGATAATATTATTCAATATTTAATTTTAGTTCATCCTATGAATTAAATTATTTCGTACATTATTATCAAAATTTTATTAAATTAAATATTTTTGTAAGCCGCTTAATATTTCTAATTTTTTTATGCTGCAGTATAAATAAAACTACATAGAAAATTAAAAATATTCCCGTTATAAAAATTCCTCTAATATAAGAAAAATTATTTGTCTAAACATATATTTTCTACTATAATATATTATTTACAATTGTCTGATCTTTGACCTAAAAAGTACTTACAAAGTCAATATTTCCTATAAACTACTTCTCTACAATAACATTATTAAGGCAGACATAAAAACAAAAGATTCAAGACACAAACTTACTGCATTAATCACCACATTCTATAATAAACTTTTTACATTTTACACAAAAGTTCATTAAAAATAACTTAAATTAAAACGAATATTATCACTTGATCACTATATTAAACAATACAATTTATAAATAATTCCACCTAAAGGTGAAAATAAATTATTGAGTATCATTAATAACTAACTAAAATAAAAACTATGTATTATACGCCATAAACATCAATCACTATAATTAAAACCATCAATTATTGAAACTAGCACCTTTAAAAAAGTACCTAGTGTTAGTGTGCATCATGTTGCAGTAAAACCCTTTCAATTTAAATAAAAAAAATATGTTTTTTTTCTGCAATGTCAGCAGAATATTAAAAAAATATATAATTGCTAAAGTTGTTAAAAATAACTAATCAAATTTATTGATATGATATTTATAAATACATTTAAAAGCAACTTATACCCTTATTATGTTTTTTTTTATCGTGTATAATCTTGTTTTGAAAAAAATGCACATTCATTAAAATGCATTTTATTTAGTGTTGATTTTTTCCTTCCTTTTTTTAGCTTGTAGTTAGTAGTAGTTTTTGCTTTATGTAAAATTATATGACTTTACAAATTTTGCATATAAATTGCTTATTTTGTATTGCTACTGTGTGTTTAATAAACTTGTTTGTTTTTTTTTCTTGCTAATATATATTTGATTTAAGGTTAATTGCTTAAACTCTAGTTAAACTATTAAGATATTTTCAGGGTTTTTAAAACTAATGGTCATTACCCGGGCAATCAATATTATGCAAAATTATATTTTTTCTTGAGCTTCAAGTGAACCTAAGTTTTAGTTATTTATTCGTTTCAGACAATTTTAAAAAATTTAGCATAGATTTGTTACAACATATTTTTGCATATTTTAGTATTAACAGCATATTGTTGGCTTAGCAGTATATTTTGTCTTATTTTCATAGAAAATCTTTATTTTGGCATATTTTAGCAATTTAAATAATATATTTTTTATGACATATTTTTTATTTAACATATATTACACCAGAGAGCATAATTTTGCATATTTGCTCTTAAATTTTACATATTTTGCATCCAATAAAATTTTTTACATAATTTGCGATATGTGAGATATTCATTTTAATGCCACATACGTTTTTAAAATTTAATTCCCTAATAATTTTTATCCTATAAATTGATAGAAATTTTATAATTTCCTGATGCAATGTATTAGCTTTGAATATTTTTAAGTTCAAAGAGAAAATAGTCTTTAGAAATTTCTAACAAAAATATAATTACTTTTAGCACAATTGGTTGATAATTTAAAACTTAAACAGAAAAAAATAATAATTTAAGAGCTTATATTTGTTTTTTAATTTTAAGACCATATTTTGATGGATTAGATAATAACTAGAATAGGACATAACGAAAATTTCCAAATAAACGAAGATTTAAGTTAATGTGACTCATTGATTTTTTAGAAGCGTCAATCAAATTAATGCTGAATTTGAGTATTCAGCCAGTTTATAGAATCCAACCAAGAAATTGGTTTTATGTATTCGATTTCTCTGAAATGAAAGCCAGTAATTTGATTTGATGTGAAAATTTTTAATATTTTCGTTCCCAGTTTATAAGAAGAATTTCAAAATAACGTTTGAGCTATGTTCACATTTGGCAAATATTTGATCAAAATTGCATGACCAATAGTTTTATAAAAATATTGTTTGTCTTTGTTTGATCTTGCAAATCTTTTGTAAGGCAAAATAGCGTCAAACAAAATTCGATAAAATGTCAGCTATGATTAATGATAAGTAAAAAATTATTTCCCATTAAAAAATAAAAATTAGGAAATATTTTATATAGTCTTTACGTCATTTTTATCAAATATTTGATTAGTCTGAATCTTTAGAATCGTTCATTATTTATTTAGGAACATAAAAATTTAATTTTGAGCGGGGATATCAATCCTTTAATAAATTGTTTTCGTAACTTTTTCATAAACTCCTTTCAAGTTGAAATTGGATTGGAATTTCATTTCCAATCCAATTATTAAATAAAATTAAATTAAAATCTACAAAAGTCTCATTGGTCGAAATAGCAATTATAGCGGCATTAAATTCATAACTGATTGATAACGAAGTCTAGTGCTTATTTTTGTATATTATACTTTGTTAGAGCTTGATTGAAAGCCGCACCCACATTTTACGCCCAGTTTGGAAAAACAATTATTTTTACATAACTATTGAAGGGAACTACATCACATTCGACTAACATATAACAAAAAATATGCTCAATAATTTGTTCTGAAAATCGTAAGTTAAAGCACGCCTTCATTAAGCCCACTTTGAATCAAATATTTTGCTGTATTTGCGGAAATGCATTATTGGATTAATTATAAGCTATGCTGAAACTTTTTGGATGCCTGCCTATATATCACGACCCCTACTATAAATCTCAAAATCTTTTTGTAACTATTAAAGGGATTCCGAAAGTAGGCTTTATATGGAAGCTAATTATGAACCGGATCTCATAAGATTTCTCACCTTTTTTTCAACTTATAAACAAAAAATTGTTTGTATCAAATATAATCATAATACTAATGTTTATATTGGATTTATACACATTAAAGCGATTTTCGGCTGAGGTGGAAACAATGGTCAATTATTGACCAATCTTCTTTAAATTTAGTATAAATATATTTATATACAACTTACTTGTGCGAATTTCATTTAAATATTTATATATTAAAGGCATTTATTTGCATTTGTATGGTGTCAAGGTGAAATAATAAACCAATAGTAAATATTTTAATTACAGAGTATACATAAGCGACAGCCAGCCGACCAGATGAACGAACATTGTTAAATCGGCTCCAGAAGTAATTCTGAGTCGAATGGTCCGAAGATTTTTCCGTTACAAATACCAACACAAGTCCGACTCTTTCGCAAGAGCTCAGCAAACGCGATGTCAAACGTTTGAAATACGATGACTTTAACGTTTGATATCAAACGTATTTCTCAGAATTATTTTAAATGTATGTAGAGGTGTGAATTTTAAGATTGAGTTCAAATTGATAAAAAAAAAACGTTTGAAAAATTTTACATTCTCAAATTGATATCAAATTTTATTATTAAACCATTCTCAAACCTAAAGATAACTTCAGAAATATTTGAAAAATATTATATTCTTAATTTTATGTTTAATGTTATTATCAAATCATTCATAAATTTAAAGAGACACGTTAACAAATATATATTTGAAAAATGGCATTTTCTTAATTTGATATCAAATGTTATCAAAAAATTCTTAAATATATTTGAAACAATATATTAAAAATATGGGACATAAAATAAATTAATAAATAAAAAATAAAAATAAATAAGTTAATAAATAAAATTATTTAATCAATTATTTTACAATTAATGAATATGGAATATTGATAGGACAAAATTAAAAGTCTATACGAAAAAAACTATACAAAGAAGTAAAAATGAAAATTACATTTATTTATGCTCCACATGTGGTCACAATCCACATTTAAAAAATTTTGATTTAATAATAATAGCATTGCTCAATTTGACAATTAATTCCCCTTTTTGTTGAGAAAGCTATTATTT
Source organism: Protocalliphora azurea (assembly GCA_932274085.1). Lineage (NCBI taxonomy): Eukaryota > Metazoa > Arthropoda > Insecta > Diptera > Calliphoridae > Protocalliphora > Protocalliphora azurea. Next base: position 120,743,252 of record OW026520.1, on the reverse strand, counting down.
TCAAGTTATTTTCAAATAATTCTCAAACGTTTGATATTTTAGAAAGGACTTGATTTCAAATCACTCTCAATTTGATATCAAATATTTCTGTTTGCTGGGAGTATCTGACTCTAAGAGTGCTTTAGTGAAAAATTAGCTGATTAAGTATGTGTTAGTAACAAAAATTTAATTATATTGTTACTTTTTTATTTTCCGCATTCACAAAGAGTTCTATAAAAATACTTTAAAATTCAATTTGTTTGACTTTTCAATACTAAAAATTGAAACTCTGTTGTACATTTAAATTTATAAAAGAAGTTGTCAAAAATGAATAAAAAAAAATTGTGTTTTGTGCGAATTGGACTCATTTTCAGAATAAAAGTTAACTAATCGCGTTCAAAAAAAAAAAATATAAAATAGAGTGTGAATGTTTAAAAAAGTGTAAATATCCTTAATAATTTAAATATTTGTAGGTACTTTTTTTGTTTTTTCTTTGTATTAGTTCTCTCAAAATTCACACAGCACGCATATATGGGATAGAAAAATAGTACCAAAAGTGTGTTGGACTACTTGTATATAATTTGTTTAAAACCCTATACTGAGAGAACATTTGTATTAGCGATAGGTTAAAAATTGGATTTTTAACAATTCCCATAAGCTTCATCCTTTTACTTTAAACCGACTAGAAATAATTAAATAAATTTAAATTAAATATTGTTTCGTCTTGATGAATGAAAAAAAAAATAATTGAATTTTTATAAATTATTCTCTTACATAAAAAAAGAGAAAGGTGAAATTACAGCTAATTAAAAAATAATTACGCTGAATTACTATATTCGCTCACAGGTTTCATGTTTATATTACATTATTTCACTCACATGTAAAAGTTTTTCCGGAATAGGATTCTAGCCCCCAAAAAAGCCTTAGGTATATTAATATTTATTTAAAATTTTATTTATTTTCCTTCCGAAAATGGGAAATTTATTATATTAAAAACAATTATAGCCATATGATGATTTGACATTTTGTACTTCTTAATAAGTTTCATACAATTAAAACAAATTTTTTTTGAAATATTCGTTCTAAGAACAAATTGAATTGATTTCAAAAAATAGATACCTTACATTTAACCCTTAAATGTACCTTGTATGTTTAAAGATATAACCGTTAATTTTTTTCATATAAAAATCATTAGAAAGTTGAAATTTTTGATAAATCGGGAAATGTATTTGTTTATTTTTTGTAATTTTTCATATTATTTACATACATTTTTATCAAAATACGCTCTCATAAGCATTGTAGGGTTAATTTGAATAGTTATTTCCTTGAATTTGGAAAAAAATTTTTTGGATAATATAAATCACATTCCTGGGCATTTAAGTGTTAAGTCTTATTATTGTTATTTATTTTGGAACTTATACAAGTAACATAAATAATTGTATCGATATTTTATTAAATTTAGTAAATAATCAATAATTAAACTTTATTAAAAAAAATATATTAATTAAGTTCATTAGAATTGTTAAAAATTTTAAAACTGGTATTTTATTTATGAGGCCATTACAAAGATTTCAGATTGAGTATGATAATTTAATGGAAAAGATTTAAAAACGATAAAAAGATGTTAATTGAAAAAGAGGAGATAATTAAAGTGTTGTTGATATAAAATAAATGCATAAATTTATTAAATGATTTGTGAAGGGAAAAATATAATTAATTGTATAATTGTTATTTAAGCACTAAAGTGGTTAACTTTTTAATAAAACATATCTTTTTTTTAATAAATATAATAAATTTATTTTAAACCCCAGCAGGAGTCCCCCAGGACTCTGTTTTAGGACCGTTACTTTATAATTTATATTGTTCAGATATGCCTTTACCTAATGTTATTGAATGCGCAGCATATGCTGATGATACCCGTAGAAGGATTTCATATTTTTATCCAACAAGCAAATGAAACATAGCTATATAATGGAGTGACAATGTAATATATTTGGGTATATAGATAGAAAAATTTAATTTAACGAAATCTATGCTATTTTCCCTGCTGGGGCGAAAATAATTTTTTAGCCATGGTAATCAAATAATATTGGCCAAAGTAATCTTTCGATCCATTATATTGTATTCTTGTTCAGTTTCGGGAATTTGCTCAAAATTCCACATTAAAAAATTACAAATTTTTCAAAACAAATTATTAAAAATGATGCTAAATCTATCTTGGCATTTCTTCACCAAAGGTCTCAACAATCAAATAAATGTAAAATTAATTAATGATATAATATATTCTATAACGGAACGGTTTAAATTATATAGTAGTCTATCGATCAAACTTTTTATATTTATAGCCTAAGTTTCTTTATTTGTTGAAATATGAGCATATTAATAACAAAGTAAATAAGTAAATAAGAGGTTTATATATAAATTTTCCTCTGAGGTATAAATATATCCATGTAAATAAAATTAATAATAAAAAATACTTTCCTTATATATATATATATATATATGTATATATATATAATTTTATATATATAATTTTCTAGGTAAAAATTTTTTATCAGACTAAAATTCTGTAAATTATATTAACAAAGAAATTAGAAATTAGTAAAAGTAAATAATTTTAGGAATTTCTTAAACCTTATAGAATAAAATTTCATTCTACAGATTTAAAATTGTTTACTTAATTAAACTCTTTTATAAATCTCCTTTATTAATCCGGAAAATTCTTTTTTTTTTAATACAAATAAAAGATATAGCTGATACCTCGTTTATGATTAATTTTATTATTTTGACTAAAATTTAGTGGCCCTCATTAAATAAAAATAATTGCTATTTTTTTATGTTAAATGGTAGTAGCAACACCAAAACAAAAGACTTAAGCAACAAATACCTTTAACGTGAGCCACATACAAAAACAAAAATATAACTAGTTATGAAAAGTAATTGTTATTTAATTCAAGTGTGATGATGATGTTTCCAAAAAGAATATAATAAATGATTTAATTCAATAATACTATAAAAAAAATCATTGACTAGACTGAATACACATTTAGAATTAAACCACGCGCACTTGCTCAATGTCAATAAATTATTTAATAATTTTAATGGAATATTAGCAAAAAAAAAAAAAAAAAAGAATAAAAAATTCTTTATTTTATAAAATAAACGAGTTTTAAAATTGTTTTGAAAGTTTAATAATTTCGCATAATAATAAATGCACAATTAATGCAAATTAATAAAAAGAATACACAAATAAATTATAAAACAAAACAAATTTAACAAGATTTTGAATTAAAAAATAGCAAGCGGTATTAAAAAAAATACAAAATAAATACAAATTAATAAAAAGAATACACAAGTAAATTATAAAATAAAACAAAAAAAAAAAAAATAAAAAAAATCTTGTTTTTAATTAAAAAAATAGTAAGCGGTATTAAAATTTCAAAAAATGAATTAAATTGAAAATTTTAAGCATTGTTTTAATTGTAGACATTGTCTTTATCCTCTCTATCTGACATAATTGACCGTTATGCTGTCAATTTACTTAACTAAACATTTATATTTTGTCCGATCAATAAGCAAAAAAAAAAAAAAAAAAAAAGAAAACCACTTAATAAACTTCAAAATCATTTAAAATCCAACTAACCAAATTAATGTCTTCGTTACAATAATTTTAATGATCAATCCTTAAAGAAATATTTTAATATTGGCCTTAAAGGAATTTTTTAAAATAACTTTATATTATAAATTAACGGTTAACGATTAGGGTTTGCGAAATGTGAATTACCGGTAAATTGTCAATAATTAAAATTTTACACTTTTTATTGTATTTTAGTTTGAAATTTTATTTTGTTATTATTAAATGACATCTTAATAACAACAAAATAAATTAAAAAAGCAAAAATAAATAGAAGTAATTTTTAGGGAAGTACTTTTTCATTACTTCCAAAGTTTCAGTAAGTGTATGATTTCTTGTGCTTAAGAAGTTATTTTAATATCATCGAAAGATGTTATTAAAAAGCGATTTAGATAAATTTTTGATATAAAACGTTGAGAATTTACAAATACTTGTTACTTATGAAATGAAAAATATTGTTATGCATATTTTTTTTAATAAAAATATTTGGTTTATATAAAAATTAAAAGTAATTTTCTTAAATTGATAAAAAAAATCTATTTTACATGACATCGTGAACATGACGTCCTACTTAGTGAATAGGTATAAAAAAGAGAAGATCTTCCAATGACAAGCCTATGTTAAATTCAGTGGAAATGATTAAAATTTGCACTACTTCTGAATTTCAGATTCAGGATCTGGATTGATTTCTTTGCATGCTCTTTTTTGCTGGATAACTCATTGAATATTTCATTAAATCCTAATTTTTGCACCAGACAAAAATAGCAAAAAAAAAAAAATATTGAAATAAACCATACAGAATTTTTTTAATCCGATTATTTTCAGAAATTCTGTATAATTTAAAAAAAAATTCGTTGGAATATGTCCATTTGAAAAATTACATGAATATCGAAATAATAAAGATTTCGTCGATGCTCTGAAAAAAGCGCTGTTTTTTTTTTAATACACACCACCATAGGTGGTTGCGATATTATGTGTTTGTGCTGATGTTTATAACGCACAGAAAAAATCATCTAACACCCAACTCAAAGTATACCAATCGCCTCAGAATCACTTTCTGAATCCATCTAATGATGTCCGTCCGTCCGTCTGGCTGGCTGTCCATGTAAACCTTGTGCACAAAGTACAGATCGCAACTTTGAAGATAATTCAATTTGGCATATAGGACTTTCATAACAAAAGGACGAAGCCTATTGAAATTGATGATGATCGGTCCATTATTTTACCTAGGCTCCATATAAATGTCCTCCCGGAATAGGGGTTTAACGATCATAAATGCATTAAATATAGCAATATTTTAATGTAAGGAAGTTTTGCATATGTTTAAATTTTTGTGCCAAATTTCATGAACATCGGTCAATAATTGACCATAGCTTCCATATAAAACCCGAAAATTACATTAACGTGCATAAATCACATACAAATGTTAGTATCAGGTTTATATTCGACACAAATAAGTTTTATATAAGTAGAAATCATAGTGACAAATTTTGTGAGAATCTCGCCATAATTTACCCTAAAGAACATAAATTCATATAAATGTTAGTATTAACGTAATATTCTGTATACGTATATTTTATTTTACACTTAGTAAAAGTATCGGTCCATAATTGTCCACATGTCTAATATAAGACCCCTCCACGAATGGTGTGGGGTATCATATGGTTGTGCTTGAGCGACAATATCTTTCTTACTTGTTTTGTTTGTTTTTTTTCTGTCCTATGTGAAGTAAAAAACAATAAGTGTGATTTTTTTCTGAAGAAAATCTACACATAGAATCGCAAATTTTCAAATATTTAAAAAATTATTTAAAATATATCCAGAATAATTGTGCAATTCCATGCAAGAACAAAAATAATCTCTTAAACATAAATGATACAGTAAACAAAGCTAGACAAACTCTTTATAGGTGATTTAAAAAATATTTTTTTTTTATGTTATTAACTAAAATTTGTATAACAAAACAAAAACGGTTCTAGAAAACAATTTTCAAACAAATAATAATTTTTAATATTTTTATTGAAACATCTATATTTCAGTTTTTATTCGTCCATTGATGTAAAAATCTGTTTTTTAAATTGTTTATTTATTTCATATAAAATTTTAAGTATATAATTTTCATCCATAAAGTAACTTTTTTTTTGCATTTCTGGAAAAATTTCAGAAACCTGCATATGCAAGACTTTTTATCATTGTACTAACGATATATATTTATAAATATCTTTTTTCATTTTAACACAATTATGTTAAATATAATTCAATCGAATTGTTTTTAAAATGAAATTTTAATTTTGCTTTTATTAGTAATATTTATTTTATATTACTTTTTTATACACTACAGTAAAACTACTCGTATGTATATTCTTTAACAAAACAAGTGTCTTAAGTTAATTTAAAAATTTCCCGGGAATACACGGGAAAACGATTTTTTCATTTCCGTTTCTCGGGAAGTTGAAAAGTCCTGGAATTCCTAAACCCTAGTAACGATACTTGCTTATAAATCATTTTCACAAAATTTAAAATCAGATTAAAAAAAAATGTTGGTTAACTGACATTAAATATAATATTTAAAACCTCTACCCAAAAAATGATAAAACACGAACTAAATTGATAATAAAAATAAAAAAAACAATTTAACAATAATAAAGAAAAAAAAAAAAAATAAAACGAAAATAACAACTAAAAAAAAGATGTAAATACAAAAAGTAAAAATAAGAAACTTAAACCTGCGATATCCAACAACAGGTTAGGGAAGGTCAGTGATTGTACTCAACGAATATGATGAACTGCTACAGTAGCAGCAATACTATTGGAGCATAAAAGTTAAAAACAAAAAATATTAATAAAGTAATTATTGCTTACAATTGAACACATATTTGGCAGTTTGTTTTTATTAAGGAGTAGACTAAAATTATTAAATTATGGAAATAACACTATAATTTAGATAATTAAATGAAAATGAAAAATATTTCTTACTAAATTAAAAAAACTTTTTTTTTGGAAATCTTAAAAATATTTAAACACCTTTAAAATTTTTATGAAAAACGACTAAAAATAAACAAGTGAAAAATTGAGTTAATGATGCTGCTCTGTTTCAACACCTTAAGGCGTTTTTTTGTAACCATCGACTCACGAAAGTCAAAATGAATTATAAGTTATTTAAACTAAATGTCTTGCTGTGTTGGCTATAAAAACATAATTTAAAAACCAAATATAATAAAAGACAGAAAAACAAAGAAACGAAAATAAAAACTAAAATATTTTTTAGCAATTATAAGATATAAAAACAAAAAAATTCCTCAACTAAAACAGATGTTTGAGCGTAAATAAAATTAAAATATTAACGGATTTTTTTTTTTAGAAATTTATCAATTTTATAATTTATTATCTTAGGTTTTATTTATTTTTAAATAATTTAAATTGTTTTAGTATTTGGCTAAAAAAAGGGACGTAATTTTCAGTCAAGGAATTTTTTTCATAAAACTTTAAAATTTATATAAAATATTAAATGAGTTTATCTCTATATAAAATTATGTTAATAAAAAGTACTTTAAGCTAAATCTTTTAATTACAAATTAAAAGACTAGATGACATTAGTTTAAGTACAAAATGTTCAGACATTAGAAACACATGGTCTTTATTAAGAACTAAAGGCAAATTCCTACTAAACTGGTTAAATTTGTACCAAAATGTAAATTTTGTTAACAGATTTAACTTACAGAAGAGATAAATTGTAACAAACTGCACTTAGTGTTCATAGAATTAACCCTATGGTACATATCCAAAAAAAAAAAAAAAAAAATTAACGTTAGGCAATACCCCGTGTACCTGGATACCTTAGTGTGTTTTTCGTTGATTTTGTATAAAAAAAATATAATTTTATGTTAATTATTTATTAAGATCATTTAACTGGTTATAGAAGTAAAAGCAAACTGGTAAATACGCGTAAAAAAAACTTGTTGGAGTATGCTTACGATGTCCGTCCCTCCGTCTTGCCAACCATGTTAATCATTCAACAAGTCTCAATTTTTGAAATAATTAGATGAAATTTGGCTTTATATGATGCAGGAACGAACTTTGTTAAAAATAGTTGACAATGATCACTTATTTACTACCTAGCCCCCCCCCAACGCGCGGATCTAGCTGAAGTATTTTGGGGAGGGGGGAGTTAAGTTTTTAAAATTTTTTTTATTAATTTTAATTAATAATATTTTATGCTGATTTATCCAATATAAAACTTTTAATAAACAGATTATTAATCGAATTGTTGAGCTATGAAATTTGCATATTTTTATCGCCTCAAAAACTTGATATTTTACATAAATTTTCTATTTTTTGAAATATAAACAAAGAAATAAAATTATGCTTTTTAAAAGAAATATTTCTGGGAATATTGAGAAGATTTTGTTGGTATAAATTACGTTTTATTATTTTACTGTTATGCTCTTAAGAATATCAAATTAAATTAATTTAAAAAAATCATAATATATTTAATATCTAAAATTACTGATTTAGAATTTGTACTAAAAATGAACTGAGAATTATGAAAAAATACAACTTTTTTGAAATTCTGATTTGCAATCAGAAATTTGTAAAATTTACAGAAAATTTTTTAAATAAAGTAAGTTACTTTCATTGATTTAAATCAAAAACATTTAAACATAATTTCCGAAATACATATTTCATATATATTTTTTTTCAAATTAAATAAAATCATCAAGGCTTTAATAAAATTATTTAAATATTTCGCTCTGCAGACGAAAAGTCTTATGTATTTTTCAACATGCGAAAACACAATTTATATTTTGTATGCAAATCCATACTAAATTATATACATAAGTATTAATCCTTTCGATTACTTCAAAACTAATACAGTTTTTTGAAAATAGATTAAAAGTGAAAATGGACGTTCCATAAGTAAATAATTCGGAAAATTACTTTTCAATTTCTAAAGCAATGCTTGAAATTTTTTTTGGGAATATTTTTAACTTTTAATGCTTTTTAGCCACATAATAGAGACAGAACAATGATTTTTAAATGTAGTAAAGATGTGCTGTAGAATTTTTGAAATACAACTAGACCCACAAAAGTCCAAGTTATTTTATTAGCAGGTCAAATGAACACTTTCTAAAATCTGTAATTTCTAAACAACTAGTCCAATTTACATACAAATTTAAGCAAGCATGTATGAGTTTTTATTTAAAAGGGATTGGCCGATCACAATTTACAAATTTACTTGTAAAATATGCGCTTCACATAAAAATTATTGGAAACCTACGTTTATCAACTATATATTGTGTCCAGTTACCAAAGTTTCTAAGTTAAACATAGTTTTCATGAGATATGTTATAAAACTTTAGTTTTATTTTATTTTCATTGTAGTTATCCTTAAGGATTTTAAACATTTACCTTTTCATTTTATTGATATCTTTCAAATTAAGGTACTTACTAACATATATTCCAAAAATTTCTTATTACCAGAAAAATAACTGTCTGTTTTCCTATGTGGACAGAAAAATTCGTTTCGACAAAATTTACGCAAAGCAACAAAAAAAATTTAACATTTTATTGTTATTTTCCATAAAAATTTTCGAAACGAATTTTCTGTTCGACATAGAGAAACAGGCAGATGTGCTGCAGATTAACGTGGAGAGAAACAGGCTGTAAAATTATTTAAATAAAATAAAAATTATATTCAAAATTTTTTATTTTATAAATATTTGAAAAATACGAAGCTGAACTTTATTTAAATATATTTGTTACCTTTTTTGTAAAAAGGTTGCACTTGCAAACCCTGTAATGTAAAAAGTACTGGTTACGCAAATCAACTAAATACAAAATCGTGGAGTTGCGTAAATCGAGCTCGTACTGAAATTTTTTTTTAGTAAAACTTTGAATTTTTGCTGAAAATTTTATTTATTAGTGAAAATTTGAATTTTGGTGGAAAATTAAAAAAAAAAATGTTGAATAAAAATTATTTTTTTTTGTAAGAAATCATCAAATTTTTAAACAAAATAATTTTTAATAGAATTTATAAACATAGGTTTCACAATGTTGTAATGTTATATTAAATTTCCATATAAATTTTCAAAAAAATGTTAAATAACATGTTATTTTAAATAACATATAACACAATAACTTAAATAACATATTTTGTGAATTGGGTAATTATTTTTTATTTGTTTTGCCTCATTTACACAAACGATTCAGCTCCATTCATTTGACATAGTTTTGGTTCACTAAATAAATCCAGCAAAACTTTACTTACTGAGGTGAAAAACTTATTACCAGGGCAACCAAAAAAATATACAAAATAATATTTTTTTTTCTGGGATTCAAATGAACCAAACTATTAGTTATTTATCCGTTTCAGATAATTTTGACAATTTTGGCATCGATTTGTTACGGCATATTTTTGTCTTTGAAGCATATTTTTCCATATTTTGGGCTCAGCATCATTTTGTCATATTTTTATAGGATTTAAATGGAATATTTTCCATATTTTATACTTAAGAGCATAATTTTGAATATATTATACTAAAGAGTATAATTTTGCATATTTTACGCTTAAGAGAAAAATTTTGCTAATTTTGCCTCCAACGGAATTTTTTGCAAAATTTGTCATTATTTAAAGTTTATTTTTACTGTTACATACATACTTATTTCCTTATTACCAGAGCAACCAAAAAAATATGTAAAATCATATTTTTTTTTGGGCTTCAAATGAACCAAGCCGTTAGTTATTTATCAGTTTCAGATAATTTTGACAATTTTGGCATCGATTTGTTACGGTATTTGTTACGGCATATTTTTGCATATTTTTGTTCTTAAAGCATATTTTTGCATGATTAAAGTTCCTCAATAGTAGAAGACAAAAATATTTTTAATATTGTGTATTAACCTGGAAAATACAAAATATTGAAAATATTTTTGTCTTTTATAATTGAGGAGCTTTGTTCATTCTTTGCCTCAGAGTTTTTCTAAGCTTTGTTAATTAAAATTTTTTAGCTGTGACGGAAACTTATGCATAGCTCTAACATGGCTCATATTAGATTTTAGAGAAATGAACACAACGTGATATTACGCGGCCGAACGTGTTTGGCATAGCTCTGGGGAGCTTCTTACTTTTTGGGGTTGAAATTCATTTTTTTGACTTTTTCTTTTTCTGAACAAAGTTTCATATCATTCTTTGGGACATAGTTAAGCTTTTTTATTACCCTGAAATGTAATATTTTTGTCAAAATTTATTATTGATATTAGGAAAAATCTAAATCGATCTGCTGTTAAATCTGACATGTCTTTAGAAGATATTGCTTAGCAAAAATTTGTTAACTTTTTGTAATGATTACTACTTACTAGACTCATTACCTGATAATGAGTTGTCATTATTTTTCTCATTTCTTTGAGTAGTGGAATAATTAATATACAGTAAATAACAAGTTTAATTAGTTCTGCAATGACTCAGTTCACAAGAGCGACTGCGTATCTTTCAGTAGGTTATCTGTTCAACCCCAAAATAAATCCATATTTTTTTACGAAGTTATTAAAATGTCTCTTGGTATGTTAAAACTATTAACAGCGAACATGAATTAAATGCATATATGGCATATTGAGTAAGACAGTAATCTTTGAAACAGTAAAGTTTTTGCCTAGGTTCTAATCTTATTTGAGCCAACTTCTTGATTTTTTTTGTAATTTAATAGTTTTGTAGTATTTGATCAACTACTTATTTGATTGGTTAAAATAAAAACTTTAGTAAAAGGGACCCATGAATTCGTGGACGTCGCCATAGGTATAGGTAATGAGTTCTTCACCTGAATTATAAGTAGTTATAGCCTTTTGGCAATCTAATATGTTAGCTTGACGGTTAAGAAAGCTTTTACTAGATATAATCAAAAAAGATATTTAAAATTAACGACAGTAAGATTTATTACGAAAATTTTGTGTTATGTTTTATTCGAAAGCGGACTTATAAAGTGTTTTGAATCAAAAGAACAGTTACCCGTATATTATATATGTTGTAACAAATGTTATTTATAAATCATATGCAAACATTTGTTTCCAAAAAGTCTTATTTATAATTTTGTTTCTGTTACTGAAATATTTTAATTGCATATCCAGCGTTAGTAATTTTTAATACCAGATTGTAAAATTTGATGCCTCTAAAATGTTTCCTGGATTTGCATGAAGTCACGACACTGATAAACTTACTTTATTACAATACCTGTTATTATCAAAATTTTCATTTATTTAAGTACCTTCATATGTTAATTAATAAGCTTGCAAATGATTTTTGAATCAATACCCTTAATAGCCGCTAGGAGTTCATTAGTAACATGTGAAAAACGAGCCTTTATTGAAATAAAGAAAAAGAAACAAAATTTCTGATACAGCTGCTTAATAAAATTATAATTGATCTTCACATTAATTTCTTGTAAATTGCATTTTTATTGAAACAAAAAAACATTAAAATTCCTTTAGAAATAAGAATCTTGTTGCTTTCTTAAGTCTTTTGTTTTTGCACATTAAGGTTTTGTGAAGAACATCATTTGAAATCATAAAATAACAAATAATATAATTTTACACCAAAAGCAAACCAATTTACGGACCATAACCATTTCTCTTTTTTTATACGGGGAGAGTTTTATGTTTAAAGATTGTTCCTTTTTCTGATTCTTTAATTTTTAAATAAATATCCCAACCTTATCAAATGACGTATAATGACGTATATCAGTTAAAACGGATTTGGTTATGGATTAAAAAGTAGTACTTTTGATTGAGCAACTAAAACTTTTTTAAGGTTGGACTAGAAAATTATAAATTCTACCAATGAAATAAAATGATTTATTATGACAAAATTTATGGATAAGTACTTTTAATCTACTAATATTGGTATTAAGATTATTTTCCATTTATAAAAAAAAAAATTCTAATATATAAATTAAATTCAATAACATTTCATGCGGAAGTTGAAAAAACAATATTAACTACGTGACTAAAAGTTATTTAATGAAATAAATGCTATTTTTAGGCCTATAACAATAAAATGTTAACTAGATGTTTTAAATAAATAAAATATATATAAATTTACATTTTCTTACATATAAAATACACTACATACATATTTAAATAACTAAATTAAGTAACAACAATTAATTACAATTATTTATTTTTCACTATTCAATGAAATTTACATAAGAACATTAGGTAATTAACATAAATTATAGTAAAACTTGTTCTTAAAGAGTTTTTTTATTTTTTATTTATATTAAATTTATACAATGCGCATATAAACATTATTGCATATAATTATTAAATCCACAAAAGAAAAACAAAAGACCTCAACAGCAAACTTGATTTCTTTTTTTCTTAAACACACACATAAATTTTATAAAAGGCGTGTTAATATATAATAGAAAACAAAGTATTTAAGAAAACTAGTTGTTTTTAGAAAAAGAATCAGTTTTTTTTTTTTGATTGTTTAGAATTTGTTATTATATAATTTTTGGCGTTTTTTTTATTAAACTGTATTTTTTTTAACGGAATTAACTTAAAAGATTTAATTAATTATTTAATTTTGCTTCCTTCTTTCAGGTATTTTTATTTCCTTTAGATTTCTTTTAATTTATGATAATTTATTTTAAATTGTCTAAATATATAGTATTAATTAAAAGTTAGAGCAATTGAATTGTTGACTTTGAAAATATTTTTGGATTTTAAGACAAAATTCGAATATATAATAATTTGTGTCATTTCCGATTTGAAGATTTAAGAAAAGAACACTAATTTAATAGAATTAGCATATTCCAACTCAAGTTTAAATTAGAATTAAGAGAATAAAATTTATCTCAAAAATAACTTAATACTTCCTTTTTATATCAAGTTATTTAGTCTTTTCACGAATCTGACTGCCAATTATTTTGAAAAGAAAGAAATAAAATGTTGTGCGTTCGAATAAAACATAACACAAAATTTTCGTAATAACTCTTAATGCCATTAATTAAAAACAACTTTTTTTGAACATAATATCATCTAGGATTTAATAGCAGATCGAATTTTTGAAATCCGAATTAATGAAAGTCAGAGAAAATATACAAACTAAAACAAGAATTTTTTTTTTACTTTTTTTCGAACTTACTGGAAAATGTTGATTGAGTAAAATTTTAACAAAAGTATTACATTTTAGGGTAATAATAAAACTTGTCAAGGACCTAAATAATGATATGGAACTTGGTTCAGAAAAAGTCACAAAAATGAATGAGATGTGCCCAACTTCTTCGGCCGCATAATGGCACATTCTTCAAAATTAAATATGAGCCATATTAAAGTTATGTATAAGCTTTAGTCAATCAAAGCTAAAAAATTTTAAATAACAAAGCTGAGAAGAACTCTGAGGTAATGAATGATCAAAGCTCTTAAATAATAAAAAGAAATAAAAATACCCAGCAAAAACCCGGTATTACACCACCAAAAGGCGGTGAGTATTTATAATTCGGGTAAAATCTCATTACTTTTATATGGCAATGTCCACGAATTCATGGGTCCCCATTACTAAAGTACTTATTTCAAACAAACAAGTAAGGAGCTAATCAAATACTACACAACTGCAAAATTGCTAGAAAATAAAAACAAAATTATTCCGGTGGATTTTCTTACCACTTTTTATGCGATAACTAATATTAATTATCTATCAACCTATCTGCCCTATTTGAAATTTTATATGAAAATTATTTATAAAAATTTTTAAGACTTTTAGCCAACCACCCCTTGAGATATCCGAAAATAACTTATTTTCTCAATATGGGGGCTACCCCTACTTAGACACTATCCGTCCTATTTTATTAGTCTTTCCAGTTCATCAATGTAATATGATAAGAAAATATTTCTCACAAAATTTGAGAGCTCGCTCTATAATAGTTCTTTAGATATGTCATTAAGAACATTTGCTTTGTATAGGGGTACCATTTCCCCTGGTCCTACACATTCCATTTGATCTAAACTTATGAAGGTTTTGAGAAAGATATTCTTACAAAATGTTAAAACTTTTGCTGTATTAGTTCCTAAGATATAAGATATTTAATATTTTCATTGTATGAGGGGTAACATTCCCCTGGTCTTAGCCATTCCACTTTCATTTTATGTTGAACGGTTCATGAGGGAGATATTACCGTAAAATTTTAAGACTTTTGCTGTAGAAGTATTTAAGTTAACCGGTAATTAGTATTTTCTTTGAATGGGGGCTATCACTTCCCCTAAGACCTACCCGGCCATTTTCATCTCAGTTATGTAAATTGGCAATGAAATTATTTCCACAAAATGTCAGGACTTTATCTATAATAGTTCCGGAGCTATGTGATATTTAATATTTACTTTATATGGGACCTACCATTTCCCATCTCCTTTCTAGCTTGTTTTATTTTCGGGTATTATAAAATGATACTGTGAAAAATCGATTCAATGGTTTAGCGTTTTATAAAGCTCAAACAAACACAGATATATATATATATATAGATATTATTAGTCAGGAAAACATCAAGGTGCAAGTTTTGTATACAGAATCATCGAGAAAATAGTCCTGAATAGTATCCAACTAAAAACAATAAACATTGACAATTTAATAACTTTTTAAGATATATTTCAAGAAGAAACTGAATGCTTTTTTTGGGCAATATATACTAGACCTATGGTTTTCGTTCGCTGGTATGGAGCTGAAGACCATTTGTTTTTATATTTTTTTCCTGTATTTCAGTATTAAAATAAAACAAAAATTACCAAAAATGGATAAATGTAGGTTTTATTTAATTTACCCCAATTACCCCATACATTCACTTTACCTTATAGTTAGAGCAGTATCGCCTTTTTTATCACTTCAGAAATTCTTTAGAAAAAAATAATAAACAGGAGATATATTTAGGACTAAAAGTACTTAAATGAATGCCAGCATATCTATGCCTTTAGGACAAAAGGAAGTATATAAATATGCTTTTGGTATATGAGAAGAGAGCACTTTCAAAAACTGGCGATGTTCCCCTTTCTAGCCTATATTAATTATCAACTTCATTAGTTCATAGAACTGAATAACAAAAATGAGATATAATTAGGACCAAAGGGAATTAAATAAAACCAACACATTTAAGTCTTTAGAGCAAAAGAAAGTTTAGAATTTTCGTTTAAGGTCATGAAAAGAAAGCGCTTTAAAAACGTGGCGAATGGTTTCCTATATAACGTTTACTTTGGGAATACACAACCCCCATTAATATTAGGGTGACATTGTTTGTAACAAATAAAATTAAAATATATTCTAATTTATTTTGTCTTAACATTAGCAATTGGCGAGTTTTGGATCAAAGAATTTAAAAAAACTTTCTTTAAGTCATTTATACCCTACACCACAGTAGACGTTTGGATTATTATGCCTTTCTTTTAATGAAGTCAAATGGAGAAATTTTTTCCTTTTTGAGGGAATTTTAAAAGAAAATTTAAAACGAAAAATGGAGAATATTTTAAATTAGAATTTTCAGAATGCTATAATTTTTACTCAAAAAAAAAAAAAAAAAAAAAAAAAAAAAACGAAAAAGAAAATTTTTATAAAAAAGGAAAGTAGAGAAATAAAATATTTCGAATGTAATTTTTGTAAGAATAACGGTCGTTAGAATCTTTTAGCATTTAAAGATATTTATTTGTGATCTTCTGAGGAGGTAAAATTTCTTCAAAATAGGGAAAAAGGGATTTTTTTTTAAACCAGAGAAAAAAAATATTGGTCTCAAATCTACAAGTATTGCACCAACCCGCTTGGAATTTCTAGCTAAGTCCATTTAACGATGTCCGTCCGTTCGTCAATCCATCAGCGTAAATCTCATAATTAAACTATATGTCGTAATTTTAAAAATAATTCTATATATTTTTATACATAGTTTTTGTTTATAAGGACAGGGTGACTTTGAGGAAGAAAAAAAATCTCAAAATTAAATTAAATTAAAGTACTAAAAATAAAAATCTCCAAAAAAAAATTTAAATTAAAATCGATTAAAAAGTTTTGGACCATTTTAAACAGAGGAGTGTTTGAAGTATCCTTTCGATAAATATCCAAGGTAAACTGGAAATAATAACCGAATAATAAGTTCGAAAAATTCCAACATCGAATTTTTAAACTCATGATAATAAAAGTCCTTCAGAAGTGGTGCAAAAGTGCAAAAAAGGTATATAAATATTGGACGTAGAAAAGCAACATATTAAGTTATATTTTGAAAAAATAATAAGATCCGAAGAGATAAAGAAAGACGTAATTATACCTACTTTTCCTTTTACTGTCAAATATATGAACTTTTTTTTAAAAAAAGTTCTATAAACTGAAAATAGTTTGGAAATAGCCATGAAAATTTTAACTTTTTATAATAGCAGCTCGTATAAATAAATTTTTTAAGCATTGCTACTTTTGAAATCTATTTGTTTGAACCTTGTCTCGATAGTTAGGGAAGTAATAATTAAAATTACTTCTTCCTTTATCTCCCCACTTACGTTAATGAGTCTATTTTAGAGAGAATTGCAATATCGGTACGATTTTACTTCGTAGTATTAAAGTTTCTGCTCACTTCATTATCCCAATCTAGAATCAAAAAATCTTTCTGGATTATTGTCGACGACTTCACAATAGTATGGGCGGATCTATACTTATTTTTCAAATGTAATAATTATTTAAATAGAATTTAATGAATAGAATATTAAAACTGAGTATTTTTTAAGCATCTACTTTCCATTTTGTAACAATAAATTGGAAAATTGGCTGCCAAATTATATAATTTAGTAAAGTGTTACTTTTTTTGACCCACAAAACCCACGACCAATACAACACTTTTACTCCAAACTCGAAATGTAAATAATTAAAAAATTTCTTTTGTTTACTAAATTAAACAATTTAAAACGAAAAATACGTGGACACCAAGAAACTAGCCCATAATGTACCTAGAAAACAATTATTATGAAGTAAATAGCAAGAGTAGGAAAACGCACTTTATTTTGTCCGACAGTGTATATATATATCTTGTTTTATAATTTTCTAACTTTTTAAACCTGGAAATTTCTACAACACATTGTATTGAACTCAATTTGTTTAAATATTTAATTTTCTTAAAATTCATCAATTTACCTAAGAAATGTCTTTGACATAATGCCAATATTATTCGTTTATAAAAGTGCATAATTTTTTATCTAAAAGACAACAACAAAAATTAAATTTTTTTTTATCTAAAAGACGACAACAAAAATTTCAAATTTAAAAACCAAAATAAACCTAAAAAATAACAATAAAGGTATAAACAAAAGAAAACAAAAAAGACGCTAGCAAGATTTGTTAATAAAATTAAAAAATATATATCTGTTGCCAACATAATTATTTTTATAACATTTAATGTTTAACAAAAATTTTATAAAAAAAAAAAAATAAAAACAAAACCTGCAATTTATTGTGAAGATTATAAAAAAAATATCAACCCACCTGCAATATGAAACCAATAGAGCAAATGATGAACCACGAAAAATCAACAAATGGGTCAATCCAAGTCATAAACTTTGTTACCAAAGTAGACAGAGCTGAGTCGTCTGCAGATGTTGATGATGGTATCTTCGACTTTGGTGAATTACCATTTAAAGCTTTCCCATTATTATTTTCTTCCACCATTTTTAGAAAATTTTATATGAAACTTTTTTTAAAGAAATTTTTAAAAGCACTAAAGATTTTTATCACTTTTTTCCAATTTTTTTTTAAATTTTATTTTTATATTTTTATTAAATTTTTTCTATTTTATTTAACCACCAAAATATTTTATTTTTTTTTTTTTGTATTGCCAAATTTTATTTTAACTGTAACGTATATTTTTTTTCTTTAGTATTTCGAATTTTGTAAGTTTAAGTAAAAGAAAAACGTAAGAGATTGAAAAATAGAAATAGAAGAAAATGTTGTGTTTTGTTTTAGCTGCGTTTATACATCCGCTCTCATGAGCACAAGAAACTTTTGTGATCGTTAAGACACAACGAAAAGCCTTCTTGACTCTGTACAAAGAAAATAAACAGCAAAAACACTGTAAAGAAATAAAAATAAAATAAAGACTATTATTAAATGTATGTATGTATATAAGCATGAATGTATGTATGTATGTATGCTGCTTTTTGTTTTTGCGCTTTTTTTATTTGTTGTTTTTTGTTTTAGCTTAAGCTTATTATTTCAAAGCCTTAGCTTTGAAAACGTCTTTACAATATTTAATTTAATAACAAAGCTTTTTTGTGTATAAATGCTTTTCTTTATTATGATATGAGTTTATATTTGTGTATGTGAGTGTGTGTGTAATAAAAAAATTGTTTTCTGTTAAAAGAAAATTCACTTTCGTGTTTACTTGGCCCGATAACCAAAT
The DNA here is from genome assembly GCA_932274085.1 of Protocalliphora azurea. Taxonomy (NCBI): domain Eukaryota; kingdom Metazoa; phylum Arthropoda; class Insecta; order Diptera; family Calliphoridae; genus Protocalliphora; species Protocalliphora azurea. Next base: position 120,724,232 of record OW026520.1, on the reverse strand, counting down.
AAATGAAAATATCAAAATTTTACTCTAGACCTTCATTCCGTATATTAAATAAGTGTTAAGTGTACGAGTATAGCTAACATGTAACCCAGTAAAAGTGTGTTGGTCATTTTTTTTATTCATTCATTGGGAATCTATTTTTTTTTTTTTTTGTAATTTTCTTTTGATTTTCAATTTTAATTTTACTTGCATCATTTGTGTGGCAGGTTTTTCTTTTTCTTATAATTTGTTAAAATTTCATGTAAAATTAATGTGATTGTAAGCTTTTGGTTATAGTATTTACTAAAGTGTTGTTCCAACTTATTAAAATTAAATTAGATTGAATTAAATTAAATTAAATTAAAGACGCTGGACGGAATAAATATTAACAAGTTAGAATGCTATATTCTGCTGTGCCGAATCCTATATTCACTTCACCTGTGTTGTGATGTGTTATATGAGAATGAAATATATTATATTGGATTTAATTACAAATATATTTAACTATACTATATCTCTGTAAACACTAAAAACTTTAAATAATTTGCATTTACATATAATGTTGAAATAGAATCAGAATTTTATCAATCCTTATATCCTAATATATATTATAAAAATGTGGTGTAAGTTTGCTTAACCGATTTTCACGAAATTTGAGTACCGGGATAGTTATAGGCTTTGTTAGGCATAAAAAAAGTAAAATAGAAATTTTCCGATCCTAATTTTTGAATAAATTCATAGCAGATAAAAAAAAAATATCGTTAAGAATTTTGATCACCATATTTTGGAGTTTCATTTATCTAAATCGGACAAACTGTTCTCGAAATATACTGGCGTAATCGACTTACTAAAGGGGAAATATTAGAATTCTCACAAAAATCATGGTTAGCGTGTTAAATTCAATCTAGTCCATCTATTCTAGTATAATGGAAGATTATCTTCAATTAAACATAGACGACGTGAATGAGTCGTCCAAATCACACCCACATTTTACGCCTACTTTACCAAAAAATCTCTTTTATAGTTTTTTCAGAATTTTTTTATTTCGGCTCAAGTTCATTGAATAATTGTAGAAGAATACATTGTAAAAGTTTTATTGGACGCTCGGTAGAATGGAAAAAAAACTATAAACTAATTGACTCAACACAAGGCACGATGTAAAAAATGTTTCTTGACTCCACTGTTAAGTATTTCTAAAACTAGAAATACAAATAACAATAACATTGTTCGTTGCTACTTAATAAGTGGCTAAACAATAACAATTATAAATTGCTTGATTTACTACCTAACTGGTAGCTTTAAGCATATAAACAATAATAATTGAAAAAGAAGTATACAAAAATAACTGTAAAAAGGTTTATCGTAAACCAAAAAATAAAAGTTACGGATTCCATTTCCCGAAAAGTTGTAAGTTAAATAGATGATGTTTACAGAGAACACCACGGTCTCATGTTGAAGAGTGCTGATGACAGTCGTGGCGGACCAGAAAATGCATTCCATTCTAACGAGTGTCTAATAAAATTTTTACAATGTATTCTTCTACAATTATTCAATGAATTTAAGCTGAAATACAAAAATTCTAAAATAAAACTATAAAAAAAGTTAAAAAAAAAAACTATAAACTAAAAATCTATTTTTTCAATTTTATACGTTATTAATGAAGCTATTTATATGAAATTTGATGCACAGATTGTCCTTGCATTGTAGTATTTTATAGGTTATGTTGGGTCTTGATCAAGTACCACGCCCATATTTATGCCTACTTTTTAAAACTCTCAAAAGGATGAATCGATTAGCTTAAAATAAATTAGAGCATAGGCAAAATAAATTAATAAATAAACAAATAAATTAATGAAGCAAATATTCCTTATGGGATATCAAAGGAACTATTACAGTAAAAACCCACAAATTCCATGGAAACCTTTATGCTAAAATATAGTATTAATAGCATAAAGGTATCAATGCTATACAATAGCATTATATGAGAGCAGTAGCTCCCATATAAAATAAATATTAGTTATCCCATCAAATAGGGTAAAAGTCTTGGCGCATCAAAAAATTTCGAAAGATGAAAATTTTATAAACCAAAAAAAAATTCACTTGGGTTAAAAAACGATCACGATATTAAATAGCATTTCTTTATAATAAACTCTAATAAAATATATTTTCATATTATATATGGAAAGGTAACTTAGATTTGAACCTTATTCTTTACAAAATTTTTAAAAATCGCTATTTTCAATTTTTTTAAACTTGAATAGGAAACCTTAAAAATATAGTGTACTAATATCATTAAACATTGAATATATCATACATTTTATTTGAATACCTCAGTAGGTTTTGATATTAGATATAATTTTTACCAAAATTATACATAGACTTCTAGTTTGTAAAAATTGCTTTATGTTCAAATTAAAACCGCTATAAGCACCCCCAGCACGAAATGATTAACACGAACTGATTCTACATACATTCGAGTCACTTTATATTTGTACAAATGAATTTTAATGTGCCATTAATTTTTTTTTTTTTTTTTTTTGCAGGCCTAAGATCAAAAATTTTTGATAATGGCCAATACACATGCTACAGGTAATGAAATTGTTACACACAAAAACATGTTTATACGCTACTATTTCCAACAGTTAGATGATGTAGATGAAATAAAATCTGCTAAGAAACTATTCCTTTCAAATAATGTAAATTTTTTCGACTTTTCGATTTTTTTCGACTTTTCGACTATGTGGCAACATGAAAGTCGATTTGTTGACAAAAACAAAAATTCGATTTTGACGTTGTGATTTTTTTCAACAAAAAGTCGATTGTTCGATTATCCGAAAGACGATTTGTTGTAAGTTACAGTCTGAACCTTGTTTGATTAGAGCTTTAATAGCAATTTTGACGATCAGCATTTTCTGCGATCATGCCTGAAAAATTGATACAAATCATGTAACAGTAGATATTTGATATTACTCAGATGAACACATGTGGACATTTAAAGCTACTACTGCCACCAATCGTTCATTTAATGATTTTAAAATGGTAACGGGAAACACTTTTAGCATACAATTTATTGTTTATTATAACCTTTACTTTTGGAGACAGGAGTACTGTTTAATGGAAATAAGATCCTATTAAGACAACTTGAATTAATTTAACTTTAAACACATGTATTTTGAATTTACACTGTCTAGGTAGACATATTTCCTTAAATGTTAATATTCAATAGTAAAAAAGTGCAACAGTCCAATAATCATGAAGGATGAAATTTTATTTATTTAACATATAAAGAGTTTCAAAATAGGTTAATTGTCTTTTCCCATGTTATAATTTGTTCCAAAACCAATGTCAACATTATTGCATTATCGGGCATTAAAAAATTATATTTAACTCACAAGAACTATCGAAAGCTCTTACATAATTAATTATTTAACATAATTTAATTATTTAACATAATTTAATTATTTAACATAAGAAGAGTGTCAAAATAGGTTAATTGTTATTTCCTATGTTTGAATTTGTTTCAAAACCAAAATCAACATTATTTTGTTATCGGGCGTTAAAAAAACTTTATTTAGCTGTTGATTCCATCACAAGAACCATCGAAAGTAGTCGCGTTTTTTCGGTCGAAAGTTCTTATATAATTAATTATTTAACATAATTTAGTTATTTAACATAAGAAGAGGGTCAAAATAGTTTAATTGTCCTTTCCTATATTAGAATTTATTTCAAAACCAAAATCATCATTATTGCGTTATCTGGCGTTAAAAAATTATATTTAGCTGTTGATTCCATCACAAGAACCATCAAAAGTAGTCGCGTTTTTTCAGTCGAAATTATAAATTATCAAGTTAAGCCAAACTATCATGAATATTGAACCGCTTTTTCATAGAGAATTTTTGTAAGATTTCAAGTTAATAAAAAAAAAATGTAATTCCAAAAATATGAATCTTTATGGAAAAAATTCCAAAATAGTTTAGAGAAATAGGAAAATTTGATAGAAAATGGTATTATTTGCTAATATTTATATTGTCTGTACATTTCATATATTTTAGTCTATATGTAAGAATAGCAAGTCATGGTATTTAACAATACTATAGTTTCCAATAAGTATTATTATGATTAAATTTACAACAGATTTTACTAAATGTTTCATAATTTCCCTTACGCAAATAAAATAAAATCTGAACAGTACTGCTCCATAACCAGTAACCAATTATATGGGCTTAGAAAAGTTGTACCCAAAAAGATTTAATAAAATCTATATAACTAATATGAAAACACATTTTTTGTAATCCTTTTAACGCTGACACTATATATCCGAATTTAATAAAAAATATACCATTGGAAAGGTAATTTTTCTTTGATGTGCAAAATATAAATAAAAATATATAAATTAAAATTATTAAAATCTGCTCAGTATGTTAGCAGTTATAAGCGGTAAAAGTTGCTAGTAATACAATATAAAAAAACTCATATATATATGAGTGTAAGCCTCAAACAAAAGAGCGTCTCAAATATATAAACTATTCTCTATTTTATTTCTCATGTTTCTCAAACAATTCTTTCAATTCAAAGCCTTGTTGTTATTTCTTTACAAAAACATACTGTACAAATTGCATTAATATAATAATGATCAATTAGAGTTTTTTCCACTTTTTATTGAGAGATTTGTAAGAGAGAAATGATAAACAAAATAGAAAAGATTTTATTACTTTGAATTGCTTTGTTTATTTTTTTTGATTTCTTATGCATTATGAGAAATAAAGTAGCAAAAAATAAACAATTTATGTTTTTTATTTAAAACACGATAGGGGTGGCGGAGCACCCAGTTATAATCTTTTATAAATAAATACGCAAATTAAAGGTGCCTTCTTTAAATATAAAACTTGTGTTCAATTTATTTTGTTAACCATATTTTAAGAATATCATTCATTTATTAATTTCGAATTTTAACAATTCTGAGACGCAATGTATTAAATAATTAAATATTTTATTATCCAGTTTATCTTAGATTATGTGCACTTTAATTTAATTTTATAGTTCTTTTCATGTTTAATAAAAAATAAATCTCGAAATAGGACTTAAATTTTTAAATAAGCATCATGATCAAATCAATTTGGATTGGAAGTTTTAGCCAATAAATTTAAAGATGTAAAATTTTAATGAAAAAGGTCATACATAATGAGAAGTATTTCACAAATTCTCGACTCCAGTTAATTTCGTATATTTATATACAACAACATTTTGTGTACATTACACGATGCTACAAAATGGTACTTTTTACTTTTTTTTACCTTATCGAGGATATCACAAAACAATCTTAAAAAATTTGAAAACACCCCCCAAATTTCGAGATATTGCAAAAAAAAAAAACACGTTTTTGAATATTTCCTACATTATAAATGACGTAGCTTCATAAATTTTAAGTCAATTTAAGATTTTTAAATTGACTTTCAAAGCAGAAGAACACAGCTTTTTATATATATTAACAGAGAAACCACATGGAGGTTGAATGAAGCCATCGATAAAATATTTATTTGTTTCAGAACAAATAAAGTATTTTGGTATCGATTTTAAATGCATATTTTTGCATATTTTGTCCTTAATGACTTATTTATGCATTTGGCGATTTTTATTGCATATTTATAGCTTATATATTTTTAGGATAATTTTTTATGCCTCATGGGAGATATTTCAAATTAGAATTTATAGAAAACATAATAAGAAAATCAAAAATATTTAGTATTTAAATTAATTTTAATGGATACCATTTTATCCCTGAGGAGCTTGACTGGTGGCAACAAGACTGAAGATTTAGAAACAGATTAATAGGTCTTTTTAAGGCCATTTTTAAAATGTAATATAGAAGACGTATTAGCTCTTAAACTTGTCCGAATAGCATCAGTTAATATTGTTAAACAGTATATCGACAATTCCATGAAAGAATTGTCTTGAAAATATTATACCGATATCTAAACTTGCGATTTTATTTCACTTTTACACTTTCTAAAAAAGATAAAATATCTCAAAGGTATACAAATTTAAACGACAATATTTCAGGGAAAATTTTGTGGAATTCAATGATTTAAACGGCGTTTGAATTGCGATTACATCAGCTTCAATACGATTATTTTTGTTTGGATGGTCTTTCATATATATTTTTATTATTTATTTATTTTTGATAATTTCTAAGAACCCGATTTTAATTTGAAAAAAACTTTTGTGTTTAAAAAATAATAAAAATTCATCGTGTTTTTTTGTTTTCATCCTTATATTTATTTTTTGTTTTTGATTATCATTTGTGATATTTATCACAAAAGCAGAATATTATTTTGAACTTTGTTCATCGGATCAAAAAAAAAAAAAAAATTTAAACAACAATAATCTCATTGAATAATAAAATTATTTAAAATATATTCACACAACACATACGGAATTCAAATAAATAAAAAAGTAGAAAATTTATTGAAGTAAAAACAAGCAAGAAAAATATAATCGGTAAAGTCCGACCACATGATACCACACACCATTGTGTATGTCCATAAAAATTTGTGGAGGGGTCTTATATTAGACATATGGGCAATTGTGAACCGATACTTTTACTAAGTTGAAAATAAAATATACGAATACAGAATATTACGTTAATACTAACATTTATATGAATTTATGCACTTTGGGGTGAAATAATGGACCGATCATAACCAATTTCAATAAGTTTCTTCCTTGTGTCATGAAAGTCCTACGTGCCAAATTTCATTTATCTTCAAATTCAATTATCTTCAAAATTACGGCCTGTACTTTGTGCACAATGATTAAATGGACAGCTAACCAGCCGCCCAGCCAGACGGACGGACGGACATTGTTAGACCGACTCAAAAAATGATTCCGAGTCGATTAGTATACTTTAAAGTGAGTGCTGGATGATTTTTTCTGTGCGTTACAAACATCAGCACAAAAGTGTAATACCCCAACCATCTATGGTGGTGTGGCGTATAAAAACATCTCTTGTGTTTATTATACCCTACTCCAGCAAAGGTGGTTGGGGTATTATGCGTTTGTGCAGATGATTCTATCGCATAGAAAAACTTATCCAACATCTATCTTAAAGTATACCAGTTGACTCAGAATCCCTATGTCCGTCTGACTGGACGGCTGGATGACTGGCTGACTGTCCATGTAAACTTTGTGCACAAATTACAGGTCGCAATTTTGAAGATATTTCAGTAAAATGTGGCATTTGGGACTTTTATTGTACAGGGACGAAGCTTATTGAAATTGCTTGTGATCGGTCCTTTATTTCACCTAGCCCCCATACAAATGTCCTCCCGGAATAGAGTTTAAACACTAAAAATGCCTTAAAAAAGAACATTTTAATGAAATTCGGTGCAAAGAAATTCTGTACAAGTATCAATCTTTGTACAAAATTTTATGATGACTGCTCAACAATTGACTATAGCTCCCATATAAACCCCTCTTCCGAAAACCACTTTAATGTGCATAAATCCCATACGAATGTTAGTACGAAGTTACTATTCAACACAAATAAGTTTCATGCCAAATTTTATGAGAATCGGTCCATAATTTACCATAGCTCCTATATAAACCCACTTCCAGGAATCGCCCTAAAGGGCATAAAATCATCTAGATGTTAGTATCAACGCATTATTCTGTATTTGTATATTTTATTTAACATTTAGTAAAATTGGCCACAGGTGTAATATAAGTCTCCTTCCGGAATTTTTATGCTCGTACACAACCGTGTAGGGTATCATATAGTCGGCCTTGACCGACTATATCTTTCTTTCTCGTTTTAAAATATATTTATTTTGTCATCATGTTGTGTATTTATATTTAAAAATAACAAGAAAAGCCTGCTTCTTCTACTTTCCAAAGTAGTTTAAAAAGAAAAAATGAACAAAAGAATAACAGAATTAGAAATACATTTATATAAGAACTTTGGGTAGGTTCTTTGCGAATAACTCGAAATTTATGGGTTATATTACAAATTTTTAAAACTTATTTATGATGCCCTCAAGAAGGCCTATACCTACACTATGTCATTTCTCGAGTGATTTTTCACTGTAACAGCGTGTAATTAATAAGTTAAGATATCAATTTTGTTTGGATTATTTGCTATCACTATTATATAATATAACTGTAAAATATGGCGTCAAACTTATTTAAACGTTTTAAAAACTAATTTTTAAAATTTTAATCTTTTGAAGCTTTATGTTTAAGTTTGATTTATTTGATTTTAATTGATTTGATTTGATTGATAGAAGCAAATTTTATTTATTAAACTCTAAGGAAGTTGTTATTTTTTAGTCTCACATAATGCTAGGTGTAATGACCAATTATTTAAATTATTATAAATTAATAATGGATAACAAAGATATTATTAACTTAGTGTGAAAAATAATGTATTAGAAACGTATACAGTTAATTGTGCTAATAAGATTTTATTTTAATTGCTACGATATTAAAAATCCGTTCTTGTCTGGCAATAAGTTGTTTTTAAACAACTGTGAGTCAATTTCTTGAAAAAAATGATTCAGCTATTTTTGACAAAATTCATTGATATTATTAAATCTTCTAAAAACTAAAACGAAAAGCTACATTTTAATCTTGAGACTATTTTTAGCAATATGTCTATTTAAAGCTATAAAAATCTTAAGAAAAAGTCTAATTAAACCTCTAAATCTTTAAAAATAAAATCTAAAAGAATACGTTGCAAGTGTAGAGTATTAAAAAATAATTAAATATCTTGTTATTGCTTGCAATTTATTTTACTTTGTTTGGAACTTATTAGTAAACCACACTTTGAATTTGAAAAACAAAAAATTAGCAAAAAATGAAACCGACTTACAGAAATCATTAGATTTCTGGTATCTTCTTATCGTGACATTTTGACATATTTACTATATGATTTAAAGAAATTTTAACATTCAAAAAATTAGTTTTATATAAAGTTTCCAAGAAGGCTATTTTTGCAGAATTTTTATTTTATAATCAACTTTAAAAAATAAGATAAATTTTTGTGGCGTACACGTTATAGTTTAAAATAGTCTTGTGTTTAAATTGAATTTACAAATTAATAGAATATAAACAAGTTAGAGCGGTATATTCGGCTGTGCCGAACACTTCACCACCTTACCAAAAAATAACAAATAATGGTGAAATATGTCTTAAAGTATATTTTAACATACCTAAAAAAATTATGTACAATTCTTTTCTAAACTACAAAAATTTAAACACAAAATTTATTTATTATAGCAAGCGTTGCTTCCTTAAAAAAACAACAACACTGTTAGCTTTTAATAACCACTAAATTTATATACATATGTTTGTATGTAGATAAATGCTTATACAAAAAACAACAACACTGGAATATTGCCTGCCAATATTTTCTGTCGAAATTTCAACTAAAGCAACACCACCTCATATAATATATTTTTCTTATCGAAGAATAGTCATCAATCGGGAAGAAATGCGCCGCAGTTCTAATACTTTTTAGATAACACTATTTAGTGCACTCAGAGAAAAAACATGGTTACAGCATGATCACTACAACAATATTATGTTCTCATTGTTAATTTTATTGAATTTTAATAACTCTGTGTTCACGATAACAATGATTTCGATTCAATTTTGTCATTTAATGTTTACACTTAATAAGAATTTTAATATGATTATATTTTTAAATATTTTTACCAGAAACAAAATTTTGTTAATATGAAACATAATATTACTTCTACAACCATTAAATATTTGCAGTATTTTACCTTGTTCTTAAACAATAAATTGTTACAAATAAATATAATACTTATCTTTCTCACAAACTTAGTGGAAAACTTCAATACTTGTTTATTTTTAACTATATAATCATAATAATTATTACTTATAATAATTTTTATTTTTCGATATGATCATATGTTCCAATCATAATATGTTGCTCTTGGATTATGGTCACTGCAACCATATTTTTTCTCTGCGTATGCATTCTTTGGGTGTTGAAATACTATAATTTAGAAGTGTAAAAAAATACATCAAGAAAGTATCGAAATATAACCGCTTTTTAATAGAGTTCGAATATTTCCAAGAAATATTTTTAATTATAATTGAGCTTAATGCTTACCTTATATTTAAATCATTAGAACTCACTATAACTTCAAATTTATTATGAAATATTTTAAAATAAAAATCACTAATAAAAATATTAACACATTTTTTATTTAACACTATGAACGATAACATTCATCATTTTAAAAGTTATACATTTACTGAGCAAAATGTCGTGCAGTTCTTTTTCTTTGCTCTGAAATGTAAACAATCGCCCAAGTCAAGTTTTCAGATCAAAATACGATGTTAATGTGTTTTGTTATTGCAAATATGTGTATTTTCTACTTTTGAACATCCAAGAGTGTCAAAAGAGACAGTTTTTAGTGGATGAATGAAAAAACTCTCCTCCAAACGTTGGCAGGGTTTCTACGCAAATTATAAAGAATTATTTTTTTTAATCATATTTCATCATTTATTTTATTCTTTTGCTTAAATTATAATTTATATATGTTTAATTCATATTATCAACATTAAAAGGTCATTTATGAGACATCTTTATATACTTTTATTTGTCGAAAAAAAAAAAAACAAAACAAAAATTAAAGAAAAAAAATGCCTTAAATACTAAACAAAGACTTCCTTCCTTTAAAAGCCAACTCACTCACATTTAATTAATTATATATTAAAAATACATATATAATTTTTTATTTCTTGTATAAATCACATTCACCTCTTGCACAGATGTTTAACTTTATGTTAATTTTACATACTGATTGTTACTTTTAGGTATAAATTTTTTTTTAAGATTTTTTATTTGTGTTTTTAACTTTTTTTCAATGTTTTGCAAAAATAAACTCATGTTTACGATGTTAGACGATGGTAATTATGATGATGAATCAAAAATAATTTGACATTTGTAGGACCTGCGCAATGGAGCGGCAACAATAAGAGAAATAAAGAACAAATCCAAAACATATGATATTGCCAAAATGTGGTAATTTAAACCCTCAACAGTTCATTGTACCCTTTGTTTTGACATTTTTGAGTGGACAGATTTTAAGGGTTGTTTACGTTGAATCTACACGCAGAGAAAAAAAATATAGTTTTTGTGACCATAATCTAAGAGTAACATATTATGATTGGAACATATGATAACAGCGAAAAATAGAAATGATTATTAGTTAAAATTATTATGATTTCATTCTGTCATATTATGTCCAATGTTATGGTTTGTTTTTTTATGTTATGATTCTAGTTTTACTGCATCATTATCACATTCTATCAGATTATGATTTGATGTTATTATATTATTATTCTATTTTATCATATTATTCCCTCTTATCATTTATTAAAATAATAATAATATAATTAATATAAAAAATTATTTTTATAAATTTTTTATTGAAAATAATAGAGAAAAGTGTTCTTTAGCCAAAAAAAAAAAAAAAATATTTACATATTATTTGTTCATTAATTATATTCATTTGTACCACCATATATGATTCAAATATAAGATATGTTTTTAATCAATATCTTATATTGCTGGAATCACACCGAGTATAACCAAACCTTATCTATTTATATTTATTCATATATAAACTAAATGAGAATTACAATGAAGTTGAGAAACAAACAAGTATTGAATTTTTAAACTAAGTTTGTGAAAAGGATAAGTATTATATTTATTTGAAACATTTTATTGTCATGGTAATAATATCAATATGGTTTAAAAACAGAATATGATTTGAGAACAAGAAAAAAGACTGCTAATATTAAATGACAAAATTGAAGCAAAAACATTGAGAAATTTAGAAGCACATGATATTGTTGTAGTGATAATGCTGTAACCATGTTTTTTCTCTGCATGTATATTAGACAAATTTTTATCAAAACCATCTTCAAATTTTTATCTGAATTACATATAATTTTTTATTTTTACCAGTAATAGGGGAAAAACGTATATCATAATAAACAATGTAAAAATTATCAACAAAAAACAGAATTACATCCTTTATCAAGCAACGTTAAGACAAATTTTTCAGTACTCGAGTGCTGACAATTTTGTCTTAACACTGCAATAATACTGACAAATTCAGTCTATACTAGGCAAAGTTTTATTCTGATAAAATTTAGACGTTTGTCTTGATAAAAATTTCTCTAGTATAGACTCGACATTATGAAGTACATATGAATGTAAAGCAAAGTAAACAGGGTAGTGATTTTCAGCACTAATAGCTAAAACAAGGTACTAATTAATAATCCTCTTTTGGCGTAAATTTATTTAAAAATCAACAAATATGTTAATAAGACGTTTTAAATCCAGTTTTAAAAAGTTTATGTTCATTAATATTAATAATTAAAATTTGTATAATTTCTCAATTATCAATTCATTTCTTTATTTGCTTTAGAATTTTTTTATACCGGTTAATTTTAAATAATTAATCATAATTAACCGGTATAATATAAAAAACGTGTATTATACTAGAATTATTTTAATAAAATGTGCTTTTTAAGATAGAGTGACGTGCCAATTAGTGAAAGTTTACGTAAATCCGTAAAACTTTAATTTTATGTAATGATGATATTTTTCATATTAACAAAATTTTGTTTCTGGTAAAAATATTTAAAAATATATAATTTTAGCAGTCAACCATATTGAAATCTTTTTTGAGTGTAAACATTAAATAACAAAATTTTAAACAAAAACATTTTGAACATCATGTGATTGAAATTGATTATTTTAATTATATGGAGCAGTTAATTACACTGGTCGGCAAAAAGAATCCTCTCTTAAACACGAATAGTTGGTCTAGATGTGCTGAACACGTTTTTTCCATTAATTCTCGATATTTTTTTATGTGCGTATCTAATATTTCGACAATAATAAATCCATTACAGTATACAATTTATACAGTTTATATAAATATACAATTTCTATAAATGACACGACAAAAGATGCGGACTCAAAATGCCTTCCAGCCACCTTAACATAATTTTTTTATATCCTCAATATTTTCGAAGTTCTCTAGAAATTAGTGTTCGAAAATATTTTTTTCTTACGAAATTGAAGATTTTAAAAAGTGGAAACGCCAAAATAGTTCCGTTTTTTGTCTTTAGTATAAAGCTGGTAAAATAAAATGTTTTATTATTTATTTTTTTGGCCACCAGTGTATCTCCACTTAATTGTAGATATACATGGGTATTTTCACTCAATTTTAAATAGAATCAAGATTTGTGCATCAATTTTAATGATACAGTGAAAGCTCCCATAGCCGGATTTTGTCCGGTAACGGGAGATGTCCTTCTATGGGATATAGTGCATAATCTATTTTTTTACTAGGGGGGGAATTCAGCACTATGGTGGGTTTAAGAACATGAAAAAAGATTTATAATATATAATAATTATAGAAATAATGATATTTTTCACATTAATGAAATTTTGTTTCTGGTAAAAATATTAAAAACATACAATTTTTGTGGTCAACTATATTAAAAATTTTATTGAATATAAACATTAAATAATCAAACTGAAACAAAGGCATCGTTATCATGAACATAGTATTATTAAAATTAATTAAAATTAACAATGGGAACATAATATTGTTGTAATGGCAATGCCGCAACCATGTTTTTTTCTCTGCGTGTACCAATTGTACTGGATTATTTTTTACTTTGTTAATCTACATATACCACTTTTTAGTAAACTGTTAGAAAATGGCTTCGTGCTGCAATCTTTTTAGCTAGAAATATTTTTAGTTTTATCCTTACAAGATTTCTTATGCAAAAATATTTATTCTTTAATATAAACTTAAGCACATTTTTTTTACAATGGCATTCCTTTGAGTGCTTGTTTAAAACTAAAAACTGTATTTCAGTTTCTAACACACTTTTGGAATTAATGCTCAAATAAAAGCCGGGTTTAATTAATTCCTTTAAGGTTATACAGCATATTTGCATAACATGTTATATTAATATTCTATGTGATTCCAAAGTATGAAATAACAAAAGAATAATAACATAGATTTGTTATAAATAATAAGTTTCAAAAGAAAAAATATAACGTAAGATTAATTTATTTTATTTTTTTATTTTTTAATGAAACAACCTTTAACCCATTTTGCTTCCTAGTAAAATATAAAACGTAGAAAAAATTAACTTGCATGTAGTCACATCGAAGAAGAACAAATAAATGATTGAAAAATAAACAAAAGAATTAGTGCCATCATTTAAAACAAATAAGAAAGATATTCATAAAGGGGTGAGACGAAGCTAATATACCCTACACACTGAGAAAAAATATAGTTGCAATGACCGTAATCTAAGAGCAACTTATTACGATTGATCAGAGCTAAAAATAGATATGATTATAAATAATAACTGTTATATTTCCTTTTTATCATATTATTATACCATCTTACTACATTATTATACTATTCTACCAGATTATGATGTCATTTTATTATATTATTCCATACCATTATATTATTATCCCATCTTATCATCTTATGATTCCATTTTATTATATTGGTATTCTATCTTATCATATTATTATCTCATTTTATCACATTATTATCTAATCTTATCATATTATAATTCTATTTTATCATATTATTCCATCTTATCATATATTAAAAAAATTGTTTATTGAGTCCATTACATTTATTTCAAAATAATAGATAAAAGTTTTTATTAATCATAAAAACATTATTTTTTGTACATTAATTAATTTTATTTATTAGTACCATCATATTTGGGCAGGATAATACAAGATATTTTATATTAACTAAACTCTTTAATATTAGTTAAACAATATCTTGTATTTCTTGAATCACACCAAATATAAAAAACCTTGTCTATTTATATTAATTCATGTATGAACTGAATTGGAACTATTATAAAGATGGAAAACAAACGGTTAAAACGAAGTATATTCAAATACAAACAAGTTATGCATTTTTCAACCATATTTGTAAAAACATATTTATTTGTAACATTTTATTGTTATGAAAATAATAATATTAATATGGTTTGAAAAAAAAATATTGTTTAAGAACAAGAAAAGAGATTGGTAATATTTTGTGGTTGTAGAAGTAATGATATTTTTCATATTAATAAGATTTTGTTTGCGGTAAAAATATTCAAAAACATAAAATTTTTGTGGTTAACCATATCAAAATTTTGATTGAATGTAAACATTGAATGATAAAACTGAAACAAAAACATTGTTATCATGAATACGGTATTATTAAATTTAATTAAAATTAACAATGAGAACCATTTTTTTCTCTGCATGTACTTTGGCTTAAAATGTGATCGTATTGAAAATCTGTTTCTTGCAAATTGTCAGAGCAAGTTCAACTTTTGGAATATTAAAAAAAAAATATTAAATTATTTAAAGATCATTACATTTTTTTATATTTATGTAAACATTATTCCGAAAGTTCATATGTCTGTCTATGAATATAGAAAAATTTTTACAAGGGCTTGATGGTTATTTTAATATTTAAAAAAGTTACAAAAAATATAAAATTTCTATAAACCACATCAAAATTTTGTATTCAAAGTCACGAGTTTTGAGTCTTTCTTCTTTGTATATTGAAAAAATGCTTCTATATTCAAACAAATGATGAAGCAGATTTTAAAATCTTACGCTCCATTTAAAACTTGTTTAAGAATTCTTTGCAAGATTTTATGTTGATTATTACTTCTTTGGCTTGATAATAACCAAATTAGCATTTATGTAAAATAATTAACCAAAACAAATTTTAAATCGTAAGACCAAAATTAGTCTTATAAAGATTCTTTCTTGTTGTAAACCTTTTAACAGATACCTTTATAATACTTTTAGACATTAATATATCATTAAATAGAATTAAATAAAAAAAAACATTAATAAAACTAAATTTTAAAATAGTTCACAAACTTGTACATAAAATACACATGAACATGAATAAACCTTCCACAAAACTTGTCTTCATTTTCCTTTCCCTCCATAAGTCTTTCTACTTGTCTTAATAAATTGTATAGTTAGTCAAATTCAAGGCCAATATTAAATCTCTATTATAAATAAATTAGAATAATAAAAAAATACAAAGAAAAGATCAACAAAGTTATTGAATAAATTCAAAAATAGGTAACAAAGAAGAAGTTTTTTTGTTGTTTTTATAACCTATACCCATCACAAAATTTGATTTGCATTTGTTGGAGTTTTGAGTATTTGTTAGAGAATTCATTTTATTCGACTTTCATTATTCGATTAATCGAATAACTAGAATATGCTGTTTTAAAATTATCCGAACAATCGTTTAATCAATTTTAATTACTCGAGAAATTCGAGTAAATTATACCTTAACAGTTTCTTCGTTATTTAATGTTTATAACAATTTAAACAATGAAACATTAACCCTAGAATACTAACGATATTTTTTATACGCTAATACTAAAGATATGTAAATTTTACGTACACATGACCATTCCTCTAAAACACTTTATTTGTTGTTACTCGTATATTAAATAAATGGATTTTTATTATTTATTTGTCTTGAAATAGGCTTAAAGTGAAAAAAGCAAATTCAATATATAATAATGAAATATTAAAAACCCTTAACAATATATAAAAATTTCAAGATCAGGTGTTCACCAGAGACTTGAGATGTTTATCAAACATGACAATATATTCTAACCTTTCGTTTTTTGCATAAAAACAAACTTTTTAACACGTTTTACTTTCTTTTCCGTAGGAAGTTCATAGTATAAGGGTAATCCCAGCAGCTCTTACTCTTCCATTTCGAATCACATTTCTAAATTTGTATTCAAATTTATACTGTTAACACTAACGATACGTAAAATTTACGTAGCAACATTTATGATTTTCTTTTTAATATATGTTAAGAAACACTAGTCTAAAAAACTTCTAGAATTTTATACCGAAAGGTTTCCATACACGAGAGTAATAAGGATTTGAAAAAAATGTATACGTAAAATTTAAGTACATTGGTATTCTAGGGTTAAAATTGTTTAAAATATGAAAAATATACCTACATTAATCGAGATCACTCAATTTACTCAATTTGTTCTTCTGAAATAGTTCTTCAAAAATAATATGTAATATAATGGGTGATTCAAGTAGAGATAATTTTTTCAATAGCCTTTTTTTGGCAGATCGCGTGTGAGTCGTGTCATGCTGTCATGTTATTTTTGTTTAGTATTGTTTGGCATTTCATAATGGAAAGACTTACGCCTGAACAACGTTTACAAATCGTTCAACTTTATTACGAAAATTCACGTTCTATGAGGAATGTGTTTCGTGCACTTCGCTCAACTTATGGTCAACATAATCGGCCTACTGAGCCTACTATTCGCAACACCATCACCCATTTTGAGACCCAACATTCATTATTGGATAACATTCGACCGAATAGACTACGTCCAGCACGCTGTGAAGAAAATATAGCGGCCGTAGCTGAGAGTGTACACAAAGACCGTGGAGGGTCGATTCGCGCCGTTCGCAGCAACTCGGACTGACGTGTAGAACGACTTAGCGCATTTTACGTCGAGGTCTTAAATTGAAAGTGTACAAAATACAGCTTGTGCAACAACAGCGACATCGCTTCGCTAAATGGGCTGTTGAAAAGTTCCAAGAAGATCCGACTTTTTCGAGGCAAATTTTGTTCAGCGATGAGGTCCATTTCTGGCTCAATGGGTGTGTAAATAAACAAAATTGCCGCATTTGGGACGAAGAGCAACCTGAAGATATTCAAGAACTGCCACTTCATCCAGAAAAATCAACGGTTTGGTGTGGTTTGTGGGCCGGTGGAATCATCGGTCCATATTTCTTTAAAAATCGTGCCATGATAACCGAATATTTGATGCCTGAAATTGAAGCTCGTGGTCTCGGCGACATTTGGTTTCAGCAAGACGGCGCCACTTCCCACACATCGCATCAATCAATGGATTTATTGAGAGAACACTTCGGTGAGCACATAATTTCACGTTTTGGTCTGGTCGATTGGCCACCAAGACCGTGTGATATCATACCGTTAGACTTTTTCCTGTGGGACAAACCCGCTTCGATTCAGGCCTTGGAGAAAAACATCACGCGTGTCATTCGCCAGTTACCAGTCGAAATGCTCGAACGAGTCATCGAAAATTGGACTCAACGGATGGACCATCTGTGACGAAGCAACGGCCAACATTTGATAGATATAATATTCAAAAAATAAATGCCAAAGAATGTTAAATTAAATTTGAATTTTCTGTGTTTTTTTCGTTAAAAAAGTAGGGAATCTCGAAATGGATCACCCTTTACATTTCAGTCTATATTCTCTTTTGTTGTTCTCGAAAGCCTAAGACTTCACACAGGGAAAAATATAGTTGTATTGACTAAGAACAACATATTATGATTGGAACATATGATCACAGCGAAAAATAGAAATAATTATAAGTATAATTATTATAATTCCATTTTGTCATATTGTGTTCGATTTTATGGTTTGTTATTATTCTATCTTATTATATTATTATGCCATTCCATTCATATTATTATTTCGTGTTATCATATAGTTATCCAATTTTATCATATTATTATTTCAGTTTGTCATATTAAAATAAAACATATTAATAAAAAATTATTTTTTATAATTTTTTTATTAAAAATAATAGAGAAAAGTATTCGTTAGTAAAAAAAATAAAATAATAAAATATTTACATATTATCTGTTCATTAATTATATTAATTTGTACGACCATATGTGGCTCAAATGAAGGATATGTTTTTTAATTAAACCCTTTAATGGTAGTTAATCAATATCTTATATTGCTTGAATCACACCGAATATAACCAAACCTTGTCTGTTTATATTTATTCATATGTAAACTAAATGAGAATTACAATAAAGTTGGAAAACAAACGCTAAAAACAAAACAAATATTAAAAACAGAAAAAACAAGATGAATTTTTCCACTAAATTTTATATTTATTTGAAACATTTTATTGTCATGGGAACAATAATATTAATAAAATTTAAGTACAGAATGTGGTGTAAGTACAAGGAAAAAGACTGCAAATATATTTAATGATTGTAGAAATAATAAAATTTTTCATATTAATAAAATTTAATTTCTGGTAAAAATATTTAAAAACATATAATTTTTGCAGTCAATCATATTAAAATTTTTATTGATTAACATTAAATGACAAAATTTAAACAAAAACATTGTTATCATGAAAATAGAGTTATAAAAATTCAAGAAAATTAAAGCCTTCAAAGTTATTTCGGAGAGAAAATTGAGTATAAAAAGGTGAAACTTTTTTCTTTATCTCCAGCAAAGTCAAATTATAAATAACAAATGATTAAAATTTTATATTCAGAGACTAAATTTAAATTTACAATACAAAATTTATATGAAAAATTTGTTTTAAAAGGCATTTAAAATTTAAAAGTTGTTTGTGAATACAAGGGTGATTTTTTAAAATATGTTTTATATTTATGGCTGAAAAATGATCTTTAACTTCAATTACGCGTTGTCTTTCAGATACATATTTATATATATATAATATAATATCTACAAATAGATATATAATATCTACAAAAAATTTTTGGTTTTCAAGCAAATTAAAAAAAAAACTTAAATAAAAACATTTTAAAACTAGTTAAGAGAGGAAGTTTTTAAAATAATTTGATTTTAATTTGTCGATTAATCGAGCAAATATTATGCGTGTGAACACCCTAGTATTTGTTGTGACTTACGGTGATGATGCGTTTCTTTTCTTAAAAAACATCTAAAAAAGTTTGAAAAAAAAATCTTTAAATCTTTCCATGGAAGTTTTTGTTTTCCGGACATCTAAATCGTTGGTTCGTTTATATATATTTTACATAATTTATTACATTTATAAATTTAACATTTAAAAAAAATAAAATAATAAAAGAAATTGCTTATGAATGGGATTTTTTTTTTTTTTGCCTGATATGTCTTCTACCAAATGAACAAAATGTTGAATCGTTTCCGATAAATTGAGAAAAATAACAGTTGTTTTTATTTCAGATACAAACAACAAAAAGGCCAAAAAAGATATATATCTTTTATATTAATTGGTATTAAGTAACACTGTTAAGCATTTACTAATTCTTTTCATAAATTTGGGAGTCAAAATTTGGGGAAAATTAAGCGCAGTTTCTTTATATATATCTTGTGAAAAAGAAACTTGGATTAATCGGTCCTTTTTTCCTATACGATTTCCTAAACATAAAACTTTTTTAATTGAAAATAATAATGGTCTTTGCTATGTCTTCGAAAAATATTATTTTCTATAAAAGTTCATTATTTTGATAAAGACTAAAAAGCTTCAACATTAAGCCCATTTTAGTGAAAATATTCTATCAAAACTTTTAAATTGTGTTTCTGTGGATATTAGTCGTTATAAAATTGGAGGCTTGGATGCCGACTTCATAAATACAAGATCAAAGGGTGCCAGAGTATAAAACGTAACATATTTTTTGGGTTACACAACTGTAAGTCTGTCAAGCTATCGGGGCACCATAAAAAGGTAAAAATACCTGGAAATGTCAACGTTTCTGTTAATATTATTTTTTTTTATCAAAATAAAATTAAAAATTTCCCGCTCCAGCATATCTAGAGTGTTAGTTCAAAAATAATATGGTTATGTAACTAGAAAAATAAAACCAAGCACATTAGTGTAGTCCCCAAATTTATCAATGGCTATATATCGGAAAGATATTTTTCAACATTTTGAAATAAATTGTTGATACCAACGGTATTGATATTTAAGACATTTTATATTTTTAATTTAGCAATGCACCATAATAATTTGAGTGAAATAAATAACTGATCATATTTATCATTTAAAGAAGAAAAATAGTTGTGTTCATCCAATATTAATAACTGGACTAAATATCCCTCAAACTTTAACTCCAAATTGGAAAAATAAATCAGCGAACATTTAGCAGTGATACTTATGACCTATTATTAACAAAAATCTAAGAATTATTCTTTTAAATTATTTAATAAAATATTTTTTATAAACAGTTTAAAAAAAAATTCAAATACTTTAGTGAGACACTGTATGTGTTGTTTAAATTGTTTTAAAGATCTTTTTTATGAGTGTAAAATTTTAGTATTTATGTAAATATTATATTTATTTACATTGAATAAAATTATCTGAAAGTTAAAATTTAAAGAGGTTTTTTACCTTTGTCCATACGGCTGGGTAAACAAATATCTTGGAATTTAAGCTATTTAAAAGTGTCAGCGGAAGTTTAATATCGATTTGCTTAAGGTAAATAAAGACAAAGATCAAGTTAATTAAATCTTTCATTGATTAAGTTTTAAGCATACATAAAATTAAGCGTCTAATTAAACTGTTTATATAGTCAATGGAAGCATTGATTCCATTGACTATTGTTACACTTTTCATTAAAAAAAAAAATGTTTCACGAAAATTAAAAATATGCAATAAATTCTGAAAAAGGAATAAAAAGTCGAAATCGAATTTTTAACAAGGTTTAATAATATACTCACTATATATATATATATGTGTGACTGATTCACGTCTAAAATACTGAATCGATCCACAAAAAAAATTAAATCACAGGTTGTTACTTCTCTTATTATCATTGTTATAATGCAAGGATTTAACTATGTTCCATACACTTATATTTTTAGAAAACTTGTTTGTATTCAATTTTTTAGAAAATATTCTCGTTTCAAAGAATTTCTTTAAGAACCCAACAAAAATTATTTATTTAAAGAAATGTTTGTATTTTCTTTACACAAATTATATTGTTATAGAGCCCTGTAAAAGTATAAACCATTTTATACCTAATTTATGAAAATTTTACTTTATATCGGGAAAGAAATCATTTCAAATACAAAAAATTAAGAAAAAATTAACCCTTAAATGCGCATTTTTTTTTCTTTTTGGACAAAACAAAATTTTTTTTCATATAATAAATAATTTTATTTTTAAAAATTCTTAATAAAAACTTTTTTAATAAATTTAATGATTCATATATGAATGAGAGAGCAAAATATTTCTCCATAAACTAAACAATAACCTGTCACAAAAATACTGGCTTCAATATTTTACTAATTGTTAATATTTTTTGCCAGTATTATTCGCTTCATAGCGTACAGAAGGGTTAAAAAGTTGTGTTTTAATTTACACTAAAATATATCTTGTAAGACTCCAACGATTTGTTTTTTTTTTCCAAAATTGGACATTTTAAGAACGGTGTTTTATGTTTCATTCAAGAAGTTTCCCATCGATAGTCGCTACTTTTTGTAATTTTGCTGACAGCGTTGGAAGAACGATACATCACATGATTGAAAGTGTAATGCATCATCGATTGCAATAAATGATAGTCGGATGGAGTCAGGTTTTCCCAAATAAATATTTCAAAGTACAATTTTTCATATGTGCAATTATGGAACCCAAGTCCCGTGCTTTTTAACTATTTCCAACAATTTTAAACGAAATGAAATTTTGGGTAGTCCTCTAAAATTGGTCAACTCGGGTATATAATTAAAAAAATCGCCAAAAAATTCATTTATGATTTGTAGAAAAAAAATATATAGAGTCTTCGCAAATCTCTGCAAAAAAAATACGCTTACATATGTAGGCTTTTTCTTTTAGTGTAAGAGATATTTAGGTCAAAATAAACTTTTCTCTCATTTTTAGCCTTTTTTAAGTTTTGTAAGAATTGCTGCAAGAATTATATAGATATGTAGATCCGATAAAATGTTGTATTAATCTGAAGTTGAAATTTTAAAACAATTTCATACATTTTGAGCTTTTTTTCAGAAAAAGTGGCAATATTTTTTCACTTACAAAATTGGTTTTTTTTTTCTGGACGAAAAGTGAAGGAATTGTTAATGAAAATTGGCGCGCCTTTAATATTCATAATAAAAATTTGCGTTTTGATCAAAATCGAAATGAATGTCCTTTTTCAACAAAAGGCATACATGCATAAATATAATTAAATATAATATATATAATAAATAATATGTAATAAATAATACAATTAAATATAATTATTTAAATATAATTATTAAATATAATTATTTTAAAAAACTAATTTTAATTAAGGTAAGAAAATAATCATCAAAAATGAGTTTTATATAGTATTAGCTTTTCCCGGTGCGCTTTTTATGCGATAACTAATATTTAATTTTTAATATTTATTTTCCTTCTAAGTTATGGAGGTTGCTGAGAAAGTTATTCCTACAATAATTTAAAACTTTTGCTGTAAAAGTTCTTAAGACATACGATATTTAATATTTTCGTTGTGGTCCACCAGTCCTACCCGTTCCATTTTCAATTTAAATTATGGAGAGTAATGAGAAAATTTTTCCTACAAAATGTTATTATGACTTTGCTATAATAGTTCTTAATATATACGATATTTAATATTGAATAGGGAGAATAGTATTATCTGGTTCTGTACTTATTATCGATAATTTAAATACTGTTACTACAAAAGTGTTTAAATCTTACGGGAATACTATACTCATCAACCTCCAAACTTAGAAAGAAAATGGGACGGATAGTACCAGAGGAAATGGTATCCTCCAAACAATAAAAATATTAAACATCGCATATCTTAAGAACTATTACAGCAGTGTCTTGTCCATATCTTTTGTATTGTAAGAATTTTGCGGAAATAGTTTTTAAGTTATGCGATAATTAATTTTGATATATTTTTCAAACAAATATATCGAATTTTTTCCCCTGATATAAAATGACCTCTTTTGGACCGAAATTTTTGCAAAAAATGTTTTTTTTTTTAATTTTTTCATAACAACCTCAAAATTACAAATTTATTGACACACATTTCAGAATAAAATTCGAAAAATTTTTGACAAAATGCTACTAAATCCGTTGCTTTCAATCGATGGTAGGGAATTGAAGATGAATTATTGAAATTTTCTTCATTATTTTTGATTTATTTAGATCATTAATTCACGTTGCTTGTGTGGTCTCCCTACATTTTTTTCTCAACAGGACAGTCTAATCTTCACATTCGTATAAGTATTTTTAATCGTATATGCGCTCCTGATTCCATTTCTTACTCGAATGTAATAGATAACTGATGTTTTTAATCACATAAACATATTAATATTATTTACTTAAATATAACTGGTACTGCTCTTTCTAATTTTTATTATAATTAAATATTATATTATTGACAAATAAATAATCCATATAAATACATATTTTTTCCATATATTTTTTTTTAATAAGGTATAATAAAATTTTAATAGCTGTGCACTTTTTATAACCATAATGAGAGAAAAATATATAATTTTTAACGTGTTTTAAGAACTTAAAAAAGCACTTCTGATCAAAATGTGGTGGTTTTGTTTTTATATTTCTATAATACGACAAATAAAGTTCTAAAATTATTAAAAAAATTTTAAAAATATTAACACAATTTATTGCTATATTTAGTGAAACTTTGTTAATTTCAATGATTTATCTTTAAAATGAGATATTTGTCTGAGTGTATACACGCAAAGAAAAAACATAGTTGTAGCATTATCATTATAACAATATTATGTTCTGATTGTTAATTTTCTTGAATTTTAATAACTGTGTGTTCATGATAACAACGTTTTTGTTTTAATTTTATCACTTAACGTTTACACTCAATAAAAATTTTAATATGGTTGACTGCAAAAATTATATGTTTTTTAAAATTCTTACCAAACCCCAATTTTATTAATATGAAAAATATCATTACTTCTACAATCATTAAATATTTGCAGTCTTTTTCCTTATTCTTAATCCATATTCTGTTTTTAAACCATATTAAATATAATATTATTCCTATGACAAATAAGAGTTTCAATAATCGTTTGTTTTTAAATACATTTTGTTTTTAATGTTCATTGTAATTTTCATTTAGTTTATATATGAATAAATATAAATAAACAAGGTTTGGTTGTACTGCAAGCAATGTAAGATATTGACCATTAAAGGGTTTAGTTAAAAGAAAAAATCATATATTTCATTTGAACCACATATGGTGATACAAATGATTATAAGTAATAAACAAATATATTTTTTTTTCTCTATTATTTTCAATAAAAAGGTTATAAAAATTATAATTTTTTACTAATGCGTTTTATTTTAATATACGATTAGATGTAATAATAATATGACAAAATAAAATAATCATAAGGTAAGATTGGATAACTATATGATAACATGGGATAATAATATGATAAAATGGAATCATTATATGACAATATGGTATAATAATATAATATGATAGACTAATAATATATTAACATCAAATCATGATCTGATAGAATGGGATAATGATGTAGTAAGATTGCTGATTTATATATAAAAACTAGAAGCATATCATGAAATAAAGCTATAAAATCGGACACAATATGATAAAATCGAATCATAATAATTATTCTTTGAGTACTTT
This sequence comes from Protocalliphora azurea, assembly GCA_932274085.1. NCBI lineage: Eukaryota > Metazoa > Arthropoda > Insecta > Diptera > Calliphoridae > Protocalliphora > Protocalliphora azurea. The sequence continues at coordinate 120,698,740 of OW026520.1, read as the reverse complement.
ACTTTACTTTTACTTTACTATACTTTTTTCTGTGCGTGTAAATCGAGTATTAAATAATTCAAACGTAAACCCATTTATTATTATAAAATTATGTATGTTTTAAAACAAAATATCGAAAAAAAAAAAATAAAATCAAAATATTAAAAATCAAAAAGAAAAAATATAAATAGTCTATTATTTAAAGCATTAAATTAGAGATATAATCTTGCCACTTAAGTAATTTAAAAAGGATATAAAATGTATATTATAATCAAAATGTGGAGAACTTTTCTCTCAATTTTAAAAAATAGCCTTTTGGTCTATTAAAAAAAAAGTAATAATAATAACAATAATAATAAGTTTTTTTAGCAAATGTTTTTAGCACATTTTTTTGTAATTCTATAATAAAAACATTTTTTCATTTATAGTTTACATTAAATTTCTTATGATTTTGGCCGCTTTCAGTGGCGGTAAAGTGAGTTAAATATAAAAAAATCCTTTCACTGTATAATTCAGCGGTTCTCAAATGTGATCCACAAGGGTTCCGTACAAATATTCTATTGGCATCGCGAAGGCCATTTAATTAAACTCAAAATTTTAAGTTTTTTTTTTTAAGGTAAATAATATACATTCGCTTTTATTTATGTTCTCATAAGATATCTTGAAATGTAGTAAAAATCAAAGGCAGTGAGACCGACAGTTCTTTATTCACTACTTTTATATTTGATGTTTTCTTAATATGGGTGCTTTATCTCAAAGGATGATACCAAATTAAACTTCTCAAATATCAAAAGTTTGAGAATAAAAAAAAAAAAAAAAAATAAAAAAAAATAAAAATTTGTTTTTAATAATAATTCACAATAATAAATATAAACCAGATTAATAATGGAACATAGCTTATATTACTTAGTTCTAAGTTTATACATTTAGAGATGTATTTTTAAATATTTTCTCTAGAAACTAAATTCATTTTTAAGTTTAAGAATGATTTGATAATAACTTTTGATATTTTTTTTTTCAAATTTTCGAATATTCTACTTTGCATAAAAAGTATGCATTTAGTTTTACACCAGAATGATTTATAAAAAATTTAAATTGTTTCAACATTGGTTGTAAAACAAATTTGATATTAAACGTTAAAAACTTATTTAATGCCATTGACTTAGTGTTAAATTATTATTCAAAATTTGCGGTGCCTCGTTCTCTTATCGTTATGTCTCAAGGGGATCGTGAAGCTGTTGCTTGTGAGAACCCCTGAAATAATTTGTTATTTAACTACAAATCAAAACAAAGTCACTTTTTCCAAGATTGAAGTATTCTTATTTCTTCTGATTTTTGTTTATGAAATAAAGCACTGTGGGACGCCTCTTATAATGAAAATCGAGTTAAAAAATTTTTTTGAAACACGTTATTTCTGAATTGAGATTTTGGTACAAAAAAGTTGGAGATTTTTTTTAATTCCCTGATCTTAAGATAAGTTTATCCATATTTTGCGAAATTTCATTGGAATACCTCTACTCATTTAAATTTTATATAGGTCCATATATTAACTTTATTTCTAAAAAATATACTTTAAATATAAAATTTTTCAGGTCATGGTCTGAATTAGACCGCATTTAATTTATTTCTAGTAGTTGTTATTCTCCTCAATCTTACGAGTTCAGAGATACCAAACACTTATTTATACAGCTTGCACTGAACAAACAAACAAACAGCAATAAACCTTGCAAGTTACAAGTTACAAGTACAAGTGCCTCTGTAACAAGGTAACAGAAGACGTTAACATTGCGTTGAAGCTCGCGCTGTGTTTATATTTTTTCATAAGATACATGAGAAAAGCGCTAAAAATTACCTATGAAGATAAAATTTGTATTAGTTTTTAAGCAAAAGTATAAACATTTTATGAAAGTATTTGCTATCATAGGAAACATTGAAATATGAAGAATTAAAAATAATAAAAATATATTAAATTCGGTCAAAATTGTTCTGACCATAACCTGAAAAACTTAAAACTAAAATTTGGAGTATATTTTTTAGAAAAAAAGTTAATATCTGGACCTAAGCAAAATTTCAACGAGTATAGGTATTCCAATGAAATTTCAACGAAAATATAGATAAACTTATCTTAAAATCAAGAAGAAAATAAACACCTACTTCTTTGTAACAAAATGACCAAAATCCGAACCCGAAAACAAACGTGTTTCAAACATTAACTTTTTTCATTCAAATCGCCATACTGTCTTTATACTTTTAGCGTGTTTTCCCAACATATGGAGCTATTTAATTAACATATTTTTCCTAGTTTTGCGTTTTGAGAATTTTACAAATAAGTTTAAAAAAAATAGTGACAAATTGACAAAGTTTGGATACTGCTTGTGAAGAAACCGTTGCCCCTAGCTACTCCGGACTTACTTTACATGCATCTATGTTCCCAGCAAAAACTTTGCTTTCTTGGTAAGCTCGCAGGTATAATTGGAAACAAAAATAAACTACTTATTTTTTGCCTGAATAACTAATTATTCTCGTTCGATTTGTCCACAAATTCATGTATTTTTTTTAGATTCTAAGGATACTCAAAAATATATATCAAAACAAAAATAAAAATAAAAGAAAAAAACAAAAAAAAAATGAGATTTGAACTTAAACACAAATTAACCATTCGTTTTTAATGACTAACGTCTTACGCAGTACACCATCTCGCACTTAATTTTCTAAGTGACAAAAACTTTTTTAGTATAAAATATCTTTTTAGAAATTTTATTATAAAAAACTAGCAGCATCAGAATGGTGTTGAAGCAACAACCTTCTGCTTGCTAATCCAGCGCTCTAGCTAACAAATCCACGTGACTGTGCTATTATAATATTGAGTACTTATTTATGTAATACAGAGTTTGCAAATAATAATGACGCCTCATTACCGAGAAACCAATTTAATAAGTAGTTGCTATTACTGAAAACCTGGGTTAAAATTAATTTTGAAAACATTAAACAAACTATATAAGCCAGGACAAAAGAATAATTTTATAAGTGAAAAAATATTGCCACATTTTTTGAAAAAAAAAAATACTTATAATATGAAATTTTTTAAAAGTTCCAACTTCTGTCATATTAGTCTTTTTGTCTATATATTTATATGATTCTTGCAGCAGTATTATTAAGAATTGTGCAAGGAATATGATGAATAGTTAAAAAAACACGAGGCAAAAAATGTGAGAAAATTTTATTTCGACTAAAAGAGGTAACCTACATATGTATGTTTATTTTTTGTAGAGGTTACGAAAGACTAGCTATATACAAAATTTTTTTCTGTCAAATCATAAATGAATTTTTGTAAATTTTTTAAAAACAATTACATACCCGTGGTGACCAATTTTGAAGATCTACAAACTCCTCTGTTTAACTCGCTATGTTGCTACAAGGTTTCAACTCAGAAGAGATAAATAAATTATTCTGGTGCTTTAGACGAATTTCGTAATCCCTGGTCTAAGACCCGCCTTAAAATATACCGTTTAGTGATGCCATTTCGTCCACTTGTCTATCCATGAAGCGTATTTTACCTAACACCCATACAAGTATTTCAGGGAATAGCGGCTTAACGATCATAAATGCCTTAAATATAACAATATTTCAATGAAATCCTCTGCCAATAAGTTTTACATAAATATATATCTTTGTGCCAGATTCCATAAATATAAACCCTCTTCCTAAAATTACAGTAATGTGCATAAATCCCATATAAGTGTTAGTATCAAGATAATACTGGATATATGTAATTATTAGGATCTGTTTATAATTGACTACAACTCCCATATAAGGTCCAATTATGGAAATCACCCTAAAGTGCATAAAACCCATATTAATGCCACCCAACAAAAGACGTAGTGGTTTAAAATTCACAACATTTCCATTGAATACCAAGTAGCTATATTTCCTGAATTAATTATTCCAAATCATTTCTTTTGAGCAAGTTCAAAAAGTATTAAAGAAAAGAATCTATTTAAAATAAACATAAAATGATTTCAATATAAAAAAAATCACCTTGTTCGTCAATGAAAAATTTAAAATAATGTCATTTCACCAGTAAATAACAAATACAAGAAAGAAAATATTTCATAAATGCATTTCAGTAATTTAAATTACTTCCCACTTATTACAACCACGTATTAAATTCATTGATGTTTCACAAACATTGGAATTAGTTCGAATTCATTAGCATTAGTGAATTTACTAATGAAGAGAATGTTTTTTTGTTAGATAGTATTTATTATTAAAACGAACAGAAAACAGACATTTTCGGATTTGATACCTATGATTTCAATGAAATTCACTACAGACATTGGGTATTAGAAGTATTTCATAAATCATGTCTCATGATTTAGACTCATGACCTTTTCTGGTCCAAAAATATAACATTTTGAAAAATGAAAAAAAACTAAAAATGTCATAAAGGTGTACTTATGGTTACCTTTAGAGGTAACCATAAGAAATCATAGATTAAAAACTAGATATAGATTAAAAACTAGATATAGATTAAAAACTAAATATTTATGTGAGAGAAAAAAAACCTGATTCAATTTTATTTTTGTGTTTTGAAAAAACATGAGTAATTTTTTTGAAAACCTAGTTTGAAGTGCCTCTCACATAAACTTCTAGTTGTATTCTATGTTTATAACTATTTGTATAAAGTTTACTTATATCAGAAGTTCAAAGGTCAAATATATATATATACATATATATATATATATATATATATATATATATGAATCAAAACATGATAACTCAAAAAACAGTATTTTTAAAATTCTTAAAAAATTAAATAATGTTGACATAACTCTTCTCCCTAGTCGTGTAAAATATTTAGCTGGACACTAATTAACTAATTTAGTTTAGAAGTTATTGACCAAATTATAATCTAATTACTAATTACTTCTGAACTATATATAATAAAATTTTAATTTTAGTCTCGTTTAACAAATAAAGATATTGCCTTTAAGATGATATAGAGAAAGTTAATTTATTTCGAAAGTTCAAAGGTCAAAATTAGATTTATAAAAATTAAGCTATTATTTCTTCAAAAACGATATTTTTAAAATTCTTAAAAAATTATATAGTGTTAACATAACTCTTCTCCTCATTCGTGCAAGATTTCATAATGGAGACTCATTTAGTTAGAACTTACGTAACCAAAAATTAACCTAAAGTAAAATTTTGTATATAAAATTTCATTTATTTTAAATATGAGCTCACAAAAGAAAACATACTTTGAATTTAATTTTTGGAAATATTTTAAATTTTACATACAAAACAAGTAAGAAAGATATAGTCGGTCAAGCCCGACCATATGATACCCCACACCATTGTGCAGGGGTCTTATATTTCGTGGAGGGGTCTTATATTAGATATGTTGACATTTGTGGACCGATACTTTTACTAAATGTGAAATAAAATATATGAATACTGAATATTACCTTAATACTAACATTAATAAGAATTTATGCACTTTAGAGTGATTCCCGAAAGTGCGCTTATATGGGTGCTATGGTAAATTATGGAGCGAACCTCATAAAATTTATCACTGTGATTTCTACTTATATAAAACTTATTTGTGTCGAATATAAACCTGATACTAACATTTGTATGTGATTTATACACGTTAAAGTGATTTTCGGGAGATAGTTTTATATAGGAGCTATGGTCAATTATGAACCGATCTTCATGAAATTAGGCGCAGAAATTGAAACTTATGCAAAACTTCCTTACACCGAATTTCATTAAAATATTGCTATATTTAATGCATTTATGATCGTTAAACCCCTATTCCGGGAGGACATTTGTATGGGGGCTAGGTGAAATAATGGATCGATCATAACCAATTTTAAAATTGTGCCAAGAAAGTGCTATGTGCCAAATTTCATTAAATTCATTAAAGTCAGCCAACCAGCCAGCCGTCCAGCCAGACGGACGGACGGACATCATTAGATCGATTCAAAAAGTGATTCTGAGTCGATTGGTATACTTTGAGGTTGGTATTGGATGATTTTATCTGTGCGTTACAAACATCAGCACAAACGCATAATACCCCAACCACTTATTTTTTTTATTATTTTTCTTTATGACTACTAAACTATGGTTGTCATTCGAACTGAAATTATACGATTATTCGAAGAACAAATTTTTTGTTCTTTTCAAATGAACAAAATTTTTAAATTTAGAATAAAAGTTTATTCGATAAATTTTTAACGATTAATCGATTAATCGAATAATTTCTCATAACTAGTTTTTGTTAAATTATTATATTGTACACAAATACCTTTTTGAAATTATAAGTTTGAAAATTTTTGTTTTGTTGGAAAACCTTTCAAAAATGATTGAAAATTTCGTTAGGATGTATAAATTTGTAAACCACTTGTTAATAGATTTCAGTTTAAATCCTTTCAAAGACACTGAAGTTAGAATAAACGGGAGACGTATATTCTATTCTTAAATTGTGGAAATTTTTCATCGCATATTAATTATTTTTTAAATATTCAACAAAAAGTGAAACAAAAGTATATGCAAATGCTTTATTTTTATTATATATTTCAAAAGTTATTTTAATGGTTCGAGTGATGTAGAAATAACAAAAGACTATGGTTTTAACTCAATCAATAAAGAACATTAAAAATTTAAGAAAATGATTTTAGCAATATTAATGTTCACTATAAAATCTAAAAAAACAACAAAACTAGATTTGCTCTTAATGTTATTCTTATTGTATTGACGTCATCAATAATAAGTGAAAGCAAAAAAAAAAAAAAAAAAACAAAAAAACAAAAACAATTATCGTTTTAAAGTCGAAAAGCTTAATTATATTCTCTATGAATGATTATTTTAAAAGAAATTTAATTTCATTATTTAATTTGTCTGTTATTTGAATATGGTCTCAATTTTTGTATATGGGCCATTACCAAAAATTTTTGATTTTAGGCCTTCAAAAAAAAAAAAAAAATATATTAAATTTTAATTTTATTTTTAAACCCAAAATAGCGCCCTTTTTCTAATATGGTGGTTATCACCTCCCATTGAAATCATTTGGAAAAAATTAATACAAAACTTTTATTTTTCAGTCACAATTTTTTAAGTTGTCCAAAAATTGTTCAAAACTTAAAAAAAAAATATGAAGAAATCTCTCTTAATAAAAAAAAAAAAAAAAAAAAAATGGATATTTTATGTGAGCTTTTTAGTTTTCATGCTTTATGATGTTAAGATTTATATGCGTGCGTTACAAGATGTAAAGGTTTTCTTTATTAAATTATTATAGGATTTATTAAGTGACACATTTTCTCTTATCTAGCGGTATCTTATTATATATATATATATATATATATATATTATATATATATATATATATATATTATATATATATATATATATATATATATGTCATTGTTAGGACAACTATGGGTTAAAAACATTGCAGTTCTTTTTCAGCACTAAGAACTTCTTCCCAAAGACAACACATTGTTAAATTCATCGCTTTTACAGTTCTTCTTCACTGCTTTGTATATATATATATATATATATGTGTGTGTGTGCGTTAATAAAACCAAAAATTTATTTAAAAAAAATACTAGTTTTTGCATTTTTAAACTTCCATTTATTTATTCGAACAATTTATGTTATTCCTTATTCGTTCAGAAAATTTCAATTTTACTCGATTAACTTCAATGTTGAATATTAACAACCCTATTCTTAACTAAATGACTGTCCAGCTTGAAACTTTGCACGCATACGGAGAAGAGTTATGTCAACTTTATATACATTTTTAAGATTTTTAAAAATACCGCTCTTTGAGATATAATGGTTTGATTTTTATATGTCTAACTTTGACCTTTGACCGTTTGATATAAATTAGCTTTATAAATATCGTTATAAAGATAATGACTTTCAGCCGTATTAAAAAAACATTAATTTATATATAAAGCACTAACTAGGTAAAATCTTTGTTAAGAAAATCATGTTCAAAAAACTCCTGGCAGTCTATATTAACTACTAAACTGTTTTTTGTTTATGTAAGCAATCCTTCTCTGTTTCTCTCTCATTTATATTGTCAGTGTTATGAATAGTTAGAATAAATTATTCGTTAACTGTTTTAAACTATTATTATTTTTGATGTTCTAGTGTGTTTTTGATGATTAATGAGCTTTTTATTAAAAAACAAAACATTATTTACCTTATGTAAATGTATTATTATATTATTTATAATTATGTATAAATGAAATACTTATATTTAATTTTTGTTAATAGTAATTATAAATATCCGAATAACGAATATTCTGTGAAAAAAATCAACATTATTTTTGTTGAAATTTTATTGAAATTTAACTATTTTAATCATTTTTATGTTTAAGGTGCATAATTTTTAACCCGGAGTTGATACATTAGATTTATGGCACTTTAAACTAAAACTTGTACATATTAATGTACTATTTGGAATTACGTGGAAAAAGCAAACAGTGAAAAAGTCGAACATATGTGATTATGGCAAACATTTGATTGATATGCGGGCAGCCAGAATGTTGGTATTTTAATTCGAAACAGGAAAAATTTACTTTTTCCTTTTTGTGTTTATGATTTTATTACAAAACAGCTTAAATTAAGCATATGTGCAGAAAATATTATCCAGTCCCGGAATTCAGTTTATACATTTTTAAATAGCTACAGATATTGCAGCATTTTCTAATTTCGGAATGAAACTTAATACCTGGAAATAAAAAAATGTAAATTTTTGTTAAAAATTTACGCATGAATAAAAAAAAAAATAAAAAATATTGAAATATGATGTAACGGAAATAATCTGAAAGTAGCTTTGAAGCAGGGTCGGACATTACTTTAAAATATTTAATGTTAACAATGATTTACTAATGGTACATTAAGCAAATCATCTTTTTTGAATAAAACTTTAAGAAATTTCGCTTAACGATGTAAAGTAAAGTTGTGTTAAGTTTTTTTGAATATGTCTGTTTGTCTTTAATATGGAACCTAAACCGGAGATCTACCATGTATAGTTTAGAAGTTATTACAAATTAAACAAGTACAGATTTGTGATTTTTTTAACTTTTTTCATTTTTTTCATGGAACTAAACGCAAAATTTTTGGCAATAAATTTGTATCTTCTAATCTATTTGCCAAAATTCAAGCGCAAGTATCTTTTTAAATATCTTTTTAACTGTAAGAGGTTTTTTTTTTCAAGCACTTTACATGGGTATAAAAATCTTTTAAATCGGTTTTGATTTGATTTTTTTTTACTTTTACATACTCGAAGTAGTCAATTTTGATACCCTGTAGTTTATCTTGTGTTGTCACAGGGTGACTACAAGCTGTTTTTTCTGAAAGCTTAGGTCCTCCTCTACAATGCTTCCATACATTTCAATTCGATCCACTAGTTTAGGAGATACAGATTTATTACCAACAATTTTGCGTTTGGCCCCACTGTGCGTCATACTTTTGGACCGGAAAGTGCCGTGAAACTAAAAGTTTATGATTTGAGAAACACTTCCATTAGTCAATGTTTGTAGTAAATTTCATTGAAAGCGGAGGTGTATTGACATCGAATGAATCTGACATCAACATACTTATATTTTTATAAAAATGTACATTACACTTAATACCAGTATCTTTTCACGATATATGGGCCACAAGTCCCATATAAGAACCATCCTTGAATTTTGATGCATATACACAATGGTGTAGGGTATCATATGGTCGGGCTTGACCAACTATATCCTGCTTACTTTTTTATTTTTATTTTTGGTAAAAAAGAAACAAATAACGATTTCAATTTTTATTTATTTTTTTAGTAAAAATCGTAAAATATAAACATGTTCCTGACACTTTTGAATCATATTGATGTTTTGCTTAAACATTTTGTTTAATCGTTACTTTGAGTAACTGCTTTCAACTCATGAGAATGAATGATAATATATTTTGCTTTTATGTATTTTGAATTCGCAATTCATTCCAGAGTAAATTTAGAAAAATTTATCCAAAATTAGCTGTTCGGTAAACGTTGTTATTAAAACCTAACTAGCCTTAGCATTATTATAGATGCTATTCCCCGATGTTGAACAAAAAATTAGTTGAAAAAATTCCCATTAAACTTATTCAAAAATAAATTTCTTACCATTCAAAATTGTGGAACTGGCAGCAAATCGTACATTATTTTTTTTAAGATGTGCGGATGTGCATACATTTTTCGATATCTCATTTTATAGTAATTTTTTTTCTTTTTTTGTGAATATATTAAGAATAAGAAGAGTCCATTTTTTTAATTCAATATTTTATTAGTTTGCAGTGAAGAGTCACATAATTTGCAGTGTAATCTCTCAAACAGTATTGACTACTTGTTGTTGTTGGTTGTTATGGTTATTTCTGCATATTTCATTATTCTCATTAAAAGTACTTATTTGGAGGCGGTCGTTTTTGCAAATTTAACAAATACACCACCTCTATTTGTATTTTCTCAAGTGTTAAAAAATTCTTGCACCACACAAAAAAAACTTGCATACTCAAAATGTCATTGCATTATTAATTGTTTGAAAAAAATATTTAAAATTAATAAGAAACTAAAATAAATAAAATGCAAATTTGTCATTAATAAATTGAATTTTTGAACTTGTAAATAGCAATTATCTATAACTCAATATAAATAGACTTCAAAGCAATTAATAAATGTTAAAATGCATTAATGTTTATGCAAACAATTAAACTAGAATAACAATTAGAACTTTAATAATTTAAAAAAAAAAATAATAATTAAGAAAATTTTTATATAGCCACTTTAAATAAACTGTTTGGCAAATAAATGCTTGTAAAAATTAAAAAAAAAAATGTTAATGACAAAACACTTAGAAAATGGTACAAGTACGATTTTAACATTTAAACAAGTGAGAATGTTATATTCGGTTTGGTCGAATCTATATGTCTACCATCTGCAACTTTTTAAAATTTCATTTCATATGGGAGTTGGGTGGTTAAGTGGGCGGATCCTCGAACTATCTGTACAAAATTTCATTGTCATACATGATTTTGTTTAAGTGATATCAGTCGAAAAGTACGAACTGAAATTAAAATGGATACCCTGTGTTTCAAGTATTTGGCCTATAGCTTTTTATACCCCACACCACCATAGATGGTTCGGGTATTATGAGTTTGTGCTGATGTTTGTAACAGAAATAAAAAAGTCGACTTAGAATCACTTTTTGAGTTGATCTAACTATGTCCGTCAGTCCGTCTGGCTGGACTGCTGGCTGGCTGTCCATGTAAACCTTGTGCACAAAGTGCAGGTCGCAATTTTGAAGATCATTCAATGAAATTTGCACATAGGACTTTCATGACAAGGACGAAGTCTATTGAAATTGCTTATGATCGGTACATACAAATGTTCCCCGGAAAAGAGGTTTAACGATCATAAATATAGCAATATTTTAATGAAGGTGCAATTAAGTTTTTTATAAGTATTAATCTTTGTGCTAAATTTCATGAAGATTTCTCTAAATTGACCATAGCTCCCATATAAAGCCCTCTTCCGAAAATCACTTTAACGTGCATAAATAACATACACATCTTAGAATCAGGTTTATATTGAACACAAATAAGTTTTATATAAGTAGAAAAGTAGAAATCATAGTGACAAATTTTATGAGGTACGCTCCATTTACCATAGCTCCCATATAAGCACATTTTCGGGAATTACCCTAAAGTGCATAAATTCATAAAAATGTTAGTATTACCATAATATTCTGTATTTGTTTATTTTACTTTACAATTAGTAAAAGTATCAGTCCACAATTGTCCACATGTGTAATGTAAGACCCATCCACGAATTTTGATGGACATGCACAATGGTGTGGGGTATCATATGGTCGGGAGTGACCTACTATATTTTTCTTACTTTTTTGTTTATTAACTAATTTTTGAAATTTCACCTTATATGGTAGGTGTTTTACCTAATATGGATTTTATATCGATCCTCGAACTATCTGGACAAATTTTCGCTGTCGTACAATCTTTTTTTTTAAGAGATATCAGCCGAAAAGTATGAACTGAAGTTGCAGCGAACACCATGTGTTACTAATATTTGGCTCATAACCTTTTTGTTTATTAGTCAATCCGAACCATTTTCAAAACCCAAAAAAACTTATATTAGATAAATATTTGAGCCAAATTTCATCCCCCTACGTAGTCCTCCCCGTGCCCTGCTTTCAACAGACAGACGAACGGACGGACGAATATAGTTAGATCGACTCAGAATCTTACCAGTACCCAGAATATATATACTTTATGGGGTCTTAAATGATTTTTTCGACACCTTACACACAGAATGATAAACCCAATATACCGCTACATTTTTGATGGTGAGTATAAAAACAAATTTCATAATTAATGTTTATAATAAAAACAAAAGTAAAAAGTATACAAACTTAACTAACTGAAAAAACATAAAGTGTTAAGAAAAATAATAAAATGTATTTAAGCAAAAAAAAAAGCAAAATTTAATTCCGAAATTCCCTGCGTTAATAAATTTGTCGACCATAATTTACAGCAACAAAAAATGTACTTATTTCTATAAAATATAATTATTATTTAAGTTAAAATATATAATGTTATAAAATAAAAACTATATTAAACCATTAAAAAAACTTTTTTTTTTTTTTTGTTTAATTTCAATTGTTACGAAGGTCATGTTTGTGGGGTTTTTTATTTTTGCTTTTGCAAAATAACCACTAGACAACAAAAAATATGTCTAAATAAAAAAACAATAAACACTTTGAATGTGTTTAAATAAATAATTATAATAGCAAAAAAAATATTATTTGGGGAATTATACAAAAGATATAAGTTATCATTATTATTCATATTAACATTATGAATTTTATTTCCTGAGAATTAAATATAATTAAAAAATAAAGTGTAGTAGAATTTTTTGTTGTAAAAAATATGCTATTCTTCAAAATTAATTACCCTGTTAAGATATCTAAGATGAAGGTAGATGTTGAGACTGCTTTTAAACGTGTCTTGACATTTAACTGCAAAACTTGCTCAACGTTTTAAAGAGTTTCTAAAGTATTTAACAAGTTGCAAGAAAAGGTTACATTAAGCAGAAGACTCTTGTATTCGAGACATATCTTTTATTTTTCTTTAACACTGATCGACAAAAAAAAAAACATATTTTTTGTCCCCCTTTAAATAAAAATAAGTGAGCCAAACGGGACTGAACACGAATTTGCTTTCAGATTTTTTTTTTACTTTATGTGTATGTCTAACATTTTCCTATTAATAAGGCAATTACACGGATATATTTTACCATAACTTAAGAACTACTGGTAGAATTAAATTAGATGGAAATTGTCTTATAAACGTTATTTTTCATGTGTTCAATAGTTTCGGAGTTCTTCAGAAAATAGTGTTGGAAAAAAAATTTTTCATACAAAATTTAATATTTCTTTCATTAAAAGTTCTTTTAAGAAATAAAAACGGCAAAAATGTTCAGTTTTTATATCTTTATCATAAATTTGGTTATACTATAAATAAAACCATCAAAATAATACTATAATAAATATCATCAAATTGGTAAACAAATCTTAATTTTATTCACAAGTAAGTGATAATGCTCACACGCAGCGAAAAAATATGGTTCTTGTGACCATAATTTAGGAGTAATATATTATGATTGGAATATATGATTACAGTTAAAAATTAGTATGTTTGTAAATAATTATTATTACTAACATACTGTAGTATCATACTGTAGTATGGCTTCATTATATAATGTTTCTATTTAATAATACTATGAACTTATTTATAACATTACTCCTGATATTATCATGTTTATATAATAAAATGATTATCTTAATCATATTATAAACTCATTTTATTATATTTTAGAACGCTTTTATCATGTCGCAAATCAATTAATTCACATTGGGATTCCATTCTAATATGTTTTGATTCAATTCATTCATATCGTGTTTTCATTTTATCATATTTTGATGCCTTGTTATAATATTATAATTCCATTTTGTTATAATATAAATGGTAGTTAATCCAAACCATAGAATACAACTAGAAGTTTATGTGAGAGGCACTTCGAACTAAATTTTCAAAAAAAAATTACTAATTTTTTTCAAAACACATAAACGAAATATAGGTAACTACATGTATTTTGTTCTTGCATGAATTAGGGTTTTGACAATTGTATCAGGTTTTTTTCTCTCACATAAATATCTACTTGTTAATCTATGAACAAGCCTTGCCTATTTATGTTTATTCATATATAAATGAAAATTACAAGGAAGTTGAAAAAAGGAACATTAGAAACAAAATATTTTTAAAAACAAAGAAGTTATGACTTTTTCCACTAAGTTTGTGAAAAGGACAAGTATTATATATATTTGAAATATTTTATTGCTATGGTAATAATAAAATTAATATGGTTTAAATATAGAATATGGTTTAAGAACAAAGAAAAAGACTGCAAATATTAAATGGTTGTAGAAGTAATAATATTTTTCATATTAATAAAATTTTGTTTCTGGTAAAAATATTTAAAAACATATAATTTTGCAGTCGACCATATTAAAATTTTATTGAATGTAAACATTAAATGACAAAGTTTAAACAAAAACATTCTTATCATGAACACAGAGTTATTAAAATTCAAGAAAATTAACAACGAGGGCATGATATTGTTGTAGTGATAATACTGTAAACATATTTTTTCTCTGTGTGTACTTTTTGGATAACAAAATGCCTAAGTTTGACTAACTTTTTTTTTGGAAGGGCAGACGATTTTAACAAAATTTCGAATTTTTCCACTATACACGAAAACACCAATATTTTGGCAAATTTGGCAGTTCACTACAGATAAACTAAACAACACAAATGATTGATTTTAATAACTAGTGATTCAAAATTTTATCTAGTTTCACCAGACATCACCAAACATTATTATAAAACTTAATTTTTAAATTTAAATTAATCGCTACTTTTGAGCCATTTGAAACCATAGTAGCACTAGGGGTCTACAAGAATAGAATTTACGGAGCTAAATTAGAATTTATATTCACTTATTTTTCCATCACGTATTATTTTTTTTTTATGGGAATGACTAATATGAGCAACTTATTAGGCCGTCACACTAGTAGAACTAGAGAACGGTTTGTCAAATTTAGATAAATAAAACACCTATAGATGCCGATAAAAATTATCATCAAGTTATCTTAATTTATCTTAACATAATTTTTTTATTCGATTAATATTTTCGGAGTTAAAGAGCAAAATTCTTCCAATCTTTCATGAAAAATTTATTTACTTTTTTCACCACTAATTTCCGAATAACTCTGAAAATAAGATGTTAAGTCATTTGCATTTATTGGTGTTTCATTTATCTAAATTGTACCAACGGTTCATCAGTTGTGGTGAAATATACGCGTATAATCACCCTATTAATGGGGAAATATTAGACATGCCCACAAAAGAATCGAAATAAGCAGATTCATATTCATCACGTCAAATTTCACATATTCCACCTATTCTTTTTTAAGGGAAAATTTTTCTGCCGACCAGAGTAATTTAATTTATTTTTATTTAATTTATTTCTTCTTAGATTTAATTAAACACTAAATTAATTTAAGTTTATTTAAAAAATTTATTCATTTCCAAAAAATCAAGTGCTTCTTATGTTTTGAAATTTTGTTTTTGTAAATTTCAAAAATAAAAGAGCTAAAGCCATTAAGATTAAGTATCATTCAACTAAAAAACAACTGTCAAGATTTACAATGTAAACAATGACAAAAATAAACAAACAAATAAATGAACGTATATACAAATGAAACCTAAATTGTTGCCACTTTTTTTCCTTTCCTGTTCACTTATTTATACATTTTATGCAGGCATGAATAAAAATGTGTTTTCATGCCTTTTACATGGAGGTTGGTAAGTTGGACAAATCATAAAGTTGGGTACACACTGAAATAATTGGTAAAATATATTAAAGAGAATAAACGTAGTAATATCCAATTTACATTTACACTTTGAACGAGATTTCGAAAAAAACAATATCTACTTGTAGCCTGTTAACATTACTAAATTATGTTTGATTTACAAAACTTTTTTTTTTATTTAATTTTAAGTTTATTTATCAAAATTTTCGAATACAATTTTATTAATTTTTTAATTTTAAAAATATTTGTTTAAAGACAAATATCACTTTTATTTAGAACATTGTTGTATTTTACTAATACACTAAAAGAAAAACAGTGTTGAAAACCATGTTTATCAAAATCTAATTAAATTTTAGTAGATTTTGGTAAAATCTTATTAGAAACCAGATTTTGATTTGTATGGAAAATTTAATTAACTTGAAATCTTATATAAACTAAATTTTGGGCAAATGTAAATGGGGTATAAGAAAGAGTTTTGTCTCGAAATGTGTATCAAAAAACTCATCATTTTGAGCTTGATTTAAGGAAAGAAATATTTAAGAAAATTTTTTAGAAAAATTTCGATCTATAACGGTTATTTTAGTACATTTTGGGGAAAAAAGTTTGATATACAGTGGCCACAATAAGTATTCGACATACTATTTCACTTCTTATAATTTCGTTATAATTTATGTACTTATTGAATTATTTCAAATGAAATGACAAATATTTATTTAAAATATGTCGTTTCTTCTATTTTGAGCAGTGTTACCAGTTTAGCCTTTTTTAAGGCTAAATCAAGTCTTTTTATTTTGTTTTTCGTTTTAGCTTCTAGCATTTTTTAACCTTTTTTGATTCTTAAAATTGCCTCAATAAGGCTAAAATGTTAGTGTTTTAACAACGAAGAAGATAATTTATTATTTGCTATTACTAATTTTATTTTTACAGAATCATCTATTTAAGCATTTTTGATTATTTATATTTAAGAAAAATTTCGCCTGCGGTACTTCATTCCCTAAATTAATAGTCCCTTAACTAACTTACTGAGTCCATATTATAATTATAATTATAATTATAATTATAATGATAATTAAAATAACATAGAAACTATTTATAAAAATAATAAAAAAAATCTTATTAATGCGAAAAGTCACCCAAAAATTTGAAAATGCTTAATTGAAAAGAAATTATGTTTCAAAAATTAGGAAAAATCACTTCAAAACATTGAATAATTCTTCATATGAAATGTAATTCAACTTTGTTTGAGATTTTTTGGCCCATTTTTAATTGAGGTATTTTGCTGGGGGTTGTTTATAAATCTATTACAATTGCTTTAGAAAAGTATCAAAAACTAATGAGAACTAGAAAATTTCTAAATTAAAAAAAATAAAAAATGTAACCTTTTTTGACTTTTCAATTTAGCCTCTTTTTTCTCATCTCCTGGCAACACTGATTTTGAGTAATATTTGCCTCCAAATTCACAGAACTTTAATGAGAGTTGCCATTTTTTCAACGGTATACGAATTCCAAAAAAAGTATTCGACATGTTGCTTATTTGTCCATTTCTGATAACTACATTTATTAATTTTCTAATGTTTTTTGTTGTTGGTTTTACAACTAAGATAACAATTACGTGTGTTTTAAATAATTTTATATCATTTCATTGTGATTTTGTAAATAAAGCATGCAAAAAAGGAAATTGCAGTTGAAGACAAAAGCTTAATAATTAATTATTTTTAGCAAGAAAACTGGAAAAATTAAATTGTAGAAAAGGCGCAAAAGCTAAAAAAAAACGTCCCACTATATTATAAAAAATAAAAAAATATAAATAAAAAAGAAAATTCACTGGAAAATAAATCTGAGTCAACAGGCTATTAAAGTTTTCAAAAGCTGGTTGAAAGTAAAATTTTACATAAAGTAAAACAAAATAACAAACTATGTAAATGCATCGAATATGGCTAAATATAGTGAAAAATACTTGGGAATAATTGGAAATGAATTCTAGAAATTTAGAGATATTAAAAAATACATACTTTTAGAGTAAGGTCTGGTATAAGAAAGTTTCCACATCTCAAAAAGGATGTAAAATTGAGTTTAGATATGTCGAGAAGTCGAAAAAGTTTTGGAAGGATGAAATTTTTACAATTGGATCAATTCTAATCATTTTGTATGCAATATGAATGTCCTTAACATATTTCGCATTATAGTTCGAATTTTAAAATAATGAAAAGTATTTTCGATGTAAAATTTAACATTAAATAAGATACATTTTTAAAATTTTGCAAAAATGTACTTCAAAAAATAAATAAAATCACACTTTTTGTATGGAATATTATCATAAGTAAAGAATATTTTAAACGATTATATCTTTCAAAGGAGTACTAGTATTAATTTACTTTTTTCAACAAAATATCCAGAAGAATTTCTATTATTACCCATTTTTAATAATTTTATTTTATATATTTTATATACTTTATTTTTTTATTTATTTTCGAAATCGTGAAAAAGTGGAATTACAAATTTTTATTTTCAGTGTATATCGATAAATATTAAAATATATTCGTTATGTGCTGATAGCACTTTAGAAGTTCTATGAAACCACGGTGTTTTGGTTTCGACAAAGCAATACCCCTTTTTTTATAAGTTTCAACTTTAAACCACCATAACATTTGCGCTCATTTATAAAAACGGTTAATGCAAAAATATCACTTAATAAAACCACAAATCGACGATAGTGTCAGAAAGCAAAAAAAAACAAAAAAAAAAAAAAAAAATCGTGAAAATATTTTTACTCGAAATGTTCATAAATTTTTATAATTTTTAACAAACAATTTTTTTATTTACTATTTAATTAAAAAAGAATTAAAAATTACTAGCTTAAGATATCACAATGATTTTTGTATCACTTAAAGACTTGTTAAAACATTACATCAAGAATAGAATTAAAAAAATGATTTTAATGTTTTTTGTGCTTCTAAAAAATATTGTTCTGAAAATCAAGACCATTTTCATAAAATTGCTCTCCTGTCTACATATTCATCCAAGCGGGTATCAACTTAGTGCTAAATCGGTTAATAAAACTATTTATTAAAGTTGAAAAATCTTGACATTTATTTCTAGACTGGTGAAATTGAAATTTTATCTAAAAATTTATTATTTCCGAACAATACTAGACTTAGCTCTTAATCAAACCAAAATTTCTTTCTTCACCATTTATGAAGCCTTATCATTTTAAAAATGTAAAAATATATTTATTACACTGGGGAACAGTCATTTTGTAGTCTGGGGCTTAATTGCAAATTTTTACTAATTAGCAGGCCACAGGTAATAAAATTAGAGCGCAGGTCATATAACTTTTTTGGGTAATTTTTTTTACTATTAAGTCGTAAATTGTAAGTGTGTACATATATATACAGTCAACACAAACAAAGTTTAATTTTGTTCCAACATACACCTTAAAATATGTTTTTTTTTTTTTTTAATGGAAATCGCAATTTTTATCAATTCAAAAAAAGTTCAAATATTTTCTCTCGTGTTATTAATACGATTTTGAGGGGAAAAAATTAATTAGACTTCGTTTCTGTAAAAAAATCATTATCATAATGTTGTATTTAATAATTTCTCACGGCTAGAAAAATTACGATAATCAAAAAACACATACTTTTGGAAATGACAAAATGTTTATTCCTATACTACCGAAATTATTCGGGAAAAAGAAAATAAAGTCAAGACAAAACTCAAAAACTCAGAACTTAAAAGTAAATATCTTCATAACTGTAAGAGATAATTAGGTCTTTCTTCTTTATCTCACTAAACTCTTTATAAAAATTTTTAAAATCATCGAAATAAACCTTAATTTGTGGAAGTCACAAAGCATTTTTATGCTCAAGATAGTCATCTTTGAAACTCTGTATCTCGTCTCGTATTATAACATGGTGATTTTTTCATTTTTTCTGAAAGTTTATGTCCTTCTGTACATCTTTCCTATATGTAAATCTTAATGCGATCCGACCAGTTATTTAGAAGATACAGATTACAATTTTATTTCTTGCGGTTAGACCCAATGTAAGGCGATAGTCCGAATATAAGACGATTATCAGAGTATAAGACAGTAGCCTAAGTACAAGACATAAGATAGTCATAGTATAACACGGTAGTGTGAGTGAATATAAGACGATAATAATAAGGTAGTAGTCATAATATATAAGATTATAGTCCGAGTAGCCATAGTACAACATCGTAGTCTAAGTATAACACGGTTGTAAGATAGTAATCTGTGTATAAGACAGTAGTTTTATTATAAGACGGTAGTCCGTGTTTAGTACAGAAGTCTGAGTTTAAGTCGGTAGCGGACGGTAGTGTGACTTTAAGGTGGTATTCTGAGTATAAGACCATAGTCCGAGTATAAGACGGTAAACTAAGTATAAGAGACAATCTGAAAGCAAGAATGTAAGACGGTTATCTGAATGTAAGACTGAAATCTGAATTTAAGGTAAAAAATAGTCTAATTTTAATATATATAAGACAGTAGTAAATAGTAGACGTTAGCCTGAGTATAAATAATAATAGTCAGAGTATAAGATAAAAGCCAGAGTATAAAACGGTAGTTTGAGTATAGTGTAAGTATAAGACGGTAGGTTTTTCTGATAAACGGGTGATGGGTAAACTATTCATTGGACATCGCTCTCATTTTAAGTGTCAGGTATTTTAAATTCGACCTTACTCCATGCCAAATTATTTCATCTTTTCTTTTTCCACTTACTTATACAAAAAACATAGCGCTGTCAAATTGTTACAAACAAATTTTTGGCGCTTTTTTCAATTTGCTCTTTTCTTTACTTAAACAAATAAACAGAGAGCAATGTCTCAAAAAAGTTACCACGCAGACGTTAAATAAACACATGTCAATCCATAAAGCTTTTTGTTACACATAAAGCTTTTAAGTTCTATATATTAGTCATAGAGAAAAAAAGACTAGAAAAATGCCTTTGGTTAAATAAAATTGTAAAAGCAAATATTAGTTTTTAGTTGATTTTTAAAACACAAGGATTCATTTTGGTAATCAAACCATTAAAAACGCGTGTGAACAATAACAAATAGAGCGTGTTTCTTAATATAAAACGCTAATGGTGGTTTAAAGACTTTGCAAAGAAAGGGGTCAATAAAAAAAAAACAACCACAACAACCTTAAGTAAACAAATTAAAAAAATAAAAGCAAAAAAAAAATCAAAGAAAGCATAATGGCCTTTAAATAAATGTCATGAATTACCTTTAATTGATTACAAGTATATACAGTAAAAAAAAAAATATAATATAAATCAATTTTATTAAAAATTGTATAATGTAAAAGCAGTAAATAGAAAAATATGTTAAAAACCTAAGAATTGTTAATAATGGCTATTTAAAGAAATAAATAAATTAAAGTGTTTTTTTACATGAATCTATAGTGCACACACACACAAGTTTTTGTACATGTATGCGTTCCGTGCATCAGAGTACAAGTGGCGACACAAAAAAAATCCATATTTGGATAATAGCCAATAAATTTTTTACCCACTAATAAGAGGAATATTTGTTTGTTGGTTCGCTATAGTACAGCGTAAACGATGGCTACCACAAGGTTCGTTTATAATAAAGCAAAAATATCTTTCATTCCATTCTTATCTAAAAAACTTATAAAAAGTCCTTAAGGTTTTTTCTTTTAATTTGTTTAGAATTTTCTTTTTTTATAATTGTATATTTTTATCAATATAATTTTAATAACCATGTTGTAGCATTTTTTTTTTCCAATCAATAAATTGAGTTGTTGTATGGTATTAAGACCTTTTTTGTCTTTAGTTTTTTTTTCTATTTAACATTAACAACTATATTTATATATATATATATATATATATATATATATATATATATATATATATATATATATATATACCTACGTACCTACTTGTATATTATAGGCTCTAATCTAATATTACAAATCATTTGTTTTTTAATGAATATACCCTTTCATTTGCCTTCTCCCCTCGGACGTTTACTATCTGGGTTTTTGTTAATACTTTTTATATGTTTTCAGTTTGTGGCGCATTACTTGCGTGTTTTGTTGGGGCCTGTTTCAGTTTATAGGATCTAAAAATATATTGTAAATTTTGTTTATTTATGCAGTTTTCGTTTTTCAGTTTATATATGTAAATTTAGTGCAAATTTCTGTACCCTACGGATGGTAATTAGAGAAGAAAAGTAATAAGATGCAAATCTGTGTATAAAATATTAGTTTGAGTATGATACCGTAGTGTGAGGGTAAGATGTTGGCCTAAGTGAAAGACTGTAGTCGGCGTATAAGACGGTAGTCGAAGTATAAGAATATAGTATGATTATAAGACGGTAGCTCAAGTATAAGACTATAGTCTGAGTATAAGTCTATATTCTAAGTATAACATGACAGTCTGAGCATGCAACAATAGTCTGAATTAAGACAGTAGTCTGAGTATAAGTCTGTAGTCTTAGTATAAGACAATAATCAGGGTAAAAACATTAGCGTGAGTATAAGACAATTGTCTGAATATAAGATAGTATTAGGGTATCCATTCGAATAATATTCGTTCGAATAATTTGATACGGATAATTGCTGGAAAAATTTTAAAATGGAACTTTTTGAATAAAAAATAATTTTAATATTTTGTTGTCGAATATAGAAATAAAAGAAATATTTTTTTAGTATTATACTTCTTTTAAATTATTTTTAACTATTCGTAAAAAATATATAATATATTACAAATATTTAATTTTAAATATTTTAATTTAAATATTTTCTTGTTATTTACACAACTGATATATGGATTTATATATTATTTTATTCTGCAAAGAAATATAATATTATTTCGGAAATTCGCCAAATTATTAAAAATTAAAGGTCGCCATTAAATAGCGGTAGTGATCAGATAACTCTTTTTATACCATTCACCACAGATGTATATATAAGTTTGTCATTCCTTTTGTAATTTATACAATATTCATCTAGAACCTCTAAAAGTATATATTTTGTGTCTGTTGAAATCACTTTTTTAGAAATTTCCAGTTATCGGATATATATGATTTATAAAACGTATTTATTTTCGACTTTTCAAAGTTTCTATATAAGCAAGCGACTTTGTTTTTGCACAGAAAATTCAGAATCTTTTTTTGTGATTTTTTTTTGCGAAAGAAATCAAATAAATCGGTTCATTAGTAACTGAGATATAGGTCAAAACGCATTTTTGGATATTGTGAAGCTTCTACATAAGCTTTGAAATTGGTTTTTATACAAATTTGTTGTAAATATTTATATAAAATTTTGGTTTTTTGAGTTAATTATATCGGTCCATAAATAACCGAGTTATAGGTAAAAATCTGAAAAATATATATATATATAAGGCATTGCAATGACTTTTTAACATTTCTATTTCATATTTTGAATTTTTCGAATAATTCGAATAACCTTTAAGGGGATGAAATAATTTGAATTTTCATTCAAACAATGAAAAAAAAACAATTTGGATACCCTAGATAAGGTTTTTCCCACCTCTTCATGCTTCACGGACCATTTTAGAAGTTTTTGTTTTTCTTGGACGCCTTGCCACATTTTGATTTTTAGTATAGTTGAAATTAAAAATATTAAAAACTCAAAAGGTAAACAGCATAAATTTTGGTTGCCATGTATTGAGTTAAGAAGTTTATATAATGTCTCTTCACTACTTACACATTAGCTGAATAACTCATTATTTTAACACGATGATGACATTAGAGACAACTAACAGCATATTATTACAAGAAGTCATTTTAGAAAGTCATTACTTAGATGTCATTACAAAAACTAAACACTTCCAAGCTAATCAATACCTCATTGAGTTTAAAACATTACTGAAGTCATTATTAGTATTTTTTTTTTTTATTTTTTAGTTCTATTGCTTATTCTTAAAAAATTATCGGGTATGCCATCAATAGCAATGTTGAATTGATTACGAAGTAAACTTGTTTGGCAAGAATTGGTTTTAAGCTTCGGATAATATCGGAAATTACATCGTGAAGTGAATTCAAGTATATTATTGTGCTTTTCCTATAATCTTTTTGAACATTAGATGAATTCAAGATATCATTCACTAGTGGAAATGAGGAATATTTTGGTAGAGGGGATTAAAGTCATCTTATCCATAAAGAAATTTTGCAAATAAAAGCACTTAATGAAACAAATTTATTTAATATATTTAGTTTAATCTTAAGATTGTTTTTCGTCTCGAAAAATTAAGAGATATAAGCAAAATAATAATATATAATAGTATATAAAGATCTTCATTTTGTATAAAAAGAGAATGTCTACTTCTATCTTTCTCTTTAGCATATTTCCCTTCGAAATCCAACGGAAATTTTTTGAACTAGTAATTTCTTATGTTCCGCGTTTAAATCGATATATAGAGCTTTAAGGATACTATTTCGTAAGGCACTAGTTTTTATAAAATTTTCTACGTCTATAGTAGTTTGAAGAGCACTTTTAAATATATCAGGTAAGGTTTTCGCAGCAAGTACTTGTCTGTGGATTATGCATTGAGATTTAAGTGATTTAAGAAACCTGATCGCCATCGTATAATTTATGTGGCCCCATCAGATTTAGTAAACAATAATTCTTCTTTTATTTCACTTTCTGCAATAAAATAAAAGTTGGCTTAAATTATTCACTTTCTGCAATAAAATAAAAGTTGGCTTAAATTAAATCGTTTCATTACAATGACAATGAATTTTCGTGACTTTTTCTTTTGTGGTCTTATCTAACTTTATATCCCCAACCACAGCAAAACAATGCTTTATTACAAGTTCAGGAATTGTGTGTGGTTGCTTTGATTTTGCTGTTAGCATTGACATATTGTACAAAGCTTCAATAGAGTTTTCCCCATCCAAATGACAGGCACCCGTAGTATCCAACTTTGGCATAATTATATATGCCAAAGAAATAAAAAAAAACAATATCATGTGCAATAATTCCATACATATTTTCGGCCTCTCTCTCGCGGATGTTGCCGTAATATTGCTACGAACCCCTAGAGGTCCGTAGACCTTCATTTGGGAAACCTTGGAGTAGATAGTGTTCTAAGTTTAGGACAATAGTCGGTGTATTAGAGTGTATTTTGGGTACAAGATAGTAATCAGTATAAGTTAGCTTATAAGACACGATAAGTTAGCTTATAAGACAGTAGCCGAGATATAAGTAATAAGAAGTAATAAGTCATGATATAAGAGATTACTCCGATTATAAAAAAGTAGCCTGAGTATAAGACATTTGCCCGAGTATAAGACAGTATTCCAGATATAAGACAGCAGTATTAGTCCGATTATAAGACAGTAGTCTTAGCATAAGAGAGTAGTAAGGGTAAAAGATAGTTAGTAGTCTGACACAGTATTCAGGGTATACAACAGTAGTCAGGGCATAAGCCTGTAGCCCAAGTATAATACAGTGGTCTAGTACAATACGTTAGCCTGAATATAGGTTTATAGAATGTGCCTTAGAATTAGTCGGTATCCAGAATATAAGACGGCACTCTGAGTTTAAGACATAAGCCTAAGCAGAAAATAGCAGTCAGAGTATAAGACAGTAAGTAGACTTAGTATAAGATATTAGCCGGAATATAAAGCAGTTGTTTGAATATTAGACATAAGACAATAGTCAAGTATAAGACGATAGTGTGAGTATTTTGGGGCGGAATCATTCCATCTGCAATTGATAGCATTTGATAAGTGTAATGAAATGATTTTTCGCTGGTAGGAACATTTTTGTTTTATGACCTTTTAATCTGCCATTTTTTTACATTAAATTCATGTTTAATATTGAATATTGGTTGCTGCAATCAAGGTAATAATATAATTTGGTCAATTAGTTTTCATTCAATATTGGATAGAAAAAAATATTAAAATATTCAAATTTAAAAGAACAACCATGTAAAACTATAATAAAGGAATTGATTACACAAAATGTGAACTTGCGAATGTGGAAGTAGTTATAATCTATATATTAAGCCGGACTCACTCAAAAAAGTGATATTGTTACCGCACTGAGAATTAATCTTGGTATGTTTTATGAGAACGTTTTTAAAAGAGGTCTTTTTTTTGAAAATTATTGTATTTTCTTCCAAAACAATGCATAGAAAATGTGGTATTTTTCATAAGCATATTAAATATACACCAATGGACTCGGATTTAAATATCTTTCAAATGACAACACATTTTTTATGCATTGCTTAGGAAGAAAATACAAAAATGTTCAAAAAACTGAAAGAAAGACCATAATATTTTAAGGAACCACATAAAATATACCAAGGTTAATTTTCAGGACTGTAACAAAAACACTTTTTTCCATAATAAAAAATGTAAATAAATTCTTTCAGTTAATGCAGCCGAATTTTTTTGTACCAATTGGTTCCACAGACATTTTCATTTCTGCTAAAAGAATATTTAGATATTAAGGTACAAAATATATGGTAATTGCAACTAACTTGTGTGATAGTATGTGGAACCGCTCAAATTCGATTGGCAATAAATTCGGTTGCAGCAACGAATCATTTTCCTCTGTGTATAGAATTCATTTTCTAAAGAAAGCAAAATATATTTAAATTTAATCTTTCTTACTAATTTTTAAACTAAAACTAAGCTAAGTACATAAAGCACAAATCATTGGTTAAAAGCTTAAGATGTCATAAACATTAAATTAGAATAACACAATAGAAATTAACTTGGCACTTAGCGGACCAATATGTAAATCCTGCAGAGTAATTTCCTTTGTGCTTATAAAATGCATTAAAATATTAAAAAGCCACATAAGCAAACAAAAATAAAACAAAAAATAGTTAAATAAAACTTAAAAAAAAGTAATAATAAAATAATAAAACTTTTCAACATAAGACGCAGCTAATAATTAATCTTTTACAAAGACAGTTTCATCCATCATTTTCATTCTTTAAATCAGCGGTTCTCAAATAGGGGTCCGCATGAACATTATAGAGGGGTCGTAGAGATCTTTTGTTTCCACATACTTTTATTTATGTATGTCTTCGTATGTACTTAAAAAATTTCTCAAAATTTATGAGTAAATATTGCGTGGAATTCAAAGATACTCCAAATTTAAAAACACTATAATTATCTAGAGCAATCATTAATCAAATACTAGGGTATCCAATCGATTAACCGTCATTCAGATATTCGATTAATTTTGGTCGATTAAGTGTTCGAATAATAAAAAATTTCCTATTTTCGAATAACGAATAAACCGAATAATTTGAGTCAAATAACCGATTAATCGAAATTTAGTTTTCTGGAGTCAAATACTCAGAAAATTTTTTATTTTTAAGGTAAATTTCTGCCAGCCACATATTTTTTTTAAATGTCTCTTATATCCCAGCAAAAATAAATAGAATTAATTTTCAGGAAAGTACTTTTTCATTACTTCCAAAGTATCGATAAGTGTACGTTTTCGTGTGTTTATAAAGTAACACAAACAACAATAAAAAAATATTATAAAAAAAAATCGAATATAAAATGTTGAGATTCGATTGTTATTTTCCTCCTGTTACTAAAAAGAACTATTAAAGAAATGAAAAATAATGTTATGCATAATTGTTTTTATTAAAAAATATGTTGGTTTAAATAAAAATTAAAACTAATTTGCTTATACCGATAAAAAAGAATTTGGGTATTTATTGTAATTTTGCATAAAATCGTGAACATGACTTCGTTCTCAGGTAATAAATATCAAAAAAGAGAACTTCTTCCAATGACTATGTTAATTCCTTGGAAATGATCCGAATTTGTACTAATTCTGGTTCACAATTTTAGTATCTTAAGGACTTCTTTGTTTTTTCTTTTTTTTTATTTTTGATAGAATATTTAATAAAATACGACGACATGAAAAGATTATAATACACTTGTACATATTCCAAAAACAATGTTGTGTTGTTACAATAACTTGCGATATAACGCTACTTTTTTGTGTAAAACATACTTATCAATCAATCAATCAGAACATATTGGTGATCATTTATTCCTATAAACGCAGTCGAGAAAAATTTGTTCAAAGAGTTATTGCAAAAAACAAAAGAAAAAATATTACAAAATTTTAATACTTTTAGTTCTTTGTTTCACTTAAGGTGTCTGTTTACTGGAAATATTTTTTTTTTAATTGGGATATTTCATCAGCTTAAAGGATGTCCAAAGGAACTTTTCTTACAGACCAGGAACGAATTCAAATTTTTCATGATCAAGGCTGCTCTAACAGAGAAATTGGACGAAAAATTAACCGTTCGGAAGAAGTTATTCGAGGCTTTCTTAAGAAAGGGTAGAAATACGGAATGCGAAAATCAACAAAAGGCAATAAATAAATAAAAAATAAACTGACTTTCCTGTCACTTCCAAACATGTTGCACACATTTTGCGAATAAGTGGTAACATAAAATGGAAGAAACCGAAAGCATCATAAGGAAAATCGTTTAAAATTTGCGCGCAAATACATGAAATGGACAGATGAGTAAAATATTGTAATATTTTGTGAAATTCGATTTGGACGGTCCCGATTCATATTCTTGCTATTGGCACGATTTAAAGTCGAATTAAATTACTAAATGTCGAAACGCAATTACGGTGGAGGCGGTGTTATGGTTTAAACAGCTTTTTCTGCTGCAAGAAAATTAAAAATATGTTTCATTCCAACTAAAATGAACAGTGCAATATATAATGAACTGTTGGAAGATACTCTTCTTTCATTTATGGGTGAAAAAATTTATGAAGATTGCATATTTCCACATAACGCTGCAATCCATGTCTTGAACCATTCTAAATCGTGGTTTAATGAACATAATTTTTCACTATTGGACTGACTGGCTTGTAGTCCGGATTTAAATCCAGTGAAGAATCTATAAGGGTACATGGTCCATAAAATTTACTCAAGAAATACACAGTATGAAACCATAATTACAATAACGGAGTTAAAACTAAAAATTAGAAATTGCCAATGATTTTCTTCAAAAATTAATCGAAACAATGCCAGACCGAATTTTTTAAGTTATCCAAAACAATGATTTATCAACGCGTTATTAATAATGCTAAATTGATTTATTAGTTTAAGTGCATATATAGGAAAATGCCATAAAACATTGCCATTTTATTAATTTTTTAAGTGAAGTCAATAAATAATTTAAAAAATTAATTTTCAGCACCTTAATTATTTTCTAGTCCCATTTTTATTAAGTTGATTAAAAAAAGTTGATGTGCATTTTTAGGAATACGCACCAGTTTATTGTAATTTCATAAATACTTGAACTTGTGAAAATAGAAATTATGAAAATATAGTTTTGAGTAAAGTTGATTTAAAGTTATGTAAGTCATAAAAATTTTAATTTTCATCAACAAAATGTACCTAAAAATATTTACCAATATTAATTTTCACTTTTATGGCAAAAAGTCATTCTCGCAAAGAAGTTAAAGAGAGTTACATTAAAAAGACTGATTTATTAAATAAAGCTGAATTAGGAGAATATTTTGTATTATGTCAAAAAATGCAATTTTTCAAACAAAATGGCGAAAGAACTAATAAGATGAGCTCTTTGTGATCTATTTCAATACATTAAATACTACAATTAGAATTATTTATATATTTTATATGTATTACTAATACCGTTCGGTTAATCGAATAATTTGCATTAATTAGTTAACCGATCTAAAAGTTGAATAATAATAATATTTGTCGAGTAAACTAATTAACACGAAAGCCCCAATAATTGGATACCCTGTGCAATACACTTTCCCTCAGATTTCTAAGAAATTCCTCAACAATTTAACTAATATAGCAACGAAGAAATATCAATATCTATACACGCAGAGAAAAAACATGATTACGGCATTGCCACTACAACAATATTATGTTCTCATTGTTAATATTTATTAATTTTAAAAATGCTGTGTTCATGATAACAAAGTTTTTGTTTCAGTTTTATCGTTCAATGTTCAATTCAATAAAAATTTTAATATAGTTGACTACAAAAATTTTATATTTTTGAATATTTTTACCAAACACAATTTCATTAATATGGAAAAATATCATTATTTCTAAAACTATTATATATTATAAATATTTTTCTTTGTTCTTAAACAATATTTTGTTTCAAAACCACATTATTATTATTCCCATAACAATAAAATGTTACAAATAAATATGCTGTTTACAAATATGGTTGAAAAATTCATAACTTGTTTGTTTTTGAATATATTTGATTTTTACAGTTTGTTTTCCACCTTCATTATAATTATCATTTAATTTATACATGAATTAATATAAATAGACAAGGTTTTGTTATATTTGGTGTGATTCAAGCAATATAAGATATTGATTAACTACTAGTAAAGGGTTTAGTTAATAAAAAATATCTTGTATTATCTTGCACTATATATGATTGTACAATATATGACTCAATAAACCATTAATAAAAATAATTTTTAAGTAATGTGTTTTATTTTAATCTATAATGAGATGGAATAATATGATGAAATGGAATCATAATGTGATAACATTGGATAGTATGATAAGATGGAATAATAATATGATAAGATTGAACACTAATATGACAAGATGGCATAATAATATGATAAAATGGAACACTAATATGATAGAATGGTATAATAATATAACATATATAATATAATAATATATAATACTAATAGAGTGGGATAATGATGTATAATAATATGAAAAACTCTAATAATAACTTGAAAAACAAACCATAAAATCGGATACAATATAATAAAGTGGAATTATAATAATTATTATTTATAATTATATCTATCTTTAGCTGTGACCATATATTCCAATCATAGTATATTGCTCTTCGTTTATATATATTTTTTTCTCTGCGTGCATGATTTAAAGTTAATGATAAATTTTCGAAAAAAATAATGTACATCAAATCTGGAACTACACTAATTCCGATTTGGATAAATTTTAAAGATAAAGAAAGAAAATATAAAATATAGGTTTACGCAAATTGGTTAAATTCGAAATAGTTTAAACCTGTCATCGTTCAAAATTCTTTTGTCTGGTTGACCGATTATAAAAAACTTGGTCTTAAATTGATGCCAAATAATTTTATTTTAGAAAAAACTCTATTTTTTTATGATATTCGTCAGTTATTTTCAAATTAAACGAATTTATTATTCAATTATTCTGTTTTTCAAATGTATTTGAAGTACATTCGTGAAATGTAATTGCATTTCAAATACATTTACATTCCTTCTTACCTTCTTTAGTCTTATTTAAGAATAATATTTGATATCAAATTGAGAATTCAAACTTGAACTTCAACTTCGACTCTGTTGAACGTATTTTGACAAATATGCTAAATTGTTAAATTTCAAACATATAATTTTGGATGGTACGCAGCAAATCTGTTACTGGAAAATTGCGGTGGGTCGTTTTTAAATTGTAACATCACATGTGGGTCGTGAAGCAAAAGCTTGTGAGTACCACTGCTTTAAATGATAGTTTTAGTTTACGAATAAAATGGAAGACATGTACTTTGAAAAATATGAGAAAACGAGCATCATCTGTTCGTTGTAAGCTTGTGTTTAATTTTATTATCAAAGTTGTGGTTTTTATATTTTGCTCATTTTGGTATTTCTATCCACTTTTTGTGTGTTAAGTTTATTCGTCTTGTTTCACAAGTATGTAATAAAATTCTATAGTTTGTAGCACCTCTCTATCGCGTGCCTTTGGGGTCTACCACACATAAAATAGATTTAGAACAAAAACAAAAAAAAAAAGAGTGAAATAAAAGAATATATTTAAAAACAAAAGCAAGAAATGCACTAGATTATTTTGTTAGAAAAACATTTGCCTTATGGTACGTATAATACACATGCATATATAAGTATACTTACATATATATAAAAACTGATATGTATGTGGTATATCGAAATAAAGCCCAGCAGTTCTAGTGATTAAACAAAAATTGGTGGTTTTAAAAGTCATGGTGGTGATACATGTAATAAAATATTGTAAATAATATTTGTTTACATAGATTGTAAATAATACATTAAGAATATTGTATGAAACTTTAGATAATATAGTATCATATAATCAAAAGGGTTATTCCATATCAAAACGGACAAAAACGCAGCCATTTCGGATTTGGCATTTCCGATTTCAAAGTAATTCACTATAAATAGAAAAAGGATATATAATAATATTGAATAAATGCAGCTAAATTTTATTGTAGTTATTATGAAATTATAAGTGAAAGGGTTTTTCTTTGTTTAGAACTGCAAATATATAATGGGTATTGAATTAAGGTTCTTACAACTGAATTTTTTTTTTAATTATAAATAATATATAAATAGGTTTGTGTCTATGCCTAACCTGCTTATTGAATTCCAAAATATCAACTGAATTTAATTCAGCATTATATGTTTTATTTCCAAATATTGGTAATAGTAACCGAAAATTATTACATGACAAAATTTAATTCAATGCACTGAACTGTATATATAAAAAATTGATATTTATACAAAAAACATGTAGAGTGCTGTAATCAGCTGTAACGAATCTTATATACCCTTCGCCCGTGTTGAGATGTAATTACAAATAAAGCATGATCCATTTCGAGGTTCCCTGCTTTTTTAAAGAAAAAGCACAGAAAATTCAAATTTAATGGGGAATGTTTATTATCATTTGAAAGAACATTCTTTGGCATTTATTTTTTGAAGATTATGTCTATCAAATGTTGCTCCTTCGCAGATAGTCCATCCATTGAGCCAAATTCTCGATGACTCGTTCGGACATTTCGACTGGTAACTGGCGAATGACACGCGTGATGTTTTCCTCCAAGGCCTTAATCGAAGCGGGTTTGTCCGCATAAACTTTAGACTTTACATATCCCAACAGGAAAAAGTCTAACGGTGTGATATCACACGATCTTGGTGGCCAATCGACCGGCCCAAAACGTGAAATTATGTGCTCACCGAAGTGTTCTCTCAATAAATCCATTGATTGATGCGATGTGTGGGAAGTGGCACCGTCTTGCTGAAACCAAATGTCGCCAAGATCACGAGCTCCAATTTCAGGCATCAAATAGTCGGTTATCATGGCACGATAACGGTTGCCATTGACGGTTACGTTCGTACCGGCATTATTTTTAAAGAAATATGGACCGATGATTCCACCGACCCACAAACCACACTAAACCGTTGTTTTTTCTGGCAGTTCTTGAATCTCTTCAGGTTACTCTTCATCCCAAATGCAGCAATTTTGTTTGTTTACATACCCATTGAGCCAGAAATGGGCCTCATCGCTGAACAAAATTTGCCTCGAAAACGTCGGATCTTCTTGGAACTTTTCAAGACCCCATGGAGCGAAACTATGTCGCTTGGGAAGGTCAAGCGGCTTCAGTTGTTGCACAAGCTTTATTTTACACACTTTCAATTTAAGATCTCGACGTAAAATGCGCCAAGTCGTTCCATACGTCAGTCCGAGTTGCTGCGAACGGCGCCAAATCGACTCTCCACGGTCTTCGTGTACACTCTCAGCTACGGCCGCTATATTTTCTTCACAGCGTGCTGGACGTGGTCTATTCGGTCGAATATTATCCAATAATATATGCTGGGTCTCAAAATGGGTGATGGTGTTGCGAATAGTACACTCAGTAGGCCGATTATGTTGACCATAAATTGAGCGAAGTGCACGAAATACATTCCTCACAGAACGTGAATTTTCGTAATAAACGATTGAACGATTTGTAAACGTTGTTCAGGCGTAAGTCTTTCCATTATGAAATGCCAAACAATACTAAACAAAAATAACATGACAGCATGACACGACTCACACGTGATCTGTCAAAAAAAGGCTATTGAATACATTTTGCATTTTCATATAAAGTTGAAATAAAATGAAGATTTTATATCTATATAAATATTACTTCATATATCTATATATATACTTGTGCTTCATTTCATTTTAACCGACGGACGGACAGGCGGACGTCGTCTTATTGACATCATTTCTTATAAGGATCCAGAAAATATAACCTTTATATTACTAACGGAATGACAAGCTTATACTCTTTACTCCTGTTGTGAAGGGTTTAATAAATTACAATACTAAATTAATTAGGAAATATCTATTAGTAAAGTGAACCGAAAATTTATAGATTAACATCATGCAAAAAATATTAAAGGTATGTTTGTCCATAATTCAGTATTATGTATGCTCATATATTCTATTAATATTGTCGTAAAACAAAATCGTCACAGTTTTATGCTCCTGATGGGTACTGTCTAAAGACCTTACGTTATCAGAATCGTTTTTACAGTGAAGAAAATCAACCACAACAGAAATAATTTTAACTCTATAAGAGGGTAGGCAACATTTTTTTTATTTCTATGTAAAAATGTTCAAAACATCCATCTTTTTGTAATATAGGATATGATGTCAATAAACAGTTTACATATTGCGACTATCTTCAAAAGCAAATCATAAATTGTCCTGGTGGCTACAAGGAATGGTTCCAATATATTAGAATAAGAGATTTATATCGTATATAAATGTTTTTGTACTACTTTTCAGTACTTCAAAACAAAGAGCAAATTAAATTTAGTATTTTTAATAAAAAAAACTGTTTTTCCAACCGAAACATTAAGTATATTTGATTGAATTGTATTTGTACAATAGTTGTGTCTAAAATCAGCAATGGAACAGTACTTGCAAACGAATTTGAAATAGTTCCTGTAACTGACAAAATTCAATTGGCAAAAAATTCGGTTTCCACAAGGAAACTGTTTTCTCTGTTTACAGATATTGGCTATTACAAGTGTTTCTTAAATCATAAGTTTTTAGACACAGAGCCCTTTCTGGTTCAAAGCTGTTGCGTTTTAAAAACAAAAATAGCTAAAAACTCATATTAAACACAAAAAGCCTAACCACAAAAGAAATTTAAAATTTTATTTTTGTTAAAATCTGTTTTCTAAATAGAAGTTAGGATTTAAAATAGAAGCTCTGTTTTTTTCATACCATAATAAGGCCCAGTATTATACTGCTCACTTAGTGGCAAAATCGTACTTAAATTCTTAATATTAAGTATTCTTATTCCATCCCTTAAGTTTTTCCTAAGTATGAAAATTGTTTGACGTCTTAAAAATATATTTATTGTAAACAAAAAAAAAAAAAACAAAAATAAATTTAAATGCAAAATCTGATAAAATTATTTAAAATTTTAGAAAGATTTCAAAAACGCTCTAAATTTATATTTTCTTTGTGGTTATATATTTTTACACCAACACCTTTTTAATTTTGCAGCCAATAAGTTTAAGATTTCTTTACAATTTTTTTAAGTTATTTAAAATTTCTTAAAATTGTTGGTCTTTTTATGCCAAAAAAAAAAGGAAATTTGATATTTATAATGATTTTTGGCATTACCATAAACTAACAGTAATCTAAACTAAAGGATATTCAATAAAAAGTTAACATAATTAGTATAAAGCATTTTAGTATAAATAAAATATATCTATGATTTTTAGTTAAAGAAAAAATATTTGGAAAGTTGGCACCATCCTATTGTAAATACATAAAAGCTTAAAGCTCTTTGTTTATTTTCTAGTCAACTTTAGTTTTAAACTGTAAAACGAAACATTACTTAGTGTGAGCTTTAACTCAAATGTTTCTTAACCAAGTTTGCACTTAAGTATATACTACAGGAACAGTACAAAACCAGGCTTAAATATTTAAAAATCTATTTTAAAAGCTTTTAAAAACAAATACATTAACAAATTTGAAAAAAAAAACATCAATGAACAGAAATAATAAAAATTAATTACAAAAAATTATTAAAACAAAATATTCATAAACTTTCAAAAAAAAAAAAAAATAATAAAAAACAAAAAGTTTTTTTTTTTTTTAATTTAGGGTGTGTGTGAAACAGTAGAAAAGTTCTATGGTAAAAATGTTTTTTCTATGGCGAGAAAATTTTTTATTCTTTCGTGCGAAATGAAAGCTTTGTAAATTGACAAAATCTAAATTTTATTATTAAAAATTTAAAAAAATTTGTGTATATTGAATATGAAGGATTTTAAACAATCTAATGTGCTTAAAAAAACAGAAAATAATTTGTGCATAAATATAAGAATTTATTTTCATTGATTTTAGTTCATAATATTTAAGAATAAAGTCTTAAATATTAACACCTTTTTACATCTTTCGAAATGAATCAAAAGTCAAGAAGACTTCAAATAAGTTATTTAAATTTTCATTTACATTTTCAATTTGTAAAAAAGTGTTTGAAATTTTCTTCGGAAAATTTTAGGTTTTTAATGATTTTTAGCTATATTATGGGAACAGAACTTAAGCGCTTTTTATCAAAATGATGTGCTGCAGAATGCGAGCGAAATTATGCAAATTTCTAAACATTATTTTTTACAGATTTTCCTTGGAATTTTGTCATTTTAAGGCGTTTGTTTTTCACGTATAACTTTTTTCATTTATCATTTGCAATCAAATCTAATAAAGATAAATCAAATATTTAACAAAATTTTTGCAAAATTACTAAAGTTTTCATTACGAGCAATTTAATAATATCTATGAACAACATTTTAATTTTAATGAAAAAGTTTGGGAAAAAAAATTCACAATATTTATGAAAAAAATTTTCAAATATACGAGTATGATCTTTTTTTCTGTGTGGTGCTAAATTATTTGAAAATAAATGTTATTGTTCTAAAAGTTTTGTTCAATTGAATTTATTCTATAAATTTTAAAAAATTAAAAATTTGTGTTCATTTGTAAAAATTTGTAAAATCAAGAAGAATTTTCTGAAAAAGTTGTTCCTTTCAGAAGTTATGTGGCTTCAAATTGAAAGTTTTTGTTTGGCAGTAAATTCTTGGAAATAAATTGAGAAACAGGCAAATGCTAAAAAATTTATAAAATTAAAAATTGTTTTAAAAAGTCTACACAAGTTAAATTTGTTACATTATAGAAATATGATCAGGCCAATTTTTTTTATAAAATTCATAGGTTATATTTGATTTACGGTTAGTTTAATTTTAATGAATTGAAAAAGGTCTTAATATTAAATCAGTTAAAAATTTAAAGGACAATTAAAGAAAGAACAAACAACGACTTTCTTTACACTTTGAGGGATTAATTTCACAAGTGTCTACATTTCATAAAAGTTACTTTTCCTTCCCCCTTCTTCAGCTTTTATAATTTTCTGTGTCAGCACAGTCTCAAAATATGTAATTTTTGAATAATTAGTACATGCGTAGCACACTTAGAGCTACTGAGAGAAAACAAAATTTTTCGAACAAAAAAACGTAATTTTACACACTTATTATTATTTCTTTATAGATTCGTTTTTATTTCGGTTCAAAGTTTACTTTTTTCAGACATTTTTTTAAAAGACACGAAATTTAAATACATACATATATCTTCGAACTTATTTGTCCGAATTCAACAAACTTTGGCTCAAACTAATACTTAATAAATCTTATTTTTAATTATTTTTGTAAAAATGTCATTCTTGAAAAGAAAAGGCTAATGAAATCAATATTCATCCTTATATCAAGAATATTTGAAAAATCATATCTTCTATTTTTAGAAATTTTCTTTAAAATGTTGGCAATAATATATAAAAAATTTAGAGTGGGACCATAAGGGAATGCTGAAAAATTAAACACATAGTAAAAAAAAATTATTTCAGTAATAATATGAAAATTTCTAATGTTTTTTGAGTGAAACAATTTGTATATGTATAAAAAACGTTTAAAAAATCACCTTATTATTAGCGATTCTATTCTATTAAGTTGAAAAATTTTATAAAATAACTATTCCTTGGTGGAATAATAGAAATAACTTAAAAAAATAATCCTTGAAACCGGGATTCTCTCAATAAATCGACGATTTCACACAGAATGATGATGAGTATCTGAACTGTTTCAAGGGATCTTTTTAAAATTTCTGTCTTTTGGGAAATTGTAAAATTTCGCGATTTTTCTTTACCTATTGATATTTTGAAAAACTTAAAAAAACATAAAAGTATGTAACTTTAAAGAACAATATTTCGGAAAGCACTTAACAGTTTAAGACAATTCAAATTGCGTTTAAATTTTATTGTTGTTGTTGTCTTCAACCAAAAGATTTGGAAAATTGTTCAAATTTCGAAAAAAAAGCATTTTAAGGCAATTGCATATTTTAGATGCAATTTTCGTCGAATATAACACCACCCTACATGTTTTTTCTAAAGGGTTTTCAGAAAATATGTGATTTTTTCATTACAATGGAAATCCTCCTATATTATGTACGATATTGATTTCAGAAAAACCTATTCACGTATTTTCATACATAAAACAAAAAT
The DNA here is from genome assembly GCA_932274085.1 of Protocalliphora azurea. Lineage (NCBI taxonomy): Eukaryota > Metazoa > Arthropoda > Insecta > Diptera > Calliphoridae > Protocalliphora > Protocalliphora azurea. The sequence goes on along the minus strand of OW026520.1, from coordinate 120,660,399 downwards.
ACAATATAAAACATAAAATTAATACTGAAATAAAGGAGCTTTTTTTATCAAAAGTTAACTTTCTCAGCACCCCCTCATGTTCCCACTCTAAATTTTTTATATGTTTTTATCAAAGATTTGTTTTTTTTTTTTAATATTCCTGACACATTGATTTGAACATCCTTTTATTTTCAAAAATTGCGATTTTATAAAAATAATTAGAAACTATATTTATTCGGCATTAATTTAAGCCAAAGTTTGTTTTAATAGGACAAATAGGTCCGAAGATATATGGATTTAAAATTCATGTATTAAAAAAAAAAAAAAATCTGAAAAAAGTGAACTTTGAACCGCGATAAAAACTAAACTACAACGAATTTGAAAATTTTAAAGAACTTCAAATTTTGTATTGACTTAGTGAGTGTGTATACCGAATTTCATCGAAATCGGAAATGGTGAGGTTCGTCTGGTGTACAAAATTTTTTGTTTTCTCCCTGTTAAAAAAAAAACTAATAAAGAATTTCAAATTTTACTTAATGCTACTTAAAACAAAATCGCGAAAAATAAATTAAATTGAAAAAATTGCCATTGAATAAATGTAGAAAGTTGAAATTTTGGTATGTAAGTACAATATTTCATAAACTAAAAAAAGGAAAATAAAGACTAGTTGGAAAATTTAACCATAATTTATTGATTATTCCGATTTAACAAGAGGGAGGAGGGTCTATCAGCTTGTATTATCAACAATACCATACATTATGCAAACATGTTATAGAACTGTATAATGCAAATGATATTCAATATATTTGTTTAACTGCATAAATAGGTACTAATAATTATAAATACTATACATAATTACAAAAAAATAAGGCTTTTTTCCAAAATTTTATATTTGGTTTAATTATTATTTTACAGAATTAAAAAAAATTTAAAAGGATTTTTCTTTTGTTTACAGGATATATTAAAAGTTGTATGCGAATGGATAATAAAATTCGATTTTATCATATCCTTTTCATAGTAAAAACACATTGTTACTTTGCATTTACTAAAGTTTTAGTACATCATTATATTTTTATTCTGGATTTATGTAATTATTTTCACTTCATATTTGATCATTAACTATAAATATAATAAATATATAGTAATTTATTGTTCACTTTATTAGCTTTTTCAACTTTTTTATAGATTTCGCATTCAAGGACACTTTCGAGCTAGACATATCCTTCATCAGAAATCATCAACATTTTTCACAAACAATTCTAACTACTCACGAATTCCGACAATTTCTGTTGATTTTGTTCAATTTTTCACTTTCAGAATATATGAGATCCATGGCTATCCTTGAAATGAGTTAGACCAAATTTTAAATTTTTCATATTTAAGCATTACTTTAACATGCAATAAATTTTATTAACGTACGACAACCCCTTCCATTTTTTGATCACTCGTTATATAAGTTCACGACACTGTGCGATATGTATAAAGTTTATTTATATCAAAAGTTCAAAGGTTAAAATTGGACACATAAAACTCAAACCATTATATCTCAAAAAATAGTATTTTTAAAATTTTTTTAAGAATTATGATTTTGACATGATTCTTCTCCCTACTGTTGTAAAATTTCAAATTAGATACTTATTTAGTAGTTAAGTAGGTAATGAATGTCGTTGTCTTTAATATGAAACTAAAACCAGAAATCTACTATGTATAGTTTAGAAGTTATCAGATATTAAAAAACTGCACTCTTGAAAAGTTTTTATCATTTGATCGCTTTTCAAAACGTCATATTTTTGGACCGGAAAGGGCCGTGAGTCTAATTGTTTATGATTTGAAAAACTCTTCCAATAGTCAGTATCAGAGATGTCAAATCCGATTGCTATCCGTTTTGATATGGAATGACACAAATAGCACAAAAACTGTAGGGATTTTATACATCTATACTTATACATAAACGTATACAATTACAGATTTCTCCATATATTAGCCGAAGGGAGTGAACTCTATTCTAAGATTTAAATGGCAAATTAACACGAATTTTATTTATTCCTTTAACTAAACGTAGATGTTATCGCGTGAAGCATAGCATAGGGAATATGAAACATTTTATATTAACTGTTATTAATTTAAATTAAAAAAAAATTTTTTTTTCTTAAGAATGCTATAGAAATGTCATAAGTGAAAGATTTATAAAAGGAGAATTTTGGGTTACAAGAAAAAAACGCTATTTTTTGCGAAATCGATTTTTAGTGTTGTAAATTTAAAAGAAATTTCAACTGATTAATCGTTACCGTTAACGTTATGGACGATATCGTGCGTAATAACTAGAATATAAGGCCGCAAACTCTGTTACCAGATTGTACGATTTATCTTTATTTTGACCATTTTTGCTTCTAAAAAAAGGGCAGTTGACGATTTTTGTCCCAAATTTCACAACTTTTTATCAAAGGATATTCAGAACTATTTTCAACACTTTTTATATTTTTTTTCTTTAAAAGTATATTAGTTGGTACATAAATATTACTAGCAAAGAAAAAATATAGTTGTAGTGGCGATATTCCAAGAGCAACATATTATGATTGGAACATATGATCACAGCGACAAATAGAAATAATTATAAGTAATAATTATTTAAGTATAAGGTTTTTTTATATCAAAAGTTCTAAGGTCAAAATTGAACATATAAAAATCATGTTATGATTCTAGTTTTACATACATTTGATCAACCTTACTACATCATTATCCCATTCAATCAGATTATACGAAGTTATTATATTATTAGTTTATCTTATTATATTATTGTAGCAAATTGTCATATTATTATTTTATTTATATATTATCCTTACAGGCATCAATCATAATTTAATATACATAATTAAATTAATTATTTAAACAAACTGTTTAGCATATTTTTAAATTCAAGATTTGATATACTTAAGTCTAATTTATTAGAATACTTATTGAATAATCTCATAGCTTCTATTAAAGGTTCATTCAAAGCATATGTTTTTCTATGAATATCTATATAAGAGAAATAATTATTTTGCCTTAGAGGCCTAGGAGGTACATATATTTTTATGATATGTATCAAATCAGGACAATCAATTAATCCACAAATTATAGTATATAGGAAATATACAGAAGAAATTTTACGTCTTGTTTCTAAAGTTTTTATAGAAATGAAGGCACACTTTCAGAGTATATAGGTGGCGAAATATGAGGGTTTACAAATGAAAAATTTTAAAATGAAAGAGCAAACTTTATAAATTTTTCTTGAATTTTTTCAATTCCATTTATATGAAATTTAGTATTATGGCTCCAAATAAATGATGCATATTCTAATCCATATTTCACAAAAGATGTAAATAGAACTTTTTTGTGTAATGATCAAAATTATTAGAATAAGCTTTAGGTATAATATATTTAAGTGATTATTAAATGATAATTTTGTACAAAATAATACCCCTAAATCAAAAATTTCATCCACAGATGATAGTAAATATTCATGTATTCTACAGTGTTACAACACCTATGATAATTCAGATAAAAACATTTCTTTAAATTAAAAGGTAAACCATTGCGGACTGACCAAGAACTCACCCTATCTAAATCCTCCTGGAGATTAAAATGTCATTGGCGTTAGAAATTTTTTTTTTAAATTTTAAATCATCAGCATATAATAAGTAATGAGACCTTCTGAAACATAGGTCATTAATAAATATATTAAATAACAAAAGACCCAAAATACTATCTTGTGGAATATCAGAAGTAGGAATAAATGTAGTGGAACAAAAACCATCAAGAGGAACTACTTATTTCATTATAACCCACATCACCATACGTGGTTGGAGTATTATGCGTTTGTGCTAATGTTTATAACGCACAGAAAAAATCATCCAACACCCACCTTAAAGTATACCAATCGACTCAGAATCACTTTCTGAGTCGATCTAACGATGTCCGTCCGTCTGTCCGTCTTGCTGGACGGTTGGCTGGCTGTCCATGTAAACCTTGTGCACAAAGTACATGTCAATGAAATTTGGCATATAGGACCTACATGAGACAGGGACAAAGTTCATTGAAATTGGTGATGATCGGTCCATTATTTCACCTAGCCCTCATACAATTGTCTTCCTCTAGTAGGGGTTTAAAGATCATAAATGAATTAAATATAGCAATATTTTAATGAAATTCGATCTAAGGAAGTTTTGTATAAGTTTCAATCTTTGTGCCAAATTTCATGAAGATCGGTCCATAATTGACCATAGGTCCCATATAAAACCCTCTTCCGAAAATCACTTTAACGTGCATAAATCACATACAAATGTCAGTATCATATTCGACACAAATAATTTTTATATAAATATAAATCACAGTGACAAATTTTATGAGAATCGCTCCATAATTTACCATAGCTCCCATATAAGCGCACTTTCGGGAATCACACAAAAGTGCATAAATTCATACGTTAATACTAACATTTAGTATTAACGTAATATTCTGTATTCATATATTTTATTTTATACTTAGTAAAAAGTATTGGTTCACAATTGTCCACATATCTAATATAAGACCCCTCCACGAAATATAAGACCCCTGCACAATGGTGTGGGGTATCATATGGTCGGGCTTGACTGATTACATCTTTTTTACTTGTTTTATTATATTATTATTCCACCAAAAATTATTTTTATAAATTTTTTATTGAAAATAAAAAAAAATCAATAAATATATTCACATATTATTTGTTCATTAATTATATTAATTTGTACCACCATATGTGGTTCAAATGCAAGATATTTTTTTTTTTTTTAACTAAACTCTTTAGTGGAAGTTAATAAATATCTTATATTAGAAAACAAATATTAAAAACAAGATATATTTAAAAACAAGCGAGTTATGTGCGTTATTAAGAATGAGAAAATGTGCGTTATTAAGAAAAATAAATCGTTGCAAATAATTGAACAACTTTGTTAAAATCAAAGATAAATGCAAAGATTTTTTTTATAACTAACGTAGCTACACGCAGAGAAAAAATATAGTTGTAGTGACAGTAATCTAAGAGCAACATATAATGATTGGAACATATGATCACTGCGAAAAATAGAAATGATTATAAGTAGTAATTATTACGATTCCCCTTTTTCACATTTTGTCCGACTTTACGGTTTGTTTTTTAATGTTATGATTCTAGTTTTACATATAATTGAACAATCTTACTACATCATTATCCCATTCTATTAGATTATGATTTGATGTTATTATACTATTATACCGCATTATCATATTATGATTCCATTTTGTCATATTATTATCCCATGTTATCATATAGCTACATAATCTTATCGTATTATTATGTCATTTTATCATATTGTTATTCCATCTTATCATATATTAAAATAAAACGTATTAAAAAAAATTATTATTTTTACAAAATTTTTATTGAAAATAATATAGAAGTGTTCATTAGACAAAAAAAAACTACATATTATTTGTTCACTAATTATATTCATTTGTACCACCATATGTGGTTCAAATGCATGATGTCTTACATGGCTTGAATCACACCGAGTATAACCAAATCTTATTTATTTATATTTATTCATATATAAACTAAATGGAAATTACGTTGAAGTTGGAAAACAAACATTAAAAATAAAATATATTAAAAAAAAACAAACAAGTATTTTCCACTAAGTTTGTGAAGAGGATAAGAATTATATTTATTTCAAACATTTTATTGTCATCGGAATAATAATATTAATAAGGTTTAAAAACATAATATGGTTTAAGAATGGTTGTAGAAATAGTGATATTTTTAATATTAATAAAATTTTGTTTTTGGTAAAAATATTTAAAAACATATAATTTTTACAGTCAACCATATTAAAATTCTTATTGAGTGTAAAAATTAAATGATAAAATTTTAACAAAATCATTGCTATCATGAACACAGACTAACTAAAGTTCAAGAATATTAACAATGAGAACATAATATTGCTATAACCATGTTTTTTCTCTGTGCGTATAATTTTTTACATCGCATTTATTGATAATATTTAAATATAAACAAAAGACAGCTGATTTATAAATGCACAATTAAACAGCGCAATTTTGCGAGACTAAATATGTAAACACATCAAGTCCGGATTTCCTTATATAGCCGGATTTTTAAATTAAACAAAAACTTATACGACAACGGAAAATTTTATCTATTTTTTTTTTTTCATTTCTTTTTTTACTTCAAACATTTTTCAATTTTCTTGACGAAATTTATATAAATTTTTTAAAAATATGGTAATATTTTTTGTGAGAAAATGAAAACAACAAAAAATCCGGATAGAATTTAAAATAAAATTTATTTTTAAAACAAGCCGAATTGCGCATTTTTGATGAAAAATTGTATGGAAATTACCGGACAGGGCTTGTTGTGTTTATACATTAAATAGTAGCGTAAACTTATAAGTGTTATAGAAATGCTTATCTATACAATTTTTGACAGTTCATTTGCGAGTGAGCAAACTTGCAAACATTGCACAGTTTTCGAGAGTTTTTGCATTTTCATGAGTATACTTAATGTAATTTTTATTAATTTCTTCTTAATTTAAAATTTGGTCATGCTCAGCAAATACTTTTTTGTTTTCGGTAATAACAACTACTAATTAAAGTAGTTTCTTGGTAATGAGACGTCATTATTATTTGCCTACTCTGTATTACATTAATAAGTACTCAATAGTATAATAGCACAATAATACTGCAATCACGTGGATGAGTTGGCTAGAGCGCTGGATTAACAACCAGAAGGTTGTTGGTTCAACCCCATTCTGAAGCTGTTAGTTTTTTATAACAAAATGTCTACAAAGATATTTTAAACTAAATAGAGTTTTTGTCACTTATGATGCTATGTGCGAGATGGTGTACTGAGAAAGACGTTAGTCAGTAAAAACGAATGGTTAGTGTGTGTCCAAGTTCGATTCGCACTGACGGCAAAATTTTCTTGTTTTTTTTTTATTTTTGTTTTCGTTTGGGTACATATTTTTGAGTACCCCTAGAGTCAAAAAATGACTACATGAATTTGTGGACAACTCGAATAAAAATAACTAGTTATTCAGGTAAAAAATAAGTAGTTTATTTTTGTTTCCAATTATACCTGCTAGCTTACAAGGAAAGCAAAGTTTTTGCTGGGTAAATAAAATAATTTTTTCATCAAAAGCAACATAGAAAATGTTCATTGACTTGTAAAAATCCAATTTTGGATATTGACGATCTTTTGATTGATAATCGATTTGACGATTTTGCAAATATTTTCTCACAATTTGATGATTTTGCATCAAATTTATCTATAACTATGGCCGCAAAGTGATTTGTTTGCATATAAAGACTGAACTAAAATAAAAGGTGTTTATTTACATTTTAGTAAAAATTTTAATAATGAAATAAAATACAAGGTATAACGACTGGATGAAAGGGCCCATATACAAACACACGGAAAAAATATTAGTTGGAACAAAACATGGATATTTGATGAAATTTTTTTAATTATTAAAATTTTATATATATATATATATATATATATATATTATAAAATTATTATATTAAAATTTTTATTTTGTTATTAAAATTTTATTTGTTGAAGAGTTTTTCGGTTTTATTAGCTAATAAAAACGTAAATATATCAGAAATATCATTCTGATAACTTTGCATTCCTGGTAAGCTTGCAGGTATAATTGAAAACATAATTAAACTACTTATTTTTTGGCAGAATAACTAGTTATTTTTGTTTGAGTTATTCACAAATTCATGTAGTTATTTTTAGACTCTAGGGGTACTAAAAACTATGTACCTAAATGAAAATAAAAATAAAAAAAAAACAAAAAAAATTTTGCCGTCAGTGAGAATTGAATTTAGGCACAAATTAACCAATCGTTTTTAATGAGTAATACTCAGTATACCATCTCGCATTTAAATTTCTAAGCGACAAAAGCTTTTTTAGTATAAAATATCTTTTTAGACATTTTGTTAAAAAGCTAAAAGCATCAGAATGGGGTCGAACCAGCAACCTTCTGGTTGTTAATCCAGCACTCTGTCCAACTGATCCATGTGATTGCAATATTACTGTGCTATTACACTATTGAATACTTATTTAAGTAATATGGAGTAGACAAATAATAATTACGCCTCATTACCAAGAAACTACTTTAATAAGTAGTTGCCATTACCGAGAACCAAAAAGTTTTTGCTGGGTAGTTAGTGCAAACAATTTAAGTTGTTTTAAATAAATTAAACAAATTCAGCAGAAGCAACTGAACTGTTTGTTATATGAAGAAAATAATGTATTAGTATTTGCAATTTAATAATTATTTGTGTTATATTTGTATTATATTCGGTTACAATAGTAAAACAATTCTTTATTAACAAATGAAAGATCTTTATTTTAACCAAATAGTTTTTAACTGCTTTTGATATTTTTTGTAAATTAATAAAATAAGAAAACAAATAAATTTTTAAATTACAAAAGGAAAATAAAAATTTTTTACAAACAGAGCAATTATTTTAAAAATGGGCAGTATTGACGATATTCTGTATTATTGTAAGTGTTCTATTATAAATGAAATGAAAATTAATCAGTATGAGTATTTCCATAGATGTCTTTTTTCAATTGAATAAATATGTGATTGATTTTAATTGCCTCTTAATATTAAGTTATCTCTAGTAAGGAATTCAAGTCTTTAAGCTTCGTTAAACAATAATTTAATAAAGGCATTTGTTTTTTTTTAATTTTATCAGCTTCAGTATTGTTTTATATTCTGACGACGATGAGTGAACCTTGCATCCATGTCAAGCAAAGTATTTCTCTTTTTTAGTGGTTTTAATGTCTGCATCCATATTGCCACGGTAAGAAATGCAGGTCTTGCAGTATTATAAACGATTCTTCAAAGTTATCCGCTTTGTTACAGATTTAACAACAAGCTCCGTTAATTCTCTCATCTGTATATATAACGTTACGGAATTCTAGTCAAATAATACTTTTGGAAATAGTTTGCTCTGGTCGGGTCAATAAAATAAATGCTTTAAATTTTATTCATACACATACACAATTTTTAGCAGTAAGCATTATTTTTTAAATAAAAATAATATCCGAACCAACTGATGGTGGTGTAGGGTATAAAAGTATATACATACGTATATTATGAGGTTATACTAATATGTACAGTTATTGCAACTGAATTAAGAGATAGTGCATGCAACCGATCAAATTCGATTGGCAATAAATTCTGTACTTTAAAAATTAATTTAAAAATATTTTGTTAGCTGTTTAATATAATATATATAAATTAATGTGATTAGGAGGAATAGACTAATATGCATTATAAAGTAATTCATATTACTCATACGCTACATTTTTGAAATGAAATTCACAAATGTAACTCTTTACGAGTTATTTTTCTTAACGAAACAAATTGATTTAAATTTTGCTTAACGAACAACAAAGAATATTTTATATAAAAATTAATAAAAAAAGAGAAAATAAAATAGAACTTATTTTTACCTCTGTGTATATTTTAAGTATTTTATATAAAAATTTAAAAATTGTGAGGATAACTAAAACTCTTAAAACTTTGCCAATTTTAAGTTTTTTAATACAAATAAATAAAACCAAATACAAGGGCGGATCAATAAGTCCGTGACTTTAAGAACTTCCCTCGTAGTTATATGAAATGCAACATTATTCCCATCAAGTACCACCTGTTAATAGACTACTGTCAAATTTTGAGCAAGAGTCGTCATTTACTTTGCGTAAAAAATAGGAAATAGTCCTCAAAATAGGCATTTGTTTGTTCATCGTTGGAGCTGAATCTACTTCCACCGAGCCATTTTTTTAGATTTGGAAATATGAAGTAGTCACTAGGGACTAAATCCGGAGAATATGGTGGATGAGGTACCAATTCGGAGCCCAATTCATAGAGTTTTGCCATTGAGACTGCACACGTATGCACCCGTGCATTATCTTGATGAAAAAGAACTTTTTTCTTTGCCATATGTGGTCGTTTTCTTTTTAAGTCCTCATTAAATCGGTATAATAAGTTGGCATAATATTCGCAGTTTATTATTTTTCCTTTTTGAAGGTAATCGATGTGGATCATCTCGCGTGCATCCCAAAAAACTGTGGCATTCACCTTATTGACCGACAAACTTACCTTGGCCTTCTTCGGAGCAGGTTCACCCGGAGAAACCCATTGTTTAGACTGCTGCTTGGTCTCCGGAGTATAGTAATGGATCCATGTTTCATCCAAAGTTACAAAACGCCGCAAAAATTCATTCGGATTGCGGTTAAACAACTCTAAACAATCCTTTGAAGTTGTCACACGTTTACGTTTATGGTCAATTGAGAGCAAACGCGGCACCCATCTTGCAGACAACTTTCTTAAACCCAGCTGATCATTCAAAATCGAAGCCACACTGCCATATGAAATGACTATGCCATTAACAATCTCACGCACTTTTACTCTTCGGTCGGCCAACACCATATCGTGGATTTTTTCTGACATTTTCGGGTGTACTAAGCTCAATTGGCCGTCCAGAACGTTCAGCGTCATTTGTACTTGTGCGACCACAACGAAAATCAGTAAACCACTTTTTTACCATTGAAATCGATAGTGCAGAGTCCCCATAGTATTTATCGAGCTTTTCCTTGGTTTGATTGACTGTTTTTTTTTCGCAAAAAATAATGTTTAATGAGCACTCGAAATTCACTTTTTTCCATTTTTAGCAAAATACACGAGGTTGTATGTTTTGAACAGCTGTTAAACGCAAATTAAATGACAACACTTGCTCAAAATTTGACAGTAGTCTATTAACAGGTTGTACTTGATGGGAATAGTATTACATTTCATATAACTACGAGTGAAGTTCGAAAGTCACGGACTTATTGATCCGCCCTCGTATAAAGATAGTTGAAGAAAAGCACTGAAGTAATATTTTTTATAAATAGTGAATACAATAGATCTAAGAAAATTAATCCAATAGACCAACTCTTTTGAAATTTTGTTTTTATGAAAGTTTTAAATATTAAGTAAATTCTTTACTTATTAGTTATTAATAGGGTAGCCGAAAATATGTTCTAAAAAAATGTTTTTTATCAAGTTTTTCAAATCCGATTTCCTAATTTCAGCCTAAAAATTTATAGAAATTTTCTAATTCTCTGGTATAATAAATTAGCTGTGAAAATTTTAAATGCAAAAAGAAAGCATTTTTTAGCAATTGCTACTAAAAGTTATCTTTAGCATGAATAGTAGATAATTTAAAATTTGCATATTTTTCGACATTAAGTCATAAAAAATGCTCTTAAAATTTTCACAGCTAATTTATTATACCAGAGAATTAGAAAATTTCTATCAATTTTTAGGTTGAAATTAGGAAATCGGATTTGAAAAACTTGATAGTTAAAAGAAAATTGGCAAATTATGTAAAAAATTCTATTGGGTGCAAAATATGCAAAATTATGGTTTTAAGTACAAAATCTGCCAGTTAAATGACTAAATGTGCTTAAAAGTAAGGATTTTCTATGAAAATATGACAAAATATGCTGTTGAGTCCAAAATATGCGAATTTATGCTATTATTATTTAAAAATATTATGTAACAAATCGATGCCAAAATTCTTAAAATTGTCTGAAATGGATAAATAACTAACAGATTGGTTCATTTGAAACCCAGGAAAAATATGATTTTGCATATTTTTGGTTTCCCTGGTCACCAGAATTTCCAGAATTTCTTCCATAACACCTTCTATTGTGTTTTCGGTTACTAGGTTAATTTAGTGTTTCTAAAATTATTTTTTACTAAGCACAAATATCTTTCAAATGGCCAGGATTCTGGACAGTTTCGTGAATTGGCCACTTTTGATTTATCTCAACAATATATATATATATATTTTTTTTAGGCCAGACAAATTATAATACTTTGTGTTTTCTAATAGGTACTTATTATCACATAAATATTTCAGTGTTATTGATTATGAACGAATTGTTTGTTTTTTCACACACGCACAAATGACTAAAAATCATTTGTACAATTTTGATTTTTTTACAGGATATTTTTCAACTACATTTCCTTTAACATCTGCGACATAGAATTCTAAAAAGTCCGGCAGTACGTAACTTTTATTATCCTTGACACAGCATTCATAATTTAGAAAAAATGCATCCCAATAATTTGCGTCCACATTTTTTAGCGTTCCTATTAGGAACTATTAGGAACTTGTTTTTTATTTTTGTTTAACCTTTTTTATAAAGAATGAAAAGCAATTTAATAAGTGAGTCGCTTTCGTATTATTTTGTCTAGGGTTCTGCAGTCTGAAAAGTCACTCTTCTTTTAGCAGGTTTCTTTTCTGTGATCATAAACTCCATATTTTTTATGACCTGAGAAATATGATTGACATGGGTTTTCTTTATATTTTGGGCTTAGTTTTATTCTATATATATGTTAAAAGAAAATAGTTACGCTACTACAACAAAATTTAGCATATAGTTACTGAAAATATTAGCATATGTAAGCAAGTTAATTGTATGTATATTCTTCACGTATTATAAAGTTATAAGCCTTAAAGTGTGAACCAAGTTTTTCGAGCGCATTTCTTACTTGTATCATTAGGTTGTAAGCAAAATTTTGCTCTCTCTCTCTCTCTTATTTCTGATATAACAAATAAAACTAAAATGAAGAAACAAATTCAAGCTCTAATCTTCTTTAGCAAATTAGGTTCTTCATATTGTCTTCAATGTTGCAGACTCAGCACAGAACTATTACTGGAACTACAACTTTAGAGCAATTATTTTATTATTATATTTTTTTCGAGTTTTAAGGAGTGCCCATATTTGTTTTTGATTTTAAATATAAGAAGATAGTTGAATCAAAAAATCCACGTAAATTATTGTCAAATATAATATTTGAGTTATACCAAACCAATTGAGAAACTTCACATTAAAAATTACATCTACAGAAAAATGTCTTTAATAAACTTTTGTTATTGATATTAACTCATTCTTTTCATTATTTATATGACACATCTTTTTACAATTAAACTGTAAGAAAAAAGTTCAAAATTTTGCATCAAGAACTTTAAAAGTCATTAATTAAAACGGTAAAAAAAATTTTCAATATTTGATTATAGGAATAGACTATAAAATTAAATTTCCAATTTGTATATGAAGGAAAATAAATGCAAATTTTTAATTAGTGAATTTTTAATTTAATATTAAATTAGTATTTTTTATTTTTGTTATGATAATGAAAATATAATAAATATTTTAATTAAATATTTACCATCTTCTTCAAAAAATAAATTAATCAAAGTTTTATAGAGAAATATTCCAAACAAATTTGATTATAAATAAGATTTTTGTTTTCACTTTATTTCTAAGAAAAACGAAAAACCAAACTTTATTTTGTCAAAAGATTAAAATCCATGAATTTGAATAACAGATAAGCTCATTTATAATCCTTTGAAATAGGCATAAAGAACATATATATATATATATATATATATATATATATATATATATATATATATATATATATACAAAAACATAAAGAGTGAAATAATCAAGGCATTTGTTAGTAAATAAAAAAAAAATAGAGAACTTCCTTCTAATCACATAAATGTATAATTTAAATCAGGCTAATAAAGTGAAATTAGTGTCTTCCACAACGGAAAAAACACAAACAAACACAGACAAAGGCTAAAAGAAAAAAATATATAAATTAAAACAACAACGACAAATATACTCAAACATATACACGCATATTAATATGCATGAGAGAGGGAAAAGGTAAGGGAGTATTCAAGCTGCAACCCAACGCAAAGTGTAAATTGCAAACTTAATGAAAATAAATGGCGCCAAATCAAACATTAAAACTAACAAAACATCAAAAAATACACCCGCCCGTACACCTACTAACAATCTTACAAACACCTACACACTAAAGCATAGTTCACACTATGCTAATATTTGACGATTTTTGGCAAATATTTGCTTTGCGTAATATGAACACGAAATATTTTTACGATTCAAACAGGGTAACAGTTAAATTTGAACAAACAAAACTATTTGCCCTTAACTAAAAATACCGCTAGTGTGAAAATTTTGAATGAACTTTTGTTTGATCTTATAAAATAAATGTAAGATCAAACAGCGGCAAACAACAGCTGATGTGGAATTATTAATAATAACTTTTGAAATGAAAACATAGTATAAGAAAATCAAGGAAATCATTAGCGTTTTATTGGTCGGAATATGGATTACATCCATCTAGATTGGGGGAGAATTACATTCGCCTATGTAACTCTTTTCATTTTAGATGTTCCGGAGGTCGATGGGATACACAGGAGGAAAAGTGTTCAGATCAGGGGCAGGTGGTGGGTTTGATTAGGATTAAGTAGAAAGCAGCCGGGAAAAAAGCCGAGTGAAGACGTCAATGCTTACATCGTCACAGCTGAGCAGGCGAGTAGCAGAACTGACGAATCACAGAGGTAGAAGCGAGAAAAAGAAGCGAGGAAAAGCAGCAGGGAGAAATACACAGGAGTGTAAGAATAGCAGCGAGCAAAGAAGCAGGGGAAAAATTCAAACACAGCAAGCAAGAAGGATACAAAATAAAGAAACAAGAAGCCATATACACAGACACTCACACATAGATCAACGAAAGTGTTACAGCAGCGAACAGAATTGAAGGTTCGATGCAACAACCGCTATCGGTTCGAACAAATTGCAGGAAAGCTACAAGAATATTAGTTTTAAGAAATGTATATAAGACAGTGCAAAGTTACAATCGATCTCTTTTTTCTCTTTGTGCTGGACAGTGAACAAAGCAGACGTGGTGAGTAGCCGGTAAATAAAAAAATAAAAAGAACTAACAAAGCATTATTATGGAAAAAAATAATAATGTTGGTTAAATAGATTACATCAAATTACAATCAACGTAGGGTATACTGATTTACAATCAGTAAGATTGAAAGATTCGGCAAGATTTACAATATGGTTGCAGTGGTAGGAGATAAGCACTGCTCAGGGCCAAGTGATAGAATATTTTCCTGGAAGTTTTTACTCGGAAAATACAGGGACCAGAGAAATCTCGGCTTACATCCAAGATTTAAGAATAAGTAGGAGATAGTAAATAGGAGGTGTAAAACACTTTCGCAACAAAGAAGTTTCTTGAAAAAAGTATATATAATGAAAAGATAAGTAATAAAGAAACAAAAGTATAATAAAAATCCAACTCTTTATTTATTTGCAAATAGTATGGGAAAACACGGTGAAATATTTCGTGTCAAATATTTGTGTAATCTGAATTTAGCTTAACACTCAGAAATTGTGTTTATGTTTTCCTAAGTGGAATAATTATGGCTTAGGAAGAAAGGAAAGAGGAAATAAAGAGAGCAAAAATGACACTTATATTTTCTGTCTTTTCCTCAAAAGGTAAACTTGAACACTCAACGGGAAATTACAAATGGAAATGAAATACAAAACCCAGCAAACTTAACATTAGAGCAAAGGCAAACAAAGGAATAAAGAAAAAGGAAAGTTAAAATTATTAATTCAGTTGTATGGGCAGTGTTGCCAGATTTTAAATTTTAATGTATCAGTTTCAACTTTTTTTACCAAAAAAATCTTAATACAAAAACAATATAAACTTTAAAATAAATTTAAAAAAATTTTTTTTTGTCAAAAATTTACTTTAAATAGAAAATTTTATATAAAATGGAAATTTATTGAAAATCACTTATAAAAAAAATGTTTATAAAAGTAAAAATTTTGAAAATTTTTTATGCAGAAATTTGTTAATAATTTGCACAAATTAATAACTACATATAAAAATTTTCTATCAAAATCTTCTACAAAGAAAAAAAATAAAATACATATGAAGAACTTCAAAAATTTTCAAAACTCCTTGAAACCGACTTTATGTGTCTTGTATTTCTAAAGTTTGTTAAAAAAAAAATTAAAACTGTTGATGCATTTTGGTAGACCTTAAAATAAATAACTAAGAAATCAAAAATTTTAGATTATTTATCTGAAATCTCAAGAAAATACAGCCATTTAAGCCTAAAAAATAAAAAAAAACATTAGCTGAAACTTTCGACGATTTTTTTTTTTTTTTTTTTTTTTTGAGTTATTTCAATTTTGCACTGACAATTTACTTCTTTTAGATTCAAATATTTACCGGATGAGAGACAACACTTTGGAAATACATACGCAGTATAGCAAGTAAACGTTTTACTATCTGGTGAAAAGTTATGCGATGTAAAAAATTAAAGCAAAATTTGACGATTTTTTACATTTTGCAGTTTTTTTGATAGAAAATTTTGACACATAAGTAAAATTAAATTTAGAGAACAAAATTTTAAACACGAATTGATTCTCTATATTTTGAGGTATATCTCGTTGATTTCAGGAAACCAGACACGGGCTACCTTCATCACAAACTGCCCTATAATTGGCGTAAATGTTTGTAAAATTCGTGTTTTTCGCTACTGACAATTATCGCTTTTATAGAAAATTGCTCAATATATGGCATAAACAGAATTTTTTTTAAAATTACGCTTCTGAATCAAAGTGGCTTTAAGAATTTTAAAATGCAAAAATTATATGCACTTTCTAAAATTTTCACCAAATTTCCAAATTTTGTTACACATTTTTATAAGATATTACCTTGGGTTATCAAAATGTACCTATAGAGAATCATCTTAATGGTTAAAATTGATCATGTGAAAAAAAAAATAAAGAAACATTATTTATAGCGGCATTTTTCGCCGAACACATTTCGCTTGCTGACAACTACCGCGAGGTATAAATTACGCATCACTATTAGCCAAATGAAAACATTTTATTTGTTTAATAGTAAAATTCAAGTGGCGTCAAAATAATTTAAGGGCTTATAATTGTATGGACCAAAAAAGGTGTTATTAACCATAAAAATCAGCTCCACATATTTCTCATTATAGTTCGAATTAAAAAAAAAAACTATTTTCCATGTAAAACTTAGTACTAAATAAGATACATATTTAAAATTTTACGAAAAATCACTTTTTAAAAAAACTAAAATTGCACTTTTTGTAAGGAATATTATCATGAGTACATGCAGAGTAAAAATATAGTTGTAGTGACCATAATCTAAGAGCACATATGGTCACAGCTAAAGGTAGATATGATTATGAGTAATAATTGTTACGAATCCAATTTATCATATTTTTTCTTTAATGTTATGATTCGAGTTTTTTATATTATTATACCATCTTAATACATTTTTATTACATTCCATCAGATTATGATTTCATTTTATTATATTATTATTCCATCTTATTATTATCCAATCTTATCATATTATTATTCCATCAATTCAAAATTATTATTTTTATAAATTGTTCATTGAGTCCATTACATTTGTTTCAATATAATAGTTAAAAGCGTTTATAACCACAAAAAATTATTTACATATTATTTGTTCATTAATTAAATTTATTCATTTGAACCATCATATATTGTGCAAGATAATTCAAGATATCTTTTATTAGCTAAACTCTTTAATGTTATTTAATCAATATCTTATGTTGCTTGGATCACACCAAATATAACAAAACCTTGCCTACTTATATTAATTCATGTATAAACTAAAAACTAAAAACAAAAAGAAACAAGTTATGAATTTTTCAACCATATTTGTAAAAAGCATATTTATTTGTAACATTTTATTGTTATGGGAATAATAATAATAATAATATGGTTTGAAAACAAAGTTTATGGGTATGTTCTATCTTGTTCTAGAAATCGAAATGAAGTGAAGTTGAAATCGAACGATATTTTTAGTTAATTTTTTTATAAAATGATCGTAGTTTTTCCCAGTTTTAAGAGTTGTTCTTGTAGAAATAACTAGTACGCAAAGAATGAAATATATAAAAAGGAACACGATTATTTAAAAAAAAAGACTTTCATTACAGGGTCGCTTTTAAAATTTGTTCAATTTTAAATAAGAACAGGGAAAAAGATTGAAATATTTAATGGTTGTAAAAATAATGATATTTTTTATAATAAAATTTTGTTTCTGCTAAAAATATTTAAAAACATAAAATTTTTGTAGTCAACAATCTTAAAATTTTTATTGAATGTAAACATTGAATGATAAAACTGAAACAAAAATGTTGTTATCATGAACATAGTATTATTAAAATTGATGAAATTTAACAATGAGAAGTACTTCTGTAGTGACAGGTTTTTCCGTAACCAGGTTTTCTCTTTGCGTGTAGTAAGGTTTAACGACTATATTTTTTAAACCAGTACTGATATTCATTTGAATTTTTTTAGCAAAATATCCCAAAATATGTCTATTTTTAGAGATTTTTAATCAAAAGTTTTCTTTCTATTGACAAAATTGTGCAAAAAATAAAATTGAAAATTTTTGTTTTCAGTGCACTCCGAAAAATATAAGGTGCTAATAACGCTTTAGATGTTTTATGAAATCGCAGTGTTTTGGTTTCGATATAGTAAAACTTATATTTTTAAGATTTTTTTTTAATGTTTCAACTTTAAATCTCCACAACTTTTGTGCGCACTGATAAAAATTATTAACTCGAACAGACTTTGCATGCATAAATATTGGTTAATAAAACGACAAATCGATGTTCATGTCAGAAAAAAATTTTTTTTTTTAAATATTTTTATTCAAAATTTTAGAACATTTTGAAATTCCTCATATCTAAAATTTTGCCAAAATGTAGATTGAAAATTTCCTATAAAAGAAAATTTGTCAAACCCTTCCTACAGAAAATTAAAACAGAAAATTTATTGAAAATTTCCTATAAAAGGGAAATTTATAAAAAAAATTTTCCTTTAAAGAAAATATCCCAAAAATTTTCCATAAAATAATATTTATTAAAAATATCCTATAAAATAAAATTTATTGAAGATTTCCTGTAAAAAGAAAGTTTATCGAAAATTTTCTTAAAATAAAATAACTAAAAATCTTCCTACAAAATGAAAACATCGAATATCTAACAAAAAAAATATATATTTAAAAAATATATATTTTAATAAAAAAAATATATATTTAATTAAAAAGTACATTTATCGAAAATTTCCATAAAATAAAATTTTTCGAAAACTTCATATATAAAGACAATTTGTCGAAATTTCCTATAAAAAGAAAAATGTATTAGAAATTTCATAAAAAATGAAATATTCTATAAAAATATGTATCGAAATTTTCCTATAATTTTCTTTTTATCGAAAAATTTTCTATAATTTTCTTTTTATCGAAAATTTCCTATAGATTTCTATTTATCGAAAAATTATAGGAATAATTTTCTTTTTATTGAAAATTTCCTATAAAAAGTAAATTTTTCAAAAATGTCCAATAAAAAGAAAATTTATTTAAAATTTCTTACAAAAAGAGTTATCAAAAATTTTCTTTAATTTTCTTTCTATCGAAAATTTCCTTTATCGAAAATTTCCTATAAAAAGAAAATCCATCAAAAATTTCCTATAAAAGAAAGTTTATCGAAAATTTTCTATAAAAGAAAGTTTATCGAAAATTTCCTATAAAAGAAAGTTTATCGAAAATTTCCTATAAAAGAAAGTTTATCGAAAATTTCTTATAAGAGGGACATTTTTTGATAGTTTTCTATGAAAGGAAAATTTATTAAAAAGTTATTAAAAATTTCCTTAAAAAAAATATTAAAAATTTCCTATAAAAAGAAAATTTATCGAAAATCTATTGAAAATTTTCTATAAAAGAAAATTTATCGAAAATTTTCTTTTTATCGAAAATTTCATATAAAAAGAAATTTTATCGAAATTTTCCTATAAAAAGAATATTCATCAAAAATTTCATATATTTTTTCTTTTTTATCAATATTTTTTATAAAAAGAAAATCTTTCTCAAATTTGTCGAAAATTTCCTATAAAAATAAAATTCATCGAAAATTTACTATAAAAAGAAAATTCATTCAAAATTACTTATAAAAGAAAATTTATCGAAAATTTCTTATAAAAGAATTTTTTTTGATTATTTTCTAAAAAAAAAATATTAAAAATTTCCTATAAACAAAATTTCTTAAAAATTTCCTATAAAAACAAAATTTATTAAAGATTTTCTGTAAAAAGAAAATTTATCGAAAATTTCCATAAAAAAAAAATATCAAAAATTTCCTATAAAATGAAAATTTATCGAAAATTTCCTTAAAAAAATATCAAAAATTTCCTATAAAAAGAAAATTTATCAAAAATTTTCTTTAAAACAAAATTAACCAAAATTTCCTTTAAAAATGCAAAATTTATCAAAAATTTAAATTTTTCATTAAAATAAAATTGTTCCAGTTTTGTATCAAAAATTTTATAGTAAAATTTCTATAATTTGATAAATATAGTAAAAATCAGCTAAATCTGTCACCAAATTAAATTATAAATTTCCTTATCAGGCAACACTATATTAGGGAGGGATGGTTGTGCAAACGTATGATCAACATTTATTATATTTTAGTTTACAATCGCATGAGTGCGATTGAGTGATTTTTTCTTAAGAACAGCAAAAAATAGGTTTATTTCTGTTTGATTAGCAGATTTGATTGTGTTTGTTTATGTTGAAAATATTAAACAATGACGCACGCTAACAACTAATCCTTTGTAAAACTTAATTTAATAGAAACTAATATGGGGGCAAACTGAGAATTCTTTTCAAAATCTATTTATTTTCTCACCAAAATCTGAGTTAGTAAGAAAATTCAAATTCAAAAAACGTTATTAAAAAGAAAATACATACTACAAAAAAGAGCCGTTAAATTTTTTCATTTATTCACTTACATTTGCTTCCTCTGAACTCAAGAATTGCCTTGTTATTTACAGTAAAATATCCAAATATTGCTGACATCAAAAATGCCTTTCAATCGTACCTAAATAACTTTTCCTCCTACTCTCTCACATCTACCACAAACTAAACACAAAAGAGAGATTATAATTTTTAAATAAAATTTCTAAAATAAACCCAAAAAAAACAACATTATGACATAATATATTGTCATTTTGGGTAATATAATACTCCATTGATATTGACAACCGCACTTAAGTGTAAACGTCAGAGAATTCAATTTAATTCTAATTCCTGAAAACATTAGACGAACAGGCCTCAGTATGAACTCGAATCATAAAAAAAAACGTAAAAGAAATTTAAATGTGGGTGACGCAAAAAAAGCAAATATTAAGTGGCCATTACAATTCTCAAGGATAAACAATGAACTTGATTTTTATTTGATACCGAATAAAGTTAACTGACGACACAACTACGTAACATAAGTCTTCGAATTGGTTTGCTGTCAGGGGGAAAAAAGTTACAAAATAAACAAAATTATTAGTCATTCTTTTGGTGTCTTTCGACATGAGAAAATTATTTTTGAAATCTAGATAAAAGTAAGTTGGCAGTTTGTAGGAAAACATCGAAGAGAAAGTTGAATACTTACTTTAATGTAATTTTAATAAACGGAAAAAGGGTGTTATTGGTTGAAGTATTTCTATGATCAAATTTTTAATTAAATTAATTTTGTAAATAAAATATTTAAGTGATACATATATGGATATGTAAAACTGTGAAAAATTACGATGTTGATGCCAAAAACAACAAATAAAATATTAATTCTTATAGAGGGTATACAAGACATATTAGTAATATTTATTTATTCATATCCTACAACTAAGAGTATTAGTGATATGTTTAAAGGACAAAATAAAAACAAGACCGACTATATGATACCCCACATGAGCATAAAAATTCGGTAAAGGGGACTTATATTACACCTGTGTCCAATTTTACTAAATATAAAATAAAATATACAAATACAGAATAATGCGTTGATACTAACATCTAGATGATTTTATGCACTTTAGGGCGATTCCTCGAAGTGGGTTTATATGGGAGCTATGGAAAATTATGTACCGGTTATCATACAATTTGGTAATGTTGTTTCTACTTACATAAAATATATTTGTATCGAATATTAATTTGCTGCTAACATTCATATGAAATTTATGCACGTTAAAGTGATTTTCGGAAGAGGGGTTTATATGGGAGCTATAGTCAATTATGAAACGATCTTCATGAAATTCGGCACAAAAACTGATACTTCTTTGCACCGAATTTCATTAAAATATTCTTTTTTTAAGAATATGGGAGCTAGAAGAAATAATGGATCGATCACAACCAATTTCAATAGGCTTCGTCATAAAAGTACCACGTGCCAAATTTACACGAACAGCCAGACAGCCGTCCATCGAGCAAGCCAGACGGACGGACGGATGGAAATTATTAGATCGATTTAAAAAGTGATTCTGAATAGATTAGTATACATTAAGGTGGGTATTGGATAACTTTTTCTATGCATTATAAATATCGGTACAAACGCATAATGCCCCAAACCAGCTATGGTGGTATAGGATATAAAAAGATTTACTTTCTTCTGCAATTTAAAAGTCGTACCAAAAGGTTCAACATTTCTTTTTTTTAACTGATAACTTTACGATTGAGAAATACTTCATTTTACATTTGATGAACGTTTTAGAATGTTGTAAACTTCTTTTTGAAGAGAGTAAACATAATGATAATGATTTAAATTGGACTAGCCGTTCCGAAACTGCATAATTATTTCCATTTTATTTTTTGGATGGCACACTGTGCGATATTCACAAAATTATATATCATTTTTATTTAAATGGAAACTATAAAAACGTATTTCGAGTAGACACTTTTATGACTATTTGAACCAAATTCACTTGATTCCTCTTTACAAATAAGTTATGAGTCAAATTTTATTAATATTGCAAATTATGATCTTTAATTTGATAAGAGTGTTTACATTAATAACGGTTGGACAGACGGACTGACGGACACCACTCAATAGCTTTAGTAAACTATTTAGTGCCACACTAAACACTTGGAAGAGGCTAAATAACAATTTTTTGCGCATTATAAGCAATATTATTACGTCACAAAATTTCGTATCTTATAATGATGCAATTTATAAAAAATAGTATATTTTTAATTATTCTTATGTTTTCCAAATGTGACATATAACTTTTTCAACAGTCTCATGATTCTGAAATCTTCCTCTTTTCAGCGATACCAATATATTAATGCCGTAAAACCCAATTTTCTGACCCAGTGTGCAGTGCTTTATCTAAACAAATATATATTTTATAATTTAACCATTTTTATGAATAAGTTTAATAAGTCCTCTAGTGTTAGGTACATTTTGAAGAAAGTACTTTTTAGAATCAAAGTACACAAGTACACAATGGTCAAATAATTTTTCAGAAATATTTATAACGATATGTTTGATAAATAAATATTGTTTTAAAATACATAATCAGATATGTGTGACGACTTCACAAATGTTTTATGTTACTTTCATATTTATTATCTTCATTTTCTCAAAATTTCTTGTAGAAATTAATGCATTTTATAAAAACTTAAAAAATCGTGTTTATTGAAAAGAAATAATATTAAAAATTTAATATTTTTTGATTTGCAAATCGCACACACAAAAAATGATTACCGTATATTTTTCAATTAACACAGTTGTTTTGCATCTAAATTTAATAAATATATTCAAGAAAATATAAAATAAGAATAAAATTTAATAAAATTTTTCTCACTTAAATTTTTTAATTCATTCAATCATCTACTTGATTTATTTGATAAATTTTTTAATTGGAAAAATTTATTCTGTTTTTAATTTTTTATAGTTTTTAGTAATTGATATAATCATTTTGGTGAGAGGTGCAAATTTAAAAAAGTTTTTAATTGAATGAATCATTTACTAATATATTATGTGATTTCTGTGTATGACTTGTATTTAGACTATACGATTTGTCGTCAAACCAAACACAAAATGAAAATTTTTTGATTTTCTTAAACAGTTAAACGACTGTCGTATTCAACACATTATACAAAATTCTTGAATTTTTGATCATCAGACAAATCGTCAGACAATTTGGGACCTTTAGTCTTCTCCATATTTAAACAAAAATACCATCACAACTTTAAAAACCATTATTAAGTTCATTTATTTAATTTCTTTTCATTTTTCTACATATCATTACAGTTTCCTATTGGACACACTTTCTAACGGCAGTGGTGCCCGTTTAACTTTGGGTTCAGCCGTCTTAGTCTATCTGATTGCCTATAATGAAACAACATCACCATGTGTGGTCTTAGCCACCATAATGGCAACATTATTTGGTATCTTAGCAGGTAAATATTCCCAAAAACAAACATAAAACTAAACTAAGCAATCTACTCCCTTTTATTATTTTTTAATGTCATTTTCAGCTCGTTGTAAAACAAGTTTAAAAACTTTACAAATTCCCTACATGCGAGCCAGTAACAAATTTGATTTTGGTTGCCTTTTCTTAGCCACTTGGATGGATATGTTGGCCATATTGTGTGCTTGTGGCGCACTGGCTCGTACACTCAGCATGTGTTTGGATGCTATGACTGGTGGTTTGGCTCGTATTATGATTTTAGGCAAGTGAAGAAAAAGTACTTAAATAAAATTGTTGTTGTTAAAAAAAATACATTTTTAATGTCTACTTTCAGGCCGTAATTCACCAGCGAACGAACCATGGCCAGATGTTTTGGGTGTTGGTGTGGTGTTTTTAGTAACTGGCATGTTTATGTTAGGCCTAGAGGTATGTTAAATTTTTTATACAAAAAAACAAATATTTTAAAGTGAAACGAAATAAAGAAGTACTCAAAAACAAAATAAAAAAATAAATTAAAAATGAATGAGATTGTTTTTCGTCTGCTACAGAATAAATATTTAAATAAATAGTGTTTTGTTTAAAATTGTTTTTTACAATTTTTTCATATTTTTCTTCCCTTTGCTTCTCTTTTTTTCTTGTATTTCTTTTTTTTACAAAAAGCACTCTAAGGCTTTTAGCTTTATAATGGCTTTGGCCATGTTCGGTTTAAATGCCATTCTAAGTGCTGTTGGCTGGTGGAATGGTGATGCTGTAGCCTGGCATGAAACAATTTTGCAGCCAAATGGTTTCAAAAGTGTAAGTTTATTTTCAGTTCAAACTAAGTATTTATTATGAATAAGTGCATTCATTAATTTTAAGATATTTATTTTATGATTATTATTTTAATATTGATTTTCTTCTATTGCTATTTCACTCATTTCTCTGAGTGTTTTTAAAAATTCATTTCATTGACAAAACATTTAACTATGTTTATAGCCATTCCAACATATGTTTTATTATGAATATTTTATCAAAGATTTCGTGTTTAATATTTTCGTGTTCATGATAATTTGTAACGCACATAACATTGTTAGTAACTAAACTTTAACTTAATAAACTTTAAGGGAAGTAAATACTTTTTAAGTTACAAATTTAGCCAATGGTTTGTGGTTTCGAATTAAAAGCGTATCAAGTTAATTTTTTGAACTTCCTTCAGTTCGAGATCTATGACATTTATTATTCATTATTTCCGAAAAAACTATTGGCCTGATTTGGTAAAACGTATGAAAAGTATAAAAAAGAGATTAATTGAAATTCAATCTTAATTAAATAGTTTAAATAACATGGAACGAAATTACACTATAGTTAACAAAAGACTATATACAGTCGAACACGGTTATAAAGAACACCGGTTATAATGTAGTATGGCTATAGCGAACACTTCGATCCCATTGATTTTACATAAAATTTCCAACCAAATAACAACGTTTATAACGAACATGGTTACAACCTACTTTTTATATAATGAACACATTTTATGGTCCCAAGAAAAACATAAACATTTATAAAAAATAACTAAAAATAAAACTCAAATTTTAAGAGGATTAAAAATATTAGAAAATCGCCATTTCTCATAAGTAAAGATCTTAAAACATTTCAATTTTATAACCTTGGTAATAAAAGGAAATATTGAATTAGTATAAAATATAATTAATCACTATTTTCTCTTGCCAAATGACTGATGAATGCAAAAAAATATTCGTCCTCATAAATTAAAATCATTATTATTTAAAAGTCATAAATGTAGCCAATTCTTAAAGGAAAGAAATACACTTTAATTACAAATATTAGTATCGTAATGAAATACTAATATTTTGTTAACAAATATGAGTAAATTTTTTATGGATATAACGAACTACATTTATAACGAACTAAAATTGTAGATTCCTTCGAATTCGTTATAACCATATTCGACTGTATATGGGAGATTTTCTTTGTTAAGGATTGACGATAAACAATTACAAATGAATTTAGGTTCTTGCAACTGAAAAAGCGGTTGTTTTCACAGTTTTGTGTCCTCACTAACTTTTATATTACTAATTCGAAAACAACAATCGAACTAAATTCAGTATTATACAGGTTAACAAAATTGAATATATATATATATTATATATATTATATATATATAAAGAGATCTGCTTAAAAATATACTAAAAATAATTTTAAAAAGTTTTGAAATTTTGAAATAACTGTTTGAGTACTTAAACGATTTAGTGTTATTTTGAAATAGAAAAGCAAATTTAATAAAAAAAAATAATAAATTATTTCTTATTTGCATTTAATATAAAAGCTACGTTCTTTTGCTTTCTTCATTCAATTAAATTAAAAATAGACTTAAAATTTTGGTAGCTTCCCGATCTCTAGAGCACCAACTATCATCCAAATGCTTTTTTCGAAATTTTGAAAATTTCGAAATTTTGAAAATTGAATTGAAAATTTTTCACGTATTTTGCTTTTATTACAATTTCTTACTCTTTACAAGTAATGAAAAGTAATGGAGCAAAGCTATTATTAACTTAAATCGAAAAAAGATTAAGAATTTATTATATTTTTATAGAATGATATCGATTTTCGATACGGTTCCCTTTATCAGATTAGTTCAAAATTTTTGCACCAGTAAGTTTTTGATATTAGAGAATACAATTAGATCTATTTAACCCTTTTATTAAAAATTAATATTCTAAGTAATGGATGATTCAAGAAGAGATACTTTTTGCAATAGCCTTTTTTTGACAGATCACGTGTGAGTCGTGTCATGTTGTCATTTATTTTTGTTTAGTATTATTTGGCATTTCATAATGGAAAGACTTACGCCTGAACAACGTTTACAAATCGTTCAACTTTATTAAGAAAATTCACTTTCTGTGAGGAATGTGTTTCGTGCACTTCGCTCAACTTGTGGTCAACATAATCGGCCTACTGAGCGTACTATTCGCTACACCATCACCCATTTTGAGACCCAGCATTCATTATTGGATAATATTCGACCGAATAGACCACGTCCAGCACGCTGTGAAGAAAATATAGCGGCCGTAGCTGAGAGTGTACACGAAGACCGTGGAGAGTCGATTCGGCGCCATTCGCAGCAACGGCGACCGTTATCGTGCCAAGATAACCGTCTATTTGATTGAAATTAATTTTCTTTAGATTTCTGCTATACGCTACCTAGAATTTTTGTGCCAATATCTACTTACACACATCTCCATAAAAAAGGTTGAAACAGCTGATTGCGATACCATGATTTTTTGTTCACTGATTGGGCCTTAAGAATTGTTCCAAAAAAAATGTTTACCTCAAATTTACTTTGACACATATAAATTTTTTTCATCAAAAAAATGTTCTATTTTTTTTCTATTAATAGGTTTATTAGTAGCAAAAACATTACTTTGACTGATTTGATCTGAGTTATAATATAAATCATTTTGAGGTGGTGTGTATGTATATACAAATAATCCAATAAATTACAATTATTTTTTTCAAGGTAGTTCATTTTTTATTAACATATTGTAGAAACTAGTAGTTCAATTTTCATAAAATTTTTACAATAATATGAAAAGACGTGTGGTCATCCAAAATTGATGGTAAAGAGCATTTATCATAAGTGCACTGTTTTTATTCTGCGCCGAAAGTTTTATTGCAATTTTATTCAGCATACGTTATATTGCACGGAAATATAATTTGACTTTTAACTCATTTTTACGATTTTCCCTCTTTTGGTATAAAGCAACGGTTCTCAAATGGGGGTCTGCGACCCACATTCGTAGGACTCGCGAAGAGATTCTGAAAAATATTCTAGAATACACAATTTTTTAATATAAATATTATTAAGAATTTTAAATAAAAATATATTTAAAAATGGACAGACATCTGTGTACAAAACATCACCAAATTAAAGACAAAAATAAAGATTTCTTTTTTTTTCTAAAATGAATTAGTTTAAGAATCAACTAGCACCGACTGTAAAAATAAACAATGATGGAACACGTTCACTTTAATTTGATGAAACTATCGATTTTTTACGTGAAACCCTGCTTTTATTTTTTGAAAATATATTATGCCAAGAGCTTTTTTTATAGTCATTTCAGTACCCTTTCCGAATTTTAACCATAGAATAATATTAAAATTTGCTCGTGTGGTACATCCTCTCAATGTTGAGTGCATTAAACTTGCTTGCGATATATTAGAAGAAAATTTGCTTAAACGACTTTTAATTTAAAGACGGAAAAATCCTTTCAATGTGAATATCAAAACGAGTTGAAATGTCACTCATGTGTTAAATTGAATTTTAGTTGAAATATATCAAAGCTTGTCCGCTTTTTGGCTCTAAAGCACTAGAACTATAAGACCAATTTTTAACAACATACATTTTAACTGTCTTTTTCGCACCTTTTTTAGCATAAAAACAATAATAATTGAAAAAGGAGAATAGAAAATAATTGAAAAGATTTATCGTAAACCATTAGTCTAACTTAACACGTTCGTCATTCATTGATTTTTCGCGCTTTCCAAAAAAAAAAACTCACAAACAAAAAGAATATGTCACATAAATGTGTCATGAGTTTTCTGAGCAATTTTCTTAAGAGAAACTATGTGTCATGTATTTGTGACATACACATCCTCACTTTCTGGGGCGAAGCTGCTTCCTGAATCTTCAAAATCCAGGTCACTTTCGCTGGAATTCAAAATAGCCTCAAGAATTTCCTCCTCAGATACTAGTTTTCTTCTAGGACCCTCCATTCTAAACAATCAAAGAATATATACACATATATATAAATACATATATGTTTTCTATGTTAGTATATAGATAGTTGAAGCATTTTAAAAAAACTTACCTTAAAATTTCTAATATCAATATTCACACTTTTACTTATAAGAACCTTCTTCTATGGCTATTGTGACACGAATGAACTGGTAAAAGCACATTTCAAACTTATTTTCACATAAATTAGCACATTGCAAAACTTCGAGGAATACCCCTTGAAAAAACGAAATTTTAAAATAACTGATTAGCGCATATACAAACCGCAACATTCGTATATATCTGACACCTTGCCCGAGACTAAAACATACAAGAAAATTACTTCCTACAAACTTTCATGAAATAACAGCTTAGTACATTTTAGTAATTTTACGACACATTTATGTGACATGAGTTTTTTTTTGAAACATCCCACGTCATATATATGTGACGCTGAGTGGCGAACGTGTTAATAACATATAGAGAAAAAGAAGTCACAGATTCCATTTCCCGAAAAGTTGTGAGCTAAATAGATGATATTTACAGAGAACAACACGGTGGGATGCTGAAGAGTGTTGATGACGGCCGTGGCTGACTATAAAATGCATTCCACTCTGCCGAGTGTCCAACAAAACTTTGTATTCTACTACAATTATTCAATAAACTTGAGCCCGAATACAAAATTTCTAAGAAAAAACTCCTATAAAAAATTACAACGACAAAAAGGTTCGCGAAGCAAGATTTGGTATAAAGCAAAAGTACATTGAACATTTTATTTGAATTTTAAATCTATTAGTTGTATTGACAACGATAAATAAAATGAAATAAAAGATTTTGAAAGAATAAATTTTTTTTCTATATTTCATTAAACGCCTTATGGAGCATTTGAATACATAACTTGAATCTAAATACTAAATTTACTGCAACTTTTTATCTTAATCTTTTGCTTTTAATGTGTTTATTAAATTATTCGAATAATTATTTTCATTCGTTCGTATAATCGAAGAATTTTTAAAAATTATTCGAGTAATTTGAAAACTCTAATGGCAATACATCCACATATTAGCAAAAATTAATATAATTCATGTTTGTTTAATTTAAAAATCTTAGGTGTTTTAAAACATTTTATTTACATTTAAATCATCTCAAATAAATAACTGCTGAAACCAATAATTTTGTTCGATCTTGGACGAATAGTAGAGTTGAAGTTTTGTAGTAAAATTAATGCTGGTCTATTAGCATAAACATTTGACTTCAGCTACACTCTAGAGCACACAATTTCACTTGTCCTATTCGACTAACTGATCCAGAGGCAAAAGAAAATTTGAATTTTCCAAACGATTATGCCAGCTGCTTTTACATAAAATACTAGCTAACCCAGCAAACTAATTTCTGGTGAATATTTTGGTTTTTAATTAAAAATTCACTAATGTATTGAGAGTGTGTGGGGATGAGGGGGCGTATTTTTACCCTTTTTGATTTATTTTACGCCCTAAATGTTAAAATTTATAGCCTTTAGTTCCTTCAAGACTTGAAACTATCATCGGCTAATTAATTAAGTAGATATTGGTAGGGGGAGCTTTTACCCGTTTTGCCCTATTTTACGCCATAAATTTTAGAATATCCAAAAAATGTGTATGATTAATTAAGAAGACATTGGTAGGGGGGCTTTTACCCTTTTTACCCTATTTTACGCCCTAAATGTTGGAATTTTCAAAAATGTATATGACTAAAACTTGCAAGTTTAAGTTCCTTTCTCATGTTATAGTGTCTGCATGCCAAAATTTAAGAAAACCGCTTGATTAGTTAAGAAGATGTAGGGAGAGGGAACTTTTTACACTACTTGCCTGCCAAATTTCAAGAAAATCTGTTGATTAGTTAGGAAGATATTGGAAGGGGGAGCTTTTGCCCTATTTTAAACCTTAAATAATAAAAATTATAGGCTATAGTTCCTTTTAAGAAAATCGGTTTACTATTTCAGAAGATATAGGGAGTGGAGCTTTTACCCCTTGTGACCTATTCTACGCCCTCTAGCGATGTGAAATATACTTTACGACTTATTCTCGCACCTAACAAATACCCTTAAAAAGTTTCATAAAAATAAGTAAAGCCGTTTCGGAGGAGTTCAATTACAAAGATCGTGGCACGAGAATTTTATATATATAGATTTTATGTATTAAATTATTTTGCTGAATGCATTAAACCATCTTGTATTGTCATTGATTTTTTATCATACCAAATCTTATAACTACGTTTCACAGCTGTTTCGGAAATAATTCGGTAGTTCTGTATTTTTTAACCGTAATAGAAAATAGAAAACCTATAAATTCTTTAAACGTTTCCCCATCTTTAATTTCTTTAACTCAATTTTCAAATACAATTTTAAAATGCTTTAATATTTCTTTTTTACAGCTTTTAACCGCCACTGCTTTGTTGACTTTCTCCTTTCCCGGTGACTATCCCACACAAAGAACCGGGTGGCAAAGATTTACAGGATTTTTTCTAATTTTATTAGTAACAATATCTCTACTATTGGCTTCCGGTTGTTTAACCACTATTTTACATTATAAGTATGAAAAAAAGAAAAACATTAAAAAAGATATAAAAACTTACCCCTATTTTTTCATCTACCAGAGCTATTGAAGAATATGTAGCAGTGCCTTTATTTCATATATTAGATGAAAATAATTTCCATAAACTAGTGCCAGCGGCCGCCTGTATGTTAATGCTGACAGTGACTGGTGGTTTCCTGGAATTATTTCCGGAATTGTATCGTATAATAGTAAGATTTGCTACTTCAGAATGGAGAATTTTAACCAAGCAAATAGCATATGAAAGTTCTGATAGTGGTAATCCTGTATTGGCAGTGTTTATAGCAGGTGGACTTGATTATTTGATTATAATTAGAAATTTTACTTATATACATTTTCTGTTTTTAATGCAGGTAGCTTATGTGCCATGTTATCATTTGCCTGCCCTTTGCAAAATCTCAGTCATACCTTGGCAGCCAGTCATTTATGTGCGGTATTCTTTAGAGCTTTCTATTTGCTGTACTCGCCGTTTCGGCCAAAATTTATCTTACAATCAAGTGAGCTTAGATTTGTTATGAAAAATTACCTTATAAAATTAATATAAGTATTTTATATTTCTCTGCCAGATACCGATTCATCTTTATCCTATAGCCGCCTATCAACCGAACCCATTAATCATAGTTCCTCTGCGTCACGTTTGAAACGCAGCTTATGGAATTTAAGTGTTGGCAAACAGGTGCCTAGCAAAAAACCTAAAACAAAACCAAAAAATAAACAAGAAGTAGAAAAGGAATGGTTATTATTGGGTGAACCAACTTCACCTTGTCCTCAAAGAGAACCGAAAGATGTGGAGTCTACCATATTATCAGATGGAGAACCACCGGTAATATGATTTGTATTGTTATGATTTAAAAATATAATTTTTATAAAATTTATATTTTCTCTAGCCTTCTGATTTCGAATATCCCGATAAATTTGAAAATTCCGATTCGGACACTTCTACCGATATCGATGCCATAGTGGATGAATATAGACAAAAAGTTAAAGTAACTACTGCTGGTCCTTTGGATCGTACTGCTCGTGTACCTACCGTTTCCTCATGGAGAGTTACTATATTTGCCATAATTGTAGTATTTTTGGGAATTGCTTTAAGTTTGGCGGGTATTTATATGCAATGGCCGCCAGCAGCTTTAACGGGATCAATAGGTGAGATAATATAACCAAATAATTTTGATTAAAAGACAGCTTTTAATAGAATAATTTAAATGATTTTTAGAAATTGAAAAACTTTTTTACTGAAAATATTTGTATGGAAATTAGTTTTGTAAATTGAAATGTTTTATTATTAATTATGAAGGCGGTTAAAATGTAAAAAAAATATTTTATAATCCATATTAATATTAGCCCTGTTGTAGTACTCGTCAAATTTACAGAATTTAGTCAGAATTAGTCAGAAATTGTCAGAAAAACAACAAAATACACACAAATTCTTAGTACGGGAACGCTTTCCAGTAAAATCTGACTAAAACTTACAAGTTGGACAAGTACTGAAAGAGAGCTATTATAAAATCAAGTGTGTGTGTTTTTTTTTTTTTTTTTTTGTGACGCAATCACGCCTAAGCCGCTGAACCGATTTTAACGAAATTTTTAATATAGATGAACTTTAAGATAGAAGGAACTATAGAGTATAAATTAACTGCATTGTGATTGAAATATTGAAATTTTTTCACTTTAGTTCTTTTTTCTTTTTTCAATAAAACTGAAAGTTTTAGTAGAAGCATTACGGGAAATATTTCAATTAATTTTTTATTAAATTTTTTAATTCCATGCAAGGCAGGGGCATTTAGCTAGTTGTTAATAAAATTTTTCAAAGAGGAAGCTTCTGATATAAAATTTTATTTATTACAATAAAACTTGATCTTTCTTATTTTGAGCTTATTTATCCTAAATTCTTTAAACAGTTCTCTTCCATTTAAAAGCTTTATTAAATTTTTAAGTAATTTAAAAACGTTTTATTAAAACTTTAACTTGATCTGAGTTAAAATAGAAAAGAAATATAGAAAAAGAGTTAAAATATTTTTTTTTTTTTTTTTTTTGAATTTTTAAAAAATTGTATTATTATTATTATTATTGTTATTATTATTATTATTATTATTATTTAATATATAAAAAATAGAAGTAAGAACTTCTTTCTTTCTATTCCAAAAACCAAAGTTTTTATATTTAGGGGATTCACATGGTGTCATAAAATCATATGCCCTATAATAATAGGATGAAAAAAAAACAATCGTTGTGAACAACCCCTCATAATTTAGTATGCTATTTTGAATTTAAATCAGCCAAAAATTAAAATAATAGCCAGTTTGTACAAAAAGTACATTTTAGATGTTATCATGTCCTACTCAAGTAAATAAAAATCATTTTTTTTATTTGTTTTTGTATAAAATAATGTCTGCTGATTAAATACGACAGCACAATAAACGTAGCATACAGAGTTCTATTATTTTAAGATACCTTTTGTTTGAAAAGCAACAACAATATTTTTAAACCATTGTAAAATTTTAGAACATTATGATAATATGACATGATAGCACACCTTATGAATCCCCCAATTATTTCAGAATTGAACTTTTCATTTTCACAAAGTCTTATGTAATTGTCAGTTGTGTTTTCTACCAAAAATAGTATCACTGACTAGTTTTTCTTCTCAAAAGCTCTTAAAGTAGAATACATAAACTCTTTACGAGATCTTTGGTCTGAGAAATCCTTAATTACTGGATTCATAGAAATTTTACAAAAGCTTCGTAAATGTTCTAAATTCTGTGTAAAAAGTAAATTAGAAAAAGTTTTCTTTAAACACGAGATATTTTTATGTTAGCCTCATTAGAAGTTTAGTTTTAGTATGGTGAATTTCTAGGGTTGCACATTCAGATCCGATTGAGTCGCAGTGCACTAAACAAGGAAACCACAAATATGAGTTTTATGTTGAATGAAACCAGCGATAGTATATTTATCCATTTCAGAAAAAATAAATAAATTTGACATCGATTTGTAAGTGCATATTTTGACATATTACACCCTTAATGGCATATTTTTGCATATAGAGATTTTTAGATCATACTTATAGCACATATTGACACTTTTAGAGTATATTTAACTTTTTTAAAGTATATTTGGACATTTTGAAGATAACTTTTTTTTAACTTCAAGAGAAGCTTTTAAAATTTGAATTGTAATGTACAAAAAAGTAATGTAGAATGATATAAACATATTCAGTATTTAAAATTAATTTTAATAAATATCGTCTAAGTTCGTTAAAAATCCCTAAGTCGCTTAACTTGTAGTAAAAAATCATGAAGAAACAGATAAATTAATCTTTTTAAAGCTATAAGGTCTTATTAGCTTTTTAGTTTTACCAAATTACATGAGTTAAGGTACTTTCAGACTAGTCAAATATTTGATCAAAATGACGAAACCACTATATAAAATATTTCCTAATTTCTGTTTTTTAATGGGAAATAATTTTTTAGTTATCATTATTCATAGCTGACAATTTTTTTTTAAACTAGTGGTCACGCAATTTTGTTAAAATATTTGCCAAATGTGAACATAACTTTAGTGTTGTAAAAACAATTTATTTTTTAAATGAAAGTTGATAGATACGTTTTTCTTTTGCCTTATTTTATAATATCAAATATACATAAATAAAGTAATTTGTTTTAATGAAAAACTTAATATTTGTTTAAAATGACAAATTTTTGTTTTCTTTTTTGTGAGCATATTTTCGCATTTTTAGAGCATATTTTAAGCTTTTTACTGCATATTTAATGCGTATAAAATAATTTTTTTAGTGGTTTTCCTGATAATAAACAATAACATAAGAGCTCTATTTAAAAAGCGAATTATAATATACATAAAGGGAAGAAATTATAAATAGAATGCACTTGAGAATTAAAAAATTTTTGATTTATGGCTTAATTTTTGTAATGTACTCGTACTAAAAACCCCATGAAGTGCTTAAATAATCTAAATTACTTTAATTGCATTCTTTAAAATTTTTACATAGAAACATTTAATAATTAGAAGATTTTTATGAAGTCTAAGTTTCAAAAGCTTTTGAATTTAAATATATTGAAAATGTTACGAAGCTTAAGAAATAATTATTATTTTAGAGAATGTCTAGAGAAAGCTTTTGAAGGTATAAATTGTGATGGGATCAATTTCCAAGTTTATCACAAATAAAAAATAAAAAAAAAATACATAAATTTATAACTTTGAAAAAACCGAGCCTATTAACTTATATCTTTCTTAAGCTTTATAACAATCGAAAACTTTAAGATGAAAAAGGGATTATAGAATTTTAGAAGAGATTTACAAATGCTTGGGATTACTAAATATAATAAAATTGTTTAACTTAGTAACGCTTTAAATTTTAAAGGTCATATTCACAATCAAAATTTAAAATTTATAAACTTTTTATTAACCAAATTTGTAAAAACAAAATTTTTAATAAATATAAAATTTCTTTATCTTCAATTTACATAACCAAGCCCAACGGGCCATATACGGCTTTTAAAAGCTATTACATTAAAAGTAATAATTTAATACAATATTTAGTAATCATAAGTAATTGAATCAATTAGGAATTAAATTAATTAATAATTAAATCAAATTTGAAATAAAAAATAAATCAACAAATAAATAAATAAGTAAATAAATAAATAAGTAAAAAATAAATTAAAATTAAAAGTATAATAAAACCTATCAGATCCATTTTAAATGAACATATAAAAGACTCAAAAAAAATATAAACAAGTAGCATAACATAACAAGTAGCATAAAACATTAGTTTTCTTCGAAAGACATGAGGTGAGAATGAAAAACATCTTAAATCCATCGGGAGTGCATTCCACATTATTGAGAATCTCATCTGAATTGACCTATCTAAAAATGTGGAATGGAAGAATGAAATGGAAAACTGAGGATTTCTATCAGAGTTACTTAGATGAAAATTCTGAACTAAATAAACGGGAAACCCAATAAAATTTACTTTGTAGAAAAATAATAAAATTCTGAAATTACGGATAGAACATCCAAACAAAGTTTCCACATATGGAATAATATGTTGTCGATATCCTACGCCATAAACAAACCTAACAATTCTATTAAATTTAGCTTATTCACGACCAATCGTACCAGTAATAACTTCTATACAATACAAAATATGTGGCATTAATAAAGCTAGAGCCAAACGTAAAAAAAGAAGATGTATGTCAAGACAATATAGCCTTCTCAACAAAAACGATATTTTAGAAGAAACATTATTTATTTGTGAGAGGAAATTCAATTGATTATCAATTACAACACTCAAGATGTATAATATTTTGACCTATAACCATATCATTAGCCCCTAAGCAAAAACCCATTAATTTAGTCTTTCTTAAGTTAATACTAAGTCCATTATCTGAAGACCATGAAAAGACTTCGCGAATAATGTAATTAACTGTGAGTTTGCAAGCAGAGCAACTGAACATCATCAGCATAAACGAAAAGTTTACATGATAAACCAGTTCCTAACAGAAGAAGGTCACTTAGACATAACATGAACGGCAACGGACCAATAATAGACCCCTGTGGGACACCATTAATTACTGGTAGAATTGAGGATTTAGAGTTGACAACTGAGACAAACTGACACCTACTACTTAGATATGATTTTAAAAGCCTACATGGCACAGATGAAAACCCGAAGTTAATTAGAAATTTAGCAATAAGTTTGCTAAGAGATCAAGATCAAGTGAAACAAGAACTACATTTTTACCTTCATCAACGAGTTTACGTATTGAGTCCGAACTATAGACACATCTATCAACTTGAAATACGGGGTTTTGAAAATTAAACTTCCTAAAAAAAAGTCTTTCATTAAGAGTTTACTATCTTGAATTAATTAAACTAAGCTTTCCTTTCTATGGAAATTTTCCACACTGCAATTACCTTAGAAAGCTTTCATCTTTACTTCAAAGAGTAATCTTGACTTAAGACAAAGTTTAAGAAAATAGTTAAAAAACTTCTTGTGGTGACTTTTAAAGCTAGTCACCGAAGAAGACTCTGCTAATTTTAGAAAAAAGAAATTAAGGAAAACATTATTCTAAGATTTTTATTTAAATAAAGCTATTAATAGATATTATGGATCACCAGAATTGTCACGTACTCATATTTGTTCATTTAAGCTTTGTTTTTTATTAAATTTTGGTTAAGAAAGCCTCTAACATAAACATATCTACAGCTTTCGTTATACCTTAGAAGAATAACCATAACTTTAGAAGTTTAATGGAAAGCTTTTAAATAAACGTGATAGCGGCTTTAATTTCAATTCGGACATAAAACTTAGTTAAAAGAAATTTAGTTTGAAAGTTGTTTTCTTTAAAATTTATTATTTTAAGAGTTAATCACGATTTTGATAAAAGTTAAGGAAATTCTTTCAATGGACCTTAACAAAATATATATAATTCAAAATCTATAACAGATTTGAAAAAAATATTTTTTGTTTTCAAGTTGGATATTACAAATCTCTTAAAAATTTTTAATTCTATATTTTAGACGCACTTTTTTTTAAAGAAAACTTAATTTTGAAAGCTTTCAATTCACTATTTCAATTTTCTATTCAGTATATCTATTTTAAAAGCTTGCTGTCACAACCCAGTAAAAATTTTTTGGTTCTCGGTAATGGCAACTACTTATTAAAGTAGTTTCTTGGTAATGAGGAGCCATTATTATTTGCCTACTCTATATTGCAATCACGTGGATCAGTTGGCTGGAGCACTGGATTAACAACCAGAAGGTTGTTGGCTCAACTCCATTCTGATTCTGTTAGTTTTTTTTAACAAAATGTCTAAAAAGATATTTTATGCTAAAAAAAGTTTCTATCATTTTGAAAATTAAGTGCGAAATGGTGTACTGAGTAAGACTTTAGTCATTGAAAATTAATTTTGCTGGGAAATAGCTTTGCTAGATTTCAAATAATGTAGTAAAACTTAAATCAATGTTTATAATAAAGCTTTTTTCTAGCTCTTATTTAATAAGATATTATACAAGATTTAAAAAATTGAGAATCACATTAAAGTTTTTCTTTACTTTAGACAAATCTTAAGGTTTTTTTTTATATTCAACCAATCTTGGTTTGTAAGTATATATTCTGGAATATATTGCTAAGTTATCGCACTGTTTAAATTCAACGATGTCATTACTAATATCGTTATTTTCAAAAATTATAATATCATTTTCGAGTGTACCTTTTAGAAAGCAACCTACATAGAATACAACTAGAAGTTTATGTGAGAGACAAAAACCTAATTCAGTTGTCAAAAACCTAATTCATGCAACAACAAAATACAGGTAGTCACATATATTTTGTTTTTATGTTTTGAAAAAAAAATGGGTAAATTTTTTTAAAATTTAATTTGAACTGTCTTTCACATATACTTCTAGTTATTTTCTATGTCAACCTATATTATTTTAGAATTATAAATGAAATCATTCTCAGGCTTCTTTATTACCAAAATGATATAGTTATGATATCATTACGATATTATTTGGTTTGTTGGGCATATAAAACAATTAAAAGAAATAGTAATGTTACTTACATCGTCAAATCGTAAAAAAATTTTGATTTCCGTTGTTGTTTGCTCTAAAATTTTAAAATATTACTACTCAAATAGATAATTATTTTTTCTTCAAATTCCATAAAAAATTGTTTCTATTTGTACTTTATCTATATTTTCTACTGATCAAAGAAAAATAAGAAAATCTTTCCAAACACCAATAAAATAAATTATATCAAAAAACTATTTAATCCCAAATTTATATACAATATTTTTTAATATATTTTATATATTTGGACCATTATCAAAATGTTTAGATTTTAGGCCTTAAAAAAAAAATATATATATATAAAAAAATAAAATGCTGATGGCACACTAAAATCCATAAACATACACATAAACATAAAATGACTCGAATGCATGTAGGATCAATTCGTGTTAATCATTTCGTGCAGGGTGCGCGAAAGTTATAGAGGTTTTAAGTTAAACATATAAACATTTTTACAAACTAGAAGTTTATGTATAATTCTGGTAAAAATTACACGCAGTATCAAAACATACTGTGATATTCAAATAAAAGTTATGATATTTTCAATATTTGAAGGCATTAGTGTAACATATTTTAGAGTTTTCGAGTAAAATTTTAAAAATTGTATTTATGATAAAAATCTCTATTTTTAAAACTTTTGCGAAAAATGGGTTCGCATATAAGTTATTTCTTCATATATTATACGAAAATATATTATATTCAAGTTTATTACAAAGAAGTGCATTGTGTATTGTATACAGAAGTGTATTGTGATTATTTTTTAACCGAAGCACAGTGGGGTCAAACGCAAATTTTTTGGTAATAAATCTGAATCTCCTGAACTACTGGTCGGATGAAATTGAAATGTATGGAAGAGTTGTAGAGGAGGACCTAAGCTTTCAGAAAAATCATCTTGTAGTCACCCTGTTATAACACGAGATAAGCTACAGGGTGTCAAAGTTGACTACCTCGAGTATGTAAAAGTTAAAAAAAATCGTAACTTGTACAAATGAAGTCCGATTTTAAAGATTTTTATATTTCTGGAAAGTGCTTGGCAAGATAAAGAAAAATTAAGCTTACTTATCTAAGTTATCTCTTACAGTTAAAAAGATATTTACGCTTGAATTTTTGATTTTTTGGCTCGACTTTTTTTCGTTTTTCGGGAATAAGTCCGGAGATATATGAGCCAAAAATTTTTTAAAAATATTCTGTAATTTGCTACATATTTCAAAATAATATGCTGAAAGAATTTTTGGATTATCTCAATTCATCTAGACGTGAAAAATATTCAAAGTCAGCACTCTGAAATTGGCATGAAAAATGGCTATTTTTTTGACAAAAATATAGTACAATTCATTCACTTTTTTCTCAAAGTTCCGTTAATAAAAAAATTTTTTCCTTATTAATTTCAAAAGATAAGGCTTCATAAATGGTTAATAAAGAAATTTTGAATTGATTTAAGTTTGCACCCTACATCCAGCATTGGCCGAAAATTGTCAATTTTAAAAAATAGTTTCATTTTTATCGATTAATAAAAAAAATGTCACGCGAGCTTTTTTAAATTTGGTACACATATTTTTTATAGAAATAGATTTAGAATGATTTAACACTAAACTGGTTCCCGCCCGGCCAAAAACGAATGCAGGAGTGGAGATTTTATGTTAAAAGTCAGTTTTTTTAACGACTATTTTTAAAAGCATATTAAAAGCATATTAAAAGCATATTAAAAGCATATTAGCATAATATTTTTAATATTATTTCTTATGTAATGTATAAAACACAAATCAAGCTTTAATTCCTAAAAAAATCAATAAAATAGCTCCAATAACCTATTTTTGGTAATTTTTCAAAAATAAATTTTTTTTAAAAAAATAGCTGAAAATCCAAAAAAATTTAATTTTTTTAATACAACTCCACTAATTTTGCAAATACTTTAAAAATGTTAAAAGAATATAAAAATAGACTTATTTACCAATTCAACGATATATAAAATGTTGATATAGGTCGTTTAATAATAGTAATATAATGGTCTCAAAACTACCAAGTCACGTCAAAAGTTGCAAAATTCACTATTTTGTTCCGTATTTCCATATGTGTGTATACGTAACATTTTAGTTTTCCAATGTATTATGTAGGTATATATTTGTTATTATAAAGAAGTAAATTCTTTATTTGAGTAATGTTTATTTAATTTGTTCTACATATTTACATACTTATTATACATATATCCCGTATATTTATTTTATTAAGAATATATTATCGAAGATATTATTAGAGATTTTCTTGAAAATAATCAGAAACATCAAACGTTAGCAAATTTTTAAATTCCCTAGCTTCGGAATCCTCTTTTTCTATTTCAAGAGTGATTTTTGGTAGCCATCGTGTTCCTATAGAATATATGGATCTGATGATATTAATAAATATTCCATTAAGTCCATATTTTGCGCTATTTTCGAACATTTTCGGGTATTGAAGAGTCGGAAATGTTTAACATCTTTATTTCGGGCTTCCTGTGCTTCCTCTGTTAGCTCTTCCAATGGCAAAATACTATTTTCTATTATTTCTTTACCATGAGCCAATACTTTGTGAATTGTTGGAGTCATTGATTTCCAGGGGTATGTAATGTTAAGTAGTTCTTTAGTTTCGTAAGCAAAAATTTTAAATTTGTCGGCATTAATTTGTTTTTTGCTATTAATGGCTGCCAATATAATCTTAAAACGCTTCAAAATATTTAAGTCAATGCCTGTGATTAAAAATGTGAGTTCCGGATTTTCAAAGAAACGTCTTGCTGTATTTCCATCATTTGAGCTTCCATAGCTATGTAGAGGTTTATCAATTATTAATCCGAGTTGTTCTTTGAATTCTAGTTGAATTCTTTTCTTCTCCTCTTTTCGTAATTCGTGAAGTTCCAAATTGTTTTTTACTGTAGCATTTTCCTGCCCGGGAATATTTCTGTACTTCATATCATATGCAAGATGTAAGCAGAACTCCAAAAATCTTATCCTTGCGTGGGGTGGTGATATTCCAAATTTTAAAGAATTTTTATTAACAAGGACTTCAGAATTATCCTGAAATTGTGAACTTATTTTTCCACATATATTACATTTCCATGTAGATGTTGTATCTGTTATAGCGTTTGCAACTTTTCCATCAATCATCGTTAATTGTTGTTGAAATGTAACTTTAATAGTTCTGTTTGATACTTTTACATATATTGGGGGCAATGCTTTCATTTCTTCTTCCAATTGGTTGACAATGCTGTTTATTGTAACCGTGGTTTCTTTTGTGTAATCAAAAAGGATTGGACGGCACAAAAATTTGGAACCTGGAGTTAAATTTATCCATATATCATCAAAGAGCATGTCATTTCTTGTCGATGAGGAAGGCTTATTTAAGCACATTCGAAGTGGTACCAGAGACGCTATAAACAGCGAGGAATAATTATTTCCAGAATTACTTCCATCCAGTTGTTTGTATTCCGAAAATCCTGATGTTCCATCGCAGCCCCATTTGAATATTAAAATAAGTTCAGAGTCTTTGCATTTTTCAATGTTATCATTGCTGAAGGTAGATATAATTCTAGAGGCAGTATTTTCAAGTAATTGCAATATATTAACTTTAGCACTTTTAACAGAAGCATTAACCGGGTGCTCCATAGGCTGTAAAATATTACTTTTCGCTTCTCTCACTGATTTGCTACTGGGAAAGATATCATATCCTTTTTTGCTAACAGATTTCCTCAAAATCTCGTATTGGTTTCTAGATAATCCTAAATTTAATATTAAAGCCAAAGCATCTTCAGAGGTAAAGGACGATGTTGATTTCGGTGTCACTATGCTTTGGATTATCCGAAGTAATCGATTGGGAGAAGCTGTTGGTAATCTATAACTTTTTCTACTTCCTTTGGTTGCGTACGTGTTACTAAAGCTTTAAATGTATCTTTTATTTCGGCATTCGTATGTGAATTTAGAATAGATTCCTGTTTGGTCCTCTTTTTTCTTAGCTGAACTTCATCGTAACTTTTTTTTTGGTCGACCCTTTTTCTGCTTTCCGATGAAAATTGGTATTTCTCCCTCCAACCACTCTTCATTTTTCTTCTTGAACTTTGGTATTGACCAATCTGAAGCTTGCATCCTATTTTCGTATGATTTATAAAAATTTTCGGGCTTTAAACTGTCTTCTGCAGTAAGAGTTAAACCAAAAGATACTACTGTATCAATGAGTTTTCTTATTTTTTCTGGACGATTTATAATATCAGATAGATTATCCCAGATTACTTTGCAAATAGAAAAGTGTTTTAATGTAATCTCCATAATGGCAAATTCACTAATAAATCTGCATATTTATAAGGATACTTATATATAGAAAAAGAATATTTATATCAGGTAAATGGTGACAGGCAAAAATGAATTAAAAAATTTAAATTTTTGCTCAAAACCCCCAATTTCATTCAGTTTATTTTTATGACCTGTAGTGTTAAACAGGTACGTCAAAAAATGTACCTATGCGATTGTAAAAAAAAATCATTTTTGTTATAATACATTAATTAAGTAGCTAGGTAAATTATTTAAAAACTTAAAAAAATGTAATAAAAAACGAAGGAAAATATACTTATTTATGTACTTAGGTAATTTTAAAAACCTTTTCAGTAGAAAAAAATTATGAACACTTTAAATAAATTCATTAATAAATATTATTATCTCGTAACAAAAATAAGCAATGCAGTTGAGTGTTACGTATACACACATATGGAAATACGGAACAAAATAGTGACTTTTGCAACTTTTGACGTGACTTGGTAGTTTTGAGGCCATTATATTACTATTATTAAATGACCTATATCAACATTTTATATATCGTTGAATTGGCAAATAAGTCTATATTTATATTCTTTTAACATTTTTAAAGTATTTGCAAAATTAGTGGAGTTGTGTTAAAAAAATTAAATTTTTTTGGATTTTCAGTTATTTTTGGAAAAAAAAATTTGTTTTTGAAAAATTACCAAAAATAGGTTATTGGAGCTATTTTATTGATTTTTTTTAGGAATGAAAGCTTGATTTGTGTTTTATACATTACATAAGAAATAATATTAAAAATATTATGCTAATATGCTTTTAAAAATAGTCGTTAAAAAAACTGACTTTTAACATAAAATCTCCACTCCTGCATTCGTTTTTGGCCGGGCGGGAACCAGTTTAGTGTTAAATCATTCTAAATCTATTTCTATAAAAAATATGGGTACCAAATTTAAAAAAGCTCGCGTGACATTTTTTTTATTAATCGATAAAAATGAAACTATT
The DNA here is from genome assembly GCA_932274085.1 of Protocalliphora azurea. Classification (NCBI taxonomy): domain Eukaryota; kingdom Metazoa; phylum Arthropoda; class Insecta; order Diptera; family Calliphoridae; genus Protocalliphora; species Protocalliphora azurea. The sequence goes on along the minus strand of OW026520.1, from coordinate 120,615,888 downwards.
TTTTAAAATTGATAATTTTCGGCCAATGCTGGATGTAGGGTGCAAACTTAAATCAATTCAAAATTTCTTTATTAACCATTTATGAAGCCTTATCTTTTGAAATTAATAAGGAAAAAATTTTTTTATTAACGGAACTTTGAGAAAAAAGTGAATGACTTGTACTATATTTTTGTAAAAAAATAGCCATTTTTCATGCCAATTTCAGAGTGCTGACTTTGAATATTTTTCACGTCTAGATGAATTGAGATAATCCAAAAATTCTTTCAGCATATTATTTTGAAATATGTAGCAAATTACAGAATATTTTTAAAAAATTTTTGGCTCATATATCTCCGGACTTATTCCCGAAAAACGAAAAAAAGTCGAGCCAAAAAATCAAAAATTCAAGCGTAAATATCTTTTTAACTGTAAGAGATAACTTAGATGAGTAAGCTTATTTTTTCTTTATCTTGCCAAGCACTTTCCAGAAATATAAAAATCTTTAAAATCGGACTTCATTTGTACAAGTTACGATTTTTTTTAACTTTTACATACTCGAGGTAATCAACTTTGACACCCTGTAGCTTATCTCGTGTTATCACAGGGTGACTACAAGATGATTTTTCTGAAAGCTTAGGTCCTCCTCTACAACTCTTCCATACATTTCAATTTGATCGGACCAGTAGTTTAGGAGATTCAGATTTATTACCAAAAAATTTGCGTTTGACCCCACTGTGCGAAGTAAGCTTTTTTTTTTGGTCCATAAATTTTTTAACTTTCGAAATTTTTCTACTAAATATACCAATTATATTTAATTTCATGCAGTCCACGCGATGTGCCTTAGTAAAATGTGTTTTGGCAAAAATGTCCCGATATTTGACTTAAATTTATGGTCCCGATCAATTGTATTTATCGCGGTTCTTACATCTATATATCCAAGATTTGTGCAAATTGCAATTTTCTTTATAAAAATACAAAAACAAATAGTGCAAGTTTTGCTTAATTTTCAAAAAGCCAAACAATTTTTTATTAAATTTATTTTTAATGCTCCTTCGATTTTATTGTGTAAAATAACAAAAATCTAAGTTCATGCAGTAATCGATTTATTTTATTAGAATTGTGAAAGTGCCTGGCGAAAAACTGATTTTTTTTAGTTTTTCGCTCTTGTTTTCCATACTTTGAGACTATATACTGCTTTGACTATTTAGGGCATATCAAAGAGATATAATGCACAATACACTTAGTTAAAAAAAGTACCAATCTCTGTTTCAAAATTTGTATTCTTTTGAGGGGCGCACAGATCATTTTTAAAAATTTTGTCATCAAAATTAGACTAAACTGTATTTAACTGTTGAAAGTCTGCACAATAATAAAGAATGTGCAGAATTTATTAAAGAAATCCGATTAGTTTATATAAAATCGAATGATATCGAAAAGTATAAAAGCGGGAACAAAAAGTATAGAAGAATGGAAAAAAAAGTTAAGTAGTTTTAAGCCCTTTTTCTAAGTTTTTGAACTTTGAACAATAATTATGATTACAAAATGAAGCTCACGGTGCTAAAATGTTGCATTCAATTAGCTTCAGGTCTTATAAGTTCAAATCTGGAACCCATTTGCTTAAAATAGTATTACCACAAAACTTATTAAAGATTAAAGTTAGTTTCAGCCAGGTTAAAAATGTTTGACAATGGATAATGCTAACCGCTGAGAGTTAACTTTGGCATGTTTTATGATGAGTCCTAAAATATTTTTTTATGTCTACTGATGATCGTTCGTAAGCTGCACCGTTTTAAAAATTATCATTTTTTTACTTTTTTGAAATTATTTGCATTTTCTTCCAAATCAACACATGGAAAATGTGATATCATTTAAGAGGTATTTGCGTCCCTTGGTATATAAAACATATCCAAAAGTGTCCCCAATATTTTTATATTCCACAAAATATTCCATTCTTCAAGGCTTTTTCGCAATACTGTTTGCTATTTTTAATTAAAATACAAATTTATTAATTTTTACTTACTTTTAGATATGAGTTTCTGGTCTTTACTTAACTTTTATTTCAATATTCTTGCAATATCGCAGTTTATAAGACAATCTGTCAGATTTAAAATTTTACATAAATATAGTCAATATGAGTATCAAAATTCTTCTTTCGATTTATTAAAATAATTCTCTTTTTTCCCTTCCATAGGGAGTGAGTCACCTTAAAATATATACCTAAAGCAAACTTAGAATTCCATTTCTTCTTCTATTGCAGGTGTCTTTATCATCAGCCTTATGATGCCTTTAATACCCAAATATACCGGCAGTGTTGTCAACGTCAGTCCCGTCATTTGCTGTTCCAGTATATTTATGTGCGGCATACTCTTCGCTTCATGTGCTCAAAATTCTTGGCCTGCCATAGTCTTTTGGATGGTAGCCGGTTTAATTATGCTCATACGTTGTGATAATTTATGCTGTACATGTCTACAACAAACGTCCACCATTAATGAACAACTTATACCGAGTGTTTCAGCCAAGACGACAGCAACAACCACAACAACAATACGTATGCCAAGACCACCTAAAGGCATTGTTACCATACCCACACGCGTCAATGCACCCAGATGACAATCGGAGTCCTCGGAGGGCGAGGATTTATTCAATGAGGACTTTAATATAAGAGATTTTGAGGAAGAAGATGATAACAATGAAAATAATGACTGTTGGACTGAGTAGGCGGAAAATTATTGAAACAAAAATTAATAAATTTCAGAAGAAAAAAAATGTGTTATTCAAGTGATTTTTAAATGCTTTAAAGTTTTTGCTTCAGCATATAAAAATAAAAAATAAATTTTTATTTTTTATTTTATTTAATTTTAGTTACATAAAACTAATTGCCTGATGTAAAAAATAAGACAAACATTTTTGATTAATATTAAAATTTCAAAAAAGAAACAAAATTTTTATGAAATTTTTGTCTTCAATAAATAGCCAATTGTAAAGAAATTGTTTAAATTTATGGATTTAATAAAACAAAAGAAAAGATTAAAGATTTTGTACAGCTTATAATTTTTTTTTTTAAATGTAATACATTTATTAAAATTATAAAAAAAGTGAGAAGTAAAATGTTTTAAATAAAAATTAAGAAATTATATAAATTGGAAAAAAAAAACGTTTTTATTTAAAACTATAGAAAACAAGTAGAAGTCCAACTTGCTTTCAAAAAACCTAACTCAGCTATCAAAAAACCGAACTCTTTATATGTGTTAGTAGAATATTGTACAGAACTAATTTATACGTGTGAAAAAAATTGCTCTCTTTTCTTCTTTTTTTTTTTTTTTTTGTTTTTGTTGAGCGAATTAAAGGAGTTGGACTTCTAGATGTTTTCTATAATTAAAATAAAGAAAAATTAGCCATTTAACTCCTAAACGAATTTATGCATTTTGCAGTACATTTGCAGAGACCTGCGCCGAGGAATTTTATCTGATTTTAGCTGATACTACACACATTTCTCTAATTAAAAATTTTATATTTTCATGCCCCTTTGATTAAAAATTTTTCCAGCGAAAGTATAAAAAGAATTATTAATTTATTGAAAATGTATAAGAAAAAAATATGGGAGTGATCTAAGAATATTTTTGGATTTTTGCATAAAAGATTAGAATAATTGTTCGCATATTAGAATGAGAAATGGTCTGCTCCGATATAAAAATATATTAATTATTAAGATATGCTAAAAAATAAAAAAGTACAATAAATAGTGGAATTTATATCAATTATTTTGATAATTCCGAACCACATATCGCTAGTGAATAGAAGTGATTTGTTAGCTGACAAAATCTTGTGTACGAGTTTTTTTTTAGATTTCTCGTAGGATGGTGATTAAGGCTCATTAAAATTAATTAGCAACTGTAATATTACTTTTTCAAAGTATTTGCATCAAAAATAATCAATTATAAGTCATCAAATATACTTAATTTATTTATAATTATTTGAAGTTCAAAATGATGCAAATATTTTTCTTTCATATTTAATTGATGGCAAATACTCCATTAAAATAATAAAAATGTTTCATTTTTAACATTTAAGCCGAAAATTTTACGGCGGCGGCGGCTTCCAAATTTTTCTCGGCGGCTCGGCTTAGCCGAATTTCAGCCGCTCGGCGCAGGTCTCTGTACATTTGTCTTAGAATATTTACATCTCGACGCTGCTACTACAAAAACACTTATGTGTTTTTTAACAACTTTTCAGGAGAGTAAAAGTAAGGTTTAATTTCTACTTGAAAGCCATACAATGGTTTCGTAGGTAAACGAACGATTTAAAACGCTTTCCGATGGTCGAATAAAAAAATGACATAACTGGCAGCGACAATACTCTGCCTAAATAAATACACTCTATTATGGTGAATTTCTGGAGATGTAAAGGTTGTAAAATTAAATGAATGAAAATTGGCAATATGGAACTGGAAATTATTTCTATAAAAATTTTTTTTCTACTTTGAGTCTTTAAAAGAATATAAATTAATAGTGAGTATGTACAGTTATATTTTTAAATATTGAAAAAATCTCACTGGCGAACTATGGCTCAGATTTTAATTTCATTGGCCAAATGTATAATTTTTTGTTAAAACCGATTTCCAAAATTTTAATGTCATTCAATAGTAAGTCTATTTAAACTAAGGTGGCCAAAAAATTAGATCAAAATATTTCTAATTGTGGGCTTGGCATGCTGTTAAAGACAAATATTTTATGTTATTTTATAAAAAAAATAGATTTTTGTAAATTTCATCAGAAGTAAATTACCATTACTCGCAAACTATTATCGATAATTTGCTGCATTTTTTTGTTATATTGGTAGGATAAGAGTCTTTAAGAAATGGTATGATGAGTCACTGTACAGTTTATACCTGATACGTTAATAAAAATTTTCTCACGTACTAAACTTTAGTCAGATTTGAATTTTAGTGGAATACAACTTTTGAGGGTCAAAAGAGTTTAAACAAATGTTACCACCAGAAGAAAATTGAAAGACTCCTCTTTAATCCCATATATACTTTTGTACCTATCTGGAGCCCTCTGTAGAACACTTTTCCATTTGAATGAAATTACTCCCAAAATTTTTTCATGGGACACATACTAAAAATCAGTTATGATTTGGATTTTAAACCTATAGGATTAATAAGAAACAACGACAACAATAAGGAGTTAAGAAGTTTAAAAAACATGTTTCATGTTCAGGATGAATTTCTCAAGTATAGGTTGATTACATATCAACCAAAACAAAGATCAGGCAATACGAATAATGGGAACATACCAAGAAAATTCCTATCAGATCCCTTAAGAGCATCTGAGATAACAGGTGATGATATAAATATTATTTCAAGATTTAAAACAATTATCGATGTTCTTGTGAGCAATGAACATCAATTTGTTAGAAAATATTGTAAGGATTACAGATTTTATAGAGAGCATAATACCAGAAAAATATTACGAAATTCTACAAATGAAGATCTATTTAATATATTACTGGCAATGGAAAGTAGAATATCGCGACTTAGATGAAGAAGCAAAAGAGTTGCTGGAGGACAGAAATAATATAGAGTTAAATATGAAATATTTGCAGGCTATTTTCCAACTGAATGAATAATAATTATAATTTCCTTTTATTGCTGCTATTTAAATAAAAAGCAAAATAAACATTAAAAATATTTTAATTTTTTTGTCCAAAACACCGATTTTAGTAGAACCTGTTATAGAATTAATAAACTGGGAACCAGTTCACAAAATTATTTTGTTTTTTTCTTTTTATCTGCTTATAACTAATTCAAAAAACAAAAATTCCGCATTATCATACTAAATGTTATAAAAAATTTTAAAAGTTAAAATTTAGCCTTAAATTTCTCAAAAACAAATCTCTCCAACAATATATCTCTCCACAAAAAAAAATCTAAAATATCTCTTTCGATTCAAAAGTTACAGAGTTTTGGCCGATAAAAAATGATTCTGAGCTACTGTGCTACGTTCACTTCACCAGTGTTGCCATAATTTTTTTTTCTCTTAAGGACCTCCACGCATCAATTGCTGGCTATTTTTGATGGAAAGCACCTTCATATTTCTTTTTTAGGGAAAATCTAACGTAATAACATTCCCCAAATAGTTTTCATGTTAGTTTTGATCCGGAAATCATGCAGGCATCACAGGAACAAGTTTACATTATTACACTCTAACGTACTATAAAGAACTCGTGAAATGGCTAGAGTACGCCAGCACAACTATTACAACCACACAGAAAAATTCCAAACCCAATGAAGATTCACCACCAAAATGTATTTTTGTAGAAATATGGGAAATCCTTTCGTATGTCCCTCCAATAACTATTAAACGCGTCCCAGACAAAGCCTATTGAAATAGGTTGTGATCAGTCCATTATTTCACCTAGCCTCCATACAAATTTCTCCCCGGAATTGAGTTTAAACACTCAAAAATGACTTAAAAATAAGAATTTTAAAGAAATTTAGTGAAAAGAAGTTCCGTTCAAGTATCAATCTTTATATTAAATTTTATGAAGATCGGTTCACAATTGACCATACAGTCGGTCTTGACCGACTATATCTTTCTTTCACTTTTTTTCTTATTTGATTAAAGATTAGCACAAACGCATTAAACCCCAACCACCAATGGTGGTATAATGTATAAAAGGCCTGGAAATAAGGAAACTATAGTAAAAACTTTTCTTCATCAAGTCAGAGAGTTAATTTATCAAAACACTGTCTTTGTGATTCTACTTGATTGCACGTACGATCTTCGAGCTACCATGTTAACCATGGAGTTGATCGATTAGTATTCAAAATTTCAATGAATAATTTCTTATTTTAATAGAAAAATCATGTTGTTTTGTGCTTTAAAAAACAAAATAAGAATATAAATTTGCTAAGAGAAAAGAAAAGGAATCTTTTGTCACAAAAAACATAAAAAAGTACATAAAATCAAAAAATAATTAATTAATCTATGTCTTTAAAATGCGGCTAATGTAAATATTCTCACGAAAAACATTACGTGAACATAATGCTATGTAGAGAGAATTTTCATTTAAATCAAATATTTAACTTTATTTTAAAGAAAAATGTGAAAATTGTATCAAGATCTTTTATTTACCTGAGCACTTTTGTTTATGTTTTAGGAACAAAGTATAAAAATATTATAAGGATTTATAGACATATAGAAGATATAATAACGGATAATATTTAGATATTTTTTACCTTATTTGATAACCATATTATGTTTTAATTACGTCCGTCTGAAGACTATATATTACATCTCTAAACAAGTTCCCTTGGCATTGACGACATTGGTTGAAGTTTTACAACTATAAGTTATGGACATAGTGCTACAATTCCTGATCCATACATTTAAAAATTCAAAAGCCTTGAATGAATTTTCCCTTAATATGTATATTACATAATTTTGTTGTAAATTTATAAGATAAAATATGAAAATATATAATGATTATTGTATTGTTGGCGGTAGCTAATTTTATGCAAAATAGCATAAAAATAGTCGCGGACAAAAATGTTAGCCCTTCGAATTACAAAAGTTTTGTGTTTTTCCCATATACATAATAAAAGTACTAAGTGTCTCTAATTTATAAATTTTCTCAGTAGCTCTTAAAAACACCAAATATTTTTTCTCTCCGTTAGAAGAAAAACCAAAAAAAAAAAAAAAAACACTCGTATCTATTATAATCTTTTATATTCTAATTAAATAAACTTTTTTGTATAAAAATTATCTATACAATTATGCAATTAGTTTGAGGTCTATGGAAATAAAAATAATTGAAGTGGATTCATATTCAAACAGAACATCAGCATGATAACAAATAACGATATTCAGTTACTACTAACACGAGAAGAGTGTTTTGAAATAATTAAAAATGACTTAGAGCTTAAAGATACCAGCAGTATAAATTTACAATCATTTAAAGTAAAAAAATGTTCGAGAGATTTATTGGGTTTTATGGGAGAATATTATAAATTGGTAGTGGAGGTCATTATCAATAAGGTAAAGTTGAAAAAAATTTTGTAATTAAAGTCAATGAAAATTGCAATTCTATTACTTTTAAATATTTCTCAGGATATTTTCAAACATAGTTATTTTGTGAAAACTTTGCCCTTAAACAATAAACTTTATAGGGATGAATGTGAACGTAAGGGTTTCTTTGTTAAAGAATCCAGTATTTATCAAAATATTTTACCAAATATACAAAAATATGCTCAACGACCTTTGTATCCGAAGGCTTATTTGACTCGTAGGGATTTAGTGGTTTTGGAGGATTATTCTTTACCTGAAAAACGTTTGCAACAATTAAAACTTCAAGCTGTTTATACGGTGAAACATTATCAATTATTTTTAAAACATTTGGCTCAACTACATGCTGCCAGTTTGGCTTGGGAGTTAAAGGAAAATGTCAATATAGGGCAACAATTTGAAAGTATTTTATATGAGCTACAATTGATCAATAGCAATGAATGGTATATAACGGGCATCAAGGTAAATATTTAATTAAAAAAATTTAAATATTTTTATTTGCACCCAGTGAAAAAAGACCACATACGTGCTGAAAACGATACCATTCAGTGTCAATAATGAATTTGTTTCAAATGTTTTCAAATTCAACACTGAGTTTTCAAATTTTAACGAAAATCGATACCTAATTGGCATAAAGTTGAAACCACACAGTTTCAAAAAGTCGATACCTTTAATTATCAATGCGACCACAACCGTGGTCGTGGATTTGAATCGAATTTTTTCCCACAGTATACTAATTCTTTTGACAGGCCATTATATTTTTAGCTCAACAACATCCCAAATATAAATACCAGGAGGCCTTGGAATTTATTAATCATAAACTTTATAATATCCTACTCAACATGGAAGATTATACCAAACCTTCAAAAATTTTACGCAATGTCCTATGTCATCGTGATTCTTGGGATCGTAATATCTTTTGGGAATTGGATATTCAAAATGAACCTACAACTTGTCGTATTGTGGACTTCCAGCTAACACGCTACAGTCCCCCTGCCATTGATGTGCTTTACTTCCTGTACAATAATTTTGAGAGTCCCCAACAAAGATCTAAATTATTAAAAGGTCTTTTAGTGTTTTATTACCAAAATCTAAAAGAAAATTTTAAGCTTTTAGATTTGCCTGAAGATTTAATAACTCAAGCAGATTTTGATCAAGATTGTCATAGAGCTTTATTACCAGTATTAACTCTAAGAGCAATTTGTGAGCCTTTAATGAAGCTACCTGCAGGTTGGTCTCAGTCTATGTGTGAGCAGGAACCCGAAACATTTGATTGTTATATGAATTCCGATCGTAGGGATATGTTTGAAAGAGTCTCAGCTATAGATTCTACGTATATGGATAAAGTTTTATTACCAGTACAAGAATTATTAGAATTTTTCGATTTAAAACCAAAATAAAATTCAATAAAAATAAATTTTGAAGATTTTTTTAATACTGCAATTTTTTATCTTTATTTTCATTTTATATATGGACATATTATGTAAATATTAATTTCATCATATCATTAATACATTCGAACACATAACTATCAAATTCTGCATTAGTTTTTATTAAATCCAAAATTTCCTGTGTACGATCCACATTAGTAAAACGATGAAAATCTTCTGGTCTATTCAATTTCAGATCTTCTAAATAACCACCCGGAAGTCTGAAAATAGTAGCATTTATACAATTATAAAGAGCACCAAATAAGGCAAATTCCTTAAGAGACTCCAGGAAAACCTCATACGTTATAAACTCTTTAGCTTGAAAACCCAAATTTAATAATTCACGGGAAAATTCCTCATAATAAAATTCATAACATTCTTTCTCTATAAGTCTTCTTTCACTGGGTTTCATATTAATAAATAAAGTCATTAAAACATCAATTGCTGCTGGGCAATACCGGCTCATTTGAAAGTCCACAAAAACAGCTCCTTTTTTATAAGTATCCTCTTTTGAAAAGAATACATTGCCGGCCCAAACATCGCGATGACAAAAAACATTATAATATTTTTCTGAAGGAATATTCATACCATACACACTCTGCAAAAGGGTATGTAATTCATTTTTGATAAAAAGTTGTATAGGTTCAGATTGATACAAAGGATATTGGATGGCTACAGCCAAAATAGCCTGAAAAATAAAATTTGGTAAAAAAAATGTATATTTTTTTAATAAAAGACAAAGTTTACAAACCTTTACACCCACTGCAAACCAATCAAATCTCTGAGAAACTTTTACTTCATAAAGTACATCCTTCATCAACTCCCCAATTTTTAGTTGTTTTTGTTGTTCAAATGCCAAGCTGCAGGCATGCATTGAGGCTAATCCTTTCAAAATGGTTTTAATTTCTTCTATGTTTAAAAACTTTGCAACATCTTGTAAAGGTTCATAACCTAAATCCACAATATTTTGCATGACAAAAAGATCGGGCTTGACCAAATAACATTCACCGCACCAGATATTTGAAGCTAAAAAATAAAATAAAAATTTTTGGTCAATAATAAAAAATTTCCAAATAAAATTTAATAAATATCTTTTTAAAAATTTATCGATAACAAAATTTTTTTATAAAAAATTAAAAAACATTTCAATAGAAGGTTGAAATATAAAAAACTTTGGTCGAAAATAACATTTTCTTATAAAAAACTCGTCAAAAAAACAATTTCCTATAGGAAATTGCTCAACAACAATAATTTACAATAGAAAAGTTTTCGGCAACAGCATTTTCTATAAAACATTTATAAATACACTCTTTTAAATTACTGTTTTAATATATATTCATTATAATGTTTCAATTGAACTAGCATTTCTCCATACTTCTTACATTAAGTTCAGCTTAAATGCTTCAAATTCTTCCAATTATAATTTCTTCTAAATCTTTCTTTAAGTTAGTATTAAATAATATTTCGATTTCATTTGTGACCAAAATTCTGATTTTTTATTATTTATTTAATTTTTTTTTTTTTTTGTATTCTGATTTTGTTGATTTATCACTTCTTTGTTCCCATTTAAGCTCGGCTTAAAAGTTTAAATTTCATTATTTAATGATAGTTCTCATTGATCTAGTTAATTCTCAATGAATACATATGCAAATCCCAATAGACCACAAATTGAAATAGAAACAATGATGGGAAATATTTTAAGTATAAAAATTAAACACTATAAGAATTAAAAGTCACATGGTAAATTCCAGTATTATAAATACCTATATTTGTTTTTTTCTTCATCGAAATTAATTTATAAAACTGAGGATAACTTGAGATCCGAAATTAAAGTGAAAATTTTGGTTGAAAAGAATTATAACTAATTTTTATAACTACCCAGCAAAAACTTTTTGGTTTTCAATAATGACAACTACTTATTAAAGTAGTTTCTTGGTAATGAGGCGTTATTATTATTTGCCTACTCTGTATTACATTAATAAGTACTCAGTAGTATAATAGCACAGTAATACTGCAATCACGTGGATGAGTTGGCTAGAGCGCGGTATAAACAACCAGAAGGTTGTTAGTTCAACCCTATTCTGAAGCTGTTAATTTTTTATAACAAAATGTCTAAAAAGATATTTTAAACTAAGAAGAGTTTTTGTCGCTTAGGAAGCTATGTGCGAGATGGTGTAATGAGTAAGACGTTAGTCATTAAAAAGCGAATGGTAAGTTTGTGTCCAAGTTCGAGTCTCACTGACGGCAAATTTTTTTTGTTTTTTTTTTTTTAATTTTGTTTTCGTTTATATATATATATATATATTTTTGAATACCCCTAGAGTCAAAAAATAACTAGTTATTCAGGCAAAAAATAAGTACTTTATTTTTGTTTCCAATTATACCTGCTAGATAACCACGAAAGCAAAGTTTTTGCTGGGTAATTTTTAGATTCTAAATATCCTCCCTAAATTAAATTATAATACATAATTTTCTCTATAAATTACATAGTCATAGTTTCTGTACTATTAAAAAAATCCCAACCCTGTATATTAAATGTGTATTTGATTATTGTTGTTGTTGTTTTGGTGTAAGACAACAACGTTAAATAACTGTAAAAAGTTATCAACGAATGATATTAAACGCAACTACTCTTCGTTTTCAACTCTCTTGTTTTCTTTTTTTATTATCTTGCATTACATTTTAAACCCACAATTTATATAATAACCCAACAAACATTTTTCTGTGTAGAGGCCTAAACATTATTCCTGACTGTAATGTATATTTTTATTCTATATAATATATTATTTCTCTAAAGTTTAACATTTATTAATTCAATTATTAATTTTCAATCCCTACCTCTACTATATAATATTAATATAGATATTATTTCTGAAAATTAACGAAACATTTTCCTATTGATAATTGATAATTAACACAATTTTCCTACAGAATTATGATCGATAACAACATTTTCTTACAAACAATTGATCGATAACAAAATATTTATATGGAAAGTTAATCGATAAATATATTTCTTTATAGAAAGTTGTTCGATAATAACAATTTTCTATGGAAAATTGGTCGATGACAACATTCTGCTAAAGGCAATTGGTCTATGCAACATTTTATTATAGACAATTAATCGATTACAATAGGAAATTGACCGATAACATTTTTTATTTATATAACTTTGATCGATAATATTTTTCTATATAAAATTGATCGCTAAAAGAATTTGTCTATAGGAAACTGATCGATAACAAAGTGTTTATATAAAAAATTGATTTATAACAAAATATTTCCATAAGAAATTGATTGACAGGAAATGTGTTATCGACAACCAAAAAAAAAAGTTCTAAAGAAAACTGTATGTTATCGATAACCAAAAAAACAACTGTCTAAAAAAATTGTATGTCACAAATAACAAAAAAAAAAAAAAAATTTAACAGAAAATTGCATGTTATCGATAAGCGAAAATTTTTCTAAAAAATATTGTATGTTATCGATAATCAAACAATTTTCTAATGAAAATTGGATGACATACAAGTGATAAGTGAAAAATTTTTTGAAGAATATTGTATGTTATCGACAATCAAACAATTTTCTAAAGAAAAATAGTATGTTAACGATAACAAAACAATTTGCAAACAATTTTCTAATGAAAATTGTTTGTTATTGATAATCAAACAAAAATTTTCTAAAGAAACTTGTATGTTATCGATAACCAAACAACTTTTTTAAGAAACTTGTATATTATCGATAACCTAACAATTTTCTAAAGAAACTTGTATGTTATCGCTAACCAAACAATTTTCTAAAAAAAAATGTATCTTATCGATAATCAAACAATTTTCTAAAGAAACAAACAATTTTCTAAAGAAAATTGTATATTATCGATAACCAAACAATTATCTAAAGAAAATTGTATATTATCGATAACCAAACAATTTTCTAAAGAAAATTGTATGTTATCGATAACCAAATAATTTTCTGAAGAAGATTGTATGTTTTCGATAACCGAACAATTTTCTAAAAAATTGTATGTTATCGATAACCAAACAATTTTCGAAAGAAAATTGAATGTTATCGATAACCAAACAATTTTCTAAAGAAAATTGTTTATTATCGATAATCAAACCATTTTCTAAAGAAAATTTTATGTATTCGATAACCAAACAATTTTCTAAAGAAAATTTTATGTTATCGATAACCAAACAATTTTCTAAAAAATTTTATGTTATCAATAATCAAACAATTTCTAAAGAAAATTGTATGTTACCGATAATCAAGCAATTTTCTAAAGAAAATTGTATGTTATCGATAATCAAACAATTTTCTAAAGAAAATTGTATGTTATCGATAATCAAACAATTTTCTAAAGAAAATTGTATGTTATCGATAATCAAACAATTTTCTAAAGAAAATTGTATGTTATCGATAATCAAACAATTTTCTAAAGAAAATTGTATGTTATCGATAATCAAACAATTTTCTAAAGAAAATTGTATGTTATCGATAATCAAACAATTTTCTAAAGAAAATTGAATGTTATCGATAACCAAACAATTTTCCAAAGAGAATTGTATGTTATCGATAATCAAACAATTTTCTAAAGAAAATTGTATGTTATCGATAATCAAACAATTTTCTAAAGAAAATTGTATGTTATCGATAATCAAACAATTTTCTATAGAAAATTGTATGTTATCGATAATCAAACAGTTTTCTAAAGAAAATTGTATGTTATCGATAACCAAACAATTTTCCAAAGAAAATTGTATGTTATCGATAATCAAACAATTTTCTATAGAAAATTTTATGTTATCGATAATCAAACAATTTTCTAAAGAAAATTGTATGTTATCGATAACCAAACAATTTTCTAAAAAAAAATGTATCTTATCGATAATCAAACAATTTTCTAAAGAAACAAACAATTTTCTAAAGAAAATTGTATATTATCGATAACCAAACAATTATCTAAAGAAAATTGTATATTATCGATAACCAAACAATTTTCTAAAGAAAATTGTATGTTATCGATAATCAAACAGTTTTCTAAAGAAAATTGTATGTTATCGATAACCAAACAATTTTCCAAAGAAAATTGTATGTTATCGATAATCAAACAATTTTCTATAGAAAATTTTATGTTATCGATAATCAAACAATTTTCTAAAGAAAATTGTATGTTATCGATGACCAAACAATTTTCTATAGAAAATTGTATGTTATCGATAACCAAACAATTTTCTAAAGATAATTGTATGTTATCGATAATCAAACAATTTTCTAAAGAAAATGTCGTTAAATTATTAGAATAATTTATAGGATGAAAATTAATAAAGAATCAAATTTGAAAAAAGTATATGACAACAAAAAGAAAGTTCCACTGATGGCCAGTTGTGTAAAAAATTTGCTAAATATGCAAAATTCTTCTCTTATGTGTGAAATATGCAAATTAATTCTCTTTAGATTAGTATATGAAAAGTTATGCTGTTAAGTATATAATATGCAGAAGTATTCTGTTAAATTGACATGACATATCTGTATCAAAGGAATTATATATTGTCATCAAAGAAAGATTTTCTATAGAAAATTTTATCGTTATCAAAACAAGAATTTTCAAAAGGATTTTCTGTAGAACATTTGATAGTTTTCAAAATAATTTTCTATAGACGTTTATATATTTATGTACAAATTCAACTAATGACAAAAATCTGTTATAGAAAATTCAGGGAATAAATTTATAAAAAAAAAGAAAAATATTTACTTACATAATTTCCTCAATTCATTCAGCAGTTTCACATATATCGTTGATTCTTTTGTCAAAATTCCATATTTTTTTACAAAATCATACATATTGGAATTTTGATTAGGCATAGTTTTAATAAACAAGCGTCTTTGTGATAAATTACTTTCCTGCAAAAAAAAAATAAGAAAGAAAGATATAGTCGATCAGGACCGACTACATGATACCCTACACCATTGTGTACGAGCATAAAAATTCGGGAAGGGGATTTATATTACATCTGTGGCCAAAAAAAAAAAAAAAAATGTAAAATATAATATACAAATACAGAATAATGCGTTGATACTAACATCTAGATGATTTTATGCACTTTAGGGAGATTCCTGGATGTGGGTTTACATGGGAGCTGTGGTAAATTATGAACTTGAAACTTTTCAATGTTGTTTATGTGGGAGCTATGATCAATTGTGGACAGATCTTCATAAAATTTGGTACAAAGATTGATGCTTGGACAGAACTTCTCTGCATTGAATTTCATGAAAATATTCTTATTTTTAAGACATTTTTGAGTGTTTAAACTCTACTCCGGGGGACATTTACATTTGGGTTATATGAAATAATGGAAAATGGATCACAACCAATTCCAATAGGCTTCGTCCTTGTAACATAAAAGTACCACGTGCTAAATTTCATTGAATTACCTTTAAAATTGCGACCAGTACTTTGTGCACAAGGTTTACGCGGACAGCTAGCCAGCCGTCCAGCCAGCCAAACGGAACGGACGGAGATCGTTAGATCGATTTAAAAAGTGATTCTGAGTCGATTGGTATGCTTTAAGATGGGTTTTGGATAACTTTTTCTATACATAATATATCCCAACCACCTATGGTGGTGTAAAAAAGTCATTATAGTAAATTAAAAATTAACTTTAAACTTTAAAATACTTACATTTTCTTTTTGATATTTCAGATACAAATGAAAATATTCACCCAAACAGCCAACAGTGCCCAGCTCTGGTACAATCTCATATGACTCTAATGACCCTTTTTCATTTACCTCTTCTAAAATTTTCTCCAATATCAATTGACATTCTGTTTGTGTAACTAAATCATGAGGATTATGACTTTTTACTTCACTCATCGTAATTTAAATTTTATTATATTTTTTTTTTTTTTAGTTTATGGTTTTAAAATAAGTTTTATTTTATTTTATTTTATTTTATTTTATTTTTTGTTACTTGATTATCACGTGTAGATTAAATTTTTACTCAGACCAACGATAATCTGTTTCGTAATGTTGTTTGTATAAAAGTAATTGTTTAAATTATTTTATAGCTGGTAGTGGTGATAAAACAAGTAAGAGTGATATACGTTTATAAAGAGGAATATGAACATTACAAAGATTCAAGTGATCGTGCTGTGAACTATACTAAATGCTGGTAAGAAGAAGAATCATATAAAAGCTAACGGATTTTAGTTGTAAAAGGAATGCAAAGAAAATAATAAAAAGCGGAATCTTATCATAAATATTTTAGCTAAATACTCTTTATATTTACGCTCTTAAGTTTGTAAAAAAAAGAGTCTAAAGAATAAAAATAATTCTTAATAACAACTACACTTTACCAGCATATACTTTACCATATCGAAAAGAAATGACAAACAAATTAATTTTTCTACCAATTGAATTTTTATGGAACATTTTTGCTATCGATCAAATTTAAAGCAAAACATTTATCGAAATTTATAGTAATAATTTTCATTAAAAAAAAACTTATTTAATAAACATTTCATTTTATAGAAATATCAACAACAGCTTCTATAATATCCTCTATACACTCCTCCATTAACATACGAAATTCTTCATTTTCTCCCATATACGCTAATAATTTTTCTGATCTCTCTTCATTTTTATAATAATCCGTTACAATTTCTTTGGGTACTTTCAAAATAGAAGCCGCTAAAGCTCTATAGAGTAAGCCAAATAACTGAAATTCATCCACTGATTCCAAAAATTCTGTTTCAGAGAAAATAATTTCATCTAAAGATCTATCGCTGGTTATATGATTCGTTATATGCTGTACCAATTGTTGATAGTAATACTTCAGATACTTCTCCTGTTTTTCCAATCTCTCTTGTTTAGTTAAATTCATGTACAAAGTAAAAATGACATCAATGGCGGGCGGACTATAACGACAGGTTTGAAAGTCGACAAACACTGCCGATTTTTTGGGATTATTGTGGTGGAGAAAAATATTACCACCCCAAGTATCGCGATGACAAAAAACATTGCGATATTTGGGTGAGGGATTTACCATAAAATACACATTTTTCAGATGAAGCGGTAATTCGGATGCAATGAATTTTTGCGATACTTCGGCTTGATATTTTGAATGATGTTTGGCCACTTCGAGTATAGCTTTCAGACCAGTAGTAAACCAAGGTATATCGGGGTGTACGGTAATCTCTTTAAGGCTTTCGTAATGGGTTTCTTCAATGTTGCTGTTGGTTTCTAATTCGTATAGTATGCTGGAAGCATGCATAGTTGCTAACCCATTTAAAATGGGAAGCATTTCGTGCTCTAACAAATTCTCTTTTGAGGCTAACGAACGAAAGCCTAGGATATCGAGATCCTCGAAAACAAGAAGATTTTTATAGCACAAATATACTTTGGGATACCAGGTTTCAGCTGCTGTAAAAAAGCAATAAAATAAAACTGATAAGATAGATAAGATTATACATGTGATGTGAGAAATGATAATTCTTTTATCGGATGATTTTATTTAGAATTTCTTGTTATTGATAGAATTAACAAATACAAATTTTTGGATATCGATCAAATTTTATATAGATAATTTTTTGGCTGTCGATCAAATTTTCTGTAGAAAATTCTTTGGTTATCGATTAAATTTTCTGTGGAAGTCATTGGTTATCGATCAAATTTCGTATAGAAAACTTTTTGGTTATCGATTAAATTTTCTATAGAAAGTTCTTTGGTTATCGCTCAAATTTCGTAAAAAATTTTTTGTTTATCGCTCAAATTTTCTACAAAAAATTTTTTGGTTTTCGATCAAAATTTCTATAGAAAATTGTTTATCGATCAAATTTTCTAAAGAAAATTTTTTGGATATTGATCAAATTTTCTATAGAATAATTTTTTATTTTAATTTGATAATAAAATTTGATCGATATCCAATAAGTTTTCTATAGAAAGTGTTTATTTGAGTAGAAAATTTAATTATCGATAAATTTTCTATAGAAATTTTTTTAGTGTTAGGATTATTATGAAACTTTTTTTCTTTCGAAAAATTTTATCAATAATTTATTTCTAATTTTTTTTAACGATATATATTTTTGTTATAAACAAAAATTTTTTAGAAGATTTTTGTTATCAATAATTTTACTATAGAAAATTTGTCTTATCGATAATTTTTCTATAGAGAATTTTTATTATTGGTAAATTTTATATAGAATATATTTTTCTTAGAAAATTTTTATTATCGATAAATTTTCTTTGGAAAGTTTTTTTCTAAAGAAAATTTTCTTTAAAGAATTTTTTTGTCGATAAATTTTCTTTAAAAAATTTTTTGTCGATAAATTTTCCTTAAAAAATTTTTTGTCGATAAATTTTCTTCAAAAAGTTTTTTACTTTAAAAAATTTTTTGTCGATAAGTTTTCTAAAGAAAAGGTTTGTTTTCGATTTTTCTTTAGAAAAATATTTTTTCGATAAATTTTGTATGAACAATTTTTGAAGTATTTTTTATATAAAACGTATGATATTTCTTATGAATTTGTGTTTGAGACTTAGTAAAAAGAAAATAATCTCATTTATAATCAAACTTACAAAATTTTTTCAATTCTGGCAATAATGATCCATACAAAGCACTTTCTTTACGAAATATTGCAACTTTTTCATGTTTCTCATCAACGGCTGGTAGATTTTTAATAAAAAATCTTAACAATATGGCAGCTTCTTCTTTGCCATCTTCAGCGTCTAACTGTAAATGATTTAATTTACAGCCTATAAATATGCTTCATGTTTTACTCGATACTAAAAAATCATCACTTTATTCTTTTTACTCACCTCATTTTCTTCAGGTTCTTTGAAACATACAATTGATAAATGAAAATATTGACCCAAAAATCCTTTAGCTTCAGTGGCCGATTCAATTTTATATGAATTAACTAATAAATTGTTACCGGTTTCTCGGTTATATTTATTTACAATTTCTTTACACTCCTCTAGGTTTAATAAAGATGTCATATTTTTTTGAGACATTTTCTTTTTTTGTTTTGTTTATAATAATTTATTCGTACTGCTTTAGGTTTTACTTTTTAATTTTAGAACTCTTGTTTAATTTTTTGGCTTTTATCCAAAAATTTGCTTAATAGGTTTTTTACACTAATTTTGTTTTTTATAATTTTTTTCTCTCTTAACAAACGATAGTTTTAGTTCACGTTCTACTCTTTACGAATCTTTGGAATTCACTGATCGCCCGGCTCTGTCTAGTTTAGAAATTTTGTTACATTTTGCTTTTTCCATTTGGTAAATCGAAATTTGTTTGCTATTTAATCTAATCATTTGTTCAAGTGTTCCCACTTCCTCAACATTTTGACTAAATAATTCAATTGACTGCTGGTAACTTTTTTGTTCATTGCTCTATTTGGTCGATAATTTGTTGATAAATTTCATTTACATATACATACATATATTTAATTTAAATAACGTATAGAATTTGTTTATAAAATTGCATTATCAATTATGATAAGTCGGGTGGACCTTTAAGGGGCGTATGTGGTGAATTAGAGGTAAATCTACGTCACATTTAAATGAAGATCTTTATAAATAGTGTGAGAAATATTTAAATGGATAAAAAAGTTTATTTTTTAAATTATTATGCGCCTCAACCAACTACTTACATATATGTATATGAAGCTGCTATATTAAGAAAATGCTTGAAAAATATTTCTACTGTTGTATGCATTTGTGCTGATGTTTGTAACCACACTCGGAAGCATACTGTTCGACTCAGAATCACTTTTTTAGTTGATTTAACGATGTCTGTCCATATAAACCTTGTGAACAAATTACAGATCGCAATTTTAAAGATATCTTGAAGAAATTTGTCAAAATGACACAGCCTATTGAAATTGGTTATGATCGGTCTATTAATTCACCAAGTCCCCACACAAATGTCCCGCAGAATAAACCTCTATTCTGCGATAATAAATGCCTTAAATATAGCAATATTTTAATGAAATTCATTGCAAGGAAGTTTTATATAAGTATCAATCTTTGATATAGGTTTCATTAATATCAGTCTATAATTGAGCATAGCTCCCATATAAACCCCTCTTCTGAAAATCTCTTTAACGTGCATAAATCACATACAAATGTTAGTATCAAGTTAATATTCGACACATATAAGTTTTATATATACGCAGAGAAAAACCATAGTTACGGCATTGCCACCACAACAATATTATGTTCTCATTTTCATTAATTTTAATAATACTATGTTCATGATAACAATGTTTTTGTTTTAGTTTTATCATTCAATGTTTACATTCAATCAAAATTTTAATATAGTTGCCCAGAAAAATTATATGTTTTTAAATATTTTACCAGAAACAAAATTTTATTAATATATAAAATTTCATTATTTCTACAACCATTGAATGTTATCAATAGTTTTTCTTGTTCCCATAACAATAAAATACAATAAAATATATGCTTTTCAAAAAAATGTTGTGAAAACTCATAACTTGTTTGTTTTTGAATATATTTAATATAAGTAGACATGGTTTTCTTATATTTAGTGTGATTCAAGCAATATAAGATATTGATTAACTACAATTAAAGGGTTTAGTTAAATATCTTGTATTATGTTGTATAGCATGTGATGTTAAAAATAAATAAAATTATTTAATAAATAAATTAAATAAAATATAAATTTTGAATTAATGTGTTTTATTTCAATGTACGATAAGATGAAATAATAATATGATGCAACGAAATCATAATATGATAAGGTTTGATAATAAGATGAAATAATAATATGATGAAATGGAATCATAATATGATAAGGTTTGATAATAAGATGAAATAATAATATGCTAAAATGGAATAAAATGATAGAATAGGATAATAATATGAGAGAATGGGATAATATTATGATAAGATTTAATAATAATATGATAAGATGGAGCAGGGATAATATTATGATAAGACTGAATGATAATATGGTAAGATGGAGCAGGGATGATAAATGCGAGTTTCAATATTGTACAAAATCGAATAAAAACCATTGAAAGTCAACATTTAAAATATTAAGAATCGTGGGCCTAAAACATTTAGACAGTTCCAGATAAATCATCTATAAAGAGCATTGAACCATGTTATTTGTCGGAATTTTAAAATTTATTTAAATATGAGAAATTAGAAAACGAAATGGTTTTACTATTGTAGATCAAATATAATTATAGATCGTACACAGCAAAGATACATCATATGCTCTGCTACTGTCCGCCACCAGTGTTCTCAGATTTCGGGATTATTTTTACTTTTTTTTTTTTTGGCAAAAATGGAGTAAATATCTCTATTTCGTTTAATGACGTAGTAAATTTTTGCAATAGTATCGCAAGAAGAAATATATATATTTCACCAATTGTATAATGGTATTCCGATAAATACATTCTTTAAATATATATATATATATATATATATATATATATTTTTAATTTTTTACAATTGATATTGGAAGTGAATTTAAATGTTAAATTTCCTTCTTTTTTAACATGCTTTTCTTACGATAATTAAAATATGCTTAAATAAAATCAATATATTATACTTTAACAGAAATGGAAAGATTTGGACTAATTAAACAGTAGTAAGCACATAGACTTGAGCCAGACGTTTACCTTACTTAAATAATTGTATATTACAATATTTGAGTTCTTAATATTTGTTAACTAATTTTTAATGAATTGTACTTTATGTATCATTGGAGTACTGCAGTACTTTTGAAGACCGAATTGTACTGAAGAAAGTACAATTATACTGAATTTATCATCCCTGAGATGGAATAATAATAATATTAATATTAATATAATAAAATGTAATCATAATAATGTATTAAGATCGTGCAATAATATGAAAAACTTAAGTCATAAGATGAAACAACGAACCATAAAATCGAACACAAAAATAAAATGGGATCCTAACAATTGTTATTTATAATCATATCTATTTTTAGCTGTGATCATGTATCAATCAGAATAATGTTGCTCTTAGACTACAACTATAAATTTTCTATATATTACTTCAAAGTGTGTAAAAAATTTATTTTCATTTTGCTCTATTGATAAGAACTTCACATCATCATTTCATGTTTTAATGATGTCTAAGTATCAATGACCACAAATTGTAAAGATAAAAGTTCCTTTTTATATCAAATTGATCGTAATATTACTCATAAATTTATAGTTGTTTAATTATTTATAAACAAAAATTGTTGACAATGCAAAAATTATTAAACAATAATTTTTTTGTTTTGAATACATGCTAATTTAAACAAACTAATATACGATAACATTATATTTCAAATTAATTATTTAAGCGAGAAAATATAAAACAACAATAAACTGTATTAGAGAGGTTCATTATATGAAAAAAGTAATCAAGAATTATTTAATAGAAGAAAACACATGGTTGCGGTAATATATATATATATATATATATATATATACACTGGTATGGAACACTAATATGATAGAATGAGGAAATAATACAGTGCAAGCTCGGTATTCCGGTTGTAGCGTCGGCTTAATTTTTAAAATTGCAGGTTTAAAAAAAAAAACGCGATTTTTATCTGTTCTTTAAATTTTATTACAATGTGATCTTCAATTTTGTCAATTTAATCGTGTCATTTTTTGTATAAATACATCTCTTAATATGGAAAAAGTTCAACATATTTTAAAGCCAAAGATTTCTTAAAAATTAAAGATTAAAAAAAAAAATTTAAAGTGGAGATTCCATAAATTCAATTTGCGTGAATTACAAGTTGCATAAGTCTTCGGTTTACTGCATTAGAAGCAAGAAAATTCATTAAAAAAAGTTCATACGTACAGCAGAAAGTGGCCCTGGCAAACGTTGCACCTTGAAAAATAGCTGAGTATCCAGGAATGGAGAAAATGTGGTTTACAAAACAAAGGGAATAAATATTCCAATATCAGCAGCGATTTTACGATCAAAAGTCAGTCATTTGTGTTTCAAAATTTTTCAAACCAGTTCAGGTTTCAATGCCAGTGAAAAATAGTTGAAGAAATTTCAGCGTCGACGTGGAATTAGATTTTTTATAATTACAGGCGAGAAATTGTCTTCAAAAAATTTGTGAAAGAATTTAAGGATTACGTTGATGAGCATGGGTTGGCTCTTCACCAAATCTACAATGCCGACGAATCCGGTTTATATTATAGGATGCTTCTAAATCACACTCTTGTTACATGTAATAAGAAAAAGGGCTCTCGGAAGAAAAATATGTAAAGAGCGAATAACTTTTTTGCTCTGTTCAAATGCGAATGGCACAGACAAACTGAAATTGTTGGTTGTTGGAAAATCGAAAAACCCACGCGCCTTTAAATGATTTTTCAAAAATTCTGTAATATACAACTCCAGTAATAATGGGTGACATAATTTATATTCAAAGACTGGTTCTATCACGAATTTGTTCCTTACGTAAGTTAATTATCACCAATTAGTAAAAGTAAGTTATTCATAAGTAAAAATTTTTTTAGGTCTGAGAATTTTTGGCTTCAAAAGGTCTGCCGCAAAAAGCAGTTTTGCTTTTAGATAACGCAACGTGTCACCCAGTAGAGGAACTAAAAAGTGATGACGGTTTAATTATATCAATGAATCTACCAACCAATTGCGCTGAGCTTATTCGACAGTTAGATCAAAACCTCAAATTAAATTATAAAAAATAACAGCTCACCCACTTTCTTGGCGAAAAGGGAACAAATTTGGAGCTCAAACTAAAAAACTTTAATCTCAAAAATGTAGTTCAGATTCTAGCTAAGTCCTGGGATAAATAAAATATCAGTGTCTAATATTCGAAAATCCTGGAACGCCTTGCTCGAATTCGGTAGTGATTGAAGCGAAGAGAATAACATGCCCTTAAATATTTTACAAAATATAATTCAGGAAGAAAACGAAGATCTCTCAACTATTGGTACAGTTGTAGCTTAAATTGGTACGGAACATCTTTTTACGAATGCTAACATAAACAATTGGATTGTGGAAAGTAATGAGGAGCAAATGGAATTATCAAATACGGAATCGAAGGATTTATACGATAGTGATCATGAAGAAAACAATATAAAAAAAAAATAGAAATAAAGTCATAAAGATAACAAAATCATATATATATTTAGCTGTGATCATATATTCCCATATATTCCATATATTTGCCATCGAAAGCTACAACTTTTTCCTTACCTGTGGATTCTCATTTTTTGAGGCCACAAACGAATTAAGCCAATTTTTTATACCTTGTTTTGCAACAAAGCCGAACAATTATGTTTAATAAAGGTCTCCCGTATTAGTTTCACCCGGATTTAACAGCTCATAATAAATGACACCCTTCTGATTCCACCAAATACAGAGTATTACATTGGTGCCATAGATGTTCGGCTTTGGTGTCGATTTTCCTGTTTATGCCGGTTTCATGGACAATTTTTTCACTTTGAATTATCATAATAGATCCATTCATTTTCCATCTGAACCAGCATTTTAGACATGCAAAATTGCTTTTCGACGTCACTTAGCTTTAGTTCATGTAGCACCCAATTTCTTTATTTCTGGATAAATCTAAATACTTTTAAATGTCTGGAAATTTTAGCTTGATTTACTCCCAATGATTCTGCAAGCACTTGCAACTAGAATTCTTCATCTTCAAACCTTTTAAAAATTAAGCTTTAGTTTGTGTATAATAGAAGATCCTTAATAATGGCAAAAGCAAAGCCCCCAGACAGACATACATCAATCTCTGAAAATAAGAATGGTTCACAAAATGATTCTTTGCCGAAGTAGTGAAAAATACTTCTAATATAATAAAATTCAATTCGGTCCAAAACTTGATATTATGTATCATATTGTCACATTTATGCGGAACCTTCGTAGAAAATATCTGTGGCTTTGGAGAAATCTACAAAGAAAGTTTGACTGCGTCGAATCGCACGAGCTGTATGAGATAACCTCGCTCGTGCGGATTATCTATTAAGGTATTAGCTGCTTCTGGTCTTTTGTTGCAATAATTTGTCCAATATTGACATATGCTGCTTCAGCTTGGTGGTCGAAAAAAGAAAATCCTAATGTGTGAGACTTATTAGGCACCATGAAGACCTGTTCCACTTTTGCCTCAGGAGCCATATTGTACATATCTCTATTGCATATTTCGATGATGAAGCAGACCTAAGTATTAGAATACCAGATTTTTTCAACTTAAAGACTGGGAGCTTGAGGACCACATGCGGATCTTAAAATTTAAAAATGATCTTTCTATTAGAATAAAAGACTATATGTTTTCCACTCCACTCGCCTCGGATGTAGCTTTATCGAAAGATTCAACATTATGTAACATTTTAGAGCAATTGGAGAAATATTTCGTTAATAAATTAGCAAAAGTTTTCTTCCAAATCTTCTTCTTATAGACGTATAGTAACAATTTTACACTCCCCCGCAATAAATTATACAGCTCTACTAGACCGCGTGAATTTATTGAGTGATTAAAAACTTCAGTAAATCAATTGGGAAAGCGCTGGATATTGCTCTTTATTAAGCAGATTCAGCCACCGACTAATTTTATAATGATTTGGAGTAATTTTAAATTAAAATTTTTATTTTTTAAATTTAAATTTTTTCTTATTGATGTAGTCATCAAATCAAAGTGGAACTTCATCGATGACAGTTTTTTCTTCTGAAAATCGATGTCTCATCTTTTCACATTCTTCGTATTAGATAAAAAGACTATTGACTAGCCTATAGTTTATTTGATGATCTGTTCTATGTGTCATGAAATGCAGTTACGTTACTCTTGTTATAAGTTGAAGGAAGAATTTCAGAGAAATTTCCATTGCTTTCTATAAAATCCTACAGTTTTTCATACATACATCTGTTCACTTTGTCGGAGCTGGCCGTTCTATTTGATATGTCAAGATTAGTTTGAGATATCGGATTTTCCGAAAAAAAAAGAATAAATAGAATAATTTCTGGCAATTGTAACCATACTTCGTAGAGTTTCCATAGTGCGAGATCATTTTATTGTCATGTGAAGTGATTTTCTCCAGTCTGATACCTCGTAAAATTGAATTGTGTTAATAACCATTGAAATTTGTTATTAATCCAATTGTATTTTCCAATTTTTATTTTTGAGATTTGTTTTTCCAGTAGACATATATCTGCAGGACCTTCACTGTCTTTGCAAAAATGTCGATTTTCGAGAACACTTTGTGTTTTCCGGAATGATATCTAAATATATCTTTTCTCTTCAGAATTGTAGCAGTACATTCATTGAGAATCTTTTGATCCTGTGCTAAATCAACCTCTACCAGGGTCAGTTTTATTGATAAAATTTGTTTTTGACCCTTTGAAAGTTTATAAATTGGTTAATAAGATTTTGGGAAAATTTACTGATCTGGGTTGTATATCCTAATAGGGAAAATCCAGTAACTTAACATATGTAGCGAGGAATTTCAAATCAAATGTTTTTTCTTAAGGCGCCCATAGACACATACCGCAGAGAGCTACTAACTATGAACCCTCCTATACGAGTATGCTTGACGATTCTGTTACACATTCATAAATCAAAGTAATAAAAATACGAATAAAACTATAAAGTTTACGCGAGAGGTACTTTGAATAAAACTTAAAAAAAAATACTCATTTTTTTCAAAACACAAAAACAAAATATATGTGACTGCATGTATTTTGTTGTTGCATGAATTAGGTTTTTGACAATTGAGTCAAGTTTTATTTTTCTCTCACATAAATATCTAATTATTAATCTATGCTGCAGAAGCTCCTGAAATAAGTATGTATTAGTAAAATTGAGAAAGCTTGAGAATGTGTGTGACACATGGACGATGCAGTATGAAAAATCAAAATTGTTTTAGCTTTCCATAGACACATACTGCAGAGAGATACTGCCGATGAAGCCTCCTATACGTGTGTGCTTGATGATTTTTATACACATCCATCAATCAAAATTTTGTTGTTGTGAAAAAAAAAACGTTTAAAGTGCCCCATAGACTCATACTGCATAAGCTCCTGTAATAAGCATGTATTAGTAAAATTGAGAGAACTTGAGAACGTGTACGTCACATAGACAATGCAGTATGAAAAATGAAATCGTTTTTATTTAAAAATTAATTCATTGTCATTTACAAAAATTTTAATTTGTCATTTTAAATTAAAAAAAATAAAAAAATTGTTTCATTTTTTGGCTTTTAAATGCTTTTGTTCACAAAAATAAAATTTTGATTGCTAAATGTGTAGAAAAATCATCATGCACGTATGTATAAGAAGGTTCATCGGCATTAGACATATGTAATAAACGAACCCAATAAAAAAGAATTGCTTTAACTTACGTTACCCTCATTTATTTGAATTCATTATCTGATATCAGCAACAATTCAGTAATCAGTCAAAGAATCATCATATTTGTGTTTATTTATTTATTCACTTCCATTGCGACAGCAAAATTTTTAGAATCAAAACTACATAATAAAGCATTAAGATAACAAACTCTAATATAATGTAGATAATAATATTAAAAATGTAAAAATTAAATAAGAAATATAATAAGATAACGATAATTGCATTTGCTAAAAATAAAACTATTCTATAGTGCACATAAACATCTTTCTATCGAGCTCAAAAAAAAAAAAAAGCTAGCGACATACATAAACAAAGTCAAGATCATAGAGATAAGTTCTTGTATTCACGCTTTCTCAATTAGTTAACGTTTTGTTGTAATTGTTGTCTTACTAAACGTTTCTCATGCAACATGCTACCATAGGGACGTATTGTAATGTAGTAAAAGATTTCCACAAAACTTAAAAGACTAGCACCCACAAATAAACCAGTAGTGCCACCAATGGATACTAAAATCAATGAAAAAAAAAAAAAAGAACTTAAGAGAAATCTCTTTATAAAAAATGTTTTACAAACTTACCCACTAAATCCAATTTGCCACGGACCACATTGCGCTTATAACGTTCGGTAGGTAATTCCACCAAAGCTATTTCCACTTTTGAAATTGGATTTTGATTATAGATACTAAGGGGTTTATTTAAATTAGCTCCTTCTTATTTTTATTTATCAAATTTCTTACTTCTCTTTACTGTCCACTACAGTAGTAATATCCACCTCAGTACAAGAGGGCAAACAATCACACACCAAACCCTTGCGACCCGTAGACCACTTGGCTATGATTACCGATAAATCCTCATAGTTACGATTGAGACATTCTAAACCATCCATATTACATTTTTGCCAACTAGGTGTGTTAGGCGATAGATGACTGGAACAGTTACACAATTCCAATTGTTTATCTTTGCGACATTGTACTGTGCAGGCACTGTAACTGTAATAACGATGCACATCAAGATTATTTTCATCATTAAAACGACAATTCCGTTGCGAGACACTAGTTTCACGAATTTGTTCATCGTTTTGAATGTCACGTTTCGAAATATGACGCCTTTTGTTTAATTGTTGTGGAAAGGAAATTATTATAAAGGGAATATTATTTGAAGAAATTATTTTCAATTTACTTACACAAAGGATATGTAAGGGTCCACTACTAAGTAATCCGTTTTGGGGGTCACTAAAGTGGGTACTTCTTCCTCGCCCAAAATGAAAACCTTCAGGAAAAATAAATAGGGTTTTTTTTTTTTTTTTTTTTTTTTTGAAAGAAAAAAGAAAAAGTTAATTGAGTTTCAAATGTAACAAAGTCTTTATAAAGTCGTTTGAGCTGTATTTGAATGGTTAAGGCTAGACTATATACAAGTATCTGTTTAGAAAAAATCGAAATTATATTAATTGATCACGAAGTGAACTGTTTGAAAAATATGAGTGGCTTAATTAATTGTGCACGGAATGTACGCAACGATCAAACTGCTCAAAATTAAAAGTGGTGCCGTTACAGGATTGCACAGACTAACCTAACTTGGAATTATGGGTTTATTGAAGTTCTCTCTTTACGCAAATTTGTTGATCGTCATTCCATTTTACTCAAAGTGCAGAGACTAACTTGTCTTGAAATTATTGGCACGATTAATCCCAATAGACAACTTAATGTATTCATCAAATATATCTGAATTTATTTGTTGTTTTAGATTAACAA
This sequence comes from Protocalliphora azurea, assembly GCA_932274085.1. Classification (NCBI taxonomy): domain Eukaryota; kingdom Metazoa; phylum Arthropoda; class Insecta; order Diptera; family Calliphoridae; genus Protocalliphora; species Protocalliphora azurea. The sequence goes on along the minus strand of OW026520.1, from coordinate 120,586,278 downwards.
ATAAATAAAAATGACAATTCTTCTATGTTAAATTGATAAAGGGGTGTGAATTGGGGATTAATTTTAGGCAATTAAACGTCAATCCATCAAGAGAAGAGTTGTTATTATAATTACACTTATAGAGGTAATTATAACATGAGTTTTTTTTTTGCGGGATGGGGAAAGGAACAAACAAAGTTATTAGTTCTAAGTCAATGGGTGCTATTTAAAAGGTAGAGTGAGCAACTCCAGTATAGTACTAGGTGAGCAACCTATCAAGATTTTTTTCCAGGCAATTCTTATAAAGAAAAGTGTATTTATATTTTTATTATATAACTTCACAAAAAAAAATCAAATGTTAGACTTTCAAGGTTGAAGATATAAGAATAAGTAATTAATTATACAAGAATTGGTTTGAAATAAACCTCGATTTTAGAAGGAATTTTAAAAATGTTTATAACGAGTACTAAACTTCAGTGTACATAATAATTCAAGCTTTAAGGTTTAGTTATCGATAACAAATATTATAATACAATGGTTTTATAATAAATTATAAAGTAAATATGAATAATGAGGTTGGGAATTATACTTGTAACAATAATTAAAAAAAAAATTACATTTCAAAATTATATATTATATATTATATATATATATATATATATATATATATATATATATATTAATATATTTCAAATTTCATATAACATATTTGTTTCATTGACATATCTTATGTATCCAGCCAAGTTAATAGACGAACGGATATTGTTAAATCGACTCAGAAAATTATTCTTTAATTTTTTGATTTTTTTAATTAAACATTTTGAATTTTTAAAATACGTTTTTATATTTGGAATTAGAGGCTGCAAATCTATACGAGTTCAAAAATATTACATAAACTAAATATTTGAACTTAGTTTTTTTCTATATTGGATCCGCCATTTTTATTTCTTAAATTTTCATTTCAGATTCGTAACCAACTCTATCTAAAACCCTCAAAATCATATTTTTATATTTCCAGTATTCTATTTATGACCAAAGAGTATAGAAGCCATATAAAATTAAATATTAATCTTTTTGATTTTTGAAAATATATTAAAATTGAAAATGGATCAATAAAGATTTCAGATGGTCCAATCAAAAAACCGGAAAATTACACATTTTCACATTGGACTTCTTAGCCAAATGTATCATTTATGTAAGTATTCTATTGTTTTTAATATACAGTACAAACTCGATAATCCGCACTTCGCTAATCTGATATATATATATATATATATATATATGTTTGCTTTTTTATATATTTATATATAAATATATAAGCAAATGTTATTCAAACCTAGTTTGGACAATTTCTCTGTTAGATAAGAGATCCAACGTTACAAGTTCACCTAACAATATTCCTTTCATTGAAGACAGCTGATGGACGGTTATTAATTATAGAATTTATAATATTTTTCTAAAACAAACTTGATCGCTCTAAAATTAAGACACTTCTTAATTTTGATAGAACTTCAAATAAACTTTTCATAGACTCCTATTTACAGCACACTGTTTGATAGAGCTCATGAAACGTCGCACAGTGCTTTGTCCCATAGACAAAAATCAAAATAAAAACATTTGTTAAATTAGATTGAAATACATATTTTTAGAAAGGAAAAAATTTTTTAAGAATAATTATTTTTGTGGCTACGAGATGGCGCTAAATTGAGAGAATTTAAAGTAAATATTAATGAAAAAAAGTGGTTTCAAACTGTTTAAGGAAACAAATTTTCAAAAATTCATCTTGTAGTAAAATGCATCGAAGTTTTGGTTTTTAAACACTGAAGTGTTTATATGTTAATTAGAACTAATATTATATTTAAAAAATAATGTTTCGAATATATATTTTGTTGCTCAAATTTACACATATTTTTAATTTATTTAGGTTTAAAACCAAAATTTTCTTTTTTTATTACTGTTTATGTAATTTTTTACAGTTATTCAATAGATTAAAAATAATTGTTGGAAAATAATTGGAAAAACCGATCGTCCGGTTTTAGACTCTTGAAAAAACCGGTTAAACGGATTTCAGTAATTTACTTTTTTTTACAAGAAAATATTATTTTTTTTTTATATTTTTTTAAACAAAAACCAAAATTTATACACGCAAATAAGTTTTGCTCTGAAAAATAATAATAAATTTTGGTTTGCATAATTTCAGAATGAAAGTTTTTTATTTACGTTATAAGATTTGAGCAATTATTATTACTACTATTTTTAGATTTGAAATTGCTTTTTTTATTTTTTTGTTTTTATTTATTTCATTTAATTAAATTTCTTTAATATTATATTCCAATTCCTAGTATTTCAAAATATGTCTTTATAACTTAAAATTAAATTTATTTTGGGATTGAAATACTTCCCTACAAGCAAAATAATACCAAAGTGATTCGAATTCGTATTGCTTAGAAGAAAAATTTTATTGCCGTAATAATCATATTCGTATTGCGAAAGTTTCCCCATCGGGAGAGATTGTGCGTCACAGGCGATACATCTAAACAATAAGAAATCAGCATTATGCCAGGAAGAGAAATAGAAGATACCGCCAGATAATCTTCTGGAAGATGAAATAATATAATAAAGAAATCTTTTACATTTTGTAAAGCATGCATCAACATAAATCTTAACAGCATAAAGCACAAAAACTGAAAAGATCACATAAAATATAAATTTTTTGCTAAAAGACAAACAAATATTTTCACTATTTTTTTTATTTTTGAACTACTTTTCGGCAGCTGAAAAATTGTAACTGAAAAATAAAAGTATTGCATTAATTTCTTCCAGACGATCTCAATGGAATATCATCAATTTATTGTGGAGATGATAATCACTTTACTGAAAAAAGGGCGATATTTTGAGGATAAAAATAACAAAAAATTTAAAACTTTATAAATTTTTTAATGTTTATTGCCTAATTTTCTTTGAATTGATAAAAATGCAATATTAGAAAAATATTGCTTTGACTATTTTCGTCCAAATAATAAAAAGAAGATATTGCGTAAATTTCTTCCAGGAAGATATCTTTCAAATATATATAAGGTTAGAAGTGATCACGACGGAGTTGCTAAATCGTCCAAAAACTATGCTAAATTATTCTACAGCAGCACAAAAGAATGCTAAATTATCTTGTAAAATTGAATTCAAATGACAATTTATAAAAAATTTTTCTTCAAAGTTATTTGCAATGTTTGGCAGTAAAGTAAAAATAGTGCTCATATTTTAAAAATGACAAATATTTACTAAAATATTTACCAAAAAAAAAAATTCTTAAAAAAAATGCTAAATCTAGTACTGAATAAAAGTCTGGTTATAAAAATTATACCAATAGATGGTTTACGTTTTTATGAAAGTATTTCTGTATTATCCACAAAGCACAAAACTTCTCTTAAATTCAAACAGAGTCAACCGAAACCCCGAGACGAACCATTCATAACGCCAGATGGCGTTTGTCGAACTTAATGCATGAAGAACACTTAGTGTGCTCTATGATACGTTGTGATTATATAGGTCACATTATTATAGTTATTTAGCGAACTAGAGCTGATAATTGAATAATCTGCGATCTCTATGCCGAATTCGATCGATGACGATTTGTAGTTTCAAGATGGAGTTACAATAACAAAACATGGTCTCCCGTTTTCAATTATTTAGGGAATCGGACCGTGCCAACTACTAATCGGAAAACTCTTCAGGGTAGGGAGTAAAATGCAGAATTCAGTGTCTAATGCTACAAGATCGAGTCACTTACTTTCAGCAATGGAAATTAAGATAAAGGAATAAAATTATATTAAAATGTTGGCACTTAACACCAAAACCATCTTTTCGTTTTCAAACTTCAGAAATATGCTTAAAATATCTTCCATCGATGTTTGACAATTTTGAATAGTAAGAAGCTCTAAATATTAACATATTATATGATTAAAAAATTCTTGTACGTAGATCACCCTAACCATATTAATAACTTTCCTCCTTTTCTTCAACTTACCACTGCTTCCGTATAAATATGCATTTTCAAAGCACCTGGACCAGTATAACGATTAGACCACATATTTAATTTAGGACCATTATTCAACCTACAAAATTTTTTATGAATATTTTATTCCCTTAAAATCATATAACTTTCTCACCCTGCCTGCAAAGAATTTATAGCATAACAAAGACCCAATTCCGTCTCCATACGCTGAAAATATTTGCAACACTCAAAAGGTTTATTATTCCACAAACAATTCTTAATGGTATTCTCACAACTGCTGCGAACCAATTGAGCATAATAGGAAAAATTCGAATAAAAACAATCCGCAGGAGGTTCTTCACCTCCACATTCATGAACTGTGTGGTAGGATTCGCCACGGAAGAAAGCAATTTCACTAAGAACTTCTTCCAAAGTAAAATCATGGTCAGCACCCCAAAGTCTAAAATAAGTAGATGTAATAAATCAGTCTCTTTAGAAATGTTGTAGCAACTTACTTTTCGGCCACTTCTTGTATTCTATCCATATTTTTCGATTCACATACAACTATAGCAGGAAAATTTGTTTCCCAATCACGATAACTAGATTCGACACCAAAACTGATGGCATTATTTTCAAAGGCAGCTAAATAAAATTGAAGTTAGATTTAAGTAAGATTTTAAGTTGATAAAACAAAAAATTTTGAGAGAATCTTTAATATGAAAATTAATATCTGGAAATTTGAAGAAAAAGTGGATAACAGTGTCCTCAAACTAATCAAATTTACCAAATACTGTTAATAAATTTTATATAAAAAAAGTTAATGTATATTACTCAACGACACTTTTATTAATTTCCACGAGGCAAACCATGAGGCCAGCAAACATAAACCCCAAAATATTTTTTCCAAACGGGTTAGTTCTTTATCCACTATAAAACGTGCACCATGCAATGTGGAATTTTGTAAATATTCCTCAATCACATCACGTACACGCATCATTTTCTATCTCATTTGTTTTTGAGATACACTTTCAGCGTTATTTACTTAATTTATTACTATTACAATAAATAGTTCTATTAAGACTGCAGTTTATGTCGTTTAACCGAAAAGTTTTTAAATGTTGCACAACACATTTGTTGGTTCGTCTGTGTAATTATCCTCTAGATAGTTTATCTTAATTACCAAGGTGTGCAAGTGTTTTAATTCCCATTATTAGGTATTAAATGATTTGACTACTGAACAGAAAGAAATAAACATTGAAGGCAAATCAATAAAACAGATTTATTTCTATATTGATTTATACTAAAATTACCTAATTTGAATAACCAAAATATATATAAACAATAGTGTATTTAAAACTAAGAAGATAATTTAATTATTTTCCACCAAAAATTGAAAATTAAAATTAAAATCGGAAGAATTTTAATATGATTGACTGCAAAAATTATATGTTTTTAAATATTCTGTTTTTTAACCATATTAATGTTATTATTCCTATAACAATAAATTGTTACAAATAAGTACAATACTTATCCTTTTCACAAACTTAGTTGAAAACTTCAATACTTGGTTGTTTTTAACTATATATGTGTTTTTTTATTTTTTTTTAATTTTTCTAACTTCAATCTAATTCTCATTTAGGTCATATATAAATAAATATAAATAGGCAAGGTTTAGTTATACTCGGTACGATTTAAGCAATATGAGATATCATGAATTTCAACCACATATGGTGGTTAAAACAAATAAATATAAGTAATAATATGTAAATATTATTATATATGTATATATATATATATATATATATATATATATATATATAATTTTTCAATAAAAGTATTATAAAATTAATAATTCTTATTAATATATGATAAGATGGAATAATATATGACAAAATGAAATAATAATATGATAAGATTGAATAACAATATGATAACATGAGGTAATAATATGATAAAATAGAATAAAAATATGACAATGTAATATAATAATATAATAAGATTGTTCAATTATATGTAAAACTATAGTCATAACATGAAAAAATAAACCATAAAATCGGATACAATATGACAAAGAGGAATCATAATAATTATTATATATAATCATTTCTATTTTTCGATGTGATCATATTTTTTCTCTGCGTGTTATATCTTCCATTAAAAATCGATATTTCCATGAAAAAATCAATTTTTATATGAAAAAAATAAAATCTGTAACGCTCTAACGAAGAAAAGGACAATAATATGTGATCAGTTATAGTTTCCATGAAAAACTGATGTTTATATGAAAGAATTAAAATTTTCTCTAATTTCTTAAATATCAATTGAATTAAGAAGAGAACAATAATCTGTCATCACTTATATTATCCATTAAAAATCAATATTTCTATGAAAAAATAAATTTGTATATGGAAAAAATTAAAAATAAATAAAATCGGGTCTAGTTCTTTAAATAACGCTCTAATTAAAAAAAGGACCATATTCTGTGATCAATTATATTTTCCATCAAAAATCGATTTTTATATGAAAAAACTAAAATCAGCTCTAGTTCCTTAAATAACGCTCCAATTAAGGAAAGGACATTTATCTGTTATCACTTTTATTTGCCATCAAAAATAATTTTTTGTATGAAAAAACTAAAATCAGCTCTAGTTCCTTAAATAACACCCTAATTAAGAAAAGTACAACAATCTGTGATCACTAATATTTTCCATCACAAATTGATTTTTATATGAAGAAACAAAAATCTGTTCTAGTTCTTTAAATAACGCTCCAGTTAAAAAAAAAATTACAATAATCGATATTTCTATGAAAAAATAGATTTTTTATATGAAGAAACTAAAATCGGTTATAGTTCTAAATTTAGAAAAGAACAATGATCACTTATATTTTCTACCAAAAATCAATATTTCTTGGAAAAGATAAATTTTTATATGAAAAAAAAAAAATAAAATCGGCTCTCGTTCTTTAAATAACGCTCTAATTAAGAAAAGGACATTTATATAGGATTTTTATAGTAAAGAACTAAAATCGGCTCTAGTTCCTTAAATAACGCTCCAATTAAGAAAAGGACATTTATCTGTTATCCGTTTTATTTTCCATCAAAAATCGATTTTTATATGAAAAAATTAAAATCATCTCTAGTTGCATAAATATCGCCCTAATTAAGAAAAGGACAATAATCTATGAAGAAACAAAAATCGGCTCTACTACTTTAAATAGCGCTCCTATTAAGAAAAGGACAATAAAGTGCGATCACATATATATTTCCTATCAAAAATCATCATTTTTATGAAAAAATCGATTTTTATATAAGAAAATTAAAAACTAGTTTCTTAAATAACGCTCTTATTAAGAAAAAGAAAATAATCTGTGATCACTTAAATTTTCCATCAAAAATCAATTTTTATATGAAAAATCTAAAATCAGCTTGAGTGCTAAAAAAAACGCTCCAATTAGTATTTTCCTTTAAAAATCGATATTTCTATGAAAAAATCAATTTTTATATGCAAAATTTAAAATTGGCAATTAAGAAAAGTGGAAAATATCGCTTTTGTTTCGAAAATTGTGAACCTTTTAAAATTTCAATAAATAGAAAAAAGAGAACAAAATTTGTACATTTATTTAAATATTTACTTGTTTATTTATTTATTCATCTGTTTCTTTACTTATTTATTTATTTATTTGATTTTAAAACATTTCTTAAAATTCACTTCTCTAAAACATAATTATCCACTAAATCTTCCAGCATATCCGTCAATTGTTCTCTATAAGTTGCATCCGTATTAAAAGCCTTCAAACAAATTTCCACCCTCTTTCGTTCAAAGAAATCGGTGAAACCATCTGTTGAACCGGTCAAACTCTTGGTACACTTTGATGGCAAAATAGTCAGATGGGAAAAGAAACATGACTCAATTAAACCACAAATACGAAATTTTTTAAATGATTCATAAAATTGCTCTTCCGTAATAAAGCCTTGTATAGAGAGTTTTTCCTTTTGCAGGAATTCCCTTATAAAGATATAATAATCCATCATTAAATTCATATTTAGAACGAAATTCTCTAGAAGCGGGTGTTGTTAAAATGATAATTAAGTCCAACATGGGAGGAGTATAACGGGCCAATTGAAAGTCTACAAAACATGCTTGTCTTGCCATCTTACCATCTTACCATGAGAGAAAACATTTTGATATTTGTTAGATGTTTGAGCCATGGGATAAATTAAAGTTATATTTGGCTGTAGGTTATTGAGAATTTCATCAAGATATGTTTTTGATATTTAGGCATTAGTTTGATGAACTCTTTGAAAAGCTTTAAAATATTACGGAAATTCTGATAGCGCATATGATCTCGGAGATAATTTAAAGGATAAGCATAAACAATCGAAGCGGCATACATGGCAGTCAAAGTCTTAACGGTGCATTTTAAATGAGAATAGTCCAATAAACCATCTCTGCCTGCAGCCATTTTGTATTTTAGTAAATTTAAATCCTCCAATACCAACAAGGTATTATCAGCATAATAACATTTGGCTGATATACATGGAAAAATTTACTCTAACTTGGGTAAGACTAAACACAAACATTTCCTTTTTATAAACACTAAATTGTTCTAAATATTCCATACGTGATTATATTTATTTTGGAGCCGTTTTGGTAAAAAAAAATCTTATGGTTTGTTGTTGTCGCTCCCCCTCTTGATTTTGTTTTTGTTTGGCCACATTAACTGTTAAGAAACGATTATAACCAAAGATCTTCAGATACAGACTTTAAATCATAATTAACTATTTCAATATTCACTTGTTCTTATTCTTCATTATCCTTTAAATAGTTGTGGCATAATTTTTGTACATCACTCGTTGTTAAGGTTACCGGAGCTGTGATGTTTTTATTTTTATAAAGTTAAGGGCCTTTTTTAGAAATTTGTGATACTTTTATTTTTATTCTAAATTTTATATATAGAAGAGTTGTCGTCAGTCAGCAGTGTGTGATGTTTAACTAAATAATTAAAATATAATATTCTCTGATGGCTGCAATTTATCTTGATTTAGTTAAGAAAAATGTATTTTTAGTTGACAAATTAATTCTTATTTATTTTTTAGAGATAATATATATATATGTTGATTTTAATTTAAAAGGTCATAAAAGTTTATGGGTGGTAAAGTAAATTTTTTTTAGTACAGCAATATAGATAACGTAACTACTTTTATACTCTAATGGGCAAACGTTATGTATTTTTATTCGCAATGCTTCATTTTATTTACCCTACAATTAAATTATTCTTAAAGTTTTCTAAAATATTCCCACGTTGGCGGATATTTATCCATAAATTGTAAAAACTCTTACCGTAATTACCAGTTTGTTTCAGGAATATTTATATCTGTATTACCTTGCATATTTAAATTTAAGTTTTCCCAATTAAAGAAACACCCAATTGTCTTTTCGGCATCTTATGACAAAAAAAAACCTATTTGGATTTTGAGATCTTCATTGCATGGCACTATCTCGCAAGAGATTTTAAGAAAAGAAATCAAGAACTTCTAAGTCTTCGAGACAAAGCAAGCGTATATATTAAGGTCTTTATTCGAATAAAAATTATTCGATTAATCGAAGACATTTTAGAATTTTAGAACAAAATTTTCCAGGGAAGTTATTTTGTAATTAAATTGAAATTCTATGCTTTATACATTAAAATTGGAAAGTGTTTTCTTTCGAATCGAATTACACAATATCCCCTCAGTTTTGTATAAAAAGTAATTCAAACATTATTTTTAGAACTACCCTATAATATTAGGTTTGTTTCCGTACTTTTTGGGTAAAGTGCGGTGAAATTAGAAAAAGCTAATTTTTCTCCTACAAAAATACAACAATGTACAAAAGTATGGAAACACAAAAATCCAAATTGTTTATCCAGAAATGAAACATCAAACCATTTTAAAAATTCGAATATTTTAATTTTTTAAGTGAAACTTTAATTTTAGTCATTTTTATTCATATTTTTATTGTATATTTTTATTTTTTAATTATTTGACAATTTACATAATCTACCCGAAAAAATATTCTGGTCTGTTTCGTGCAAGAAGAAGAACATTATTCTCTGAAAATAGCTCTCATTTGCCCAATTTCCTAGTACGGGAACGCTTTTCGGTAACATTGGAATCCCGCGTACTACCAAATTATAGTACGGGAAGAAAGATATTATGTTCACATACGAGTGATTTTAAATTTTTTTTTTCTTTTTTTTTAAAAATCAACATGTTTAAACATCACTGTTTACATATAACGCTATCGTCTTTTGATTTGTTTTTCGTATTTCGAATTTTTTTACATATTTTCAATTAAAATAAAAACTAAACACACATACACTTTCTTTTGCACAAAATTAATTATTAAATTAACGACCCAGCAAAAATAAATAGAAGTCATTTCTAAGAAAGTACTTTTTCATTACTTCCAAAGTTTCAATAAGTGTACGGTTTTTTGTGCTTAAGCAGTTATATAAACTCCATCCAAAAATGTTATTAAAAAGCATTTCAGATAAATTTTTCCGATATAAAACATTGACAATTTCCAAGTACTTATTACATTATTAAGTAACAAGTACTTGTTTTAATCGAATGAAAAATATCGTTGTGCATAACTGTTTTTAATAAAAAATATTTAGTTTATACAAAAATTAAAAATAATTTCCATGAATTGATAATAAAGAACATCAAAGAAATCAATTTTACATGACATGGTGAACACGTCTTCTTACTCAGTGTATAGGTATCAAAAAAGAGAACATCTTCCAATGACAAGTCTAATGTAAATTCATTGAAAATGTTCCGAATTTACACTATTCCTGAACCACAAGTTCAGGATCTTATTGAATTCTTTGGATGTTATTTTTTGCTGGGGAATAATTAAAAATCAATATAATTTTAATTCATAATTCTAATTTTTTTTTTCATTTTTCATTTAAAATTTTTAACTTAGGGTATGTTCAACAAATTCCAGTGTACTAAAAATACCAAAAATTTCTTCCTTGTATGGAAATTTAGTACGTTTCTTATGGGTTTTATAATTTAACAACTTGAATCTTTGGCTTTGAAAAAAAAACAAATCAATTTGTTTACGTTTTTTAAGAAAACAATTCATTTTTCAAAAAACAACTATATGTGAACAGAGCATAAGCCGGTCAATGCCAGGAAAAATATTATAATAATAAAAATATGCACAAACAAACTCGAAAACCTTTTAAAAAGAATGTATATGTAGGACATCTTGTCGTTTTTCTTCTCCCTAATCGAAGTTAAAAAATTTGAAGCCATTAGAATTTTATGGATTAATAATAATGCTTGAAGTTTTCAACTAGTAAACTTAAAGAAAAAAAAAAAAGAAATTAATCGGCTTAAATGCGTTCCCTGATCGAAAAAAAAAAATTAGTTTACGCAAGTTTAAACTTCTTCAAACCAAAACTGACTATAAAAATATTACATACAATAAAAATAAATTCGCTTATCTCCGCTCCCTGAATTTTAAAATCTGCCTTCGTTACGATTTGTAAGACGAAAAGTTATATAAGTAAGCCGAATTTTATATATATATATATATATATATATATATATATATAAATAAATATGTATATTAAATACATATTTTTTTTTAAACTTAAGTGAAATTTAGAATATACATCAAGTATTTTTTGAGAAAACTATCGACTAAAATATAATTTTGATATAACGTCCAGTTTCTAGTCCACTTTCATTAAAAATCAATTTTTTCTACTTCCTTGACGCCACTAAGACAATTCACATAAAATTTTACATACACAAGGAATAGAAAATATTATTTATTATAACATTTGATCTGTATGGTGCCACGCCCTATTTTTCACCCACTTTTATTATACCGCTATTTTTTACCAATTTCATCAAAATGTTTATAAAATTTTAAATTTGCTTGCTAAGAAGCAAAGCAAGCATCCAATCAGTACTCCCTTCATGGATATACATATGTGCCGTATTTCATTTTAATCGATTCAGTAGTTTAGACATAAGCTTAAGTCTAATAAAGTAAACAATAATATAACAAAAATGGGTATAAAAAGGGAGTGACATTAAGCAAAAATCTAGTATAATAATGCTAGTATTCTATAAAGCAACAACAACATAAAATAACATTTGCATTTCATAATTTAAATGATTTTTATTTCCAATTATTTAAAAAAAAAACCCCTCGGAAAAATTCGAATTTCAAGAGTCCATTAAACCGAAACTCGAACTAACTTTGAAAAACCCTTTGCGGGTTTTGCTAGACTATTGGTACTCTTTCATTTTACGTTGGATCTACTTAGGCAATGTTTTCTTATTCCAATGTGTTATCAAATACTCGAATAAAAATGTTGATGCTAATTATGTTGCCTTTCAACCAGAATATTGAGAATGTTCTCAGAAAACCCGTTTTGAAATGCTCTATGTTAAATTAGAAGAGTTTGTAACAATTTTGTACTGAAATCATTTGATCTTGAACACATTTTTACGTTTTTATTTCTTTTGGTATAAGGAAACTGCCAGACAGTGTTGCCAGAAGATTAGAAAAAAGTGGCAAAGTTGAACTTTAAAAAAGACCAAGAAAAGTCAAATGTCTTAAAAAATAAAGCCATAAAAAAGCCAAAAATTTTTTACTTTTAAAACTTATTTTTTCACGTTCTTATTAGTTTTTAAATTTTTTTAAGGTATTACAATAAATTCATAAATAAAACATGGAACGGCTGCCAGCAAAATTACCAAATGAAAAATCGTTAAAAAAAAATTTCACATACAAATTGAGATTATATTTTATATGAAAAATTTCTCAATTTTTTTTAAGTGTTTTGATTAAGCATTTCCAAATTTTTAGGTTATTTTTCGCTTTTATGAGAATTTTTGATTAATGAAGTATATGAAAAAATAATAATAAAAAAAATTGCCTCGAAAACGTCGGATCTTTTTGGAACTTTTCAAGAGCCCGAGTTGCTGCGAACGGCGATGAATCGCCTCTCCACGGTCTTCGTTAAGTTGAGCGAAGTGCACGAAACACATTCCTCACAGAACGTGAATTTTTGTAAAAAAGTTGAACGATTTGTAAACGTTGTTCAATTCGTAAGTCTTTCCAATATGAAATGCCAAATAATACTAAACAAAAATAACATGACAGCATGATACGACTCACACGTGATCTGTCAAAAAAGGCTGTTGAAAAAAGTATATCTACTTGAATCACCCTTTAGTTATATGGTTAATGAAGTATATTAAAAAATAATTATAAAAATCAATTTAGTAAGTTCATAAAATTAGTTAAGTTATTATTGATTAAGAGAATGAAGCGCCGCAGGCGAAAATGTTTGTAAAATATAAATAATCTCGGTTTTTTTCTGCGAATAAATACACAAAAATGCTTAAATGGATGCTTCTTTAAAAATAAAATTAGAAATAGCAAATATAATATTTTGCACTTTTAAGAATCAAAAAAAGGGTAGAAATTTTGAGGCTAAAAGTAAAATAAAAAGGCTAGATTTAGCCTTAAAAAGGCTAAACTGGCAACACTGCTGCCAGTTAATATAAAACAAAAGCTCATTGAAAATTTTATTTGAATTTAAAATTTTATTTTTTTACTGATTTTTATTAAATTATCCAATATTTAGTAATGTTAAATAAAATGGAATAAACGATTTGAAAGATTAATCCATTTTTTTTTTATGTAATCAACGCCTTATAAATTCACTGTAGAGCTTGGGAGTACTTATTTTGAAATCTCAATGTGAAACTTAAATGGACAAAAACAGTTTTTTTTTTTTCCTTGAAAATATGTTAATTTCTAATCAATAAGGGCTATCAAACACTTTGCTTTTACGTCCTTTATCAGTGGTAACAATTTTGAAAAGAAAAATTAACTCTAACAGATTTTTTTCCATTTTAATTTTTAGGCTATATACAATATATAATATCAAAATGGCCTATCCGCGTGTTTTTATTTCATTTTCAAAGGACTGTAATGCTGAAACTCTATAAATAGCACTTTTTATTGTTTTAGTCACAATTGAGATGTTGATAAGAAATTGAATAAAATTTTAATCAGTTTAAAATTTCTGTAATTTTTTTTAGTACCAACACTTGTTATTTTACAATTGTAACGTTTAGATGGTCCTGCTAACCATCAAACTTTTTATATCTCTTGATTTGTAACATATCATAAATTTAATATATTGTCTAATTTTTGCCAAAAATTTTATCTTTAATTTTCAATAAACCAAAAGAGCTATCCAATTATTTTATAACACACGATTATAATATATTAAGAAAAAAATGGGCTATATACCGTAACTTTACGAATAATGGGCTAAAAGGATTTATTTTTATGTGTGAGGTTTAGTAGAGGTTATTGAAAAATTTGTGAAAGAAATAATTTTTATGCAGATAGCCCTTTATGAATATAAGTTTTATGAATCATTCGAATTATAACTTTCATTCGTTATTCGTTTGAATAAACGAAGAATTTTTGAAAAATTTGTCGATCACTCGAATAAAAACAAAATTATGAAGTTATTTTCGATTAAAATTAAACTCGAATAATTTGACAACCATAGTAGTCACCTGACCTTTGATACCAAACACATAAGACCTCACACAGACATAGCAAATAAAAGCGCCCAATTTTACATAGTATTTTTTCTTGTTAAAACAAAACAAGAAAAAATATCAACTAAATGCTTAGCTTCCAAAACAAATTTATATTCCTATTGACTGGTTTAACGTTTCCATCAAACTATTAATGATATAAACTTTGAGTTTTGAATATTCACAAGGATTGGCCAAAGTTGATGTTTTGAACTTATGAAAAAAGGCAAGCTATCAATATTAACAATTAAAATTTCTATGTTTGAAGAATATTGATAGTGTTTTAAGAAGTCACTCTAATAATTTTGAAGTTCATAATTAATTTGACCATTTTAGTATAATTGCAGCTAAATTTAGCATTTTTACTTCGACTTAGCCGCAAAATTTTCATTTAGCATATTATTTAGCAGTTTTTAATGATATATTTAGCATATTCTAGTATTTTTCAAAATAAGGACAAAATTCAAATATTGAAAATAAATGTATTTACTAGGGTATTCATATTGTTCGGTTTTTCTGTTGTTTGAACAAAATGAATAATAATTCGAATAAGACATTTTAATTTGTTCGAATTATTTGATCATGTATTTAAAGTTATTCGAATATTAAAAAACAAAATTAATAAAGTAAAATATTTACGATTTTGTAAATATTCTTTTTAAAAAATTTGATCATAAAAAAATAACGGTAACATATAAAAAGTTAGCAATTCATTGTCATAAGGAAGCATTCTCAATAAATGTAAATATATCGTCTATTCAATGAAAGATAAAAGGATGTTATCAGATTATCTTTATATTTGGTAAACTGAATTAAACCTTTTTCATTCAAAATATAAATTTTATTCCAGATTTTCATGTTTCTACAAATCAAAAAATCGTCAAAATATTTAACAGCCTATTTACATCATCAAAACGGATTCTAATGAGTCTAATTGATTGCCCGTAAGATTACGGGCTACCACGTAAACCAACATTGGGGATCATCGCAGCGTTTATTTTTCATGTTTTGAAGTTACTTCGAAAATCTTTCTACGTTAATACATTTAAATTGGTATTGTGAAACTTTAAAAAAAAGGGTTTGACAAAAAACAACTAATTAGAAAAATAATATTAAAACCCCCTTAAATTTCTATCTAATGACGAACAATTTTTCTTAACCCGCTTGCTTTTCTACATCTCTTGCCTATAAATTTTCCTATTTAAACAATCAACAAATACGATGAAAAATTAATTTTCTTTCAACTATATCAACTATATATGACATCGATAGACATAAACAATCCGTCTTCAAAAGGTTCCTTTTATGGTTAAAAATAAAACATGCAGCCTATCAAAAGTCCTCAGAAATTAACTGTTAGAATAATTCGAACAAACATTATTTGAATGAATACCCTAATATTTACTATATATAGACATTAACGAAAGTAGCACTAATTTTAATATCAGCACCGTTAAGAAGTCATTAATGAAATTTTTAATATAAGATGCTGTTTAAAAATGTTTAATCACATTTTCCAAAGTTTTGAAATAAAGGTATATTTATTTGACGAAGTATTTAGTTTTTACTCAAATATATATAATTATATAATTATATATATTATATATATTTTTTATAACATATGTATCTATGTAATAACCTAATAATTACCTGTAATAATTTTTTAATTTTACGTGTTAATAATTATAATAAATAATATAGAATAAATATTATCCAAATTCATTGAAACATAAAATCAGTATTCTTGTCAAAATGAGATACCTTCACTTAATTGTGAATAAAAGCGAAACGCGTCCATCGATTTTCATGATCTATGTCTCATTTTGTTTAAAGGTTATGTGACTTTACGTGAAAGTAATAGGACTTGACACTTTTTTTTACCGTTTTGGATTTTTTTATGAATTAAAAATAAAAAAAATTCAATTTTTTAGGCAAAAAATAGTTTTTTTTTCATACATTTATTTATAACTGCGAAACTGTTACTTATATAGCGAAACGTTGTATGAACAGATTAAAATTTGTTTCAGCAAAATCGGACTGGTGGTTCTCGAGTTATGTCAAAAAAAAGACCACCAAAGGTCACAATTTCCCCTATATGATAGTTACTAACTTCAAATCGATATATCTCGATTCCTAGACGTGACCCAGCGAAACGCCAGGACACGTATAACTTCTTTTTTACCGATATAACATTTACCGTTGGTTTCATCCCATCCCGATTTTTACTGTCGCATAGTGTAATTATTTGCAAAAAAAAGTTATTTTAACATGAAGAACTAACCATGCAGTTTGCAAGATGTTAAGGGCTTTGTATACCTGTCTATACACAGTAATCCTACGCATGAACAGAAGAAATTTAAGAATTACAAATAGTATTTGTAATAGACACTGTCCGATCGAGGTTAAGTTCACGGTTACAACAATCAAATGGTATGTAATGTCAAGACGAACTGGGTAACATAAGTAGGTGCAAAATGAATTCATAAATTTAGCATTATTTTTTTTTTTTTTTTGCATTTTTAAATAACTTTCAGCATTTTTTAGCTTTATTTTAAACTCCATTTGGCTGATTAATTTTTTCACATCTGGTCACACTGTTCATAATGCATATTCTTCATTCTTTTTTTTTTGGCATACTTGTAGGAGTGTTCCTTAAAGTGCGAATGTCTTTTGGAGGGTTTATGAAATCTTATATGTTTATTTAAAATACTATGTTTGCAGCTGCATTGGATTCATTAAATGATTCATCATTAATATATCATTAAACTTTCTACCCTAATAAGCTCTGGGTGGGAATTTGACAACAATAGTTGACTGAGCTTTTCTTTTAAACCAGCGAAAAGCACAAAAAGGGACATAAAAATTTGAATGTGTATTTTATTTGTTTACACTCTTTGTTGCGAATGTGTTTGCTATATCGAGAATTTTTTCTTGCGCTCTTTATTATGTGCTTTGTTTTTGCTTAACCATGCGACATCATCTCACTTTGTTGAAAGCTAGAACACAACTAAATGATTTTTTGTTTTATATTCATACTCAATTGTTTAGCTTAGTTAACATTCGTGTTGTGTATGTGAATCACTCGGCTCTGGAGTGCTATTGGAGCCTTTGCCTGTTTTAAACGGTATTCGATTCATTTTTTATATTAGCAATTGAAAAAATTTACATAACTAAATACACAGAGTTTCGACACTGGTAATGAAAATTTACAGAACAAGTTATCGAAATTGATTTTCCTTTCGTATAATATACTAACTACTGTTAGATATATTTTTACAACAATTTTTTTTCGATAGAGCAAGGAAATAAATATTTTATTTTCGAAGCAAATTCGTTCAACTGAGTGCAAATTAATGTTTCACCTGACTAAATTTAAAAAGTTCTCCTAATCAAAATATGCATTATTAAAAATTTTTGATCTTAGGTTTTCAAAAAAAAAAAAATATGACTCACTAAAATCCAATTGTATCAATATAAAGTGGCTCGAATGCATGTATAATAATTCGCTTTAATCATTTCTTGCAGAGAGAGCAAAAATTATAGATGTTTTAAGTCGAACATATACAAATGTTTACAAACTATTAGTTTATGTATAATTCTGGTAAAAATTACACGCAATATCAAAACCTACTGAGTTATTCAAATAAAATTTATTATATTTTCAATGTTTGATGGTATTAGTGTAGCATATTTAAGGGTTAATACTGAAATTGAAAATTGATCGAATCTAAATTATTATTATTTTATTAGAGTTTATTGCAAAGAAATTTTATTTAATATTTTTTTTTTTTTTGGTCCACAAAATTTTCATCTTTCGAAATTTTTTGATGCTCCTCTATATTACATACTCCAACTATTTATGACAATTATGGTAATTTTCCTTCTGTCCATACTATGTGCCTTAGCAAAATCTGTTTTGACAAAAGTGTCCCGTTTTCAACTATCAATGACATTTGACTTATGATCCCAATCAATTACATTTATCGCCGTTCCTATATCTATAATGCAAGATTTGTGCAAATTGCAATTTGTTATATAAAAATGCAAAAACAAAAATGCAATTTTTGCATACTTTTCAAAAAGTTCATAAAACGTTTTTATTAAATTTACTTTTAACACTCCTTCGATTTTATTGTGTAAAATAGAAACTGTAAATGTGCCTCGCGAAAAACTGACTTTTTTAAAGAAATTTCGCTCTTGTGTTCCAAACTTTGAGCCTATCTACTGTGTTGAGATTTCAACGAGGTATAGCGCAAAATAGTATAAATTACAACAAGAATCAATCCCTATTTGCAGTTTGTTGAGAGGCGTACAGACCCAGTCCAAAAAACCAAAAAATAAAAAAAAATAAGAAAATCAAAATTTGACTACCCTGTTTGTAACTGTTAAAAGACTGCACAACAACAAAAAGATGTAGAATTTATCCACAGAGTCCGATTAGCATATAATGGGAAAAGTTAAGCAATTTTCAGCCCTATTTCTAAGATTTGAACTTTAAACAACAATCATGATTATAAAATTAAATCAATAGTGCTAAAATTTTGCACTCTGTTGTTGTTTGTTTAAAATTGTATTATTACAAAAATTATTAGAGATTAAATTCAGTTTCAGCCAGGGCAAGAAACGATACAGAAAAAAGGGAATCTGTTTGTTAGTCATTTAAAGAATGTATTCACCCCGAACAAATCAAATGACATAATTGAGTTGCACATGTGTTGTGCCCCATTTCAGAGCAGTCGAACCCCCTTGCTTTGAGATTTGAGAGATCGACAAGCCAGGAAAAGATCACACAAAAGTAGAATCGTATAGACCCATAAGTCTATTATCTAATATGTCTAAGCTATTTGAGAAGCTCCTATTGAACAAGCTATACCCGCTAATAAGCCAATGTATACCCAATCATCAATTCAAATTTAGAAGAAAACACAGTACTATCCAACAAACACACAGACTTGTAAATGTCATAAACAAAACGTTTGAAGAAAAGAAATATTGTTCCGCTCTCTTCATTGACGTATCGCAAGACTTTGACAAAGTGTAGCATGACGGCTTGTTATATAAAATAGAACAAAATTTACCTATAAATATACATAATTTATTAAAAAGCTATATAACTGGTCGGAAATTTAGTCTTAAAGAAGGTGACTTTTTTAGTACCCCTCAGCCTATTAAAGCAGGTGTGCTCCAAGGTAGTGTACTAGGCCCTGTGTTATACCTGATATACACCTCCGATATGCCAACTAATAGTCAAACCCATACTTCAACATTTGCAGATGATACAGCTATTTTAAGCACCCATGAATGCCCACAAGAGGCTTCTCGAATTTTGTAGAACCATATATTTGATATTGAGAGATGGCTAAAAAAATGGAAAATAAAAATAAATGAACAAAAATGCACATATATAACATTTACCTTGCGTAGAGAATTATGCCCACTTATCCTTATAAATAACCAAGTAATACCCCAGCAATCGGAATACATCTCGACCGACACCTTACTTGGAAATTCCATATTGATGCAAAGTTGACCCAAATGAAATTGAAAGCACTCCAAATAAATTGGCTAATTGGCAGAAATTCTGTGCTTAGTCTAGATTGCAAACTACTCCTCTATAACTCAGTTTTAAAGCCAATATGGAGTTTTGGAATCCATTTATGGGATACGGCCTTAGCATCAAATATTGAAAAAATACAGAGACGCCAAAACAAAATATTGTGAACTATCACCGCAGCCCCTTGGTATGTAAGAAATACTAACATACATAAGGATCTAAACGTTCCTTTGGTAAAAGATGTTATAAAAGAACATGCAGGAGCATACTTTAAAAGTTTGGAAATACATCCTAACCCACTAGCATGAAACATACTAAGAAGTAGTCGATACATCCGACTGAGAAGAAGAAACACCGCAGAACTGAGCCGAAGTTAAACCATATTCATTAAAATCGCTTTTAGTCTGACGTTGGTTGGACTAAATAGATATTAAGATTTAGATTTAAGATTTGATTAATTATTGTTAGTTCACTTAACTTTAGTGAAGAGTCAATAAATAAAATTACTGAAAAAAAAGTTTCAGCCAGGTTAAACATTTTTGATAATGGCCCATATATATTCAGATTCTCGTAAGATTCTGAGTCGATCTAGAAATGTCAGTTCGTTTGTCCCCCTGTGTGTCTGTTGAAAGAATGTCACACTGTACCAAAAAGTTATATATTCAACGCATTTGTTCTCTACTTTTGACCTAATGTACAGATACATTGAAACATTAACAGTTTTAAAATTCAACATACAACTTCATTGGTTCAACTTATTTGTATTTTGCTTTAATGAATATGTTCGTTGAACTAAATAAATAATTTCAATGAACAGTACCTTGAATTGAAGAACCAGTACCTTTATTTTAATGAAACTATACCTTGTTCCAATGAAACTATACATTGAAATTTGTAATATTTCAATGAATGTTGACTTAAAGAATCTGTAGCTTGATTTCTATTGAGATTAGTTCTATTAGATTAGTTCAAATTATTGCTGCCTGTAGAAACTCCCTTATTTTCAGGAAATACTCCGGTGAGTTATGAAAAACACCTTGACGATCAATCGTGATTTTTGTATTCCGAACAATTTTCTTAATTATTAATTCTTTTATTACTATGTATTCATACTGGCGTCCGCTTTCTCCTGTCTGAATATGTAAGTTTTTCAATAATTCTGTATTCCCCTTAAATGTTTCACTTTCACAATTTTTGGCTGATACAATCACAATATCCAAGTTTTCTGACACATTTACGTATTAATTACTGACTTATTATTTTTGTTTTTATTTTATAATTAACACAATACTTTAAATTAAAACAATCCTTGTTAAACGATTAAAACAAACCTATTTTTTTCTTTGACATTTTCTTCTGCTATATTTCCTGTTAGAAAGCAATTAACGTGTACGCTGAATTTAACACAAATTAATGAACTATTTCTTTGATTTAAAGTACTTGTGCGTTGAGTAAAGCTTATTCTTTCTTAAATCAAAGTACTAGTACGTTGAATCAATGAATTGTACATTGAATCACTGTTTTAACGTATACTATATTTTATGTTTTATTTCTTTATGTTCTTCTAAATCAACGTACAAGTTTATTAAATTCAGCGAAAATTTTCTTTTATTATTAATAATATAAATGTAGTCTTTAAATGAATGAGCATACATTATTTTATTACGGAATAAATTTAATGTATGATTTCAATGTACCGTTCATAAGTGCTTTGAATATTTTCGATAAATATTTTCTTTGAAACAACGAATTTGTACCTTGAATCAATAAATTCTTCAAAAAAATAAAAGAAACTCATTCAACGTACCTCATTCATACAAATTACTTTTTTAGGTGTAGGGAGTCAAAATTTGGCTCAAATATTTTTTCTTATATAAGGTTTGTTTGGTATTCAAAATAGGCAAGATCGGTTCATTAACAAATAAAATTATGGGCCAAATACTAGAAAAACAGAGTGTTCATCATAACTGCAGTTCATACTTTTTCGCTGATATTTCTTATAAAAAAGCATGTATGCCAACGAAATTTTGCACAAATAGTTCAAGAATCGGAAACCAAAAAAGGACACCATCCGCCTACTTTACTGCCCACTACTCATATAAGGTGAAATTTTAAATTAATGTACAAAAAAAGCTGTGTAAAACATTTTGCCAAGGCGAATATAACATTCTTACTTGTTTGTGTTGGTTACATAGTAATTTCTTTCAGAAAGATCTACTATGTAAACTATGTGAAAAAAAAAAAAATAGTATCGAGACGGAGAAATACCTGTGTATTAGTGTAGATGCTATATTGATATTGAAAACTGTGTGCAGAAGCTAAGGGGTTATTAATGAAGAGTAAAGCGTATTTATAAGATGCTATCATTAGCACAGCTGATTATTTATTTTGAATTATAACGATCTCAAACTCCATAATAAAAAATTACAAAAAAGAAATCCCCTCCGAACTGCTGTCACCTTATAGCTTCATGAAATTAATAAAGAACTCCAGGAGATGTTGAACTATGTTTTGGAAAAACATAGCTGTAAAGTATATTCTTTTCAATGATTTCTTATAGGTTATCTAAATTATTTGGCAGAACGAGGAACAGATGAACGAGATCTTTTAGGAGTTTGAATGATTTTTATATCTTAACGAAGCCATTCATTCCAGACCTTTCTTTTTATATTCTAACACGCCATCTGGCTTTTTTTATTTTCATTATTAAAAATCTAAAAATTTATTACCATAACCCTATATATTTTACAATCTGTTACTTGGGTCTTAAATATTTCAAATATTAACTTACTACAATCTCTTAATTAAACGAAATAAAATAATTTAAAACACAAAAAAAGTTTTTAAATTTATTTTGTTTATATTTACTTACATATTTATATTTGAATTTCCTTAATAAAACTAGTTATTGCTCTAAAATAAAATTATCAACTAAATCTTCTAACATATCGGTCATTCTCGTCCTATATGTTTCATCTTCATGATAGGCCTTCAAACAAATCTCCACCCGCTTACGATCAAAGAAATCGGTAAAACCATCCGCAGAGCCAGTTAAACTTTGAGTCAACTCTGAGGGCAAAATGGTTAGATGAGAAAATAGACATGACTCTATAAGGCCAACAATACGGAACTCTTTGAAAGAAGCATATAGTTCTTCTTCTGTCATGAAATCTTTGACATCGAAATTTTCTCTTCTCAAAAACTCAGACATGAAACGATAATAATCAGCTATCAATTCCATAAGATATTTTGAACGGAATTCTCTGGTAGTAGGTATGGTGAGTATGGTAATTAAATCCACCATGGGAGGAGCATAACGAGCTAATTGAAAGTCCACAAAACGTGAGTGTATGGGTATATCACCATATTTACTATACTGGAACATAATGTTATTGGCCCACAAATCACCGTGACTGAAAACATTTTGATATTTCGGAGAAGTTTGTACTAATTTGAAAATGACAGCCATTTTATCGTGTATATGTTGGAGTATATAAACTAAATTATTTTGATATTTAGGCATGAGTTTAATCAATTCCTTAAATACTTTAACGCCATTGCTGAAATTTTGATAACGTACATGTTCTGAGGTACAGTTACCAGGATAAGCATTTTCCTGTACAGCCAAAGGATGTAATTCATTAAATTTTTGTTTCTGTCGGATTTCATAAACTAAAGAAGCCGAATGTAGTGCAGCTAAATTTTTAACAGCACATTTTAAATGTATTGAGTCATAGAGACCATCGCGTCCAGAACCCATTTTATAGCCTTGCTGATGCAAATCCTCAAATACTAACCAATTGTTGTCAGCATAATAACACTTTGGTGCTATACCGTCATAAATCTCCTGTAGTCGAGGTAACACATCACAATAGACAGCAATTTCTTTTTTAAAAACTCCAAATTGTTCCATATACTCCATGCGTGAGGCAATTTCAATGGGTGCTGATTTGGTAAAGAATCTTAATTTTTGCACAGAATCTTGCTCTTGGAGATTCTTCTTGGAAACTTCTACTATTAAGTAACGGTGATTACCTAAAAATCCTGAAGGATCTTCTGAAATGGGCTTTAGTTTGTAATAGTTCACTTCAAAGTCATTAAAACTTTCGGTTTGTTGTTGATCTTTATCATTGGCTTCATAATCCTTGAAATAGCGGCGACACAAACCCTGAACATCATTGGCGGATAATTCTATTGCTGTGGCCATATTTATAGATTTAATTAATTTTTTTTTTTTTAATTTAATTCTCCACAAAAAATGTGTTTTTGTCACAAGCGTCTAGAGTAAAATGTGTTTTATTTTATAAGATTATTTCACCTTTATCTTCGACTTTCGTAAAATGTTGTCTTTGTTTCACAGCTGTATAATCTAAATCCATAGCCGCCTACTGTTTGCCATTTTTATACTGATAATTTACAAAGAAAATATCTGATATTGTAAAACAATTTATTAGCTTTTTACATATACTCTGCTACAAAGTCAGCTACGGTTGATGTGGCGATCACTCACTTCTATCGTTTTCATATGGCAACTGTAACTTCAATTTTTCTGTTGAAGTTCTCAATTTTTTTTTTTTTTTTTGGTTTTTGCTCCAAATTATTTGTTATTTTTTTTTTTTTTTAATTGGTTTTCGTCAAAAGATAACCAAAATTATGTAAATATTTGTTCATTAAGCTTTATTTGGAAGATAAAGAGCAGAATACATTTTTTAAATTAATATAAAAAATAAACATTGGACGTCAAATAGTCCCTGATTTCATCAGCTTCGGAATGAATATTATTATGAAGCAAAAATATATTTTTTGGCTTCTTTTTTATAGCTTAAGATCGTAAATAATTTTCTAACTATTTTTAAACTAAAACATGTGTTTAAAATTAATTTTGTTTTTGGCGAAATTATCAGCTGAATAAATATAAACTGAGAAAATTTAGATATGGGTTAAATTGTACACGATCACGAGTACAGATAAACTTATGAACATACAAATTCATTCTTAAGGAAAAATTAAAAGCAATTTTCAATACTTGGATATAAACATGAAATTTTACCTGATCTAAAACAAGATTTCCCTCTATAAAACGATTCTTTTACTTTTAGACGATTTGCCAACTATTTAAAAGTCTTGGGTTGTTGTCTTTGCTAAGAGCTCGATTTTATCATATGTTTTATTTCTCTTTGTTATTACCATCAACTTATAGCTTAAACTTGTTACTTGTTCGTTGTTTGGGTTTTTTGTTTTAACCAAAAACTTTAAAAGTGAGCTACAACAACAGCAGCCATAGTTAAAACATAAATAACAACAAATATCTATATTTTGTTAACTTCCCTACTTGCCTCAACTATTAAAAGCCAAAAGAGATTTACTACTATTCAGGGGTTTATAAATTTTAAGCAAAAACTATTAAATTTAGTTGTTTTTGAATAGTGTTTGTTTAAACTACGTTTAGCGGTTAAAACGGTTTTTTTTCTTCTTTGTTTGTTTTAAAATTAAATCGTGTTCGCCAAATTTATAACGGTTGTAATAAAGATTTAAACAAAACTGAAAATATTTTTACAAATTGAAATTATTTGTAACATATAAGAGGATTACGTGATATTGCAAATCATTTTCTAATTTAGAAAAATAAAAAATAAAAATAAATAAAATGTGAGTTTAATACTTGAAAAAGTTAGATACATTTTAAAATAATTTAGTGGTAAAGTATAACAATAAAACAAAACTGAAGGTGTAATGAATTGTTTAAGTAATTACTTGTAGAAATGAGTTTAAATCAAAGTATAAATAAATATTTTTACTCGGATTCTTAAAAACTATTAAATTGGCAAAATTTATTTTAATTTGAAAATATTTACTATCTTGTTAAAAAAAAAACAAATTTCAATTAATATCAGTTTTATAAAACAAAATGTTCATACAATTTTAGTTAATTAAGTGTTTGTAAATATGTTCAGTATTTATATTTTGAATAAGTTATTTAAACAATATTTGTGTCATATTTTTTATACTTTTTCTAATTATCTATAAAGGCTTGACAATTATAAATATTCTTAAGTACCAGTATTAGAGAATTCTTTTTATCAAATCCTTATTTATAAATTTGGTATTCGAGAGCAATTTACAACGATTTTAAATAATTAATTCGTAAACAGGAAAACAACAAATATGCAATTGCATGTTTTTCCAAAACATTGAATGTAGCCATCGATAAAATATTTATCCGTTTCAGAACACATAAAGCATTTTCACATCGATTTGTAAGTGCACATTTGTAAATGCATATTTTAAGGTATTTAAAGATTTTTAGTGCATATTTGGAGCATATTTTTTATAGAGCATATTTGGACATTTTGAGAATAATCTTTTTATACCTCATGGGATGTTTTTAAAATTTAATATTCTAAAAAAATAAAATAAAATTATTATTAATGACAGAATATGACAATTCTAATAAATTCTGAACTAATAATAATGCCTAGAACAAGATGAATAAGCAATTTGAAGATCAATAAAGTATTTATGTGATATAAATGGGGAATCAAATTTCGACACTGTTAATAAATTTCAGTTTTGGCTTATTTCGTAACATTAAAATATTAATAAAACATTTTGTTTTAATGGAAAACATAATTTTTGTTAAAAAATTACAAACGTTTTGGTTTTTTATGTGCATATTTTTACGTTTTTGGAGCATAATTTTTTGTTGTTACTACATATTTAATGCTCATAAAACCGTTTTTAGAGTATATTTATGGTTTCCTGATTATTATAATTGTTGGTAAAAATAAAAGGAAAAACTTATTTCGAGGTTTTTCATTCAACACCCAAAAAATCTTTTGAAATTCAGTAAAATTATATAGAATACTATCTTTTAACCCGCTACAATGTTAGCGGACTTGTGAGACCAGATATAAACTTGGCAGCTTTTTTATTTCGTAAAAACATAATGTAATACCAAAAGTGAAAAAACCCGAAAAATAAAACTCCTAACTCCAAATAATGTTGGTGTATTCAGAAAATGAATAATATACATAACAATTTCACCTTCTAATAATTCCAATTTAATGCATCCTGGTTTATATTTAAATAAGGAGTAACCAAGTAGTGGGATATCGTACCATTCGTTACCCATATGAGTTCATCATTAAAAAACGCAGCCTACTAATATATATATATATATATATATATATATACATCACTCAATGAGAAATGAGATTTCATAAAATTTGAAACTATTTTTTGGGTTGAAAAAAAAAAGATTTAAATTTTGTTCTTACATTTCACAGTCTAGGAGTTGCATAAAGTACCTTTTCTAGACTCTTTTACTCCCAAGACTGGGCATTACCAACAATAAAGTTTTTAAAAACTTATTTTTGTTAAAAAAGTACCTAAAAGTAAAATAACAGGATTTTCAAAAAGTACAGAAGACATCTTTTATATATTTGTGATTAAGAAAGAATACAATTTAAAATTTGTTTTTGTCTTTTGGTTCAGAAGATTCGTAGAACACCAAAAAAGTTCCAATTTTTTACATCCTAAGCGTTCGAAGACTCAATTGTTATTTTTATTATTTTCTAGTAGAGAAGAATGTAACTAATGGACTTGTGGATTCTCATCCACATAGAATAATATATCCTTAATTTCATATTCCTAGGTTAATTATTACCAAAAAAATATTAGATATTAGTAATACTAGAAGAAGGATTCTCATTCACTTAAGATCACATATCTTCAATTTTATGTTTCTTGGCTGAATATCACAGCAAATTCAAGAAGTACTATTAGAAGAACGAAAAAGTACCACAAAGTCCCCCTTGTGAATTCTTATTCACATATGATCAATTATATGTAATTTAATGTTTCTTCGTTCAATATTATAGAAAATTCAAAAATTAACATTAGAAAAACGAAAAAGTACCACAAAATCCCTAATTTGGATTCTCACTCACTTAGGAATATATATATTTAATTTCATGTTTCTAGGTTCAATATTAAATATCAAAAAATAATATTAGAAGAACGAAAAAATTTCAGAAAACCCCTCTTACGGATTCTCATTCATTTAGGACCACAAAGTCCCCCCTTGTGAATTCTTACCCACATGGGACATGTATTTCTTCGTTTAATATTCTAGAAAATTCAAAAAGTACCATTCGAAGTATAAAAAAGTACCACAAGTCCCCTCATATGGATTTTCACTCACTTAGGACTAAATATCTTTAATTTCATGGTTTTTGGTTCAATGTTATAGAAAATTCAAAAAGTACCATTATAAGAACGAAAAAGTACCACTAAGTCAACTCTTGTGAATTATTACCCACATAGAACCATCGATCTTTAATTTTATATTTCTAGGTTAATTTATTAAAAAATTCATTATAGAATTTGAATAAAATATAATTTCCCGCTTTTATCCCCTTTTTGGTACTTTTTCACCATGGATGTAACAAAAATGTTATTCCAATGAATTTTTAATTTGTAGTTGGATCCAATATTAAAAGACGTATATGTATTATATGTCAATAAATGGAAAAAATTACGAAAAAAGTACCAAAAGTAGGTACAATTTTTACTCCTTAAAACTTCGAATTTCAAAAAAGTACCAAATTCGTATTTTTCATTTTTCGATAAGTTACGAATACGATATAGATTTTATTTGTATGTTTACTGGCTTAGAAGATACGTATGGTGCCAAAAAGTACCAAAATACAACTTTTACCCGTTTTTTTTCCTAAAAGGGCCGATTTTCAAAAAAGTACCAGACACCTGGTATTTTTTTAAATGAATAACGATAGGTATTAACTTTTATTTGTATCTCTATTAGTTTAGGAGATATAAGGTTACTGATTTTACCGCCTAAGCATTATAATTTCCAAAAATCCCGTCTCAGCGAATCTATATGGCGGAAGTTCAACCTATGGTTCAAATTTTATCTCTCTAGCTTCAGGCGTCTGGGCTATGGGATGATGAATCAGTCAGTCATTCAGTGGGTCAATCACGTAACTCTTTTATATATATAGGTAACAAGTACACATTTTTTTTTTTTTTTTTTTTTTTTGTTATATATTGGCCAAATATATTACGACAATTCTAATTGCAACATTAATAGTTTTTACATGGCATTAAATACAACTAAATACAACTTTTTTTTGACCTTTATAAAATTTCATGTGCGTATTCTTCCTTCACAGTAAATTTAGATATCGAGGCCCTATATTCAAAACTTTCTATTATCGATTTTCATGAAACCACTTTTTTAGTGTCATTATATTCACTAAAGTAATCCTCATCTATGATATAATTTTCAAACTAAAATTCCCTATTCTTCCAATTTTATCAACGTTTTTCCAATTTTTCTATCCTAATTAATTAATGTTTTTGAGTGCAAATACTCGTACCTCTCACTGAGTAATTATTTTATATTTCATTTCTAACTAATTTATACATGGTGAATTAAAAATCGGTTGTATAGTTCCTTAGCCTATCTGTTTTCATCTCAATTGTTGAACTTGAAAATAAAATTATTCTCACAAAAGTCTTAAGACTTTCACTATAATACACCTGTGCTCTAGGTGAAGTGTTAGCCCTATACAAGATAAACCTTGTAAGTAACACTCCACCTATAGTTCAATTGTAGAAATTTATGACCAGAGATGTGCAATAATAATTATCTTATTTTTATGAGGATACTATTCTCCTTGTTCCGATCCCAAAATGGAGTAGTCTATTATAATTTCGCAGCTTTTGACATGTATGCTTTTGAAACGCAAAAAATTTCTCAACTTTATGTATTCCGCTTAATTCAGTCACTCTCTGATTTGATTTAACAATGTCCATCTGGCTGGTTGTATTACTGTTCATTTAAATTATTATTTTGGCTCAAAGACGTGAAATTGAAATTGTTTGTGATAGGTTCATTATTACATTTGGCCCCCAGGAATACTTTATTAGACAAACTTTTATCAAGACAAACGTCAAAATTGGTGCGAATCTATACAAGGTAACCTCAGTTGAACCGCTGATTATTTTTGGTTGTTACAGCTGTAACACTGCATATGTAAACAACATTAATGAATTTAACTTATTTTTGTTTTTGTTCAACTGTTGCCACCTTCCATAAATTTGCGTTAATTTTGACGTTTGTCTTAATAAAAAATTATCTATTATAGGCACTATGTAACTATATCTCAATTAAATATGTCAATATTTGCATAAAAATTTGGCAGAAACATGTATATATCTTTCCATAATTGACCATAGCACAATAGTTCCAAAACGCTTTTTTGGAAAATAATAATAAAATTTTTTCAATACTATTTAATAATAAAAAGCACCATAGTACTCCCGGTTATTCTACAACTTCATTCAAACTGAAATTAATTTTTCAAATATTTATTTTTCGTTACCAAATCAAATGCTTGAAATACATTCAATTCGTCACAAGTATGTATTTTAAACAATTCTACACATAAAGAAAAAATATAGTTGTAGTAACCTTAATTTAAGAGCAACATATTATGATTGGAACATATAGTCACAGCTAGAAATAGATATGATTATAAATAATAATTGTTATGATTTCATTTAATCAAATTGTGTCCGTTCATATTATTATACCATCTTACTACATTGTTATCCCATACCGTCAGATTATGATTTCATTTTATTATATTATTATAATTCCATCTTATCATATTATTATCCCACTTCATTATAATTATTATAATATTATTATTATTATTATTATTATTATTATTATTATTATTATTATTATTGTTCTATCTTATCATATTACTATCCAATCTTATCATATTATGTATGTACTAATCATAAAAAAAAATATTTTTTATTCATTAATTTTATTTATTTCTATATATTGTGCAAGATAATACTAGATATTTTTTATTAACTAATCAATCATATTTGTAAAAAGCATATTTATTTGTACCATTTTATCGTTATGGTAACAATATTAGTAACATGGTTTGAGAAGAAAATATGTTTTAAGAACAATCAAAAAAATTGATAACATTTCATGGTTGTAGAAATAATGACATTTTTTATATTAATAAAATTTTGTTTCCGGTAAAAATATTCAAAAACATAAAATTTTTATCGTGAACGCAGTATTATTAAAACTAATGAAAATTAACAATGAGAACATAATATTGTTATAGTGGCAATGCCGTAACCATGTTTTTTTCTGCGTGTGGCACGTTTGATTCATATCAATGGATTAATTTAGAATACATTTAGCTCATTTCTTTTCAAAATTGCGATCGCGATTTTTTCTAATGTATTTACAATTTTCTATGTTCAGTAAACTGAATTCCAGTGAAAGTGAAAAAGAAAATAATACAAAATTCAAAGTTATCAGATAAATTATTAATTTCTAACAAAACTAATTTGAATTTAAGATTAGACCATATATAAAGAAATTCAAATTTTATTATAAATATTTTGCCTGAATAAAAGCAAAATGAAGATCAAGTAACATCAGTAAGGATATATATTAAAATTTAATGATTTAGTAACGTATTTAATCCATCAATTTTGAAACGAAAACGACATTCCTTGAGTTTTGATATAATTAAAAAATAATTATCAGTTACTTGAACTTTAGTACTCTGAGTATGAGAAAAGTACTATTTGAAAAATTTTTTGATATCGCAAATAAATTTTCTCTCACTTTTAGCCTCGTTCTTTTTTCAACTTGGTGGGCTTAGTATTGGCCCTAAAATTTTTAAAAATATTCACCTGATTGCTTACAAAATTCTTAATAATATTGCTGTAAGAATAGACACTTTAAAAAATCTCATATTTTTTGGGTTTTTCAAAAAAGGTGGCAACATTTTTTTTTTCTTATAAAATATGTTTTTTTATTTTTGTATTTGTTTTGTATCTAGGCAATGATAGATATTTATTTGTTGAAATTACGGGCATTAGAGGGTTTTGTTTATAAGCCCTCGATATGTATTTAAACGACTTATAAATTTAGTCCGGAGTTGAAAACATAACCTGCAATCTAAATATGAATCTGAAGAAATCTAAAATGTTGTTTTTTTTTTATTTAAATATTTTTATCTTAACTATTTGTTTTCGATATAAGTCATACCATTTAAAACCAACTGGTTTTCCCCAACTATCCAAATTTAATATTATTTGTGGCAATCGTTATCCATATCAAAACTAAGGCCCACACAAAAATAACATTTTTTACTACATGGTCCGCGAAATATAGCGATTTCAAAGTGTAAAACATGCAAAAATAGTTATATAAAGTTATAAATCACAAATATCAAAGTATATATGCTGCAGGATTCATTCAGGTATCATGTTAATGGTATCGAAATTACGTTTAATATAACATAAAATACAATTTTTCGGCAACATTAAAATGGTCCATATATCACGATTTTTAGTTCGCAGATAAATATCTCAAAAAATTTTTTTTCTGCTCACAGAAAGCGTAATTCTGGGACTAGTCACAGTTTTTAGATTATTAAAAAAATGTCACACAAACCCTGACAAAACTTGACAATAGCATGTAGTTACAGATCTAGTTACTTTTCAATGACAGCAACATACCTTCTACATTACGAAGAAGTAGTTTAGTAACTACTTATTTATAACCCAATATGTAGTTACTTATTTATGATCAGATTTTTGAAAATGCTACTTTTCATTGTTAAAATAATGGGTTATTCAGCTAATGAGTAAGTAGTGAACAAAATATTTATTTTAATTTTAGTTATTTCAATTATAGTAAGAAAAATTACCAATCGGGATCTTATTCCTTATAAATTTAATGAAATTTGGTACGAACATTTTATCTAACATAACTAACGCTAACACAGTTTTTAAATACATTCTAAATTATGATTCGCAATCTTTAAAATGATATACATCATGAATTTTTATTCTAAATTTTTATGACCCATACTTCGCGACTTATTGTTCGCGGATGTATATCTCAAAAATTATAGTTTTAAAATTAAAAAAAAACTCGCGGTGGTTTTTTTAAATTTTGTCTGAGTTTTAGTTTTGATACGAATAACGATTGTACCAAATATCATTCAATTCGGAGAGGTAAGGGAAATTAGTTGGTTAATTTTAAATGGAATGGTTAATAGTAGTAACTTTACATGAATTTTTTTTAGAGCGTATCGTAATTTTTATTTTATCTTTCTAATTTAGTAATTTTATTTAGTAATTTTCTAACATCTTTTTGAAGTTATTGAAATCGAATTTTGCAAAGTTCTTAACACAAAATTATACTTTATTTTGAAATGGCAATCAAGGATCTTGATAAAGTGATTTTTTTATGATTGATTCATCACATTAACTTCTATCATATGAAAAAAAAGCAGACGTAATTGTGACCGGTGTTAATGGAAGGTTTGGTTAAGTTTTACGTGTTTTACCTTTGAATCAAATTCTAATGTTTCTTGGCCACTATTCCTCTCTAGCCTTCTAGTGGACCTAATGAAAGAGAGGATTTTATCGAAATCACTCATTCAAGAGGCTTGTTTTGTCCTTGTTAACATTGTATGCCTTAAGCAGTGATTCCAAAAAGAGAGGAGGTAAAATTTGTATTCGTGAAAATGCCGAAAAGCACTCGGACCCTGAGTGAAATGGGTAAAGATCACTGGTCTTAAGTCAGTAAAATCCGTGTAATCTCAAAAACGATACAGTGATTTCAAAAAGAGAGGAGGTAAAATTTATAGCGTTCGTGTTGTGTTCGTCACCAAAATCCTGGTAATCACAAAAATGATACTCATCGTCTCCTGTTTCTCTTAGTCAATGCAGCTTCTTCAGAAATCATTGTAGGGGAACATTAAACACTAATCATGTTTGCCAAAGGGGACTTTAGATAATCATGACCACAATGAGGTCAGTTTCAGCCTTTCTAATATCCTTTGCTTATCCATAATTGGGATTTTAGATTTTTCTGAGTTACATACCAGTGGGTTTTCTTCTTCATAGTCTATAGCATTCTAATATAGTTCCTTCGAAATTAGTAGTTTACATTGTGATATATTTTTTCTATTTTTGTTTTTTCTTTTTTTTAATTTTAATTTTTAAAAAAAAGCATCCGCTTGACAGCAAACTTGGTTATCGTAAAGAAACTGGTCCCTTCGTTTACCTGAAATTTTATGAAACTGACGATAAAAAATTACCAATTTACCAACCTTATATTTTTCAATTAACACAGTTTTTTTCATTTTACATCAAAATTTACTTAATATATTCAAGCAAAAATAAAATAAAAGTAATATTAAAAATAAAATTCAAGTAAGATTTTTCTCTCATTTAAATTTTTAATTCATTCAATCATCTACTTGATTGATTTAATAAACTTTTTAATTGAAAATATTTTTCTGTTTTTCATTTTCTTTTAGTTATTAGTAATTTAAACAATTTTTAATTGAATGAATTATTTTGGTGATTGGTGACTTTTTTCTGTACGGAAATGTTTAGTGTATTAATTAGGAACTTTAGAATATTCTCTAAAATATTAATTTGGAGTGATTTTTCTGAAACGGTCACCATTTTTTTGCAAAAATTAATATGTGGGACTCTTTTAGTTGTAAGGTGAACTAGTCCTGAAGGGATAACGTATACTTTATGGTCATCATGGACTTGGAAATGTTATTTTAATAGGTTTTAAAATTATTTTTTGAATGCATAGAATTTCTTTGTTTAGTAATATGCGCAATAATCTTTTTTTATTTCAAACTCACGTTCAGTGACCACAAAAACATTATTTACTTTTGAATTAAATTATTATATATTTGAATGTTTATTTTATTTTTTATTATATCTTTTATGTGAAATCAATTTTATAAAACATAAAGTACAATAAATATAATATTCAGCTACACCAAAGTTTTAATTAATCTGTATTTAAAAAATATATTTGTATTTTTTACAAAACTTTACAAAAGAACCTCAACATGTCCACCTTCTATATTTAAATGATGCAATTTAAAAAAAACAATTTGCCGACCAAAAACAAAATTTACATATAACAAACACTCCCCAAAACACACCAAAAACTAGTAAAGGCGGTAGGTAAAAACAACAATTTGCCAACAATATGCACAAGTTACGAATATTTCTTAACAATAAACAAAAACTAAAAGAAAAACAAAACAAAATAACAAATAACTAACTAAAAGTATTCATTGATTCATTCTACCATTGACCATCATCATTATTTGTAATGGTACATATAAACAACCATCCGTGCGCCCGTTCATATGTCTGTCCATTAGCCGGACACATTATTAATACAGTGGGTATGCAAGTCACACATGTTTGCATAAATTCATAAACACATAACTTTGGCTTACCAGCAACATTTTTCCAATAACGATTGCAGCATGAAGAAAAAAAAACAAAAATTATTATTAAGTAATAAAAAAAAAATTAATTTATTAACTAAACAACAAAAACAAATGAAAATTAATTTAATTAATATGCGATGACATTAACAGCTAATATTAAATTGTGTTTTTAAATAAAATTTTTAAAACGTAAGTAAAAGGGATTCCAACAAAAAATAATGGGAAATAATAAAAATCTAGGCCAGTTTTATTATAAGCAAGGTCAGTATTAGTGTATTCAAAAACCAGAAACCGGTTAACCGGTTTTGTTCTTTTTAAAAAAAATCGAGCGGTTTCGAACAATTTTTGCTTTCGAACTATTCGACAGGCCGGTTTTTTATCTGTCGGTTAACCGAGTTTTTTATGAAATGTTCTCTCTTTTATTTATTTATTTTTTTACTATAGCAACCCATTTTTAACATTTGTTCAGGGAACCTTAATGAGGGTCTGATTCATTACAACAATTAAATTGTTTGTAATTTTCTTACAAATTTGTAAACAATTCTCTTGTTCTGAATCACATCCCACATTATTTGAAAATATTTCTAATTTATATTATTGTATGATAAAGGTTTACGTTTAGCTTCTTAATATTTCTAATATATAATTTGAGTAACACCAGACGTACTAAGAACTGAGATTTTTATATTTTTTAGTAAATTTAAACACCACCATAGGTGGTTCAGGTATTATGCATTTGTGCTGATGTTTGTAACGCACAGAAAAAATCATTCAACCAATCGACTCAGAATCACTTTTTGAGTCGATCTAGCGATACCCGTCCACCGTCCGCTGGACGGCTAGCTGTACATGTAAACCTTGTACACAAAGTATAGATCGCAACGCCCATACAAATGTCCTCCCGGAATAGGGGTTTAACGATCACAAATGCCCTTAAATAAGAAATACTTTAATGAAATTCGGTATAAGGAAGTTTTCTTTAAGTATCAATTTTTGTGCCAAATTTCGTGAAGATCGGTCCTTAATTGACCATAACTCCCATATAAAACCCTCTTCCCAAAATAACTTTAACGTGCATAAATTCCATACGAATGTTAGTGTCAAATTTATATACGACACAAATAAGTTTTATGTAAGTATAAATCCAGTGACAAATTTTATGAGGATCGCTCCATAATATACCATAGCTGCCATATAAGCCCACTTTCGGGAATCACCTTAAAGTGCATAAATTCATATAAATGTTAGTATTAACGTAATATTCTGTATTCCTATATTTTATTTTACACTTAGTAAAAGTATCGGTTCACAATTGTCCACGTATTATACACGTGGACCCCTGACCCCTGACGAATTTTGATGTACATACACAAGGGTGTGGGGTATCATTGTCAGTCGGGCTTGACCGACAATAACTTTCTTACTTTATATTATATTATTTTTCATTACAAATGGCATGTGCTTTAGTAAAAATAATAAACATTTTAAAAATATTTATATTTTTAGTAAAAACTCGTTTACCAGTTTTTTTATGTAAAACCGTATTTGAAACCGGTTTTTTAAAAAATAATTCGAATAAGTAATATATATTTTTTTTTTAGTACACTAATCAGTATATAGATCAAAAAATTCCTGGCATTAATCGAATGACGTTCTTCATTAAAAAAAAAAAAAAAAAAAACAAAAGTAATCGGTTAATTTATGTAAATTATTTAATAGCAAGAATGTTTTTTTTTATTGTCTTTTTTTTTATGGTAAAGTTTTTATTTCACGGCTTTATAACACATGTAGTTGTTGTTTTCACCTCGTTAAATTATTTCGGTGACCGCACATTTGTTATAATTTGTACATGAAGTGCATTCGTAATATACAAAGTGCTGGTTGGTCATCTTTGTTTGTTGTAGTTCATAGTGTTTGTATAAAATTTAAATACGGTAGCCCACTATTCACTACCAACTACCACCTTCAACAACTAAAGCACCATCATCAGTCCCAGTGGTAATTTACAAGTATTTATTTTTTTATTTCTTTAATATTTACGACCTTGAAAAATTTTTAAATGTTTATTTTTATTTTGCTACTTTTTCCTCTTATTGTTTTTAACAGATTATCATTGCACGTCCGCAATGGCCAACCTTAGGTTTAAGAAGCATGTTATGTTTTAATGATGAGTTTTATGTTATTTGAATATTATGATAAGAATTTTTTAACAAATTTTAGAAAAACAATCTTCAGGCAATAGTATGATCATTAAAATAAAAAGTTTACAATTTAAGGTTTGTTCTTAAACGAACCATAGAACAGTGGTACAGAATCAAAATATTTTGGAAAGAAGTAAATATGTAATTTCTATTCAAATGGTCAAATTTTTATAAAAATGTAAATATATTGATAAGAATTTTTTAAAGTAATTAAGAAAAACATGGCTTATATCGTCATTGAAATAAAATGTTTACAATTTAAGGTTTGTTCTGAAACGAACCACAGAACAGTGGTACAGAATCAAAATATTTTGGAAATAGGTAAATCTATAATTTGTGTGCAAATGGTTTGATTTATATAAAAAATGTAGACCTATTGGATGTATGCATTAACGTTTAATGTTTATTTCAAAATAAAGCTACAATGCATTCTATTCAAAGTATTATCCGTCGCACAGTGGCTCAGAATCGTTTTTCAACGATCGAAACTCTGTAACTTTTGAATCGATAGAGATATTTAATTTTTTTATATAGAGAGATACTTTTTGATTTTTTTTTTAATTCATTAAAGCGGTACAGCAGTTGTTGAGAAATTTAAGGCTAAAGTTGAACTTTTAATTTTTTATAGCATTTAGTATGAAAATGCGATTTTTTTTTTTTTTTTTTTTTTTTTTTTTGAATCAGTTTTACTTATAAAAAAAGTTATAAGCAGATAAAGAAAACATTTTAATAACATCCAAGATAATTTTGTGAACAGGTTCAGAGTTTATCAATTCTAGAACAGGTTCCACTAGAATCGGTTGTTTTTGAAGAAAATAATTACAAATTTTTTTTAATTTTTAATTTCTTTTATTTAAATAACATTAAGAACAAAAATTTTTATTTTTTATAATAACTAAAGTTTTTTAATGTTTATTTTATTTTTTACTTAAATAACAATAAAAGTAAATTACACTGCATGCCACTTGAATAAGGAATCACATATTTTTAACTTTAATTAAGTATATCTCCTAAACTAAAGTTCAGAAAATAATAATATTTTGTGCAACCAAATTTCAAAGTGTTGGCTTTAGTTTCCTGAAGAAATAAAAAATACCCATATTTTGTTATACTAAAATTATGCATTTATTTAAAGACACGTATTTCTGTGGTACTATTTCTTGTGTCACTTGAATAAGGAATTCTTTTAATATTTATCAGGAAGGCTATAATTTGAATTTCTTTCAATATAAACGGCTAGAGAATTTTTAATTTGATAATTTTTAAATAGTTTTTATTCAAAATGGGACGTGGTAAGTTTCTTAATAACTCTGAAAAAGAAAAAATTATGATTTTGAAATCTCAGGGACAGAATACGGTCCAAATAGCCAAAAACATTAATAGAGGAAAGACAGTTGTGTACAATTATTAACGTGGAAAGATATGGAAAAAACATGAAAGGGCAGAAGAAAATGGCAACAACTCCAAAAGAAAGACGAAAAATTCTTAGAATTGCATCAAATTCTGCCATGTCGGTATCAAAAATACGTGAAAAAGTGGAGTCAGTGCCAGTCTAAGAACTTATTATTTCTGACCTCTAGCAGCCTTTTTGTTTCTTCATCTAAGTCCCATTTCAATTGACTTCTAATGCCAGAGATAAGCGGATCTAACATTGCCAGTAATATATTAAATAGATCTTCATTTGTAGAATTTCGTGATATTATTCTATTAATGCTCTCTATAAAATCTGTAATCCTTATTCCTTTTTTCCTGGGCTTCCTCTGATAGATATCCAAGTTCTACTAAGTGATGCTTAATGACATCTTCTCCATGATAAAGGATTTTGTGAACTATTACAGACATATTTCTCCATGGATATTTGGTTGTATATATTTATGCAGTTTCCTTCGCATAATCACCAAATTTTCTAGCATCAATTTGTTCATTGCGCGCAAGTTCATCGATAATTGTTTTAATTCTTGAAATAAGATTTATATCAATACTTGTTATTTCAGATGCTCTTTCATTCATATTGTTTGATCCTTGTTTTATTTGATATATAATCAAGACATTTATTAGTGTCCTTAACCGCTTTTGACCCTTAAAAGTTCTATTCCACTAAACTTCAAATTTGACTAAAATATAATACCTGAGAAAATATTTAATAACACAATAGGTATAAAAGGTACAATAACACATCATACCATTTCTTAAAGACTAAAATAACATAAAATATTTGTCTTTAACAGCATGCCAGGTCCACAATTACCAATATTTTGATATAGGTAACTATTTTAAATAAAGTAAATTTTTTCTACTTTTTCCGACTATTTTCGACTTTTTGACTATTTTCGACTTTTTCACTATCTGGAAGCAAGAAATCGATTGTTCAATTATTCTAAAGTCGATTTGATGGATCCTAGTATTGAGGAGGAGTTTCCACTACATTTTGCTTTAGAGTCCTTTTCGAAAATATCTATTTTTTCACAAACCCCTGGACGATTTTTGATTCCTTAATATTACAAAAGCAAAAGGAGTAAGACATGTTTGTTTTGCTATATCGGCAAGTAAACTCGGCTCATGTATAATGAGTCATTACTACGGTTGTCATTCGAATAAAAATTATTCGATTAATCGAATAAAAACTTTTTGGATCTATTCGAATGAACAAAATATTACAGATTACTTAGAATAAAAAAATATTCGATCAAAATTTTTAGAATAATCGAATATTTGAATACAAATTTTAAAGCAAATCAATTTGTCTTAAAGCGATATATTGAGGATTATTTTCTCAGAAAACAGTTTTCAGTTCCTCTATGTCAAACAAAATTGAGTTTGAAACCATTTTTGGTGATTGTTGACTTTTATCCGTCTAAAAAGCTTAAAACGCAATTGATATCTAATATATTTTATAAAAAAAACATCAGAACATGCTTAGAAATTCTTCTAGAATTATATATATATATATATATATATATATATATATAGACAGATTTCGCTGAATTTCAGTACCAATTTGAGGACCTGGAAATATATTTTAAGACTTTCGTATAAAATAACAAACTTATATATACCCTTCATTTTATATGAAAAAATAACAATTTATTTTAACGGAAAAAAATCAGCGATTCTATTTTAAGTATAGGTTTCTAGCGGTTTTTAAAATATAATCTGATGGAGCATGCTATCAAAGTTTTGGCAACACTGGACATCCCTTATATAGGCATAGTTGCCAGATTAATTTGGTTCAAAATCGTCAAATCTGTAAAAACAAGGGCCAAAATCATCAAATCGATTATTTGAAATCGTCAACATCAGGTCTTGGAATTTCTCTATTCTT
Source organism: Protocalliphora azurea (assembly GCA_932274085.1). Classification (NCBI taxonomy): domain Eukaryota; kingdom Metazoa; phylum Arthropoda; class Insecta; order Diptera; family Calliphoridae; genus Protocalliphora; species Protocalliphora azurea. The sequence goes on along the minus strand of OW026520.1, from coordinate 120,545,245 downwards.
TTTTTGATGAAAAATTTTATGATAAAATTTTAAATTAAAAAGAAATAAGTTACAAGTTATTAGTCGTGTTCGCTTAACTGATATTTTGTGATAATTATCACAAAAAGTTGCAAAATTGTGTTCGTCTACTTTAAAAGTCTTACAAGTGAGAGCATGAGAGAGACAAAATTTGACAGTTCATTGATAGAGAATTTGATGAAAGCTGCTAGCTGTTTTTCTACCATTGTCTGCAAATGTAAACAAAAAAATAAAAATATGGAAACCCAAATTCTGCTATAATTTAAAATTCACATTTTTTTAATTGAAGTTAAAAAATTGGTCAAAATTCATTTATAAAAGTTTTTATTTACTGTTGCAAATCAATTTAATTTTTAATTTAAAGATTTCTAGTTTTTTTTTAGTGCTAAGGTAAAAATTAAAATTTAATTTATTTTTATTAACAAATATATATTACATTAATAGAATTTTTGGTTTTATTAATAAAAAAGAACAATTTTCTATGTTTTATTGTTTTTTTTTTAGATGAATTAGGGTTTTTTAAATATAACAAGGGGACATTACTAATTGTTGTTTATAAACAGAAATCTGCAAATGTTTGCAAAATGTTGTTCGCGTACTTTTTTAAATATTTTTCAACTTAAGAACAAATTGGTTTTTAATCTCTCAAAAAAATCTGCTGGATAAATCTTGCTGGAAAGTATGAGAACATAGCTATTATTTAAGTTAATATAAGCTATTATTAATGATTGTTTGTATGTTAGTGAGTAGCTAAGTTTATTATAAGCTCTTGTATGGTTCTTTAAGTTACTAGAAGATTGTAGAACATAATTGTCACTAGTATATAAGCGGATATAGTTTGTAATTCAGTTAGTCATGAGTCAGTCGTTAAGTAGTAAAGTCGCTATAGTGTTGTAAGTTTGGCAGTCTTTGCAGTTCAGTTGTGTAATATAAAGTGTATGAGCGTAAGTAAAAAGCTGTGTTTGGGTTTTAAAAGCAAATTACACTGACGTCTTATTATTGCAATAAAAGACCACTGGTTTATTTAAAGGAATTAAACCAACTTTTTATGAAAATCTAAAACGTAAATATTTTAAAATTTTCCCTATGGGATCACTTGATGTAAAAAAATAATTGCTTATGGGTGGAATTCTTTTGCAAAAAAAAAAAAATATATATATATATATATATATATATTTTATTGCTTTCTATCACCTAAAGTTATCAACTAAAATTAGAAAAGAGTTCTAACGTTTTAAAGAACTTTAACATATTTAAATAAATTTATAACTAATATTTTTTTTAATTTGTAATTTGTATAATATCCGTAATAAATCGTTACCTCTCCTTAAATCATCTACAAAATACTTTTCCATTTCAATACCTTCGTTCTAGAGATTAACAGACTCCCAGCTATTCCTCAATAGAATGACGGTATTGATCTTGTTATCTCAAATAATTCGAGAGCTTATTTTTTTCTCCTATCTAAATGATGTTTAGCTAGTTCTTATGTCGAAAACTATTTTTCGCTTAACTAAAACAGAATACATAGGTGTACTTATTGTAAATATAATTTCACATAAAATGTAGAAAAATGCTAATATAAAGTACAAAAAAATTTAGATCGATTTTATAGTGTTGTAACGTTTTTGTAATTTAATAATTTAATATTTTATTTTCAATTTCGATTCATTTAAACATCTACTTGATTGATTCAATTAATAATTAATATATACATTTTATATAATGCCGTTTTTTTAATCCCAGTTGAAACATTCGCGAATATTTCTCTGTCAAAACTTTCGAGAACGACTATCGGTGGCGATCCGAATATGAGCTCCTTGAGTTCACCGGTCACTCACTTTGTGGCAGCAAATCTTTCGATCTCAAAGATTCGTTAGTAGTGAACCTTTAGCGATTCATTTACGATATCAAAAAATTATGAATATTACTTGATATTGACATCACTAACGACTTGTGAATAAAATTATGTTATATTTCAAATATTAACATAATAAATTACATTTTAAAAATAATAATTCAAATAACGAACAATAAAATCAATAAAGTGGTAATATTTGAAGCATTTCGTCCAGAGAAGTCATCAATACTTTTTCTTTCTATATTAATAATTTTACACATTTTTTAGTTAAAAATTTCTGAATTAATCTGCAAAAAAATATATTAGATATTTAGATAAATATGCTATTTTGCAAGACAAGTAGCGATATTAGTTACCATTTTTTCTAAAATTTTATTATATTATTTTATTATATTATTATTTATTATTAATGACATAATGAATAATAATGCGCAATATGAGACATATGTCTCAAGATTATCTTTTTTCAAGTATTTTCCATGCACAAACAAAAAACTACGTTTGTTTTTTATTTAAGTAATAAATACTCGAGAAATTGAAAAGAATAGATAATTTCTCGAAGAATTTAATTTCGAGATTTTACTCACAAAAGGTGAATATTGTGATATCGTTATTTTTAAAATCCTTGAATATTACGCGAAAGTTTACTACAGAGAAATTTTCGAAAAAAGGTCAATCCTACGAACATATATTTAATATAATTTTCGATATTTTCTGGAACATTCAGTTTCAATACATTTGTAACATTAACACTAAAAATTACAATCAATATTTTTACTCATCTTTAATACAGACCTTTTATTTAATTTCTTTATTTTTATTAATCTTCTTCATGTCATTTAATTTCTTTTTTTTTTAACTTTTGACTAAAATAAAGCATTCAAAACGGAGACTTATACTCATAAAGTAATATTTTTAGTGGATTAAAGACAGTATAAGTAGATCAACAAGTACATGCAAAATGTAGTATGAACTTGAATACACTTTCATAAACGCTGGACCGAATGAGTGACTTTATTTTCGAGTGTACTTGTAAATGATGTAAACTCGAGTACATGTGTAAGTGCAAACGATTAGCACAAAAATAATGATCATTGAAAATTAAATAAATAAATGTAAATAAATATTAAAATTTATTAATAAAATGAAAACAAATCTAAAAAGATTAAAAGATGATTGTACAAATAAAAGACGTTAAGAGAAGCAAAGCAGATGAATCAAGGTTTTAATTATCAGAAAAAAATACCACTGAAATTCAGACATAAATTATCAATTTACAAAAAAACCCTTTAGATACGTACTATAGCCCACGCTATGTTTAGACATGTTTTAAAAAATTTGATATGCACATAATATTTATGTATATGAGGAAAATCTATAAAACATGTTTTATATCTATAAATAACTGGTCAACAGTTTTTAGCATTCATATAAATTGTTGTAAATTTTATTAACAAAAAAAAATAATAATAATAAAAAATTTAACATAATGTAAAATAAAATCGTCATCTCCTGTATGAACCAGTGACCTAAATATTTTTTTATTAAGTGTAATTTTTTTATATTTCTTTAAGCAAAAACTCTATTTAATTTATGAACATCATAATGAAGTTTTCAGACTTCTTTATTTCATTGACTTTAAGTTTTGCTTGTTTTATTAGTCTTTTTTTGTATTTGTTTGTGTCTTGTTGTACTTTATTGCAATTTAGTTTTTACTTTACATGCAAAAATAAAAGTTAATAATAAACAGAATATTAAAGGTATAAATTCTTTAACAAAAGAAAACAAGAATTTTTAAATAACCTAATTTATATAGAAAAATATATCAAATTATCGGTGGGTGCTATGAAATTTTGTACAGATTTTTTGAACGTTCTTCGCCACTGGTCAAACTCTAAAGCTATGTTTACATTTGGCAAATATTTGATCAAAATTGCGTGACCACAAATTTTACAAAAATATTATTTGCCGTTGTTTGATCTTGCAAATTTTTTGTAAGAGAAAACAGTGTAAAAACAAAATTCGATAAAATGTCAGCTATGATTGGAGATAAGTAAAAGATGTTTTTTCATTAAAAAAGAAAACTTAGGAAATACTTTATATAGTGTTTTCGTTATTTTGATCAAATATTTGACTAGTGTGAACGTGCCTTAAGACTATATCGACTTGTTTCGCAAAGGCTAAAATAGCGTGTGACATATGTATATATGTTTGTTTCTGCAGCATATTTGGCTGAATTTGAGAGAACAAAAATAGTTGCATCTGGCTCACTAAGTCAATCTATATTGTGCCATTTACGCTGTTGGGGTCTTATTTTCTATATATATACTCTTCGAAGACCGAACAGATACCGTGTATCTGCTACGATATTGATCAATAATAAATGAATTTTATTGCCGCCTGTCTGACTGAGGCCAGAATGTAAACGTTAATGAACGCATTTTGCTGTGGTTAACTAGATTAGGAAATTGCAATTCTTTCTTTAGGGATTTGGAAAATCACTACCCTACTTAAATAAGCCTAAGGCTATAGAAGCTTTCAGCAAAACACGCATAGAGCCTGAAATGTTGTAAATTTTATACATTTTAAACACCTCCCGGTATCGAATCAACTAAATCGACGAACCCACAAGATCAACAAGCTGAAAGCCAAAGACGTTAATAGAAGATTAATTTCTTGCAATGTAGAAAAACATCAAAGTATTCCACCAATCTCATTATCAGTTACTTTGCTAAATTGTTCGTTTTTCCAGAAAGGAAAATAAAGAATGTATTGGAACAACGGCGTAAGGCCAGATAAAAGATGCTATCAGAAAAAGGCCCCTTTCGCAAAACGAGCTGCAAGCCTAACTATCGAACCTTATCAAGAAAGTTAAGAAACAAGCCAGAAACAATAAAAGAAACTATTTCAACACTCTCGTCACAGAAGCTGAAAATGCTAAGCAGCAGGGTAATCTAAAAACCGTTTTCAACGTGACCAGAAAACTTTCCGGTAAGAAACCCAACACAAATATACCTATAAAAGATGAAAATGGAAATATGTAAACTTCTATGGATGAGCAACTGATATATATATATATATAAAGCGTGATCCGTTTCGAGGTTCCCTACTTTTTTAGAGAAAAAAAACACAGAAAATTCAAATTTAATGGGGAATGTTTATTATCATTTTAAATAACATTCTTTGGCATTTATTTTTTGAAGATTATGTTTATCAAATGTTGGCCGTTGCTACGTCGCAGATAGTCCATCCGTTGAGTCCAATTTTTGATGACTCGTTCGAGCATTTCGACTGGTAACTGGTGAATGACACGCGTGATGTTTTCCTCCAAGGCCTGAATCGAAGCGGGTTTGTCCGCATAAACTTTAGACTTTACATATCCCCACAGGAAAAAGTCTAATGGTGTGATATCACACGATCTTGGTGGCCAATCGACCGGCCCAAAACGTGAAGTTATGTGCTCACTGAAGTGTTCCCTCAATAAATCCAATGATTGATGCGATGTGTGGGAAGTGGCGCCGTCTTGCTGAAACCAAATGTCGCCGAGATCACGAGCTTCAACTTCAGGCATCAAGTAGTCGCTTATCATAGCACAATAACGGTCACCATTGACGGTTACGTTCGCACCGGTATCATTTTTAAAGAAATATGGACCGATGATTCCACCGGCCCACAAACCACACCAAACAGTTGCATTTTCTGGGTGAAATGGCAGTTGAGCCAGAAATGGGCCTCATCGCTGAACAAAATTTGCCTCGAAAACGTTGGATCTTGTTGGAACTTTTCAAGAGCCCATAGAGCGAATCGATGTCGCTCTATACAGTTGTTGCACAATCTGTATTTTGTACGCTTTCAATTTAAGATCTCGACGTAAAATGCGCCGAGTCGTTCCATACGTCAGTCCGAGTTGCTGCGAACGGCGCCGAATCGACTCTCCACAGTCTTCGTGTACACTATCAGCTACGGCCGCTATATTTTCTTCACAGCATGCTGGACGTTGTCTATTCGGTCGAATATTACCAATAATGAATGCTGGGTCTCAAAATGGGTGATGGTGTTGCGAATAGTACGCTCAGTAGGCCGATAATGTTGACCATAAGTTCAGCTAAGTGCACGAAACACATTCCTCACAGAACGTGAATTTTCGTAATAAAGTTGAACAATTTGTAAACGTTGTTCAGGCGTAAGTCTTTCCATTATGAAATGCCAAACAATACTAAACAAAAATAACATGACAGCGTGACACGACTCACACGTGATCTGTCAAAAAAGGCTATTGAAAAAAGTATTTCTACTTGAATCACCCTTTATATATATATATATATATATATATATATATTTGTGGCAATAGGTGCAAACCCTCACCAAAGTTCCATTTGCCACCACCATGATCAATATTTTTAGATTTTTGCGTTTGTATCACTAGATATTACACTATCTTACAGGCAAGATTTAGAACAATCCTTAGCAAAGCTAAGCATAAGTAATTAACTTTTGAAGCTGTGTAAATACAGAAAATATGTGTAAATACTTTTGAATCGAAAAATGTATACGAATGTTTCTTTTAATATTAGAACTAAATACCGCGACTTTTTCAGAAATTAACAATCTAATCTACACCTTTCCGACTTTACAACAACAAAACAATTATTTCAAAATATTTTATAACAACACAAATATTTGACTTCTTTTCCAAATTATAAAAAAATGTGTACAAATATATGACTATGACTGTATAAAAAAAAAAACAATTAAAAAGAAAATTAAAAAACTGGCTCATTTTCCTACAACAACATTTCGCTCTACTCTACAAGTTCTGTGTGAATTCTACATACTTTTAAGAGAGAAAAACAACACAAAATGAACAAAACTTTCCTTTAAAATTTAAGGAAACTTTCACTCGCGAACTATTTTTTCATTAGCACACAATATTCTTATTATTTTTTTCACGCACATTTATAGCGTTTTAACTCCCGTAATACGAATATATTCCACAAATCGAAAAAAAATATATTTTTTTTTCTATTTTTTGACATTTGTTGAAATTTAAATTGAACAAAGTTGCTACTTTTGGTATTAAAAATAAAACAGAATTTAAAATAATTTTATATTATTTCCATATTCATCAACAAAAAGCCAAAAAATGTAATTATGTTTATATTTCTGAATGTAATCCGCATCAAAAGATAGAAAAATTATGAAAATCTGCGAAATAATTGTGATGAATTATATTTAATAATTTTTTAATACTATTTTGAGCAACTATGTGTGCTTATGATATGTGGTGAAAATGGTTTCAGCACTAATACATATAAATAAAATTTGGCTAAAACAATCTTAAAGTCAGGTTTTTTTGACAACAGAGTTAGGTTTTTTTGTCGAGCCTTAAATTCTTTGTATTCTTTGGTTTAAAATATAAAAAATTTCCGATTTTTATGAAATTTGTATTATATTCATCGATATTGAACGTGTCCTCTACGAATACTAAAGAGTTAGCGATTATGAAATAGGTCAGAAATGATTACGAGATAAGCATTAATACTCGTAGAATCACTGGTGAGTTATTTCTTTATTGCTCTATCAGCTACGGCTGTTTTTCTTTATGGTGACATTCCGAACCTAAAGGATAGCTGCCATCATTAGAGAAAAATTCTGTAACGCCTAGCTTTCAGACTTTAAATGCTGCTTTTTATCCAAAATAGTTTGGTATATATCCATAGTGGTAGAAAAAGACCTTCGGAGAGTCAGGAGATCCTGAAATTTCATACTTTGTTTGATTTAAGTATTTCCTCTCGAAGAGCATTGTAGTGGCTAAGGTTTAAACCCAAATTACGAGAAGAAATTATCCTCTACCTGTTGCATTGCAACAAAAGTTAACAAGAGTGTAATAAGAGTTTAGATAATCTAAAACTTCCAAGGCATGAGTGGGGTTCTCGTCCATAGTGGGAGAGCAGAACCTTCGGAAAGTTAAGTCAATCTACCTTCCAAGGACTCAAGAACCCCTGTAACTTGATTTTAGTAATCTACTCCACGAATATTATAGTCGCTTATGAACGAAACGAAAATTTTGGGAAGAGATTATTCTCTTTCTGTGATGTTGCTTTGCAACAAAATTCACCAATAATGCAATAAGAGTTTTGGTTGTGTAAGACTCATAAATAATCAGTAAGGTTCTCATCCAGACAATGAGAATCTTAAAATGTATATGAAAAACAAATATGCGGCTACAATGATAGATGCATATGGAAGAATGTTCATATAGAAGACTTTGCCAGACTGAAGATTAATTTTCCCCTTTAACTCGCAAATATTGTATAGCCCCGAACATAGACTTTTACGAATGACTAAATATTAAATAGGTCACCAAAAAGGATTGCATAAAAACTGTGGTCACTGTAGTCATTACTTTCAATGCCTAGAAGATACATATATCACTGTCTAATTGAAAAAATCATTTAGATCCTTGCGATTAGGGGAATGTTAAGTCAGCAATAACTTTTCCAAATTTGGAAAAATAAAAATTGATGTATCCATTTTATTCTATATAGAGGGTTTAACGTACTGCGATCCAGACCTAAACCTCGAAATGAGTTAACAATTCTAGCAGATAAGAAACCGAATACCTCTCTTCCTCCAGAACTTTTTTTTCTCCACATACTCAAAGACTGACAATCGCAGAGAATACGATCAGAGGTATCATCTTGCATTTCGCAAAACCTACATTGTTTTGTTGCGACATTGCCTAGGATATAATATTGGTGATATCTTAATCAACATTCCCGTTAGTACTCTTAGATCGCTTCTATTGAGCGTTAGTAACTGTTGGAATTTACTTCTGTTCAGCGTTATGAACCGCTTAGCCTCCCTGAGTTCGGATACACATAGAATACCAATGATGAATATTACCCATAATCTAATAATTTCGCAGGTGCAGGCCAGATGAATGGGCACCGAGCCCACATGTTGGCCAAACAATCAACACGTTCGTTACCTGTATGACCCACATGGCCAAGTACCTAGCATATAGTTAATTTGTTGTGTTCTCCAAATCATCAATGAGACACACTCTATAACCACCAAGAGAATATAGCCTTTAATTCTGCCTTTAATTGGCTATGACATGAAAAAGTGACATAAATATCTGCCCGCTGGACCCATTGATAATACCCATAACACACCATAGCCGGTGTCTCCATCCGTCTGGTTAGAATCATCCATCCAAATTTAATCTTCATTTTCACGCCGCCAAGATTAATTTTGCCATAGGTTCCTATCTGTTATTAAGTCCGTTTTGTATCCTTCTCAATCCATAACGTGAGTGTCTGCATAACTTGAAGAAAATCTAAAGACTCAAGTTCAAAAAACTTAATTTTTCATAGATCTTTCATGGGAATGAGTAGTTGATACTTTATAAAGACTTCGGGATGATTTTACGGCAAGGAAGCTACTTGAACATCGAAAGGAAGAGAAATCAATAAGTTTAAGAGCCTTCGAGGAAATTGTTATACCCTACACCACCATATCTGATTGGAGTATTATGCGTTTGTGCATAATTTACCATTGCTCCCATATAAACCCACTTCCAGGAATCGCCCCAAAGTGCATAAAATCATCTAGATGTTAGTATCAACGCAATATTCTGTATTTGTATATTTTATTTTACATTTAGTAAAATTGGCGAATTTTTATGGTCGTACATAATGGTGTAAGGTATCATATAGTCGGTCTTAATCGACTATATATTTCTTTCTTTTGAAAATTGCAATTTTCAAGGATTTTTCGCTAACTAAGCATTAAATGTTGGCATGTTTTTTTTTTATTTGGTTTTTGAACCTCATGGGTGTTTCAATTCAGTTACTAGAATTAAATATTTAAGTTAATTAATTTGCCTATAAACTCTTTTGAAAATAGCTTTATTATTAAATTACTGACATTCCTGTATTCATTTTAAATCCTTTTAAAATTCTTTACTTAATAAATTAAAACTTTACAGGCTGTATTAACTAATAAAGCTGAAAAGAAGAAGTTAATCAAAGAAAAAACCTTGCATAATCTTTGAGTAAATAGTTGCTCTGTGGTGGTTTATATTGAATACATCTCCTCAGACCACAAAAAAAAACTCAAACCGACAAACAAATGAATGCATGTAAAATTCCAGTTTTATAAAGTAGAAGATGAAATTTTGCTACAATCTTTTTTGCAAGTATTTTACTTCTTTACAGCGTAGCCGACCGATCCGCACATCCATACGCCCATCCAACCGTCCTTCTGTCTACACACCAAAAAAAGTGTTTATATGCCTCTGACTCAGTATGTTACACTGTCTTTCCCCATATTTTAGATAGTTTTTGTTGTTGTAAAATCACATGGTCACTAGTAAAAATGACTGCAGTTGTTAAATATTTCGAACGTGCCGTGCTGGTTGTGCTATTTTAGTTTTTAATCCGTAAATATCAGTTGTTGTTGACTTTTTAATTTTTTTTTTTTATTTTCCTTGGTGACTCTGGATCTTGACTGGCTTCTGTCTCCTTCTATTTTTTTATTTTTCTCTTGTTGTTGTCTTCAGCTGTTTGGCGCTGGTGCCACACAACTGTCTACAGCAATAATTGGCACTTAAAATTGCATTATTATTATGTAACAATCGTACAACATGATTTTAAATCGAGAAGCTGGTTGGTTACAGGTAAATATTTTTATATTTACAACTTTTTGTTTTTATTATTTTGGCGCAAAATTTTAATTATTTATGGATTTTTTTTTTCTTTGGTTTTTTCTATATTTTTATTTTGCATTATTTTAGGGGGTGTTTATAAAATTACTTAATAATATTTAATAGATTCTTGTTTAAAATTGCTTGATAATTTTTTAGTTGGTTATCGTGTGGCCACAGGTATTAATTATTTGCTGGTATGAACAATTTTGATTAAAAATTTTTTATTTTTTACTTACTCTCAGTTATAATGGGTATGCAATAAGTGTAATTAAATTAAAAAGCAATCTTTAATGGAATTATTTAACAATTATAAAACTTCAAATTAATATGTTAATTTTGATTCGAAAATTTATTTTTAATGCAGAAGTTATATCATGTTTTTTTTTTTTTTTTTTTTGATGATTGAATATAAAAATTGGCTTCATTACGATTTTTCCTGAATAGAAGCCCATTCAATTTTGTATAGTCGCTTGAGAGCCAAAGCATTTGTCCCATACCATTAGCTAACTGATAGCTGAAGTCGGTTTGGCTGCAGTCTCGTTGGACTGCAACCAAAGCCAACATTTAGTTGGCTGATCAAGAGCGTAAACAATCATTTTGTAGGATGTAGGAGAGACCTGTGACTTAATCTCTTCGGATTACATTTAGTAGTCAATGACTTATAATTATCTGAGTGTAAAGCAAGGCACATTATCATTATTGATACTTGTAAATCCCTTCAAATTGATTCCAAAATCTAATCATTTTCCGAAGAACAAGGATGTTCTTTGGAATATCCAAAGGAAACAGACTTTTGATAAATCTGAATAGACTGAGTATACTACAGCTGAAAATAAAAACTCCATCTGTAAAATAATTTAAGTAATTTAAAATCTTGGGAAGCACCAACACTTTTAAATTAAGAAAAAGTTAAACTTTTTCTTAAATAAGGATTAGGTTAAAAAGTCTGTTTTATATAGTTCAAATTATATTTAAGTTTTGATCTTTGCCTTTGGAACGAGTAATATTTATAGAATATTTTAGATTTGAATATCGATTATCAGCTTAGGAGTCTCGGATGAAGTTGAAGTCTGAAACCATAACCATAAAATAACCGGAAGATATCATGAAACCCTGGAATAAGTTATGAAAGCATGATCTATTTAACAGAAGACAACAACATATTTGCAAAATAGATCTATAAACACTGTATATCGTTTACATAGTAAATTTTCAGACGTCCGAGTAGAAAAACACTAGAAGTTTAAATTAAATTGGCTAGTAATCTTAACAGCCTTACTCATTACTCTATGGAATTTTAATGATGTATCTTTAAATTTTGTATACACTCAGAATATTCACGTTTACTGATGCACACAGAAAAGAATAATTTATTCAATTAAAAACTTTTTCTAAATTTGCACCTTTCACAAAAATGATTACATCAATTACTAAAAAAAAAAATTAAAAACTGAAAAATTTTTTGCAATTAAAAAATTTATCAAATCAATAAAATAGATGATTGAATGAAATAAAAATTTAAGTGAGAAATAAAATATTACTTAAATTTTATTTTCATTTTATTCCATTTCAATTTCCAGGAGTTTCTAATCATTTGGATTTATCTAAAGGGAATTGGCTGCAAGCAGTGTTGCCGTTTTGGTTATTTTTAACCAAAATTGGTTATTTGATTTTCCAATGTGGAGATGATGACTTTTATTCCATTTTGGTTATTTTTTTGTTAAATCAAAATTTTGTTTTTATTAGTTTTAAATATTCTATTTAGTCTGTTAATCTTGCCAACAATAAAAAAAACAATACAAATAGTGTGTGCTAAAAATTCATCATACATTTAAAAACTAAAGTTTCCTATTCCAATTTTAACTGACAATAAAGAAAACAATTTAAATCAATAGAAAATACAAAGATATTCTAATATTTAACCAAAAAGTGAAATGGATTGGGAGATTTTTGTGAGAAAGTTCTGACGATGTAACAAACAACCTTATTACTTGTACTTAAAATAAATTACTATTAAAAAATGTATATTCGGAGAAGACCGACTATATGATATCCTACACAATGGGTGCTATGGTTAATTTTATTTAAGGCAAATTTTATTAACATTATTAGCATTCATATGTGATTTAAGTACTTGTAACTGATTTTCGGGAGAGGATAATTAATTGTAAAGCGATCCTTTTGAAACTGAATGCCATACTTTATGTAGGTACATACAAATTTGTGCAGAATTCTGCAGAAATACGCTTATATGTATTTAAGATATTTGAGCTTCAAAATACTACTCCAGGGGAACATTTATTTGGGGACTAGCTGAAATAATGAACCAATTTTGACCAGTTAAAGAAATTCTGAGTCGGTTGTTATACTTTAGAAGGTTCCTCAATAAGGCGCTGTAGGGAACTGTGCAAGACAATATAATTAAATTATAATACAAATATAAAAAGGGCCCCACATTATTTTACAAATAACTGCAATAAAAGTGTTATATCACACATTTTCAATTTGACCACAATTTTTAAAATAACTTATTAAAATTTAATATATATGAGTGCTTTAGTACATGAACGATTGATATTGAATCCTTTCGCCACATCTCCCAATTAAAAATCTTTTACTTTAAATCTTTAGATTTAAACGCTTCTAAAAAATGGAATTCATATTACTAAATTAGATTGGATAAGTCCCTATAAAAATAACTCTTGTTTCTAAATTTATTACAATCTGATTTGCTTTCGACATCATATCATAAGGATGTGAGAATAATTAAATTTGTATTAATTATTATTGGATTAGGTACCACATTGATAAACATTGTTCTAAACAGTTAAAATTGAAATTCTTTTTTTCTTCTAAAGACTAACTAAAGTTTATGATATACAAAGTATTTAAAACCTGAATACATATATTGAGATTATATTCATTTTTATATAATAACTTTGAATTTTTAAAATGTGTTTTTTTTTCAAAAATTTTGGTTAGAAAAAATTCTTCCGTGGCAACACTGGCTGCAATATAATTTTCAATATCTGAAATGCTGCTTCAGTGCCACAATAGGAAGTCTGTATCAAATTGTTACCGACAATAAAAAATGGATCCAATAAGATAATAAAAAGCGAAAAAATCTAAATAAATGCTTCATCTATAATGAGAGGTTAAAGCCGAGTCCAACGATCACGGAATATCTGTACCGATCACAAATTAGCTATTTAATGAAGGTATTGAAGAAAAAATTAAGAAACATCGAAATATGCTTGGTGAAGGATGCCGCTCCTCCAAACACATTTCGCTTGCTGACAACTACCGCGAAGTATAAATTACATTAATATTGGTGTGAAATGAAAGCAATTTATTTGCTTAATACTAAAATTCAGGGGCGTCAAAATATTTTAAGTAATTATAATTGTCAGCTCAACATATTTCACATTATAGTTCGAATTTTTAAATAATTTAAAATTTTTTAAATGATTTAAAATTTTGCGAAAATTCACTTAAAAAAAAGAAAAAATTAAAATTGCGCTTTTTGTGAGGAATGCGAGCTATTTTTTCATACAAGTGCCGATATTAATTTTATTTTTTAGCAAAATGTCCCAAAATATGAATATCAGTACCGACTATTTTTAAAGATTTTTAAAATTAAAGTTAAATGAAATTGCAAACGAATTTCGAAGTAAAAGTTTAAAGTTCTTATAGTCGTGTGTGAACATTTCGTGAAATTTTTTTTTAACAAAAAACAGTGATAGGTACTCTCAAGTAAAATATGAATTAAAAGCAATTCTTATTGGTTAAAATCTTTTAGGTTTTTTTATTTTACTTCAAAATGTTTATAAATTAATAATATGCATATAAAAACATGTATTAAATTAAATGTAAAATACTTATTTAATTTGCATACATATATGTATGTATTAAAAAGTATGTAAATTATAAATTACATAATTAACAACATATAATAATTTATAAAAACATAACATACATATTTAAAGCTAAATTTAAATAAGAAATTAATAGCTTACCTTCTAGTTTTATTTCCGCACATTTAATTTTTATATTTGAACTTTTTTTCATTTGATCTTGAACAAAATTTTTTTTAATTATTTTTATTTTTTAATCAATTTTATATATATTTTATGTTCGTTTGTTGAAAATTTTTTCACAAATGATGCAAAAATCATTTTTTTTTTTTTTATTTTAATATTTTTTAAATTTTTAATTACGATAAAATATTTTTATGATTAACATTATTTTCGACTGTGAAATTTAATAAGCAGATCAATAAGTCCGTGACTTTTCGAACTACCCTCGTAGTTGTATGAAATGCAACACTATTTTGAGCAAGTGTCGTCATTTACTTTGCGTAAAAAATAGGATTTTTCGAGGTCCTTAAAATAGGCATTTGTTTGGTCAATAATTTCATCGTTGGAGCTGAATCTCTTTCCACCGAGCCATTTCTATAGGTTTGGAAATAGGAAGTAGTCACTAAATCCGGAGAATATGGCGGATAAGGTACCAATTCGTAGCCCAATTCATAGAGTTTTGCCATTGAGAATGCACACGTGTGCACCCGTGCATTATCTTGATGAAAAAGAACTTTTTTCTTAGCCATATGGGATCGTTTTCTTTTTAAATCCTCATTAAATCAGTCTAATAAGTTGGCCGTTTATTGTCCCTTTTGAAGGTAATCGATGTGAATTATCCCGCGTGCTTCCGAAAAAACTGTTGCCATCACCTTATTGGCCGACAAACTTACCTTGGCCTTTTTCGGAGCAGGTTCACCAGGAGAAACCCATTGTTTAGACTGCTGCTTGGTCTCCGGAGTACAGTGATGGATCCATGTTTCATCCACAGTTACAAAACGCTACAAAAACTCATTCGGATTGCGGTTAAACAACTCCAAACAATCCTTTGAAGTTGTCACACGTTTATGTTTATGGTCAATTGAGAGCAAACGCGGCACCCATCTTGCAGACAACTTTCTTAAACCCAGCTGATCATTCAAAATCGAAACCACACTGCCATATGAAATGCCTATACCATTAACAAACTCACGCACTCACCGAAGAGTAAGGTCGGCCAAAACCATATCATGGATTTGTTCGACATTTTCGGGTGTACTGACCTCAATTGGCCGTGCAAAATGTTCAGCGTCATTTTTACTTGTGCAACAACAACAAAAGTCAGTAAACCACTTTTTTTACCATTGAAATCGATGGTACAGAGTCCCCATAGTATTTATAGAGCTTTTCCTTGGTTTGATTGACGGTTTTTTTTCGCAAAAAATAATGTTTAATGAGCACTCGAAATTCACTTTTTCCATTTTTAGAAAAATATACGAGGTTGTATGTTTTGAACAGCTGTTAAACGCAAAGTAAATGACTACACTTGCTCAATTAACAGCTGGTACTTGATGGGAATAGTGTTGCATTTCATATAACTACGAGTGAAGTTCGAAAAATCACGGACTTATTGATCCGCCCTCGTAATTATTAATTACTAATTAACAATCATGACCGAAAGAATATTTTTAATTTGAAAATAAGTGATAAAGACTCATTTTTGGATGCATGAACCAATAATTATTACTGTGATTTAACACAAATTACTAAATTTGGTTATGTAAAATATGATTTCAAACTAATGCTCAATTTAATTACGTAAACTAAAAAAATTAATATGGGAATCGTATTCTCATTATAATTATGATTCTTCATTCAACAATATTAAACAATATTTCAATTCATAATTTTGTAATAGTACTATTCAGACTATTTCTTATTATAAGCGTTTTCCAACTAATTCCTTTTCTGAGTGTAAGGCTACTAATATATTGCATACAATCCTGTTATAAAAAGTGGGCGTAATAAGGGAGGGGCATTTAATAAAAATCTTACCCAATATTTTAGAAAAAGCTATGTACTCTATAAAACAATACATAAATACATTGAAATATACTGATTTAAATTTTTTATTAACACACATAATAAAAAAGTGCCCCAAAATATCCGAAGTTTAGGAGTTCATAACTTCGAAAAACCCTTTGGATATAATTAATCTTATGGTATACTTTTATTTATCATTGAGGCAATATTAAATGACCCAACATTTTTCGCATAGTGTAATAAGACTTTATTGTGGATTAAGACCCATTTCACAGTAATTGCAAGATGACAATATTTTGTAAGATGTTAGTTTACCTGTTTTAAAATAAAGATTTATATTTTTCGTATTGACAGCAGTGTAAATTCAGGCCCCTATTTTTTTCCAAAAGACTTGCCATACGCGTAAAAATCGTGAAGTATTTACCTATATCGACCAAAATATATAAGCTCATATTTGTTTAATAATATAATAATAATAATAATAATAATAATAATAATAATACTAATACTAATAATAGCTCATATTTGTTTAATAATAGCTAAAATAAAAAATAAAATAAACCTTTAAATTTTTATATTACCATAACATTCACTAATTTCTACACTCAATTTATTTCACTCATATAATACTTGTAACTAATTTACATTATTCCAGTTCGAATAAGATTAATCAGAGATGTTTAAACAATTTATAAGAGTTTTACAAACATAAATCTCTGGTTACAAATAGACTTTAATTTATTTTTCAGGCAAATATTGACTCTTAACTATACGTGTATTACA
The DNA here is from genome assembly GCA_932274085.1 of Protocalliphora azurea. NCBI lineage: Eukaryota > Metazoa > Arthropoda > Insecta > Diptera > Calliphoridae > Protocalliphora > Protocalliphora azurea. The sequence continues at coordinate 120,527,991 of OW026520.1, read as the reverse complement.
ACATTTAGTTGAGAAGAAAAAAAACTTAGGCTAATTTTCAATATTGCAACAAATTTTAACAACAAACAAATGGCAACATAAAGAAAAAAAATAATAAACAAATATTTTTTTTAACAACAAGAATCACAGGTGGTAACAGAAAATTGAAAAAATTTTAAACAAAGATATGGGCTGATGATGAATGTGTTTAAAACAATAACGAATATTCTTTAAGTTTCAAATATTACATGTAGTTGAGAGCATATTTGAACTTTAAGTAAACTTCAAATAACTTTTCTCTATGTTTTTTTTTTTCAAACGTTGATCATCTTGATATCAAAAGATTAGATAGCCAACCTTAATATGTGCTTTAATTTTATGGACAAAGGGCGGAAAATAGCTTTTCTTATTTACTCATAATTTTCAATTGTGGTTTGGATTATGTAGTTGTATAATTATTTTGAGTAGTTGTTACTTAATGACTGCAAGCTTAAAACCACAAGCCATACAATAGTTTGTTGGCCTAATATATAATTATGTAAATAATTTAATTGAATGCGACATCCAAACACTCAATTACACCATTTACAAAAGCAATGATTATATCTGAAAAAAGCAGAAAATCATATAACAGAACTAACATCCATTATTGCTATAAGACAATACCCAACAAATGGAATCATTTTTGGTTTAAAAGAACAGGTCAAAATAAAAATAATGGTTGGGGAAACTATGTGTCGTGAACTCTGAAGTTATACCCAATTTGACTTTCATGAAAATTCCTATATATACTACTTTTTTGGTCCTTCGAAATGGATACTTATCGATCTATCCCAGCTGAAACCTAAATATATTTCTGCTGGGATAGATCGATAAGTATCCAGTGCAAAGGACCAAAAAGAGTAACACTTGCCAATTACCTTGTTTTCTCCATTTGCAGATGTAAACATAAAGTTTATGGATTATGATTAGACAAGTATTTTTTATGACACAGCATACTTCATTAACATTCATGGTGTCTTGCAAAAAAATAATCTAAAACGAGACTTATCATACATACTATTGGCCTGAGGTCTGTGAAACGTTTTGAAGAAATTTGAATAGGTTTTTTTAATGTGTCAGTTGTGGTCTTAGTAGAAAGTAGTTAACTGAACTTTCGCCAAATGGTATTCAATATTGGGTACATGCATTAATTCCAGTCGCTTTTAATGAAAAATGAATGTCTGCTTCAAGATAAAGGTATACATAGAAAAAAAAAATAAAGTTGTAGTGATCATAATCTAAGAGCAACTTATTATAACATATGGTTGCAGTTAAAAATAAAATGATTCCATTTTATCATTTTGTGTCGGATTTTATGGTTCGTTTTTTTCATGTTATCGTTCGAGTTTTTCATATTATACCATCTTACCACGTTATTATCTATCTATCAGATTTTGTTTTAATTCTAATATATTATCACTCCATCTTATCATATTATTATAATATAATAAGACAAAACAAAACACATTAATTCAAAATTATTATTTTTATAATTTGTTTATTGAGTCCATTACATTTGTTTCAAAATAATAGATAAAAGTGCTTATTAATCATAAAAAATTATTTACATATTATTTTTTCATTAATTAATTTTATTTATTTGTACCATCATACATATGTTTTGCAAGATAATACAAGACATTTTTTTATTAACTAAATAAATCTTATATAGATTGAATCACACCAAATATAACAAAACCTTGTCTAATCATATTAATTCATTTATGAGCTGAAGAAAATTATAATAAAAGTGGAAAACAAACGTTAAAAACAAAATATATTCAAAAACAATCAAGTTATGAATTTTCAACCATATTTGTAAAAAGTATATTTATTTGTATCATTTTATTGATATGGAAATAATAATAATGTACAAATAATGATATTTTTTATATTTATAAAATTTTGTTTCTGGTAAAAATATTCATATAAAACAAACATAAAATAAACATAAAATGCTTGTAGTCAACTGTACTAAAATTTTGATTCTATGTAAACATTGAATGATAAAATTGAAACAAAAACGTTTTTATCATGAGCACAGTATTATTAAAATTAATGAAAATTAACAGTGACATCATAATATTGTTGCAGTGACAATGCCGTAACCATGGTTTTTTTCTGCGTGTCCAATGTATTTTACTCAAAGTATTGCCCATTGGAAGCTTTGAATTTTTTCGATCTTTCTGACAATTTATGAATTCCATACCAAAACCACTGCTCGTCTTTTAGGGTGAGAAATGAATCAAGCTAATTTTTGATACCTTGTTCTGAAGTGTAGCGTATTCCAGTTAAAGCATTCTGTATCAAACGAAATAAATAGTAAACAAAAGGACTATAAGACAAATGGGACAAAACTTCCCATCCAGACGTGTAAATGAGGCAGTGCATTGTCATCATGGAAAATTATGGCTATTTTCCATTCAATGCCCTCATCAAACGGATCAATTGTGTTCGGTACAGGTCTCCCGTGATCGTTTCATCTCGATTTAAAAGCTCATAATTTATGACACTCTTCTAATATAATCAAATACAGAGCATTAACTTTACACCATGGATATTCGGCTTTGGCATTAATTTTCCTGGTTGATCGGACGTTCCATATGATTTTTCGCTCTTTAGATTATTATAATGGTTGCACTTTTCATCGACCATAACAGTTCATTGCAAAAACGATTTCGTTTTGTGGCACTGCACATGCACACGTCACTTAGCCTCAGTTCGTATGACACTCAATTTCCTTAAATTTAGATAAATCCATCTCATCAATTGATTTTGAACATATGGATATTCCTGTTTATTCTACTCACAATGATTGGCATTAGTCTGGATGGGTCAAAGCCTCCTATTTTTCATCTTCAAAGAGTTTCGGATGGCCGGTTGCACAACGAAATCATCTAAATCATTCAAGACAAATTGCCTCATCTAAATCATGTTTCCATAAATTTTCACCAAAATACGATGGTTTTCCGCAGCGGTTTTATTCACAAATAATAAAGTAAAACTTACTTCTTTTTTAATTCGAAACTCTCCATATTCAAAGCTTCAAAAAACTATGTTGCTTATGATTTCATAGAATTTCACATACTGAATAAGAAAACCTAATGACAAAACTTTCACACATAGTTTTAAAAGTGGACCGATTGGAGGGGATACTATTAACACAGTGTAAAACAGTGGCTTACAGAGATAAATGAGAGCGGTTACTTCTGTCAGATATTCTTATAGATAGCTTTCAGAGTATATGGTTAATAACAAAACTTTCATGACAATGGAAGATGCCAATTTTCCTTCAATTATTTAACCAATTGTATTTTGCAAGCGAATAATCAAAGATGCCTCAATATTTTTGGCAATGGTGTGATGTTTTAGCAAAGTCGTTGTTTATTATTAGTATTTCTCTATTCATGTTTTCTATTGCTGTTTGTCTGTTGACTTTCAAATATTAGTAATCAATTTTAATTTTATTTTCCTGAACGCTTCTGGAGTTTTTTTTTCAAAAATATTTATTAGAGCAGTTTTATTTAACTATTTGTAACCGGCATTTTAACTATACGTTATTATTAGTTTAATACAACTACTACTGGCAAAAATACTCCTCTTAATAGTTGCAATAGTAGTTTTAGTTACTATGTATTTCTTTTTTAAATTTGTTGCCAACTCACGCACTTTTCAAAGCCTGACTGCATCGTAAGAGAGTGTAAATGTCTTCTTTGATTGTGCGTAAGAAAGTACAACTTGTTGTAATGAATATTTCCGCATGTTGGTGCAAGCATTTTTCCCTTTTCTCCAAACACTTTTTTTGTTGCGTTTTTCCATATCTCTACCTCAAATCATATCAATTGCTGAAATTTTTTAAAATTTAACAAAAAGTTGTCTATATGATCGAACAACTTTTCACTTAAAAGTGTGTGTGTGTGTGCATATATTTTTTTCTTATCAAATATGTGGTGTTATTTAAAATACATTTTTAAAATTATTTAAGTTTTATATTTCTATTTAAGCAGACGTAATAGAAATTTTTGAAATTTACATTACAAAGATGTAAGAAATGTTGAAAAAGAAATTGAGATTTGTATGATTACGAAATGAGATTAAAGTACAATAAAACACAAATGGCAAGTAGGAAATGAAATGTTGGAGTAGTTATTCTATAAATATGAAATAGAAATTATTGAAGCCAATCATTTTTGTGCTGTTTAATCTTTGATATCCAATTATAATTTTAATAGCTTCCAGTATCTTATATTTTGCTAACCATTGTCGATGCTCTTTGCATTACTTCTTCATGTTACAATAATTTCTTTGTAGTTTCATATACTATTGGCTTATTTAATAACTTGGATGTGTAAACAGTATAGTTGAATAACACAGGGCAACACTGATTCTGCGACATGGGATTCCTCAGTCAATTCGGGTACACGTTATTATGAAGTACTAAGCCTATGAAACACTTTTTTTTAATTAACTCTGGTTCTCACGATAAATTGCTATTTGTAAAATTTAAACCAGAATCATTGCTCTTAAGAACTCAGAGTTTCCCGCACTTTTCGCCTCGATATCACTATTCAATTTGAATTATGCAATTGAATTTAATCTTAACTGAAGAAGTACTTTTTCAATTTCCTTGATTTAATAGCCGCATGTGAGGATCGCAAAACTGACTGAGAATGTAACAGCTATTCTGACTTGCTATTGACACATAAATGTTTCACGTGCCAGCTTGAGGAGAACATGTTTAAAAAAAATCCAAATTACACAACAACTAAAAGCAAACTATTATTCACTTCCAATTGTACGTCAAATTTTACTGAGATGCGACGTCGCAAATCAAATGGTCTGGGGATCGCAAAACTCTCAAACGATTTTCGGAAAATTAATGCAAACGCAAATAATTTGATGTAGATTTTGAAGAGGTGACCACCATTCTACTAAAAAACTCTACTGCCAAAACTCTAATTGACCTAACAATTGTAGACAAAGAAGCACTTTCAAGAATCCGATGCAAAGGGAATTAGAAAAAGTTCCACTTAATAATGAGCAACACTTTTAGGAATAGACAAACGTTGCTTAGCGTTTGCGATTACTAGCCAGATGAGAGTTCTAAACAAAGTAATTTAGAACAAAATCTAATCGAATCAAATCATCTTATCCATTTTTCTTTTCTTTCTGAAGACAAACCTTGTGAATGTTAAAAATGGTATATCATACTGGCAATGTCAATGCATTCGCACTCACTTTCCTGATAGAGTTTAATTTAAAAATCCATCTGAAGTAGCAATTGAAGGCAAATAATATATCTGCTTGGGTTGCTTCTTATATTATATTGGGTGAAATCGGATGCCTCTCGGCCCATTGTTATACCCTAAAAACCCGTGTTGAAATCAAGCCGTCTTCCTGACGAAACTAGCAGGATTATCAGTGCCATGTCATTGAGACAGTTCAGATTATGAAATAGTTGCTTGCTGTCTGAGCTCTTGTAGAAATGTTGAATGGATTATTCCTTTTTATCATCTTAAATGGGATCAGAAATGGGATCCTAATACTGAAATTTCTCCCAAAGTATGTCTTCCGTATTAAGTAATCGGTACCCTGCACCAAAATTGGTATGCCAATTTTACTTACACGTAAGATAGTTCTATGACCAACACAAATTCGTCTGACTCTTCGAGACGTAGAACGGATTTAGCGGAGATATTTTTTATGACAATATAAAGAAGGGGAAAATATCCAACATAGTCTCCAGACACACTTGAGGAATGCAGCTAATCTCTGCACTTTGCTCAGATTAATGATATGTGTATTCGTGTCTACTACCATCGTATATAAAAATAGGCCTAATATCTGCAGTACACATTCAATCGACGATATACGGTTTTAAGCCCACTGCTTCTTTATCACTTACCATTTTATCAAGCGATTTGCGATAAACTAAAAAATCCGCAGAGTAATATTTTCTTGGACATTTGGAAGTCATATTATTGATTAACTTTTTGGAAAATCTTTCTGGAAACCACATTTTGAACGAAAGGTGAACACTACTGTTCTATGATCGCATTTTTGTGGGCTTGAATCAAAGTTGTGGATACAAGAGATATTTGGTATAAGCATCTCATATAATCCATTAAAAGTCGATATTTTAAGTTCGAATATCATGTTATCAGCAGTATTAATGATTTGAAATAGATAATTAGGAACTTCAATTTAACTTCGTAAGACTTTTTTGTAATGCTACATTAAAGATAGATGCTAGGCAGATAATAACAAAAAGAAATAAACATATCCGTAAAGAAAATATTAAACCGAAATTAAACAACAAGGTCTGTGAATTTTGGTTTATCAAGAAATACTAATGAAATCAGAAAGTCATCTTCATTTATGGATCCCCTATGGAATTATATTGTAAACAACAAGGAGTTGCAACCCTCTAGTATCGTGCGTCCTGAAAATATTCAAGCCAACTACTTTACTTTTACAACGATAATAGCTTTGCAATAGGAAGAAAATGTTTGTTAATTGCTGTACTACAAATTTTTGAACAGATGGTATGCAGCTTATCATAAACTCTATGGTTTTGGAAAGCAGGAATACTGGGAAATAATTTGATTACTCTCACTCTCTTTTAGCTGCTAATTGAGCTAGTTAAATAATTTTGTTCATTCGTGATATAAAGGCATAAACGTTTAATAAAGTTTTGAAGAATTTCGGATGAAAGGATACGTTCTTGCCCCAAAAGACACTTAAGAATTGTTAGAAATAAAGCGGAAATTAGCGAATATGACAACAAAATAATTCCTTCATTAATTACCGGATAACTTCTAGGAAGTTCAAAACACTGGATACTTGCGTAAAATACTACAATAAATGAAAAAATATTTGATTTCGTTACTTTGGTAACCTAATCGTTATCAAAGTTTCAGACGATTAATCATCACAAGCTACAAATATGCTCTACATATGCACAATAACATTTTTGCAACTTTAATTATTAACAAAATTGTTTTCTTTCTTAAACACCCATAAGGTGTGATTTTAGTACAGCTACTTATTACTTTATAGTCATATACATATCTGAAATTACCTCATCATAATATTCGTGGTGCGTAACCCTCATTGATTAAATCCAAATACTAAATGGGTAATGCAACACACACAAAAAAGTAGCAAGTAGTTAAGGTGTCTATGTCTTTTATTATAACACTTTCACTTAATATTGAATTTACTTGGTTACGAATATATAAACCAAATAAAAATAACAGCCTACAATTTTTATTGTAAATTTATGGTCTCTAAATCAAACTACTTCAAGTACCACAGGCAGGCGAAACAAAAAAATCGGAAAATAAGGCCAATAACGTGATTTTAAAAATATGGCGATGTGCTGCCAAGATTAGCGAGATAGTCGTTTATAAATTAAATATATAATAAAAAATACTATACTAGCCTAATAAAAATGTTAAACATATTTAAACAAATACAAACAAAATATATATGGCTGTTAAAGCAAAACCACAATTATTACTTAATAATAAAATGTATATACTTTAATTGATTATCATCTATTTAAACGTTTTCAAAACTATTTATAGATCGCTCCAAAATAATATGAAATTGTTGTCATTTACTTTTTTCTAGGTCTCCTTTAAATACTATCTTAGTGATTGTTTTAAGTCTACTGGTGTTGGTAACAGCAAGACCACAATTAAATCGTTTCCAGCATATAGCTGTGATAGAAAATGATGCCTGGGAACAAACCTTACCAAGTGAACTACGTAATCCTTTTTATAAAACACCTAGAGTAAGAAATGCTTTGGCCAAATCATCTTGGTTTGGCCCAGGCGAAATGCCGGTAAGTATTGGAAGAATATTAAAGGGTGTGTACAGGAAAATTAGGGTAAAATTATAATGATATCGTAGGTACAAGCTTTCAAGTATGTTTTTAATTATTAAAAATCTTACTTACAGTCACATTCGATATGTTCTGCTTTACTTTTTAGCGATTCTAGAACAACCTAATTGTAATAATATATAATATTTTAACAACTCTTATGGCAACTGTTGTCATATGATCTGAACCGACGTACTTTGACACCCAATCTTCTCAATATTAACAACTCAACATTTCACATTAGAGTTTTGAAAAAGATTTGGAATTGATTGGTAATAAAATCTAATTGAAGCCAAACTAACATATCGTTTTGACCCTACAGCGGTTCCAATTAGACACTGAATTTGAGTTTTTAACCCAGCGGCTTTAATGGTAAATTAATTTGTCGATTTTAATAGAGTACCATGACAATATTCCAAGACCTTTTTTTTATATCTTTATCAAAAATTAAGTTAGGGTCCTCTTCCAAACGTTCCGATGGCCACTCAACATACGATAGCGTGGGATATGATCATAAACTCTGAATCATAAGGTGGATCTTGCAAGAGTGCAGCCAAAGTCCCAAAGGAAAATTCCAATTTTTAATTTTGTTAGAGACCAAGTTCTTGTGTACAGCTTCAAATACTATATCTCAAGTTCTTACTTTCACGACAGGTGATATTTGCGTTCGGTCTGGCCTTCCAATTTGCTGTTTGTATACCGAACAGGTCATCTCGAATTTAGTCACCAAACATTGGAGAAGAAAGTTGAAAAGTCGACTTTGAAAGTCCATCACAGCTGGAGTTAAATGAGTGCAACGTTCCCATGTTTGCAAAAGTGTTTATCATTTTATTGGTTCATTAAAGCATTATCGCAACATGGACTATTTTTCACAGTCTATATGTTCTAATCCGTTCTCGATATTCATTTATTTGTACGCAATACTCATGTATATCCATAAGAGCTCATCAATTTGTTTTCAATTAGCCAGAACACAGAACACGGAACTTTTTATTATATTACCGTATTGTTCGTATGTGGAATATACTTCTTCCGAAGGTTATACAAACATTATTCCCTGTAGACTTAAGCCTCAGTTAGTAGATTCTTAACGCAAACACTTACATAAATTCGTATCAAAATAATTATGTAAATTAATTATGTAACAGATTGAGTCAGCTGACACGTTCAAACATGTTACGCATCTACTAACTGAGGCTTTACTCCCATAACCTATTTTCCAACTTTGCCTCTTTCTGCGAGCTGGTTCATCGGTATTTGCCTTAAGCATAAAGAAGTGTTCCTTAGTAATAAGACTGCGATAATTTTAATTGAAAATAAAAACAGTACATAAAATTTGAACTCTTTACCTTTGAAAAAGACCAGCATTATAGTATGAGTTCTCTTCCCTTTACCGTAACTTTACACTCAACTTCTTTTCTATGTAGAACTCAACTTTGACTGAAATATGTAGCTTCTTCAGCATCGCTCCAAAATAATGATCCAATCATGTCAATACTCCAATAAATTCAATCTAAAGTTATACTCTCATGCAATGAATTCTTCACATGTTGTTTTCTGATCCCTAGTCATTAGATTTAATTGCTACGAAAATCATATCTTGTATGTAATAACTCTTTACTCTTTTGAACAAAATTCTCAACAACAAGCATATGAAATGTTGAGTTGTAAAAATCTTCCTGAATTAAAACGCGATATGTCGACGACGTCAAAGCGAATTGAAATTTTATAGAAACTGTTAGTGTTGCAAATTAACAAGAAGATAATTGAGTCGTAAACTCGATCTAGGAACGTTGCTCACTGTAAGAATATGGTAAGCATACATTAATTCAGACATCTTATAAATATCAACAATATTCCGTCGTACACATCCTTTAACTTTAATCAAACCAGTTAATCACAACCTCCTCGGACACACATATGTTTTAATTTCTACTTTTATTTTATTATTTTTAGGTTTTGGATAGACAAGCTGAAAAGATTGCCAGACGGGAAATTTACAATGTTTTAAGTCATGCTGGTCTCATAGAAAGAAGAAACTTTTTATAAATTTTTAAAATTAAAAAATAAATAAATTTTTTTTATATATATATATATATTTTTTTTTTTTATTTTTAAGATAAAAGCATTTATTTAAGAAAACATTAATGAATTTTTGTGTTTTATATATAAAAATAACTTGAATGCATTTACACTTTCCTTAAAAAAAAAAAAAAAAAAAAAACAATTTTTTACAACTGTTCATTACTTTTTTACACAATAAATCAAGCAACAAAACTTGGAGTCATAGTTTAAGCATAAAATAAAATTCTTTAAAGTATTTTAATTTAATTAAATCAATTTTTTAGTAACATTAAATTATAACTACGGGAAAAAATCTATTAAAAATCTAATTGTATGACCTGCCTGGCCATACTTCTCAATTTGTTTTCCTCATCTTCATTGGCAGGTGGTGCTGAAGGATTATTATCACTTATACTTAAAGATTTTTGTCTGCTTTTTAATTCTTCTGTTTTGTTCAATAAATCTTTACGTAATTTATTGGTTTTGGAGGTGGTGGAACCATTTGCCATTTTACTATCATCATCCGCGTCATCATCATCTTCATCGTCTGAGTAGCTGGCAAAACCATTAATATCCCCATTAAGCCTTGAGGTTAATGCATCGTCAACTCCTGACTGATTGAAGGAGTCGTTTAATGATTTGTTATCGCAGCATTTGACCATTGATTTAAGGAAATCTTCACAAATCAGACTCATTGGAGGCATAGTATGAACTGACATGTCAATAAGCTAAAATTAAAGATCAGATGGAAATGGAATTAGTATAAAGTTAAGTCATTAAGTTATACTGGGTTAGTAGGAAATTAGCAGTCTGGAATCCGTTCTTGAATCCATAATAGTTCTTGAAAATTTTGGAAGTTGATTGATGAAATCCATTAAAGTCGTACTTTTTTTCCTAAATATGATTATAATTTAAATAATAATCATATTTAAATATGTGTCAGCATTAATAATAAATATTAAACATCCAAATTTGTCTAGTGTTCAAATTAAAACCAATTAAATAATTTTGAATATCATCTGTCATAAATTTAGCTTTTACGTTTATAGACGCTATAATAATGTAACGTAATCCGAGTAAATGTGTTCAATATTCAACTAGATGCAGTATTCAGTTAAAAATAATTAAAAAGTTTTTAATAATATTCGTCACAATTTCGTAGCCGTATGGTAGCTCTTACGTTTTCCGTAGCCATGGTAACGTAGTATTGTAGTCAGTATAGTTTTGAGTTCTTCAAAATGGCAATGATTAAATGAATGAACAAAATGTAACGATGGTATTTGTTCAATGATTTAATTAAAGTTAAAAAAATTTAACCAAAATGATTTGATTAAATTTTAAGTCCTTAAACACTTTAAATGTAATTTTATTATTTGTAGTTTTAAGTTTGTTTTTATTCTCTACAAATTTATAATACACATTTTAAATTTTTATTTGTTTTTTGACACTTCAAAATATATATGAATGATACAAATACACTTGACAGAAGATGAAAAGTTTTTAATAGTCACACTCACTTAAGTGTGACTATTAAAGGAATAAATCTTTACTCCTTGTACTTATTTATTCAAATTTCAAACAAATGGCTGTCAATTCATTTAACTCACTGTTTCCTACATATCCTTAAGGTATATGTAGGAAAAAGTATGAAAACTTAAAGTTTTATAAAAGTTTTATTAAAGTTTTATTAAATTAAAATGAAGTTAAGTTTTTAGTGTTATTTTCATTTTATAAAACTTAAAGTTTCAATAATTCAATTTCTTTCAAAACGATATACTATAATTCATTATGTTTTCTTATATACATATCTTGTTTAATGCAAGTTTCTCAATTCCTCTAGCTTTTTAACAAGCAGCTTTTTCAAATAATTGCCACTTTGTTGGATACTTCTGAAGTATACAGATATCGTATATACGTCGAACAAATCACAGCATTTCTCAAGTACACGAAATACATGCGACGAGGAATAATTCTTTAGTGAAAATAAATAAAATATGTGCTATGAGGCTCTAAGAATCAGTCACGCTGTTATTATATCCACCCAAAATTACTTCACTATGTTTTAACAGAAGAAGTCCCATATAACCATGTTAGCTAATATGGCTGGTGAGCAATGCAGAACATTGGCTCAAACTGTTGAAATATGACTATAGAATAAGCGGTTCCAGTTCCATCCACAGATCGCACGTTAATAAGACATGAAATGGTCGATATATGGGTGAAACTAGAGACCATACATAGTAAAACTACAAACACAGTTTTACTCCAGGACGTCAAATTTCCTCCTAAAATGACTTCAAAAAAAAAATTTATAAAATATTTACGAATATTATATCGAACCAATATAGATGTCAAATTAAGTTTTAAGTTTCCTCTATTTGTTAACAATAGAGGGCTCCAAAGTCATACAGATTTGGGCGCAATTTGCATATGTAAAAAGTATTTCTTTAATGTTTATAAAAAAGTTTAATAAAATTCTATTTTTGAAGATATTGATTCAAAGTTTTATTTTTTTTTTTTTTTTTTTTTTTTGGGGTTTGAAGCTGAATATTTAAAAAGGAAATTCTATTTTAGGAGCGATTTTTTATTTTCTCTATTTTTTAATTTCACCCAAATTCAGGTACTTTTTGAACCAAAAATCCAATATTGAATTAATTTTAATGAAGAATATTTTTTTGGTAGGAAAAACATGTTATTTTTTTATTTTTGTTTTTAATAGAAAATTTGGTATTGTAAAAAGCTACGAAAAATATATCTAAAATTTTGACCGCAAATTTAAAAATCTTATGCCTAATTTAGCCATTTGTCCAAAATAAATATAGGTCAATATTTGTGGTATAACTAAAAATGAAATAAATTGTAAAATTAAAAAGTTCAAATCGGAACTTAATAGAAAAGCATTTAAAATTTTCGCCAATCTACTAAATTTTTTAAAATGGTCGCTAAATTTAAGAAATTTTAGATTATTTTAATCAGTTTTTTTTATAATATTTACTAAAAAAGAACATATTTTTTGAGGCTAATTAAAAAAACGTATATGAAACACACATGTTATTTTTTCATTGCTTTGAAACTTTAATTGATAATCCTAATAGACTAAAAAAGAAAAATTTTAAATTTTTGACCGCGAATTTGAAATTTATCAATTTTTCTTGCAACCTAAATTTCTTCTCGTTTTTATTACATTGCTTGCATGTTAAGAACTTAATTCTGTACAGCAAATATAAAAAAATTATACAATTTCTACTTAAAATATTTGAAATTGTAGAACTTAATATTAATTTTCGAAATAAATGCACAAGTATTTAAGCAGTATTCTACAGAAAATTAAATCAGTGAAGTTAAAAAATCTGCTTTATCAAAAGAACAAAAAATAATAAAATACATCAAAATTTTTAAAATTTTAAGAAATTTAATAAATTCATAATATGATGTATAAAATAATAATAATTTATTTGGTTTTCTGTTTAAAAATTAAATAAAAAAGAAAAAATTAAAAAGAAAACAAGTAGAAGAATATAGTTGGTCTAACCTGAGCATATGACAAATATATACATATATAGTCGTAAAATTTTTGGAGGGTGAGTGATTGATACAGTTTTATAGCTTGTTATATAAAGTGAGTTTCGGAAGTGGGTCTTATATGGGGGTAATGGTCAGTTATAAACCGATCCTAATAAAATTTGTCGCAGTGCTGTCTACTTTTAAAAGTCTTCATTGCCTCAAAATATTATCTTGATACTTACATATATGGAATTTATGCACCTTTAAATTGTTTTCAGAAGTGGGGTTATATGGGAGCTATTGCCACCGATTGCTGTTGGACCGATCTTCCTAAAATTTGACACAATGATTTATGCTTATAGAAAACTTTTGAAGATAACACAAATAAATGCCAACGTATCAATTTTGGCCGCAATCTTGCAGACAAAATATAATTTTGAAACTTTTGTGAGTATGGATGGAAGGTGGGCGTGTCCTTGAACTGATTTGGGTAAAATTCTGTATATATGTAGATACCCCAATATATGATAATGTATCAATTTTGGTCGAAATCTTATTATAATTATAGAAAAATATCAGTTTTGAAATTGTGTTCATATAGAGATGGGAGTGTCCTTAACCCGATTTGGTTGAAATTTGAAAATTTTCTTAATTTTGCCGCAAGACACTATTGTGCCAAGTTTTATGTTTCTAAGATAATTCCTCTATTTTTGCCGGTTCGTTATATGGGAACAAAGCATTGTGGAGAGCACGTAGAGTGACCAAAAAGTAAAAAAAATATTACAATAGCTAAATTTTTGGTTTGCCTTCGTATAACTTTTGACCGAATAGCGATAGAGTGATAACATATAAATTGATATTGTTCCTCTATATGCGGAAAGCAGTTCTCTTATACAACTCTAACACCAGAAATTTAAACTTGGTGGAAAAAATCAAAAATATGAAAAAACACTGGTTCGTTTCAATTACACTTTTCTAATTTTTAACTTTGAAGAACTGTAAAACTAATAACGATAAAGACCGTATACCACAAAGCTTTGCAATTTGATTGCTTACTAACCAAGTTCATGCACTTAAAAAGTTTGTTTTAGGCGCTTAAAACATGCATCAAAAATGTTAAAATATGCTCTAAAAACAAATAAAATATGCGCTTATTTTTTAACTTTTATTATGTAAAAAATATAAATTTTGAAAACATTTTGAAGTGTAAAATTAACCCTATTCGACATCAACGTTTTTAAATGATTTTATATGGAAAGCGTTTATTGTGCCTTCGTCTGAATCTAAAAATTGCAACAACTGTATTGACAACAAACTTCTCTCTATGGCTGTTGTGTCTATGATAGATCGATTTTCTAAAATAATATTAAACTCTATACAGCTTATTGTTTCTCTCAGACAGAATAGTATAATTGGCAGCTTCTTTAAAAAAATCATCAATGTATGGTTGTTTTATAAAAACGGACGAAATCGGAAACAAATGTTTCATATGTATAACTCGATATTAAACGAACCTTTCAGCCTTCAGATGGACGATTGGAAATTTTGCCTGAGAGCACCTGAGAGCAGAGTATGTGTAAAGTACAGAACAAATAGTCGTATTCTCAGAGTAATTTTCTGATTCGATATAACAATGTCCGTCCATCCGCCTGGATGGCTATCTGTACATGTGAAACTTGGAACAAAGTTCACTTTGCAATTTTGAAAATATGTTGATGACATTACACGTGAATAATTATTTTGATTAAGGTAGGAAGCCTGTTAAAATTGCTTGTTGTTTTAACTAGACATCATACAAATATCGCCCCTGAATATAGTTTAACGCCCATAAATTTGTCAAATATTCCAATATTTTTTGCCGAAGTTTATCGGCAAAAATAAATCAACGTTTATCATTGTGCTAAATTTTATCGGTTTATACTGACTATAGTTCCCACACAAATTCCACTTCCGAAAATGTCTTTAAAGTGCATACATACCACATAAATGTATCTATTAAGATGATATTTGAGACCGACCAATAAGCATTTTTATATATTTTAAAATTGAATTTTTATATATTTTAAAACTGAAATAAAAATGCAATTCAAAAAAACATAGCAGAAAAGCTTCTGATTACACAACGAACTAATATTACTTTAACAGTATAAAGGCGTAATTTCGATTAAACAGCGCTTCGAGGGGAGCAATTGGGACAGAATTTTATTTCTTAATTAATAGAGAGAACTATGTGGAACTTAAAGGTTATTGATTTTTGAAAATTTTATAAATTAATAATTTTTTTAATATTCTAAAAGTTAAAGAAAAAATAATTTATTTCCTGATTTTGTGTTAAAAGGTAATTTGCTCAGTGAAGAAGTACATCGAATAACCTTTAAAACGTTATACAACTTATTACAATATATCTAAAAATAATAGAAAAGGTGTGATATTTGTAATAAATAGGGAAACCACAAATATGCAATTGCATGTTTTTTCCTGTACGTTGAACGAAACAATCGCTAAAATATTTATACGTTTCAGAACAACTAAAGCATTTTGGCATCGATTTGTATGTGCATACTTTTGAATATTTAACCCTTAACGGCATATTTTTGCATATAGTGATTTTTATAGCAAATTAATCCTTTTAGAGCATATTTTGGCATTTTGAAGATAATTTTTTTTATCCCAAGGGATGTTTCTTCAAATTTGGTTTGTGATGTACAAAAAGAAGTTAAAGATCCAAAATTATTTATTTATTTTTATTTATTTAAAATTAATTTTAATGGGTATCGTTAAAAATCGTTGAGGAACTTGACTTGTAGGAACAAATCATGAAGATTTGGAAACTGATTTCATGATTTTTATTAAAGCAATTTTTGAAATGAGATATAGAGGACGATTTAGCTTTTAAACTTGCACACAGTTAATGTTCGACACAATTGATATAAAAATTTTAGATTTGCCTTATTTTATAATATTAAAATTTTAATAAAACTCTTTGTTTAAATGAAAAAAACAGTTTTTGTTTAAAATGGACTACAATTTTTTGTTTTTAAGAGCATAATTTCCCGTTTTTGCAGCATATTTTTCGTTTTGTAATGCATATTTTATTCGCATAAAACAATTTGTTTAGAGCATATTTGTGTTTTCCCTGGTAATAAATATTAAACAACATCTTTACAATAATTAAGATTTCTAACATCCGTAAGCTATATTTTCAAAAATTAATGTAAATTCTTATAATATCGACTATTTCTAATCTAGTTGAAGTGTTTTTTAACACATACACTGCCTGCCACTCGAATAAGGAATCACATTTTTTAACTTTAATTAAGTATATCGCCTAAACTAAAGTTCAGAAAAAAATAATTTTTTGCGCAACCAAATTTCAAAGAGTTGGCTTTAGTTTCCTGAAGAAATGAAAAATATACATTTGTTATACTAAAATTATGCATTTATTTAAAGACATGAATTTCTGTGGTACTTTTTCGTGTGTCACTTGAATAAGGAATATTTTAAAATTAAGCAAACTGTAATTTATTTTTAAATTTTAGGTTATAAAAATGAAAGTTATTATCTTCTAGCATTCAATTAGTAATGAGTACTGCCACCATTTTTACAAATAACCTCAAAAATGCGATTGGCATCGACTTGTATAATGACTCTAAGTAATTTAGCGAAATTGAACTCCATGCTTAAGTTATTACATCCTTTAAGGATTCTATCGTCTCAAATTGTTTTCCTCCTTTATAAACTTTTCTTGCTAGTCAACCCCAGACATTTTCCATTGGATTCAGTCTGGTGAATATGGGGGCTAATCCAAAAGTTGAACACCTTGTTGATTAATCCATTGTTTTACTGCTCTGGCGGTATGAATCGGAGCGTTGTCGTGTTGGTACGTCCAAGGTATGGGTCCAAAGAAATCATCAAATTCTGGAAATGCTTCCTCCAGAATGTTTTTGTAAGTCGTTGCAGTCATTTTGTTAGATACAAAAACCAATTCTATAATACGAAATGGCACCCCATACCATTATTCCGCCCTCTCAGCTGCGACACAAAAATAATTCCTCCTTATTAAGGTCATGGAAGTAATAGTTATACCCGTCGGGACCATCAATATTAAACTTTTTTTCATCGGAAAATACAACTTTAAACCATTTTTCGAACTATGTCATACGGTGCACTGTTCTTAGACTGGCACTGACTCCACTTTTTTCGCGTATTTTTGATACCGACATGGCAGAATTTGATGCAATTCTAAGAATTTTTCGTCTTTCTTTTGGAGTTGTTGTCATTTTCTTCCGCCCTTTCATGTTTTTTCCATATCTTTCCACGTTATTTAAATAATTGTACACAACTGTCTTTCCTCGATTAATGTTTTTGGCTATTTGGACCGGATTCTGACCCTGAGATTTCAAAATCAGAATTTTTTCTTTTTCAGAGTTATTAAGAGCCTTACCACATCCCATTTTGAATAAAAACTTTTTAAAAACTATCAAATTAAAAATTCTCTAGCCGTTTATATTGAAAGAAATTCAAATCATAGCCTTCCTGATAAATATTAAAAGAATTCCTTATTCAAGTGACACACGAAATAGTACCACAGAAATACATGTCTTTAAATAAATGCATAATTTTAGTATAGCAAAATATGTATATTTTTTATTACTTCAGGAAACTAAAGCCAACACTTTGAAATTTGGTTGCGCAAAAAATTATTTTTTTCTGAACTTTAGGAGATATACTTAATTAAAGTTAAAAAAATGTGATTCCTTATTCAAGTGGCTGGCAGTGTATCAAAAATTTCAATCGGACAACTTTTATTTTTCCAAATTTGTCAAGCTAGATTGGCCAAATATCACAGTATGGAGAGGCTGTATTTATCTCTATGTTTTAGAATATCCAAATGCTGATGTACCAAAAATTTTTTAAATGAGTTTGACGAATATTTTACTCGTCATCACTTCTCCATCAGTTTTAAAACATTTTCTATACGTATTTGATATTTTCAAAAAAATATTTTCTTAATTGACAATTATGTGTATATGAATTTCTATGTTAAATTTGCAGTAAATTTATACCAAAAAATTTAATAAATTAGAGTTTTAGTTATCTTAACTCGATAACTTTGGTAACGCATCCTTTACTATAATCAACATCCTTCTGTGGTTGTTCGTTTTGGATATAAAGCTTGCCAAAATTAACATTGCTATAGTATTTTTCAATAGTTTCAACATTTTGAAAAATAGATTAAAATCGTTTTATCAAAAGTTCACAGATTTTTTTTCTACACAAAAAATTATTTCAAACTGCAATTTTCACAAAATATCACACCTAAATATGCGTTTGTAGGAAAATATGCAAAAACATGTATTTTCAACAAAATATGCAAAAATATGCACTAACAAATCGATGCATTCGCAACGACATTTAGTTCACAATGTTCTAGGGTTAAAGACAAAAAACGAGCATTTGCATAAATCCTTGATAACATTAACTCGGTTTCATTGATTTTAAAATGTTTATGTTTTTGCCCATATATTATATGTATATTATAGAATTAATCTCTTTGCTATATTCAAAAATGTAAGTTCATATAAATTATTAAAATAACTGCACTTTAATTACATTTATCCTGTTTTCGTTTTTACAATCTTGGTCATTTTAATTAATTGCAATTTACATACGGGGTCATTTAAAGCAGTGAAACGCTCATTTAGTAATTAAATCAATCATATCATCAAAATAGCAGCAGCATGATAAGACATCTGCTTAGTAATTTTTCTCTAAAATAGAATTTCGAGGAAAAGTAAACAAACAAAAATACAAATTCTTTTTAATTAATAATATTTTTTATTCAAACAACACAAAAGTGGTTATAACAAGATTTCATTAAACAAAAACTTGGAAAAAGAAAACAATATAATGAGTAAATAATCGCAATTCAGTTAATTCCAATTATAATTGACTTTCAAAAACAAGAATAAAATAAAAAACACGTTGATATTTTAAATATTCAAAATAAATTTAATTAAAAAATGTGTTGTTAAAGCCCTCCTTCACTAAATATTATGTAATATTTAAAATGATAATATTTGTCCCCCTATGAAATAAAATAACAATAATCTCAAAATGACCTTTAAGATGATTTTTTTTTTCTTTTAATTTGAAAATTTTTTTACAATTTCTTGAGATTCTAAAAATAACTGCAATATGCACATTTAGAAATTGTTTCACATTATTTTAAAGGCAACTGTTTATGTTTAAATTTGTGAGTACATACAAAAATTTATATGGCGAGATTTTTTATGTCATTTTTTAGCGAAAGTTTTGCTCATTTATTAATTTTGTATTTCCTTGTATTTCAATGTAGTTATTTTCATCATTTGATCTTAAAGTTCAATCAACTGTTTAATGATTTGATTGAGACAAGATTATTTTGATCTTGAAATATAATAAATAAAATTGTAAATAAAAATAATAATATTAAAAAAATAAATAAGAAAATAAAAGTATATACTTTCCCATGAATTGTATTAATTGTTCTTTTAAGTGCGATAGTGAAATTTCCCAAAATATGGTTTAAAAGAAATTGAATTGGATTTTGGTAAAAAATAAAAATTCTAATACTTATAATCTAATAGAATTGAGCAATTTCATTTAGTTTAAGTTCGCTTTCTATGAATAACTATGTAATTGATTCTTTTAGTTCAGCAGTACAATGTTAAACATAATTAAACAAAATTTATTGAATTTTTTTGCTCTTTTAGTATAATATATATATACGTATAATATATATACGAGGGCGGATCAATAAGTCCGTGACTTTTCGAACTTCCCTCGTAGTTATATGAAATGCAACACTATTCCCATCAAGTACCACCTGATAATAGACTACTGTAAAATTTTGAGCAAGTGTCGTCAATTACTTTACGTTTAACAGCTGTTCAAAACATACAACCTCGTGTATTTTTCTAAAAATGGAGAAAAGTGAATTTCGAGTGCTCATTAAACATTATTTTTTTGCGAAACAAAACCGTCAATCAAACCAAGGAAAAGCTCGATAAATACTATGGGGACTCTGCACCATCGATTTCAATGGTAAAAATGTGGTTTACTGACTTTCGTTGTGGTTGCACAAGTACAAATGACGCTGAACGTGCTGGACGGCCAATTGAGGTCAGTACACCCGAAAATGTCAAAAAAATCCACGATATGGTGTAAAAGTGCGTGAGATTGTTGATGCCATAGGCATTTCATTGGCAGTGTGGTTTCGATTTTAAATGATCAGCTGGGTTTAAGAAAGTTGTCTGCAAGATGGGTGCCGCGTTTGCTCCCAACTGACCTTAAACGTAAACGTGTGACAACTTCAAAGGATTGTTTAGAGTTGTTTAACCGCAATCCGAATGAGTTTTTGCAGCGTTTTGTAACTGTGGATGAAACATGGATCCATTAATGTACTCCGGAGACCAAGCAGCAGTCTAAACATTGGGTTTCTCCGGGTGAACCTGCTCGAAGAAGGCCAAGGTAAGTTTGTCGGCCAATAAGGTGATGGCAACAGTTTTTTGGGATGCACGCGGGATGATCCACATCGATTACCTTCAAAAGGGAAAACCAATAAACGGCGAATATTATGCCAACTTATTAGACCGATTTAATGAGGATTTAGAAAGAAAACGACCCCATATGGCGAATATTATACCAACTTATTAGACCTATTTCCAAACCTAAAGAAATGTTATTGATTTCTGAAAATTTTATAAATTCATATTTTTTAATATTCTAAAAGTTAAAGAAAAAATAACTTATTGCCTGATTTTGTTTTAAAGGGTAATTTGCTAAGTGAAGAAGTACATCGAATAACCTTTAAAACGGTATACAATTTATTCAATATATCTAAAAATAATAGAAAAGATGTGATATTTGTAATAAACAGGGAAACCACAAATATATAATTGCATGTTTTTCCTGTACGTTGAACGAAACAATCGATAAAATATTTATACGTTTCAGAATAAGTAAAGCATTTTGGCTCGGTGGAAAGAGATTCAGCTCCGATGATGAAATTATTGACCAAAGAAATGCCTATTTTAAGGACCTCGAAAAATCCTATTTTTTACGCAAAGTAAATGACGACACTTGCTCAAAATTTGACAGTAGTCTATTAACAAATGGTACTTGATGATGATATATATATACATATATATTTGTTTCTTGCTTTTGTCATTTTCTTTAATTTTGCAATCAGAACATATTGGTGATCATTTCAGTGGAATACTCCTATAAACGCAGTCGACAAATTTCGTCTAAACAGTTATTGCAAAAATAAAATATTAAAAAATTTTATTAGTTTCACTTGTTTGTTTCACTTAAAGTAAATTTCTGATGACAACATCTCTGTTTACTGGAAATATTTTTGTTTTAATTAGGAAATTTCATCATCTTAAAGGATGCCCAAAGCAACTTTTCTTACAGACCAGGAAAAAAATTCAAATTCAATATTTTCGTGATCCAGGCTGTTCTAACAGAAAAATTGGATGAGAAATTAACCCACCGGAAGGAGTTATTCGAGGCATTCTTAAGAAATGGTAGAAATACGGAGTGAGGAAACAAAAAATTAACAAAAATGCAAATTAATAAAATAAAAGAAGAAGCGACTCGCATTAAATTAAATATTACACAAATAAAAAATCATCGGAAGTTTCCATAATTTTTTAACAAATACGACATAATTTCTTGTGGTTGATTATATTCCACCTTTGATTTAATTTCAGTGTTTTGTTTCCATACGTATTTTTTCGATGAGACTGTTAATTATAGTTTCAGGACGAGCAAACATTCATTTTTAATGTTCGTATTATTTCAGGTACATTTTTTGGAAGTAACAGTTGACTGCATACTAAATCATAGGCCTTTCCTTTTAAAGCTTTCTGCAGTCTTAACAAATTTTCTGATTCCGAAAAAATACATATCTTCGTACTTTCTTCATATGAATTTAAAAATACTGGTCATTCTTTCGGTTTACCTAAAAATGTTGGCAATTCTTTCGCTAAAACTTGTAGCGCAACTATTTTTAAACGCCAATTCATGATAACACTCTCGATTAGTATTTTCAGGTTGGGTTGCTTCTGGTAAATTAAAACCCATTGAAGAGTTCTTATAGTTGCTACGCTATATACATTTTGAGAACCATGTTCAGACTTTGCCAAAATTTCGAATTTTCTCTGTAAGCATTTTTGTTCTAAGGCCTTCTCTTCCTCTAATCGCATTAGCTCGAAATTGATTTTTGAATGATGTGTAGACTTTACAGATTTCTTTGCTGAATCGTTCACAATTTCCACGGTCTTATTACGTCGTTGAGAATTTACAGATGCAGTAATTGAAACTGTCTTTCTTTTCTCAGGCTTCTTGCATTCTTCTTCCACTATTCACTAAAATCTTTCCAGCAGATTAGGTAAGATTGCTTCACAAACTACTAAAAAGCAAATAAAATTGACTTTTCGAGTATTATTCTGTAATTAAGATGAGTTATGCTGTTAAATCCGGCGTATTCTCTGATGATCTTAAGATAAGTATCTCACTTCGTTTCACAGGTGAATGCAGTGTATTTTAGGCTGAAATATTTGCTATCCATGAAGTGTATAAATTACTATATGACACATATATTTGTGGGAATATTAGAAAAATTCCGCTGGTGAAAATACGTATCGTAATCTGGACACAGGCAGGATCGCCAAGTTAATGTGGCCCTTTTTTAAAGTCAAACACACCACGCAATTGGTAAACCATAATCGAATGAATATATCAACGCTGTTGTCAGTATTGAAGGGTCACTGGTTGTTGCGAAAATATGCAAGCCGGGAGTCCGTCCTTCAATGATCACTGCCGGAGTTCCAAATGCCCTGTCTCAGCTGTCAGAAGACAAAGATTTCTGGGAAATTATATACTAGATCCAACCTGTCACGGCTACAGGTTGAATCTGTTACTATAGGAACATGCATAGGTTTCCGATAAGGCAATAAATCTGACTAGAGTTGTGGTCTAGTCAAAACGTGGTCATTGAAACCAACCAAACAACCAAATAATCCCGGAAGAAACTATTGCTGATTGCATTCAGAGAAGATATATGACTATTTCCTACTTTCTTGGATCTTCTCAGTTACAACAGAACCGATTGGGTGAAGAAATTTAACACAAACAGTACTTTTTTATCAGTTTTACTCGGTCAAAAACGAGATGGTGATAGGAATATATTTCAGTCATTGTCTAGGATATGACCGACATGAATAATCGCATTAATAGTATGGAACAATTAAAGTTTAATTACAAAACACGATGCCGCAATTGATCCAAAATTTTTTAAAACATGTACTAAAAGATATTTTGAAATTTTTGTCTGTTTACAAGTGATCGCCAATTCGATCTTCATCATACACCGATGACGTTAGAATAAAACAATAATCTGAATGTCTTTATTACATTACTTATATTGAAATTTAAGACACATTGAAGAATATTAAAACATTGTGATCCAAAGAAGTGTAAGTCGGACAAAATAAAGTGCGGTTTCCCACTTTTGATATTTTATTCATAATAATTGAATTATAGGTGCATTACGAGCTATTTTTTTGGTATCCAGGTATTTGTCGTCTTATATTGTTAAATTAATAAATAAATGACGTTTTTGAATTGTTTGCATTTCGTGTTTGAGAGAAAAATGTTATGCTGGTCGTAGATTTTGTGCGACAAAATAAAGTGACATTTGAAATACAGACAATACAGAAAGATTTCTTGATTTCAGTCCGGGAAAATGAAGTTAAATCAATGTATTTATTTTGAAAAAGCAAAATTTTAGAATATTTAGAATTTAAATCTTTATTACTAACCTTTTGAAATATGTGAAGAAAAAAATTTTGCGGTTAACAAAAGTTTGAGAAAAAAGGGAAAGAATTCTATTATATTTTAAAAAGAAAAAAGAACCATTTCTTTATACAAAATAACAATTTAGAATGAAAATTAGAAGAAATTGAGGGGGCAGAAACCCCAAGACTTCGAAGTAAAATCGTAATGATATAGCGATTCCCAATAAAAGAGAAACAGATCATTAATTCAAACGAAATAAATATTCTGACTGTCAGGATTACGTCTCGTCGAAGCCTTCGTAATCAAAAAATCTAAAAGACAACGCCACAAAAAACTACACTCTACTTTAGAAAACATTACTTAACTTTTAATAATTCAAAAGTTATAACCATGTTGCAGAGTATTTCCAAATCACAGCCACTGTTTAGCCAAATCCAGTTTCAAACATCATTTAAACTTTTAGGCAAATACTTAGGTCGAGAGATACCGAATGCCGTTTGTTCAGTTCAAAGAAATGTGTGGAAGTTCCAGAAGAGATCTTATTTAAACAGAATCCAATGTGGTGTCCTCCACAAAATGACACCAAATGAAGAAATATTCAAAGGCTGCCTACCAATAATCCTAGGATATCATTTACGCAAGAAATCAAATGTCTTTCCGTAGGAATGTAATTGTAGGAAACTGAAGAAAAACCACAGTTATTGTGACAAAATTTTACTCGGGATAGAACACTAAGTATAATGCCCTCAGTTCCCGCATGAGCCTTATAATTTTATCAACTTCACATCTTAAAATCCAGCGAAGTTAAAGCCAATTCTCCAAACCCATTTTTTATATCCTTTTCTACATAATTTTCTTTTATAACACCGTACAACAAATTTCAAAAACTTTTCTCATACATGATAAAGTCCATATACATGTGAAAATATAGACATAATATAGTACAACTGCTTTTTTCGGTTTTTCATTTCGTATTCGTTTTTACTTTTTAAAGGACTTTTTAAAATTCTGAAGGATGCACGAGGCTAATTTTTTATTATCCTACTTTCTAATTGCTATTAAAGGGCGATATCGGTACCAAATAAAAAAACTAAAATAAGCCAAATAAATGTTGCAAAAAATGAACCTTCAAGTATGCAAAACAAATATAGCCACATTTGAAGCCATTGTATTTAAATTTTAAGTAATTCTTACATTAAGTGTAGTATGACAACATTATTTGGAACACTTTAAAATACACTACCTGCCACTTGAATAAGGAATCACATTTTTTTTAACTTTAATTAAGTATATCTCCTAAACTAAAGTTCAGAAAATAATAATTTTTTGCGCAACCAAATTTCAAAGTGTTGGCTTTAGTTTCCTGAAGAAATAAAAAATATACATATTTCGTTATACTAAAATTATGCATTTATTTAAAGACATGTATTTCTGTGGTACTATTTCGTGTGTCACTTGAATATTTATTTCAATATAAACGGCTAGAGAATTTTTAATTTGATAGTTTTTAAATAGTTTTTATTCAAAATGGGACGTGGTAAGGCTCTTAGTAACTCTGAAAAAGAACAAAATTCTGATTTTGAAATCTCAGGGTCAGAATCCGATCCAAATAGCCAAAAACATTAATCGAGGATAGACAGTTGTGTACAACTATTTAAATAATGTGGAAAAAATATGGAAAAAACATGAAAGGGCGGAAGAAAATGGCAACAACTCCAAAAGAAAGACGAAAAATACTTAGAATTGCTTCAAATTCTGCCATGTCGGTATCAAAAATACGTGAAAAAAGTGGAGTCAGTGCCAGTCTAAAAACAGTGCACCGTATTTTAAAGTCGTGCCCATACATAGCCCGACGAAAACTGCAAAAAAAACACTTAACGAAAAACGCAAATCTCAACGTCTACAGTTTTCCAAAAATACAATGATATAGTCCGACAAATGGTTTAAAGTTGTATTTTCCGATGAAAAAAAGTTTAATATTGATGGTCCCGACGGGTATAACTATTACTTCCATGACCTTAATAAGGAGGAATTATTTTTGAGTCGCAGACACAGCCGAGAGGGCGGAATAATGGTATGGGGTGCCATTTCGTATTATGGTACCATAGAATTGGTTTTTGTATCCAACAAAATGACTGCAACGACTTACAAAAACATTCTGGAGGAGCATTTCCAAAATTTAATGATTTTTTTGGACCCATACCTTGGACGTACCAACACGACAACGCTCCGATTCATACCGCCAGAGCAGTAAAACAATGTATTAATCAAGAAGGTGTTCAACTTTTGGATTGGCCCTCATATTCACCAGACCTAAATCCATTGGAAAATGTCTGGGGTTGGCTTGCAAGAAAAGTTTATGAAGGAGGAAAACAATTTGAGACGATAGAATCCTTAAAGGATGCTATACCGGAAGCATGGAGTTCAATTTCGCTAAATTACTTAGAGTCATTATACAAGTCGATGCCAAATCGCGCTTTTGAGGTTATTTCTAAAAATGATGGCAGTACTCATTACTAATTGAATGCTAGAAGATAATAACTTTCATTTTTATAACCTAAAATTTAAAAATAAATTACAGTTTGCTTAGTTTTAAAATATTCCTTATTCAGTGACACACGAAAAAGTACCACAGAAATACATGTCTTTAAATAAATGCATAATTTTAGTATAACAAAATGTATAATGCAAAATGGTAGTGCAAAAAATTATTTTTTTCTGAACTTTAGTTTAGGAGATATACTTTATTAAAGTTAAAAAAATGTGATTCCTTATTCAAGTGGCAGGCAGTGTATATTTGAAACCTTAAGGGGCGATAAGCTGATTATTTCTTTTATTTCATTAATTGTATTATATTTAATTTTGTTTTATGAATAATTAACATGAAAAAAAAAATGTAGTAAACTGATTACGGGTGAGATCCTCATATAGAAACTATGAACATATTTGAACCGAACCTTGTTAAACTTCATACCACGGTTTATTTAATTACATAGAACTTATTAATGTGAAACTTAATTCAAAATCTAGCATTTATATGATATTTGGGTGCTTAAAATGATTTTCTAGAGTGGATTTTACATGGGAACTATGTTCAATTATAGACCGATCATCTTGAAATTTGGTAGTGCGATTTATAGTTATAAAAATTGCAATTATTGTGAATAAAATAGCTAAATTATTTATATTCAATTTATGTGTGTTAAGGTGACATTCTGGAATTAGTGTTATGTGGGAGATACGTCAATTAATGGCCTTTGTATGCGAAATTTTAGAGCATAATTTTTGCTCAAATACAAAATAATCAGTATAAATTTTATTTCGATACTAACATTTATATAGTATTTATAAATGTTTAAATAATTTTTTGGAGGGGACCTCATACAGAAACTATGGTGCAAATTTGATAGTATGTCTAATGCCGATAAAAGTCCTATCTACCTCAAATTTCATATAAATATTTGCATATTCAAAACAACTTAAGCATATTTCTGGGGAAAACATTTGTCAGAGAGCTAGGTAAAATAATGGACCGATTTCAACCAATTACTATAAGTTTCATTTTTAAATCATAAGAAACGACTGTGCCGATTATCATTAAATAATATTTAAATTTACATAAACACTGACAGGACATTTTTAAAATTTTATAAAATTTGAATTGCTGAAGCTAAATGGACCAAATGTGGGATTCAGAAATTTCATTATGATGTTTTTAAATTGAATATAATAATTAATATAATTAATATAATAATAAATATTTGAAAGCTTAAGAAAAGCTGGAATTTCTAAATCATATTCTATCATCAGGTATTGAGCACCTAACAAATTTTAAAATAATTCATAAAAAAATTATTCATTTTGAAATTTCAAAGTCCTTTTAAAAGGATATTCGAACACGAAATGAAAAACTGAGTATGCACTCCTATCATATAATGTTTCTACTTTCATATGTATTTTGGTTTGGCTCATGTGTGAAAAATGCTGTTGTACGATGTAATTACACTTTTTCTAATTATAAAAAATTTAACGGAAATTTGTAATAAATTTCACCTTAATCAAATGAATTCCTATTAATCTATGTAAAGTATTTCATAGATTAATAGGAATTCACACAATTATCCATAATCATATTAAAAAATAACCCACAATTTCAAGTTGACCCCTTGTTAAAAGTAAAAAAATAATAGTTAATAGTAATAAGTAAATTGAGGCGCTATAAAAATTTTCCAATTATATTAAAATAAAATTATCTATGTATATGTATGTATGTACGTGCTAAATGACGCGTGTCACAAATTCAATTGTTATTATAACGCACACAAATTTAATTTAGGTAAAAAAAAATATTACACATGCAACAACAAAATGAACAAACTAAACTGCCAACAATGATGACTTAATGCCATAAAATAAAACTAGATAAAGTCAAGAGTGGAGACCACTGGTTACAATAACAATTATTATAATTGTGGAATGATACTAAAAAACATAAATAATGCATTATTTTGTATTTATAAAGTATGAATTAGTAAAAAAAAAAGAAAAAGAAATACAAAGAATTTACAGAAACTATTTACAACTATACAACGCAACTAAAAAAAAGTGTCTCAAGAGGAGTCTAGAATTTATTTACTTTTCTTCTCGAATACTCATGGAACGTAAAAGAAATAAGAATTATGAGGATATAGACAAAAAATTCATGTTTAGGAGGAATATTGAGGTGGTAGAGTGAGGGGTAATGTTATAAATTTACCCCTTAGAAAAATTTTAAAAACTAGGATAAAACATTTGTGTCATGATAGCAAATACTCGTACAATTGTGTTTTAGTGTAAATTTCTAATGCAGCAACAGACTTGAAGGAAAAAAAAATGAGACCAATAAATTTGAAAAAGAAAAGAATATATTGAAAGTGGAAATCCAAAGAAACCATATTAAGATCGAATTATGCGGGATAAGAGAACAAATTTCATACTTTTTAGAAAAACAAACCTTTCACGGTAATCCAGTAGAAGTCAAATGAAACTTCCGCTGAAACAGTTATCATCCCTGACTTGTGACACTCGCTAGCGACACAGTTATTGAATTGAATCGTGTGCACAATTGTACGAAAGGATCTAAAAATGGCCAACGTTTCGATTTCTCTGATTCACCTCACAACAATACCGTTTACATAGACAAGAGAGAGAATAAAGTCGGATAGTTCGACATTCAAATTGAAGACTGCGATATTAACAAATTAAAAAAAAAACTCCAATCTAAATCCCCTAAATCGCCTTACAATACCAATATCTTAAACCTCACCCTAAGTTACACTCAAGATGTTGATTGATTAGTCTGAAACTGATTATGATTATACCTTCCCTATCTTTTCACTGCAATTAGTTTTTTGGTATAAAAGTTACGTTTGATCGAAAGGATAAATGATCTCTGAAGTTCATATTTGCTGCAAAATTAAAAGTATAATTGCCTGAAATGTGGAAAAATATTATTATTAGTGTCTCAAGAGGGGTTGGAATATACCATTCAGACTAATACAAATTATGAATTGAAATATTGTTTAATATTTTTGAATTAAGAATCATAATTATAATAAAAATACGTTTCCCATATTATTTTTTTTTGGTTTACTTAACTAAATTGAACATTAGTTTGAAATCGTATTAAACACAACCAAATTTAGTAATATGTGTTAAATCACTGATTAATGCACCTAAAAATTAGTCTTTATCATTAATTTTCAAATTAAAAAAATTCTTTCGGCTATAGTTGTTAATTAAACGATTTTTTTTAAGCTCCTATAGAATTTCACAATCGAAAATAAAAATTTAAAAAATATTTAACACACAAATGATTTTTGCGTCATTTGTGAAAAAAATTTTCAACAAACGAACATAAAACATATATAAAATTGATTAAAAAATAAAAAATGTACAAAATTAAATAAAAAAAGTTCAAATGTAAAAAATAAGTGTGCGAAAATAAAAAAAGAAGGTAGACTATTAATTTCTTATTTAAACTTAATTTACTAATATTTTTATTGGACCATGTGTCATTTGGCTTTAATGAAAAAATTAATGATTTTTTCGATCATGGTTCAAGGTCAAAACTTAAGCTCGCCTACACCTCTACTATAACTGTGTGAAATTTCATTGAATTCGGATCAGCCGGTCGGAAACTGCATATTTATTTTGAGATGACTCTTGGATTAATGTTCGTGTTGCATCCACTTTTCCAGCTTTCGAATGAATCTAAGTACTTTTAATTATATGCAATTGGTACTTGATCTACTAAATGCTCAAATTATTAACACTTTGTCAAAAAAAATATTTAGTAGGTAATAATATTAAGTTTTTTTTTTAACAATTTTCAGTTACCAGAAATTGGTAGTTGCTTATGTGGCAACTGAAGTTGAGAGCTTTCAGTTGCCACTTGTTATCTGTAATACGAGTATCATTTCGGCAACTGGTAACACAACTAAATTTGAATTGCCATACATAATCGACCTATCTATAAAGGTTGCAGTGACAATATTTCGCGTTTCTTAGAGCTATCAATAAGAATCCTTTTCGAACAATAGCCATTATCGCTTCAAGAAAAGACAGTAGAAAACTTGTGAATGAAGGAACTTTGAATTTGAAGTAGGATTTCCAACTGAAACATTTCCCAATTCAAAACCTCATCGACAATTAAAAGCCGACAAACTAACTACTGTGCTCATTTCTAGATAGGCGATAGGAATAATATATCCGTGTTCTTTACTGAGACGTCGTCGTTTAATCAGGCAATTGGGAATATTAGTTTTCGTCTCCACGTTGAGAGAACAGTGTAATGTCGAGCTCAAAGAGGTAAAGTTGCAGGGCTAATAATACGGCAACGTTCGGGGAAGAGAAAGTACAGTGGAAGTGGAGATACAATGGCAGGATTAACTGCGGGACTCCAAATCATTCGTCAGTTACCAACCATAGCAATATGATTTTGAGCCTAAATGATAATATTCCGAGGAAATGAGAACACAATTAAGGATTAGCAGCGGGACTACAAATCCATTAGATACCAGCCGTACCCTGACGTGTCTTGTGTTGAGTAATATGGTAACGTTCACGGGCAGAAAAGGCGTAGTAGAAAGGCTAATACGCCAAACTTTCCAAGTCACTTAGATCGTTAAATAGATTTGCGGTCGTCTACAGTGGGGAATTTGACTGCATCGTGAATGCCCGCCACGGCGGCTTGTCTTCTCGGAGAAATCTACTCCTTCAAGCAAAGCTCATACGTGGTAGAGTAAAAAGCCTGTCATGCTACACTCTAAGACTTGCCTTTCGGTCTAAACGATCGTATCAGTTTGGCATGTACAAAAAGATTTACCACTACCTGGTCTATACTGGTAGAAAAGGACCTTCGGGGCCTGACCAAAGACCCCAAAGTTTCAAGAATCTGGTACCACGGGAGCCAGTAGCCCCTGGTACGACAGCATCTAATCGGTACTGTCGTACTGGGAAATCACGTGATGGCTGCGGTTTAAACCCAAATCACGGAAAGAGGATTATTCACACAAGCCGTCAATAGTGCGGCAGAAGCTTAGATAGCTCCAACTCCCAAGCAAGGACAAATAACTTAACCAGACAATGAGTCACTCTATCCACATTATCTTGAGCACATCTGCTCCATGAATGCAACAAAAATATATGTGGGTCGAGACTTTAACAAGAGGACAGAAAGAAATGCAACTAAAGGAGAGGGAAGATTTTTTTTTTTGGGATTCAACTGAATGAGCCTGTTTCTGGGTTTAGACGAGAAATTTGATACATATTACTCCATGTCAGATCTCAGGATCTGGATTGCCAACCATCAGTCATGATCAAGATGTAGGACCAGGCCTTCAAAATGCAGCCATAGATCATACATATTTTGATGGGATGATCAGTATAAAGCTATTATAAATAATTAATATTGTAATTATCGACAAAATTGCATATTTAAGGTGGCAATAAAAAATTTTCCCACGATCAACAAATACCAGGTACTGCGATATTTGCCTATCGGCCATGAATCCCTTCTCTGGCTATTAATGAGAATACAGGAATAGATTTTAGATTTGTAATAAAGGATTAAAAAGTGGTATCTTGGTACTGTTATATTCCAACTATTTCTATTACAAGCCAATAGAAGCTTGTAATAAAAACCCAGACTTCAAATTTGCAATGCATCAGGAATATCTCAAAAGGGTTGAAAAGTTAGGATCTTTTCACTATTAGATTTCAATTATTTCTAAATTTCTGTAAGGGATTCACAATGAACCTCGTTAGTTTCCAAATCGAGATGTAAATAAATTACAAAATTCCTCCGAAACATCAAACAAGATTCCCCATAGTCGGTCTCATCATTAATGCCCTAAAGAAAACAACATCTAGCTGCTTTACATGCGTACGTTTTGTAAACAAGACGGAATAATAAAAAAAGTAGAAAACACACATACAAAATAGTAATGCTCATACAACAATTCGCTTTAAAGATAAAATAAAACGACAATGTGCATAGAATTCATTTTAATGAAGAATTCACTGGCAAAGAGGCAGTCAGGAGACACTTTACACAATTTCTTTTTAGCAGCTGAAGCTGCTCAAAGCTACGTGTCTGTGTGATATTTTCAACACTACACACTGGTATTCTTAAGTATTATTATATACATATATATATATGGCGCTTGATTCTTAAAGTCAACCCAATACAACAGTCCAGACTTTTATATGTAGTATTATTGTTTTGTGTTGTGATATAAAATCATGTGCTTTAGAAAATGCTCCAGTCAATTATCATTGTAAAACGAAACTGCAAACAGCCGGAGTAGAGCGCAAATAAAAAGAGTGAAATAAATACAAATTATACTAAACAAAAATAAATAAATAAAACTTGAGTTTAAGAACAGGAAAACAAAAAAAAAATTATTTTGCTTCCGTGTGTAAACAAACATTTTAACAAAAAAAAAAATAAAGATTAAAACTTGTGTTAAACCAAAACAAAATAAAAACAACTTTAAAGAGAAACCAAACTTAAAGTGAAATTTAATTAAAATATTACAGCAGAAACAGAAACTAGTGAACTTTAGAAAATAAAATTAAAATCCAAAGCAATATAAATTATATATAAAATGTTGCCAAAATCATTTCATTTGTTAGTGACA
The DNA here is from genome assembly GCA_932274085.1 of Protocalliphora azurea. Classification (NCBI taxonomy): domain Eukaryota; kingdom Metazoa; phylum Arthropoda; class Insecta; order Diptera; family Calliphoridae; genus Protocalliphora; species Protocalliphora azurea. Next base: position 120,494,484 of record OW026520.1, on the reverse strand, counting down.
TTTGTTTTTGTTTTTACTTTAGTCCTTTTACTGCCAGCCGGTCAATGTGGCCCAGTGCCAAAAGTGAATGAGGTAAGGAAACAAACAAAAAGATCCAACCATCTAACAAACAGTAGAATACATGGCGTCAGTTTAGTTTCCTTATTGCAAAAAAAAGGTTCAGAGTTCTATAATACAATAGTGCATATTCCTATAAACGCACATCAATTTTTTTAATCAACTTACCAAAAATGGGGATAAGAAATAATTAGGGTGCTACAAATTAATTTTTTAAATTATTTTTTGATTTCAGTTAAAAAATTAATAACAAAAAACTTAAAATGTACATAAAATTTTTTCACTGTAATTTTAGCACTTAAACTAATGAACCAATTTAGCATTATTAATGTGTTGATGAACTATGCTTCAAAAATTTGGTCTGGCATTGATTCGATTAATTTTTGAAGAAAATCACTGTCAATTTCTTTCCGGGATTGCTTCATTTTTAGTTTTAACTCCGTTATTGTCAGTATGTGCATTTTTTGCGTAGACTTTACGGGCCATGTACACCCACGGATTCTTCAATGGATTTAAATTCGGACTCCAATCCGGATAGTCCAATAGTGGAATACTATGTTCATTAAATCAGAATTTAGATTGGTTCGAGACATGGATTGCAGCGTTATCCTGGAATATGCAATCTTCATCCATTTTTTCATCTGTAAATGAGAAGAGCGTCTTCTAACATTTCATAATAAATTGCACTGTTCATTTTAGTTAGAACAAAACATATTTTTGATTTTCCTGCAGAAAAGGCTGTTCAAACCATAGCACTGCCTCCACCGAAATTACGTCTCGACATATGAATTTTGTTCGACCTCAAATAGCAAGAATATGAATCGGAACCGTCCAAACTGAATTTCTTTTCATCAGAAAAGATAACTTTATTTCACTCATCTGTACATTTCATGTATTTGCTTTCAAATTTTAAAGGATTTTCCTTATGATAATGTTTTAACATTGGCTTACATTTTGGTTTCTTCCATTCTATGTTACCATCTGTTCACAAAATGTGTGCAACATGTTTGGAAGTGACAGGAAAGTCAAGTTTTTTTTATTTGTATAGCATTTAATTAACTACGAGTTGCTTCTTCTTTTATTATATTAATTTGCCTTTATGTTAATATTTGAATACCTTTTGTTGGTTTCTATGCTATGTTGTTTTTTGTTAAGAGAAACGAATATACCTCAAAGAAAAACAAAAATTTTAAATGCGTTTATAGGAATATGCACCAGTGTAGTGAAGTGAAACAAAAGAATTATACAAGAAAGTTATGACAAATGTCAACAAATGTATGACTTTAAGGATTAAAGAATATGAAAATAGTTTTTTTTTTTAATAATAAAAGAAATATGTTTTTCAGTATTTTTTTTTTTTTAAGTAAAAAACTGCAAATCATAAAACAGAAACAATTAATTTAAAATCTTATTATTGCATAAATCATTTTGCTGGAATATTTTTAATAAAAAAACATATCTGTTTTGGTTCGTAAAATTGCACTTTGTTAATTTGATAAACTATCTATGTGGATAGTAAGGCAGCACTACTGGCAATGATAAATTATTGTGTTAGGTCCATATTAGTGCTTGAGAACAGAAAGGAATTGAGAAGGCTAATGGATGGTTCCTGGTCACTGCAACATTCTCGGCAATGAAATAGCCGATGAGCTAGCTCGCAAAGGCTCAGAGCTGGACAGGTCTTTTGTGGAGGTATCGGTTAGGATTCCAATTGGTCATATTTTATAAGGGAATGGACTTTAGGACGAACGAATCATGCTTGGAAGAATAGAACGGGCTGCAAGGTATCTAGAGCGTTATGGCCTAGTCTTAAACTAGCAGATTCGAAACATCTCCTGGGCATGAATCGTAGGAATTGTGGGTATGATTACTGGTCGCAAATGGGAATATGACCAGTAAGTGAGTCATTGGCACGTCAGACTTTTGTAGGACGTGCGATGATGTGGAGAAGCTAGAGACAGTAGAGTATATACTCTGTCATTGTGTGGGGCTTCAGTCGTTTTTGATTGATGGGTCTTAGGTTCCACATTTTTCTCTTTCTTTTTCTTTTATTATTCTATTATCTTATCTTAATAAAATCTCTCTTTTTCTTCATTGTTATCCCCTTATAAATGCCTTTCTTGCATTTATAAAGGAATCACAATGGACTGAAGGGTCACTGGGTGAAGGCATGAACACGGCGCCCTTCTTAACCTAACCTAACCTAACCTAATTTGATAAAGTTTTCAAGAAATAACTTATTTAATGTGAATATAAATTCTTCCAACTTATACGCTTTCTCTAATGATGTCCTTGATATTAATAAATGTAAAAAGCAGCAGAATAAGTTAAGAATATTATAAGGATGATATAATGAACATTTTTGCGTAAAAGTCGATTGGTATATGTTTTCTTTTATTCCGATTTTCTTTTATTTATTTATTTTTATAGAAGGTACTAATATGTACATTTGTTAAAATATTCCAAATAAAAGTTGCAAAAAAGTCCTCAAAAAATATTTCATCCTTTAATATCCTTGAAAGTTTCTAACAAATAATTTCCAAAATAATATATTTTAAAGATGCCAATATCCAGTTAAAAGTAGGAAAATTTTATGGTTTTAACCTTATTTCATATATAAAACGATTTGAAAATTATTCCTAAGAACAAATGTACAAATGAAGTTTATGCGCATTAAAGTGATTTTTTAGAATGAATCTTATATAGGAAGTACGTTCAATTATTTGTAATACCATTGACGTTCTGGAAATGGTGTTGTATGGGGATATGGTAAATTAGTGACCTATCTTTGCGAAATTTAATAGCATGATTTATACTTAAATACAAAATAATCGTGCAAAATTTTATTTCGATACTAACATTTATATGGTATTTATACACGTTAAAGTGTCTCGGAATGGGGCCTCATATGGAAACTATGGTCAAATATGCACACAACCTCTTGAAAATTAAATGTACGAATAAACATGCGTTTTCCGATTTTCATAAAAATATGCGCATATTTAAGATAATTATGATCACTAAAGCGATTTTCTAGGAAACATTTTTATGGGGGCAAGATCAAATAATAGATCGATTTCAACCATTTTCTACAGGCTTCTTCTTTAGGTCAAAAAAACGACTATGCTATTTATTATTAAATAATATTTGAAATTGCAATTGAAATTGTATAATGAAAACAAAATTTACATAAACACCGACACCATATTTTTAAAATTTTATAAAATTTTAACTGTTGAAGCTAAAAGCGCGAAATGTGAAATTAAGAAAACATATAGTGGTGTGTTTAAAATTATTATAATTTCAGAATTATTTGTTGGGAAATCTGAAAAATATTGAAGGATAAAATACTTTAAACAAATAATTTTACTGGAATTTCTAAATAATATTCTATCATTTAATGACCATGTCGATTCTATGAGTAGGAAATTTTAAAGTCCTTTTGAGAGGATTTTCGAAAAACTGAGTATCTGCTTTCATGTGTATATAACTTAGTTCATGTGTAAAAAATGCTGTTGTGCGGTGTTATAATTTAAAAATAAAATAATTTATTAATTTTTCTTAAGTTAATAAACATTAATTAAAAATTAATAAATTAGTGATTTAAGTTTTCATTAAATACATGAAAATCTTTATTTTACTTTGAGAAGTTTTTTATCTCTTTTTTGTGGCAATAGTCTCCAGTCGTCTGGGTGTCTAACCTTATACATTATCAGATTTTCTATATATAAAATTCCTCTAATGCTGTTTAAAGTGCTTTCTGCAGAACTTTTACCAGGTCTTATGAGTTGAAATTTTCGTAGTATTACCATACTTATTGTGGTTTACATAACTTCTAACCTAAATGAGATCTACCTTGAAGTTTTACAAGACTAGGGAGGAAAGTTATGTCAAAATTATATAATTTTTTAAGAATTTTAAAAATACCGTTTTTTTGAGATATAATGGTTTCATTTTTATACGTCCAACTTTGACCTTTGAACTTTTGACAAAAATAAACTTTATAAATATCGTTGTAAAGGTAATAAAACTTTTTTAGCATTTTTTCTATTTCCAAAACGTCATAATTTTGATAAATTTGATTTTGCTAACTTCTAATCAAGTTAGCAAAAGCAACTATATATTAAAACGGTTTTGTGGGTAGATGCAATAAAAAATCGAAAATTGTCACATAACCCATCACGTCAGAGCAGCGACAAAATAAAAGTCCGGGGAAAGTAGTAACTTTCCGTAGTAGAAACCGATACATTTAGAATTTGAAGTGTATTGATTTGAAAAATCTACTTTTTCACGTTTTTTATATTCGGTTAGACTATTTTGATACAAAAAATTTGGTTTAAAGTTATTTGAATTAGTTTAAAACATATTAAAATGGTTGAAAAAATAGTTATAGAAACTTGCTAAGAAAAATAACATAAAACAGTACAACAGTAGGAACTCTACAGGCCCTCGTTCCAAAATGCTTGGTATTATTTTTTTCGATTTGCAACAAATGTATGTGTATTCGCTTTCCTTTTTCGTTACTCGTACCGCCAAATTTTTAAGTGAAAAATCAAAACGGGAATAAACACAATCAGTTAAGAAGGAAATTCGAGCTTCAAACTGGTTGTTACTATACGAAAAAAAAATTGTCGAATACAGATTTCCGTCGATACAGATTTATTGGGCGTAACATTTTTTTTTTTTTTTTTTTTTTTAATTACTTCGTTCATTAGTTTTCGAATATCAGGTTTGACAAATATTTCCATATTTAGTTTTTGATAAGTTAAAGTTTTATTTATTTTCTGCCACAAATGACATCAAACGCTGTATTCATTAAATCAAATAAATCGTTGAAAATGTAATACTGTAAATAGGTCGGATGTTCTATTCTAATAGTGTTGCCCTTAAAATTAAAAAATATGTTACATGTTTTACCCTCAAATTAATAACAATTTTAAATTTAACCAAAAATTCTACATTTCACGAAAAATTCGACATTTAACTAAAAATCTGAAATTTTACCAAAAATTCGAAATTTTTACAAAATCCGAAATTTCACCAAAAATTTTTGATTTTACCAAAAATCCGAAATTTCCCCAAAAATGCAAAATTTCACAAACATCCAAAATTTTACAAAAAATTCGAAATTTTATCAAAAATTTGACAATTCACAAAAAAATTCGACAATTCACCAAAAATTCGACATTTAACCAAAAATCTGAAATTTAAAAAAAAATTCGAAATTTCAACAAAAATCCGAAATTTCATCAAAAATTCAAAATTCTACAAAAAATCCGACATTTTACCAAAAATCCTAAATTTCACAAAAAAAAATTAAATTTCACAAAAGATTCGAAATATTATCATCTTTCAACAAAATGTTCAAATTTAACCAAAAATCCGATTTCCTTCCACTTTTTGTGACACCCTAATTTAAGATTTCACCTTATATGATAGGTGGACGGTAAATTGGGCGGATCGCACCCATTTTTGGTTTGCCTGTTTACATGGATTCTTGAACTATTTGTACAAAATTTCGTTAACCTACAACTGATACTAAATTTTTCTAGTATTTGGCCCATAACTTTTTTGTTTATCAACTGATTTTCCCATTTCAACACCAAACAAACCTTATATAAGACAAATATTTGAGTCCCAAGTTGATCCGCCCGGATTCTTATCGAGCTTTCAACAGGCAAACAGACGGATTTAGCATAAACGTCTTAAATTTTTATAAGGAGCTAGAACATATGGGTGTCATTACTAATATACTGGTTCTTTATTAGGTGAAAACATGCATGATTTTAGCTCAACGTGTCATGGGGAAGTATTTAGAGAAACGATTCTTCATTAAAAGTTCACAATTCGTAGTAAAACGAACCAGAGTTTCTCTGGTGGAAATCGCACCAGGAACCACCAGAGTTCACTACCAACTACATAATTTAAATTTTATAGCAGTTCAAAATTTACTTTTTCAGATTTTTTAAAATAGATGAAATTTATTCTATATCTTTCTTAGCCTTTAAATACATTTTCTACTTATTTTTCTTAAAACGGTTTTGTGAAAAAAGCCTAATGAAAACAATATTTGCTTATGAATCAAAGATACAAAATGCATATCTTGCAGTTTTAAAATGTTTCTCTTAAATTTTCACATAATGAAATAAAAAAAGCTTTCATTTTTTAAATTTCATATTTCTCTTTGTAGTTACCCTGATGGGCTTGATGGGTCAGGCATTAATTACAACACATTTTAGAAAAACATATATAGAGTTCGGGAGGCTCTCTCGACACTAATATTGCTACTAGGGTTGAACTCGGAAAACCAGGTTTACCACGGCCATCGTGAAAATCTGTTGTCAAGATAATATACGTCGTATATTAAAGTACAAAAAACAATCCAATACATAATTTCTGAAATTAGTTTTTACTATTTATACATCAAATATTTTTTATGGCATTTTGCTAAAAATATTTACAAAATTAAATTTAGCACAAAAAAACTTACAATTCTGATATAGGTCAGGTCATATCATATAAAAATAAATCTAAAGAAATTCTCAATGCATTTATAAATCTCTGTATGGAAAATAAGTAGAATAATAACAGACAACTTAAATTCCTTCAAATCAACAGCTATTGTTAGTCAATTTCATTTAATAAATGGCAAAAGTTAAAAAAATATCTAAAATATTTTAAAAGATTGAAAATAACTTGCGGCTAGTGCAAAAAAAAATTAAAATACAAATTTTTTGAAAGAAAAACAAAAATAAAAATACAAGCCTTCAATAATTTTATGCAGATTTCGGCTTTTTTGTTAAGAAAAAATCTAAAGTCTATAACAAATTTAATAAATAATTTATTTATGTTTTGCAAATGTATTTTAGCACGAGATGTTAATGCCTAAAGTACCACAATGGCATTGTCTACGTTATTTTAAACATGACGTTTTAATGATGAGACGCTGTCGACATTTACGTGTGCCTACGGCTCCCAGATTAGGTGATGTGAAAAAGTGAGATTATTCTTTATATTAAAATTCTTACTACAAATTTACAAAACAAATTACTATAAAAAAAACTATTATTTTATTTTTAAGAGGAATAGGAATTATAAAAAAGCTTACGATTTTTTTTACTTTAAATTTTAGTTGGTTTTTAGTTTAATTTTTTTTTTCTTTTTTAATTTTGCTTTTATTACAGATTAAACCACACATTTAATTATAACATTGTTAAAACGACTGATACCAAACATAGTTAATATTTAAATATTGGTAATTATTTTAGAAATACATAGTAATTATTTTTGTTAAGTGTTACCAAAAGGAAAAACTACATAACTTAAGTTATGACGTTTACTGTTTTCATACAAAATTTTTAGAATTGTTGTATTTCATTACATATTGTGTAAAATTTTACTTTAGAAGATAGTGGTCTGCATAACAACACAATTCGTTTGTTTTTACTTTTTTTCGAAATATAAAAATTGTGTAAATTAACATATGTTTTTTCCATATTTCCTATATGAACATTCATGATTGAATTTAATATAGTTATTTGAAATATGTAGTTTTTGAGACGTAAATTTAGTTTTCATAGTATTTCAAGATATATTTTAAAAGTTTATTTTGGAAAAAATATATAACTTGAGATATTATTTAAACAAAGTATTAATTTTATAAACACCGTAACTTTTTTGCTATATTTTTCGATAGTCAATATACATATCGGTTTAAAAAATATACCAAATAATATAGATAATTCAAACTTGGGTACCTACGACCTTTAATTTCAATTTAAAAACTAAAAAACAGTCTCCTGAAAAGTAATAAAAATCAATTATGTAGTTTTTCCTTTTTGTCAAAGAACTTTTTAATGTAAAAAATAGCCTATTTTTAAATTTTATAGTATAAACTACGTTATTCATAATTAGATTTTAGATTTATCAAATGTTTACATAACATAATTTTGTGCAAAATTTATTTTTTTACTTTTAATAAATTTTCTGAATGAAGATCTAAAATATTTTAATTTTAAATTTTACTGTAAAAACACAACAAGAACGGTGGAGAATGCGCATACTGTTTAATATTTTGATTTTATATTACATAATTTATAAAAAAGGTATCCAATAATTTTCTAAGGGCCTGATTCAATATGACAATCAAATTGTTTGAAAATAAAATTTGTATGAAAACTACTCAAAAAACATTTGAAAAAATGAGTAATTTTCATACAAATTTTATCTTCAAACAATTTGATTGTCGTACTGAATCAGGCCCTAACTAAATTTGAATTCATTTACGGAAACATTTTTCAGACAATTGTGAATGATGTATTTTATGTTTATTTGGTATTTAATGAATGAGCTGGCGTTGTGGTTGTGTTTTAACATTTTTAAAGCCAAAGTACTTCATAGTTTTTAAGTATTATTTTATATCTTTTTATTTTTTTATAATTTACTTGTTAAATTTAAGATTATTAATAAAATGTTTTTGTGAAATAAAATTAAATAGTTTTAATTTTAAAAGATAATATTTTACAGGTAAGAAACTAAATGAAAAGATATCTTAAAAGGATATTAGTTTAAATATTTTAAGAAATTTTAGTTTTAATGAAAAAAATAAATAAATAAATATTTTATAACTTCAAAAATCAACGTTTTAAATTTCGGATTTTAAAGTAATAAAAACTCTTTACTGATATAATAAGACATAGAAACACAATTAATTTTAATAAACGTGAACACGAAGTTCTTATCCTATAAATCAGGCCTAAAAATGAATTATTTTCAAAATAACCCGTAATATAGAAAAGAAATAAGATTGCATCACATATTCCAACGTATCTGGAGAACAAATTGTCTGACTAAGATAAACACAAAAGTAAGAAAAGGTAATAAAAATTAACACAAAAGTCCATATTTTAGCTTTATAATTCTTAAGGTCTAATTTAGTGGGGCAAATGAATTTATATATTGTAATAAATACTAAGCTTAAAATTTTATGACTTATTTGGTTTTTTCTAAATATTTAATAACAGTGAAAAAATTCCAATATTAATGTAAAACTATTTTTAAAATACATTAGTAAAATAAAGAGTCCTGATATTTTAAACACAAATAATATGAAGTATCAAAATTGTTAATTTAAAAAAAATCCTTACAAACGCTTGAAAATTACATAAAATCCCTACAAAAAAAAGGGATTTTGCTTACACTTGAGAACACTGATTATGTCCCAAAAGTTTATCAGTCCAATAGTATGGAAAATATTCAGGCACGATTTTTTAATTTCCATTTTTTTATTTTAATTATAATCTTAGGAAATTTACTTAAAATTATAATAAGATGTTCCAATATTCATTATAGATGAAGATTCCAATGAGGAATATAATTTCCAGATATTAACAAAAAACTCTAGATTACATTCATGTCAGTTTCTGTTTCTTGTTATATTGTAGTTGACAACATATTGAGGATACTCCTCTTAAGTTTTGCGAACAGTGAAGATAAAACTTGTGTTGACTAAGGAGTAATTGTCTTCATTCTATGGAAATTTACGGCAACGAAAAGTGATCCTGACTACCAAAATCAGACTTCACGCTTTGAAAATATGAAGTAGGGAGAATTTTTGTTACGTCAACATTGATATCTGTATAATTAGACTTTTCTATGACCGGAGATTCCCTATAATTTCCTTCCACCTTCAAGAAATAATTGTAACAAGTGATAATTTTTATGAATAAATTTAAATACATTTTGAACTAACGACATACAACATCACGAATAAAAAGTGAACATTTTGTTCCCTTGGAACTTCTGTTTCTCCCGCATAGAAATTTGTTATGGTGAATGTCCCGCGGATTATTTATTTCGATAAAGATGATTTTGTTCAAAATTTAAATATCTGTTCATGTTGTGGGTGGATTTTTTTTACCATAACTGAAGTACACACGATTACAATTTAAGGAAACTGTACGATTTACCCCCTTATTTTGTAAATCGCTTCACCTCACTTTAAAAAATTTCCACACAAATTTTTAAAAACAAAAACAATTTATATGAAAAATTTTTCAAAGTGAGGGGAACTGTTTTACAAAATTAATCCCTTCGTGATTTTCGATGTGATAGTTATCAAAAGTAACTACCGTCCATGAGCTTTGAAACCCTTCCGCTTACAAATATTTTATATGAAAGTCATAAGAAATTACACACATATGGATTTTCATTACTTCTTTTTGAAACATATTTGTAAGTATATTGACAGATTCACAAAATATTAAAATCGACAAATCTAAAATTAATTTGGCAAATGAAAGATTCAGTCTTCATTTAAATATTTTCGAACAATCCTAATATGAAATCGTAGTGAAATTTAATCAAGATATTATTTTTTAAAATTAAAAATATTTTCGTTTACAAAATTAAGAACTAAAATTTTCATTATGATATTATTTGGATATGTTCGAAAAATTCTAACTTCATTTAAAATTTTCAACACAATTTTTTTATGTTTAAACATTTGAATGTCTAATTTTTGAACTTTCATTTCAAAAAATATGTAAAAAATATCAAAAATAAGATAAATTATAGATTTCTCAAATTTGTTTGTCATTTTCGAAAATTCGAATATAATTACAAATTGTAAATCTTTATATTAAGTTTTAAACATAGATTAATAAGAAGATATTTATGTGAGAGAAAAAAAACCTAATTCAATTGTCAAAAACACAATTAATGCAAAAACAAAATACATTTAGTCTCATATATTTAGTTTAATTTTTTTGAAAATTTAGTTCTCACATAAACTTCTAGTTGTATTTTATGTTTAAATTTCAAAGAAGATTTTTAAGTATGCACAAGTTTAATTTCGAGTTTCACCAGAATGAATCAACTCAAACATGTTTAAAAATGTTAAATTTTACCAAAAAAGTTTTAATTTTGAAAATACCATAAATGAGAAAAACATTTTTTTTCTTCGATATATGTATTCGAAAAATTTTAACTTGTTTTAAAATCAATCAAGGTATAACGGAATCAATAGCTATGTTCTAGTAAGATTTCTTCCCGCACTCAAAATTTCTTTACATTTTGTTGTTTTTCTAGCAATTTAACCTGTAAATTTGACAATTACTGTTACTAATATAAATTAATTCGATCTAAATATTTATTATTGTCAAAATAAATGCAGGAAATATTCAGCAATAAGTACTAAATTCATTTTCATTTATTTTTTATCTGCTAGACATCCTAGTTTTAGAAATTGAGGGTATAAGCGACTCTTACGAAAATTATATAACTTAATTTAGGCAGCAGTTTGAAACGATGTTTGTATATTTTTATCAATTGAATTTATTCGGAATTAAATATGTAAAAAAATGTAAAAAAATTTGAGGTAAAGGAGTGGACGAAAATTACTGAGATTATTTTTTTTTATATGAATGCTACCTAAAGGGTGATAAAAAAGTACGTATTGGCGGACTTTTTGCAACATTATGGTCATAAATTCCATATCACCTATGTTATGGGAAATGTATCATGATATTTATATCATGTACAAAATCGAAATTGTCGAGTAAACTTTTGGTCTGCCAAGATATTTGCGCATTCCATTCATAACAAATGACACTTTTAACAGAGAAATGTACGTAAACGAGTGCCGTCAGATAATATTCTTTCCTATCATTAGAAAGCACAACGAATACTAATTTGTTTGGGCTCATGTATCTTCTCATTACTACAACAAAAAGGTTACTGTGTGGTATCAAACAAATAGCGCTGCTGTGAAAAGGTGGCCAATCCATAAAACTGTCCAGAACTCTTTCCATTTTAAATGTATTAGGTCATAGTAACAAAATATTTAAAAAATACTCAAAGCTAACTAAAAAATAAAATAGAGTTTAAAAATAAGTAAATTTAACAATACCCTTATGGAGGGCATTACAGAAAAGTTTAAATATTTTATTAAAACCGAATAAAAAATTAATTTTTATTTTAAATTTAAAACTTGAATATAACAGCTTTTAACGAAATCAAAATTTCAAAGAATTTGACCCATCGGCTTCATTTTTAATAAGCTGAAATGTATGCACAAAATTTTTCGTGTACAATCCTTATTACATTACTTAAAAAAGTCAAACTTTTTTTAAAGCTATTAAAAGTTGGCATTTACCCAAATATTAATACAGATGAAGATGTTATTTTATAACTCAGGTTAATCGACATTAAATCGACTTGAAATTTAAAATTTTATGATCAGATGAAAAATATTTTGTTAATCAGAATGTTAAATAATATTCAAATGAAAATATAAATGATTTAAAATGATACCCGTTGATTTATTTAAGTACTGTAGTATTTTAAATACGGACAAAATCCGTTCAAATGTGTTTACTCTCCGCGAAATTTTCAACGATTTAAACAAACATTTAGAAGATCTGACTTACCGCTTTAATTGCAGTCCTATCGCTGTTACCTAAAACTAAAGGACCATTTTGACGGGTTGCAGTTTGTTTGTCACTAACAGCTTTGGTAGCAAAAGTTCCAAAGGTGGTATATTGTATAGATTCTTTAGCAGCATTATCAAATATAATGGGAGCAGGAACATCGGATTGTTTATCATTTGGTGAAGTTAGATAAACAATTTCCTATAAAGAGATCAAAAAATATTCTAATAAAATAAGCAACAAATTTAAATATTCAATTAATTTAAATACCTGATTTTCATTTAAGAAAAATAATGTAGATTGAGCCTGCCAATCTAAATTTATAGATCTTTGTTTAGGATAACGCCTGGGTATCCAAGCAATACCAAAAACATTCGGTAAATTGCGACGTTGATAAATGGGCAGTGGGACATTAGGTTGGAAAAGATGTACTATAAAAAAAAGAGTAACATTTTTCAGTGATATTCTTTGTTTCATCTTTTGTTTAAAAACTTACATTCATTATTTTGGGTCACCACAGCCATTAAATTAGTTTGTGGATCAAACGTCAAATGTTTAACACTCAATTTCAATACCGATTGTAAACGCAAAGTCAAAAGATTCCATATTAAAATACGTCTTTCCGTACATACTACAACTAAATGGGCATATTCGCCAGCAGCAAATTTTACATGAGTTATTTCAGCCATTGTAGGCTTAGGCGGTATAACATTAGTTTTACTCAATAAAGTAGCATTTTGCTCTGTTTGGTTGGTATTCTGTGATTTTTTCTTTTCTGTTATAGTATTCAAATTCAATAAACTTATTATGGACACTAGATTTTTAGTAATTTTTTCATCATATTGCTTTTGTTGTTTACAATGTTGTTCCAAACGATATTTAGCCTTAAAACGTTGTCTTAAATTTAAGCGATATGTTTGAGAATGCAAACCATTTACTTTAGATTTTTTATTAGTCAAATTTGTTAAATATTCAGCCATTTTGGTTTCTATTTCAGGATAAACTTTACATGCTATACCCAATTTTTGATAAAGTAAAACTTTTTGATAAAAATTCAATTCATGCATTTGTATAATTTTCCGATATAAACTAGTCTTTTGTTTATCATCAAGTTGTTTTAGAGGTTCATCTGTATCCTTGACCAAGGATTTATTATTATTCAAAATCTTTTGTAATTCATTTACCAAAGTTTCTTCATTAGTCTCTAACATATTGGTAAATAATTGCATGATTTTTTTACGTTTTTCAACAAATTCAGATTTAGCTCCATTTATATTTTTCGTGGGTACTCTAATTTGAGCTTTAGCTACACAACCATCTAGACCATTTGAACCCGTGAGAGCAGCTTTTAATTTTAGATTGTCAGATTTATATATACATAAAGTGTTGCCATAACCGGCAGCCAAAAGTGAACCATCTTGAGAGAATGAAATTGATTCAATGGGTAGATTTTTGTAAGAATTTTGTGCAACGCAGTACCAAGTTTTCCCCTTTTTATAAATATCATCAGAATCTTCTAGAGACCATATTTTAATGATGTTATCCTCTCCTACTGTTGCACAAAGGAGATTATCCACTTGATAGTCATTAGAGAATTCAATGGCCTTAAAACCGCCTTCATGGGGCAGTTCAATGTTGGTATTAAGGGCATAGCTAAAAACGAAGAACAATGTTGTTAATGTAGAAATTAATTTTAGTGTGAAGGAAATAAAACATTAAAAAATACAAATTGTATGCAAGTCTATATTTCTGTAAGTTTCGCTACAAGATGGGACTATCTTCTAACCATTTTTTAAGGATTCTATTTTGAAGCATGCATTAAGTCGATTTCTTGATCACTTATATTTTCCACAAAAAATTTATATTTCTATGAAGAAACTAAAATTAGCTACAGTTCTTTAACTAACGCTCCCATTAAGAAAAGGACAATAATCTGTGATCACTAATATTTCTACCAAAACTTGACATTTCTACGAAAAAAAAAATCGATTTCTTTATGGAAAAACTAAAATCGGCTCTAGTTTCTTAAATAACGATGCAATTAAAGTTAGTTGCTACTTTCTAACCAATTTTGTAGTTCTCCAGTATCTTCACCATAAATATTTAGAACCTTTCGTCCAGTAATTTTATGTTTCCTAATTTTTCTATTAAATATTGATGAATTTCTTCTAATTTCTTAGTTGGTTTCAAATCCTTTCTTTTCATGTATTTCAGTGCTTCTCTTCTAGACATATGCCTCCCTTATTCTTTTCTATATTTTCTACAGATAACAAATAGTTCACAAGGACTCATCTGTCATATGTATAATCTAACCCAGCTGTTTTATACTTTTCTCGATAGTAGAGTGATTAGTACCAAACCCCCCTTTAATTATAAAATACTTACTTTTGAGACTCCTCTTGATATTTCCAAAACTTTAAACGTAACTCCGGAAAATGCTCTTCATCATTAAAAACCTCTCCTGTGGCCATCCAATCAATATTAAAAGCTGCCTTAGTAACACGTATATCATACAAAATTCGATCTCTTTCCTTCGACAACAAATTTTGATTAACAATATTTACCTGAATACAAACAAAAATGAAACCATTAAATTTCATATTAAAACTCTCTAATTTCCATAAACCTACATTATAAAGCAAACTTTTTGTATAAGTATTATAAAATTGCAATGATCCAATACGACCATTTAATACCAGCGAATTGTTGCGAGGATTTAAGCGTAAACCTGTTGGAAATTTACAACTTTCAGTATTATCATCTTCTATATAAGTGAATTCCTGAAGATTTTGGTAAATTTTCTTTTCAGTACCATATAGTTGGACACTGTTATCAGTTGTACATATAGCCACCCTAGTATTATCTGGACTAACAACAATATGACGTATACTAGCCACCGTACGTGGTAAAAAATGTCGCCTTTCAGGATTTTCAACATTCCATTTAACCATTACTGATTCTTCACCACTACTATAGAAATTAGCACCCGATGTAGTAAAACAAATACTAGTGATTTTTGTATGATGCCAATGGTATTGGACCTGACAAAGAGTGTAATTATTTATATGATTTAAACAAGTTTTTAGAATTTTCGTTTCCAGTACATACAGTTTTGACATTTTTATTATTTTGAAATTCACGCCATAAGAAAATTTTTCCCACTTCATCACCGGTAGCTACACATTCCTCTGAAGTGTGCATTTGAAGAGCAGTAATGGGCACTTTGTTGGAATTAACTAATCTAAAGGGAAGTGAGAATAAGATTAACAAATGAAGTTATTTAATATTCAAAGTTTTATCTAAAGGATTTTATATTTGTTTTTCCAAAATCAATCTTACCTTAACCAGATCCATCTATTGTAATTCACAAAATAGATATATTGACTCTGTGTTAACACTATATTTGGAAAATGTTTGGTATCCACAGCTACCAAGGGTATTTTCATTCTACAAATCAAATTAAATAAGAAAAAATGTATTATATATGTTGATCCATTTAGAGCCTTTTTTAATTCATATTAATATTATAAAATCAAGATCGTGTTTTTAATGAAATTTTAAATGTAGGTGAATTTTAAGATGGAAGGAACTATAGGATATAAATTAATTGCATATTGCTGAAAATGACAAAATGCAGTTTTTTCGGACTTGAATTTTTTCTTAATATATCGATAAAAATTAAATTTTAATAGAAGAAGCATTACGGAATAACTGAACAAAGCTAGTAAAATTGAATGTCCGAATGTTTATTATGATTCGAAAGATCATACACTGACATTTACTTTTTAAAGTAAATTAATTAAAATGTTGGCCGCAACTACGCTGTAGGTGGTCCACACGAAGGTCTAATTTCCGATCTCAATTTCTATAATTGCTACCGGTATCGCAAGAATTACGCGAGTAATGTTGGTTTCCAAGTCTTCAATTGTAGCTGGCTTATCGACGAGTACTTTCACAAAACCCCAAAGAAAAGAATTCCGGGGTATGACACATTCGATCTAGGTGGTCTGGAGCACGAAATTTGCTGCTCTCCAAAGTTATTTCTCAATAAAGTAGTTGTTTCGCGCGTTGTATTTACCGTAGCACCGTCTTGCTGAACGAATTGGATTTTGCAAACTTTTACAATAAAATGATGTCGTAAAATTTGCGATGTTTTTCCAAACTAGAGGCCAAGATGCTGAGTAACGCCATCTAATAGATATTCGGTCGCGTTTCATTTTAATAAAGTTCACTAGAACTCAAATTTGCGAATTGTATTAGCAATAGCGGGCTCGGAAGGTCGTTGATTCACACAATTCCAGTACTGCAAGAGTGATTAAAAATAAGACCTTGCGAATAAACCATCTACAGGGTAGTCTCGGTCAACATTTAAACTAAATTATTTTCAAAAAATATCAAAGAATGTTGTTCCGGATCATAATAAAGATTCCGACATCCAATTCTATTTTAATTATTTTATTTAAAATTAAAAGAGGGGGTCTAAATGGATCACTCTTTAGCAAACAAAATGATATGAATAACTTACGTTAATTTCAAATCACAAGGAACCCGATGGAAAACCTTTTCGCCTCGATTAAATATACGCCATTGTATCGGAAGGGAAGATATTTTAAAGCAAACAAAGGCATGTGCTAATTCAGATTTTCCGTATATATTTAAAAGCTTAAAATTTGTCACTACTGCCGGTTTTTCAGAGATAGCAGGAATACGTATTGTATCCTTAAGTTCACCGGTTTTCCAATCCCAAGAGAAAATATCACCCAATTCATTGCAAGCTATTAATAACATTTCATTTTGTAATTCAAATTGAAAATCTACTAAAGTAGCCGTAGAACCCTCCAACTTTCTTACAAACTGCCCACTTAGAGTAGAGTAAACATTGACTTCATTTCTGGTCATAAACAGCAAGTGGCTGAAAGGATAACAAAGGAATAAATTAATTAATTGATTTTTATTCCTCAAACTTTGTACTTACTCTCCCGAAGCAGAATATAGTGGAGGATGTTCTAAAATATTGCCACCAGCCAAATATTGAAATTTTAAATTATCATTTTCTTCATTTTCAAAATCCATGTTGTTTAATAATTTCCTTGTTGAGTTGTTCAGCAAATTTTAATTTTTTGTTACCTTTTTTTAAGACAATTTTTTGTTACTTCGTTCAGAATTTTTAACACGTTCACTACTTTTCGTGCGGGTGAGATAATATCAATTATTATTTTTCTACAATTTATTTATTTTAAATAAAATTAATAGCAATTTAATATAGTTTTTATAAATTCCACCGCACGTGTTGAAGAGCAGAGACCTGCGCCGAACTATTTAACGGCGGCCGCTTTTAAGTAGTGTCTATATTAGACAAATTTTTATCAACACGAACGTCACATCAGCAAAGTATCTCTAGGTTAGCAGGTTTTTGTTGTTTGACTTTCGAGAATTATTGTCGTCTAACCTTATCATGTTACGGTTTTCCGAAGCTTACATTTGTCACATTTAATTGATTTTGTTAACATAACTTTTATAAGATTGGATTTGGTGTAGTACCACACAAAACTGTGATTGATAATGATGGAGACCATTAAACTTAGGGAGCAGAATTCGGGAACTCTAGCTTGCTACACGGAGGTGTATATCGACTGGATGATTTGCTTCTTTTGGACGTACACCCTGGCAATATGATAGCAGAAAGCTACGCCATTTTAGCTTTTAAAATCCCAGAAAAAAATCATTGCGAATCTATATAACATAGGTTAGAGATTTTTTTATCAAGATAAACGTCAAACTTAACGCGAATTTGTGGAAGGTGACAACAGTTGTACAAAAACAACAATATTGCGTATTCATTATTGTTTTTTATATATGCAGTTTGACAACTGTAACAACCAAAATAATAATCAACTGTTTAACTAAGGTTACCTTGTATATATTTGCACTGATTTTGACGTTTGTTTTGATATAAATTTGCCTAATGTAGACACTAGGTAAGGTAACCTCAGTTAAACAGTTGATTATTATTTTTGATTGTTACTGTTGTCAAACTGTATATATAAAAGACGTTAATGAATTCGCCTTATTGTTATTATGGTGCAACTATTGCCACCTTCCATAATTTCGGTTTAATTTTAACGTTTGTCTTGATAAAAAATTATCTAAAATAGTCACTACGTTATAAAAATTGCTGGCGGCTCAAATTCGGCTGTTAGCCGCGGAATAGTAAATATAAGAAAAAATATAAAAAATAAAAATATAAAAATAGTTTCTTTTTAATGTTAATAAAAGTTTTTCTGTGTAGGCGGCCTTCGGCCGGGACTTCTCGTTCGCTGAATAATCTTTTTTCGAAAATAAAAAAAAATGTAAGTTCCGGCATATCATTAAAAAAAATGCAAATTTTCCTGTAATGAATATAATCATATTATATATCATTAAAAAGGTATCTGGACGTGATTTTAAAAGGTATTCATTTAATTTAAATCGCATGTGTGTTATTAAAGATATTCAGAAAAATATATTAAAATTTTATATGCCCATAACTCGTAAACTAAAAGCGAGCGGTCAAAATTTTTACATTACTTTAATCACAAGTAAAAATACTACTGAATCATTATAAAAATTGTTTAAAAATCAAGTGGGCCAGCCGGTGATCTTAATTTAAGCCACGTAAGTAATTAAATATTTTCTATTTTCAGATGTAATTGATGAAAGGGGCCAAAAATATAGAATGAGGAATACTGTTACTTATGAATAAAATAAAAAATGAAAATACTTTTTAATTTATTTTCATTTTTATTTCTAATTTAATATGCCATTTAGCCCAAACAGAAACTAGTAGTTTTTGGCTTTTTTTATTCAAAAACTAGTGCTATAACAACCATCAGGAGAGCGTTATGAAAGCACTATAATTACAAACATCATTGCACTATAAACGACCATCATAGAATCGTCGAACAGAGTTATCATTTGCGGCGTTTTGATACATCAGAGCGCTATCAGAGCGTTTTCATGATGGCATTTTTCTACCTGCAAAGTCATATTTGGTCACATCTGACTCCTTATATGAGAATTGAGTCAAATTTTAATCAGAAACTCATAATACCAAATATGTATTAAAAGAATATAAAGCATCATGAGAAAAAGCGAATGCCGGAAAAAAAGGAAATTTAAAAAACCTCAAATTACGTTTCGTGCCTGATTGGTAACCCCGCTTGCTTCTTTGAACCTATTGCCAACAAAATTAAGCTGTCAAGACTTGAAAACATTAATCATGTAAATATTGCTCTATATTCCCTTATTTGTAAGGGGGTAGCGAAGACTGATTGTTTAAACATAAAATATAAGTATTTCTAAAAAGATTGATAACACAAATTTTTCTATTACTTATAAAATGTTTCGAGTGTTACGAATAAAAGTTGCGGAGTATTAATTAGAGATCTCTAAATCGAATTTTAAACACTTAAACAGTCAACTTTTTGTAGATAAAAGGTCGAAAACAATGTAAAAGTCGGAAATTATCGATAACTTTAGTTTATTTTAACGGAAGAATTTCTTAACAGTTTTTATTTCAATAACCGTAACCACACTTTAATTTTAATAATACATTAAAAAACAATA
Source organism: Protocalliphora azurea (assembly GCA_932274085.1). Taxonomy (NCBI): domain Eukaryota; kingdom Metazoa; phylum Arthropoda; class Insecta; order Diptera; family Calliphoridae; genus Protocalliphora; species Protocalliphora azurea. The sequence goes on along the minus strand of OW026520.1, from coordinate 120,474,394 downwards.
AATATATTTATAACAAAACGAAGAATTAAGTTTTTGTTCACTAAAGTGTATATACTTATTTCGATTAATACTCTGTTATTTTTTTGACAATGTTTTGTGTCTACTTGTTTGAAAGCCTTATGAAAGCCATACAAAATTACGTGTTAATCATTTTGATAACATCGGAACTATAATACAAAATAAAAATCTGAAAATAATTCATAACCTACACCCCAGATATTCTACTGATCTACTGCATAGGAACTTTAACCATAAAATGTTTAGAACTGACTCTGTCCCTTAATCAAAAATACACATGAAATAATAGGAAATTTGCTAAACAATCACAAATTTCACAAATTTTCTGTAAATTCAAAATTTTACTAATTTTACTAATTACATTTTTATATGAAAAATGTTAATAAAAGTAAAAATTTCACAATTATATTACATTTTCCATAAAATCAAAATTTCCCTAATTTAAGAAAACTTATAATAATAACTTATAATAATAACGATTTAAAGAGAAATTTTAAAACAAAAATTTAATTTCTAAAATTCTCAAAAAAATTAAATTTTAATAATTTCACTACTTCAACAAAAAAAGTATTATTTCACTAATTGAACCAAATAATCGAAAAACAAATCAATAAAATTTAAATTTTATTAACCTAAATTTCACTAAAATTTTTTATTTATGAATTTTATAAAAAAAAATTGGTGTTATAAAATATTTACATTTAAAAAAATCGCTTTTATAATAAACCGCAGAATTACGTTAAAATAGGAGAATTTTGGAGAAAAATTTTCAAATATATTTAGCCCGGGTTTTTATAAAACGAAAAGAAAACACATTTCGACAATTTGTATATAAAGCAACAAATATATTTTACATTTATTTGTTGTAATTTATATAATATAATAATATATAATATAATTTTTCGAAACGAATTTTCTTTTCGTTTCATGAAAACACGTTATTTTTCATAATCATTTAAATTATAAATTGCCAATTTGTAAGGCATTGAAAAATGGGTTAGTTAACTTTGATTTATATTAGAACTTTTATATGCCATTTACACCAAACAAAAACTAGTAGTTTTTGGCTTCATTCGGTTTTTGATTGAAAAACTACATAAATTTCTTTAGAATTTCTATACAAATCAAAAACCATTTTTACCCAGCAAACACGATGTCAAATGTGTGAAATATGATACTTTACGTTTGATACTAATTTCTGATATCAAACGTGTTTCTCAAACTTGTTTCAAATGTAGGTAGTTTTAATTTTATGTTTGATTTCAAATTGAGAATCATTTGAGAAAAACGTTTGAAAAACTGTACTTTCTCAAATATTATTATTGAATCATTCTCAAAAATATTTTTAATGTGATATTTAAAGTTATTATCAAATCATTCATAAATCTAGAGAAAAGTTAACAAATATTTGTAAAATGGTATTTTATCAATTTGATATCAAATGTTATTATGAAATCATTTTTAAAAATATTTAAAACAATATATTAAAATATATATTTGAAATATATACAAATAAATAAAATTATTTAATGAAATAATAAACACGTATATTGATAGGATAAAATTAAAAGTGTACACAAAAGAAAACTTTACAAAAATTTAAAGACGCAAATTACTTTTATTTATGTTCCACATGTGGTCACAATCCAAATTTAAAAAAAAGTTTGAGAATTACATTTAACAATAATTTGATAATGACAATTAATTACCGTTTTTGTTGAGAAAGCTATTATTTTCAAGTTATTTTCAAATAATTCTCAAACATTTAAGAAAGGACGTGCTTTCAAATCACTCTCAATTTATTTTATTAAAAACCAAATAAAAACTACTAAAATAAATATTTAATATACAGTCTGTTTGGTTGCTTTAATATGCCATTTACACCAAACAAAAACTAGTAGTTTTTGGCTTTCTTTGGTTTTTGAACAAAAAACTACATAAATTTGTTTATTTTTTCCATGCAAATCAAAAACCATTTTTAACTAGTTTTTATTGAAAACCAAATAAAAACCACTAAAATAACTATTTATGATACATCCTGTTTAGCAAATTTTAGAACCGCAGCTTTATATTGTCATTGGGAAGAAATAAGTTAAGTAAATGATGTAGTTTCTGAAATTTTGTTTTTCTAAAACCAATTAGTTTTTGTTTTGGTATAAACAGCATATAAGACAGTTAAGTTTTTGCATATGTGGAAAACAGAAAATTGTAAAATTTCTTGAATTATTTTATTTGTTTTATAAAATTATTTTTAAAATGTTGTTAAAAACGATTTTAAAAACAATAGTGAATTAAATTTTATCCAAATACAAAGATGTGAAAAAGCAAATACATCAATAAAAAAAACCACAACGAGAGAAAAAGAGTATGTAAATGATTTGGTTATTGAAATTTAGTTTTTCAAAAACATACTATAAATTTAAAAATTATTGAAAAATTGTTAATTGTACATAGTCCTGATATACATGTTATAGTCCCCATATACATTTCCTAACCATATGGCACTTCAAATCTTTATTAGAATGACATACACATAAGCAGCTTATTATAAAACTCTATAAACAGTTAACAGCTGGCCAATTATCAACAATAAGAAAAACGACTTCAATTTACCAAAAAAAAAAAAAAAAAAATTGATTTAGCACGTCGAAAAAAAGGTAAACAATAATTTTCTCCCGCAAAGTAGTTCTTGGTTGAGGAACAACTCTCGCGTCATTGTAATTATTTCTTAAATACAGTCAGGCGGGTTTTTGTGGTTTGGCTTTCGAGAATTTTGCGTCTCACCCCCACATTGACTAAATGTTTGTTGCCTTCTAACTGTATTGCGTTACGATTTTTCGAAGCTTACATGAAATCGATTTTGATAACCTAACTTTTATAAGATAGGATTTGGTGCAGTACCACATAAAATTTAGATTGTTATTGGTGGAGACCATTAAACTCAGGGAGTTGAATTCGGGAACTCTAGCTTTCCTCACGAAGGTGTAAATCGAGTGGAAGTTTCGCGGAGGACGCTTTGGAATTAACACCCTGGCATTTTGCTAGTCTAGTAGCTACGCCATTTTAATTTTTAGAGTTCAAAAAAATTTTTTTTCCAAAAAAAGTAAATAAAAAAATCAATAATTTTATAAAATTATCATAACAAACATTATCATAACTTTAATTATAACTATAATTTATTTTTACAGTTTTATCTCCACGGAAAATTGCAACTTGAACATATGTATATTTCTCGCAGAAAAAACACGTACCCCTAAACAGCTTGTTATAAAAATAGACCTGAATAGCCACGAAGGCAGCTACTAGAGCTGTTTAAACATCAACAAATTGAAAAAAAAAATCTAGCCATGAAGACGACTACACGTTTAAGCGAAAGGTTAATAATATTGATTTTTTCATGGTGGTGTTTGTTGATAAGCAGCTTTTGCATTGCAGCAGCTACTACAGCCGATAATAAAGATAGCAGCCTACAAGTTATCTATGCAGTTAATGCTGGTGGCTATGATCATATAGACAAACATAGTATACATTATGAATCAGATCCCCTTAATGTGGGTACTGCCTCTGACTATGGTAATCATTTATTGATTATTGGTCGAGTGCCGGAGCAGGATGAGGTGTTGTATCGTACAGAACGTTATCATACAGCCACTTTTGGCTATGATGTACCTTTGGAGGATGATGGTAATTATGCTTTGGTGCTGAAATTCTGTGAGGTATACTTTAATGAGCCGAATATGAAGGTAAGAAGAAGGACACTATTTCTGGGTAATATGAATACATATTAGGATCTTAAATTGACTTATTTTTATTGTTACAGATTTTCGATGTTGTACTCAATCGCAAACATGTTATTGTTTCCAATCTAGACATATTTGCCCAAGTTGGTCGTGGCACTGCCCACGACGAATATGTATATTTTACAGTTACACGTGGTAAATTGCACTATAGGGATGAAATGTCCGATATACGCAATAATATGGTGCGTTTGGAATTTATTAAGGGTTCCTATGACAACCCCAAAATCAATGCCTTCGTCCTCTTCAAAGGTGATGTGGATAGAGTTCCCAAATTGAAACCCTTACACACTGAAGCTATCATACATGATGCTGACCCTAGTGAAGTAACTGAAAAAACAATTACTGAAAAAATTCCAACTCCCCCAGCCAGTGGCTCTAAAAAATCATCAAATGTTAAAAAGCCAAAAACAGAAGAGAAAAACTTACAAACACCTTTAGTGGAGGAGGATAATAATTTGTTGCTGGATGATGACGAAGAAGATTTGGATCTCTTATTTACGGATAATCGTAAAAATAGTAAAACTAGTGGTCCTCGCCAACCGAATCCCTATACCATGGATGATTCAATGGTTTTAATGCCGGTCTTTATAGCTATTGGTTGTTTTATTCCTTTGCTATTCTGTCTGTGTAAATTATGAGTTGATTAATGGCGAAATGATATCTGTCTTAGCTTTATTTAAAACACACATCGATTTACTTTATATCCAAGCTGTGGTTGGTGGTAGAACCGGCAAGCCAGCAGACTGTATTTTCTGTTTTGTGTTTACTTATATTATTATTACTTTTTTTCATTTTATTTGAAGCGCACAAATTTTTATTGTGTTATATAAAGAGTTTGAATGTAGGGTGGCTATTAAAAAATCTAAATATTAATTAAATATATAGAAGAGTGAATAAGTTATAAAAGAAATCTTTTAAAAGACATACAAATATTTTAATTTGTGTTTGAACGTTATTGATAACTGTTTTGAAACTGATATTTTTTTCTTTCAAACTCTATTAATATTTTGTTTCGCTTAATTTTTATTTAGAAATCAATGCTAGTTGATTTAAAGTACTTAGCATTTAATTTTATTATTATTTTTATTATTTTTTTGCATTTTATAAACAATTTTTTATACTTTAATGTTCCTTATATTAGGGTTTATAATAATTTTTTTTTACAAAATAATTTATTAAAGCACAACTTTGTTTTTGCACAAATTTTTTTCTTTGGTAAAATAAAAAAAAGTTTGTTTATTATTAGAGAGCTTTTTTTCGTTTTTTTTTTTTTTTTTTTTTTTTTTTGAATTAATTACAAAATTGTATTTATATTTAGCTAAATAAATTGAAGATAAAATAATGTTGAATAAAAAAGTTTGAAAACGAAATTTGGATTATTTTTAGTAAAGCAGTTGTAAGTTTTGTAACAAGACTTTAAAATTAAGAAAGACAAAATTCTGAAACAGATGATAATATTGTCTAAAATATTTAAGTAAAAAAAAAGGAAAAAAATTTACCTAGTGTTAGAAGGAACGTAAGGAAAAAATAAAATCTTGGCTTATTGTTGTGTTTTGCCAAAGCTTCGATTATTTGTACATTAAACGTATTTAACTCTCTCATTAAATTTAAAGATCTTTTTATGTATTAGACTTTTTTAGTTTTCTTAAAATTTGGAAAGGTTTTCTGATGAGCCGGCTTATGCAACCAGCGAAATGCGCATCGGAACTAGCTTATCCCCACAGCAATAAATTTTAATTTTATTCTACCTTAATTTTTTAATTAATCAATGAGAATAATAGCGCGTAGAAAAAATTACTAAAAATTAATTTATTTATTAAAAGAATTTAAAAATTTACGGAATTGCTGTACAATTTTTCTCATTTTCTACCAATATAGCTAACTAAAGAAAAATTTCGGTTCTTTTAACGATTTTTCTATTCTCTACTATAAGTTAACGATTTTTCTGTCAGTTTATTTTAGCGACAAATGTCGAAAATTTAAAATTAAAATTGGATTTTTATTTAAAAATAAAAATGTTTTCTTAAGAAAGTGTGAAAAACTTGAAATATTATATAAAATTGTGCAGATTGTCTTCCAACAATATATCAATATGAGATATGTATGGTACGTTGTTGGAAATATTTGTGAAATTAATTTGGTGTTAATGTTTATTATATAAGGCCCGTTCATTTGTGTTGAATATATAAATAACAACGATTATTTTTAAAAATTCCTAAAAAATATTTTTCATAAATAAACGACTTTTGATCAAATATTCTTTAGATGCATTACAATTTCATTAAATACAAATATTTCAATAAAAATTTAATTTTTACAAAAAGAAAAAAAATCCTAATTTTGTTTCAAAATTAAAATTTGTACAAAAAATCCATATTTTACAAAAATTCAATTTTTTACAAATAAATTATAATTTCTGGACTTTTATTAAAAAACTGTAACTGGAAAATTCAAATTTTTACAAAATTTTAAACTTTTACTAAAAATTCAATTTTTTTTATTAAAAATTAAAATTTTCACCAAAATTCAGTATCTTCACTAAAATTAAATTTTTCACTAAAAAAAAACTAAAACTATTTACTAAGAATGAATAATTTTAATTAATAATAATAATAATAATAATAATAATAATAATAATAATAATAATAATAATAATAATAATAATAATAGTAATAATAATAATAAATCTGTTTCAAAATTATAAATATTGAGTTATAAACACTCGTTTTGTTCTCTCAATTTTTGCCCAAATGTAAAACATTAAATTATTTATAAAATAGTGTTATCAAAATTAAAAAAATGGTGCTAAGATCCAAAATCAGTTTTTTTATAATACATTTTCAAAAGCTTAACTTATTACTATAGTTATGGTTTTGCCACAACTTTTTTTCGTAGTTAGCTTACCGAAACTTATCGTTAACTATCGATGTATTTAACGATAAAAATCGGTAAAATTTTACTGATATTCTCACTTAACGACAAAATTTGTTAAATAACGAATTTTCGATACTAAACTAAAAATTTTTGTCGTTAAAAAATTACGGAAATGTGGTGCTGGTAGAAATGTATAAAAGCAAAAACACTAAACTTTTAAAACTTAACTAAAATTTTTTTCGGACTCTTTTTCTTGGCACCTTGATAGCGCTTTGAACGAACAAAAAGCAGTATTTAAGCGTTTGGCTCGAATTAATTTCGTAACGGCACCCAAAATTTATTGCTGTTTAAAGTTGCAAATTAAAAAAAAAAATCTCAAAATTTCAAAATTCACTTATTTACTTGACTACGGCAGGTTTTTTTTATCACTTTTGGCATTTGGTCGTGTTTTTTTACTTGCCAACCAAAAACATCGTGTCAGAATTTTTACTCTACGATATTTTTAGGATGTTTTTGGATGAACATTCAGCATCCTTTTTAAGTTCTCGTTATAAGCGGAATTTTTTTGTTTTTAAAATATTTTCGGATTAAATTATAGAGGGCACATCAATGTGATACATCACAAATGAAGAAGAATTATTTTGTTTATAAATATATGATATTAAATTGGATCTTCATGGAGGGGTATGTGTGACCAAAAAGTAGAAAAATATAAAAATATCCAAAATTTTGGTTTCGAAGTTTGCCACCGTAAAACTTTTGTCGGAATAGCGATAAAATATAAAGTAACCTTGTTTCTCTGTGCGGAGAGTAGTTCTCTTATATTATGTTCACACGCATTAGTTTCTGACTTGTTTTTTGAAAAAAAAAAACAATGAGTTTAAACATCACTGTTCAATTTATTGTGTTTTTCATTTTGGCCTGTTTTTCGTTTGCCAAAATATTTTCAAAAATTTTTGATTTAAATAAAAATTTCACACGCAAATACTTTTTAATTCAAAAAATAAAATTTGTGAAATTTATAAACAAATATAAATTTCGTTCTTAATTTTTTAGTTTTTGCTTTTAAACTGTTTGACAACTTTTACAAAATTATTTTTCAAACAAATTTCTATGTTCTAAAAATACTAAAAATTTCTTCCCTGTATGGAAATTTAGTATGTTTTTGTGTGTTTAATAATTAAACAACTCGAATCGAGATGTTTTTTTGTCTCTGAAATATATTAAAAAACAAATCAATTTGTTTGTGTTTTTTGAGAAATCGAAAAAACCTCTATGTGAACATAGCATTATACAACTCTAACACAAAAATTTTAACTTGCGGTGGAAAAAATCAAAAATATAAAAAACCCCGTTCGGTTCAATTAGAATTGTCTAATTTTCCAACTTTAAAGAACTGTAAATACCCAGCAAGCACGATGTTTGAAATATAATGACAACGTTTGATATCAAAAGTATTTCTCGAACTTGTTTCAAATGTAGGTAGAGGTTTGAATTTTGATTTCAAATTGAGGATCATTTGAGAAAAAAAAAAAACGGTTGAAAAACTGTACATTGATATTATATGTTATTTTTGAATCATTCTCAAACCTAAAGGTAACTTTAAAAATATTTGAAAATAGTAAATTCTTAGTTTGATATTTGATAAAGGACTTGATTTCAAATCACTCTCAATTTGATATAAAACATTTGTGTTTGATGGGTAATAACTATAAAGACCGTGGGCCACAAAATTTTGGAAAAAAGACATTTAAATGACGTAGTAAATGCATGAGTTTACATGATAATGCACTGGTTCATTTTTAGGTGAAACATGTATGATTTTAATATTTAATATATTGACGTGTCATTAGAGTGTATGGGTTCACTTTAGAGAAACAACTCGTCATTAAAATGAGTGCTTAAACCAATGAAAGTTTGATGATTCGGCCACTTTTTTTTATTGGTGAGCAGAATAATATATGCAGATTTACATATATATCAAAAGATTTATATCAGTCATAAATTAAACTGAAGATTTTATAAAAAAGTGTTTATTTATTATTTATTAATAAATAACACTCATTTTTAAAGTTTATTTTTAAATTAGGTACCATAATCTTAAATAATTTACAAGTATAATTGAGTTAAAGTCAAATTCTAAAACTAGAGTTGAATATTGTTTTCAAGAGTTCACAAATGATAAATTTATTAGGTTTAAGGAAGAAATTAAGAATGCATTTGAATATGTAAGTTCTAAAGAAAGCATTAAAATATTACATTCCTTTGAAATACATCAAAAAATTTTGCTGGGTGACTAAAGTGATACTAATACAATATTATTATCCAATTTCTTTGATGACTTTTGGAAAAGGTTTTTTTAAATAATTTTTTTTTTTTTTTTTTTATAAAATGGTTGGGTTTTTCAAACTAAGGCCCGGTTTTATGCTGTTCCCTTAGGGTATACTTAAGTGCAAATTAAAGTAAAAGTTCACACTTAAGGAATATTTCGTTTTATAGTTTAAAATTTAATTTGACAAGAAAATAAGCAAAAAGCTTTTATGTATTTACAATAATACATAAATCTTTCCACAAAAATTTTCTTCAACTCAATATTTTATATTTATTTAGCCTAAAATGTTTTTTCTTAATTATGTTAATTTTTTATTAAATATATTTTTATTTAGATTGCTATTGGCCTATGATAATCCGAAAAAACACTAAATTGATATCTTTAGTTTTTTTTTACTTTTTTGGGAAAATAAATTTCGTTGTGACCCTAATGTAGCATCAAAAATGAATAAAAGAACAAAAAATTTTATAAATTATTTCAAACATATTAAGAAATCTGCACCTCATGGTCTCTAAAATTAAAAAGGTGTTGGTGCAAATATTTGTATAAGCACAGAAAAGATCAATTTAAAGGGTTGTTTGAAATCTTTTTAAAATTTTAAATAATTTTATTAGAAATTGTATTTATATTTATTTTTGTTTATTTATAATAAATAAATGAACTTAAGTAGAATTTCGTCACCAAGTGAGCAGTATAAGACCGGGTCTAAGTATTTCATTTAAAATTAGATTTTTGATAGCTTTTGTGAAAATTGTTATTTTTTTTTTGCAACAATCTTCTTTTTTGAAAAGTGATTTTTTTTCTTGAAACGTTGATTTTAGAATAGAAGAGTTTTTGATTCCAAATGTACAATTTTATCTTGAAAAGTGTTCAGTTTTGTCTTTAAATCTTGATATTTGCATACACAAATTTTGCTTTTTATAGTAGCTCTTTATAAAGGCAGATTTTGTCTTCAATCGTAGATCCCTATAAAGTCTATTTTATTTCTTCCAACCTTGACCTTTTTATAAACGTATTTAAAATACAATCATCGATCCTTGAAGAGTAGAATTTTGACTTCTTCATACATTTTTAGTAGAATTATACTTCAATTGTTCATTTTTGTCTAATTTTGTATTCAACCTTATATCTTTATACAGTCCAATTTTGCACTTAATCGCATTTCATAAAATTCATTTCTGTCTTTAATAGTTGATTTTTGTATAGACAATTGGCGATTTTAATATAGCTCAATTTAGCCATCGATAGCAGATCCTTATGAGGTAAATTTTTTTCTTCAATCTTATATCATTATAATAATTACATTTTATACCCAATTTTGTCTTCAATCGTAGAATTTCATAAAGTTAATTTCTGGTTTCAATGTCTGATCTCATATTCGCATTTTGTCTTCAGTTGGTGATCTTTATGCCTTGAAATGTCGATCTTTATGTATATTTGTTCCGTTAATTGTAAAAATATATATAGAACAATTTGGCTTCAACAGCTGATATTGATATATGTATCCCAAATTTGTCTTCAACAGTCTGAACATAAAGCTCTTAATCTGAAAAAACATTTATCATTCAGTGAACAATTAAATTCACTTTTAGAACTTGTGAAATCGTTATACTTTTCCCGTTTGGGCAATTGAACCTCCTCAATACATGGATAAACAAATTAATATTGACTTTAAACTTTGCTCAGTTTCTCTCACAAGTTGTTAGCAGTTATGCTTATTTTCTTCCCTGTTTAAGAACTAAAGTTTGTGATTTATTATAAAATGAAGTTGCATTGCAATACTTTAATTTCTTATACATATAAAGATAATAAATAACTTTGCCCAAGAATTTTATTAAGATAAAATATAAAAATCACTAGTTTCCATTGCATTAAAAATTAATATATATTTTTAATTTATTAAATATTCAAAATTGAAAACATTTTCTATTATATAAAAAAACTAAAAAATCATAAATTTAATGATTCCAATTATAAACTATCAAAATGATTAAATAAAACAAATGATCCAATATTTCATAGGCATATTAAAACAACTAAAAAACTGAGGAAAATGAAAAAAAGCAGAAAAAATTATAATAATAAAACTAAGACTATGAAGCCACTATTTGTTTACGTCCAGCACACTGTGGACCACATAAAACTATATCAGCATAAATCAAACGATCACGACTAAATACTAACTTTTTAATATTTTCAAAAGTGGCCATGGCAGCCCGCTCTAATATCACATCGCCATAACACAATTTGCCACAGGCACATTTGGGTGCTTCCGATAATATGTCCACCAAAATCCAGGGCAAAGTAGCTGTCGAATAAGGCAATTTATACTGGCACACAGAACGACAAGCTAACATCCATAGGGGTGTGGCTGTATAAAGATTTTGTACTGATGATGAGCAGGCTTTGGAGGGATTTGTTGATTTCTGATCCAAATCATATTCTTTTTGAGGCTGGAAATTATTACCCCAAACATCTAACATCTCTAAACGATTGTTGTTAAAAGCTGCCGGAAGCGATTCCAGTTGATTGGAAGACATGTGTAGAAAACGTAAATTACGCATGCGTCTTACACCAAAAGGTATGTGTTTCAAAAGATTGTTATTGATCTTCAAAGTAACCAGTTTTTCTAGTTTTATAAGCATTGTGGGAAAATATTCTAGTTTATTGGCGGAGAGATCTAGCTCCCTTAGGGATTCTTGAACATTTTTACCGTTTAACCATTGCCAGCAATTTTTATCACCCAAATTATTGTTGTTCAAGTGCAGTTCAGTCAATTGTAAACGGCCCATTTCATTGGGTATCTTTAAATTAAAAGAATTTATAAGTAAATATTTTATGGATTATAATCTTTATACCCACCTTTTCTATGGTATTATAACTTAAATTCAACATGGTCAAATTTCTTAAGGAACATATTTCAAATGTCACCTTACACAATTGTATACCCGATATAGTCAATGATTTTAAAGTTCTGGGAAAACCTTTGGTAGGATAATCACCACGATTTAATACAGACAGTTTTGTTTGTGGCTGAGATTTCTGTGGTATGGCGGTAGCAGCTGCTAAATTCATTCTTAGATTTATGGAATCTTTACCCTCTAACCCTAATTTTAAAGTCTGCAAAAATCCCTTTAACTGTATGGGATCACATTTAATCATTAAATTCTCCGCTGGCTGTATAAAACTTATGGTGGCTTTTCCATCTTTAAGGAATTTGGTAAACATTTTCTCTATATTATTTTTTACTTTGTAGCGTTTGCCAGTCTTATCCTGCGGTGTAAAATGTATAATTTCCAAATCTTTTTTACTATTACCATTACTATCCTTGGCAGAGGTGTTAAAACCCACAGCCAAAGTGGCTTTAACCATACGTGGAGCCTTACTCGTCTGGGTCCGACGATTTATCACTTGTGTTTCACAGAGTATTTTCATTTTGTTTTTTATTTATAGACAATATTACATTTGTTGTTTTATTTATAGTGTTTTTTACAACAAGGATTTTGTACTTTATTAATAAATAACAATTAAACAAAAGATTTAAACTGTTTCTTTTTATAATGAAACAAATTTCTGCAAACAAATACAAAAAAATCCGCCTTTTCTGTGGCTTTTGTTTTCCTTTGTAAAATGTCAAAAACAATTTTTGTTGTTTTCATTTGGAAGAGACTCTCTGTTATGTTCTTTCTTTCTCTTGCTTGCAAACAGCTGTCGAGCAGAGATCTGCACCGAACAATTTTAAAGGCGACGGCGATTTTTGTAAAAATTATAGGCGGCGGCTCAAAATCGACTCTTAGCCGTCTGAAAGGTAAACATAAGAACTTTTATTTCCTTGTTTTCGCATCATCTTTCATAGTGTCTACATTAGACAATTTTTTATCAAGAAAAACGTCAAACTTAACATGAATTTGTGGAAGGTGGCAACAGTTTCACAAAAACAACAATATGACGTATTCATTATTGTTTTTATATATGCAGTTTGACAACTGTAATAACCAAAATAATAATCAGCTGTTTAACTAAGGTTACCTTGTATACATTTGCATTGATTTTGACGCTTGTTTTGATCAAAATTTACCTAATGTAGACACTAGGTTATAGAGCAAGGGTTCTCAAATGTTAGTCCACGTACCTTAGATGTACGGAGTCGACGAAGACGGTTTGTTTGACATAAAATATAAATATTTCTTAAAAGATTTATAACATAAATTTTTGTTTATTGTACTTTTAAAATGTTTCGAAGTTAGGAATAAAAGTTAGGGAGTATTAATGATAATAAGCTTTATTACGAGTGTCGTTGTCGTATTACGAACATTGTTGAAATCGTTGTCGTTAAAAATATTTTTTGATACCATGCAAAATTTTCGACAAGGACAATTTTTGTAAAAGATTAAAAATTACAAAATGATTCATAATTGTAGTAATTTTGTGTAACTAAAGCGACCCTACTACGAAAACCTTTATTTTTAAAATTGTTTTCAATACGTTTTATTAAAAATATATGTACATTGTATAAAAGAAAAAATAATTAAAATCTTGAGTTTGGCTTTATTTTTTTCTTCATAAGCTTATGTGTTTAAATGATTATTTCTTAAATTCCGTTTTCTTAAAGTTTTGATAGCTACTTCAGATTATAAATATGTTTTGGACAAAATTTCACCAAAATTGAAAAATTCTACAAAAAATACTTCTATATCAAATATCACAAAGCTTGCATCATTCTCGCTAAAACTTAAAATGCTAATAATCCAAATTTTCACCAAAAATGCACCAATTTTTTCATATATTAGTTTAACAAATAACACATTAACGAAGTTGTGATACTTTTATTTTGTTTAAATCCATTTTATTTAATAGGTAATAATAATTTTTTTCTCGTTCGTAGAAACTTTAACGACTTTTTTCGATAGATTTAACCATAGACTACAGATTTAACTATGAATACTGAAAATTGTAATAGTCATTTTAGACATCCATAGTACCTTTACTCTACGTCTAAACGAAGTCATTTTTATTTCTTAACATTAACGTAAGCAGAATAACGGTAAAACAATTTTATTTTTAACTTTTTTTAAGAGGTGGAGAAAACGTACATGAGAAATTTATATGATAAATTGTTTTTTTTTTTTTAATCAAAAATTTTAATATATTTCGCACTTTTATTCTTTATTTGTCTTTTCAAAACAAAATTAATTAATTGGCACTCTTCTTTTTGTTAAAAAGGGCAAATTTTAAAAGAAAACAATAAATTTGACAGCTTATGTTAAACATTATTGCTTTGTGTTTAAACATTTATTGCGAAATAGATTGCGCAATAAATATCTTATTGATCCACACGTAATATTTTAAAGTGAGATATATAGTTTGACAATTGCCAACATAAAAATGTCTACATGTAGACTAGGGGTTACGTAGTGTCTATATTAAAAAAATTTTTATCAAGACAAACGTCAAAATCAGTGCGAATCTGTACAAGATAACATCAGTTAAATAGTTAATTATTATTTTTGGTTGTTACAGCCGTCAAACTGCCTTACTGTTATTTTTGAGCAACTGTTGCTTCCTTCCATAAATTCTGGTTAATTGTGACATTTGTCTTGATAAAAATTTGTTTAATATAGGCATTACATTAAATGAAAACGAATTTTTTTTCGTCACAAAATCATGACGTGAATTACACACATTATAAGTCTGAATATCTTTAACACTTTCGCAAATTTCTAGACATATGGCAACAAGCGCTTTCTGGTAATTTGTCAAAAGCTAATCCAATTTTTGTCTTCGATTTTTAGAGATTATTTTTTAAGGTATTAAATAATTTTCATTTTTTTTTATTTTTTCCTAAATTTAACTAAAAAATATTGCGTTAAAAAAAATGTCTCTTAAAATTTTTTTATTGGGTCAAAAATGTGAGTTATAACTTTAAAAAATATAACAAAGACCGCAAAAGTGAGAAAATTTTTATAAAAACCGAATTGAAAGTTTAACATAAAGTTTATGTAATTATTTAGCTTCCAAAAAAAATTGGTTTAAAAAAATTATCTTCGAAATTAGGCCACTCTTGTTTTTCGATTGTACTCTAAAGGACCCATTTACATATACATATTATATTTTGAAATTAAATACAGATTATTTATCCTAGAGCTACAAAGTATAAAAATATAAAAGTATTGGACTTTTTGGTCAAGCTTTTCAAATTTGGCACCGAAAGGGTTAATAAACCTCAACTTTTTAATTATAATTTCTTATATCATGAATTCCATGACTACCCGTTTACACGTAGAATTAACATCATGTTAATAGTTAATGTAGATGGCTTATGTTTATTGTTTAAACATGGTTGCCCATACAAATGTTTCAAAAACAATGTTAAAGCATGATGTTTAAACACCAATTTAAGTCTAATGTCGACGGTATATGAGACATCACATATGAAAAATACCTTACGCAGTGTCTACACGAGAGATTTTTCTATCATAACAAACGTCAAATTCTTTTCATGATAAGAATTTATCACGTGTAGACCAAATTTATTTTTATTATTGCAACGTTATGATATAATTGTTAGAGCTTAAGTGAAGATAAATTTGTTTTGCTATCAAACGTCATTTTCTTGTTTTTTACGTTTATTTATTTTGTTTAAGAAGAAACGCTATATTTCATGGCAATAACAATTAATTAATTAATTATTTGCAGCAAAAATAACACAAAATACAATGAAATTCAAAAAAAGAGACAATTTTACTATTAAATTTTGACAACATACCTCGACGTAAAACGAAATAAAAGTGATTTATTATAATAAAATGTTATCTACGTGTTCCCATATAAGTTCATATAAATAAAAAATTGCAGTAGTTTCGCCGACGTCTTGGTACTTGTTATAATAGAAAAATCTCTAGTCTCAGATTTGGTTCATATTTTGTAAAACCACATTGAAGTATCTATTTTAATTTTTGGAAATTTCGAAAATCGTGATGTTATTCACATATTTAATTTCACTTTTTATGTAATTTTAATTAAACAAATTTTAGCGTCTTGCTACATTTTACATAGTTACTTGCTATGTACCTTTTTTTATTAATATAAATTTATATTTTAATCAACTTTTATATTTAAATGTTTTCAAAAATATGTGTTTTAGCATTTTTTTTATTATGCTATGTTCACATATAGCGGTTTTTTGAAAAAGAGTCGTTTTCCCAAAAAACACAAACAAATTAATTTGTTTTTTCATATATTTCAAAGCCAAAAAACATTTCGATTACAATTGTATAATTATTTATCATATAAAAACATACGAGTACTAAATTTCCATACAAGAAAGAAATTTGTGGTATTTTTAGTGCAAAGAAATTTGATGAAAAAAGAATTTGTAAAAATTGGCAAACAATTTAAAAACAAAAAATTAAAAAATATGAATAAAATTTATATTTGTTCATTAATTTTAGTTGTTTGTTTTTTCAATGAGAAAGTGTTAGTGTGTAAAATTTTTATATAAATAAAAAATTTAAACTCATTGTGTTTTAAAAAAAACTAGTCAAAAACTAATGTGTGTGAACATAATATTATAAAAAAAAATTTTATAGAAGAAAGTTATTGTTTTTAATTTAAATTAAATAACTTGACACATTTTTCGAAGTTTAAGTTCGATTTCATTGATTTAAACGTCATTAGAAAAGTAATTAATTCCTCTTTTAATATCATTTTGGAAAACTTTCTCCTTCGATTTTTTATTTTCATAAATAAACCTAAAACTTGATATAATGACTAACCAATTCAATTTAAGTTTTCTTGTGATGAGAAGCTGTTATATTTTTAAAATTTTCTAAAAACAGTAACGAATTTTTTCATGCAAAAACTAATTTATTTAAATATCTTTGTGCTTTGGATTAAAACCATAAAAAATTTTTAAACTATTTTTTTTGGATTACTTATACAAAAATTAGAAAATATATATCCCAGTAAAGTTACATATGAATAATTAGTAAAAAGAAAATTATGTATTTAATGCAAATTATAACTGAAATTTTATTTTTATCTTTAAAATATTTTTTAAATCAATTAAATCTGTCATTTGCGTATGTAGTTTTATATATCGATCTCAGGTTTTCATGAAATTGCTTTTCTGATGCCATTACATACCCTCATCTGTGATATAAATTTCAAATGAAAGTTCTAGTTTTTTCAATTTTGTCAACATTTTTATATTCCTCTATCTGGGAAAATAAATATGTACTTTGTTTTTATTTTTGATTGCAAAATCCACTATCCAAGTAATAGCTCTGTTTTTCTTTATCTCAACAAACACTTTACAAAAATATAAAAATCGTTTACATACTTGAGATGGTCAACTTTAACAGTCTGTAGCTTATATCTTATTATTACAATATGATTTTCTTCACAACTTTTCCGTATATTTCAATTCGATCCGACCAGTAATTTAGGAGATACAGATTTATTACTAAAATTTTTGCGATTGGCCCTACTGTGTGGTGATTATAATAAATAGATTCAACCAAGCCGAATATAACATTCTTACGTTTTCAAAATTGATTTTAGTTTTCGAGATATCAACAAAATTTTTTTTCTATATTTGAGATCTAATAACCAATTTATTCAATAAAAAGTGATAAATCGGAATTGAATTATTTATATTTTTTGGAATCTATTAAAGTTCAATAACAGAAACTCATATTGCTCTCGCTCAAAATCCTAGGAATTATTTTGCGATTTTCCTCAAATACTCGTAGTGTCAAAGTTTCTAAATCGGAATGGGAGTAAAGAAAATTAAGCTTTAAAGATATTCGAGCTCCAATGTTTACTTCCAGTCAGGGGATTTGTGATTACCGAGAATGTTACAAACAAAATTATCAAATTATTCCCCGCTGGCAGTTTATTAGACGTTAAAAATTTTTTAAATATTCCATCGGCCATTAGTTTTCAATTATCGGGTTAAGCAAATATTGCAGCCCATCTACACGTAACAGAATATGTAAGATATTTCTGTCAGAGAGTGTCAAATTCGCTCTCTGTGAAAATTATCTCACATGTAGATTGAAAATAATGATATTATTTATTGGAATATATGCACCTCTTATTTAAGATTTAACATAATATAAACAAAGTGGTTACTGTCTTCTGCTGGCGTTATCTCACATATTATATCAGCTTTAATCTCAGTTGTAGACCTGGGGTTGAAGTTTGTAAGAGTGTTAAACATGTTTTACTCCTATAAACAAGAGGCGATAAACTCTGCTAATTGTGTAGTAAATGAATGTCACGAATCAAATCATTCAGTTCAGTTAGTGAAACATATAAACCTAAGTAATTAAAATACTTATCTATGAGCATCTGACATCGCAGACAGAGCAGTGTTACAAACATGTGAGAATTCGGAAACTCGCATCAATCTTGAAACGAAAAAAAAAATAAAAAAAAATAAAATATATACCTTGTATAGTGGGCGTTCCCACATTAACTAATCTCGCGGACACTTCCAGAAATTTTTCATTTACCTGAGGAATACCAGACATATTTGAATTCTTTAATAACACAAATACAAAATGAGTTAAAAAAAATTTACAGGGTAGACGAGGAAATATGTTGTAATATGTAAATGCTTTAATTCTTATCGTTTTTTTTATTAAAATAAAACATCCCAACCACTTTTTAACGCGTCTGGTCGAACATCCTGATTATTTTTCTTTAAAGCTCTTTTCATACCGATCAATTGTGTTTAGCATAGGTCTCTCGTCACCGTTTCAATCTATATTAGCAGCGCATAATATATTATGTTTATATACATAATTATTGCAAATTAAAATAACTTGCAAATAAATAACTCACTGTTTATACACAAATTGGATAAAGAAATATATATCCTTATTTGTCGTGCCGTATGAGTAAAATACAAATATTATCATCGAAAATTTTATGAATGTAAAAGGAAGTGTCAACGCCGCACGCTTTATTTTTATTTATTAGTTTCACTAATCACGATTAGATTTCGTAAGTTGCTAATTTGCAAATAAAATATTGATTCATCGTTTATACGGCAAAATTTTCATTTCGCAATATTTTTAATTGCGTTTAAGAGGTGTGTATAAACATAGTAATAGATGATACACTTTTGATCCCATTAAATACTTAAATATGTAGCATTACTTGAGTGCTGTGGTCATTTAGACCTTGGTATCGATTTTCTTGGTTAGACGGGCTCGGGATTATTATAGTGGTTCCTCTTTTCATCGCCCGTAACAATTCGATGCTTTTGGATCGCTACTTTTAAACTTCATATCACTTTATTAGACATTTTAATATTTAGCTTAATTTGCTTTTTTATCGGCTTCGATCCAACAATTTATAAAATATTTTAGAATTCTTTGAGGATCCCTTCACGGGTTCCCAAATGATCCCCATTTGGGAACCCCTGTGGAGTAGAAGATAAAAGTAGAATAAGGGGAAGAAGAGAAACTGTTAATGAACGTTAAGTCTAATCAAATCCTTGGTATTTGTCTGAAGCTTATTTTAACAAGAGACAAGAGAGACAAGGCAAATCTGGTGCAACCTTTATGGACCTACCTGTGGCTATAGCAATCATTTCCCTCATATTGAATTTTTTAAATGACACTTAATACTTAACAAAATATTTGAGCAAACCAGATTTTAGAAATTCTTAAAATGAATATAAATATTTCAAATAGAAATGACCTTTAACCTTTGAAGTTAATATTAACTTATATTGCTATTTGTTACATAAAAATCTATAATTTAAAAAAATATGGGTGAAAAGTTTTCCATGTGAGCTTTAAATTTCCTTTATAAAAATCATAAAAAATATTATTATTGTTGTAATCCAATTTTAATTTTAACTATATAATTATAATCCAGTTAAAGTGTCCATTGGATAGTTTTTCTTTACAATTTTTTGTAAGTTTGTTTATTTTATATAACAAAATGACTTCTTAACATGTACATTTTTGTATGTATGAGTGCAAATATTTAACAAAAAGTTATGTATGTAAATGTGAGATTGTGTATGTAACTTGTTTACATTTGTGCTTATTTATTTAAACGTTGTCCTTTTTGTGTTTTCTTTGGATTTAGTAGCTGTATATATGAATTTTTTCTTGTTCTTTATGTCTCTGATTTTCCACTTGATTTCAAGTGTCACTGTTAAGTTGTCTGTATTAAACTTTTGCCATACACACATATACGATTATAAACGAGTACATACATATACACTATGCTTACATTTTATCTACATATTATATCCTTTTAATAATATCCCTAAACTTATCCGTTTATATTTACATGTGTGTATAAATACAATCAAAGAAACTAAATAAACAAAATTGGAAATGTAAACATACATACATACCTACATGCATATACCTTACAGTTTCCGTCCAAGAACTATTGATATTTATTACGGTTTTTAATAGCCATGCGACTACTTGTTAGATTACAAAGTGACAGTCAACAGTCACTGTGTATATTTAAACTCACTACACTTTGCAATACTTAGAGATTGTAAAGTACTTTATCCTTAATTAAGGGCTTATAGAGTTAAATAAAATATAATATATTAGAAGTAGTGAAGTAATCAATCTTGAATGAAGAGCACTCCATATGGAAAATTGTCACCTATAAAACCGAAGGGTACGTTTATTGTGAGTACATATGGAAATAATTTTCTATATAAGTATAAATAGACGAATATTACAATTACTAAGAAAAAAAAAAAAAAAAAAAAAAAAAACAAATCACAGATCTTTTGATTAACATAAGAAAAAATAAGGGATAAGAAAAATATTTTAAAAATTGGTTCTGGTTTTGTCTCTCTCACTCCTCATCATGTAAATTTATTTTGTCTTTTCTTTTTCAATGTCATCAATGAAGAAAATCATAATAAGAAAAAAAAAAAAAAAAAATGCCATATATTTACTTTAATTTTTTTGTTTTCTTTTAAAGAGGTGGTGAAAAAAAGAACATTCTTATTCATGGAATGGAAATAATTTGAAATATTTGTGCATACATATGTTAACTTTTATAGTTTGTTCAACATATTTTAAATTGGCACACAAAATGTCCTTTTTTTGGGGGGGATTATTTTTATGAAACAAGAAGAGACCTATTATAGTTATTTTGGCTTAAGGCAGAGAAGTTAAAGGATTTGTAGAAAATTCAATATTTAAACAAATGAAGTAGTATAAGGATAATGAAGGTTTTCATTGCGACAGATCGTACTAAACGGCTGCATTATTGAAAGCCTATTTGGAGTCAGGAAAAAAAATATGATTGATATCGTCATCAAAAATGCAACTGGCCCTATATAAGATTTTAAAACGCTTGAGGGAACCAAAGAAAACTTGTTAAATTATAACATATGTGCCTATATAATTCGTCAAGTGCAAATTTTCTTAGCAATATTAAACAAGTAAAGTTATATGCGGCTTGGCCGAATCTGATATACCCACCATCACACAGTGCCACATTTGTACAATCTAGAACGACAAAAGTCTTATTTTAAACATATAATTATGAAATTTTGTGTATATTGTACTGAACGGTTTCTAATTGCTACCAGACTAAGCGACGCTGGTATCTTGCTTATGCCGGGCCGGAGCTCGCCGAATGTGGTGAAGTTTTGTTTGCTTATCTGGTAGTAGATCCCCAGTACAAAAAAATAAAAAAAAAAAAAAAAATTGTGCTAGCTGGAAAAAAAAGAAAAGTAAAGGGTATCCGAAGTGAGTGGAAATAACTTTCGTTTTAAGTACTATTTATTTCCAGAAGGGTCGGAATATTCGTTCTCCTTTACTAAGATTGGCAGATGGATGGCCAACCTAAAACTTCCTCCCACAAGGTAATCAGTACCTTTACCATAGCAACTATCAAAATGGTTTTTTCCCCTAATACACTTATCTATCTCATCATTGCATCCGATAACCTACCATTATTTTTCTACCACATATTTCTAATTAATGTAACACTATTTTAATAATCGTTATAATATTTTTTTTTTTTATTTAGAATAAAATTAACTATTGAAAAAAATTGAGATATGTTTTAACAGAAAACTTTGCATTATTTAATTAAAGAAAAAGGAAATTAATTTTACAATTATAAAATTATAAAAAGAATAAGTGAGTAAGTTATTAAATGAAATTATAAACTGAAAAATATATGTAAATAAAATTTTTTTCTAGCAGGGAAAATTTATCGTGAATTTATACCGCAGGACTTCCCTTTTTTGATGTATTTCTTGTCAATGCCAAATTCTTGATACTGGCTCGCTTTTTTACTATTTGATAAGATTCATAATGTAGTGTCCTTTTTTAATATCAGTACATATATAATCTTTTTCTTTTGTTTAAATTTTCTTTATCTTTTCTTTTTTCTATTTTTTTACTAGGAAGGCTTAGATAGGGCGTTTAGATGCCCGATGCCCTAGAATTGATGTTTCTAGTTTTACGTATTTTAACTTTTTATGTTTTTTTTTTTTAATTTAACTTTTGTTTTTGGTTTATTTCAAACTCCTTTTTTATTTTTTTGTTGGAATTTAGATTTCTATAATTTGTTCTTTATTGTTTATCTTTTTTCTTCTTTTTAAACTTTGAGAGTTTAAATTTTATTTATTTAGTTTTAAGTTTTTTTTTTTTGTTAATTTTTCCTTTTTAGTTTTAAATTTTTAAAGTTCTTAGTTTTTTTTTATTTTTAGTTTAGTTTTCAAAGTTTTAGTTTTTTAGTTATAACCAATCCAATGCACAGTGGGGCAAAATCAAAATTTTTTGGAAATAAATCTGTAACTTCTGATCGGCCGGTTGGATTTTCATGAAATTTGGTATAGGCGTAGCAGAGGAGTGTACAATGTTATGTTTGAGCCCCCTTAGCTCCGCCCCTGGGGAGCCTCTGACATAAAAAATTTTTAATCGCTTGCAAAATTTTTGTTTCTCGTCCGATTTCAAATATTGTTGTAGGACCTGATAATACCTATAAAAAACATGCCTTCATGTCCTATTTATCTCTTACAGTTTTACAGGTATTCTGTGAATTTTCATTAGGTAAAATATCTGAATGAGTCAATTTGGAAGAGTACCAATACCGAATTCATTGATATTATATGTTGCTGTTAGGTATCACCGGAAAGGATATTATCTGTACATTGTCACTAGTTCATAAAAATATAGATTTTGAACCATCAGTAATAGATAAATGCTGCAGCTAGGTATCACCGGAAAGGATACCTGTACATTGCCACTAGATCATAAATATATAAATTTTTAACCATCACCAATAGTTAAATACATTTGTTAAATTTAGATAAACACCATAAATGGAAACTAATAAAATACTTATTGATTAAGTTAAAATAGACATTTTTTGTTTGTTTTGTTATTTTAACTTCGCTAATAGAAATATATGAATGCTTAGAAAAGGATAAAGACTTACTTAAATTTGGGAAATGTGGCAACCCTATTAAAAATAACAGAAATATTTATTAATTATTTTTATAAAAATATTTTGTGTATAGATATTAGTAAAAGTATACAGAAATATTAAAAATTTTCGCTCCTAATGCGATTCAACGCAGAACATTGACATATATGGTGTTATAATGTTCTGACCTCCTCCTCTCAGGATCTGCC
Organism: Protocalliphora azurea; assembly: GCA_932274085.1. NCBI lineage: Eukaryota > Metazoa > Arthropoda > Insecta > Diptera > Calliphoridae > Protocalliphora > Protocalliphora azurea. The sequence continues at coordinate 120,450,719 of OW026520.1, read as the reverse complement.
GATTTTGCCATCCTCTACTCCAATGCGAGCTAGTTGAGCCTTTAGCTCATATGGACGGTTATTACACTGATTAGTTTAACGATCTCCCTTGTGCTCTCAAGATTTGGGTTTCCCCACAAGATGTCAGTCGTTCACCGAACGGTAGAATTCTGCTATTTTCTGACGTGTTTACCTCTTATCCAATCCTTCAGTTAATTTTTAAACTTTTGGAAAGATTTTACTTTCACCGCAGTGATGGTTAGCTTATCAACTTTCTTGCCCTCTCATTTCTAACATAAAAATCTCGGTGTTATACGGGTTTACATTACATTGGGTTAATTATAAGATATGTTGAGGACTTTTTTTGCCCTTCCACACAAAGAATTGGGATTTCTGATGTTTTAAAGCTTAATCGGGTAGAATGCTTAGTATGGTGATCACCCATAATAGTAGAGATGGAATACTTACTTTTGGAGTCCTACGGCAAAAACTATCTCTCATTTTTGTGTCTTTTGCCTTACAATGTATCCTCCTGTTTCCTAATATTTGGCATATCCTCTTGACTTTCCTCTCTAAAGCGCTTAACCGTGATGGACAAAAATCAAAAAATGCCTCTCTTATTTATACCCGTTTCGATTTTTCTCCGAAAGCTTTTGAAAAATTAAAAAATAATTTCAAAAATTTTGGACAAGGGTATGAAAGTAAATCGTATTTGCTTTTAATAACTCGGAAACTAAAATCAATTAAAAAAATATTGAATATTTAAATACAGAAACAACTTTTGGTTACCAAAATCTGTCAGATCGTAAGAGAGGAAAATCAGTGTGGAAAATAATTAAAAAAAAGTTTCATAAACGACTATAAAGAGGAGAAATGTATTTACGGATAAATTTAATTATCTCTTACATTTATCTAAAGCAGTTATAAATACTATTATCAACTTAGAGACTCATTTGGACAAACAGCTGGATTTCCCATCTGTTCCTTTATCGGGGATTGAGATTGATTTAAGAACACAATGAAAATTTTTAATATAAGAACATTTTAGATCAAAAATATTAAATTCAAATTCTGTCTTAATTTTCATTCCTTTCCTTATCCCTTTATTATAATTTTAGTCATAACTTTAATTTCATTTATAACTAGAGTATTTTTCCCGGTTTTTTGCCGCTCCCGGGAAATCGGGATTAATTTTCCGGCATTCCGGAAGTTCCCGCCAAAAATAAATAATTAAAAATTTTTAAATATTTATAAGATAATTAAATTAAATGAAGGGTAAAAAATATTAAAATAAACTAATTAATCATAAACTTATTCAGTTCTTTTTGAAATATTGATATTTTGAAAATTAAATGAATACTTTTTATTGTATATACAACTAATCCGAAATTCGAATCATTGCTACACTATTAATCTACATCTGATTAAATCCTGAGCTCAAAACATGTTCAGTTCTTGGACAATTGGACCCTTTAAATTTCAGTCTTACAAGTGAATTTTTTATAATTACTCGTAATCTCATAAAAAGGCATATATAGTTATTAGTTGGGATACTTTATTTTCTCTGCTACTTTAAAATTTATGTTGTTGTTTGAGGATTCCAAACATTTTAGGGAGATTTCTCTTTCAATTTTTACATGCCTGCAAATTACATCTTCAAATCGTTTAATAAATATTCTTTCAATTTTTTTCTGTCAAATTTTACTTCTTAGTAGTCCTTTTGTAGTAATATGTTAATTTTGATTAAATTTTTTCTTTTAAAAATATTCCCATAAATATAATTATTTTATTTTCCATCTATTATACAAAAATACATAAAGTTCTCAGAAACTATCAAATATATTTAAATATTTCCTTACTGATACTTAAACTCGTAACGAAATCAAATGCATTGAAAAAGTCACCAATTACCAAATATATTAGTAAATAATTAATTCAATTAAAAAGTTTTTTTAATTAAAATCAATTACTAAAAACTGTAAAAAATAAAAAAGAAAAATTTTTTTCAATTAAAAATTTATCAAATCAATCAAGTAGATGATTGAGTGAATTAAAAATTTAAGTGAGAAATAAAATTTTACTTTTATTTTGTATTTACTTGAATATATTTATTAAATTTAAATGCAAAATGAAACAACTGTGTTAATTGAAAAATTATACCGTAATAATTTTTCCTGTGTAAAATAAATAAAAACAAATGTAAAAACGCATTATACACTAAAATAACCATATATAAGTTAGAAAATATTTTGCATACACAGGAAATCCCGGGAAGAAGGAACACAACAGACCTCCGCCTAAGCTAAACCCTTTGATTACATATAGTTTTTCGTCCGGCAGTGGTTGGACTTAATATAAATTAAGATTTAGAGTTAAGATTTGAATACATATTGTTAGTTCACTTAATTTTGTGAAGATTCAATAAATAAATTTAGATGAAAAAAACAGGAAATCCCGGGAATTTCCGCATGATTGCCCGGGATTACGGGACTTATCGTGAAAAACTCTATTTATAACATAAACTTTAATATCCAATATGTCTTATTATCAAATTTAAATTTAATTTTATTTATAGATCTCATTTTATGCGATACGACTTATTACATTTTCCTTTCCTTTCCTACTGCTACTCAAAAAATTTTCAAATCACTTTTATTAACATATTTTATGATAAACTTTTTATCTATAAATAAATCATAAATAATATGTAAATATATATTATGCCATTTACAATTTTTATTAACTTCAACCATATAAGTATAATGTCCTTGTATTTGTCACAAACTGGTTGGTTGTCGGTCGGGCTTATGACCACATTATGATTTTCCTTTTGTCGTTCATTTGTTTTTCTTTTTGTTCATGTTTTGTTTCTCTTCTTACGGTTTTTATTCTTGCGGAAATATGTCAAAAACAAATCAAGTAGAAGAAATTCAAATATCGAAACATTCATAGAGAGAGAGAGAGAGAAACAAGTGTTAAAACATTTACATTTACATAAACATATGTAAATAAACCCACATTAAAAGTCAACAACATTGTGTTTTTGTCACGACTTTTTGTCTTTTGTTTTGTTTGGAAAGAAAAATAAGAGAGAAGTAGTGGAAAGGACAAATATTATAAAAAAATGGAAGACTTTTAAAACAAACAGTTATTTTTTTGTTGTTAGGAAAAATTATTTATTCACATAGACTAGGGTTGTTCCCACTTTAAAATGTCCTATTTTTAATTTTTTTTTGCTAAATATTTTTCAAATTTTGATACCTCTCAACGACTTTTTATATATATTGAGCACCAGATTTTCATGCGGTTCTTTTCGAACAAAAAAATTTAAAACTGATCTAGAATTGAACTAGAATTGAACTAGAACTGAATTAGAAATAAGCTAGAACTTAACTGGAACTGAAGTAGAACTGAATTAGAAATGAGCTAGAACTTAACTGGAACTGAATTGGAACTGAAGTAGAACTAAATTAGAGCTGAACTAGAACTGAACTGAACTAAAAATGAAGTAGAACTGAACTAGAACTGAACTAGAAATTAAGTAGAACTGAATTTGAACTGAACTTGAATTGAACTAGAACTGAATTAGAACTCAACTAGAACTGAACTAGAATTAAGCTAGAACTGAACTAGAACTCAACTAGCACTGAACTAGAACTAGATCTGAACTAGAACTCAATTAACACTGAACTAGAACTGATATGGAACTGAACTAGAACTGAACTTAAACTAACTTAGAACTGAACTATAAATAAACTTAAAAAAAAAGTAAGCTTTCATTTCGTTATGTTATATAAACATATTTTTTGGATACCCTAATATACACTCTACATATGTACATCTAATCATATGAATGATTTTTTTGTTTTCCCTATTATTTCCCCATGTTTATCATTATTTATCTTTATGAAAAATAACTGTAAATGCAAAAAAGAATGAATAAGGAAAAATTTTAGAAAATCTGTTTCAAAAACATGGAAAGAGCAAAATAAAATTAAACATAATACTCGGTTAGCACGAATAATTTAAAACCCTTTACCATAGACTACAGGAAGGAAAGAAAATAGGGTATTTTTGATCAAAATTACCTCCAAGGGCTAATTTCGAATATATACTTTATTAAGAACTCAAGTAGTTGTTAGCTTAAGTTATTTCTAGTTGGGCGAACAAAGTATTAATATTTTTCAAAAATAAAATAATACGTATTTTATCAGTATGTCAAAAATCCGAAATAAAAATATTTAAATAATTCAGACGGTTATATACAATTTTATAATTAATTTTGATATCTTAAATTTTTTTCATTCTTATTAGTTTATTTTCTTTATTTGTTTTAATTTAATACTAGCGTTAGCAGCTTGGCTAACAGGGGTACACCTCAGGGAGGGGTTCTTTTTCCTCTTTTGTGGAACCTGATTCTTAAAATTCTATTGCGAGAGCTTGACAATATCTTGATAAAAAGCGTCGCGTATTGGGTTAACGTTGCGGTTGCTGTTTCTGACAAACATCTGGATACATTGTCTCATTGTATGGAAGCTGTACTAAAGACTTTAAATGACTGGAGTGTCTCTTGTGGTCTTAGTGCAAGTCTAGTGAAAACGGAGCTAGTGCTCTTCATTAGGAGATATAAGATCGAGGAATTTACGACTCTTAAACTATGTGGTACTACATTGAAATTCTCTGAGAGTGCTAAATATCTGGGTATTATTCTTTATAGAAAGCTAACTTGGGGACTCAGTACTCAAACGAGAGCTGATAAGGCTTTGGTGGCTATTTATGCCTGCAAGAAGGCCATCGGTCGAAACTGAGGACTTAAACCTAATGGAATCCGATGGATATATGAAGCATTGGTTAAACCAATATTCTTCTATGGTGTTGTAGCATGGTAGGAAGCGATGCAGAGGGAAACTCATCGTAAGGTTTTTGTGAAGGTACTCAGATCGATAGCCATTTTTATTATGGGTGTGCTGCGTACCACGCCGACCAGGGCCCTCTTCAATATACTTAACTGGCTATCAGCTGACTTGATGGCAAGACAGATAGCTCTTAACTCGGCGATTAGACTTAATATAGGCCATAGCGGGGGCGTAACTACAGTCATACTGGTATTTTGAATTACTATGAGTTTTTTCATGATGATGTTGATTATTGTATTCCGAAACCTTTCTTCGGATGTAAATTTTCTGTTATTTTTCCTATGTGGGATTCTTGGCATGCAGAAAACTACTCATCTGCTCTAAAAATCTACACTGATGGATCAAAATGGATGCGTAGAGTTGGGGGTGGTTTCTACATTGAGGAATTTGGGATTAAGGCACCTCTCAGACTGGCAAACATGTACAGTATTATTCAGGCGGAGATCTCTGCTATTAGGCGGGCTGCTAACTGGATGAGGTATTACAAGATATCGGAAAATATCTGTATTTTAAATGATTGCAAAGTGGTCATCAGATATTTAGCTGGTGTATATACGACATCAAGTTTAATTTCAGAATTCCAGGTGTCTCTTAACGAGATCGCGATACATTATAATGTTAGGCTAGTTTGGCTTCAGGGACACGAAAACTTTCCCGGCAATCATATTGCTGATGAGATTGCCAAACGAGGGACGTTTCTCAGTGACGAGATGATTGGTCATCTGGTTGGCGCAGGGTAAGTTACTACTACGGCAGGAGATTTTTTGTATTGCACAGTGCAGGTGGGAGCGTGAGTCAACGTGTCTTACAGCAATAATAATTACTCTATGATAGATATCCACTACACTTCTCAATATTTTACTATTTACAAATTTACATTTACAAATTTAATGGGTATAAATGTGACTGTATTATTTTCTTAAATATTTTTTTCTATTTTCTTTTAATTTTTTTGTCACTTCCGTTTCCAATATTTCTTCTCTGTTTATTTTTTTCTTAACTTTCGTTTAAGTGCCATTTGACTAACTCTAGTCATCATAACTGAAATAATCTACTCAACATTAGAGAATTGTACAAATATTCTCTGTGATAAAGTTGATTATGAAAATTTTATTTTTTGATGGTCGCAAAACAAATTAAACGAAATGAAATGTTTGAAATAGAAAAATATGATATGAAATTATTGAAATGCTTAAGAGTATCTATCCCTCATAAGTTTATCTTTTTTTATTTTTATAAAAATAAATGAAAATAAAGTACTTATGTATGTGTATAGAAAAATATTCATATGTGTTACTGTGTGAAATTATACTACAAGTATAATGAATAGGGAGGATTAGATTAAGTTATAGTATACCTGAATTTGAACTGAACTAGAACTGAATGAGATTTGAAGTAGAAGTGAACTTAAACTGAACTGGAACTGAATATAATTAAATTAAAATTGTACTGGAATTTAAATAGAACTGAACCAGAGTTGAACTAAAATCGAAGTAGAAATTAGCAAGAAGAGAAATTTTCCAGGTCAGCCGGTCTTACCATTGATCATTGTAGAATCGAGAAATACGTATCATAATACAATTAAAGTGCAACTCTACTTTGGACTGGTGTCACATCAGAAATTATTACATACTAAATCGAATTATATTACCTTATGCTTCCAGAGGCGTCGGAATTCATTGGCTACATCAACAGCACAGTCTTCATTTGCATCCTCAGCCATAAATACCGCAGACCGCAACCGATGCCCTGGTAATAATATCTATGTTGAATTATAGTTCGATAACCTTGAGGTATCCTGATTTTGAACCACTACAAAATTATGATTGTCATGGCAGAGACTAATCAACAATGCCAGTCTGAAACTTGTAATGGCAGAGGAAATGGCTGAGTCATCGTTATCCCTAATTCCCTGCAATATAGATCACTAGCAATAGTAGTAGATCAATAGCTCTATAATGTTTATTTTCCGCCCGTAGTCAGCTGACCCGATATTATAATCTTCTTTAAAGTTGAGATATGTCTAGTTCTCGACGCTTTTCATATTTATCATCAACTACGCATTCAATTTAAATTTAAGACTGCAGCACATTGGTGAATATACTTTATAAACATACAATGATAATGTTCCCTTAGTAATTATTAGAGGTAATTGTGCTATTTCCATAGCCATTTCTGTTCTGTAATCTGTAAAAATTTGTCTAGAATCAGATGATTTGCCTGTCACCATTACTCTGGACCGACCTAACGATTTCATTGTCTCTGAATGCTGGCTATGTGAACGTCAATCAACCAGAACAAACTAGATTAGCACATCATACAATTATCGTTTCAGTGACATTTCATATTACGATACGCCTAATATGCAACACTACTCAGCAGTACCAAACATGACGATTCGAAGTACTGAAACTTCAAACCATTAATTTGTTCGACGAAGACGAATGTAAAGAAAGTGTGATTGCCATTTTAAAACATGGAAAGAGTGAAAGAAATAAGAATAAGAAAAAATAAGATTAAAAATCTAACAGGTTGATGTCTCTTCTGTCAACAACAGTGAAAATACACTCTACTAGCTAACGTGGCATCTCTCAGCAGCTCCTCACAAGCATGGATTTTAGGAAAATAAAGTAAATCATCATCATAGTATTAACCTTTGTAAATACTAGACCTCATAGGACTCATCAGAAGTCTTGTGAAAGTCAACAGTACACAATGTTCAACGACACAAAAATATTGATTTGACTGAGTATCCGCCTCTCGTTCTTGGAAAAATAAAAAGTCTGTAAAATTAATCAGGCTTTTCCTTTAAACTTATACAAAATCCTCAAATAGTACAGGTGATTACATATGGGGAGCCGTAGAACAAAGAGTACTTTTTTGTATTTTTTTAGAAATTACTTTTTTGTATTATTTGGGTTGAAATCATATAGAAAAAATCTGGTAAGAATAATTTCCTTTTTTTTCACAAGAAAATTCACTTATAAAAAATCAGTACATAACGAAACGTTCTTTTTTATTTTATTTTTCAAAACGTACTTTTTTCATAGTAATTATTACCTAACATTACGAAAAGAAAAAAATTAAAGTTTAGAGCCTTATATTTCAAAAATAAATAATTTTAAAAATTTTCAAAAGAATATATTGATTACGAAATCCATTTCTATATTTAGACCAAATTTCAAGGTGGACACTTATTTAGTTAAGGATATATGAACAAAAATTGAATCCAAGTTATATATTTTTCTCAATCCATATTTAAATAAATAAAATTAAATTTCAATTATTTGAATTTAGATCATATTTTGCTCCTAACTTCAATGTCTTTTCAACTTGAAATTTCATTAAATGTTTTTTTAAGAATTTTAAAAATATTTTTTTTTTTTGAGATATAAGACATTGAACTTTGAATTTTCGAAAAAGCAAATATTTGTATATATCATTACAAAAGCCAGAATTTTACCATATATAATTCAGTTATGAGAAATTAAGAATGCAAACTTGTGTGAATATTGAATATTTGGAAACGTCATGTTTTTTGTTTTAAAAAAGTTCAAAAAGTTTGTAAATTGAGGAAAATTTCCAACCGGTAATAACTGAAAGTATTTTATTTGAAATCGGAGATTTGAAATCTAATTTATGTCCGATTTAATATGGAGTTACCCTTTATCGTTTTCGTATATTTTTTCTGAAGCAAATTGAAGTATTTCTGTATGATTTAAAATATTTGCAAAAATATTAACGTTTAAAAAAATACACATACCAAAACTTCTTGACACCGTTATTGTAATTTTTTGTAGTTTGCAAATATCTTCTTATTATTTTCCAAACAATTTTAAATGAACAAGAAACGTTTTTTTTTCTGCGGCTCCTCATATTCAAACGACTGTATGGAGACCAAATTTAATGAGTTAAGGTGAATAGTAATAAATATCAACCAAATCCATAATTTCTTCACTATTCATCGATGGAGTACTAATTCCAACAGCGCATCACCCGAATATTCTGGGGATTCTTTTAACCTTCTCAAGGCACTTCAATCACTCATAAAAAACAAAACGAGAAAGAAATATATAGTCGGCCAAGATCGACTATATGATATGCTACACCATTGTGTGCGAGCATAAAAATGTAAAACAAAATAGACAAATACAGAATAATGCGTTGATCTAGATGATTTTCTAGATCAACGCACTTTAGGGCGATTCCTGGAAGTGGGTTTATATGGGAGCTATGGCAAATTATGGACCGATTCTCACAAAATTTGGCAATTTTGTTTATATGGGTTTATATGGGATCTATGGTCAATTGTGGACCAATCTTCATAAAATTTCTTCTTCTTTGCACCGAATTTTATTAAAATATTCTTATTTTCAATAGGCTTCGCCCTTGTATCATAAAAGTCTTACGTGCCAAATTTCATTGAATTATCTTTAAAATTGCGACCCGTACTTTGCGCACAAAGTTTCATGGACAGCCGTCTAGACAATCATATGGATGGACATTATTAGATCGATTTAAAAAATAATTCTGAGTCAATTGGTATACTTTGATGTGGGTGTTGGATAACTTTTTCTATGCGTTACAAATATCAGCACAAAAGCATAATAACCCAACCACATATGATGGTGTAGGGTATAAAAAAAATCTCTTGATAGGTCAACAACACTGTTTTGGTGTGGACTCCTCCGTTGATTGATACTAAAAATGCGGACTTAAGGTCTATAACAGGCTGCCTTCAAGTCAACACCCTACACCTTTTATATGGGGAAACAAATTTGCTGGGGATCAATCAATATAATGGGATGTTAACAAAGCAGCTCCTCCTTGAATATCACCATAGGAGACATTTTGAGAATCCTTTAAAACGTACCTCGTTTATGGCAGCAAGTATATCGTAATAGGAGTCAGATAATGAGAAGAACTTGTGGCGGGAAACAAGAGTAGTTCTACTACAATTGAGGTTGGTATGAAATATAGACATTATTCTTTATGGTACTTCATTAGTGCCCAGTAGTTTCAATGAGACTGCACTAAACGCTATGATGTGCAACTATATTGAAAGATCATTTTATGTGGAAACCATAAAGACAGATATTTGTATTTGTACCGTTATACGATTTCCTCACTTTTTAGAATAAAACGATACTAATAACAAGGAGAGGAAAGGAGCAGGAAAGCTCACTGAATATGGTCTTTTTGAAGAAGTGCGGCAATAGTGAAATGGGACATTATCCCGAAAATGACACACTGTCTATATATGGACATCCTTGAAGAAGAATCTTATTATAAATTCTCTTCAAAGATAAAAAAAATTAGTGCTGCATATCCATTTTGTGGCGCAAAGAGCCAAATTATCGACGAAAGCTGTTGAAAATAAATTTTCAATACTACTGATCTAAATATATGTAAATTATGAGGCAACTTTGGCTACCACTACATTAATGGCAATGTTAGATTGATTTGTAGATTTTTCTTTTAATGGAAAATATAACCATGGAAGTGTGTGCCATAATCCCAATAAGATATGTGAATACAAACTGTATTATCACAATCCCAGAAAGGAAAGAATGGGATGGAAAAAATAGTGCACGGATCAGTGAAGGAACATATCTATATCATCAACCTGGGAAAAGAGAAAAGTTTCCAAACATATAAAAATTAACTAATGAAATGGACAAGAGATGAATACATAAGAAACTGGCAGAATTTCACCATTTGGAAAATCATATGGGGAAATCTAAACCTTGAGAAAACAAGTCATATCCTTGAACTAAATATGACAATACCCAGAAGACTAATCCATGAATAACAGGGCTCATCTAGTCCGGATTGTAATTACGGGTGAGAAAATATGTAGAGCTTACGAGGAACATTATTTATGTCAACGCCCTGCGAACATTTTCCAAGTGAATAAATGTCGAATGAGGAATAACTCAGGGATATTAATAGGAAATACAGTTCATGAACGAACATATTCAATTGAACAATTCAAATATATGAACAATGTGAAGTTTTTCAGCATTCTTATTTCTTTTTGTTCACTTTGTTCTTTTTAATCGTTTAGTATACTTAAGTCATTTACTAATATTTAAATGACTAATATATATTATTGGTCATAAATTACTAATATATTATTTGGTCTTTTTGGGACTGTACATTTTTTATTCAAAATATGTAATTATTTACAAAAATATATCAAAAATTACTTTAGTTTGTAATAAAGTTTTATCGAAATTTCGAAATTATTACTTATAATTTTTGCTAATAACAGAGATTCAAAAAAATGAAATAACAAAAGTCATCTTATTCTAGCAGATTGATCATTGACTGAATAAACGCACACAGTTCGGACTAATGAAAACAGTTCGTTCAGTCAAACAGCTTAGAATGGAAATGAACAACTGAACAAAAAGAACGAACTTGTTCACTTATTTGTTCAGAACAGAAAAGAACAATCAGTAAAATGAACGATTAAGCCCAAGAATACTAATAAGGTTTATGAATAGGGGAAGTCTTATCTGAGAGCGCTAGAGATTTATTTATACCAAAATTTTCTCTAAAAACTACCAAAACCTACCAAAATGTGCCAACATTTAAAATAAACTTTTATTTCGAAAAATTATATTTGAAAATTAGTGCAAGCAAAAGGTTCAAGAAAATAAAAATTAAAAATTGTGGTCAAATAACTCCATGCAAAATGTGAATATGTAGATACTTTTCATAAAATTAAAGTTTTTACTGCCTTTAAAATACCTTTTTAAAAAGTGAAAATAGATAGTTTCAGTTTTTAATATTTTCGGGAAACTACTCCAAAAAAAAAAAAAAAAAAAAATGAGATAAGGGTCTAGTACTTTTTCAGGAACTCCTAATAGTAATTTTGTCTATTCTGAATAAGATCCCAGAAAAAAAAATAATAATAATAATTGAAAGAGAGTTGAAAAAGTAATGATTTTAGCGCCATTGGAAGGAAATACTTAGTGCTGAAAAAGAGCTTCAGAATTAGTGGTTTCAACACACAGTTGTCATTGTTAGGATGTTCTTTTTTATGATTCTTATTCAATGCTTTTGACGTTCTTCTCTTAAAAATAGTATATAAATTTTTTACCAAAGTATTTTTCAATTTCGTTAAGTTATTGAAAATATTTTTAAATTGGTGAAATTACAATTTTCTTAGAAATTAAGTAACTAACTAACCTTGATTCCTGCTAAAAAAAAACTATTACTTTCACTTTTGTGGAAGTAATTCGCCAAAGTCATTATTATTCCTATTTCTTTGAACATTTTTATTTATTTCTTCTGACAAACAAAATTTCCAACATTTTTTGAAAGTTATAAAGCATTCTACCCATCAAATCTCCGAACGTTAAAATAAAACTAATAATTTTGGTTCAGTCTAACCAAAACGGCAACGCTGATGTGTATACCAGGAAAGGATTAGGGATACATTTAATGCTCTCTATTTTCAAACTAGTCTAACTTATGCCCATTATGTGTAGGGAAACCCCATGATATTCTTCATATTTTTAAATGTATTGCTAACTTTGCTTCACTTTATCCAAAAGATTTATGGAGCAACATTTCTGTTACTTGATTTCCATGCAGAACCCCTAAACATAAAATTGTAAAAAATCTCGTACAACAGAATTGAAATAGTTAGAACTGAATTGTATATTCAAATTTCTAAAATTCATCAAATGAATTTTACCCTATTCAAATTCCACTTTATGTTTGTAGTATAAAAGTAAATACATTTGAATTTTTTGCATTCATACCCTGCTAGCATTTGGAAGAGAGCTTTTTCATCCATTCACTAAAAAGTGTCCTTTTTGATATTCTTGGACGTTAAAAAATTTGTAATGAAAAAATATGTTTGTATCAAATTTTGATCTAAAAAACTTGATTTGGGCGACTGTTTACATTCCAGAGCAAGGAAAAAGAACAAGCACGACATAATTTCGCTCAGTAAATTTATAACTTTAAAAGTGATCAATGTTGTTGCTTTTGTAGTGTTGAATAGAAAATGTGTTAATATAAAAGATTTTAAATTTTTAGTGATTTTTGTTATTAAATATTTCATATTTAATTTAAGTTATGGTGAGTTATTTATTACATATTTAGTTTATACGTAGTTCCTATTTGCAAATAAAGATTTTTTGTAAATACTTAATTCACAGTTTATACGCATATAGCAGGTTGTAAAATAAAAATTATATGGTAGCATTTTGATTTCCAACACAAATTTGTCAATATAATTTTTCTTTAGTCATAATAAACTTGTAAATTTCTTTAATTCAGCCTTTGATATTATTTGTAAAAAATTTTTTTGAACTATTTTTCTTTTTTTCTCGATAAATTTTCCATTAATATATTTTTGCAGTTTTCTTTTTTTATCACAATATTTTTAATATTTTTTTATTATTATATGGTAACATTTTACAGTTTTATTCGCAAATAAGAACTACGGTTCTCGGTAATGGCAATTACTTATAAAAGTAGTTTTTTGGTAATGAGGCGTCATTATTATTTGCTTACTCTGTATTACATAAATAAGTATTTGATAGTGTAATGGCACAGTAATATTAGAATCACGTGGATTAGTTGGCTAGAGCGCTGGATTAACAACCAGAAAATTGTTGATTCAACACCACTCTGGTGCTGCTAGTTTTTTTTTTTTTTAACAAAATATCTAAAAAGATATTTTATACTAAAAAATTTTTTGTCACTTAAGAAATGAAGTGCGAGATGGTGTACTGTATAAGACGTTAGTCACTAAAAACGAATGATTAATTTGTGTCCAAATTCAAATCTCACTGACGGCAATTTTTTTGTTTTTTCTTTTTTATTTTTATTTTCGTTTAGGTAAATATTTTTCAGCACCCCTAGAGTCTAAAAATAACTACATGACTTTGTGGACAACTCGAACAAAAATAAGTAGTTTATTTTTGTTTCCAATTATACCTGCTAGCTTACCAGGAAAACAAAGTTTTTACTGGGAAGTAACAGTGTGTTTAAATATAGGGTAAGTATTTAGCTTAATTATAATTAATTTACTAGAAATATTCCATATTTCTATATCCTGCCAACATTTTGTATCATCGCATGTAGATGATAACAGTCGAATATGATATAATTTTCTTGTCGGGTAAGAGTCTCCGCTCGGGAAAAAATGTGCCGCAGTTCTAATACTTTTTAGGTGACACTATTTAGTGCATTCTTTGAGTGTCGAAATATATTAAAAGATTTTATATAAAGGCATTATTAACGAAAAAAATTTTGTTAAGACATATTAAGTATTTAAAAACACGATAATATTGCATTTAATTACATTTAAATTAATAGAAAAATCGATTAAGCTATACAATACATTGAAATTTTTGCATATTCTCCTCAAAGGATCAGCATCGGCATAATTTTTTTGAACAACAGGAAGGTGCAGAGGTATTTGGTGTCGAGTAAAACGTCGTGGAATATTAAAACTTATGTTACGAAGAAGGAAGTCGGAGAGGACATCACCATTAATCAAATTAATTAAAAATGCCACATTTAGCATAGTCCTTCGGCTTTTTAAGGTAGGTAGTTTAATTAATGATAACCTCGCAGTATACGAAAGAAGATTCCCAGAATAACGACCAAATGAGCTCCTCAGGCAGAATAAGAGAAACTGCTTTTGAACAGATTCTAATCGGTCTATGTGCATATTAATTTGAGCATCCCAGACAATGTGTATAGTTGTTTCGTAACATTGGATTCTGTAAACTCTTTAGACCATCGTTTAATATAAGCAAGCACACCACGAGCTTTATTTGTCGTCATTGTAATATGCTTGCAGAAATCTAATTTAGGATTAAGTAGAATACCAAGATCCAAAAATTCTCCAACTAACTCTAGTTGATACCCGTTCAGGAAATAGTGTAGCATTGAAGTGCAGTTTCTAGAAAATCGCATGTGCTTGCATTTTTTTAAGTTTAGCTCCATTTGGTTTTATTTACACCATGCGTAAAAGCTATTTAAATCCTGCTGCAAATACGCCCTATCTGAAGATAATTTGTAGCTGAGAAACATCTTAACATCATCAGCGTATGCTTCATTGCAAGCGGCAAATCGTTTATGAAAAGCGAAAGTAGCAAATGGCCTAGGTGAATTCCTTGGGGGACACCGGAGCTAACAAAAATTTCTTTGGTGATGGTATTATCAAAAAGAACACATTGTGTCCTGCAGGTTAGATACGACCGTAACCAGCACAAAGCGTTGCTAGTAAACCCTAATATATTCAACTTAGTGAGAAGTAGGTTATGGTTGATTTTATCAAAAGCTTTGCTGAAGTCAGTATAAATAACGTCCATAAGTTGGCCATCCTTAAAAGCTTGATTTATTAGAGTTGTTAGTTGTAAAATATTTGTTACTGCAGAACAACATTTCCTGAAACCATGCTGGTATTGCGATAGCATTGAGAATACACTGTGTGAGAGAGTCTGTTAAGCATTTTTCAAAAAGTTTAGGAATCGCACTCAATTTTGCAATGTCTCTATAATTCGTTATGTTCGACTTGTTTGCTGATTTAAATATCGGTATAATAAAGGATTTCCTTCAAAATTAGAGAAAATATCCGTATTTTAATGACACATTAAACATAATAGCCAAAGGAGTGGCCAAGTAATGAGTACAATATTTTAAAACGCAAGCAGGGATGCCATCAGGTCCACTACTCAATGATGATTTTATTGTTTTTAAAGATAAAACAACCTGAGAAGTATCAATAGAAGAAAATGATGTTGCCTGATGTTCCATCAGAGAAAACGGGTATTTAGTACTGTTTCTTGGAATATGCTGTTGCAAAAAAATCGGCAAACATATTGCTTTTGATCAAATTAATATTAGAATCGGTAATTAAATACTTCATAACTCTTGGATAGCCAGTAGATTTTCTTTTCGAATTTACAAAATTGTAAAATGATTTTGGGTCACGTTTAAAGTTCCTTTTCATTTTTTCGAGGTAATTTATATACAGTCTCCTGTTGAGAAGATTATATTCCGTTCGAGATACACAGTATTTGCTATAATCATAAGCTGTTCGATATTGCTTATATTTTTTATAGCATTTGTTTGTTTCCTCTGGTCTCGTAACTGGTAATGTTCGAGTAATGGTGCAAATAGTGGGTTCGTTCGCAAAAACCAAATCTAGATAGTTTCCATATTCATTACAAATCCCATTTTTTGGAAAAGACATAAATCAGATAAATTATTGAGAAACTCTTCAATAAAGGCATCAGATTTTATTAGTGCATAACTGTATGATTCTGGTAAAAATTTCCAATTTACAGCTGACAAGTTAAAATCGCCAAAAACGTAAACAGAGTCATCTGGTTGAGCTTTAGACACAACAGCTTTTATGGATTCAAAATGTTTCATGTAATGTAGGAACATGTTAAAAATATATGTGAGCTATTCAGTTTTATCTGAACACAGATAAACTCAATATCGGAATAATGTTCATCAGATTGGAAAATATTTAAAACAACAATTAAAACGCCTCCACCAGTAGTTAAAGTTTCTCTGTCACGTCTAAATATATTAAAATCATTGCAAAGAATTTCAGTATTTAAAATGTTTCTATTTAGCCAGGTTTCAGTGAGGACAACTATATGGTGATTTATATTAAAACTTTCAATATAGAGGTTAGCCAGTTTAGTGTTTATACCACGACCAATTTGATAGATAATATTTAAGTGTTTTTCAGTTTTCATGCAAAATTTTTTTTTGGTTTGTTGACTCATGTGATGAAAGTCGTGCAACGTTGTTTGTTCTACGATTTTCTCTATATACAAATTCGCGAACGAGTGCATTATTTGGCCAGAAACAGGGGTCAACAACTCGATCGAAAATGCCGTTCGGTACTGTAATTTTAAAGGACGCAATACTTCTGGGTTCGGAATAAGAATAAGACGATGCATATGTCACATTATTTATATTATTGGATGCTGTGGGAGCTAAACGCTGAACATTTAGTGCCTTATTATTGTTCCTAGCAGACTTCCGACGTTTCGGTGAAGATTATGCTGGAGATTTATAGTTGTCCAGGGAAGAGAACTCATCAAATAATTTTTCATAGTTAGAAAGACGATCAGATAAATTTAAAATTTCTTTTTTTATATCCAGAAAAGTTGATTTTCTTGCTTGGAAAAACTTATAAAAATCAACTCCAAATTTTCTACAGTAGATACACCTTCAGACTTAGAAATTGCTTTAGCAGCTAAAACAGCAATTCCACCACACTTGAAATGGATTAACCCATTACACAGCCAACAAGCTAACATTCTTTCATCATCATTGACAATAGAACATTTTTTATTCATACACTCCATTATAAAAAATATTGCAATAATATTGGTGAATTAAAAATTTAAAAATAACGGCAAAACTAATTGACAATTTTAATATGACAACAGTGACAGTAACCATGTACGATAGTTTGGTAGCATTTTTTTTTTTAAATAATTCACTATAACTTTAAATTGCATATAAAATATTAAGGATCCTCATGAAAACGTGCAAAGCTTTTGCAAACTGTGCAATGTGTGAAAGTTTGCACACTCGCAAATGAACTGTCAAAAATTGTATGGAAAATCATTTGCACAACAATTATAAGTTTGCGCGACAATTTAATTTCGCAAACTTGCGCAGTTCAATTGTGCATTTATAAATCAGCTGTCTTTGGTTTACATTTAAAAATTTTAAAATAAATGAGATTTAAAAAATTATAGTTACATTAATTATAATAAAATCATTGCATGTATTTTTGATTTTAATAAAACTTCAATTGTTTACAATGATTTCTTATTTTCTTATCCTTAATATTGCATAACATTTGAAAAGGGGGTTCATGAAACATGTAGCGTAAATCTGCGCAATTGGGAAACCTAAGCGCTTAATGTGTACCCTTATAAAAAAAATCACTAATTAAAAATTTTTCATAGTGGCACATTTTTTATTCAACACCATAAACAACAATATTGATAACTTTAAAAGTTATTCATTTACTGAGCAAAATTAAGTCGTGCTTGTTCTTTTTCTTTGATGTGAAATATAAACAGTCGTCCAAATCAGGTGTTTTGTTATTGAAAATTTGGGTATTTTCTACTTTTGAGAGACAGTTTTCAGTGGATGGAGGAAAAAATTCTCTTCCAAATGCTGGCAGGGGTAGTTTACCCCTGTCAACATCTTCTCTCGAAGTTTAGCCTAAAACGTAACTCAGGTAGTGCTTAAAAATCGAATATGATATCATTTCATTATCGAAGAAGTGACACCGTTCGGGAAGAATTGTGCTGCAGTTCTAATACTTTTTAGGTGACTCTTTTTAGTGCTTCTTCAGCCGTCGAATTGGTATCATATAGAAGTGTAAAAAAGCACATGAAGAAAATATCGAAATATAATTGCATTTGCATAATAAAAATGTATTAAATGCAGTTGAAATATTTCTAGTAATTATTTTTAATTACCTTAGTAACAATTCACTATAAATTTAAATTAAATTAATAATTCACTATAACTTTAAATTTAATATGAAATATTAAAAAACAAAAATCAGTAATTAAAAATTAACATTTTTTATTCAAATTTGTGTATTTTCCACTTTTGAACATCCAAAAATGTCAAGATAAATGAAAAAACTTTCTTCAAAATGCTGGCAGGGTGCATGACCACTACTTATATGTTAAATGATTAGATATGATATTGTAAATTTTGTTTTTATATGTATGTATATGTATGTGTTATGTCCTTTTGATATCCCTGTATACCAATACACAACAACGAAATATGGAAAAAAAAAGTAAAGTGATACCACTTGACAAATAAAAGTTTCTCAACTTTGTTTACAATAAATGGCACATTATATATTTTATACGAATATTTATTTTTTTATATTCATTTATATTTATAAAGTTGATGTTCTTATCTAAGGATTATATAAAAATATGGAAACATATCAGTTGTTAAATAATGAAAATTATTTAATAAAATAAAAAAGTATTATAAAATATTTTTTTATGTTATATTTTTGTTGGTTTTTCATAAAATACGACTTTACATTTATAGAAAAAGTTCAATAATAAGTTAAACTTTTATGATTGAAATTATTTGATCAATGAAATTTATCATAAATTTCATAAAGATAGAAAATAAAATAAAACTATTTTGGTTTAAAATTTGATTATTATTTAGCTTTAAGATATTGTAATATCTCGCACAGCAGTTTAACACTGAAATTCAGTTGAATTCTCAGTGCTTTATAAATATTTGACTTAATGCCTAAAATCAAAATATTACACCTTAAAACGTGCTCAATTGAAAATATTTGCTATGAAAATAAACCATTATGAAAACCAAATATTTTTGATTTAACTACGTCATTCTCATAAAATATATATTTTTTTTATTTAGCTGAATTTCTGCTAGTGGGGTTGGTTGCGTTTTTCTTTCGTAAGCGTTATTAGTAATTGATAAGACATATAATATTTCAAGGTAAATTGTCTGATAATGTCTGTTTAACATATTTTATAAGAAAATTTCCTATTCTAATATAAAAAACGTTTTGGAAATTACAATATAAAACGAGGGTTGAATATTAAATTCATTTGAAAATAATCGTGCATAGTTGCATATTTTGGAATACTTTGTGACAGAATAGGAATTCAGTCTTAAAGAATTCATTTTAAGCATATTTGGGTATGAGTGTGTTCTAGCACTGATAAGATTTGTTATTATTATTTTTTTTGTTTTTATTGTTTTTTAGTCTAAAATTTAAGTAATACTTTATGTTGCTTTTGGGGCATGCCATAAAATGTGACGCCGATGCACGCAAATTGGGGATAAATTTTCTCAGTGGTGGAAAAAAAAATTTATAATCTTTATTTTCTTTTTTATTTGGTTAACCCAACCTCAACTCCGTTGCTGTTTTGGAATACTTTTTGTTTTGTGCATGTGTTGTTTGTATGAGTATTTGTTTAATTTTAGGCTTCTGTTGTTTTTAACAAATTTTAATGTTCAGTTAACATCAAACTAATATTGGTTGCATGAATGGGCTATAAAAACGGCAGGAATTTAAAGGAGTGACCTTTGTTGCTGAAACAGAACTATAAATGAACTAAAACTGCACTAGAATTATACTAAAAATAACCTAAAACTGAACTAGAACTAAATTAGATTGAGGTGGAGCTAAATTATAACTAAACTGGAACTCATGTGGAAGTGAACTAGAACCGAACTAGATCTGAACTGAAACTGATTTAAAATAGAAATGGAACTGAATTAGAACGGAATTAGAGTTGATGTGTAACTAACTTAGAATTGAAATGGAACTCTTAACTAGAAATGAACTGGAATTGAACTAGAACTGAAAAAGAACTAAACTAGAACTGAATTAGGATTGAACTAGAACTGAACTAGAACAGAACTAGAACTGAATTAGAATTGAACTAGAACTGAACTAGAGCTAAACTTGAACTGAACTAGAACTGAACTAGAACTAATTTGGAACTGGACTAGAACTAAACTAGAATTGAACTAAAACTGAAGTAGAATTGAATTAGAACTGAATTAGAATTGAATTAGAATTGAACTAGTACTGAACTAGAACTGAACTAAAACTGAATTAGAAGTGAACTGGAACTGGACTAGAACTAAACTAGAATTGAACTAAAACTGAATTAGAATTGAACTGGAACTGAACTAGAACTAATGTGGAACTGGACTAGAATTAAACTAGAATTGAACTAAAACTGAAGCAGAACTGAATTAGAACTGAATTATAACTAACTTAGAATTGAACTAGAACTGAACTAGAACTAAACTAGAACTGAACTAGAACTAGAACTGAACTAAAACTGAATTAGAACTGAACTAGAACTAAATTAGAATTGAACTAGAACTGATCTAGAACTGAACTCGAACTGAACTAGAATTAAAACTGAGTATAATAGAGTATAATTAGAACTGAATTGGAACAGAGGTAGAGCGAATTAAACTAGAATTGAACTAAAACTGAAGTAGAACTGAATTAGAACTGAATTATAACTGAATTAGAATTGAACTAGAACTGAACTAGAACTAAACTAGAACTGAATTAGAACTGAACTAGAACTGAACTAAAACTGAATTAGAACTGAACTAGAACTGAATTAGAATTGAACTAGAACTGATCTAGAACTGAACTTGAACTGAAGTAGAATTAAAACTGAACAAGAATTGAATTAATACTGACCTAGAACTGAACTAGAGTATAATTAGAACTGAACTAGAACTGAATTGGAACAGAGGTAGAGCGAAACTAGAACAGAACTTCAATTCAAATGAATTGGAATTAAACTCCTTTTAAAATTTGTTTTATGACCTAAAAAGTATTAATTCCTTCAATCCCACTTTAACAACATGGAGGGGTGAGTAAAGCACAAAATGAGTGGGTGTTTGTTGGTAAGTAGTCGCAGTAATGGCATATTCTCCCTGGGGCTTTAAGCTAATCAAAACATTATAGTGCATTTTATATCCATTTTCTTCTTCCTTTGCACAGCGCACTTTACCACCCACATTTTCCTCAACCCTTAACAATACAAAATTTCCTTACTTCTTTGCGTTCGTTCACAAAGTTAATTTGTTATTTTGCTGGAGTTTTTTTTTATATTTCGCATTTACGTCTAAAATACATATGAATTCGTTAAAAATAACTCTAACAAAATTTCATAGACGCCCTTACAATTTTTATGATTTTTGTTCATTTTAATACTTTTATGATGGTTGGTTGGCTAGATATTCCTTTTATTTTTGCATGATGTTGTTCCACTGATAAAAGCGAATTTATACGTCATCCTTCTTGTATGGCCTGAAGCACTGTCGTCGTTTTTAACTTGAAATTTTTCTATTCTATTTCATTCTCAAATCACGCTTGTTTTTCGTTTCCCCTTCTCAAAGTGATATATATCTTGATTGGTCATAAAAATTTGTTTTATTTTTAAAATGATATTTTTTTTTGTGATTTATTATATTTGATTTAGATTCGCTTGTAAAATGCATTTTTGATGACAGTTAAAGATTTTTGAATTAAGTTATCCAATTGGAAGGTTTGAGATTTCTTAACGTTCGTTAGAATAAAGAAATTTGGAAAGTTTTGTAATAAATAATGAGATTTTTAGAATTTATTGAAAATTATTATTTCTTCTTTTGGCTTCAAATATGTAACTAAAAACTCCAACAAGTTACTTTGATTTTGCTTACATGACTCAAGCTTTTAATTAAGCCACTTTCTAAAATAAACTAATTTGCCTTTAATATAAAATATATTTTTCTTAATTAATATTACTCTACTTCGTGTTAATAAAACTTTCTTAGAAGAAATTTTTCTTTTAGGGTTTAATAAAATTAAAACTCCTTTTTGTCTGTTGTCAGGTATGCCTTGATGTTAAGAAAACAAATTACCTCATAATTTGAAAAGGGTGTAATCATATTTTTCATTAAAAAATTATTTAAAATATTATAAGCAATTTATAATTGATTAAAATTATTAAAAAAAACCTTGAGTGCGTTTTTTTAATAATTACACCCTGCTACAGTGAAAATTAACTCGAGAAATGGCATATTATACGTTATACGTAGTCCTTCTTGAGGACATCATAAATCAGTTTTAAGAATTTGTAATGCGCAATCAAAATTTCGAGCTATTCTCAAAAAAAAAAAAAAAAAAAACAGTTATGGGTAGGTTCTTGTATAAATACACTTGTAATTCTGTTATTCTTTTGTTGATATTTCCTTTTTAAAATTATTTGGAAAGTAGAAGAAACAGGCTTTTAAACCGCATGCACTTGTTATGTTTTAGTCAAATATGAAATGCAAAATTTTAAACAACATTTAGAAAAATTTTGTATTTTCGAATTAGACAAAAACTGTAGAACTTATTCGATTTTATTTGTAATAACCAGGGACAGGAATTTCATGCATTTAAAAAGTGTATTTTAGGCGCTTAAACAATGCACTAAAAATGTTATAATATGCCCTTAAAACAAATAAAATATGCACTTATTTCTTAACAAAAGAAATATATATATATATATATATATATATATAAAATTTTAATTCAGTATCAATTAAAATACAATAAAGACAGCTTTTGTAAATAGAAAATTACCGTTCAACATCAACAGATGTGATGTGGAATTAATTCTTCGTTTGAATCTAAAATTGTAACAACTGTATTGACAACACTTCTTTCGATGCCAAATGGTCTTAATGATAGTTCAATTTTTCTAAAATGATATTAAGGGTAGCTCTATACCATCAATCTCGATTTTTTACAAAAACATATGACAATCAAAAGAAATGTTTCATATACATATTAAACGAACTTGTTCTGCCTTCAGATAAATGACTGGAAATTTTACCCTGAAAGTCTGTATTTATCTCTATGTTTTAAGCTATCCAAGGGGCTGATATACCAAAAACTTTTTTCAGTGATACTGTTTTGTCGAATATTTTAGAACAATATTTCTCCGAAACGAAGTGATTTATTCTGTGTAATTTCACATCTTAATACGAGATAAATTAAAAACCATCTGAGGACGCATCTTTTACTATAATCAACGTCCTTCTGCGATTGTTAGCTTTGGAGAAATGGCTTACGACATATTAATTTTTCCATGGTATTTTAATATTTTAAAACATTTTTTAGCTCTTCTGAAAATTTTGCAATGTAAACTTAAGTCGTTTTATCAAAAGTCCACAGAATTATTTTTTCTACATATTATACAAAAATATGCATTTATGGCAAAATATGCAAAAACATTCATTTGCAACAAAATATGCATAAATATGCACTAACAAATCGATGCCATTTTAAAACAAGTTCTCTAATTCGCGAAGATATTTAGTTTACTCTGTTCTAGGAGTAAAGGCAAAAAACATAAATTTGCGTAAACTTCTAGTCCGTGGTAATAACTCGCTAAGACTTTCCATACATTTTTAATTTTTTCCTCAAAAATTAAAAAAAAAAATAATAAAAAAAATAAAACTTTGTCTTAATATATATGAAGAATTTTTTAAAATAGTTTAGAAAATGCTTAATTACTTTTTGAGTTTTTAAGCGATTTTATATAGGGTTATCTCACTTTATTCTAAATAAAGTAGCATTTCACACTTTGTAAGCAAATATGTATAGTCTTGAAGAAATAACTCGGAAAAATTTACATCAAAGTCAAAATTTCAAAAAAAAAAGGGAAATATATTACAAAATGATAAATAAATCATTACATAATTTAAGTGTATATAAAATATTGTAATATAGTTAAAATGCTACGACTTTCTGCTTTCTAAATCAATTTAAAAATCTTAAATTCACTTAAAATTAATGAAGCTACGAGATCTATAGCGCAGGAATTACCCTTAAAACGGATTTTTCGCAATATCTCGAAATTTAGGGGTATTTCGAAATTTTTGGAAAATTGCTATGTAATGTCCTCAAGAAGGCTCGAAAATAAAAAGTGCCATTTTGTAGCAGCGCGTTATCAAAAACCAACTATTTTTTCAAAAGTTTTCAGCAAAGTAATTTTCCACACACCCTTTAATAAATCGACAATCTTTCATATAAAGTCTATAATGCCAAAAGACTAAATTCTTATTTGTATTCATTTTGAAGGCTTCTTAGGAAGAATATACTTCTACTTATTTACCTGCTCATAAGAACTGTAAACTTGTTTGCTAATTTCATTACCAAAGAAAATACTTCTATTTACTTTATGATGTTTTCGACATGACTGTTTTTATTGAAATTCATCAAAAAAAAAAAAAAAAAAACAAACAAACTAAGAAAACATAGTCGGTCAAGCCAGACCATATATACCCTACACCATAGTGTATGTGCTTCAAACTTCTGGGAAGGGATCTTATATGGGACCTGTGCCCAATTGTGGACCGATAATTATTATTATTATTGCATACAAATGCATTATAATGCGTTGATATTATTATTTATATTGGATTTATATACTTATGGATGATTCCCGAAAGAGGGACTTGCATGGGACCTATGGTCAATTATAGGCTGATTCTCATAAAATTTGACACATATAAAACTTATATGTGTCAAATATTAACATTGCACATTAAAGTGATTTTATACTTACATGAAAATTATATGTGTCGAATTTTATTAATTTATTGATATATTTGACGCATTTATGAATGCAAAACCTCTATTTCGAGAGAACATTTGTATGGGGGTTATTTGAAATAATGAACCGATCATAACCAATTTCAATGAGCTTTGTCCTTGTATTAAAATAATTATTTGTGCTAAATTTCATTAAGATATGTTCAAAATTGTGCCCTGTACTTTGTGCACAAGGTTTACATGGACAGAGCCAGACGGAGGGAAGGAAATCGTTAAATCGAGTTAGGCAGTGATTCAGAGTGGATTCCGATGAATTTTTCTGTGCGTTACAAACATTAGCACAAAGGCAAAATACCCCAGTCACCAACAGTGGTGTCGCGTATAAAAACTGTATATAAAGTAATAAAGGTGTTAATTAATAATGGCAACAACAAAGTTGTAGCAGAATAAAAAATATATATAACTGGGAAAAATAATTAAAAGTTATTAATTACATCAAAAACAGTAGGTAGGCAATATTAAAGAGCTTATTTATAATAATGTAACTAAAGGACCCTTTTATTTAGCTGCATTACTTTTTTACATCTAAAGCTTTTTTTTAAGCTTTTAAGTAGTGTAAGTGAACAATTTTAACCTTTTAAAAGGAAATTGAATTAAAGGTATTGGAGATAGAATAACTGAAATTTGAAATATTTAATTAATTTGCTTTTTTAAAGTTATAAAAAAGTATTTCATAAAAAAGTTCCAACATCTAAAAATTACTTATAATATAACTAAGCTGAAAGAATGACTTAAAGTTTGATTTTGATCATTTTGGAGCAGTTAAACATTTTATGTAAATATCGGCTCAAAAGCACGGATCCGAGAGTTATAACTTTTAATGTATTCTGTTCTGGAGGCGATCTTGCATTTTATTCCCATTGACTTAGTATTTAGGTAAAGGAATGGCTTTGAACACGGATATTAGGCTTAGAGATATTGTACAGTGCACAGTGGGACAGAATCGAAAATTTTTGAAAATAAATCTGTAACTTCTAATCGGTCAGTTGAGTTTGTATAAAATTACACATAAATATAATTTTAAGTTTGCAAGAAGGACCTCACAGTACCCTCAGGAGCGGAGCTAAGGATACTCGTATTATGGTACCTGTGATATTTTTAGCCGCTAGACAAATTTTTGTATTTTACCTGATTACAAAGATTTTTATATCTTCTTAAAGCTCTTGGTAATACCTATGAAAAACATGCTTGCATATGATATTTATCTCTTACAGTTTTAGAGTTATTTGCATCGGCATAGGTTTTGACACTACATCATCTATATAATTAAAATGGAATTAGATTAAACATTGTTATTGGATCATTTGAGAAATTGGTTGGCAAATCACGTTTAAGGCCTTCCTCAAAAACTACTCCTAAGGTATCCTAAAAGACGAAAATCATCCAATATAAGATAACAAGGAGTTATTACAACCTTATATCTTCCACCTAAAGCAATTGTCTACAAACGATTTTAGTTTTAGGGTCTCAGAAGCTCTGCATGTAGAAAGGCGAAATATAAAAGCAATATTTGCACGTGAAGTAGAACACATACTTACATATATGTTCATTTTGAGCACGGAGCAACCGTATAGGCTCCGAGTATTTATTTGGATATACTGCAGCTTCTGAGAACTTATCCATATGTTAAAGTAAAACAAAAGCTGAGTGACAACTCGGATATAAATAAGTCATGTGAACAACTCATCTTTGAAAAGAATAAAACTTCCTATATACCCAATTACAAAATGTGACAACATGAGCAGAAATTACAAATTAAAAACTGCGGAACTAGTCGCATGCGAATCAAAAATTTATTCATTCCGTTTCAAAGCCTAAAGGAATAAAATATCATATAGATTTTACAATTCATCCTAGGATGGCATTTAGAGGACATATGCAAACTTCAACATCATTTAATTGGAAATTCGACTGAAATGACATTCGTATATACGAGAAAAACATATGGCAGCTTTTATATGGCAGCATTTATAGCAACATGAAAATAGCATCCAAATTACTTTAGAACATTTTAAATACCAGAATGCTTCTTTAACTGAAGTTTTCTAGTTTAAGAATCCGCCCATTACTTGTAACATTACAAAATATTAAATACGTATTTCTTTTCACAATTTCTGTACAAATTCCAAAAATTATTTCCGTTTCCATTTCAGTGAATTTGTGTTTGTATGCTGAAAAAAGCTCATAGACATACATTTACAATTATGAATACATGTATGTATAATTCATTATAATAATGGAAGGGGAAGCAAATAATTTTTCGGTAAATGTGGCTGTGTATTTGGCTATAATTGCTGAAGGGGGTTGCGGATACAAGTAAAGAATAAACTCAACAAGTCGTAAAATTCATCAATATAAATATACATTTTATGAAAATATTTTCTGAAAAAGAAGGTAACAAGTTAAAATAAACAAAAGGAGAAAAAAATAGTTGGAATAAAATGAAACAATAAAAAAAAAGAAATAAACGTATGCGATTTTAAAGCAGAAAGTTAGGATACAAAGATGCCAGATTTATGGAAAATTTTCTATAAAAAAAAAAAATATTTAAAATTTACTATAAAAAGAAAATTTACTTAAAATTTACAATAAAAATAAAATTCGTTAAAAACTTGCTGTAAGAAGAATATATATCGTAAATTTTCTACAAAAAGAAAATTTGTCTTAAAATTTCTATAAAAGAAAAATTTATGGTAAATTTTATATGAAAAGAAAAGTTATTGTAAATATTAAACGAAAAAAGCCTTTGCCGTAAATTTTATATGAAATGAAAATTTATCATAAATATTAAATGAAAAGAACATTTATCATACATTTTTATGAAAAAAAAAAAAAAATTATTGTAAATTCTATAAAAGAAAATTTATGGTAAGTTTCTTATTACAAAAGAAATTTATCGTAAATTTTCTATAAAAGAAATACAGAAAGTTTTCTATAATTTTCTACAAAAAAATTTTATTGTTAATTTTTTATAAAAAGAAAATTTATCGAAAATTTTTAACAAAAAGAAAACTTATCGTAAATTTTCTATAAGAATAAACTTCACCGTAAATTTTATAAGAAATAAAATTTATTGAAAATTTGCTATAAAAAGAAAATTTACTTAAAAATGCTATAAAAAAATTTGTAAAATTTATTAAAACATGCTATAAAAAGAACATTATCGTAAATTTTCTATAAAAATTTATATGAAATGTTGTAAATTTTATATGAAATGTTGTCGTGAATTTTATATGAAAAGAAAATTTATCGTAAATATTAAACGAAATGAACATTTATCGTAAATTTTATATAAAGTTGTTTGTTAAAAGAAAATTTAACGCAAGTCTTATATTAAAGTAAAATTTATAGTAAATTTTTATAAACAGAAAATTTGTAGAACATTTTCTATAAAAGAAAATTTATCATAAATTTTTTATTGCTATAAAAAGAAAATTTGTCGTAAATTTTCTATTGCTTAAAAAATTTATCCTAAATTTTCTATAAAGAGAAAATTTAATTTCTATAAAAAGAAAATTTATGGTAAATTTTCTATAATAGGAAAATTTATGGTAAATTTTCTATAAAAAGAAAATTTTTCGTTAATTTTTTATAAAAAGAAATTTTATCGTAAATTTGCTATTAAAATGAAAAATATTGAAAATTTTCTATAAAAAGAACATTTATCGTAAACTTTCTATAAAAATAAAATTTATCGTAAGTTTTCTACAAAAATAAAATTTAGCGAAAGTTTATGGTAAATTTGCTATAAGAAAATTTATCGTGAAAAAGAAATTTATCGTAAATTTTCTATAAAAAGAAAAATAATCGTATAATTTCTATAAAAAGGAAATTTAGTGTAAATTTTCTATAAAAAGGAAATTTAGTGTAAATTTTCTATAAAAAGGAAATTTAGTGTAAATTTTCTATAGAAAGAAAATTTATCATAAATTTTCTATAGAAAGAAAATTTATCATAAATTTTCTATAGAAAGAAAATTTATCATAAATTTTCTATAGAAAGAAAATTTATCGTAAATTTTCTATGGAAAGAAAATTTATCGTAAATTTTCTATAGAAAGAAAATTTATCGTAAATTTTCTATAAAAAGAAAATTTATCGTAAATTTTCTATAGAAAGAAAATTTATTGTAAATTTTCTATAGAAAGAAAATTTATCGTAAATTTTCTATAGAAAGAAAATTTATCATAAATTTTCTATAGAAAGAAAATTAATCATAAATTTTCGATAAAAAGAAAATTTATCGTAAATTTTCTATAGAAGGAAAATTTATCGTAAATTTTCTATAGAAAGAAAATTTATCGTAAATTTTCTATAGAAAGAAAATTTATCGTAAATTTTCTATAGAAAGAAAATTTATAGTAAATTTTCTATAGAAAGAAAATTTATAGTAAATTTTCTATAGAAAGAAAATTTATAGTAAATATTCTATAGAAAGAAAATTCATCATAAATTTTCTATAGAAAGAAAATTTATCGTAAATTTTCTATAGAAAGAAAATTTATCGTAAATTTTTTATAGAAAGAAAATTTATCGTAAATTTTTTATAGAAAGAAAATTTATCGTAAATTTTCTATAGAAAGAAAATTTATCGTAAATTTTCTATAGAAAGAAAATTTATCGTAAATTTTCTATAGAAAGAAAATTTATCGTAAATTTTCTATAGAAAGAAAATCTATCGTAAATTTTCTATAGAAAGAAAATCTATCGTATAGTTTCTATAGAAATAAAATTTTATAAAAAGAAAATTTATCGTAAATTTTCCATAAGAAGAAAATTGATCGTAAATTTTCTATAAACAAAAATTTATCGTAATTTTTTTATAAATAAAATCGTAAATTATTGTAAATTTTTAATAAAAAAGAAAAATTATCGTAAATTTGCATAAAAAGAAAATTCTCTATTCATGCGAGATTTTCGAAAAATTGTACTTTTATAGAAAATTTTAGATACGTTTTCTTTTAATATAGAACTTTTGGTAAGTTTTAAATAATGTGGCATCCTTGCACTTGACATTTATTAATATTTCATTTGAAAGTCATTTATGTGTAAAAGGCTGCCATAATATTTACTTTGATGTTAAATTTCTTTTGCCAATTTTTTTCCTCTAACATTCTTTTATTTGTTTTTCTTTAACATTCAAACGTTTACCCTCTTGATTTGCAGGTTCTTTTGCTTTATGTATTTTTAAACAAAATTTCTAAATAAAAAACGAACTTAACCCTCTAAATTTAACAATTTCCCCTTTCCTAGTTTTTAAAAATAACTCAAAACGAAAAGAAATACTTAAATAAACAATTTTCTGTTAAAACAACTGCAATATTTTTGAAATCAATAAAAGAATGAAAAAGAATATTGTTTAACAATTTTTTTTTCCTATTAACTTCCTTAAACAAATGACCACAATTCGTTTTACTTTTTATATTAATTCTTTTAGTTTAAACATTCATTTTGTTGATTTTTCTTGGGATTTCATAAATATATGTATTTAGAATTTTTTAAATTTTTTATGCTTTTGTATTCTTATAAATTTTTATTTACTTTGTTTTTCTTCCGTTTTTAGTGGGTAGTTTGTGGTGGTAGATTGGCACATTTATTTTACTTGGCTTTCCTACAACCTGTAGATTTTTATCTTTTGATTTCCTTTCTTGTAAATAAATAGTTTATTGTCTATATTTATTTTTATTTTTTGTTTGTTATCATTCGTTTCTTTAATATTTACATTTATTTTTCACTTGACTGCATTTTCCATTTGCCGGATTATTTGTTTTGTAAATACACTATGCGACAAATTTTGGGTCATAAAAATATTGCCTCAATGATTCCAACGCGAAATGAAAGTATACCATCAGATTAATTAAATCTCCAAAGGGTTTTTCAAAGTTAGTTCGAATTTCAATTTTATAGACTTTTAAACTTCGGATATATAGGATATAAATTAATAAAAATGCCACGCCCACTATTTGCAAAAAAAATTAGCATCCAGTAAAAATTTATTATAATAATGGTGGTACTCTATAAAATAACAGCACATAATTACATTTAAAATAAATAATTTAAATGATTTTTTATTTCCAATTATTTTAAAAAAAGGGCTCAGAAAAATTCAAACTTCAATAGGCCATAAAACTGAAATTCGAATTAACTTTGAAAAACCCTTTGGGTTTTCATTTTGCATTGAAATTATTGAGGCAATTTTTTCTTGTAGCACTGTGATATTAGAAATAGTTGAGAAATCTAAATTTCAAATTGATTATTGATTTTAGAGTTGAGCGTTTGCTGGCTCTATTATTAGTTATTTGTCTTATTATGTTGCATGGTCGAAAATATTGGCATATTTAACCTTGAAGCTAAATATTAAGTAATGATGTTGAGGATGAATGCTGATTGCTGCTGCGATTGTATATGATTGAAAATAAACATAATTTTTTTAATGCATTTGAATTTGTCTGATAAGAGAATAGTGATTTAAATGAGAAATTTGATAGTTAAAGTGGAAAAAATATGCGTATAGTATTAAAAAAGTAATAAAAATTAAAAAAAAAACAAAATCTTAATATAATGGACCATGCTAAGAATGACGGAAAACGATGAAAGATTTTTAACAAAAACCATTCCAGTTTCTCATATTTTATTAATTTTTGTCTCCCTATTAACATTTGGTTATTTCTTTAGATCGAAAAATCTATTCTTATTAGGGTGGGTCGGTTTTGACATGTTGTTTTAACGGTGTCTGTCAAAACTTCATTATGTCAAACTGATTTAGCAAACTTAACAGATGTGTTCCAGATTTACGTGGATACCTGCCTGACGGCCCAATCCCACGGTGGTCTTAATACAATGCGCCCACCATCGCCCCTAGATGCAACAGGCTGCTACACCTGAGTACCAATTTGAAGAGATGTATTTGGATATGCCTTCCCCCTTGGTTAGGAGCGGAGCCCATCTAAAACTCCTTCCGATCTATTTGTCACGGCACCTGGTTGCAATGCAACTCAACACTGAGCTCACGATCTACCCACGATTTAGGTTTAAACTACTGCCACCACGAAAAGCTACCCAGGGGTCCACTCCAACTGTCAGGCTGGAACCGAAGTTCCAGGGCCTCCTGACATCCGTGGTACCAGTATTAAGTCATCGGAGTCTAACGACTAAGGAACAAACTTAAAAGTAGTTTGAGAGCCAACCATGATCGAATTTACTCTACCACGATAGTTATACACCAAGGTAGGACATTTCTTCAAGAAGACAAGCCGCCGTGGCATGGAAACCGACTCTCTATGTACAAAAATCCAATTTTCGCAGATCCAACTGATGTAAAGACCATAGGCAGCAAAGTTTATTCGCTGACTGGGAAAAGTACCGCAATTTTGTCCGAAAATCCTCTTTAATGCCGACTTGCAATGGCGAGTCGCAATGACGGAAGAGAAAAATGTTATTACATGGAATGATACCAATTCACACAAGATTTACAAGATGGATACATATTTACAAAAAGTGACTGTTTGTTGTCCGCATATCTTCGAAATAGGCGTTGATGGAGCTATCGAAACCAAAGATGTGTGCATTATATCTATGATTAATTCAACGATAATGATGTGTGTGGACAATATGAATTTTTAGCCGGACATTGTTGCGTACCATACAGTGAACTCATTATATTTGAACGATTTGAGGATATTATCTGTCGTGGAAATGAAGCAAATTAGCCGCAAAAATCGTGTTACTTCGCGGTACAATTTTTCTTGGAGGTTTTCTAAAGTTGAAGGTCTTTATAAATAATCCGCAATTGACCAATACTCTTGAAGTCAACATAATCCAGGCAGTTTGTCAAATTATATCATTGGTATTTTTTCCGAAATCGATTTTAGGGTTTCTTTATCTTTAAACTTCAAAAGGAGTTAATATTCTCATCAAGTCTAAGCAAGTTCCATGCCGCGATTCTGGTCACATAATTTTCGATGTATATTAAATACAAAATGATACTCAGAGTTGCCTGAGATGAGCTCTCCATGATCTCTGTTTTATTACTGATTGAGGCACATCTGTGAGTCTTTATTGTAATTGCCCATACGACACCCTAAAGCTATCTAAATTTCTTGAGAAATTCGATACGAACAACACATTTGTACTAAATGTCTTAGTCTCCAAAAAAAAAAAAAAATGGTAAGTTTTGGTATTTTTTCCAAAGGATTAAAAACAGCTTTTATAGTTGAATATCGCCATTTTTTAGGAACGACCTCGTTATATCTGATAGCAAGGAACCATTTTGTAAAAATATATTCTTTATCTTATATATTCCCTTCTTTATGATCTTGTACTCAATCACTTCCTGCCCCACGAAACCAATCAAATGTTAAGCCCAACATATTCTTAAAAAGGAATATGATCAAGAAAGTCCTGTGTGAAGTTAATGTGAATAAATACCCTGGTCCAGGTGGAATATCCGCTTTAGTTATGAGGAAATATTTGCGTAATCTTCTTAATATTTCATACGATTTGGCTACTTTCCTAACAGTTGCAAAATTGCCAATGTCGAACCTATTTTTAAGAAGCCCGGACAACTATATCATTCATTCATCATTGATTGGAATATGAGTCGTACAATTTATGTAGGAAAAACTCTTTCTTTGGCCGAAGTATACGTTTGTACAATGTACCTACTTCCAGTCAATATCTTTCCAGTGGAATACAGCGTTAATCAATTCTTATTAAACGTCCATAAATACTATTCCTTCTATCCTTCTCCTAATACCATAATTTCCTATTATTAACACAATGCACTGAATATATAAAGATTTCCTGAAGAATAGTTCAGTTTCTAATAGAAACTATTATGGAGATTATACACAGATGTCATTAGTTTCTCGCCAATATGAGTTCCTATAACCTGGAAAATGGGTTTCCATATATAGAGCCCGGGTCTCAGAGTTAAACTATTTAATATTGTTAAATCTGCGCTCTTATTATAAATCGTTTAACCCCATTTCTGTATAATTTACTTTACATATAAACTGATTCTATGCTTTTAAGAAATCAATACTAACTTTACTCCAATACCACCAAAATTTAAAAACAATTCCTTTCACATACAATACAACAGCAATGAAAATTCACTTATAAATTTCCGTGTATTTATTACCTCCACATTATGTAAGAAGCAGGACTTGTGTTGCAATAGAAAACAGGAAACCTTTCGTGTCGTGAGATTTTTTTTTGATATAACAATATTCCCTAAACACAAATTGACTAAGTATCGATTACAAGAAAAATCTTTTTTTTTTCTTTCACTTACTACATCTTTTCGTGGTTGTTAGACAAAATAAGTTTTGACTTCATTAACATCATCATATTTGGTGTGAATTGCCCATAATCGATAAGGGTGTCAATGACGACGGTGACGATAATGTATAGAGTGGTGTTGTTTGAAACAATAAAGAATATAAATTATTGAGATTTTGTTAAAAAGCTGATGAAGATGAAAATGATGCTGAAGAGTTGATTGGGCTTTTGATATTCGATGTTTCTTATTTGTTTTTTAATCAAAAAGCTACTTGTTGAAATTTGATATTTTTCTGGTTATATACCCCTTGTTGTACTTAACAGCTCTAAAGAGCAAAGAGAGAGAGAGAGAGAGAGAAAAAAAAAGGAAAAAGGCCAAGAGAATTTTTTTTTTATATTTCGGTATTCTTTTTTTTAACTATTGAAAAGGAGTTGTTAATCAATCGTTTTGAGGTTTAATGTTATGATTAAAAATCTTTCAATATTTGTTCTTAATCTTTTTTTTCTTAAAAAAATATAATATTTTTTGCATGAGGGGAATGTTTTTTTTTCTCTTTCAAACACTTAACACATAATTTCCATTTGAAGAAGTCAGGCCTCCCTCACTTCAATTTACATGTCAACATGTTATGTGACAAATCACAGTTGTTAAAATGCATGAAATTGTTGACACTCCAGAAAAGGTGCAATTTTTCATAATTTTATGTTGCCACACAACCCAGCAGTAAGTTATGATTTGAAAAAAAAAAAAAAAATCCCAAATACACAATTTAATAGGAGATGTTTTTTAAATAAGAAGACAAAAAAAATTGAGGCGTTTTGCATGGATCAACGCAAATGACAGCTGTTTATGTCATTAACTCTTTTTTGAAAAAATAGAAATAGAAATTAAAAGAAAAATCATTTCTGCCAAGTGACATGAAAAAATCTTGTAGGCATCATATAATATGGAAGTGTTTAATACACACTTCCACAAAAAATAGCCCTGCAGTTCTGGATATTGTTTTCGAATTAGAGACTATACATATATACTTTCTAATATTTTGTAGAAAGTTTTTAAAACATTTAATTTAAGAAAAGAATTGATAGAAAATTGTCTATAAAAAGGCGATTTATTGAAGTTTTCTGTAGAAAATAAATTCCATATAAAAAAAACTCTATTGAAAACTTTGCTTTAATAAGAAAACTTATCAAACATTTTTTATAAAAATAGATTTTGTTAAAAAATTTGTATGAAAAAGAAATTTATCGAAAATGTGTATGATAGAAAGCTTTAGCGAAATATCTCTATAAAAACAAAATGTATCGAAAAACTATTACAAAAAGATAATGTATTAAACAATTTTCTATAAATATGAAATTTATCGAAGATTTTCTATAGAAAGAAGAGTTATTGAAAATATTCTATAAAAATAACTTTAACTTTTTATAAAAAACAAAGATAATTTATTAAAAAAATGTGGAAAATATAAAAAAACTAGAAAATTTATCAACAAATTTTAAAAAATTATAATTAAATTTAATTAAGGTTGGAAACCGATATCGTTATAAATACCGATACCGATTAAATACCGTTTAAAATAAGTTACCGTAACCGATACCGATACCGATACCGAAATTATTATTTTCTAAAAATACCGGTATTCAAATACCGGTATTTTAGTTTCGGTATTTTGAAATATACTATTTTCTATGTAATATGTTTTGTAAAATTATTTCTCATATAAATTTACTTGCTTTAAGAAAGATGAAATTAATTTTAATAATAAGAGGTTATTTAAAGTAATATTTTTTGAATCTTGTTTTTAAGGTCCTTTTATTATTTATATCTTTGTTTCAATAGAATTCCTAAAACGATCCGTACAGGAAGAATATTAAAAAAATATATCTTCAGTTCTTTACTTTATTTCGTCTAAAATATGTTAAGGTTTTTTTTTGTATATAGATTTCTAAAAATTCTTATCACAAGTAAATAAAGTTGTAGAGTGGCAAAAGTGGCAAATAATTTTACGTAATTCATATCCTTTGTGCTAGATATGGTAGGTGAGTTCGACGAACTTGCCTAAGTTACCCAAAGTTATCCAAACGCGCTCAAAACAGAAAGACCTCATTCTTGAATGTTTTTGGGTCATTTTTTTTGCGTTCCCCAGCTTTTGAGAACTTTCTACGATTTGGAAGCGTAAATTTGTAAATACTCTCGAGTATATAGAGAAATAAAAATTTTCCATGACGTCTCCGTTTTTTGAGACAACGACCCTTAATTTTGATCTATTTTTAACAACTTCTACGCATAAATTTTAACTACTTATATTAGGCTTAAAAACTACTACGTTATTCTGGCTTCTTTTCCTATCTCGTTTAGATTTGGTTCTTTTCTAAGAATTCTCTAAGAGAATGAAACGTTTTGTTCGGAAAGTTATAGCCAGGACAATGCATTTAAATATCCTTTAAGTGTGGGCGCTAATTTTCTGTAATTTTCCCTGCACGTGTGGTCTCTAAAATGTTAACAAAAAATTCTGCTCATTCTTATCCCTCTTTTATAAATTTAAATTTATTTATATTTTAATCTACTAATCTAATCTACACGTTCTTTTATAGTGTAATTCTTATACGTTAATGATATGAGTCGTAAAGTTGCTCTGGGTTGGGGAACAAGTCAATTATGTCTTAAATACAGCTGCGTTACAGTCTGTCGAGGCTTTTACATTTGTCATATGCAATCGATTTTAACATTACTCGGGGAACTTAATTCGGAAACTTCTTCTGGAATGAAAGACCTGTCAATATGTTAGCAGATAGCTACGCCATTTAAACTATTAGGCGAAAATTACAAAATTTTATTGAGTTTATTTGAATTGAAACTAGGTCCGAAGATATATGGTGTTAAATTTCATGTATTTAAAAAATCAGAAAAATGTATACTTTGAACCGCCACAAAAATCAAACTGCAAGGAATATTCATGTCTTAAAGTGATATATAATATAAAAATATTCAATTCAAAAGTTTTATTTAATGAAATTTAATTGAAAATAAATAGAAGATTTAACTGATTTAACTCTTTAATGTCTTTGCTCTGTCTTTAATAATAACGGTATATA
Source organism: Protocalliphora azurea (assembly GCA_932274085.1). Lineage (NCBI taxonomy): Eukaryota > Metazoa > Arthropoda > Insecta > Diptera > Calliphoridae > Protocalliphora > Protocalliphora azurea. The sequence goes on along the minus strand of OW026520.1, from coordinate 120,413,232 downwards.
CCGGTATTTTAGTTTCGAGACCGGTATACCGATACCGATATAATTTAAAATACCGTTACCGATAAAAATAAATAAAAATAAATTTAATAACGATATCGTTATCGATACCGTTATTCGTTTCGGTTTCCAACCTTGAATTTAATTAAAGTTAAATTAAAGGGTAATGTAGAGGCACGTCAAAAAATTTCAAAAGACAAAAATTTTATGGACCAAAAAAATTAATTTGGTTTAAAAAAGGATCACAACATTAAATAGCATTTCTTTGCAATAAATTCTAATCAAATATGTTTTCGTATAATATATGGAGAAATAACCTAGATTCGATCCGCATTTTTCACAAAATTTTTAAAAATTGTGATTTTTAGTATAGTGAAAACTTTTTTAAATTTTACTGGGAAATTCTAAAATATGCCACACTAATACCATATCAATATCATAAATTTTATTAAAATAACTCAATAGGCTTTCATATTACGTGTAATTTTTACCATAAACTTCTAGTTTGTAAAAATGTTCAAATGATTAACGCGAAGTGATTCTACATAAATTCTAGTCACTTTACATTTGCACAAATGGATTTTAATGTGCTGTGCCGCAACACACTTATTCATGTTGTCCTTCCCATCAGCATCTGGCTCGAAGGACCATTGGTTATAGCTCTTATTGTCTTTATTCAGGTATAGTTCAAGTATCCGGTTTGAAGAACCATAAAGAAGTGAAGATTGGTAATTGCTCTTAAAGTCTTAATTTGGATTTACTAAAGCTAATTATATATAATTAGGCAATAGCAGAATGTATTTCATTTGCTTTAATGTTGTCTTTTCCATTTGTTTTACATTGCAAAAAGTAGAACTGTAGGAATAAATCAAGTACAAATACTGAACAATAATTTGGTTACATTTTAAAATAAAAGCACGAGTATGAACATGTAAATTTCAACATGTGTATGTTTGAATATATATAATTCACATACTCGTAAGTACTTATGGGAGTAATAAGTAGTCTCACTCTCTCTTTTTTTCCTTCAATTTAATGATAAAATAGGCTCAATTTTTCCACTGCTGATTACACTATGCAACAAATTTTATGCCACCAATGAATCCAACGTGAAATCAGATTAATGAAATCTTCCAAAGGGTTTTTTAAAGTTAGTTCGTATTTCTATTTTAAGGACTCTTAAATTTTGGATATTTAAGAGCACTTTTTTCATTATGTGTGTAAATAAAAAAAGAAAAAACATTTAGATCAGTAATTTTCAATCAATTTTCAATCCATTTATGGATACTTATTGTTTTATAGATTACAAAGCTTCTTTTAGATATTATATAAGATGTTTTTAAATGCCTCTCCCCAATTTTCATAACAAGATAGTATGAAATATATGAGAAGTCACATTGTTCAACTGATTTAACTGAAATTTTACATCGGATATAAAAAGAATAAAAATGCCACGCCCAATTCAAATTAAATTTATTACATACAGTGGTTTCCCGGTTTAACGAATGATATATTGTGAAGCCAATTCGTAAAATCGCGAATATTTTTTATTAATAAAAATACTTTAAAAGATTTCTTTTAAAGTCCATATTTTCACTTTTTAACGTTAAAATACAAGTTGGTTATCGCATAAATGAAAAAAAAAAATTAATTAACAAAATTAAAATTCTTAAGAGTTTTAAATGAACATTCATAATTTTCATTTCTTTCCTTGAATAACAGCTTTTTTTCAACACATTTTGATGTTTAACTTACAAAGAATGTAAGGAAATTGTGGTCTATTATAATCGGATGCATGGGCGTTTATTACTGGAGAGTAGGCTTTTGAACCCAGTAACTGTTCTGAAATATAATATGTTAAATTGACTCAATAAATGATTAGGAACTGTTTTGTAACGTACACTGCCTGCCACTTGTATAAAGAATAACATTTTTTTTTAACTTTAATGAAATATATCTCCTAAACTATAGTTCAGAAAAAAATAATTTTTTGCGCAACCAAATTTCAAAGTGTTGGCTTTAGTTTCCTGAAGAAATAAAAAATATACATATTTTGTTATATTAAAATTATGCGTGTATTTAAAAACATGTATTTCTGTGTTACTATTTCGTGTGTCACTTGAATAAGGAATTCTTTTAATATTAATCAGGAAGGCTATGATTTGAATTTCTTTCAATATTAACGGCTAGAGAATATTTATTTTGATAGTTTTTAAATAGTTCTTATTCAAAATGAGACGTGGGTGGTAAGGCTCTTAATAACTCTGAAAAAGAAAAAATTCTGATTTTGAAATATCAGGGTCAGAATCCGGTCCAAATATTCAAAAACATTAATAGAAGAAAGACAGTTGTGTACAATTATTTAAATAACGTGGAAAGATATGGAAAAAAACATGAAAGGGCGGAAGAAAATGGCAACAACTCCAAAAGAAAGACGAAAAATTCTTAGAATTGCATCAATTTCTGCCATGTCGGTTTCAAAAATACGTGAAAAAAGTGGAGTCAGCACCAGTCCAAGAACAATGCACCGAATTTTAAAGTCGTGCCCATACATAGTCCAACGAAAACTGCAAAAAAACCACCACTTAATGAAAAACGCAAATCACAACGTCTACAGCTTGCCAAAAATATTTTGACATGGTCCGACAAATGGTTTAAAGTTGTATTTTCTGATGAAAAAAAGTTTAATATTGATGGTCCCGACAGGTATAACTATTAATTCCATGACCTTAATAAGGAGGAATTATTTTTGAGTCGCGGACACAGTCGAGAAGGCGGAATAATGGTAAGGGGTACCATTTCGTATTATGGTACCATAGAATTAGTTTTTGTATCCAACAAAATGACTGCAACGACTTACAAAAACATTTTGGAGGAAGTATTTCTAAAATTTAATGATTTCTTTGGACCCATACCACCACTTTGGACGTACCAACATGACAACGCTCCGATTCATACCGACAGAGCAGTAAAACAGTGGATTAATCAACAAGGTGTTCAACTTTTGCATTGGCCCCCATATTCACCAGTCCTGAATCCAATGGAAAATGTCTGGGGTTGGCTTGCAAGAAAAGTTTATGAAGGAGGAAAACAATATGAAACGATAGAATCCTTAAGGGATGCTATACCGGAAGCATGGAGTTCAATTTCGCTAAATTACTTAGAGTCATTATACAAGTCGATGCCAAATCGCATTTTTGAGGTTATTTCTAAAAATGGTGGCGGTAATCATTATTAATTTCATTTTTATAACCTAAAAATTTAAAAATAAATTACAGTTTGCTTAGTTTTAAAATATTCCTTATTCAAGTGACACACGAAAAAGTACCACAGAAATACATGTTTTTAGTATAACAAAATATTTTTTATTTCTTCAGGAAACTAAAGCCAACACTTTGAAATTTGGTTGCGCAAAAAATTATTTTTTTCTGAACTTTAGTTTAGGAGATATACTTAATTAAAGTTAAAAAAAATGTGATTCCTTATTCAAGTGGCAAGCAGTGTATTTTTAATTTGGTTTCGTTTATTGATTTTTTATTGAAAATAGTTTCCAAATGAAATATATCGTCCGAAAAGATCACTTATTCTCTTCCTTTTGAATAACAAATGGAATAGTGCTCTTATAATATGATGTAGTTATATTTACTTTCTCTTATTTTTATGGATCTCAGATCACATTTTTGGAAAAATTCGAGTACTAAAAAATATGAATTTTTTGTAATATAAGGTTAAATCACGAATTCGTTAAACTGGGAAATCACTGCCTACCAAATATTTTTGGGAGAAAATTATAGACTAAAATATAAGTTCGATGCCACGCCCATTTTTTATCCCACTTTTAGTAAAAATATATTTTGCTACTTCCTTAATGCTATTAAAACAATTCACATAAAACTTCATATACACAAGGTATAGGAAATATTGTTTATGATAAATTTTAATCAGTATGGGTGTCACGCCTCTTTTTCTCCTACTTTTATTATACATATATATTTTTTTACCACTGTCATTAAATTTTTTTGAAATTTGCTTACTAAGAAGCAAAGCAACACTTTCTTTAAAAAAAGTGGGCGTGGCATCCAGTCAGCATTTCCTTCAAGGATATACATATGTGCCATATGTCGTTTTAATCGGTTCATTAGTATAGACATAAGGTCAAGTAAAATAAAGTAAACAATATTATGGCAAAAATGGGCGTAAAGGGGAGTAGTATATAAAAAAAATCTATTAGAATAATACTAGAATTATTATACTGGATTTTTTCTATAAAACAATAACAACATATAATAACAAGAGGCCATAAAACCGAAATTCGTACTAACTTTGAAAAACCCTTTGGAGGTTTTGCTAGACTACTGGTACGCTATCATTTCGTGTTGGAAATATTGAGACAATTTTTCTTGTTGCACTGTGTTATTTGATGGCTGGCATACACTTCCTTTTTTTGGTTGTTAATTTTTTTTTGCTTTATTTTCTTTTATTTTTCTTTTTTACAAAAAATTACATATTTTGAATTTGAGTACAAATCTTAAGAAGTTTATTGGGAGCAGGGTGAACGTATGTATGTTTTTTTTTTTTAGCGTCTGTCTTTAAAATGTGGTAACATGTTTATGTCATGTGTTCATATTTGAAATTATGAATGTCAAGTAATTTGTTATTTTAAATTATGTTGTTGCATACTGTATGATTTACAAATATTTTTAGAAACAATTATGGATTTTCATATCTTTTTTTTTCTCAAAATAAATGTACAAGAAAACGATTACTTATAAAATAATATTTGTAAGTAAATTTTGAAAATTTATGATTTGGGGAGAAGTTGTTGAAATTTTAATGTTTCTTTAATGTGTAATATAATTTTTATTATTATAAAATTTAGTATGTACAATTAGGATGGGAAACTTAATTTAATTTTTAATAGATTTGCAAATTTTTATACTTTTTGACGTTGTTTTTTTTTGTGTAGTTCTCATATGTTTTCATATGAAAAATTAAATTTTGGTTAAAAAATAAAAGTGATCAAATATTATAATTCTGAGCTTTATTTAAGAAACTACAATATATTTTCTTTTTTGCAATAATGTCCGTACACCTCTTACTCCATTTAATTCAATTAAAATCTCATTATCATTTATATTAGATATGAATTTAACTAATTGTTTTTTATATAATTAACCTCTTATTACTCCACCTTATAGTTCATTTAGACATTTACGCCAAACCCTCTACTCTTGACAAAAATTTAAGAGCCATTCTATAAAAAACCAGCAATAGAAAACATTAAGTAATAAAGGTGTGTGTGTAGAATATATAAAACTTGAGTGTTTCATTATCCAGCTATTATTTTATAATATAATTGTTTCAGCCTTTTGTGTTAATGTTATTTTCAATAACCTAAATTCTAACCCAGTTTCGAAGTGTAAAAAATAACATTAAATGTCAAGTGACATGATTGCACTGCCAACCCTCACTTTCTCATTCACAGTACCAGTGTTATAACAATATTTACTGAAAAAGCTTAATTGACACTTTTCGTAACATTAGCATTACAAAAAGAGTTACTCACAAAAACTTTTTGCTTCTCGGTAATGGCAACTACTTATTAAAGTGGTTTCTTGGTAATGAGGAGTAATGAGGCGTCATTATGATTTGCCTGCTCTGTATTACATAAATAAGTGCTTAATATAATAGCACAGTAATATTGCAATCACGTGGATCTGGATTAACAATTAGAATGCTGTTGGTTCAACCACATTCTGATGCTGTTAGTTCTTTTTCTTTTTTTTTTTTAACAAAATGTCTAAGGGGATATTCTATACTAAAAAGTTTTTGTCACTTAGAAAACTAAGTGCGAGATGGTGTACTGAGTAAGACGTTAGTCATTAAAATCGAATGGTTAATTTGTGTCCAAGTTCAAATCTCACTGACGGCAATTTTTTTTATATTTTCGAGTCTAAAGTAAAAAATAAGTAGTTTATTTTTGTTTCCAATTATACCTGGTAGCTTACTGGGAAAGCAAAGTTTGCTGGGTAGTTACAAGAACAATTAGCTGAATTACGACTACACAGAAAAAAGTCACCAATCACCAACATAATTCATTCAATTAAAAATTTATTAAATTTGCACCTCTCAGCAAAATTATTATATCAATTAAAAATAACTGTGAAAAATTTAATTGGAAAAAAATTCTCCAATTAAAAAATTTATTAAATCAATGAATTAAAAATATATATTAATGAATATATTAATGAAATATTGATATAAAATGAAACAATTGTGTTAATTGAAAAATATATATTAATAATTTTTTCTGCGTAGCAATTGTTTCAGTTCCTGCTTTATTATACCCTACACCACCACAGATAGTTTGGGGAATATTTCTAACACCCAAAAAGTTGGTCTAAGATCAGGGTTGCCAGATTAGAATTGTGATCTAAATTGACATTCCTGAAAAATGAGCTTGATTTTCAAACAAAAAAAAAAAAAAAACAATCGACTTCCGCCAAAAGTCTTTTATTTTTTATATGAAACACTATATGAAAGTACGTATATAAATATATCAGTACAATAGGGGATATAGTTTTTAAAATTATTGCGAAAATAAGAGTTTACAAAACATATGCGTTTACACCATAGAAAAATATTCATTGTGGTATTAGATATTTTCATTTGTTATTTGAAAAAATAAATATAACATATGGCACAGCTTGCTTATATTGACTCAATACAAATATTTCAATATCCATTAATACTGCCTTTTGAATATTTATTCACGGCACTAAAAAAAATTACTGCATAGTATAAATGAATGTGTTTTGGAAGTTTTCAAATAAGTCTCGAGGAAATAGTAATTGATGTATAAAATATAGTAATCAGTTTGTTCTGAAAAGTGTTTGTTTAAATTTAAAACAATTCTCTTTCGTAAAACAATGAGTATATCTTATATACATATGTATATGATTTTAAGAATATTTAAAATTCAGTCATTATGCTGTGTAGTTCTGTACAAGTTTCACTTTCAGGGTGTAATAAAGCACAAGGCTACAATGCTTTCTTATCACTATCTGGGCTTCAGATTTCACTAAACTTTTGTTGTTTTCAACTTGAAAAATTACATTTAAACTTGCAAGTTGACAATTTCTAAAATATCTTGATAATCAAGTTAACTCTAGGCCATCTGAAAAACCTATCTGAAACCAACCTTAATTTATAACAATTGGATTAGAATCACTTTCTGAGTCCGTCCATGTAAACCTTGTAATCAAACTACAGGTCAAAATTATGAAAATAATTTAATGAAATTTGGTAGACATGTTTTTATGATCTAAGGACGTAGCCTATTGAAATTGGTTATGACCGGTCCATTACTTCACCTCACAGACCCATCAGGAGCGGAGCTTAGGTTACTCAAGTGTACCTCAGAAAATGTTTAACTGCTAGCCTTATTTCTATTTATTATCCGATATCAAAGATTTTTATATATGTTATTAAAGCCCTTGATAAGAACAGTTATTTGAGTTTGAAATCTCAACTGTCTCAATTTTGCAAGATCTTGGCCGAGTTTTTCCATATATATCCTAAATTTTCCAACCGATTTTGTTAGATTTTTCTGTATAAAATTATTTTCTAAAATAAAATTTTCCTTAAGAACATTTAACGGTTTTATACTTTTCGGAAAGTTATCTTTGCGGAGATGATTCCAAAATTAAAAACGAGCCCGTTACTCAACAGGGCTAAGTACAAATCCTTTCGAATTTAACCTATTTCGCATCGACACTTTGAATTTAGCCTATACGTTCTAAAATCCCAAAGTATAGATCTTAAAATAGAATACAGTTTCGGAAGCTCTGATGTGTTCCAAAGAGTTTGCCAATGGCTTTTTCTATACCTGCAATGAATATGGACTTTATGGGTAAAATTAAAAAATCCTATTTATGGCATTTTCGCCGGTTTTTAAGAATTGCGGGATTGCTTTTACCAAAATTCTTAATTCTTTGCACTTCATCATTTCAAATGAGAAATTCAACAACCACCGAAAATTTCGTTAGTATATCTTAACTAACAAAGATTTTATTAAAAATAAAATATTTATTATTTCTTCCAGATTTTTACAAAAATTTTATTTAAATTTCAAAATTCAGTAAAACTATGGACTACATTTTTTCAAATAAATTGACTTATCTAGCTGACGTAATTTTTAATTATATGCCAAAAAATTTAATTCAATATCTCTTACAGGACCATAACTATGCTACTTTAATTTTTTCTTTACAATTATGTACGAAGTATTCGAAAAATTTACAAAATAGGTTGTACAGATAAGTTAAACAAACTCCAAAAAAAAAAAAAAAAAAAGTCAATAAAAGAATTGCGTCTTTTTTAATAAAACTAATTTATGTAAAATATGTAAAAGTGCACTTTTAAAGCGAAAAGTTTGAAAAACTTGCCCTGGTCATAACTAAGTAGCCAATATTTCTAAGATGTGTTTGTGCTAAAATACGCAAAAAGTGCAATTTTCATGAAATATTAAAATTTAAAGTGACGTAGTTTTGGTCCTACAAAAGATATTGACTTCAATCTTTTTATATATATTTAAGAATTACCTCAACTAGACAAGTCCATAGGTTTTCTCTAATTTTTGGAATTAAAGTAAAATTTGTGTAATAAAATTGGTTTTTGGAGAAACTTTAAATATTTTATCTGTAATAAAATATTTTTTATTTAAGATAATTCAACAAATCTTCCGTGAAAACAATCCCACAAATCTAAAAAAATCGGCAAAAAACCTAAAAATTAGATTTTTTTAATGTTTTCCATAAAATCCACATTAGTTGTAAATGCGGAAAACCAAGCTTGTAATTTCTTTAAAACACATTGGAGTTTCCGAAATTGCATTCTATTTGTAGATTCATCCTTTGGAATTTTGGAGCATATAGCTCAAAATGTCGATACAAAATAGGTCAAATTCGGGAGGGTCTGTACTTAGCCCTATTGGATGCTTGGTTCCGCTTTCAACTTTAAGGTCATCTCCATGAATATATTTTTCAGAAAAGTATAAAATCCTTGTATGTTCTTATAGAAAATTTTATTTTAGAGAAAAAAGATTGTAGACACTTTTTCGAAAAAAAATCTTGATTTTATCATTTTCAATTTCAAAATTTTTTGTTTTTTAACCAAAATGCACGTGATTTAAAACTCTTTTAGAGAACTAAAGATGAATTTAATAATTTTTATATTTATCCCGTATTTAGCTTATTGTGCATCCTTTGATTGGTCTTCCTATATCAGAATCGCCTAAAAGCATTTTTCCGGGACACTAACATTTATTGGGGTTGAAACACTTTTTCAGTTCCTTTGGGGGGTACGCTAGAAAATATATTACCTTGTGGGTTGCATCAGGTTTTGTTTTTTTACTTCTACTGAGGTCTGTCAACAACCAGTATAACTGGCTCTCTCAGAAATAGAAAATATTAAAAAAATACACTGGTCGCTGAGAAATTCTTGTAATTGTGTCGAAGTTTTCTCAGACACCCTTAGTAGCACCCTGTGACCCTCTATTTGTAGGCTTGCTCTCTGTCTCATCTTTGCAGCTTTTCTTCGTTGTGCACCGGTAAGATTTTGTGGTGAGTATGGCTTTGCTCGCACTTACGTCCTCAGCCATCTTTTCTACGTCGGTAGTATTTTTTTGTGCATAACACATTGGTGTTTGCTTCATTACTATTATCTTGGTTTCTTCCTGTCTTGTGTGGATGCGGATGCATTGTGCTCACCTTTGGATTGAATACTTCATATTTTGTTCTTCTGGAAACTTTTTCAATGACGGAAGCCAAGTTGCCCACCTCCGATATTGTTTCCTTACGGGCGCTTGATGACGACAACAAGGGGACAACGTCGAAGGTTTTACGTGAGTACCTGTCTATGTAGACCCAACCTCACGGTGCTCTTCGCACAGGGTGAATACAATGCGTCCACCAACGCCCCTAAGTCTGACAGAAGCCATCCTTGAGTACCAATTTAAAGTCATGTATTTGGACATGACTTCCCCCTTGGTTAGAAGCGGAGCCTATCTAAACTCCTTCCGATCTTTGGGTCACGGCACCCGGTTGCAATACAACTCCACACTAAGCTCACGCTCTACCCGCGATTTGGGTCTAAACCACAACCACCACGAAGCTCCCAAGGGGCCGCACCGTTGTCAGGCTGGAACCGAAGTTCCAGGGGCTCCTGACACCCGTGGTACCAGTATTAAGTCACCGGTCACACTTCGTAGCCAAAGATGACTACTACCAGTTGAGCTACAAACAGTTCGGGACTGGTGACCCGCCACCACACACAAAACACACATCAACTTGAATGGACAACAATTACATCACAAACAATCAACAATCGCCCTTACGGGTGATTCGTTGGCCACATGGTGTGACACCAGCAAAGGACAAAACGAACAACGACTAGGACAACTTCGACGCTGGCACCTTCGCGGGTGGTCTTGGTCACAAAAGTGACCTGGAACCAACAACGAGGAAATAGAAGAAACACGAACAAGAGAGACAGCAAGTTGAGACAGCAACGGCGAAACAGGAAAGCGAAGTTGGAGCAAAAATTGCAATCCATCATACCAACCACCGCCAGCGGACATATACATACCCGCAAACCGGGGACAAACAACAGCGACGAAAGGAGCGACCAAGCAACAACGGCAAGGAGCACCACTACGTTTGCTCATATAGAAGCCGCCTCCACTACTCATGTCTCCTTCTTCTCCTATCAAATACTTCCCGAGCGAATTCGCCCAACCTCCCAATTGTCCGCACGTCCACTAAGGCCCTACTAAAATCCCAACCTCCCGCAGTATGAATTATGCCCATACTATCTAAACTCCTAATATCATCATAGTAGTGGCATGTCGTCAGGACATGCCATACGTCCTCAAGTCCGCTCCCGCACCCACAGTCCGGAGTATCGGACAGACCTCTCTTATGCAAAAATGCATTGAGTGAGCCATGTCCCGTCAGTATAAAAACCAGACTCAGACCGAAGCCAAAATCTGGACGTTGCCGTACGAAGTCCGCGTTACGTATGAACTCATACGTTACCCTCCCATTGTCACTGTTCGTCCATCTCGTCCTCCACCTAGACAGAAGACACTCCTCTAAGAGTACCTTTACCTGCAAACTATCCCCATTCACCAGATCAGAAGCAGAAACCCAGTCATGACCAAGAAGTGGTAGCCCCTTCTTGATCTTGAAGGCAATAGCACGACGTATTACCTCCAGATCAAGAGGTGCCACACCCAGAAGAACCTGGAGTGCGTTCGTCGATACCGTCCTACAAACTGACATGCACGCCAACATCGCGACCCTCTGGCAGGATAAGACCTTGTTTCTGCCAACAATAGACATAACCGTTTCATACTATACAGGGGCACCAAACGTTGCGCAAGCAACGAAAAGCCCCCCATACACGGTACGAACAGCACGGCTGCTGAGGCCCCAGTCACTCCTGAGGATGCTCCTAACTTTACCTGCAACACTCGACAACTTGACCCTTATGTGAGTAAGATGAACCAAAAAGTTCATCCTCTCACCCATCATTATTCCCAGATACTTGACCTCAGTCGCATATCTGAGACTAACGTTGCCAGTTCGAATGAGTGGAGGACGGACAACAAGGGGACCGTCTGTACACTACCGCTTGCGCCGGTACTGAGTTACTAATACTTTGCATCGTAATTTTCCACCCTTGCTTGATTTTCTTTGGTCCGCGAGAGATTCTAAGTACCCCTAGGTACTGTCTCGTCTAGAAACTGTCCGACTTCTTATATTACATTTACCCCCACCCCTATTCGCCACCTGGAGACGCATTCGATGGGAGTAAAAGTAAGTAAAAGATTCCACACGGATATATAAAAAAGTGTCAGTTAGTTGTATGAATAAAGACAGTCTTTATTGTTATTCCTTTTCGTTCATCTTCAAGACTCATTTATCAAACTCTATGCTAAGAAGATGTGGAATAAATAATTTTTGAGGATCTCGGTACCAACTAGATCACAACTAAGTCTAAAATTAAGTTTGCTATAGAATAGTAACTACAATTTCTCTTAACATGCTTTGAATATTTAAAGTTTTCACATTTCAAATAATGATATTCTAAAAATGTTTCACTTTAGTAGACGTTTTGCGCATAACATCATCATCATCACAATGTGAAACAATCATTTCATTTATTTGCTGATTTTTGAATTCCATTCCATTTCGAACGTGGAAAATTTCAAAATAATCAAACAATCATTTTCCAAATTGTTTTCATTTATTTGCATTTTATGTGAAAAATACCTACAAACTCATACACACTCGCACACAAAGCAAAAATGACATTTTATTATGAAAATTATTGATTACACCGTACAACAATAATCAAAAAATTTTCTTACACATGATAAATTCCATATACATGTGAAAATATAGACATAATATAGTATAACTGCTTTTTCAGTTTTTCATTTCGTGTTCGTTTTTCCTTTTTAAAGGATTTTAAAATTTTAAAGGAGGCTCGAGGTTAATTTTTTATTATGCTACTTTCTAATTGATATTATATATGGATATGGATATCAAATGAAAGAGAACAATCATGGCATTGTATTGGATTTCATTTTGTTAAAACAATCCAAATAAAAGTTGCAAAAAATGTCCTTCGAGTATTCAATCCTTTAATATCCTTGAAAATTTTCAACAAGTAATTTCTAAAATAATATATGTTAAAGATACTAACATGGAGTTTTAAAAGCCAAAGTTTTATGATTTCAATTTTATTACTTTAATACATACAACGATTTGAAAATTATTTCTAAGAACAAAAGTACAAATTTAATTTTCAGTTTATTGAGACTTCGAGCATGCAAAATCAATGTATCCATTTTTGAAGCTCTTTTATTAAAGGATTATATTATATATTTTATGAAAAATTAATATGAAAAAAGGTGTGACTGACTACAACGCGACCATGTAATACCCTACACCATTATGTACGCACGTTAAATTGGTATTCAGGTAGGGTCCTTATGTAGGAACTATGAACATATTTGGACCGACCCTTATTAAACTTTATAAGCTGACATTTAAGTATATGAAATTTGGGCGCTTAAAGTGATTTTCTGAAATGGATTTTATATTGGAGCTATAGGCCGATCCCCTTGAAATTTGGTAGTGTAATTTATAGTTATATAAATTTTAATTGTTGCAAATAAAATAAGAAACTAAATTATTTATATATAATTTATGCGTCTCAAAGTGACATTCTGAAATTGATAAAAATTCTATCTTCCTCGAATTTCATATCAATATTTTCATATCTAAGACAATTCTGATATTTCCGGGAAACATTTTGCAACAAAGCTTAATAGCTAGTTAAACTTGTACATAAGTATAATATTTATATTCATTACATTCTTTTACACGTCTGTATTCCATTAACATTTCACTCCTTTGTTCATCTGTAACTACATTATTTCACACTACTACATTAACTTACAAACTATCATATTTATTTAGTTGGTAGTAGTTGCAATTCCAGCGATCTTACAATATAATCTGCCTTATTCCCAAGACATCTGATATTGTGAAATCAGCCGTTGTTTCTCTGCTGCTCGGATCAAGACCGAGCGTCAAGGGGATACCTTGACTGTTTCGGACACAGCAGCTTTGTTCCGACTGTTTTGGCACTACAACTTCGGTTGTTAGTTCTGATATCACAACTTCGGTTGTTATTTTCGGCACTGCAACTTCGGTTGGCTGTTTTGGCACAGCCACTTCGGTTGACAGTTTCGGCACAGCGTTTTCTATTTTGGCATATTAACTTCGGTTGACTGCTTTGGCACTACATCTTTGGTTGACTGCTTTGGCACAGCAACTTTGGTAGACTGCTTTGGCACTACATCTTTGGTTGACTGTGTTGACACAGCAACTTCGGTTGACTGTTTTGGTACCACAACTTCGGTTGACTGTTTTGGCACAGCTACTTCGGTCGTCCGTTTTGGCACGGCAACTTCGGTAGACTATTTTGGCACAGCAACTTCGGTTGACTGTTTTGGCACAGTTACTTCGGTCGTCCGTTTTGGCACTACAACTTCGGTTAATAGTTTTGGTACAGCAACTTCTGTTGACCGTTTTGGCTCAGCAACTTCGGTTGACTGTTTCGGCACAGCGACTTCGATTGACTGTTTTGGCACAGCAACTTCAGTTGACTGTTTCTCTTTATATTAAGTCTGAATTTTGTAACCTAGTTTAAGGAATTGTGCTATTTAAATCAGTATTCGTAAGATATCTATAAGTATCATAAACGATCCGGCCTGCTGCATAATACCCGAGGGAACCAAACATTCAACCCGATATCTACCAGTAATAGAATCCGAATTACCTGAGAAGTACCCGACTGAATCCCTACGTATCATCGTGCTGCTAGTAATTTATCTAACACTAAAATATTTAATATTAGCGATAACTAAAACATTGAATTATTAAATAAAGATACACTGTATATTCGAACCCCAGAAAGGGTAAACTAATTATGTGCTCACTTAAGGTTCGTGGATCCCGTAAGTCGACCCTGGGCATAATTGAACTATCTCTGACGACGACAAAACCATGTTACAATTTTTAAGGGATTTTCTATCAGATTCGTTGTTAAATCTAAAACCCGAGTGTGCCAATTATCATTAAATAATATTTGAAATTACACCATATATATCGTAAATAAGATTTACATTAACACTGACAGGATATTTTTAAATCAAAATGTGGGAGAAAAAACATGGTTATAGCATTATTACTACAACAATATTATTTTATTATTGTTAATTTTCTTGAATTTTAATAACTCTTTGTTCATGTTTAATGTTTATACTCATTAAAAGTTTTAATATGGTTAACTGCAAAAATGATATGTTTTTTAATATTTTTACCAGAAACAAAATTTTATTAATACGAAAAATATCACTATTTCTACGAGCATTAAATATTTGCAGTCTTTTCCTTGTTCTTAAACCATATTCTGTTTTTAAACCATATTAATATTATTATTTCCATGATAATAAAATGTTTTAAATAAATATAATTAATACTTATTCTTTTCACAAACTTAGTGAAAAAATGCATAATTTTTTTAAATATATTTTGTTTTTAATGTTCGTTTAACTACTTCATTGTAATTCTCATTTATTTTATATACGAATAAATACAAATAGACAAGGATTGTTTATACTCAGTGTTATTCAATTAATAATCATTAAAGGGTTTAGTTAAAAAAACATATCTTGCATTTGAACTGCATATGGTGGTACAAATGAATATAATTAATGAACAATTAGACTAATGAACACTTCTCTATTATTTTCAATAAAAAATTTACAAACATATTTATATTTTATTAATACGTTTTATTTTAATTTATGATAAGATGGAATAATAATATAACAAAATGAAATAATAATATGATAAGATTGGATAATAATATGATAATTGGAATTTCAAAGTCTTTTTAAAAGGATATTCGAATACGAAGTGAAAAACTGAGTATCATCTGGTCCTATCATAAAATTTCTCTACTTTCACATGTATATGATTTGGTTCATGTGTGAAAATGCTGTTGAACGGTGTTATACATAAATATGTATGAATGTGAATAAATGTGGGAGTCCTGCAATTTTTAAAGCTATTTATATTACAGACTATACACATTTAGGTGTACTAGTGCTATATAAAGTAGCTACCGCAATATTTTTAATTAATATATAATTTTGAGTCGAATTGAAGTTTAACAAAAACATTGGATTTATATCCCTTAATTTTTTTGTACCTGTGAAATCACTAGCGAATAGTAGTGCCGAAGCTGAAAAAGGATCTCCTTTCAAAGACATTTTGATTTGTTCCTTTAAGTTATTATAATTATGTATTAAATTCATGTAGTTCATCTTTGCGCCTAATAAATTCTTACAAAACTATTTCCAAGAACTGCTGGGTATTGCTATTGTATACTTTGGTATAAATGTATTTGAGTTTTAATCTATTTATGTGTGTATGTTTTGTACAAATGACAACAATAACAAAAACAACAACAATGTTTATCTAATGAAATGATTTGTTTTTAATACCTGGTTTAAGAGGAAAATTAAATTGGAATTTGCAAATGATTAAGTTGTGCGTAAAACATTGGATTAAATTTTGAATTTTGATAATATTTCATTTATTTATGCATGCGAATGAACTTTGTGTATTTTTGTTTTTAAACAATTATAATTTAAGATAAAATTTTAAACAGAGGTAATTTCGGATTTTTAAGTAGAAAATTTATAGTTAATTCGTTAAAGTCAGGAATATCACAAATATGCAATTAAATGTTTTTTCCTGTCCGTTGAATAAAACAATCAATGAAATATTTATGCGTTTTGAAAAAAATAAAGAATTTTGGAATCTATTTGAATGTGAATATTTTTGCATATTTCACCCTTAACGGCATATTTTTGCATATAGTGATTTCAGAACAAATTTATATTATATTATGTGATCTTTAGGGCATATTTGATCCTTTTAGAGCATATTTTGACATTTTGAAGATGATTTTGCATACCCCAAGGAATGCTACTTTAAATTTTAATTTCTGATGTACAAAGTTCTGATCCAAAAATATTAATTTATTTATTTTTATTTTATTTTATTATTTTTTATTTTATTTATTTAAAATTCATTTTAATGGATCTCGCCATGTTCGTTAAAACTCGCTGAGAAACTTGACAAATCATGAAGATATAGAAACTGATTAAATGATTTTATTAAATCTATTTTTGAAATGTGATATAGAGGACGTATTAGCTTTTAAACTTGGCCAAATAGCAGCAATTAGTGTTGTTAAAATATATAATTTATGTTTTTTTTTAATGAAAGCTATATGTAAATTTACAAGTGATGATTTTGATAATTTCTGAACTAATACTTATATTTAGAATTAGATGGGTAAGAAAATGGAAGAGCAATAAAGCTTTTATGTGATATAAAAAATATGGGAAATTTAAAGTAAGGCTTTTTGACACAATTGAGAGATAAATTTAAGTTTTGTTTTATTTTATAACATTAAAATTTTAATAAAACACTTTGTTTAAATTTAAAAAATAATTGTTTGTTTAAAATGGAAAAAA
Organism: Protocalliphora azurea; assembly: GCA_932274085.1. Classification (NCBI taxonomy): domain Eukaryota; kingdom Metazoa; phylum Arthropoda; class Insecta; order Diptera; family Calliphoridae; genus Protocalliphora; species Protocalliphora azurea. The sequence continues at coordinate 120,396,047 of OW026520.1, read as the reverse complement.
ACTTGTTTATTTTTCAAAAGTATATTTTCGCTTTTTTGTAGCATATTTTTCATTTTCTACCACATATTTAATGCACATAAAACATTTTTTAGAGCACATTTATGGTTTCCCTGGTTATAACCAAATAAATTTCAAATATATATTAGATTTAAAATTACTTGTTTAAATTAATAACAAGTTTTAAGAAATTTTATAATTAAACTGTTCATTTTATTTATTCATAGATAAATGTTATAAAATTGCTTTTAATCTAAATATTTGCTAAAATTACCTCAAAAACCAAAATTTAAATTTATCTTGTGTTTTGTTTAATTGAAAATGTCTTTGTTAAATCTTTAAAATATTCTAAATTTATATTTTATTTTATTTGAAAATCATACAACTGAAAATTTTCATTACACATACATGAGAAAAAAAAAACTATGTAAATATTATGTAAATATGCCTAAAGATAAACACAAGTGTTAAGGATTAAATCTAAGATTTAGAAAAATAACCTGAACACAAAATCAATCAATACCATTTAGTCAGAGACGTCATACACAAAAAAAAATTATTACCGTATATTTTTAAATTAAGACAGTTGTTTAATTTTTCATCTAAATTTCATAAAGACTAGGGCGGATCAATAAGTCCGTGATTTTTCGAACTTCCCTCGTAGTTATATGAAATGCAACACTATTCCCATAAAGTACCACCTGTTAATAGACTACAGTCAAATTTTGAGCAAGTGTCGTCATTTACTTTGCATTTAACAGCTGTTCTAAACCTCGTGTAGTTTTTCTAAAAATGGAAAAAAGTGAATTTCGAGTGCTCATTAAACATTATTTTTTGCAAAAAAAAAAAAAACCCGTCAATCAAACCAAGGAAAAGCTCGATAAATACTATGGGGACTCTGCACCATCGATTTCAATGGTAAACAAGTGGTTTACTGACTTTTGTTGTGGTCGCACAAGTTCAAATGACACTAAACGTTCTGGACGGCCAATTGAGGTCAGTACACCCGAAAATGTCGAAAAAATCCACAATATGGTGTTGTTCGACCGAAGAGTAAAAGTGCGTGAGATTGTTGATGCCATAGGCATTTCATATGGCAGTGTGGTTTCTATTTTAAATCAGAAAGTTGTCTGCAAGATTGATGCCGCGTTTGCTCTCAATTGACCATAAACACGTGTGCAGTCTCAACGGCAAAACTCTATGAATTGGGCTACGAATTGGTACCTCATCCGCCATATTCTCCGGATTTAGCTCCTACTGACTACGTCCCATTTAAAAACCTCGTTGGAAAGAGATTCAGCTCCAACGATGAAATTATTGACCAAAGAAATGGCTATTTAAAGGACCTCGAAAAATCCTAGTTTTTACGCAAAGTAAATGACGAAACTTGCTCAGAATTTGACAGTAGTCTACTAACAGGTGGTACTTGATGGGATTAGTGTTGCATTTCATATAACTGTGAGGGAAGTTCGAAAAGTCACGGACTTATTGATCCGCCCTCGTATATTTAAGTAAATATAAAACAAAAATAAAATTTAAGTGAAATTTTATTTCTTAATTAAATTTTTAATTCATTCAATCATTTACTTGATTGATTTGAAAAAATTCTTATAAGGAAAAAATTTTTTAATATTAATATTAATATTAATAGTAATATTAATATATTTTTTCTGTGTATGAAGTTATATAAGATAGTTGAAATATAAAATGTTATCATACGATTATTTTTATATTTTTCAATTTTGCAAATTTAAATATTTTTTTTTGATTGAATGAATCGTTTTGGTAATTAAAATCAATTTTTCTTCTTTTTGTATAGGTTTAGTAATATACAGATATATATATATATATATATATATATATTACTAAACCTATAAAAGAAAAATTGATTTTAATTACCAAAATGATTCGTTCAATCAAATAAATATTTAAATATCCACTTTTCACCAAATTATTATATTCTCGATTACTAAAAATTATAAATACTGACAAAAAATTAATCTTATTTTCCTATTAAACACTTTTAAGATTTTAATTAAAAGAGAATAATTTAAAAAATAAAAACTTTAAACAATGTGTTAATTACATGAATCTAAGAGGTAATTGAAAAAAATCAATATATTAATTAAATCAAACAAGCAGATGATTGAATGAAATAAAATGTTAATTAAAATATGTATTTTTATTTTTACTATTTCCTCTGTTTTTTATTTTTTTACTATTTCTTGAAATGTTTACATACATATGTCATTATTTTATATTTTTATTCTTGGACATTTTTTATTTAATTATATTATTTTTTCATTGATTGTTATTTCTACATGTTCATCGGTGATATTTTCATGGCATTGTTGGTATCTGGACTGATTCCCCCCAGACCATTAAGAAATGAAAGCTCTTTTGTGGAACTTACCAGCAAATTCTTGTGACGTATTTTTTAACAATTCAAGGATGAGATACCACTTAGTTATCACTGGAGGTGGTGAAAATTTCTGAAACCATTTTCAAACGTATTCCATGAGTTCTCTGAAAGGAAAAAAACAAATTTTAATTAAACATCTGCTGCACATTATTGGGAACAGCACAATATTTACCTGCACTTCTCAATGCGAGAGGAAAAAACTTTATGTCCAGTTTGTTCCTGAACTTTGTTGTCATGACAAAAAAAAATTTTTCTAACCAAAATTTTGGAAAAAATAATTAGGCAAAAATAATCAAATTTTAAAAATTCAGTTATTGTATAAAAATTACTATAATCCTTATATATGAATTCAGGTTTTAGATACTTTGCATATTAATCATAAACTTCAGTTAGTATTTAGGAGAAAAAAAGTATTTAAAATTTAGATATTTAGAACAGTGTTTATCGAAATGTGGTTCCTGATCCAATTACGTAGGGGGTTAGGATATAAAGTTTAATAATAAAAAATTCTCACATCCTTATCATGTCGAAAGCAAATTATATCGTAATAAATTTAGAGCTGGGTCAAGCAGTAATAGAAAATAAGGTTCACTTTTATAATTATGTTTTCACAGAAAAATAATGCAAATAAGAGTTATTTTTTATAGGGACTTAGTCAATCTCATTTGTTCATATAAATTCCAAATTCCAGAGATTTAAAGTTAAAGATATTTAATTAATCGTTCATGTGCCAAAGCACTCATATATATTAAATTTTAATAAGTTAATTTCAAAATTCTGTTCAAAATTTTGGTCCAATTGAAAATATATCGGGATTAATAAAACACTTTTATTACAGTTATTTGTAAAATATTATGGTGCCCTTTTTAAATTTTTATTATTTAATTATGTTAACTTGCGCAGTTTTAATAACTAAACAAGGTACATTTTTTATTCGCTTCAGCACGATTGTGAGGAGCCCGTAAAATATACCAATCGACTCAGAATCTCCTTAGCTGGTCGAAATCGGTTCATTATTTTACATAGTCTTCAAATAAATGTTCTTTTGGAGTAATATTTTGAAGCTCAAATATCTTAAATACATAAAAGCGCACAAATAAAACATTTTTAATCCTAAAATTTTCTATAAATAATTTTTTATGTACCTACACAAAATGTTTCAAAAAGATCGATTTATAATTAATTGTAGCTTCTATATAGGGTCTTCTCTTGGAAATCAGTTAAAAGTACTGAAATTCCACATAAGTGTTCAAATGTTAATAAAATTTGGCTCAAATAAGATTAACAATAGCACCCATATATTGCTCTCTCTCTCTCTCTCAAGTATTATTTTAAGTCACATACACAATAGTGTAGTATATTATATAGTCGGTCTTCACCGAATATACATTTCTTTTTTAATAGTAATTTATCTTGTAATTATAAATATTTAGGTTGTTTGTTACATCGTTAGAACTTCCTCAAAAAAAATCTCCCAATCCATTTCACTTTTTGATTAAGTAAATAATTTTTTAATAATTTTTGATTAAATAAATTGTTTTCTTCATTGTCAGTAAAAATTGGAATGAGAAGTTAAAGGAACCTTTTATTTTTAAATGTGTGATGAATTTTTAGAACACTCCCTTTTTATTGTTTTTTATTGTTGGCAAATTTAACAGCACAGAAAAAAGTTTGTTCAAAAATATAAAAATTTACTTTCATTGATTTCAGTTCATAATATTTAAGCATAATTTCCTAAGCATTAAAACTTTTTTATATTTTTTGTAATGAATCAAAAGTCAAGAAGACTGAAAAAATCTTCTAAATTTTCATTTATTTTTTCAATTTGTAAAGAAAAATGTTTGAAATTTTCTTTGGAAAATTTCAAGTTTTTAATGATTTTTAGCTATATTTTGAGAACAGAATAGAACCGCTTTTTATCAAAATGATTTGCTGCAGAATGCAAGCAAAATTATGCAAATTTCTAAACTTTATTTTTTAACAGATTTTCCTTGGAATTTTGCCATTTTAAGGCATTTGTTGTTAATATTTTCATGCATAACTATTTTCATTTATCTAACAAAACTAAATCAAAGATTTAACAAAATTTTTGCAAAATTCCTAAAATTTTCAATGTGAACAATTTTATAATATCTATGAACAAAATTTTATTTTTTATGAATAAAGTTTGGGAAAAAAAGGCATGTTCAATTCGTAATATTTGTGGCAAAAATTTTAAAATATATACATTTTTTTTATTTAACAAAAAAAAAAAAAAAAAAAACCAAAATGGAAAAAAGTCATCATCTTCACATTGGAAAATAACCAATTTTGGTTAAAAATAATCAAAACGACAACACTGTTCCTGAAGACAAATCAATATTGAAGGTCACCTTATGATTACGTGCCATTAAACGTATAGCGCCCTACAAACAATTCAGCACCTTTCAATTACTAATCTCCATAATAGATGGTCATCGGTCACACTTATTTGTTGCAACTACTATATATCTCTTTTATTTATTTATAAAATCACAGAATCTTTCATTAATAAATATATAAATTTATTCATGCACATATATACAAACCTAAGATATTATTTAGTTTCTTTTAGAATTTAATTCATTTAGGGTTTGTTGTTTTATGAATTTCGTGAATTTTAAAAATTATCAAAATTTTAAATACTTGCTAATATTATTAATATTTGTATGTATATAAAATAAATGTATTTAATAGTTTTCAATTTATAATTAAAAAGTAACACATAGTTTTAAATTAGGTTATTGATTTTTAAACATGTTTTAATATATAACAGAAAAATAATTAATTATTTTAAATTTCATTATTACTTAGGATTAGTTTATAATATTGTATACATTAAGAATTAGTTAATATAAGTATTTCAAATATTTTAATAATTATGTAATATTTTTAATTAGTTGTAATTTTGTAAGAATTTTATATAAAATATTTCATTAAGTATATAATGATTAAAAAAAAGTATATAATATGTTAAATTGTATTTCAAAATAAATACATATATTCTTAGTAAATTAAGAATATATTTTGTTTTTCCTACTTAACGTTGAAAATAGAAGATTGTGAATTTCTGTGGTTCTCTGAACCGGAGAGCTACATAGCAGATGTCGTATAGATTTCTTATCTTTCTCATTTAGATAACTTCTACATTTATTAGAGGTTTCCCGATTTAACGTACACTGCAGTGTAATAACACATTTGTTTATAAAGATATCTTTATGAAATTTGCAGGAGATGTGGATCTTATTAATATAAATAAAAGCCCCCGTAGCTCCGCCCCTGGGGGAATTGTTGTGCCCACCTTCCAAACATAACATTGTACACTCCTCTACTATGCCTATACCAAATTTCATGAAAATCCAACCGGCCGATCAGAAGTTACAGATTTATTTAAAAAAATTTCGATTCTGCCCCACTGTGCACTGGTGCATATTCCTATAAACGCATTTAAACTTTTTGTTTTTCTTTGCGGTATATTCGTTTGATTTTTTCGTTTTAAGGGGCCCTTTATCCCGTATAGGAGACCTTATGAGAGAAAACGAGAAGTTCTCTGTTATTTCGTTTGGACAAATCCCAATTAAGAAAATTAGATAATCAGCACTTTATCGGAAATGTATGAGATGACTTTATATTTTTCACGATGATATTATATATAATTCCTAGGCAAAAATTGTAGTAATTTTGTCAGAGTTTGGACCATGTGATCAAATTCAATATCCTAGGAATAAATTATTTTTTTTTAGAAAGTTTGTAAAATTTTATATTTTTTTTTTTATCAAAATTTGTTTCATTACCTTCACACTTATTGTAAAATCGATAATAGATTTATAAGAAAAGACTTAATACTTTTTGATTATATTACTTTTATATTAGAGTTCTAAAAGACTTTATTAAATTATTATTATTTTTGATTTTGTTAAGGTTTGGTAACTGTTCACGTTGAGTTTTTTATACCAATTAAATTGTTGCTATGCTAATTATTTGTTTCAAAGCAGAATAGATTCATAAAACATGGGTGTAAAAAAAAAAAATCAACGGGACCTAAAATCCTTTATTATCGACCTCTTTTACTCTATTTAACAAGCAATGCGTTAATTACTACGCAAAATAAAATTATGAAATATGATCTCTCTCAGAAGCTCATACCTTGATATACATTTTTATTGCATGCTACAAAAATGGATTGGAAATTTTCAAGTTCAATCACTTTCGTGTTATTCGACGCGATTTCAAGAAGAGACACCAATATTAGTCCAAGCTGACTGTTGGTAACTCCATATTTCATTCAGATATATGGTTATGGGATTTTTAGGCAACTTAATATTTTAAATAAAGTTTTAAATAATTCTCCACTAATCTGATTACATTGGATGAGAATAATTTTCTACATTTCAGCGATTTGTTTTTTATTTTGTAATGAGATAAAAATGAGAGAATTCTAAGAGATGCACTCAAAACCTGAGTTTATCTTCACTGCACCCAGAGAAATAATGATCACCCTCATATTCAAAATGATAACAGTCAGTGTTAATAGTGTATCAGACACATATGTGTTAAATTTGAAAACGATCTGTTGAAATCTGCAACAGAAATTAGTAAACGCATTTGTATCAAATTTAAACTAAATTTGTGTCGAAGTGAACACGAAAGTGATTGAACTTGATACCGCATTGGTACAGACTTGAAAAAGAATCGGTATCAAATTCACACCATCTGTTTTTTAAACCCGCACCTATTTGAAATAAATTAAAACCAAAAAAATGTGTTTTATTTGTTCATATTTATTATAAGTATTATTATAAAAAATATAAAAATATTATTAAATAAAATATAATTATAATTTTATCTCTTTTCATTCTGAACTCTGCTCGCAGGCCTAACAGTTTTATAGCTCTTAAATGTCACTTGTGCGGCTAAAGAATACAAGAAATAATTATATTTTATATTAATGTTAGATGTAATTTTTAAACTCACCTTTCACATAAACAAAAATAGGTGGCATATTTATTTCTTCCAGGATTTGATGGAATTGTTCGTCGACACTGGATTTTGCTGCTTCTTTGCCTGTTGAAGAAGTTATGCAACCGTCATTTATTTGATTTCTTCACCAAGTATTCTCGAAAAAGTTTTCTATAAAGTATTCCGTTTCATTACAATCATTATTTTTATACATTTTTACCTAAATAATTAATTTTTCCACATTAACTTCACGCATTTTTTTTTTTTTTTTTTGAATTTTAAAAATTTAAATGGCGTAGCCTTTCGCTAACATATTGCCAGGGTGCACATCCAAAAGAAGCCTCCTTCGCAAAACATCCACTCGATCTACACCTTCGTGTAGAAAGCTAGAGTTCCCGAGTTCAGCTCCCTGAGTTTAATGGTCTCCACCAATATCAGTTTCATTTTTGTGTGGTACTGTACCAAATCCAAAATACAAGTGAGTGTAACAAAATCGAATGCATGTGACAAATGTAAGCCACGAAAAACCGTACACGATATAGTTAGACGTCAACAAACACTTTATCAATGCGAGAGTGAGACGCAAAATTCTCGAAGGTCAAACAACAAAAAACCCGCCTGACTGTACTTAAAAAATAATTACGGCGACGCGAGAGTTGTTCTCCAACCCAGAGTTACTTTGCGACTTAACTTCACGCATTTACAACTGCAATTTAATAACAATACTGTAAGAAAACCAAGCCGAGCGAAACTTCCAGCTTAGTAGGCTTAAAATATATTAGTGGATGCACGCGGCGACCGATGGCAGTGTTATTAAAAGCTTAAAGTCATTTGTTTACAAAAATTAGCAAAGTAAAATTAAAAAAAATGCCATAAATTTAATCTGGAAATGCTGTGAGACGCAGTTGTGTGTTAAAGTTGAAATTGTTTCAACTTTTTTTATATGGACCGAGCATCCGCGTGAGAAAACAATATCAGCTGATTGTCGCCTTTCGCCGCGTGTCGCGTACCACCATAAATGACGGCGGCAAATTTTTTGAGTTATAGACAGTGTACGATTCGAAATTTGAAATGGAAATGCAGTTTCAAAACGAATAGTTCGATTTGAACGAAATTTTACATGATGATAGTGGAGGTATAGACGAGTTTAAGTTTTGTGTGTGGATTATGTAGGCCTAATAAGGGCCTATATAGAGTTTAAAAATAAACGATCCCGATTCTTTACACTTGAACCGAATTTAAAGAATAATATATGAGTGGAGTCATCCAGCCGAGAACTACAAAAAATGTAGGCGTATATATAGGTTATCTCTTTTAGTTTACGAGATATTGGACTTCGAATTTTAAAAATTTCTTTCGCTATACGGGATCGAAATTTTTATAGATTTTAAAAAATATATATTTTTTTTTATTTAGTTAGCAGCAAATTAAAAAATAATTTAAAAAAGAAATGGTTAAAAAATCTTTACGAAATCATAAGGTTAGCTTATGTAAATATAATTTTGTATAAATTATATACTTTTATTTAATTTTTGTTGGTGGTTATTATAAGTATCCTAATAACGAATATTCTGTGATAAAATCAACATCACTATTTCATATTTGGTTATGTGATTATGGCTAACATTTGTTTGACATGCGGGCAGCCGGAATGTTGGTATTTTAATCCAAAACAGGAAAAATAGACTTTTTCTTGTTTATGTTTATGATTTTATTACAAAATAGCATAAATTGAAAATATGTGAGGAAAAGATTATCCTGTCACGGAATTCAGTTTATACGTTTTTAAATAGCTATTGGCGATTTATTTTTTATAATTTCGGAACGAATCTTAACATCCGAAAATTAAAAAATGAGACCTTTTTGTCAAAAATTTACGCATAAATACAAAAAATCTTAGAGTAGCTTTGAAGTAGGGTCGAACGTATTTTAAGATATTTAAAGTTAACAATGGCTTACTAAAGGTACTTTAAGCGAATCATCATTTTTGAATACAACTTTAAGGAATTCTGCTCAACAGTGGTTAGTAAAGCTGTGCTAAGTTTTTTTTGAATACAGCTGTAATTTTTCTTTTTTTTTTAACAATTAAAATCAAGAAGCTAAACTTTAGATTACAAATAATTAAAAGCATTTTATTCGTGCATCATCAAGCTTTTTCATAAGCGGCATTCGACGTGAGAAAATTTAATTTGTGTTTTGTGACGCAAAGCGTCGGCGGATATTTCGAAAATATAGTCGTTTCATACACATATGTTAACAAGTTAAGAGCGAAAGTTTTCGAAAAATAGACTGCCTGTTTTTAGAACACGAGCGCAAAAATTACTCGTTTAACTAACATTTAAAACAAAAACAAATTTTGAAATTTTGTTTTTGTTTTAAATGTAAGTTAAACGAGTCACTTTTGCGCTTGTGTTCTAAAAACAGGCAGAGATACTGTGTAAGGTTGCAATGTAAGCACAACCGTTGACAATTTTCCAACGTCATTTTTCCCTTAGTGTGGTTTGTAACAATTTCGGACAACGCAAAGAATACATATTTCACACAGATTTCTAAGTTTAAAACATATCAATCAGCAGATCAAGGAACTTTTTTGGTAACGTCTTTTCTCAACATTCGCGACAATGAAATTATTGGTAAATTCTCTCACAGTGTAACGGCTATGCACTGAGTCAATTTGTATTTCTTTGTTCAACTTCTCAGAATGTGAAAGTCTCTAACAAGAAATCGATTGCACTTTTAATAAATGTAGTTACGCGGCTCGATATAATAGGATATACGTTGGAGCGTATAGATATTCCACATAATAATTACAATAGAAGCCATGGTATAATTATGTATAAGTTTTTGCTAAATAAACAGCTGATGATCTTTTATTTCATGTCTTGCCGGTTAAGACTGTCAAATTCTATGTTAAAAAAATAGAGATCTCTCTCTTAACAGTTGCTAATAACGTCGAACTCTATATATAAAAAGTTTGAGGAAAACTGTAATTTGGACAAGGACAATGTGTGAACAAGGAAAATTTTGGATTTTCATTTATATGTTCTGATCACCACAATATTATATTGTTGTGTTCGAGTATGATCGCGCGCCAACCTAACTAACATTGATCGTAACTGAAATCATTTGCAAATTCTTCCGAAGTTTGTGGAGGTAATCCCTGGGAAGTTGCGCTTTATGACTGAGTATTGGTACTATGGATTTTGTATTAATACTGTACTTCTTGGGGAGTCCATTTATTTGGTATTCTGGTGCTAAGTTTCTAAAATCTAGAAATGTTACTGGGAAAGGAGAAGGATTTATAAAATCTTTACAACAGATCTAGTTAGGGCAATTTTCAGATCAGTTAGTATGTTCATAGAGTTTTTCCTACTTTTAAAACCTTTTAGTTGACCTTTTGTTAGTTCAAATTAACTCTTTAATCTCTAAATTTTGTATATAATAAAAAAAAACAAAAAATATTTTTATCCCATTTCGCTTCCTATGTAGCATATTTATATTATTTTATATATAAATATCTTTGTCAATAACAAACTAAACTAAATAATGCATTCTCTACCGATTACTAATTGGTTTTCTCTGTGGTGTAGGGTAAATTATAAACTTTATCCACAAAACCTATAAACTAGATTATTTTTAGGCCCTAAAACATGTAAAATGATTAAGAAATCTTCTTCTTCACTTTTATAGAAAAACAAAATTGTAAATGATACAAAATAAATACACACTTTGATATAGATAATATTCGGTTTATATATCACTTCATATCGAAATAAGACTTTAGTCAAATCTATTTTGTGGCTGCAAAATTGTGCATACAAGTACATACAACATGTTGCTTGTATATTAATATGTAAGTATGTAAGTATGTTCATAAGTGTAACTTATCATCTACCAAACAATAAGTGTTTATAATCCAGTATTGTCATTTAAGGTTTATACATGCAGAGAAAAAATATAGTTGTAGTAACTATAATCTAAGAGCAAGATATTATGATTGGAACATATGATCACAGCGGGAAATAAAAATGATTATAAGAAATAATTATTATGATTTTACTTTGTCATATTGTGGTTCTAGTTTTGCATATAATTGTACAATCTTACCACATCATTATCCCATTCTATCAGATTATGATTTGATATTATTATATTATTATTCTATTTTATTATATTATACCATATTGTCATATTATGATTCCATTTTATAATATTATTATACCATTCTTCATATTATTATTCCATTTTTTCATATATTAAAATAAAATAAGATATGAATTTTTCTATTAAATTGGAGAAAAGTTTAAGTATTATATTTATTTGAAACATTTTATTGTGGTGGGAATAATAATATTAATATGGTTTAAAAACAGAATATGGTTAAGAAAAAAGAAAAAGACTAAAAATATTTAATGGTTATAGAAGTTGTGATATTTTTCATATTAATAAAATTTTGTTTCTGGTCAAAATATTTAAAAACATATAATTTTTACAGTCAACCATATTAAAACTTTTATTGTGTAAAAACATTAAATGATAAAATTTAAACAAAACCATTATTATCATGAACACAGAGTTATTAAAATTCAAGAAAATTAATAGTGAGAACATAATATTGTTGTACTTATAATGCTGTAACCATGTTTTTTTCTCTGTGTGTACTTTTAGATTTTCCCTTTTTTTTGGCCACAAACTAATTATACAATAACAAAAGCTTTATGTCAGCATGTCCATAACGTCGAGTCTATATTAGACAAGTTTTTATCAAGACTCGAATACATGGAAAGTGTCAACAGTTGTACAAAAACAATAATAAGGCGAATTTATTAATGTTTTTTATATATGCAGTTTGACAGCTGTAGCAACTAAAAATTATAATATAATCAACTGTTTTTGTCTTGTTATAGGTTTGCCCTGATTTTGACGTTTATTTCGATAAAATTTTTTTTAGTATAGACTCGACGCATTGGCCTTATGTGCATATATACATATGTACATCTATATATATAGTTATGTAAACTTACACAGCCAAAATAATCTTTAGACATACTGTTGCATGAGCATTATATGCAACAACTCATTGTGTATCGTCTGCCTGTAGTTACGGTTTACTTAATTTATTTTGTGTACGAGAAACTTTATGTGAGTGTTGTTGCATGTTTTTTATTTGCAACAACCACAAAGTGCATTATATTTTTTCCCTGTAGACTTTTAACCAACTTTATCCTACTCCTCCTTTCCAATCACAAACACACACTTCTCTTGGATCTTTTTAGTTTCAGCCCTCTTTATGTTGACACTTATGCACTTTACCGCCTCTCTTTGATGTGTTTTGTATTCATATTTTTCCTTTTTTTTTTACTTTTGCAAGTAAGTCATCATGCATTTGAGTCCTTTTAAAACTATTTGACATGCAAATTGTGTCCTTTTTTTGCTTTTACGAAAACAACAATATTTTTTCTTCCCCCTATTTTTTGTGGTTTTGAGAGCTTCACTTCGACCACATTTGTTTTATTTATAGAGATACAAGTTGACATTAGTTTTAAGGTTTTTTAATCTATAGTCTTTTTGTATTTTCTTGTTGTTGTTGTTGTAGGTTGACCATAAAGTATTTTATACACTGCCTAGTTGAGAGTTGTTTTTTGTACCCACCATCAAAAAGATGGTGGAATATTAGGTTTAACATTCTGTTTGTAACATGTCGAAAAAATCATTTAAGACCCCATAAAGTATACATATTCTGGGTCCTGGTAAGATTCTGAGTCGATCTCGCTTTGTCCGTCCGTTTGACCTTCTGTCTCTTAAAAGTAGGATAGAGCTCAGGAGGGACTACCTAGGGGGATAAAATATGGCTCAAATAATTATCTTATATAAGGCTTATTTGGTACTGAAAGTCAGTTAATAAACAAAAAAATTCTGGAAACACAGGATGTCAGTTATAACTTCAGCTCACACTTTTCGGATGATATTACTTAAACAAAAGCACGTACGACAACGAAATTTTGTACAGATAGTTCGATGATCGATATAAACTCGGAAACCAAAAATGGGATGGGACCTTTAGAACCCACCTAACATATAAGGAGAAACATCAACGAAATTTTGTACAAATAGTTCAAGAACCAGTGTAAACTCTGAAACATAAATGGACTTTACTACCCACCTCCCATATGAGATGAAATTTAAAAAGTTACAGATGGTAGATATATAGATTCGGCCAAGCCGAATACAATATTCTTACTTGTTGTTTGTTTTGTGGTTACGAGCATTATGTAGTATTATCGTCTGCTTAAAGGATTTATTTTTTTTTTTTTTTTTTTTTTGTGAGAAGTAGTGATTTTTTAGGTTTTGAAATAAATGAATTTGTTACTGTTTTGGTTTAGAAAATTGTAAAAACAATTAAAACTTTTTCCATACTGTTTATATATTTCAATAATATTGTGTATTATTATTATGTTAGTGTTATTAGTTAGAAAATTGTATTAGTATAAAACAAGTTGGAATGGTAAATTAAGCTTAGACGAATTAAATATTCCCTTCACTTAATTAGCCAAAATTTTGTATAGAAAGCTATTTTAAGATAGAGTCTTTAATGCTAATATTCAAAAGACGTATTGAGAAATTATTCCCGATCGAAAGCATATTTTATTAAAAAAAAAATTCTTTATACGAAATTCAATTAATATTGTCCAATATTATATATTTTCTGAGATTATTTGATGACATATATATTTATTATTTTAAAAAATTTCCAGCTCGAAGGACCACCACAATGTTTTATTAAATGCCTCATATGGAAATAAAAAAACATTATCATATCAATTAAGATTTTGTAATACAACATAAGTAACGTATATGGAACAAAATTGCAGAAAAGAAGGTCCTAATTTTTTCAAAAATGAACAAAAATTTTATATAGCTTCTTGAAACGATATCAAAATGTGTAAATTTTATATGTAGATCTTTTTTGTGCACTTTTGGAGCTGTTCTGAAAGACTTTTTTAACATGAGTTTAACAACTCGATGTTGAAACTTTCTGGATCTCTAATTCGGTTATTCTATTTTAGTTTGCTTTGGAATTTTATCGACAATATTCTACAATGTCTTCACTGTTAGTCCTAAACATAAAATCGATTTTAATTTAGAAATATTTGGATATTTTGAATTTTAAGTATTTAATTAAATTTAGAAATTTTTTCAACCCCTCAAAATTACCCAGTCGTTATATCCGGCTTTAGATTAGTTCAGAAGATATATCTTTGTTGGACAATACACTTCTTTTTATGATATTAATCATAAAAAATGGAGTCAAATCAGATTAAAAAAAAGTTGAAAATAAAGAAATGTTTCCACAAATTGACTTTGATCTATAGAAATTTTTTCTCCAAAAAACTTTTTGTCTTAATTATTTTTCTACCGATGGACTTAAATCTACCGACAAAATATATTTCTTTGAGTTTAAATATAACTTATTTTTTGTGGGGTAAATACAACAAATATATAGCCGGTCAAGCCCGACCATATGATACCCTACAGCATCGTGTATATGCACCAAATATATAAAAATAAAAAAAGTAAAAAAAAAAATTTTAAAGAAAATATTTTCCGAAATTTTTCAAAATTTGTATTATGTTAATCGATACAGAACATTCCCTCGTGGGCATGTTCCAACTCTAGTTAAGAAGAGTCAATTTCTCCCTCCTAGGCCAACGCCGTGTTAAATTGAAAGGTTTTAGCTCAGGTGTTAGAACTGGAATCGGTCCGGTGTCTATCACCTAGGACCAGACCCGCGACATGTTTTGTATTAGTTCCTTTCCCTCTAGGGATATTAACTTGATATTGAGATTTGTATGAGACTAGTGATTACCGAAAAAGAGGTTTATATGGGAGCTATGGTCAGTTATAGGCCGATCTTCATGAAATATGGTACTTATACAAAACATCTTTGCACCGAATTTCATTAAAATGTTGCTATATTTATGATCGTTAAATCTCTATTCAGGGAGAACATTTGTATGGCGGCTAGGTGAAATAATGGATCAATCATAACCAATTTTAATAGTCCCTGTGTCAAAATAATTATTCGTGCCAAATTTCATCAAAATATCCTTAAAATTGCGACCTGTTAATGAAATAAAATGTTTTTGTTTAATTTCTTTTTTTTAATATTTTGAAGAAACTAGAACTCCAGTATGTACATTTGCACAGGATATTAAAAAAACCACATATGGACATCCTAATATTACATCACCAACATATAACAAGAAAACTTTATAATTCTCATTTAGTTTATGTAAATTTATGTCGTAAATAGTCAAGACTGGGATGATAAATTTGAGCAATAACCGAAGTACCAATCTTGCTCTTAGGGATCAAAGTATCACTAGATACAACCGAAGTTCTTTCTTCGGAACCGTAGCCGAATCTATAGTTAGCCGTAGTTGTAGTAATATAGTCGTAGTTATCGAAGCAACTTATCTCATCGGATTGTATTTTGTAAATGAAACCTGTAATTAGACCACCGGCAATCGAAGCATTTATCTCGTCGGTTTATATTTAGTATTTAGCGTAACTTATGCGATCCTAGCTAGCCGATTGAGAGCCGAAGAATTTATCTCATCGGATTGTATATTGTGTACGAAACCTGTATCTAGCCGACAGAGAGACATAACATTTATCTCCTCGGATTATATTTAGCGTAGCTCACACGATCCTAGTTAGCCGATTGAGAGCCGAAGAATTTATCTCATTGGATTGTATTTTGCGACCAAAATCTGTTGCTAGCCGAACGATCGTTTTCTCCAAGAAACATAAAAATAATAATTTATTTGATATTAAATATAGAAAATTAATGTGTAAAAATTGTTAAAGATTAAAGATTAAAATAAAAAAAAACTTACAAAACTGTGTCGTGCATTCGTCTAAAATTGGCGAGGTTTTCTAAGTTTTGTGTTCTAATAGCAGCGGTTTCAAACATGGAGAATTTTAAAATATTTACGAAGTTTTGTCAATTCAGTATTATTTAGTAATCATCTAACCATATATTTGCTTGATTATGGTTAGTTAACGTTTTTTATATAATTTTTGATTTTTAAAAATGGAAAAAATTCATACTTTTGGTAGTTTTCATTTCCCAACAAAAAATCCCGGGAATAGGCAAGTGAAAAATTGGAAAAATTCCCGGGAATTCTAAAAACTTGCACATCAAAATTTATTATTTTTGCAAAGTAAAATTTTTATGCACGTATAAACTTTGTCTTTTGTTTAAAAAAAATTACAAAAATATAATTTTTCTTGTCAAAAAATTTAAACCGGTTTTTTCTAAAATAAAATTTTTTCGGTTAAACCGAAAACTGCTTTTCTAAAAAAGTCGGATTTTTGGATACTCTACATAACCTGAGCAGCAATGTAATGTTAACTTTTTCTGTTACCTTTACATTGCGCTTGTACTTGTAACATGTCTGCATTTTTCGTACAAAAATATGAAAAGTAGCCAAAACTTCTTTAGTTTTTTGTTCAGATATAAGCTGTATATATAAGTATTTAGTAACTCTGAACTCGTAAGATTGTGGAGAATTACAAGCAATAGAGACAAATTAAAGGCGGTGAAATTTCTACAGACCAAGACCCGAAAAACTTAAAATTTTTATTTTAAGTATATTTTTGAGAAATAATATTAATATTTAGACTAAAATCTAATTTAAACAAGTGGAGCTATTCTAATAAAAATTTTGACACAGTATAGATAAACTTGTTTTGAAATCAGGGAATTAAAAAAGCTCTCACTTTGTTATACCAATATACCCAAAATTCCAGTACGGTTAAAACTTGTTTGAAAACTTGACATTTTTTCATTAAAATGATTACCCAGCCGATGTAAAAGGCGTGGCACGGAAAGTACTTTTTGCATGTTTAACTAATATATGAAGGTACATAGCCAATATACTCTTTTGTTGGTCTTGGCTTTGACATTTCAGAGTTTTACAAAAAAAAAAAAATGTAAAAACTTCCAAATTTCACAAAGTTTGGATAGGGTCTGGGGGGAAACTGTTTCCCAAGAGCCTCAGAATTTGCATTACACGCATTTAAGTTAAGATTTATTTTGAAAATATTACAAAAATTTTATGATCTGGAACAAAAACCATATTTTAGAAGTTGATGAATATTACCACCTTTTTGTAAAATAATCCCGAAAATATGATTTTTTTTTAAAAGTTTCAATTTCAGATTAATATAACTTTTTGTCGGACAGATATATTTATAAGATTCTTGCAGCAATGTGAATTGGAATTTTGTTAGAAATCAAGCGGATATTTTCAAAAAATTTTAGGGAAAAAATTAAGGCCCCTAAGTTAAAAAACTTTAAAAAACTAGGCAAAAAATAAAGGTGAAATTTGCTTCGTTAAATATCTCTTAAACTAAAAGAGATAACCTACACATTTATATTTATTTTTATAGTTTTATAAGCAATATTTATGTGTAAAATAATTTTACATTCAAGTCATAAATTAATTTTTTGCGAATTAAAAAAAAAATACGTACCCGAGGTGACAAATTTTGGAGATTTACTCTCTACCCCCGTGAGCCGCTAGTAAGCTGTGCTCTTCCAAATCAACTGAAAAACATCCCAGCTCTGATCCTGTGAAATTTTATTTAGATATTTTCAACGATTCGCAAGTTACAGAATTATTTCCATTGTGTGATGCATATGGCCTCTTCAATCAATCAATAATCACAAGTGATCAGATATTAAGAACCTTTCTCGGTTGAACCTTTATTGCATTTTTTTTTATTTTCTTTACAATGTTGGTTTTAATTACTAATAATTTTCCAACCCCTTTTAAATATTTATACATCTATAAATGTAAATATTTTACAATTTTTTAAAATTCTAAAAATATTTATCTCTTATTTATTTAAGTTCAATAATAATTTCTTTATTTCTTCATATTTATGTAAGAATACTAAAAAAAATATTTATATTTTGACAGGAAATGTTTAAATATTTTTATTTTTTCAGCATTGAGATGTCAAAATAAACAAGGGATGATTTAGAAAAACTGATGCTGCTACCGTTTTAGTTTTGCTATAATCAATGTTTTCACAAGCTGTTTGTTGTAGATTTGTAGTGATCTTATTAAAAAATTGTCAAATGTAACCAAACCTTGAACAGATGTAAACAATTTGAACCCTCTTGTTGTAAGAGAGTGTGTGTGCATGTGCGGTTAATTTTTGATATTCTATTTTAATTATTAGACAAATGCTTAAAGTTATTGTTAGCACATGTTAAGATTTTTAATAATTAAACCTAGGTTAAGAAAAAGAGATGTTAATGTACAATTATTGGTTTGGAATTGTTTTAAATTTATGTCTGTTTTTGTGAAGAAGCTTAAGTGTTTTTAAAGGTTCTACATTAATACTTTTTATTTCTCTTTGTTTAATACTTACCTAATAATGTTTATAATTAAAACAACAATTTTTATTATTTTTATTGGTTTCTTTAACATGTGGCCGAGAAATGATTTTAAACTGATACCAAGTGTTGTATACGATTTGTAATTTGACCTTTGATTTGGAGAAAAAAAAAAATAATAATAAAAATAAATAAATTCGTATGATTGCTACTTTATAATCACATCATATATAATATAAATTAATTTTTTTTTTGTATTTTTAATAATACATTGTTTTGCAATAAATAATGACTAATTAGGGAAATTACCTCAATGAAATATATAAGACAACAATTTGACAAGCTTTTAAGTGATTAAATGGAAAAATTAAATTACTGAAAAAACTGCGTTTGATCGAGAAAAGTTTCCAGTTTTAAGATCACTTATAACTCGGATTAAAAATGTTTCTATTTTTTGAAAATTAAAACATCTATTTTTCTAAAACAGGCCTTAGTGTCTATCAACTCAATTATTGTCAGTATGTTTCTCTGTTTAAATAGTTATATTTTCATCGAACTAGTTTTCATTCTAAGGGCACTTTCCCCTAAACATACTTTTTTTATTTTAACATATCTAATATATAATATGTAATTTTTAGCACTAGTTTTTTTTATTCTTCATATTATTTCTTTATTATTTTTTTATTTTTTAATAATATAAACATGCAAATTTATATATAAATGAGTCATTTCATGTAAATAAACTATTTTATAAAGTTCACAATTGTGATTTTGTTCAAAATAGTTGTAATTATAATATTAAATTTTTTATACTAGAATGACAAAAATACTTTAAATCTATAAAAATGTTAAGAAAAATAAAAGTAACGATTAACCTGATATGGAATTACTCATATTTATTATACATAGACGTATATTTGTATGTACTGCATCTATTTGTATGTAATCTTATAAATATTTATAATAATTTGCAATTTCATGCATGATTTTGTAAGAAATGAAATAGCAAATTTTAATGTTAAATTGAAATTGTTATTAAAAATTTTTAAATTTTATATATGTACCTACATACGTACGTACATATATAAATTTATATATTTATTTATGTCTTTAAAAATTTAATATTTTTTTATAGTTTAGGTCGAATTTTTATTATATTATTCTTAATTATCCTAAAATACTGTAGAAGAAGTTGTTATATGTTTATGTTATTATTTATAATGTATAATAGTAATGGAATTGATCCACCTTCTGGTATATCAATTGATACAAAATTATTCATTAAGTCGATTTAACGATGTTCGTCTGTCTGGCTGTCTAAAGAACTACAGTTTGCAATTTGCCAGATGTGGGGGCATAATCGAAAATTTTTGGAAATAAATCTGTAACTTGCAATCGGCTAGCTGTATTTACATAAAATTACTTATAGGACAGGAGAGTACAATTTCATGTTTGGAAGAGGTATCCCCCGGACCCTCTAGAGGGGAGCTATGGGGTCTTAAAGTAGGGTGCTTCTGACATAAAAAATTTAAAAGAAAGCTCTTGATAATTTCTATATGTTTACAAGTACTCTTATAGTTTTCGAGTTAATTGTATTTAAAATTTCAACTATCTCAATTGTTCAAAATCTTGGTTCAATTTTTTCCATATATATATATCCCAACAATCCGAGCCGATTTTATTAGATTTTATTGTATTTAGTTAAACAAAAAATGATCTATGGAGTAAAGGAAATTTGAAATCGTTATCTTTATCGAGCCCAAAGATAAACGAATTTGAAATTGAAAATTGCCAAAATTATGAGTAGCAGAGGAGTGTACAATTTTAAGTTTGTAAGGGCGATCCCACTTACTTCTTAAGAGCGGAGCTATTCTTGTCTAACACGAAAACAATAAGAGATAAATAACACAAGTAAGCCTGTTTTTTACAGGACTTTAAAAAGATGTAAAAATATTTTAAATCGAATAAGAAACAAAAAACTTTCAAAACTTTCAACAATTTTCTATGTCATAGCTAGCCTATTTTGAGCCCCCAAAGCCACGCTTTTGAGGGTTATATAGGGTCCTCCTTCCAAAATTAAAATTGTACACTCCTCCTACCAGTCGATTAGAAGTTACAGATTTATTTCCAAAAATTTTCGATTCTGCTCCACTGTTGAATATGGAGTATAAAGCAAACGACCTTCGCCACTTTTTTCTTTCCCAGAAAATATGATCATTTGTCTTAAAACGAAAATAACTAACTTACAATTTGTTAGAGCGCAAATACCATTAAATATTTTCCATTTTTTGACAAAATTTTTTTAAGCATGGCAAGAACATATATATGCACAATAAGGGATCAGACTAGTCAAATATTTGACCAAAATGGCGTAACCACTATATAAAATATTTCCTAATTTCTCTTTTTTTTAATGGTAAATGATTTTTTACTTATCATTAATCATAGACGATATTTTATTGAATTTTATTTCACGCTGTTTTCACTTAAAAAACATTTGCAAGATCAAACAACGGCAAACAATATTTTTATAAAACTAGTGGTTACGCAATTTTGATCAAATATTTGCCAAATATGAACATAGTTTATGTGATAGATATTTACTCGTAGTATACAAGATTTAATTTTCTGAAAATTCTGTAAAATTCAAGCAAGAGATTTAAAAAATCTTCTCATTTTATTTCAGATTTTCCTTTATGTTAATTATTTAAATAAAAATTGATAAAGATCATAAAACAAGGATTTTTTTAGTACTTCTATACAAGCAACAACCGATATATAGTGAACCAAAAAAGTTTAAGTACATCTTCCGTTCAATTCTCTCTGTTTTGATATACTTTAAATAGTACTTAGTTTTTATAATTAGATTTCATTTAGTCCCGTTAATTGTATAGGAGTAAAGTTATTTGTAAAAAATTCCAGCGCAGCTAAAAATGACGCAAAAAAAAAAAAATACGTACATCACTAGTTCATAGCTCATTACAGTTATTGTTGTTGTAAAAGTAATGGTTTAGGTAGATTGGATTTTAAGCTAGAAGTGTAACAATGAGTTCTAAAGAATAATTTTGCTGACAGTTTTGCTAGTTGTATGTAGAGCTCGTTGCAAAACTGACAAGTGGGTCATGGAAAGGAAATAACAATAGAATTGAGAAAAGTAAAAATAAAATTATATTAAGAGAAATTGGAAATATTGTAGGAAAAACCCACTCCAATGTACAAACTGTTATTAATTCATATTTATCTAATGGAAATTTGCATAATAAACCAAGATCTGGTCGCCCAAAAAATCTTTCACCTAGAGAGGAACGACATATTGTTAACGCTGTAAGAGCTGATTCCAAAAATACGCGAAGAATTGCTACAAACCTCAAACACAAGTGTACATGCACAAACTATAAGAATTGTACTCCATAGAGCTGGTTACAATGCTCGAATCCCTTGTAGAAAGCCTTTAATTTCTGCTGCCAACAAAAAGAAGATGAGTTCAAATATAATATTTTTGGACCGGATGGTCCCAATAAAATATGGAGAGAACTTTATGAGGAGATGCAGTTAAAAACTTTAATACCAACTGTTAAACACGGTGCTGGTAGAATTATGGTGTGGGAGTGTACGGCGGCAGCAGGTGTAGGAAAACTGGTTTTTATCGAAAACACAATGGATAAACAAGTATACCTGAACATTTTTCGGAACAAAGCGCTTCGCGATTGGGTTTAGAAGAAAATAATTTTCTTTTCCAGCAAGATAATGACCGTAAACACTCATCATATGGCTTTTATACAATTGTATACATCCCCACAATCCCCAGATCTGAACCCGATCGAACATACCTGGGATTTGTTAGACAAAAAAAAATTCGAAAGCACGCAATTACTTTGAAGGAATCGCTTAAAAATCATTGTCAACCGTATGGTAAAAAATTTCTGAAAATGACACTAAAAAATTATTAAGAGGTATGAGTCGTTTACTGCAAGCAGTGATTGATGCGGGTGGAGGATCTACAAAATACTAAATTATCTTAATATTGGTCTTTTTTCTTTCATCTTTATATTTTTTTTATCAAGTGTACGTAAACTTTTTTGATGTGAATTAACGATATTTAGTTTTTGTTATGTTGTTTTTTTATAAACCTTAATTTATGTTTAAAGGAAAACTCTAATTTTATGTTCCTTTATAAATATATGAACGAAATATATGAGATTTATTAATTTCTTGTTAAAAAAAAAAAAAATCATTTTTTAATTTTTTTTTTTTTTTTTCAAAATCAAAGGTGTACTTAAACTTTTTTGGTTCACTGTACGTACATATATTCTGTAAAACTAAAATTTTCTTCATACACCCAATTAGGTATAATCATATTTTGTCATCATTGGTGTAGATAGATTGGTCTTGATTTTAAATGTTACTATTTTAAAATATTTTGTTTTGATTCTTGTACATATCGTCGGTGCGCTGACGAAAAGTTCTATTTTTTTCTAAAATAAAAATTATTTTGAAAAAAATTAGTTTGTCATAAATAGCAAGAGGAATGATGAATTTATCTTCAACATTGCGTATCCAAAAATTAGCATCTTCTTTCGAAAATTTTTAAGTAAATCAATAGTTTCATAAAAAATATAGGAAATACATATTTTTAAATATTTTTCTTTTTTATTTGACTTTTTTAAATAACTACATAACATATTCATGAATTTTTTGTGAAATGTTAAATTCTTCTAATAGTAAATAGTTTTGTAATTTCATTTATATTTTCTGGGTTTCCGTAATTCTAAATTTCCAAATTTCGTTAAATTTAAGCTTAAATTTCGCGGACCATACGATTAAAAAAGCATCTTTCGCTAAAAAAATTATTTGTCTAAGTGCTAGTTTTATCAGTTAATGGAAAATATTTTTTATTTTATAAATCAAAATCTATCCAAAACTTTTTACAAAAAGCGCTTAATACACAAAAATAGTTTTCCCCAAATTTTCTCATACAAAGTATAATATTTATCCTAGATATTATTATATTACATATAAAGAAAATTTTGCGTAATTTTGAGATAATTTTATTTTGGAAGCTAAATAAAAATATTTCCACATAAATTATCAATGATAATTATTTAAAAATGGAAATTTTTCAAGTAAAAGAAGGTTAATTGAAAATATGCCTAATTTTGTAACTAAAAATTATTAAAAATTTGAATTATGCTCAAAAAAAAAAAAAAAAAAAAAACAGTAAGTTTCTGTTATTGTTTTGTTAATTTCTTTTATTTAAGAAGTTTTGGAAAGTAGAAGAATCAATCTTGTTATCCGCTATACATTTGTATATTTTTTGGTGAAATATTGAAAGAATATTTTTTAAAAATATTAAAAAAAAAAAAACGAAATTTTTGAAGTTCTAATGCAATTTATTATAAATTTTTCTACACACAGAAAAAATTCTTACCGTATATTTTTAAATTAATACAGTTGTTACATTTTGCATCTAAATTTAATAAAAATATTTAATTAAATATAAAATAAAATAAATAAAATTTAAGTAAAATTTTATTATTCACTTAAATTTTTAATTCATTCAATCATCTACTTGATTGTTTTGATCAATTTTTTAATTGGAAAAAATTTTCTGTTTTTCATTTTTTACAGTTTTTAGTAATTGGTATAATCATTTTGATGGCAGGTGCAAATTGAAGAAAATTTTTAATTGAATTAATTATTTACTAATATATTTGGTGATTGGTGACTTTTTTCTATGCAAAAGGCTAAAATATTCAACGATGTAATATTTTTTTAAGGCTATTTTTTGTAAATATAACAACATTTATTTTCTTTTTAATTGGCCAAAAATTTTAAAAATTATTCGATTTTATATGAAATGATTTACTTAAACTTTTTATGAGTTTTTATTTTTGTCCCTAGTGTGTTTTAGATAAAGCATAAAATGATTTGGTTAAAAATATTTTATAAAGAATTTGATAAAGTTTGGAAATTTTTAAATAATTGTTTGAGTATTTAAACGATTTGGAGGATTGACATCTCATTTTATTGTAAATGAAATAGCATTTAAAACTTGATATCTTTAGTATTATTTTGAAATAGAAAACCAAATTTAATTACAAAAATTTAATAAATTATTTCTTATTTGAAGTAAATATAAAAGATTTAAATAAAATTTAAAAGCTACCTTATCTTGCTTTTTTCATTCAGTTAAATTCAAAATTGTCTTAAAATTTAGGCAGCTACGAGATTTTTAGCGTACCAACTATCATTAAAACTTTTTTTTCGAAATATCTCAAAATTTACAGGGTACTTTGAATTTTTAAAAAATTTGTTAGTTTTTCGCGTTTGACAATTTTGTTGTTTTTCTTACAATTTCTTACTTCTTACAAGTAATGAAAAGTAATGGAGCAAAGCTATTATTAACTGAAATCAAATATAAATAAAATATTTATTTTATTTTTGTAAAAAAAAAATACTGACTTTCGGTACGGTTCCCTTTAACAGATTAGTTCCAAATTTTCGCATCAGTAAGTTTTTGATATTAAGTATCAATTCTAAGTATAAAAACCTACATAGCTCAACCTATCGTGTTTCTTAGGTCATGTATTTTAATCAATTTCAGTGAAATGTATTTGTTTTTTCGAAATGCTTTAGAGGATAACAATAAAGTAAAAACATGCCTTAAATTAGTAAAATCTATTTAATATTCCCTGAAATTTACGAACAATTCATAAAAATGTTTGTTTGTATTTCAAAAACTAGGAAGAAATAATGAAGTAAAATATAAAAGGTTTTTGGTGACAGATGTGTTACAGATTAACGTGGGTATCTGCCATGATGGCCTTACCCCACGGTAGTCTTAACACCGGGTGAAGTACAATGCAACAAATACTCGTTTTCTGGCCAAGATACTTCCCCTAGCTTAGGAGTCGGAGCTACCCACTCCTTATCACCCTTGTGATCGTGTTACTGCAAGCAGTCAACACGTGAAACCGTAACCCACCATGTAACTCCCACTAAAGGGGGACTCACCAACAACCAGCCAAGAACAGTGAAGCGGAGTCCATCTCACTCTTCCTGGGGCAGCTGATTCCCGTGGCACCTACTTTAAAGTCTTAGGTAAGACCTCGAATTTTCATTTTTTTCAGCTTTAGAATCCAGAGAATTCTCAAAGTAGCAATCTTAGGCTTAGAAAGATAGGAATTTTGCTCTACCATGTATTAGCTATACATCAAGGAAAAGGTTTAATCCAAGAAGACAAGCTGCCGTGGCGGGTTTTTGGTGACAAAAAAAAAAAATTATAGTTCAAAAGTTATTTATAAAAATATTGTATAAAATTTGATCGCCACTTATCAACTTAAATTTTTAACCATTAAAATCTTGTACATAATTTTGAATTTTTCAAAACAAAAAGAAAGTGTGCATTGTGTGCAATATGGGCCACATACGTGTGCAAAACGAAACCATTCAGTATCAGCAGTGAAAAAACTTCTTATGTATTCAAATTTTTATCGAAAGTTGATACCGCATTCGTATCGAGTTAAAACCAGTTCGGTGTCAAAGTATTAAATTCTTATATATCCTTATATATATTATACAAATGAGGTATACGTTTGATAATTTATTTGTCTAAAAGGCTGAACAGATTTTCAAAAAAATTTGACACACATATAGTAGTAGTGATGGAGGAGGTTATGGGCTCTGTTCGATCTCGATAGCATGTCACGCTCACATTTTACGCTTACTTTTTAAAAAAAGCTGTTTTATGCTTAGTGCTTTCATTAGAGGATATTATAGATTACGCTGGAATTTGATAAGATGTCATTCTCACATTTTACGCAAACTTTTTAAAGCTTTCAAACGGCTGAACCGATTTGTTTAAAATTTTTAACAATATCATCCTGTGTGTTCCTAAATTCAAATATGATATTTAATTTTTCGATAGGAGCATACAAAGCAATTATTCATTATGGCATATCTAAAGAACTATTATATTGAAAGCCCTCAAACATCGTGTGACTTATGCATATAGAAAAAATATAGTTGTAGTGACCATAATTTAAGAACAATGTATTATGATTGAAACATATGATCACAGCGAAAAATAGAAATGATTAAATGTAGTAATTATTATGAATACATTTTTTCATATTGTGTCCGATTTTATGGTATGTTGTTTTATAATTTATTATCCCATTCTATCAGATTATGATTTGATGCTATAATATTATTATTCTAACTTATTGTATTATTATACCACATTGTCATATTACGATTCCATTTTATAATATTTTATCGTACTATTATCCCATATTATCATATAGTTATACAATCTTATCATATTATTATTTAATTTTGTCATATTATTATTCCATCATTTCATATATTAAAATAAAAGGTATTAATAAAAAATTATTATTTTTATAAATTTTTTTATTGAAAATAATAGAGGTGTTCATTAGTCTAAAAAAAAATACATATTATTTGTTCATTAATTATATTCATTTGTACCACCATATGCGGTTTAAATGCAAGATATATTTTTTAACTAAACCCTTTAATAGTAGTTAATCAATAACTATGACCAAATCTTGTCTATTTATATTTATTCATATATGAACTAAATGAGAATTACAAAAAAAAAAAAAAAAAAAAAAAAAAAAAAAAATATTAAAAACAAAGTATGTTTAAAAACAAACAAATATTGAATTTTTCCATTAAGTTTGTGATAAGGATAAGCATTCTAATTATTTGAAACATTTTATTTTCATGGGAATAACAATATTAATATAGTTTGAAAACAGAATATGGTTTAAGAACAAGAAAAAAGATTGCAAATATTTAATGGTTGCAGAAGTAATAATATTTTTTATATTAATACAATTTTGTTTCGAGTAAAAATATTTAAAAACATATAATTGTTGCAGTCAACCATATTAAAATTTTTATTGAGTGTAAACATTAATTGACGAAATTGAAATGAAAACATTGTTATCATGAACACAGAGTTATTAAACTTCAAGAAAATTAACAATGAGAATATAATTTTATTGTTTTAGTGATAATATTGGAACCATGTTTTTTTTCTGTGCGTGTACTTTCTTATCATATTTCAGGCTAATGGATGCCTACAGAATAAGACTTTGTTGGGTTCCTGGCCACTGCGATATTTTCGGCAATGAAATAGTCGATGATTATGGCCTAGTCTTAAACCAGCAGAATCGAAGCATCTTCTGGCCGTGAGTCGTGTGAATCTAAGATTCATTGTTAGCATGGTTACTGATCACCTCGTAATAGAGAATATGACGTGCGATGATGTGGAGGAGCTAGAGACAGTGGAGTATATACTTTGTCACTGTCTATGGCTTTAGCGAATATTCTGCACGAAATAGAGGAGGTTGCGGGTGAAGAACTCTGAAACCTTATAGGGTTCATAATGGCAAAAAAGTGGCTTAGAGGTAGTCAGGGTTGATTTAATGGGTCTTAGGTTCCACACCTTTCTTATTTTTCTTATATTTAACTATCTTTCTTTTCAATCTTTTGCTATATTCTACTACGATTTTCCTCTTTCTTCATCTATCAGCTTTCTCTGTTATTTATAATCACAATGGACCGAATGGTCTCTAGGTGGAGGCGTGAAGACGCCGCCCTTTTTAACCTAACCTAACCTTCATTGATGAAATGAAAAGGTACAAGGGAGGAGTAGCTCCCATTCAAACCAAATATTAATTTTCTCATATCCAAAGGAGTATTACAATGGAAGTCATAAAAAGCGAAATTTCGAATAGCACGGACAGGTCCGGGGAGAGTAGTAGCCCTCATATAAAGAAAATATTAGTTATGGCATCAAAAGGGGTAACGAAGCGCACCGGGAAAAGATAATAACAATAATAATTTATAGTTTGTGTATTTAAAAGTTGTTAACGAACGGAATCAGAATGCCGACGCCGTAAATTATCAATGTATTCAAAAACGTGGCGTATATTGAGTGATACATAATTTTTCCTTCAGAGCAAAAGTATGCGTTTCTTTCAAGATCTGAATCCTTTCAAAAATGTTTTGCTGACTTTAGGTGCATCAGAATGAATTCACATATTTGATAGTTCGTTATCTGGAAGCTCTTGTTTACTATAAGAAAATATTGTTTTAATGTATTTTTTCTTAGATCGTCAAGGTTATGCTGAATTGTAAGATTATTAAAAATATTTTATTAACGTTGATCACATGTTGTAAATAATATTATAGCGCACAATACTAGCTCCAGCTCTAAATTATTGACTAAATATTGTATCTGAAAATCCTCAAAAACTATTAGCAGAACTATTTTCTTTACTTTAAAACCAGTAGCATTATTAGGAAAAAAGAGGCTCGTTTGATTTGTGTAATAAATTAGACCTTCGTTCTGTCATCTCTCATTCTCTTTAAGAAATACAGAGTGTTAATAGACGCAATTATTAAAAAAAATCTTTTTAAATAAAGTCTCGTGATGTGCGTCACACTAAGTATAAGATTTCTTTTGTGAATGAAATGATAGATTAGGAATTACTCTTATCTACTAAATAAATAATACTTAAAAATAAAACTTATTAATTGATTTATAAGAGTACTAATAAAGACTCAACACTTTCTTTAGGAGAAGCGTTTTGATCGTGTTATCGGTTACTTAAAATTTATTTAAGGTTATCTCTCTCAATGTGTTTATATCTTCCAGTATGTTAGAGTACAATAAAAAAAAACATTAATTAAAGCGATGACCAACAAAAATAAAAATAAATAAAAATACAAAAAAGAAAACATCAAACCCTTTAGTTACGATACACTCAAAGGGTTATTTAAGAAATATAA
The DNA here is from genome assembly GCA_932274085.1 of Protocalliphora azurea. Taxonomy (NCBI): domain Eukaryota; kingdom Metazoa; phylum Arthropoda; class Insecta; order Diptera; family Calliphoridae; genus Protocalliphora; species Protocalliphora azurea. The sequence continues at coordinate 120,366,411 of OW026520.1, read as the reverse complement.
GAAAATATTTTTCATATCCAAAAGTTGGTGATATATTAAATTTAAATTAACAAAAAAAAAAAAAAAATATTTCAGCCGTCAAACGAGTTATTACTGTTTGTATAAATGATACTATATTAGTTCATTTATTTATTTATTTATTGAATACAAACTGAGAGTTGTTTACAATGTTTGTTGTTGTTTCTTTCTTTTGGTCTGTATATATTTTTGTATTTTCGCAGTACAAAAACTTGATTAATTTAATTTGTAAAAATGCCCCAACAAATAACTAATAGCTGAGAAATAGAATATTATTATTTTTTGCAATCAGTTGTTATTCAGACCTTCAAGTAATATGACGACAATAGTGTTGACGTTTTCGGAAATCTCTAAAATGGGTTCTTTGTTAAGTTTGCTATTGATCGTAAATTTAAGTATGTGTGTTTGGGGAGCTGAAAAAGAAAAGGATTCAAATTCTTGGTCTTTTTCATTGGGTAATATACGACTCTTCGATATACCCAAATTTTCATTATTTGACTCTACAGAAGGTAACGAACGTAGTGCAAATTCAGTGGAAAACAATTATTCAAATGAAGTAACAATTGATCCAGATATAATTGAAGATTCACTATTAAAAACGGTTAGTGGTGAAATTGTTTTATTTTGGTTTAAATGTTTTTAAAAAAATATATATATTTTACTTTAGCCGGATTTAATAAAGAAATATGGTTATCCTTCGGAAATTCATAATGTTACTACCGATGATGGTTATATTTTGGAAATACATCGTATAGCAAAACCAGGAGCTATACCAGTGTTATTGACTCATGGTCTGTTGGATAGTTCGGCTACTTGGGTACTAATGGGACCTAATAAAGGTTTAGGTAAGTAAATAGGATTATTTTTCAATTTATAGATACGAGTATACATTCATAAAGGGATCACATGGGCCGTTCGGCCTCTGGGTGTAGGCGTGAATACGCCACCCTTTCTAACCTAACCTAACCTAACCTAACCTACGAGTATACAACGACGTAATGGACAGATACAATTTTAATAATATTATTATTTAATCATCTGATAGTATTTTCGTACATACCTTGTAGAAATTTGAAGCTTTTGTTACAAATAAGTGAAATAGTACGTTGTAAATAAATATTCCTAGAAATAAAATTTAAATATTAGTAATATTAGACAAATCCGGTTTTTAGTAAATAAAAATAATTAGACTTTTTTGTTCGATTTTTTTGATATCTTTTTCTTAAATAATGATCACGAATTAAATATAATAAATTTAATAAAGCTAATTTGGAAAAATTAATTTTGGCCGGAGAGCAAAAAAGTTGTTTATATTTTCTGAAACCTTGTAAGAAATGATGACGATAGAACGATGTCCGTCCGTTTGTCGGTTGAAATGGCCTTTATGAAGTCCCCCGATAACTGCTATATATATATATATATATATATATATATATATATATATATATATATATATATATATATATATACCGTATACCGTATACCGTATACCGTATATATATGAACCGTTTTTTTTTATAAATCACATTTTTAAAACTTTAATTAAGTATATCTCCTAAACTAAAGTTCAGAAAAATATAATTTTTTGCGCAACCAAATTTCAAAGTGTTGGCTTTAGTTTCCTGAAGAAATAAAAATATACATATTTTGTTGTACTAAAATTATGCATTTTTTTTAAAGACATGTATTTTTGTGGTACTATTTCGTGTGTCACTTGAATAAGGAGTTCTTTTAATATTAATCAGAAAGTCTATAATTTGAATTTCTTTCAATATAAACGGCTAGACAATTTTTAATTTGATAACTTTTAAATAGTTTTTATTCAAAATGGGACGTGGTAATGCCCTTAATAACTCTGAAAAAGAAAAAAATTCTGATTTTGAAATCTCATGGTCAGAATCCGGTCCAAAAAACCAAAAACATTAATAGGGGAAAGACAGTTGTGTGCAATTATTTAAATAACATGGAAAGATATGAAAAAAACATGAAAGTCAGAATCCGGTCCATATAGCCAAAAACATTAATAGAGGAAAGAGAAAGGAAAGATATGGAAAAAACATGAAAGGGCGGAAGAAAATGGCAACAATTCCAAACGAAAGACGAAAAATTCTTAGAATTGGATCAAATTCTGCTATGTCGGTATCAAAAATACGTGAAAAAAAGGGGAGTCAGTGCCAGTCTAAGAACAGTGCACCATATTTTAAAGTCGTGCCCATACATAGTCCGACGAAAACTGCAAAAAATACTTAATGAAAAACGCAAATCACAACGTCTACTGTTTGTTAAAAACAAAATGACATGGTTCGACAAATGGTTTAAAGTTGTATGGTCCCGACGTGTATAACTTTTGCTTCCATGACCTAAATAAGCAGAAATTATTTTTGAGCCGCAGACACAGCCGAGAGAGCGGAATAATGTTATGGGGTGTCATTTCGTATTATGGTACCATAGAATTGGTTTTTTATCCAACAAAATGACTGCAACGATTTACAAAAACATTCTGGAGGAAGAATTTCCAAAATTCAATGATTTCATTGGACCCAAAACTTGGACGTACCAACACAACAACGCTCCGATTCATACCGCCAGAGCAGTAATACAATGGATTAATAAACAAGGTGTTCAATTTTTGGATTGGCGCCCATATTCACCAGACCTGAATCCAATGGAAAATGTCTGGGGCAATGACGGAAGCATGGAGTTCAATTTCGCTTAATTACTTAGAGTCATTATACAAGTCGATGCCATTTTTTTAGGTTAGTTCTAAAAATGGTGTCAGTACTCATTACTAATTGAACGCTAGAAGATAATAACTTTCATTTTTATAATCTAAAATGTAAAAATAAATTATAGTTTGCTTAGTTTTAAAATATTCCTTATTCAAATGACACGAAAAAGTACCACAGAAATACATGTCTTTAAATAATTGCATAATTTTAGTATATCAAAATATGTATATTTTTTATTTCTTCAGGAAACTAAAGCTTTGAACACTTTGAAATTTGTTTGTGCAAAAAATTATTTTTTCTGAACTTTAGTTTAGGAGATATACTTAATTGAAGTTATAAAAATGTGATTCCTTATTCCAGTGGCAGGCAGTGTATATTTGCTAGTAACTTCGTTTTGATAAAGAAAATTCAATCGTTCAATTAATAATCGAGATATAGGCCAAAACGCGTTTTTAACCTTTTGAAGACCCTATTTAAACTACGGAATTCGTTTTTAGATAGATCGGTTATAATTATTTGAATAAAATTTCCATTTTTTGGCTCAACCAAATTGGTTCATAAATAGCCGAGTTGTGGGCCAAAAACTGAAAAAAATGTACACACAAACATTTTTGCTCAAGCATTGCAACGACTATTAGTGTTGTTGTTGTTTTTTTTGTATAAGCATAGATTAATTATAAGTATTGTCAGTACAGTACAGTCAGTTAGTTCGTATTAGAGTAATAGGTAAATTAATAACCCAGATATCATCTAAAAGGCATTTTTTACTTTTTGAAGCCTCTATTTAAGCTACGGATTTGGTTTTTATATAGATCGTTTTTAATTATTTGAATAAAATTGCCATTTTTTGACTCAACCAAATTAGTTCTTAAACAGCTGAGTTATATAAATATACACACAAACATTTTTGCTCAAGCATTGTAATGACTATTAGCGTTGTTGTTTTTTTGTATAAGCATAGATTAATTATCAGTATTGTTGTTTTTGTGTTAGTTCGTATTAGAGTGAACGACTCGGTTTTCCGGTAAAACTGGTTTTTCCGGTTTAAGATCTGTCGATTTTTTCAAAATATTAATTTTTCGAATGTCGAATAAACCGTTTATTTTAACACAATAAACCGGGTTTAGAAATAACATTTCATTTAAAAAAAAAAAAAACTTATATAGTAAATATTAATATTTGAATGGAAATGTAGAAAAATTTTGTTAATTGATTAATATTCCAAAAGTTAATTTCTTGTTAAGTTTTATAAATATATTTTAAGGCTAAATTGAAATTAATTAATTCGGTGGAAAATCGTCAAAATAGCAAAATCGGATATTTGAAATCGTTAAAAAATCGTTAGCATAATGTTTATGTTTTCTAAATATTACTGAATATATTTTGTGCTTTTTTGAATGAAAATTTTATTTTATTTATGATAAAATTTTTAATTAAAAAGAAATTAATAAACATTACATTAATTTAATATTGTCGGCATATTATGAAAGTCATGTAGTATCTATCAAGTCTGATGATATATGCCTAATAATGATAAATATGTAATTTTGTATGACTTTCAAAAAAAGAAAAAAGAATAATAAGTCTTAGTGTGATTCCAAAAAAAAAAAAAAAAAAATATAATAATTATGGAATACTTTGTATTGTTATTTAAGTATCTCTAGTAACTTGATTATGAAATTAAAAATTTTTATAAAAATTGCAAAACGTTTTTGGCATTTTGTGCAGTGTTTATTCACTTGTAATACTTACAATATTCTTACAAAAACTTTAAATCTTTTAGAATTTTTATTAATTTAATATTTGTAATAATAGTTAATTACATTTTTTAAAGGAGTAGGATTTAATTTCGAAAAAAATGAGATACGCTGTTTTCTTATTAAGTTATAGTTTCTGTACATATTATATAAAACTTAGTTTCATTTTTGGTGATTGTTTTCTTATCTTAATTAAAACTTGTTTTATAAAATAATTATATTTCATAAATTTTAAATTGAAAATTATAATATTTGTTGAGTTTTTTTTTAGAGAAATATAGTCTTTTAACGGAAATATTTACTTTTGCAAAAATAAAAAGAAAAAAAAAAAAACGGTTAAACCGGCTCTTTCAAAATTGCAACTATTCGTACTATTCGAAAACCAGTTTCTCCAAAAAGTCGAATAATCGATCACCCTAATTCGTATTTATGTATGCTTATAAGTTTTTTTTTAAGCAAGCGATGATTGTGAAACAAATGTATGTATTATTTTTTTTAAATATAAATGTGAACATATTAAAGTATACTATTATTTTTTATTTGTTGGTAAAGTGGTGAAGGGTATAAAAGTTTTGGCACAGCCGAATGTAGTGCTCTAACATGTTCTTTTTTTTTGAAGAATTATAAATTTTTGAAAATTTTTATTTATTGTTTTAATTGTACTTTTTTGGATAACATATTTTACAAAGGTAAAAATTTGTTTATAAAAATGTTTACCTTTTAAAGAGTACAATTTTTTATTTTTTGATAAAAATTGTGCACGCAAAAAAGCATGGTTACAGCATTATCACTACAACAATATTATGTTCTCATTATTGTTTGTCTCTGTGTTCGTGATAACAATGTTTTTGTTAAAATTTTGTCATTTAATGTTTACACTCAATAAAATTTTTTGTATGGTTGATTGCAAAAATTATATGTTTTTAAATATTTTTACCAGAAACAAAATTTTATTAATATAAAAGATATTATTACTTCTACAACCATTAAATATTTGCAGACTTTTTCCTTGTTCTTAAACCATATTCTGTTTTTAAACCATACTAATATTATTATTCCCATGAAATAGAATGTTTCAAATAAATATATCTTATCACCAACTTAGTGTAAAAATTCAATACTTGTTTGTTTTTAAATATATTTTCTATTTAATGTTTAATTTCCAAATGCATTATAATTCTCATTTAGTTTATATATGAATAAATATAAATAAATTTGTTTATACTAGTTGTTATTCAATCAATATAAGATATTGATTAACTATCACTAAAAGGTTTAGTTGAAAAAAATATATCTTACATTTGAATCACATATAGTGGTACAAATGAATATAATTGATGAAGAAATAATATGTATTCATTATTTTCAGAAAAAAATTTTCACAAAAATAACATTTTTTTAATACGTTTTATTTTAATATAAGACAAAATGAAATAATAATATAAGATTGGATAACTATATGATAACATGAGATAATAATATGATAAAATGGAATCATAATATAGCAATGTAGTATAGTTATATAAGATAGAATAATAATATTATAATATCAAATCATAATCTGATAGAATGGAATAATGATGTAATAAGATTGTTCAATTATAAGCAAAACAAGAATCATAACATGAAAAAACAAACATAATAATTATTACTTATAATCATTTCTATTTTTCGCTATTATTTTATGTTCCAATCATAGTATGTTTCTCTTAGATTATCGTCACCACAATTTTATTTTTATTTGCGTGTACTTTTCTTAAATAAGGACAAATACGATATGAAAGGAGTTTGTAACTGTTATCAATCGAATGTTTCGGAAACTAAGTTAATAAATTTTTCAAAGAACTTTTTATCCAATACTTATTTGGGAGGACCATTCTTATTATGCTCTTATATAAACTAAATATAGGGATTTATTTTACAACATGTCTGGCTGAAATCGTGAATAATCGTTTCTGCAAATATGGGTAATTTGAGTCATTCCATTTAAAACCGACCAGCTGGATTCTTCTTCCGAATTTTAGTTTGATGATATTTGGTGCAATCATTATACCCATTCAAGCTAAAACGGACACAAAATTTCTTTTAATTTTAACTAGTGGTTCGCAAAATATGGCGATTTGAAAGTGTAAAATAGTTAAAAATGTACAAAGTTGTATATACCAAATTACAAATATATTTCAAAGTATTTATGCTACAAGATCCATTCATTACAAAATTAAACACTAGTTTAAGTATGATTTCTGCAATAGTTCGCGATATTCAATAAGATAAATTGTATTTATAAAAATAAGAATAACTTCCAAAATATTTGTGTATGTTACAGCGTTCATTGAGGTCTATAGTTAAAGGTAATAAAACTACCTTTAAAATTATACCTGAAACCTGTTTTTATGATGAATTTGAATGGTCGATATTTCGCGAAATAAATTTCTCGGTCGCGTGTCTCAGAAAAATGGTATTTTTAAATTCGTGAAAAAAATATATGCAGACGATGAAGCTTTTCTCTATATTTTCAGTGAGTATAGTGCTGGGATACTTAAAAAATCTCTATATAAAGTCCAATTGCAGAAATTAAGATTACTTGTGTGTGTGTGTTTTTTTTTTGGAAGAAAAAGTGCCTAGATTATTTTTTCTAAAATACAATTTTCCTTAAGAACATACAAGGATTTTACACTTTTCTGAAAGGTATCTTCATGGAGATGGTTTGAGAATTGAAAACGACTACCTAATAGGGCAAGAAACAAAAATTTGGATAGTAATTAATCATTTTCAATGTTAGAGGTACCCTATTTTGAGCACTCATAGCTCGGCTGAGAGGTCTAGTCGGTGAAGTTCCCCTTCCAAACTTAAAATTTTACACTCCTCTGCTACACCTATGTGAAATTTTATGTGAATCAAACTAGCCGATTAAAAGTAATAGATTTATTTCCGAAAATTTTTGTTTCTGCCCCACTGTGCATCATTGCAAGCAATCTAAAAGAAATTATAAATAAACACGACTTATTGATAAGAAAACTCTAAGGTTAATTACTCTTAAAAATTCCCATCGTAATCAGGGCTGTCATTTGTAACGATTTTTCGCCAAACGTAACGATTTTTAATTGCTTTTGACAACTGAAGTCACGATTTGTTTGGCTAATTTTTAAAATTTTATTAAAAAGGCATTTGTGGAGAAAACTATTAAATTTTCTTACTATAAATCGACTATTTTTAATATTAATATTAAGAGCCTTAATTTATAAATAGTTTCTACTTAGTTTACGGAAGTTTATCCCTAAAAAATATATTTTACAATACTTATGTACTCGTATTAAATGTTTGATAATTTGTTTTCCATCATCTTCCAAATATATTTTGAGGATATTAATGATTTCGGTCATAATAAAATAAGAATGTTCCGGAATAAATTAATTCTTTGAAAATATAATAAAGTTCAATAAACGTTAAAAGTTGTTGTATTTTTTTTTTATTCAATTACATTGTGCTCGAAAATGTGGGCACCCATTGGGTCAAACTAAATCGACGCTGAATTTAATGGTGTTAACCAGTTTTAAAAGCGCTCGTTTTTGAGATATTTCATTTTGAAAGGATAAAAACGGGTTTAGGAAAATTAAGTTTTTTTTTTAGCTTAACTTTAATAATTTAATTTTTGAATTTACACAATATAAACAATTATGATTCGATTGAAGTGTAGAATAAAGAATTCTTTTTGTCAAATATATTTTAAACGTTAATACTGAGTTTCCGTTGACAAGTTTTGAGAAAAGCATGTAGTTTTAAGCAAAAATAGTAGTTTTGCTTTCCCATATATTTTTCATAAACCAAAACAACTCGTTTTACTGGTTTCAATTCCAAGTATGTCGAAAATAGTTTTTCAATCTAGTTTTGTTTTAGCAACTCTGTTATGTCTTGGATAAAGCAAAAACCTCTGAGTTATTAATTTAAACTGAATGTTATTATCGAAAAAAATTACAATTCATTTTTTTTAATTTTTAATTATGTTTATTAATACATAAATAATTTTCATAACAAAAAATTAACAAGCTAAAAAAAAATTAAAAAAAAATTAAAAGTTTATTACAAAAAATCGAATTCTTTGGCAAACAACAATAATAAAAAACATATGTTAAAAAGGACAAATCAGAATTAGTTCGAAAACTGGACAATATAAAATAAGTCAGTTCAATGGAAACACTTTCGTGTATTTCATTCAAAACTTGTTGTTTTGAATTCAGTGGAAACGTAGTGAAGTGAAAGCTCGATTTGCGTGACTAATTAAAAACCAGAACTGTCGCGAAAACTGAATTTTCGCGATAACATAACCCAAATTTTTATTAGAAAACTTTATGTAACTTTTAAAATTAGAATTGTTTTTTTATTTATATATTTACATTTCAAACCTTTTTCAAGAAATTGGAGATTTTGAGTTATTTTTTTGGTAAATTATTTTTTAAAATAACAGCTGAATCACTTAGTTCATATAGTGCTGTTGTTGGCTTATCATTTTCCAAAGCCCATTGTACGAGGGCGGATCAATAAGTCCGTGACTTTTCGAACTTCCCTCGTAGTTATATGAAATGCAACACTATTCCCATCAAGTACCACCTGTTAATAGACTAATATCAAATTTTGAGCAAGTAACGTCATTTACTTTGCGTAAAAAATAGGATTTTTCGAGGTCCTTAAAATAGGCATTTGTTTGGTCAATAATTTCATCGTTGGAGCTGAATATCTTTCCACCGAGCCATTTCTTTAGGTTTAGAAATACGAAGTAGTCACTAGGGACTAAATCCGGAGAATATGGCGTATGAGGTACCAATTCGTAGCCCAATTCATACAGTTTTGCCATTGAGACTGCACACGTGTTTATGTTCAGTTGAGAGCAAACGCGGCTCCCATCTTGCAGACAACTTTCTTAAACCCAGCTGATCATTTAAAATCGAAATCACACTGCCATATGAAATGCCTATGGCATCAACAATCTCACGCGCTTTTACTCTTCGGTCAGCCAACACCATATCGTGGATTTTTTCGACATTTTCGGGTGTACTGACCTCAATTGGCCGTCCAGAATGTTCAGCGTCATTTGTACTTGTGCGACCACAACGAAAGTCAGTAAACCACTTTTTTACCATTGTCCCCATAGTATTTATCGAGCTTTTCCTTGGTTTGATTGACGGTTTTTTTTTCGCAAAAAAATAATGTTTAATGAACACTCGAAATTCACTTTTTTCCATTTTTAGTTGTATGTTTTGAACAGCTGTTAAACGCAAAGTAAATGACGACACTTGCTCAAAATTTGACAGTAGTCTATCAACAGGTGGTACTTGATGGGAATAGTATTGCATTTCATATAACTACGAGGGAAGTACGAAAAGTCACGGACTTATTGATCCGCCCTCGTATAATAAACATATGCGTTTATCGATGTTACACAATCGTTCACTTTAATTTTGTTTTCTTCGTCGTATAAATTCTTCTATTCTGTATCTCATAATTCCATTTGCTTCTCATTACTTTCCACATGAAATTCTTCTTGAATCCAGTTGTTTATGTCAGCATTCGTGAATAGATGTTCCTTACCAATTTGAGCTACAAGTGTATCAATAGTTGAAAGATCTTCGTTTTCTTCCTGAGTTACATTTTGCAAAATATTTAAAAACATGTGATCTTTTTCACTATGTTGAACTTTTTCCATATTAAGAGATGTATTTACGCAACAGATGACACGAATAAACTGACAAAATGGAAGATCAAAATCATCCAAAAAGATTAATATACCAAAAGACGGAGATTTCCCTTTTTTGGTTATAGACATTTTAATCAAAAAAAAAAAAAAAAAAAAAAAAGCAGATAAAAGTAGCGAAGATAGATTAAAAACCGGGCCGTCGCGATAATGGGTGGTCGCGAATACCGAACTTGCACTGTATAATAAACAAAACTTTAAACTACCAAAATGTATTACTATAATTCTGTAAGCAATAATTTATGATTGGGGTATATATTATATCGATTTATTGTTTAATATACATAAATAATGTCCCTTTTATATCTAATTTTCAATTAATTCGCTAATTCCATAATTAAGTTTAAACCAAAATATCGATTATACGAGCCCTAATTTCGAAAAACAGCTGTCACCATTGAATTCAGCATACTCGAATAAGTTTTACCAGTATGGTGCCCAGTTTGTTGAAATTTGCGACTAGGACAATGTAGCTATTGCAATTATCATTGGCTTTATTAAAGCTGAATATTATAAGAAATATTAAATAATAAAAATTGTACGGCACTTAACATTTTAGTTAATTTTTTAATAATTCTTTAAAAAAAACAAACAAAATTTTAATTTGGGAATTTTTGGCGATTTCTGATTAACAATTTAGAGACAGATGCTCAAAAAAAATCTGACAACCCTGAACGTAATACCAAAACACTTCATAACAATGTTTTACACTCAACAGATAACAAATAATTTAACACGACCCAGACCAAACGACCTAGCGAAAAAAATTATATAATTTCTCAATCTCATTCTCTTACAGCTTATCTGCTACATGACAAGGGTTACGATGTGTGGCTGGCAAATGTGCGAGGAAATACTTACTCCCGGAAACACATCAAATATACCACCAAACATGCTGCATTTTGGGATTTTACTTTCCACGAAATGGGCAAATATGATTTGCCAGCCACAATTAATTATATTTTAAATACCACCGATCACAAACAGTTGCATTACATAGGTCATTCTCAAGGCACTATGATATTTTTCATAATGTGCAGTGAAAGACCAGAAATGTGTGATAAAGTTATATTAATGCAGGCTTTGGCACCGGTGGCTTTTATCAAACATGCCAAAAGTCCGGTAGTTAATTTTTTAGCCTTCTTCCATGAGCCTCTAACGGTAAGTTTTGATATTTATATTTTTTTTTTTTATAATATTAATAAATTTAAATTTTGTTTATTATATATTTTTAGTTACTTTTAAAACTTATTGGAGCCCATGAATTTTTACCCAGCAATGAATTCATTACCATGTTTAATCAAATCATTTGTGATGAGGACTCCATTACCGAAGCCATTTGTTCGAATGTCATGTTTTTGGTAGCCGGATTTGATAAGAAACAAATGAACGAAACCATGTTGCCAGTGGTGTTAGGTCATACTCCTGCTGGTGCTGCCACCAAACAAATGCAACATTATGGCCAAATTAAACGTAGTGGTCATTTTCGTCAATACGATTATGGCTGGATACGTAATCATTGGCATTATGATTCTATTAACCCACCCGATTATATTTTGGCCAATGTCCGCGCTAAAGTAGCTTTACATTATTCTATTAATGATTGGCTAGCTACTCCAGAAGATGTGGAAAAATTACATCAAAGTTTACCTAATGTTGTGGGTAAATTTAAGGTTAATTATAATGATTTTAATCACTTAGATTTTGTTTGGAGTATTAATGCCCGGGAATTGTTGTACAATAAACTTTTAAAACTTATGGAAATGATAGAAAAGGGATTTTTTTAGGTCATGTTATTTTTATGTTAGTATAAGATAATTTATGTATTTTGGTTAGAAAGAGAATAAAGGAAAAGGGAAGAAATGTTATTACATTGTATTATATTTATACAATAGTATAAGTTTTTGTACTAAATTAAAAAAAAAGAGATGTAATCCATAACCATATTAATATTATAAAATGAAATGTAAATTTGTTTATTTGTTGTGACGCAATAACGTCTAAACCATTTCATTTAAACCGATTTCAATGAAATTTTAAATATAGATGTATTTTAAGGTAGAAGGAACTATAGGATGTATAAATCAATTTCATATTTTTGCTCTTATTTTTTTTCATTTTTTTTTTTTTTTTTTATAATATTTACTGAAAGTTTTTATAACGGGAAATATCCGTTTTTGAAAATAACTGGACAAAGCTGTTTTTTTTTTTTAATTAAAATTTTTTTTTTAATTAACCTTTATTAGGTTCCTTGCAACGCAGGGGCATACAGCCAGTATACAATAAAAATTGAAATAAAATTTGTAAACAATTTTTTAATTATCGTTTTACATAAAAAATTGAGTTTTACTTCTTTATAAGATATTGATTTTTGGACAAAATTATGACTGATAACAGATTAAATCCTGCAATAGTCATTTTTACACATGATTCAAAAAAACAACAACAAATCCGCATTTTTATTCTAAATGCTATAAATAGAATTAAAAGTTCAACTTTAGCCTTAAATTTCTCAAGAATTGCTAAACTCATTTTAATGAAATAAAAAAATAAAAAATGGTGAAAAATTCAAGAAAATATATCTCCATCAAAAAAAAAAAAAAAAAGAATCTATCGATTGAAAAATTACAGAGCTTTGGCCAATGAAAAACGATTCTGAACCACTGTGCGCCTTGACAAAACCTTGCTGTTGATTCCCTTGGATGTGCCCAAGAAAAATGCGTTTTTAGATAAAAGAATATTGTTTATCGCCAAACTTATTTATTTTGACAGCCAGCCTCCCAATGTGCTTTATATAATTCCAAGAAAATTGTTAAAATACGAAAGTGCTGAAGTAAAATCTGAACAATTTGCTAAATTTTAAAATTTAAATTTTAAAAAAGTCTTTAAAATTTTTGCAATTAAATATTTCAATGGGCCCCTAAAACAATGCGATTTTTAAGTTAAAAAAAACTCAATTGGCGCGGGAAACAGATTTTCTGAAAGCAGTCCTGATAGTGTCAAAATTTACGCTTATTTTTTCAAGGCTTGGAGAGCCTAAACTCTGTTTTCACAGGGGCACATTAAATGGATACGTTACAAACAAAGAAAAATTACCACGTTTTTAAATATATGACAACAAATCTTCATAAAGGGGCGCACATACAGTGAGCAAAAAGTAGAAAAATATTAAAAAAGATAAGCTTTTGGTTTCAAAGTTTACCATCGTTTAACTTCTAACCGAATAGCGATAGTGTCATAAAATATAAAGTGACATTGTTCCTCTATATCTGGAGAGCAGTTCACTTATACAACACTAACACGAAAATTTTCAATTTACGGGGAAAAAATCAAAAATTTAAAAAAACCTAGTTCATTTCAAACACATCTTTCTAATATTTTAACTAACTGTAACTAATAAACAGGGCAACCAAAAACATGCTCCTAAAAAATGTTTTATGTCCATAAAAAAATGCTCTACAAATTTAAAAATATGTTCTTAAAATATTATTTTTTCTGGCTAAATTTGAAATTATCTTCAATTCATGCTACTCGTATAAATAAGTTGACTTTTATTAGCAATTGCTAAAAAAAATATTTTCTTTTTGCACTTAAAAGCATTCAAAGCTAATAAATTGTAACAGGAAATTACAAAATTTCTATCGATTTATAGAATGAAAATTATTAGGGAATCGGATTTGAAAAATATATGTGGCAGTAAAACGAAAATTTTACTAATAACAAATTATGTAAAAAAAAATTACTGCTTGAAAATTATGAAAAATTGTTCTCTTATGTGAAAGATATGCAAAATTATGCTCTCTAGTGTAACATATCCAAAATAACGCTCTTAAGCATAAAATATGCAAAAATATGTCATTTATATTGATAAAATATGCTCTAAAATAAGGATTTCCTATGAAAATGTGACAAAATATGTTGCTTAGCCCAAAATATGCAAACTATGACGTAAATGTGACAAAATTTACTGCTCGCAAATTATGAAAAAATTTTCTCTTATGTGCAAAATTATGCTCTCTAGTGTAACATATCCAAAATAACGTTCTTAAGTATAAAATATGCAAAAATATGTAATTTAAATTAATAAAATATGCTCTAAAATAAGGATTTCCTATGAAAATGTGACAAAATTTGTTGCTTAGCACAAAATATGCAAAATATGCCGTAACAAATCAATGCCAAAATTCTTGAAACTGTCTAAAACGGATAAATAACTAACAGCTTGGTTCATTTGAAGCCCAGAAAAAAATATGATTTTACATATTTTGTTTGATCTGCAATAACCATGGACCTCAAAACTTAACAATTTTATTGCTTATAGTGTTACTAATACAATTATTAGTCATTTTCCCAAAAACGAAACCAAGTTCGAAGTTATGTTTTTTCTCATATATTTGATTTATTTAAAAAAAAACTCCTGAAAATTTATATTTCAACAGTTTATTTTCTCTATCCTACTACTAAATTAAAAGTAATACCAACATTACTTAAATATTTCAATAATTTTAGTACATAAATCTTTGAACTAGTAATAATATTTAATAAAGACCCAATTTCCTTACTTTATATGTGCAAGTAGTATTTAACAATTTTTATTTCAATGCAATTCTTGGCACTTAAAAGCAATTAAGTTATATTAAAGTTTATTTAAAAATATATAAAAATTATATTTTTATTACACAAATATATTTAGTAACCTATAATTTAAAATATAAAAACATAAATACTTTATGTATTTATAAATAAATATGTTTTATAAAGAGTTACAAAATAAAATTAAATATCACAAAACAAAATCTGACAGTTGCAAACAAAACAAAATAGATAAACTATAATATTAAATTGTTTACATTGATGGAATTAAAAATTACGTTAATGTAGCAAATAAAAAAAAGCTACTAATATTAATAAAAATACATAATCAAACATTTTCTGTTATTATACAATTTTGCCCCTCACTGTTTTTATCCTTATATTTTTCTCAACATATCATTTCAATCATTTATATAGTTTTCAATACACAAATAGAATTTCAATAAAATGTTGTGAATTTATACATATTTTTCTCTCTCAACCACAAAACTCATTATAAGCTCTACATTACGAATATTTACTATTTAAAATACCATTTGCCAATATCCATTTGCAACTTTGTAAGCATAACATTTGAAACATGCACAGAAATAAATAAACCCCATTTTGCACGTACGGGAAAAAGGCATTGAATTGTAAAATCAGTTTAAATATTTAAAATTAAATAACTATCATCAATACAACTACGAATAAATAAAAATATTTTATTTAAATAAATATTGTATGTATTTATTATATGCAAATGTAAGTATGAAATTTATGCTAAACATATTTAAGTATTCATATTTAATAGCACTTTATAATGTAGCACTTAGTTATATTTAAAACTATTTATTTACATACATACATTTTTAAGAAAAGAGGATCATTTTGCTGCTATGATTTCTAAGTAGATGTTTTTATAATTTCTTATTATGTATAATGTCTAAATTTAATATATATATATATATATATATATATATTTGGGTGATCGACGCAGTTTTCCAAACGGTTCTAAAACCAGGTTTTTCGCTTTATGTACCGTCGTTTTTTTTTTCAAAATGTTCATTTTTCAAATGTCGAAAAAACCGATATTCTCATCAAGTACCACCTGTTAATAGACTACTGTCAAATTTTGAGCAAGTGACGTCATTTACTTTGCGTAAAAAATAAGATTTTTCGAGGTCCTTAAAATAGGCATTTGTTTGATCAATAATTTCATCGTTGGAGCTGAATCTCTTTCCACCGAGCCATTTCTTTAAGTTTCGAAATAGGAAGTAGTCACTAGGGGCTAAATCCGGAGAATATGGCGGATGAGGTACCAATTCGTAGCCCAATTTATAGAATTTTGCCATTGAGGCTGCACACGTGTACACCCGTACATTATCTTAATGAAAAAGAACTTTTTTCTTGGCCATATGGGGTCGTTTTCTTTTTAAATCATCATTAAATCGGCCTAATAAGTTGACATAATATTCGCCGTTTATTGTTTTTCCCTTTTGAAGGTAATCGATGTGAATTATCCCGCTTACATCCCAAAAAACTGTTGCCATCATTTTATTGGCCGACAAACTTACCTTGACCTACTTTGGAGCAGGTTCATAATACATTTACATTTACATATAATAAATAGTTTTTGTGTAGTTACACAATATTTATTTAAATATTTATACGTAGTTGTATTGATGATAGTTATTTAATTTTAAATATTTAAAATGAGTTTACAATTCAATGCCTTTTTCCCGTACGTGCAAAATGGGGTTTATTTATTCACCCATTGTTTAGACTGCTGCTTAGTCTCGAGAGTACAGTAATGTATCTATGTTTCATCCACAATTACAAAACGCTGCAAAAACTCATTCGGATTGCGGATAAACAACTCCAAACAATCCTTTGAAGTTGTCACACGTTTACGTTTAAGGTCAGTTGAGAGCAAACGCGGCACCCATCTTGCAGACAACTTTCTTAAACCCAGCTGATCATTTAAAATCGAAACCACACTGCCATATGAAATGCCTATGGCATCAACAATCTCACGCACTTTTACTCTTCGGTCGGCCAACACCATATCGTTGATTTTTTCGACATTTTCGGGTGTACTGAAATCAATTGGCCGTCCAGAACGTTCAGCGTTATTTTTACTTGTGCGACCACAACGAAAATCAGTAAACCACTTTTTTACTATTGAAATCGATGATTTTTTCGCAAAAAATAATGTTTAATGAGCACTCGAAATTCACTTTTTTCCATTTTTAGAAAAAATACAGCTGTTAAACGCAAAGTAAATGACGACACTTGCTTAAAATTTGACAGTAGTCTATTAACGGGTGGTACTTGATGGGAATAGTGTTGCATTTCATATAACTACTAGGGAAGTTCGAAAAGTCACGGACTTATTGATCCGCCCTCGTACTAATATATTAATAGTTTACGAAAAATCTATTAGCTGATTAACATTTATAAAGTTAATTTCTTGTTATGTTTTATTAATATAGTTTAAGGTCAAATTGAAATTAATTCTATAAGTTTAAAGAAATATCGAAGTAAATTCTAATTCGATTGAAATTCAATGGAATAAGATTTTTTTCTCTTGTAACACCTGTAACATTCCTACAAACAATATAAATATTTTATAGTTCTTTTTTTCACAATTTGCAATAATACATTATTTAATTTTTTTTTAAGGAGTAGTATTTGGAAGAGGCCTACTTCGAAAAAATTGAGACACAATGTGAGCTTAGACAAAATTAGCTGGCCGAAAAACAAATTTTTTACTTTACTGAGTTAGAACTTGCTCTAAAATGTATTTGTTGCATAGTAATCAATATATTGAATTGAAATAAGATTGGGTTTTATTTTAGTCTGTAATCTTCATAAATGGTTTCCCTTAGAGTTTCCTAATTCTTGAATTTCTTGGTATCGAAATGAAATTCAACGAAAATACATATCAGAAAACTATTTTAAAAGTTATTGTCACATTAAAGGAAAAAAAAAATAAAAAATATGGAAAAATTCGTCTCCAATAAAATGTTTTGACATTTTAAAGATAATGATAAAAAATTTGACTTTTGGCCGGCTAAATCAAAAAATCTCATATTATGCATAGTTTCAGTACATATTATATAAAACTTAATCTCATTTTTGATAATTGTTTTCTTACTTTAATTAAAATTTATTTCTTAAAATAGTTATATATCATAAATTTTAACAATATTATATATAACATTTGTTAATTTTTTTAGAACAATTTAGTTAACCGGTTTTTTGGAAATTTAAAAACAGCAATCGGTTTTTTCGAAGTTCCAACTATTCGAACTATTGGAAAACCGGTTTCTCCAAAAAGTCGAATAATCGATCACCCTAATATATTATATATATATATTGTAGGTTAATTTAGAAAATTTTGAACGAAAAGATGTGCACATGAATTTATGTTGAATATTAAGAGAGAAAACATTGATAAATTCTCCGAAATTTTTGGCAAAATGCTTCAAATATTGGGACTCTTATATTTATTTATTTATTTATTTAATAGCCAATAAAATTAAAATTTCCAATTCTTCAACTCTTTTCTTTCTGTCTCTCTCTCTATATATATATATATACACTGCCTGCCACTTGAATAAGGAATCACATTTTTTTAACTTTAATTAAGTATATATTCCAAACTAAAATTCAGAAAAAAATAACTTTTTCCGCAACCAAATTTCCAAGTGTTGACTTTAGTTTCTGAAGAAATAAAAAATATTTTGTTATACTAAAATTATGCATTTATTTAAAGACATGTATTTCTATGGTACTTTTAAAACTAAGAAAACTGTAATTTATTTTTAAATTTTAGGTTATAAAAATGGCATCGATTTGTATAATGACTCTAAGTAATTTAGCGAAATTGAACTCCATGCTTCCGTTATTGCATCCTTTAAGGATTCTATCGTCTCAAATTGTTTTCCTTCTTCATAAACTTTTCTTGCAAGCCAACCCCAGACATTTTCCATTGGATTCAGGTCTGGTGAATATGGGGGCCAATGCAAAAGTTGAACACCTTGTTGATTAATCCATTGTTTTACTGCTCTGGCGATATGAATCGGAGAGTTGTCGTGTTGGTACGTCCAAGGTATGGGTCCAAAGAAATCCTTAAATTTTGAAAATGGCATCCCATACCATTTTTCCGCCCTCTCGGCTGTGTCTGCGGTTCAAAAATAATTCCTCCTTATTTAGGTCATTGAAGTAATAGTTATACACGTCAGGACCATCAATAACAAACTTTTTTCATAAATACATCTTTAAACCATTTGTCGGACCATGTCATTGCATTTATGGCAAATTGTAGACGTTGTGATTTGCTTTTTTCATTAAGCGGTGTTTTTTTTTGCAGTTTTTTGTCGGACGAATTTAAAATATGGTTCATATTAAATTCTTAGACTGGCACTGACTCGACTTTTTTCACGTATTTTTGATACCGACATGGCAGAATTTGAAGCAATTCTAAGAATTTTTCGTCTTTCTTTTGGAGTTGTTGCCATTGTCTTCCGCTCATTCATGTTTTTTAAATATCTTTCCACGTTATTTAAATAATTGTACACAACTGTCTTTCCCCTATTAATTTTTTTGGCTATTTGGACCGGATTCTGACCCTGAGATTTCAAAATCGGAACATTTTTTTTTCTGAGTTATTAAAAGCCTTACCACGTCCAATTTTGAATAAAAACTATTTAAAAACTATCAAATTAAAAATTCTCTAACCGTTTATATTGAAAGAAATGTAAATCATAGCCTTCCTGATTAATATTAAAAGAACTCCTTATTCAAGTGACACACGAAATGCATAATTTTAGTTTAACAAAATATGAATATTTTTTATTTCTTCAGGAAACTAAAGCCAACACTTTGAAATTTGGTTGCGCAAAAAATTATTTTTTTCCGAACTTTAATTTAGGTGATATACTTTATAAAAGTTAAAAAAATGTGCCCCCTTATTCAAGTGGCAGGCGTATATATACATATGTATATAGGGAGGGGGAGAGAGAAAAGTTGAATATTGCGATATTATTATTTTAAAATTTAAAATTTTAGAATATTACGCGAACGTTTACTACAGAAAAATTATTGAGAAAAGTTCGATGCTATTTAGTTTCGAAAATTCTTCTTTTTTAGCAAACATTGAGTAATATGTCAGGAGGGAATGTAAGTTGATCTAGTTCTCTCCTAAATATTATCTAAAACAAGAACAAATGGTTATCAGTATAATGTCCGGTTTAGTTTAGTTTTAGTAAAAAATTTATTTTGGATCTTTAAAGTTTAAGATCTCGAAATCGCTTGACATTTTCATTTGGGAATTTTAGTCATTAATATTTTAACAACTTGAATAAAGATTGAGGTTTTGCTAAAAAAAAAAGATCTTACGAGAATAGAGAAAGATGTGATGTTGTTTTTCAAACAACACATGCTTTTATCATGTTATTTCATATCCGGCAACGAATATAAGTGTTTCTATTAACCCACACATCCTTGTACTTTTTATCTGCATTAGTGTGTGAAAAAATGTTTGGATGGAAAATCAACAATTTTTTTGCATGTATGAATATGCATTTTCCTTGTTTTCATCTTTCGTATTAATATTGTAGTTGTTTGTATAAGCTTTATAATCATGTTCTTCTTGGCTTTTTTTTTTGCTCAGCTTTGTTTTTTTTTTTTTTTTTTTTTTTTTTTTTGTTCTTCACTCAGGAATATTGTTTTTGAGCAAGCATGCAAGTGTGTTGTATTTCTTCCTGTTCAGTCATCAATGATATGACATAACGTGAAAATTAGTTCATGTTTCTTCAGTGGTTTTTTCTTTTTTCACAAAAAATATAAACAGAAAAGAAGTGAATTGATCTTTGTTTCATTTTGTCAAGTTTTTTTTCTTCTCCAGAAAATTTTCATTGTTTGTGGTATGTTAATGCCAGATATTGCTTTCCACCAGTGTTGCCAATTTACCATTTTTAGTGCTAGAAATTAATCTAGCACCTGACACGTTTTCGAATAATTTTTGGCATTTTTATAGCACATTTTGCACATTGTTTTTTTTTTTTTTTAAATTGTAGTTCTATACTATAAAAACGTTATTAGCCGTCTTTTTTCTAAAAAATGAAAACGGCGGCTTAAATATGATGTTTTTAGCGACAGTAACTAATGCGATCTTTAAAGAGTCCTTTTTAGCAAAATATGCTTTGTAAAGTTAACCTAATTGTTTAATCAAATGTTGGCTTAAACTAGATTTCTTTTGTTATAAAAAATAATTACGATAAAATAACTTAAGGTAAGGTCAGACTACTGAAAAATTTTACAGAAACTGACAAATATTTCTTTGCCGTAGTGTGACCATAAAATATTTTTGTGTGTCACCACTTAATGGAAAATATTTTCCCATTTTTTGGATAAACAATTCTTTGATCTTACAATATTTTCGTAAGAGAAAACAATATCAAATAACAGTTATATTGAATCTAAATCATTAAAATGTAAAAGAGAAAATATAAATAAATGAGAAGTTTTAAGCAATAAATGATCCTAATGCTGATCATTTTAATAATTTCATTAACATGTTTGCTTAAGCAAGCAAAAGTAAATAAGCAAGCAGATATAATTGGAAACAGAAATAAACTTGCTTATTTTTTTCCGGAATAACTAGTTATTTTTGTCTGAACCTAAACAAAAATAAAGAAAAAAAAAAAAATTGCAGTCAGTGAGATTCGAGCTTGGAATATAAAATTTCTAATAATTTAGCCAGCCAGACGGACAGACACCGTTAGATCGATTTAAAAAGTGATTCTTTATCGATTGGTATTACTTTTTGGTATACTTTTCTATGCGTTAAAAAAGCTAGAAACTAATACGAAGACTTTGAGGCTAAAGACAAAATAATAAGTCTAAAATGGCACTACTGATAATCAAAATCCTAATTCATAAAATATTAACGTTCCTCTCAGGTAACGTTTTAGTTGTATTATATCCTTTAAACTCTTGCGAGTGACACGTTTAGAGAAACGTCAACCTTTCATTGATATAAGGTGTTAAAAATAGCAAAAAGTTTGCTATAGAATTTGATGTACAAAACGTATATATCCGATATCCCAGGAATTCCCGAAAATATTTGGACAGGAAATCCCGGGATTCCTCTCGGAAGTTCCGGGACCTCAAACCCTAATCATACATCATACGAGTCGTAGATTATGTAGCTCTGGGTCGTGGAATAACTCCCGCGTCGTTGTAATTATATTTTAAAGTATAGACAAGTGGATATTTGTTGTTTGGCATAAGAGTGTTTTAAGTCTTCTTCTCACACTGGCTAAGTGCGTACCTGTCGCCTAACTGTACCGCGTTACAGTTTTTCTCTGGTTTTAAATTTGTCACACACAATCCTTTCTTTTATAGTTGTTGGAGTACCATATAAAACTCAAAAGATTGATATTGCTGGAGACCGTAAAATAACGTTATCGATACCGTTACCGAAATAAAAATAAATTATTCATTTTGTTTTACCTTTACCGATAATGTTATTAGTTTCGGTTTACAACCTTGGTTCTTAGATTAAAGTCTGTTTATTTAATTAAAATTATTTTTTAATATTATTTGAATGATTTTTATAGCTAAAAATTTCAATTTTAATAAAAAATTTGGTCTCAATCAATTATTCGAATCTGGTTTTTAATAACAAATAAGATTTTAAAAATAAAATTTTCGGTAAAAATTCTAATAACACATACTGGATTAGGTTAGGTTAGATGGGCAGCTGCAAATGTTACTATATAGTACAATTGGGTCCTGTGTTACCCTAATGGATCATGTAAATCTGTTTTCACATGTCTGAAAATCAACATGACGCGCGAACAAAAGATCTGATTCGTCTAGCATCAATTGCAGAGAGATCAGATAGACCATGTATATACGGACTGCCAAATTCAACAGTCTTTATATTCGCAAGAGCAGGACTGTGACAAAGAAAATGTTCTACTGTCTCTTATTCCTCCTAGTTAAAGCAACTTCTACAAAAGCCGTTAAAAGGGAGTAATAATCTCCTAGCGTGTGCACCAGCAAACCAGTACCCTATAATAGTGACTACGAATGTTCGTAGCTGACATCTTGGCAATCCCAAAATGAAACTCAACCGTTTCTGAATATACTGGGGTCATATATATCTCGAGATAGAACATGCGGATTCGCTTTGTTGAGCTATTCTCGACAAGTACTGCAATATCATTGATCTGCAAGATGACAGCGGTATACCCACTAAATGGAACGTTTCTTCACTTTGAAGAAGGGAACCAATTTTGACTAATTCATCCGCAATAATATTTCCCGGGGTACTTGAATGACTCCTTACTCAGACTATTTCTAGGTTTGAAGGTCTCGCCATCTCATTTAAAGATGTCCGGCATTCATGTACCAGCCTGGATGTCGAATGGACACCCGAAAGAGACTTAATCCACTCCATATACTCTATAGTATATTAACCAATTGACCGCTCTCCTAATGGTTGAGATCTGCGCTTGAAGAGCAGTGCAGTGATCCAGCAATTTAAAGGAGATGTTTTTCCTATATGCGGGAATGAAGACACCTACCAACACCTTCAGAAGATTTGGATCCATCAGTCTAAAATTGAATCAATCGTTCTTGATAACTTATGATTAATTATGATAAAATTATAATTTTGTAAAAATCCACTCTTTAATTTTGTTTAGTTTTAATTTTATTACTTTTTAATTTCTAAAGAATCAATTTTATAATGTGTTTTTATTATTTTCTTTAATGTTCTTTTAACTTTAAACCTGAAAATAAAATTATAGCACTTTTCCCAACTTAGCTTTTGGCAACACTGCTTTCCGCATTGCCCCTTTTCGCAGACATTATCATTGTCTTGTTTTTGAACACTTCCCATTCCATTGTACATCGTTGACATGTTTATACATGTTTTAGCAACAATATGATTTTTTTTTTTTTTTTGGTATTGTCACTTATGAACCCGAAACATATTTCGCAAATTGACTTTTTAGTCTCTGGGTTTTCCAGTAATATTTGTTTTTTTGTATCTGCTTTCAAACAATACGAGTTTAAGGTGATTGCTAATATGTGTCTTTGCTGCAGGATAGTTTAAGTGTCAAAAGGAGTATAAACATTATTTAAATTACCATATTATTAACAAACCTATAAGGATTAGATTTTTTTTAAGTTTTAGGTTGTAAAAAAATTTCCCTTTTTATAAGAAAATCTAAATTGGAAATGGATAAGAAAGTAGCTAATAATCAATATTATTAACATACGAACCCAGTTATTTTTTTTTTTTTTTTTAGAAGCTGTCTCTTCTTTTGTCACTCTCTAAAACGGATTATAGTTTATTAGCAGTAATAACATAATTTCGTTTCCTTCCTTTATCTTATCTTATGGGCTTTTACTGTTTTGTTTTATATTTAATATATTTTTAGTTGTTTTCAATTTTAATTCTTTTTATTTGCTGTAAGTATCAAAAGTTTTGTATACCAATCATGCAAATACTCTAATATTTCTATAGCTACTTCTACGTTTTCGTCTGCCACTTATTTGATGCTGTTGATATAAAAATTTATTATCCACATGAATGCATACAAACTGAATTCATTTTCCTTGCAGATATTTTTGTTTTCTGCAAAAGTTTAACCCTTTTAAGAGGCTTTAATTTATATCTAATGAATACTAAATATAAATCCCAGTTCTATTTTATAATTTGCACTTCTGGCAAATCTGTTAAAATAAAATTATTATTATTTATCTTTTTGACATAAAACCCCAATTTGAAATTGTATCTTCAAAGTCAATTTAACACTTTCTAGGGTTAATGGTATCATATTCTCCATGTTTGTTTATTTCTCTGAATGTTTGTCTCTAACCCAGTATTTGCATGAAACAACATTCAAGTTATTCTATTCCAAATTTCATTCAAAAGAAACCAACAATATAGCGGCTTCAATATTTAGGCTTTTGTAGCAACTGTTCAACTAATATTTTAGCATTATTTTCCTTAAAAACGAAAAACAAAAAATAAAATTGTTTTATTTTGTTTTTCATTTTCTTCCATTTCTGTTTCTCCAATAAACTTTTGATTTTTGTTTATTTTATTTTTTTTTTCTTTCTTATTGTTTTTTTTTTTGTTTTTTTTTTTTTTTTGCTTGTTCAAGTATGAAACTAACAAATTTACATATTGCCAAATAAAACACAACAATAGAAAATCTCTTAAATAAAGATGTTTTCCTAAGAGTGTTTCTCTGTACGATCAATAATTTTTCCCATTTATTTGCAAATTTTTCTTCATTAAAAGAATAGAATTTCTTAAGTTTTTCACAAGACCAAAAGATTTAATTTAATTAAAAATAAACATTTTATTTTTATTGGAAGGAAAAATAAACAGATTATTTAACACATATTGAGAAAAAGGCTTTAAAGTTATTGGGAAAATGTTTTAAGTTATTTAAAAATAGAAAATTCAAAGAATTTTAAAAACTAAATTAAATAACGCTGCATTAGAAAATAACTAGAATTGAACTATTACTATATACTATAACTGAATTAGAACTGAAACAAAACTAAACTAGAACCAAATTTGAACTGAACTAGCACTTAATTAGAACTGAACTAGAATTAAATTAGAACTGAACATAAATTGAACTAGAACTGAACATAAACTGAACTTGAACTGAACTTGAACTAAAATAGAACTGACCATGAACTGAACTAGAACTGACTAGAAATGAACTAGAATTGAGCTGGAACTGAACTGAACTTGGAATGAACTAGAACTGAAACAAAACTAAACTACAACCAAATTTCAACTGAACTAGAACTTTATTAGAACTGAGCTGGAACTAAATTAGAACTGAACATAAACTGAACTTGAACTGAACTAGAACTGAAATAGAACTGACCATGAACTGAACTAGAACTGACTAGAAATGAACTAGAATTGAGCTGGAACTGAACTTGGAATGAACTAGAACTGAACTAGAACTGAAACAAAACTAAACTACAACCAAATTTGAACTGAACTAGAACTTTATTAGAACTGAACTAGAACTAAATTAGAACTGAACATAAACTGAACTAGAACTGAACATAAACTGAACTTGAACTGAACTAGAAATAAACTAGAATTGAGCTGGAACTGAACTGAACTGAACTTGGGATGAACTAGAACTGAACTAGAACTTAAGTGAAACTGAACTAGAACTGAACTAGGACTGAACTAGAACTAACTTAGAACAGAACTAGAACTGAACTATAACCAAATTAGAACTGAACTAGAATTGAACTAAAACTGAATTAGAACTGAACAAGAAGTGAACTAGAACTGAACTTTAACTGAACTGAACTTGGGATGAACTAGAACTGAACTAGAACTTAAGTAAAACTGAACTAGAACTGAACTAGGACTGAACTAGAACTAAATTAGAACAGAACTAGAACTGAACTATAACCAAATTAGAACTGAACTAGAACTAAATTAGAACTAAATTAGAACTGAACTATAACCAAATTAGAACTGAACTGGAACTAAACAAGAAGTGAACTAGAACTGAACTAGAACTGAACTGAACTTGGAATGAACTAGATTTGAACTAGAACTTAAGTAAAACTAAATTAGAACTGAACTAGAACTAAATTAGAATTGAACTAGAACTGAACTAGAATTGAGCTAGAACTGAACAAGAAGTGAACCAGAATTGAACTAGAACTGAACAAGATTTGAACTAGAACTGAACTAGATTTGAACTAGAACTAACCAGAACTGAACAATATTTGAACTAGAACTGGAATTGAAATAGATTTCAACTAGAACTGATCTACATCTAGAACTGGACCTGACCTGAAGCAGAAATAGATCTGTATAAGAACTAGAACTGAACCAGATCGTTTTTTAAAAGAGTTAAAAATTTAAAATTTTGGATACCGATATATATGTATGAAACTATTATATCTTTCACTAAATTTTTAAAATTTATTTGATGGTTGATTTCTTCTTTTGTTTTTCTATTTACTTCCTCTTTGCTCAAAAAATTCCTGCGATAATTTTTACATGTTTTAGAATAATCTGACAGTGGCAATAACACTACTTTGTTTTTCACTTCTCCTATAAAATAAAAAAAAACTCATCCTCTCATTAATTTTTATTGAGATACAATAATTATTTTGATTTTTTTTCAGCAAAACTTTTCAATTAAAGTAATTGCAATTACAGGATTTTTTTATACATGATTACAAAGTGTTCAGTTTATTAGGGTGCCTCTTATTTGGGACTTAACCATATGATAACATGAAAACCATTATTATTATTAATATTTTTTTAATAAAGTTCAGAATCAGTGGTATCAAAAATAATACCCTAACTTTTCAAATATAAATTTGGTAAATTTTCATAAATACCTCCCTAATGTTTACGGGAATTCCCGTAATATTGTGTTCAATTTCATAATTAAAAATAAAAATTATGCTCTCCAGTATGTCCATTTCAGTTTACTTGATTTCGATTCATTTAATATTTGTGGTTTAAAATTTCCTTTTTTTTATTGGAGCTCATATTTTTTGTGAGTTATTTATGTTGTTGAGTGCTCGCTTTCACATATTTTTAAGACTCTTTGTTTTAATAATTGGAAATTCTGAATTCCCAAAAGGAAGAACTTTTTATATGTAGTTTTTAGTAGATTGTTTTTGCATTTTTATATATAAAAAAAAAAGAAAATTGTGAGTGTTTAATGAAACTGGTAATGTAAGTAATTTCTCATGCATACCATGATGTTGCTGGTGATGATGATAGTTTCAAAGCCAGCGATAGTTGTTATTGCTACGATTATTGTTTTGAAATAAGTAAAGGAATTTTAATACTGAAGAATACATGAAAATGACTGAAAGGCGAGCTTTTCACTAAACCATTTCGATTGGTTGTATGATTCTGAATATTTAATTGTGTCTTCTACAATATTTAATAATGCAGCATTAATTTCGTTTTTATTTAGTCTTAGTTCTTCTTATTCGTATTCGATAATTCGGATTGAAATAATTTTTTTCCATAATTCTTTCCAATAAACAAATTTAAATTCATTCCCTTTTCATTTATCCTTTGGTGTTTCCTTTTCACAAAATAATTTCATATGAAAATAGTGATATCCTTCCATTTTGCAAGGCAAGTGTTAAACTTTAACATTCATTTTCAAATTTCTAGACAAAAACAAAAATATGACCAATTTTATTTGTTGTTGTTGTTTAAAATTTCAATAGTTGTTTTTTTCTCTCTATTTTTCATAGATCAAATGACTTTTTATTCTTCCTTTTAAATTTGAAACTTTTATAATAACTAATTTGAAATTTTAGCTGGTTATTGTAATGAAAAGTTTCCTTTTTGTATATAATTAGAAACAAGTTAATTAAAATTCAGCAAAAAAAAAAAAAAAAAATATTGTGATATTTAGAAAATAGTAATTGAGAAAATTGATTGTAAGAATAACTTGGAGAAAAACAGGAAGGTGTCAAAATGCAATTAAGGTATCCTAAAAGTATCAGCCAACCGTAAAAGATAATAGGGTCTGTAAAATGTACCAGTATTATGTTTCTCGGGTTTGCTTAAGGAAGCAGGCATGCAAAGGTTGCTTTAGGTCAACAGCGAACTCGATAATTTTACCATATTGAATGAGAATCTGTCAATATTGGAATATATACTCTTAATTTTAAAAATTATATAAGCGTGCAACCATTATACTGAATCAAGGATTAAGAAACAGTTGAAGGTAGATATAATTATTGGATTCGATAAAACACAGCTTAGACCTGATCGGACACTTCTTTGAATTAAAAAAGCTTAAGCTCTCAGTTAACACGTTTACAGATGTTTTCGTCCTATAAGCAATTTTAATTCTCTTTAAAAGGTGTTACTACGGGGTGCATAGTTTGTATGACATATGAATTCCTTTTAGAAATACTGGCAAATTTTTTTAATTATAAAGATAGATCTGAGAGCTATGGACGATGCACTTCTTTATTGGAGATATGTATTCGGAGACATATATTCAGTTCACATTCTTCGAAGTTGAAAGTTCACTCTATAAAGTCTACTCTATACGGAGTCGACAGTCTACTCTATACGGAGTCGACAGTCTACTCTATACGGAGTCGACAGTCTACTCTATACGGAGTCGACAGTCTACTCTATACGGAGTCGACAGTCTACTCTATACGGAGTCGACAGTCTACTCTATACGGAGTCGACAGTCTACTCTATACGGAGTCGACAGTCTACTCTATACGGAGTCGACAGTCTACTCTATACGGAGTCGACAGTCTACTCTATACGGAGTCGACAGTCTACTCTATACGGAGTCGACAGTCTACTCTATACGGAGTCGACAGTCTACTCTATACGGAGTCGACAGTCTACTCTATACGGAGTCGACAGTCTACTCTATACGGAGTCGACAGTCTACTCTATACGGAGTCGACAGTCTACTCTATACGGAGTCGACAGTCTACTCTATACGGAGTCGACAGTCTACTCTATACGGAGTCGACAGTCTACTCTATACGGAGTCGACAGTCTACTCTATACGGAGTCGACAGTCTACTCTATACGGAGTCGACAGTCTACTCTATACGGAGTCGACAGTCTACTCTATACGGAGTCGACAGTCTACTCTATACGGAGTCGACAGTCTACTCTATACGGAGTCGACAGTCTACTCTATACGGAGTCGACAGTCTACTCTATACGGAGTCGACAGTCTACTCTATACGGAGTCGACAGTCTACTCTATACGGAGTCGACAGTCTACTCTATACGGAGTCGACAGTCTACTCTATACGGAGTCGACAGTCTACTCTATACGGAGTCGACAGTCTACTCTATACGGAGTCGACAGTCTACTCTATACGGAGTCGACAGTCTACTCTATACGGAGTCGACAGTCTACTCTATACGGAGTCGACAGTCTACTCTATACGGAGTCGACAGTCTACTCTATACGGAGTCGACAGTCTACTCTATACGGAGTCGACAGTCTACTCTATACGGAGTCGACAGTCTACTCTATACGGAGTCGACAGTCTACTCTATACGGAGTCGACAGTCTACTCTATACGGAGTCGACAGTCTACTCTATACGGAGTCGACAGTCTACTCTATACGGAGTCGACAGTCTACTCTATACGGAGTCGACAGTCTACTCTATACGGAGTCGACAGTCTACTCTATACGGAGTCGACAGTCTACTCTATACGGAGTCGACAGTCTACTCTATACGGAGTCGACAGTCTACTCTATACGGAGTCGACAGTCTACTCTATACGGAGTCGACAGTCTACTCTATACGGAGTCGACAGTCTACTCTATACGGAGTCGACGGTCTACTCTATACGGAGTCGACGGTCTACTCTATACGGAGTCGACGGTCTACTCTATACGGAGTCGACGGTCTACTCTATACGGAGTCGACGGTCTACTCTATACGGAGTCGACGGTCTACTCTATACGGAGTCGACGGTCTACTCTATACGGAGTCGACGGTCTACTCTATACGGAGTCGACGGTCTACTCTATACGGAGTCGACGGTCTACTCTATACGGAGTCGACGGTCTACTCTATACGGAGTCGACGGTCTACTCTATACGGAGTCGACGGTCTACTCTATACGGAGTCGACGGTCTACTCTATACGGAGTCGACGGTCTACTCTATACGGAGTCGACGGTCTACTCTATACGGGAGTCGACGGTCTACTCTATACGGAGTCGACGGTCTACTCTATACGGAGTCGACGGTCTACTCTATACGGAGTCGACGGTCTACTCTATACGGAGTCGACGGTCTACTCTATACGGAGTCGACGGTCTACTCTATACGGAGTCGACGGTCTACTCTATGCGGAGTCGGACGGTCTACTCTATACGGAGTCGACGGTCTACTCTATGCGGAGTCGACGGTCTACTCTATACGGAGTCGACGGTCTACTCTATGCGGAGTCGACGGTCTACTCTATACGGAGTCGACGGTCTACTCTATACGGAGTCGACGGTCTACTCTATGCGGAGTCGACGGTCTACTCTATACGGAGTCGACGGTCTACTCTATGCGGAGTCGACGGTCTACTCTATACGGAGTCGACGGTCTACTCTATGCGGAGTCGACGGTCTACTCTATACGGAGTCGACGGTCTACTCTATGCGGAGTCGACGGTCTACTCTATACGGAGTCGACGGTCTACTCTATGCGGAGTCGACGGTCTACTCTATGCGGAGTCGACGGTCTACTCTATACGGAGTCGACGGTCTACTCTATGCGGAGTCGACGGTCTACTCTATGCGGAGTCGACGGTCTACTCTATACGGAGTCGACGGTCTACTCTATACGGAGTCGACGGTCTACTCTATACGGAGTCGACGGTCTACTCTATACGGAGTCGACGGTCTACTCTATACGGAGTCGACGGTCCTACTCTATACGGAGTCGACGGTCTACTCTATACGGAGTCGACGGTCTACTCTATACGGAGTCGACGGTCTACTCTATACGGAGTCGACGGTCTACTCTATACGGAGTCGACGGTCTACTCTATACGGAGTCGACGGTCTACTCTATACGGAGTCGACGGTCTACTCTATACGGAGTCGACGGTCTACTCTATACGGAGTCGACGGTCTACTCTATACGGAGTCGACGGTCTACTCTATACGGAGTCGACGGTCTACTCTATACGGAGTCGACGGTCTACTCTATACGGAGTTGACGGTCTACTTTATACGGAGTCGACGGTCTACTCTATACGGAGTCGACGGTCTACTCTATACGGAGTCGACGGTCTACTCTATACGGAGTCGACGGTCTACTCTATACGGAGTCGACGGTCTACTCTATACGGAGTGGACGGTCTACTCTATACGGAGTCGACGGTTCTACTCTATACGGAGTCGACGGTCTACTCTATACGGAGTCGACGGTCTACTCTATACGGAGTCGACGGTCTACTCTATACGGAGTCGACGGTCTACTCTATACGGAGGTCGACGGTCTACTCTATACGGAGTCGACGGTCTACTCTATACGGAGTCGACGATCTACTCTATACGGAGGTCGACAGTCTACTCTATACGGAGTCGACGGTCTACTCTATACGGAGTCGACGGTCTACTCTATACGGAGTCGACGGTCTACTCTATACGGAGTCGACGTTCTACTCTATACGGAGTCGACGGTCTACTCTATACGGAGCGACGGTCTACTCTATACGGAGTCGACGGTCTACTCTATACGGAGTCGACGGTCTACTCTATACGGAGTCGACGGTCTACTCTATACGGAGTCGACGGTCTACTCTATACGGAGTCGACGGTCTACTCTATACGGAGTCGACGGTCTACTCTATACGGAGTCGACGGTCTACTCTATACGGAGTCGACGGTCTACTCTATACGGAGTCGACGGTCTACTCTATACGGAGTCGACGGTCTACTCTATACGGAGTCGACGGTCTACTCTATACGGAGTCGACGGTCTACTCTATACGGAGTCGACGGTCTACTCTAATACGGAGTCGACGGTCTACTCTATACGGAGTCGACGGTCTACTCTATACGGAGTCGACGGTCTACTCTATACGGAGTCGACGGTTCTACTCTATACGAGTCGACGGTCTACTCTATACGGAGTCGACGGTCTACT
Source organism: Protocalliphora azurea (assembly GCA_932274085.1). Classification (NCBI taxonomy): domain Eukaryota; kingdom Metazoa; phylum Arthropoda; class Insecta; order Diptera; family Calliphoridae; genus Protocalliphora; species Protocalliphora azurea. The sequence goes on along the minus strand of OW026520.1, from coordinate 120,333,876 downwards.
CTATACGGAGTCGACGGTCTACTCTATACGGAGTCGACGGTCTACTCTATACGGAGTCGACGGTCTACTCTATACGGAGTCGACGGTCTACTCTATACGGAGTCGACGGTCCACTCTATACGGAGTCGACGGTCCACTCTATACGGAGTCGACGGTCTACTCTATACGGAGTCGACGGTCTACTCTATACGGAGTCGACGGTCTACTCTATACGGAGTCGACGGTCTACTCTATACGGAGTCGACGGTCTACTCTATACGGAGTCGACGGTCTACTCTATACGGAGTCGACGGTCTACTCTATACGGAGTCGACGGTCTACTCTATACGGAGTCGACGGTCTACTCTATACGGAGTCGACGGTCTACTCTATACGGAGTCGGACGGTCTTCGTCTCTATACGGAGTCGACGGTCTACTCTATACGGAGTCGACGGTCTACTCTATACGAGTCGACGGTCTACTCTATACGGAGTCGACGGTCTACTCTATACGGAGTCGACGGTCTACTCTATACGGAGTCGACGGTCTACTCTATACGGAGTCGACGGTTCTACTCTATACGGAGTCGACGGTCCTACTCTATACGGAGTCGACGGTCTACTCTATACGGAGTCGACGGTCTACTCTATACGGAGTCGACGGTCTACTCTATACGGAGTCGACGGTCTACTCTATACGGAGTCGACGGTCTACTCTATACGGAGTCGACGGTCTACTCTATACGGAGTCGACGGTCTACTCTATACGGAGTCGACGGTCTACTCTATACGGAGTCGACGGTCTACTCTATACGGAGTCGACGGTCTACTCTATACGGAGTCGACGGTCTACTCTATACGGAGTCGACGGTCTACTCTATACGGAGTCGACGGTCTACTCATATACGGAGTCGGACGGTCTACTCTATACGGAGTCGACGGTCTACTCTATACGGAGTCGACGGTCTACTCTATACGGAGTCGACGGTCTACTCTATACGGAGTCGACGGTCTACTCTATACGGAGTCGACGGTCTACTCTATACGGAGTCGACGGTCTACTCTATACGGAGTCGACGGTCTACTCTATACGGAGTCGACGGTCTACTCTATACGGAGTCGACGGTCTACTCTATACGGAGTCGACGGTCTACTCTATACGGAGTCGACGGTCTACTCTATACGGAGTCGACGGTCTACTCTATACGGAGTCGACGGTCTACTCTATACGGAGTCGACGGTCTACTCTATACGGAGTCGACGGTCTACTCTATACGGAGTCGACGGTCTACTCTATACGGAGTCGACGGTCTACTCTATACGGAGTCGACGGTCTACTCTATACGGAGTCGACGGTCTACTCTATACGGAGTCGACGGTCTACTCTATACGGAGTTGACGGTCTACTCTATACGGAGTTGACGGTCTACTCTATACGGAGTTGACGGTCTACTCTATACGGAGTCGACGGTCTACTCTATACGGAGTCGACGGTCTACTCTATACGGAGTCGACGGTCTACTCTATACGGAGTCGACGGTCTACTCTATACGGAGTCGACGGTCTACTCTATACGGAGTCGACGGTCTACTCTATACGGAGTCGACAGTCTACTCTATACGGAGTCGACAGTCTACTCTATACGGAGTCGACAGTCTACTCTATACGGAGTCGACAGTCTACTCTATACGGAGTCGACAGTCTACTCTATACGGAGTCGACAGTCTACTCTATACGGAGTCGACAGTCTACTCTATACGGAGTCGACAGTCTACTCTATACGGAGTCGACAGTCTACTCTATACGGAGTCGACAGTCTACTCTATACGGAGTCGACAGTCTACTCTATACGGAGTCGACAGTCTACTCTATACGGAGTCGACAGTCTACTCTATACGGAGTCGACAGTCTACTCTATACGGAGTCGACAGTCTACTCTATACGGAGTCGACAGTCTACTCTATACGGAGTCGACAGTCTACTCTATACGGAGTCGACAGTCTACTCTATACGGAGTCGACAGTCTACTCTATACGGAGTCGACAGTCTACTCTATACGGAGTCGACAGTCTACTCTATACGGAGTCGACAGTCTACTCTATACGGAGTCGACGGTCTACTCTATACGGAGTCGACGGTCTACTCTATACGGAGTCGACGGTCTACTCTATACGGAGTCGACGGTCTACTCTATACGGAGTCGACGGTCTACTCTATACGGAGTCGACGGTCTACTCTATACGGAGTCGACGGTCTACTCTATACGGAGTCGACGGTCTACTCTATACGGAGTCGACGGTCTACTCTATACGGAGTCGACGGTCTACTCTATACGGAGTCGACGGTCTACTCTATACGGAGTCGACGGTCTACTCTATACGGAGTCGACGGTCTACTCTATACGGAGTCGACGGTCTACTCTATACGGAGTCGACGGTCTACTCTATACGGAGTCGACGGTCTACTCTATACGGAGTCGACGGTCTACTCTATACGGAGTCGACGGTCTACTCTATACGGAGTCGACGGTCTACTCTATACGGAGTCGACGGTCTACTCTATACGGAGTCGACGGTCTACTCTATACGGAGTCGACGGTCTACTCTATACGGAGTCGACGGTCTACTCTATACGGAGTCGACGGTCTACTCTATACGGAGTCGACGGTCTACTCTATACGGAGTCGACGGTCTACTCTATACGGAGTCGACGGTCTACTCTATACGGAGTCGACGGTCTACTCTATACGGAGTCGACGGTCTACTCTATACGGAGTCGACGGTCTACTCTATACGGAGTCGACGGTCTACTCTATACGGAGTCGACGGTCTACTCTATACGGAGTCGACGGTCTACTCTATACGGAGTCGACGGTCTACTCTATACGGAGTCGACGGTCTACTCTATACGGAGTCGACGGTCCACTCTATACGGAGTCGACGGTCCACTCTATACGGAGTCGACGGTCTACTCTATACGGAGTCGACGGTCTACTCTATACGGAGTCGACGGTCTACTCTATACGGAGTCGACGGTCTACTCTATACGGAGTCGACGGTCTACTCTATACGGAGTCGACGGTCTACTCTATACGGAGTCGACGGTCTACTCTATACGGAGTCGACGGTCTACTCTATACGGAGTCGACGGTCTACTCTATACGGAGTCGACGGTCTACTCTATACGGAGTCGACGGTCTACTCTATACGGAGTCGACGGTCTACTCTATACGGAGTCGACGGTCTACTCTATACGGAGTCGACGGTCTACTCTATACGGAGTCGACGGTCTACTCTATACGGAGTCGACGGTCTACTCTATACGGAGTCGACGGTCTACTCTATACGGAGTCGACGGTCTACTCTATACGGAGTCGACGGTCTACTCTATACGGAGTCGACGGTCTACTCTATACGGAGTCGACGGTCTACTCTATACGGAGTCGACGGTCTACTCTATACGGAGTCGACGGTCTACTCTATACGGAGTCGACGGTCTACTCTATACGGAGTCGACGGTCTACTCTATACGGAGTACTTTGAAATAAATGTACACATTTTTATATAACAGCAAACAATTTAATAAGTGTATTTCTCAAAATTTTTGTATTTATTCTGAGTTTAAAGAAATCGTACGTAGAAGATTTTTGGATAGTGTTGAGAACTTTTGTAGTATCACTGCGGATGTTCCCGTCCTTGATTCAAGATGTTAGCAATAAATAAATTAAATTGTTTGGTTTAACCGTCTAGTCTTGAAGAATAAAAGTAAGTGTTTTTTTAATTTTATTAAAGCATTATGGCATATCTCACTTAATATTATTGTTGTTTTGTAGATCCTCGTCGAAGTCACCCACCTTCTTTCTTGAAGAGTTCTGAAGGAATGATTACTACAGTCTGATGCCTAATTATAAATACTTTAATATTATATTTATTTTATAGAAGAAGAGGAACTATTGTGTTCAGATCAGAGCGATAATTCTGGTTAATCAGGTTCCGGGAATGATTAATGTTTGGAATGTATAAACTTAGAATAAAACGATACTTAAAATAAACCAGTACTAATTCAGTGTTTATCAATACCATGTGAAAACCTACAAGCAGTATTACCCAGAATATCGCACTTGCTCCCGTCTAGATGCTGAACACTGTGGTGAATATGCTAATGTACGAGATGATGAATTTTGCAGTTTGTTCAGAATATTGAAAGATGTCTACTGAAAAATGATAAATGCCCCGGCGGTTACTCCTTGGAAAATGTAAACCCTAGAGAACAAGGTTAATTAAAGCTACCAAGTAAAAACATAATTTATTGAATACAATTCAAGGATTATCCACATTTCACTTGTTTGAAATATACTTGTTATTTATATCTTTATATATGTATTTTTTCAATAAATATTTTAGCTAAAAGATTTTTAATTGTATATTATGTTTTGGAATATTATTCTGAATCAGTTAATTTCTTGATGGATTTAATTAATACCTTAATTAGTTGTAAGTGAAATTTCAAGCATAAAAATACTTGATTTGATTGAAAAAATTAATTGAAATTTGTGAAAAAATCAAATATTTTCACATAATTAATATTATCAATTTTGGTGATTGGAGCAAAATCAAACAAAATTTTAATTAATATAAGCAATTTCATAATTGAAATCGGTTTTTATTTTTTTTGTGTCTTTCAATGCTCTAAAAGGCCTTGCAATGGTATTTTGGATATTTGCAAAAATTATAAAAAGTTATAACCCTAATGAGCATATTTGGTAATTTCATAAAAATTTGAAAAAAAAACATTCGCAATCTATTTGTGTTAAGAAACACTTCCAATAGCCACTGTCTACAGTGAATTTCATTGAAATCGGAGATGGAAAAATTGAAAAAGGCTGCTTTCTGTCCGTTTTGATATGGAATCATCAAAATGCCAGATTTTGAATTAAATTCGGCATAAATAAGTGTGTAAACCGCAGTATTAAGTTTAATAAGGATCGGTACATAAATGACCATCAGTGTTGCCAGTTCAGCCTTTTTACTTTTAGCCTCAAAATGTTCGTTTTAGCTTCTAACTTCTTTTCTAGCCTTTTTTGATTTTTAAAATTGCCTTAAAAAGGCTACAATGTTAGTATTTGAACAGCGAAGAAAATAATTCTAAATTTGATATCACTATTTTTGTTTTTATTTATTCACTTTATTCTTCAAATCAAAGATAACTAATTTTATGGACTTACGAAATCGATTATTCTAATTATTTTCTAAAATACTTCATTAAACATAGAAACTATTTATGAATATTATTAAAAAATTCTTAAGGAAGCGAAAATCACCCAAAATTTTAAAAAGCTTAATGAAAAAGGAATTATAGCTCAACAATTAAGAGAAATCACTTCAAAGCTTCAGTTTTTCTTATGACATATAACCCAAATTTGTATGGCAACTTTTTGGTCGACTTTTCATCGGGAATATTTGCTGGAATCCGTTCTATGTTTAATTTATAAATTTTTCAAAATACCTTTAAAAAATCAAAAACTAATGAGAACGAGAAAATTGTTTAAACTAAAAAAGTTAACTATTTTCTAGCCTTATCTTTTGGAGCATTTAGTCTTTTTTAAAGATTAATTTAGCCTCATATTTTTCTTACCTCCTGGCAACACTGATTGTCACAGTTTATGTATAGTTTAATTAAAGATTATGTATATGTTTTGAAGGAAGCTTTCATTTATACATGTTTTATAAATAAGTCTAGGGGTACCAAATTAAGTGGATCTCCTCTAAATAGAACAATTGCTATTTCTTTCTTTATTTAGATAATTCCCAAAAGAAGTTTCGAATAAAATAATGTTTTTCACAAATTTAAATTTTTGTCACATTATGTACATAGACATATATTAATAGGTTTTGAGGAATTTGATTGGGATTTGGATCTCCGGTTTATGAAGACACATTTTTGTAATTAATAAGAGTCCTAATGTTAAGTTGTGTCAAAATATATTTTTTCTTTCAATTTTTATAATGATTTCTCTATCTTTCTTCAGATAAATTTAAAATTTTTTTTGCGGGGATGATGGAACAGATGAAACTGTTTGGAGGCAGCCGTATCAAAATAATTTTGTAATTTTTATTATAATATCTTTCCTATAAATGTATATATTAGGATCACCCAAATCATACCAACCAGAAGTGTACTAAAGTATCCATAGTCTATTTATAGGAAGACTTCTCAACGAATATTTTTCATAATAGGTTTGAATATGTTCATAATTTTGAGATTGTACTCATGATGTAAGAACTAAAAATTCCTCCTATGGTTCAAAATTTCGTATTTGAAGAAAAAAACTATACTTTTTTTAGTAACTAAAAATGTAATTGAAATTCGTGGTTGGGAATAGAAGACGGATTTTAAATATAGTTTATATATTTCTCTAGTGTTCACGGCTTCGAAAAGCTTCGCTTGAGGGATCTTCCTATATTATTTGCTCGGGATAGTCTATCTCAATATCGTTAAATCCAGTGTTGCCAGTTTAGCCTTTTTAAGGATAAATCTAGTCTTTTTATTTTCGTTTTAGCTTCTTTGTTTTTTCTAGCCTTATTTGATTTCTTAAATTGCCTTTAAAAGGTTAAAATCTTAGTATTTGAACAGCGGAGAAAATAATTCTTTATTTGTTATTACTAATTTTTATTTTATTTATTTATTCTCCAAATCAAAAATAATAAAAATGAAACTATTAGATAAATTATCATCATAATTATTTAATACATTTCATTAGACATAGAAACTATTAATGAGTATTATTAAAAGAAATTCTTATGAAAGCGAAAATCATTCAAAATTTGGAAATACCTAATCAAAAAGGAATTATAGCTCAAAAATTAAGAGAAATCACTTCAAAGCATCAGTTTTTCATATGAAGTAAAACGCAAATTTATATAGGCACTTTTTAGCCGATGCTTCATTGGGTCTTTTTGCTGGAAGCCGTTATATGTTTAATTTATAAATTTATTAAAAAAAAAGAAATCAAAATCAGATGATAACGAGAAAAATGTTTAAATTAAAAAATGTACTTTTCTTTAATTTAAAAAGGCACTTAGCCTTTTTTGACTTTTTTAAGATCAATTTAGCCTCTTTTTTCTCTCCTCCTGGTAACACTGTGCATAACATACATCACATGCCATAGAATACAACTAGAAGTTTATGTGAGAGGCACTTTGAACCAAATTTAAAAAAAAAAATTACTGACTTTTTTTCAAAACACAAAAACAAAATGTATATGACTACATATATTTTGTTGTTGCTAGAATTAGGTTTTTGACAATTGAATCAGATTTTTTTTCTCACATAAATATCTACTTATTAATCTATGTCACATGCATTTTATTTACAAAAATTATTGTGAAATAATATTTTAATCTTGTAATAGATAATTGTAATGTTATATTAAAATATGTATCTATTTTTATTGAAAGAACTATTTTTAAACATATTTAGTTAATTTCTTAATTTAGTCAATTAATATTTTAGTCATATTTGATAATAATAATAAAAATTAACTTAATTAAAAAAATTAATTGAAATTATTCACAAAATCAATTTTTTTCATTTAATTAATATTATCATTTTGTTAATAGGAGCAAAATTAAACAAAATTATAATTAATATAAGCAATTTCGTAATTGAACTTCTTTTTTTATTTTTTTTTTTTTCTGTGTACTATCCTTTCGCAGATTAAAAATACTAGTAATGAATATAAATTTAAATAAGTAAACATACTCAAGTTATCGTAGTTTAAACTTTCAAATAAATTTTAAAATCTTCCAAATAATATTGCCAAACTACCTTAAAGATAAGAATTATTTAAAAATTTAAATACAATGGCTACAAAAATGGCTACATTGATATTGAATGCTTGAAATCTCACTAAAGTGAAAATTAAATTTGTACTTTTGTTCTTAGGAATAATTATCAAATCGTTGTATTAATTAAAGAAATAAAGTTTATACCATAAAAGTTTGGTACTTGAGACTTTCAAGGATATTAAAGGATTTAATATCTAAAGGACATTTTTTGTTAATTTTATTTGGATTATTTTAACAAAAAGTAATCGTATATAATGCTAAATATCGCCCTATATTTAATATCAATTATAAAATCTTTAGAAAGGAAATATGAACACGAAATTAAAAATATTATGTGTATATTTTCCCATATAAATGGAATTTCTCATGTTTGACAAAAATTTTTGATTTTTGTTGTACACAGAAACAAATATTCCTTTAAATTTTTAAATTAATTTAATTTTTCATATTATTTTAATAATTAATTAAACTAATAATTGGTTTTCATTTTGTTGACAAATCCTTAAAAATTTCAAATAAAAATAAACAAAAAAAAAAAAAAAAATGTAAAAACTAAACAGAATTCTTTATATCAACATGAAATTATAGTTTTATATTAAATTATAAAGATTTTGCGTTGCATAAGATTGTTGAAGGTTGAAGGATTTCTATAGCAACAGTATGTTTTGTTTAATGCACAGAAAAAAAACAAATAAAATCAATTTCAATCATTCTTATATCAATTAAAATTTTGTTTGAATTTTCGCCAATCATCAAAATGATAATATTAATTAAGGAAAAAAATTGATTTTTTATATAAATTTCAACCAATTTTCTAAACAAGTAAATAACAAATATGATTGGAATTAACTAAAAATTAATCAGTGTATTAATTGAATCGATTCAAATCTTAATTGAATCTGTATTATTGCATAAAAAATAAAATACAATAAATTTTTAAGTCTTTCAAACATTTATTCAAAATCTTTATTGCAAAAATTATAAATAAAAAAATAAAAATTCTAAGATTTTTGCAAAAAAGGGAGTAGTTTGTTTGGTTGTGAAATGTTCAACTGTTGTGGTATAATGTTGAAACATGAGTACTAAAAAGAAAAATATGAGTCATATGAGATATTCAAAAATAATCAAAGCATATTTACCTTTTTGTTCTTTAAACATTATCCGTATTCGCTATAGAGTAGTAATGATTTGATATTAAATTTTTGCTTCAATTATGGAAAATTCTGCAGTAAAACTAAAATTTTTAACAATTCTCAATTTAACAAATATTAAATAGTTTTACTTACCAATAACGATAAAAATTCACCTCACTAGATTCAAAAAATTCTTCATATTTCATTAATATTTCATACTTTCAAAAAATTGTTCGCATATTACAAATTTTAAATTTATTTTAAAAATGTTTATGATTTTTCTTTATTATTTTATTTAGTTATTGATTTCTTATTGTATGTTTTCAAAATATTTTTCTTTTTGTATCACTTTATATAAAATAGCAATTATAACGAATTAAAAAGTTAATTTAATTAATTACTAATGTAATTAAATATTAATAAAGTTTCTATTAATAAAGTTTCTAATCTTTGAAGCAATAGTTAAACATTCCTGCATTGTTGTAGATGTTCCTATTAACATAGGCAAAAGTTAATGAAGATTCAAATTTATATTGGCTGCTCTTTGGAGGATATTCCTTTATAAAGTGTAAGTATGCATTGAATGTTTTTCACAATTCACCATATTTACATGCTTAATGTTGTGTCATTGCCTAGGTAATTTTTAATACAATTTGTTGAAAATTCCGGCTTAGAGTACAGCACTCGTTTGATGAGCAGCTTTTCCAAAAATTGATATAAGTATATACTAGTTTAAAAACAGGCCTCAAGCGAGGCATTACGATCATTCTATGCATTACAATAAAAATACAATATATCGCATAATATATAATAATATACAGATATATGACTTTTGACAAAACATCCTAAATCGAGATGAGACAATTTTCAAATTATTTAATCATTAAGACGTTAAAGAGGCGACGTTCACAATAATCGATATTTTCCTACGACTATTGGGAATTAATATTTCCATAGATGTTGTTGATTTTTTAAACATCTTTTTTTTGGCTCTATCCAAAAATTTTTAAATTGGAGTTAAGTTGTTTTGTCAAAAGTCCACTAATGTAATAAATACACTTGTTATACCCATTACATATAATTCATTTACATTTACTTTTACATACATTAAAAGTATTTATTATTGTAAAATAATTCGTATATTAATGTTTTAAATAAATATTTATAATTCGGAAATTAATAATTTGGTTGAAACTTTGGTAATTTTATTGTGGAAGATTCTTTCAGCGCTGTTTAGATTTAAATTGAATTAATAAAAATTTTATTTGGTTTTATATAAAATTTCAATAACAATTTTAATTTATTTAATTATGAAATTTAATTGAAATTATTAAAAAAAAAATGATTTGCTTTTAATTAATATTATCATTTTGATGATTGTAGTAAAATCAAACAAGATTTTTATTAATATAAGCAATTTAGTAATTGAAATCAATTTTTATTATTTTCTGTTTACAGTGCATAGTATCCCGTTCAAGAAATGAAATGGAAATAAATCTGTATTTTGCGAATGGTTGGTCCGATTTCAATTAAATTTTACACATTGATAGTAGAAGTATAGTGGGGCTTAAGTTTTGAACTTACACTATACAGATATAAGGGGGGATGGTCTACATGGTCCCATAGTTGGACACCACGGGTATGACAAAAATTTAAAACGATACTGATACGTTATATCTTAAACGATTTGAAGGCTTTTTAAATCAGTGGATTCTGCTGGTCGAGATCTAAAAAAAACACTGTCATATGTATAGGTTATCTATTTTAGTTTACAAGATATTAGGCTTTGATACTTAGGTGTTTCGCGAAAATACTAAAATTGACCTCTCTAACTATTTATATGCCCACCTCTATATATAAAATTCAGTCCCATACAATACTCATGTATTTAATAGATGCGCATTACTCCAATTTATTTTTGTTTAATATTATTACTCCAATTAAGTGGCATTTTGAACTTATTTTAAAAATTTTATTATTAGGACTACAATAAATTTGATGTTAAAAAAATACAACAAACTTTTGCCCTTTTTTCTGAAAATACTAATGGCCAATTTTTCTTTTCGTAATATTGCAACACAAAGAAAAACAAAAAACTCCTCGAAACAAGTAGCAGGCATGTTATTCAAATGTTACAAACTTTTGATGACGTTGTTGCTTTTCTCTCATCTTCATGTTTAGATTGTATTTCCTCTTTACTCAGCTTGAAACCAAAAAAGTTTTCCAATTGAATTTTATTTTATTATTGTTGCATTATTTTCCTATTAAGTTTGTAACAAATTGATACCAAGTACTTGTGTTTACAATTCATTCAACAAATTTTGCTGTAATATGGCAAAAATACTTTGATTGCTGTATGTAACCATTAGTTGGCAACAAATATGTTTTTATTTTTATTTAACTTTAATTGACATTAGACTAAGTTTCAAAATATTAAATTTCATAAAAAAAATTTTCTATTTAATTGTTTGTTCCCTCTCTCTCTTTTTACTTTGCTACTTTGTTAAGTGCATTGTGCGTTTGTGTGTGGTAAGGACAAATGAAAAGTTAATAATGGCAGAAAATAAAAGGTCCTTTTTTTTAATGGTCCTTTATCTAGAATATGCAAAAAATAATATGCAATATGACACTTTTAATGCTGACAAAATGTTAAGGGATAAAAATTATAACATGTAATTAAAAATTTCCATTTAAGGGTGGTCAAATACTTCATGAAAGAAGTTTCAAAATTTAAAATAAAAGAAGAAGGAGGAGTGAGACAAAATGGTCTAAATTTTGGCAAATAAATTTTTGTGAAAGATTTTGTTTAATGTTATATTAAATTGATCTATTTTTAAATTAGTTCCTTACGAGAGAAAACAAAGAGCATCAAATGTCGACAATCTAATATCCTTTTCCTATGAAATTAAAACAAGTCGTTTACAATTTTCAAACTTCTCCAATTTAAATCATGATTATTATTTTTATTTTGTTATCTAACTTTTACCCCCTTTTTAAGTTAAATGAAATGTTCCTATTGACTATTAGTTTTCCTTTTTCATTTGCTAACATTTAAAGTAACTATGAAAAATTTAATTAAAATTAATATTTATGAAATCTCCAACTATTTGGCAAATAAAATCATATTTGTTACTAAATTAATTTAATGGTTAAACATGCAAATTTTTTATCATCATCATCATCATCATCATCATCATAGTAAACAACATTTATTTGCGGCGTTAAGGGACTACAGTGAAAATATCACTACTTCCATCTATACCATTATACATACAATTCGACTCTAAGAGGAAATATTAAAGTTTTTGGGGCATAAAAAGCAATTATGACGCCCTAAACAAATATTAAAACAAACAAGAATACAAACCGACAAGACAAATAAAATATGCAAAAATTCTTCAGCCTCTTCTTCTCCCCATTTTGCTATTAATATTAACACAAATACATCTAAAGCAAAATTCATATATGGACATTTGAAGTTGTCAAAAATGAAATTTGAATAAATACTTAAACACACAATTTTGACATTAGTAACGGCGGGGGGACTATAAAAGAATCATACCACAGATGACTTTATATTTCCGCATTTATTTGTTGTAGATATTAGAAAAATATAAAAATTTGTTATACATGTGTATGTGTGGGTAAAAATTCACTTGTGCTCTAACATTCCACAGTGGTCCCAAAATGATTTTTTTTTGGAAATAATTCTGTAACTTGCGAACCGTTAGAGATATCTAAATAAAATTTCACAAGATCAGAGGCGTGATGTTTTCCAAATGACTGGGATGAATACAGATCCCTAGCGTGTAACGGAGGTAGAGGGTAGACCTTCAAAATTGGTAATCTCGGCTATGAAATTTAAAAACAAAAAAAAAAAAAAATCGCCAAAAATTTATTTATGACCTGCATGTAAGGAAATTTTACTTATAGGTAACCCTTATAAATCTCTACAAAGAACATGCTTATACCTGTAGGTTATGTCTTTTGGTTTAAGAGATATTTAGATCGAAACAAATTTTACCATCATTTTTGAGCAATTTTTTTTTAAGTTTTTAAACTTGGGGACCTTAATTCAGTCCCTAAAATTGAAATGAAAACTTCAATTAGATTTCTAAACAATTTTGCTGCAAGAATCATATAAATATATCTATACGATGAAAAACTATATTAATCTGAAATTGAAACTAAAAAAATTTCACATTTTTGGGGTTATTTTCTAAAAAGGTGGTAATATTCTTTCACTTTAAAAATATATTTCTTTTTTTTGTTCCGGACTAATGCATTTTTGTAATGGTTTCAAAACGTAAATACGTGTGAAGTAAAATAGGAGATGCTTTTTGCTATGGTTTCCCCACAAACTCTATCCAAAATTTTTCAATTTTGAAAAAAAGTTTTTTTAATTTTTTTGAAAAATTCTCATATATCAAAGCCGAGATCAGCAAAAAAGTACATTTGCTATATAACCCCATATGTTGGTTAAATACACAAAAACTATTTTCTGAGCCACGCCTTTCACAATGGCGGGTTGATCATTTTAATGAAAAAAAAATCAAGTTTTTAAACAAGTTTTCCCCGGACAGGGAACTTGTTTAATTCCCTGATTTTAAAACAAGTTTATCTATAATGTGTTAAAATTTCATTGGAATATCTCCACTTGTTTAAATTTTATTGAGGTCTAAATATTAACATTATTTCTCAAAAAATGATTAAATTGCAAATTTAAAATTTTTCGGGACATGGTCTGAAGAAATTTCATCGAATTTAATTTATTTCTACAAATATTACCTATATATAAATTTGTTTTTACCTTCAAGTTATACATTAATTTTTGGTGAATTTAACAAAAAAAAAAAAAAAAAATTGCCTACTCGTGGTATGCCAAGTTTGGAGGTCTATCCACTAACCCCATCAAGTGCTAGGAAGTTGTGCTCCACCAAATCTGCAACGCTTCACAAATTACAGAATTATTTACATAAAATTCGTTTAGGGACCACTGTGCGCTCTTTAAACAAACACAATGAAAAAACATCGAAATGAAAACATTTTGTGGAGAATAATGATTATGATGGTAGTTATGACATAAAGGTCCACCAAAAAAAAAAAAAAAAAAAAAAAAAAAAGAGCTGCAAACATAAATACAGTAACCAAAATATTCAGTTGGAACGAATTTTATATAATCTTTAAAAAGCCTTTTTAGAAGCAAATAAATAAACTTAAATAATTTTCCCGAATAACAAATTAATTTTTTTTAAAATATGTCAAAGGAATAGTTTTACTCTGAATACTTTCTGAAACTTAAAGTTTGAAGCCATTAATATAGCAAAGACTTAAAAACAGTCATATTTTGGACTTAACACCATATGTATATTTTGAAAACATATTCTGTCATATTTTTATGTAAAATTCTTATTTTGAACCATATTTTTGTTTTTAGATACAACATATTTTTGCATATCGTTGGCTTAATATAGAAAAGGCGTATCTCGATTTTTTTTTAAATAGCATTTTTAATGTATTCTGGTCGACAATATTCTAATACACGTCTCTTAAAAAAATTGAGTACTCTACGACTGCAAATAACAGGTTTATAGGCATTTAGAAAAAAAGCCCTAACTTATTTGATATATATTTTGAAAGAAAAAGCCCTGACTCATTTAAAGTTTAGTTTAATATTTTCATGTTTTTTAAGAAAATAAACATTTTTGCTAAAAATTCGCATATCAAAGTATTGTTTGTTCTTGTGTGAAGAGTCCTTATATTAAGGTTTTTAATAAAAGGAATTTTGTAAAGGAAAATCGTGACTCTAATAATGTTCGAAAGGGAAAAAATATTAAAAAAGTTCGAATGAAAATAAAATGAAATTAAAAAAAGCGAATGGAAGGTGAACAATATGTGAGTATTTTTAAAAGTATTCTTTATAACAAATATTCTAGGTAACTAGGGAAGTCATGTTCAGCATTCATCAAAAACGTTATCTAAAGTTTCAGGAAGAAGTACTGGAGCTGTCATAGTAAACATGCTTCTAGTCTTGGGAAATGAGTCATCTGGAATAATTTTTTTGAATCTAATATAACTGATGGATACTTATTACTCCCCTAAAAGATCGAATTCTACTGATTGTATTTTGAAAGGAAAACTACACACAGAGAAAAAAACATGGTTGCGGCTTGGTCAAAACAATAATATAATGTTTTCGTAGTTACGGTTTTTTTTTATTTCATCTATAGATCTAATCATATTTATTGATCTTAATAATACTTTATTCATAATATTTTAAATTAAAATCTAAACTTAAAGATATAATATATATAAATTTTTTAGATGAAAAGTTATTAAATAACTAAAACTCTGTAAATTGTGTGATAATCACAGTGTAAGGAAATAAAAAAACATTTTATGATTTAACAAAAAAAAAAAAAAAAATCATAATAGAAACGTGTCTCTTTATGTTTAATAATTAAATGGTTACCCTCAATCAAAATTTTAATATGGTTGACTACAAAAATATTATATTTGGAGAATTTAACAGTTTACCAGAAACAAAAATTTATAAATATGCTAAAGTTTAGGTTTTTCTCCAACCATTAAGTGTAGCCAATATTTTTATTTATATTTTGTTTTGTACAACTGTTAAATGTTTGCTTTTAGAAATTTTATGTTTTCCTCAAAAATAGAATGATAGTTTTAGACCATTTTTTGTTATCCACAACTATTGAGCGTTTGCTTCTAAAACATGAATTTGGCATCTTTGTCGATGGAATACAAATTCCGGTAGTTAACCATCATAAAATCCTATCGGTCACCTTTGACAGCTTATTTACCTCCTCGTCTCGTACTGAAGCAATCTGCGCACAAATTGTGAATTAGAAATGAGGTTCTCAAAGCCCCAGCCGGCAGCATGGGGTATGGACAAAGAAACCTTTTTAGCTACAAACAAAAGGATTGATATATTATGTAAAAGCTTATTTACTTTGTTAGTTATCGCAGCGTTTTTTATTTTTTGTTTTGTTTATATTGTGAGACTTTTCAAAAAATGTGTGACAAAGCCAAAAAATTTGAAAAATAAAATTAAAATCCCCCGAAACTTGTATCCTTGTGAAGACGAACAACTTTTCTTAAACATAAAAGTTGCATCAATTTTTTTGCAGGAACAAAAATTTGCAAACTCAGAAATTTACTTAAAAAATAATAAAATTTAAATTAGTAGATTTAAGTCGATAAAATTTAATTTTGAAAAAGTTTAAATTTAAAAAACGTGCACCTATTTAAATTTAGCACTAAGAAACATTTGGAGATATTTTTTTCATGAATAATCAAATAAAATCACTTCAATTGCAAAAAATTAAATTATTCGCTTTATTCGAATATTCAATACAAAAATATTCGAATTGTTCTTTATTCGAAAAAGACCATTTTTAAATTCTTCTAATAAATATTCCTAATAATTGTTCGTATTATTCGAACGAATATTATTCGAATGAATATCCTAATGTATAGCAATAGATTTGGTAATACTACCTTTCCGGTATTTTCCGGTATTCTGAAATAAAATTCACTCATTAGAATAACATTTATTTTATTAAAAAGTTGCTTAATTGAATGCTCTAAATTATGTATGCCTATCAAATTAAATAACATATATGAAATTTATGACTAGTTTCAGTTAAAATTCAGCTTACAGGTCAGTCATAGCTTAACATGCAATCCATAAATACGAGTAATTCACTGACAAATGAACATTAAATTTTCTATAACAAGACATTTGTTATTGGTATCAAAGTATGTTAGTTTCTCCTTCTTTTTAAATACTAAAAGCCATTAAGCAGTCTTACAATCTGAGAGAAGAGGCTGAAAAGTTTGGATAATAAAGATGGAAGAGTACTGGGCTATTTGGGTCAAGTGACTTACTAATGTTAAGCTTCAAGAAGGCTATTTTAACATATTGAGATCAAACAAAAATTTTACACTTAGTGCTGACAGAAGTTGGCATCAAATGGCAAATTTCACTTGAGAAATAATTATATAATTATTCTAAATGTTAGCTTTTTCAATTGTTTCATTGGGAGTTACAAACGAAGTGACAGCCTTAAAACTTTACCATTCGCAGTGAAGTGTAGGTATAAATAAAAACAGCTTGAAAGAACTGTAACATACAACGAAAAACAATAGCGAAAGCGGAAATCCTGTAAAGAGTACAATGATTATGAGTAGTTTTTGTTTTTAGGGAATAACTCCCAATATTTATCATAGCAGATCTTAGGTGCTTGCTTGAAATAAAGAAAATTTTTCAGAAATATATGATTGTATATATTTAGTTCTTTATTTTCAACAGCTTAAAATATAAACAGAAGTTCATGTCTCAAATATTATCGTCATAAATAATGAAATTTGGGAAAAATGTTTTTTTTTTTAATAATTCTGTAACTTGTAAACCGTTGGAAATATTTCAATAGAATTTAATACGGTCAGAAGATGAGTTGATTAGGAGGAGTACAGATTCCTAGTGAGTCAGTATGTCATTTTTAATTGCCAAAAATTCATTTATGATATGACAGAAAAAAATTATATTTGGATAGTTCTTGTTAATCTTTACAAAAAATATGCTTGCATGTGTAGGTTATCTCTTTTAGTTTAAGAGATATTCAGGTCGAAATAAATTTTTCTCACTTTTGGTCCAGTTTTTTTTTTTAGTTTTTTAAACTTGGTGGCCTTAATATTGACTCTATTTTTTTATTATTTATCAGATTTTTTACCGAATTCTAAGTAACTTTGCTACAAGAATCGCATAAATATATGAATACGATGAAAAGTTAAGTTGAAATTAAAAAAAAAAAATCATATTTTTAGGGTTTTTTCCCAAAAAGTTGGCAATATTTGTGTTTTGTTCTGGGCTATATCATTCTTTCAAAGTATTCAAAAGAAATTTTAACGCAAATTGGTGCAAAGCAAATCAGGAGGAGCTGGGGGGTTTTCCCACAAGCCCTATTCAAACTTTGACAATTTTAAAAAATTAAAAGAAATATTTTGTTAAATTCTCAAATCGCAAAGCTAATACCAACATCGCAACATACATCCATATGTAAGGTAAATACCCTAAAAGTATTTTCTGACGAATGCCTCTTATAACGACAGACTGACGATTTCAATGAAAGAAGTAAATTTTTGAAAGATGTTTTTTGAAATTTTGGGAATTTTGTTACAAAAAAGTGGGAGTTTATCTAATTCTTTAATTTTAGGACAAGTTTATCTATATTATGTAAAAATTTTAATAGGATATCTTTGTTCGTTTAAATTTTATTTCAATTTATATATTAAAATTATTTTTCAAAAATAATAATAATAATAATCGCTTCAAATCTTAATTTTCCGTTTTTCGGGTCACGGTCTGAAGAAACTTGACCGAACTTAATTTATTTTTACTAATTAAGATTTTCCATGTTCCAATGTTTCGTACGATACTACATACTTTCATAAGATGGTTATATTTTTGCTTGGAAACTTTGTCTTATTATGTAATTTTTAGCACTTTTCCCATATGTTTTATGAAAAAATGTAAACACATCACGCGTAATAAAAAAATGTTAACTTCTTTTGTTACCTTTACATTACACGGCTACTTGTAAAATGACTGAATATTTCATACAAACATTAAATTCCTTTGATAGATCTCCAAGTGGTACTAAATGGTGCTTAATGACATCTTCTCCATGATAAAGGATTTTGTGAGCTGTTGCAGACATATTTCATTCTTACTGTGTTCCCATCTTTCGTATTGCCTGATCCTTGTTTTAGTTGATCTATAATCAACCCATATTTGGGAAATTCGTCCTGAACATGTTTATTTTTTAAACTTCTTAGTGGTGTCGTTGCTTCTTATTGTTCCTGTAGTTTTAAAATCCAAATTATAACTGATTTTTAGGATGTGTTCTATGAAAAAATTTTGGAAGTAATTTCATTCAAATAGAAAAAGTGTTTCACAGATGGGTCCAGCCAGGTGCAAAAGTATATATGGGGGTTAAAGAGGACACTTTCGCCTTTCTTCTGGTAGTAAAATTTGTTTAACACCTTGGCATTCTATTCCACAAAAATTGACATTTGACTAAAATATAGTACCTGAGGAAACATTTAATAACACAGCAGGTATAATTGTTACTGTAACACATCATCATATCCATTTCTTCGATAATAGTTTGCGAGTAATGATAATTTATTTCTGATTAAATTTACAAAAATCACATTTTTTTTTTATAAAATAACATAAAATACTTGCATGTTATGCCCAAAATTACTAATATTTTGCTTACGTTTTTTGGCCACCTTAGTTTCAATATGTTTACTATTGAATGGCATTAACATTTTGGAAATCGGTGTTAACAAAAAAATTGGACTTTTGGCCAATGAATTTAATTTCTGAGCTACCGTGTGTCAGTCAGAATATATTTTTTGGATGTTTACATTACATATGGAAATATTTAATAAAATAATTTTGATACCAGCTTTGCAATTGAAAATTTAACAAAAAATTTTTTTAACATTTTTCAAAATTGACAATGATTGGATAGGACTTGTGGAGATACCTCCGGATTTAGCTTACACTCATTTAAGTTAAGATTTTTTTGAAAGCATTAAAAAAATGATATAGGACAGAACAAAAAAAAAAAAAAACAAATTTTATAAGCGAATAAATATTGCCACCTTTTTGGAAAAAAAAAATATTTTTTAGGTTTCAATTTCGGATTAATATAACATTTTATCGGATTCATATATTTTATGATTTTGTAAGAAATCTGGTGAATATTAAAAAAATTAGTGTCAATATTAAGCCCTCCAAGTTAAAAAAAAACAAGGCTAAATATAAGAAAAAAGTTATTTCGACCAGAATATCTCTTAAACTACAAGAGATAACCTACACGTGTAATTGTATATTTGGTAGAGATTTACAAGGACTAGCTGTATATTTATTATATATTTCTTTTCTGTCATATCATAAATGAATTTTTGGCTATTTAAAAAAATTACATACCCGAGATGGCCATATTTGAAGCAACACCTATTACCCCCCCTAACCTACTAGGAATTCACCAACTCATCTCAAACACACTTCATCTTTGTTATAATATTAGTATTATAAGAAGTATTATGAGAATGTTGTGATGAGATTGCTCTACACAATCATCTTATAAGATGAACAGTAAAAAAAAAAGCGAAAGTTTATTTGTGTGTGTGCATGTATATTTTGTAAAACACTAATTTTTTTTTTTAAATTGTGCCCTTTTAATGATTATTATTAAAAAAAAATTTCATAAAAATTGTGCTGAAAAATTCGAATTTCTTAAATAAAAATGACATGTTCACTCTGCGACTGATTGATATCTTATAGGATTTGTTAGAATACGTGTCAGATTTAACATAATATAAACGAAATTGTTACTCTCTTCTGCCGGCATTATCCCACATATTATATCAGTGTTAATCTCAGTTGTAGACCTTAGGTTAACAAAACTTTTTCACATTGCAATATAAGCACCCCTTGAAAATCAATTATATTTATATATAACTCATAAAAGAATTACTATATAATAATTTTACATAAAATATTTGCTTAATAAAAAAAATGTTCCCGTTTGTTTATCTGAATAGTTTTGTTAGGAATACTTCCCCTCTACAGACAACGTTTACAAATAAGAAATATTCAAAAACAAAAAAAAAATCTCCAAAAGTTGAATGTGGCGAAACTGTTGTGTTATTGTGTTATTTTTTTGCAGTGACAAACAAACTACCACACACCAAGCCAGACCAGGCTAGACCCCAGCCACAACAGACTAAACCCAAACGGCCAACAGTCGAGGCATGCAACAGAGTGTAAACCATTTAAGCGGTAAATATACATAAATATCCTTCCTAAACATATTAAACAAAATAGTCCTTACACTCATACATATTGTTGCTGTTAACTTTCTGCATCAGGCAGTGTTAAAGGATTTGAAGGTAAAAGAAAAAAAATAGCTAAATCAACATGTGTTCTGTGAGGCTTTGTTCTTTTTGGATGAAGTTAAATTTTGTAGTAAATATTGCGTTAAAAAAAGTGTAACATATGATGGAGGCACAACTAAGTTTTGTGAAACAGAGAGGACACAAAACAATGTAGTCAATGGCTGCTGATACAGTGGTCTTCATTATTATTAAAATAATTGAAATAGGAGGAGAAGAATTTGTTTAAAATATTGGTATTATCATGGTAACCCAATGAAGTGTAATGGAGTGAAATGACATATACATATCCTTCTGCCACCCAGCTTTTCACCTTTTTCTCTCCCATGAAATCAACAGTCGATCAGTGCTGCCAGATTTGATGAATGCAAATTTTGGTTTGGGAATAGGGGAATTTTTTGGATATATTAAAAACATTTTCGGTATTTTTCTTTGGAGAAATTTTGTTATAAATTAATTTTTTGGTTTATTTATATAATTCAAAATTTAACTTACATGTCATTTGTAAAGAACTCATTTAAGAAGTATTTAATATGCTAACGATCCCTACATGCAACGTATATGTTTAATGCGTATTATGCAGTTCTTTTCTTTTTCTTATTTAAATATGTGCCAAAGAGCGATTTAAAAGTAATAAACAATTTGAAGGATATATTGCTGGCAATATTAGAAAGTTGATTGTAAATTTTCACTCTTTGAGAAAAAGAACAAATCATGTCATTTTTGCAATTTCTTAAGTTTTTGTATTTCCCAATGTTCTTTTTGAATTTGGATTTTTTGGTAATATGATGCTTTATTTCTTAAATATATGATGTAGAAGTGTTTCCTTACTTATTTTTGGAAATGCTCAAGCAAAAAGAGCCTTACATATTTTTTGAGATTTTTAATTTTTATATAATAAGTGTAATCAATAGTAAAACATATGTTTTGCACAAATATTTGCTGAATATTACTGTTGATAAGAATTTAGTCAAACATTTGAATAATTTTAATTCTAAAGTTATATATTGTACTAATTTCTTTGATTTAGAAGATATACATATGAAGATACATATGTAATTATTTAAAAATATTCATCCAGAAATGATCTCCATAAGAAAGAAAAACTTGTTAAAAACAAAAAAGGTAATTGTTTTGAATGTCAAAATGTCTTTTTTATGGGGTAGAGATTTTTTGGCAAATATTTTAAAAATTTTGGGTTTTGCCAAAAAAAGTATCTGGCAGCCTTGCAGTCAACACAATAAATCTGTTATTATAACACTCAAGGGTAAACCTACCGCTTCAACTCATCATTTATCCAGCCATTATGATTATCCTTTTTGCCTTTTAGCAGTCAAAAAGTGTCCAGTTGTTGTTTTCTTTTGTCTAGTTTTGAAATACATCTATGGATGTTATGGTTGGAAAGTATGTTGCGTATTTAAACTTATATTCATGGTAACAGGAATTGTGAGGAAGAAATAAATAAAAATATTAAATAATATAAACACTGTTGCCAGGAGATGGGAAAATAAGAGGTAAAATTAAACTTTAAAAATGGTAAAAAAAAAAACGTTAAATGCCCCAAAAGCTAAGGCTAGAAAAAAGTTAATATTTTTTTAAATTTATAAACTTTTTTTCTCGTTTTCATTAGATTTTGATATTTTTCTAAAGAAATTGTAAAAAAATTTATAAACTAACTCAATGAAAAATCGAAACAAGGTAACCTCAGTTAAACAGCTGATTATTATTTTAGGTTGTTACTACATATATATATATATATATATATAAAACATTAATGAATTCGCCTTATTGCTGTTTTTGTGCAACTGTTGCCACCTTCCATAAATTCGGGTAAATATGGACGTTTATTTAGATAAAAAATTGTCTAATATAGACACTACGTTAGAGCCTTAAGAGCCCATCTACACGTAACAGAATATGTAAGATTTTTCTGTCAGAGAGTGTCAAATTCGCTCTCTGAGAGAATTATTTCACGTGTAAATTTAAATATTAGTATTATAAGAAGTATTATGCGAATTTTGTTATGAGATTTTTCTACACAACTATCTTATAAGATGAAAAATTACTACTGTTTTTTTTTTTTTTTTTTTTGTAAAATTGTTTTCTTTTAATTATTGTTTTACATTTCGAAAAACATTTTTATAAAAATTGTATTAAAAAATGCGAGTTCCTCAAATCAAAAAAACATGTTTACTCTGCCACTGATTGAAAATAACAATATCTTATAGGATTTATTAGAGTACGTGTACCCCTTATTTAAGATTTAACATAATATAAACAAAATGATTACTCTCTTCTGTCGGCTTTATCTCATGTATTATATCTGCGTTAATTTCAGTTGTAGACCTGGGGTAATATTTTGTAGGGATAGTTGCCATGAAAATATAACGGGTCAAGGGGAAGTGATAGCTCAAATACAAAGTAAATATTAATCAATTCATATCCATAGGAATCTAGCTCTCAAACTTTTGTGGGAGCAAACTTCTTTGTCGAACGGGTAGGTCAAGAGGTATACGACCCCACTAAAAAGTAATTATTGATACCGGGCATTTCGTGTGTACCGAGTATTCTTGCTGAAATAATTTGATTTTAGATGATTTGGCAAGAGACAATTTTTCTGACTTTGTTCGATTCCATGTCGAATAGTAAATGTTTTATATATTTGGCATATTCTCTTATAGATATATAGTGAAGGTCCCCGAATAACTATTAACTCAATTCGGTATTGGTCTTGTTGGAATTGGTGGTACTACTGCTTGTATTAATCTCTTATTTGGGATTTAAAAGTATTTACACTAAAATCGAAAATTTGAAGATACATTTTTCTTTTAAAAATCATAAAAGCAGGAAGACATACAATTGTTATTTATTTAATTTTTTGTTAATAAAATCGTTTTTTGTTTTTGCAATTTTTTTTCAGTTGGGAAAAGATAACTGCATGAGGTTTTGTTGATGCGATTCATAATTGTATTGTTTAACGTATGAATGAAATTAAGAGAAATTATACGAAAAATGTGTCTTATTAAAAATTACTGATTTATTTTCACAGCTTTTTGATTCTGCTCCACTGTGCTTCAATGAATCATAATTTTTATTATTTTCTTGATTCTTAACTTATATTTCAATATTTATATTTTATGCAAAAATATTTATTTTTGTTTGTCAAAATTACATTATTTTCATTTATGCATGTGTGTGTGCATATTAATTTCCAATTTGTTTTGTTTACCAAAAAAGAAAAAAATTCTCTCACACTTTCTCCATTTCTTGTTACCTAATATCTCACTCTTTACTCCAACTACTCACATCTCATTGCATATG
Source organism: Protocalliphora azurea (assembly GCA_932274085.1). NCBI lineage: Eukaryota > Metazoa > Arthropoda > Insecta > Diptera > Calliphoridae > Protocalliphora > Protocalliphora azurea. The sequence goes on along the minus strand of OW026520.1, from coordinate 120,309,602 downwards.
CATTCTTATATTAATGTATGTATTGTTGTTGTTATTTGTTTACTTCTTTATATTTTGCATATTCTTTCCTTTCTTTTATTTTAGTAAACGCGTGATTTTAAAGTGGTTCGGTTGCATTTACTAATAAGTTAAGTTATTTAAATTTATTAAATATTTTAATGTGAAAATGTGTTTATTATTAAATAAAAGTATCAATGAAAGTGTGTTTAATTGTTTGTTAATAATGCAAAAGAAATATCTGGTAAATTATTGCTAAATAAGTGCAAAGTATATTTGTAATGTGAAGCAACCATTGCGTTGTTCATTATTAAATCGTATATTGTGGTTGAGTGTAAAAAGCAAAGAAAGCTTAATAAATTGAAGGAAAAGGAGGATTAGTAAAACTAATGAAAATATTGGAGTGTAAATTTATTAATTATGATGTAATAAGAGGCTGTACTGCAACGACATGTCCTTTCAGTAAGTAAACAAACAGGTGAGTCATTCGCAGTGTAGCCAGATCAGAAGATTTGGGTATTTCAATATTTATTTATGAATCGATAAATTTTCTTTTTACAGAAAATGTTGACATAGATCAAAATTACGAGCACACTTCATATTTAAATAAATTTTATAATTATTTAGTAGCACTTTAATTCGTGATGAAAGTGTTGTAAAAAATTTTGTCCGCTCGCTCTTAGTTTACGAGTTATGGGCCTCTAAAGTCTTCATACGTTTATCTTAATATCTTTATTAATACATATGTGATTTTATTTATATTACAACCATTTAAAACAAAATTCAAATACCTTTCTAATGACATATAACATGACCCTATTCGTTAATTCCTTGAGAGGAAAATTTGATTTTTTTTTTTTTTGATATGCCGCCACTTACAAAAATTTTTCGATTTCCAAAAAAAAAGGTTATTCAGCGAAGCTCGTGTTCGATATGTATAAATACCTTTATAAATACAGAAATACCTTTATAAACATAAAAAAAATGTATTTTAATTTCAACTGTGCTGGTAATTTTGATTTGTTCCATTTTCCTTATATAGTATAATTTGTATTAGTTCTATTTTAATAGGAAATTTTGAATAAACTACCTTTTTACAGGAAGTTTTAAATAATTGTAAAAAATTTTCAATAAATTTTCTTTTTATAAGTTCTATTTTGTTGCCGAAACACAAGTTGTTGTTTCCTGACGGAAGACTAGCTTGTGTTTTAGCACCTAGCGGATAATTTTTTATATAAAGATTTGACAACTAAAACGGAACAGCGAATCTGCTCATAATTAAAATTTATTTTATTTTCTCTCATTTTTTTTACTCTCAATCTGTGTTGGTGTTGCCGTTGATACAAAATAAATGACATATGTTTATATCAGGGATGTCAAAATTGGTACAATTGTACTTTTTTTGGTACGATTCGAGACTGAAAATTACAATGGCACGCCAACGACCAATTTGGTACAATTTAAATTTGTTTCTATTTTTATAAAGTTGCTATAGAAAATAATCTTATTTAGAAACCAAATCTCAACTTTAATTGCCAAAATGATTTAAAAAATCTCGAATTAGTTAAGACAAGGCACAATGATTATACTTGATACCCAGTCTCAGTTTTTTATTTTAAAATAAAATTATCGTGTCAGGGTTTCATATACCCTTTAATATTCGAAGACATATTGTCATCAATAATTTGTATTATTAATATTAATTGTTTAATAAAAGTTATGAAGAGATTAAGAGGGATAATTATGATAGGATTATAGAAGAAATACAAAGCATTTATTGGCAGGAATTACAAATTGTTATCAACACTTATACAAATGTCATTATAATTCAACAAAAGATTAATGGTTAGATAATACTAGCTGTGTTTTGTTGCTCCCACTGATTGTTAACGTTGACTGTTAGCAAAAAGAAAAAAAAAACGACATTAATCCGATCTTTTTATATGTATAATTTTAACTAATTTTCTATTCTAATTCTAATTATAATTCTAACGTATATATATTTAAATTTTGAATGAAATTGTCTATTAACGTTAGCAACAAAACACAGCTACTTTTATGTTGATAAAAATAATTTGAAACTTCAAGCAATAATTTTATAACAATTTTGTAATTTGGTACAATTGTGGCAAAAAAATATAATTTTAATAGCTGTTTAGTATAATTTAAAAATTTCAATTGGCATCCCTAGTTTACATTAAATTTATATAAGATGGAAAGAGAAAGGAAGTTTTGCTTTATATTTTTTATGAATGGACTTTAAGAGAGGGAAAAATATTTTTTCATTCATGTTCTTGTCATGACTCATGAGCAGTGTTGCCATGGCAAAAATTTTTTTTCTAACCAAAATTTTGAAAAAATAACAAAATTTTAAAAATTCAAAGTTATTACATAAAAATTAATATAATCTTAATATATGTATTCAGGTTTTAATACTTTCCATATTAATCATAAGCTTTAGTTAGTCTTTAGGAGAAACAAGTATTTAAAATTTAACTGAAATCAATGTTTATCAAAATGTGGAGCCCGATCCAATTTTGTAGGGGGTCGGGATATAAAGTTTAATAATAAAAATTTAATTATTATCACATCCTTGTGATATGTTATCAAAAGCAAACCAGATTGTAATAAATTTAGAATTGTAAAACAGCTGGGTCGGGCAGTAATAGATAATAGTACTGTCTTTTACAGTTATGTGTTTGCAGAAAAAAAAAAAAAAAAAATACAGACAAGAGTTATTTTTTATAGGGACTTAGCCAATATCATTTGGTAATATGAATTTCAAAATCTATAAGATTTAAATTAAAAAAATATTTAATTGGGAGATTTGGCGAAAACATTCAATAGCAATCGTTCATGTACCAAAGCACTCACACATATTAAATTTTAATGAGTTAATTTAAAGTTAATTTAAAACCTGCATACGAAATTGCGGTACAATTGAAAATACATTGGGATTGATAAAATACTTTTATTTCAGTTATTTTGTAATAATGTGGCACCCTTTTTCAAATTTTATTATTTAATTATGTTGTCTTGTACGGTTTTAATAACTGAACAAGGTACATTTTTTAATTCCAACAACACGATACTGGGGAGCCCCCTAAAACATACCAATCTACTCAGAATCCTGGTTCATTATTTCACCTATTCCCCATATAAATGTTCTTTTGGAGTAATATTTGAAGCTTAAATATCTTAAATATATACAAGTATATTTTTATGGAATTCTACACAAATAAAACATTTTTAATCCTAAACAATTCCATAAAAAAAATTATATGTACCTACATATAATGGCATTTAGTTTCAAATGGATCGCTTTAAAATTAGTTGCAGCTTCTATATAGGGTCCTCTCCCGAAAAGCAAGTTAAAAGTATTTAAACACGCCTCAAATAAGATTAACCATATCACCCATATAATGTTCTTTCAAGAGTAAGTATTACTTTAAAGAACATACACAATAGGATAGGATATTATAGAATATCACAGAATATACGTTTCTTTTTTAATAGTAATTTATTTTGTAATTACAAGTATTTAGGTTGTTTGTTACATCGTTAGAACTTTCTCATAAAAATCTCCCAATTCATTTAATTTTTTGGTTAAATATTATAAAATCTTTATAATATTTAAATTTATTTAAATTGTTTTCTTCATTTGTCAGTGAAAATTGGAATAAGAAGTTATAGGAACCTTTTCTTTTTAAATGTGTGATGAATTTTTAGCACATTTTTTTATTGTTTGCAAGCTTAACAGAGTAAATAGAATTTTTAAAACTAATAAAAATAAAATTTTGATTTAACAAAAAATAACCAAAATGGAAAAAAATCATAATCTCTACATTGAAAAATAAAATAACCAATTTTGGTTAAAAATAACCAAAACGGCAACACTGTTCAAGAGTTTTGTTGTTGGCTAAAGAAAAATAAAATGTATGTAAAAAGCCGTCTTCTTTTCCGCCATCATTTAATTTGGACTTCTCTCTGAGAACTGGAAACAACCGCCGCCGTCGCTTGTTTGCGTTTGGGCTCTTAATAGGAAATTTTCGATAAACTACCCTTTTACAGGAAATATTCGGTAAATTTTATTTTAATAGGAAGTTTTCGACAAATGTACTTTTTATAGAAATTTTCTTTTATAGAATAATTTCGATAAATTTTCTTTTCTTAGCTTAATTTCAATAAATTTACTCTTGCAGTACAAATTTGACAAATTTTTTTTGTTTGACACATTTTCTATAATTTTTCTTCTATAGCTTAATTTCGATATTTTTCACAGAAAATTTTAGATAAATTTTCTTTTTATAGTATAGTTTCGATAAAATGTCCTTTTATAGTATAATTTCGATAAGTTTCATTTTGATAGGAAATTTTCAATAAATTACTTTTTTACAGGAAATTTTCGATAAATTTTCTTTTTTTTTTTTTTAGCATAATTTCGATAAAACTAAATTTTATAGCTTACTTTCGATAAAATTTCCTTTTATAGTATAATTTCAATAAGTTATAGTAAATTTTCGATAAATTTTCTTTGCATAGCATAATTTCGACTAATGTTCTTTTTATAGATTATTTTCGATAACTTTTCTTTTTATAGCATAATTTCGATTGATTTTCTTTTAACAGAATAATTTTCCATAAATTTTCTTTTTATAGCATAATTTCGATCATTTTCTTTTTATTTTCGCTAAATTTTCTTTTTATACCATAAAATCGATAAATTTTCTTTTTTTAGCATAATTTCGATAAATTTTCTTTTTAAAGGATAATTTTGAGAAAATTTTCTTTATAAAGGATAAATTTGAGAGATTTTTCTTTTTATAGAAAATTTTCGATAAAATTTATTCTATAGTTTTCGATAAAATTTCTTTTTATAGCATAATTTTCAATAAATTTTCTTTTTATAGCATAATTTTCGAAAAGTATTCTTTTTGTAGCATAATTTTCGTTAAATTTTCTTTTTGTAGCATAATTTTCGTGAAATTTTCTTTTCATAGAAAATTTCCGATGAATTCTCTTTTTATAGTTAATTTTCAATGAATTTTTTTTTATAGAAAATTTCCGATGAATTTTCTTTTTATGGAAAAGTTCCGATGAATTTCCTTTTTATGGAAAAGTTCCGATTAATTTCCTTTTTATAGAAAATATCCGATGAATTTTCTTTTATAGAAAGTGATCGATAAATTTTCTTTTTATAGAAACTTATCGATTTTATTTTTATTGCATAATTTCGATACGTTTTCTATTTATAAAATAATTTCGGATAAATTTTCTTATCATGGACAATTTTTGATAAATCTTTTAAAGAGTTTTGAAAATTAACCGTCTCATTACCTCTCTCAAATGTGGCTATTTCCAGTATAATTATTTCAGTTACTAAGTGCTATTTTTTTCCGTAGACAATTTGTCTATATTTTCTTATAATTTTTGTGTTTTTAAAGAATATACAGCAGCTTGTGATTATTTATTAATATATCTATCATAAATATTAAAGTACACACTAGATAGTTAATAAATTGTTGCTGCCAAATTTATTTAATAAACAAATACTTGTATGACTGTATTCACGTAAATATATTTATGTAAATATTAGTTTGGCCAACCAAGTTACATACATTTTTATTTCCATATAAACAAAATATTAACAAGTTCAAAAACACGCACACTCACCACTAATCAACACCAATCTTAATGTATGAATGAAATAAACAAATAGAAATGTACAAACTTAAAGAAGAATTACCTTCTTTGTAAAAAATATTTTATGCCAAATAACAATTACGTTGTTCACTAAATAACGTTTCTATCTTCATTTCATCAGAATGAAGTCATCACAAACATCAAACGTCATCATCACGCTCGTTTATTCTCAACATGAAGAGATAGAAACCATCAATGACATTAAAATGAACAAACAGACAAACAACAACAAACATATCACTTCATTATCACAATCTCTGTGACATCACTTTATGTTAGAGTTTGTTAAATGAAACCAACAATTTGGTTTAGTTTTTCTTGCCTGCTTTAAAAAAGGAATTTGACTTGAAACTAAAAAGTCTAAAAAATCAATAATTGTAAATAAAAATATCTACGAGTATGTATATGTTTTTCATTTTATTTTTATTTCTATTTGTTACTCTGGCTTTTATTTTGTTTAATGTTTAATGCATTTCCTTGGTTTTGTTTAGAACATTTTTGAAACATTACTTAGCTTTACACTCGAAAAATGATGTTGGTAGCAAGAGTAAGAATCTAAGAAGTGAGCAAAATAAAAGGTAGGTTGTTTAGGGTAGACCCTTGAGGCCTCAAGCTTACACTTATGTCAGTACATCGGCTAGTTGTACCCTTACTAGTTCAGTTTTAATTCAAGGAATAACCATCTATATAATTTCATGGAAAATCAGTATTATGCACGAATATTCTCAATTTTTTCCAGTTTACTCCTCGAAGTTGGGTTGTATCAGTTATCATCCGCAAATTTTGCGATCTTGTTTGTGCGAAGACCGAGCAGTGACACAGGAAATATTCCATTAATTCAATTTCCTTCCCACATGATTTGCATTCATTGATGCTTGCCACACCTACGCGTTGTAAATGCGCCTATAAATTTGAGTGTCCCTTCAAGGCGAATATCTTTTATTAAATTTAAACAGACTTTTTGGTTTTTCCTCATTTGAGTCGCCCCATAGAATTTTCGTTATTTTCTTCAGTGTTTCATTGTTCTACAGTGTTTTGTGAGCCACCTTACACATCTCACAATTCACTTTCTGTAACTTTCGAGCTCTAATAGTTAGATTATTCGCTTGTTCATTTCCAGTCACCACATAATAACTACACACAGAAAAAATATTGGTTGGAAATCGGTAAAAATATCAAATTTTTATAAAATTTAGCAAAATTTTATTATAAGTGTTAAAAAATTCAAATGACAAAGTTTTTCTTTGTTTGTGACTGTAAATATATAATTTTAACAGGTTTGTCGAAAATAAACTCGCTTAACCAATTCGAAAATTACAACCGAATTAAATTCGGAATTCTATGTTAAATCTGAAATATTAATCATAGTTACCGAAACAAATTAATTCGGTTCTGTAAAATAAAATAAATAATAAAATAAAAAAAATAAAATAATAATAATAATAATAATAATAATAATAATAATAAACAGAAAACTAAATTAAAAATCTAAAATTTATAAAATAACCACTTAGTAATAAATAACTAAAAGAAATAATAAACAAAAAAAGTTATTCAAACAATATAAGAGGTACACTGGTGCATATTCCTATAAACGCACATCAATTTTTTTAATCAATTTGCCAAAAATGGTGTTAAAATATAATTAAGGTGCTACAAATTAATTCCTTTAAATTATTTGTTGACTTAAATTAAAAAATTAATAACAAAAAACTTAAAATGTACATTAAATTTTTTTCATTATAATTTTGGTAGTTTAATGGCATTTTCCTATATACGCACCTAAACTAATGAACCAATTTAGCATTGCTAATAAAGTGTTGATGAACCCTTGTTTTGGATAACTTCAAAAATTCGGTCTGGCATTGATTCGAGTAATTTTTGAAGGAAATCACTGTCAGTTTCTTCCCAGGCTTGCATAGTTTTTAGTTTTAACTCGGTTATTGTCATTATGGTTTCATTCTAAGCATTTCTTTCTTGCGTAAACCTTACGGGCCATGTACGCCCACAGATTCTCCATTGGATTTAATTTCGCACTGCAAGCCGGCCAGTCTAATAGTGGAATACTATGTTTATTAAACTACGCTTTAGATTGGTTCGAGACATGGATTGCAGCGTTGTCCTGTTGGAACATGCAATCTTCAACCATAAATGAGAGAAGAGTATCTTCCAACAGTTCATTATAAATTGCACAGTTCATTTTAGTTGGAACAAAACCTATTTTTGATTTTTCTGTAGCAGAAAAGGCTGCCCAAACTATAACACTGCCTCCACCGAAATTGCGTTTCGACATACGAATTTCGTTCGACCTCAAATCATGCCAAGAGCAAGAATATGAATCGGGACCGTCCAAATTGAATTTCTTTTCATCATCTGTCCATTTGCGCGCAAATTTTAAACGATTTTCCTTATGATGCTGTTTTAGCATTGACTTACATTTTTGTTTCTTCCATTTTATGTTACCATCTGTTCGCAAAATTTTTGCAACATGTTTGGAAGTGACGGATGGTTTCTTCTTTTATTTTATTAATTGATTTTTTGTTAATTTATGATTAGTTTTTTAATTTTTGATTACTTTTTGAATTTGAATTGAATTTTTTCCTTCAAGCTGATGCATTTCACCTATTAAAACAAAAATATTTCCAGTAAGCAGAGATATTATCAACAGAAACTTACCTTAAGTGAAACAAACAATTAAAACTGTTAAAAATTTTTAGTATATTTTTTTTTGCAATAACTTTTTAGACAAATTGCGTTTATGGGAATATTCCACTGAAATTATCACCAATATGTTCTCATTGCTAAATTAAAGAAAACAACAAAAGCAAGAAACAACATTTTTACATAAAAAAGTACCGTTATATCGTGAGTTATTGTAACAACACAACATTACTTTTGGTTAAGATAAACGAATAGACCTCAAAGAAATTTAAATGCGTTTATAGGAATATGTACCAGTGTATGTATGTCCACCTTTTCAATGTTGTGTGTTTCTAATAAAGAATTACATTAAATTTTACATTTACATTTTAGGTTTATTTTGACTAAAACCAGCTAAAATTTCATCATCAGAGTCTGGATAAAGAAAAACCTAAGTTTTTATATCTATTATCAATGTGGTCTTTTATAACACTCATATCTTTAGAAATCTAGCAAATTAAACCACTAGTGACTAATTGACACAAAATAGTAAATGTATATGAATTGCTAATTATATGTAACAAATAAGCAGTATTGCCAGGAGATGGGAAGAAGACGCTAAATAGAACTTTAAAAGAAAGTCAGAAAAGGCCAAATGCCTCAAAAAATAACGCTAGAAAAATACTATTTTTTTTATTTATATATTTTTTTTTTATTTAAAAATTTATTTATATTTTGTTCTCATTAGTTTTTTGACATTTTTTAAAGATATTGTAATAAATTTATAAATAAAACATAGAACGGCCATTAATATTCAAATACAAAATTTCCATACAAATTTGGCTTATACATATTTCATACGAAAAGTGACCCAATTATAATTATAAGTGTTTTGAATTATAATTCCAATGTCATTTTTGAATTATAATTCCTTTTTGATTTATCATTTCGAAATTTTTGGGTGATTTTCCGCTTTTATAAGAATTTTTAAATTATATTCGTAAATATTTTCTGTGGTTAATGAAGTTTATTAAAAAATAATTACTTATAATAATTGATTAACTAAATCCATAAAATTAGTTAAGTCATATTAGACTTGGAGATTGAAGCGCCGCAGCCGAAAATTTTAGTTATATATGAATAATCTCGATTTTTTGTGCGAATTAATACACAAAAATGCTCAAATGGATGATTCTATAGAAATAAAATAGTAAAAGAAAACAAGAAATTATTTCCTTCTTTGTTGGAGTATTAAAATTCTAGCCTTTTTAAGGCAATTTTAAGATTTATTTTAAGAAACAAAAACGTCTTAAAAAAGTTTGAAGATAAAACGAAAATTTTGAGGCTAAAAGGAAAAAAACAAGGGCTATATTTAGCTTTAAAAAGGCTTAACTGGCAACACTGCAAATAAGTAAAATGGACAAGGTATTCCTGAAATCAAATTCTATATAATTTCCCAGCTTAAAATCTGTCAATGTCTAAAAGAAAAATTCAATTTCTTGCCATTTAAAGTATTTACTGAATTTAACGGACCTGTGCTGTATATGTTTGTGTTTGTAATATAAATAGGATAAAAAGAAAAATAATGTTTAAAAATATCAAATGACAAAAAATTTTAATTCTCTTAACTGGTTCTTTCAGTGGCATCCATCGAATTTCTTTTTCAAGTCAGTTATGCGCACCATTAATTCAGCAACCGAATAGTGCTTGCAATCGATTTCGTAATAGTACTTGTAACCAACAAAATTCGATTGGCAAAAAATTCGTTTGCCCCAACGAATTTTTTTCTCTATGTAGATACCCAAATGATCTTTACTGTGACATTTATAGAGTAATTGTTAATCGCATCACTCCAGTCAAAAACAGTCCTAGATTTGGCGTATTTAGACGAAAATCATCAAAAAAGATTCACAAATTCCCTGCAAAAAAGAGCTATTCATTAGCAAATTCACTAATACCAATAAATTGGAACTAGTTCCAATATTGGTTTCTTGAGTAATATACTTAAGTGTTTTTCGATTTAAATTCTATATATCTTATTCAGTTTTCAGGATTCATAGAGTCTTCTAATACCCATGTTTCGATTTTGATTTTTGCTTTACATCGTAGAATGCTGACCATTTATTTTATATTATTATGCGTAGCTAACCCACATATACATTAAAGTGCTTACGAAAAAAAATTAAGATTAGTATGTTCTTATATGATTCCCAAAATATTACGTCTGGACTATTTTTAAAACATCTCTAAAAATATAGATTTCTTTCAACAGCATTATCAAAATTTTCGTTATAAGAAAATTAACTACAAAATACAATAAAGACATATAAACACTTCCAATATACATTTAAATAATTATTAAATATCTTTTCGTTCGCTAAATATTAAGATTTTATTAAAATTTTTGTCATATTTTCGGTATTTGAACATGTAATTGTATATATTTCGGATATTTTTTCAACATATATTGGGTTTTAAGTACCATTGGAATGGTCTATTCTGGTAGTATTGAAAATTACTGATAATTAACACAAAGGGGTCAATTTTATACATTTGGTTTCCAAAAGATTAAATCAATAATTTTTGCAAATAAGCTATATGGAAGTATTTACTATACCTAAGTATCAATGAATTTATGAAAAACATAATAAATTCTTTAAAAACTGCGATAATAATTGAATAAAAGAAAGCCTTTGAAGTTTAGTAGCTATTTTACACAAATTTATAGTCATGCTTTTTGTGACATTTATTTTCTTAACTAACTATTTATTTGCCATAAAAATTAACTTAACCTATTACGAACCGATATTTCCAAAATTTTACTCTTGTTACTAAAGGGTTAAATGAATACATATATAAATGGCATGTTAAAAAATCTAAATTACGAAGGAATATGTCCGAAATATTTAAATATTCAAATGAAATAGCATTTAAAACAATTCATAGAAATTTTACTAAAACCTTCATTTCACTAGAATAAAACTAATTTAAAAAATTTTTGCTCATTAACTATATTTTTTGAGGTAATTTAAAAATGGTCCAGCTAACGAGCACGAAATAATTGAACCGAATTTTTTTGCAAATTAGCTTATAATATATTAATTTTTAATTTTATCGATGCACTTTAATGTACATATATATGTGGGCCTAGCACTTCTTAAAGGGAATGAATTATCCCAACGAAAAAAGAACTTAAAAATAAGCTGAAAAAGTTATGATTTTAACATTGTGTTGCCAGTGGAAGGAAGTTCTTAGTACTGAAAAAGATCTGCAGAAGTTCTTTTTTAACCCATGGTTGTTACTGGAAGGATGATCTTCTTTTATGATTCTTTCTCCTTACTTTTGAAGTACTTCTCTTAAAGCTATGTTTATAAATTATTTTAATAACAAATATGTTTATGTCTTATTAAAAGATAATAAAAATGCTTTAAAAATTATGAAATTTAAATCTTCTTAGAAATTAATAACAGTTTTTGCTGCTCAAAATACATTTATTTTCACTTTTTTGGAAGTAATTATTAATAACTTCCAAAAAAGGTTCAAAATATGCACTTAGTTGTACATTTAAAGTGGTGCAAATGTTCTTTTTTGAAAGCACTTGATCGTTTTTTTTTTTGCTGGATATGAATTAACAGAAATATGGCAGAAAGCCTCGTAGCGCCAAAGATGTATTAGATATCATTGGATTGGAAACTAATTCCACCAGGTTCCACTGAAACGATAAAAGTTTACTCCGAGTGATTTCAAAATAATTATTAGAATGGAATAAGTTAGGAATATGTCATATATTCTACTGATTTAGGACCTAAATAAATTTTAGGTCTACAATAACTGACAAAAACTAAAACATTGGCCTCCTTGTTTTGAACAGATTAGATTAACACATGACAAAAGTGGCATGGGAATGGTCTCGTAGTGCTCATTTCGACGAGAATATCATCGTTCACTTACAACGATGACATTATAAATTGAAAATGTTCCATGTTATCCCCCATTAGAATCCATATTTTAAAATAATAAATATCAGTTTTTTTAATCATAGGTGTTTAGGTTTCAACGATACCTAAATGGATAAGACCTCAAGAATGCTGATGAAGTGTGTAGCGGCACAGAAAATACGTATTCCATTCTTTTGGTATCTAATTAAAGCCCGCAAACTCTGCTTTGGTACTGCCAAACAGAGACAATCAGGCAATGTACGACTGTAAACTTGTTTAATAGGTCTTTTTGAGATTCCATATAAATTTAAATCGTAGGTCTTGATAATTTTTTATTTAATCAGGAAATAGCTTTAATCGTAGATCATTAAATGGTTATAAACTTACTGTAAACGATGGTTTTAAAGCCACCGGCATAGATATGACATGGTTTTTGTAGCGACCCAAGTTATCTGTTCTTCTTCAAGGAGTACGGTTAGGAATGTTTAAACTTCTACCTTCGATTCAGATATAAACATATGACTTTAAATGTAGGTCTTTTTAAAATACCAGATTTACTTTAATCATAGATCTAGATATAATACAAGATTAGCTTTGACCACATATGTAAGTATATCGGTTAATGGTTTAAATATACGAGGGCGGATCAATAAGTCCGTGACTTTTCGTACTTCCCTCATATTTTCAGATTTGTTTCAATCGTCTGCGATCCAAAAAATGAAATGGAAATAATTAAGCAGTTTCTGAGCGGTCTGTCCGATTTCAATGAAATTTCCCATAGTGATAGTAGAGGTATAGACAAGTTTAGAGTTTGGACCGTATAGACTTACCGGATGTGGGTCCACAGTTGGACAGCTCGGGTAGAACATTTTTTAAAACGATCCTGATTCGTTATATCTGAACAGATTTTAAAGATTTTAATTCAGAGGATTCTGCTGGTCACGATCTACAAGAAAATTTTGTATTCTTTTCAATATGGAAATATTTTTTAATACAAAAATTTGTTGAACATTTCTTGCAAAAAGATATCGACAATTTGATTGATTTGAGATTTTGGGATATTATCAATTTTTAATTATGCAATACAATTTTTGTTAGTGGATACTTTTTAATAAAATTTTACACCTGAGTAGATTTTTTGATGGTTAGTTTCTAGTATTATTCACTTTTTTAGATTAATCAACAAAAAAAAAAAGAATGCAAAAATTTCAAAAATGTTTTTTTTCACTTTTTTTGCTATGTCTTCCCAGCCGATATCGGGGAACAAAAATTTCTATTACCAAAAAATTAAAAACAAATTACCAAAAAATAAAAACGAAATTAAAAACATAAAAAATATATAATTTTTTATTTTTTAAAACCCTGGGAAAACCTGATTCTCGTAGAAATCAATTTCTTAAATTTTGTTCCATTTAAAATATTTCGAACTTAGTAATCTTTCAGAAAAATATAAATACTATATGGTTGCTTAAGAAAATTTTTATATAACTGAAAAAGAATGTGACTACTTTTTCATTCAAATTTAACTGACCATAACTTTTAACTCTGTAAATATTTTTTTCAAAATTCTTTATTTTTGTATTTGTTAATAAAGTAAATCAAAATCATGGAATTTGGAACCGCTATAGCGAAAAAACTTCGCCAAGGTACGACAAAAAATAAAAATTTTAATCTGTGAAGTCCAGTATCTCGTAAACTAAAAGATATATGATATGTAGATGTCGTCTAGAAGAATCCTCTCACATAAGAATCTTTCAAATCGTTTCAGATATAACGAATCAGGAGCGTTTTAAAAAATATTTATACGCGAGATGTCAAAATTTTGGAAACTGTGGATGTGGTATGATCCAAACTCAAAACTTAAACTCGCCAATACTTCTACTATCACTATGTGAAATTTCATTGAAATCGGACTGTATAATTATTTCCATTTCATTTTTGCATCGCCCACTGTGCGTCAGTTTTGATACTATTAATCATATTTGTAATTTATTCATTTGAGAGGAAAAATTCTCATTTTTCTTTCCTTTGAACCATGCCTGCTAGTAGTCATTACATTCACTTTAATTCTGAGGCACTGAAAATTCATGTTTAATTTACTTAAAATGACATCATGGGATGTAAATTTCGTTCGGGAGCGTGAGCTTCCAATAGAACAGAGTTCAAAAATTTCGTGGTAATGGCAAAGTCGTCTAATGTCTCTTTTTTGGTAACTTTCAATGGCAGCAAAGAGCGCTTAATTTCATATAGAATTTTATCTTTACTCTTTCTTTGAAATCAAGGATCTATGTAAGCAAACCAAAGGCGTGAAAGATCTCAAAAATAATATTCAACACTACTACGAGAACTTATACCTTCCTGGTTGAAAATGTTCCAAAAAGAGCTTAAATGATATTACACAATGACGAAAAAAATTCTACTTTTATTTATGTCAATAAAAAATGTCAACGAATTGGAATCACGGACAGCTTTGTGATTCCTTCCAAATATTAATTCAGTGTGGAGACAGTGTTAGCGCGAGCAACACATTTAAGCACACACAATGTCATGGATAGAGGAATATTAATATATTGCTACAAACAGTTCTAAAGAAAACAAATATTTCAGTATAACCATTCCTAACGAATAGTTTACTTTGAGTGTATTCTCACAAGTGTATATTAGTGAAGTTAATATTTTGACCAAATTTCAGTTGATAACCATTTTATATCAACTATTATTGCTATTGCTGTCGTCGTTAGTGCATTTGTTATATTTGTAATATGCGTGATAGTTGTACATAATGTTTATATTTGACAAATATACTAGAATATTGTAAACACATACACTCTTATACAAATATCCGTTTATTCCCATATAAAACGCTAATGCAAACATTAATAATAATAACAACAACCAAAATAACAGGCTGTTTAAGTTTTTTTTTTTTATTTATATAAACGTGAGTCAGTTGCTCATACGTGAGTGTAAGTTACACAAATTTATATGTATGTCTAAACCAAAACGTGTGTGCACGTTATTGGTAAATATTTTTGGGGATAATAAAAGGTATTGAAAGATTTTTATATTTTCCTCGTATTTTTGGCCACAGTCAGTCAACAAATCGACAGGCAAACAAACTAACAAGCACTATGTAGTTTTATTATTAAATGAAGTAACTATAGCGCAAATTTACACTTAACTGCTAGAACTGTGTACTTGTAGATGAACATACTATTATATTAGAACACACAAACCTATTCCTAATACATTAGATGATACGAATACATGTCTGTCTGTTTATCTGTGTGTATGTTATTGCAGTTATTATTAAATGTATCTTTGATATCAAATTGTTATATATTGACATTATCATATAAACACAAAAATATCATATATGTCTACTCTCTGTGTTTGACATCAGTGTTGTTTGTATATGCGCTGCTTTTTGTATGTGTGATAATAATGTTTATTTTGTAGCCTCTAATAAACAGGGTTATAGATATAAAATATTGGAAAACAAATCATAGATATGTATAAAATAAATTTTCGTGCATTATTTTGCAATATTTTGTATTTTTTTTTTTTTTTTTTATAAAATTTGTAAATGATTTTAACTAAAAATTTAAATTTTTCGTTGTGAACTTACAAATTGATGGCAGTAATTGATTTTCTATATTCGTCTATAATAGTGTGGGGCAACACACACTACTTTACATTTGTGCTTGTGTGTGAATGAGCGCTGCTCCATATTACACAGAAAAATCTTACAATTATCGAAAGTAAAACGACCAAACTACAAAATATATATTAAAATAAATTTATGTAATTGATTACTTTATTTTAAACTGGAATTGATTTTGCTGGCTATAATAAACACTCATTCACATGATTGAAAAATGCGAAAAAAATCTCTAAAAAAAAAACAGTTACTCATTTTTCATCATCTATTTCTTTAAGTTGCGGAGCGAGGTCTTGCTTCAGAAAGTTCTAAACTACAAATGACTTGATTTTATTTTACAATATTGAAAGAGATCAGCAACCGAACGAATTCGCACACAGGGCTGTTAGATGTGACGATTTTCCGCCAAACGTGGCGATTTTTAATTTGCTTTTGGCGACTCAATTTTGGCGATTTGTTTGGCTAATTTTTAAAATTTGATTAAATAGGCAATTGTGTAGAAAAGCTATTAAATGTTTTTACTAGAAATTGACTATTTTTAGTATTTGTCTATATAGCAAAATGAAGAGCCTTAATTTGTAGATAGCTTCAACCTAGTTTACGAAATTTTATCCCCAAAAAATGTATTTTATAATACTTATGTATTAAATGTTTGATAATTTGTTTTCCATCACCTTTCAAATATATTAAGGATATTAATGATTTCGGTCGCAATGAAATAAACATTCATAAATAAATTAATTCTTTGAAACAATTTATAAGTTTAATAGGACCAAAAAATATAATAAAGTCCAATAAATTTTAAAAGCTGATGACCTAAAAAGGGGCTATATGTCAGAAAAGTGTATTTTAAGTTGCTTTTTTTTTATTCATTCACACTGTACTCGAAAATGAGACTGATTTTTTTAACATAGGTTAAGCTAAATCCACGACACTAAATTTAGTGGTGTTAACCATTTTTAAAACCGCTCGTTTTTGAGATATTTCATTTTCAAAGACTAAAAAAGAGTTTAGGAAAATTAAGTTTTTAAGCTTAAATTTAATAATTTACCCCGT
Organism: Protocalliphora azurea; assembly: GCA_932274085.1. NCBI lineage: Eukaryota > Metazoa > Arthropoda > Insecta > Diptera > Calliphoridae > Protocalliphora > Protocalliphora azurea. The sequence goes on along the minus strand of OW026520.1, from coordinate 120,292,607 downwards.
ATTCACACACAACTTTTAAATTTAAAATGCATTTTAAATCAAATTTTTCATACAAATTTTATCTCTAAAATGTATTTTAAATTTAAAATTGGTTTGTGAATGCGGGGGTTAACTTTTGAATTTAAACAATATAAACAATTAAAATTCCATTGTAGAGTATAATAATTAATTCTTATTATCTAATATATTTTAAACGTTAATAAACAAAACTTTAAACTGGCAAAAATATTACTATAATTCTGTAAGCAAGCTAACTAGTGTTACCAATGAGCAACTTTTCAAACAAAAATATAAAAGCATTTAAAATTGGGCTAAAACTGATTTAATTTATGATTGTAGTACATATTCAATCGGTTTATTGTTTAATAATTAATTTTCAATTAATTCGCTGCTTCCATAATTAAGATTAATCCCAAATATCGCGAACACGAGCGCTAACTTCGAAAAACGGTATTCACCATTGAATCAGCGTACTCGAATTAGCTTTATCAGTAGCATGCTCAGTTTGTTAAAATTTGTAACTAGCACAGTGTTATTATTATTTTTTTTTTCAAATTTTATTATAAAGTAAACAATATTACAATTTTACCTCAGCGCCAGGATTGGCATTATAGAGGCTTGTTGTCAAAATTTTAACAAAAGTATTAAAAAAAATATTTATAATAAATAATAATTTACAATTTTAACGTGTATATCAAACAATACCAATAAACATTATATAAGAAGCTCATCAACATGTTGAGATAAAAAAAATTTAAATAAGATTTAAACTGCGATAGGCTTGAGGCTTGTTTAATATTATGTGGCAAGTTATTATATTCTCTACAAACAGAGTGTTCAACTCATTGCTTAGTTGTTTCAGATTGGCAAAAAATTATTCTTAAATTGTCACGATTTCTTGTGTTGAAGGTATCCTGATTCCGTGTGAATTGTATGGTATGATGCCCAATACAATTAGACATTTACACATATAAACAGTAATAACTGAAACTTATAGAGCCCGTAAATTGGCAAAACAGTGGGAAAAACTATTAACTATTAACAACTATATTAACTATTGTAATTATCGTTGGCTTTGTTAAAGCTCAATTTACATTTACAAATTATAAGAAATTTTAAGTACTAAAAACTGTATGACATTTAACATTTTAGTTAATTTTTTAGTATTTCTTTAAAAAACCGAATAAAATTTTAGTTTGGCGATTTTTGGCGATTTTTGATTAACAGAGGCTTAAAAAAATCTGACAACCCTGGTCACACGTATTGGTAGTTTATAGTGTACGTGTGACACAACGTTGCGCAAGCAGCAATTTGTAGTTTAGGTTTATACCAATGCTTGCTTTTTTTTTTTAGTGACGAAAAGCTGTAGTCATAGATTAATAACTAGATATTTATGTGAGTGAAAAAAAACCTGATTCAATTGCCAAAAACCTAATTCATGCAACAACAAAATACATGTTTCGTTTTTCGTTTTTGTGTTTTGAAAAATATGAATAATTTTTTTGAAAATTTAGTTTGAAGTGCTCACATAAACTTCTAGTTGTATTCTATGGCTGTAGTATTTTAAAAATTTTATTTCTAAAAAATCACCAACAAATTTACCCATACAAAGACTCATTTATTTAAATATTTTTGTGTTTTGGACTAAAAACATAAAAAAATGTATACATTTTTTAGACTTATTTATAAAAAAATTTAAAAAATATGAATATATATATGAATAATTAGTAAAATTGTCAAATTTTAAAACAATATTTGTTTTAATTTTGTTTAATATTTTTTGTTGAAGAAATTCTATAAAAAATGCAAATTAATAATTGCAAATGCATTTATGCATCTAATGAAATTTATAACAGAAATTTTATTTTTGAATTATTGAACTTAAAGCTAATATAAATAGAGCACAGTGGTTTCAAAACACTTTTTTAATTAATTATTTAACTTGTGTATTGTGGGAAATATCTCAATAAAATTTCACCTGGTCAGAGACGAGATGTTTTCGAGTTGCTTTGAATGAGCACAGATTCTTAGCGGGCCAGGTGTGGGAGTGGGTAGACCTCCAAAGTTGGTCATTTTGGGTATGCAATTTTTTAAAAAAATCACCAAAAATTCATTTATGATTTAACAGAAAAAATGTTATAGTCCTTTTATATCCCTACAAAAAATATGCTTACATATGTAGGTTATTTCCTTTAATTTAATTAAATAATCGGTCAATTTTTTTCAAATCATGACTTGAAAAACTTTAAATTTCTATTTTAAGTATATTTTTTTTAGAAATAATGTTAATATTTGGACCTAAATAAACTTTAAACGAGTAGATTAATGCAAATGAAATTTTGGCACAATATAGATAGACTTGCATTAAAATCTGAAAAATAAAAGCCAACCACTGTTTTGTACCAAAATACCCAAAATCCCAACCTGGAAAAAACGTGTTTTAAAAATTTACTTTTTCCATTCAAATGTTTACACTGTCGTTATAAGAGGCGTCCGTAAGGAAATACGTTTTGCGTGTTTACCCAGGTATTTATTTAACATAATTTTTGTTTGATCCCAGATTTACGATTTGAGAACTTTACAAACAAATTTAAAAAATTTTGAAAAATTGACAAAGTTTGAATATTGCTTGTGGGGAGACCATTGCCCCAAGCGCCTTCGGGATTCCTTTTGAAAACATTAAAAAAATTATATGGGCTAGAACAAAAACCAAATTTTATAAGTGTCCAAACTAGTTGGACACTTAAATTATAATTTTGAATTATAATTTTTATATCAATTATTGTATCAATTAATATAATACATTAACTTTTTTCTAAGTGTAATTTTTTATAAATTGGCAGCACTTTGTACCCTCTGTAAAAGAAAATGTTATGGATTAAAATCGGGTTTCGTTAAAAAACCGAAACTTATTGGAATCCATTACTTAATAACTAATATGGCTGTCAAGAAAAAAGAAGTCACTTGCTAACCATCCTTCAAGAAGATCGCATCATCTAACATACCTAAATCTATAATTACTTAAACTTAAACTTTATTGTAATAAAACCCAAACTTGAATTGAAATCAACCGAATCCCAATCTTCATTTCATAAAGGTAACCCAGCAAAGGTGAGTTTTTTTTTATGCCGCTACAGCCAGCGACCCTATGGATTTAACACTAATCTTATTACTCTTCTTTTATCATCCCTACAATTATAATTACTTCTACATGAGTAATTATAATTAAACATTTTCTTATAGATTGGCCCTTTTATTAACTACATCCCCCCGTCTCTGCCATCATCTACAAGAAAACCTTAGACAAGATCCCCTAAGCTTGTTCAATAAGTAAAAAATATTACCACCTTTTTTGAAAAAAAAACCAAAAAAAATTATGAAATTATTTTAAAGTTCCAACTTCAGATTAATATAACTTTTTACCGAATCTACAGATTTATATGAATAATGCAGCAACAATATTTAGAACTTTTTGAGTTATCCAATGAATATTTAAAAAAAAATTTATGGCCAATATTGGGCCCGGCAAGCTAAAAAGAAAAACTTAAAAAACGAGGCCAAAAATGAGATAACCCACATATGTAAACATATTTTTGTAGAGATTTACAAGGACTATCTATATGTATTTTTTTTTTCTTTGAAATCATATAATATTTTTTGGTGATTTTTCAAAAAAAAAAAAAAAAAAAAAAAAAAATGCATATCCGAGATGAAATACTTTGGAAGAGTTAAGGTTAAAAAAACTTAATTTTTTATTCGATCTTTCATGGAATTTATGACATATAATATAATTATAATTAACAGTATCTAATATTATAATTTAACTACGAGCCGTTTTATATGAAGTATGCAACTTTATTTGGTTTCATTTTGTATTTATGTGCATTTTCCATGTAAGACGATCTAGATACATTCTTCTACAATACATTGCTTCTACAATCATTAAATATTTGCAGTCTTTTGTTACAAATAAATATAATACTTATCCATTTCACAAACTTAGTGGAAGACTTCAATACTTGTTTGTTTTAATATATATATATATATATATATATATATATATATATATATATATATATTTAATATATGTTTTCTAACTTCAATGTAATAACTAATAATATGTAAATTATTATTATTATTGTATATATATATATATATATATATATATAATTTCTCAATAAAAGTTATTAATACATGATAAGATGGAACAATAATATGACAAAATGAAATAATAATATGATAAGATCCGATAACTATAACAAAAATATGATAAAATGTAAAAAAAGTAAAAATATGATAAAATAGAATCATAATATGAAAATGTGGTATAATAATATGATAAGATTGTTCAATTATATGTAAAACTATAATCATAACATGAAAAAAACAAACCATAAAATCTGATACGATATGACAAAGAAGAATCATAATAATTGTTACCTGTAATCATTTCTATTTTTGGCTGTGATCATATATTTCAATCATAATATGTTGCTTTTAGATTATGGTCATTACAACTATATTTTTTCTCTGCGTGGGCTTTTGCTGATTTTACCATACATGGAGTATGTGGTTTCATCCATACTTGTTTTGTTTTGTTTTCTAAAAACGGTTTTATTTCTTAAGTTGAATATCTTACACCTTATCCATATAGCTTTTATTGAGCGTTGATTCAGGTGGAATGCTTTCATTAAGAAATTCAATAAAGTCGGATTAGATAGTTTCTTTACAAGAATGTCTGCAGATACAATGGTGCATAATCTTTAAACGCATTTAAACTTTTTGTTTTTCTTTGAGGTGTATTCGTTTCTCAAACAATGTTGTGTTGTTATAACCCGCGATATAATGGTACTTCTTTATGTAAGAAATATTTATTTCTTGCTTTTGTTGTTTTCTTTAGAATAAACGCAGTCGAGAAAAATTTGTCTAAAAAGTTGTTGCAAAAAAGAAAATATTAAAAGTCTTCTGATTGCTTTTCGATTTCCATTCTTGGTGTTTTTTGCCTGACGGCCCAACCCCACGGTGGTCTTAACATCGGGTGAGTATGATGCGCCCACCAACGTCCCCATATGCAACAAACTGCTACACCTGAGTACTAATTTGAAGACACCCAGCAAAAAATTTGCTTTCCTGGTAAGCTAGCAGGTATAATTGGAAACAAAAATAAACTACTTATTTTTTGCCTGAATAACTAGTTATTTCTGTTCGACTTGTCCACAAATTCATGTAGTTATTTTTTGACTCTAGGGGTACTCAAAAATATTTAGGTATATATACGAAAACAAAAATAAAAAAAAAAAACAACAAAATTTTGCCATCAGTGAGACTCGAACTTGGACACACTAACCATTCGTTTTTACTGACTAACGTCTTACTCAGTACACCATCTCGCACATACCATCCTAAGCGACAAAAACTCTATTTAGTTTAAAATATCTTTTTAGACAGTTTGTTATAAAAAACTAACAGCTTCAGAATGGGGTTGAACCAACAACCTTCTGGTTGTTAATCCGGCGCTCTAGCCAACTCATCCACGCGATTGCAGTATTACTGGGCTATTATACTATTGAGTACTTATTAATGTAATACAGAGTAGGCAAATAATAATGACGGCTCATTATCAAGAAACTACTTTAATAAGTAGTTGTTATTATCGAAAACCAAAAATTTTTTGCTGAGCATGTATTTGGACATGCCTTCCCAATTGGTCAGGAGCGGAGCCCATCTAAAACTCCTTCCGATCTCCAGGGGGCTACTCCAACTGTCAGGCAAACAAATCGATGCCTTTTTTTTTAGTAAAATATCTGATTCGGTAGATAACTATATAAGAAAGTTTTTAAATGCTCCAGAAAAAACATCCGCCCGTCCGTCATAAGCAATATCTGTACTAAATTTCACTGAAATCAGAAATAAAAAATCCGATTGCTGTAGGTTTTGATATGGAATCATCTTTATCATAATGATTTTGGTTTTATTTCAACTAATTAAAAATATGTCCTTTAAAGTTCTTACTATGTAACCAATGTTTTTATTTATTTTGTCATTTTTTTTTTTTTTTTACTTTTAGGTAAGATCGGAATATTAACTCAATTTTTGAAAGGTAATAAGGTGTTAAATAAAAGTAAATTCTCTACATTTACTTCCTGTTGAATTAAATATGTTTGGGACCTGGATATATGACGGATTGTATCATAAGGAACATTTATTTTATGGATTCCATTAAATAATTTCCAAGCTTTTTTGAAAAATAATCCTGATTAATATTGAGAAAATCCATAACGTTTAAAATCACAATTTCAAATTAATATTAATGAACTTACTTTTACAGAAATACATAATCCCTTTTTCTTTTAATATCTTTTTGAACTATATAAGCACCTGATATTTAGTTTGTATGTTTTCCCTCATTTATATGTTTCATTTCAAGAGCTCTTTAGAAACTTTTTTCGTTTACTGACCGTTGCATATATTGTAACAATGATTAAAGGTTCCACTTCTTCTATCCGTTAACAAAACAGTAGCATAAAATGCGCTATTCGAACAATCAAAATCATTGAACCTAAAGTACGTGTTTTTTTCTAAATGTTTGTTTTATATTTGAACTCGTTAAACAAATTATATATCATCGATGTACATTTCATTGAGTAGCTCATAAGTATCATTTATGATACTATATGATGGAACTAGAGAAATTTTGACGGCAAAATGCGTGTTAGTTTATGAAGTTAATATACAAAAATAAATTGAAAATCAACAGCAACAACAATAACAACAAAAATAAAACATAAAATACTTACTTGTATTTGAATGAATTTATGTAGTTTACGAGTGTAAATAAGTACATATTTCAAGTACACATTTCTATACATCATCAATGAATGACTATAGATATTCCAATACTCTAACACACGAGTTCCCAAATGGGGGTCCGCGGACCCCTATGGTTTCGTAGAAACTTTTTAAGGAGTCCGCGAAAAAGTCCAAAAAAGAGAATAAATTTGTTTTTTTTTTTTGTCGGAATAAGAGGGGAATAAAAGATCGAAACCGATCAAAAAACCAATTGAGCTATTAAAGTATTTAATAAAGAAGTCACTAAGTTCTTGTGTGTGTTATCTAGTACTCGTGAGTGTTTACCGAGGAATAGAAGCCTGATTGATACGTATTACTTTATTATTATTTTATCTTTAAGATAAGCGATACGGAAAGTCATCGTATATTGATGCTTTAGTTGAAACAACTTGTCATGTGTGGTTTAGACGATTTAAGAGACAAATTCGATGACCGAAAAAAGTTTGAAAATGAAGAATTTAAGGCATTATTCGATCACGAGTCATGCCAAATACTTACATAATAATTGGGAGCAACAATTTCTCGGTTTAAAAAGCACTTGAATTTATCCAAAAGTATCGAATTGTTGCGGACGATGAAAAGGGGACCACCATTATAAGCGAAAACCCGAAAGCTAAACTGGAAAATCGTCACTGTTAATGCTTTGTATTTATTAGGATCTATTATACAAAACAGGGTGAAACGATCACGAGAGACCTGTGCTGAACAAACACCATTGAACAGTATGAACTATAATATCCTACCAGACACGAGTCCATAACTTTCCTTCATGACCATTCTCGACCTCGTGTTGCGCGACCAGTTAACAAGTAGTTGGGAAGATTTCTTTTTTTAACGATGTTAATTAATACATATGCCAATATATTTTCCTGGAGATACTGAAAACAGTTTTTTGCTTATTTAGCATTTGTATTATTAAATAATTTATATGGAAAATTAAAAATTCCCGAAAGGGTCCCCGTGGTAAGTTATCTTGGGAACCCCTGGTCTAATAGATAGATGGATGGTAAATGAATTTATATATATGAAAGAATAGATTGTGCATTACTAGCTGGTCACTTTTATTTTGTTCGTTTGTTTTTCAGATGTATTTTTATTAGATACAAGTGTGTGTTTTATGACACCTTTTTTATGTTTATATATACTTTGTAAATTTAGACGTTGGTTTTGTTGTTGTGCTAGTTAAAGGGGTTTTCAAAAAAAAAAAAAGGAAAAAAAAATCCCAAACATACACACACACACAAAACTACTCTCATAGTCTAATATTTATTGATAATGACTTTTTTAATTTTTTCTTTATGATGTTTTCGATTATGTCTATTGGTTTTGTTAGGTCTATCACCAATGTACCAATAAATCTAATAAATACTCATAATTTATCTGATATTTACATTTTAAATGAGTTTATGTAGTTGTTACATTATTTTCATGTTGATACTTACAATTGTTTATTTAACTACTTGTCTATCTAATTGTATGTCTATTTTGTCCCTCCGCCTATTATTATTTTTTATTTTTTGTCGTGTTTTATTTGTTTATCAAACAGGTCTATTAAATTGTCGACACTCGTATGATAACTTAATGATAGTCAATCAAAAATTATTGTTGATAATAAAACTAAGAACAAATTAACTCTTAAGATATGAGATATTACAGGAAAATGAAAGAAAGAAATCACGACTTTTAATATATTTGAAATAGGTTTATGTTGCTCAAGTTCTTCTCCAAGAGGTTAGCTAAAACTGAAATAAATTTTTTTAGGTTTAAAAGAAAATTTCATTACAGCTAAAGTTCTTTGTTATCCTCCATATTCATAGTTATCGAAATCCAGCGCCTCTGACAATCATGGGATATTTTCACTAGCTTCTATTACCGTCACATCTAGCTTTCATTCTATTTTAGGAATATGTAGGCCATTACATACAATTCCAACGGTACAGTATGTGAAAGCCCTTTTATCTTAATTGAAAACAAAATTTAGTATTTTTAATATATAGTAAAAATTTCATTAAAGAATTTCTTCTTAATAATCTCTGCCTTTAGTTTTAATCATTATAAATAACAAATTTTGTTCTATTAGCTTTTGTCTATGAAATTTTATAATTTTGTTATTTAGCTGCAACCTGTATAAAAATGTACTTTTCACAATTTCCATTAATTTATCATTTTTTAAATCATCTACATATCTCTACAACATTGGTTTTGAACGATGTTCATCAATAAATTTTTGCACAAACATTTAAATTCCGATGCAACCACATTTTGTTGTGTTTTGCAGATTCCTTTCAGGTAAACGCCTCCATACAACATGTTGCATGTACAGCGGCAAATGTGTTCGATAAAGTTGCATTGTTATAGGTTGTGTGTGTAAGTTGAGACTGGAAAGAGGTCTGCAAAATACAAAAATAATGTAATAAGAAAAATGTGTGCAATTAAATTTAAATAATTTTTTTGAGTTGTAAGCTTTGAAAGAAGCAAAAGTAAATAAAATAACAATTTTTTCTTAATATTTGCATGAGGAAAATATTGTCAACTAACCTAACTATTTATCCAAAATCAAAAATAGTTTAAATAATTTTTTATTTACCTCAATCACTCAAATGCTCAAAATTTTTGTTTTCTCATATTTCTAGAGAACTAAAACTAAATAATAACCAAGTTAGAATTAGGATAAAACTAAATTTGAACTGAACCATAGCTGAATTATAACCAAATTATAAGAATTAAAGTAGAACTAAATTAGAACTAAACTAGAACTGAGTTATAACTCAACTAGAATTGTAATAGAACTACATTAAAACTGAAATAGAAATAAACTAGAGCGGAACAAGAACTTAACTCGAACTGAACTACAATTGAATTAGAATTGAACTAGAATTCAAATAGAACTGTAATATATCTGAAATAGAACTAAACTATAACTGAATTGGAAATGATCTAGAACTGAACTAGAATTAAAATAGAACTGTGGTGCGATTCAGTAACTTTTTTTAACGATAATCGAATCGTTAAAATTAGTAAACAACAAAATTGTCGATTTAGTTATTATCTAACACTTTTAACGATATTTGTTTGCGTTAACTAAAAGACAAAAATTTTTGTGTTGTTAATATATTGACAAAAATTAGCCAAAAAGTCAACCCAGTGATTCAGTCGTTGTTTTGTGGTGGTAGTCTGTTCTTCCACGTTATAGATGGTGCTTCTACGTTTCCGAATCTTCTTTTAGGAGTAGTGGTCATTTTGAAGAAAACCATTAACAGAAACACATCTTAATCAATATCAAATACATAATTTAATCAATTACGGTCTTAAAATTGTTAAACAAACTTCGATTTGTTTCAAATTTATTTGTTTTTCTTTTTTATTTGGTTTTGAACCTTACTATTATTTCGGCATTTCCTTGTGGAGAGCTGCCACACGAAATAATAGTTATATACAATCGTTTAAGAGTACTTAGTGAATCACACAATCGTTACTGCAAACAACAATTGCTATTGACAAGTTTTACGATTGTCGAATCGTTAAAAGTTACTGAATCGCACTACTGAACTAGAACTGAATTATAACTAAATTAGAACTGAAATAAAACTGAAATATATCTGAACTAGAACTGAACTAGCACTGAATTAGAAGTGAACTAGAATTGCACTAGAACTAGAACTGAACTAGAACTTAACTAAACTAGAACTGCAGTAGTAGTGAACTAGAACTGAGCTATTGTGACCGTATATCTCTTTTCTCTCTTCCTCTTTCCTTAAGTATAATTGATTAATATTAGGAGTTCTTTTAAACATAATTTGACATATATATTTCCCAAGATGATAAAAGATGGTGAATAAAAATATTTGCATTAAAATTATTCATATTTAAATCCTATAACTCACCGAATTTTTGTTAAAAAATTTTAATTTATTTAATAGCATTCCCACACTTTGTACCACCTTCTCCACTGTACAATAATACAACAAAAAAAATGTTGCAAACAAATACTGGAAATCCGCCGCATTCCAACATGTTTGATGAGTTTGAACGCCACTTCAAACCACCACCAAACGGCAAAACAGACAAAAACATGGTGTTTGATTAGTCAATGTTGGGATTCCGTGGAAAGTGGTTGACTTAGCGGAGTGTTTGTGAAAGTGACAGAGAATATAACCAAACGGTCGTTTCAAATTTTTCTAAAGAAATTTGTAAAAATTCTAAGGAAGCAAAAAAATAATCAAAACAAATAAAATTAAAGATTTAAACAAAAGCAAAAAAATTACGAAAATAAAAGTGGAAAAATAATAATAGTTACAAAACTAAAGTGGAAATGAAAAAGGAAGTTTTTGCCTAAAGAGAGAAAATAAAAAAAAAACAACGGAAATTAAATTATTATTAAAACAGGCAGAAGAGTCACAAAATATAATATTTAAGTGCAAAAATATTGATTGAATCATAATCGCTTGATAAATGAAAACGTGAAAAAGTAAGATAACAAAAAATATTTAAAAAAAAAAGATAAAAATTGATGACAAATGTTTACAATTAAAAATAGTGAAATAATTAAAGAAAGTGTGTTCAAATTTGAAAGCAATAGTAAATTTTGGCGCTATTTTACTCTCTAGTGGAATTAATTTATTGCCTTAGTAATAAAAGAAAAATACTTCAAATTCGGAAATTATAAAAGAAAAATTAATAAAAAATATTTTATAACAAATTATCATAAAGTGAAAATTTTACGAGAAAAAAGTGCCACCAAAATAAATATTTTCTAAACATGCAAACCTAACTTGTTTTTAATATTTTTGTGAATTATCTAAAGTCTAAATTTGCTGTTAAAATTATTCTACAAAAAACCTACCCCTACTATCCATTTCCCCCTTTTGTGCACGGCCACCTTTAAATAAAATTTTATTATGGAGGACGAATTACGTTGCCCTACTTGCAAACAGCTCTATGCTAATCCTGTTTTGCTGCCTTGTTTTCATGCTCTGTGTTTGGGTTGTGCTTTGGATATACAAACTCCCTATACACCGGGTGCCATATTAGCTTCAGTTACAGGCGGTTCATCGTCTTTAAATGGTGCTACCATACATAGTGTAGCTGCCACCATACATCCACATCCTTCTGGTGCTGCACCCAATCATCATACACATTCACACACACACGCCGCTAGGCATTCATCTAACTCTTCTGCGGCCAGTACTGCCAGTTCAGCTACCGGCTCTGAATCTGTGACTTCTGATCAAGATCAAGCCGATAAGGTTAGCATTTTAAGTGAAGCTGATTCGGGTGTAGTTTGTTGCTCTAACACCTCAAGGCCCGTATCATACGCTGGTACCGGTCATATACAAGGTTTATTACAAGGAGCAGCCTCAGCGCCTCCAGGTGCTGCTTACAGTCTCACTTGTCCTTTGTGTCGTAAAATTGTGTTCTTTGACGAAGGTGGTGTACGTAATCTACCACCCTATCGTGCCATGGAATCCATTGTAGATCGTTTTTGCGCACGTGAAGCTTTACGTTGCCAAATGTGCGAAACAGATCCCAAGGTGGCTTCGTTAGTATGTGAACAATGTGAAATACGTTATTGCGATGCTTGTCGTGAGCTATGCCATCCGGCTAGAGGCCCCTTAGCTAAACATACACTTGTTAAGCCTAAAGGGGCAGCTCAGCAACGTGAATCGGTATGTGGTGAACATGAAGATATTTTGTCAATGTATTGTTTAACTTGCAAGATGCCAGCTTGTCCGGAATGTATCAACGATCAACGTCATCCACAACATGAAGTTCAGCCAATCAGCACTACTTGTAAAGCTCAAAAGGTAAGAGAATGAAGAGAATTTTTTTCACTTAGCGTTTGAGGGATGGTGAAGATTTTTAAATGAAGTTTTTGTTTATGGGAAATTTTAAGGAATTCGAAAAGTGTTTTTAGTAGAAATTATAAAAGTAAATCATTTTAGAATTTAAATTTTCTTATTCTGCGTTCATAAAAACAACTCATATTCCTATACATTTGAGAGCATTTGGTGAACATTTTTAGTTTTCAGTATTAAAAAAAAATAATAATAATAATATTGCAGACCAATTGACTTTTTACCAATTGCAATATAAAGCCGAGAGTGTGATAGTATTGAACACGCATTTAAAGTTCAAATAATTTTCCAATAGTAAATAAAGAATGAAATAGAAATAAAAACAGTTTTACTTAATACTTCCAGTTTTATCTACAAATTTCTCCAAAAAAAAAATTCATGTGAAAAACAAATATTTTTTTCTCTTTTTTAACTTTAAAAAATAATTTTATTGTGCTATTTATCTCAAACATCACTTTGAATAAATTCCAAATTTATTTATGGAAGAAACTAATTCCCATGCGCATTTCGCCGGTTGCTACAATTTTCGATAAATTCCTATGAATGGTTAAAGTTAATGAGAATTTCTTTACTCATCTAAAGAATTTATTAATTTCTTATATTTTAAAATTTTGATTTCCTATTATGTATCTACTCTATTCTAACAACTTAAAGAGTATTTAAAAAGTTCCAGTTTAAAAAATCATTTCTTTAAAATAAACTCTAATTCTGTATTAAAATTTTCTAAATTTTATTTCAATGATTTGTTATACAGTAAACGCTCGGAAATTCGAACCACATTGTTTTTAGGGCGATTCGAATTTCCGAATTATTCGAATTTCTGAAAGGTTTTTTTTTTATAAAAAAAATATGTTTCTTTCCAAAGGTTCATTTTCATAGGCATCTTCATTCCATCTTTCGATTTCTCTTACAGATATAGAATTATTCGGATCAATTTGCGTCAAAAGATTTTGATTTATTTGGACTTATTTATAGTCCTGATCTTCTTCCAGCAACCGTGATAGAGGCACATCATCACCACTATCGTATTCGTCAGAGTCCCAATTGAACAACTTTGACCAAGAATTATTTAAAGCTGTTTGCGTGACCTCATCCCAAGCTTTCTTTAATAAAATTATTGCATCTTTGATTGAATGAGATTTAAAATTTTTGTTTAGTTCACTATTCTCAGCAATTAATTTGGCTAGCAATTTATTTTTATAAATAAGTTTTGGTGAGCTTTATTGGATTTTGGTCCATGGGCTGCAACGCTGATATAACATTTGGTGGAAAGAAGTGCGCCACTATATTTCCATCTTCGCTTTACATTGCCTTAATAGGTGAGTGGGCGGAGTGTCAATAAGTAAAAGGCTTTTGGAGGCAAATTATTTTCCTTGGAAAAACGAATGATCTATTAAAAATATTTTAGAATTATGGAACTTATAAATATGTATAAATAACGTTTGCACTTACTTACTTCATTAATAAAGATCTTATCTTATATCCGGGATTTCATCCAAGTATTTTTTGAAAAATCGTCATGTGGTGGGTTATTAAATTTTTTGAAACATCTTCGATTTTTGGCTTTTCCAATAATCAATGGCAACAACTTACAGGAACCATCAAAATTTGCTACAAGTAAGATAGGAGTTCTTTCTTTTTGGGTTTTGTGTCCCGGAGCACTTTTTTCGTAAGCTGAAACATATGTTCTATCTGGCAGGCAGCGGTAATATAGCCCAGTTTCGTTGACATTATATATTTGAGATTCCACTAGGCCAATTTCTGCGGTTTTAGCATGAAGTCTATGAATAAAAGGAGTGACTGATTTAGTGTCGTTGGATAAAATCTCGCCACTAATTTTTAAAAGGCGAATACCGCGTCGCTTTTCAAATTTGGTAAACCATCCATCGCTTGCCCGAAAGTCATTCTTTATCGGGATATTCTTGCCTGAAAATTACTTTAGTTTTCTCTTTAATATGGGTCAATTTAATGTAGATTTAATATAGCTAATGGTAGAAGTAGTTACATTAAAGTCCAGTGCTAAACGCTTTCCTTGAACTCCTTTGTCAATCTTTTCAAATATTTTTAATTTGTCTTGTAAAGACAAAGTGTTTTTCTTATGTTTGTTTTTCATTTTTAGTCCACTTTCTTATTTTAATAAATGTTAAACCGTATACATATACAAACACCAAAAGACTGACTTTTAAACTCTAACAACATCAACAAGATCTGTAAATCATCTATTAAAATGGGATTCCCCTTTTTGCTTTGTATTTGGTTAAACTAAATTGTCAAAAGTGTTTACAATAAAAAAGAAAAAACCGCTCGGAAATTCGAATTTTGGATTCTAATTTTGGAGCGCCAAATGTAATGAAATTACTGATTCGAATTTCTGGAAATTAGAATTTCTGAGAGTTAGAATTTCTGAGCGTGTACTGTATATGTCATAGTAATTGGTGTTAATGAAAACTAATTTCCAAAATAATTTTCAAAATTATACTAAAACTAAATAATGTCCACTTTTTTTTTTTTTTGAGAGATAAACTTCAAAACATTTTAATGGTTTTCTTCATAATTATATTGCGATGATGCAACTGTTATTATTATAATATATTAAAAAAGGAAAAAATTATTTTTAAGTTTGTTTAAAAATATTAATCTTTAATCCTTTTTTGCGGTTTTATTTTTCGGTTTACATATAAAAAATCTGAATCTCTGAAAAATTTTCATCAAAATCTTAATACTTATATTAGGTTTATTGATGTTCATATTATAACAATAACTAAATTTTTATAGTTATTGATTGAATTAAAAAAAAAAAAATAATTAATCCAATATTAATTTCTGATCAGTTGTAGACTTAAAAACTAAAATACAATTTCAGTTATAAAATATAAATATTCAAGTATTTAATTTTTTTTAGTTGACATTATGAAGAAAAAGCACTGAAAAAATATTTTTTATAAATTTTCTATTATTGGGTAATTCCAAAAAAAATCGACCCAGGTCAAATTTTGACCATCACCAATTAGATTGAAATTCGGCGCATATAATCTACTCGTCTATATGCCTCATACGGCGTATTAACCTGCGGTTCATATTCTATGAACCTTTAAAGTGGGACATATCCAACATTATTGTCAATAATGAGCAAAATTTTAGCTTGAATAACTTTTATGTGAATTATCAGATTTCAACATATTTGGTATCATTGGAAAGGACTGAGATTCTTCTTTATCATAAAGTCACCACAACTAAACATCTTTCTGGCACAAAAACTTCTAAAATGAAAAAAAAAATATCTTTTATCTTTGCATATCCTGGAAATGGGTCTTTTAATTTTCATTATTATTTTACAAGATATTTACAATCAATTTGTCGTTATAGTATAAAAATGTCAAAATGGGATCTCAATGGGATCAGAAGTTACAACAATTTTTTTTTCACTAATTAGCACTTTATCTATTAGATATTAAGTGTTTTCTTAGGAATATATATAGCATATTAATGTCCCCGAAAAAAGTAATTTAGAAGTCTCAGGAATACATTAACAAACCTTTACCTCACAGTAACCCACTTTACAAAATCCGCCGAATTATTTGTGACGATTTTAAAGATTTTTTACTCTAATTTTATACACGAGGTTACAAAGGCAAAATCTACTGAAATTGGTCATGATCAGTCAGTCCATTATTTCACCTATAGCCCATACACATTTTTCCCTGAAATATATCATGTTTATAATCTGCAGACTTCGCAGATTCAGAAAAGTATCCAATCTATATCATATTGCTAGAGGGATTGAAATATTGAATATATGTTGAAATGTAAAAAATTTCAAAGAAATTTGTCCAAACAATTATATAATTTCCATACTATATACCGATATATGTTATGTATTTATCCGCTACATCTTGGATTTTTGCTTGTAATTTTGAAGAGTTGGGATGTAGTTCATACCGTGTCTTTTGTTCATAGGAGAGTTTATTTGGTTTGTTTAGGGAAATTTTTTAGTCTGGCAGCAAAAACTTTTTGGTTTGGTACTTATTAAAGTAGTTTCTTGGTAATGAGGCGTCATTATTATTTGCCTACTCTGTATTACATTAATAAGTACTCAATAGTATAATAGCACAGTAATACTGCAATCACGTGGATGAGTTGGCTAGAGCGCCGGATTAACAACCAGAAGGTTGTTGGTTCAATCCCATTCTGAAGCTGTTAGTTTTTTATAACAAAATGTCTAAAAAGATATTTTAAACTAAATAGAGTTTTTGTCGATTAGGATGCTATGTACGAGATGGTGTATTGAGTAAGACGTTAGTCAGTAAAAACGAATGGTTAGTGTGTGTCCAAGTTCGAGTCTCACTGACGGCAAAATTTTTCTGTTTTTTTATTTTTGTTTTCGTATATGTACCTAAATATTTTTGAGTACCCCTAGAGTCAAAACATAACTACATGAATTTGTGGACAAGTCGAACAAAAATAACTAGTTATTCAGGCAAAAAATAAGTAGTTTATTTTTCTTTCCAATTATACCTGCTAGCTTACCAGGAAAGTAAAGTTTTTGCTGGGAAGTATATAGCTAAAAAGATAATTTTGGTTTAAATTTGCTTTAAGAAAATATCAATATATTTTTATGAATTCAAAATTTTAAACTCTTCATAAACTTTATTTAACATTTTATTGTACAGAAAATATTAATCAATTTGGTTAAAAATAAACCAATTAAAAGTTTCATCAATTTTTTTCATACAAAAAAAAAAAAAAAAAATTGTATTAAAAAATATTGATTTAAAATCTAATTTCTCTAACTCAACTAAATTTTATTTAAATCTTATATTTTGAAAATATTCACCAGCTTTAATATCAAATAAATAAAATATAGACTAGAAAATTAAAAAGTAAATATTTTCCAAAGCTTAGATAAAATCTAGAGCAATCCTTAAGATTTTATATAACCACTGGTCATTTTATGAAATAAAATTTTATTTCTAAAAACAAATGCTCTTAAGTTTTATTTATATCAAATAAACATAGTTTTTTCTTGGTAATAGTATAAACATTTGTAAATCTACAACTTCTGTAGTAAATATAGAATATTCCTTTATTTTTCTATGCTTAATAGTAGATTTGTATATCAAATATATATGTGAGGGTGTATGTAGGTTGCAGGGTATTCATTTGAATAATGTTTATTCGATTATTCGACAAATTAAAATCAAATAATTGTTCGATTGAATTAAAATCAAGAATTTCGAGTAAAAATTTATTCGAGTAAATTATGCCGATTAATCAAATTATTCGAGTTAAAAATATTTTTAAATTATTATTTCCTAATTTGGTTTAAAGATGTTTTAATTTAATATTTAGTTTTTAAATTTTGCTTAAAAACTGTTGAAAAGTGTAAATGTAAATTACAACGTGTAGTTAAAGGCCATTTTTGAATCACACAAATCAAACGTTACCTTTTAATATTAAATTTTTCTTAAGAAACAAATTGGTGAATTTTAAATTTGATTTGGTTGTTGGTTGTTGTTGGTTCTACGAATGAGTGCCAAAAGTTAAATTTTTGTTAACACCGATTTCCAGAATTTTTAAAACCATTCAATAGTAAAAATATATTAAACCTAAGCCAGCCACAAAATTAGATCAAAATATTGGCAATTGTGGGCGTGGTGTGCTGTTAAAGAGAAATGTTTTATGTTATTTTATAAAAAAGTTACTTTTGTAAATTAGATCAGAAGTAAATTATTATTACTCGCAAATTATTATTAATAATTGGCTGCATTTTTTATATTGGTAGGATAATAGTCTTTAAGAAATGGTATGATGTGTCACTATACCATTTATACCTGCTGTGCTATTAAATATTTTCTCATGTTCTATACATTAGTCAAATTTGAATTTTAGAGGAATAGAACTTTTGCGGGTCAAAAGGGGTTAAACAAGTTTTACTACCAGAAGAAAGGCGAAAGTGTACTCTTTAATCGCATATATACTTTTGTACCTGTCTGGACCCGTCTGTAGAACACTTTCCATTTGAATGAAATTACTCCCAAAATTTGTTTCCTTTTTTATTTTACCTGTTCATATGACTCAAATATAAACACACCAAGGTTTATAAGTTGTGATAGGTATCTTAAGTATATGATATAATTATTCATTTATTACTAAATTTTTTTTAGCGTGTTTTACCTATTTTTTAGCTCTTTTTAATTTTTTTGAGAACTTTTTTATTATACTTATATATGTTATCTAGGAACATAGTATAATATAATGTAAAAAAAGGACAAAAGCCAGTGGTATTCGAATATAAACTCAATTGCTTAAAATATACATATCTAAGCAATAACAATCAAATTTTAAAATCTATATAAAATATGGAGAACTTCAGCTATAAAGAATTATCCGAGAAGGGTATTTTAAAAACAAAAAGCGAGGAGATTTTCTAAGTTACGTTCCAAGAAAAGTAAACTTATATTCGTGCAGCACCGTAGAATATCGGGACTTAGATGAAGAAATAAAAAGTCTGTAGAGGACAGAAATAATATAATTATGAAATATAATTATAATGGAATATAATTATAATTTTCTTTTATTGTCATTTAGGTAGAAAATAAAATAAACGTTAAACAACTTTTAATTATAATAAAAAATAAACAATTTTTGTCCTCAATGTTATTTAAACAAAAAACAAAATAAACATTAAGAAAACTGTAACTTTTCAATCTCTCTCGAATCTCTATCCATTCAAAAGTTACAGAGTTTTGGCCGATGAAAAACGATTTTGTGCCACTGTGAGCCGATATAGGCATATATGGAGATTCTATCATAATAGATTCTCAGTCTGGTGTAGAGCATATGATGATGGCTTGGATGAAACTTGTGATATACTAGAGGGGATTTGAACTTAAAATTGAGTTAAGCAAGTAGACTTATACGTTATATAGCGTGATCCATTTCGAGGTTCCCTACTTAAAAAAAAAAAAAATACAGAAAACTCAAATTTAATGGGGAATGTTTATTATCATTTGAAAGAACATTCTTTGGCATTTATTTTTTGAAGATTATGTCTATCAAATGTTGGCCGTTGCTACGTCGCAGATGGTCCATACGTTGAGTTCAATTTTCGATGACTAGTTCGAGCATTTCGACTGGTAACTGGCGAATGACAAGCGTGATGTTTTCCTCCAAGGCCTGAATCGAAGCGGGTTTGTCCGCATAAACTTTAGACTTTACATATCCCCGCAGGAAAAAGTCTAACGGTGTGATATCACACGATCTTGGTTGCCAATCGACCGGCCCAAAACGAGAAATTATGTGCTCACCGAAGTGTTCTCTCAATAAATCCATTGATTGATGCGATGTGTGGGAAGTGGCGTTGTCTTGATGAAACCAAATGTCGCCGAGATCACGAGCTTCAATTTCAGGCATCAAATAGTCGGTTATCATGGCACGATAACGGTCGCCATTGACGGTTACGTTCGCACCGGCATAATTTTTTCCGGCAAATTGATTCCACCGGCTCACAAACCACACCAAACCGTTGTTTTTTCTGGATGAAGTGGCAGTTCTTGAATCTCTTCAGGTTGCTCTTCATCCCAAATGCAGCAATTTTGTTTGTATACCTACCCATTGAACCAGAAATGGGCCTCATCGCTGAACAAAATTTGCCTCGAAAACGTCGGATCTTCTTGGAACTTTTCAAGAGCCCATAGAGCGAAACGATGTCGCTTTTGAAGTTCGAGCGGCTTCAGTTGTTGTACAGGCTGTATTTTGTACGCTTTCAATTTAAGATCTCGACGTAAAATGTGCCAAGTCGTTCCATACGTCAGTCCGAGTTGTTGCGAACGGCGCCGAATCGACTCTCCACGGTCTTCGTGTACACTCTCAGCTACGACCACTATATTTTCTTCACAGAGTGCTGGTCGTGGTCTATACGGTCGAATTTTTAGACCCAATAATGAATGTTGGGTCTCAAAATGGGTGATGGTGTTACGAATAGTACGCTCAGTTGGTCGATTATATTGACCATATGTTGAGCAAAGTTCACGAAACACATTCCTCACAGAACGTGAATTTTCGTAATAAAGTTGAATGATTTGTAAACGTTGTCCAGGCGTAAGTCTTTTTATTATGAAATGCCAAACAATACTAAACAAAAATAATATGACAGCATGACACGAAAAAGTATCTCTACTTGAAAAAGTAGAAAAAAGTATCTCTACTTGATTCACCCATTATTAAGAAACTCTGAACGTCTTTATCTAAATTAATTCAGAATTGTGTTCGAATTCATAAATGTGCCTTATCAGATTTTCTAACCAAGTTTAGATTATACTCTTAGGCCTATTTATTTAACTATCAAAGAATTTACTAAATATAGAGAAAAAATGGCTTTTCGAATATAAAAGAGAAAAATGTACACAAATTTTAACTACATAATTCCACAATACACAACCCTTGTACTTATACCGTAAAAAATTTTAAATTAATTTATTTTTGCTTTCAAAAATTTTATTTGAAAATATTTACGATACACATCGATACAACGTTACGGCAGAGGTTCTGAATTGGGTAGTTATTTTTAAAGGGTTACTTAAGTCTTTCCTGTAAATTTGTTTTATTTTTAATAAAACACTAAGACAACGCAAAAAGCTTGTTTAATTTTTTAATAAGCATTGAAAAAAAAAAACGGGTAAAGCTTTAAGTTATAATTTACTCGACTAACTCGAGTAATTTAAAAGATTTACTCGATTATTCGAGCAATTTTAAAACTAAATTTATTTTCGAGTTATTTTATTAAAAATGAATACCCTAATAGGTTGTATATAAAACATGGAAGCATTCTCTCTATAGAACTCTTTATATTTACTCATAAGAATAAAGATTTATAACATGGTTATTTATTTGTTTAAGCCAAATACTCTACTAGCACTCGTATGAAATCCTTATATATTGTACTATAGTTTATTTATGCTAACAACAAAATTGGAGTAAAAAGCAAAAAATAAATAAATATTTTAACAATCTTTATTCATATGAAACCAAAATATATTTCCTTATCCTGGTAGAAAAAAAAGATACAAAAATTGTTTTTTGGTTTTATTTTGTGTATATCGAATAATTTATTGTTTTCATTACGATTTAAAAGTATTATTTAGTATTTTTTTCTTTTACTTAAAAACAATAAAATATTTGATAGATTTATTGATGCCTAAATAGAGATGGATAAAAGAAAATTTAAAAAATTCTACAGGAAATGTAAGTTAAATGTTATTTAGTTTGTTTCGCTTAATTTTGTATGATCTTTTTATTTTTTATTTTTATTTTTAATAGGAAATCTGATTTGACCTTTGACCTTTAAACTGTTATATATAGTACATATTTCGTCCTGCAACTCAGTTTATATTTAAATTAATTTTGCTTAACTTTAACATTTCACTTAAGTTTGATTTGCAATAATAACATTTCCAATTACAATATGCGACAATTTTTTTTGCTGCAATAATTCCAAATTCGAAATGAAAGTGTAATATTAGTTTAATAAAACCTATAAATGGTTAATTCAAAGTTAGTTCAAATTTGGATTTTATGGACTCTTAAACTTCGAATATTTTGGCACATTTTTGTCATTATATGTAAAAAAAAAAAAAAAAAAAAAAAACATTTAAATCAGCAGTTTTCAATGCATTTATGGATAATTATTGTTTTACGAAATGTAAAGTTTGTCTAAGATATTATGTAAGATTTTTATACCCTACACCACCATAGGTGTTTGGGATATTATGCGTTTGTGCTGAGGTTTGCAACGCACAAAAATATTGGTCGTGCCTTTAAGTATACCAATCGACTTAGGATCACTTTCTTAGTCGATTTAACGTTGTCTGTATCGCTGGCTATCCATGTAAACTTTGTGAAAAAAGTACAGGTCGCAATGTTATATATAACTTCTTGAAATTTGACATGAATAATTAATTCGCTTCAAGGACGAAGCTTATTAAAATTGGTTATAATCGACTCATTATTTCACCTAGCCTCCATACAAATATCCTCCCGGAATAGAGCTTTAATGGCCATAAATGCCTTAATTATAGAGATGTTTTAATAAAATTTGGTATATGTAAGTTGTATATAAATAAAAATCTTTGTGCCAAATTTCATAATTGACCATAGCTCCCATATAAACCCGTCATCCGTAAATCACTTTAACATGCGTAAATTCTATACAAATATTGGTATCAAGTTAATGTAAGTAGAAACGACAGTATCAAATTTTATGAGAATTGATTTATAATTAACGATAGCTGTCCTACGTCCAGGAACCACTATAAAGTACATAGTATATATTATATAAATGTTAGCATCAACAGAATATATAATTTATATATATGTTTTACAAAAATATGCATTATATTTAATGCACATTCCACATAAGACCCTTCCCCGAATTTTGATTCACATTCACAATGATGTAGGTTATCACATGGTCGGGCTTGACCGGCTATACCTTTCTTACTGGTTATTTTGTATCCCAAACCTTTTACGCTTACGTTTTATAATAAAGTTGTTTGCTATATATGAGCCGTCACATTATTCAACCGATTTAACTAATCTTTAGCACATATACATATTTACCGTACTTTCTCCGAAAGATAATATAAGAAAAAACCTTAATAAAAATGCCATGCCCACTTTTTTCAAGCAATTCTTTTTTTGAACGATCAAATTAAATTTCGCACATATAACAAGTATTTTTTGGAAAAGGCAATGAAATAAAAACTCTCAGCCCACTTTCAGTGAAAATAAATTTTAATGTTACTAAGACAACTCACGTCAAATTTGATATACACAAGGAATAGAAAACACTGTATATTATAAAATTTAATATGTACGCGTACCAGGCTTCTTTTTCGCTCACCTTTATTATACTATGACATTTTTTTTACCGCTGCCATTAAAAATTTGAATGAACTTTGAAATTTGTTTTCTAAAAAGCAAAGTAACCCTTTTTTAAAAAAGTGGATGTAGCATCCAGTCAGTACCTCTTACAAGCATATATATATACATGTGTCATGTTTAATTTTAATCGGTTCAGCAGTTTAGACATAAAGTCAAGTGAAATAAAGTAAAAAATATTATGACAAAAATGGCTGTAAAAAGGGTGTGACATTTAGAAAAAAACTAGTATAATAATGATGGTACTCCATAAAATAACAAAAATACATAATAATATTTGGATTATATAATTGAAATATGTTTTGTTTCCAATTATATTGAAAAAAGAGTTCCGAAAAATTCGAATTTCAAGTGGCTATAAAACTAAAATTCGAACCAACTTTGAAAAACCTTTTGAGAATTTTGTGAGACTACTGATACACTTTATTGAAGCAATTTCTTTCTTGCTGCACTGTGTTATTTTCTGCAAATTGTTAATAAAATTCCAAATTTATAATTGAAAACTTTAGCCCAAAATGAAATTCTAAAATTGTATCACAACAAAATAATAAAAATATTGGAAACTCAAAGAAAACACCACATAGAAAAACATAAAAACCCTTCACAACATAAAAATGCGAAGAAAAAATAAACAAACAAACCAGCTAAACCAAAAAAAAAAAAAAAAAAAAAACAATTTTCCTACATAAACACCAGCTGGCAACATACTACAACTTCAAAATCTCTCACATTCCAGATATAAGTTTTTCTTCCTAAAAAAACAAACAATCAAGAAAAAGCCAAACCAATGCATATAAAACATACACCAAACTGAAAAAAACATAAAATAAGGAAATAAAACTTAAAGACAATGGTAGGAAAAAAAGGAGGAAATAAATTCATAAGACACCTTCTAAAAATGAACAGAAACTTCTACTATTACTGTATTACCTTAGTAACCAAGTTGTTTTTTTTCTTAACGATAACAAATACAAATTTATTCTGCTGGTTTTTCGAAAAATTATAGTCTACATTAAATGTAAACTTTTCTATTACCTTTTCTTTCTTTAACACTTCCTTGACCAGTAATTTCCTTTTCATTTTACCACATTTCTTTCCAACCAAAATGAAAGAAACTACAAAAGAAAATGCTAATCGTCTTTGTTGTTTAGAAAAATTTATGTAACACTTTTTTTCTGCACTTCTTTATAGCTTATTCTCTTGGTTTTAGGTAAACTTTTGTTGTCTTTGTTTTTGCAGATTTTTAAAAGTATGAGATAATTTATTTAAAAAGTAAATTTTACATATTTTAAACTAGTTGTATAAAACAGCTCAAAATTATTATTTTGTACAAAATTGTGTTTATATGTAAATTTTAAAAAAATACATTATTTACATTAATTACATTTTTCTTAATTTAATTTTTCTTAATATTTCAAAAAAAAAAAAAAAAAATTTGGAAAAAAATATTTTTTTTACATAATGTAAATTTAATAATGTCATAGTGCAAATATTTTAAAATAGTGTACAAATATTTTCTATTTAATACTTCACTGGGAATTCAGTTAAACTCCTAAAAATTTGATATTATTTACATTGTTTACACCATGTAATCGTCGGCAAAATTTAAAAGAAAATAAAGAAAATTACCCAACCTATTTCTTTTTTGGATTTCCTTTTTACCAATTTAATAATAAATTAATAGTTTACATCATGTATACAATATGTAAACAATGGAAATTTAATTAAATAATTAAAAAATTTTGTAAAAAAACATTTTATGGAGAATTCCGTTAAATTCTAAGCAATATTTCATTGTTTACCTTGTTTGCTTGGTGTAAATTTTCTAAAAAAAATTTAATTGAAAAAATGCTCTTTCTTTTTAACAATTTCTAAAAAATAAAATATTTTACATCATGTACATTTTTTTTAGTACAGTCATGTATTTTTTATATTGTTTACATGGTGTAAATATTATATATGATTATGAATTGAAAAATGTTTCTCACACCATTTTTGTTTTTGATTTTTATTAAACAATTTGAGAATAAAAATAATTATTTACATCACGTATATAATTTGTAAACAATGGCATGTTCTAGAAATCGAAATGAGGTGAAATTGAAATCGAACGAGATTTTTAGTACAATTGTTTACAAAATGACCGTAGCTTTTCCTGGTTTTAAGAGTTGTTCTTGTAGAAATAACTACTACTTAAAGAATGAAGTATATAAAAAGGAATATTGTTATGAACTTTCATTACATGATGGTTTTTAAAATTTGTTCCATAAATCCACTTCATTTCGATTACTAGAACATGACCGATATTATAAAATTTTTGTGAAAAATGTTTTTTATTTAAAATTTAATTTAAAATTCAGTTAAATTGCTAATTAAAAAAAAATCCTCGAAACTATTTTCTTTTATGCCATGTAAATAATATTTAAACAATTGCAATTTGCCTTATACATCATGTAAATAATTAAGAAACATTATTAAAATGGATAATTTTTTAAGAACAAAAAAAGTTTAAAAAAATGTATTTTTTACATAATGTAAATATTAAGCAGACCTCTTTAATTTTTGCTATTGACAAGGTAAATAATTTTGTTTAAGTTATCAAAGAAAATTTAGATAAAGTTTTAAAAATAACAATTTTTTTCTATTGTTTATAAAACCTAAATAATATTGGTAAATATTTTTAAATAATTACAAATTCTTATGTTTAGTTCAAATTTTCTTCATTTTCTAAACATAATATTGAAAATGTCAAATTTTGCTTGAAGTCAATAATATATAAAAATTTATATTGTCATGTAAATAATGGGAAACTAATGTAGTATTCATTTCTATTAAATATTTCAAGCCGAATTAATTAAAATTGTAAACAATAGTAAATCATTTATACTGTTTACAGAAAGTGAATTTTAATTTCAACTTTAATTAAAATTATTTTTTTTTTATTTTTTAAATAATGTAAAGAAATTTTAATTTTTTACTTCATGTAAATAATATGTAAACAATAAAAACTAACTACTTATGTCAGGTAAATAGTCATAAAATAAATAGTCATAAAATATATTTTCAAATTTTGTAATGCAAATGCATGCAAATAATAATAATTTTGTATTGACAGTATGTAAATAACACAAGTTTACAAATTCGGCTCAACTTTTAGACCTGAGCAGATGAGAACTAATTTTAATGTAATTTGGGACCCTAAATTCAAATATGGAATTCGTTTCCCAAGATTGGTTCTAGCTTTCGACATCTCTCGTTTTGGAACAATGTACTATTATAACGATTTTTTGATTTTGAAATATCTTAAAGATTAATTTCTATCATATTATATATCTTCGATTTCATTCGAGATCGTGTATAAATATAGAAAAAGCATAAAAAATACGATTTAAAGATTTTTTATTATATTTACGAATGTTATGCATTGGGGAAAATGGACAAACTGATGACAAAGGTTCAGAAGTAAGTATTTGAGTTACCTTGGCTCTGACAGTTTTCACTGACTGAACTAATGATTTGACTCGAGATTTAAATTAACTAAAACAACTAGTGGTTGCTGTTTGACACTCGAACAAATGTCAATGTAAAGGGAAACACTATTTCAGATCGTCAAGAGGAAGGTAACATATAATTCACTAATGAAATCAACGAATTATTCAATTTGATGAATATACCGTTCGATGCGGCAAACAAAATGTCCCCTTTTCACTACAGGATACTTTCTATATTTACCTTAAAATAAACTTCTTCAAAAAGCTAGGACAAAAATCAAAGGAGAAATATTTGTCAAACCTAATATTTGAAAACTAATGGCAGACGGAATCTTTAAAAACCAATTTAACGTGTAATAAACCGTCAGCGATGAGAGAATTCAAAAATCTGGTTCGCAAAATTCTAGGTAGTCGTAAATCCCCTGATTTGAACCTAATTGTGGAGAATTGTTTCCATATTTCCACAAGATAGAATATATCTAAACCCTATTTTTCTTTCGATTTTCCTTTAAAAATTTTGTCGATACGAGTAACGAGAAGCAAGTACACAAAAATTTTGGCGAAAATCGAAAAATTACATTATGGATTTTGCAACGAGGGCATTTTGAGATTCTACTATTGGACTCTAATACGTGAAACATATTCCAAGCAATAAAACTGACTCAGTTTAGACGCTCCTCAATTCCTTTTAATCACTTTTTACTGAATAAATTGGTTATTAGATCTTAAATATAGAAAAATATATATTTTGTTTAATATCTCGAAAACTAGAACCAATTTTGACAAAAGGAGTGAAGAATCGAATTCAGCACACTAAACAATTTTTAAAGTAATTTTTTAGTTATTCATATCCAAAAGCTTGTATACCTGTGTAATTAAAAAATCTTAAAGAACTATATGTTTTTCTTATAAAATTTACACATTTGTTATACGATGTAAGCAATTGGTAAACAATCCCCATTTAGTGTTAAATTTTCTCTTTAAAATTTTTAAAATATATTAAACTTGTTTAAGCTAAAAATAGTAAACTCTTTACTTCGTTTACCTAATGTAAAGATTTTATACATAAAATAATTAAATAATCCTTTTTTAGAGATATTTTTAAATTTTAAAGAATCACAAAATTGTAAAGTATATAGGCATTTTAAAATAGTTCTTTCTGTTTTATACTTTTTTACATGTAGTATAAAATTAATTAGAAATATAATATTGTAAACAATAAAAATTCTAGTAACATTTGCAGAAATGTACGAAAACGTAGTGTAAAAATACAATAAACTGGAAAATTAAAAAAATAAAGAAGTTTAGTTAACATTTTTTTAATACTGAATTTTCTATTAAAAAATTACAGTAAAAACAATTACAAAAGAGCAAATTTTTACACTAGATACCTTATATAACAAATGAAGAAATAATTGAAAATAAATGAATTGTTTACAAATGAATTTTTAATAAAGTTTGTTATTTTACATTAATTTACACAACGTAAGGAATCTGTAGTTTAAAAATACTAGATATTAAATTAATATATTACAGTATTTGGCTAAAGTAAAAAATGTATAAAAAATAAAAATAAACAAATTTTACTTAACATTTTCTTAATATTGAAAACATTGGTATCAAAGTTATAAACAGTTTTACTTCATACGGAGTTTGCTACATTTAGTGTTAAAAAAATACACTATGTAAAAAAATCAATGGTTTAAAAACATCGAAAAATGAATATTATAATATATTTTTCTTACGTCAATAATATGTAAAAAGAAAAAATAAACAAACTGTATACCAGATTTTTAATAATAATTTACACAATGTAAAAAATCTTGGGTATTAAAATATTGGGAATAAATTGTATGTATTACAGAAGTTAGCTAAGTAAAAAATTTGATATTTATTAATTATTTTATTTATTTTTTTGTTAATAAAAAATGTAAATTAACTGTAAATTAACTTAGTTAACTTAGCTAATACGTGGTAGAGCAAAATTCCTGTCTTTCTAAGCCTAAGATTGCTGCTTTGTCTTTTGTGAGGATTGACAGGAAATAAATTGGAGTCAGTACCTTAGAATTTTCTGGATTCTAAAGCTGAAAGAACGAAAGTTCGAGGTCTTACCTACGACTTTAAACTAGGTGGCACGGTTACCAGCTGCCCCAGGGACGGTGAGGATACTCCGTACTTCACTGTCCTTGGCTGGTTGTAGATGAGGCCCCCTTTAGTGAGAGTTACGTGGTGGCTTACGGTTTCACGAGTTGACCGCTTGCAGTAACACGATGACAAGGGTGATCAGGAGAGATTAGCTCCGACCCCTAAGCAAGGAGAAGTATATTGGCCAGAAACCGAGTATTTGTTGTAACCTGTATGTGTAACAGCATACAGGGGCGTTGGTTGGCGCATTGTGCTTCACCCGGTGTTAAGACCACCGTGGGGTAAGGTCATCATGGCAGGTACCCACGTTAATCTGTAACACATCTGTCCACTTAGTGGCAAAATCGTATTCAAGTTCTTAAAATTATTTAATGATTGAAAATTTAAGTATTCTTTTCCATCCCTTAAGTTTTTCCTAAGTATGAAAATTGTTTGACGTCTTAAAAAATATTTATTGAAAATAAAGAAAAATAAATAAAAAAACAGAATCTAATAAAATTATTTTAAATTTTAAAAAGATTTCAAATACTATCTAAAATTATATTTTATTTGTGGTTATATATTTTGCACTAACACCTTTTTAATTTTACAGTCCATATGCTTAATATAACTACATCTTTCAAGCTATTTAATTTTTTTTTTTTTAATTGTTGGTGATACATTATGGTGACATGAAAAATGTTTTGCCCCAAGAATTAACTTTGATGTTTATAATGATTTTTGACATTGCCACTAGAGCTTTCGATGTTAATGTTAGCAGCTTAAACATTTAGTGTTGCCATACTTTTAAACAATGGCAAAAGCTTTTCATTCAATGTTGTAGGTTTACAGCTATGTTAATAATTTCTACAGATATGTTAACTGTTGTTAACATAAACAGAAAGGTCGAGAAGCATTGAGAAAGATTTATATTTAAATCAGCCGTTAAAACCGTTACATTTGAATTCAAGTACAATTTCGTAACAATATTTAATATTAATGCTTAGTTCATTAAGCTTGCTAAAGTTTAATAACGTATGTTAATTAATTTATGTTATCAAATTTACTTATTATTGTACAAATAGATTATAGATAAATATTTCAATAAATAGATTTACGTATATTTTTTTGTTGCTATATATATGATGCAAAATAATGGCTATATGTAAACTATCAGGAGGATGTTACATATGGAAAAAAATCAAATGTTCTACAATTCTAATCCGATTTTATCAAGTGATGGATAATTTTACTCCTAATATAATATAGTATTAGGAAAAAATAAGAAAAAAATATATTCTAATAAAGAATGGATCAGAAATGGCTGAAAATTTCAAAAAATAATAATAATAAATAAAAAACTAAGTTTGTGTATTTAATATCTTGCACAGCTTTATTATGTATAATAATGTATATATACTTTTTAAAAAGGGTAAAATACTTTCTTTTTAATGCTGTTTGAAAAAATTAAATTGAATAACAGATATTAGAGATAAAAATTTTTGAGGTCGCAAAGTATGAAAAATCAGTTTTTTTTGGAAATAACTCCCGATTTTGGGGGTATATAGGAAATTGTAAAATTGGTATAATAATGTACTCACACAAACCTACAAACTATATTATGTTACATTCCAAATGCATGATTTTTTATTTTTTATTTTGTTACACCGAGTAATTTGTGGAATATCTTCAAAATGAGTTTTGAAATTTTGGGGAAATATATCTTCTATTTACTTATTCCCTTTTACATTTAAGAAAGCAAAAAATGAAAAGAATGTTTAAAAAAAAATAATGTATATTTTAACTTGTTTTCTTTTTTTTTATTATCACTGTTTAATATTTGATAAATATTTATATTTGATAAATATATGGACTTTATATCCTCTAAAAATTTTACACTAATTATATTTGAACCTTACACCACCATAGGTGGGGAGAGTATAATGCGTTTGTGCTGATGTTTATAACACCCGGAAATACTACACAGACTTATATAAAATTCAAATTAAAGGAGGTTCGGTAAGTTTTATATTACTGAACATAATCGCTACCACAAATCTGCTTAAACCTTCTTGTAGAACATAGAGCAAAAAATAAAGTGTACATAGATTTTTGATAATCTAAATTAAATTAGGCCCGGGCCTAAATTACATAAATAATACCAGGATTTGGTGATTTACAAATATGTCCAAAAATTTCAATACTTAAAGTTTTTTCTTTATGTAAGCAAGTGTGAAAAGTGAAAAAGAAACATATTTCTTTAAGAAGAAATTTTATTCATTTTGAATTCTGTGTAATGTAAGCTCAATATAAATTCTTCTTTCATTTAAGCAAAAAATATAAAAAAATTCACGAGTGTAAAATTGCATTAAATAGTTTTGATACCTTTAAAGTTCTTTTTCCATCCAAAAAAGATCCAAAGGTATTTTTGTTTCTACATGATATTGGTATATTTGTTCTATGTAGTGTGTATTACAAAAAATAATATTTATTACCCTCCAACTGTCAAAGTTGAAGCTGAACGCATTTTTCATGTAAATTCTGACATTTGGAGTAAGTAACCTACAAGATTAAAATATAAAAACTATAGTCGGGTATAATACTGATGCTATGTTAAAGGAAGAAAATTTCGAAAATTTATATTTTGCTCTACAATAAGGGCTGGACGGTTGTAAGAAAAACAACAAGGAAATGCCAAAAACAGCAAGAAAATTATTGAGAAAGGAATATTAAAGAGAAAAATATAAAAAGTGCTATAAATGTTGAGGGTATTTATGATAGAGTTAAAATAGGGAATAAGGGCAGGAATTTTTTTAGTTTGCCTTTTTTGTGTCTTTTGCTTAAAATGTGTTTTGATTTTGATGGTTTAATATTTTTTTTTTATTTATTTTGTTTAGTTTTTTGTTTTTTTTTTTGCTTTAATATTTTGTACATTTATTTAAAAATTCCATCTTGTTGGTGACAATCAATATTGATTTTTTCGTTTTGTTTGCTTTATCAAACATCTATACTACAAATTCTTATTTAATCTTTTGTTGATGATTGAAAAATTGGTGTTTGACTTTTAAATGATGGTATATCAAATTTTAAGAAAGAAAATTTGATGATAAATATTAGCAGTAGTAAATATTAGGGGTATTCGAGGTTAAAAAAAAAATCATAAAAATAAAAAAAATATTTAAAAATTAGTTTACACTCCAAATATATTCAACTCATTAAGGGCATAAATAAAAAGTCTTTCTTTTAAAAATAAATTTAAATAAAATATTAATCTATATATATAAAAGAAAGTGATGTTAGTTACTATTGTTATAACTCAATAACGACTAGACCGATTTTGATGATTCTCACCAATTCGGACCGGTCACCGGCCAGAAAAGGATAATACGAAAAAAAATTCGCGAAAAATCCGCGATAAAAAAAAAACTCTTTTTTGTCATAATTTCTTTGCCTTAATAATCATTAAAAATATTTTTTTTAATACAAATTATAACAATTACTGTTTCTGTTTCTATCGAAACGCTTACTTTTTTGTGCAATTTGTTTTCTGGTGGTGGTGTAGAATTCTATTTCCAAACGGTAAGTTCCAAGTAAAGCTCATCATTTAGTGAGGTTGTGATATTTAAAACCATTTGTTGTATTTTTGGCATTCGTTATTAAGTGTTATTCACAATGCCGCGACCCCGGAGATCTAATATTTCGCGTCGAACACGTAATGCAAGTACTTATCGTAATATCGTCAATCAATTGAATATATATGAACGAGAAATCGCACGAGAACAACCCCGTATTAGTTTGGCCCGACTTCGTACATCACAAACGCAGGAAGAAAGGCAGGCGAGAAATGAAACGGCTCGGTTAGCAATGAGAAATCGTCGAGCAAATGTAGCAATTCAACAACTTTAAAATTTTTAATCAACGCATAAGAAGAATTGCTTCAAGTTCTGATTTGAATCAAGCAGCTTTCCATTACAACTGCAATTTCGACTACAGCTCTCATCATTCCGTTCAAAAAAAAAAAGACATTGTCTATCCGCTAACCTTAAGATGAAGTAATAAATAAATATAAATTCAAATTTGCCTTAAATACATGCGTATATTTTTTGATTGAGCCCACATCTACATCATATTTAAATTCTTCTGTAAAAAACACTTTATAATAGGTATTCCTTAGATTTTTATTTAAAGGTCGTAAATTTCGTTAAAATATCAATTTAAATCGTTCAGTAA
Organism: Protocalliphora azurea; assembly: GCA_932274085.1. Classification (NCBI taxonomy): domain Eukaryota; kingdom Metazoa; phylum Arthropoda; class Insecta; order Diptera; family Calliphoridae; genus Protocalliphora; species Protocalliphora azurea. Next base: position 120,259,120 of record OW026520.1, on the reverse strand, counting down.
TACAACACTAATGTTTGCTTAGGGCCAGCAACGCGGCTCGGGTCAGCTAGTATTCTTAATATTTATGAAATTTTAAATTTGTATATTTTTTCTTTTAAACTTAATTTCCTTTAATTTCAGTAGTTTATATTTAATATTTTAAATTCTCAATTTTTTTATACCTGTATTATTTTTTTTTATTATTTTTTTTCTTGCTTCTATACTTCACCACTGTCAGGGACATTTATATTAAACTAATATCTGTTGTTAAAAAATTTTCATAATATTTTTGTCTTCTTGCTTTATTTTTAAGTTAAATTTCCCCAGTGACATGGGTATAACTTTATTTTATTTCAGTTTTATATTATATTTTGTGTTGTCTGTTTTATTTATTTTATATATATTTGTTTGTCGTAGACAACATTCATCTAATAATATTAGTCTGGTAAACAAAATACTATAAATAAATGAAAAAAAAAAAAAAAAAAAAATTAAAAGAAATACAAAATACAATTTTATGTAGGAATATAAATACAATTTGTTGTGAATTTGTTTTTTTTTTTTGCCGGTTGAAAACATTTTGACAGAGTTATAGAAGACTGTGAAAGAGCTTTACACTAAGATTAGAAATATTTTTTTTTTGTTTTTATAGAAGAAATTAAGCAAAAATATTCAAATTTAATATAAAGAAAAACTAATTACTTGACAATAGATTTGTAAATGTTAGGGAATTTCCGTCAGCTAATATTTTCCAATAATTTCCAGCTGATACCTTTAAATATTGTATAACTAACCTTTTAAAAAATGTATAGGAAATTGAATAATGTCAATAAATATTCCTATAGCTTCTGGTGGAAACCACAGAAAGTGTCTCTAACTTTATAACTAATTTGAAATTACCTTCTTTCACCTATAGGTCAAAAGGTTGTAAAAACCAAAAAAAACCTACTTCAATATCTATGTAAAGAAAAAAAAAATAATTATTTGCAAAATTTTTACTATTTTCACACCAGATAAAAATGTTGTCTAAAATGTATATACTCACATATTTTGTTCTACACTATCCATTCATTCATACATTCAGCCCAGTAAGTCAGTTATTTACTTGTTTGCTAGCTAGTAACAGGGTTACTAAAATTGTCTGCATTACATTCATTTATTTAGCTTAACTTAATAGAATAAAAAAATAAAATAAATATTCCAAGTAAAAAAAGACGGCAGTCTATGTATACGGAAATTTAATATAAAAATTTTTAGATATTCCTTTGATTTAGAGTAGGATGGATTTTTTTGAATATTAGACTAAAACATTATACATATGTATATTTAATATATGACTAAAGTTAAATACACAGGAGGAAATATCCTGGAAATTGGAGACTAAAAAGTACAAATATAAAAATAATAATATATATAGTTATATTAATAACACTAAATCTGAAAATTAACTTAATTGCTATAACAATAATTAATATTTTAATAGTTATAGTAATAGTCAATTTATTTGACTATTGGTAAAGCTACTAAAATTAATTATTACTTTTGTTACTACAGCTATAAATATGTATTTTTGCTACTATTTTTAAAGTAAATAACTTAAAAGCTATAGCAATAGTTAGTGTAAAAATAGCTTTCGCTATTGTCAATATATTTAACATAAGAGGGAAATGGCTCTTCGACATGGTGATTACGCCCCTACTTATATGTATGGAGCGATAGTATGGTGGAAGGCTATGGAGAAATCCACCTATATCAGAATCTTTGATAGGATTCTGCGTAGTTCAACGCTACTCATAACAGCAGCGCTTCGTACGACTCCAGCGAAAGCCTTATTTGTTCTAATGAACTGATTACCGGTGGATCTTATGGCCAAACAGATCGCCATTATGACAGCGACAAGGCTCAGGACTATAGGTGCATGGAATGATAGTGGATTCGGCCATGCGACCATTCTGGGATTCCTTAAAAGCATTCCTAACAATATCGATTAATGCATCCCCATACCCTTTCTTGGCAGAGACTTCTCAGTATTAATCTCAACTGCACCAAAATTAAGAGCTGGTTCAGTCGAGGTTTATACATGATGGATCCAAATCTTCTGAAGGGGTTGGAGGGGGGTGTCTATATTCTCGTTTATAGGAAAAACATTTCCTTTAAATTGCCAGATCACTGCAGCATTCTCATTCAAGCAGAGAAGAGGGCGGTGAACTGGCTAATGTACTATAGGGTATTCGGAGTTGATATGCAAATATGTACAGACACTCAAGCCACGATTAAATCACTCTCGGGTGTCTTTTCGACATCCAGATTGGTACATGAAAGCCGGACATCTCTAAATAAGATGGCGAGACATACAAACCTGGAGCTGGTCTGGGTTAGGGGTCATTCAAGCACTCCGGGTAATTTTATTGCGGATGCACTAGCCAGCGATGTATCCCTTCTTCGAGGTGCAGATACAGACCAACTGATAGATAGATGGACAAATGAATCCAAACGTTCAACCTCGAGGAAAATATGGCCCCGTTATGATGAATATCGATCTAAATTCATCATGGGACTACCCAATCATCGGAATTCCGTTGTCAAAGGGCACTGGATTGCCGGTGCGCATGGTAGGAGACTAGGGCTACCTTTTAACGACTTTTTTAGAAGTTTTCACGATGAGGATGTCCCATTCTTGCTTAGATCAGGAATGCTAATTTTGGAAGTCCGTTTATGCACGTATTATCAGATGTCTCTGATATTGGTTCGTTTCGAATGCTATTATGGACACGTGTGTTAGCAATACATGATCCCTCACAACGGGGCCAAATTGGACCCAAGTTAGCTGTCTCTTATCGACTAGACAGCTGCCCTCAGAACCTTACCTAACTCTGTAGAATATTTGCTACTGCTTTTGCTATTATTGTTACTAATGCTATCTACAGCACAGTTAAAGGTAAAGCTATATAACTTAAATAAAATATTCAAAAGAAAAAAAAATTAAGGTGAAATTGGAAACAAAATGGCATAATTATTAAAATAATACACAGTTATAGCACATAGAAAAAAAAAATCGATTTCAAATGCTTATATCAATTAAAATTTTGTTTGATTTTGCTCCAATCATCAAAATGATAATATAAATTGAGGGAAAATAATTAGTTTTTTTTTACAAATTTCAATTAATTTATTGATCAAATAAATAAAATTATGATTGGAAATTTACTGAAAATTAATCTAGGCATTAATCGATTCAAATGTTAACCGAATCTGTAATATTTCATAAAAAATAAAATCAGTAATATTTTAAAACGTTCAAGTATTTATTTAAAATATTTATTGTAATTATTTACTATATAATATAATAATTATTTACTTACTATAAGAAAAACAATGAGAGGCATGTGAGATTATTTACCTTTTATTCTTAATTGTTGGAAAAATCTCTATTCCAATAATATGCGTAGCGGAAGTTTACGTGATACCCCAATGTAGCCAAATAAATATATGAGTTATTTAATGATTCACTATTATAAATTCATTTATTAACCGTGTTGATTCAAAGAGATATATATTGTTTCTTGAAAAAGGAAATGGTCGAAACAATTGTTATAAGTTTAACTGTTATAAACAATTCAGAGTTGTATGCATTTGGGTTGTAAAGTAAGGTTGCAATTTTTCTTACAATCTCCCCCTCAAACCAAAATGCATTTACAAAAAATATTTAAAAATTGAACAAATTACATTTTAAGTTTCAATATATTACAACAATATAAATGCTTTTGCTTAGGCAATAATTTAGTTAAAATATCTGCCGCATTTTCATTTGACGTTACAAATTTTATATCGATTTCTTTTTGATCATACTTTTCCCTTATGTAGTGATAGCGGATGTCAATGTGTTTGCTTTTCTTTTGTACTATGGGATTTTTAACCATGAACGCTGCACTTTGATTATCGCAAAAAATCGGAGTAGAAGATTCGATATAATCATCAAAACCCATTTCACGTAAAAGACATCGATGAAAAATAGATTCTTTTGTGCCCTGACATAAGGCAATATACTCGGCTTCCATTGTGCTTAAAACAACCACCGATTGCTTTTTGGATTCCCATGCTATAGGACCTCCAGCCATAAACATAACAAATCCTGAGTAAGACTTCCTATCATTTGAATCACTGGCCCAGTCAGAATCTGTGAAACATTCAAAATTGTTTAAATTATTAGAAAAAGTAATTTTACCTATTGGATATTTCTTCAAATATCTCAAGATATATTTTGCTGCCGCAAAATGGTCATTGTGTGGATGTGTATTAAATTGTGACAATTTCGATACCACGTGCATCAAATCTGGTCTCGTAATAACGGCTAGATACATCAAACTTCCAATTAAACTTTGATAAGTGGTAGTATCTAAACCCTCGCAGTCATTCACACACTTTTTCAGCACCGTACCGCTAGGCCATGGTGTGGCTGCAGGTTTACAATTTGACATACCCCATCTTTCTAGCAAATTTTCTGTATAACGTTTTTGATGAATGGTAATGTCACCTCTTAAGCCTTCTCTACTAATTTCCATACCCAGATAAAAAGAAATTGCACCTCTATCCACAGCTTTTACTTGCTTATTTAAGCCCATAATAATTTTTTGCATTTCTGACTCACACGAACATGCCAGCAACATATCATCGACGTAAATAGCAATTATACATATTTTGTGGTCTTCTCTTTTAACATAAACACAGGTATCTGATTTGCACCTTTTGAATCCCATTTGTAGTAGGATGTCGTTCACCTTTTTGTTCCATTCTCGGCCCGCCTGCTTCAAACCGTACAAGGCCTTATTGAGTTTGCAAACTTTGTTGGGAAACTTTTTGTCTTCAAACATTTTTGGTTGCATCATATAGACGTCGTCCTCTAGGTCTCCATTCAAATAAGCTGCCTCGATGTCAATGTGGTTTACTAATAATTTGTGCTTAGCCGCTAATGCCAACAGTAAACGGATTGTGGAGTGCCTAACTACGGGTGCAAATGTTTCTCGATAGTCGATGTTAAGTTTTTGTGAACACCCATGTGCAACTAACCTCGCTTTATACTTTTCTATGGCACCGTCTGCCGAACGCTTTACGACAAAAACCCATTTGCTGCCTATTATATTTTTGTCACTAGGTTTGTCAACTAATTGCCACGTTTTATTTTTAACTAAAGATTTGTATTCTGCTTCCATGGCTTGTTTCCATTTTTCACAATCTTCAGAGTTTAATGCTTCATTTACAGATATAGGATTTTCAATGACAGAATTTAACATTTGTGGACCATCTTCTGAAACATACACTTTACGAGGTCTTCCTTTACCACCTGTTCTAATTATTTTAGGTCTGCCTCTTTTCCTTTTGTTCTCAACCATAATAGTATCTTCTCTTTCAGTTTCACTACCAGAAGGACTCACCTGTTCTTCTTCACTGTTACTAGATATTACACCTTCGCAATTTATTTCGCCTCGTTCTAAAGCATCGCCTTCATCTCCAGAGTTTTCTTTAAATACGTCAACATAAAACATTTCTTCTTCATAACCATCTACTTTAATCTGCTCGAAAGATTTTTCAAAAAATATGACGTCACGAGCTACAACAATTTGTCTTGTGTTTGGGTTATACAAACGATAACCTTTAGTGTATAGTTGATATCCAACAAATTTCATTTTGATTCCTTTTGGTAAAAATTTACTGCCCTTTGGTTTTGGGCTTTTGTTTAACATGACCGCATCACATCCGAACGTTTTAAAATGAAATACTGATGGCTGTTTACCAGACCATCTTTGGTAGGGAGTTACGTCACCAAGAACTTTTGAAGGGGATCTGTTCCGTAAATATGTGGCGGTGTTCACAGCTTCACCCCATAAACATTGTGGTAAACCAGACTGCTCTAACAAACAACGAGCCATTTCCACCAAGGTTCTGTTGGCCCTCTCGGCAACACCATTTTGTTGCGGGGAGTAACTTACAGTTGTCTGGTGTACAATTCCATTTTTGGCAAAAAATTCTTTAAACTTAGAATTGACAAATTCAGTGCCGTTGTCGCTTCGAACAATTTTTATTTGGCGGCCAGTCTGCTTCTCCGCAATCGCAGCAAAATTAGTAAATGCTTCAAAAGCATCACTTTTCTGTTTTAAAAAATACGTTGAAATGTAACGAGAGTAGTCGTCTATAAATGTCATAAAGTATGACGATCCACCAACACTTTTTACACCAATTGGGCCACAAAGGTCTGAATGCACCACTTCTAACAAACCAGTTGTTTGAACGCTGCCGTAATTTTTATATGGTTTCACTGCTATTTTGTTTACAGCACATGTAACACAATCAATTTTATCAGGCAATTTCACACAGTTTAAACCTTTTACCATTTTTGTAGTTGACAATTTATTTAAATCATTTAAATTAATGTGTCCATATCTATCATGCCACTTTCTTGCCACAGCTTCATCATAAATAGAATTCACACTTTCAACTTGATTATTTATCTTTACATTCGCAACAAACATTCCTTCATTTAGTACAGCTGTCAAAATATTTTTTTCGTTACTTTTCATAACAGCTTTATTGTTTACAAAATTAACAGAATAACCTGCTTTTATTACTTTACATATTGAAATAAAATTAGAATGTAGTTTTGGTACATACCAAACGTTAGTTAGTGTGAGCTTACAGAATTCTGTTTCAATTTTAACGACACCGATACCCTCTGCGTTGATGCTCTCACCAGATGCTAATATAATTTGCTGCTTTGATTCTGTTAAGTTTGAGAAAAAGTCTTTTGTTCTGCACATATGCGATGTTGCGCCGCTGTCTAAAATAAAAAGCTCTGTTATGTTACTTACATTCTCATGTAAAGTACATGCAAATTCCACTTTGTCGTCTTTACATTGAGAGCGAATATGACCTTTTTTGCCGCAACGAAAACATTTCATGTTATTAATATAATTAGAATTCTTTTTTTCATGTTGATGTTGATCACCTTTTACACGGAATGAGCGTTGATTGTTGCTATTGTTGTTGCTGTTAAATTTCTTATTTCTTTTATATTCATTCTTTGAATTCGCCGCAAACACTGTTTCGTTTTGGTGAAAGGTTTTATTATTTTGTCTTAATTCTTCTTCAAGTATTTTGGAAATTAATTTGTCATATGTAGGTAAACTGTCACGACTTTCAATGGCAATAACGAAGTTTTCCATCTCATCGGGCAAACTGCACAATAGCAAAATTGATAACAAATCAGCATTTAAGACAATACCAATTTCTTTTAGCTCGTCAACAACAGAACTAAATTCGTTTATTTGTAAGGCAAACTTTTGATTTGTGCTAAACTTAAATCTTACAAGTTTTTTAAACAAATTAACTTTTCTTGATGCTGTATCTGCTTTGTACAAGGAACATAAAGTAGTCCACGCGCTTTTTGCCGTGCTACAATTTTTAATATGAATCAACTCACTAGGTTTGACGCTTAACGTTATAGTTGCCAGTGCTTTGGCATCATTTATAACCCATTTACTTGCTAACCCGTCATCTTGTGGACAACTATCAATGATGGTATTCCACAGGTCCAATGTTATAAGTAAACTTTTCACCTGAATACACCACGTCGCGTAATTTTCGCCGTTTAGTTTTTCAATACTAGCTACACCGGTTGCCATTTCTTAATCTTGTTTTTTTATATTGGATAAAACAATTTAAAACCTTAGACACGTTTATCCACTTCGTACTTAACCTCAAAATTTATACACCACTTTGGTTACCAGGGTTCTGGGCCCATAACCTTTGTTGGAAAAATCTCTATTCCAATAATATGCGTAGCGGAAGTTTACGTGATACCCCAATGTAGCCAAATAAATATATGAGTTATTTAATGATTCACTATTATAAATTCATTTATTAACCGTGTTGATTCAAAGAGATATATATTGTTTCTTGAAAAAGGAAATGGTCGAAACAATTGTTATAAGTTTAACTGTTATAAACAATTCAGAGTTGTATGCATTTGGGTTGTAAAGTAAGGTTGCAATTTTTCTTACATTAATTAAAAAAAAACTAAATTCCTTTATTTACCAATAACTGCAAAAATTCGTTAGAATCCAAAACTTCTTCATATACCATCAAGGTTTTATAAATCCAAAAGTTTTTCCGCGTATGAAACAAAAACTAAAATTATTTAAAAATTGTATATATTTTTTCTTTGTTATTTTATTTATTAATTTTTCTTGCATATTTTCAAAATATTTTTTGTTGGTTTATGTGAAAAAATAATTATAACGAATTAAAAAGTTAATTTAGTTAATTATTAGTATAATTAAATTTCAATACATAATGAAACAACAGATTAATTGAAAAGGTTTTTCGAATATTTTTTTCTGTACAGTAAGTAATACACAAAAGCTGTAAGTAACTTTAATAGTTTTAAGTATATTAAACAGAGCGGTAGCTGCAGTTAGTAGTCAATATATTTCATCATAGCTCCAGTTTGTAAAAAATTACTACTTTTGTTATTACTGCTACGAGGATGTAATTTAATTTTATTTTTATCAGTTTTAGTAATAGTCAATGTAGCAACCTATCATTAGTAATACTTCTGCTACAAATATGTACAATATTTGCCCTTACTACAATGCTACATGAAATATAGTTAAATCTAAATCTATGTATAATTTAAGCAAAATGCTCATAAGAAAAAAATAGGGAAAATTGGAACTAAATTGTATAATTATTAAAATAACACGCAGTAACATCAAAAGTTGTACATCACTTTAATAGCAGTAGCCATAGATTAACATAGATATGAAGCTCTGTTATCAAAAACCTAAGTCTGTTGTCAAAAAGAAAAAGACCTAAGTCTAGGAATGTGTTAGTGAAAAAATTCATTGAAACGAAAAACAACTTTAGTATGTGAGCTTTTTTGAATAATTTTTTCAATTAAATTTTATTTGAACTTCATACCTATGTTTATCTATTGCTGTAGCAATAGTCAATATATATTTTATTATGGCTCCATTTTCTAAAATTGTTTACAATTTTTGTTAATGCTGTTACAAATATATAGTTTACTATTACTTTTTAAAGGAAGTACTTTAGTAGTTTTAGCAATAGTTCATGTATACACAGAAAAAAAATTCATGTATTTGAAAATTTTTTTCATAAATTTTATGAATCGAAGAGGATTTTTTTCCCAAATTTTTTTCATAAAAAATAAAATTTTGTTTATAGATAATCTTAAATTATTCATAATGAAAATTTTAGTAATTTTGCAAAAATTTTGTTAAATCTTTGGTTTAGTTTTATTAGATTTGATTGCAAATGGTAAATGAAAATAATAACAACAAACGCCCTAAAATGGTAAAATTCCAAGGAAAATCTGTAAAAAATAATGTTTAGAAATTTGCTTCTCTTCTGTTCCTATAATGTAGCTAAAAATCATTAAAAACCTAAAATTTTCCGAAAAAAATTTCAAAAATTTTTTTTTTATAAATCGAAAATATACATAAATGAAAATTTAAATAATTTATTTTAAGTCTTCTTGACTTTTGATGCATTTCAAAAAATGTAAAAATGTGTTCATATTTAAGACATTATTCTTAAATATTATGAGCTAAAATCAATGAAAGTAAATTCTTATATTTATGCACCAACTTTTTTCTCTGCAGCAATAGCTTTGGAAATAATCAATATATTTGATTATTGCTACAGCTATTAAAATTAAATAATATTTTTCCTATTACTGCTACAAATATGTATTTTTATAACTATTTTTGCTATCATTGTCACAATGTCTAATGCTATATACATATACTACTGCTGTTGCTATTATTATTAATAAAGATAAAGCTATTATTATTACTAAAGCTAATGCTACTCTTATACCATCCAAATTAGGTAACTAAGACATCGTTTCTGTTCATTAGATTAAAGAGATTTTGTTCATCAGATTAAAGAGATTTTGGACATTTAAATAAGTTTAGGTTGGTATTTTTAAATTTTAATTCTAATAAAATTGAAATCTAATTAGTTTAACTTAGCATTACTTGCACTGCAGAACACTGCTTTTGATAGAAAAGTAATTGAGTTACAATAAGTATAGTTTATTTTATAATTTAATTGATTGACCCTTTACCAATGTTATCGAAATTATAATAGCATCTGCTTTCTTAAAATGCTGGAAAGAAATAACGAAGGTTTTGGAGATTATATTGTAAATACATTACATTATACAAAAGTAACCAGATTACTATTTTATTTATGGCAGCAAAATATTGAATTAACAAATAATTTTTTTGGTGTATATTTAAGCATATAGTATGTCTATAAATATATAGTCCTGTATATGAGTATCCTTATGTTATATACATGTGCGTTTGTATATAAAAAAAAACTATAAATCTCATTGTGGTGTTAGACTATAAAAATTTATAGAATATACACAATAAATAGACTAAAAGGATATGTATAAAACAACTAACGTGTAAAGTACTCTTGTATAGAATAAAGAAAAAAAAAAAAAATACCATAACTGAAAATAGAATACAAGGAAAAACTTATAAAAAGAAAATGGCAAACACACAAATAAAAGAAAATCATAAAAATGAAAACAACATTTTAATGAGTTCAAAGGAATTACGAAAAAAAAAAGGTAAAATAAAATGTTAAAGAATAAATACAGAAATCCATAAATACAAGTGTGCAAAAAAAAAAAAAAAAAAATATGTGAATTTGAATGGAGGCAGCAGTTCAAAAGAATGCAATCATCAGGGCAGCCAAAAATATGCTTCAAATACGAAAAAATGCCGTTAGTATTAAAAAATATAGCAGAAAAAAAAAATATTATTTTTAATATTATTTTTTTCTGGCTAAATTTAAAGTATCTACTCTTCATGCCAAAAATGAATTTATTATTAGGAAATTAGATTTAAAAAACGTATGTGACAGTGGAACGAAAATTTTACTGAATGCAAATTATGTAAAAATTATATAGTGTGCCAAATATGAAAAATTGTGCTCTTTAAAATTTTTAAAATTTTGTGAAACGCATAAATAACTAACAGTTTGGTTTATTTGAAGTCCAGGACAAAATATAGAAAATATGAATAATATGAAATGTGAAAAAACACAAAATTAAGAATATTTATGACAAAATATGGTACACTTTCTTCTCTAACTGCAATGGAAACTTAATAATTTATTTAAGAAAATATTTTAACAAATTCGAAAGGATCAGTTTCAGACTATTTTGATTTACAAATTTACTCACGCTATATCCAAATCAGCAAGCTTAGTCTCTAACACGATTAAAAGAAATCTATTTGGAAAAAATATTTTCTATTCGAATTAAATCTCATTCTAGTTATAACAATATTTATAGAAGATATTTAAGGTAAAATTCAACATTTTTGTATCATGATAATTGTGATAGTTGAGAGAGGAGAAATAGCTGTGACGAAAGTTTTTTATATTTTGTTGCTGATACGTAGGACTTCTATAAATTCTCGTTCTAGCCGTTAAAACATACTAGAAATTCTGATATGTAGGCTTTCGAAAAAGATCTAATAAGATCCTCAATGTGGATGCATCTCAGTAAATTTTCCAAAACACTGGACTGGCTTCGCCTCTGAGAACACGAACGTAATTGATTATGCAATTGAAAGACTCAAGTTAAAGGTAGGATCAGAAAATATACATATCACCTTTGCTAAACTATTGGTTTACAAATTGAGAGTGGAAAGACCGATAAATTATTATTATATGAAGTGAACTTAGTTACATGTTTATAATAAGATATGTTGGTGTGATCCGTCTTCTTATAAGCTATAGAATGTTAAGCCATTTCGATGAAAAATACCTGCCACGTTGGATTATTTATACTGTAGACTCTCTCGGCTATTTGACAACTTTTTGAAACCGAAAGTTGGAACTGAAACTTAAAAGAAATTCCGTCAAAAAAAGGAAATATTCATCAATTTCTTTCCTAAAAAGGAAATGCACAATTTTAAGCGAAGACCGATAGCGGATTTTCAATGAAAATTTAAAGAAGGCAAGTCTCGAAAGTATTACCTAGAATCTTCTGTTAAATAAGTTCTTTGAGAATACTTTTAGATTAAATATTAAAGTATGCAAGAAGTCATAAAAGCCGTGAGATACTTTATACGAACTTTATAAAATTCACTTCATAAGCTTAAACAACTAAAATTCCAAATTATCCAAGTTATTTTTAGTTCAATTTATCGAAGCCACTAAGTACTTAACTCCATCAAATCATTTTAATCAATATTTTATTGATTAAAATTTCTCGCAACATAAGGAATGGTTTCGGGCATAATGTGCTGATAATTCTATGTTGAATTAATATTTCAAAAGCAACATCTCTCGGATCTATAAAAATGCCTTCACGTCATTATCAATTTATGCTAAGTATTCCGCCCAAAATATATTTAACTAAATAATAAAAATACTGGGATGAAAATTTTTAGAATGCTACGTAAATCTAAGTAATAAAGACACCATTAATGTTGATGCACAAAAAATTAATCCAATCAGCTGGTGTATAATTATTATCCATAATTATATATAGTTATAGTTACAATATGGACAATTACCATTTGCAACTTGTTTGAGATCTTTCAAACTGGATTATTATCAATTGGAAGTTGTTTATGGTCCTTCAAACCGGATTATTACCAATTGCGACTTGTATATTTGCCTCCAAAAAGGATTATTATTTTATTTTATGATCATAGTGTTTAAATTTGTTTTTGTTGTTTTAAGAGAATTTTAAAGATTACATTCTTTTTAACCCATTTTCGACCACTGTTGCGTTTTCGCAACAGTAACTTTACATATACCCTAACTAATTTTGTATAAGGTAAATGATAACGTTTTATACACAAATATTTGACTTGGAATGTTAACTAAATAAATTGAGAAAATAACTCGAATTCCGCCGAATTTTTACGCCCCGTATAGCGGGGAGTAAAAAAAGGTTTACAAAGTAGACCTTTTTTAAAAATTTAAAAAATAATTGGAAACATTTCACAAAAAATATAAAATAACTTTTAAAACGATTGCCAAGATCTCAGAAAACAAGATTATATTTACATTATGAAAAATAATTTAGTGGAATAGGATCAGCAAGCTTCTAAAAATTGGTGTTGAGAAAACGTATCAATGTTCAGTTAGATGTAGTGTATTTTAACTATATTTACGCAAGGTGGCGCATCGCAAACATGGAAAGGTATAATGTTGAAATTATACAAAAGAACATAAAAGATATTTAAGCGAAATGTTGTTGATAAACGAATGTAGAATTTTTTGAATTAAAATTGTTTGTACTGAAGCCTTACAAAATATATTATTAATTACAATTTTTTATAAATTCTATTGTTAACAATTGTTGACAACAAATGTAAGAATGGATTTCCAATAAATGATCGACGGTACCTAATTATGTAATAAATGAATGTATATAGAGGAATAATAACTTACTGAATATAAAAAATTAACATACAAAGACTTATCTGAAATATGCAAAATATGAATGAGTGAAACTACATGCTCTTTATTGCACAAGGTCATACAAATTTTATGATTTTTATTATGATACGTAATTACTGTACATATTTTGATTAAAAATATTTATTAAAAAAATAAATATTCTAAAAATTAATGCAATTAGGTACGCAATTTAATATTTTGTGTTTAAATTATAATAGCAGAATCATCTAACAGGAAATGTTCCCTCAATAAACGAAAGTAGTTTTATTCTTTGACCGGCTAATGTTCCAATTTTGGATATCGTGATTCAATTGAAACGTATCAGATTATATACTATCGCATTTTATATTTTGCCAGAACCTACAGAACAAGTACAGAACAAGAGCAGAATAAGTACAGAAGAAGTATAGATGTGCTCAGATTAACGTGGGTACCTGCCACGATGGCCTAACCCCACCAAGTGAGGTTTAATGCGCCTACCAACGCCCCCATGTGCCTGTTAAGAACACAGAGGTGGCAATTAAAGAGACTCATTGTCTGGATAGGTCTACTACCTCTTGCTTAGAAGTGGAGCTATCTAACTTCCTGCCGCACTATTGGCGACTTGTGTTGCCATGCACCACCACATCGGGACTATAAACCCCTTCCTGCGGTTTAAGTCTAAAGCCACCACGAGACGCCCCGAAGGGCCTCAACCAACAGCCAGTCCAATACGACAACACCGACAAGCAGGTATTGCCGTACCAGATGCTACTGACTCCCGTGGTACCAGATTGTGTTAAGTCTCTCGTCAGGCCCCGAATGTCCTTTCTCCCATTATAGACCCAAGACCAGTCCAGGCAATGGTACACTTATATATACCTGCCACACTGCTACGATCTCTAAGACCGAAGATATCTTAGAGTGTGGCATGACAGGATTTTCTCTACTACGCATGACCTATACATCAAGGATGAGATTTATTTTATTCAAGAAGATAAGCCGCCGTAGCGGACAGCCAAGTACAACAAGATCGTTTTACCTAACATTTGCATCTAAAAAAATGTAGTGGTGGTCATTATGGAATAATTTTATCAATTCTCTGATGAACGCGGAAAAAAATCATTGCATAATGGTAAGAGTCGAAAATAAATAGTCTAATGATTAAAGAAATTCTTGACATCGGATTAGTGCGCTTATGAAGAACCAAAAATTCCAAGGTTCTGTGTTTCTGACCATCATATCTAAATGCTGATCGAAATGATGCATAAGCAGTTAATCAAGTGTTTCCCAGTAATCTAAGTGTTCGATGTGTAACATCTTTTAGAAAGAATTATTATTTGTTATTCATTATAAGAAATTATTTGGTCTTACAACATTAAATTCATTGAAGCTTTTACTTAATTATTTAAATGTCTTAAATTTCGGTTCGAATGATTCATCTCCAATTTTACTGTTTCATATTAGATGCATTTGATGTACGAATTGTAAAATAATCATAAAACTAAATTTAAATGACAAATAAAACTCATTTTTCCCAATTAATTGGTTAAAAAGTCTGCTTTTCATATGAGCGCAACAAAATACTCCTAATTGACGACATATGCGTTTTCGCAACACCTGATATCTCGGAAGCTAAAATAAATAGATACCCAAATCTTAACGGTATCGGCTAGTGGTCGGAAATGTGTTAAACTCAAATTGTAAACCTACTAACTGGTGGTGCAGTGTTTACCTGA
Source organism: Protocalliphora azurea (assembly GCA_932274085.1). NCBI lineage: Eukaryota > Metazoa > Arthropoda > Insecta > Diptera > Calliphoridae > Protocalliphora > Protocalliphora azurea. The sequence goes on along the minus strand of OW026520.1, from coordinate 120,243,908 downwards.
ATGAACTCAACAACAACATCAGCAGCTGCTGCTGTATACGTACTTACAACAACAATAACGGTTTACAACTTAATTTACTAATATTTCTCTTTTTCTAATTTTTACCTGAGTTCTTTTCTATACTCGCATTTTTTCCTTATTCATTTTAAAATGTTACTCTTTGAGGTGTGTTAGTTTCAAATGTATGTATGTGTTGTTATAGGTCTTGTCTTGTGTAAGGGGTGTTGACAGGATTATAAACATGTTTAAACATTCATTTAATGTGTATATTATAGTTGGTTGCATGTGGTAAGATTTTAAATCTCTGCTATTTATCGAGAACTAAAATTTTATGTTTAACATGCAGATATTGATTGCGTGTTTAAGATATAATAATCTTCCTATCGGTCAGTTGGAAATAAGTGGGAATAAAGTGAACGAAAACTAACTCAGATATTTTTTATTAAATAAAGAAATGACAATATAATATATTGATAGAGTTTTAAAAAGGAAATGTTTAATTTTGCAAGTAAAAAAACTAACAAAATTTTTATTGTAAAACTGGCAAAATTTTAAAATTTGAAGGCTACAAATGTATTTCAAATTCTTGCAATAAATATGGGCCTTATCAAAAATATTTGATTTTTGGCCTTCAATGCATGCAATCTCTAAAATACCATTACAATATTCTGAAATATAATTAGAAATGGTGTAGTAAGAATATTTACTAAAAACAAAAATTTAATGTTAAAGAATCGATCATACAAATTACCATTTTTAAAGGAGAGAGAGAAACGCGTTAAAATTCTCACGTTTATTCATTTTAGAAAAGTATGGTAAACAAAAAAAAAAAAAAATAAAAAATAAAAAAAACTGTTTTTTTTCAACGCGTTTTTAAGACTAGCTAGAAATATTTAAAAATGTTTTAAAATCTAATTTTTAATCTGTTTGATCATTTGCCTCATGTACCAAAACTCGTATTGTTGTGGTATAGTGTTTATGTCGTGCTATGTGACCCAGGATGCTAGGGTTTAATTCCCGATTTGGCTAAAATTTTTTTTATTAAATTTTTTATTATTTGATTCTGTTTCTTTTTTTTTAAGTTTGTGAATTTTTGAAAAAAATTGAGTTTTAATAAAAAATAGATTAATTTTTTTTATTTTTTTCATTTTCAGTTTTTGCTTAAAGTTTTTTAAAATAAATTTTCGTTTAATTAAGATTTCAATAAATAGTTTTTTTTTTAATAAATTTGGAATTAAAATTTAGCTAAATTATTTATTTTTAATTTTTTGTGTAGCAAAATCGTGACAGTTTTATTTTTTTGCCAGTTTGACTTTTTTTGACAATAACCTCTAAAACCTTTACTTATGTACAGAATATTCTTAAAATGAGAACAGATATAGAAAGCTGAGAGAATTTCCTTTTAAACAAGCCGTCTTCCAGCGATACGGGTCAACTGTTCACTAATTGCAAAAAATATTTCCAAAAAAGTAGTATTATTTTCGGATTTTCTGAGCACCAAATTTTCTCGTTAAAAACCGGAAGCTCAATTTTGATTTTAGAACCATGGTTTCTTACGATTACGTAGATTACGATTTTGCTATACGCTTTGTTACGTTTTTGGTTCCGAACTAATTAACCCACCCTAATGTATATAGTTATTTTTAACTAATTTATTTCCATGACTATTTCTTTCGTACCTTCAAAAAGCATCAAATAAATCCTATTTATACCTCCATAATTTTGTGGTAAAGGGTATTAAAAATTTAAACACTAATTTAAACCACCATTATTTTTTTAAATCTAATATTGTTTTTGCAATTACACGCAGAGAAAAAATATTGTTGTAGTGGTCATAATCTAAGAGCAACATTTGTGATTGGAACATGTGATCACAGTAAAAAATAGAAATGACTATAAGTAATAATTATCGTGATTCCATTTTGTCATATTGTGTGCGATTTTATGTTGTGTTATGATTCATAATTACATGATATTCCCATTCTATCATATTATGATTTGATGTTATTATATTATTATTCTATCTTATTATATTATTATACCACATTGTCATATTATGATTCCATTTTGTCATGTTATTACCTCATGTTATATATTTATTCAATCTTATCATATTGTTATCACTTCATTTTATCATATTATTATTCCATTTTATTATATATTAAAATAAAACTTATTAATAAAAAATTATTTTTATAATCTTTTTAATAATATTTTTATTTTTGAAAATAATAGAGAAAAGTTTTCATTAGCAAAAAAAAAAAAAAAAAAAAAAAACAAAAATACCTACATATTATTTGTTCATTAATTATATTTATTTGTATCACAATATGTAGTTCACATGTAAGATATGTTTATTTAACTAAACCTACTATATACCAGAGAAACAGGCAGGAACAAAAGTTTTGGTTGCGGCGCGGTTATAGTGGTAGTTAATCAATATCTTATATTACTTAAATTACACCGACTATAACCAACCCTTGTCTATTTATATTTATTCCTATATAAACTAGATGAGAATTAAAATGAATTTGGAAACAAACATTAAAAACAAAACATTTAAAAACAAACAATTATTTAATTTTTCCGCTAATTTTGTGAAAAGAATAAGTATTATATTTATTTCAAATATTTTATTGTCATATGAATAATAATATTAATATGGTTTGAAAACAGAATATGGTTTAAGAACATGGAAAAAGAGCGCAAATATTTAATGGTTTTAGAAGTAATAATATTTGTCATATTAAGAAAATTTTGTTTCTGGTGAAAATATTTAAAAACATATAATTTTTGCGGTCAACCATATTAAAATTTTTATTAAGTGTAAACATTAAATGACAAAGTTTAAATAAAAAACTTGGTATAATGACCAAAGAGTTATTAAAATTCAAGACAATTAACAGTGAGAACATAACATTGTTGTTGCGATAATGCTGTAATCACGTTTTTTCTCTGCGTGTATATATATTTTTTTTAACATTTTTAATGGACTTCTATTTATTTCTCTAAAAAAAGCAATTTGTTCACACAATTCTCTGGCCAAAAATGAATGACAACTCTATATTGTTTTTATTTCCTAATTAATGGTGGTTTATTTTGAGGGACACGTGCTATAAAAAAACACATTTATTTTTTTTTCTCAACTCTCTTTTATAACATTAAACATTTTAAAGAATAAAAAATAAATACAATATTAAAAATACTTGATAAAATTTATTTCATTTCATTGAGTTTGGTTTAAAATCATTTAATATTCTACTCATTTATTTTTGTATTTAATTTAACAATTAGTTTTGTGCTTCTTTTTTTTACAATTTAATCAGGCATTAAAAATTACTCATTTAACATTATTTCGGAATACTTTTTTTGAATTAAAAAAATGTCATGGGAAAAAATTTATATATTTAGAACTGTGGGTTAAAAGATAAATAAAATCTCAGAAAATCAATTTTAAACTTTTCTAAATTTGCATAAAATATTTTATTTGGATTAGTCTAATAGATACAAATTTGTTTATATACTAGTTTCATACATATTTGCTTTTGAGCCCACTGTTCGTCGGCCTTAGTGCGTGTGAATGCTTTGTTTTTTGAATTAAATTAGTAGTTTTATTATTTGTTAATAACTCAATTACTTCTTTCTTTTTGTTGTTTTAGTTGTATATTTAAATTAAAAATTATTTATTTATGTTAATTGTTTTGATTGCATTAAAAACTGATTATATGCATAAGAGGAGCATTACTATAACTTTTAATAATAATTGTTAAAAATAGTCGGAATTAAATTAGTAAAGCACAAAATAAAAAATAAATAAAAAAATGTATATATTTTTAGGGAAAAATTAATTTTTCTATTACTTTTTGTGCTGTAGCTTTTAAATAAAACATCCTATATATTGCAGGGATTTTGAGCTTTCATTTGACTTTCATATTAGGATGATATTATTTTTATAAATATTTTATTGGAGAGTCTACAAGGCGTACCATCATGTCATATTGTCATATTGTTCTAATATTTTACAATGGTCTAAATATGTAGTTTTTCAAATAAAAAGTGTCTTAAACCTTTAGTGCTTCATGATGCTCATATGAATCATATACTTCTTAATGTTATATTTTAATCGAACAATATTGACATCAAATATTATCTTTTCCCCATAACATTATAGTCATTTTATGCCATAAAGTAATATATAATGTATTACTGAATATTTAGACAAAAATTGTTTTGTCGCTGTGCCGAATTCAAAAAAATTAATAATTAAAGAAATAAAGGTTCGACTGATCAAGGCAAATTTTAAAAATATTTATTATATTCTTACGTTTTCTATACGAGAAAAATCGCTTGATTGAAATATTGTGTAATACAAAATTGCAAATAACAAACGTTATGTAAAAAAATTAGCTTTTGTAAAAAATTATGTATTTCGATATTTTTTTTAATTTTGTGTATTATCGCATATTAGTCCATTATTTCGAGTGTCACTTATTATTTTAATTTAGAAGTTATAAATGTGGTGAAAGTTTTAAATTTAACTCAGCAAATAATTACAGGCGAATGTTTGGTATAAAATATATATGTATATATATATTTAATACCCAAATGTATTATATCATCTTTTGCGTATATTTCGAACATAAGAATATGTTGAATTAGGGTGATTAATATTATTGAAAATGCTATGATCCAAAAAAAAAAAAAAAAAAAAAAAAATATGAAAAACTATTGATTTCCTTTTTACATTTTAGCGATAATTCCTTGCAGACTAATGATTAATCACAAAATTTGAAGCCCATTATTTCAACATAATATATAAAGAAAAACTACATACAAATGCGCACTGATGCATATATGAATCATACCATTTATTCCTAAAAAAATTCTATTAAAAATTATGGAAAATAAAATTATCATTTCTTAAATCTCACATAACTTTTGCATTGAATAAACATTTTTTTTACTCAAAAATAAAAAAATTGCGCACTAAAGGGTTAAAATAATAGAACTTTGTATGCTATGTGCCGTCATATTTAATTAGAACACATGATTTTATAAAACAAGTATGAGCGCTATATTCGGCTGTGCCGAATATTTTATACCTTTCACCAATTTACCAATAAATAAAAAGAAATAGTATGCTTTAATATTTTCATATTTATTCTTAAAAAATATATTACATAATTTTGTTGCACAAGCAACGCTTGCTTAAAAAAACGCACACACACGCACACAACAACAAAGAATTAGCATTCATATATTTATATATGTATTTTTGTATGTATATACAAAGAAACTGACTGCACATACAAAAAACAACAATACACTAATAATCATTATAATACTGCTGCTGTCAACTAAACTGCTTTGCTTATACAAAAAACAACAACACAACAGTGCAATGCCTAATATAAATGTTTGTGTGTATATTATTAACAGATATTTTTAGTTTTTGGCCCATATCTGGGTTATTTATCAACCAGTTTGGTTGATTCAAAAAACCGAAATTCAAGAAAAATATTTGTGATTGATCTATATAAAAACCAAGTCCGTAGCTTAAACAAGGTATTCAAAAAGTCAAAAAATGCGTTTTGTCCCATATCTCGGCTATTATTAGATCGATTTAGTCAATTTCTTCAGCATAATAATTCAGAAAAAGTTTCCAAACCTTCTTTGAAAAAACGAAGTCCTTAGCTTATATAGAAGCTTTAGGCTTTGACATATCTTCGCCATTTAGGAACCGATCTTGCTTAATTTTAATAGAAAAATTCTCGGTAGTTATCATAAACAACCTTTCAACCGACAACGCATGGACGAATATCGTGCTATCGGCATCATTTCTTCTAAGGATTCAGAGTATATAAATTTTTTTGCTCTCTGACTAAAATTGTGGAAATTACAGACGGAATGATAAACTTTACACCTATGGTGAAGGTACAAAAATGTTGTTTATTTACTTGAGTCTGTTATCATAATATCTAAAATGTACCTTTCGCACAAACTGATTCTTATTTTGGTTTTTCACTTATTTTTGGCTGATTTAAATTCAAAACAGCACACTAAATTGCGAGGGGCTGTTTACAGTCGTATTATTTCTTGATTTTATTATAGGGCATATGATTTTATAACACTATATGAATCCCTTATATGTATATTTTTTTAATACATATATTCTTCGAAACCTTGAAGTCCATATGAGAGGAAATTTGACGTGATGGATAAAAATTTATTATGTAGTTCTACTGTATATGTTCTTTATATTTTTTTAATTTTTTTTTGTAAAATTGTTGCACGGTATAATAAAATATTTTTCTTTAAGAGAAATCTATGTTTTGTAGAAAAATCATCTGTTTGGACAAAAAACGATTCTTTAACGAAAACCCCATTTTTTGGGGAAAAATATTTTTCTCTGGAGAAAAAAAAAATATTTTTCTAAACAATTAGATTTTTGGTAAAAAATAGTAGGTTATGAAAAATCGATTTTGTCGCAAAAATCTGTATTTCTTGTTGCTTGCAAAAATAAAAGCGATTCTTTAACTAAAAATTAGCTTTTAGTGAAAAAACGTTTTTTGTAAAAAATTAAAATTTTTGTATGGAAATGTTTTTTGATGATCTTTAATTATTTATTTATTAATAATTTTTTTTTTTTAATTATATCTTAGTCAAGTATTTTTTCATTAAAAACATTATGATAAATCGCTTGTTGTCCCAAAAATGGACTATATAAACAAAATTTGTTTTTTTATTTTTATTTTTACTTTATTTTTTTAGTGCTCATACTTTTAATAAATTTTACAAAAAAAAAAAAAAAAATATATTGAAAACTTTTTATTTTGTAAAATTCTTTTAACCACGCGTGATTTCAAAGTGCTCAATTTGAAAAACGACTAGACGAATAATATAATAATAAAATAATAATAATAATAATAATAATAATAATAATAGCAATAATATTTTAATGAAATTCGGTCCAAGGAAGTTCTCAATTGACCATAGCTCCCATATAAATCTCTCTTCCGAAAATCACTTTAACGCGCATAAATCCCATACGAATGTTAGTATCAAGTTAATATCCGACACAAATAAGTTTTATGTGAGTAGAAACAACATTGCCAAATTTTATGAAAATCGGACCATAATTTACCATAGCTCCCATATAAACCCACCTCCAGGAATCGCCCTAAAGTGCATAAAATCGTCTAAATGTTAGTATCAACGCATTATTCTGTAATTGTATATTTTATTTTACATTTAGTAAAGTTGGCCACAGGTGTAATATAAGTCCCCTTCCCAAATTTTTATTCTCGTATACAATGATGTAGGGTATCACATAGTCGGTGTTGACTGACGGTATCTTTTTTCTCGATAATTTTTGGTGCCACATTAGGGTGGCATCAAAAAATGTTTTGCTCAAAGAAGGAACTTTGATATTTATAATGATTTTTATCATTAGCATAAGCAAATAGTAATCTGAACTAAAGGATATTCAATAAAAAATTAACATAACTAATATAAAATATTTTAGTTAAAGAAAAATGTTTGGAGAGTTGCGACTACCCTATTGTAAATATATAAACGCTTTTTGTTTAAATTAAATTTTAAACTATAAAACTTAATATTATTTAAGTGTGAGCTTTAACTAAAATGATTCTTAACTAAATTTGTACTTAATTATACACTAAGGGAACAGTATAAAACCGGTCCTTAAATTGTAAATAATTTCTTATTAGTTGTAATAAAACTTGTCAGTTTTCCTGCAAAACTTTTACTATGTATTCGGCAACTTTTTGGCTATAATGAATGTACTTCTAAGCTTTTAGTATCCTTTAGATATTTATTGAATAAGGGTCAATACATTTTAACTGATCGGAGTTTGAGGAAATTTGGTTGATGGGACTCATTTTGTACGTATACAGTATCATGATTAATGATGATAAATATATTTCATTTTTAATGTATACATATATATATACAACAAACGCTATAAAGCAAAAAAATCTAATTTTTAGTTTTCGTTTTTAAACACTTTTTCTGAGTAAAATTACATATTAAGATAAATAAAATGTTGTCTAAAAAGAACCGGTTAACCGCCTTTAAAACACCGATTTTGTAAAAAACCGAAAATTAAAAAAAAGCGAAACTAACAGTCTAATATGTAATGAGGAAATAATTTATAGAAATTTTTGTTGTGAACAAAACAAGATTTATTTATTTTACTTTTTTCAAATTGATTAAAGACTGTGGAATTTATTTTATGTTATCTGGAATTATTTTATAAAACTTTTCATAAATTTGACATTTTGCCCCAAAGAGTATGCACTAAACAAAACATGATATAATATACTTTGCAGTGTTGCCGGTTTAGCCTAATTATTTTTCTTTTGGCCTCAAAAAAAAAAAAAGATCAGAAAATATTGACAACGAGAAAAAATAAGAAAATATTATAATTTTTTTCAGATTTTATTTTTTGGGATATTTGTCCTCTTTAGGTAGCCTCTTTCTTTATCACCTCCTGGCAACACTGATGCTTTTTCTTAAAATACATGAAGAATTTGTTGACAAATTTTAGAAATATGTAATAACTCTTTGAAATTTTCAACTATTTTAAAGATAGAGATATCTACTAAACAAAATTGTTAAAATATAAGTCTTAAAAAAAAGAATCGAATCTAAATTTTGAAAAAGAAACTAAATTTAAAAATGTAAAATAATTAATAATCTAAAATTCAGGGACTATTTTTAAAACGGTTTTATTGGAATATTTTAAAATTTAGAAAGCATTTGGGTCAAAAATAACCTCGAATTGCTTAAAGCGCTAATAAAATAAGATTCGAGCAAACTTTCGATTTGTTTCACGCTTAAGATTGCCTTCGAGATGATGACTTCTAGATCATGTGTTAAACATTTTTGAGTAAAAAGATCACAAATAAAAACAGTAAAAAATTACTAGTTTTTATTTTAATTCTCTGGCTCTTTTCTGGTTTGTGACTCTAATTTGATGATATAGAAACTTATTAACTTATCCTCGTATTTCGAAAAAATATATAAAATATAAATTATATTAATAAAAAGCTGTAGAGCATTTATAAATATTTGTTAAACAAATTTACTTTGCTCTGTTTTTTTTTAATTATATATTAATGGAAGTTTATTATATTTTATTGATAATAAAGAAAAAGTTGCTATATAACTATTGATGCAAATGACTAAATCAAAATTATTCATAATTTTCATAAAATTATTGAGAGCTTTCTAAATAAATAGGAAAAATAAAAATTATAAATTTATTGAAGTTTTATTTATTAAATGAGGTAAAAAATATCTGCAGTATAGAGACAATTTTTTTTACTTGTGAATAAATTAATATAAATTCTTTGGTTTAGAATTATTTATAAATTTAAATTCTTAATAATCATAATCATTTATTAAATATGAGTATACAACTTCTATTGCCTTACAAAAATAATTTCTACATAAATATCCCGGTTTGAAGGACCTAAACAGCCGAACGAAGCGTAATTTATTAAATATGATCCAAGTATTATTTTGAACTGAACCCTCATATTTATTTATACAACACTTAATGAAACCATTAAAATATTTTATTAAAAACTTTAATTTTTTTTTTTTTGTAAATTTTTTACATTCCTTTATTTTAATAAAATTTTTATGCATTTTTTTTAATACGAAAAAAAAAATATATAAATTCATAAGGGTGGAGACCCTAAAAAAACTAGCTCTTATTTGTTTTAACACAATTTCTCACCATATGTTCAATGTGAATCCCTTGAAACATTCAAATAAAAAAATAAACATCCTTGTAAAAGGCACGCGTACCCATATGTCTTAAGTGCCATGACAAAAAAACAAAAGCGGCTCTTTTTCTTTGTCATGATCACTGAAAGTGTCAGTGACAATATTTTTTTTTTAATATTTTCATACAAAAATACTTGTTTTCTGTTCTTCTCTCCCTTTTTTAATGATTTAGTCTTCGCTGACAAAATAAAAACAAAAAAGGTGACATAAATTTTAAAATTAACATTTTTATGTCACTTTAATTTCTTCGTCATTATAAAAGGGCTTCATTGACACACCAACTGTCAGCACGATCATTTGCTGTGTAGGAAAATTGAAACAAGTCATTAATTTTATCACTTGGTAAAAAAAATGATTTTTTTTTTTTAGTTTTATGAAAAACCATTAAACTATACAATGGAATTTCTTTTAATTCTAGAAAGAATGATATTAACTACGCCATCATTTTAACAATTTTAATTGTTCATAATTGTGTAGTATTTTAGCTTTCTTGCATGTATCGTTGAATAATTCTTTTTTATTATTTAAAAAAAAGTAATAAAGATTACATTATCTCTAGAAGCAATATAAATACCAATATCTATGTATTTCTTTATCTACAAAAAGCCTATAAAAATCAATCGATATTATCATTATTATCAAACGATTATAATCAAAAATAAATAATGTGAAGAGAAAATTCAATGAGGATCGTAGTGTGGTCGAAAAAAATTTAAAGCACACAGAAAAAATAAAATTTCATATTCTAATATTAAATTTAGAAAATCAATTATATTTTTTTTGCTAAAATGGGACCTATAACTGTATTTGTAAAATTAAATATTCCCAGCAAAAAAAAAAAAAAAAAGTTGTTCATTTTTGAGGGAGTACTTTTTCATTACTTCCAAAGTATCAAATAGTGTATCTTTACTCCATCTTAGGAAGTTATTTAAACAGCATCCACAGATGTTATTCAAAAGCGATTCGAACGAAGTTTACTGTTGCAAAACCTTTAGAAACGGTTTCTGTTTTTGCTTACCTTTCTTACCTTGTCGAAAAAAATAAGAAAAAAAAATTGAATTGAATTGTGACAAATTTGTTAAAGATATCTTTAAAGTTGTGACCTATATTTGCGCAAAATTTTTAATAATAATAAATAATTGTTTAAATAGTTCATCTTCTAAAATGTTCTTGAGGTTTTAAGTGATATTTCTAATTATATCTGGATATGTAGAAACTTTTTCTCCACTTCCATAAATGCCGCTGATATTGAGCTTCCTTATTTATGTACATATATATCTATAATATTTGGTACTACACATGAAGTCTGCTTCCTAAAGTAAACGTGAGAATTGATATTATAAAACGTTTTTTTACTTATAAATTGCATTTGCCTTTTTACCTGAATTCATATTCGTAAATGTTTTATTGAAAAAAAAAAAATATATATATATTTTTTTCTTATTAAAATATTTTTACTATTTATAAATTTGAATATTTGAAAATTTTCATATGGTTTAATAGATTTTTTTTCAAGTAAAGCAATAAAAATAATATTTAGTTTTTAGTAGATATTCAAACAATATTTCTTTTGAATCAATAAAATTTTTAATAAAAATCTACATAAACACTTTTGCAATCGTAAATTGCCTTGTTGTCTCTGTTTGGCAGTAACAAGGCAGAGTTTGTGAACTATAATTAGACACCAGCTAAATGAAATACGTATTTTCTGTGCCGCTACACACTTCATCAGCATTCGTGGTGTCTTATTCATTTTGGTTTTGTTGAAACCAAAACATGGTGCCCGCCTTGCACTGGGTGAAATTTTGTGCGACTTGGTTAGCAGCAAAAGACATTTGGGGCAAGTAAAAGGGTGACTGATAGATATAGATATGGTTAAAGTAATGTCGTAAGCCGACATCCGGTTCAAAGGACCATAAACAAGTTTGCAATCGTAAATTGCCTTGTTGCCTCCGTTTAGCAGTACCAAAGCAGAGTTTGTGGACAGGAGTTAGACAACAGCAGAATGTAACACGTATTTTCCGTGCCGCTACACACTTCATAAGCATTCGTGGTGTCTTATTCATTTTGGTTTCGTTGAAACCGAAACACTATATATTTTTTTTTAATAATGCATATTTTACAATTAAATTGCCAAAAAAATAATAACCTAAAAATGTTTGTGTAAATTCGGTATAGGTTTTATGAAGGAATACGGGTATATGAAGTATAATATTGGTATTTTAAACAGATAGTAAAAATAATGGAGAAATAATAGTGCTTTTTAATATACATACATATATAGAAAAAAAAACAACAATAAGAAAATGCTAATCCTTTGACGCTTCACTTTATATAAATTAACAAATCGACCAGTTGTTATTCAAATTTAATATTAGTTCCAATTGAGAACAACTTGCTTGTATTAGATGTGATTTTGACATCTAAAAGTGGTGATTTCGTTGTGCATGTTAAGGAGCGTTCCGGCCAGCCAAAAATGTTTGAAAATGAAGAATTGGAGGTTGGCACAAAGTTGCTAAATCTGCAAGAAATGCAAGAAAATGAATTGTTGTGTAAATCAAACAACGGTTTCCAAATATTTAAAAGATTTGGATTCATTCAAAAACAATGAAAGAAGCCAAAAGATATCTTAAGGACACCTAGCATGTCTGAAATGCGCCACAAATTCAAATCGTCTTTGAATGGAATTGTTACGGAGGAAAAGTGGATTCATTATGATAATTCAAAGCTCAAATATCATTTATGAAGACCGGAACGGATGAAACGATCACGGGAGATCTGTATAGAAGACAAGCGATTCTTTTGAAGAGAGCATAGAACGAAAAACTGTTCGTGCAGTTATCTACAAGGACGAACATTTCCAAACTAACTCACAAGATAGTATGAATAGGGGATAATAAAGCCATATTAGTTATTTTATGAGTTAGAATACATTTATCATCTAAAAGATATATACATTTTAATCGTTATTACGAAAATACATAAGGAAATGTGGATAACTTACTTCCAAATGTCTTCAAATGTTGGATTTCATATTTTTCGATTTCCTCATTTTTATAACTTTATTTTTTTATTTTACTGAAATTGTCAAAATACATAAAAATATTTTTGTTTTGTTTATTGGTTTTAAAATCATTTTCAACCAATAAAACATAATGTTAAAATCTAATATTTTTTTTTTTTTTTTTTTGATAAAATTTTATTTCCAAACAAATAATGATTTATTGAAAAATATTTTAGAAATAATTTTTTCTGTGAAGTGTTACGCGTTCATGTTGTTCAGATTACGAAGATGATCGGTTATTTACACGTGCAACAAACAACGTCTGAGCCAGGGATGGAAAATGAAAATATTTTACCGTATCAAAAAAAATTTTCAAATGGTACTTTTATCTTCCTCAAAGTACTAAAGTAAAAATTTCTGACTGGTACTTATTCTTAAAACTCAAAGAATGTAATCTGCATATCTAAAATGAAGGACTAAATATCATACTAAACATTTAAATGATTTTATTCAGGTTGAATAAAGTGTGCTTTCGAATAAAACATAACATAAAATTTTCCTAATAACTCTTATAGCAGATCGAATTTTTGAAACCCAGTTTGTCCGCATACAGATGGCAGTAAAAAAAAAGAAAAAAAATGTACAAAATAAAATTTGATTTTTTGACGAAAGTATTACATTTCAGAGTACTAAAAGTGCTTAACAAGGACCTAAAGAATAAGATGAAGCTTGATTCAAAATATGTCACAAGAATGAATTCAAAGCCCAAAAACTAGAAAAGCTCGGCTGCGTAATGGCTCATTGTGTTAATTTCTTGAAAATCAAATATGTTAAAGCCATGCCTAAGACTAAGTCAATTAAAGCTAAATAAAATTTAATAATAACAAAGCTGAGAAGAACTCTATTCCACTAACTTTCATACTCCCAAGTCCCGTTTTCCTACAGAGGATATGTATCCTGCAAATTTATACGTTTTTTTTTTATTTCAATATAAAATCTTAATTTAACAGAATATTTTTGATGTAACATAATTTTCTGCTAAGGCATAAAGTGGACCTACAGTCCCCCATTTTTTGGTTTATTTGGACAGGAAATGTTGCCTTTTTGAAATAATATCCACAGTTTTACAGAGTTTAAAAGAAATATATTAACACTTTTATAAAACTCTATTAAATCTAAAGGTTTAAATCTGAGTCTAGATTTTCACATTTAAAATTTATCTTCACACATATACCAAATTTAATATCTCTAAATTGGACAAAAACTGTAAAACTTTATCGATTTTACCTGTAATAATTTATTAAAACTTTTCATACATTTTTAATTTTTTCCTCAAAAGGTAAAAACTAAGTAAAAAAAAAAAAATATATATATATTTTTTCTTAAAATATATGAATAATTTTTTAATAAAATTTAGAAAATGTTTAACAACTTTTTGAGTTTTTAAGCCATTTTATACTGTGACGAATAGTTTACACACAAACTAGTGTCACATCCTGTGGTTGTGTTTTGTTATTGATCTTCAATAACAACATAAATATTTTTCATAGACAAACACTAACAACAAACAGAATGCAAACTTTAGTAAACAAAGAGATTAACGAATAACAACAAAATGCATACACTAAATATTTTTACTGTTATAATAATAATTAGCTTATATTAGGAAAGTTGTAATAAAAGGGTTTATAACAACAAAATAGAAAGGAGAACTGTGTATAAAAGGGCGACAAAAATTCTAAAGGGACAGTCTGATCAGAGCAAACCGAAAGCAACATCGAGGACAGGAGAAATATCAAATAAGTGAGAATATATATAAGTATCCAGCAAAAACTTTCCTGATAAGCTAGCAGGTATATTTGGAAACAAAAATAAACTACTTATTTTTTGCTTGAATAACCAGCTATTATGGTTCGACTTGTCCACAAATTCATGTAGTTAGTTTTTGACTCTAGGGGTACTCAAAAATATGTACCTAAAAGAAAACAAAAATAAAAAAACAAACTTGGATACAAACTAATCACTCGTTTTTAATGACTAACGTCTTACTCAATACACCATCTCGCACATAGCATCCTAAGCGACAAAAACTCCATTTAGTTTAAAATATCTTTTTAGACATTTTGTTATAAAAAACTAACAGCTTCAGAATGGGGTTGAACCAACAACCTTCTGGTTGTTAATCCGGCGCTCTAGCCAACTCATCCACGTGATTGCAGTATTACTGTGCTATTATACTACTGAGCACTTATTAATGTAATACAGAGCAGGCAAATAATAATGGCACCTCATTACCAAGAAACTACTTTAATAAGTAGTTGTTATTACCGAAAACCAAAAAGTTTTTGTTGAGTGTTTGTTTAAACGTGAAATGGGTGAATTTAAACAGGAACTAGTGATTGTTTAGTCACGAAAACGAAGTAGTAATAGTCATTAAGTGATTTTTTAGTCACGAAACGATGTTGAAAATATTAAAACTAATGTAATTAAAGAATCGTTTAGTGATTTGTGAGGCACAAAACGATTTAGAATTTTAATAATTAAAAGAATAATTTTGTTTAGTGATTCGCTAGTCACAAAACAGAATTAGTCTACTCGCCTAGTGATTTGCTAGTCACGAAAGAGATCAGGCAGTCGATAATTCGGTAGTTAGACAATAATCATTGTAATTAGGGAGTAGTAACTGTTAGTTCAGGTCCACTAAGTGGTTAACTAATCACAAAGTGGTTTTATTAAATAACGCGCATAGTGATTATTGAATCACGACGTGTATCAAGTCTTATCTGTGAATTATAGCTAAACAGTGGAACCTGGAACAACTTCCGGGTTGTGTTCACCTAGGGTAGCAGTGGAAGAGAAACACGTCCGAAGGAAGGAAGCCGAAGATTACAACTTGTATTAGATAAAGAAGGTCTTGTTATTTCTTGTGGCGACCTGGAACATAGAATGAGTATACCCGAGGAAAAGTCGTTACAATATAGGGATATCTCATGTTATTCTAAACAAAATAATATTTCAAACTTTGTAAACAAATATATGTAGTCTTTTAGAAAAAAATCAGAAAAATTTACTTCAAAGTCAAAATTTCGAAAAAGAAAAGTGAAATAAATTAAAAACTGGTGATTAATTCATTGCTTAATTTGGGTGTACATAAAAGATGCTACGTGCTTCTGTTTTCAAAATCAATTTAAAAATTTTAAATTGACTTAAAATATACGAAGCTACGAGATCTATACTACTCTAAAACGGGGTTTTTCCGTAATATCTCAAAATTTATGTGGTGTTTGGAAAATTTTTTAAAATTTTTTGTGATATCCTCAAGAAGATCTGCAACCCACATTAGTTCGTATTTTGTGTGAAAATAAAAAGTAGCATTTTGTGGCGGCGTGCTACGAGTATTAAAGGTTTATTAAAAAAAAATGTGTATGAAAATTAATTTCAAGTTGTATTAAGTTACACAACTTAATTTTTAGTACAAAAAATTTTTAGTATGAAACGACTATAATTGCTTATAAATTTGTTTGACTCATCCTTCTTAGTTTAATTTTAATAATATAATAAATAAAACAAATTATTTCAAAATGTAAATTTGAATTATGAAAATAAATTATTTTGAATTATTTAATTGTAAAAACACTTCATAAATCATTTACTTATATAAGAAAAAATTAAAATGCCTGTCTGTCCATAACTAATATTAATTTGTATCTCTGTCTAAATCAACAAAAACAACAACAACAATAATAATAATTGTAATTAAAATTAACTACTATTTTGCATATAAAATTAAAAGCCAATCATGACATGATGACAATTCTGTTTGTAGCTACTTTTTGCAATTATAAATCATGTTATTTATAGTTATTATTGTTGGTATTGCTGTTTATTTAAATAAATTCAGTAGCGAAAATGAATTTTAATTAAATTTTATGGCATTCTCTAAACTAAAACAAATCAAATGCAGGCTAAATGGGATTAAAACTGAAAAAAATAGAACTAAATTAAAATTAAATAGTTATACCTACTATTAATAATTTGGAAAAAAGCTATAGTTGTAGGAGGTGGGGGAAGGATTTATTTAAATAAAAACCACAAATTTTATATTATTAGAGTATATTAAAATGAAATATTTTTATAATGAAAAAAAAGTTTATGAAGAAAAAAATAATATTTATTTTAATTATAAAATCCATAAATATTACACCCTACAATAGACAGACAAATTATTCTTAATAACTCTTTTAACATCCCTAAATTAATATTTAATTAAAAGGGTTTCAAAGTTTAATTAAAGCCAAGTTTAACTCAAACTTTTTACTGCAGTTTTGTTAAGTTTTCATTTATCTCGATTTTAAAGTGTGCGTTTGAATAAAACACAACACAAAATTTTTGTAATAACTCTTATTGACATTAATTTTAAATATCTTCCCTGATTACAATATCTTTTAGAGACATCTCAGATTTAACAGCAGATCGAATTCTAGAAATTCGGTCGTTTGCCCGCTTGAAAACGGAAGTCAAAGTAAAATGTATATAATAGAATTAGATTTTTTAAACTTTTTCTTTAACTTTTTCTTCAACTTATTAGTAAATGTTGATGAGTAAATTTTCACAAAAGTATTACATATCAATTTATGAAAAAAGCTTAACAAGCATCCAAGGAGTGAGATGAAACTTGGTTTAGAAAAAGAAAAAGTCTCAAGAATGAATTCCAAGTGCAAAAATTAGAGAAGTTCTTAAGAGCTATGCCAAACATGTTTGGCCGCGTAATGAGAAGAAATCTGAGGCAAAAAATAATCAAAGCTCCTCAATAATAAAAAAATAAAAATATTTGTAACATTTTGTATTAGCCTTGGAAACATACGTTATTGCTCACTTTTCTCATGTTCAAAGGTATAAATTTTGTATACCGAATAATTGAGAAAATAGTCCTGAATATTAGCGAACTGAAAACAATAAAAATTTTCAAAACAATTTTTCGTGTGACAAGCTTAATCAAAATGCGACAAGATATGTGAATGTTATGCTTTCCTATAGTTTCGACTCTATATTCTCTATATTCTCAAATATCTGTCTTCTGCTACATAGTCCCAAATATTGTCTTGTATCGACTATAGTATGATTTATAGTCTCGACTATAGTATTGTCTATAACCTTGCCTATATTCTCGACTATGGTCTTATCTATAGTCTCCACTATAGTATTGTAAATAGTCTTGACTGTAGTCTAATAAATAGTCTTAACAGACTATAGGTTTCATAGCATCTAATATTGTCTTGTGCCGACTATATTCTGCTCCAAATTTTGTCCTGTGTGTACTATTGTATGTCTTGTAATCTCGACGATAGTATTGTCAATTGTTATCTTGTCTATAATGTTGACTATAGTCTTGTCTATAGTCCCGATTATAGTCGAGAATATAGTATCGACTGTAAACTTGTGTATAGTCTGGTCTATAGTCTCCATCATCACTGTCAGATGGAGGGAATTTTTGGTTTTTTAAGGGAAGTTTTAATGAAATTTCAGACGTAGGGATAAAGGTAGGGAATTTAATGTTTTGTCAAAATAAAGGGAGTTTTTAATATGTTTAATTTTTGCTCCAAAAACGACAAAAAAATTTTATTAAATATGGAAAAAAATTCTAATTTTCCGAATATATTTCATTTAAAATATCTTTTGTGTTTTTTTTTTTATTGAACTACATTTGACTATATTATCAATGTATTTTTAGTAAAAAAATTGTCCTTTTTATTAAAAATAGCGATTTTAAGGAGTATGAAAAATTAAAGGTAACATTTTTCTGAAAGTAGAGAAAAAAGGGATTTTGTTTTACAAAACCGAAGGATTTTTCTTAAATTTTATCTATCATCACTGCTCTCGACTATTTTTTGGTCAATAATCTCGACAAATACTTTTCTCTATATATCCCTCTTTTTAAACTTTAGCCAATTCTAATACAAACACAAATCTCTTTAAAAAAATGTCTTTAAATAAAAAATTAAGGTCACTCAACTCAATTCATTTCATTTATTATTGATACGTAATCAATCTCTTAAAGTCAATACAAACAATGGCCCATCATCTACAAATACAGAATTGTGAGTCTTAAATACATACAGACATTAAATTAAATATGACATGATGATAACACACATACAAACACTTTCATACAAAACACACACACTCACTCACTAGCTGACAGAACGAGTGAGAGAATGAATGATACCCTTAGATAGATTGAACGGATGACTGAATGAATCAATAGTTGGACGGCTGGATGAATGAATGAATCAATGTATACACCCAAGTTTTTAATGAAATAAAATCCATTAAAAACAGAAAATAAATGTTTAATTTTGTAAGTGACTCGACTGGTCAAACACGGTCACTAAAATAAATAAATTCAATTAAAATCCAATACTTTCATTTAGCTTATTTTTTTTTTATTGGGAGACATTTGTTTGGTGTTTTATTAAAATTAAGGAAAAAAACTTGGAAATTTTACAATTTTCTGTTGTGGGGTTGTAGGTTTTATGTTTAATATTTTATAGTTTTTTCTTTTAGTTTAAGAGCCATAAAATAAATTTAAAATTAGATTTGGGCGGTTTTTTTCAAAAAGAGGGAGAACGCAAAGCTTTTGATCTTTTTTATGGGCAATTATAATTTTATTAGGTTGTTATAATTTTGAGAGCTTTAAATGTGTTGAACTTTTCATCTGGCTATTAAATATTGTCTTTAGTTTGAAAAAAGATTTATAGGATTTAAATTAAAATTTATTATATTTAGTTAAAATTTAGGCCAAATAGAAATTATCATTTGTTTTGGAAAAAAGCTATAAGATTTTAATTGAAATTTTATGATCTTTTTAAAAAATTTAATTAAAATTTCTATTAATTACAAAAACTGTATTTCTATAAGAGATAAAAAAAATCAATTATATATTCTTTTTATTTTTTTTTTTTTTTTTGTTTAAATTTTTATATTAGTTTGATGATTAAATAATTTATATTAGTAAATTTTTTTAATAGAATGTTATTATTAGGGAAATCATAAATATGCAATTGCATTTTTTTTTCTAGATATTGAGTGAAGCCATCAAAAAAAATATTTCTGCGTTTCAGAACAAATAATGTATTTTGGCATCGATTTGTAAGTGCGTATTTTTGCATATTTTACCCTTAACGGCATATTTTTGCATTATGCGATTTTTAGTGCATATTTATAGCATATTTTGTTATTTTTAGAGCATATTTAACCCTCTTAGAGCATATTTCGACATTTTGAGGATAATTTTTCTTATAATTCACGGACAGTTTTAAAAATTTAATTGTATAAAAATTAATAAGAAAACGAAAAATATTTAGTATTTAAAATTAACTTTAATGGGTAGCATTGTAGCAACAAGATTGAAGATTTAGAAACAGACATTTTTAATAGATCTTCATTACAGCCATTTTTGAAAACTAATATAGATAACTTGCCCGAATAGCATCAGTTAATGGCGTAAAAATAATATATATGACAATTTTGATAATTTCTGAACTAATAATAATGTCTAGAATTAGAGCGGCAAGTAAGTGGAAGATCAATAACGTTTTTATATGATAAAAATGTAGTAATGAGTTTCGACAAAGTTGATAAATTTCAGTTTTGCCTTATTCGGTATATTTAAGATATTAATTAAACACTTTGTTTTAATGAAAACATAATTTGTGTTAAAAAATTACCAAATTTTTTTAGTGCATATTTTCGCGTTTTTAGAGTATATTTTTCGTTTTCTACTGCATATTAAATATGCAGAAAACTCTTTTTTTTAGAACATACTTGTAGTTTCCTAGGTTATTAAAAATTTTATTATAACGATTTTTTTAATCTAGATTTTAATAACTAAAGTGTACGTTCAAATACAACATTGTATTTCTTTTTAAATGAAAGACGAATGGTATAAGTTAGGATTAAAACTAAATCAACTGCTTGTAACATTTCTTCTCCAGATTTTTCTCATATATCTTTTTTTATAAAAATTATTTGCTGGCCAGAAAATGCTAAAAGTATTGTTGCATGTCACAAGTGTCATCAGTGTCTTTTTATGACACTCTTTGTTATGATTATTCGAGTTTATTATATTATAGACAAGAATAGTCGAGTCCTACTATAGCCAACACAAGACAATATTTGATAGTAGACTATAGTTGAGACTATTAACAAGAATATAGTCGAGACTATAGGCAACATTAGAGGCAAGACTATAGCTGAGACTATAGACAAGAATATAGTTCAGAAATCATACTATAGTCGACACAAGGCAGGCTTTAGCCGCGACTATTTACGGACTATAGTCGAGACTTAACTATGGTCTATGTAATAAAGTTGAAAAAGTGTATTTCTATATTATTTTTATGAGCAATATATCAGTGTATCCGCAGTATTCATTTTATGAGCAGTATATCAAACCCCATTGCTGGCATTAAACACTTAAAAATTATCACATATTAGTCACATGTTTTGCTCACACGAGAAAGCTATAAAAATGATATATAAATTTTTTTGTATTTGAATCGAATTTGACGCCCAATGTCAAATGTATACATATTATAAAACTTGTGTGGTATATTATTATCACCTTTGCGTTTTATTATTCTCACAAGAAGAAAAGAAAATAAATAAAAAATAAATAAATTTAAAACATAAAATAGAATAAAACCAAATTATTCAAATCTTCACTAAAATCCTTTTTGTAATAAAACATATATAAAAACATTTAAATTAAACACACCCAAAACAAAAAATATATTTTAACAACCATAAAAAGCTGCCAAACCAAAACGCAAAAAGAAAAAGCATAATTTGTTTTTATGGCATTTTATCCAACCACCAATATGTATTTTTTTATTATTATTACAATACTAATGATTTTTTCAACATCTACTTCGTAAACGTAAAATTATTTGAAATGAGATTGCTTTGTGACTTTTGTACTGATAGAATTTGAAAAAAAAAAAAAAAAAATGTTAAATGATAAATGATAAAGCTGGGTAGAGTGAAGCAGAGAGGTATAGCCAGATAATTACTACAATTACCAGGATAACAGTTGGTAAATTATTTGTATCATGACATTTATTTTGTCACGCATATATACATATTTATTTGGTCTTAAATTTTGGTTTTATTTCCCAATTTTCTTTGGTAATTAAAACTTTAAGCTTTTACGGGGAAACATTTTATTTATTTGTTGGCTGTTCCTTTTCTGACTAGCTGGGTGCAGATCTTTGTATTATAAGGAAAATCTAAAATTAAATTTAGTTTAATAACCTGCTGTTTCATTATTATTATTATTATTTTTTTGATCTTATACATCAATCATCACTATTCTGTGTAATAAAACCAGAAAATGGCAGTAAACTAAAAGTTTATTTTCCTTTTATTGTTTAGTGTATAATAGTTTGTAACGCAAAATTTGGAATTATTTAGTTAACTCTGCTATATAGTTACAGTCTAGTATAGTTTCGACAATAGTCTCGACTATAGTCTTTTCTATAGTCTTGATTGTAGTCTTGTCTATAGTCTGGACTATAATCTTACATGTAGTCTTGTCTATAGTCTGGACTATGGTCCTGTCTAACTTTCGACTATAGTCTTGTCTATAGTTTCGACCATAGTCTTGTCTGTAGTCTCAACTATAGTGTTGTTTATAATTTCGATTGAAGTCTTGTCCATAGCCTCGACTATAGTCATGTCTATAGTCTCCACTATAGTCATGTCTATAGTCTCGACTATAGTTTTGTATATATTCTCTACAATAGACTTGTTTATAGTCTTGACTATATTCTTGTCTATAGTCTTGACTATATTCTTGCCTATAGTCTTGACTATATTCTTGTCTATAGTCTTGACTATATTCTTGTCTATAGTCTCGACTATAGTCTTGTCTATAATCTCGACTATAGTTTAGTCTGTAGTCTTGACTATTGTCTTATCTATAATCTCGACTATAGTCTAGTCTGTAGTCTCGACTATAGTCTTGTTTATAATATCGACTGCAGTCATGTCTATAGTCGCGACTATAGGATTATCATGTCCTACTCTTATAATTCTACTCGGCTATAGTCTAGTCTATAGTCTTTTCTATAGTATGTGTTTAAATGTCCTTTTCTTTTCGTTAACATGTTTCCTCGATTGTAAGGTTAAGTCCCTATTTGGGGTATGCGAATACTCTTATGTAAATAAATGTAAATTCTAAAAATTTTATTTGCGACCAAAGGAGACACTGCATGCGTGCTCTAAAAATGCCACAGGGTTGGTGCGTGTTTATAGGGAGGAAGTCCTTTTTATTAGCATTTATATATTTATAACATACACATATATCCAATTTCTTTTTTGTTTTGTTTTTGTGTTGGGGATAATACCAACTTAATTTCTATGTGTTGTAATTTATGCTTATTTCGCATGTTTTCCTGCAATTGTCAAGGTTTTAATATACCAACACGAAAAAAAATATCTAACTAAAACAGGGAATCATATGAAAAGAAAAAAAAATTCGATGTTTTTTAGGGAAATTCTTGGTAGCTGTTGTGGATATATTAAGCCGTATAAACTCAGACAGTAGTATATGAAATTAAAATACAGAGAAAAAGGGAGCTTGTAAATGTTTTACGTTTGTAATTACAAAAAATAATAATAATTTGTATACCCTGGCACTTTGGTTTCACATGTAATAAATATATGTATATGTATGGGTGCAGGTATGAATATTCAAATTTTGAGAAGAGTTTATGAGACTCCCAGCAGAAAATGTTGAATGTTTATTATGAGCTTCCAACAAAAGGTATAAAGTGTTTTGTTTTCCTGAGTAGCGTTTAAGGGCTGAGATGAATTAAATTTATATAATATTCTAGTCTAAAATCTTGCCAATAGTCTTGTGGATAGTCTTGTCTTTAGTCTCGTCTATACCCTAGTCCGTAGCCTATATTTTATCGTCTATATTCTAATCTATGGTCCAGTATGTTGTATAGTTTATATATATAGTATATTAATGGTGTACCTTATAGCCTTCTTTATAGCTTACAAAATTTAAAATTTTTATTAAATAATTGATTTATTTTGCTTGTTCATGTATTTTGTTTATAATTCTTAATAATTTTATTTGTTCTCCGTCCTTTCAGAATATCAACTAATTCCAACTTATATGTTTGTTACATATTTCTGGTTTTTATAAGGTTTATCTAAATAAATTTATCATGAATTGTTTTAGAAAAAGCTTTTCTTCATTTGAGGGTATTTTTAAAATGCCGCTAATACATTTTATTTTCTCTAAAACATATTTTTTTGTGATTTTTATATTTTTATTATTAGATTAAGAAAAAAATGTTACAATAAAATTAATTTAGCAAAGTTTATGAGTGGGCAGCCACAATAAAATTAAAAAAGTAACATCTAAAGGGAAATTTTCAGTAATGGAGCAATTTTAGCATTTGTAGACAAGGTGGTAATTTAAAAGTTTTTGTTCATTTTTTATTAGAAAATTGGTGTGAAACAGTTGACAATTGTCCAAGGGCTATTATTAAAATTAGATTAGCTATTATGAATTTACTAAGTATTTTAGTTTTTCTATTTTTTGGTTTCAAGGGAACTGCAAATGTAGCAATTTAGTAAATGTGAAATAAAAAAAGGGGATATGGTGTGTGTTTAAAAATTTTATTTTTTTATGTAGAAAGAAAATTAGCTAATGGTATTTAGAAATGTAAACTTAAGTAAACTACCCAGTGTGAATAGTTATAATTTTATTTAGAAGCAATTAAAAAGGTTCACTAAAAATTTCCAATTACACTTATTACTTTTCTATATTTATAAACAAAATGTTCTTCTACTATCTCTTCGATTTAATATTTTAAAGTTTAGCAACAATTTCAGAAGAATAAGTAGATTTCTCAACACTACCTGACAAATCAGCTTTCTCTTTTTGTCGTCCAAAAGGTTTTACTTAACTTTGTAAAGTAGCTCTATTTAAGCAAAAATATTTTAAATTATCTGGTGTGTTCAAAGTTTTTCATCTGTCTGAAAAGTTATAAGAGAAATTTCTCAGCAACACTTGACAAATTACTTTTCTAATTTTTTCATAAAAAAGCTTTTACATAAATTTTTTACAATGAAATCTGTTTAATTCAATTTTCCTTTTTAAACTTCAAACCCTTTTTCCTTTAAGACAAAAATAAAACAATCAAATGTCTTAAAATTTTCATGACTTTTTACCTTGTTTTGACAGCTAAAAAAAAAAAACACTTGCTTACTCTCTGCCTGTAAACATTGCGCTATATATGTATAAGCACTGACATTTAACTGTCAATATGTCAGTGGTTAGACTTATTGTAACTTGTTGTTATTTGTCGCTGGAATGATTGTCATTGTTACGTTTAAACTAGTAGCAGAAAATAAAGCCATGTATTAAAAAACCCCAAAAACATTAAAAACTCTAACTGGCTGCCTTCTCAAAAAGTAACTGCTACTATGTAATCACCCAGGAGGTGACAGTAGGCTAATGAATATTTTATAAACATATTTTGGGGTATACAACATTTTCGTTATATTAGAATTATTAACCCTTTTTAAAAGATTGAAAAACTAAAAAGGTTTCTTCCTTTTGTTGGTTATAATTTGGGTAATAAAAATCTTTTTGAATGACAAGAGTAATAATTTAGTAAGACAAGTGTAAAAACTAAAATTGAGGGGAAGTAACGAAAAATTTATTGATTTTAGGTTTTTATGTTTTATGCTTTCCGGTGATTGATGTGGTGTAGTTTTGAGGGAATTTTAATAAAATAAATAAATAATTGCTTGTATTTTTATTATAAGGTTTAGAATTTAAATATTAATAAATAGTTTCCGTTTCTTTTGTTTACTTGCAGGTACATATATTCTTGGTTTAATGATTTAACATAAAAAGAATCTATCGTGAAATATTCGTAAGTTGTTAAATATCTTTACAGTTTAACAATAAAAAAAATATTAAAAGAAATTAAATATTACCAAAATTTTGTTACCAATATTAAATTAATTATTATGTAAACAAATTTTTGAATGAAATATTCCTAGCAACATGTGCATGTTAATTAAAAATGTTTCATATACATTTCTATACTTAGTCTAGTCTATAGTCTAGTCTATAGTCTAGTCTATAGTCTAGTCTATAGTCTAGTCTATAGTCTAGTCTATAGTCTCGTCTCATGCAACAAGTCTAATAATTAGAGTACGTGGTGGTCTTCATGATTTAAATAGTAGAGTATTTAGCCGTTCTTCTGTTGGCTTATGTACCCTTTGTAATCTGGATGAATCCGAAAATACGTTTCACTTCGTAGGAGTTTGTCCTATTTTTAATTTTTATTGGGTTCCGGGTTAAATCTTTTAATAAAACCTTTTATATATAATCGAAGTAATAAATATACTAAATGGCAATGATAATAATTACTATAGTTTATAAAAATATTTGGAAACTTGTTTAAAGTACAGAAAACTTATACTGAATGAATTGAATTAAATTCCTTTAAATTTTTTTTATTAATTTGATGTACAAAAGATTTAATATGAATCGTTATTTTTTATATAATCAAATTTGGTAGAACCAAAGAAAATTTGCTTATACCTTAATTTAATTAAAATCATCTTTAAAATGCTAATCTGGCACACAACTATTATAATATATATATATATATATATATATATATATATATTCTGTTCAAGAAAAATCGTAACATATTTTTTAATATAATAATTTATAATACTTTACACTTGTTCAGTTTTAGCAACAGACTGCTAAAGGTTAGTTCAGACTAGTCAAATATTTGACCAAAATAACGTAACTACTACTTAAAATATTTCCTAATTTCTCTTTTTTAATGGAAAACGATTTTTTACTTATCATTAATCATAGCTGACATTTGAGTGAATTTTTTTTGACACTGTTTTCTTTTTCAAAACATGTGCAAGATCAAACAATGGCAAACAATATTTTTATAAAAATAGTGGTCATGCAATTTTAATCAAATATTTACCAAATGTGAATATAGCTTAAGACTATTTTTCATTGGTTATGTTTATAGAAATTTATATTATAAAATTTTTTTACCAACATTATATTCTCTCTTTTCTCAGTGTTACTCAACTTGTTACCGGCTTACTTACTTACTTTTACTTACTTTTATTCTAGTGTAACTTAAAATTTTTGTTTTAATTTCCATTTGTTTTCTTGTTGACAAGAGTGATAGTCCTTTGGGAATTAATATTATGTTTATTTATGGCTTCTGCATATTAAAAGAAAAATCATAATTTTTTGGTGAAATTCACCAGAAAGCAAAAAACAGTAAACACACTTGAAGCTTAATCCTATTTGGAGCAAATAAAATAAAATAACTGTCACATGCCCTAAGGTTTTTAGTGTATAAAAATATGAATATAAATCTAAAGAAAGTAAAATGTGGGAGTTTTTGGCAAAAATATAAAGCGCTGCTAAAAGCTAAATAAGACGCAAACAGAAAAATAAAATTTAAAGGAAAATTTTCCTTTAAAATAACAATATTTGTATAAAAAAAAAAAAAAAAATAATTTAAAACATTTAGTTGCTCATCACTATATTCTCATTTATATACCTAGATTATTTTTGGCAAAAGCCTTGAAAATGTATTTTGTTATTTTCCTAAACATTGGCTTGATTTTATTTCTAGATATTTATTATATTGCTTGTCTTTAAATAATTTCCTGTTGTCTGAAAATTTATAAAAATTTTATTTCTGTGTTTTTTTTTTTTTGCTTTCAAACTACTAATGTTGCTTGTTATAGTAAAATTGTTATTATGCTTTGAATATCTAAAGATATCATATCTTTAGGCTTTAATAATGTCACAAAATTTTTCCAAAAAGTAAAAAGACATTAAATATTAAACATTATCTTTTGATATTGTTTTGCGTATAACAGACAAGATTGTAACTTTTTAGATATAACTTTTATGTGTGTGTTTTTTTGTTGCTTTCAATTTTTAATCAATATGATGCCCTAAAGGTGTGTGTGAGCTTGTCGTTGTTTTTTTGTATTTTTTATATTAATATTTATGATTTATATTTATTTTGTTGCTAGAAAATTTAAATACTTTTTTGCATAAAAAAGTGAAATTTAATATTTTTCATTTCAGAAAAAAATGCCTTAAGGAATTTTCTTTTTGTTTAGAAATAGGGTTTTGGGAAGTTTATATTTTATACAGGGATATATACTTTTTTGGAGATATAACTTCAAGCAACAAATTGTTGCTAAATTAATTTAAAAAAATTGTATTTGCTTTCCTTTCCTTAAAATAATTTTTAATGAGCATATATTTTGGTTTATTTTAATTTTTTGGGAATTTTTTCTTCAAAGTTGTGAGAAATTGTTTAGAAGTATTATTATTTTTTTTTTTTTTCATTTAAAATTGCTGCACTAATTTGTTTTAATAAAATTGTTATCATTTAAATTATCTAATGTATTTGGGTAGCAAACAAAAATCTTATATAAATTATTACTTTCTTAAATATTTGAAAATATTACAATATTGTTGCTCATCATGAAATCAGTTTAACCCAAATTGACTTAGCGCACCTATATGGTAACTCAAACAACGGTTACATACAAAGCTATATGGCATAGAAAATATTCAAAACTTAAAAAAAAATCTAAATTAAATTTCATCATATGTAAACTTGTTAAAAATATTAACATGATGGAAGGTCATTTATATTACATGTTTGGAAGCAAATTATCCTTTTTAAAACTCTTAAAAAAATTATTGTTAATTAAAAATAAAATTAACGACATGAAAAAGTAATTCATATATTTTTTGACACTGTGTAGCCTTTAAGAAAAATATGTTAAAATTTTTATATAAACAATTAACATTATATTACATTGGTATAAATCTGTAAAAGATACAAAATATTTTTATCCTGTTTATATATATATTTGCGTTACCATGGATGTGCCAGGCATAATATAGACATTTTTTTGGTAGAATATTTCTTTGAAAATTTTCTGAAGAAATGTAATTTTCTTTTTTGTTACAAAACGTGTTTTCCCAGAAAATTGTCCATAAATGAAGCTTTGAAGAACTAGAGAGTGACAATGATGAATATTTATGAAGGATATTCATAGAATGGCCAAAATATTTTAGTGATAGTGATATTCCTCGTTTAGTCCTTGACATATTCCTTTAAACCAAAATGTGATTGTTTATCATATTGAATATAGAAGCGATAAAATTCTAGAGCAGAATTTTTACGTATCTTAATGGCATTTGTGTTGAAATTTTTGGTCAGATTCAGGGAAAATAGAAAGGAAGTCTTAGTTAATTATAGTTTAGAAGTCCTAAAGCCTTTCACTTCTCTGTAAATTATAATGAGTGGATGACTCAAATAAGACAATAAATTCATAAGACAATAAATTTTCATGATCATAATGAAGGTCATCTTCTAGTATCTACCGCTAAAATAAGATGTTATAAAAAAATAAAAGTAGAAAAAGGTTGATTTTTTTTTTAGTTCAAACAATTTTCTCGTTCTCATTAGTTTTTGATTTCTTTTTGCAGATAAATTTATAAATTAAACATAGCATAGAACGGCCAAAAAGTTCACATACAAATCTGGGTTATATTTCATAAGAAAATCTAATGTTTTGAAATGATTTCTCTTAATTTTTGAGCCGTAAATCCTTTTTGATTAGACATGTTTAAATTTTATATGATTTTCGCTTTCATAAAAATTTTTTTAATAATATTCATAAATAGTTTCCATATTTAATGAAATATATTCTATAAAATAGTAATTTTTGAGTTAGAGAATAAAGAGCCACAGGCAAAAATTTTGGTTATATATAAATATTTTTTTTGTATGAATAAATACAAAAAATGCTTAAATGGATGATTCTGTAAAAATAAAAACAGAAATATTAAATTAAGAATTATTTTCCTTGCTGTTTAAATATTAAAATTTTTTAGCCTTATCTAAGCAATTTTAAAAAACCAAAAATGCGAGAAAAAACCTAGAAGTTAAAACAAAATTTTTGAGGCTAAAAGCAAAATAAGAAGATTTGATTTAGCCTTAAAAAGGCTAAACTAACAACACTGTTCGTTAACTTTACCAACTCAAGTGGGAATACTTAATAGTAGATGTTCGATATTTAAAATATGTTTCTCAATACTATGCTAGATCTAATATAAAATTGTATCTCCTTAAGAAAATTTGTCAATAAAAAGCATTTTTTTTTGAAAAATTTACTAATTTTCTTCTTAAAAAAAAAAAAAAAAATCTATCTAGTGCCTGACGTGATAAATTTAATATAATAGGTAAATTTTCTTATCCTCCATCGATTTTCTACATTTCAAAATTTCATCAATATCTCATACCAAAAACATCACCTGTCAATTTTGATTAAAAAAGCTATCTCAACA
This sequence comes from Protocalliphora azurea, assembly GCA_932274085.1. NCBI lineage: Eukaryota > Metazoa > Arthropoda > Insecta > Diptera > Calliphoridae > Protocalliphora > Protocalliphora azurea. Next base: position 120,213,627 of record OW026520.1, on the reverse strand, counting down.
TGTTGCTACAGTTATATTTTTGTTGCAATTTTTATTTTCAAATTTTATTCAAAGCATAGTTTTTTAGACATCCTTTTTGTGTTAATTACTTTGATAACTTAAAAGTTTTTTTTATTATTTTATAAGAATTTCATTAATTAGCATTTTTAAAATGATTACTGCCATAGTAATTTTAAGAAATCCTTTTATGACATGTTGCTTTAGATTAAATGTTTCCAGTAATCGTTTCTCAATAAATATTCATAATAAGTATATTACTTTAATATATTTTAGTTGCTGTTTAATAATTTTATTAAAACAGTAAACAAATCTGTTCAAAACATTTTGCTGAAAAATCTCTTTTACAGAAAAAATATTCTAAATTTTCCATAAAAATAGAAAAAGATTAAAGATATTTTTTTTTTACAATTATCTTGCTGCATGTTTTTATGCTTTTTTATCACATATATACATACTTCTGCAATATATTGCTAGCGGAACAAACATTTGACATTTTAACAAATGTCTTAAAATGCTTTACATTTTGCTTATTTTATTTTAAAAACAAACTTTTTTTAGTAACATCTTTATAGTTAATAATAAGCATGTTGCTTTTGTGATATATTTATATAATAACTTCAATCAAAGTTTTTTTTACTAATATTAAAAAAGAAATTTTTTAAGCAAAGTATCTTCAACATATTGCTAGCAACAAATGTTTTAAAACTTATTGTTTAATATCTTTAAAGGTCTTCGCTCCCCTTTTGCCATTTATTCGCAAGAATATATTAAAAAAAAAATAATAAAACTTATTTTTGTAACATGTTGCTGGTTGCTAAAAAACATGTTGCTTTTGCCATTTATTTCCAAAATATTTTCTAGCAGCATGTTTTTTTTACTTTTTTTTTACTAATATTAAAAATGAAAATTTTGAACAAAGTATTTTCAAACTGCTGCTAATGTTGAAAATGTATTTTTTATTGCCAGTAAATGTATTTTTTAATGCCAGTAAAGGATTTAAATATTTATCTGAATTTATAGTAATAGAAATAGCAATTTGTGTGCAACATGATGCTGGTGACATTTTTATAAATGCCTGAAACACATAATTGTATTTAAAAACTTTTTCGCAATTTTTTCCTTAGTCTGTTGTTTTTTGCTTGATTTAAATAATTTTAAATAATACAAATTGTTTTAGCATCATGTTAATAAATTATATATCAACATGTATATATGCTTTGAAGAAATGTTCTTTGAACATGTTGCTTTTAACAATGTTGCTAGCAATATTTTTAGTTAATTGGAATTTCTATCTATATGATAGAAAATCTAAAATAGTTTTGGTAACATGTTGTTATTGGTTAATAAATTAAAACACAAAATTGCATTAAATTGCATATAAAACATGTTGCTGCCAACATTTTTTATTAAATCATAATTTGTTTTATTTTTAATATAAAGTGAATTTTGTATTTATTAAGAAAAACTTAAAATACCCTTAGCAGCATGTTGCTTGTAAAAATATTTCAATTACGAAATTTATTGTAATTGAAACATGTTGCGAAAAACATAATTTTTATTTATTATTATTTTATTCAAAATTTGAAATATCTTTTTTTTTATTGATTTTATAGCAACTAAAAATTCTCATAGACGCTTGCTGCTAGCAACAATATTTCAGTTACGAAATCTTGCAAAAATTCGATTTTAACGGCAAGAAAATTGCAAAAGGGTTTATTATTTGCATTCCACTTGTTTTAATAAAAGAATTTTATTTTGCACTAAAAGAAAAGATATCAAATTGGTTTATTTAATTGTTCAAAAATTTATATGGTGTATTCGATGAAAATTAGAAAGTATAGAAAGAAAGTGTTACGTATTTATAACACTGGGTCATTCTCAGTACAAAAAGGACTAAATGACAACATTTGTTTTTTTTTTTTTTTTAACGAAATATACTATTTGAGTAGTAAACATGATAATTTGTTTAACCAAATGGTTATAAAGCCGCCTTTGTTAATTATTTTTAGTTTAATGTAGATTGTGGGCATGAACAAGAGTGCGGGCCTAAGGGAAAATTTGCCCCAGGTACTATTTACGCAGCTTTGTCAGATTTCTTTCATTTTCGAAACCCATTTGTAGCCACTTGGTCCTATATATGAATTTAGAAAAGTTTTTTAGCGATGAGTTAGTACAAATTTTATGAGATTTATGAAATACACCAATTTAATTGCGCCTTTTATTACAAAATCCTACTTTTTTTTAGGTGTTGCTTGTAAAACGCATGAGATTTACATAGAAAATACAAGGGTCAAAAGTGTTTGGGTAGCACCCAATGTTTCATATATGTAATGGATTATAATTGTCTTAGTAAACCAGATCTAAACAATTTTTCCACTTCAGTACATTTATAAGCTTAAGTTAACATGTTGCTCAAAATTTCTACTTAGGCTAAATCACCGTAGGCATTAATGGGTTAAGAAGAAATTCCTAAGAAAACAATTTAATTCAATAATTTCAATTCTAATTAATCTTTCCTTTGAAATATAAGAATTTTATTCACTATTAATTCAACCAATATTTTCGGAAAATATCTTAAGAAATTTCATTATTTCCTTATGTTCAACAAACATTAAATCTCTTCCACATTTGATTACTGATAATTAAATCTGGGTCAAGTGCCTTTAGTCTTAATTATTGCTATACTACAATAGAGAAATTACAGAAAAGCAAAAAAGAATTGAAATAAAAACTAAATGTTTACTAATAATTATCAAAACAAATGTGATAACATTGTAAATTTCCTAAGGATAAAAAAGGATATTTTTTTTTATCAACATCTTTTGTTAACATAATATTTGTACGATATATTCTTTTTTCTTTTTGCATTGCCACTTCTTGATAAATCTTATTGTATGTATAATTTCAATTAAGCAAATCAACAATAAGCGCTGTCAACAAAACACTATTCTTAAGTAAAGCACAAAAGGACTAGGTTGGTTGACTGGCTGGCCGTTTGTTGTTATCTAACATAAATGATTGGCTATTTCTAATGCTCGTAATTTTACTCCAGGTTATTTTTTTTTCTTTTCCTTATACTTGATTTTTCTTCAATCTAGCTTTCTTTATTCCTTGAAAACCAAATGTAAGTGGTTGTTAAACTTAAGATAACAAAACGATTTTTGTATTGTAATGAGTCCGTGTGTTGGTATTATTATGATTTGGCCTTTTGTTTTCAGCTATATATACACTTGAGCATTTTATATCATTGCTGCCTGTTATGTCTTTTTTTAATTCAATTATCTTTTTTTTTTTTGTTGAAATAGAAATAATAAAAAAAGTACTAATCATAATGAAAATGAAGCCTATTATACATTTTATTTCACTTCAAGGGAACAGAGTGGAAAACAAAAATGTTATTGCGTGCTGGTTTTTATGGTTTTTGTTTGAGGCTTCCCTTTGTCTGAAATGAAATATATTTTATTTTCCCAGTCCATAATATATTTAATGATAATTTCATCTATGAAAATTAATGAGCGCTAAATTAGTTAGATTAGAGTTTTTTATGTGAAACTGCTACTACACAAATAAGTATTATAATCATAATTATAGATATTAATGATAACATATTCAATTTGTGTCCAAGATTAGCTGCGATATGGCCACAAGAAATGAAAATGTAAATGTTAAATGTTATAACAATGGATAAATTATATTAATGCAGAAATTAGAAATGACGTAATGAAGGAAATAGAGAATTTTTTTGTAATTTGTAGAAAGTAAGTTTTTCGTTTGTAAATATATATTTTTATTCTTATAACATTATTTCTTGTTAAATTTTTTCGAAAAATTTATTTTAATTTATAAAAAAATATTCTTTTAAATTCGAATTTTTATATTTTTTAATATAATACTTTTTCTTGTAATATATTATATATTATTATAACTTATTCGGTTGCCTTTTATTAGTTTTTGATTCTTTTAAGTTATATTGCCAATGAGCCATATTATGAATATTTTCTAAAAATTATTTCTAATTCATATTAATCATACGTCACCGTAACAAATATTACAAATTTTAAATATTTGAGAAACCTTCAAATATTTAAAATATTTTTTAAAATATATTAAAAAAAAAAACAAGTGCAGAAAATATATTTAAAGTAAAGAAGTATTTTGAATTTTTTTTTCAACTACTTTTTCTTATAATAATTTTCGTCATATAATTTCTTTTACTTCTTTTTTAACTACAATACCTTGCAAATTAATCATTTTTTTACAAGAATTAATTTTCCTGAACATTAAAAAAATGTAAATATTTTTCAACAGAAATTTTATACTCCATTATTACCTTTTCTTATAATTTAATCTTATACCTTGATTTATTGCTTTTTAAATTTTTTAGATATCTTGCTAATTAACCATATTATATTATACATATGCCAATCTTACAATTATTACAATTATTTTAAATATTTAAAAAATCGTTCAGCATTTAAAATATTTTTTTAAAGGTATTAATATTAACTAAAGCAGCAAATATTTTATTTTACTTGAGAATATTTAAAGTAAAGAAAAATATTGAAATAATAACTTAATATTTACAACTTTTTGTGTTCAGGTTTTTTATAGGTAATATTTTTTCTCGCTATGTTCTCCTTTATTTTTTTTTATAACTAATTTCAATATCTTGTCAGTTATCCACGTTTTATTAAAGAAAATTAAGAAAATGGTAAAGAAAATTAAAAAAATATTTTTCTAACATAAATTTTTTATTTGCGTGGAAATATTTTTTTCTTATATTTTAATCTTGTAAATCATAATTTGCTTTTCATTTGCCTTTAAATTCTTTAGGTATGTTGTCAAGGAAAAAAGTAAAAATTGCTCCTAATTAATATTAATCATACGCCATCCTTATAAATTTTAAATATTTGAAAAACCCTTAAAAAGGCAAATAAAGTTAATAAGAAAAACTAACATTTAATCGGAAGAAAGTACTTTACCAGAAAATAATTAAAGAAGAGAAAAATATAAAAAAATTAAAATTATTTTTCTTTTTTTTTTTAACAAAATTTTTTGTCATATTTTTTTAGTTTTTTATATTTTTCGTTATATTATATTAAAGAAGCCTTAAAATAATATAAAAATCTTTTACTTGAGAAGTTTTTTTTTAATTTTTAAAAGAAATAAAAAAAAAATAATAAAAAATAATTGCAAAATTGTTTGTTATTTTTCTCACTACTTATTGTTGTAATTTATTTCTGTTACCCCTTGATATGTTGCCTTTCCTTAGTATATTAAATTTTTGAAATAGCTCTGCAAACAAACATGATATTAAAATTTTTCTGAAAATACTCCCAATTACTATTAATCATACGCCATCAATGCAAAAATTATACTTATTAAAAAATCTCAAAATATCTTAAAAGATTAAAAAAAAAATTATTAAAATTAAAAACGAAAATTAAATAAAACTAAGGAAAAGAGAATGAAATAAAAGCATAAAAATTATAAAGAATTATAAAAAAAAAAAAATTAATAAGAAAATATAATTTTTTGGTGTGATTTATTTTGTCTGTAATACAACCATGAAATTTCTCAATATGTTATCTTTTATTTTCTCTTTAAGTTTAAAAAATATCTTGCGAATCAACCAAGTTAAATTATTTATAAAACTACTTCTAATTGATATTAATAATATAAATATTAGAAATTTTTAAATATCTTAAAATATTTTAAACATTTTTTGTAAAATTATTTAAAATTAAATACAAAAACTAAATGAAAATTGCAGAACTAAATAAATATTTCCTTATTTTTTTTTAAGTTAATCAAATATTAATTAAAAAATAAACAAAAAATAATTCAAAATAAATAAAAAATTTTAAAATTATAAAAAAAGTTTCATGTTCAATTTAAATATGAATTTTTCCAAAACTACTTTTAATTAATATTAATCATACGACACCGTTTACAAATATTAAAAATATTTCAATTCTTAAAAAGCCTTCAAATATTTTGAATATTTTTGAAAAAAGTTTTTAAACTAATACCGTTAATTAAATAAACATTTTAAAATTAAAAGTATTATTATTATTTTTTTCAGAAAAAGTAAATTTTCAATGTAAGGTAAAATCAAGAAAATTAAAATATTAACCCTCCTTTTTTAATATGCTTAATTTCTCTTATGCTCTTACATAACATAAATTAACAAAACATGTTAATAATTATAAAACTTAACCACTTCAATTAAAAAAAAAAAAAAAAAAAAAAAATTAAAAAGAAAACCTTGTCATCATTATCCCTAACAAGTTTCTGTTATCCTTTCTTGACATATTCGATTATAAACATATGAGTAAAGAAATTTCCATAAGGGTTAAAAAAGAGTTTTAATAAAACCACATTTTCATACACCTTTTCTTTTGTTTATCCCTTAAAAAAACATTTCTTCAGTTTTGTAAAATCATTTTTTATGGATAGACATGTTTATGTCCTTAAACCAACTTTAACCTCATCACAAAAAGTACTTTAAAGCTACACAAACGAACGACAATAAAGTATGACAATTTCTTTTATTCTCCTTTTCATATGTTAAGTGCATGAATATCGTTTGTGTTTTGTGAAATGTGTGAACATTTGTTTTTAAGAATATGAAAATAAAAACGAAAACTAAGAAAATTAAACATACACGGAAAAATTATTGTCTACAAGACAATCTAACAAAGACGAACTTACAATTACTTTTTTAATTGTTTCAATTATGCAAGTGATCAGAATTCAAATTTTCTAATATTTTTTTTTACTAAAAATAAAACAATTTATCGGCTCTCAATTATTTTTCTTATTGTATTAATAAATTAATCAGATAAAATTAAAAACAAGTGATAATTTTAATAATTGAATACAAAATTTTTTTTAACAAGTTGAATTTCAATTAATAAAATAATTTAAAATATATTTGGTTTTAGATTTTTCTATGCAAATTTTGAATTTAATTTGTTCACAGAAAATATATTCTCTGTTAAACGATTTATCAAAGATAGAAACTTTTTCAATAAATTTTTTAATTGATCAATTATTCAAGTGATCAAAATTCAAAATTTCTAATAACTTTTTTACTAAAGGTAAAACAATTTATTGGCTTTCAATTATTTCTATTATTCTATCAATTAATCTAGTAAACAAATATAAATAAAAATAAATGATAATTCGAATAAATGCATATACAATCTTTTCACAGGTTGAATTTTAATTAATGAGATAATTGAATATGTATTATTCGTTATTGAAATTAGATTTTAAATTTTTCTATAAAAAAATTGAATTTAATTTGTTAAAATACTTAGACTTGGTGTAATTTATTTAAATATAAAAATATTTGAAATCATTTTCAAATTCTTATTAATAATTTAATAGAAATTTTTTTCGAAAATATTTTTTTATGTGTAGAAAAGTAATGCATTAGAAAAAAAGCAGCAAAATAAAAAGAAACTCCCTTAAAAGGGAAGTAATAAATATTAGAGCTAAAAAATATATTTTTTTTTATATATAACCTCAAAAGCTGGAGGCTTTATTTGTTTTACTCTTTGTCAGGAAAGTGTGAATTTCTAATGGTAGAAGATGTTTTATGGTAGTGAAGGCATTTGTCATCATTACTTTATATAAAGGTATATTTATGTTCTTCAGAATGTTTTCTTGGTTATATAATAACACTTCTAAGGTTAAGCGTGAAACTTAGAGAGAATTTTAAAGAATCATGTTTGAGTTAGATGAAGTAAATGTTTAATGGAAATTTAAATAGATTTTGTTAAAAACAACTAAACTATTTTTGGATACTTTGTTTCAAGTTTAATTTTTATTTTTATTATAAGCTTATATCTTTATTATGACCTTAAATTGTCATCTTTTAGTTGGTTTTTAAATAGTTTAAATTCCTTTAAAAGCAAAGTCATTTTATTTAGGAAAAAAACTGGTATTTAATATTAATCATATGTTGTATGGTCTCATTTTTATGTTACATTATTTTTTCAGAAGTAATTAATTAACTAAATATTTAAGATACAGTTAGCTTTGATAGAAAAAAGTTTCTATTATATTTTACTTATAAATTAGAGAAAATATCATAAGGAATATTAGGAATTTTATATTTATTTATTTTTTTATATTTAACTTTAAATAGTTAATAGTCTATATTAGGAAAAAGTCAAATATGCTTAGCCATAAGTCTTTTAAGGGTTTGGCTAGTGTAAAAGAAAGAAAAATGAAGCAGGTTTTTCTTTGAGTTGTGCATGAATTCAATGAATTAGTTCCTAGTTATCCTTTACCTACATTCATGAATTTTAATCTGCAACAGAAAAAAAAAAATAAATTAAAAATGCTGCACTATTTCAGCTGAAAATTTTCGTGAAATAGTAATTGAAAGGACGCAGTTATTTGAAAGAGAAGAAGAGTAGTTTCTAACAGTCTCCTTTACTTCCAGTAAAAATCACTCCGAGAGCATTTTCTTCAATTTTCTTAAAATAATTTAAATTAATATCAATTATACGTAATGTAGTCCTTTCACGAAAATTGCTTATAACTTTGTGTACATAAGAGATTTTCTTCAATTTTCTTAAAATAATTTAAATGAATATCAGTCATACGTAATGTAGTCCTTTGCTTATAACTTTGTGTACATAAGATATTTTCTATTATGTGTGTTTTATTTATAAAAAGCACATCAGTACCAAATAACTATTTGAATTTAATAATTTATTTTATTTATTTAAATGTTGTATTTTGTCTGAATAATTTAATGAAAGAAATATCCTCAACACATAATTATTTATAGAAGGGAAAAAGTAATTTATAGGAGATTAGAGATTAGAGCTTAAATAGAATTTTCTTAAAATTTATTAAGATAATATGAATTAATATCCATCATATTTCATGATGTACTTTTACGAGAATTGGCTAAAACTTAACGTACATCAGAGATTTTCTATTAAATAATTTTTATTTATAAAAAACAAGCTCTTCAACGAGATTAAAATAATCTTAACAAATAATAATTTAAATTTACTGATTTATTTTATTCATTTAAAAGTTTTATTTTACCTTAAGAAATAGTGAAATAATAATTCACAGGCCATAGTTATTTGTAGAAAGGAAAGGATTAAAAAAAAATATGAAAAGGCTTCACAGCTTTCGTAGAAAATTGGCGCTCAAAAAGAATTTTTTATGTTCCTAAAAATAATATGAATTAATAATAATCATACGCCACCTTATCCTTCTTTATAAAAGAAATCCTATCACTTTGGTTACATAAAAGATTTTCTGTTAAATATTTTTGATTTATGAAAAGCACATGAAAGTTATTAAAATAATCTAAAAATCTCTATAAATAAGAACACAAATTTATTAATTTATGTTCTTTAAAGAAATAATAATATTTAAGACATTGTAAAAAGAACAAATCTTTAAAAATTATTTGTAATAAATATTAATTTTTATAAGCTGGTCAACAAAAGATTTGTTATTTATAACTGAATCAAAGAAAATATTTTATTTATCTATAGAAAAGAAAATCCAAATTATCTTTTAAAGAACAAACATCAGGACACTAAAGGACTATCAAAAATATAATAGATTTTGATTAAATAGAGAAGCAAGATACAAAATAAAAGAGCCTCATAAAAGGTGTATACTCTCTATACAAAAGACAGATATTACATAAATATTTATTGTTTATGAACAACATTTTCTTTAACACTACATAAAATTCCTTCTTTCCTACAATGATTTACAAAGTGTAAACTAGCACACTTAAAACTTCCACTTAAACAACTTTGCTTCCTAACCATAAATAAGGTCTCTTGGTGGCTAAGCGAAAGAAAAAATTAAAATTTATTAAATATCTTCAAGTAAATAAATTTCAATTTTGTTTTAACAAAAGTTATTCTATATAACCTTACAGATGAAATATTTTCTTTTTGTTGCTGTTGTCCTCTAAATTTTATCTACTTAATTGTTTCTGCCGCAAAAAAAAGAAAAAAAAAAAATAATAAAATAAAAAAATAAACAAGTGGAAGTCTTGTATTCAGCTGGGCCGAATCTTTTATACCTTTCATAAAATCTATATTTCATAAATAAATCACATAAAAATTTCTGCTCTAATCTGAAAATATACTTAATATTTGTAAACTGTTGTTAACCATGATATTGGATATTTGTAACATAAAGAATCCTCGAAAACTCCTTGGATATATGACTTAGGAAGATCGGTGAGACCATCTGTGTTGGTGAGCTGAATAAAGAAGAGTTATGCCAACAATTTTTTTTCGAAAAAGATAGCTTAGAATTAGATATTTTTATCTTGAATTTGCTATTTTAAAATTTTTAAAATTTTTAAGATTTTTTAAATTTGAGGCTCTAAGATACAATTCCATCAACCATGATTTGGTTGGATTTAAAAACTTGAAATACAATTACAGCTACAGCGGTAATATTTTAAAAAAAATTCATTATTTCATAAAAAATATGTCTATATTAAAACAAAATTTAAATGGATTCTACGAGGATACGAACCATGGCTTGAAGATTTATAATCTAGAACACATCCACTAGACTAGATTATATTATATATTTAAAATTCAGCTTATCAGAGTTATTCTTTTTTTACACAAGTTAAATTAAGAGTATTTTTTGAATCCAGAATTTCAAAATGTGGCCTAGGGGGTAGGAATTCAAAGTGTTCGTATGGGTTCGAATCCTGGCGCATAGAAATGTATTTTTCTTTTTTTTTAATAAATTTCAGACAAACATTTTTAATTAATTAAACAAATATATATTTGACAGTCCCTTAAACTGACATTTTTTGTTTGAAGATAGATTATAAAAAAAAAATTCGATTTCTTGGCCAAGAAAGTCTTTCAGTATCACATCGATGTGTATCTTCATTACTTATATAAAAGGCTTAAAATGGAACACAAATCGAAATAATACTTTCTTTTTCATAAAAAACACATCAAAAAGTGCCTAGAAATTATTATCAAATATATTTTTTTCTTTTAAATAATGAAAATTTTTATATTTTTTTTTAGAAAAAAAAAAACATAAATTTACAAGGAGTCCTGGGGATATCAAATCAGGTTTAATGGTTTGTAATCTAGAAAACTTCCTCTAGACTATTCAATTTCACAACTCTCCAATACAAAAAACATTTATATATTATTTTATATGAAATAGAAAATAATATTAAATTTGGACAAAGAAAATCGGAAATATTTCTGTGGCAGTTCTAGAAAAAGTAAGTCCGCCATTCCTAAACGAATTTCGCTGAATTTAAATATCAACATTTTCGAGACTACATTCCATAAATATATTGAAAAAGAAATCCATTTCAACATACATACAGACAGACATATATTCTCAAAATTTAGTTTTAATCATAACAATCACGAATATTTTTCAATTTAAGGCCCTGGGTATATATTTAAAGAATTTCATATAAAACGACACACTTTTATATACCTTTCATTTTATGTGAAGGGTATACAAAATAAATAAAAATTTATATTAAGCTCTTGGTCCCTTTTAAATTAATGTGTTTATTTAGAAATGTATGCTTTAAATTGTAACACAGTTAAAGTGTAAATGAATTTGTTAAACTTTTTGAGGAAAATTAATGAGTTAACGTTTCTCCAAAGGTTGTTAACAAAAAAAATAAACAAAATTAAAATTGAGGAGGAAAGAGAAGTAATGTAACAGCCTTTTTTTCTTAACACTCATTTATAGGGTAAACATTTTTGTTAAAAAAAAGAAGTTAAAATAATTTGTTGTAAGCAAAGAAAAATCGAATGAATTAATTTTTAGCCTAAAGGATAATGGTGGCACAAAAACAAAAAAAAAAAAAAAACAATGAAAAGGAACTGAATTTGTCATATTTGCCTGTTGACCTTTTGATGGTTGTATATGTGCGGGTTTTGTTTCAGAACTGACCCAAATATATCAAAAACTTTAAAGTTAAAAGTTCAAAGTAAACAACTAAATTAAACATGCCAACACTTAGGAAGGGAAGTTTATGCTAAAAAAAAAAATGGTTTTAATTTAAGTTTTTCCACCCTTACATGCAAATGATAGGATAATATTTAAATAAACAAGCTTCTCGTTGAGACTTTTAGAATAACTCATTAGTATATCTAAAGATTAAAAAAAAAACTTCATAAATTTTGCTCCGAAATAACATAGAAATTTAGAAAAGTACTTCATTTTTTAAATGTTATTTTAGCTTTTATTTAATCTTTACTTTGTTACCTTTAATTTTGCTGTTAAACCTTGTAATATAATTATATAGACATTTTTCAAAAAAAAAAAAAATTTTTTTTTTTTTTTTCATTGGTAATATTAATCATATATCACCATTTTTAAAATTTGAACAAATTAAGGTATTTAGAAAATTTCAAAAAAAAAAAAAAAAAAAAAATTGTATTATTTTATAATAAGAGTTAATAAATCATAACACTTGCAAAATATTAAAGCGGAAAAAATATAAAATTAAAGAAAAAAAAACTAATTTTTCTTAAAGTAATAACCATTAGAGTGTCCTGTTGAAAAATAAAATTGTAGGAATTTCAAAATGTGGCCTAGGGGGTAAGAATTCAAAGCTAGGAGTTTTAAAGTTCGTATGGGTTCGAATCCTGGTGAATAGAAATGTATTTTTTTTTTTAAATAAATTTCAGACAAACATTTTCAATTAATTAAACAAATATATATTTGACAGTCCCTTAATTTGACATTTCAAAATTTAAATTTCTGTTTGATTATAAATTATAAAAAAAATTTTCGATGTATTGACCAAGAAATTATTCGTTTTGATGAGCTCAATACAGAACCCATATAACAAAGATTTAATTTCAATACCCGGGATTGAAAATCACGGGTTTAGTACATTTTTTAAAAAGATCCAATTTTATTTTGAAATAGGTATACAAAATTTTCTAAGTTTGTGCTAATTACAAAAAAAATATTAAAATAAGTTTTAGATGGAAGTTAGGAGGAAACTTTTGCAGTTAAGCTTCATTGAATATTACTTTTTGAAACAGAAGTTAAAGTCAAATTTAGCATAACATTTGGTGAGTTTATAAAGTATATTTTTTATGAGTATTCTTTTTGTCCTTTTCAGGATATGATACTAAGAGAATTGAAAACTGAGAGGTTCGCCTTAACTCACACTTTCTTAAACTTAATTTAGTAAACTGTCAACCAACCAGAACTGAAAATATTTACAAATATTTACAAATATTTACAAATATAGAATATTTTAAATTGCTTTTAGTTTAATCATTTTAATAACACATTTTTTTTTGCACAGACAATTTTACTTTACTAAAAAAATATTTTATTAAAAATTATTATTTTACTTTATAAAAATTATTTATTGAAAAATGAAAACTTGAAAAATGAAAATTTATGAGAAATTAAAATTTCAAAAATAAAAATTATAAATTTATGAGAAATTATATTTTTTTAGCAAAAATTTTAAACTAAATGAAGATAAAAATTAAAAAAAAAAAAAAATGACTAAAAATTAAAATAAACTTTTGTGCCACCAAAAGCATATTTTAGACATATATATTATACATAATTATACATTATTTACATGTTATAAATACATAATTTAGTATTTTATATATTTTTCTAAATCAATTAAATAAACTGGCAACAAATTGATGTTAATATGGAATATTTTTTTTTTTTAACTGAATATATATTCATGTAAATTATGCAGTGAAATGGTAACGTCGTAATGTCAATTGATAGATATTAAATATAAATAAAATATAATTTAAAATATTATAAACCATTGTCATAAGATTTGTTTGTGTTTTTTAAAGCTTATATTTTTATATTTTAAAAATATTTAGCAAGCAATTTTTACCCGAAATTTGGAATATTTGGCAGTTTTAGTTTTTCTTTTATTGAAGTTTGGAATTTTTATTGAAATTTGCAATTTTTGGTGAAAATTTGTATTTTTGGAGAAATTTTTAGTTTTTGATAAAATTTAAAATTTTTTGGCGAAATTTCGGATTTTTTGTAAAATTTCAAATATTTGGTGGAATTTTGGAGTTTTGGATTTTCAGTGAAATTTCGAATTTTTGGTGAAATTTTGTATTTTTGGGGAAATATTGAATTTTTGATAAAATTTCGAATTTTTGCTTAAATTTCTTTTTTTTTTGTGAAATTTAGAATCTTTGATGTAATTTCGAATCTTTGATGAGATTTAGGATTTTTGCTAAAATTTCGAATTTTTAGTGAAATTTATATTATTAGTGAAATTAAGAATTTTTGGAAAAAATTGGATTTTTATGGTGACATTTCGAACTTTTACGAAAATTTTGGATTTTTGGTGAAATTTCTAATGTTTTGGCAAATCTTCGTATTTTTTTGTGAAATTATGAAGTTCTGCTGAATTTTTGGTGACATTCCAAAATTTTTTTTAGTGACATTTTGGATTTTAAAATTTTTAATCTGGTGAAAATTTCAAATATTTAAAATAAATTCCTCTCGCCAAAAATTTTTGAGCTTGCTCTTAATAAAGTGCAACATGTTCACCCTCTATTTAATTTGAGGGTAAAACAAGCGACGTAATTTTTTAATATAACGGCAACATTGTTAGAAAAAAATAATTACAATTTAGACACATGCCGACTAATACGTAACCAGCAAAAAGTTTGTAAAAGTAGTTTTCAATCTCATGAAATGAAGATTTTAGTAAAATTTTCTACGAATTTTTTTTAATAGTATTTCATAAAAGTTTGAATATTTCGCACATTTTCCATCATAGTTTAGATTTTAGAGTATCATTTACATATTCTTCTTCAGTACTATTGATATGTGTATTCCTTTAACCCTGTAAAAACAAAAGTAATATTTTGCGATTATCGGTCCATATTAAGTTAAGTTATTATTTACGGCAGATAAATGGTTACTTAAAAATATAAAATTTGTAAAATATATACAATTAAATGTTTAAATAATGAAAATATGACAAAAAAGTGTTAATAGAATTTTGATATTTCGCGAATTAAAAATGAAATTATTAGAATTATTTAAATGCATATTTCAAGCGTTAACATGTCTCTACAATATTTTGAAGTTAATTTTCTTATAGCGAAGATTCATATAATACTATTGAGAGTAATACATATTTTTAGAGGTGTTTTAAAAATGGTCCAGTTCACTAGGGGCTAAATCCGGAGAATATGGCGGGTGAGGTACCAATTCGTAGCCCAATTCATATTGAGACTGCACACGTGTGCACACGTGCATTATCTGTTACCATCACCTTATTGGCCGACAAACTTACCTTGGCCTTCTTCGGAGCAGGTTCACCTGGAGAAACCCTTTGTTTAGACTGTTGCTTGGTATCCGGAGTACAGTAATGGATCCATGTTTCATCCACAGTTACAAAACGCCGCAAAAACTCATTCCAACTCCAAAAAATCCCTTGAAGTTGTCACACGTTTACGATTATGGTCAATTGAGAGTAAACGCGGCACCCACCTTACAGACAACTTTTTTAAACCCAGCTGATCATTTAAAATCGATACCACACTAACATATGAAATGCCTATGGCATCAACAATCGCACGTACTTTTACTCTTCGATCGGCTAACACCATATCGTGGATTTTTTCGACATTATCAGGTGTACTGACCTCAATTTTCCGTCCAGAACGTTCAGAGTCATTAATGCTTGCGCGACCATAACGAAAGTCAGTAAACCGCTTTTTTACCATTGAAATCGATGGTGCAGAGTCCCCATAGTATTTACCGAGCTTTTCCTTGGTCTGATTGGCGATATTTTTTGCGAAAAAAATAATGTTTAATGAGCACTCGAAATTCACTTTTTTCCATTTTTAGAAAAATACACGAGGTTGTATGTTTTGAACATCCGTTAAACGCAAAGTAAATTACGATACTTGCTCAAAATTTGACAGTAGTCTATTAACAGGTGGTACTTGATGATAATAGTGTTGCATTTCATATAACTACGAGGGAAGTTCGAAAAATCACGGAAATATTGATCCGCCCTCGTATTTTGGGAATCGTATAAGAACATACTAATCTTCATTTTTAGAGGGATACATTTGCAACTTGTTTTCGTAAGACAAAATTTCCAAAGTCTGTTTTCTCTTTCTAGAGCTTTCCGAAGCTTCCGGATGACGTAAAATATTAAAATTCGACTTACTACTAAAACTACTCGATTTACCCAGTGCGCTTTGCTACCCCTTTTGAGGCGATAACTATTATTTACTTTATCCTATAACTTATCCTATCCTCCCTATTTAAAATTTAATATGAAAATTATTTCTACAACTGTTTAAGACTTCTAACTTAATTACTTAATTAATTTGAAGTGAAAATTAATATTTGCTTTGTATTGGGGCTAGCCCACCCTATCCGTCCTATTGTTATTTCAACAATGTAATATGACAAGACAGTAGTTCTTACGAAATTTTAGGGCTCTCACTATAATAGTTCTGTAAATATGCCATTAAGAATATTTACTTTGTATGGGGGTACCACTTCACCTGCTCCGATCGAGAAATAAAATATTATATTTGAATTTAGGTTCACACATAATAATGCTATGAAAATTTTATGCAAATCGGTTCAGCCGTTTAAGAATTGTGAAAAAGTAGGCGTGGCATCCGATTAAGCTCCATAGTAGCCTATAATATTCTCCTTTGCAGGCACTATATGTGTGTAAAATTTAATATAAATAGCTTCATTAGTAACGTGCAAATTTGAAAAAAATTATTTTGTTAAGTAGACGTAAAATGTAAGAGTAATAACCAATCGAAGTCTAACATAGCCTATAAGCACCTGCAGCACTGGTACTATATTTGTGTCAAATTTCGTAAAAATCGGTTTTGCCGTTTAGAAGTGATTGCTATATAAAAAATTTTTATAATATATATAAGGATTCGTTCTACAAATCCTAACGGAGCTATATTTTAAAATTTCTGTCAGGGAGCGGTGATACGCAGAATTTTTTTATTTTCTCTAATATTTTTAAAGGTTGGTTTTGGTTTTAAAAGGTTTACTTGCTATAGGTTTATTTGCTATACTCATTGTTTGCTCTCCAAAACTTACTGAAAACTGATTTGGTATTTCGGTCAGGTAGCGAATTTTTGCCGATTAATTTTTCTGATATCTTATTTTTTTATTTTAAAAATTTTACCTCTTAACACTTTAAGTATTATTCACCATCAATTCAAATATTTCAATTTCGATTAGAGAGAGGAAAAGCATCAAAATGTTGCCCATAAACTTTTTAAAAGATTTTTTGTTTTGTTTTTGTGCATTTTTATTATTATATTGCAAATTTCCATGTCACTGGCAGGCCTATACGCTAGTAATTTATAGATGACTTTAACTTTTTTTAAATAATATCTTAATTAATATCAATCATACGCCCGGTTCGACGAAAACCAAATTTTTAACATTATTAAGAAATTTTTAATAAGCAACAATTCTTATTGTTTTTGTTAGCATTTTTCATTAAAGTGGTATTTTTTGTTTACTCGGAATAGCTAAAGGTGTATAATTTAAGTATATACAAATCTCAAAATTGAGCTCAACTTACTTTTTGAACATCTCTATGATTAACCAATTAAAATTTTCTGCACTATATGTTTTTTTTTTTTAAATTATTTTTATTGCCCTCTTCTACAGAGAGAAGAGGGTAATATTATTTGCAATATTATTTATCTTTATAAAAGAACTCCTTTTTTCTGAAAACTTTCCTCTTCTCTTTATCATATAGAGACCTCTATGCACTACTTCTCTAAACATCTTTTGGTTTATTAAACTGCATAAAAGTCATCATTATTATCGCTCCTACATGCCTTTGACGATGATGCTGACAAGAATATGAGAAGATATAATTACAAATGTATGAATGATGATGATGAAAAGTCAGCAACCATGCACTTCTATATTTTGTAAAAGAATAAAGCTTTGGGAGTTGTTTTTATTTTGTATTATTTTTATATTTATTTACCTCTTTAGCTTGCAGTTGTTTATGTAAAGTGTCTTTGGATAGGTTTGTTCACGTTCACGATTATAAATGTCCCTACAAGCAAAATAATACGAAAGTGATGATTAATCATATTCGTATTGCGAAAGTTTCCCCCATCGGTAGATATTTTGCGTTACAGGCAATACATCGAAGCAATAAGAAATCAATACGCCTGAAAGAAAAATAAAATATACCAATAGATAATCTTCTGAAAGATATAATAAATATATAGAAAAATTATCACTAAATAAATCTTGAAATACGAGTAATATAATTATGTAATCTTTTACATCTTGTAAAGCATGCATGCACATAAAGCTTAACATCATAAAGCACGAAAACTGAAACGTTCACATAAAATAACAATTTTTTGCTAAAAGGCAGACAAATTTTTGCAATATTTTTTTAATTTTTGAACAATTTTTCAACAACTGAAAAAATTGTGACTGAAAAATAAAAGTATTGCATTAATTTCTTCCAGATGATCTCAATGGGATATCAATAATTTATTGCGAAGGTGATAATCACCTTATTTAAAAAAGGGCGATATTTTGAGCATAGAAATAAAAAAATTTTAAATTTTATATATTTTTATTGTTTGCCTAATTTTCTTTAAACTGATAAAAATACAATATTAGAAAAATATTGCTTTGATGATTTTCATTCAAATAATAGAAAGAAGATATTCTTCCAGGATGATATCTTCTAAATGTTTATAGGGATTTATTATGTTTTTTTTTTCTATAAGAGAAAAAGTCATTTGAGAAAATTCCCTGTTTGCTTGTGTATGCTGTATGTAAATGAAAGTCTAACATTTATATATTTATTTTTATTTCCTTTATGTAGTTCACCCTATTTTTATTAAAGACATTTAACAATTGTTGTTGCTGTTTGTTCTTGGTTGTTGTTTTGTCAAGCTGCAAAAGGTTAAAATGTTAAATGTAGCAGTTTATTAAACATCGTCATCAACATCATCAGCAATATCGTCATCTTTGTCATCATCCTGGTGCTGCTGCTAACGTTGGTGTATGTAAAGGAAAAAAAAAAAATTAAAATAAATGTTCATAAACCACAGGGGATGTTTTATTTAGTAATCAAAATAAATAGAACGTAAATATGTGTAACAAAAATGGCAAACAGAATTTTAATTTGAAAAAAGCAAAAAGTGGGGGAAAATTACATGCTATAAATGGCAAAATTTTGATGTTATTAAACCGTTCCAAAGCCATAGAATTGCTTCAGAGCAAGCGCAAAATTTTTAAGTCTCTCTCTCAAACATAAAAATTTAGGTTTCTTCTCTGTAGAATATAGTCTTAAGTGCTTTTAAAATTATTGGGACTTGGAAAATTTAAAATCCTTAGAATATTATTTTTTACAACTTAAAATAGTTAAAATTCTTTTTCCTCAAGGAATTCTTAATATATTTTATAGTTAAATTTTATGGTATTCAAAGCGTATGATTAATATTAATTAAGGAGTTATTTTACTAAATTCAATATAATTCAGTAACTATTAATATCTTTTAACTTAAATAAAAAACCATCCAAACAATACACTTCTGAGCTCTTAAAAATTATCATAATATAACTTTATTCTTAGAAATTTATATTAAAAAAATTGAAAACTATATTTCTATAACTCTTGCATATTATTACATATTTTTTTTAACACATCTAACAATGTTTAATACTTTTTCTTAATACTTCAAAAGAAATTTCTGATAACTGTGTTTTCTAAGCTTACATAATTTTTTGTCACTCAAAATAATAATAAAAAAACAATATTGAAAAATAGTTTTAACTTCTTTATTCCCATAATCTCTTCACGTTTTGTTTTACTAAATAAAAAAAGTTTCTTTTGAAAATTCTTTAACATCATTGTTATCTTGCTATATTCCATATTGCTCAAACCATATTGGTTTATTAAAGGTAAAAAACATGACAATAATATAATACTGTGTAACATGATACTTATGCTTCTTTATAATATGAATATCTTTTAAAAAATATTTGTGAAATTCTACTAAGAATAAGGTTTTAATATTAGCAAATAGTTTTAGCTTATAAAATTTTCTTTTTAAAAGAAAAAGTATAAGGGAAGAACAAGTTTATTTGTGACAATATTTTTCTGTTATTATTTTCTTTTAAGAAAAATTTTTGGTGGTTTGAACAAAGTATTTAAATGAAAAGAAGTTATAAGAATATTGCATAAACTTTTTAGAATGCAAGTAAGCTTGACTTATTTAAGGGATTCTAAAAAGTTTAACTAAGAATTGATTTTCTTTTTTTGAAGGATTTTGGATTTTAAATTGCGTAAAACTGTTCACATGATATTTTGTAAAAATCATCATTTTAAATACAGAAATGTGAAGTTTTAAAAACTTTTTAAAGTTTTTAGAAATTATTAATACTTTATTGAAACATTCTATTTGCAGTAAAATACTAATTTATTTAATATTAATCATACGCTGGGTATACCACGAAATTAAGTTTAAAATTTATCAATAATATATAGATTTTAGTTATAGTTCAGTACTATTTAAGCTTTGGTTAGTTCTAGCTTAGCTCCACTTCAGTTCTAGTTCGGTCCTAGTTCAGTTTTCGTTCAGTTCTATGTAACTTTCAGTTCACTTCTACTTCAGTTATAGTTCTTTTCTAGTTCAGTTTTAGTTAAGTTAGAGTTCAGTTCTAGATTAATTCTAGTTTAGTTGTAATAGAGTTCTAGTTCAGTTCTAGTTTTGTTCTAGTTCAGTTCTACTTTAGTTCGAGTTCAGTGCTAGTTTGGCTTTAGTTCAGTTGTAGTTCAATTATGGTTCATTTCTAGTTCAGTTCTTGTTCAGTAGATTACTTTTAGTTTAGTTATAATTGATTTCCAGTTCAGTTCTAGTTAAATTAGAGTTCAGTTCTAGATTACTTCTAATTTAGTTATAATTGAGTTCAAGTTCAGTTCTAGTTAAATTAGAGTTCAGTTCTAGATTACTTATAGTTTAGTTATAATTGAGTTCGAATTCAGTTCTAGTTATATTAGAGCTCAGTTCTAGATTACTTCTAGTTTAGTTATAATTGAGTTCTAGTTCAGTTTTATTTCAGTTCTTGTTTAGTTCTTGTTCACTTTCTGTTCACTTCTTGTTCAGTTCTAGTACAGTTATAGTTCATTTCTAGTTAAGTTATAATTGAGTTCTAGTTAAGTTCTAGTTCTAGCTCAGTTTTAGTTTTGTTCCAGTTCTGTTCTAGTTTAGTTCCAGTTTAGTTCTAGTTCAGTGCTAGTTTAGTTTTAGTTCAGTCCTAGTTCAATTATAGTTCATTTCTAGTTCAGTTCTAGATCAGTTCTAGTTGACATCTAGTTCAGTTCTAGTACAGTTTTAATTCAGTTATAGTTCATTTTTAATTAAGTTCTAGTTCAGTTCCACCTTTGTTCTCACTTAATTTAGGTAAATGTCAGTTTGGATATCATGAATTTCGTTAAAAAATTATGAACAATATGAATTTTGTAGTTTCTCTATTACCCTCAATGCCCCTCAATACAGAAAGTTAGTATTCCTTTCTGTTCCCTAATTTTAAAGCACTTGAAATATCTTCCTCTATTAATAACCAGCATATTTTCTTTCTTACTATATATCCTTCAAAATTACCTACAATCTCCTCAGTTTAACCACTTATATCATGTCATAATTAACAAGCAGCAAACCAATTATTTGCCAATGAAAATCTATTGACATTCATTATTAATATGAAAGAACGAAAAAAAAGAACTCTCATTCTATAGAATGAATTTTATAATAAAACCATCGACGAACAGCATGTAAAACACAAGGCCATAGAGACAGCCGAAACAGCGTAAATTGTAGTTTATGACACAAAAGCAATTTTAGTAAATAATTGAAGAGACAGTAAAATGGAAGGATATGGCTGATGATAATGAATCTCATGATAATTATAATGGTGATTGTTGTTTGTGTTAGAGTGATAATATTTAAGGACAATGGCAAGCTATATGTAATTTACAACATAATTATTAATTGCTGTCATCGTAAGACACACTCGAAAGCACATTGGCTTAAACATACTTATACAGAATGCCAAGAGTTTAATATTAACGATGGAGCCATACATATTTATTAACGAATAGAATTTTAAAGACTTTGTATTAATGTATAAAATATTTTATTAGTTAATATCTGTTGGTTATAGTTTGATAATCAGAAGTGTTTACTTACCCAATCTATTTATGATAGGGAAAATTTTGAAGTAGTCAAAAAAAAAAACTATAGAAAAATTTACTTCCATTACGGAAAATAAATAATGTAATTTTTATGTATTGCTGAGCTGTTATTTCCTGTAATAACGAGTATGTTGCTCTAAACATTAAATTATTTCACTTTTTTTTTTTTTTTGGCAACTTACTTGTTGTAAACATAAATTTGTGCACAAAGCCAAGAACTTTGCCGCCAAATGTCATTACTACACCCAGCACTATGTGTAGGACACTGGCAAAGTTTCCAACAAAAACAGTGCTTTTATATTTTGCTAGGAAAATAGGAAAATCTAATTAGCAATATTTATGAATATTAGCAGGGATGTTTTCAAAAATTAACATAATTTTTCTTTTGTGCTTTATCTAGTCTCTTGTAAATCATAATACCAATTTAAATATAGAAAATTTAAATAAAGCAATAATTTTTAATTAATATTCAAGAGTTTATTAAACGAAAATTGTATACTGATTAAAACTTTAACAGAAAATGTTATTATTTTATTGCTTTTTATGAAATTCATTTTAAGTTATATAACGGGAGGTATGACTAATAATAATTATGCGCTAGTTTTAGAAGAAACTCGAAAAGTTTATTAATTTTTTATAATTTTGAAAAGTGTTAAAAGGTTTTGTTTTGTAGAGAATACAGGATATAAAATAAGATCAAAAGATTTTTATTTTTGCAAATTTTTATTAAAGGAATTGGGAGAATATTAAGTAGTTTTAAAGGCATTCTAAAATATAGGAAAATTAATTTGTTTTAAATTAAAAGTATTTTAGGATTAAAATTTCTTTATAGAAGTTATACATAATTTTACAAAAAAGAAGTTAAAATTATTTCCACATTTTTCTGGCGAAATATATTAATTTTGTATAATTATCTTTTTACTTGCAGGTATGTGTTACTGATGCTTGTATATCCCTATAACCTTACAATAAAACTATTATAAAACTGGATAAGTATTTTTTATTTTTTTTAACTCATACTTTAAAAGCCTTAAGCCTACAACTATTACTGACAAAGCCTTTTGAGATACATTGCCAAAATTAAAAAGAAACAAATAAATTAAGGTTTAGTACAATTTAATTTTTTGTTCAACTTATGTTTGGGTTTAGTTAGATTTTATTTTAGTTCTAATTTAGTCCTTCTCCAGTTCTAGTTCAGTTCCAGTTTAGTCCTTCTTCAATTATAGTTCAGTTTTAGTTCGGTTCTGGTTTAGTTCTAGTCGAGTTCTAGTTCAATTCTAGTTCAGTTCTTATTTAGTTCTGGTTCAGTTATATTTCAGTTCTAGTTAAATTCTAGTTCAGTTCTAGTTCAGTTTTAGTTCTGGTCTTGTTTAGTTCTAGTTTAGTTTTAAATTAGTTCTGGTTCAGTTGTAATTCTGTTCTTGTTTAGTTTTGGTTCAGTTTTAGATCAGTTCTGATTCAGTTTTAGATCAGTTCTGATGCAGTTCTAATTCAGTTCTAATTCAGTTCTAATTCAATTCTAGTTTATATTCGCATTAGTTTTGGTTCATTTCTACTTAAGTTTTAGATTAGTTCTATTTCTAGTGCCGTTATAGTTTAGTTCTAATTCAGTTCTAGTTTAGTTCTAGTTCAGTTCTATTTCAGTTTTATTTCAGTTCTATTTAATTTTGACTTCAGTTCCAGTTCAATTCTGATTCAGTTCTAGTTTAATTCCAGTGAAGTTCTAGTTTAGTTCCAGTTCAGTTCTAGTTCAGTTTTAGCCACTTATACTTTACTTCCAATTCCGCTCCAGTTTGTTTCTAATTCAGTTCTAGTTTAGAACTAGTTCAGTTCTACTTTTGTCCTTGTTCAGTTCTAACTCTGTTCTAGTTTAGTTCTTGTATAGTAATAATTTAATTCTAGTTTAGTTCTATTGTAGTTCTGTTCTGGTTCAGTTGTAGTTCAGTATTTTGGCAGTTATAGTTCAGTTTTATTTCCGTTCTAGTTTCAATTAAAGATTCTTTAAAAAAAAGCTTTAACTATTAAAGGAATCTGACAAATATTAATTCAGATATTTGTTTTTTTTTAATGTATGCTAAATTTTAAAAGACATATTGAATCTCAACACTTTAATCTGTAAACTTAAAAGTTTAATAGCTTCATCATATTTCAGGCACAAATACTTCACTTCCAACTAAATTTACGTATCATAATTCTATTATTTTAACATAAATTTTCATCCAGCAAAAAAAACAGCTTAATTAAAATAACATTTCAACCATTTGCTCATAAATTAATTACAATTTTGCTCTATTTTCTTAATAACAAAACCAAAGAAATTTTACTCTATCATAAGCTCATATATCAATTTTAGATTTGACATATTCTTGCTTTTCTTTTTTTTGTTTTGCCAAACTTGTAATATAAGTACTTATATATTGTCTAGTCTATATGATTTTCTACGTTTTTTTTTTGTCTTCGCAGTATGAGTCTTGTACTCGGTATAGTCAAGGCAAATTGTGTTTGTTAAATTATGAACAAAAAATTAGTATTTTTCTCTTCTATCAAATTCAAATTCAATTTCGTTTAGATTCTATTTTTTTTAGATGTCTGTCCTTCAAATTGCTCGTGCGTTACTTAATGCTTTCTTGTTGTATTTTGCATGATAAATGCTGAATGTTGGGGAAATTGTTTTCAACACTTTTGCCATAAAATTCAATTAAAATTCAATTCAGCCTTTTTCGTTTTTTGTGTTATTGTTGTTTTGCTGAGATTTAAATTGCGTATGCTTTAAATGTGTGCACAAAACACATACATGTAGTTTTTTTCTTTTTTTTTTAGAAGGAATTACTTGTTAGTTTTTAGAAATTTTTGCCGAAGACGCCAACCGTACAAAAACAATAGCTATGTAAAAATTTAAAATGATTTTCAAAGACTTGGGAGGTTTGAAATTTTTTTCTATTAAAAATTTGTTTTTTTTATGGAGATTTATTGAAGAAATAATTTTCTTATTCATTTAAAATTTTTTCAAGATTTTTTCAAAATTTTGGAAGATTTTTTTTAGTGGAATATAAGCCTGGGAGTGCTAGTTTTTATAATGAGTTTAAATTTTTTTAGTTAGGTATTAGAGAAAAATTTTATTAAATTTATTTAGTTATTACACCGTGTGACAGATATTTCCACACATGAAAAAATCGTTGTACGCACGAAAGTAGGAGACCATACGTAGTAAAATTACGTATTCAGTTAAATTTCCTTTAAGAAGGTCTTTAAAGTTTCGAAGGATACACATTTTTAAAATAATTTATGAAATATCTACGAATATTATATCATCTCATATGGGTGTCACATGAAAGATAAGAATCCCTGCAATATAATAAGATATTTTGTTTAAATGTTGCAGCAAAAAAACTTACTTTCGAAAATGTTACCTTTTACTATTTATTTTCAAGTATATAACAGCCTGCAAAAATCATTATCACACGTAAAACAAAAATCATTACATGGATAATACTAGAAATCATCCATGACAAAACTGTATAACTAGTCTTGCTCCAACATGTCAAATTTCCTCTCGAAAGGATTTAAAATTGAGTTCCCGCAATATAATAATATTTTTTATTTAAATATTCTGGTACAAAAATTTAAGAAATTATCTTTTAGAAAATTTAATCCTGTTTACACACTTTATAAAAAGGATTTTTTCTTAGCATTTTGTTCTGCAGCATTTAAATAAAAACTTTTGTTATATTGCAGGGATTTATAGTATTCATTTGACATCCATATTGGATTGATATAATTTTGGTAAATATTTTTTTTTTTTGAAGTTACGTATTTTTCAAAACATTTAAGTCCTTTTGAGAAAAAATTTGATATCCTGGAGAAAAATTAAGTACGCAGTTTTATTATTTCTGGGCTCTAGTTTGATACATATATCGATTTTTTCATATGTAAAAAATTTTGTAGGAAATTGTCACACAATTTTACATATTTCAAAATATTTTCTATAACATATTGCTTTAATGCTTTAACTGTGCTAACAATTTCTTTAAGTTTTTTTATTACTTCTCTTTTTTGTTGCCTTAAAAACTTTTCTTTTGGCTCCTCTATTTGGCAATTTCATTAAAGGTAATAAAACACAAAATTGTTTTACCAAAAACTCATTCTATTCCATGATATATTCATTGAAATATTATTTTCTTTTTTACTACTTCTTTTGCTTTTAACTTAAGCCTTGTTAAGCAAATGATAATTTATGCAAATGTCTAAACATTTAGCTTCCATGTTTTCCATTGCTAGTCCTGAGCTTTTTTTTTCCCTGTTTATTTGTAACTTTCGTGAGTTTTTTATGCTTTGCACTTTCAAGGCAATTTAGAAATAGTCCTTAGAATGTTAAAGGGAGGTTTTGCTATCTTTATTTGGGGTTTTGTTGTCTTTGTGCTGAGTATGGCGAAAAAAGTATAATGGATTTTACTCGTATGGTTTTATTTTACATATTTTGCTCCCAAAAACTAGATAGTAATTTTTATAGGTTTATATATTTTATTTTTCTTTGACTGTCATTTATTATGTTTATTATCTTTTATAACAAATTATCTGCAACACATTTAATAGGGAAACACAGGCACACGAAAATTGTGTAGTTAAATGCTACAAACAGAATATCTTTTAAAAGGAAGAGGAGAAAATGTAAAAGGTGTTTTTTGTAAGGAAAAGAAGCTATAAAAAATGTGTAAAATAAAAACGAATTTATATCAGTAGGAAATAATAAAAGCAAAGAATCCTTAAATATGTGGTTTTAGGGGTAAAATAGCAGGCTGTACAAAAAATATAAAATAAAGCTTATTTTAAACATATGTGACCTTGTTTTAAAGAAAAAACTAAAGCATTTCTTCACATTTAATTGTTGAAATTAAAATTTTCTATATTGAAATACTTAATTTGGTGTGCTTTTTTAAATTATTTAATAAAAAAAAATATAATAACAAATAAAATAATTTCGAAATACTTTCTTGCAACTTAAATCTTCATTAAAGTTTTTGCTTTATAGTCATCCTTAGTTTTTTTTTTGCTTTAAAGTATATTAAGTTTTGTATACAAATCTTTTTTCATTTCTTAAAAATTCCTTTCACCCAAAAACTTATTAAAGTTTTTATTAAAAAAACCCACAATTAATATTAATCATACGCCTAGATGTTCTTAAATATTTAATTTAATATTATTCCTTTTTAAAATGTACTTTTAAAACTTTTTTACTTTCTTTATGTAAACACTATTTTCTCTTAATTTATTATTACCTACAATTCTGTACGAAAAATCTATCCATGTCTTATTTTTTCTACTAGAAAATCATTGCTAATTAAAGTCAACATTTTAGATTCATTAAAAATTCAAATGTCATCATGATTTTCTTGCTGCAAAAGAAACACGATAATAAAGCAATAGAAAATAAAATAATATAATTTTTTTTTCTTTGTCACTAAATAAAATATTCATTCATTCATTCAGATTTTTTTCTTTAGCAGATATAGTAGAATTTCTGTTTTCCTACTCAACCCTTATAATTTCATTGAAACAAATATTTGCCTAGGAAAAAATTCATCATAACAAAATGGTTCGTTTTGCCTAATATTATAAAAAAAAGTCTCTATATGAGAAGCTTCTTCTGCTTATTTTCATGGTAATATAAAAAGATAGCTGAGAGTATTTACGACTTATATTTAATGTTATGATAATTAAGATTTTAGGCTGATAACAAATTTTTCCAAGTTAACATGAAGTTAAAAGATATATTTAAGAAAAAATCTCATTAAAATGATAATGGTATTTAATTTAATTTAGGTCATTGATGAGAAAACTTATTATTTTTTAATATTTATACTGAGGGTATAAATATTAAGCAATTAATTTATTAATAGGAAAAATTAAAATGGAAAAATATTCATTAATTCATGATAAGATAAAATAAAACAAAATATATTAATAATATAGAATTTCATTAATAATTATTTTAAAGTAGTACTTGGATTTACATTAGAAAATAGTGGAAATACTTGTGTAATCTAGTTTTATTTTAAAGATTGTAGAGCTTTTTAATAAATTTTATAAATAGTTTTAAGATTTAATTAATATTTTTTTTAATTTAATATGATGAGGAGGCGTGTGGTTTATATTAACTAAAATTATTTTTTAAAACTAATTATAAATTAAGTTTTATTTACCTAAATTATTTACCGAAATATTTTAAACAATTTGCAATGAGAACTCTTCGGGTATCTAAAATATGTATAGACTGTAAGGTGTATATAAGGTTTATAGGAAGAATTTAAAACAAAATAAGAAAAATTATTTAAGTGTTTTTTTTTTATTAAAAAAAAAAAAAAAAAATAAGTGCGCTTAATACAGGTTACAAAATACAAAAAGTTACACAGATCAAAAAATCGCAAAAAAATTAATCGCGCCTAAAAAAACGTGTTATTAATTGACACAATTAATTGTTTATTTTTATATTATAAAGTGTTTAAAAGTTCTTATATTTAAGAAACGTAACCAAATTGTATTTAAAAAATATTTATTATTATTTATTAATTCAAAGTTACATTGGCTCTTTTTCAGAAAAAATAATATCTAATAAATTGTCCCCGTTGACGTATGATTAATATTAATTCTTGACTTTTTGTATAAAAAAGTCAATAACTTAAATTCTATAAACTATTTGGAAAAAATTCTTAAAAAAAATCTTTTAAAAGACATGAAAAATTTCAGTCATTCTGTCCATTATATGTGATAAATTTGATATAAAAAAAACGAGGAAGATAAATTTTTAAAATATATAAATATATATATTTATATATTCAAGTAGAGATACTTTTTTCAATAGCCTTTTCGACCTTCCCAAGCGACATCGCTTCGCTCTATGGGCTCTAGAAAAGTTCCAAGAAGATCCGACGTTTTCGAGGCAAATTTTGTTCAGCGATGAGGCCCATTTCTGGCTCAATGGGTATGTAAACAAACAAAATTGCCGCATTTGGGACGAAGAGCTACCTGAAGAGATTCAAGAACTGTCACTTCATCCAGAAAAAACAACGGTTTGGTGTGGTTTGTGGGCCGGCACAGTACAACAGCACAATGTACGACTGGAAACATGTATCATTTTGTTAAGAACCACTTCCGCTAAAAACCATTTCCGCAAAATACTTTTAAATGATTTAAAATACAAAAATTAAAACACATTAAATTATCTTCAAGAAGTCCAGTTACTTTCGCATAAATATATCACGACTTGGGGATTATACAGCAATATACAATAGACCCCACCATTTATGCGATATATTGCTACATACATGAATGTTTCATATGCTTTTGATTCATCTAGAAGATACACAAAAATAAATCACTATACATATTTGGTTATGAAATAAATATATACGAAAATTAAGGTAACTTACCTCTGCAATCCTGCAAGTGATGTATTTTTTTTTATAATTTTATTTATTTTTATATTTTTTATTGTCAAAAAACAAGAAATTGCTAATGTTTTTCGTATTATTTTAGAATGAATTTACAAGCAATAAAATAATATATTAAAATCAAAAAAATTTTTTTTATAAAATTTTATTATTTAAGTTAAATAGTAATTTATTTAAAAAATTCTAGTGATATTTTTTACTGTGCAATAAAATAGAATATTAAAAACAAATATTATTTTTTATTAAATTTACTTTAAATCCAAATAATGATTTATTTTGAAAAATTTTAGACATCATTTTTTCTATGTTTGAACAATTTTTCGACAATTGAAAAAATTGTGACTGAAAAATAAAATGATTGCATTAATTTCTTCCAGATGATCTCAATGGGATATCATTAATTTATTGGGTAGGTGATAATCACCTTACTGAAAAAAAAGGACGATATTTTGAGGATAATCACTCTTATTCCAGTTGTAGTCGTCGATTTCAATCTCATTTTTGAGTCAACATCACTTTGTGTCGACATCAACATCACTTCGGCGCTAATGTGGTATTCTCTGACAGTATTGAGACGACCACCACTGTTTATCGATAATTTAAATAAACAAAAAACACATCACTGATTTTTTTTTTGCCGTAGATTTAAACATAAATTTTTCCGTCAAATATAATATTCCAATTTAAAAGTGTTTTTTTATTTAAGATTCTGATTGAAGTTATGAGTAAAAACAACAAAATCTAATAAGGCGAAAAGCTTCCGACACAATTTTAATATCAGACCAGGAATGAGTTTCAACATGTGGTGTAAGAAATAACAATTTAAAAAGCGGATTTTGGATAGTATCAGCTAAAAACTAAAAAGAAGAACTCTCTTAAAAAAATTTTTAAAACTTTTTTGAAGTAATTTGAAGATTTTTAGCTGGAGAGATTGCAACAGCAAGTCATTTTCGAAATTTTACTGGGACTTTGGAGGCAATGATAATGTCAATTTGTTTCCAATGAATAAATATTACATTTTGCACTCGTACTGAGAATAAACAAAGTTTTGTGATTGAAAGGATGTTTTATTCTTACGATTCCTATTCCTTGATTCTAAAGTTATTCTCTTATGTTGTTATTTTTTTTTTTTTATTATACATAAGTATATATTTTTTTATTAAATTTTATTTACTTTTTATTCGCTTTTCTAGAAATAATTAAAAATATATTATTTATTTATTTTTGTCATTTTTTATACTTTATTTTTTTAAATTCTACTAGTCGTCATCAAATTTGACGTCGACAAAATAAAAAGTCGTTTCAATAAAATATCGACGTCGACATTTCTTAGAGAATATCAAAAATAATTCAACAGTCATCGATAGGTGTCGATAACGACAACGAGAATACCAATTTGCCATAAGCGACACAAATCGACGACGTTTTGTGTCGACAACGACAACTAGAATAAGGGTGAATAAAAATTTTACTTTTTATATTTTTTTTCTGTTTATTGCCTAATTTTCTTTAAAGCGATAAAAATGCAATATTAGAAAAATATTGCTTTGAAGATATCTTCCAAATGTTTATAGGGTAATGAGTGAATTTTTTATAGAGGTTGTACTTGCTTTTTGAAGCTTCCTTAGTTAATTTTTTATTTAATATTTTCTATCTTTTTATATTATATCTTTTTCCTAAAAATACCTGATTAAATTTTGCAAACCAAAAAAATTTGCATTATTAATAAAATAATTTCATGTAAAAACTTTATACAAACTTTACTTTTTTGTATCCTTTTGAAATTTACCGCAAAAACAGGTCGTTTAGACAACAAAAAGTTATGAAATTAATTGTAAGGTTAAACCGCCAATAAAAATTATAAGAAAAGTTAAAAACAAAAACAAGATAAGGTTTCTAAAAGAAAACTGCTTAAAAATAACTAACAAAATTATAATTTTGTCTCACTTAAAATTTAAAAGATTTTTCAACCAAATCTTTTACAATGAGTCTTGATACTAACCACACAAAAAAAAAAAAAAAAAAAAAACAATAGATTTAAAAATAATGTTAGATGAAGTAGCAACCGCAGACAAAAACTTGTGAAGAGCAACCAAGAAAAAAAAGCGTTAAAGTAATAATGAAAAAAAGTTTCTTTTTTTTTAACATTCAAATGATTTTACAAAATTTACTTTTCAGGGTTTTTCTCTCATCATTTTCTTTTCTAAGAATTGTCGGTTTTATATAATTTCTTTTTTTTTCTATGTGTGTGTGTGTTTTGTTTTTTTTTTTGTAAAGGACACATGTTGTTCTTAAAAGTATTTCTTTTTTTCTTTTTGGTTTGAATTCTTTTTTGGCTTTTAAATATAATAAAAGTAAAGTAAGAAAAAAGTATAAAGATAAAAAAAGAAAAAATTAGACTTTTGATTTGTTTAAGTACTAGAGTACTGAAGTCTGACAATCTGATTGTGGTTTGTTAAATGCATACAGGTGGAAATAATTCCATAAGATGTTATAATAAAAAATATGAGGAAAAAGTATAAGAAAAAAAAATGTTTTTTACAGATTTGTTAAAAGTGTTTGGTTATGTAATAAAGATTTTAACGTTTTTTTTCTTCTCTAAATATTAAAGCAAATTTAGGTTATTTTTAAAACTAAAAGCTGTTTTCTTCTTCTTTAAAAAGCTTATAGTAGTATGAAAGATGTCCTATTTATAGTACAATCACACTGAACATTTTAAACTGTTTTCAAAAATGAAACAAATCCGAAAACTGAAACGTTCGCACATTTATTACCTTTTCAAATGAGAAAAATTTAAAAGAAACAAGAAAGTTATAAACGGTTATGGAGTATCCTATATGAGAGCTGTAGCTGTATGTAAAGTACATGTGTACCGACAAAGCACAGAGTACACAGAAAAACATATTCAATAAAATTTTTCAAGTAATTTGTTAATTAATTTTTTCTACAAATTCAATAATATTCTAAAATTATTTTTTCAAAATTTGACAGATTTAAAAAAATTCATACAAAATAGAGGAAAACATTTTGGAAATTATTTTTCAGATAAAGGAAAATTTCATTTATTCATAAATTTGATCGTTTATTGCTAATTTACAAAATTATTTTTTAATTGTATGTGAAGATATGCTTAGATCTAAAAAGTGATATAATACAGAAAGTTTACTAATTTTTTTAGTAATTATACTTTTGTTTATGTTTCGTGTTACTTTTAAATTGTGTTTTTTTTTTCGTTATTTAAGACTCCCCCTTTATTGATGACGAAAATGTTAAAATATATTGCGTTTCAAAGTGCACTTAACTCCTCTTTGGAAAACTATTTCCGTATAATGTGTAAGTACATACCCTGCAGGAAATCCGGGAGCAAGTGTCACCAAGTCACCAGTTTTGTCGATTATTTTGGTGACTTCTTGCGACATTGTCAACAAAGTGTCTACATTTTTTATTTGCTTTGATGAGAAAAAAAAAAAATGTATACGCAACAATTCGGCGCCAAAGCGCTACTATTTCTCGGCGGCATAATTGTTTTTATTAATCTAGTATTTTTTCAATTTTACTATAATAATTATTTATTTATAAATAATTATAAATTTAAAAAGTGCATACAAAATCCAATTTTTCATATTTTGTATTTCTTTTTTTTTTTATTAAAAATTAAGAGCTGACGAGTTCGGCGGCAGCAATTTCGCCAACGTTTTTAAAGCTTTAATAGGTAAAAAATTTTATATTTGAGTTCTCTAAAATTTTTAATATTTTTGCAAAATGATTTTTTATTTCCATATCCAGATGTTGCATCAAGTTTTAGTGAAGCAGCCGATAAAACGCTAGGAGGAGTATTGCAGCGTCAAAAAAAAAAAAATATATATATATATTTTGAATAAATGGTCGAAGCAAATCTAAAATAAGTGAAAGGCGATTCTTGGTGCAAAGAAAATTAATATTTTATGAATTCCTTAATTTTTTAGTAAAACATCAAATGTTTTATTAACAATGTCTATTTCAGAAAAAGTATCAAAAGTGTAGACTGAAATAAATGTGTAGACAATGTCTACATATGGGCCCAAAAGAACTACCTACTCAATAGTACCAGTGTCAGTAGTAGATTTCCAATGACACGCATATGTTAAATGTCTATAGCAAAAAAGCATGGTCGGTGGTATAATAAGTCTCTAGTACTGGTGACAGTGTCAATAGTGAATCAGTGCTAATTCACTAGTGACATTTCCTACAGGGTAGTAACTATTTGAATCCATTTTTTTAACTATCTGTTGCTTTGTAAATGTATTTCATATATTGGTTTATATTTATGGTTTAGGTTATATCAAGGAAATTGTTTATTCAATTCATTGGAACTTTCCGTAAAAAATGAAAGCTTTTATCAGACCTTCTAGTGAAATATGAATAAATTTATTATTTTTCAGACCACACACCCAATTGGTTACTACATATGTACGTAACTATTTCTATATATTATTATAATTATTTAAATAATATTTCATATATTGAAATAAATAATTTAAAACCAATTTTCATATATTTATTAGCGAAAGAATTTTTCCACAGAGGTATATTTTTAATTAGTTTTTTTTAATTGTATTAATTAATATTTTAGTTAAATTTTAGAAAAACTCCCTTAATACGTGCAATTTATTCGTTTACAAAAACTAATTAAAACTTATACAAAAAGCAATTATTTTGCTTAATTAATAAAATCATTTTGATAATTGGATCAAAATTAAACAAAATTTTAACTGATATAAACAATTTCGGTTTTTTAAATCAACCAAATTTACTCAAAAACCAAAAATTGAAAAAAGACAATGTCGCCCATCTTTTCGTTAGTAAAATAATGAATTAACGGAATATTCATCTATATATTCGTCAACGTTTAACGATTAGTTTCCTAATGTCTTCGATAACGATTATACAGGAGACTACGTTTTTTTGTCGTCAGCGATTATATAGACGAAAAAGTCGTACATTAAATCGTTAACGATTACAGTGATCATATATATGCTAATTTCGTCTACTACAGTGATCACGTTTACAGTGATCATATATGTGCTAATTTCGTCTATTTTGTCGTCAATGATTATATAGAAGACAGCGTCTTGATCTTTATCCGTAACGATCACGTAGATGGCAATGTCATCCATTTATCTACGATTACATCAGTGATAAATGAGATAATTTAAGGAAATATTTTCATATTTAAAATTTAAATTAAAATAGTAAATTAAATTATAAGTTTGTTTAAAAAAATAATTATATAAAATGCTAAAGACCTCTGAAAATATGTAAATGTAAAATAAATAATTTTAATACTTACTTAAGTTAATTGTATTTTAGTATTTATACTCACCTAATTTTATAATTTTAATAAATAAAAAATATTTCACTTTATTAACATATAAAATATTCATATTCATGTAAATTTTACTTTAGGGTGTTGTTAGTCTTCTCGTCGTCAATTTAGGTTAATAAAAGACGACATGAGACATATTGTTGATTAACTTGTCATCAACAAGGCTTACAAATGAAAACGTTTAATAATTGGTCGCCCTTTTTGTCATGCTAAAGATAAATAAGAGAAAACATTAAAGACATTGTCGCTCCTCTTTTCTTGAAAAGTATTTCATTGTAGACAGAACGGAAGGTATTGTCTTCCTTCTTGTCTTAACTTCGTTACTGAATGACACATTCAAGACATTGCCGTTCATATTGTCTTCAAAAGTAGCTAATACTGGATAAAATTTAAGACTGTGTCGCTGAAATCTTCGTTAATAAATGATAATGTCTTTTATGTTGTCGATACAAAATTTTGATATAAGACAACATTTAAAACATCGTCTTTCTTCTTGTCTTTAGTACCGATCAAAGATGACAATATTTCAGAAATTGTCGCTCATATTGTCGCCAAATGCGTTTAAAAGAAGACAGTATACAAGATTTGTCGTTAACGAGGATTTCCTTCATATTGTCCTTAAGAAAACTTAGGTAACAGTGGACATATTAACGACAATGTCGTCTACGACCATTTAGAAAACTGGAATGCTTTTAAGTTGTTGTTTTTGTTTTTAAGCAACCGTGGCTTGTGGAACAAATGTATATATTACTTTTTAAGTATAAATAGGAAAATATTAACATATACTATTACTTTTTATTTGTTGGTAAAGTGGTGAAGGGTATAAAATATTCGACACAGCCGAATATAACGCTCTAATTTGAGCTTAAATTATTTTTATTTATTTTTTATTTTATTTTTTGTATTTTTTGATTATTTCTTGTTACTTAACATTTTCTTGAGAAATTTATAATTAAAATTAATCATACGCTTAGTTTTGCTTAAATAATAAATAAAATAAATAAAAAAAATAATAAATAAAATAAATAAAAAATTCACTTTTGCAACAAATTGAATTGAAGATTTTTTATTAAAAGCATTTGAAATATTTAAAACATGTATACATTTTAAGAAATAATTTTATTAAAAACGTTAAATAAACAAAATTTGATTTCTATTAAATTTTCTTAATAAGTACTCATAGATTTATATGAATAAACCTTTTTTTGCTTTATTTCATATTTTCAAAACATTTAAATATTTTCATATTTTTCTTAGTTCTTTTTTGAATAAATAAAATTGTTAATAATCAAAATAAATTTGTTGATTTAAACGTTAAATTTTTACTTACTTACTAAAGACTTGACTTCTGTTAATTTTCGCCTATTACGATAAAGATTTACATTAACTTTTCAATTATCCATATCCAATTCCTGCTGAATTTATTTTCCTGAAGTTTGGAGGAAATCTTATATTATACCTTTGTTTAAATTCGGAAGCAGATCCAACATTTACAATTAAAGTGGTATTGCTAAATTAAGTGTTATTCCAAAACTTTTCGAAAAGATAGTTACTGAAATCCTTTCGCATCAAGTTGTATGTTATCTTTCGCCATTTCAGCATGGATTTAGAAAAGGATGTTTCACTACTACTAACCTTTTGGAGTTCGCAACCTCAGTTATAACATTTGATTTCGGTTTACAGACAGACGCAATATACACAGATTTCAGTAAAGCTTTCGATAAAGTTAATCACGATCTCCTGTTTTCCTTAAATGGATTTCCACATATCTTAAAAATAGATGCCAATGTGTCTTATTCATAGAATGTACATCAAAAACCATTCCTGTTTTATCTGGTGTTCCACAAGGTAGTCATCTCGGCCCCTTATTATTACTAATATTTATAAATGATTTACCAGCTTGCATTAAGAATTATAGAATATTAATGTACGCTGATTATATAAAGCTGTTCCATAGCTTTAACTATTCCTATCAATGTTCCTTACTCCAATCAGATCTTGACAATCTTTATGATTGGTGTATGATGAATCTAATGGATCTGAATTTAAGAAAGTGTAAATACATGATGTTCTACAGAAGAAGTCCAGTACTCTGTAAATACACAATAAATGAATATCAACTCATAATTAATATTAATCATACGCCTTGTTTTACTTAAATAGTAAATTCAAAAAAAAAAAAAAAAAAAAATATATATATATATATATATATATATATATATATATATATATATATATATATATATATATATATACAAATAAACCTCTTTTGCGTTCAAATTTTAAATATTTTTTTAATAATTATATTGGAATATAAAATTTTCCATAAAACTTCATTAATATATTTGAGATATTATAAAATTTTAGGAAAATATCTTACTAAAAATTTAGAAGAAAATATAGGGAATGTTAGAACATATTTTTGAATTATTTTAATAAAATTTTTAATATTCATACATTTGTACGAGTATAGAAAAAAAGTCTTCTATTTATTATTATTTTAAATTTCTATAATATCTAAATATTTCTTTATTTCTTTCAAGCTTATTGTTCCTTTCAAAGTTTTACTAAACTTTTTTTTTTTTTGTTTAAATACACATTTCAAATATACGCAAATTTTCCAGAAAATCCCTCTCAGATGTGTAAATGTTTCTAAAATTTATTTACATAAAAAAACAATTTACGTAAATAATATTAACTTCCGTATTGTTTTATTTTTATTTGTTTTAATGTCTTTGTCTTCTATGGCTTATAACACATTTGAATAAATACTCATACATTGAACATAAAATACTAAAATTTTATTTCTTACATTTATTTGTAATAAGTTTTTCTTGGTTTCTAGGCTCTGGGTATTGCAGAATAAAGTAAAACTTTCAACAGTAATAATATTTTTATAGGGAAGATAAAGTATTTAATATAAAAAATCCCTGAAGTTCTAAAACCTTTAAGCAATCAACTCATATTTATTTTTAAATTTTGAAACGAAGTGAAATATTTTTATATACAATGTTTTATGCAAAAAGTAGAGTGTGCTGGCCTAAAATCGCTAGTAAAATCTATAGTTTAAATTTAAACACCAGTACAGCTGGGTTATTATAGACCAAAAATATTACAAAAGGGAAACCTTAGATACTCACACAATTACTGTTGGTTTTAGAGAAAAATATCATTATAACATAATAAAAGGAAACCTAAGACAAACCCCAAAAAGAGTAAGAGAGCTAGAGAGGGAAAAAGCATTTTTTTTGTTTATGTATTTTGCTCTGCTTTTGATATGTTATTTAATAGGCTTTCTTATTCACATATAATTTTTGTTGCAGCCATTTTTTGTTGTTATTTTGCTAATGTTAGTGAGTATGTTTAGATAGACAACAACACATGTTAAGTCTTTATAATAAATAACAAACACTCACATGTACACATTTTTACTCATAAATTGTTATAGACAACTAAGACTTTTGTTTCAATGACTGCCTGTCTTTCTTTCTAGTTGTATGAGTATTTTACGAACCAGGACTATTCTAACAACATCTTAGTTAAATGTATAAAGAAATGTATATATTTATTTTTTGTGTATTTGTTATTTAAGTATATGGTATGTTGTTGGTTGTTGCTTGTATTTGTTTGTTGCCAATTTATGTTGCAACCACCACCTTCTCTTTACTACTTAAATACAATTGCTAGCACGTATTCCCCTGCTGCTGTTGTTTTCCTCTTCTCTTTAGAAATATCTTAGTTATTTTTGAAATTGTTTGGTTTAGTATTTTTTAATAGCAAATGTTGTAAGGAATATTTGCCTACTTCCTTTGCTACTACTAACGAGGGTTGAGAGATAAAAAGTTTAGAGCATTTATTGTAAAGAATTCGAAGAAAATCAAATATTTTTTGTTTAACAATTTAAACTAAATTTTTATTTTAATCATTAATTTTTTTTTTGTTAAGTTTAAGGCTCAAATTTTCTCAAAAATTGTGCAAATTAATTTTGGTTTAGGCAATCATTTTATTAGTTTGAAGGCTTTTCTTTTCGTAATCTTTTAAATTTTTGAAAAAAAATTTGTTTTTGAAAAAGTTATTTAACACTTTCCTAACAAACTCCTAATTAATATTAATCATATGTTCGGCTTTCCCAAAATATAAAATTAAAAAAAAAAAAAAAAAAAAAAATTATTAGTCCTTAGCACATTCTTTCTTTAAAAATTAGAATAGAATTAAACTTCTTCTAACTAAAAAATATACTTTCTTTGTCATATTTTCTAAATATTTAAACATTTTTAATTAATCAAAAAAAAATTTTGAGATTGAGTTTATATTATCATAATTCACTAAAAATAAAATTTTCTATTAAATTCCCCTTTAAGTTTTGAAAAATTTCTTGCATTCAAAAGGTTGTTAGCAGCTCCCTGTAAAATTTTTAATTAATAATCAAACGCCTGGTTTCCTTATAACATAATATTTAAAATTATTTTATTGCTGAAACAATTTTTAATTTTTTTAAATATTGCAATTATCTTTAAGAATGATAAAAACTTTTTAATAAGTCATGAGTTAGAAGACAATATTTGACAGTTTTTTAAAAACTAATTTCTTTTAATTTTAAAACAATTTTTTCTTTCCACTGTAAAATTGTTTTTATCTTAGTTATTTTCGTATAGTTTTAAAGATCTTCCTTTTAAAACAATTTAAATTATTGATGAATTCCTTCTCTTAGAAAAGTTTTTAAAATTTTATTGTTAAACTCATCATTAATATTGATCATACACCTAGTATCCCAGTATAATATTTCAAATAGATTTACATGCCTATTCATAGAAAAAGTCTTAAAAAAGTCACAATTTTGTTATAACTAAAAGTTATGAACATTCGTGTAACTTTGTCATAACTCCGTATTTTGTTAACATAGTCAAAAGACATGCTTAACATGCCATGTAAAGTAAAAATTGTGACTTGTTTGTCTGTTAATTTAAAAAGAAAAAAAAAATAATAAAAATAAAAATATACAATTTTGTATAGAAATTTAGAAGAATGACTAACTAACAAATAAGACAGCAAGATGCAATAAAAATCAGATGGAAATGTGGGTAAGAATTATGCTCATAAGTGCACATTTGCTCCCAGGCCCTCAGGGATTTAAAATATGTAAGCATGAATTGCTGTTTCCAGAACAAAACTTTTTATATCTTTTTACGATAATCCCAATCCAATCTTCAAAATATCTTATTTCCAAACTATTTAGTTTTGTTTTGGAGCTGTAATTTAAATGTTTGGAGCAGATTGGGAATGTTTCACAGTTTAAATATAATTTACGTGTGTGATGTAATTTAAATGTGTTACTAATTCTTTAGAAAAAGAATTGTTTTCTTTCTATATATTTCTTTTTTTATTAAAAATATTACAATACCTTTAAACTCAATTAATATTGCCGAATATTTATTCAATTCTTTAATGGTTACATCAAAAAGCTTCAATGTGTCGCTCAAAATGACTTCAAAATCTTATTATCCTACAATGTTGGCAACTGTAATCAAACAATACATGATTGATTGAGACATTGTTAGATAAAGATGTCCATCGATATTTAACATCATGTGTTAGTCTTTATTGATGCAAAACATAAGCTTACAATGTTTTATGTTTTTGATAAGATCTGTTGAACATTTGGCAACACTTACATATGTCATACGCATCAATAACATCACTTATAAAGCAATTTAAGTTTCCATGATGATTCCAAAATCTTGGAGTCTTTTTTTTATTTTCTATGTAACAAACATTAGAAGCAATTCCTTTTATTTTTAATTGTTCAAGTCTGAAATTAAAATGTTTAATTGAATTGTTTTTAAAATTATAACTACTTTCCCTAACGTCTATGTATTTGTAAAAAGAGTTATCTGACCACTTATTTGCTGCTATTGAAAGCCAACATTTAATATAATTTTTCTTTTTAGAATAAAAATTGTCAATATAATTCCATATTTAATTGTTTAAATTGAAAAAAATAGCATAATAAAAATATATTAAGTTATACCAAAAATATTCATTTTATTCGAATATTCCTCATAAAAAGACCATTTTTAAAATTTTCGAACAATTATTCGTATCAAAATTGTACGAATTATTCGGACGAATACTATTCGAATACCCACTATTACATACCAGGTCTTAATTTTGAAATTTAAAAATTTAAAATTTTTTGTTTGTGAATAGGAATTTTAAAACTATTGACACAATTTGTGTGTTATGACTATTTTTCAGTCACAATATTTTTTCTGAATTGGCATGTTAATGTTCATGGAAGTTTTTGTTTCTTTTTAAAGTTTTGTAATATAATTAAAATTTAGATTTTAAAATTGATTAAAACTTTTTAAATATTTAGTGATTTAAATCAAATAATTGACTATTTGATTCAATTAGTTGACTTTGGAGCTATTTAAATATCCTATATTAGTTGTAAAACCTTTCGTTTTAATTCTTTTTAATTTTTTTTTAGAAATTCCTAGCTTGTGAAAAGTTATTTAACATTTGGTTGACAAACTATAAATTAATATTAATCATACGCTCAGTGCTCCCAAATATATTATTATAAATATTTTTAAATTTAAAGCAAATTTTGGTTTCTTTTTCAAATATTAAGATAGAATTAAAACTTTTCTCTAAAAATTTCTTCCAATTTATTGAACATTTTTAAATTTATAGAACATATTGAAGAATTTTTTTTAAAACATATATTTATTTTTTTGTTTGTTTTTGGAGTATAAATTTTATTAAACTTCAGAGCCTTAGCTGCAGTTGTTTTTAATATTATCCAAAGCTTATATTTAATAAACACATTAATATGTGTACAAATAAGGCTCGTGGCGTCCTTGCGTTTATTAAACGTTGGGCTAAAGAATTTAATGATGTTAGTGTAACAAGACAGCTATATACTTCTTTAGTTTGACCAATTGTGGAATACTGTTCTGTTGTCTGGGACCCCATTTATAACATTTATATTGACCGTATTGAATCTATACAAAAACAGTTCATACTTTTTATATTAAGAAATTCTTATTCGGATTCGATATACTATTTGCCATCATATAAGACCAGATTACTGCAAATTAAATTACCAAGTCCCAAAAGTCGATGAACTATGTTATATATAATTTTCGTTATCAAGCTTATATCTGGCGGCACCGAAGCAGAATTTCTTGTGAATAGAATAAATTTTAATATACCTCAACGTCCCTTACGTAGCTTTCAGTCATTATTTATAAAATATTTTGGACAAAACTATGCCAACGCTTATCCCTTTCGTAGATTATTTTTAAACTTTAATGAACTTTATAATGTTATTAATATGTCTCTCAATGTAAATTTAATTAAACATAATTTAATTTTACTTTTAAATAATTAATGTAATATATAATATGTAACAATTTTGTATTTTCTGTCTGTAAGGATATTGTCCATAGACTTAATAAATAAATAAAATAAAGTAAAAAAATAAAAATAAAGTATTACAGTC
This sequence comes from Protocalliphora azurea, assembly GCA_932274085.1. Lineage (NCBI taxonomy): Eukaryota > Metazoa > Arthropoda > Insecta > Diptera > Calliphoridae > Protocalliphora > Protocalliphora azurea. The sequence goes on along the minus strand of OW026520.1, from coordinate 120,171,040 downwards.
GAAGTAGGACAAAACTTCTATAACAAATTTAAACTACTTATTTTTAAACAAAATTCTCCAGTTTTCGTTTTTATGAGCCAACTGGACGTATACTTACTTGAATTTTATTGATATGGAACATCAAGACGTATGAGTAATATTAATTACTGTGTGTTTAGTTAAGAATACTTATAACTTTAATTCTTTAAGTGTTTTTGCAAAAATTAAAAATCATATCAAAAGAAAACACTTGAAAATTTTTTAATTCATAATAAACTACAATTTAAGTGAAATGTTTAAAAATGAAATTTCGATTCAATTTGAAATAAAATAAAATAAAATAAAATAAAATAAAGTAAAATTTTTAAAAATCTTAATCTTCCTATCCTACGCCTAAAACTTTTAATACAAACCCACGTTTAATTATTATATTATACTTTTGTCTACATATGAATTCTAAGTCTATATATAAATGTTGCTTTATAACATTTAATATCTTTGTCTTTCCTCAAATAACTATGTCTGTCCATCCCTCTATTTCTCGTTTCTATGTTTGTTTTATATTTTTTCTAGAATCATGCTAAGACTTTTAATACATTTATGTTATTAAAACATATTTTCCTTTTGATATTTTACTTTTTTTGTTCTTATATATATATATTTGTTATAGGTAGTTAGTTGTTTCAAAGTTGCTACTGAAGCTTAAATTACCTTTTAAGGTATTTAAAAGAAAATTCTTTTGTTGAAATTCTGGAATAATTAATTAAACTAAAAAAAAAACTGGTGAGCAGCTTTCTCTAGAATAAAATCTTAAAAAAAAAAACCATACAAATATGTTACAAATATGTAGATATATTTATATTTGTTTAGATAAATATACCTTTCATGTTATTTATTAAGTAATTTGTAAACATTTTTATGGGCATTAAATTTGTGGCTTAAAGGTTATTGTTTGTTTTTTTTTCGAGTAGAAAAAGATTTCTTAATTTGTTAAGGAAACTAAAATAAAATTGAGAGGGATTTTTTTTTTTTTTTAATAAATATAGAAATAAAAATAAATAACTAAATAAATAAATAAACTTTTATAGTTTGATTATTTATGGCAACTGAACATAAGTTGTGTTTCCTGTTGCCGAAACGATATTACAGATGGCAATTGGTAACTGAAAGATCTCAACAAAGAATACAAAGAATGGAAGGCCTGACAAAGAAAACCTAACTATGTGTTAAAAAAAACCTGACTTTATAATTGTATTAGTTAAATTTTATTTATATATATTAGTGCTGAAACCACTTTCACCACATATCATAAGCACACATAGTTGCACAAAAGAGTACTCAAAAATTATTAAATATAATTTCATCATAATTATATTCGCAGATTTTCATAAATTTTAATTTTTTTTTGATGTGGATTACATATGCAAATATTAATATAATCAATTTATGTAATATAAATTTTTTTTGCTCTTTATTGATGAATATGAAAATAATTTAAAATTATATTCATATTCATATATATATATATATATATATATATATATATATATATATATATATATCTATATATATATATATATATATATATATATCTATATATATATATATATATATATATATATATATCTATATATATATATATATATAAATATATATATATATATATATATATATATATATATATATACATTTTTTTTGTTTGTTTAAAAGAAAAATTGAAAACTAAAATTTTTTTGGTAAAAGTGTTAGTAATTAACAAAATAAAATTTCCCTATATTTAAAAGCAACTAGATTCATTCAGAAGCTAGGAAATTACATGCAAAATGGACACTAATCCAAGAGCGATTTTGCATGTCTGAAATAATGTTTAGTATCACAAGTGATCCTGTTTCTGTAAGAGGATCCATTACAATATGCACAAGCATAAATTATCGTATATGAAGATCTCCATCTTGTTAAGTCGTATGAAGATTGTCGTCTATCATGAGCCGTTAAAAGCTGGTGAAATTATCTCTGAGAATCTGTAACCAAAACAATTGATCTATTGAACGAAAAACAGACAAATTCACTTTTCTTTTATTTTATTTTTTTTGTACATTGTTTATTTTTTATTTATATTTATTTCAGTTGCTCAACTTTCAAAATATTGCTTTCGATAACTTTTTGGGTACTGAGATAAAGTGTCTTTTCATAATATAATTCTTTTTTATTTTTACTTTCATACGGTATCAGTATATAATTCTCAACCTAAGCACATACCTATTAGAGTGCCTTCATTTGTATGGAGGCAAAATGTAAAAAAAAAAAAAAAAAAAAAAATTAATATTGATGAGTTTTAAACAAATTTTCAAAATGTTTTGGTTTAATTATGTCGTTCGCTGAGGTGTACCTCCAAAAATATGGTATTCGATCAGCAGTGTACATAATTTTTAAATTTTTGTCAAAAAAAAAAGAAAATAAAATAAAATAAAAAAATAAAACATGATAGAAAAATGACGTTTAATACAAAATAAGTAAAAAAAAAAAAAAAAAAAAATAATAAAATTAGTTTTCCTTCTTGCGAAATTAAAATTTTAGTAAAATTTTCTATAATTTCATTTTAGATTCTATTTTATTAAAGTTTAAATATTTTGGACATTTTCCATCGTAATTTATACATTATTTTATCATTTTAAAGGTCTCATTCAATACTGTTGATATATGATTGATTTCCGATCCATAATTGGTTAAATTAACTCCTATAGCAAATAAATCGTTAGCTAAGAAAATAAATGTCACAAAATACATACATTTATTATAAAAACTGCAGATTCGTGTAAAATAGTGGCTAAATTAAAAAATCTCTTTAATTCGATTGTTATCGAATTAAAGAGATTTTTCAAAGGAACCTATTATATTTTGCATAAATTCATCTATATTTATGTATAATAAATACTTCCATGTGACTTATTTGAAAAAATTGCTAATTTAACATTTTGAGAACCAAATGCATAAAATTGACCCTCTTGCTGTTAAAGGGTTACTTGTAATCTTAATAGTATCAGTATAGATCATTCCAATGGTACATTAAAACCCAATGTATATTTGAAAAATATCCGAAATATATAAAATTATATGCTTGAATGAAAATAATGTGAAAAAGAGTTAGTAGAAATTTTAAATCTTAATGTTACATGACTGAAAAGGATATAACAATTATTTAAATGAATATTCCTAGTATGCGTCTATTACAATTTAAGGTTAATTTTATTTTAATGAAAATTTTGATAATGATATTGAAAGAAATATGTATTTTTAGAGATGTTTTGAAAATAGTCAAGCTCACGTAAATTTAAACATTCAAATATAACATCAGAACAGACCAGTCTTTATTTTTAGAGGGGTACATTCGCAACTTTTTTTCCTGAGGCCAGGACTGCCAGATGTCGTGATTTTTCGCCAAACGTGGCGATTTTTAATTGCTTTTGGCGATTGAATCTTCCGTGTGGCTACATTTCGAATTTTTTGGCGATTTATAATCAGGTGGCGATTTGTTTGGCTAATTTTTAAAATTTTATTTAATACTCGTAGGCATTTGTGGAGAAAAACAATTAAATTTTCTTACTAGAAATCGACTATTTTTTAGTATTTTCTTATTTAGCGAAATGAAGAGCTTTAATTTATAAATAGCTTCAATTTAGTTTATGAAATTTTATAACTAAAAAATATATTTTACAATACCATAATATTGTCGGCGTCTTAACGCCTCCACCCAGAGACCATTCGGTCCATTGTGCTCTCTTTATAAATAATAGAGAAAGCTCTATTTTACTTATGTAGTAAATTTTTGATAATTTGCTTTCCATCATCTTTCATATATAAGGATATAAGGATATTAAGGAATAAATTAATTCTTTGAACAAATTTATAAGTTAAATGGTGCCAATGTTGTTATATAATGTTGGAATTATTCCTTTAAAAATTATAATAAAGTCCAATAAGTTTTAAAAGTTGTTAAACTAAAACGGAGCAATATGTCAGAAAAGTTTATTTTAAGTTGTAGTTTTACTATTTTTCTTTTTTTTTATTCAATTATTATTAAAATTTTAAATACCAAAAATTGTAAGACACTTTTAACATTTTAAGTAATTTTTCAGTATTTCTTTAAAAAACCAAATAACATTGAAATTTGGCGATTTCTGATTAACAATTTGCCGACAGAGGCTCAAAAAATCTGACAACCCTGCCTGAGGCTCTTTAATGTATATATTTTTAATGAATATTCAAAACGGTTTATTGTCTAATGTTTATCTTAAACTCCTTTGACAGAATATTCTGAAAAAAAGAAAACAGTTGCATGCTTATCTTGGTTAAATGAACAAAAAATTTTCCAAGAAAATCCATACACGTGTTCAACATTTTTTCTTTCTTCTTTTAAAAATTATTATTTTTCCTTGTTCAGTGTCTAATAACTTACATACAGCCTTTAACACTTTAAAGCACGCAGGGTGATTATATTTAACCAACGTCTTTAATTTTACAGATACACACACTTAAAAAACAATTTCTACAACAATTAAAAATGTTTTACACGTAGTTTTACAACAAAAAACAGCAACAGTAAAAAAATATTAAAAAAGGATGCAAATATTAAAAGTACTTTATGAAAAACAGCAACCAGCTCTTATCAGAACACCAAAAGTGTTTTTACAAACAGACACACATACGCTCCGTATCAAACTGTGTTTGTGAAAAAAAAACAGTTTGTTTTATTGTAAACATTAATGAGCCTGCATTTTTAGAGCTACATGTTTGGTGGAGTGTATATGCTTGTAAACAAGCTTTTAATATTATCAATATTAAAATAAAACATACACACTCACAAATAGTACCATGCTTACCATGACAGTATTCTGTGCTTTAGAGAAAGTAGGAAACAAATACAGTGAAACAAACATTAATAATATACGTACATACATAGTTTATATTTAACAGGATATTAAAAATTAAACAAACAACAAACACTAAAGAGCACAAACACTAACAGGGTTTCGGAAAGGACAAGGCTAGAGTAAAGCTTATTATCTACATACACTCATACAAGTATAATGTCATTACTAAAGTGCATTTAATGTAAACATTAAAATCTCACTCATACCAATTTTTGTGCTCTCTTTAACAATGTCGATATAATATCAATACAAAATACATACAAACACATAATGTTTACATAGATTGTATGTGTGTTTATGTTGGGAGTTTTTGTTGTCCTATTTTTTGTTGAAATGTTTCTCTGTTCTCTGTGTAAAAGATAAAAAGCAATTGTTTTTATTTCTTGTTTGTATGTTATTGTTATTTTACTTTTAATTACACTTGACTGCTTTTCCTGCATATCCTTTTTTCGTTACTGTAAACGTTCATATGTATTACATATACACATACACAAACACTTACATATTGAAGATTTCCAATGACATTTTAGTTTATTTTATTAAAATATAAGGGTTGTTTTCTTTTTTAGTATTAATTAATAGCAGAATAAGTTTCCTTATTTGTTAAATAGCTTTAATTAAGTGTATGATTTAACAGAATATTTTTAAAAGAGTTTTCACATGAATGTATTAAATGTTGTTGAAGCAAAAATTTTATTTGAGCGAAATCTCTGACTCCTTCAAATACAAAATTTATAGGTAAATTTTAAACATCTTAGTAAGTGAATTCGGCCCATAATTATGCAATATGTTTCCAAAAAAAGCCTCTAATTAAAGAATTTCTTAATTTTTTCCATTTACAGGCAAGAATATTTAAAACATTACTTAGTTTCAAAGGATTGATTTAAAAATATTTAAATGTAATATGAAGCGTTTTATATTTTACGAAAAGTATATAAAAAAATAACCCATATTTTCAGGTATCCCAACAGGCTGACCATGCAATTTATTCTGATATAAATTAATGAAGTTATACAAATTATGAAGAATAAAAATTAGGACTCTATGGCGAATAACCATACAATTCAATGTTTAAGCTGATAGTATTGGCGAATTTTTTAAACAATATGTAAAAGCTAGACATATCATAATGGGTTTGTTAGTTAATTTTCCTTACATTTTGGAAAATTTTTGAAAAACAATGATTGAGAATTATTCAAAAATAACAGAACGTACGCCACCAAAATATCCTGATTCTTCAAGAAACAAGTTGATTTTAAATACTTCGACTAGGTGCTACTTTTATGGGTTTAGGCAACATTTCAAGAAGTAGTACTGCTGACTGGACTTTGTCTTCGGAACAGTACACATGGATCCTGATGTCATCATATGTAACAATTTTATAAACACGTTTTCAAGAACATCGTTTCCTCACAGAAATCCACGCGCATATTTTTTTTTTTAAATTTTTAATCTACATGGTCTTAAAACAGATAAATTGTTCTTGACGTTAAAATATTTGCGCAATATTGAAGCCTTTTTAGTGGAGTAAATGCCCAGGGATTCCCTCATCTCATAGTATGTCGTATGTTGGTGTTGCATAATCTGTGTCCGTACAGCATCAGTGCCATTTTTGCAAATTTACCATTTAAAGTTAAAAAATATATTGTTTTTAAATTAGTCCATATAGAAAGTTATATAAAATCATTGCATTAAAACTTTTTATGGTAAAATAGAAACTTACGATTTTTTAAGTGACTTTTGGAAACGGAAATAGCCCCAGTATAAAAAAATTCTGAGAACGTAAGTCCTAAAAATTTCATATTTTATGATTTTGGTGTCAGATTTAACGTAAGTTCCGTAGTTCTGCCTTTTCGCAAAATATAAATAGCACCACTCGTATGATAAATTATAAGTAAAAGAAAAGTTAATAGAATTTCATCCCGTATAACTGAAATAGAACAATAGAAGAACTGAACTAGAACTTTACTAGAACTGTACTAGAACTGAACTAGAGTTGAAATAGAACTGAAATTGAACTGAACTAAATTATAACTGATCTTGAACTGAACTAGAACTGAACCAGAAATAAGTATAATAATTATAACTGAATTATAAATGAACTATTACTGAACTAAAACTGAACTAAAACTGAACTAAAACTGAACCAAAACTGAATTAGCGGAGAACTAGAACTGAACTATAGTAGAACCATAACGGAACTAGTACTGTATTAGAACTGAACTAGAGCTAAACTATAACGGAATTAGAACTGCAATAGAACTAATACGGAACCAGAACTGTACAAGTTATATATAAGTATAAGAATTATAACTGAATTAAAACTGAACCAGAACTGAACTGAATTCGAACTGAACTAAAACTGAACTAGTACTGAACTAGATCCGAACTAGAACTGAACTATAACGGAATTAGAACTGCAATAGAACTAATACGGAACCAGAACTGTACAAGTTATATATAAGTATAAGAATTATAACTGAATTAAAACTGAATCAGAACTGAACTAGAGGTGAACTAAAACTGAACTATGATAGAACCATAATGGAAATAGTACTGAATTAGAATTGAACTAGAGCTGAACTAGAACTAGTACGGAACCAGAACTGTACAAGTTAGAGTGCTATATTCTCCTGTGTCGAATCTTAATACCTTTCACCCGTGTTGAGATGTGTTATATGAAAATGAAATACATTATTTGGAAATAATTACAATTATATTTACCTACACTATATCTATGTAAAGAGTAAAAACTTTAAAAGAAATGCATTTTCATACGAAGTAGAAATAGAGTCAAGATTTTATAAATCCTTATATCCTTATATATATTATAAAAAAAGAGCTGAAAGTTTGTTTATTCGTTTGCTTTTTGTGTATCAATCACCTATTTTCACGAAATTTGACACACAAATGTGCCAGTGCCAGAGGTGGCTAAAGACTTTGTTAGATCTCGATTGGACATCACGCCCACATTTTACGCCTACTTTTAAAGAAAAATTTATTTTTTCAATTTCACAATGAAGCTATTTATATGAAATCTGACGCACAGATAGTGTTTGCACTATAGAATGTTATAGGTTATGTTAAATTTTGATCGGATGTCATGCCCATATCTACGCCCACTCTCAATTTAATGAACCAATTACCATAAAATAGATCGGAACAGGTGCTGTGGTTCCTTCCATATAAAGCAAATATTCATTATGGCGTATCTAAGAAACTTTTACGGTGGGAGCCCTCAAATTTCGTTGGAACTCTTATCCTATCCTTCATTTCATCGCATAGATGAAATGAAAAGAAGGCGGATAGGTCCAGGGGGAGAGGTAGTACCCGTACAAAGAAAACCTAGATTTTCTCATCTGAAGCACTATTGCAGTGAAAGTCTTAAAAAAAAACTTAAAAGTAATTTTCATATCAAATATCGAATAGGATGAAAAGGTCCAGGGGGAATCTTAGCTCCCATATAAAGTAAATATTAGTTATCGCATCAAATAGGGTAGCTAGTAAATAACAAATTTAATACTTTAGAATTTTACAAAAGTTCGCACATATTTAAGGAAGATATAATCACTTCAGTGCAGAACGAATGTTTTATAAATATAAGACAATATTAAATTAAAAAAGGATATGGAAATTCTATGTTTGTGATAAAAATCTAAAAAAAAATCTTAATAAAAATCTAATAACTCGTTTAGGGATATAACTGGATCATACTGGATCTACTTATTTAATTTTTTAAAGCAAAAATTCTTAAAAAAATTTCCGATTTTTCTGAGAAAGAACGATGTTTCTAGCTTTCATTAAAAAAAAAAAAAATAACATGTGCCTTATTTTGTTGCTGTTTTTCACTACCCATGAAAACAGCAGTTATAACGGAAGCAGACACTAAATGAATAAAAAAAACAGATTTGCCAATAACTCGGTCGTTTATGAACCGATTTGGTTGATTCTAAAAGCGGAAATTCAAGAAAAATATTTGTGATATATCTACATAAGAACCATGTACGTAGTTTATTTAGGTCTTGGATATCCGTCAAAACTGCGCTTTGGCCGATATCTGTGTAACTAATAGACCGAATGAGTTCATTTCTTCAGCAGAAAAATTCAGAAAACATTTTCCAAACAAAAACGAAGTCCGTATATAGGGGTTTCAGAAAATCGAAAACCGGTTTGACGGACATCTTCCCAGCGACATCATTTCCTATAAGGATCCGGAAAATATCATCTTTTTGCTCTCCGACAAAAACTGTGGAAATTGTAAACGTATTGACAAACTTATATATACAGTACACGCTCAGAAATTCGAACCACTTTGTTTTTAGGGCGATTCGAATTTCCGAATTATTCGAATTTCTGGACGATTTTTTATTCAAAAATTTAGGTAAATTTGACCATAAAGATATAAAAAACTATGTTTTTTCATTTTAGTTTATTTGAAATAAAACTATAAAAAACTTAATGAAATATAACAAAAAACTTTCCATTTTCGGATACTCAACACTATGTAAAGTTTTATTGGATACGTGTTGATAAGTGTTGGCAACAACATCCAATATTGATTTTCTATTCGATTTAATATGTATAGCTAATGATAGAAGTAGTTACATTAAAGTCCAGTGCTAAACGCTTTCCTTGAACGCCTTTGTCAATCTTTTCCAATATTTTGAATTTGTCTTGTAAAGACAAGGAGTTTTTCTTATGTTTGTTTGGCATTTTTAGTCCACTTTAGCTGACTTTTAAACTATAACAACATCAACAAGATCTGTAAATCATCTATTAAAATGGGATTCCCCTTTTTACTCTGTATTTGGTTAAACTAAATTCTCAAAATTTTAGTGCTAAAGAAAAAACTGCTCGGAAATTCGAATTTTGGATTCTAATTTTAGAGCGGCAAATGTAATGAAATTACTGATTCGAATTTCTGGAAATTCGAATTTCTGAGAGTTGGAATTTTTGAGCGTCTACTGTACTCTTTACTCCTGTGGTGAAGGGTATAACTAGAGCTGAAATAGAACTGATCTAGAGCTTAATTAGAACTGAACTGAAAGATAAATAAGAAAAAAATCTAATTTTTCTTGCTGGTCTTTTCTTCATGTTTATTTTAATTTTCTTTCCATATCAAAATATCAGCTTTCAAAAGCTGTCACTAAAATTTAATAAAACATGTCTTAGACTTCCCCGTAAATAAATACTAAATTACTATCTGCTTTATAAAAGTAAAATCATAAGGGAAATTAAAATTTTACCACAATAGATGCAAAGTAACCCTTTTCTACCTTTAGTAAACCTTTTATCAAATTATATTTAACAAAAATGTCAAACAAATAAATTAAGGTAAATTTTTAAAACCAAAAACTATTTACGAACAGGAATTTTTGCATAAGATGGATGAATAGTTCAAGGAAATTATTTTTTCTTTTTAGAAAAAGTTTTCATATTCTTTTGAAACGAAATTGAAAGATGTATAGTCTTTAAAATAAAAAATTAAATATTAAAAAAGTATTATATTAAACCTGTGAGTTTTGAGGAATTTAAAAATAATTTTTAATGAGAATTTTTTTATTTAAAAGAAAAATTTTTATTAATATTCTTAGGCTTTAGAATGTTAACTTTTTTTGGAATTTAGTTACTAATTTGCATTTTAGCCGTGTTTGGTCTATTTTTTTTTTTTTTTTCTAAAAATCTTTTTAATAAGAAATTTTATATGCGTTTTAAAAAAGTTTATCATAGTTTATCATATCATCATGATTGATATTAATTTGTGGCAAAATTTTTAAACTTATTCATAACTTTCTATGTAAAATGTTAACCGACAGGATTTACCTGGGTTTTTTATAATAGGGTGTTTAGATTTTTAGGTCGTAAAGTTTTGTTCAATTTGGGCTCATAAAAACCAAAATATTATGTAGATTATTTTCTTTTTATTTATCTTTTTATATACTTTATATAATAAATACGAAAATTCTTTAACTTTGTTAGTGTAAAAATTAAATGGCTATATTCCTGCGAGAGTATTCTAATTATTTCCTTGACATTTGCTCATTTTTTTTCTTTCTTTTATAATTATTTTTTTTCTATTATTAATTATTTTATCATTAATTCAGGCCACAAATTATGCTCACAACTCACCCTTAAATCTAAATGGAGTTTTTCTTTTCTTCAAGAGTATAATTATGCCCAAAATAAAAAAACAACAAAATTTTTCAAAACATTAAAAACTGCTTAAAGTATATCCAACTATAAAATGCCTTAAAAGCCAAGAAATTCTGAGAAATAATCTCCCAAAAACTTTTACTTTTTTTTGGGATGGTGTTTGTTGTTTGGCCTAACTAACATGTAAAATAATTTTTATTTGAAACGATAAGACAAGCATTTGTTGTATGACATAAAACAGAAAAAAAATCCTACAGAAACAGGCGATAATAAGACACGTAAAACAACAATCAACAAACGTTTAGCAAGTTTTTTTTTGTGGCGCTCCCACCCTGGGTTTTGTTATAAGTTTTATATCTCCTTTTTTAAGGTTGATTTTTTACCAAAGTGTTTGCAATATTTAAATGTGAAGTAGAATTTCTTGTAGTTAAAGTTTTACATTTTTGATTTGTTTGAGTCTAACAGCTACTGCTACACCGCATGTTGTCGAGACTCCCGTCGCGGTTGCTAATGTGTTAAGGAGCCCAGAAATAACATGTTGTTTAAAATTGAAAACAGTTTTATATTTTTAAGAAAGTTTTCCTTAAATTAAACATTTTTTAATTTAAATAATTTTAGCTTGTAGCAAGCTGGAAAAAAACTTTACAAATAACAATCAAATTAAGTTGTTTTTGTTAAATTCCTAAATATCATATTTAAAGCTTAATATTTCCATGAAATTTAGTAAACCTTAATATGGTCTTAGTCCTCTGGCTGCCATTTAAAACAAAATATTTATGTTGGCCTTTATTTTCTTTTGTTATTTAAACAATTGTTCCCTAAAGTGCCATTTTATTTTCCACTGCTTTTTGCTCTAAACGTTTTTTTTTTTTTTTTGTTGGCAAAAGCAAAACAAACAAATCATTTGATTTTATTGTGTGTTTTTTCTAACAGATTTTTTCTTCTGGGTTTTTGTTATATATTTTTCCACAAAAAATCAATACTTTTTTAGTAGTTTATTAAAGCAGTGGATTTATTCTGATATTTAATAATTTTTGGAAAACTTAAGAGTAAAATAAAGATTTGTTTAAATAATATGGCAAAAGTAATACGAAGCGTATGATTAATATTAATTAAGGGCTGGAGAGATAATTAATTAAATAAATTTTTTAATTCAAATAATATTAAAATAATTTAAAAAGATGCCAAACTAAAAGACTTTTAACTATAGTTGTGGGAATTATTGAAAATTTCTGATCAATATTTTAAGAGAAATTTTAATTACAAAAACGAAAATAAAAATTAAATTTTTTGGAAATTTTTATTTCTAATACATTTTGAAACTATTGTTTTTTTTTATTATATTAAGATATCTCTTGTTTTATTTAAAGCTAAAATTAGCGAAATTTAATTATTATTTTTTAATAAAATTTTAGTTAATTTTAAATATTTTAATAAAAGTAATATGAGTGATATTTTTGAGGAGGTATTTGAATTAATTATTAAGCTGCTTTTTTTAAAGCTATTTTAGAAATTTAAGAAGGAATAAAATCTTAAGACTTTTTCTAAAAAATTATCAAATTATCATTAAATTTCACTAAATTTTTAGCAACAAATTTAAATTTCAAAACAATTTTTATTTTAATAAAAAGTTTCTAAAATTCTGTTTTAATAAAATACAAAGTAGTTGGATTTAAATTATTGTGACAAACCACATTCAATAGAAAAAACTGTGTAATGTTCATGTTCTGACATTAAAAAAAAATCCGATTAAGTCCCTTTAATTATAAGTTATTTTAAATTTTAATTGATTACATATTTACAGATGACTAAATCAAAATCTAAAATCAAAAACAAAAGCAAAAACTTTATTTAAAAAATAATTAAAAATAAAACCATAAACCTTTTAACAAAATTTTAAACTGAATTAGCAAAAAAATAAATAAAAATAAATAAAAAATAAATAAATGAGAACACAAAATAGCAAATATTTGTTAACTAAACAACAAATCAAACTAATTTTCAATACTATCATTAAAAAAAAAGAAATAAATACAAATTACAAAAATACTAAATTAAAATAAAATAACAAAACCTAAATGTCAGTTAGTGGTTGTTTAAAATCTAGTCAATTTTAATATTTAATTTCATGCTTCAAATAATTTCAATAACATTTGGAATACTTAACACAACATAAATCTTCTTTTTTTCCAAAAATCCTTTTGCACATAGAGGCAAAATAAAAATGTATATGTATATACTACATAGATATTTGTAATTTTCAATTCATCACTTCCTCCAAAACCTTTCTACTTAAAATTTACAAAATAAAATTTAAAAAAAATCAGTATAAATGAGAGACAGCTAGCATTGTAATAGCTTGTATTTTTCAATTTATTTTTTTCTACCAACATTTATCCTTTACTGTCTATTACTAGATGAACACGTGCATCATTTGTTAGGATATGTAGACAACGGAAAAAAATCTTTATAGGTTTTTTTTTTTAGAAATGCGCTTTACTTGCCTGAAAACAACACTTACAGTGGAATAGGAAAGATTTTGTAAAATGTTATGTGTATTGTTTGCTTGTTATTAAGGGGGTAGGTCAGTTTTAAGGGTAAATGATTTGATAATAATTTAGTTTGAAAATGTTAATGGAATATTAAAAGAATTTTATCTTACCTTATACTGTATTTATAAGGGTTTTTGTTGAGTTAAGGAAAATATATAGGAAATATTTTAAGCTGAAATGAAATCAATGAAATCTTTCTTTACCTCTAATGAGATTCGTCTATTTTTGTTGTTTTAAGAGTATTTTTCAGTTGTATTTTCAGGGCCAGATGCAAAATTTTTAGTAATAAATCTGTATCTTCTATACTGCTGGTCAGTTCGAACTGAAATGTATGGAAGAGTTGTAGAGGAGGACCTAAGTTTTAATAAAAATCATCTTGTAGTCACCCTGTGATAACATGATATAATTTATAGGGTGTCAAAGTTGACTACCTCGAGTATGCAAAAGTTTCAAAAAACCCTAACCTACAAATCCAATCCAATTTCAAAGATTTTTATATTTCTGTAAAGCGCTTGGAAAGACAAAGAAACAAAAATAAGCTTACTCACTTAAATTTAAAATTTTGGATTTTTGCCTGGACTTTATTTCGTTTTTCGAGAATAGGTACTGATGTATATTGGGGAAAATTTTTTGAATATTCCGAAATAATATGCTGAAATTTCTTTTCAATTCATCTAGATGTGAAAAATGCTTGACGTCAGCACTCTGTAATTAGTATGAAAAATTGATATTTTTATACAAAAATATAGTACAATTCTTTAACTTTTTTCTAAAAGTTTTTTTTAATAAAATTTTTTTTTTCTTTACAAATTTCCAAAGACAAGACAACTAATTTTTGGCAATTTTTGAATAATAATCAATATTTAATAAATTTAATCGATTATTACGTATATTATCTCGTTACACACGCAACATGCGCCAGTACAATTGTGTGATACGTTATAAAATATTAAATTTAGTAACAGTTGGCTTGAATTGTCAGTTTTGTGGTCATTATATTATGTTTTTAAAATGACCTATATATACATATTATACGTTATTGAATTGGTAAATGAGTCTAATTTATAAATTTTTAATTTAAAGTTTTTGAAAAATACACGGAGTTTTGCTTTATAAGATATTTTTTTTGCTTTTTGTTTCATTTTATATTGTTTAGTTTTGAAAAATAGCAAAAATTGGTTTATAAAGCTTTTTAAATGATTTTTGCAGGAATGAAAGACTGACACCTATGTTATATACCACATAAGAAATAATAATGAAAATATTATGCTAATATACTTTTTTAAAAAATTTGCTTTTTTCATAAAATCTGTACTCCTACATTCGCATTTGGACCGGAAGGAAGCAATGTAGTGTCAAATCAATCTAAAACTAATCATAGTCAATAAATTTAAAAAAATTTACCGTGATTTTTTTATTAATCGATAAAAATGAAACCTTTTCACCATTTTCGATCATTATTGGATGTAGGGTGCAAATCCAAATCATCATAAGATTTCCTTATTAACAATTTACAAAGCCTTGTATTTTGAAATATGTAATATATATATATATATATATATATATATATATATATATATATATATATATATTAAAAAAGCTTTGCGCAAAAAAGTGAGGAATGGTACAACATTTTTGTAAAAAAGTAGACATTTTCATTACTAATTTCAGAGTGCAGATTCTGAGCATTTGTAATGTCTAGAAGAATTGAGATAATCAACAAAATTTTTCAGCATATTATTTCGGAATATATTGCAAATTAAAGAATATTTTTAAAAATATTTCCTTTATATATCTCAGGACTTATTTCCGAAAAAAAAGTCAAGGGAAAAAATCAATAATTCGTAATTCAGGCGTAAATATCCTTTTAAAAATAAGAGTTAACTCGGGCTAGTAAGTAAATTTTTTTGAAATCGTACTTGATTTGTAGAAATTACGATTTTTTAAAATTTTTATATAAGCGAGGTAGTCAATTTCGATACTTTGTAGCCTATCTACTGTTATCACAGGGTGACTACGAGATGATTTTTATGAAAGGTTATGTCCTCCTCTATAACCTCCATTTCAATTCGATCCGACCACTGTGTGTTGGAAGACATAAATCATCTAAAACATTGCCAAGCTTGTTTTATCAATAGCTATTTATATTTTATTTATCATACAGATTACAACTCGCCGAATGCTGTAAGGGTACATTAAGATTTTAGTTAAGACACCTAGGTTTTTGTTCATATATGTATCAATGTCCTTGTAATGATTCAAACTGCAATGATTTTATTGTTCACCAAAATTAAAAAAAATATGTTTATATTTAACTAAAAAGAAAACATTTTAATGGAAAAACTTAAATATATCATCATATTTTTCATTCAATATCGGTCATTTGCAAAAAGTTGACACTTTCTATTAAAATTAAAAAAATTTCCTAAAATAAGTTTCTTCGGAAAATTTTTTTCCTATTCCCTAACCTTTTTTTAAATAACATCAAAATAGTAGTTTTAATAATTATTTTATTTTTGTTAAAGAAAAAACTTTCTTACTGAAAAAAGTTTTTTAAATGAGGCTTTATAGTTAAAAAAGTAAAATATTATTCTTTTTGGAAAAACAATTATTTAAAAAATTATTTTCACTAAAAGTCCTTGAAAATGCATTTCAATATAATGAAGTCCTTTTTTCAATAAAAACCTTTCAAAGGTACAACCTTTTTTGCTACTTCATCAAGGAAGTAATGTTTTTTCTTAAATAAAGCTTAAAGTTTTGGTAATTTTTGTAATAACAGCTTTTTCTCTACATGAAGAAAAAATAAAGTATTTTCACTATAAAATATTTTTTTTACATACTAAACGAAAAATACAATAGATTAAATATTGCAAAATCCTTATCTAAATAAAATCTTTTTTAAATAAAAAAAGTTTTTCATTTATAAAAAACTCTTTTTAATTCTTATCTAATTTAGAAGAGATGTTTTCAACAAAATAAGTTTCAGTTTAAAATTGATTTCCTGCTAAAATAGATTAAATAAAAGCTTTCTACGCAGAATCACTTTTAAAAGAATAAGTAAAATTGTAATTTCATAAAGCAGTTTAAAAGCTTTTTTAATTATTTGATTGTTATGTTTCTCCTTAAAAAGGAACTTAGCAAGTTTTCGGAAAAAATATTAAAAAAAATCCTTTTCATAAAAAAACCGAAAATATTTTTTCCCTAAAAGCTTTTACAAAAAAAAATTTTGTTGTTTTAAAGACAATTAAAAAACTTTTTTTGCCGAAAGCATCTTGTCATCAGAAATATTTTTTTTTTTTCAAAAAAAGATGTTTCTTAAAAATAGAAAGAATAATTATTTGATTTAAGTCGTTTTAGAGCGAAAAAAAGTTTATTCCTAGTATACCAAAAATCGAATTAATCATACCAAAAATCAATAAAATCATAAAATAATTAATTCCAGAAAAGTTTTTTTTAAGCAACATTCAATTTTAATTCTTTAAATGCCGAAAAAAAGACAAAAGAAGCTTTCCTTTAAAAGTAGCTTTTAATAAAAAAGCTTCTTAGTTCAAAGGTTTTTAGTTTTTATTTTTTCTCAAAAAAGGTATTTACCAAAAAAGCTCTTTATAAAAAAAACACTTTTTTCACATAATAGCTTTTTATCCAAAAGAAACAATCAATCAATAATTAAATGTTTTAAAGTTAAAAAAAACAAACTTTAGTTGTTGAAAAGCCAAAAAAAGTTTTTTCTTAAAAAAGCTTTTTCGTAAAAAAATATGATTTCTTATATAAAAAATAATCAATTAAAAAAAATTAACTGTTTTAAAGTTAAAAGAAAGAACTTTAATTGTTTAAAAGTCGAAAAAAGTTTTCCCAAAAAGCTTTTTACAGAAAAAAGAAGATGATCTTTCATAAAAAAAATAATTTTGTGAGAAAAGCTTTTTCACCTAAACTAAGTTTTTTATAATACTTAAGTACAAAAGATAAATTACTCTTTCACCAAAAACAGTCTTATCCCCAAAATATTTTCAACAAAACTTTTTTGAAACTCCTCTTTCAGAGTTAAGGTTTATTGCTGAAAAAAATTATTGATAAAAGATTCTTCTATAAATATTAATAATGACAAAAATAAGCTAAAAAAGCTCTATCACAGAAAATCTATCTTTAAGAAAATATTTTTTTTTTTTAATTTGAAGAGAATAAATAAAATAACTTCGAGTCAAAATATACTATTAAGAAATGAAATACATAACTATGTTGGTTGTAAATGTAAGGGATAACCTTCAAAAAACATTTATAACTTTTGCAATAAATTATTTTTCTAATTTTTTCTTCGGCATATATTATAGTAAATAATACTTTTGATTAATATTTTCATTCCTTTTAATATGATAACTACAAGGCAAAAAACTTTGTTTCAAAGATGAATTACCTACATGGGAATAATGGCTGTAAATGTAAGGAGTACCCTTCAAGAAAGCTTACAACTTTGGCTATAAAACAATTTTTAAAATTTTTTTTCTTCAACATATAGTTAGCAATATCATTGACTATTATCTATATTTTCAAGTTAATATTATAATTTCGCCCACACAAAAATATTATATTTCAAAAATTAAGGATATGCCCGGGCATACGATGGTAAATATAAGGGTTAACAAGTTTTATACTTTAGTTTTTTATTAAATATTTTATATTTTATATATCTTTAATAAAATCAATAATATTTTTGTAGACAATTTTAGTTTAAATCCAACAATGCTATGTTTTCAAATATTTTTTGAACGATTTTTATTCCATTAATATATGAATTTCCTATTAGAAAAGTTTCCCCTTTCTGTTCTTCTTTTCAGAATCGATATTTGTTTATTTAATACAAAAAATCTTTATTTTTAAACTAAAAAAAATTAAACGTTATTATACCCTACCTTAAGGCTTTCAAAATATTTTCCTAAACTGCACCCTTATTCCAATCCACACTAACACCTTAAACGGTGTATTTTTATACCCATAATCAAAAAACGATAGGGGGTATATTGGGTTTGTCATCCCGTATGTAACATGTGGAAATAATCATCTAAGACCCCATTCATTTGGCTCCTCGTGAAAATCTAAGACGATATAACGATGTATGTTCGTATGTCTGTCTATCTATCTGCTGAAAGCAAGATAGGGTTTGGGGCGGACATCTTAACGGGATGAAACTTCCCTCTAATATAAGGTTTGTTTGGTATTGAAAATGAGCAAAATCGGTTCATAAGCCAAAAGCCTAGTACTAGAAAGAAAGGTTATCCGTTGTAACTCTAGTTTATACTTTTCAGTCGATATCTTTTACAAAAAAGCATGTTTACCAACGAAATTTTTCACAAACAGTTCCACGACCAATGTAACCTCGGAACCCAAAATTGGGCGTGGGTCGCCCTCTTTACCGCCCACCTCCCATAAAAGGTGAAGCATCAATGAAATTTTGTATAAATTGTCTAAGAACCATTGAAAGCTCGGAAACAAAAAATGGGCTTGGTACGCCTACTTTACCGCCCACCTGTCATATTAGGTGAAATTTTAAAAAGTTACAAATGATGGGTATATAGATTCGGCCAAGCCGAATATAACATTCTTACTTGTTTTTAATTAAAGAAATTTTCTAAAATTTATAACCTAAGATTTAAATGAAATGAAAATTCCAATTTTTTTTTAATACGTTACCAGTAAAACTAAAAAAAGAAAAAAAAAATCCGTTTATACTATTTGGATTTTTATTAATACCAAACCACCCTTAGGAAAAAATTTCCTCTTCTAATGATGCATGTAACAACATTTATCCCCTGTAGTTAACTGAGCGAATGAATGTTGTTTTTTTCTTTCAGTAAAACAGTGATAAATTTGTAGGTTTTAGAATTTGATAATCGCATCTACATAAATGCTTGTTTTTTTTCTCCACACATAAAATTATGTACGCTCT
Source organism: Protocalliphora azurea (assembly GCA_932274085.1). Lineage (NCBI taxonomy): Eukaryota > Metazoa > Arthropoda > Insecta > Diptera > Calliphoridae > Protocalliphora > Protocalliphora azurea. Next base: position 120,151,484 of record OW026520.1, on the reverse strand, counting down.
AGCTGCAAAAAGGTGTTACTATGGCATGTAATTTTCTAACGTTTCTATGTCCAAGACGGCAGACATTTTCCTATTTAAATGTTACATCAAAAGAAAAATAAAAAAACATTTAATAAATTGCATTTTGTTAAATTTAAAGGTACGCTTTAGATACAATTATTATTATTTTTCTATTGCATTTTATTTACAGGGTTGTAAAAACCAGCAGTTTTAGTGTTTGTATATTTTAGGGTGGTATTTTTTATTTGTGTTTTAAGTGTCCTTTAACGGGTATGCTTTAATTTAGTTTTTAGAAATTTTTATAATTTTGTCACATTTGTTTAGGTTTGGTTTAGTTTTATGCTTTTATATGATTTTCTGTTTTTGTTTTTTTATTTACTTTCATCATTTGTTTTAATTGACTTCTGCCGTCATTTATTATTTGTGTTTCAAATCCCTTAAGAGTAATTATTCATTTTTGTTTTTTAAGTTTATTAACAATAAAGAAATAAATATAAAAGTATGTAAAACTATAAAGTGCTTAATAAAAGAAATTGTGAATTTTATTAAAAAGTAGCGTCCAGCGGAGTAAACTTGAGTGTCTATAGTGTGAACTATAAACTAGACTGACTATAGTGTCTGCTATAGACTGGACTATAGTCTAGGCTACAGTGTAAACTATAGTGAAACTAGACAATAGTTTAGACTATAAAAAAGACAAAAAAAGTCTTCCTACCTAGCAAAATCTTCGTGTTTTGTAGTCGAAAATAATATGAAAACAAGAAATAAAGATGTAGTCGGTCAAAACCGCCTATACGTTACCCTACCATTGTGTACGAGCATAAAAATTCGGAAAGGGTATTTATGTTATACCTGTGGCCAATTTTGCTAAATATAAAATGAAATATACAAATGCAGAATAATGCGTTGATTCTAAAATCTAGGTGATTTTATGCACTTTAGCGCGATTCCCTTAATTGGGTTTATATGGGAGCTATGGTAAATTATGTACCGATTCTCATAAAATTTGGCAATGTTGTTTCTACTTACATAAAACTTATTTGTGTCGAACATTAACGTGATACTAACATTCGTATGGGATTTATGCACGTTAAGTGATCTTCGGAAGAGGGGTTTATTTGGGAGCTATGGTCAATTGTGGAACAATCTCAATAAAATTTGGTACAGATTGATAATTGTACAGAGTCGAATTTCATTAAAATATTACTATTTTTAAGGCATTTTTGAGAGTTTAAACTCTATTCCATGCGAACATTTGTATGGTGGCTAGGTGAAATAATGGAACGATCACAAGTAATTTCAATAGACTACGTTCTTGCATCATAAAAGTCCCACGTGCCAAATTTCATTGAATTGTATTTAAAATTGCGATCCGCACTTTGTGCACAAGGTTTACAAGGACAGCCAGCCAGCCAGGCAGACGGACGGAGGACATCGTTAGATCGATTTATAAAGTGATTCTGATTCGATTCATATTAAGGTGGCTGTTGGATAACTTTTTCTATGCGTTACAAACATCAGTACAAACGCATATCACCCTACCAGCTATGGTGGGGTTGTGTACAAGCAGCTTCCTTTTTTTTTTTTTTTTCTTGATGCTATAACTGTTGAATTTTGTTAGCGATTTCCAAAATTTCACCAGTTTTTATTTGGGTACCCAAACAGTAGTTTTGTTTTCTTATGTACAAGAAAATATATTTGGCTCGGTCACAACACTATTTATGTTTGTTAATCGGCCATCTTACTCGCTACACCACAACTGATAAATGAATAGGTGAATGTGAAAGGGATTGAAACGTTTTTTTTTAAACCCATATAAATATATTCGTTTTTAGCATTATTCAATTACATGTAGATAGTTTCCGACGATTGATTTGGATATGCTATGTCTTCTGAGAACTTACCCAGATATCGAAGTCAAGAAAGATCTTTAACTTAAGCTAAAAAACAAATTTGGTATCCGTTAAAAATTAGTGCAAAACATATCCTTCAGAAGTGTGATTTTTTACGCACAAGGTTTACATAAAGTGGTAACAAGACGCTGAATCACCCATAAGAACAGGCATTGTTTTTCGATCATCCAGAAGATGCATACATACATAAATTTCAATTATTACAAAAAAATTTTTTAATAAAATTTTATTTTAAACTAAATAATGATTTACAAAGAAATCTAATAATAATTTTATTAAAAAAATTTATTTGCCTCTGTTGGGAGTTGAACCTTCTTTGGTTTCAATACTTATTTTTTGTATTAGACGATCTAGATAACTGAGCTACGTAAAAATCAAATTCCATTTACATTTTATAAAAAGTACTTATAAAAGTACTAGTTGGTCATGCTGAGAGTCGCGATTAAGGTTACAATATAATGCATACAGAAAGCTGTTATTTATAAAATTTGAAGTTAAATTTTTGGTGCGAAGTATTTCGCCCATATTCCTATATGTGGGTTATAGATGGATTTAAATTAACAATTTTAAAGAAGATTTCGGAAAAAATTTTAAATAGAGAATATATTATCTGTAAGCCTCTGCGATTTATCAAACAACAGAAAAATTCATAGCAGCCTAAAGCTAAGTTCACACTAGACTAATATTTTATGATTTTTACAGGAATTTGATTTGCCTAATGTGAACATCAAATATTTTTACGGAGTAAATAAGAAAACAGCTGATTTTGCTCAAACAGAAATATTTTCCCTGAGTCAAAAATGTGCCAAGCAAATTTTTGTTTGATCTTAATAGTAATAATAATATCAAATAGGGAAAAAGAACAGCTGATGTGGCGGACTGCTTAAATTAAAAAAAAAATATTTGATTTTATGTCCATAAACGTTAAACTGTACATAAACTGACGGTAGCGTGCTAGCGTGTTTTGTGAAGACACGCCTGTTTCATAAATGGCATGAAGATCAAGCAGGGTTGTTATTTTGTATCAACCTAAATTGCTTATAAAAAAACTAAATTTATATTGATTTTTAAAGTAATTTTCATGAATGTACATTTTGAATTTTGCAATTAATCAATTGATAATACTCGTAGTTAGAATTATTTATTTAATATTTAAACATTTTACTTTATCCATTGTATCCATTTTAAATATTTATCTAAAATAAACAGCCCTTACACTTTATAAAGTGTGCATTAAAATAAAATATAACACACAGTTTTCGTAATAAATTACTGCCGTTAATATCAAATATCTTTCTTGATTACAATATCAGATTTAACAACCGATGTAATTTTTGAAATCTGGTCGTTTGTCCGCGGCAAACGGCAGTCAAAGAAAAATCTACAAAATAAAATTTGATTTTTTTTGAACTAATTAGAAAATGGTGATTGAGTAAATTTTGACAAAAATATTACAGAGGTTTTCAATTGTGATTATAAATTTTAAATTCTTATAAAAAGATATCCCTAGAAATTTCTTACTAAAGGGTGGTCCGAAGAGCTTTTTGTCATTTTTGAAACGCTATAATATGACTAGTATTTCCACTATGGAAAATCTAATGACACCCAGTTAAAGGTTATTATCTATGCTTTTGACCCAAGTAAAAACTAACGTTAAATCTTTATTCACTTTGGAATAATTTGTGACTTTGTGTCATAACCTTACTTTTTAATTTGGACACATACTAATGTATGTGCTATACAGAGATTTTCAGTTAAATTCAAAATGTTTGTACAATATTTCTAAGTATCGGAGATCTACTAAACCCTGATTTATTTGCAGCATAAAATGTGTTTAAATGGTTTAGTTATAGCGAAAATATATCTTAACATTTTTAGTATCACATACAACAATGACTGATCGTCAGGCATAGTCAAAATAAATCAAGTACTTGACAGCCTTTACCATCATATAATTTTAATTAGTTTTTGCTATACTAATTGGTACAAATTGAGGGTAATACCTCTAAATAGCACCATTTAGAAATTATCCGTAACATATCAGCTAATAACCAACCGAAAGGATACTAGCTTTTTAAGAATTTTAAAATTATGGCCAATTATATATTGAGACTTGAATGGCTCTAAATAACACAAAAACTTGGACTATTATGCTCAGTATAATTTCTGTGCATTATCTTTTGCAATACTTTATAATTTACTGATTTATTATGTTCAATATTTGGAAGGCATCTAGATGATAACTTATTATTATGCAAATATATACAGATTTTAATATAATTTAGTCTTATTTATATTATGGTCAATCTAATGATTATGGTTTATTTCAATTTTGTGCAAAAATATTTCGAAACTTTTAATTTCCTTGTCTAACACTGGTCAACAAAACAAAAAAATTTTTGTTTCCTGTAATTTTGTTTTCTTTTTTTCTATCTCAAATTGACGCGTGTTTTTTAAATACGACAACAATTTTTCCCTAACAACTTCTGTGTTTGAGTTATAGCTGACTTTTTTTTTATTTGATACTGGAACTTATTTTGTTGTTGTTTTCGATATGACTTTGTCAAGAAGAAGTTGTGTGCTTAATCCACATTGCTTTTGCTATATTTGTGGTGAATATATATTTGACAAATATCCCAAACCTATATTAGACTTTGTAAAAACTGTGTTTCATGAATACTTTAAATAAAATTTTGCAATCAGGATAAGCCATGGGTTCTTCAAATTGTACTCGTATGCCAGAAATGTGTGGTATGTCTACGGTTATAGTCCGGTGGAAAAAGAGATGCAATAATGTTCGTAACACACATGATTTGGTGAGAACCTCTAAATCACCATGACGATTGCTACTTCTGCGTTGTAAAAATTAAAGGAATTAACCCTGGAAATCGAAGTAAGTGGTCATATCCTAAGTTATCTTCTGTTAAACGACCTCAATTAAAATCACCATAGAGGTATAACCCAGCACATCTAAAGCTTCTGATAATCGAAATCTCTGTGAACCCGAACGAAATGCAACAAGCGAAGACTCTGACCCAAACTATAAATTTGGCCTTTCAGAACCTCAACGATTTAATCAGAAAGATCTAAATGACTTAGTAAGTGATCTGAAGTTACCAAAAGAAGCTTCTGAAATTTTAGTATCTCGTTTAAAAGAAAAAAAAAAAAAAATTTTTTTTTTCCTTTCTCCGGAAACCAACATCATTTTTTATTGTACCCGAGAAAAAATCCTGTTATCGTATTTTTCTCAAGAGAACGATTTAGTTTTTTGTAACGATATTGGTATACCACTAACAGATGGATTTAAAAAAGTGCTAACCTAGTGATTGGCGTCTTTTCATAGATAGCAGCAAAAGAAGTTTAAAGTGTGTTTTGCTTCAAAATGATAACAATTACGGGTACATACATATTGCATATTATTTAAAAGAATAATACGAGTACGCAAATGTTTCTAAGGTTACGGAAAAAAAATTAAATATCAAGACCATAATTGGGTCATTTGTGTTGATCTAAAAATGGTTAACTTTCCCTTAGGTCAACAAGGGGGGTACACAATGTTCCCTTGTTTCATGTGTCTCTGGGACAATAGTGACAAACAACACAATTGGTCACAGAAAGTTTGGACAGTACGGAAGAGCTAAAAGTTGGGACAAAGAATGTAATAAACGTGTCTTTAGTTAGCCGAGACCGCAGCCACCACTTCATATTAAACTTGGCATAATGAAACAGCTTGTGAAGGTGCTTGACAAAAGTGGCGAATATTTCAATTATCTTTCATGCAAGTTTCCTGGATTAAGTACAGAAAAATTTAAAGCTGGCATTTTTGATGAGCCATAGATTATACAACTCGTGAAAGATCCAGATTTTGTCAAATCAATGACTGAAGTCGAATCCAAACCTTGGAATTCATTTGTTGTGGTTATGAGTAATATCCTAGGCAAAAAGAAATCTAATGACCACGTTGAGCTTATTGCAAGTATTTTATCGAACTTGCAAGAGCTAGGATGCAACTTGAGCATAAAAATTCCACTCCTTGCACTCCCATTTAGAATGATTTCCACAAAATCTGGGTGATTTTATTGAGAAGCTTGAGTTTGCAATAAGATCTGTCTAAAGTCGTTCATTCAAGGAAATCTTATAAAAGATCATTTGATAGCATTCGATAGAAATTTTGTTAACATATATATTCATTTTTTGTCAAAATAATAAACGTATATATTAGCAATCTTCCAGTTTTTTTTTTCATAGTCAGGGCCATAGAAAAAAAAAAAAAAAAAATAAAGGAAAGGAAACAATAATTATGTTGACCAGTGTAATCAATCAGTAAAATTTACAATTTGTTAGAACTGATTACTTTTTTTTTCAAATTTATTCAAATGCATACGTAAGAATTAAAATTAGCTCCATTTTAAATTAAACCATAATTTTTACCCAAAATGTCTTTCTTCCTATTTCTGTTAGTAAATACTATAAATAAGTCAGTATAATATTTTACACTTATATTATTTGGACTTACATCAGATAATCTGTGAAAGAATTGGGAATATATATTTATTCGTTTCTGAGTTATTGCATTTTGCAATATGCTGTATAGCACTTCGGACCACCCTTTAGTTTAGTTTAGTTAGATTTACTTTTAATTCAAACTTATTTCGTTCATTTTTTTTATTTAAAAAAAGTATGTTATGTTTTATTACCTTATTAAATAAAAACGGAATATTATATACACATATTCCGAAATTCTCTCTGAAAATTATTCTAAATCGATGAAAAATAAAATAAAAATACGATTTTTCAATAAATTCGTTTAGTAATTGATCTCAAATAAATTTATGGTAGTTGTGTGTTGGATCAAATAATTTTGAATAAACCATTTGCATTTAATATGAACAGGCTTATAATATGCTTTCCCCTTCACGTATTTTGCGGTATTTTTTTAGTTGTTTATCAAACAAACAAGGAGCGTAATTTAAGCTACAATCAACTATGTATTGTGTTGCAAAAATTGTGGGAAAACGATACTAAATATTTCTGGTCAAATATTTGCCTAATCTGAATTTTGCATAAGAAAGTAATCGAGGGCTGCAAAAGATGTTTTAGAAAATTCATTTCTATGGACAGGCAGACAGACGTATAAGCAACGTTATGCGGAATTTTTTATGTAGAATGATCTATGTTATGTACTTCTGGGCCCTAATTAGAGAATTATGTAAGCTACAAATTGAATGACTAACTCTAGTTCTTGGATCCTAAATAGAGAATTATGTAAGCTGCAAATGGAATAACAAACTCTAGTTCTTGATACTTTAATGAAGCGTATACAAATTGGTATAAATCACATTTTGAAAATGGTTTTATAATTATTATAATTTCGAATTGCTTTTGAAACCCTTAGCTAAAATGACCTCATTATAAACTAAAAAAAACCTAAACTAAATTACAGATATTTTAAAAATTTTTAGACTTCCTTACTTCCTTTGTTTCAAAAATTTTATATTCCCCTGTATAACTGTGGACTGCATTACAATTGTTTGCAGTCCAATTCATATTCTTATTGTTATCAAGCAGGGAAGCTTATCATTATCATGAAAATTATAGCTGTTGATTTATGGCTTTTATGTGTTTTAACGAGATAAATTTGTTATTTATTTTCGTTTTCATTTTGTAGGCTAAATTAAGCTTCTGTTTTTCGGGATATTTTTGTATAACATTTTTGTCTACATTTGTATGAATAAAGGGCGTTTTAATACAATATTAACTCAAAGTATGAAAACAGACAAGAACAGCCAAAGTACAAAATTTCTAAAAAAAAAAAAAAATCTTACCAAGAGCTCTAAAAAATAGTGATAATCTAAAAATGAAATAATGTCTGGTGAAATGTACAAAATATTGCAAAAAAAAAAAAAAAACATATTACTTTCTGTCATTTGTTGTTCGTGTCAGTTTGTAGTGTCAGATGTCTGTTTATTTTCACTGAGTGTCTTTTTTTCTGCAAAAATATATTTTATTTAAAATTTTACATTTAGTTTTCCTTTTTTTTAATATTTTTTTATTTATATAGACGGTTACCAACGTTAGTAAGTAATAAAAATATGTAATTCTCTTTTTATAATCATCATCATTATGTTTGATTATTATTAATTATGCTTAATGTTGGAAGGTTTATATTTTTCTATATTTTATGCAAAATTATGTGTTTTTTTTATTTATATAAAAAATCATAATAATTTTCATATTTTTTTTTACGAGTGTAATGTAGCATTATTAAAAATTATTATTAATATTTGAATTAAAAAAAAAAATAATAATATCGTGCATATTTTAAATTAAAAACAAGTACAAATTACAGATATTTATTTTTGTTATATTGACTGTGAATGAACTACGAAAGGAAGTAGTTTAAAAAATGTTAATGTTTCGCAAAGTAACATAAGTGGTAACATGATATTTTTTACATAATTTATATGTCAGTGGAAAATAAATTTAAATTTATTATGGATAGAATTCAGATTACAATTTAAACAATAATGTAGCATAAAATTTACACTGTATATATTAGTCCATAGTTTACGCTATAGTCTAGTCTACAGTTTGCATATAGTCTTGTCTATATAATGTACACTATAATCTAGTTTATAGTTTACATTATAGTCTAGTCTACAGTTCAGCTTAGACTCTAATCTAGTATAGGGGTTCCCAGAATAACAAGGACTACGGGGACCCTTTTACGAATTTTTCATTTTCCCGCAGATTCCTCAGACACATTTGAGTTCTTTAAAAGTAAAAAAAAAAAAAAAAATGCAAACATGGTCGAAAAGGAAATACATTGGTATAAATATGCATTAATTCTCATCGTAAAAAAAAAATTATATTTTTTTAAGCTAAAAGTACTGAGTATTTTATTCAAAGTATTGTCCATCGGAACCTACGACTTCTTTCATCTTTCTAGCAACTTAAGGGTTTTATGCGTAAGCCGCTTGCTTCTTAACTTTTGAGGCAGGAAACTAATCAAACTAAACTTTTGACATCTTGTTCTAAAGTTAAACGTATTTTATTTACAAAATTCAGAATTGAATGAGAAAATAGTAGTAAAAAGGAGCAATTTCAAGACCGTTTGGCTACTTTAGTCGTCAATTGCCCCTTTTTCAAGCACCTGGTTTGGTTAAAAGCTAATGATAAAATTTTTAAGCAACTATTTAAAAAATCAAATGCTGATTCTTGTTGATCCGTATTGCGAAAAATAAAAAATAGATTTGATGAATACTTCTAATCCTAATGTATATTTTTACGGTTTCGGCGGAACGTTTTTTTTTTTTCTAAATTATCACTAATGAAAAATAAATTGTCCAACAGACTTAAGGTCAACACTTGTGAATCTATGGTTTCAGTCTTAAATTTGTTAGACGGTGATTTGTAAGACTGGAGTCTGAGTGAATACCTTGTACAAAAGTACAGAAATAAATTAATTAATAAAACTAGTATTTCATGTTACTTATGAATAAATCTTTATTTTTGCAATAATAAAACTGATTATAAATAAATTATTTTGTAATTTATAAAATTAAATTTAGTAGTTTTTCCCAAAATACAATACTTTTGTTGTTGTTTTTATCAAATAAACAAATTCTAAGCAGTTTTTTTGGGTATTGAAGCAATTGGCCCCTTTAAAAAAAAAAAATCCCCATTTTTGACAACTTTTTTCTACACTTTTTAAAAACTCTCAACGGTAACGCTGGTCAGGGCTCTAAGGAGGGTGGGGTAAAACTACCCAACCATTTTTTCAAAATAGTTCTTAACTGGTCGCGCAAAATGAGGCTGAACATTGTCATGTAGGAATATTATAAACTATAGGTATGGTCGCATATTCTGAGCCTTTTTTGTTCAATGCACTTTTCATAGGGATCAATTATATTCTGCTCATATGTCTGGTGATCGTTTCAGCCTGTTTTAGCAGAGCATAACACTATGTTACAATTTCCCAAAAATTTTTTTACAAATGAAAAAATCTATATCATAAAAATCTAAATCATACATAGTACTTCGTACTCAGTTCTTCTCCAGGTCTTCAAATTTTATCTCAAAAGGACTTCAAAATTTCAAAAAATGTGTAACTTTAAAAAAATTATATTATTATAAAATATTTACCAAAATTATATCAAGCCAATATGGATATCAAATGAATATTATAAATCCCTGCAATATAACAAAAGTTTTTATTTAAATGTTGCAGAACAAAATGTTAAGAAAAAAATCCTTTATATAAAGTGTGTAACTAAGCACTAAATAAAATATTGCAGGATTAAATTTTCAAGAAGATATTTTCTTAAATTTTTGTATGGGAAAATTTCTATAAAAAAAATATTATTATATTGTAGGGATTCGTAACTCTTATTTAAAATCTATATTGTGTGAATATAATAATATTCGTAAATATTTTATAAATTATTTTTAAAAATTGCGCAACTTTCGAAAATTTGAAATGCTTTCGAGAGGAAATTTGACATCCTTGAGCTAGAATGCTTACACAGTTTTCTCATGGGTGGTTTTCAGTTTCATCCAAGTAATTATTTTTTTACGTGTGGGAACGATTTTTGCAGGCTGTTGTATACCTGAAAAAAAAAAAATAGTAAACGGTAACATTTTAAAAAGGATATTTTTGCTGCAATGTTTAAATAAAAAATATTATTATGTTGCGGGTATTCTTAGCTTTCATTTGACAGCCATGTTGGGTTGCTATAATATTCGTAAATAATTTAATAATTATTTTAAAAATGTATATCCTACGAAACTTTGAAGTCATTTTTAGAGGAAATTTGACGACCTAGAGAAAAATTTAGTACGTAGTTTTACTACGTATTTTCTCTTACATTCTTCTTATCCCATTAAATATAGAGCATTACTTAAGCGCCATGTCTATGGTTCAAATAAATAAATAGAGTAAAACATTTATAACTACTAGACAATAGACATACGATCTACTTTATAAGCCGCCAAAGAGAAAATTTATCGCTGACGGCCTTAAATCGATTTTTTCATAAAGTTTATCATTTAACAAAAATAAGTTTTTTTTCAAACAAGAAGTAATTTGCAAAATAAAGGAGTAATTTTCAAAATGGGTACTTAATTTCAAGATAGTTAAAAGTTAAAAAAAGTATAATTTAAAAAAGTACCAAAATCTAGTTTTCAGTAAAATAAAAATTGAAAAACAGAATTTTCGTAAATTTAAAAAATTGCTAAATGTATAAAATTTAGGAAAAAGAAACAAATCTGCAAAAAGGCACAGTTTTTTTTCTAGAAGTGCAAAAAGTAGCGAATAATTGAATTTTGAAAATTAACTTTTCGCAATAAAAATGTTTATCCAATAAAAATAGGCAAAAATCAATAACAATGATCTTGGATGCGTTCTTATAAAAGCAATACGTCTTTTAAATTTGCAATTTTCATTAAAGGACCTATTCTTCAAAAATTTTGTCTGAGTATATTTTTGAGAAAAGTAATAATATGCCAAAATGTAATAACTAATTTGCGAAAAAAAATTTCGACTATCAAAAAAGCAACAATCTGCAAAATAAAGTACCCACGTGCAAAAAACGCGGTAGATTTTACCAATTAAAGAAAAAAGTACTAATTTTATAAACAGTAGTATTTTTTAAAAAGAGTACGATTTTTTTCCAAAAAGAAATTACCAATCAAAAAATTGATGAATTTTAAAATTTTTAATTTCGTTGGCGACGTTTAGAGTGTGATTTTAGTCTTTTAGTGATACTTATTCCCTTTATTATTTTTTTTAATCTTCTAACATTTTTTTTATGAAACTAAAATGCAATATTGTGATTAACTTTTTCACTGATATATTTATTTTACAAATAAATTCATGAGCTGATTTCACGACAAATTTTGTTTAATAAATCACCGAAAAAAATCCTTTGATTAACATATTTCAAATTTCTTATTAAGCTCTTTTAGTTTACAATACAAAATTGAGCACGACGAGACTAATGTCGCCAAAGCTTATTGGTCATAAATTCATAAAATCAAGAATAATTGTCATGAATTTCATACTTAAGTTGTCATCTGCACACCCTAAACATGAAATACTTTAACCAGCAGTTATAGACATTTGAAGTCACAAAAATTTACCAAAAACTAAAACTTGTAATTTTAACTAATTTAATAAGTTAGCCCCCAAAGTTTACAAATAGGCAGTTTAGGGCGCCAATCATTAAACTGATTATACTTCAGACTATTTACACTTAACAAAAAGAAGTCTATTGATAATACTAGTTTTTTATGCAGGAAAAACTCATTTGGCTATGTTTAGATTACAAGTAGACAGTTAAGTAGTCAATACAAAACATGTAATAGAATAGATTCTACATGCCTTACAGCTACAATATATAAGTTTCAACCAGCATTTAACTTATAGAGGCTTAACTGTCGTTCAGTGGTCGGAATGTATGTTCAAAATCTACTAAACTACTTATTAAAGTGTCCAACAAACCTTTTCTGGCATTACAAAGGACTCTTAAGTGTAAAAATTTTAAAAAAAAAATATAAAAATTATAAAAAAAATAAATAAATAAAATAAAAACTGCAGTCATTTAAATAACCTGATATTAATGTGAATTTCTTATAAGTGTATATTGCCGTCATCGGAACTGCAGGGTACTTATAAAATCTGGCGTCATTATAATTTTTTCAACTGCATGTAAAAAGCTGCTATTTCATGTCTTTTTATATGTGTGTGTATATGTTTAGAAAATAAGAGGCGGTATTAAAGCTTTGAAATTGCCACTTGATATTATTACTTTTCTAAAAAAAATCCTCCTGCCTTTTTTCACCACAGACAAACAAACAAATAATGAAATTTTACTCCCCCAAAAAACTCATAGCAAAATGCTAAGAGTGGTTCTGTTTTTGCCATAAACTCTACTTGGTTTGACTTAAATTGCCAAAAATTGCAAATTGTTGGGGATTAAATGTATTTTAGTATAGGAGAGACCATCTACCATTTTAGAAGTATGGTAAAGTAGTAGTAACTGTAGTCATGGAAGCGTAAAAGCGTAACTATATATGTGGATACTACTCAACGGTGTTGGTTGAGGGTAATGAAATCCTTTTTGTTAATATTCCTTACAGAAATCAGGTGCTGGATTGACTCCAGTTTATATATATGGGATTATTCGTAACAATTGGCAACTTTACTGTACCCAGGTAATCTATAGTGTAATGTGTTAAAAAAATTAAATATACTAGAAATCGACACATTCTTTATTACTCATATAAGGTCATTTGAGTTTCTCTTAAGATAAGCTCAAGTACGTGGTATTATCGTCAATTTCTAGGAAGTCACTCGAACTGTAGGGTAAAGATATTTGCCACTAGAAACTAATACACATAGACATTTTTGAGGTATAGACTTACATATATTTTTGTGTGCTATCTTCAACATATAACAGATAACTACATCTTCAACTTTAAGCTAAAAATAGCAGTCCAAAATCTCTAAATGACAAAGCGGGAAAACTAATTTTCCTTATTTTTTATGTCATTTGCTATACCCTACATTTCTATAGGTGGTTGGGGTATTATGCGTTTATGCTGATATTTGTAACGCACAGAAATAAATATCCAAAACCCAACTCAAAGTATACTAATCGGCTCAGAATGACTTTTTATGTCGATCTAACGATGTCCGTCTGTCTGGCTGAACGGTTGGCTGTCTGGCTGTCTGTTCATTTAAACATTGTGCACAAAGTACAGGTCGCAATTTTGAAGATAATGAAATGAAACAATGAAATTTAGCACGTGGTACTTTTATGATATAAGGAGGAAACTTATTGACATTGGTTATGATCGGCCCACTATTTCACCTAGCCCCCATACAATGTCCTTCCGTAATAGGGATTTACATCTGTCTGCAAAATTTTACGATGGTCGCGGTCTATAATCTAATAGTTCCATTAAAAACCCTTCTTCATAAATCATTTTATGAAGCACAAATCCTATAATAGAGTTAGTATGAAGATAATATTGACACAAATAACTTTTAGAAATCACGGTGCCCATAATTTACCATAGATAAGTCCCACTTCCGAGAATCACCCTAAAGTGCATAAATCCCATATAAAGGACAGTATCAGCATACATACATACATACATACATACATACATTTGTAGAAATATACAATCACAAATATCCACAAGACCAATATGCAAATGCACAATGGGTAGGGTATCATTGGTCTGGCTTAACCGACTATATATTTGTCAATTGTTTTTCTTAAGTATGACCATAAGTATCTAATATATTTATAATCTAATACATATGTAAATATGTATATATTTTAGAATGTCTGTGTGGTTTAAGCATTTTATACACTCAATATAATTAAGAGCTTAAATTTTATATTTTTTGTTTTTTGTTTTGTTAAACATAAAGTATTTTGTTTCTTTTTTCTTTATTGTTCTCTTTGATTTTCGTTGATGGTCAACAGTTGCTACTATAGCTTTATTTTTAAAGCAGAAGACAATATATTTATATGGTATGTTGTCCTAGTGTCTATGATTTTTGTGGTATGAAATCTTCTTTCCTCACCTTCTATTTTTTGGGGGGTAAATATTTTTGGGGTTTTATTTATCTATTCTTACAATCCACACACGGTTACATGGTTAGATACTCAAATATACATACTTGAATATTTAATTCGGCAGTGTCTGATGGTCACTAGAGGAAAAAGGAAATTTAAATTAAAGTGGTTTTATTATATGTAGTCTGAGGTTCCACTTACATACATAAGTTTTTTTGTTGCTCATTCTATTTTATAACAGAAACTTTGTTTGATTAGTTTTTCTGGTTGAACAATTTAATTGTCTCTCAAAACAATGAGAGGGTTAAAGAAGTTTCTTAAAAATGTCTTTAATCAAAAACACAAAATTAAAAATATTGAAACTTAAAATCACTACGATGGTGAAAGTAACACGTAAACATAGGTTTGAATTTTTTAAAGATTAGGAATTCTACAAAGATCTAAAATTTCTATATTTTATAGAGCTTTTTTTCCTATATGATCAACTTTAACATCCTGTAGTTTATCGTGTATTCTACCAAAGTGATTATAAGATAAATTTTCTGAAAACTTATTTCCCCATTTACAACTTTTGTATATATCTATTTTCAATAGGACTAGTAGTTTGGAATAAACATATTTTATTTTATTACCCATATTTTCGCGATTAGGACTTGTTGCTAGACATAAAGCTAAAAAATGCAGTATGTTCTGTAGAATTGCAATTAAATAAATAATAATTATGGATTTTACTATGAATGTATTTATCAATATATTATTTAGTGTTATTAAAAAAAAAGTATGTTGTGCAACATGTTGCAAAATAATTAACTAAGAAATGTCAATGAAATTCATCACTTTATATTGTTTGATTTTTAATAGCCTCTCAGATAAAACTGGTTTCTGTAAGATATTGCTGGGTGTGAGTTGCAACATCAAAAAATTTAATTAAATAAACAATTGGAAACATTTATAATTTTTTAATTCATTTTAAGCGAAGCAAAATTTTAAGAATTAAAATGGGTATTGCAACACGTTGCTGGTTACTAAGTTAAAATTTAAAACATATTTTAAACAAACCATAATAAAAATTTTTAATTTCATTACATTATTTAATATTTTAAGTTTTCTAAGCTGAAAATGTTTCTACAAACAATCGAAAACTTAAAAAATTACAACAAACATCCGCGTTTTCTTTATACAAAAATCTAATAATTTTCCAAAAAAAAAAAAAAAAGATCACTGCAACATGTTGGTGCACATTAGAATAAAAACATTATAAAAGAAATGTTTTTGTAAAATGGATCTAAATCCTGAATTACATGGCAGTGCCAATCATAAATTGCAACATATCGCTGCTTATAAAGGTATAATTGAAACAAATCTTTATAAAATTTTTTTCTTCAGTACATAACTTAATATTTTATTAAATTGCAACATGTTGCCAGATACAAATTTAAAGTAAACTAATATAAAAAAAAAAAATAATAAAACATTCTTGATTTTTTTATAAGCAAAAATTTAATAATCTTCGACAAAAGTTTTCAAACACTAAAATAAAAAATATAAGAGAAATCTTGTTGCAAATTGGGTATTAAGCCTAAATTAAAGGCATAGTCAATCGGAAATTTTTGTAGAGGCCTTGTAAAGAAGACTTTCATTTTTTCTTCATAACCTCATATTGCAGTTGCTTTAAATGTATTTATCAAATAATATTTTGCCTCATTTTTCCAAACCCTAAGTAATTTGAACTTCTTGCCAAATATTAAATAAATAAATAAAAAAAAGAAAACATTAACTCAAACAAATTGCATTCAACTTTCTTTTTATTTTTAAAGAAAAAATTATTATTGTAACATGTTGCCAGACAATTATTTCGAATATAAAAAATATTTCAAATAGACTATAGTTAAAATAAATGACATTTTGTTATCCATGCTCCTTATTAATATAAATATAATTTCTGCAAAATGTTGCCAAACATTATAATGCAAAATATCTGCTAAATTATGTTCAATGCTAAGATCAAACAGAATTTAGCTGTTGTTGTCTCTATTTTGCGATATCAAAACAGAGTTTGTGACTATAATAATACACTAGCAGAAAAGAATACGCATTTAGTGTGTCACAATGTACAGGGGGGCTAAATAAAAAGTGTTTGGTAATAAAGCTGTATCTCCTAAACTACTGATCGGATCGAATTGAAATGTATGGAATAGTTGTAGAGGAGGACCTAAGCTTTCAGAAAAATCATCTTGTAGTCACATGTGATAACAAAAGATAAACTACAGGGTGTCAAAGTTGACTACTTCGTATATATAAAAGTTTCAAAAATTTGTATCTACAAATCAAGCCCTATTTCAAAGATTTTTATATTTCTGTAAAGCGACAAGAAAAAGAAAAAAAGCCTACCCATATAAGTTATCTCTGACAGCCAAAAGATATTTACGCTTGAATTTTGAATTTTTGATTTTTTGTCTCGACTTTATTTCCTTTTGCAGGAATACGTCCTGAGATATATGAGGGATTTCTTTTAATATTCTGTAATTTGCAATATGTTCCGAAATAATATGCTGAAAAAATTTATTGATTATCTCAATTCGTCTAGACGTGAAAATGCTCATAATCAACACTCTGAAATTAGTATGAAAAATTGCTAATTTTTAAACAAAAATATAGTACTTTTCTTTCACTTTTTTCTCAGTTTTTTAACCAAAAAAAAAAAAAAAGTACTTTATATATTTCAAAATACAAGGCTTCATAAATGGTTAATAGAAAAATTTCAAATTGATTTAGGTTTTTACCCTACATCCAACATTCGTGAAATTTAGAAAAAAAGTTTCATTTTTATCGATTAATAATAAAAAATATCATGCGTTTTTTTTTTATTGAAGCCATTTCATGATAATATATATTTGGATCGATTTAACACTAAACAGCTACCCGAACGGCCAAAAACGAATATAAAAATGCAGATTTTATGAAAAAAGTACATTTTTTAAACGACCTTTTTTTAAATTCCAAAAAAAGCATATTAGCATAATATTTTCACTACTATTTCTTATTTAATGTATAAAATGAATTTTTGGCAATTTTTCAAAAATGAACTATATTTAATAAATTTAATCGATTACTACCAATATTATATCGTCACACAAACAACACGCATCAGCGTACATAGTAAAATATTATAAAATAGTGAATTTAGTGAGAGTTGACTTGAATTGACAGTTTTGAGTGAATTCTATTATGTTTTCAAAACGGGCTATATATTATATATCATTGAATAGGCAAATAAATCTATTTTTATATTCTAGTAATATTTTATAAGTATATGAAAAGTAAACTAAGTTTTGCTTAAAAAAAAATATTACTTTTTGGGTTTTAGTTTTATTTTATTTTATATGGTTTGTTTTTTTTAAATTGCCAAAAATGATTTTGTAAAGCTTTTTAAATGATTTTTGTAAGAATGAAAGACCGACATTTGTCTTATACATTACATAAGAAAGAATAGTAAAGATATGACGATAATATGCTTTTTTGTGCAATTAAAAAAGGTCATTTAAAAAATGTTTTTTTTTTTTTCATAAAATCTGCACTCCTACATTCGTTTTTGGCCAGGCGGGAAGTAGTTTAGTGTCAAATCGATCTAAATCTATTTTATGATTAAATATTATCAGTAATAAAAAAAATAATAAATAAATAAATAAGAACAACTTGCGTGACATTTTTTTTATTCATCGATATATTTTTTTTATCTAAAATCCACCATTTTCGACCAATCTTGGATGTAGGGTGCAAACCTATATCAGTTTAAATTCTTTTATTATTAATCTAAAGAAAAACAATTTATTAAAAAAAAAGAAGGAAAAAAGTGAAAAATAGTAATACATTAAAAAAATTGCAATTTTGTTCAGTGCTGACTGAACATTTTTCACGTCTAGACGAATTGAGACAGATGTGATCAAGATAAACGTGAGTACCTGCCATGACGGCCTAACCTCACGGTGGACGAATTGAAACAATCAAAAATTTTTTTTCATCAAATTATTTTCGAATATATTACAAATTACAAAAATTTTTTAGACAATAAAGTCGCATCAAAAATTCAAAATTCTTTTTGACTGTAAGATATACTTACGTGAGTAGGCTTATTTTTCTTTATCTTGCCACTTTACAGAAATACAAAAATCTTTGAAATCGGACTTGATTTATAGAAGATACGAGTTTTTGAAACTTTTACTTACTCGAGATAGTCAATTTTGACACCCTGTAGCTTATCTTGTGTTATCGCAGGGTGATTACAAGATGATTTTTTTTTTAAAGCTAAGGCCCTCTTCTATTGGAAGAGTTATAGAAGAGGGCCTTAGCTTTCAAAAAAAAATCATCTTGTAATCACCCTGTGTTAACACATTTCAATTCGATCCGACCAATCGTTTAGGAGATACAGATTTATTATCAAAAATTTTGCTTACGGAACCACTGTGCAACCTACTTTGGATTTTGTTTCATGTTTCCCGCAACATGTTGCTTTATATAAATATGCAATATCTTAAATGAGATATGTTTACATGTTGTTGGAAAATTCAAAAGTTTAAACTAGCTTTCGCTAACAAATCTTTCTGAAAATCAACGTAATATTCCACAAAATTTAGGATTTCTAAAATAACATAAATATTTGATCTCTTTATAAGTTAAATAACATCCGCAACATGTTGTCAAACACTCAAAATGCTCCATATAAAAAATTTTTATGGACAAATATTGCTAAATACTAAACAAAACCAAAAATTGCAGGTAAAAAAAAAAAAAAAAAATGTATTGAGACCTTTTAAAAAAGACTATGTGTTTTGTTTGGTGGTAACTGGCAACATGTTGATAGTTTCCCTTTATTTATTACTTGAATTTACAAAGTAAAAATATTTTTATTCTTTTCGATAGTAATATTAATGATAATTCTTTTCTTCTTTTATTTCCAGGTAACGTTTTTATTTATACAATAAATTCTATGCGAGGTATTTATAAAGATTTAGAAAAAAAATAATTCTTTACAAACTTTTTAAAAGAAGGTTTCGCAAACAAAGCAGCCTACTAAATAACAATCAACACCTCTTTTATTAACAAAACCATAAATCAATTATACTATTCTGGATAAACGATAACAAATATTTATCAGCAATGACATTTAAATTGTAAACACAACCAGACAGGAATATTAAAATAGCGGTTAAATAAGAAAAAGGAATAACAC
Source organism: Protocalliphora azurea (assembly GCA_932274085.1). NCBI lineage: Eukaryota > Metazoa > Arthropoda > Insecta > Diptera > Calliphoridae > Protocalliphora > Protocalliphora azurea. Next base: position 120,131,751 of record OW026520.1, on the reverse strand, counting down.
CATATTAAAAAGAAATCATATATCTTCAATTATAATAAAATATATAAAAAGGCCTTAAAAGGAAAATTCAGAAATAAAAATCTTTATTAAAAAATTATCCACATATTTATAGGCATCTAATAGGCCTACAGCAATTTTATTTTCTTTTTAAATGGTCTTAATCTGTCTTACATCTCACTCACTAAACGCCTTAGCAAAAAAAAGTCATAATTTATTTTTAAACTACTTAAGTTGGCTAAAAACGCACTTCGCCATCACAAGCCACAATCAACAAGGCTATAAAAATTTGTAAAATATATTTTTCATATTTTTTAAACTACATACTTTTTCTGCTATATAACTAATAAGATACGTTCTATCTCTTGACCGTTTAACACAAAAACCATAAAAATAAATAAAAAAGCTGAATACACTACAAAATTATTAAATATACAAAAACAAAAAAAGTAACATATAAATTTATATAAATTATTATTAAAAAAAAAAATATATATATATATATATATAAAAACTTTACCAGGAAGTTTATCTACCAGAATTGTTGACGATAATGGTCAATAAAACTGTTGTAACGTCATCATAATCATAATCATTGTTCAACCAACCAAACATTTCAAATTATTGATAAAGAACATTAAATTGTTATAAAAAAAGCAAGAAATAATAGTTTTATTTTTTTCTATTTTTAAATGCATTTATTTAAATAATGGTTGCATTTTTTTTAATGAAAAAGTATTATTATGATTTTTTAACGATGTGTTAAAAAGAGGAGGCTTTTTATGGTTAATAATAGTTTTTGTAAAAATGACCAAGTATTTAAATAAAGTGTCCGTTCGAATAAAACACAACACAAGATTTTCGTAATAACTTTTGTTGCCATTAATTTCAAATATCTTTCTTGATTATAATACCTTCTAGAGACTTGCCAGATTTAAAAGCAGATCGAGTTCTTGAAATTCGGTCGATTTCTCCGCATGCAGATGGCAGCCAAAGAAAAATGTACAAAAAAAGTTTGAATTTTTTTAACTTTTTTTTTTTAACTTACTAGAAAATTTTGATAAAACTATTACGTTTCAGGATCTACACCTATTTAAAACAAATAAAACAGTGTTTTGTACAAAAACTGTAAATCTGAATATGTAAATGCTATATCTGAGGTTCCTCAAGGTAGCCACCTTTTATTAATGATCTTCCTCTAAATGTTGATCACTGCAAAATTTGGTGTATTCAGATGATGTTAAATTATTTAAAACAATTACTAATTATAATGATCAAATACTTTTTCAATCTGATTTGATCTGTAACGAAAACTTAATGGAATTAAATCTAAAAAAATACAAACACATTGCTTATTTTAAGCGTACTGCGAATATATTTGCTTATAATTTTGATGGTGTTGGGTTGAGTAAAGCAGATAGTTTTACAGATTTAGGAGTACTTTTTTTGTGGAACTAACTTCAAAATCTCACATTCAAATAACTGCTAATAAAGCAAGTGGTGTACTTTTCTTTGCTAAGCGCTCGGCAAAAGAATTCGAAGATCCTTATATCACCAAACGTCTTACTAAGGATGTATAGTAAAGACAATTTTGGAATACGTATCCGTTATCTGGGATCCTTACTACAACATTTATATAAATAAACTAAAATCTATACAAAAGCACATTCTGTTCTTTTGGCTTCATGGATTAAACTGGAATCTAATTAGACTGCCAACGCTGATAATTAGAGGAACGGTTTCTAATACAGTGCAAGCTCGGTATTCGCGACCAGTTATCGCGACGGCTTAATTTTTAACATTGCAGGTTCTATAATCGCGACAGTTTATAAAAAACGGGTTCTATTTTCGCGACTTTAATTTTTTTTTTAATTTGTTTACAATGTCCATAACCAAAAAAGGGAAATCCCCGTCTTTTGGTATATTAACGTTTTTGATTCTGATCTTCAATTTTGTCAGTTTATTCGTATCGTTTGTTGTGTAAATACATCTCTTAATATTGGAAAAGTTCAACCTATTTTAAAGGCAACGATTTCTCAAAAATTAGAGATTTAAAAAAATTAAAAGTGGAGATCCCATAAATTCAATTTGCGTAAATTATGTAGCTCAAATTGCTGCGGAACAGAATTTCATGTGGAAAGTAATGAGGAACAAATGGAATTATCAAATACGCAATCGGAGGATTTATACGTTAGTGATCATGAAGAAAACAAAATTAAAGTGGACGATTGTATAACATCGATGAAAATGATAAGCCGACAACAGCACTATATGAACTATATATTATTTTAAAAAATAATTTGCCAAAAAAGCAACTCAAAATCTCCAATATATCAATAAAAACAATTCTAATTTTAAAAGTTGTATAAAATTTTGCAATAAAATTTTGGGTTCTGTTATCGCAGAAATTCAGTTTTCGCGACAGGTCTAGTTTTTAATTAGCTTGCACTGTATATCATTTATAATTGACCCTCTTGAAGAAAAAAATTATTCTGAATTATTTCTGCGTAAAGTTTCCATTACTGTTCTTAATCTATAATATAATATCAAAGCTTAACAAGGACCTAAAGAAGGAGATGAAACTTGCTTCAGAAAAAGCAAAAAACTCACTAGAATGAATTTCAAACCCAAAAAAATAGATAAGCTGCTAAGAGTTATGTCAGACATATTCCACCGCGTAATGGCACGTTTCAAAATCAAATATGATCATATTAAGGCTACGCCTAAGCTTTAGTCAATTGAAACTAAAAAAAAAATTAAATAACAAAATTGAGAAGAAGTCTGAGGTAAATAATAATAAAAAATAAAAAATATTTTCTATATTTTGTAATAGTTTGGAAAATATGCTGTTGCTGACACTTTTCACGTTCCAAGTACAAGTTTTGTACCTTGTACCGATTAATCGATAAAATGGTCCTTAATATTATCGAATTAATAACAACAAAAAATCTACAAAATAATTTGTCGCTTGACAAGTTTACTCAAAATGCGAGAAGATATGTGATTGTTTTGCTTCTTTAGTCTGAATAAACTAGAATAATCAGGGCAAAGACTGTCATAAAAAACACTGATTACACTTGTTACATGTAACAGTGTTTTTAACATTTTCTGGCCAGATTTAGAATTTTGTCGTTACAGTAGAAGAATTGGGAATGTTATTTTAACTTAATGTTACTTAAACTACCCAGATTTTGGCAAATGTAAAGGCATTAGATCCAAGTTAAAAGCGAATTTAGGTATTCTCCAGCAGTGCTCAATTGATTAATTTTAAATTTTTCTAGGGGAATATCGCGAAAAATTTAGTAAAAGTACTTAAAATTTTTTTTTTCAAAGGTATTGCCTAAAAAAATAAAAATAATCTTGTTAGCAATTAATTTTTATATAAAATGATATATCAGAAAAATCTGGAGGAGAACTGCTACAAGTAGTTGATTTATTTTTAATCCCAACTTATTACGTTCATCTGTTATTAAAAAAAAGAAAATATTATGTTTTATTCGAACGTACACCTTATACGTTTACTTAGGTGGTTTGATTCAGGCAACTATTATATCCTTCCTCACAGGTGTAAATTGTATATATAAGCTTGTCATTCCGTTTGTAATTTCTACAATATTAATATAAGACCCCAAAAAGTATATATTTTCTGGATTCTTATTGATAGGGAAGTTGATATAACGATGCCAGTCTGTCTGTTGAAATCAGTTTTTTGAAAGCCCCAATTGTCGGATACATTATATTATAGGGAATATTCCTTAGAATGGTGCTAATAAAAATCAGCAAAATTGGTCCGAGATATTGCCAAAAACCCGAAAAGGCCTCTAAAAGCACACAAACATATATAAAAATCATTGCAATGACTTTCAGTGGTGTTGTTTTTTTTATAAGCAAGTAATAGGTGTTATTTGTATATACACACTGTAATATTTTACAGCATTTTTTAGTTGGAAACAGAAACATTGCAATGACTTAGTGTTGTGGTTTATTGTATAAGCTCCCAGCAAAAATAGAGTTGAAAAAGAGCTGAAAAAAATCATGACTTTAACATTGTGTTGTCGTTGGAAGGAAGTACATAGAAGTACAAAGAGCTGCAGAAGTTATTTATTTAATTCATGGTTGTCATTGGAAAGATGTTCTTTCGTGATGCTTAATAAAAAATCTAAAACTGATTACTTATTAATAGAAAATAACAGTCCTTGAAAATTTGTGAAATTTTAATTTTCTTAGAAATTATTAACATTTTTTCCAGCTAAAACTACATTTATTATTACTTTTTCAGAAGCAATTGTTAATAACTTCTAAAAATGAACTTAAGTCTTTTGAAGTGAGGATTTTTTTTTTTTTTTTTTTTTTTTAAGCACTTAATCTTTTTTTTTTTTTACTGGACAGTATCTACATATAAACATGCATATGTATATAAATTTAGCAGAAATTTTCATATAAGCAGTGCCGGCAAACACGACGACAAACGTTTGAAATATGATGACTTTTGATATTAAACGTGTTTCTCAAACTTGTTTCAAATGTAGGTAGAGGTGTGAATTTTAAGTTTGATTTTAAATTGAGAATCATTTGAAAAAAAAAAAAACGTTGGAAAAACTGTACATTCTCAAATTGATATGAAATGTTATTATTGAATCATTCTCAAACCTAAAGATAACTTTCAAAACATTTGAAAAATTGTATATTCTTAATTTGATATTTAATGTTATTATCAAATCATTCATAAATCTTAAAAAATATTTGAAAAATAATATTTTCTCAATTTAATATCAAATGTTATTATCAAATCATTCTGAAAGATATTTGAAACAATATATTGAAAAAATAGTTGAAATATATACAAATAAATAAATTAATAAATAAAATTATTTAATCAAATATTTTCTAATTAATGAATATATATATTGATAGAAAAAAGTCTATACAAAAGAAAACTTTGCAAAAAATTAAAAGTATAAATTACTTTTATTTATGTTCCACATGTGGTGACAATCCACATTTGAGAAAAGTTTGAGAATTACGTTTAACAATCATGATAATAGCATTTCTCAATATGACAATTAATTCTCCTTTTTGTTGAGAAAGCTATTATTTCCAAATAGTTCTCAAACGTTGATTTCAAATCACTCTGAATTTCATATCAAACATTTGTGTTTGCGGGAGGCTGTCGTTTGTATATACACACAAACATTTATATGAAGCATTGCAATGACTATCAGTTGTTGTTGATGTTGTTTTTTTAAGTATGCAACGCTTGCTATGATAAATTTAATTTTGAGTTTGCATTTTTGTAGTTTGGAAAAAAATGTAGATTATTTTTTTTAAGTATAAATATGAAAAAATGAAAGCATACTTTAAGGAATAAACTCCATTATTTGTTGGCAAGGTGGTGAAGGGTATAAAAAATTCGGTGCGGCAGAATATAGCGTTCAAACTTCTTTACGGGAATATTGGGTGAGGAAAGGGAAAAAATATTTGAATAGGTCAAAATAATACCTTAGACTTGTTATTGTACATATGCTCATAATTTTGTGTTCATTGTTCTAGAAGTTCTATTAGCTAAAGTAAAAATAATTTAACCCTCTTGACAAATAATTACTAGTTTTTTGTTTCTTTAGAAATTATATTTTTTCTGTGTTTAACTCAAATTAATTGAAACTGTATTTTATTTAAAGATTACATCATTTATTAAGAATTTCTTTTAAGAAAAATCTTCTCTTCGTCTACAATCATTACATTAGTTTTTTAAAATCCTTTTTTAAATTTCAAATAAAATGTTTTTTTTTTTATTAAGGAATATAATATACCACAATCAATTCATTTAACATACAGCCTCGTTAAAAAATTATTCTTACTTTTTATGTTAAGCTTTCTATAAGTGTTAAAATAGAATTTCTTAAAAAAACATTTTTACATTTACATTTATATGATTTTTAACACTTTGATTCAATTAAAGCATTAAGCTTTCCATTATTTTTTTTTTCTTTATTTTTCTCTTTTAAATCTAAAAGTTTTTGTATGAAGTAAAATTATTCAATGTAATTTGTAAGAATTTCTAGCCATAATCAAATTGTAAAATACGACATGCTAGTAGTTGATACCACTCCTGGTAATGCTGCTCCTTTTATAGTAACAACAGCAAAAAACTTTTTTTGCTGTTTTATAAAGAAAAATACTGCAAAAATTTTTGAAAGAGCATATGAAGGATGAACATATACGTAACAAGCATTTAGTAGTGTAAAGAGATAGTTGAATGTGAGTATTGGAAAGGGGGAACACGGAATAAAATGTTACATAATTTTTGTGAACTTTATTAATATACTTGTTTATTTGATAAATTGACTCAAATTAATTAAATATTAATTATAATAATTAATACTTTAATATCTTAAATATCTTATTATATTTTTTAATTTGTTTTAAAACTAAAAATTCAATAAAAACAGAATCTAAAAGTATTGTAATTTCAAGAAATTTTATAAAAAAATAAGTATTAAAACTTTCCTGAAAGCTTGTAATGTATTCTATTATATTAAAAAAAATATGGTAGTTTTTTTAATCACAAAAATATTTTTTAATAAAACCAGTGAGACTGTTATATTCGGCTTGGCAGAATCTATATACTCAGCATTCGAAACTTTTTAAAATTTCACCTTATATGGTAAGTGGGCGGCTCACGCTAATTTTTGGTTTCCCAGTTTGTTTCGATCATTGAACTATCTACAAATTTTCGTTGTCGTACATGCGTTTTTGTAAGAGATACCGATGGAAAAGTATAAAATGGAGTTATAACGGGCACTGTGTTTCTAGTTTTTTGTATTTCTAGTTGCCCTTTTTCAACACCAAACATAACTCATATAAGATAAATATTTGAGCCAAACTTCGTCCCTCTAGGTGGTCCCCTTCGAGCCCTATCCTGCTTTCAGCATATGGACGGATGTAGCTATATCGAATCAAAATCTTAGCAGGACCCGGAACATATTTACTTATAGGTTCTTAATGATTTTTTCTACATGTTACACACGGAATGAAAAACCCAATACACCCCCATCTTTTTGATGGTGGATATAAAAAGTACTAAAATTGTATTTTTTTATTTTTTTTTTTAATAAAAGAGTATTGAATTTTTTTTTGTTTAATATTTGAGTGGTTTAAGAGATAATGAAGTGGTCTCTAAAACAAAAGAAATGTCACATATCATTTCTGTCAGAAAAATATTTTTATAAAGCAGCATTATCATAAAAAATTGCATAGAAAAATAATTTACTTATTAAAGTTTGATCAAATATTAAAAAAAAGTATTCAGCTTTTTAATTACATTCACATTTTTTGCAAATTTTTTTACGCCCATAATCCAAATTCGATTTTAATAAAAAATTGTACCATTAGAAAGGTATTTTTTCATAGATGTTCATATTATATTAAAATACTTAATTGATGAAACTCTCCTCTTTTTTTATTTCTTAGTTCTATCAGTCAACTCTCTTAATTCAAACTAGGCAAGATTCATTTAGAGCTTTTTCTTCAATGTTATTGAGAGAAGTGTAAGAAAGGTGTTATAAACAAAATAGAAAAGAGTTCAATAATTTGGATTGTTTTGTATTTTTTTTGTCTGAGTCATGTGCATAATGAGAAATAAAATAAAAAAAAATGTTGTTGCGTTTTGAAATGTGTTTTGCTAAATTAAAAAAAAGTTCATCAAATTACAGAAAATCACCGAATAGAAAAAACAAACAAACAAACAAATAAAAAATTAAACAAAAACGCTATGATTAAAAAATCTTCAAAAAAATCTCCAAAGCGAAAAAAAAACAAAATAAAAAATCTTCAGTATTGCTCAAACAAAAATCGTCAAAAATAATCACCTAAATGAAAAAAAAAAAAATATCCAAAACTGCCAAAAAAAAAAAAAAATCAACAAAACAAAAAAATTCAACAGTAAAAAAAATTGTCAAGTAACAAAGTAAAAAAATTACTAAAATAAAAATATTATTCAGAAGGGAAAAAAATCGTTAAAATGAAAAATACAAAAATGAAAAATCGTAAAAAACGAAAAATGTCAACATAAAAAAATAATATCGGAAAAAATGCCAAAATAAAAAAATTAAAAATCACCAAATGAAAATAAAAAAAAAAAAAAAATTAAAAAATCAAACGAAAAAGTGACAAAATAAAAAAATCGTCAGAAAGGATTTTACCTTTCTGAACGCCAAAATAAAAAACTTAAAATATCACCAAAATTAAAAAAAATTCGTCGGAAAGGATTTTACCTTTTTAAACGCCAAAATGAAAAACATAAATCAGAAAAACGAGAAGAACAACAAAATAAAAAAAAAACACTAAAATAAAAATACAAAAAATAAAAATGGCCAAAATGAAAACAAAGTTAAAACAGAGTCTTATTCTCCCTCTCTACTTTAAGAATTTTACGAAAAAAGATTTGAATTGTTTAATCTCGATAGTATTTTTGGTTATTTTATTTTCCATGAATTTCTACGAAATTTGGAAGAATTTTTTTTAGAAATTATCAGGTAAAACTGCAGTAGAAAGGTCCTCAAAATGAATAAAATTAAAAAAAAATAAAAAAAAAATACTAAAAAATATGTGTTGATAATATTTCATATTTTCTGAAAGCTTATAAAATATGTATGCACGTTAAGTTAAAATATTGCTATCTACTTCGCAAAATTACTTTTGAAGCATTATCAAAAAAATTTGGTGAACTATTGAAAAAAAAATCAATACGTATTCTTTCAATTATTTTTTAGATTTTCTAAAAGTACTTCTACCTTGAAATATTTTTAAAAATATTCTTTTTAAAAATTATATTTTCTATCATACAAAAAAGAAATCAAGAAATAATTTTTTGAATTATTTTAAAAATCTGCTTCTTTTAATTCTTTGATAATCGGGAGAATTCTCTTAAGCGAATTATGCATGAATTCTCTTAAGCCAGCTATACGCAATTTAAGTTTTCATTTGAATTTTACATTGAAAATTCAGTTCAGATTTAAATCAGAGTCTTAAAAAGTAAATCACTGTAAGCTTCCATCATAGTTGTTCAACTTACAAATTATATAGTGAAAAAGGAATTCCTAATTTTCCTTCAATTTCTTCGTGTTCACGCTTTGTTTTTAGATTACTCGCATACTTTACTTTCATGTGTTGAAAAGGAATTTTGAAGCATTTTTTCCTTTTTTTTTTGCAAGAAAAGTGTTTAGTCTTTTAAAACATTTCAAATGTTAAGGCAAATAATGCAACTGCAGCAATAACAACAACAACAACTACTACTACAACTAATACTACTCTTCAATCATCATCAATTTCCCATCAAAATGTCGTTTTTTTTTTTGCTCTTCATGTTCTGGCTACATATAAGCTTTGCAATTCACCATTTCATATATAATTTGTAGTTGTATGAGAATGTTGCATGTTGTGAGAGACTTTTCCTTCAACAAAAATTTTTGAATTTCCATTCATTCATATCGTATGTATTTTTTTGCACATTTATCTTTTTGTTCTTCTTCATTTTGCCTTTTTAATAAAATTAAAAAAAAAAAAAACAAATGGTTATTACTAATGGCAGTAGTTGGTAGTAGTATCATGTCAAAACGCAAATGTATGCACGAAAATAGAACATTTAAGGATCTCTAAGATATCTTTACTTTAGAAAATAGCATTCACATAAGATACTCCCTTAAAATTTCTAACTAGAAAGTATTTTTCCCAAGAAAATAATCATCATCTTCAGTAAGACACAGTAGTCTGGAAAAGATATTTATAAAAGTGTACCAAGTATTTATGTATCTCTTTGCATGTGATAGATATCAATATCAATACTTGATTGCTACATTGAATGGTAAATCAATCTATGATATCATGATGATGACGATGATGATGCTGATGACGTTCATAATGTTTCTCTTTCATTTTTAGTGCTGATATTGCGACAGCATCAAGTGCTAATAATGGTGCACCAACAACATCTGTCATTATGAAATTTTTGATGCAGTATATTGCTTTTATCTAATCATTTTTGTCTTTTGTTTTCTTGACTTGACAATTTGTTTAGAAATGGTAGAAGTTTTTTTCTCAGAAATTATTATTTTAAAGCAGTGTAAATAATTTTTTTTTTTGTTTAAAGTTTTACACTCAAAAAAAAAAAAATGGTTATGGTGTTGTCACCACAACAATATTTTATCATTGTTCATTTTCATACATTTTAATTGCACTGTGTGCATGATAACAATGTTTTTTGTTTAAATTTTATTATTTAATGTTTACTTCCAACAAAAATTTTAATAGAGTTGACTACAAACATTTTATATTTTTTGGAATATTTTGAGCAGAAACAAAAGTTTCATTATTTCTACAACCATTAAATATTTTCAATATTTTTCCTTGTTCTTAAACCATATCTTGTTTTCAAACCATATTAATATCATTATTCCCATAACAATAAAATGTTACAATAATTGAAAAATTCGTAACTTGTTTATTTTTAAATATATTTTGTTTTCCAACTTAATTATATTTTTTATTTAGTTTATATATGAATAAATATAAATAAATAAGGTTTGGTTATACTCTATACTGATTCAAACAATATGAGATATTTATTAACTACTATAAAATATTTTAGTTAATAAAAATTATCTTATCTTGAACACCATACAATTTATGAAATAATTTATGAAAATTAATTAATGAATAATTATTTATCATAATACGATTAATATGAAACATGTTATGAGCAATTCTGAGAATTTTTTAAATTTTTTTACGGTAAACAATATGAAAGAACCGAATCATTTTGTGATAAAATCGTGTCATAATATTAGAAAATTTGATCATAATGTGATATATTTAAGTACAAAATGCAAAAACTCGGATCATAATATGAAAAGTTAGATTATTTTATGATTAAATTGTTTAATATTTATTACTTATGACCACATATATTTTTAAAGCAACCATATAATCCAATCATAATATGTCGCTCTTCGTTTATGTTGACCACAACCATTTTTTTTTTCTCTGCGTGTAGTTAAATAAATTTATTTACTTCAATGTTATTGGTTATAAAATTGTTATGTTTTCTTTTAGTTTATTTGTAAGGGCAACAATTTGTCACAGTTTTGCTAATGACATTTAAATGTTAAACAAATAATTGATAATATTACATTCAAACAGAAAGGACATGATATAGTGTACATACGTATGTATTTAACGAAGTTATTACAGTAGGGTCATTGAACATATTGATAATAATTAAAGAATTTGATTAAATTAACGAAAAAGGTGTGAAGATCTTTGAATGTTGTTTCAAAAGTTGCGATATATTATTTTTTAACTTTAAATATTGAAGCAAGTGCATATAATTTTTTATCCGAATTGTAAACAGTTACTAGTTTTTATAATAACCGGTAACTGCTTACAATTTGAGTGAAAAATTCATTACCTTTGTTTGGAAATGTGCACAAATTCTTGGGACTCCGTTAGTAAAGAAATTATAAAAATGTTAAATAGCTAATTACTCAAATGTATCCGAGATACCGGAAGTGACATCGTCGGATTCATAAATCTCCAAAGAGAAACTTTAAGCGGTTGTCTTATAAGTATTAAGAAAATAGCCAGTTACCAAACTAGATACTGACAATTAATTTAGAAGTAGTTATTACTATACTTCCAATCATTATACTCATTACAAACATGACATTATTTGACTATTTTAAATAATGTTATAAAATAACTCTACACGCAGAGAAAAAATATTCTTGTAGTGTCCATAATCCAGGAGCAACATATTTTAATTAGAACATATGGTAGCAGATAAATATATGTATATGATTAAAATAACAATTGTTATGATTCCAATTTATCATAATTATAAATAAAATCACTGTTCATTTTTTCTTGTTATAATTCGAGTTTTTCATATTATTATATCATCTTACTATATTATTATCCTATTCCATCATATTATGATTTCATTTTATTATATCATTTTTCCATCTTATCATGTTATGATTCCATTTTATTTTATTATTATCCCATCTTATCACATATTAGAATAAAAGACTTTAATTCCAAATTATTATTTTTATAAATTTGTATCATCATATGTTTTGCAAGATGATACAATATGTTTTTTATAAACTAAACCCTTTAATAGTAATTACTCAGTATCTTATATTGCTTGAATCACACCAAATATAACAAAACCTTGTCTACTTATATTTATTCATCTATAAACTAAAAACAAACAAATTAAACAAACATTAAAATCCAAATGTATTCAAAACCAACTAAATTATAAATTGTTCAACCATATTTGTAGAAAGTATATTTATTTGTAACATTATATTGTTATGGGAATAATATGATTTCAAAATAAAATATAGTTTAAGAACAAGGAAAAATATTGATAACATTTTATGGTTGCACAAATAATGATATTTTTTATATTAATAAAAATTTGTTTCAAAAGGATACAATTTTTGTCAATTATTTTAAAATTTTGATTGAAAGTAAATATTGAATGATAAAACTCAAACAAAAACATTGTTATCTTTTAACACAGTATTATTCTAATTAATGAAAAATTAATGAAAATTAACAATGAGAACATAGTATTGTTGTATTGACAATGTTTTTTCTCCGAGTGTAGCAAGTAGTTATTTTATACTTTATAGTATATAATGATATGAATAAGTTCCAGCGTTTTCTTTGTAAAGTATGAAATAACTACTGCTAATTACTAAAACTTTAAAAATTTTTGCTGGGAAGCCGTTCTGGTTTATATTGTCATTTACGGAATTAGCTCAATTAGGATGGGAGAGGGGAAGTTTTCGCTCATTAAATCTTTTTGGTGATATTAGCTAAAACTTGAGTTTTAATTGGCACATAATGAGTTGAGATGCTAATATAATGGCTCTTCGCTACCTACACATTTTGCCTGATTTATTATAATCAGGGCAAACTGTTATAAATAAAATTGATTTCTACTTAAAGAGTTTTTTAAACCTTTGTAATTTTGTTATATTTGCATAAAATGGAATACTTTAAAAACCAAATATAATAGATTCACAAAGGGCTTTCATTACATATGAAAATAATTGGACATTAGGGGGTGGTATCCGAGATAACACCCTAAAGAGAAACTTTAAGCGGTTGTCAAACCATTAACAATTATATATTATTTAAAATGGCGATGCTATACACAAAAAAGGTCGGTATTTTGGGACATTTCAAAAAAATAATATTTACATTTTTGGAAACCTCATGAACTATTTTTTCATTCTAGGGCATGACTGGCACAACTTTTTATTTCGACCCACCCTAGTATTCACGGTGCACATTTTTAATTTTATTATTTTTAATTTTAATATTATTATTAATTTTAATACTATTAATAATTTATAAACAGCTAATTTTAATAGATTTCAACATTGTCTTCTCCCAATTAGAAAATCTAAGAAAAACATTGTTTAACAATATTGGACTTTGAGCCAAAAACATAGCTGATTTGCTTCAAATTTTAAGGAGGAACTATTAAAATTTTCTAGATCGATATCGCTTGCAGTACTTTTATAAGCAATACGATCAGGTCAGGATTTTAACTAGAAATCTGGTGATATGAGATACAGTGGAATAATTTGTCAAATCAAACAAGAGAAATTGGTGACTTTAAGACCCTGCATCTAAAATACACAAAAGTTAAATTACGTTTATAATCTGAACCCTGATAATCAACGAAATTGAAATAAACACGCGCTCGTGTCTGTCTTTCCGTCCGTGGGACTTCTGTTAATGTGTGTGGGATCTGCTATTTTATACTTTTTTTTTTTACTATTTCAATTACTATTTTTTTTTAAGTGAAATAGACTTAAGCTTACACTGTTTTTTGAACCTTTGTAATTTTATTGTTTGGACATCAGGGGGGATGTATCCGAAATACCCGAAGTGACATCTAGAATTTGATGTCGGTTTAAAAAAATCAAAAAAGAAAAAATTTAAGCGATTGACAAACCATTAACAACGACATACCACATTCTACAATCGGACTTGAAATGGCGGCACACTACACATAAAACAAAAAGGCGATATTTTTGTTCGTGGCAAAAAAATAATTTTTGCATTTTTGGAAACCTCATGAACTATTCTTTCAGTAAAGGAGGAGGGGGGGGGGGGGAGCATAACTTATTTTTTGTATGGAGTCCGATCCGCTCTAAGTAACAGTTTAAAATCAATGAGATACCGAAATATTTTCAAGTAATTGGTTAAAAAATTTACATCTAAGTAATGACTTTCTAAAGTGCCTTCTTGCAATAGCATTAGTTAATACAATACTTAGGTGCCACTAATGTCTTCGCTGTATTATAATCCGGGCAACAAAAAATATGCAAAATCAAGTCTTTTCATGGTCTTCAAATTAAACAAAACTGTTAGTTATTTATCCGTTTCAGACAATTTTAAGAATTCTGGAATAAAATTTTTGGACCATATTTTTGCATGTTTCAGTTGTAATAGCTTATTTTTTGCATACTTTGCATATAGAACATCTCTATTTTAGAGCATATTTTATCAATTTAAAATGCAATTTTTTGTATATTTTATGCTTAGAAGCATAATTTTAACATATTATACTTAAGAGAAAAACGTTGCACATTTTGCACCCAATAGAATTTCTTGCATAATTTTCAGTTTGTGAAATTTTCTTTTTACTCTCAGATACGTTTATCAAATACTATTCCATAATAATTTTTGTCTTAAAAATTTATTGAAATTTTATATTCCTGATAAAATGAATAGCTTTAAAAGTTTTTAAGGGCAAATAGAAAATGTTTTTTTTTTTGCATTTGCTAATGAATATTAAGTTATATTTTACATTTTTTGCGTATGTTTTAAAATCATATTTTTATTTTAAGGGCATATTTACCACTTTTAAAAGCATTATTTATTGCACATAAAAACACTTTTTCAGATCATATTTTTGGTTGCCCTGATTATAATAAATTATACTTCTAATGTATAAGTTGTGAAGAGCCATTATATTAGCACCTTAACTCATTACATGATAATCAAAGCTTTCATTGGATATGTATTTATGATATTTTTAATAAAGTTAAATGGACTCAAGTTTTAGCTGAAATCACCAAAAATGTTTAACGAGCGAAAAGTTCCCATTCTAATTTACCTAATTCCGGAAATGACAATGCCAACGAGAACGAGAAGTTGGTGCCCAATTAAGATCCTGAATTTAAAATACACAAAAGTTACTCCGTTTATAATAAACGCAATAAAAACGCGCCCGCGTCTGTCTTGCCGTCCGTTGGACTTCTGTAAAGAAAACAACTTTGAAATATTTAAGGGGTATGTGTGATAGGTACATGATATGGTAATATATATATATATATATATATATATATATATATATATATATATATCATTACTAATACACTTTTTTTTTTAAAACTATGATATGATTTTCGAGTGTACCTTTTCACTTTATAATTATAAATGATATCATTCTTGAGCTTCTTTATCATCGAAATGATATCGTTATGACATCGTTACAATATCATTTTCTTTGCTGGAGCTATAATTTTCTTTTCTCTATCAACTCTTTTTAAATCGTCAATCAAATACTCTCAATCTTTATATTTATGTACTTTTGAACATAGAAAACAACTAGAAGTCCAACTTGCTCTAAAACACCCAACTCAGTTATCAAAAAAGACCGAACTCTTTGTATGTGTTAGCAGAATTTTCTACAGAATTAATGTATGCGTGTGAAGAGAGTAATTTTTTATTTTTTGCTGAACGAATTAAAGGAGTTGGACTTCTAGTTGTTGTCTATGCTTTCGAATTTAATCAATTTTCGATAACAAAGTCAATATTTGAAGAAAATTTTGCTTAACAACTAGCAAAAGCCCCACAGGCTTTACAAACGCATAATAAGGAAACTAAAAATTAAACTGCAAGTTCTTTTATTTGTACTATATAAAGACATAATCGCCATTTATTTTGACAAAAATATATAGCAAGATAAAACGAATAACGTCCAACAAATGACAAAAATAATATTTGCTTATAACGACAAATACAAAAATGTGAAGAACAAGTGTAGGAAATAATTTTTATTTCTCAATTGGTTTCACTAAAGGACAAAAGACACACCAAAATAGTAAAAAAAATTAAATTGCATAGAAAAAATCACCCTTAAAAAAGTACACTTGTAACAAGTGGAATTATTATTATTTTTTTTTTTACATAAAAGGGAAGCCAAATAAAAAAATATTATATTAAAAACCCAGCAGGATAACTATAAAAGGATTTTCTTTTATTTTTTATTTTTTGCACTAAAATAGAAGCCTATAAGTGTCATTTTACCAGTTTTAAATGTAGCTGTTCAGGCTGTTAGGATTTGACAGCTTCGGTCTTTGTTCAAGCTAACAAAAAAAAAAAAATAATAAAAATCTTTCAATTTGTCTTTTCGCCTTTTCGCTTTCAACTAAAATTAATGATTATAAAAACTAAAGTGACAAACTGCTTTTATTGATTTACTTTGATTATAAAATTTTATTTCATTTCTTTATAAAGTTATATTTTTTATGTATTCTTACATTCCATATAGAAAAGTAATATAAAAAAGGAAAGAAAAAAAATCTTTTGTTGTTTTGTGTTTTGTTCCTTTTTTTTGTGAAAAGAGCTTTTAGGATTTATTAGAGGATTTTCATATTATACCGAAGTTGCAAACAATTGTTGCTTCAGTTTTTTTTTATGTTTTTCATTTTAATATTATTATGTCATCCAATTTTTATTTTTTTATTTTTATATTTTTGTTGGGTATTTATAGAAATAAACTTATAGTCCATTTTACTTTACATTCAAACGTAGAGAGAGCAACACTCTTTTATTGTAAATCTTGCCAGGATTTTTCACACATTTTAAATGGGATTAATATCCAGTGGTGAGGTACTGAAACATAAATGTGATAAATTGTATTTTTGCCGGCATAAACGTTGGTTGTCTTTTGTATTTTATTTATTAGTTAGTCAGTTATATAGTATTGTTTTTTTTTTTTAGGCAAAATAATATTGTACGAATTAGGGGTAGATTTAAAGGCGAGGAAAATAAAGAATGATTATTTTTGGATGCCAAAAATTATTTGCGAAAAGCAAGGGAAAGAAACTTTTTAACCATTGCGAACAATTCTTTAGAGAGTAACCCATTAAGAAAATAAAAAATTTTGTAATTTTTTTTAACAAAAAATATTTTTTAGAATAAAAACTAAAATAAAAAGTTTTTAAAAATCCTTTTTAAATTCATGCCTTTTCGAAGAGTATTACTTACTCTTTTTTTCAAAATTTATAATTTTTCGCAAATTCGTGGTTTTTATAACCTACACTACCATAGGTAGGTAGGTTATAACAACCCAAAATATTGGTCTAAGACCAATCGGCTTATCACCGCTAGTTGAGTCGATGTCCGTCCGTCCATGTAAAACTTGTATTCCAACTACAGATCGTGATTTTTAAAATAATGTTATGAAATTTAGTACATCTCCCCTACATAGCTAGAGGACGAACCCTATTGAAATTGTTTGCAATCGGTTCATTGCCCTCATGCAAATGCCCTCCCGGAATAAGGGTTTAACGATCATAAATGCCTTAAATATAGGAATATTTTTATGAAATTTGGCACAAATAAGTTTAATATAAGTATAAATCCTCCTGCTAAATTTCATTACTTGACATAGCTCCCATATAATCCTGTCTTTCGAAAATCACTTTAACGTCTATAAATCCTATAGAGATGTTAATATCAAGTTATTTATATAAAAGTAAATTGCAACATAATAAGGGTTTTCATTCATACTAATATATTTATATAATTCGTAAATTTACAAGTTATACTCACGTGCTACATGTTGTGTATTCCTTGGAGTTTCTTGAAACTATTTGGCAAACAAAATGTGTTTTCGGACTTTGAGGATTTCAAAATTTGTAACTTGAATACCTGTTATCCAATTAAAGTTGCTTAACTTTCAAAAAAAAAAAAAAAAAAAAAAAAAAATAGATAAATAGCCTTTTGAAAAATTATATACACGTTTTGATTCATAGCAAAAGTCTATAAGATAATAAGGACATACAATAAATTTTTTATTTATTATTCGTATTTTTTGGATTTTGCAGCCATTTTTGACCCTTATTTTATTAAAAAGCATACATTTTTTTTATTTTTCCTTAATAATACATTTTATTAAGAATAAAAAGAATAAAAGAAGTGATCGTTTGATAAAATAGAATTAAAATTGTAGAACATATTATTTAGCAGTTGCAAACCACATAAAAACCTACTATTTTACGTGTTTTTTGTATCATACTACACGCAGAGATAAAATGCAGTTGTAGTGACCATAATATAAGACCAACATACTATGATTGAAATATATGGTCGCAGCTAAATATAGATATGATCATATGTAATAATTGTTATGAATCCATTTTATCATATTGTCTCCGATTTTATGGGTCATTATTACACGTTATCATTCGAGTTTTTCATATTATTATACTATCTTACTACATTATTATCCCATTTTATCATGTTATTTTCTCATCTTATCATATTATTATATCATATCATCTTACCATATTGTTATTCCATTCTATCATATTATTATTCCATATATATATATATATTAAAATAAAACACATTAATTTAAAACTATTTTTATATTTATTGTATTGTTTATTGCACCCGTTACATTTATTTTAAAATAATAGAAAAAAACGTATATTAATCAAAAAATATTAATGACATATTATTTGTTCATTAATTAATATTATTTAATTGTACCACCATATGTTGTGCAGGATAATACAATATATTTTATATTAACTAAACTCTTTAATAGTAGCAATCAGTATCTTATATTCCTTGAATTACACCAAATATAATAAAACCTTGTCTATTTATATTAATTTATAAACTAAATGAGAACGTTAAAAACCAAATATATTTAAAAACAATTTATGAATTTTTCAACCATATTTGTAAAAAGCATATTTATTTGTAACATTTTATCGTTATGGAAATAATAATATTAATATGGTTTTAAAACAATATATATATATTTATTAGAATATGCAAAAGAATTTATAATATATAATAAACTCAGTATTATTAAAATTTATTAAAATTTACAATGAGAACATAATATTGTAGTAGTGACAATGCCATAACCATGCTTTTCTCTGCGTGTACAAACAAGAGAAAATTCTAAGAATGATAATTTAAAACATTATACGTTCTACAATTTTAATCCGATTTTAACATGGTTCATTTTATTCATAATAAAATATACGAGTAGTATTTGGAAAAAATATAAAAAATATATGTTTTTTAATCAAGTTTGGATCAAAAATGGCCATAAATTTCAAAAACCGCTAACTAAAGATAAAAATCCTTAATATCCATAGTTTGGCTATGAATAAGAATGAGTATATCAAGAGCCTATACTCAAAACCCTCTATCTCAGGATTTCATGAAACTGTTTCTTATGACATTATATTCTCTATAAAAACACTTATCTATGGTAAGAATTTCAAATGAAAATTCATAGTTTATCCAGTTTTATCAACGTTTTTGTATGTCTCTATCTTTTACTTCTGTTTTTAGTGTAAAACCCTACATTTGTCTTAAGCTATATTCAGACTAGTCAAATATTTGACGAAAAACATGGAACCACTAAATAAAATAACTCTTCTTTTCTTCTTGTTTTAATTTGGAAAAGGTTTTTTACTTATCACACAGTCATAGATTAATTTTTATTGAATTTTGTTTTGACGCTGTTTTCTCTTACAAAGCATTTGCAAGATCAACAATGGTAAGCAATTTTTATGAAAAACTAGTGGTCACGCAATTTTGATAAAATATTTGCCAAATGTGAACACAGCTTTAGTAATTATTTTATTTTTTCACAATTTATATATAGCATATACCAATTCTTGCTAGTTGATACATGAATGTGAATCTGGCCTAAAAATCGGTTGAATAGTTTTTTAGATATACAATAACAAATATTCGTATCAAATCATGCATTAAATGAAATTTAATTGCATTTTTTACAATGCAAAACCCTTTATATCGTTATTTTATTTATGCACATTGAATATTTTAAAAGTGCAAAAACCTCTATCTCTTTCTAAGATTGCCAATATTGTAATATATTAAAACAAATTATATGTAAGATTTAGTCTCGATTTTAAATAAATATTTACGTAGAGAAAAAATATGGTCACTGCATTATCGCTAGAATAATATTATGTTCTCACTGTTAATTTTCTTGAATTTTAATAACTCTGTGTTCATAATAACTAAGTTTTTGTTTAAATTTTGTCATTTAATGTTCACACTCAGTAAAAATTTTAATATGGTTGACTGCAAAAATTATATATTTTTAAATATTTTTACCAGAAAAAAAAAAAAAATTATTAATACGAAAAATATTTTTACTTCTACAACCATTAAATATTTACAGTCTTTTTCTTTGTTTTTAAACCACATTCTGTTTTAAACCGTGACAATAAAATGTTGCAAACAAATATATTACTTATCCTTTTCAAAAACTCTATATTTTAAATATATTTTGAATATATTTTGTTTTTAACGTTTGTTTCTAACTTAATTATAATTCTCATTTAGTTTATATATGAATAAGATATTGATCAACTACTATTAAAGGGTTTAATTATTATCTTGCACAATATATGATGGTGCAATATATGACTAATTTTATAAAAATTACTTTTAATTAATGTGTTTTATGTTAATATATGATGAGATGTAATAATATGATGAAATGGAATCATAATGTAATAGGATTGATAAAATGGAACACTAATATGAAACCGTAAACCGTAAAATGAAACCGTAATCTGATAAAATGGGATAATAATGTAGTAAGGTATGAATAATAATATGAAAAAATCGAATCATAACATGAAAAAACGAAGTATATAATTGAACACAATGTGATAAAATGGAATCATAACATATTATTTATAATCATATCTATTTTTAGCTGTGGCCATATATTCGAATCATAATATGTTGCTCTTAGATTATGGTCATAACTATATTTTTGCTCTGTGTGTAGAGTTGATGTCTGCTAAGTTTTTATAGCATATAAAAAAATCATTTTGCTTTACACTCTTATTTGTGAATAGTGCGTAGGAAAAAATTATTACATTTACTACATTTACCCAAATTTGCTGTGTGAAATCATAATAATTAATGCTTATAATCATTTCTATTTTTCGCTGTGATCATATGTTCAACCATAATATATTGCTCTTATAGCTGTATTTTATCTATGTCTGTTATTAAAGAAAAATTTGTGAATGCTTACAAAATAAGAGAAATTGACAGTTTTTTACTCTCGTAAAAAGTTGTGCTTTCGAGATGGATGGTTTTGAATATAGGCCTATAATATAATTTTTAAAAGGGGTAATTTTTTATAATCTTCAATATTATACTTATAAAAGGAACTATAGTATGAACTTTTTTCCTCCATTTTGCAAAAAATGTATCGAACTATTTTTTCCCATGATGATTTTGAGAAAAAAATATCTAATAATATTATGAAGACGGACGGATGCACTGACATCGTTATTTGGATTTCTATCTATAAAAGCCAAGGAAAATTATTTTATTGCATCCTCGAAAAAGTTTGGAACGTAAAATTTTTGGTATACCCTTGATACCTTTGGAAGGTGTATAAAAATATTCGTTTACATTTGTAATCTTTAGTTTAGTCAAAGTCGCCTTCTGTCATATGTCAACATATTTTTTTTTTGTTTTTAATATTTTTTATTTCTTTTACTTTTCTTTTTGTAAACATTTTACCTTGAACATTTTTCAACTTTTAATTATTTTATAGCTTAAAGCAAACTCTTTAAAATCCTTTGCCAGAAATTGTCAAACAAAAAACTACTGGCAAAAGACAAAGAAAATTTAATCATCTGCATATATTTTGCATTACAATTTAATTTTACCTAATTTCAGGCAAAATTTATACCAAAATAAATAAGACATTTTTTATTCCACACTTTTCTAAACAAATTTAGGTTAAAATTGCTGGCACAACCTGCTTCTTAAAAAAAAAAAAACTGAAAGTGACTTAGTTTAAATGTTAGGAAAAATTGTTTGATGACAAACTTCTTCTAGTGTGACACTGAACCATCTGCTGAGATAAAAAACAAAAAGAATTTTTCTTATATAAATAAAATATTTAAAATTTAACAACTTTCTTTATGAATTTTTCATGATGATTTTTTTTTTTTTGGTAAGTTTGATGCTTTGTTTCATTGTCGCTTATGAATAATAAAGTATGTACTTTTCATTTTGAAAGTACACAAGAAAATTAAAAAAAGATATCATTTTGAAAATGGAGAGAATAAAAAAACATTTAATGACTTTTCTTTTTTTAGTTAATATTTAGTATGTAAATTTTTTAATTATATGAAAAAGATCATTTATTTTTTTAAATTCTTCTTATCTTTGCAGGTATGTTTTAAATATTTTAAACTATATACTTATATGATTACTAGTGGTAAGTCAAAGAGATAATTGTAAATTTTTAATAAATCTTATTTTTTAAATACATTAATTCGAAATTAATTCTTATGAAATATTTTAATTTCAAAAAAGGGTTTTTAGGTTTTTATTAACTTTTAATAAATTTCTGATTTTTCTCTAGTTTTGTTTCTACTTATATTGCACAAAATTATAAATTATTCCCTAAAACCTTCCGTTTGTCTTTTTTTCTTACAAATTCATTATTAATATTATCACTTCGATTTTTTACATATATAATTCTTTTCGGCTGCTTGTTTAATGCTTAAGCTTGATTAAACCCCATTAAATGTTTTGTTCTAACCGCCGACATCTGTTTATTTGTTAGAGAATGGTTAGAAAATAAATTATATTTCAAACAGTTATAAAAAAATACGCATATTAGTTTATAATGGTTTTTGTTTGCCGCTTATGAATAATAAAAAAAAAAAATTGTTTATTAAAAAACAAAACATAACAACGTGTCATCGTGTGGCACGCGCCTCATGCGTAAACGTTTGTGTTTTTAATTTTTTTTTGTCTTCTCTGAATATTTAATAGTGTAAAGCGGCCCGTAGTCAAAGCAATAGTTAGAAATAGTGTGTGTTATAATTTTTATACTCTACACCATAGCTGGTTGGGGTATTATGCGTTTGTGCTGATGTTTGTTACGCATAGAAAAAGTTATCCAATAACAATCTTAAAGAATTCCAATCGATTCATAGCCACTTTTTAAACCGATCTAACGATGTCCGTCCGTCTGGCTGGCTGTCCATGTAAACCTTGTGCGCAAAGTATGGGTCGCAATTTTAAAGATAATTCTATGAAATTTTGCACATGGTACTCTTATGATATTCCGTCCATTATTTCACCTAGCCCCATACAAATGTACTCTCGGAATAGAGTTTAAACACTCACAAGTGTTTTACAAATAAGAATATTTCAATGAAATTAGTTGCAAAGAAGTTCTGTACAAGTATCAAATTTTGTACTAATTTTATTAAGATTGGTCCATAATTGACCCATATAAACCCCCTTTCCGAAAATCACTTTAACGTGCATAAATCCCATACGAATGTTAGTATCACGTTAATATTCGACACAAATAAGTTCTATGTGTAGGTCCATAATATACCATAGCTCTCATATAAACCCACTTCAAGGAATCGACCTAAAATTCATAAAATCATCCAGATGTTAGTATCAGCGCATTATTTTGTGTTCGTATATTTTATTTTACATTTAGTAAAATTGGCTATAGTTGTAACATAAGTCCCCTTCCCGAATTTTTGTGCTCGTACACAATTGTGTAGGGTATCATATAGTCGGTCTTGACCGATTATATCTTTTTTTCTCATTTTTTTATGCAGTGTTGACATTTTAAAACAATAAAATTAGGGTGTTCCAAAAATGTAGTTATTTCATAAGATATAAAAATATCTGTTTGACACTTTAGAGTAAAAGACATAAATATATTTTAAATCATATGCACATTTAAATCTGGAGATCAGAAAGCCTAAAGCCAATATATCCAAATTATTACTTTGCCTTTGATTTTAAAGTAATAATAGGAATTTCTATTTCTTTTTGAAAAATGCTTAGCGAACAGTAGATCATTTGCGCAAAAGTTTTGATTGTCGCAATCACTTTTAACGATCTGAATTAATTGTATTGATGCTGATATTTTAATAACAGTAAAGATTATTAGATATATCGATCGAGGCATTTGTGAGATGAAGTCAGTTTAATTAACGACCTCCTACTCTGATGTGATTGACTTAATCACATATATTCCCGCAACTTTAACAGAGGAGTCTATTTTTTGCAAATGAATCCCACAGTCTCATCAGGAGCGAAGCTTTAGAATATGGGTTCTTACAAACAACAGCATCCAGGACGCCTTTAGACATTACAATTCGAAAATGACACCACAATTTTTCTGTAATAAGTAAATACCAATTCAAAACCTTGAAACATGATTATTGTCGATGTCGAATATGTTTTCAAACCGTGTTCAAACAATGTCTGTATTTGAACATGGTTTGAAAGGTTAAAATTTTAAATTCGAATTCTAATTGTGGCTCCTTTTACAAAAACTGTTAAATAAATAGTACTTTACTATTACGATATTAAATAGTAATCTTAAATATTTTTAAAATATAGAAATAAATTCAATTACTTGTGAATAAATTCCTCTACTTCATTATTTATTCTCCAAACGTTCACATTTGATAAGAAGTTTAATTTTACATAATCCTCCATTTGAAACCAAGTTTATTTATTTAGAAGTTTATAAAATATAAAAATTGGTTTTAAATATGCACGTAATTCTATTTTTGAAGTAATGAAAATGTCTTTTTTGGAAGTACTTGCTGTGTTTTCTGCTGGAGATTTAAAGGCAAAAAAAAAAAAAAAAAAAATTGGAATTGTGTCTAAGTAACTGGTCTTCGCGAGAATCGTTGTCCTAGAATCTCAAATTTTAAATCTGTAAATTTCAATAACTACTACATTACTTAAATTTTTCTCTAAAACGTGATAAGTTATTAACATCTAAAAACACAATTTCTTAAAGCTACATCTTTTCGGAATCCAAAAATAAACGATTTTGAATAGAAGATTTTAAAGCACATTTTTTCTTTAAAATTAGTTTTAATAAATTTCTGAGAGGTATGTTTAAGCACTGGTTCTGATTAATTTAAATATTGTTGCATATCTAGACTCTGCCGAATTTACCTCATTTTAAATCTAAGGACTTTAGGCTACTTCTTCCCTAATAATGAAATGGGGATTCAAAAGAAGAAAAAAAAAAAAATATGAAAACTTTCCTTTTATTTCTATTGCTTATTTTGCTTTATTTAACTGTTCTATTTTGTATACTTTATTATCTTCGATAAATTAATTTTTAAAAGTCCATTAATTACCTAAATTGTTGTCAATTTCTAAGTACCATCAAAATTTTGTTTCCAGTTTGTTTCAATTAAATTTAATTATTTAAATTAATGCAATTAAAGTCAATGCCATAATAGCTTTTGTTCTAATTCAGCGCTAATGTGATTTGAGTTTATTACCCATTTTCACATGCATAACCCAAAACTCACAAATATAAAGCGACCTCTTTTTATGCCGACCTATGTTCTAAATCAGTGCCAGGCAAATAGAGTATATTCAAAAAAGGTGAATGTATTGATGTGTTTTTTTCTGAAAGAGTGTTATGGTTATTTTTATTAATTCAGCTTCTTCTTACTTATAATATTTTTATGCTTTTGAGTAAAATTTTTTACTTTTAAAAAATTATCAACATTTCCAATAATATTATTTGCCAGCACTGTTGTCAGGAGGTGGGGAAAAAAGCCCAAAAAAGGCCGAAGAAAAATTAACATTTCTTTTTAATTTTAAAACTTATTTTTCTATTGTTCTCATTAGTTTCTAATATTTTTTTAAAGATGTTGTTATAACTTTACAAATAAAACTTAGAGCAGCTTACTATGTACTTTTTTTGGGGTGTGAGTTATCAAAAATCAGTAAAAAGATAAAAATTAATATCAGAATAATTAAATTATGTATATTAATGTTCTTAATGTAAAACATAATGAAATTTCTAAATCTGTTTTTAGTTTTTTTTTTTTTAAATTGTATCTTGTATCTTTGGTTCTAAAATCGGCTAAATTTAGTCAGAATGAAAAAATAATTATAAATCATTCAAAAGTTATTGATATTTGATTACTAATACCCCCAAAAAAGTACACTGAGGGGCTGGCAGCAAAAAAAAAAAACTCAATGAAAAATCGCAAAAAAAAGAATCACAAAAAAAAGAAATCGTAATTTTTGAAATAATTCTCTTTGAGTAAGCATTACCAAATTTTTGGGTAATTCTATTTATAGGAATTATTATATTTTATAAGAATTATTTAAAATTATATTTATAAATAGTTTCTATGGTTAATAAAGTATATTAAAAAATAATTACATTAATCGATTTAGTTAAACCATAATATAAGTTAAGTTATTAGTTAAAGATAATGAAGGACTGCAGGTAAAAATTTTTGCTAAATATAAAAAGTCTAAAATTTTAAATATTTAAAAAAATGAATCTTAAGGTGTTTTTTTTTATGAGCAAATATTTAAAATACATAAAATTTTATATCAAAATTTAACTTTAGAATTTTTTAATTATAGTTGTTACAGATATAATGGTTTAATTTTTATAAATCTAATTTTGGCCTTTGAACTTTCGAAATAAACTAACTTTCTATATATTATTTTAAAGACAATATGTTTATCTTTTAAATATTACCAAAATTTAATTTTATAATTATATTATATTTAGGTAAAAAACTTCTAAACTAAAAGAGTATCCAATATAAAATTTTACTCAAGTAGTGAGAAGAATTATGTCAACATTATTTAATTTTTTTTAAGAATTTTAAAAATACAGTTTTTTCAGATATAATGATTTGATTTTTATGAGTCCAACTTTGACCTTTGAAATTTTGATATAAATAAACTTTATGCATATTGTTACAAAGGTAATATCTTTGTTTTTGATATATAACTAAAATCAGAGATATACCATGTATAGTTTAGAAGTTATTAGTAATTAAATTTGTATCTTTTTTCGTTTTGCAAAACGTTATATTTTTGGACCATAAAGGGCTATGATTATAAAAGTTTATGATTTAAGAAACATTAACAGGAAAGCCAAAAATATGTTCTAAAAATACAAAAATATGCTCTTAAAAAACAAAAAAAAAAAAAAAAACATTTCCAATTTTTAAACAGCAATTATTTTATTTCAGTAAAACAAAGTGTTTTTTTATTAATATTTTAACAATATAAAAATTATCATATTCACGTTTACAAACAAAGCATTTTGACATCAATTTGTAAGTGCACATTTTTGCATATTTCACCCTTGAAGACACATCTTTGAATATAGTGATTTTTTGGAGCATATTTATAGCATATTATGGATATAATTATCATTAAAAAATAATAAAATATAATAATAAATAAATTGTTTTTATAACATTAACTGTTGTTATTCGATAAGTTTATTGATTTGTTGCTACAAATCAAGCTTTTCAGTAACTTTTATCGAACTTTAGTGATATCCTTTAAAATTAATTTTAAATACTAAATATTTTTTATCCTTATTTTTTCTAGACATCAAAAATCAAATTTTAAAAACTTCCCATGAGGTATAAAAAATTTTTTCTATATAGTGTCATAATATACTGTAAAATGTTAAATATGCTTCGAAATACATGCAAAATATGCTAGAGATATGCTTTAAAAATCATTATATGCGAAAATATGACGTTAAGGGTGAAATATGCAAAAATATGCATTTCAAATCGATGCCAAAACGCTTTATTTGCTCTGAGACGAATAAATATTTTATTGATATCTTCCTTCACAACCAAAAAAAAAAAAAAAAACATGCAATTGCATATTTGTGGTTTCCTTGATCATTAATTTACAAACCAAATTACTTCCCTTTCCTTACTAAATTCCTTGTTTTCTTAATAAAAACATATATAATTTTCGCATATATTTACAAATATTTTCCCTACATTGACATTAAAATACAAACAGAAAAAGAAAACAAAATATTTAGCAAATTATTTCACAAATATTGTCATTTTAAAATTGATCAACTTCCATTTTAACAGTATTAAAAATGGTCGGGCAAGGTAAAATTACAAATGAAATTTGGAGTGGCCTGGTAACTTGTAATTCTTTAAGAAAAACACTAATTACTTTTACTGCCACTGGCATTTTATTAGGTAATCAATAAAGTCATTTCGTTGCTTCTCGTATCAAAAGTAATGCAGAAGATAGTTAATCATTAGTTAAGTCTTCTTTTGATGTACCTAACTATGTGATCTATAAAGCCGAAATATATGACGCAGCTAGCATGTAAAATAAATTAAAAGATAACTTTTACAAAGCTTTATTTAAATTAATCGACGAATTGGAGTAAATATTAAATATTATTAAATTTTAGAATTTTGTATTACATCCATATAACTGATCCATAAGTGATTGAAATATTAGCACTTTTTCAGCGCTTAAATTATGTACCACGTTTTAATTCAAAGGACATTTAAAAAAAAAAAAATGTTTCCCACAAACCAAGTAATCTATTGTCTCCTCCACTATTAATATGTTCGCAACAATCGTTTTTATCTATTTATTTTGGTGGTGGTTTGATTCTAACAACGTTTTCATATACTTACTACTACTTTGTCTAGATAATTGTATTTATTTAGTCACAACTCGTATTCATATTGTTTATGCTTTTGGAATAAATTATTATGCGACATTTTAGTTTTTGTGTTATACATATTATTTGTTGCTGCTGTTAACTCTAATGTTTGTAAAAATATTTTTGTTTTGTCTGTTTTCATTGTATCCATAATAAAATAAATTATATTTGTGATTGTGGGAATAAACAATCGCAACTCATTGATAAATTATTAAGGGATTTAATAAGTATTAACGATGAACAGTAAAAGTATTAGAGTTAGAAAAAGGCTTAAATGTGTAAAACACACCTCAAACCTTTTCTTCTCTCTTTGGAGAGATATTAAATGAATAGAAATGATGTTGTATAGTTTGGTGAAAAGGGTTGTTGTGGAAACGTTTTAAAAACATTAATTTGAATGTTTAATTTAGTTATTTATTATTAAGTTTCTGTTTATATTTCCTTTAGCCATTAATGGTTTTTAAAAATTGAGTGTTTGTGAGATTGTTTAGTTAGTTTGGTGATAAGACAAAAGTGATTTAATTAGGTTTTAGTAAATTAAGTAAAGGTTAGTGATAAAGTTATGTGGAGGGCGTAAGGAGAGGTAAAATATAATGATAAACAAATTAGGTTATATTTGCTAACACTTTATAATTTTCTTTATTCTTTATTATTATTCTTTTTTATTTTATTTTTATTTTTTTTTTTTTTTTTTTGATAGATATTGAAGGTCATAGATTTTAAATAATTTATAAATTATGTTAGGCTTCCATTTAGTTGCTTAAAAGATAATTTAGAACCACGGGCGTTGGATCAAATATATGAAAGAGTTAGAATATAGAAAATTTTGTAAAGAAGACAAATAGAGTCAGCAGGAACATAAAATAAGAAAAGCTGAGCTGACTTTATTTGGCTTCTTATAAAACAACAAACATGTTGTCAATTTGATTGATATTGGACTTCAGAAGAATGATATTCTATAGTCAAAATCCGCCAAAATAGTGGATAGAATAGCAACGATCTAAATTATTCGCCTCATTTTTCGCTTTTTATGAAGGAAGCTTAATTCAGAAATTATCATTCTAGCATTTCAAAGAATATTGCTTTAAACTGTGCTCAAGATCTGGGGTCCAACCAAATATGTTCAAAAATGTTGCTGTACCACATTCAAAAGCTTTAAAATGACACCACGTAATTTTAAACATTTGATCACTTTTAGTTTCAGAAAGATGACATTCTATAACTTACAGTTAACCTAAAAATCGATAATATGTGCACTTAGATCATTGATCGTATTGGTGGCCATTATATCGATGTCTAAAAAGTATAATTCAAAGCATTGTGCTATAAACTGCCCTTAAAATCTCGAACATTTGATTGATTGACAGAATGTTTTATTGTGTAGCCATCCTGGAAATATATTTATTTTTCTATCATCCTTTAAAAGTACCAAATAATACCAAAGACTTTCAACTAACAACCAGTTGCACCTTTCAAAAGAATCGATTGAATCTATAATTTATTCTTTCAATAACAATATTGCTGCTTTATATAGCAAAAATATGATAAATTACCTTTCTTTTTTATCAACATATGGCGAATGTGGTGGTGGATAGACAGTGACATAAACTGAGACATTAACATGTGTTCTACACAAAAAAATAAGATAAAAATTGTGCTAAATATCCAAATAACCTTGTGAAGGGAAAAGTTAATCCAACCTTTTTTATGTCAACTGTTACAATTTAAGGTGGTATAACCTTAACATACTCATTAACGTCATCTATGAATAGTTAAAAGTCACGTGTAGGCGTGTCATAACGTTACCCAAAGCAACTTTTGTTAGACTGCTAACATTAAACACTAACCTAAAAAAAACTAGGCGTTACTAAAAACATTTTTCTTAAAATAAAAAAATAAATAAAAATTACAACATTAATGCGAAATTAACATGTGTATAAAAATAAATAAAATTTTTGGTTCTTTAGGTATTGAATTTTGATCGATTGGCCTTGGTCTTAACTTTTACCAACACACGACTTTATGCTAACAAATGACTTTCTATAAAAGGGAATGTGTGTGAAGATAAATATGCGAGTTAAATATGTTTTTGACGTAATGACTTACGTAATGATATATGTTATGACGTAACGGCATATTTAAATATGGCATATTTAAATATGACATATTTAAATATGAAATATTTAAATATGAATTTGGTAGTAAAAAAAAGTAATAAACCGAATTTTGACAAAATTTAATGAAATATTAAAAGCTAATAAATTTATAATAATATAATATAATAATAAAAATTTTTAAATTTTTATTCTGAGAAAATATTCCAAAATTCAAGTTTGTGTATGTAAAACCTCTCAGAGGTTCGTCAACCGTTTTGGACACTGAAAAAAATGAATAATGGAATCAAGGATAAATAATATTCTTGAATATAACCAGGCTTCCTGAATTATATATATGTAATTTTTTTAAAGTGTCAACTTTGCGAATATACTGTCCGTGGATACAAGCAGGATTCCTGAATTGTATTTGTGAATTTTTTAAAAAATTTTCAAAATGTCAACTTTGCCAATATAGAGTCTATCAGAGATCTGTCAAGGATTTTGACCACTGTGGCCAAACGGCGAGTTGGCATGCACAACCACTATATGCAGAGTGGAGCCAAAGATGAGTACTGTCCGTGGATACAAGCAGAATTCCTGAATTGTATTTGTGAATTTTTTAAAAAATTTTCAAAATGCCAACTTTGCCAATATAGAGTCTATCAGAAGTCTGTCAAGGATTTTGACCACTGTGGCCAAACGGCGAGTTGGCATGCATAACCACTATATGCCGAGTGGAGCCAAGGATGAGTACTGTCCGTGGATACAAGCAGAATTCCTGAATTGTATTTGTGAATTTTTTAAAAAATTTTCAAAATGCCAACTTTGCCAATATAGAGTCTATCAGAAGTCTGTCAAGGATTTTGACCACTGTGGCCAAACGGCGAGTTGGCATGCATAACCACTATATGCCGAGTGGAGCCAAGGATGAGTACTGTCCGTGGATATAAGCAGAATTCCTGAATTGTATTTGTGAATTTTTTAAAAAATTTTCAAAATGCCAACTTTGCCAATATAGAGTCTATCAGAGGTCTGTCAAGGATTTTGACCACTGTGGCCAAACGGCGAGTTGGCATACATAACCACTATATGCAGAGTGGAGCCAAGGATGAGTACTGTCCGTGGATATAAGCAGAATTCCTGAATTGTATTTGTGAATTTTTTTAAAAATTTTCAAAATGTCAACTTTGCCAATATAGAGTCTATCAGAGGTCTGTCAAGGATTTTGCCCACTGTGGCCAAACGGCGAGTTGGCATGCATAACCACTATATGCAGAGTGGAGCCAAGGATGAGTACTGTCCGTGGATATAAGCAGAATTCCTGAATTGTATTTGTGAATTTTTTAAAAAATTTTCAAAATGTCAACTTTGCCAATATAGAGTCTATCAGAGGTCTGTCAAGGATTTTGCCCACTGTGGCTAAACGGCGAGTTGGCATGCATAACCACTATATGCAGAGTGGAGCCAAGGATGAGTACTGTCCGTGGATACAAGCAGAATTCCTGAATTGTATTTGTGAATTTTTTAAAAAATTTTCAAAATGCCAACTTTGCCAATATAGAGTCTATCAGAAGTCTGTCAAGGATTTTGACCACTGTGGCCAAACGGCGAGTTGGCATGCATAACCACTATATGCCGAGTGGAGCCAAGGATGAGTACTGTCCGTGGATATAAGCAGAATTCCTGAATTGTATTTGTGAATTTTTTAAAAAATTTTCAAAATGTCAACTTTGCCAATATAGAGTCTATCAGAGGTCTGTCATGGATTTTGACCACTGTAGCCAAACGGCGAGTTGGCATGCATAACCACCATATGCAGAGTGGAGCCAAGGATAAGTACTATCCGCGGATATAAGCGGAATTCCTGAATTGTATTTGTGAATTTTTAAAAAAATTTAAAAATGTCAACTTTGTCAATATAGAGTCTATCAGAGGTCTGTCAAGGATTTTGACCACTGTGGCCAAACGGCGAGTTGGCATGCATAACCACTATATGCAGAGTGGAGCCAAGGATGAGTACTGTCCGTGGATATAAGCAGAATTCCTGAATTGTATTTGTGATTTTTTTTTAAAATTTTCAAAATGCCAACTTTGCCAATATAGAGTCTATCAGAGGTCTGTCATGGATTTTTACCACTGTAGCCAAACGGCGAGTTGGCATGCATAACCACCATATGCAGAGTGGAGCCAAGGATGAGTACTGTCCGTGGATATAAGCAGAATTCCTGAATTGTATTTGTGATTTTTTTTAAAAATTTTCAAAATGCCAACTTTGCCAATATAGAGTCTATCAGAGGTCTGTCAAGGATTTTGCCCACTGTGGCCAAACGGCGAGTTGGCATGCATAACCACTATATGCAGAATGGAGCCAACGATGAGTACTAACCGTGGATATAAGCAGAATTCCTGAATTGTATTTGTGAATTTTTTAAAAAATTTTCAGTGTCAACTTTGCCAATATAGAGTCTATCAGAGGTCTGTCAAGGATTTTGCCCACTGTGGCTAAATGGCGCGTTGGCATGTATAACCACTATATGCAGAATGGAGCCAAGGATGAGTACTATCCGTGGATACAAGCAGGATTCCTGAATTGTATTTGTGAATTTTTTAAAAAATTTTCAAAATGTCAACTTTGCCAATATAGAGTCTATCAGAGATCTGTCAAGGATTTTGACCACTGTGGCCAAACGGCGAGTTGGCATGCACAACCACTATATGCAGAGTGGAGCCAAAGATGAGTACTGTCCGTGGATACAAGCAGAATTCCTGAATTGTATTTGTGAATTTTTTAAAAAATTTTCAAAATGCCAACTTTGCCAATATAGAGTCTATCAGAAGTCTGTCAAGGATTTTGACCACTGTGGCCAAACGGCGAGTTGGCATGCATAACCACTATATGCCGAGTGGAGCCAAGGATGAGTACTGTCCGTGGATACAAGCAGAATTCCTGAATTGTATTTGTGAATTTTTTAAAAAATTTTCAAAATGCCAACTTTGCCAATATAGAGTCTATCAGAAGTCTGTCAAGGATTTTGACCACTGTGGCCAAACGGCGAGTTGGCATGCATAACCACTATATGCCGAGTGGAGCCAAGGACGAGTACTGTCCGTGGATATAAGCAGAATTCCTGAATTGTATTTGTGAATTTTTTAAAAAATTTTCAAAATGCCAACTTTGCCAATATAGAGTCTATCAGAGGTCTGTCAAGGATTTTGACCACTGTGGCCAAACGGCGAGTTGGCATACATAACCACTATATGCAGAGTGGAGCCAAGGATGAGTACTGTCCGTGGATATAAGCAGAATTCCTGAATTGTATTTGTGAATTTTTTTAAAAATTTTCAAAATGTCAACTTTGCCAATATAGAGTCTATCAGAGGTCTGTCAAGGATTTTGCCCACTGTGGCCAAACGGCGAGTTGGCATGCATAACCACTATATGCAGAGTGGAGCCAAGGATGAGTACTGTCCGTGGATATAAGCAGAATTCCTGAATTGTATTTGTGAATTTTTTAAAAAATTTTCAAAATGTCAACTTTGCCAATATAGAGTCTATCAGAGGTCTGTCAAGGATTTTGCCCACTGTGGCTAAACGGCGAGTTGGCATGCATAACCACTATATGCAGAGTGGAGCCAAGGATGAGTACTGTCCGTGGATACAAGCAGAATTCCTGAATTGTATTTGTGAATTTTTTAAAAAATTTTCAAAATGCCAACTTTGCCAATATAGAGTCTATCAGAAGTCTGTCAAGGATTTTGACCACTGTGGCCAAACGGCGAGTTGGCATGCATAACCACTATATGCCGAGTGGAGCCAAGGATGAGTACTGTCCGTGGATATAAGCAGAATTCCTGAATTGTATTTGTGAATTTTTTAAAAAATTTTCAAAATGTCAACTTT
Organism: Protocalliphora azurea; assembly: GCA_932274085.1. Classification (NCBI taxonomy): domain Eukaryota; kingdom Metazoa; phylum Arthropoda; class Insecta; order Diptera; family Calliphoridae; genus Protocalliphora; species Protocalliphora azurea. The sequence goes on along the minus strand of OW026520.1, from coordinate 120,096,860 downwards.
GCCAATATAGAGTCTATCAGAGGTCTGTCATGGATTTTGACCACTGTAGCCAAACGGCGAGTTGGCATGCATAACCACCATATGCAGAGTGGAGCCAAGGATAAGTACTATCCGCGGATATAAGCGGAATTCCTGAATTGTATTTGTGAATTTTTAAAAAAATTTAAAAATGTCAACTTTGTCAATATAGAGTCTATCAGAGGTCTGTCAAGGATTTTGACCACTGTGGCCAAACGGCGAGTTGGCATGCATAACCACTATATGCAGAGTGGAGCCAAGGATGAGTACTGTCCGTGGATATAAGCAGAATTCCTGAATTGTATTTGTGATTTTTTTTTAAAATTTTCAAAATGCCAACTTTGCCAATATAGAGTCTATCAGAGGTCTGTCATGGATTTTTACCACTGTAGCCAAACGGCGAGTTGGCATGCATAACCACCATATGCAGAGTGGAGCCAAGGATGAGTACTGTCCGTGGATATAAGCAGAATTCCTGAATTGTATTTGTGATTTTTTTTAAAAATTTTCAAAATGCCAACTTTGCCAATATAGAGTCTATCAGAGGTCTGTCAAGGATTTTGCCCACTGTGGCCAAACGGCGAGTTGGCATGCATAACCACTATATGCAGAATGGAGCCAACGATGAGTACTAACCGTGGATATAAGCAGAATTCCTGAATTGTATTTGTGAATTTTTTAAAAAATTTTCAGTGTCAACTTTGCCAATATAGAGTCTATCAGAGGTCTGTCAAGGATTTTGCCCACTGTGGCTAAATGGCGCGTTGGCATGTATAACCACTATATGCAGAATGGAGCCAAGGATGAGTACTATCCGTGGATACAAGCAGGATTCCTGAATTGTATTTGTGAATTTTTTAAAAAATTTTCAAAATGTCAACTTTGCCAATATAGAGTCTATCAGAGATCTGTCAAGGATTTTGACCACTGTGGCCAAACGGCGAGTTGGCATGCACAACCACTATATGCAGAGTGGAGCCAAAGATGAGTACTGTCCGTGGATACAAGCAGAATTCCTGAATTGTATTTGTGAATTTTTTAAAAAATTTTCAAAATGCCAACTTTGCCAATATAGAGTCTATCAGAAGTCTGTCAAGGATTTTGACCACTGTGGCCAAACGGCGAGTTGGCATGCATAACCACTATATGCCGAGTGGAGCCAAGGATGAGTACTGTCCGTGGATATAAGCAGAATTCCTGAATTGTATTTGTGAATTTTTTAAAAAATTTTCAAAATGCCAACTTTGCCAATATAGAGTCTATCAGAGGTCTGTCAAGGATTTTGACCACTGTGGCCAAACGGCGAGTTGGCATGCATAACCACTATATGCAGAGTGGAGCCAAGGATGAGTACTGTCCGTGGATATAAGCAGAATTCCTGAATTGTATTTGTGAATTTTTTAAAAAATTTTCAAAGTGTCAACTTTGCCAATATAGAGTATATTAGAAGTCTGTCAAGGATTTTGCCCACTGTGGCCAAACGGCGAGTTGGCATGCATAACCTCTATATGCAGAATGGAGCCAACGATGAGTACTATCAGTGGATATAAGCGGAATTCCTGAATTGTATTTGTGAATTTTTTAAAAAAATTTAAAAATGTCAACTTTTTCTAATATAGAGTCTATCAGAGGTCTGTCAAGGATTTTGCCCACTGTGGCCAAACGGCGAGTTGGCATGCATAACCACTATATGCAGAATGGAGCCAAGGATAAGTACTATCCGCGGATATAAGCGGAATTCCTGAATTGTATTTGTGAATTTTTTAAAAAATTTTCAAAATGTCAACTTTGCCAATATAGAGTCTATCAGAGGTCTGTCAAGGATTTTGCCCACTGTGGCCAAACGGCGAGTTGGCATGCATAACCACTATATGCAGAATGGAGCCAACGATGAGTACTAACCGTGGATATAAGCAGAATTCCTGAATTGTATTTGTGAATTTTTTAAAAAATATTCAAAGTGTCAACTTTGCCAATATACTGAAATTAAACTACAATGTAAAGGAGTTTTTTAATGATTAACGGCTGTAATGAAGACCTAGTGAGACTTTAAACTACAAAAGTAAATAGTTTATTTAAAAACGCACTCGTAATGCAATTGCAGCTTTACTATGCATTTAGGTGGTCTGCTATTTTCAATATTTTTGTTTAGAACACAGAGAAAAAAGCATATAAATCTAAAAATTGTATTCATAGATATTATGAATCGAATATGACTTTTTTCCCAAACTTTAAAAAAAAACAATGTAAAATTTTGTTTATAGAAATTATTAAATTGTAAATTGTGCGATAATTTTAGGAATTTTGCAAAATTTTTTGAAAAAATTTTATTTCATGGTAAATGCTTAATAAATAAACAATGTTGCCAGTTTAGCCTTTCTAAGGCTAAATCTAGCCTTTTTATTTTGCTTTTAGCCTAAAATTTTTCTAGCCTTTTTTGATTCTTAAAATTGCTATAAAAAGGCTAAAATTTTAATATTTCAACAAATAAAATAATTGCTTATTTGCTTCTACTAATTTTATTTTTACGAAATCATCCATTTAGGTATTTTTGTATATTAATTCGCACAAATAGTACAGCAAATAGTACAGTTATCGTCAGATTCGTGTAATACATCGGGAACTTCAGTACCCTCTTATAACAGTTTTCATCTAAGTTATAAGTTATGTCAAGATGTTATAGCAATTGTTTCAGACCTCTTATCTGGGAGAAGTTGTGGTTATGAGTACATTTACCGCATAGTGTTATTACATTGCGCAAGCTATATTACCTCATGTCTGGTAAACATTTTTAATGTTATAGTTGACACGTGAGTTTATTTCGATACTTCAAAAACACATAAGGTTATTCCTATTCCCAAAGAAAATAAAGCGACATATGTTGAATAATTTCGTCCTATATCGTCCTATAATATAAAATCAGATTTTTCCACATTTCATGGAAAACAACTTATTTAATGCTTTTCAGTTCGGATTTCGAAAGGGATGTGGTACTGAAGAGGATTTGTGAATGTTCAGAACTATATATGTAAATGTTTGGATGAAGGTCATAGTACTGTATTAGGCATATTTTGATTTGACAAAAGTTTTTGTTATATATTTTGGCGCAAAAGCGCCAATACTATGGCGTTCAGGGAAATGGACTTTCGCTTTTAAGAAGCTATCTAAAAAATAAACAACAATTTCTTAAAATTAAGGAAAGTGAACGTTCTGTTAGATATGGTGTGCCCCAAGAAAGTGTTTTAGGCCCCTTGCTTACGTTATTTTTGCAGTTATTACTTTACGTTTATAAAATAAATACTTTTAAAAATTTTTATTTCTCAAAAAATCTTTATAAGAGGATCCCATTGAAGATTGAAAAATGGGTAAAAATTAAAAAGGTGCTCTATGTAGACCTAGTAGGCTCGAAAGCTATTGTCTTATGAATTTCAGAGCAAAAAAGATAATATGCAGATTGATCATAGGTTTTCTGTGAAAATTTTGAAAAAGTGATTTTTCTCATATAAGATTGATGATAAAAAAAATGGGTCAAAATTAAAAAGCTGCTCCTAGTAGACCCGAAAGCTATTTTCTTAAGGATTTTAGAAGAGAAAAGATAATATTAAGATTAATCATAGGTTTTGAGTATCAAATCTATTTTTATATTTTTTTTTTTATTTTTTTTTTATAAACGAATATAGAAAGAACAATTGTGAAACAATATTCTATTATTTTATTAGATCAATACTTTATATAATAGCGAATTGCCGTTATGTTAAAATACTTGTTAGTAGCAGTGTTACCTATTGCTATTAATTATCTATAAATTTTCCAGCTTTTTTTAAATTGATATAAAAGAATAGAAATAGAAAATAAAATTGTACCATCGGGTAACACTGATACACAAGTATTTTAACATAATGGCAACACTCTATTATACAAAGATAATTAAGAACAAGTGAGTAATATCCCAGCAAACACAATTTTTTATATCAAAGTGATTTGAAATCAAATCCTTTCTCAAATGTCATACGTTTGAGAATTATTTCAAAATAACTTGAAAATTATAGCTTTCTCAACAAAAAGGTAAATTAGTTGTTAAATTGAAAAATGCTATTATTATCAAATCATTGTTAAATATAATTCTAAAACTTTTTTCAAATGTGGATTGTGATCACATGCGGAACATAATTAAAAGTAATTTGCATTTTTAATTTTTTGTAAAGTTTTCTCTTTCTCTCTTTTGATTATGCTCTATCATTATACGTATTTATTAGTTGGAAAATACTTGATTAAATAAATTTATTTATTAATTTATTTATTTGTATATGTTTCAATTTTTTTATATATTGCTTTTATATATATAATATTTGGTATCAAATTGAGAAAATACGATTTTTCAAATATTTTTTAACTTTTCTATTTAGATTTATGAATGATTTGATAATAACAATATATATCAAATTAAGAATATACAATGATTCAATAATAGCATTTGATGTCAATTTGAGAATGTACGGTTTTTCAAATGTTTTTTCTCATATGATTCAAACGTTAAAGTCATCATATTTTAAACGTTTGACATCGTGTTGGATGTGATGCTGCACAAAAAAATTACTTATACTTACATACATGTGTATATAGTATATGTATGTATATGCGTATTTAACGTACTCATCAACACTGAGGCCTCGGTCTGCGTTGTTAATGGGGCCGGAGAATTGCGATACAAACTGAATCAACACAATTTAAATCACTTTTTATGTATTTACATCTTTTTCTTAAAAGCAGTTCCAGGATAAACATATTTTTCCAGAAAAAACGTTAATCTTTAATAAAAACTGACTATTTTTTGTGCAATCAGGTGAAATTAAAATACTTATATAAATTCTATTTTGATTTTCTAGCAAAAACAAAGAATTTAAATTTTTTTTTCAATAAAATATACTTCAAGACATACACCTATTATAATAAAATTCTTTAAAACTCAAGTAAAGTTTTCACATGCAGTTACTTAAGTTAATTTCATTTCTAAGTAGAAAATATGCTGTATATATATCGAAATCATAACGAAAGGCTCAAATCGGGCCAAAGTGTACTTCTAAATAAGTGAGTAATCAGGCTTGCCTGTATATGTAAATAAAATGTTTAAAACAGTGTTGCCAACTATTTGTAACCAAAACGCGCTAAATTTAACCAAATTCATTAAATTTGGTTCAATTTAGCGCTTTTTAGCTAGTTTTTTAAATTCGAATCTGTACAAAAAGTAATAACAATATAAAGTCCACAATTTTTATTTTTTAAATGTTTTAACTTCAGCAAAAATAGTGAATTACATATATTTCAAATCAAAAATTTAGAATTGGTAATTTTATTACAGAAATAAGCGGTAACATTTTTTGTACATTTCAAATTCCAGATTCATAAGATCATATCCATGAATTTAAATTCATAAAACTATTATTTAATTTAATCACTCCATTTTATTCCCCAAAAAAATCATTTCCTAAAAAGAATAGGAACGTGTTTGGAAGAATCTGGAAAACTGCTTATTCGATGATTCATTCAACGGGATTTAGAAAACGGATAGATACCTCAAATGACCACTTTAAACAAAAGCATTCTGAAGGTATATTTTGGAATTTCGAAATCAGAAAATCGTTTTAAATTTTTTTGAGCTTTAAAATTAACAATATATTAATAATGCTCTATGATAGAAAATATTTTTTTTTTTGTGGTGAGAAAAATTCTTGTTTTTGTTGTGGGAAATGAAAACTTTTCAAAAATGTGTAAACAGAAAAAAGCAAGAGATGTGAATGAACATATTTTAAATGTTTTGATTGGACTTTAAATCCATTCCGGAAGCCACACTCTATTTTCGGAAAGGACATTGTGATGAAATTATAAGACATATAAAATTTAATATTGATAATATTTAGAATATGTGCAATATTGAATTTTTTCTATCAATTTTTAAATGTCGAAGAAATTATACTTTTGTCAAAAATTTTTTGAAAAAATCGTAAATAGGAAAAATAGTGGCTTTTAAAAAGCGCTCAATCTAGCGCAAAAATCGCTAAATTGGCAATGCTGGTTTAACGGGCAACAACACTAGAGATTCCCACACAACATGTACCAAAAAAAAAAAAAAAAAAAAAAAAAAATCACTCATATTTTTTTGCACGTGCCATTTTTGACATATCAGTGTTGCCGTTTTAATTATTTTTAACCAGAATTGGTTATTATATTTTCTAGTTGTATTTTGATTATTTTTCGTTTAAACCAAAATTTTATTGTTATAAACTACTTTTAGATTACTTTTTCAATCTCCTATATATTTGCCAACAGTAAATGATCTTTTGATTAAAAAAATCATCATAATGAAACTTATTTCTTGTTCCAAATTTATCTGATAACGATGAAGAAAATTACAATTAGAAAATAAATGGTATAAGCCTGGATCTTTCAAACCACCATTTTGATGAAATTAGGAACATAGATAGAAGACAAGTCAAACTTAAGAGAATAGCTTTCGAGCCTACTAGGTCCAAATGGAGCATCATTTTAATTCTGATCCATTTTTCGATCATCAATAGGGCCCTTATATGAGAAAAGCCATTTTTCAAAATTCTTTTACTTCCGACCCTACTAGGTCCACATAAATCACCTTTTTAATTTTTACCCATTTTTCAATCTTCAATAGGACCCTTATATGAGGAAAGTAATTTTTTCAAAATTCTACTCGTATTACTCAAAGCTTATGATCAATCTTAATATTATTTTTTCTGCTCTGAAATTCATAAGACAATAGCTCTTGAGCCTACTAAGTCCAAATAGAGTACTTTTTGACCCATTTCATCATCAATGAAAGAGAAATTAAAGAAAATTTGTTATAAATATTTTTTCAAATATTTACAAAAATCTTAAGAGTCAGCTAATTGTTCGAGAAAGTATGCTTTTAAGAAAATATATGGTGTTCGCCTTGTAAAAAGTGTAACACATTTGTTCTTTAATTATTTTTCTGTAGAAAAACTGGCGATTTTAGAAAAAAATTAACTAAAAAATTTTATTTATTTTAATTGCATAGAAAATTCAATACAAAATTAAAATAAATAATAATGTAGTCTTGTAATATTTAGAAATCGTATATTATATTACTGAAAAATATTTTGGAAATATTGAATTACACATTTTATAATGCGAACATCATAACCTTTCTAAGAATCATACATTGTCGCCGAACATACTAATAACTGCAGAAAATTTTGCAATAGATGTTAAATGTTTACTTGAATTCAAAATTTTTTGTGCAATTAATTTCATTATTTTCTTTAATAAATACAAGGAAGAGTTATTTTTGTTATTTAAAAAATAAATTAGATTTAATAATTTTTCTTATTTTATTATATATATGTACCTACTTTATTAAATTTGAAAGAAACAAATATTCTTTTCTAATTTTGTACTTAAAATATTTGTTAGTATTCTTTTTTAATTTATTTATTTTTTTATGTTAATTTGAATTTAAAATGTAAGTATTACTGGCATTATTATTTTAAAATTTTATGCAAAATAGTTTTAAAATTCTGCAAATATTTTCTGTCGAAAGTTTAACTACATCGGCACACCGGGAAGTTTATATGTATCGCTTTTACTATCGAATTCTGATATAGTTAGAGATAGCATCTTTTGAGTAACTCTTTAGTGGGGATTGGAAAATTTGAATTAGGATTTTTTTATTATACACTTTTTACTGCGTTATAGTAAATCTTAATATGTGACGTACAAAATTTACTAAAGCGTTACAAATTCTGATCTGCTTAGTAACACCGTCCGGTAAGAAATGTGCCACGAAGAGATAGTTCCTTTTGAGTAACGCTTTAGTGGGGACTTGAAGATTCGAATTAGTGACATTCAATATTCAATATTGAGTTTCTTATAATTGTATTTTATTTCTGTGTGTACTAATAATGTTGTCTAATTGTAAATGGATTTTGTGTTTTATTGTCTTTTCGAACATTTATTTATGAAAAAACAAACCCCTAAAAAACTAGTACACACAACTCCTTTCCATCACTCATGTATGATAATTATTTGTACGAATATGCATGTGTTACATGCAACCACAGCATCAAAAAATATAAACTAGTTGCTGTTTATCGCAAAAAATCACAAGAAATAAAACGCATTTTAGTCAAAAAGTAGTCGCAAAGTTGACATTTTGAAATTTTTTTAAAAAATTCACAAATACAATTCAGGAATTCTGCTTATATCCACGGACAGTACTCATCCTTGGCTCCACTCTGCATATAGTGGTTATGCATGCCAACTCGCCGTTTGGCCACAGTGGGCAAAATCCTTGACAGACCTCTGATAGACTCTATATTGGCAAAGTTGACATTTTGAAAATTTTTTAAAAAATTCACAAATACAATTCAGGAATTCTGCTTATATCCACGGACAGTACTCATCCTTGACTCCACTCTGCATATAGTGGTTATGCATGCCAGCTCGCCGTTTGGCCACAGTGGTCAAAATCCTTGACAGACTTCTGATATACTCTATATTGACAAAGTTGACATTTTGAAAATTTTTTAAAAAATTCACAAATACAATTCAGGAATTCTGCTTATGTCCACGGACAGTACTCATCCTTGGCTCCACTCTGCATATAGTGGTTATGCATGCCAACGCGCCATTTAGCCACAGTGGGCAAAATCCTTGACAGACCTCTGATAGACTATATTGGCAAAGTTGACACTTTGAAAATTTTTTAAAAAATTCACAAATACAATTCAGGAATTCTGCTTATATCCACGGACAGTACTCATCCTTGGCTCCACTCTGCATATAGTGGTTATGCATGCCAACTCGCCGTTTGGCCACAGTGGGCAAAATCCTTGACAGACCTCTGATAGACTCTATATTGGCAAAGTTGACATTTTGAAAATTTTTTAAAAAATTCACAAATACAATTCAGGAATTCTGCTTATATCCACGGACAGTACTCATCCTTGGCTCCACTCTGCATATAGTGGTTATGCATGCCAACTCGCCGTTTGGCCACAGTGGGCAAAATCCTTGACAGACCTCTGATAGACTCTATATTGGCAAAGTTGACATTTTGAAAATTTTTTAAAAAATTCACAAATACAATTCAGGAATTCTGCTTATATCCACGGACAGTACTCATCCTTGACTCCACTCTGCATATAGTGGTTATGCATGCCAGCTCGCCGTTTGGCCACAGTGATCAAAATCCTTGACAGACTTCTGATATACTCTATATTGACAAAGTTGACATTATGAAAATTTTTTAAAAAATTCACAAATACAATTCAGGAATTCTGCTTATGTCCACGGACAGTACTCATCCTTGGCTCCACTCTGCATATAGTGGTTATGCATGCCAACTCGCCGTTTGGCCACAGTGGGCAAAATCCTTGACAGACCTCTGATAGACTCTATATTGGCAAAGTTGACATTTTGAATATTTTTTAAAAAATTCACAAATACAATTCAGGAATTCTGCTTATATCCACGGTTAGTACTCATCGTTGGCTCCATTCTGCATATAGTGGTTATGCATGCCAACTCGCCGTTTGGCCACAGTGGGCAAAATCCTTGACAGACCTCTGATAGACTCTATATTGGCAAAGTTGACATTTTGAAAATTTTTTAAAAAATTCACAAATACAATTCAGGAATTCTGCTTATATCCACGGACAGTATTCATCCTTGGCTCCACTCTGCATATAGTGGTTATGCATGCCAACTCGCCGTTTGGCCACAGTGGGCAAAATCCTTGACAGACCTCTGATAGACTCTATATTGGCAAAGTTGACATTTTGAATATTTTTTAAAAAATTCACAAATACAATTCAGGAATTCTGCTTATATCCACGGTTAGTACTCATCGTTGGCTCCATTCTGCATATAGTGGTTATGCATGCCAACTCGCCGTTTGGCCACAGTGGGCAAAATCCTTGACAGACCTCTGATAGACTCTATATTGGCAAAGTTGGCATTTTGAAAATTTTTAAAAAAAATCACAAATACAATTCAGGAATTCTGCTTATATCCACGGACAGTACTCATCCTTGGCTCCACTCTGCATATGGTGGTTATGCATGCCAACTCGCCGTTTGGCTACAGTGGTCAAAATCCATGACAGACCTCTGATAGACTCTATATTGGCAAAGTTGGCATTTTGAAAATTTTAAAAAAAAATCACAAATACAATTCAGGAATTCTGCTTATATCCACGGACAGTACTCATCCTTGGCTCCACTCTGCATATAGTGGTTATGCATGCCAACTCGCCGTTTGGCCACAGTGGGCAAAATCCTTGACAGACCTCTGATAGACTCTATATTGGCAAAGTTGACATTTTGAAAATTTTTTAAAAAATTCACAAATACAATTCAGGAATTCTGCTTATATCCACGGACAGTACTCATCCTTGGCTCCACTCTGCATATAGTGGTTATGCATGCCAACTCGCCGTTTAGCCACAGTGGGCAAAATCCTTGACAGACCTCTGATATTCTCTATATTGGCAAAGTTGACATTTTGAAAATTTTTAAAAAAATTCACAAATACAATTCAGGAATTCTGCTTATATCCACGGACAGTACTCATCCTTGACTCCACTCTGCATATAGTGGTTATGCATGCCAGCTCGCCGTTTGGCCACAGTGGTCAAAATCCTTGACAGACCTCTGATATACTCTATATTGACAAAGTTGACATTTTGAAAATTTTTTAAAAAATTCACAAATACAATTCAGGAATTCTGCTTATATCCACGGACAGTACTCATCCTTGGCTCCACTCTGCATATAGTGGTTATGCATGCCAACTCGCCGTTTAGCCACAGTGGGCAAAATCCTTGACAGACCTCTGATAGACTCTATATTGGCAAAGTTGACATTTTGAAAATTTTTTAAAAAATTCACAAATACAATTCAGGAATTCTGCTTATATCCACGGACAGTACTCATCCTTGGCTCCACTCTGCATATAGTGGTTATGCATGCCAACTCGCCGTTTGGCCACAGTGGGCAAAATCCTTGACAGACCTCTGATAGACTCTATATTGGCAAAGTTGACATTTTGAAAATTTTTAAAAAAATTCACAAATACAATTCAGGAATTCTGCTTATATCCACGGACAGTACTCATCCTTGGCTCCACTCTGCATATAGTGGTTATGTATGCCAACTCGCCGTTTGGCCACAGTGGTCAAAATCCTTGACAGACCTCTGATAGACTCTATATTGGCAAAGTTGGCATTTTGAAAATTTTTAAAAAAATTCACAAATACAATTCAGGAATTCTGCTTATATCCACGGACAGTACTCATCCTTGGCTCCACTCTGCATATGGTGGTTATGCATGCCAACTCGCCGTTTAGCCACAGTGGGCAAAATCCTTGACAGACTTCTGATATACTCTATATTGACAAAGTTGACATTTTCAAAATTTTTTTAAAAATTCACAAATACAATTCAGGAATTCTGCTTATATCCACGGACAGTACTCATCCTTGGCTCCACTCGGCATATAGTGGTTATGCATGCCAACTCGGCGTTTGGTCACAGTGGTCAAAATCCTTGACAGACCTCTGATAGACTCTATATTAGAAAAAGTTGACATTTTTAAAATTTTTTAAAAAATTCACAAATACAATTCAGGAATTCCGCTTATATCCGCGGATAGTACTTATCCTTGGCTCCATTCTGCATATAGTGGTTATGCATGCCAACTTGCCGTTTGGCCACAGTGGGCAAAATCCTTGACAGACTTCTAATATACTCTATATTGGCAAAGTTGACACTTTGAAAATTTTTTAAAAAATTCACAAATACAATTCAGGAATTCTGCTTATATCCACGGACAGTACTCGTCCTTGGCTCCACTCTGCATATAGTGGTTATGCATGCCAACTCGCCGTTTGGCCACAGTGGGCAAAATAATTGACAGACTTCTAATATACTCTATATTGACAAAGTTGACATTTTGAAATTTTTTTTAAAAAATTCACAAATACAATTCAGGAATTCCGCTTATATCCACTGATAGTACTCATCGTTGGCTCCATTCTGCATATAGTGGTTATGCATGCCAACTCGGCGTTTGGTCACAGTGGTTAAAATCCTTGACAGACCTCTGATAGACTCTATATTAGAAAAAGTTGACATTTTTAAATTTTTTTAAAAAATTCACAAATACAATTCAGGAATTCCGCTTATATCCACTGATAGTACTCATCGTTGGCTCCATTCTGCATATAGAGGTTATGCATGCCAACTCGCCGTTTGGCCACAGTGGGCAAAATCCTTGACAGACTTCTAATATACTCTATATTGGCAAAGTTGACACTTTGAAAATTTTTTAAAAAATTCACAAATACAATTCAGGAATTCTGCTTATATCCGCGGATAGTACTCATCGTTGGTTCCATTCTGCATATAGTGGTTATGCATGCCAACTCGGCGTTTGGTCACAGTGGTCAAAATCCTTGACAGACCTCTGATAGACTCTACATTGACAAAGTTGACACTTTGAAAATTTTTTAAAAAATTCACAAATACAATTCAGGAATTCCGCTTATATCCACGGACAGTACTCATCCTTGACTCCACTCTGCATATAGTGGTTATACATGCCAACGCGCCGTTTGGCCATAGTAGTCAAAATCCGTGACAGACCTCTGATAGACTCTATATTGGTAAAGTTGACACTTTGAAAATTTTTTAAAAAATTCACAAATACAATTCAGGAATTCCGCTTATATCCACGGATAGTACTCATCGTTGGCTCCATTCTGCATATAGTGGTTATGCATGCCAACTCGTCGTTTGGCCACAGTGGTCAAAATCCTTGACAGACCTCTGATAGACTCTATATTGGCAAAGTTGACATTTTGAAAATTTTTTCAAAAATTCTAAAATACAATTCAGGAATTCTGCTTATACCCACGGATAGTACTCGTCCTTGGCTCAATTCTCTATATGGCGGGAATGCATGCCAACGCGCCATTTAGCCACTGTGGTCAAAATTCTTGACAGACCTCTGATAGGCTCTATATTGGCAAAGTTTACATTTTGAAAATTTTTTAAAAAAATCACAAATACAATTCAGGAATCCTGCTTATGTCCACGGACAGTATATTCGCAAAGTTGAAACTTTAAAAAAATCACATATACAATTCAGGAAATCTGGTTATATTCAAGAATAGTATTTAACCTTGATTCCATTATTCATTATTTTCAGTGTCGACGAACCTATGAGAAGTTTTACGTTCACAAACTTGAATTTTGGAATATTTTCTCAGAATAAAAATTTAAAAATTTTTATTATTATATTATATTATTATAAATTTATTAGCTTTTAATTTCATTAAATTTTGTCAAAATTCGGTTTATTTTTTTTTTTTTTAGTACCAAATAGTCATATTTAAATATGTCATATTTAAATATGCCATATTTAAATATGTCGTTACGTCATCACATATATCATGACGTAAGTCGTTACGTCAAAAACATATTTAACTCGCATATTTATCTTCACACACATTAAAAGGGAAAAATTCAGAAATAAGGGTAACAAACACAAAAAAGGGGAAGAGAAATTTTTTCCGATATAAAAAAATTAAGGAAATATTTGTTAAATGAAAATATTTAAAAATTTTTTAGACTTTATAATTTTTGTACAAAAAATATATAATTATATGCTAATAAAACATATCCTCTTTTGTTTCCATGACAATATGTTTAAATGCATATGTGTCTTAGGACTTGTTTTTTCATCATTTTTATAAATATATAAATTTATGTTAATCATGTTCTACATTAAAATGATGTTCTCTTACATTATGTTATTAAGACGAAAAAGAAATAAAATATTTATTCTCTATGTAAATTAAATGTAAATTGTAACAAATTACTCATAAAATCATAAACAAATGAAATTTTCTTCCCCTTTTTCTCTCAAAACCTTGTTTTCTTAATATAAGCAAATATTATTTTTGTAGATATACTCTTAAATACTTACATGCGTTTAGGTGTTTGTATGTATCCTGTGAGTTTCACTTTACATTTAAATATAAAACATAAAAAGATAACAACAACTACATACAAAATAGCAACTCATCTTACATAACACTCTCTGTTTTGTAAATTGATCGATTTCCTTTTTGACAATATTAAAATGGTTGTGTACAGTAAATTTGCAAGGGTTAGCTACCCAACAGTTTTAGAAATAACAGGACTGTAAAAAGTATAGACTAGTTACCTTTGTGACTACTAAGATCTAATAATGTGGTGTATTATTTCATTTTATTATCAAGTAATTTAAAGATAGTAGAAACTAAATCAAAACTTTATTTTAGAAATAAAGAGGATACCAAAGTTTCTTTTGAGTTTGGATGATTCTATACATTATTTTCAAGTGAAAAAATATTCTAATAAGTGAAATATTTTAGTAATTTTATTGTTTTAGAGAATTAGAGCAATTTTAGTAGTTTTTTTTAGTGTATTTTGTACTTAACTTCGTATTACTGCATATTTTACTTTTAAATGAATATTTTGTCACGTGTTTATGGTTGCCAGCAAAATGACCCAATGCAAAATTGCCCAAATAAAAAAATCACCCAAAATTGTTGAAAAATTGCCCAGAAATAAAAAACTTAAATTGTGCCCAAAATAGTGAAAAAATATCCAAATCTTTACGAATAATCACCCACGTCCAATGTCCCAATGTCTATGTACTTTATGACACTTTCTAGCATGAAAATTAATACATTTCCGGACAAAATCAGCCAAATTCAGAATGAAAATGGTTCTGACTTCGGCCTGGGTAGGATTGTGGTCTGGATTAAAACGGTTTCCTAGACTGTCGGTCTTCGACAGGATTCTGGCGTATTTCAAACCCAAGCTTTTCTAAACCAAAGTTTTCTGAATATTTTACTTTACTTTACTTTACTTTACTTTACTCTACTTTACAAAGTAATGTTATAAAAATTAAAAAATATAAAAGCGAAAAATCACGAAAAATATCATAAATGCTTTATCCGAAACGTATTATAGCCTAAATATGATGAAAAATCACCGCAAATTTTTTTGTATATGAAATATGACATAAATTTCGCCAAAATATTCTCACATTTTAAGCGATTTTTCTGAATTTTCTTTGGGTGATTTTTCATCCGGTCGTTTTACTGGCAGCCCGTTTTTATGGTAGATCCTTGTTTGAAAATACATCTCAGATATTTTATATATATTTCCATATTTTATATATTAGAGCTATTTTTGTAAATTTTATTATTGTATCATATGTTTAAGCATATTTAGAGTTTTTTTTAGCATTTTTCTTTTTATCGTCAAATAAAATTTTTAAATTCAATTCCAAATTATTTTTATTTTACAATTTGATAGAAATTTTGTAATTTTGAAACTTTGAGAGTTCCTCAGTGCTAGGAATAATTTGTTACTAATCAAAATCATGTTAGTTTTGCAAAGAAAAGTAGACAATATTTTAAGAGTATATTTTTATGATCTTCAACACAGTTGTAAAGGGTATGTATAAGATTGTCATTCCATTTGTAATCAATAGGTTTCGTTGGAGATCGAAAAAAGTTAATACTTTCTGGATCTTTATAAGAAATGATGTCGATAGGACGATGTCCTTCTGTCCGTCCACTGGTTGAAATGGCGTTTATTAAGCTCTCCGAATGATGCTATGTGTAATATATATCAAACGATCGGAATTCCTTTCGAGAATATTGGTATTGAAATTCATTAAGATCGGTTCATAAATGGTGGAGACATGTCAAAAAAAAAACCGGCTTTTTAAACCGTATACGATCATTTTTTTTTTGTATGTTTGGGCGTTTTTTAGTTAGACACTGACAACAATACTGAGTCAATGCTTCTATTTCCCAGTGGTAAAAATAAGGAGTAAAAAGCCCTTCAGAAGGCCTTTTTTATAGTCAGAGGAGCTTCTCCCTGCATTTCGTATATATATATATATATATATATATATATATATATATATCCGATAACTGGGGCTTCCTGATTTCAACAGAGAGACGGACATCGTTATATCGATTTCCCTATCGATAAGGATCCAGAAAATATATACTTTTTGGGGTCTTACAATAATATTGTAGAAATTGCAAACGGAGTGAAAAACTTATATATGAAACTGAATTTAATCCTTAATAAGTTTTGTACTAATACAATTTTAAACAAACGGGTTACAGATATGAACTCTCAGGACTTGAAACTAAGACTGCAAAACTTTAGCACCATATGTTCCATTTTCAAAACCTTAGAAAAAGGGCTAAAATTTATTTAACTTTTTCTCATTCTTCTACATTTTTTGTGCGCGCGTTTATACTTTTTGATCTCATTAGATCTTATAAAAACTAATTGGACTTTGTAGATAAATTCTGCACCATCTTTGTTATTATGCATACTTTCAACAGTTAAATATAGGGTAGTCTAATTTTGATGTCAAATTTTTTTAATTTTTAAAATTTTTTGGTTTTTGGGCATGGCCCGTGTGACCCTTAACGGAAAATAAATTTTGAAGCAATGATTGATACTTGTTGTAATTATGCGTATATTAAAAGCTAGATCTCGTTGATGTTTCCGAAATAGTCAAAGCACATTTTGAAAAACAAGAGCGAAGATTTTTGAAAAAGTCAGTTTTTTTATGAGGCACATTCACAGTTTCACATAGAATGTTTTGATATTTTAGGCAATAAAATCGGAGGAGCATTAAAAATAAATTAAATAATAAAAATGTAGGGACTTTTTGAAAATTACGCTAAAATTGCACTTTTTGTTTTTGTATTTTTATATAGCAAATTGCAATTTGCAAATATCTTGCATATATAGATATAAAAAAGATGATAAATATAATTGATCGGGACCATAAATTTAAGTCAAATATCGTTAATAGTGGAGGACGGGACACTTTTCTCAAAACACATTTTGCTAAGACTAATCGTGTGGACAACACAAAAATTCAAAAAAGTTTTAAAGATACACATTTTGTGGACCAAAAAAATGTTTCTTGGGTTAAAAAAGGATCACAATATTAAATACCATTTCTTTATATAAAACTCTAATCAAATATATTTTCGTATTATATGTGGAGAAATAACTTAGATTCAATCCTCATTTTTCGTAACATTTTTAAGGAAAAAATTTTTAATTTATTATAAATAAAAAATTTTAAATTTTTGTAGAAAATCAAAAACTATCAAACAATGAAAATATCATAAATTTTATTGGAATAACTCAGTAGGTTTTGATATTGAGCGTAATTTTTACCAAAATTATACATAAAATTTGTTTTGTAAAAATTTTTATATGTTCAACTTAAAACCGCTATAACTTTGGCATCCCTTGCACGAAATGAATAACTCGTAGTGATTCTACATGCATTCGGGTCATTTTATATTTATAAAAATCGATTTTAATGTGCAATCAAGAAAAATTTTTGCTAATTGCCCATATATAGTAAATGAACAAGTTTTTATATAAAAAAAATATTAACTTTTTTTGGCCTTTTCTGACTTTTTTTTAAGTTTAATTTAGCCTCTTTTTTCCCTCATTCTGGCAACACTGCTTCTCTCATGCTAAAAATTATTAACAATATTTGAATTATTCATATGGATCTGCAATATTTTATATGATAAACTGAATTAAGAATGAAATTATGTTGCACTCTCAAAGTCAAAGATCAAGTGCTGAATATGTTATGGTTTCATTACAAAATTTTTCATACTCATCAAATTAGATTTGGAAACAATAATCATACTAAATTTAAAATTCAAGTATGTAACTGTGGTTTTGATAGCCCAACTTCTTTTTAAACTTAATTTGTAATATTATTTCAATTTCCTTCTTAAACTTACTCGTATTTCCTGTAGTGTTTTATAAAAATCATTCATATACTCTGGCAAATATTCAACATTTATTCATGCAAACAATTTGATTTCTCTTTTTTTTCTTCCTTTTTTGCTCTACTCCTTTTACCATTTTATTTACTTTAACAATATCGCATGAATGCATACTAGAATGAAAGTTCCATAACACACATACATGTAAAATGAGTGTGAAACTGAAATAAAAAAGTAAATTTGAGAAAATTAAATTTGTTTTGCGTCAAATTGCATAAATGTCAATTTGAAGACTTCATGTACAACAATGTTTCCACTAAAAGTTGGCAGCAGTAGCAAATATATAGTTGAGAAAAAAAAAAAAAAAACTAAATGAAAATTTGAAGATTTAGCATAGTTTTGTAAAACATATATTTGATCAAAATGAAAAAAAGAATTTGAATTGAAAATAAACTTAAAATATCTAGTTGAATTACAATTGGAACATTAGTTTATTAATCCAGAGTTAAGTTCCTTTAAAGTAGAATAACTAAACTTATGGTGTGTTTTTGAAAATTGTGTGATATTCTTCCTTATCCTTTTTAAATCTTAATATTTTTTATAAAAAAAAAATACTGATTTTCCTAACCAGCCTCTTTAATTATGTATCCCCAAATATATATTTCATACACGTTTCATTTCCGCAAAAATAATCGCAAAAAGACGAAAAGAAAATAAAAATTCATGATCACATCCTGTCATGTCTGAGACATAAATAATAATTGAATATAAAAACCAACACATTCATATATGAATAAACGACCATCAACATAGTATGTAACTAACATTCCTATAAGAATACCCCCGATAACAATCATAGTTATTGACTAATTTAATAAAAAAAAAAAAAAAAAAAAATCCACTAACTTAATACGAAAACTTACAGAAAGAAAATTCCTTAAGTTAAAAATACTTAGTGTCATAAAATATAATTTTATCCCAAAAATCCACCACCCTTAATGAAATTGTTTTACATACGTAAAAAGGAAATGTCAAAAAACAAGTCCTCTTCGAAAAAATATGAAACTATTTCATCATTAGGAGTTAGTAATAAAAACAAAAATTTACCATAATATGCCAACAACTATTTTCAAATATAATACTCCAGACAATACGTTTTTGAAGCCAAAGCTTTTTTTTTTTTTTTGGAGGGAGGGGAATAATAATCTCACACCCCCCAAATGTTATAATAGTTTTAGTTTTTAAGGTTAAGGTTTTAGCAGCTTAAGTTGAAACCAAATATTATGTTTTATATTAAAAGAATTTCCTCTCAAAAATATTTTTAATACTTGTGGTAATGATTTCGCAGGCAGAAGTAGTAACAGAAATATTTAAGGAGAATTGGGAAGCAAGATCGACTATATGATACCCTACAACATTGTTTACAAGCATAAAAATTCGGAAAGGGGACTTATATTACACCTGTGGCTAATTTTACTAAATATAAAACAAAATATACAAATGCAGAATAATGCGTTGATACTAACATCTAGATAAATTTATACTAGTAAATTATGGACCAATTCTCATAAAATTCAGCAATGTTGTTTCTACTTACATAAAGCTTATTTGTGTCGAATATTAACTTGATACTAACATTTGTATGGGATTTATGCACGTTAAAGTGATTTTCGGAAGAGGGTTTTATATAGGAGCTATGGTCAAATGTCGACCGATCTTCATAAAATTTGGCACAACGATTGGCACTTGTAAAGAACTCCTTTGCACCGAATTTCATTAAAATATTTTTATTTTTAATTGATTTTTGAGTGTTTAAACTCTTTTCCGGGAATACATTTGTATGGGGGCCAGGTGAAATAATGGACCGATCACAACCAATTTCAATAGACTTCGTCCTTGTAGTGTAAAAGTCCCACATGATAAATTTCATTGAATTATCTTTAAAATTGCGACCCGTATTTTGTGCACAAAATTTACGTGGACAGCCAGCCTGCCAGACGGACGAATATCGTTAGATCGATTTAAAAAGTGATTCTGAGTCGATTGGTATACTTTGAGTTAGGTGTTGGATAACTTTTTCTATGCGTTACAAACATCAGTATAAACCCACCTATGGTAGAGTAGGATATAAAAATATCAGTAAACCTTAAATTCTGTTTAGAATTGAAGCACAGGCAATATTAAAAATCGTTGTCATTGAAATCTATTTAAAGAAACACTGAATGGTAAAATATTGTTTAGAAAACAAATAAAAGGAATTAAGGTTTAAAAAAACTTATTAAATAATTTAACCTGTTAAATATTATTATCTCTAACTAAAGCTTTTTTATTTCAGAATTGGTTAGGAATAACGCAGGTAATGATGAAAAGCTTTTAGATTGTTAAGCATTAAAAGCGTAAATAAAGCTTCAAAAGATTTTTCAAATAAATCCAAAATTTTCCAAATGCTTTCTTCTTTAAGAACTGTTTAGGATTGATTCTGATAATGATGAAAAACTTTTGATGTTAAGTATTAAAAGCTGTAAATAAAGCTTTAAGCAAGCTTTCAAGCTAAACATTTTAAAAAAGCTTTTGTGTTTTTTTAATTAAATAAGTTTTGTTAGAGATACATTTATTATGAACTAAAGTTTACTCTGTAGGATTATGTTATGAAAATTATGTAACAAAAATTGCCTTTTAGATTTGGTTAACTCGATTCGAGACATACAATTTGGTGCATCACTATGGCATATGTATGATCATTTAACTCTCACCAATTGCAGTTATTTCACTGCGATTATTCTATAAATTAAATATTCTTAAAAATTTTCTTATTGAGGCAACAGTCATGAGTTTAAGGTCCCTAACCACACCCTTAGCCACATTATCAGTACTCTGACTTCAACTCTTATTTTGACATCATAAGGGAAAGCAACTGAGGAAATTTCGTAACAATTGTTTTATCCGAGTAATAAACACGGCGAAGAGCTTAACAAATAAAACGAGAATTTTAGTAAAGGATTTTCCAACAAAAATCAATAATTTTACCGTTTTAAAGGGTGGTCCCAAGTGCTTTTTTCATTTTCAAAAACTAATACAAATATTTCAATAATTCTTCCAAAACCTAATTGATATAACTCCAAACAATATGTGTGTAAAATATTATACTAGTCGCAGTCGTATTTACTAAGTTATAACAAAAATAAGAAAAAAGGAGAAAAAAAAATTAGGACATTTTGGGTAAAATTGTGGTTTAATTTAAAATGAAGCCAATTATAGTTCTACGTGTATACTTGGTAGAAAGAATTATATATTTTAAATTTGCAAGAAATTTGACTATTTAATGGAAAAAAGTAGTTTCATATAGAATTTCTTATATTTTTCATCGCTACTTTTAAAAAATTAAAAGTTGTGAAATAGTTTTGCATAAAATTTAACGCAAATATAATAACGAGATCACTATAATACAAATAAGAGTAAATTATCTTAAAAATTGTATAGATTTCTATAATATTAAATCATCAACTGAATGCCTTCTAAATATTGAACATAATTGATAAAGAAAATTATAAGATATATATTTGGACATAACTTTTTTAAACTACTTTAAAAGCTAGTATCCTTTCGGCTGATTATTTTCTGGTATGTTACGGATAATTTTTAAATGATGCTATTTAGATATATCATTCCCAATTTGTACTAATTAATATAGCATGAACTAACTAAAATTTTATGACGGTAAAGATGGTGAAGTACTTAATTTATTTGGCTATGTTTGGTAATCAATCATTGTAGTGTATGGATCATACGTTCTCAAATTTTTATTAATGTAGTTTTGATACTAAACATGTTGAGTTATGTTTTCACTATAACTAAGCCATTTATACACATCCTATGCTCCAAATAAATCAGGATTTAGTAGATCTTTTTTACTTAAAAACATTGTGCAGACATTTTGAATTAAATTAAAAACACATAGATTAGTGTGGGTCCAAATTAAAAAGTGAGGTTATGAGACAAAATCACAAATTATTCCAAAGTGGATAAAAACTCAACGTCAATTTTTATCTGCATCAAATGTATAGATAATCAAATGTATAGATAATTGGATATCATAAGTTTTTCCTTAGTGTAGAAACTATTTATTTTACAGCGTTTCAAAAATGACAAAAATCACTTCAGACCACATTTTATATGAGCTATATTGTTTTTATCTTTTGTTAATTTTCCTTAGCGAATTAAAACATTAAATAATACATTTTGATTATAAAATAACTCTCAAATGTAAAAGTATACCAAGAAGATAGATTTTGGACAAATTTTGGCGTGCTCTAGTGTTACTCAATCAACATCAACAAAGAGAAAACTTGAGAGCTTGGCAGCCAATATATTCGATCATAAAATCGTTCGAAATGCTACTAAATACATATTAAATTTCCAAAACATTTTCTTTCTGATTGAATTACCGAATAGCCGAAAATAATTGAAGTCAAGTTTGCAAAAGACAGTTTGAGAATTAGTGCTTTAAACGGCTGATAACTCTATATATAGAATACAAAGCTCCAGCATACGTTTCATATGCTACCATATGCTAATCATAAATGGAGGATTCTCTAAAGACGTACTGAACATAACTTTAAACGACTTTCACATCATAAAGGTTTTTATTAATAAATGGCAAAGAAGAATAGGACTAATCTCCTGACCCATCGTTATTTCAAACTCCGTGCAATAATTTCTTTCAACTAGATTACGCTAGATTACTCTCACACAGTTACTTCAACATAGCCGTAAAGCTAAACATAATGTATGCCGAGATTAAAAATACAGTCTTAGAAAATATGTGTGAGAACCAATGCTTTAAATAGTAGAGAATTCCAAATGCAACAAGATATGACTCATACTTCTATAGCTTGTGCATCGTAACCATAAATGAAAGATTCTCTAAATATGTTCTTAATATGACTTCCAAAGACATCAAAATCTTAAAAGTTTTCGTTAACAAATGGCTGAGAATAATATAGCAAATCTTTGAACCAATATATTTTCGAAGTCTGAGCTCTCGTTGTCCGTGTTATACAAAAGGGTTGGTCGTATCTATGATGCAAATTGCTAAAGAATTAGAAGAAAAAAATGACGTTCTGTCTATACTTAGTAAATAGAACTGAATGCCAAGCCAGGCAAATATTGGAGCGAATTATAATACATTTTAGGAACTATATATGCGTGTGTTAGCGACCATAATACGGTTTAGATTGTGGTCCTACCCAACATTTGTTAGACACATTAGCACCGATAGGTTCAGTGATCAATCCTGCATATCAGGAGTGCGTACGAAAAAATTATTGCCTATAATTGTGCTTATCAAAATGACACTAATGAATAAATCTTTCTAAAATTTAGCATGTATTGCAGAGGTTTATATTAAAGTCTATTTTATTTTTTATTGAGCCTTTAGTAAGGTGTGTATTCAAATATAACACACCATGTTTTTTTTTTTTTTTTTTTTGTAGTAAAAGATGAACGGAATAAGTCAGGATTAAAACGAAATAATCTACCTGCATTTATCCTCCAGATTTTTCTGGTATATCATTTTATATAAAAAATAATTGCCAACAAGATTATTTTTAATTTTTTTTTTAACAATGACTTCTGAACAAAATTTTAAAGAAATTTTACGAAATTTTTTACGGCATCCTCTCTATAGGAATTTAGAATTAATAATCACTTTCTTAAATTTGCTTTTAGCTTGAAACCAATTCTTTTACGATTAATAAAATTTCAGGCTAGTTTAAATAACTAATACTCTGTGGGACTAGAATATTATTCCTAATTCTGGGTGCTTCTACTATAACGACAAAATTCTAGCAAGAAAATTTGAAAACACTGTTGCATATCACTAGTATCATCAATGTCCCTTTTTGATACTCTTTGTTATGATTATTTGAGTTTATAAATGTTACAGAAGCAAAACAATCACATATCTTGTCGCATTTGAAGTAAAATTGTCATACGACAAACTGTTTTGTAAACTTTTACTGTTTTTTAGTTCGATACTATTCATAATAATTTCCTCAATTGTTTGCTATACAAAACTTGTACCTTGGAAGATGAGAAAAGTCATCAACAGGGAAAATAGAAATATGCAATTGCATGTTTTTTCCTGGACGTTAAATGAAGCCATCGATAAAATATTTTTTTCAGAAAAAATAAAGTGCATATTCCTGCATATTTTGCCTTCAACAGCATATTTTAGCATTTAACAATTTTTAGTGCATATTTATAGCATATTTGGTTATTTTTTGAGCATATTTAATACTTTTGGAGCATATTTTACGACAATTGTGTCATTTAATGTAGTATATTTAGTATAGTAGGCATTTAATGTAGTATATTTAGTGTAGTATCATTTTATCGGTAAGGAGAATGATTGAAGATCTAGAAACATATTAATTGACCTTATTTAAGCCATTTTTAAGTAATCTTTTTTAGCTTTTAAACCTGCATCATGCTAATTTTGATCATTTTTGTACTAATGATAATGTCTAAAAATAGATGGGTAAGCAAATGGAAGATCAATAACGCTTTTATGTGATATAATCAAAAATATGGGAATCAAATTTCGACACAGTTGATAAATTTCAGTTTTCCCTTATTTTATAACATTAAAATATTAATAAAACACTTTGTTTTAATGAAAAACATTTTTTTTAATTTGTTAAAATTTTTCCTTTTTCGCGTTTTTAGAGCATACTTTTTTTACTGCATATTTAATGAGCATTTTTTTGAGCATATTTGTGGTTTCCCTAGTCATCTATAACGTATGTCCTGTTTTCCAGGCTAATACAAAATATTGGAATAATTTTTTTTCTTATTGAAGAGCTTTGATTTCTTCTCAGCTTTGTTATTTAAAATAGCTTTAACATGATGGCTCATATTTGATTTTGAAGAAATGAACACAACGTGCTATTATCCGGCAGAACATGTTTGGCACAGATCTTAGGAGCTTCTCTACTTTTCGGGTATGAAATTCATTCCTGTGACTTTTGCTTTTTCTGAGCCAAGTTTTTTATTATCATGAAATGAAATACTTTTTTTTCAAAATTTACTCAACACCAACGTTTTCTAGTAAATTCGAAAGTGGGTTAAGAAAAGTCAAATTTTATTTTGTACATTTTTCTTGGATCGCCATCTGCATGCGGACAAGCAACCGGATATTAACAACTCGATCTGTTGTTTAACCTGACATATCTCTAGAAGATATTGTGAACAAGAAAGATATTTAAAATTAACGGCGGTAAGAGTTATTATGAAAATTTTGTGTTATGTTTTATTCGAACGCACACATTAAATTTATCTTACCACGTACAGTGGGTTGAGCGGTATCTATTTAGGCGCATAATTAAATGCCATAATTTCATCATGAAATTATTTTTTAGGTCAATTATGCAAAATAGAGCCCAAAATGAATATACAGTACTTGCTCGATTTACATAACACCTAAAAAACAAAGTAAAATTGATATTTCACAAGAACAAAATTATAATGTTGGTTATACGTCAGTTTTCATTATATATTTTAGAAAAATTACTTAGACGTTTACTATGATATGAAAGAATAAATATTTTAAAATCAAGAAGTAAATAAAAAAATTGTATATTTTAGAGAATATTTCTATAAAAGAACGTTTTAAAATATATATTTGTGTTATCGTTTTTTTTTTTTTTTTTTTTTTTTTAATTTGCGTATTTATTTATATTTGCATAAATTACTAAAAGTATTATTTTTTTGAAACATATTTCAAACATTTCTCCGCAACAAAAAATGTCTTTTAATTTTATTCCAAAACAAAAATCATAAAAATGTATTTTTTCTTAATACAGAATATTTTTCAAAAAAAATGTATTTTTTTTAAACACAGAATATTGTTCAAAGAAAAAACTGAAATAATTCGAAGAGGCGCAAAAAGTCACAGACTTTTTGATAAGATCAGAAGCTGGTTGTAAATAGTATTATAATATATGAACTATTTAACTTAATTCAGTTTGAATTTACAAGTAAAATTCAACACTCTTCATAAAAATAATATAATTCTAGAACCTTTTTAAATTTGCAGAAAATTTTTTTAAAATATTTTTTATATAATGCCTATACGAATACTTGAAGCTAAAAACTTAATTATTAAATTTTGCCTTTTTTACATTTATTGCAAGAAATAAGGATTTAAAATATTCCCATATTTGATTTTGGCCTATTTTGTAAAAACAGAATTAAAACTTTAAGTTCAACCATAAACTAAAGAAAAAGTAAAGACCGTAGACAACTTGCATTTTCACCATTCAGTGCAGTATTTGATGTAATATCAAATTCTATTGCCAATTTCTAAATTTTAATTTTGAATTAAGTGCTATTTTTGGTGTATTTAAATCCACTGTGCTCAATATTCTTTAAGTGGTCAGAATTCAGGACAATTTAATGCATTAATTTTCTTTTGTACAACATTTTTTAATGCCACTTAATTCATTTTTTGCTGCAATGACATGAAGCTAGATTAGGCTAAATTAGAATACCTTGTGATTTCCGAATATGAAAGAAATCATTTCCAAAGTTACTTATTCACGTATATTTCAGTCCTTTAAAGAGAATTTATAATTTCCTCTCCTCTGTTATTTCTTCGCATTTCTAGTAGCGTTCGTATATAGAATTTTGTGGGTCTTCCGACCCTTAAACTTTTCTGATAAAAAATTCAGAGAAATTGAGCCATTTTTCTTCCAAAGATTTAGTGACATGGGTTTATATTACAAATTTTAATTATACGTTTGGGTAAGTTTTTTTTTTTCAATTTCCATTTTAAATTGGGCATATTAATAATAAACATAAACAAGTCAATAGTACCAACATTTTTCATTTCATTTTAAAATGTGCACTAACTTTTTTCGTGCGCACTATATACAAAAAAGTAGAGTAAAAAAAAATGTTTTTTACGCCTCCTGTAAAAACTTAGCAGACATCAACTCTGCATGCAGAGCAAAAATATAGTTGTGACCATAATCTAAGAACAACATATTATGATTCGAATATATGGTCACAGCTAAAAACAGATATGATTATAAATAATAATTGTTATGATTGAATCTTATCATCTTGTGTTCAATTTTATACTTCGTTTTTTCGTGTTATGATTCGAGTTTTTCATATTATTATACCACTTTACTACGTTATTATCCCATTTTATCAGATTACGGTTTCATTTTATTAAATTATTCTATCATATTAATGTTCAATTTTATCATACTATTATTCCATTCTGTCATATTAGTGTTCCATTTTATCATGTTATTATCCAATCTTATTACATTATGATTCCATTTCATCATATTATTACATCTCATCATATATTAACATAAAACACATTAATTAAAAGTAATTTTTATAAAATGAGTCATATATTGTATCATCATATATTGTGCAAGATATTACAAGATATTTTCTATTAACTAAACCATTTAATAGTAGTTGCTCAATATCTTATACTGCTTGAATTTATTTATTAGTTTCAGTCTATGGATACAATATTATCCTTACAGACATCAATGATAATTTAATATAAATAATTAAATTAATTATTTAAACAAACTGTTTAACAAATTTTTAAATTCAAGATTTGATATACTTAAGTCTAATTCATTAGAATATTTATTGGATAATCTCATAGCCTTTATTAAAGATTCATTCAAAGCATATGTTGTTCTATGAATATCTATATAAAAGATATAATTATTTTGCCTGAGAGGCCTAGGAGGTACATATAGTTTTATGGTATGAAGCAAATCAGGACAATCAATTAATCCACGAATTATAGCATATAGAAAATATACAGAAGAAATTTTACGTCTTGTTTCTAAAGTTTTTATAGAAATCAAGGCACATTTATCAGGGTATGTAGGAATCGAAATTTGAGGGTTTACAAACGAAAAGTTTAAAAATGAAAGAGCAAACTTTATAAATTTTACTTGAATTTTTTCAATTCTATTTGTGTGTAATTGAGTACAAGGTCTCCATATAAATGAAGCATATTCTATTACACCAAATATAACAAAACCTTGTCTAATTATATTAACTCATGTATAAATTAAATGAGAATTGTAGTGAAGTTGGAAAACAAACGTTAAAAACCAAATATATTCAAAAACAAACAAGTTATGAATTTTTCTACCATATTTGTAAAAAGCATATTTATTTGTAAAATTTTATTGTTATGAGAATAATAATATTAATATGTTTTAAGAACAAGAAAAAAAATTATAATATATAATAGTTGTAGAAATAATGATATTTTTTTCATATTAATAAAATGTTGTTTCTGGTAAAAATATTCAAAAATATACAATTTTTGTGGTTAACTGTATTAATATTTTTATTGAATGTAAACATTAAGTGATAAAACTGATATAAAAACATTGTTATCATGAACACAGTATTATCAAAGTTAATGAATATTAACAATGAGAACATGTTCTAGCGACATAACCATGTTTTTTCTCTGCGTGTATGAATTTTGCGACAAAACTTAGAAGAGTTTATAAAAAACGTCAAAAGTTCATTGATTGAATTCTGGATGAGTTGTTAGCAAACCTTTATTTTAACGCAAGAAAACTTGCTAGAGTTTACTCGATACCAAGACTTGATATATCAACGGCTTGTGCTACCTCTACAATATCTTTTAGCTAAAATTTATTATTATTGTTGTGGGTAATATATCACAGCAATAAAACAGAGCACTTGTCATAAAGATGATCAATATTCTTTGTGATTTGCTAATATTGGTTTCCAACACAGACACGATATGATGATTTCACACTGTTTACTTTCCTTTGAAGTTTTCTTTTTGGCTCTTTCTTTTCAGTTTTCCTAATTCGCAGATATAGACCAACAAGGTCGGAAAGATTCATGGACCTCCTGAAAGCTAATCACCATAATCATTTGTCCGTATTTGAAAGTCATTAAAAAATTAATAATAACATTTTTTCCGATGAATTTCCGTAATTCGTAGATATAGGCCAATATCACTAACGTTTGATGGTTTCAAAATAAACATAAAATGCTCGTTAAAAAAAAAAAATTGGATCTTTCGAACGCAAACCACTTTGACATTTTGTTCATATTGGAAGGTAGATAAACATATTTCACAATTTCGATGCTTTAATAAATGGTGTAATATTTCATGCAAAAAATAGTGGCTAGAACAAAACATAAGGGTCGAAAAATGATCAGAAGCACAATAAGCCCCAACAGTGTGAATATAGTTCCTAAATGGTTCGTTACGTTAAATAAACTATTGCCTAACTTTCAATTAATACTAGCTGTACTTACTTCGAGTTGAAAACTTTATAAAAAATTTCCCGAAATTCTTTACATAAAGTATTTCCTAAATATATTAATTTTACTCGTGTCCTTATAGAACACATAATAACATAAAATGACATAAATGTAATAATAACTATTTAGATATGGTTCTTAATTCAGAGGCCAAAATGTCTCTCGAACGCCTTTGAAACATAAATATTTTGCTATTACTTCACGTTATTTAATTCAAAACTTCACATCACGTTGAACATAATAATGATGACAATAATGATATTATAAAATTGTTTTGGCAGACACGTCGTCATAACTTTATTCCAAACATTCTTTGGGAGACACTAGAATCCTAAAAAAATCTATATTTTTATGTGAACAAAATACTAAACGTGCTATATTGGCTAAAAGTTTTATATTTAGATGTGGGTTTTAAGAAAAAACAAATATATATATATATATATATATATATATATATATATATTTGTAACATAAGCATGATATGTCTGTTACAGTGTATGAAATAACAAATAGTTGAGTGTACATAAAGTGAGACAGACGGTTTAGTCAGTCATATGTGGTTGTTGTGGCATTAAGGGTTTTATCGTTTAAGAACAAATGTATACAAGAGAATCAAAGAGAATTTAGTACAGAGAAGGAGAAAAATATAGTAAAAATTTCTGAGAAGGAAGCGATAGTTTTGCCACTACTCATTATGACTTAATCATTATGTTGCCTACTTTAAGGCCTATCTTACCAAAATTCAATTGCCTACTTTAAGATATTCTTATTTATTTTCTTTACATTTCTTCTATGTTTCTGCTCCTTTCTGTATTATATTTTCTCCTATATCTTTTCTTTCTTTTTAGCCACACAAATGTATGTATAAAATCCAGATGAGTCGTGGCTTTTTTATGTAGCGGTTTTATGTTTTCAGTTTTTTAGACAACGTCGTCAGTTTTTCTTGTTTTCTCTCCTAAGCTTTTACCATTTTAGTTGGGTCTTCTCTTCATATTTTAACTATCCTGTATCTTGTTGTCTTCCGTATCCTTATGATGTGTTTGATTTGAGTTTATCTTTAGGTTAACAGAAGTTCTCCATACGAAATTGCTACGAGCATTGTTAATGATAGTGCTGATGCTGTAGTTTTTTTTTTCTCCTAGTGGAGTAATAAACCTCAGGCGTTGAAGCAGAGTGTCAATAAAAAGGGATACATCAATACTTATAACAAAGCAGATAATAAATAGTTGGATAAATGTTTGAGAAAAAAAAGCTAAACCTTTTCTAAAACATTACAGTTTCAATAATGATTTTAACACATCAATGGGTTGAATAAAACTAAAATGGGAAGCTTTAACATGTGTTGAATATTTGCAAAGTTGAAGTGGTTTTTATACTATTTTGGTGGTCTTAATTTTAACCTTTAGAAAGTAAATATATCTTTGAAATATGTGTTAACATATTTGAAATGTTTTGCATTTAATCCTTTTAATTTATCACTTTGAACCTTTTTTCTCTAAGCTAGTATAGTTCTTTATTTCTGTTTTATGATATTAACGTTATTTTTCATTTTAATATTCTAGAAATTTATTTAAATATCTTAAATTTGATGAAACATTTCAAAATTTAAACAAAAATGTGCAACAATAATAAAATATATACATATGCGTAGGTAATTCTGGACCAGTTTTAGTTTAATTATAGCTCTAGTTTTTAGTTTTGTTCTAGTTCAGTTTTAGTTCAACTCTAATTTAGATATGGTTCAGTTCTTCTTAATTTTTTAGTTCAGTTGTAGTTTCGTTCTAGTTAAAATTTAATTCAGTTCCAGTTGAAATCTAATTCATTTCTAGTTCAGTTCAAGTTCAGTTCTAGTTCAGCTCTATTTAAGTTCTAGTTCAGTTCAAGCACAGTTCGAGTTCAGTGCTAGTTTACTTCTGGTCTAGTTTTAGTTCAGGACTAGTTCAGTTCTAGTTTAGTTCTAGTTAAGTTCTTGTACAATTCTAGTTCAGTTCTATTTCAGTTTTAGTTCAGTTTTAGTTCAGTTCTAGTTCAGTTTGATTTTAGTTCTAGTTCAGTTCTAGTTTAGTTTTAGTTCAGTTCTAGTTCAGTTCTAGTTCATTTTTAGTTCAGTTCTATTGCAGTTCTGTTCCGGTTGTTCAATTCTTGTTCAGCTTTAGTTCATTTCTAGTTTAGTTGTTGTTGAATTCTAGTTCAGTTTTAATTAAATTCTAGCTCAGTTCAAGTTTAGTTCTTGTTCGGTTCTAGTTCTGTTCTATTTCGCTTTTACTTTAGTTTTAGTTCTTTTTTTTCAGTTTTATTGTAGTTCTAGATCACTTCTTGTTTAATTCTAGTTCAGTTATATTTCAGAATTTTTAGTTCAGTTCTATATAAGAAAATTTAACAAAACTCTTTAAAATATTAATTAAACTCTCTTATTATTTTGTTTTTTTTTTATCCTTTTTTATAAATTGAATCAATTAAAATTTATTCAATCATAAGAGAAATAAATTTGTATTTGTCACAAAAACATGTTGTTGTACCTGTCAATAAATGTCAGACTGTCTAGATTGTGCTTGTTATCTCTGTAGGTATAGCTGAATTCATATGTGTGTGTTCCCAGCCAATTAAAAAATCAACAAATCTAACTGAAATTAAAACAAATATTTGTGAATAAGTGTAAATGCATACAAAAGTATCTATGAAACTACCAAAATAAACGTTTCTTTTTATAATTTTATTCACAAAACACAGAAATTTATGTGTTGGTGATTTAAAAGTACCACTAAAACACATGTCAAACGTTTAAAAATTTACATTTCAAACATTTTAACAAATTGAAAACAAAATAAATTTTCACAAATTATAAAAAAAAAAATAATACAATTTGTTTGACATGTTACATGATTTTGTTAGTCTCCAAAAAAACAAAGTTTAAATAAAAATATGATAAAAAACTTACAATGACATTTATGAAAATGTTATTTTAATAGAGGCAGGATGTGCATGTGTGTGATATAAAAAAAGTTTATCAACATTTTTACATTTAGTTTAACAACAAATTTTGTTATATGATAAAATGGCCAATTATTATTAAAATATAAATCAGTATTTATTTAAAATAAACGATAAACCTGTATTTGATTTCTTTTATTATTTTTTGTAGCCAATTTCAAAAGTTTAAATAATTGTTACCAACAGTTTTCAAAAAGGCCATCCTATCATTGAAATGAAATAAAAAAATGTAACCTCAATTGTTAAGGAGAAAAATTGCTGATTTTGAAAAAAAAAAAACAAAACTGCTTTCCATAAAACTTTTTTGGGATTCTTATTACATTGTATAATAAAAAAAAAAAAAAAAAAATGCACAATGGGATGTTTAAAAACGAACTATATTTTTAAGGTAAATATTTCGTTATATAGATAATTTAACACAATATGCCTATCAGAAATTAAACATTGTTTCAAACCATAGTTCTTGATAGTTTAAACAAAAAGAAAATGTCATCACCGGGGTTACCTGAGCAATTTGTTTCAGCAAACAATCAGCGGAGTGCAGTCAATATTGTACAACAACATATTTGCATACAGATTGTTTTAAACGTGTGTGTAAATGCTACACTTTAAACTGAATATGGTTGTGTACTTACCATTATACACTTGTTGTAATTTATGTAAATTTTTTTTCGTTTAACAACACAGTTGTTATGATTTCTCTACATTCATCTCACCCTCAGTCTCTCATCACTCTCCTTAAAACATCACATAATTCCCTTAATAAACTTTTTCCCTCTCAGTTTTCAAAATTTTTTATACAATTATACTCAAATATATCTGCAATATATACATATACACATACATACGTACACACATACATACTTACTCAGCTAGAAAAGAAAAGGCTAAATGGGTATTCTGAATAGCTTAATTTAGGATCCATAAGACATGTCACTCGCATTCCAACACTATTTTTTTTAAACGGCTTGTCATTGCCTTCCCTTCTCCCAAAAAAAGAAAGCGAGAAGGCAAGGAATCTTAAATAAATAAATATGCTCTCTTATGTGCAATGCTATTACAAAAGAGTCTGAAATTTAATTTAAAAAAAGACTACCTTCATTAACAACACTTAAAATAAGACTAAATGATTTTGAGCTTTGCAAGTCTCACAATTAAAAATATTTCTGTTTGTAATGGGAAAATTAATAAATGAGCGATACACCTAATGAAAGGGAAACAAGAATAAGTACCGATTTTTTAAAGGAAGCCGAGCCGTTCTTTGAGGAATTTTCACTGAAAACAAAGTGGAATGTGTTTAAATTTTTCGGAGAGATGTGATGCAAATCACAAAGACCTGTAGAGATAAAGCACTAACATATTTTCCTACTGGGTACATACATTCATATATACACACATACATACATACATACATACATACATACATATATACATACATACATATTTATTATTTTACTCTTGCAGTGATGTATTTATTGTAACTGTTGTTTTTGTCATAATGGCAATTTAACATACAGCAACAACTACAAATAATTTACATAAATAATAATAAAATTGTAAACACATCCCAGCAGGAAAATATTTATTGCTTCATCACTGTAGACCTTTGTGAATGCCTCCACATCTCTCTGAAAAAACTTTTAAAGAAATTCCAATTTTTCTTCTATAAAAATTCCTGCAACAAAGCCTCGGTTTCCTTAAAAAAATCGGTGCTAATTCTTGTTTCCTTATCATTAAATGCGATATAGAAGGTGTATCACTCTTATATTAATTTTCTCTTTACAAACGGAAATATTTTTAATCGCGAGACTTGCAAAGCTCATAATCATTTGGTCTTATTTTAAGTGTCGTTAATGACAGTAGTTTTTTTTTTTAATTCAATTTCAGACACTTTTGTAATAGCATTGAACATTAGAGAGTATATTTATTAATTTAAAAGTCCTTGCCTTCTCGCTTCTTTTTGAAAAGGAAAAGCGAAGGCGTTCCCTCCAATGACACGCCGTTTAGGATCCTTGTGAATCCTAAATAAACATTTTAGAATGTCTCCTTAGCCTTTTTTTTTCCGGCTGGGAGACTCTTTTTACAACAATGTATACTACAACCACACAAACAATGAGAAGGAGATAGTAGCTCTATTTATTTTTCTTTACTCCCACAATTCAAAAATTAAAGAAGAACTGTGTGATGTGGTGCGTTTGTTTGGCGCAAAAAGGATTGACAAACAAACATTTACTGGCAAATTGCAACATTGTGAAATAAATAAAAATGCCTGCAATTAATGACAACTGTTGTAAAAATATAAACAATTATATTTATTTATGTATTTAATTTTATTTTGTTATATTTATACAAAGTGCCAATAAGCAAAAAACAATATTCAAAAAAAAAAAAAAAAAAAAAAAAAAAGAGTAAATCTTTTTGATTTATTTACTTAACTCTCATTGTTATTGTTACAATTGTTTATTATTTAAATATTGTTGTTAGTTTTGCTGAGATTGCTGTTTTTTATCATTTAAATAAAAATAAAATTTAATTGAAATTGTTTAAACAATTAATGTAATTATTGTTTATATTGGAAATGAACTGGGGAAGATGTAAATTGAATTTAAAAATTTTGGAAATGAAGTAGAACTGAATTAGAACTGAACTAGAACTGAATTAGAACTGAACTGAACTGGAACTAAACTAAAACTGAACTAGAAATAAACTAGAACTGCATTAGAACTGAACTAGAACTAAACTAGAATTGAACTAGAACTGAACTATAAATGAACTAAACTAAACTAGAACTGCACTATAAGTGAACTTGAAACTAGAATTGAACTAGAACTGAACTAAAACTGAACTAACACTGAACTAGAACTGAACTAGTACTAAACTAGCACTGAATTGGAACTGAAGTAGAACTGAACTAGAACTTAACTATAATTGAATTAGAACTGAACGTGAACTTATTTTTATTATTTATTTTATTTTTATTTATTTACATTTGTTGTTTACAATTCAATAGATTAACATTTTATATTAATATTTTAAAAAATTTAAAAGAAAAATACAATTTAAAATATAAGTTGGGTTGTCCTCGGCTTATGTTGAAGTTACTTCATTGCTGGAAAATTTAATTTATAGTTTGTGTTCATATACACATCTCCAGGTGCTGAGGTTTTAATATTTGGGCTTTCATATATTTTATTTTCATTTATATGTTTTATTTTAATTTGATTTATTTAATTTATTTATTATTATATTTTTAATTTTATGTATTTTAAATCTTGTTTATTTTAGTGAATTTTATAATATTATCCCTCAAAGCTCATAAGCTTGAGGGATAATATTATTATTTTATAATAATTTACTACATATTAAATTCAACGAGTGTTCATTGCAAATTTATTAAGTAGTTTTTAATGTCTTTGTGTTTTTTGTATTTATTTTTGGTATTTAGTATATTTATGGGTATTTTGTTTAGAACAGTGGGCAATACGACGGGCAGTGTGTTTCGGCCATACTCATTTGTAAAACGTTGGACTTTATATCTTCCGTGTGATTTTATTCTTGTGTTATGTGTGTGATCAATTGTTTGCAAGAATCGACTGTCATCATCAAATTCTTGGATAAGCGTTGTGTGTTATATGTTTTTGACATTCATAATGTTTAGGTGTTTTGCCAAGCTGTTTATTTTAGGAACATTGGTGGAATCGGTAGTGGTATTGGGATTGTTCTGGTAGTTATGGTGGGGTTTTGCATAAGATTTTAAGCAGGCTGTCTTGGGTTTTTTGTAGTGTGCTATTATATCTGACAATTCCCCATGCTGTTATTCCGTGTCTGATATATGATTCGGCTAGTGAGAAGTACGCTTGGCGCAGTACACTGTAAGGAGCGCAGTTGCTTAAATGATAAAGTATATATGACGCCTTTCTGAGTTTTTTTTTTTTTTTTTTTTTTTTGTAAGTTTTGAATATGTGCTTTCCATTTAAACGTGTTATCAATGATTTCTCCCAAATATTTATAGGAATTGGTTTTTTCTATAGTGGAACAAGAAGTGTTATTAGCCTGTGCATTATTGCAGATATTTCTGTGTAAACAGTCTGTGTTGTGAAATTTGATTTCTATATTTGAATCTGCAATGTATGGTGGTTTAATATGCATTATTTTGGTTTTATTTGCATTGATGATAAGGCCATTGTCATGGCTCCATCTGGTTGCTATATCCAGTTGCTGTTGCATTATGTTTTTTGCGTTTGTTATATTGTTATCAGCTACAATTATAGCGGTATCATCGGCATATGCGAAGGTTGTTCCTTCTTTTAAACATTTGAGCATGTCATTTGCATATATTATATACAGTATGGGTCCAAGTAGAAGTTTCTGCAATCTAAATAGCTTTTGAACCATTATAGTAAATTTCCTCTTATACCATTTCTCTCTAGTATCGCTAATAATTTCTTATGCGAAAGAGTATCAAATGCTTTAGTGAAATCGATAAATAAAGCTAATATATGCATATGTTTGCTTAGGCATTCATTGATATAAGTTTGAAAAATTTCCTAAAAGTTTGTTAATATTTTAACCTTTTTGGAATCCAAACTGATTTTTATTGATGATTTTATATTTTTGCAAAAAGTTTGTTAGTCTTCTGACTATTATTTCCTCAAGGATTTTTTCCACGACAGACAAAATAGCTATTGGTCTATAATTATTAACATCCAATTTATCGCCATTTTTATATATTGGCCTAACTATTGATGTTTTAAGCAGACTTCGCACAATTGCTTGTTCTAAACTAGAATTTATTAATGTTGTAAAAATTGGTGTTAAAAAAGTAGCATTTATTTAAGATCTTTCGGTCGTATTCCGTCAGCTCCGGCCCCTTTTCTAATGTTTATATTTTTTAAAATATTGTAAATTTCTTCTTCGTTTGTATACTCAACATAAGTAGTGTTAGTCACTGGAATATTTGAAGTTTGTATTGTCTGTATGTTGCAGCAGTGTATAATTTTTTTGATATTTGCATTGAAATTTAAAGAGAAGTTGTTTGTTATATTAGTTAGGTCTTCATTTTTAAAATTTTTCATTATAAAATCATCAATATTTGTAGATTTTCTACCAATTAATTCATTTATTAATTGCCACGTTATTCGCATATCGTGCCGATTTTCAATAAATTTATTTAAATATTAACTGAGCTAGAACTGAACCAGAACCTAACTAGAACTGAACTAGAATTGAACTAGAACTGAATTAGAACTGAAATAGAATTGTATTAGAACTGAATTACAAGTGAAATTGAACTGAACTAGAACTGAACTGGAACTGAACTAGAATTGAACTGGAACTGAACTAGAACTAAACTAGAATTGTGTTAG
This sequence comes from Protocalliphora azurea, assembly GCA_932274085.1. NCBI lineage: Eukaryota > Metazoa > Arthropoda > Insecta > Diptera > Calliphoridae > Protocalliphora > Protocalliphora azurea. The sequence continues at coordinate 120,059,231 of OW026520.1, read as the reverse complement.
AACTGAACCAGAACTGATCTAGAACTGAAATAGAATCGAACTAAATCTGTATTACAATAATTCTTTTGAATCATTCAGCAACATTATATTACAGCCTTCGAAATTGCCACGTTTAATTATCTTATATGACTAGTTAAAATTCCCACAACGAAGCATTTTTGTTGCATTGACATTTCCTTGGTTCGTTTATGGTCTTGCCAGCAATAAATCTTATAAGCCATCATAAAATTGAAATTTCACTTTATTTTTTAAGCCCTTTAACGCAAGAAAAAACATTTTATGACACTTGCTTAAATTTTGTTTTAATTATTATACGAATTTAATTATGGCGCCTTCATTTCAACCATATAAGGCAATAGCTTAAAATGCGGCTAATAAGGTAGCAACACCATAAAGTTATTAAAGTGTTAGCACACCAAAAATATGGTTAGGCTTTATTGCCACTATATTGAAATAAATATAAGTCTATAACAATATGTTATTTTCATTCAATTTCACCAACAATAAAATCATAGTATTGACATATTCAATCCTCAAATAGGGGAAATGTGGTTGTCAGCCAGACAGACAAAAAAAAAAAAAATATATTTAACAACATTCCGCCAGTCTTTACAAATTGTTAACAAATTTATATGGATTTTGGCTATGTGACTACCGCCCGCCACTTTTATATTGTTCGTTTTTTCTCCTACTTTTTCTCAATTGTGCGGCAAACAGTTGCAATAAAGTTTTGTTATGAAAACGAGCAAACGAGCTGTGTAAGGTGGAGAAAAATAAAATATATAATAATGAAAAACTTTTTAATAAATCTATTTTCAAAAGAGCCGACCCAGGACTGAGAAAAAACAAAATTACCTTTTTTTTGTTGAATATAGAGAGAGTCCCAACAAAACTTTGTGACAGCTGGGGTTTGCAACAGAAATTGTAACAATGCAACAAGCCATACACACACACCAAAAAGTAATAGGAAATAATTGTAACTTTAGGCGTTTAAATATCAGCAACAGCAGCAGTAGTTACAACTTTTTCCCCCCAAAATATTATTAAACGAAAATTTTAGTGGTTGACTTGTAGGCAACAAAAGTCTTCTTGTGTTTGGTGTCTGTCTAGACATGATTATAAAACGCTGAACGTGGCAATTGAATTGTATGGTAAATGTCAAAGCCTTAGTGAAGGAATGACTGCTTGACTAACTGAATGTATTTGGTTGTAAAATACCCTTTTTTTGTTGGTTTGTAGCATTATTAAAATATGCACAAGTTGCAACAAATAAAACTTATTTTTATATATATTTTTTTTTTATTTTCAACTTGTTCCTTTTAAATCGTGACATGTTTGAGAATTTTTTTTAGTTGCTGTAGATTTTTTTGACAAGAAATGTCAATACTAAATGACAATTAAATGCAATATTTGTTTATTGTTGTTGATGGTGGTTTTGATATTTTTGTGTAAATTTAATTTGGTATTTATTATGACAGTTTTTACGACAAGGCGAATGAGAGAGAGAGAGAGAGTGTGTGTGTGTGTGTGTAAATAATTTTTAAAGGTAGTTAAATTGTTATAAAAATTTATTAAATTATTACATGAAAACGGAACGAATAAATTATGAATAATAAATAATGACTCTATTATCTTCTTATAAATGAAAATTCATATTAAATAGAAAATTTAGATTCTAAAGAGAGATTTAATATATTTAGTTTAAAGCTTATTGGCGCCTCGCATATTGCTGCTTTAAAGTTCTTTTTTAAACGTAAAGGAAAATAAAAAATATAATAATTTTACTACCAGAAACTCTTTATAATTTTGGTCCACAAGTTCAATAGAAAATGCCACATAATTTTTCTTACCACAATCCCTTTATACTATAATATTTGGTATTAAAAATTTACAATACCAAAATATCACCCTTTAATCTTATTAAACATCTTATTCCCTGATAATATCAATTTTTTTTTTCTGGCACTTGGATTCTTTTTTAACCAACAACTTAAATATTATTGCAACAAGGTTTTGTCAACAGTAATTTGTAACAAATAATAAAATAAACAACTTCAATGACGATAAAATAACAACTCAATTTTGCCCAACACCAAGAACAAAATATTCCATACAAAAACAACATGATGATGGTAGAATTGACAACCACGTTGAATTGTTGAAGATGACAAGTAAATTTCAGACAAATACTAGAGGTTTATCACAAAATTTAATGCAGCAGCTGTAGATAAAAAATAGAATAGAAAAACAAATTCAAACTTTTAGATAAACATACTTGAAGTTCAAGTATTAGAAAGTGTATTTTGAATGTTGAATGCGGTTGATTGGTGGTGATAGTGCTGCTGCTTATTTTGGCATAATACTGAACAAGTGTAACAATTTTTTGGAAAAAAAAAAAATTAAAAAAATTGTCATTTTGTATTATGATAGCAAAAAAAAATATCATCATTTTGCGGTAAGGATAAGTTTGAGAATGTATAAATATTGTATGTGTGCGATAGGTTTTTGCAACAAATTGGTTAAAATAATATTTTTAAAATAAATATAAAACAATAATACAAAAGCAAATAAAACTACCATTTTATGGTACATCTGTTATTATTTTGTTGTATTGAGGCTTTAATTCAAGTTCAGTTCTATTACAATTCTAGTTCAGTTAAAATTAAGTTACAATTCAGTTCTAGTTCAGTTCTGGTTCGGTTCTAATTCAGTTCTAGTTTAGTTCTAATTCAGTTCTACGTCTTTTCTAATTCAGTTCTAGTTTTAGTTTTAATCAATTCAACTTTAGTTCAGTTCTGGTTCTAGTTCAGCTCAGCTCTAGTTCAGTTCTAGTTCAATTCCGGTTCAGTTTTAGTTCAGTTATAGTTCTAGTTCAGTTCTAATTCAGTTCTACGTTATTTATAATTCAGTTCTAGTTTTAGTTTTAATCAGTTCAAAATCAGTTCCAGTTCGGTTCTAGTTGAATTATAGTTCAACTTTGGTTCAGTTCTGGTTCTAGTTCAGCTCAGCTCTAGTTCAGTTCTAGTTCAATTCCGGTTCAGTTTTAGTTCAGTTATAGTTCGGTTCTAATTCAGTTCTAGTTCAGTTCTAATTCAGTTCTAGTTTATTTCTAATTCAGTTCTAGTTTTAGTTTTTAATAAGTTCAAAATCAGTTCCAGTTCGGTTCTAGTTCAGTTCCAGTTCAGTTCTAGTTCAGTTCCAGTTCAGTTCAGTTCTTGTTCTAGTTCAGCTCAGCTCTAGTTCAATTCTGGTTCAGTTTTACTTCAGTTCTAGTACAGTTCTATTTTGGTTATTTCAGTTTTTTCTACAAACGCTTTACTATAGTCACATCCAGCTTAAAATATCTCTCAAAACGACATCATAAACAAAAGGCAAATCTTTAATTTTCATTTCTTAGAAAGTTAAATCATCAAAACACATTAGCAAATGTGTGAAAACATAAAGCAAATAAGAAAACCATAAAAAAGCTAAATGTTAAAATAAATCAGCAGTTTTATGACCAACCAAAGATTTTAAAACTGTCTAACCTTTCAAATGGACTTCAATAAAACTAAAACTCTCAAGAATCAAGTTGAAATGTTAACATTATTACAAAACTGACATTTTCCATTAAAAGCAAACGTTTTTCAAGAATCAAAAGATTCTTCCTGTAAGAGTATTTTATATGAGTTGTGGTATCTATAAATACGACCATCATCGTCATCATCATTATAAACATCAGCTGCTACAGACAATTCTGATTTCTTTTTTTTTTTTTTTTTTTTTTTTTTTGCATGTTTGTATAGGGGAGGAAATTTATTTTGATTAGGGTTTAAAAGAAAATTGTTTTATGTGCCTTTTAATATGATTCTTCTATAGTTATTTTAAAACTTCTTATATATTAAACTAATTTCTATTTTATGCTTTTTTCTTCTCTTTTTAGGTATGTTTCAAAAATTTATATTCACATAAATAGTAAGTTTAACTCCACCCTTTAATTTAATGTATTTATAATCCTAGTTTTATATTATTTTACTTTTTATAAATCCTAAAACTCTATCACGCAAATTTCAAATCCATTTTACTTGTGTTATATAATTTATTATTTGTTACAATATATATATATATATTTTTTTTTTTTTTGTGGAAGTCCTTTAAATCCTTAGTATACATATATGTTTTCAAATGTTTTTTTTTTTAGTACATGTTTGTTTGGTGTACGTGATGTTTATCAACAAAAGTCAAAATCGTTAAAAAATTTACTTTGTTAAGTTTTTGGTTTAACAGAGGAAAAAAAAAAGAATAAAATAAAGTAAAATAAATAAGGAAAAAATTTGCTCCCAAAAAAAAAAAAAAGAAAAGTATATATACTAAGTACAAATATGCGCCATATTGCAGTAAAATAAATTTTTTTTTTCTTATATTTTTGTAAAAAGGGAGTCTAGATTTATTAAGAATTTAACAAGTAAAATATTTACTTATTTATTATAAGGTTATTTTCAAGAGGTTTCTTAACGCTTCCTCTGTTTTGGTTGTTCAATAAACAAGAAGTATAAAGTTGTTTAAACAAAAAATAAAACCATAAAAAACAAATAAAATGTATTAATAAACGAAATTTTGGCGATTGTAAAATAAATAAATATTATAAAGTCATGTATTAAAAGTCTTCATATGACTTAATGAAATTTTGAAGAATTTATTAAAAAAGATAAGAAATTTTAAAAATTTAAAAAAAGAAAGGAATTTTGAGAGTATAAGCATGGAATATTTTCAACGTATATTATATTTTTAAAGCTTAAAACCAAACACTAAAGACTAACAGATCTCTAACGAGAGCATAGCTAGGTGAATAATTGGTCTCCCTAGTAACGGGATGAAAAATGGGCTCTACGAAGCCTAGAATTTGATTGAACTTCAATAAGAAGTCTTGCAAGAGGGTTGAGGTGAGTCTGCAGTTTTATAATATATTTTTCACATGTGTTTTTAAACTCTTCTTTTACCAATGGAATCTCAAAGTGTCTATGGATATTCTCATTTCTTATATACCATGGTGCACCCGTTATAGTTCCAAGAATTTTTGATGGGGCCCTCTGTATGATATCGATACTCGTATGAGTTTATCATCAAGCCTTAGCTTTGATTGACTATTTATTAACCGGTGAACTCTAGAAGCTTTTAACTTCATATAAAGTCTCTTGGTTTCTATATGACGATTCCAGGTTAGTCTCCTATCTAAATGAATACCAACTTATGTAAAATGATCTGACTGTGGTATACTTATGTCATCAAGTGTAACAGAAGGACAGTTTCCTCTTTTGAGGGTGAATGTAATATGGTTACTTTTCAATTCATTTACTCGTATGCGCCAGTTTTTTATGAACCATGTCTCCATACGTCGTAGGTAAATATTAAGTTGGCTAGATGCTATGTGCGGGTTTTCATGGGAACTGAGTAATGCCGTATCATCAGCAAACGTAGAAACAGTCAGTTCATCATACACTAGCTAGTCAAAAGTGTAAATTAAGTATAAGGTAGGTCCAAGAACACTTTCCTGTGGAACACCTGCTTTAATTTCAAATTCTTCTGTCACAAATTTGTTATACTTTACTCCAAATAAACTGACAGTTAGATAGGACTCCAACAATTTGTGGGTACATGGTGGTAGTAAACATTTTATTTTATATATTAAACCTTCGTGCCATACTTTATTAAAAGCTTGCGCGATATCTAAAAAAAAAAAATAACAACAATATATTTATTCAGCTATTCAGCTACTTTAAATTGACATTTTTTCAATGAATGTGAATATAGTAGTACAAATGTATTCGAAATAACTTCCAGGGATATCTACTACTCTAATATTTCCAAAGTTAAAGTAGATATGGGCTATTGACAAACATTTTTGATTTTAAGCCTTTTAAAAAATTATTATTTATTTACTTATTTATTTATTTTGATGACACATGAAAAGCCATTTTTATACTTGTATAAATATTAAGAGACTAGAATGCATGTATAATCAGTTCGCGCTAATCATTTCATGCAGGGGCGCGAGGGTTATAGCGGTTTTAAGTTGAACATATAAACATTTTCACAAACTAGAAGTTTCTGGTAAAAACTACGCGCAATATCAAAACCTACTGAGTAATTCAAATTTATGAAATGTTTGATGGTATTGGTGTACCATATTTTAGGGTTTCCAAATAAAATTTAAAAAAGGTTATTTACTTTATACTAAAAATCATGACTTAAAAATTTTGCATAAAATTGGGTTCCAAATAAGTTATTATTCCGTGTATTATACGAATATCAATGAATCTCAACAAGTTGTCTTCAAAGTTGTCTTCTTCGTTTAACCCACTCTAGACTAACCCATGATTACCTTATATCCAGGGATACACAACCAGCATGTTCTTTTTGCAACAATTCATCTCTAACAAAAAAATACATATCTTGGCTCAATACCATTCCCTACACAATTCACGCTTACACATTTATAACACAAATAATATCATAAATCTTCTGACAACTCCATCCGTACAGAACATTATTTTAATTAACAATTTTCTCAAACATATTAACGTCCAACATAAAATCTGATATAAACTTAAATTTTATTTCTATAGTACTACTCCAAACAATATTTAACTAACTTTTCTTTTTATACATATAACCCTAAGCCGATAGCCTATGTCGCTAGTGCTTTTATTTTCAAGAATTTAAATTGCAATAATATTTGAATAAATAAAATAATATTTTACTTTATTGTGATCCGTTTTTAACCCAAACAAATTTTTATCTTTATAAATTTTTGATGCGCATCTATATATTGACAATAATAAACAGGTCAATTTCGTGCGGTCCATACGTCGTGCCTTAATAAAGTCGGTCTTGACAAAGGTATCCTGTTTTCAACTATCAACGACATTTAATTTAAATTTCTTGTCCCGATTTTATTTTTTTATTTATATTTATCGCCATTCTTTTATCTAAAGTGCGCGTTCCAATAAAATAATTTTAAATATATTTTACATACATTTTAAATATATATAATATTATATATGTAAACATGTAGAAGGACGAATAATAAAGACAAAATAGCTCCTTGGATAAATGGTAATTTGCAAAAATTAATTATTATTAAAAACAGTCTATTAAAACAAAGAAGAAGAAATCGCAATAATATACTTGAAACGAAGTTGAAAAGAATTAGTAAAGTTACAAAGGCAGCTTTAAAGATTTCGATGAATAACTTTTACGTCAGTAACCTAGAAAACTTAAATAATGATCAAAAAAAAAAAAAAAAAAAACATGGAAATTTATGAATGAAACACTTGGGAGGGTAGAACAAAAGGAAATCTCTATTGCTGATTCAAATGAAAAAATTATAGAAAACAATATTCGTAAAGCTGAAACATTTAATTCTCATTTCCTACAATCAGTAAACACAATAAAGCAGAAAATAGTTCAATCACCTTTCGATTTCTGTAACGGGTTGAGAACTTTAAGATCGGTTCATAATCGATTTCGTCTTAACTATACCTCTAATGAGGTATATTTATCCCAAAGTATTTTTACACTGTTCGAATTGTATTTCTCCAAATATTGTTCATATTTTTAATACCATTGCAGACTCGTCAGTATACCCTGACATTTTGAAAATCCATAAAGTAATACCTATTCCCAAGGAAAGTAAAGCAAAACAGTGGAACAATATCGTCCTATTTCGATACTTTCTATTATTGATCAAATCTTTGAACGTAAATTGCACCAACAAATTTCCACTTATTTTCTGGAAAACAATTTATTAAATGAGTTTCAATTTGGCTTTCGAAAGGGTTGTGGCACTGAGGAGGCTATTGTAAATGTGCAAAATTATATTTGTAAGGGATTAGATGAAGGTCATAGTGCTGTTACAGGAATATTTTATGATCTAAAGAAGGCGTTTGATCTTATAGATCATGAAATATTGCTGCAGAGGCTTAAATACTATGGTATTCATGGAAACGAATATTTGCTTCTAGAGAGCTACTTAATAAATAGAAGACAATTTGTTCAAGTTAAGGAAAATAAGAGTAATCTGCGGAATGTCGTCCATGGAGTTCCTCAGGGAAGTGTTCTAGGCTCTTTGTTGTTTTCAATATACATCAATGATTTAAAAAATTTAAACTTGACAGGGAAAATTTTTATATTTTCTGATGATATTAGTATATTTTATCATTATAAACATGAAACTGCATTAAAGCCGTATATGGAAAGAGATGCTTCATTAGTTTCGGAATATCTTCGCGTTAATAAGGTTTAAACCACACTTTGGTTTTAGTAACGATTTTAGTATTTTTGTTGATGGAAGTTAAATTCGGGAGGTTTCATCTGTTGAATATTTGGTTATATGTTTGCGGGGAAATCTTATGTGGGTTCAGCATATTATAATCTTAAGGTAAAACTTTCTCCTGCCTTAGGTTTAGTATATAAGTTTAGAAACAAGTTTGATAAAAAAAAAAACAAATTTTTAATTTATCAAGCTTTGATTCAAAGTCATTGTAATTACCTTGCATTAATATATGGATTCAAAAAAACTACAGAGTTTAAATCGCTTCAGAAAATGCAGAACAAAGCATTAAAAAGTGCAGCTAACTTGCCCAGCCGGTTTCCAACTTTTATTTTATTCGGGGACGTTTTTCCCACTGCTTTGCCAATTTATGGGCTCTATAAGTTTCAGTTATTACTGTACATGTTTAAATGTCTTAATTGTATTGGGCATCACACCATAAAATTCACACGGAATCAGGATACCTTCAACACAAGAAATCGTGACAATTTAAGAATAATTTTTTGCCAATCTGAACTAAGCAACGAGTTGAACATTCTGGTTGTAGAGAATATAATAACTTGCCACATAATATTAAACAAGCCTCAAGCCTATCGCAGTTTAAATATTATTTACAAATTTTTTTTATCTCAACGTGTTGATGAACTTCTGATATAATGTTTATTGGTATGTTTGATATACACGTTAAAATTGTAAATTATTATTTATTATAAATATGTTTTTAATACTTTTGTTAAAATTTTGCCAAAAAGCATCTATAATGCCAATCTGGCGCTGAGGTGAAATTGTTATATTGTTTATTTTATAATAAAATTTGAAAAGGGTGTGAAGATAAATTCGTCAGTTAGATACGTCCCACATGTCTGTTAAATATATTCCAAACACTGTAAAGAAAGTTGAGTTTATTTAATATGACTTTTTTTACGGAAAAAAGCGTTTATAAAAATACATTTTAATGTTTTATTAAATAAAACATAACTGTTTAAAATTTTAAACAAAAAATATTAAAAAATATGTCTCCAGAATAAAATTGTGGTGTAACAAAAACACCCATATTTAGGCCACCTTGCGGGCCAGTTCGGACAGACCTGAATGGGGTTGTGATATATCACGCGAAAGCTCTAGAGGAGTAGAACTCAAAACTGCACAGGGTATATCCAGTTGTTTCTCAGGAGACATGCTACGAGGTGCTGAAGTTTGGCAAAATTCAATAAGTCTAAGAAACAGGGGGCCATATTTTGATTTTGGCAATACCTGAATGGGGTTATGGTACATCAAATTAAAGGTCTGGTGGAGTAGAACCCAAAACTGTTTAGACAATATTCATTTATTTCCTAGGGAAGATTCTACGAGGGTCGGAACTTTGCGCAAATTCTTAAAAAATCAAACCTGAATGGGGGGCTTTTTGGACAGACCTGAATGGGGTTGTGATACATCGGTTGAAAGCTCTAAGGGAGTAGATTTCAAAACTATATAGGGTATACCCAGTTGTTTCTCAGGGAACATGCTACGAGGGGTGCAATATAATTATTCATATTTCATACACATATATTCCATATTGTGTAGGGGGGGGGGGGGCATTTACGACAGGCCTGAATGGGGTTGTGGCACATCGGGTGAAAGCTCTAAAGGAATAGATCTCAGAACTATATAGGGTATACCGAGTTGTTTCTCAGGGAACATGCTACGAGGGGTGGAATACAATCATTCATATTTCAAACATATATATTCCATGTTGTGTGGGAGGCATTTACGACAGACCTGAATGGGGTTGTGGCACATCGGGTGAAAGCTCTAAAGGAGTAGATCTCAGAACTATATAGGGTATACCCAGTTGTTTCTCAGGGAACATGCTACGAGGGGTGGAATACAATCATTCATATTTCAAACATATATATTCCATGTTGTGTGGGGGGCATTTACGACAGACCTGAATGGGGTTGTGGCACATCGGGTGAAAGCTCTAAAGGAGTAGATCTCAGAACTATATAGGGTATACCGAGTTGTTTCTCAGGGAACATGCTACGAGGGGTGGAATACAATCATTCATATTTCAAACATATATATTCCATGTTGTGTGGGAGGCATTTACGACAGACCTGAATGGGGTTGTGGCACATCGGGTGAAAGCTCTAAAGGAGTAGATCTCAGAACTATATAGGGTATACCCAGTTGTTTCTCAGGGAACATGCTACGAGGGGTGGAATACAATCATTCATATTTCAAACATATATATTCCATGTTGTGTGGGGGGCATTTACGACAGACCTGAATGGGGTTGTGGCACATCGAGTGAAAGCTCTAAAGGAGTAGATCTCAGAATTATATAGGGTATACCCAGTTGTTTCTCAGGGAACATGCTACGAGGGGTGGAATATAATTATTCATATTTCATACACATATCTTAAATGTTGTGTGGGGGGCATTTCCGACAGACCTGAATGGGGTTGTGGCACATCGGGTGAAAGCTCTAAAGGAGTAGATCTCAGAACTATATAGGGTATACCGAGTTGTTTCTCAGGGAACATGCTACGAGGGGTGGAATACAATCATTCATATTTCAATCATATATATTCCATGTTGTGTGGGGGGCATTTACGACAGACCTGAATGGGGTTGTGGCACATCTAGTGAAAGCTCTAAAGGAGTAGATCTCAGAACTATATAGGGTATACCCAGTTGTTTCTCAGGGAACATGCTACGAGGGGTGGAATATAATTATTCATATTTCATACACATATATTCCATGTTGTGTGGGGGGCATTTACGACAGACCTGAATGGGGTTATGGCACATCGGGTGAAAGCTCTAAAGGAGTAGATCTCAGAACTATATAGGGTATACCCAGTTGTTTCTCAGGGAACATGCTATGAGGGGTGGAATATAATCATTCATATTTCAAACATATATATTCCATGTTGTGTGGGGGGCATTTACGACAGACCTGAATGGGGTTGTGGCACATCGAGTGAAAGCTCTAAAGGAGTAGATCTCAGAACTATATAGGGTGTACCGAGTTGTTTCTCAGGGAACATGCTACGAGGGGTGGAATACAATCATTCATATTTCAAACATATATATTCCATGTTGTGGGGGGGCGGGGGCATTTACGACAGACCTGAATGGGGTTGTGATACACCGGATGAAAACTCTAAGGAAGCAAATCTCAAAACGTTTCTATGAATACGTGATACGAAAGGTCGTTCATAGTATCATATACATATATCATTCATTCCTCAAGATTTTTGAAAAAATGACAATTTCTTTCTAAAGGTCATAACATTTTGTTTATTATTTTCTTTCTCATTATTATTTTTGCTAATTTACTGAAAATCACAATTTTTTATGTTATAAATTTATATTAATGGGAGAAAAATCTGGCAAATTACTGAAATTAAACTACAATGTAAAGGAATTGTAATGATTAACGGCTGTAATGAAGACCAAGTGAGACTTGAAACTACAAAAGTAAATAGTTTATTTAAAAATGCACTCGTAATGCAATTGCAGCTTTACTATGGATTTAGATGATCTGCTATTTTAAATATTTTTGTTTAGAACACAGAGAAGAAAGCATATAAATCTATAAATTGTATTCATAGATATTATGAATCGAATATGACTCACTCACTTTTTTTGCACGTGCTATTTCTTAACATGTCAGTGTTGCCGTTTTAATTATTTTTAACCAAAATTGGTTATTTTATTTTCTAATTGTATTTTAGATATTTTTTGTTTAAACCAAAATTTTATTGTTATAAACTACTTTTAGATTACCTTGTCAATCTTCTATATATTTGCCAGCAATAAATGATCTTGAGATTATTTCTTGTTCCAAATTTATCTGATAACGATGAAGAAAATTACAATTAGAAAATAAATGGTATAAGACTGGATCTTTTAAACCACCATTTTGATGAAATTAGGAACATAGATAGAAGACAAGTCAAACTTAAGAGAATAACTTTCGAGCCTACTAGGTCCAAATAGAACATCATTTTAATTCTGATCAATTTTTCGATCATCAATAGGGCCCTTATATGAGAAAAGTCATTTATCAAAATTTTCAAAATTCTTTTATTTCCGGCCCTACTAGGTCCACATAAAGCACCTTTTTAATTTCTACCCATTTTTCAATCTTCAATAGGGCTCTTATATGAGAAAAGTAATTTTTTCATAATTCTACTCGTATTACTCAAAGCTTATGATCAATCTTAATATTATTTTTTCTGCTCTGAAATTCATAATACAATAGCTCTTGAGCCTTCTAAGTCCACATAGAGTACTTTTTTAATTTTGACCCATTTTTTGAGGAATAAAATTTTTTTAAAGTATTTTAAAAACTGTAAAAATACCGTAAACAAGAGACCTAAAACATTTCCCTGTGGCACTCAATATCTAACATTAGTTTCACTTTCCTTATTTTTAAGAAATTGTTGTTTATTTTTTAGATAGCTTCTTAAAAGCGAAAGTCCATTTCCATGAACGCCATAGTACTAGAGCTTTTGCGCCAAGATATATAACAAAAACTTTTGTCAAATCAAAAAATGGCTGTTACAGCACTATGACCTTCATCCAAACATTTACATATATAGTTCTGAACATTCACAAATCCTCTTCAGTACCACAGCCCTTTCGAAATCAGAACTGAAAAGCATTAAATAAGTTATTTTCCATGAAATGTGGAAAAATCTAATTTTATAATATACCGTGAACGAGGACGAAATTCAACATATGTCGCTTTGGAGGATGAGGCGCCGCAGACGAAAATTTTTGTTAAATATAAATCTTGATTATTTGTGCGAATTAATACACAAAAATACCTAAATGGATGATTCCGTAAACATAAAATTAGTAGAAGCAAATAATCAATTATTTTCTTCTTTGTTGAAATATTAAAATTTTAGCCTTTTTATGGCAATTTTAAGAATCAAAAAAGGCTAAAAAAATTTGAGGCTAAAAGCAAAATAAAAAGGCTACATTTAGCCTTAGAAAGGCTAAACTGGCAACACTGTTTATTTATTAAGCATTTACCATGAAATAAAATTTTTTCAAAAATTTTGCAAAATTCCTAAAATTATCGCACAATTGTATACAATAAATTTAATTTCTATAAACAAAATTTTATATTGTTTTTTTTTTTAAAGTTTGGGAAAAAAGTCATATTCGATTCATAATATCTATGAATACAATTTATAGATTTATATGCTTTCTTCTCTGTGTTCTAAACAAAAATATTTAATATAACAGATCATCTAAATCCATAGTAAAGCTGCAATTGCATTACGAGTGCATTTTTAAATAAACTATTTACTTTTGTAGTTTCAAGTCTCACTTGGTCTTCATTACAGCCGTTAATCATTACAATTCCTTTACATTGTAGTTTAATTTCAGTAATTTGCCAGATTTTTCTACCATTAATATAAATTTATAACATAAAAAATTGTGATTTTCAGTAAATTAGCAAAAATAGTAATGAGAAAGAAAATAATAAACAAAATCTTATGACCTTTAGAAAGAAATTGTCATTTTTTCAAAAATCTTGAGGAATGAATGATATATGTATATGATACTATGAACGACCTTTCGTATCACGTATTCATAGAAACGTTTTGAGATTTGCTTCCTTAGAGTTTTCATCCGGTGTATCACAACCCCATTCAGGTCTGTCGTAAATGCCCCCCACACAACATGGAATATATATGTTTGAAATATGAATGATTGTATTCCACCCCTCGTAGCATGTTCCCTGAGAAACAACTCGGTATACCCTATATAGTTCTGAGATCTACTCCTTTAGAGCTTTCACCCGATGTGCCATAACCCCATTCAGGTCTGTCGTAAATGCCCCCCACACAACATGGAATATATGTGTATGAAATATGAATAATTATATTCCACCCCTCGTAGCATGTTCCCTGAGAAACAACTGGGTATACCCTATATAATTCTGAGATCTACTCCTTTAGAGCTTTCACTCGATGTGCCACAACCCCATTCAGGTCTGTCGTAAATGCCCCCCACACAACATGGAATATATATGTTTGAAATATGAATGATTGTATTCCACCCCTCGTAGCATGTTCCCTGAGAAACAACTGGGTATACCCTATATAGTTCTGAGATCTACTCCTTTAGAGCTTTCACCCGATGTGCCACAACCCCATTCAGGTCTGTCGTAAATGCCCCCCACACAACATGGAATATATATGTTTGAAATATGAATGATTGTATTCCACCCCTCGTAGCATGTTCCCTGAGAAACAACTCGGTATACCCTATATAGTTCTGAGATCTACTCCTTTAGAGCTTTCACCCGATGTGCCACAACCCCATTCAGGTCTGTCGTAAATGCCCCCCACACAACATGGAATATATGTGTATGAAATATGAATAATTATATTCCACCCCTCGTAGCATGTTCCCTGAGAAACAACTGGGTATACCCTATATAGTTCTGAGATCTACTCCTTTAGAGCTTTCACCCGATGTGCCACAACCCCATTCAGGTCTGTCGTAAATGCCCCCCACACAACATGGAATATATATGTTTGAAATATGAATGATTGTATTCCACCCCTCGTAGCATGTTCCCTGAGAAACAACTCGGTATACCCTATATAGTTCTGAGATCTACTCCTTTAGAGCTTTCACCCGATGTGCCACAACCCCATTCAGGTCTGTCGGAAATGCCCCCCACACAACATTTAAGATATGTGTATGAAATATGAATAATTATATTCCACCCCTCGTAGCATGTTCCCTGAGAAACAACTGGGTATACCCTATATAATTCTGAGATCTACTCCTTTAGAGCTTTCACTCGATGTGCCACAACCCCATTCAGGTCTGTCGTAAATGCCCCCCACACAACATGGAATATATATGTTTGAAATATGAATGATTGTATTCCACCCCTCGTAGCATGTTCCCTGAGAAACAACTGGGTATACCCTATATAGTTTTGAAATCTACTCCCTTAGAGCTTTCAACCGATGTATCACAACCCCATTCAGGTCTGTCCAAAAAGCCCCCCATTCAGGTTTGAATTTTTAAGAATTTGCGCAAAGTTCCGACCCTCGTAGAATCTTCCCTAGGAAATAAATGAATATTGTCTAAACAGTTTTGGGTTCTACTCCACCAGACCTTTAATTTGATGTACCATAACCCCATTCAGGTATGGCCAAAATCAAAATATGGCCCCCTGTTTCTTAGACTTATTGAATTTTGCCAAACTTCAGCACCTCGTAGCATGTCTCCTGAGAAACAACTGGATATACCCTGTGCAGTTTTGAGTTCTACTCCTCTAGAGCTTTCGCGTGATATATCACAACCCCATTCAGGTCTGTCCGAACTGGCCCGCAATGTGACCTGAATATAGGTATTTTTGTTGCACCATATCCTAATGCTGTATATGTTTCTTTGTTTTGTTTTTTTCCAAAAATGTTTTATTGTGATGTTTTTTTTAATAAAATAATAAAAATTATTTTTAAAAAAGTGTTTTTTTGCTTTAAAAATAGTTTTTTTGAAATGCAAAATGTGTGGAACGTATTTAACAGTGTGTGGAACGTATTTAACAGAGGTGTGGGACGTATTTAACTTACGAATTTATCTTCACACACATAAATTTGAAAAAAAAAAAATTAGAGACATGTCGGATTTAACAGCAGATCGTATTCTGGAAATTCTGTCGTTTGTCTGTCTGCATGCAGAAAAATGTAAAAAAAAAATGAATTTCTTTATTTTGTTTGAACTTACTAGAAAATGTTGATAGAGTAAATTTTGACATAAGTATTACATTTTAGGCTAATATAAAAACTTAACCAGGACCAAAAGAATGAGATGAAATTTGGTTCAGAAAAAGAAAAAGTCACAAGATTAAATTCAAAGCCAAATATGTTCCTAAAAGCTATGCCAAACATGTTCGGTTGCGTAGTGGTCCGTTGAGTTAATTTCTTCAAAATCAAATATGATCTATGTTAAAGCTAAACAAATTTTAAATAACAAAACTGCCATTTCTCATTTTCCAAGGTATTGGTTTTGTATACTAAATAATCGTGAAAAGGGTCCTGCATAGCACATACAACTAAAAATAATAAAAATTTATAAAACAATTTGTCGTATGATAAGTTTACACAAAATGTGACAAGATCTGTGACTGTTTTGCTTCTTTAGTTTGAATAAACTCGAATAATTATAAAAAATTGTCATAAAAAGACATTGATAACATTCTTGACCAGAGATGAGAAGCTAAATTGAACTTTAAAAAAGGTCAAAAGAGGCTAAATGCTCAAAAATTAAGGCCAGAAAAAAAATTTTTTTTAAACTTATTTTTTCTCGTTCCCAATAGTTTTTGATATTTTTTAAAGAAATTGTAATATATTTATAAATAACACCCAGCAAATTGACTCAATGAAAAATCGCTCAAAAAATTCTCATACAAATTTGGGTCATATTTCAAAGAAAAAATAACCAAATATTTTAAAGTGATTTTTCGTAATCTTTTAACTATAATTCCTTTTTGATTCAGCATTTCCAAACTTTTGTCTATTTTTCGCATTAATAAAATTTTTTCCAATTTATTTTCTATAACTGATGATGTGTATTAAAAAATAATTATAATAAT
This sequence comes from Protocalliphora azurea, assembly GCA_932274085.1. Classification (NCBI taxonomy): domain Eukaryota; kingdom Metazoa; phylum Arthropoda; class Insecta; order Diptera; family Calliphoridae; genus Protocalliphora; species Protocalliphora azurea. The sequence goes on along the minus strand of OW026520.1, from coordinate 120,042,294 downwards.
CGAATGAAGCGTCGCAGGCGAAATTTTTTATTAATTAATAATTTAAATTTTTTGCGCGAATAAATATACGCAAAAATGCTTAAAAAGTTGATTCTTTAAAAATAAAATTAGTAATAGCAAATAAGAAATTAGTTTTTTCATTCTTGAAATACTAAAATTTTAGACTCTTTAGGGCAATTTTAAGAATAAGAAAGAGATAAAAAATAGTTAGAAGTGAAAATTCTGAGGCTAAAACCAAAATAAAAAGGCAAGATTTAGCCTTAATAAGGCTAAACTGGCAACACTGTTCGTGACATACGAAAGTCTTTTTAACATTTGCTGGCCAGATTTACAATTTTGTCGTTACAGATTTGGGAATTCTATTTTAGTCCCACAAAGTATTAGTTATTTAAACCATCCAAAACTTTGGCAATTGTAAAGGAATTGGATCCAAGTTAAAAGCAATTTAAAATAGGCCGCAGCAGTGCTCAGTTATGATTATTAATTTTAAATTCTTATGAAGACATGAGGCGAAAAATACTGTAAAATTTTTTCTAGAGTCATACCTAAAAATTAAAGATAACGTAGTTAGCAATTAATTTTTATATAAGACTAGCTTAACCCGGTGTGCTATTAAAGCGAAAAATATTTGCATTTGGGATATTACTTTCCCTGGGCCTACCTGCCTTATTCCCAGCTCAACCCTGAAGTGTAAGAAAATTATTGCCACTAAAAATTTAAGACTTTCACTACAATAGTTCTTTAAATATGAAAAATCAATATTTAGTTTGTATGAGGACAACTTTTCCCCCAAGAACTACACGTCCCATTTTAATCCCAATTGTGAATCTTAATGAGAAAATTATTCTCACCAAATCTTCTCTTTAATAGTTCTTCGGCTATGCTATAATTAATATTTGATTTGTATGGAAGCTACCACTCCCCCTTAAACTTGTCCGCCCTATTTTTATTTTAACTGTAGAACTTCATAAGAAATATTCAATAATTATCTTGTATCTTGATAACAAAATTATCTCAACAAAATCTTAAGACTTTAACTGATATAGGTCTTTAGATATGTATGTATTAATTAAAATTTACTTTGTTTAAGGGCTATCAATTCTCCTAGACCTACCCGCCCTATTTTCATCTCAACTATTGAACTTTATAAAGAAAATTATTTCCGCAAATCCTTAACACTTTCGCTGTGATAGCTCATGAGATAATTAATATTTGCTTTGTAAGGGGGCTTCTACTCCCCCAAGGCCTACTCGTTCTACTTTCATTGTGAATCTTAATATAAAAATTTTTACCACAAAATCTTTCTCTGCAATAGTTCTTTGGATGTGATATTAATATTTACTTTGTATGGGGGCTACCACTCCCCTTAAACTTGTCCGCCATTTCTGATTGTGAATCTTATTGAGAAAATTATTCTCACTAAATCTTAGGAATTTCCCTGCAATATCTCTTTAATCATGCAATAATTAAGATTAACTTTGATTGGTTGCTATCCCTCTTCCTTGATTTACTCGCCAAATTTTCATCTCAACTATGACACTTCATAAGAAAATTATTCCCTCCACCTAATCTTAAGAATTCCTCTGTAGTAGTACTTTACATATGCAATAATTAATATTTACTTTGTAAGGGGGCTACCACTCCCTAGACATGTTCATACTATCTTCATGTCAATTATGTATCTTGGTAAGAAAATTATCTCAACAAAATATTGAGACTTTCACAGCTACAGGTCTTCAGATATGTATTGATTAAGATTATTTTTGTATGGGGGCTATCTCTCTTCTCTTGACCTACCTGCCTCATTTTCATTTCACCTACGGAACTCCGTAAGCAAATTATTTCCACAAAATCTGAATACTTTCGCTGTTACACCTCATAAGATATGCGATGATTAACATTTGCTTTGTATGGGGGCTACTACTTCCCCAATATCTACCCGTAATATTTTCATTGTCAATCTTAATGAGAAAATTATTGCCACCAAATCCTAAGAATTTCTCCGTTATAGTTCTTTAGATATGCAATAATTAAGATTTGCTTTATATGGCTATCACTGCCCCTTGATCTACCCGCCCCATTTTCACCTTAAGTATGGATCTTCATAAGAAATTTTTTTTTCACAAAATCTTAGAACTTTCGCTGTTATAGTTCTTGAGATATGCGATAATTATTAACAATTTGTATGGAGGCTAAAATTCTCCCTAGACTTGTCCGCCCTATCTTCATCTCAATTGTGATCGTTAATGAGAAAGTTATTCTCACCAAATCTTAAGAATTTCTCTGCAGTAGTTATTTAGATATGCAATAATTAATATTTGCATTATATGAAGGCTACCACTACCCCTGCTCCTATCGAAAAATTAATTAGTCTATTTTACTTTCACGTATCACAAAATGATACTGTGAATATTTCAAAAAAATCGGACTAGCGGTTTAGCTTTCTATAAAACCCAGACAAACCAACAAACAAACACAGACTCATTTTTATATGTATATATATCAGAAAAATATAGAGGAATATATGCTACAAGTAGCTGATCTAGTTTTAATCCTATTCTGTTCATCTTTTATTACAAAAAAAAAAAAACAAAAAAAAAAAAACATGCTATGCGTTATTTGAACGCACACCTTGTATATTCAAGACTTGTACTGCAATTGCTGTAAACTGCAATTTGCTATATAAAAATACAAAAACAAAAGTAGAAATTTTTGCGTCCATACATTTTTTTATTAAATTAATTTTAAATGCTCTTTCGATTTTATTGTGTAAAGTAACAATAACAACTATTCCATTAGAAATTTTGAATGTGCCTCGCGAAAGACTGATTTTATTTAATTTTCGCTTTTGTTTTCCAAATTTTGATTCTATCTACTGCATTGTCTATTTAGGGCACATCAACGAGATATCACCAAAAATACTCGCAAACACTCCATTAGTTTCAAGTCTTGTGAGTTCAGATCTGTAATTCGTTTGTTTAAGATAGTATTACCACAAAACTTATTAAGGATTAAAGTTATTTTCAGCCAGTTAAAATTTAATTGATAATGGCCCATATGAATTTTTTTCTAGGACTTCGAATTTGGACCAGCAAAAAGCTAGTCTTCTGAAGAACTAGGAGCTTGAGTAATTTATAAGGTTTTTGGAAAGTTTAATTCTCATTTTAGAATTATGTGATGTTTATTGATTGATTTCTGCCTTTAGTCTACTTCTGTTTGATATTCTCTATCTTGGCTAATTCAGACGATTTCATACGAATTTACTTTAGTAGAAAAATAGGACTGCATTTATAGTCTTCCAGTTGTATTAAAAAATTATTTATTAACACCAACCTTTGGACGAAGGAATTTGAGTTATTTAAGATTGTCTTTGAAACGAATTTGTACAAGAATTTCAAGTAGTTCTAAAGCGAATTTTCTTCGCTGAACAGTATCCAGTGGAAACATATTTAAAGTTGCCAAAACTGCAGCTTTAAAGGTCATAACAGACCTCAACTCACTAATTGCATGAAGAAATAAATGTACTTCCGGTTATAAAGCACAAGGTCATATTGATCCATCAGTTACCCCTGTGATATCATCGGAGGAGTTATCTAAATTGCAACATCATAAAGTTGGAAATTCTCTTAAGATATGTCGGGAAAATGTAGACGTATGTGTAGGATTACTTTGATTGTAGCTCGTATACATAAAACAGGTTTGTTTCCTTCCAACGCCTTTAGGGTATAACGAAGGTGTTTGCAAGAACCTGTGACAGACCACAAAAATAAGTAATTTTGTAATAACTCTGGCCGTTTTTCATTCATTACTCTTTTTCAAACGGATCAATTGTGTTAACGACTCCTGTGATTGTTTCTTTCCATTTTAAAAGTTTTCACCTCGACGTCATAGACATTCAGCTTTGTTGTTGATTTTTCTGGTTGGCCGGGCTTCACATACGATTTTTGCGCTTTCAATTATCATAATGGATCCACTTGTCATCGCCCGTAACAAGATGCAGCAACTTCTTCATTTTGTGGCATTGGAGGAGGATTTTCAGATAGTGTAGCACCCGGTTTCCTTGCTTTGGATTAAATCCATTTCCAAATATCTGGAAATTGTTGCATGATCTACTCCCAATAATTCCGTAAGCACTTCTTGCTTTTGGTTCGAATCTAGATCGAGAAAAGCCCCCAATTATTTATCTTCAAAAATCTTAGAATAAAAATATAAGTTTTAAACCTATTGAAACTCTTGGATAGCGTTCCATTCTTTTTCATGGAAAAATGTTACAAATATCGATTCATATTTGATTATAGCTACCATATAAATTTTCGATTTTCAATTTAATATTATAATATTCTTTTGTATGAATCTCTTAAGTTTACAATATATCATGTCATGCTACATTACAAATCCCTTTTGAGTAACTTAGTGAAACAAACTTCTAAGCTTTTAACAATATTTTCAATCCCTACAACTTTATTATTTTTTCTTTTTTTTTCATTTATAAAAATAATATTCTTTTTACTTCAAAATACACGTTTCTTTGATAACTTTATCAAAATTACAATTTTAGTTTGAAATTTCATTTTTAAATTCTCCTTGAAATTGAATGAACATTAGAAAAACCTATCAAATCTACTACAATATTCAATACTCATGATCTCTGACTATAAAATAGGAAAACAAAAATGTTTTTACAAAATCCCTAAGTAAGAAGAACATAAATCCTCCAACGAGAAAACACCAAAAAATACAGCAAGAAAATATAAGAAAAAAAAACTCGAACAACAATAATACCGATGATAATCATTTGATAAGGATATGAAATATACACATTTAGACATGCAACATGGTTGCATAAATGCATTTCTCTTAAAAATAACTTTATATATGTATATATATGTAGATATCAGTAGGTGAGGAACAAACAATGTTGTCTATTATTTACCGTAACAAATGAGAATGTGTGTTACAATTGTACATTTTATGTGGCACATACTTCTAGCATTGAAAAAAAAAGAAAAAAAAAAAAAACAAAAACAATACGAATATAAATGAAGAACACAATTTCAAACAAATCGCTTTGTAAGCTGTAAGCAGAAAAAAAAATTGTAAAAATGTTTTCATATATGAAGTATGAATCCAAAATGAAATAATGCAAATGTTGGAGATGTTACAAAACTGAAACAAAAAACCATTTCAATGCCCCATTACTCCATTTAGTTTATTTTTAGAGTTAACATTTTGTGGGAATCCAATAGTTTGTATCCCAATACCTTTAAATTGGAAAAAAAAAACGAAACAAAAATAAAAAATATGTTGCACATTTAGATATCTTTTATTCTTATTTTTGCTAACAAACATTGTGAACACATATTTTAGCCAAAAAGAATTAAGAACAGAAATTGTAACACATCGACATACAAATCAAAAAAAAAAAAAAAAAAAATTAATAAGAAAAAAATAAAATACAATATTGAACATAATGCAAACGCAGTCGTTTATATTTTCAGGCAGACATTGAGGCACGCAGTCTACTGCCATAAGCTAAAAATTTATAATGTTGTATTTACTGATACTGTTTTGGCTTACACTCACACTCAGTCACTCTGTCACTCACTTACTTAATGTTAGCAGTGTTGCCAGGAGGTTTATACAAAAAAGGCAAAATCGAACTTTAAAAAAAAAACTAAAAAAGACTAAGTGACCTTAAAAAATAAAGCCAGCGTAAGGCTAACACTATTTTTAATTTTTGAACTCATATTTTCTCGTTATCATTATATTTTGATATTTTAAAGACAATTTATAAATAAAGAATATTTATAAATTTATAAACAAAGAAAAATCGTTCAAAGAAATATGCAATATTTCGAAAAGCTGCCAGCAAAATGACCCAAAGCAAAATTGCCCAAAACAAATACAGAAAAATTGCCCAAAAAAATGAAAAAAATTTCCAAATATTTACGAAAAATCATCCACGTTCAATTTCCTAATGTCTATGGACTTTATGACACTTTCTGTTATGAAAATTAATACATTATATGATAAAATTTCTAGACCAAATCAGAAATCTTCAGAATGAAAATGGTTTTAACTTTGGCTTGGGTACGTTACTATTCTTGACTTAAACGGCCACACTAACGCGTTTTCTGTTCAGGCATATTTCAAATCACGATTTCGCTGAATCATAGTTTTTTTGAACAGAATGATGGTTTACTTCACTTTCTCAATCATGTTGTAAAAGTTAAAAAATATAAAAGCGAAAAATCATCAAAACTTCAGAAATGCTTTATCAAAAACGAATTATAGCTAGAGTTTGAGGTCCTGGAATTCCCGGGATTTCCCGCCAAAATGTCGTCGGAAATTGCCGGGAATTTTTTTAATTTTCCCCGCAAAATGGGGAATTTAATATTAATTTAATATGCAGTTTTAAATTTCTTTAGCAAAAATATTACTCTTTTTAACGCATCAATTAAAAATTTACATTACCGTATACACACTACTTATGGTAATACTGAGTATTAAGATTTGTTAAAAATTCGATACAAAAGTATTATTTTAAATTATTCAAAAACATTTGATTTTCATATGTATCAATAAGGTATTTTTTTTATACATTATCAAAAAAAAAAATAATAAAAAATAAAAAATAGAAAAAATATTTAAAGAAAAATAAAAACTAAATTAAATATAAAATCATTTTATTACCTATCGAATCTTTTGACATACTGATAAAATACGAAATATTTTATTATACCCTACACCACCATAGGTTTTTATAACCCACACCACCATAGGTGGTTTGTGCTGGTGTTTGTAACGCACAGAAGAAATCATCCAACACCCACCACAAAGTATACCAATCGACTCAGTATCACTTCAGAATCGATCTAATGATGTCCGTCCGTCTGGCTGGCTGTCCATGTATACCTTGTGCACAAAGTACAGGTCGCAATTTTGAAGATAATTCAATGAAATTTGGCACGTGGGACTTCCATGGCACAAGGACGAAGACTATTGAAATTGGTGATGATCGGTCCATTATTTCATCTAGCCCCCAAACAAATGTCCCCCCGGAATAAAGTTTAAACATTCAAAAATGACTTACAAATAAGAATATTTTCATAAAATTCGGTGCAAAAAGAAGTTATGTACAAGTATCAATTTTTGTACCAAATTTTATGAAGATCGGTCCACAATTGACCATAGCTCCCATACAAACCCCTCTTTAGAATATCAGTTTAACGATCATACGAATGTTAGTATCAAATTAATATTCGACACAAATAAGTTTTATGTAGATAGAAACATCATTGCCAAATTTTATGATAATCGATCCACAGTTTAACACTACTCCCATATTAACCCATTTCTAGGAATCGACCTAAAGTGCATAAAATCATCTAGATGTTAGTATCAACGTATTATTCTGTATTTTTATATTTTATTTTACATTTTGTAAAATTGGCCACAGGTGTAGTATAAGTCCCCTTTCCGGAATTTTTATGCTCGTACACAATGGTGTAGGGTATCATATAGTCAGTCTTGACCGACTACATCTTTCTTTATCGTTTTCAAAAAGTATTAATACTTCTCGTCATAGAATGTGTTAAGAATTTAATGAAATTTCAAAACAATTTTACTTTTGGCAAGTTAAAATCTTTAATTTTTTTATTTGTATTTTTGGTTTGTCGAAATGAAAATTAAATAAGTTGCGCTTCGAAAATATTCACTATTATTAAGTTGAGGGTTTCTTCACTGCAAACGCAACATGTTTCAATTTTCTTGAGACATATGTCTTATATAAGCAACAAAACTGTAAAGAAATATATATAAATATTTTAAAATTGTTAATAGAACCATTTTAAATATTTTCCAGAATTGTGTTTTATATCTCAAAATTAGAAAAAATTAGTTAATAATGTAAAATAAAGATAAAATGGAAATAAAGCGATAAGAAAAATATTTTTGTTTAAACTTAAATATAGTACCATAGATTAGGGTTTATTATTTTTATTTTTTATTTTTTTTATTTTTGGCATAAAAACTAATTAACCTAAAAATCTGAGATATATAGTTGTTGATATAACTTACAATAAGTATTTATTTTATTTGTATGAAATATTTAAAATTGTTTAAATTTTGAAAGTTGCATCATACCTTAATATTATTATTTTTTTTTTTTTGTTAAATAATTACGATTTATATTGTTTTTTAATATTCTCTAAAAGAAATCAGTGCTTTTTTTATGACAAAAATGTTTCATTCCCTTTTCTCGTGAAAAGAAATATCATGGGAAACCCCCAACCCTAATTATAGTCTAAAAATGAGTAAAAATCGTTGTAAAATTTTGGCTAAATTTTCATTTAAAATTTGACCTAAATTAGCATGGGAATTTTTGGGCGATTTTTCATTGGGTAATTTTGCTGGCAGCCAACCATTTTTGAGTTGTAATTCGTTTTCGATTAAGTGTTTAAAATTTTTTGGGTGATTTTTCGCTTCAATACTTGTTAATTTTTACAAGCGTGAAGAATGGTTAATAGTTTCTATGTTGTGAAGTATATTAAAAAAGAATTATAATCGAATTAGCAAGTCCATAAAATTAATTTAGTTATGTTTTATTTGGAAAGTGAAGCGCTGTAGGCAAAAGTTTTTGTTAAATAAAAAAAAAACATGATAAATTCTGTAAAAATAAAATTACTTTAAGCAAATAAGAAACTATATTCTTTAATGTTAAAAAAAAAACAAAATTTTAACTTTTCTAAGGCAATTTTGAAAACCAAAAATGGCTAGAAAAAAAACTAGAAGCTAAAATAAAAATTTTGAGGCTAAAAGCAAAATAAAAAGGCTATATTTAGCCTTGAAAACACTAAGCTGGCAACACTGATTCTTAGTTACACACTCGTAACTCTTCTCTACTATTTGCCTGATAAATGTTTTGCTAAAGAAAAAGGATTCCTTTGGTTTTTCGAATATTTTGTGGATGAATGTATTAATGTAAAAGTTCATGGACCGTGAAATGAGGTTATGTTGCAACATCATGTTTTTTTTTTTTTTTTTTTTTTTTGGGGTGATTTATGAAGAGCAATTTTAATGACATTTTCTGTTCAAATCTTCTTCTGTATTCAGTTCTTTTGTTGTTATTATAGTTACTGTTGTGGCTGTTGTTGCTGCCGCTGTTGTGGTTTTTACCACATTTGCAAAGCGTAACACATTAAAAGGAATGCGTTGCTAAACTTTGGCATTTATTCTGGGATTTTTGTTTTTTTTTTTCGTCAAAAAAAGGTGATTGGTGTATATATAAATATTTTTTTTTCTTGTTCGTTTGGTGACCATTAGTTGGTCGATTTCTCATCACGCCTTAGGAGTATTTTGTTTGGTGGTAAGATTATGTATTTTTTTGTGATATTGCAATTGCATTAGTGTGGGAGAATGCTGAAATTTTTAACCTCAAAAGGGACATTTGTTTTTTCTTCGATAAAAAAAATGTTATTCCTCAAAGTTATATGAAAAACGTAGACATTTTGTTCTGTGATTAATAAGATTTAGGTCTTCACTAACGGCTTGACTTAAGGATCAAAGGCATTATATAAATAATTCTTGCCATTGCTCATTGGGGCAGAATCGAGATTTTTTGGAAATAAATTTGTAACTTCTTATCGGCTGATTAGATTTATATAAAATTTTACATAGACGTAGCAGAGCAGTGTACAATTTTAAATCCACCACGAGCGGAGGGATTGGGGCCCAAAATGGAGTATCTCCAACATAGAAAATTTTTAACCACTTGCAAAATTTTGTTTCTTATCCGATTTCAAATATTTTTATATCTTCTTAAAGCCATTTATAAGACCTATGAAAAACATGCTTGCATGTGCTATTTATCTCTTATAGTTTTAAAGTTATTTGTGTTTTAAATTTCAACTGTTTCAATTTTGCAAGATCTTGGTTCAGATTTTTCATTATGTAGACCAATATTTTCAACCAATTTTGCAAAAAAAAAAAAAAAAATAATAATTTTTTCAATTAATTAAAGAACAAAATTATCTATCGAATAAAAAATCTGAAGTCATTTCCGAGTACAAAAATAAACGATTTTGAAATTCAAAATTGCAAAAATTTTGATTTTTTTTTTTTTTTTAAGAAAAAGTGTCTTTTTTTCTCCAAAATTCTGAAAGGTATCTTCATTTTATGATTTGAGTGTCGCATTTTTATTTCTGTAATGAATGAAATGTCTCCCTTCAATCTGTCTGTATGTAATTAAGAAGTACGTCAGCTAAATAATAAAATTTATTTGAAAAAGTGGAGTCCATAGATTTTCTGACATTTGGAAATAAACTCAAATTTTTGTAAAAAACTGGTTTTTGGAGACACTATAAATGTTTGATCTTTTTTAGTTTATTTTAAAGAGAGGTGTGAAATCGATACCGATACGTTTTCAATAATAGTCGATGCGGTATCAAGCTCAATAACTGTCGTATTCATTTCGACACAAATTTAGTACCAATTTAATAATTAATTTAAATAATTAATAACACTGCGTGCCGTTTTCAAATTTAACACATACGTGTCTGATGCACTATTGACACTAAATGGTATAATTTTTAACATGATTGTGGTTACTATTTCTCTGGGTGCAGATCAAATCAATCATGCGGAGAGATTGATTTGATCTGTGAGCTTGAAAATGCACTTTTTTTGTAGAATCGTCTCATTTTTGGTTCAAAGATTTAGGAAAATTTAAAGAGAAATATGCTATCGCTCTTCATCATAATAAAGGCGAATATAAAGCGGACAAGTGAATATGAAAAATCTATACATATTTTACTCGAATGAATTTATTGTTATGAAAATTTCCATAATGTTAATTTTTTTTTTCTGATGCCTTTCTTTTGATGCCGGCTTTCTTAACGAAGGCAAGTTTACCTTTCTATAATGGTTTTTAATTGCGTTCCAACAAAACCTTCCGGATCACCATATGAAGATTTTAATTGTAAAACAAAATTAGCTGTCGATGTGGATTTATATATGTGTGTTGTGGTCCGCTTCTAAGACATGTTTTACAATCCTCTCATACTTGACGTCCTTTTCTTTGATGTATTATTAGAATGAATTCTGTAGCTCAATTGTATTTGATAACAGCGTAACATTATTCTTTTACCGACTTTTTGCGCTCCACTTTAGTAGAAGCGGATTAGTTGTTTGACGCATTATCATCTAGTTTCCCTACTCCATCGCCCGTTTAAAAGTAAATCCCTTTGGTTTCATTCCCCGAAACTTTTTTTTTTTTTGATTAGTTTGGCCATCGAAATTAAAGATACGTAAAAGGAGGATATCTTCTTTTTGGAGCATGTTGCTGACGGACCTTTTTTAAAGTAAATCCCGTTGGTTTTATTCCCCGAAAACTTATTTTTTTTTGTTTTGATTAATTTGGTCATCAAAATTACCTTTAAAATGCGGAGATTTTCTCAATAAATGATTTGATATAAAAGTAAAAGAATTTCTTCTCTTTGGAGCATGTTGTTGATGGACCTTTTATTGAACAGCTCTCTGTTTCATCATTGCTGATTTTTTTAGTTCGACAGAGTTTTCTCTTTTTTGTGGTGAGCTTGAATGTGATATCTGATGATATGATAGCGGCAGCTTTTTGCATAACATTGAGGTGTTGTCTCATTTTTTAATTCGTAGATCTAAGATATTTAATTCTTGTAACCAATTTATTGTTCTGCTTTATTTATGAAGTTTTTTTCAGTGACGGATGCCAAATTGTTCACCTCCAAAATTGTGCTCTTACAGGCACTTGATTTTCAAGTTATTTATTTACAAAAAAAAAAAAAAAAAAAAAAAAATAAATAAATAAATAAAAATTAATTTGAATTACGAAATTGCTTATATTGATTTTTTTTATTTTGCTCCAGTCATCAAAATGATAGTATTAATTAAGGGAAAATTGATTTTTTCTTAATTAATATTATCAATTAATTTCAAATTATTTTTTTAATTGAAATTATTCATAAAAACAAACTAAAATATTAATCGATTCAGTTAAAATAAATATATAAAAATTGCATTTAAAATATTTATTGCGAAATTACAAATACTACTTAAATAATATCTCATAAACAAATGAATACCTATAAATTAAATAATTTATTGTAACATGGTGTACGTCATGATTTTAACATTGTGCTGTTACTGAAAAGAAATACTTCTTGCTGTAAAAGTGCTGCAGAAGTTCTTTCTTTAACCCATTGTTGTCATTGGTAGGATGTCGTTCTTTTATGATTGTCGTACATTGATTTGAAAATACTTTTCAATTTGTGAAATTTTTATTTTTTTAATTATTCACATTTTTTTCTGCTAAAAATACATTTATTTTTCACCTTTTTGGAAGTAATTTTTATTAACTTTCATAGAAATTCTAAATAAGCCCTTGGTTCTACATTTGAAGTGGTGAAAAAGTTATTCTTTGGAAGCACTTGCACGTTTTTTTTTTGCTAGGTTAATATACATCGTTTCTTTATCGTATTTAAAGATCGTACGATTTCCGCAATTTTATAATAATGTAATAAAGTCGTTAATTTTGGAGGGAATCTCAAAAGCATGGAGCATAAAAATGCCTCCATAGGAGATGACGAATCTATAAAAATAATAAATATATATGAAAACAATGGGTTCTTACTTTAAGCAGAAAATACTTTCCAGGTTTAAAACAATTTAGGTAATAGATTTTCCGACATCAATGACGAGAACATCTAAAATAATCCAGGAACAATAAAAATAACACTAAAATTACGGAAAATTTTAATAAAGCTCCTGTACGAAATGCAAACTTGAAGAATCAAAATAAGTTATTTTAGAATCGGTGACATTTCACATATATTTTATTTTTTTATTTAGCTACAATATTCAAATTTCTTCTCAAAAATGTTTTCTTTTTTATTTTATTTTTTCAAGTTTCAATTTTTGTGAAAACAAAATTCTGTCAATAATAATGTTTATTATACATATTAATTTATTATTTTAATTAACTTTGCACAAAAAATTAATAAACTAATAATTTGAAAAAATTTTACTGAATATTTTTCTCTGTACATATAAACTTTAGCTGGGTAAATTAAAATAACCTTAAAGCCTGTTTCCACTTAAGCCATTTTTAGAAAAAACTTTCAGGTCACATAAAACCCACTTTACACTTTCTAGGTTTAAACTTCTGTTTATTTTTTGCACTTAACTTTTAACAAATGTTTAACTTTCTCATGCTTCTTTAGCTATTGCACTATTATAGAACTTCGTTTAAACAATTTTGTTATTTTTTTTTTCGCTTCACATTATTTGGGTAAAATTTCGAAGCTTTTTCTCAGATTTTTGTTTAAGTTTTAAGTCAAATTCTTTTCGCAAAATTTTGCTTTAAATCAAAGTATTCCCTTTTAGTGCACTGAGTTTAGTTAAGTCATGGTGAGTACTGATTTAAAGGAACTTACAAAAATACATATTTTTCTTTTTCAAGACAATAGATTTCGACCGCACCTTTTTTTCTTTAGCAAATCGTTACATGGTTTATCAATGTTTAAAGTTTAATTTAACAAAGTACTTTTGTTAGTTGTTTGCTCCTTTCCTTATAAGAACAGCAGCAGTAGTAGTTTATTGCTTGATAATTGTTGCAATAAAAAATGCACTTTTTGATTTGCAGAAAATTGCTAAATAATTGTAATAATATTGATTTTTCTTTTTTTTTTTAGTACTTAATGGTTATGAGGGTTTGTTGTTAAGTCATATGGAAAAGAGAAAAATTTTGCTTTAGTTAGAAATTGTTAATGAAAATAAATACTTTTTGTAAAAATACCTAGTTTTTTCTAATAGATATTGGGTTAAAAAATGGCTTTCTAGAATTGATACAATGTAATGCAGAGAGTACCGAGTGTAGCGACATTGTAATGCTAACAGTAAGCATTTGAAGTTTTGAATGGATATAATAGTTTTTGTCATTTTCAAAATGCAGTAGCTCAGATACTAATTAATATATTTTCATAATTCTTTCACAATCTAACTGATATAGTCCAGATAACATGTAACATAGCATTTTTAATGGATATAATAGTGTTGCAACGTGAAGGGTGGTCCGAAGTGCTTTTTGTCATTTCCAAAAAGGCTGTAGCTCAGGTCTGGACTTAATCAGTAGGTTTCACAACCTAACTGATTAAGTCTAGATAACATGTCTGTAAAATATTATACTAGTAGGAGTTGTATTACAAAAAGATGAAGAAAGGAGAAAAAAATTTTGGGACGTTTGCTTAAAAATTATGATTTAATTTAAAAAAGAGCCAATTGTAATTCTTACGTGTACATTAGGGAGTAAAAAATTATATATTTTAAATTTGCAATAAATTTAACCAATAAATGGAAAAAGTACTTAGTTCTAACTAATTGTATATTTGGCTAACTGATTATACAAGTTTATAGAATTTATATAGAATTTGTTATATTTCTTCACCGATATTGTTAGGAAATTTTTGCGCAAAATTGAATTATAACATAATAACGAGATCACTACAATACAAATAAGAGTAAATTATCTTAAAACTGTATACATTTGTATAATAATAAATAATGATCTGAATGCCTTGCAAATGTTAATCATAATTGATCAATAAATTTTAAAGTATTGTAAAACATAATGCACAGAAATTATTCTGAGCATGATAGCCCAAGTTTTTTGTATTATTTAGAGCAATTCAAGTCTCAAGATATATTTGGACAAATTTTTTTAAATTATTTAAAAAGTTAATATACTTTAGGTTGGTTTTTTTCCAATATGTTACGAATAATTTATTTTTTTATTTATTTAATTAAATCTATGGATATGAATCCTTACAGACTACTATATATTACAAGATTTTATATAAAGGCATTATTAAAGAAAAAAAATTTTTTTTTTGTTAAGGCATATTAATTATTTAAAAACACGATAATATTGCGTTTAATTACATTTACATTAATAGAAAAATCGATTATGCTATACAATTCATATTCTCCTCAAAGGATCAGCATCGGCATAGTTTGTTTGAACAACAGGAAGGTGCAGAGGTATTAGGTGTCGGGTAAAACGTCGTGGAATATTAAAACTTATGTTACGAAGAAGGAAGTCGGAGAGGACATCACCATTAATCAAATTAATTAAAAATGCCACATTTAACATAGTCCTTCAGCTTTTTAAGGTAGTTAGTTTAATTAATGATAACCTCGCAGTATACGAAGGAAGATTGCCAGAATAACGACCAAATGATTTCCTCAGGCAGAATAAGAGAAACTGCTTTTGAACAGATTCTAATCGGTCTATGTGTATATTAATTTTAGGATCCCAGATAATAGACCCATACTCCAAAATTGGTCTTACTAGGGATGTGTATAGTTGTTTCGTAACATTGGGATCTGTAAACTATTTAGACCATCGTTTAATATAAGCAAGCATACCACGAGCTTTTTTTTTATCGTCATTGTAATATGCTTGCAGAAATCTAATTTAGGATCAAGTAGAATACCAAGATCCAGAAATTCTCCAACTAACTCTAGTTGATACCCGTCCAGGAAATAGTGTAGCATTGAAGTGTAATTTCTAGAAAATCGCATGTGCTTGCATTTTTTTAAGTTTAGCTCCATTTGGTTATACTTACACCATGCGTAAAAGCTATTTAAATCCTGCTGCAAATACGCCCCATCTGAAGATAATTTGTAGCTGAGAAACATCTTAACATCATCAGCGTATATTAAAGCATTACAATGCTTCATTACAAGCGGCAAATCGATTATGAAAAGCGAAAATAGCAAAGGGCCTAGGTGACTTCCTTGGGGGACACCGGAGCTAACAAAAATTTCTTTGGAGATGGTATTATCAAAAAGAACACACTGTGTCCTATAGGTTAGGTACGACCGTAACCAGCACAAAGCGTTGCTAGTAAATCCTAATACATTCAACTTAGTGAGAAGTAGGTTAAGGTCGATTTTATCAAAAGCTTTATTGAAGTCAGTATAAATAACGTCCATAAGTTGGCCATCCTTAAAAGCTTGATTTGTTAGAGTTGATAGTTATAAAATATTTGTTACTACAGAACAACCTTTCCTGAAACCATGCTGGTATTGTGATAGCATTGAGGATACATTGTGGCTGAGAGAGTGTGTTAAGTATTTTTCAAAAAGTTTAGGAATCGCACTCAATTTTGCAATGCCTCTATAATTCATTATGTCCGACTTGTTTCCTGATTTAAATATCGGTATAATAAAGGATTTCCTCCAAAATTGGAGAAAATATACGTATTTTAATGACACATTAAACATAATAGCCAAAGGAGTGGCCAAAGCATGAGCACAATATTTTAAAATGCAAGCAGGGATGCCATCAGGTCCACTATTCAATGGTGATTTTATTGTTTTTAAAGATAAAACAAACTGAGAAGTGTCAATAGAATAAAATGATATCACCCTCAGTTTGTACCAATTAATATAGCAGGAACTAACTAAATGTGTATAATGGTAAAGATTGTCAAGTAGTTAATTAATTTGGCTATGTCTGGTGATCAGTCTTTAATGTAGTTTTTGTACTAAAGATGTTGAGATATGTTTTCGCTATAGCTAAAGATGCTTAATGCTCCAAATAAATCAATCAGGATTTACTAGATCTCCGATACTTAAAAATATTCTACTAACATTTTGAAT
This sequence comes from Protocalliphora azurea, assembly GCA_932274085.1. Lineage (NCBI taxonomy): Eukaryota > Metazoa > Arthropoda > Insecta > Diptera > Calliphoridae > Protocalliphora > Protocalliphora azurea. The sequence continues at coordinate 120,025,596 of OW026520.1, read as the reverse complement.
TTAACTGAAAACCTCTATGTAGCACGTACATTAATTAGTATGTGTACAAATTAAAAAGTGAGTCTATGAAACAAAATCACAAATTATTCTAAAGTGAATAAAAACTTAACATCAGTTTTTATTTGGACCAAAAGTATAGATTATAGCCTTTAATTGGGTATCATTAGATTTGCCATAATGCAAACACTAGTCTTTTTATAGCATTTCAAAAATGACAAAAAATACCACCCTTTAATGATAATAAAACAAATATTTGCATTTTCAGTATTAGGTTTTTTTTTTTTTTTTTTTTTTTTTTTTTTGTAGTCTAAAGTTACATTTTTTTCAACATTATGCTTTCTAATATTAGATTTTCTTAACCTTTAAGAATATCTTTAAAGATTTTATTATCTATTTTGTTTCGTATATTCCAACATCAATCATATACCTCCTACTTTCCACATTTTTGCCTTAAACAAACTCTCACATCCAGTGCATATTGATTAATGTCATTAAATAGAAAATTTCTGACTTTTTTCTAAAAACATTAAAACAGAAAAATATATTAATTTTATTCCCTTCACGTTGCAAAAACGAAATAAATAGAAACAAAGAAATAAAAACAATTTAAACAAATACTAAATATAAATTAACACTAATTCCTTCGCTAAACAATTGAAATTGAGATAAAGAAGTCAACAGAAATAATGACAACTAAAAAAGTAGATCACATATTAATGAAAATACAATAACACGTCGGAACAAAAAAATAAATAAAAGGACTAAAACTAATGTCATACACGTTTTCTGTTAAAGCAATTATTTGCAAAAGACACAAGACAAAAATATAATGAAAAAATAAAAATTCACATGTATGTGTTTCACTGACTTATTCAAACACTAAGAAATAAATTAAGAGTAAACATTAATCCTAATGATAAATAAAGCAACAAAAGCAGCAGCACGAAAATGTCAAATTGGTATTTTTTTTTTTTGTGTTTTCTGTCTTATATCAAATAGACTTATTGAGTAAATAAATAGTATGAGAAAATGTCATTTATTTTTTGGGGAGGTTTTTCGATTATTTTTTTTTTAAGAACAACAAAAAATATTTTGTGCGAAATTTTATATAAAAATTCATTTCCGTTTTTCACTTGAATAGAGGCAAGAAAATTTGTATTTTATATTAAATTTTATGTTAATTTTTATTTCATCATTTGTTATGATAGAAGAAAGGAGAGAAGGGAAAATAATATAAAGAAAACAAGAATATCCCTAAATTAATTTTTAATGAAAATTCAATTTTCTTAATGTTATTTAATTTATTTTTTGTTAAGCAAACGTTTTATAAAAAGAAATAAATAGTAATTTGTTTTTATGTTGAAGCAAATGTAAAGAAAATGACATTTTAATTTAAGTAAACAAGTGAAAAAGGGAACAATTTACAAAGTTTTTTTTTTTTTTTTTTTGATATTACATAGTGATATTTTTGGTAGCGATTAAACCTACATACATAATTCAGTCTTTTATTTGAACAGGATTTTTTGCAAAAATAAAAAAATAAAAAGATAATAAAGGAAAAAGGAAATAGAAACCTTTTTGCAATATTGCACTTCTTGAATACTTTTTATACCCTTCACCTCAGATGTAGAGGGTATACATATATAAGTTTGTCATTCCTTTTGTAGTTTCTACAATATTCATCCAAAAACTCAAAAAGTATATATTTTCTAGATCCTTATTGATAGGGAAGTCGATATAACGATGTACGTCTGTCCGTCTGTTGAAATTAGCTTTTAGAAAGACCCAGTTGTCAGAAATATATGTTTTATACACCAAATTATAGCGAATATTCCTTAGAATGATACTAGTAAAAATCAGCAAAAGCGGTCCATTAATGGCTGAGATATCGCCAAAAAAATCGAAAAGGCCTCTAAAAATATATTTGATTTCGACTCTTCTAAGCCCCTAAATAAGTTAGCGACTTTGTTTTTGCACAGAAAATGAACAAACTCGGTTCATTTGTAACTGAGATATCGGTCAAAACACATTTTTAGACTTTGTGAAGCTTCTACATAAGCTTCAGAATTCGCTTTTGTACAAATATGTTGCAAGTATTTTTCTAAAATGTCGGTTTTTCTAAACTAACCATATCGGTCCATAAACAAACGAGTTATAGGCAAAACTCTGAACAGAAAATACTAAAAATATACACACACAAACATATATAAAACAACATTAAAATGACTCTCAGTGTTCTTCTTTTTTGTGTAAGCAAACCGTAGTTTTTTTTGTATATACACCACATTCATTTGTTATGTACATATATTTGGACGTTTTTTATTTGAAAATAGAAGCCTTGCAATGACTCAGTGTTATTGTTGCTTTTGTATAATCATGAACAATGCTGCCAGGCGGTGAGGAAAACAGGCTAAATTGGATTTCAAAAATGGTCAGAAATGTTAAATGACCCAAAAAAAAAAACAAGGCCAGAAAAAAACCAATATTAAAAAAAAAAAAAAAAAAATATTTTTATTTATTTTTTTTAAATATGCTGTAAAATTAAAAATAAAACAGATGACTGTCAGCAAAATGACCCATCAAAAATAGCCCATAAAATCCCCATACAAGTTTGGGTTATATTTCAAATGAAAAATTACCTACTCAATATTTTGAAGTAATTTTTCGTCATTATAATTAATATTTTTTTAATTAATCATTTCAAAATTTTCGGACGATTTTTCGGTTTTATAACAATTTTTTTTTAATATATGTATTCATATATAGTTTCTATGGTTAATGCACTTTATTAAAAAATAGTTATTATAATTGATTAAGTAAGTCTATAAAATGAGTTAAGTTATATTTGATTTGAAGAATGAAGCGACGCAGATGAAAATTTTTGTTAGATATAAATAATATGGATTTTTGTGTGAATTGATACACAAAAAGGCTTAAATGGATGATTCTGTAAAAATAAAATATGAAAAAACGTAAAGAAATTATTTTCTTCTTTGCTGAAATGCTAAAATTTTAGTCTTTTTAAGGCAATTTAAGGAATCAAAAAAAGGGCTACAAAAAAACTAGAAGCTAAAACGAAAATTCTGAGGCTAAAAGTAAAATAAAAGAGGCTAAACTAGCAACACCGGTCATGTATCTAAATACAAACATTTATCCATAAATTCAGTAGTGATCAGAAGTTATTAGTGCTGTTTTTTTTCTTTAACTAAGCAACGCTTGCTATGATAGTTTAATTTTGTGTTTACATTTTTGTTGTTTGGAAAAAAATTTAGATTATTTTTTTAAGTATAAATGTGAAAATATGAAAGCTGATTTTAAGTCATAAGTTTTATTATTTTTCGGTAAGGTGTTGAAGGGTATAAAAGACTCGGTACATACGAATATAGCGCTCAACTTGTTGACTTTTCGATTTCTTTAAATTTGTCTTTTGTGAAATACATACTTCTAATTAACGTAGCTCTTACTCTAAGGAAATGGTATTTTTTTTAACAATTAAATTTTTATTAAAAATTCCCAGGAAAAATGTTAGAACTTGTTCTAAAATCATTAGTTTGGAAGTGGTGAAATCAGATTTTTTAATAACATATTTTAAATTAGTGGTGAGGCGACTAATTTTGATACCCAGTAGTACAGTAGAACCGTATTCTGATTCTAAATTGGTTTTAAAGAATGTTTCTAGAATAACTAGTTCTCTGAAAAAAATAACTAGTTCCCAAACAACTTCTTAGAACTGTTTATAAATAAACAAAAATCCAAAAACTTTGCAAAACAAGAGAGTTAAAAGAATTTAACTGATTTAAAAAAGCTGCCTTTGGGAAATTATTTATTAGAATTAAAAATAAAATAATACAGATCATTGATTTCAATAACTTGTTCTTGAAACGTTGCTTAATGTTTCTACAGAACTAGTTCTGAACGTAGTAATATTAAACTGGTTCTAAAACGGTTCATTAGAATGGACTAAACACCACTTCTGCAGAACTATTTCTAGAGGTGACAATCTGGAACAAAAATTATTGGTCACAACTCCAAACTAGAACGATTACAAGCTATTTTGTTGGTTGATGGTTCAACCCCATTCTGATACTGTTAGTTTTTTTTTTTTTTTTAAATATCTAAAAAGATATTTTATACTAAAAAAAGTTTTTTTCACTTAGAAAATTAAGTGTGAGATGGTATACTGAGTAAGACGAATGGTTAATTTTCCCCAAGTTCAAATTTTTTTATTCACACCTAGAGTTTAAAAATATCTATATGTATTTTTTGGACAACTCGAACAAAAATAACTAGTTATTCAGACAAAAGATAAGTAGTTTATTTCTGTTTCCAATTATACCTGCTAGCTTACCAATAAAGCAAAGTTTTTGCTGGGAAGTATGTATTTAAAATTTTTTTTCACAAAATATTTTTATAAATTTATTTATTTATATTAAATTTATTGTATTTTTTTATGTTTCTTAAACATCATTTGTATTAAATGGTAATTTTGATGTAAAGTAACTTTCCTAAATGGTGTTTGAAAATATACAACTTTAGTGTTTTTTATTTTTTTTTGAAAAGTAAGGACTGTGCAAGAAAATAAAATCCTAGCACACTTTAAGGCTTGTAGATTCTATTGCAAGTGAAAAAATTAGTATCGTTAACTTGTTTACATCTGTTATTATTATCAGTAACTATGTCCAAAATTTTCTTATAATAGCATAATTAATTTTTCTTAAAATTATAGTTTAACAAAATTCATGCAAACGAATAATTAAATTTGTAACCAAAACACGTGTCGACCACATGTGAAGGCAAAAGAGAGGACGCAAATTACTGAGACTAATTTTTTTTTTTTTTTTTTAAATATGAGCGCTTCCTAAAGGGTCATGAATTTCATATGACTAATAATATTATATTATGGGAAATGTATCACATAAATATCATAAAAAAAGATCAAAATTATTGAATCATTTTATGGTTTGACAAGACATTTGTACATGTGGAGAAAGCAGCACTACATTCATAACAAATGACACTTTTAACAGAGAAATGTACGCAAATGAGTACCGTCGGAAAAGATTCCTTCCTATCGTTAGACAACGCTATGAATTGCAATTTGTTTGGCCTAATCTATGTTCTCATTATTACAACAAAAAAGTAACGGGTGGTATCAAATAAATAGTGCTGCTATGTACCAAAGGAGGCCAATCCAATAAACTGTTCAAAACTCAGTCCATTTGCAATATATTGGATCATAGTAAAATAATAAATGTAAAGAACTTTTAAAGCGGAGTAAAAAAAAAAAACGTAATAGAGTTAAAAACAAAGACCAAAAATTAGCCGACAACACAATAAAGCTTTTATTTAGGGTGTTCCTGAAAATATTAAATATTTGATTTAAAACGAATAAAAAATTAATTTTTCTTTTAAATTTAAAACTTGAATATTACGGTCTTTAAACAAAATCAAAAAGATTGACCCATTGATTTCATCTTTATAAGCTTAACTGTATGCACTAATTTTTTCGTGCGCAGTCCTTAGTATATTTGTTTCACATTAGTACTCTTTTTAAACAAAAAGACTTTTTTTATTATGTTACTCTTTTAAAACAGGGAACGAATTGGAAAATTTGTATTCTTTTTGATACTACATATTTTTAAAATGTTGTACGTTTTATATTTTTTCGATACTTATTTTTATTATTTAAAATAATTTAGTACTACTAATTTGCACTCTGCTGTTTGTAGATATATTATTTGGAAAATTTTCACTTCTCGTAAATTGCCTTGTTGTCTCTGTTTGGCAGTACCAAAGCATGGGTTTGTGGACTATATTTAGACACCAGCAGAGTGGAATTCCTATTTTCCGCTACACACTTCATCAGCATTCGTGATGTCTTATCCATTTAGATTTCGTTGAAATCTAAATATTACTTTTTGGATTATCTTTATTTGTTTTAAATTTTGAATTTTTTAAATAGTACCTTCTTTAATTACTTTTGTTTAAATTTTAATATTAAGAAGAATTTGTCCTTTTAGAAACCGGTACTTTATTGGAAAATAGTAAGGATTTTATTAATATTTTAATCCAGACTACGAGTGACTACGAGTATATACTCTTTATGGGATCCCAGGAAATTATTGCGAAAATTTCAAATGAGACGACGAAATTCTATATTTCGCCTTATCTAGATGAAGTAGGACTTAAAATTAAAAGATAAATTAAATCAATCTAAAGTTACGATTGCGTTTTCGACTTTAAATTGAATTATATAAGGACCTACGACTAAATTTTAAATTGGCCAGCAAAAAATGCTTAAAATGGACAATTCGAAGACCTAATTTTAATTAAACATAAAAGATAAAATTGAACTATATACTCAAAAAAATTCATGTAAAATTATTTGTATTAAGTTAGTATAATATCAATTAAATTTAGAGAAAATGCATAAATTTGAGTAAAATTGTGTTTAGTTAATAGTATAATCACGTTTGCATAAATGCACTCAAAACAGTGTATTTCGAGTGTTGGTAAACATGTTTATGATACGAGTATGTTAAACATTTTAACTTTAAAATTAAATATACTGTGGTGGAAAATTTTGTTTCTACTCATTTTTCAATTAAACATTTTGTTTACATTTTAAACATACAATATGCGTATGAAAACATAATATGTATTTTCAGCATAATTATAGTAGGAAACATTACTCCAACAATTAATATAGTAAAATTGGTTACAAATTTTTTAGAGTGTAATTATAAATTACTCACAGATTGGAAAATGAAAGCCAACGGTTAAGTTGAAACGTGGACTATATTAGGAATTGAGATTAAATTTTAAATTTACTTATACGAAGAATTAATGCCACAAATAGACTTCATGAAGACTTACGATTAAAGCAAAAATCAGACCACATAAAGTCTTAAGAAAAAAGAACTAAATTGAATTATATAAAGATCTGAAAACAAATGTTAAAAGCATACGAATGAAGCCGAAATTGTACTATATAAAGCTTAAAAATTTACGTTAAGAGCATAAATTTGACTATATAAGGCACTCCGAAAAAGTCAGCAAAAATAAATAGGTAATTTTAATGGAAATCATTTTCACTATTTCCAATGTATCAACAGGTCTACGTTTTCATGGTCTATAAATAACATACACGTATATTATATAAAAAACATCCTAAGAAATTATTACAAAGCGATTCAAATTAATTTTTATGCTGAAAAATTGCTACTAAAAATTGTTTTAAAAAAATAAAAAAATTTTTTATGTATAATTTTTATTTATCAAAAAAGATATTAGTTAATACAAAAATTAAATCTAATTTCCTTTCACTGATAAAAAAAAGCCAAATAAGAAAGTTATAGTGGGTCTAGCCCGACAATATGATACCCTCCAACATTGTCTTTGTGCATTCAAATGATTTTCAAAATTTTCCCAAATGAACCTAATATGGGATCTATGACGGTTTATGGATCAATCCTTATGAAATTAGTTAATATAATTTCTGCTTATATTAAACTAATTTGTGTCAAATATCTAGTGCAATCTTTGTGGAATTTTGCGAGTTAAAGTGATTTTCAAAAGTGGGCATTATATATGGGGGCTATGCCTAAATGTGGACTAATCTTCCTGAAATTTTTTACTACGATTCAATCTTATATAGAACTTCTTCGTAACAAATTTTATTGAAATATTGATATAAATAAGGCATTTTAATCTTTAAAACCCTATTCCGGGGGGTATTTGTATGGGAACGAGGTGAAATAATGGACCGATCAGGACCAATTTCAACAGCGTTTGTCGATATATCAAAATTAACATAAGTGCCAAATTTTATAAAATTATCTTTAAAATTGCGATCTGTACTTTGTGCACAAAGTTTGCATGGACAGACAACCAGCCAGCCGTCCAGCCAGACGGACGGACATCGTTAAATCGACTCAGAAAATGATTCTGAGCCGATTCCCAGCAAAGACTTTTTGGTCCTCGCTAATGGCAGCTACTTATTAAAGTAGCTTCTTGATAATGAGGCGTCATTATTATTTGCCTACTCTATAAATAAGTACTCAATAGTATAATAGCGTACTAACATTGCAATCCCGTAGATTAGTTGGCTATAGCGCTGTATTAACAACCAAAAGGTTGTTGGTTCAATCCCATTCTAATGCTATTAGTTTTTCTAAAACAAAATGTCTAAAAAGATATTTTATGATAAAAAAAGTTTATGTCACTTATAAAAATAAGATGTTAGTCATCAAAAGCGGGTGGTTAATATGTGCCCAAGTTCAAATCTCACTAAGGGCAAAGTTTTTTGTTTTTTTTCCTTTCGTTTAGGTACATATTTTTGAGTATCCATTGTGTCTAAAAATAAGTACATGAATTTGTAGACAACTCGAACAAAAATAACTAGTTATTCAGGCCAAAAATAAATAGTTTATTTTTGCTTCCAATTATACCTCCTAGCTTACCAGGAAAGCGAAGTTTTCGTTGACTTGGTATACTTTAAGGTGGATGTTAGAATATTTCTTCTGTGCATTACAAACATCGGCACAAACGCTTAATACCCCAAGTACCTATGGTGTAGGGTATAAAAAATTAAACTATACCATTACGTTAAATTGAATTTGATTATTGAGATTCTCAAACATCGAAAGACTGTTAAGATCCTTGTTATTAAAATATGGCGTTAGTTCCTTTTTCACTTACTCAATAAACCTTAACTATGTTTCTAGATTTTACAAAGATAAGGGGGAGAGGAGGACCACCTAAGAAAAGACCATGTTCTTTAAAAACATATAATAGTTTTTCTATTTTCTTTTTTATTTTTAGGTTATAAAGACATTCAGCTCAATAAAATAATTTCATTAAGCCTCATTGAATTCACAAAAAATTTTACTTCAAATATGAAAAGGCACAAAGTAATTTCCGTTCATAAGTAAAACGAAATTCTCTAGTTTTTAAAAAACGTAAAACCAAAATGCGAAATAAAATAAAAAATAATAATAATATGGAAATATGTATGCGACTATGAAAACAAATATGCAAATGAAAAATAAAGCAAACAATTTCATAACTGTTTTTCGTATATTTATATATGTATATGACTTCAGGGTTAAAAATACCACGTTTTAGAAATAGCGTATTTTATTTTTTTGCTACAAATTTTGTGAGAGAGACAGGATGTTTAGTATGGGTATCTTTTTTTTATATTTATTCCTTGTTTTATTTGAGTGTGTGTTTTATATGTTTCAACCAGATATGGCTACATGTATTTAAACATTTATAGCAAAAAATATATTGTATATAAAAAATACAACATCAACAATAAAACTGTTTGTTGTTTCTGATGTTATTAAAAGGCCTGCGGAAATTTTAAGAACATTTTTTAATAACATCCCACGGAAAATATCTGTTTTAAATGGGAAAAAGTAAAAAAAAAAACTCTTATTTTAATACTGTTCTTGTCGTAAATAAACAATTTTATGATAATTTAATATTAAAAAATTAATGCAAACAAGTAAAAGTAAATAATACTCTAATACATACAACGTTCTATAAATATATATTAGACTGCACCAAAATTTTAGCGACTTTTTGAATTTTGATCGTAACTTCCCCTAAAATCTTTTATTGGATTGTAAAAAGATATTGTGTAAAATATTAGTGAAATGGGATATCTTTAACATTGAGAAAAAATTATGGTTACGACATTATCACTACAACAATATTATGCTCTCGTTGTTAACTTTCATTGCTTTTATTAATACTGTGTTTATGATAACAATATTTTTGTTTCAGTTTTATCATTCAATGTTTACATTCAATAAAAATTTTAATATAGTTGATCTCAAAAATATTATGATTTTGAATATTTTTACCAGATGCAAAATTTTGTTTATGTAAAAAACTATCATTATTTCTACAACTATTATATATTAAAAATTTTTAAACCATATTTTTTTCAAACCATATTAATATTCCCATAACAATAAAATGTTAATATATTTTTTTAATATATTTGGTTTTTAAAGCTTATTTTCCATCTTTATTATAATTTCCAATTAGCTTATACATGAATTAATATAAGTAGACAAGGGTTTGTTATATTTCGTACGATTCATGCAATATAAGGTATTGATTAACTAATATTAAAGGCTTAAGTTAATAAAAAAAATATCTTATATTTTCTTCCACAATTTATAACGGTAAAAATAAATAAAATTAATTAATGAACATATTTTGGTTAATAAGCACTTTTCTCCACTATTTTAAAACAAATTTAACGGACTCAAGAAACGAATTATAAAAATAATAAGCAATTTTTAATTATTGTGTTTTATTTTACTACATGATAAAATAGAATAATATGATGAAATGGAATCATAATGTGATAAGTTTGGGTAATAATATGATAAGATGTATTAATGATATGATAAAATGGAACGAATGGGATAATAATATAATAAAATCAGATCATAATCTGCTAGAATGGGATAATAATGTAGTAAGATGATATAATAATGTGGAAAAATTGAATCATAACCTGAAAAAGCGAACCAAAAATCGGACACAATATGAGAAAATGGCATTATATAAATTATCACTTATAATTATATCTGTTTTTAGTTGTGACCATATATTCGAATCATACTATGTTGCCCTAATATTATAATCACTACAACTACATTTTTTTTTCTCTGCCTGTATGGGGAAAATATGGCTTTTTTTATAGTTTTTAGACAAATTTAGCTATTAAGTACTTCGCTTTGTAACAAAATATTTAAAAATCTTAATTTACACATAATTAGCAAGACATAAAAATAAAAAATCGTATAAAAATGTTTAAGTTATTACGAATTTTCCCGGCCATTAATGTGTTTTAGATCACTAGTGTTATGATTATATGAACAAATTTTTTGATATTTTTTAAACTGTTTCAAAACTTCAATTTTGTTACAAAAATTTCAAAAAAATTCGAATAAAGCTATAGAGATTCATAGACAGTAGTACATTAAATAAAATTTAAAAAGAACTAGGACAATACCTTGTATACCTGAGTCGTAACTGTGATTTAAATTTTGCGGATTTCGGCAAAAAAGACATTTTTTGACGTTTTTTTTTTTTTTTTTTTAGCTATAAAGTGAATTTTCTTTAAACTGGTATTCAAACTAAACAAAATTATTACACAATAAGATAAACCAAGTTTTTAAGAAAATTTGACAAGGCCAAAAGTCAAAATTTGAAATATTTCAAATTTTTAAAGAAAACATAGCAAAAAATTACGTTGTTTATCTAGATTTCGATACAATGATTCCGCGAGGAATAATGATGGTTTATCTTGAATTTTCTTATCAGAGTGAGGTAATTATCATTTTATTTGTCGATGATATTAATTAATAAAATTTACTTTAAAAATATTTAAGAACAGGTGCGTTTAAAAAATGCTGACCTCCAGCTCAGTTAAGGGTTAAATTTTTGCTTCTAATATTTTTACTGCTAATATCAACGAAGGTCTTTCAGTATATATCTATTAAGTTTTATCAAAATCCAGATAAATATAAATAAGTTTTACTTATGTTTTTCTTAAAACTTTCAAATATTCCAAATTTTGACCATTGATCTTCATGCATTTAAGATTGTCCTTGGACAATTTTCCTAAAAACTTCAGAGAGCATTTTTTAAGATATATTTTATATTATTCTGTTATAATTCTGTTTAGTCTAAAAAAAATACTTTTTAACTGAAAAGCCGCAAAAAAATCCTTTTTTGAAGATGTCCATAACATTCTAAACGCGGGTACAGCTTAGTCATATAAGGTATTACTAATTATATCTTAATTTTATTTCCTATAGTGTTGCCTATAAACCTGCATAATTTTATTTGAACTTTTTCGAAATTTGTTTAACAAAATTTTTTAAAGTTTGAAATTGGAGTTTTGAAACAGTCTTTAAAAAAAATCAAAATTTTTTAATCAAGCATAGGAAGGGTTTGAATTATCCTGCAGAAACAAAAACATCTTTTGCAAGAATGATTAAAATTTAAATAAAATTAGCATTTTATTTAAAGATTTCTAAAAAAATTTATTATCATTATTTTTTTGCACACTCCTCACATAAGATGTCTAAAACATACTAATGGTCTGTGGAATTGGTAATAACTTTAAAATTTTTTTTAGCCAATTTTTTCTTTTTATGTCTTTTTTATAGATCATTATGTTTGGATTATAATTTTTCAACACTTTGTTACAAAGCAGAGTACTCAAGAGCAAAATTTTTCTAAAAACGGTAAAAAAGTCATAGTTTCTTCATATAAACGTACAAACTTCAGGTCCGATATGGCACGGGTTAACGATATCCGACAACACTTGAACGATTCTAGGGGGAATTACGGTCAAATTTCAAAAGTCGGTACACTTTGGGTAGTCTAATGTATAAAAGTATGTATGCTCAACAGGCATTCAGGTAAATAATTGTTTTTTTTTTTTTTTTGGAGAAAATTTAATTTTAAATTTGTAAGAGGATATAAAAGCAAATATTTGTGCCTATTAAAATTTAAATGTTTTGAAAAATTTCAAAGACTGTATAGGGTGAGGGGATAAATGTGATGATAAAAAAGTGTTTAAGGATTAAATCTTAAATTTATATTTTACTAAATTTAAATTTATATTTTATTATTGGGTTTGGAATTTATTACTAAGATAAAATAGATACTATATTTTTTCGTATCCTGAGTAGTTTATTAGGCTCATAATAGTTTAAATTGAAATTAAACGAAGCCTTTTCCTTAGACATTTTCTTAAACACCTATAAAATTATTTCCCTCATGATCCTTTAAAATTATATTTCCTTTTTCAATAAAATAATACTTTATTCTTATTATTTGTCTACAATTCCAACCACTAAAACATCTTAGCATTTTGTCAATATAATTTATTGATTGAACCAACCGCAATTTATGGAGACAATGACAACGAAATAGCAACAAAAGGCAATCACTATTACCCACAGTCTGTGTAGCAACAAATTGTGCAAGTTGTAGTAGTAGTACAACAATGGTTGGGTTGGCTTTAATATCCGTTTCCGTTTTGTAAACTTACTGTCATTTATTTCCTTTTCTCTGCTCAATATAAGTGTATGTGTGCATTACGTATGAATTTGAGTATTTGTCTGTGTTTGAGTATTTATAAGTATACAACTGAATAGTCATTTCATCAGTCTTCCTTTAACAACAATAACAATTTCGCTGACTGTATAAATATTTATGCTGTTTTCCAATACAATTTGTTTATCAAGTTCTTTCTTTTATTTTCTCTATTTTTTGGTTATTTTTGTTCATTTAGTTTTGTTGTTATTATTGTATATTATTGTGGTTGTTGCAAATAAAATATAAAAAAAGGAACTGACTGTAACAGTGTTTTGTGGCAACATCTGTTACGCTATTATGTAGACAATTTTTAGTTAGAATAAAATGATTTTTTTTTTATATATTTTTTATCTTCCTTTAGTTTTATTTAAAAAATGTTGCTTCTTTTTTGTTGTTGTTAAACACCCAGAGACAAAGATAAATTGTTAAACATTGAATGGTTATTTATTTTGTTTTTAGATTTTTCTTTTTTTTTTATAAAGCATTTAATACACTACCATCTAATGTTGGTAAACAAGGATCACTGGCAACAATAAGACTTATCCCTCAACACAACATTTGAAATTTGACATTTTATTAAAAAATCCCAAAACATTCTTTCACACACATACACACACGCATTTATAAAAAAAAAATAAGTAGCGATATCCTGGTCGTTAAAAAAAAGCTATTTATAACTTTCAGTTCCACAAAATGTTGTCTGGAAATTGTGACATGCCGAAATAACAAAAAAAAAAAAAAATCTTTTGGCAAAAAGTATTAAAAGTGTCACAGCAATATTTCGCTATAGGAATGAAAGAACAATTTAAGTTTAAATTGACAATATAAAAGAACAATTAACGTAACGAAAAGTTTTGTTCTATTAGAAGAGAATAGATACACGCAGAGAAAAAATATAGTTGTAGTGACCATAATCTAAGAGCAATATATTATGATTGATACACATTATCTCAGGAAAAATTATAAATGATTATAAGCAATAATTATTATGATTCCATTTTGTCATATTGTATCCGATTTTATGGTTTATTTTTTTCATGTTATGATTCTATTTTTACATATAATTGAAAAATCTTACTGCATCATTATATCATCCTATCAGATTATTATACCGCATTGTCATATTATGATTCCATTTTATCATATTATACCATGATATTATAAACTTATCCAATCTTATCATCTTATTATTTCGTTTTGTCATATAATTATTCGTATATAAAATAAAACGTATTAATAAAAAATTATTTCTATAATTTTTTTTTATTGAAAATAGTAGAGAAAAGAGTTCATTAGCCAAAAAAATATTTACTTAGTATTTGTTAATTAATTATTTTCATTTGTAGCACAATATGTGGTTCAAATGCAAGTTAGGTTTTTTGAATCACACCGAGTATAACCAAACCTTGTCTATTTAGATTTATGAGAATTACAATAAAGTTGGAAAACAAACATTAAAAACAAAATATATTTAAAAACAAACAAATTATTAATTTTTCCACTAAGTTTGTGAAAATGATAAATATTATATTTATTTGAAACATTTTATTGTGGGAATAATATTAATATGGTTTATGAATAAGGACAAATATTGGTAATATTTAACGACTGTAGACATAATGATATTTTTTTATTAGTAAAACTTTGTTTCTGGTAAAACTATTTAAAGTCATAAAATTTTTGCAGTCAACTATATTAAAATTTTTATTGAATGTAAACATTGAATGATAAAACTGAAACAAAAACATTGTTAGCATGAACACACTATTATCAAAATTAATAAAAATTAGCAATGAAAACATAATATTGTTGTAGTTACAATGTCGTGATCATGTTTTTACTCTGCGTGTAGGGAATGTAAAAAGTAATAATAAATATTTTGGTAATTTAGCTGTCAGATTTAAAATCATGAAAATTAATTATGGTAGTTGATGGGGCAATTTTGACTTAAATTTAGTCCAAATTTCCATTTTTGTTTACATTGTATGGCTTTTGAAAATATTTTAAAGTTAAATTTTAGGTCATTGTAAAGTGAAATGTATGCTTTAGAAATTATTCGATTAACCGATGAATACATTTTTACATTTAGAATAAAAAATAGTCTATAAATTAAATTATAATGTCTTTTTGAAATTATAAGTGTAACAAGTTGTGTTTAGTTGGAAAACCCTATTGAAAATTATTAAAATTTTCGTTGGGATATATAAACTTTAAACCAAGTTTTAATAAATTTAAACGGGTTCTATACTTTCACTGAAGTCTCAGTATTATTTCTAAGGATTTGGTCCAACGTCTTAAAGTTAGAATAAACGGGAGACGTATATCTTATTGTTAAATTCTGCAAATTTTCCAGCGCATATTCAATTTTTTAAATATTCAACAAAAAGTGAAATGCAGATGATTTATTTTTGAGAAGTTTTCATTTATTATTTATTTCAAAAATTATTTTAATGATTCAAGTTATGTGGAAATAACCAAAGATTCTGAAGTGTGGAACGATGGCTTGTTGACTGAATCCAATCAATCAATCAATAAATAATATCAAAAATTAAAAAAATAGATTTTAGCAATATTAATGATCATTAACTTTATTTAGAACCAATAGTAAGTGAAAGGATTTTTTCCACACTTCTGTTTTTATTAAAAAAAAAAAGAAATAATGATAATGAATCTTTTAAAGCCAAAATGAATGATAATTTTAAAAGAAATTTAATTTCATTATATAATTTGTTAATAAAACCAAAAATTGATTTAAAAATACTAGTTTTTGATTTTTTTTTTTTTAACTTACAATTAATTATTCGAACAATATATTTTATTATTATAATAATTAAAAAAATTATGAAATTTTATTCGATCAATTTCAATGTCGAATAATTAACAACCCTAGTTTGCTTCAATATTGAATTGAAGTGTAGGTACAATTACTGATTCTGTTGCTAATTCTTTTATAGTTCATTTTGTTGTTCAATCGCATGGCTTAACACAGGTTTTTATAAAGTCCGAATTTTACTTAAATTCGTGTGTTTATATAGTCTATTTTTTAGTTCAATAGCAAGTCTAAAGTTCAATCACAGTTCCTTATATAACCAGTTTTTTTTTTTTGCTTAAATTGCAGGTTTTTGGACTATATACAATTTTCGCTTCACACACAGGTCTTTATTTTTGCGT
Source organism: Protocalliphora azurea (assembly GCA_932274085.1). Lineage (NCBI taxonomy): Eukaryota > Metazoa > Arthropoda > Insecta > Diptera > Calliphoridae > Protocalliphora > Protocalliphora azurea. Next base: position 120,009,288 of record OW026520.1, on the reverse strand, counting down.
GATTTATGATTGAAATATAATTTCAAGCGCAGTACTTTATACGATACAAATTTTTGATTTTAATTCGTAATTCTTGATTCGGTATAAATTAACTTCAGCAATAGCTCTTCATACAGTCCAAATTTAACTCAATTTTAACTACAGTTATGGATATTTATACAGCCCAAATCTAGCTTTCGTTTAAGCTCTTTACATAGTACATTTCTTCTCAATGAAGGCCTACGATTAGATCTTCATTCAGTCCAATTTTGACCTCAATCATTTGTCTTAATATGGACCAAATTCTTGCTAATAACTGTATAAAGATATAATTTAAATTTGGGTTGGCTAGCGCGTCTTTATATAGTCTAAATTAATGGTTAATTTTATGTCTTTATAAAATTCATCTTTGTCTGCAATTTTGGTCCTTTATGAAGTACAATTTTTGTTTCAATTTTATATTTTTGTGTAATTCAAATTTAGAGTTATACAGTTCATATTTAACTTCGCATACAGTTGAAATTTTGCTTCATTCATAGACTTTTAAAGGGCTCACCCTTAGTTTAAAATTACGGTTTTTGTATATAGTCCAATTCATTTAAAATTTTTCTTTAATTGTAGTTCTTTACATAGCCAAAATTTAGTTTAAATATTATAATTTTTTACAGTCCAAAATTGGCTTCAGTCAGTTAAATATCAGCTACAGTAGCGTGACTTATATCATTCTGGTTCAAATTTAATTTAATCGTAATTTTTTATTTAAATATCAGAGTCAGTTGCTACACTTTGTAACTTCCCAGCAAAATCTTTTTGGTTTTCGGTAATAACAACTACTTATTAAAGTAATTTCTTGGTAATGAGGCGTCAATATTATTTGCCTACTCTGTATTAATAAGTACTCAGTAGTATAATAGCACAGTAATACTGCAATCACGTGGATGAATTGGCTAGAGCGACGGATTAACAACCAGAAGATTGTTGGTTCAACGCCATTCTGAAGCTGTTAGTTTTTTATAATAAAGTGTCTAAAAAGATATTTTAAACCAAATAGAGTTTTTTTTCGCTTAGGATGCTATGTGGGAGATGGTGTACTGAGTAAGACGTTAGTCAGTAAAAATGAATGGTCCAAGTTCGAGTCTCACTGACGGCAAAATTTTTTTGTTTTTTTTTTTTTTTTGTTTTCGTTTAGGTACATATTTTTGAGTACCCCTAGAGTTAAGAAATAACTACATGAATTTGTGGACAAGTCGAACAAAAATAACTAGTTATTCAGACAAAAAATAAGTAGTTTATCTTTGTTTCCAATTATACCTGCTAGCTTACCAGGAAAGCAAAGTTTTTGCTGGGTTGTCTTTCATTAGATAATGGAATTTTAGCTTCATTATACACTTCTATAGTATATCATTTACAGTTCGATTTCTTTTTTAGCAAAAGGGATATAAATCCCAACTTGTCTTTAATTGCAGAACGTTAAACAATTGAATTTTAGCCTCATTGCACAGTGGGAAATTTTTGTCCTTTCATGTTCATAATTCTGTAACTTTTTAATCTTCAATAATAAATGAACAATAATTTAAACACAATTTTCCATAATATTAGTTAATATGAGCCAATTCATTTGCAAATTATTTGACAAACTCTCTTTGAATTTGAAATCTATTCTTATTTGATTACATAAACTTAAATTGTAGAAAAAATTCATGCCATTTAAAGAAATAAGGGTAGGTATATTAAAACTCTTAGCTTAGATAATTAATGTAAATTATTTAATTGACACAGACATAATATGGTAATGAAATAATTTTATAATAATCAGCGGAAAATGGCATATTATTTGATATTATTTCCTCCAGCTCCATAAATTTTTCACTAAAATGGATTAACTGTATTCTGAGATATTAACAACAACTTTGTGATAAGTAATACATTTTAATATAAATACACTGTTTTTTCTAAGGTAATTTCATTTTAATTTTTTTAAGAAAGTATTTAGTACAAAAAATACGTTGATACCACACGCAGAGGAAAAACATGGTTGGCATTACAACAATATTATGTTCTCATTGTTCATTTTAATTAATTCTAATAATACTGTGTTCATGATAACAATGCTAAAGTTTTCTCGTTTAATATTTACATTCAATAAAAATTTTAACATAGTTGACTACAAACATTTTATGTTTTTAAATAATTTTACCGGAAGCAAAATTATATTAATATGAAAAAAATATCATCATTTCTACAACCATCAAATAATATTCCTATTTTTTCTTGTTATTAAGCCATATCTTGTTTTTAAACCATATTATTATTATTATTATTATTATTATTATTATTATTATTCCCATAACAATAAAATGTTACAAATAAATATAATACGTATGCATTTAACGAATATGGTTGAAAAATTCATAACTTGTTTATTTTTAAATATATTTTGTTTTTAATGTCTTTTTGTCAACTTCATTATAATTCTCATTTAGTTTATATATGAGTAAATATAATAGACATGGTTTAGTTATGATCGGGGTGATTCAAACAATATGAGATATTTATTAACTACTATAAAATATAGTTTAGTTAACAAAAAGTATCTTAGTATTATCTGGGACAACATGTAATTTATGAAAATTAATTAATGATTTAATGATTTACCATAATAAGATTAATATGAAACATGTTATGAGTAATTCTAAATTTTTTTTATGGTAAATAATATGATAAAACCGATTCATTTTGTGATAAAATAGAATCATAATATAAGAAAATTTAATCATAATGTAATAAAACCAAATCATAGCGTCATTAAATATTTAAATGCAAAGTGCAAAAACTTGGATCATAATATAAAAGGTTAGATTATTTTATAGTTAAAATGTTTATCCAATCATAATATGTTGCTTTTCGATTATATTTACCACAACCATGTTTTTTCTCTGCGTGCAAGTTACTTTTAATAACAACTAAGAAATCAATTTAGTAATCATGATGATTTGCTGAGTTATTATGGTTATAACAATGAACCACAATTTAAAAAATTCAATACACTAAATATCAGTGTGCTATTTCCATTAAAAACCACGGTTCTATTAGTTTTGAAATTTATTACTAAAAATAAAATCTACGCAAAGTTCTCTATCTAAAACAGTAAAACTAATATTCTACAAAGTGTGGTAGCTTTTTGTTTAACATTTTTTATTTCAAATATGCTAAATTTAGCTACTATTTTTGAACATATATTGGTTAGAATAGTGCAATATTTTCACACAATAGTACATTATATGTTAGCTTTACAATAAAATAACAATTTTATAAAATTTCAAAAATTAAAAAGCAAAAAATATTTATGATCAACTTGTATTCTTGCACTTCCCACAGTGCATTGGTATGATTTCATACAGTCAAAATTGAGCTTCATTACATGGGTTTTAAACAGACTTTTATGTCTTCAATAGTAGGCCTTCAGACAGCTCGATTTGTGCTTTAATAATAGGTCTTTCGATAGTGAAATTTATGTTTCAATCAATAGTCAAATTTAGTCGTAACGGTTGAAATTTAAGGGAATTTTAAATACTTATTAAGTACTTACTTGCCTCTTATCGTAGATCTTACACTTTCCAATTATAGCTTCAATCGTAAATCTTTCTAAGTACCATCCAAATTAAGCTTTCCTTTTCTAAATTAAAAATTTAAAACACACACACACATATATATATATATATATATATATATATATAATTTATATTGTATATTGTATATTGTTAATATTTCAAATAACTTTAGCCATTTCCATAAATCATTTAAAATAAAACCATAAATTAATTTTCATAAAAATAACTTTACCCCTTTTTCCATTTTTCCCCAAAATATTAAATGTATACGGTCAAATGTAACAAATTCTTTCACACCCTTTTCTAATAAAAAAAACACAACAATACTCTTCTAACACACAAAAGAAAAAATTGTTAAACAAATTATCTTGAAACATCCACATGCAACTATTTGCTGCACTTTCAATTGAATAATTAAATTTATAAGAGATTGTGTTCACACTTGCTAAGTTTTCGTTCTTTTTTGAATATCAATTCCCTTAAAATTAATTACATTTTTTAAAGCTTATAAATCTTTTTAATAATAAAACTAATAAAAAACAAATTTATAAATTTCGAAAACTCTTTGTGGTGATATATTACAACAACTGATTGATGGAGAGAGATGGGTTAGAAAAAATGGGGTTAATTTGTTTTAAATATTTAAAATTAGGATTTTTTAAATAAAATGTTATAATTTATAGAGTGATAATTTATTTTGGGAAAATAATTAAAAAAGAAAAAATAAAAATAACATGTGAATGAAAAAATATTATTATAAAGAATTTTATGATTTAAATTTAAAAACAAAATTATTTAAAAATCTTTCTTGGAATATATTTTTAGTAATACTCGTCTGTTTAAAAATTCAAGCTACATGTTTTTTAAAATAAACTTGCCATTTTTAAAGTAAATTACCCTCATTTATTTAGTTCTTTGTATTTCAGTTTTTTTTTTCTTTTCTTTTGCTTTTGCCAATCATATTTTTTCACCATCTTTAATAATTTAAAAAGCACTTTATAATCTTAATAGAGAATAATTTATGACTTTCAATATTTTCAATATGACGCGAAACTTATACACTTTCGACCAAAATTTATATTAAAAGAACAAGAGATGGACGGACGGACGAAAAGAAAAAAAATAAGTCAATATAAAGACCAACCATTACTTTACAAAAGACTTCCGTTTTATAGCCTCTTTCACCATCCATCCCGCTGCTTTTATTTTAGCCTTGACTTCATTTTTCTTTTCCTCTTTTTGGACTACGAAGAAAAACAAGAAAATCAATGACGCCTTACTTAAGTAAAAATAGAAAAAATAAAAAAATAATTGCAAGAATTTTTAAAGGAGAGCAACAAGAATTTTTGATACTGTTTAAGGAAACGGAAGTAAAGTTAAGAAGAAAAATTTGCTTGTTGTTGCTGCAATGCAGAGCATTAAATTGAAAGGAGGAGACAGGAGCCAGTAAATATTTAAGGGCATCATAACAAATGATTTATATTAATACATTTAGAACTTATGAATATTTTGGAAAATAAAAAAATTTATAGAGCACTAACAAATGTGGTCTTGAAACAAGTTTTTTTTCTACCAAAGATGGGAGTAGCATTCGAATAAGAAATTTTATATGCAATCGAAAAAAACATTGCCTCAATGATCGGTAAACACCAACTGCAGCCATCTTCACCCATTAGCAGGGAGAAAACATTTATGTTATTTTAACTCAACATAACAAAAGTACTGTATTTATGCACAGAACCCTCTCGATTACTTTTGAAAATAAAAGTGTGAGTAGGAGTTCAACTACTTATTTTCAAAAATAATTTACTACTCCAACCTAAACACCCTATAAATATAAAATATTTATAGAAATTCTGAAAGATTATATGATTAAAAAATTCATTTTAAAAAAATAATGAAATATTTCAAAACACTCTTATTTGCTTCGAAGAAAAAGAAAAATATTAAAGTCAAACATGAGTAGATATAAAAAAGGATATAAATTGCAAAAAGCTAATCATGTTTTACTTACTTAAGTAATAAATCATTTGATACTTGCGATATACTTTATATATATTTTACTTCTTCTTTTACCCCACAAATACCTACCATTTTTCTAGCCACCCAAAAGCATAAAAAACAAATTGTTTTGCTATAAAAAAATTTGCATACAATTTATTTTTTTCCAAAAAGAATAAGTAAAACGAGTATTTCAATAGCAGTAGAAGAAAAAAAGTGGTGGTGGAGGGGCAAGAATCAACAAAAGAAATAAAAGTTAAAAGAATCTGTGTTTAGCAAACAGAGAAAGTCTATTATGACCAAACAAACCCTTGATAGTACATAGTCTGTAATAAAAAGAAACGCCAGAGTAGTAAATATATAAAAAATAAAGAAAAAAACTATAGAATAATGAGGAGGAAAGAGAAAAAATGGCAAATAAATCTGTAAAATGATTGAAAAATTAATGATGATCCTTTTTGGATTTTATGTACACTATTTTTTATAGAGTACTTTACTGCTTACAAATAGAGAAGGTTACCATAGATTCATCCGAAAATATCTTTTAAATATTTCTAGATATTTAAGTCAGTTTCTTACTCGTGCTAACTTATAAATTAGAACATAGCGTTCACGAAAACCCAATCTATAAATAGTCTAGACCATAAAATATTGAAGACTGAAAAATAATCTATAATCTAGGGCATAAAATAGCCCATAGACTATAATATAAAAGTTTGCATAATATATACTATAAGATAATATATAATTTAGACTATAAAATATTCTATAGTTTAGTCTGTACACTAAACTATAAAATAGTCCAAAATCTAGATTATAACACAGCGTAAGGTCTACACTATCAAATAGTCTATAGTCTAGACTATAAAATAGCCCATGGTCTAGACTATAAAATAGTCTATAGTCTAGACTATAAAATAGTCTATAGTCTAGACTATAAAATAGTCTATAGTCTAGACTATAAAATAGTCTATAGTCTAGACTATAAAATAGTCTATAGTCTAGACTATAAAATAGTCTATAGTCTAGACTATAAAATAGTCTATAGTCTAGACTATAAAATAGTCTATAGTCTAGACTATAAAATAGTCTATAGTCTAGACTATAAAATAGTCTATAGTCTAGACTATAAAATAGTCTATAGTCTAGACTATAAAATAGTCTATAGTCTAGACTATAAAATAGTCTATAGTCTAGACTATAAAATAGTCTATAGTCTAGACTATAAAATAGTCTATAGTCTAGACTATAAAATAGTCTATAGTCTAGACTATAAAATAGTCTATAGTCTAGACTATAAAATAGTCTATAGTCTAGACTATAAAATAGTCTATAGTCTAGACTATAAAATAGTCTATAGTCTAGACTATAAAATAGTCTATAGTCTAGACTATAAAATAGTCTATAGTCTAGACTATAAAATAGTCTATAGTCTAGACTATAAAATAGTCTATAGTCTAGACTATAAAATAGTCTATAGTCTAGACTATAAAATAGTCTATAGTCTAGACTATAAAATAGTCTATAGTCTAGACTATAAAATAGTCTATAGTCTAGACTATAAAATAGTCTATAGTCTAGACTATAAAATAGTCTATAGTCTAGACTATAAAATAGTCTATAGTCTAGACTATAAAATAGTCTATAGTCTAGACTATAAAATAGTCTATAGTCTAGACTATAAAATAGTCTATAGTCTAGACTATAAAATAGTCTATAGTCTAGACTATAAAATAGTCTATAGTCTAGACTATAAAATAGTCTATAGTCTAGACTATAAAATAGTCTATAGTCTAGACTATAAAATAGTCTATAGTCTAGACTATAAAATAGTCTATAGTCTAGACTATAAAATAGTCTATAGTCTAGACTATAAAATAGTCTATAGTCTAGACTATAAAATAGTCTATAGTCTAGACTATAAAATAGTCTATAGTCTAGACTATAAAATAGTCTATAGTCTAGACTATAAAATAGTCTATAGTCTAGACTATAAAATAGTCTATAGTCTAGACTATAAAATAGTCTATAGTCTAGACTATAAAATAGTCTATAGTCTAGACTATAAAATAGTCTATAGTCTAGACTATAAAATAGTCTATAGTCTAGACTATAAAATAGTCTATAGTCTAGACTATAAAATAGTCTATAGTCTAGACTATAAAATAGTCTATAGTCTAGACTATAAAATAGTCTATAGTCTAGACTATAAAATAGTCTATAGTCTAGACTATAAAATAGTCTATAGTCTAGACTATAAAATAGTCTATAGTCTAGACTATAAAATAGTCTATAGTCTAGACTATAAAATAGTCTATAGTCTAGACTATAAAATAGTCTATAGTCTAGACTATAAAATAGTCTATAGTCTAGACTATAAAATAGTCTATAGTCTAGACTATAAAATAGTCTATAGTCTAGACTATAAAATAGTCTATAGTCTAGACTATAAAATAGTCTATAGTCTAGACTATAAAATAGTCTATAGTCTAGACTATAAAATAGTCTATAGTCTAGACTATAAAATAGTCTATAGTCTAGACTATAAAATAGTCTATAGTCTAGACTATAAAATAGTCTATAGTCTAGACTATAAAATAGTCTATAGTCTAGACTATAAAATAGTCTATAGTCTAGACTATAAAATAGTCTATAGTCTAGACTATAAAATAGTCTATAGTCTAGACTATAAAATAGTCTATAGTCTAGACTATAAAATAGTCTATAGTCTAGACTATAAAATAGTCTATAGTCTAGACTATAAAATAGTCTATAGTCTAGACTATAAAATAGTCTATAGTCTAGACTATAAAATAGTCTATAGTCTAGACTATAAAATAGTCTATAGTCTAGACTATAAAATAGTCTATAGTCTAGACTATAAAATAGTCTATAGTCTAGACTATAAAATAGTCTATAGTCTAGACTATAAAATAGTCTATAGTGTAGACTATAAAATAGTCTATGGTCTAGACTATAAAATAGTCTATAGTGTAGACTATAAAATAGTCTATAGTGTAGACTATAAAATAGTCTATAGTGTAGACTATAAAATAGTCTATGGTCTAGACTATAAAATAGTCTATAGTGTAGACTATAAAATAGTCTATGGTCTAGACTATAAAATAGTCTATAGTCTAGACTATAAAATAGTCTATGGTCTAGACTATAAAATAGTCTATAGTGTAGACTATAAAATAGTCTATGGTCTAGACTATAAAATAGTCTATAGTCTAGACTATAAAATAGTCTATGGTCTAGACTATAAAATAGTCTATAGTCTAGACTATAAAATAGTCTATAGTCTAGACTATAAAATAGTCTATAGTCTAGACTATAAAATAGTCTATAGTCTAGACTATAAAATAGTCTATAGTCTAGACTATAAAATAGTCTATAGTCTAGACTATAAAATAGTCTATAGTCTAGACTATAAAATAGTCTATAGTCTAGACTATAAAATAGTCTATAGTCTAGACTATAAAATAGTCTATAGTCTAGACTATAAAATAGTCTATAGTCTAGACTATAAAATAGTCTATAGTCTAGACTATAAAATAGTCTATAGTCTAGACTATAAAATAGTCTATAGTCTAGACTATAAAATAGTCTATAGTCTAGACTATAAAATAGTCTATAGTCTAGACTATAAAATAGTCTATAGTCTAGACTATAAAATAGTCTATAGTCTAGACTATAAAATATTCTATAGTCTAGACTATAAAATAGTCTATAGTCTAGACTATAAAATAGTCTATAGTGTAGACTATAAAATAGTCTATAGTGTAGACTATAAAATAGTCTATAGTCTAGACTATAAAATAGTCTATAGTCTAGACTATAAAATAGTCTATAGTCTAGACTATAAAATAGTCTATAGTCTAGACTATAAAATAGTCTATAGTCTAGACTATAAAATAGTCTATAGTCTAGACTATAAAATAGTCTATAGTCTAGACTATAAAATAGTCTATAGTCTAGACTATAAAATAGTCTATAGTCTAGACTATAAAATAGTCTATAGTCTAGACTATAAAATAGTCTATAGTCTAGACTATAAAATAGTCTATAGTCTAGACTATAAAATAGTCTATAGTCTAGACTATAAAATAGTCTATAGTCTAGACTATAAAATAGTCTATAGTCTAGACTATAAAATAGTCTATAGTCTAGACTATAAAATAGTCTATAGTCTAGACTATAAAATAGTCTATAGTCTAGACTATAAAATAGTCTATAGTCTAGACTATAAAATAGTCTATAGTCTAGACTATAAAATAGTCTATAGTCTAGACTATAAAATAGTCTATAGTCTAGACTATAAAATAGTCTATAGTCTAGACTATAAAATAGTCTATAGTCTAGACTATAAAATAGTCTATAGTCTAGACTATAAAATAGTCTATAGTCTAGACTATAAAATAGTCTATAGTCTAGACTATAAAATAGTCTATAGTCTAGACTATAAAATAGTCTATAGTCTAGACTATAAAATAGTCTATAGTGTAGACTATAAAATAGTCTATGGTCTAGACTATAAAATAGTCTATAGTCTAGACTGTAAAATGGTCTATAAAATAGTCTTTTTTTTTTTCTTGATAATCTATAGTATTGACTTTAAAATATTCCCTAGTCTAAACTATAAAATGTTTTATATTAGGACATCCTTCCCTTTGCAAAAAACTAAAATTTAACTTAAATTAAATGCCTAGGAAACTGAAACTTTAAGCAAAACTATAAAATACTATACTCAAGTAAGAGTAATATGTATGTGCATGAAACTTGATGACTAAGAGTCTAATAAAAGGAAAATTATGCGCAGCTAGTAAAATCTTTAAGTAAAGAAAAGAAACTCATTTAAAATTGCCAGTTAAATAGAAATCAAATTGCAATCAAATACAATAATCAGATTAGTTTGATTTAACTTGTCTAGCTGTTAGGGTTTTGGAATTCCCGAACTTTTCAACTTACCGGGAAATGAAAAGAAAAACACCTTGTTCCTGGGTATTCCGCGTATTCCCATGAATTGAAACACAACTTTAGTTAAAGAATATTCTCAATTTTATTTTCTTTTGTTTTAGTGTTGTACATGTAAAGAATTGTACAAAATCAATATAAGTACTAAAAACAATATAAAATTTTCTTTTTCAAATCTATTAGATTGAAATACTTAATATATAATAATAAGTGCGATGATGAAAAGGCCTATGTTAAAGTTTTCTCAAAACTTTTCAGGAGAACAAAAACATATTATTTTTTAGATGAAAGCTCTAAACAATTTTAAGTTAATTATTTTGATAACAGTCATAAATAATGCAGATTTGAAAATCTATAGACAAACAAAAAGTAAATCAAATAGTGTAATAAAAATCTGTTAAATTGCATATCAGATTTTCGTCATTATTTACTTTAAAATTTATTTTTGGAACTGATTTGCCTTTGATACAAAAATTCCAAAAAAAATGCTTGTCATTTCCCGGGAATTCCCGGGCGAGAATTCCCATTTCCCAAGCTCTATGCTTAAACGCACACACATACACTATTCACTAAATATTCAAACCTTTTGTACTGAATCCTTTTTATCAATACTTTTACAAATGCCGTCTAAGTAAAAAACTGATTTTCCTTTTTAAACTTTGAGCAAAGATTTATTTAATAATAATTATTTGCTTTTAGTTTCTAGACTTGCTTTCAATGCAAATTTAAATAGGATTTAACTATATTTAATGAAGCTTTCCTGACTTTGAAAGTCATTGGCTTTCGCGTAAGATTTTGTTTCTATTAAATAATAAATATTTGATGTGATGGCTGAAAGTAGAAAGAAAATAAAATTTCAAACAAATATTTATATAAGCTAATAATTTTTTACCATTATTAAAAGGTATTATTTTCTTGTTTGCAAGAATTCTCAATTCGTTGAGCTTTTAAAATGCGTGACTTGGCCAAAATTAAGAAATGTGTCACAAGATGCTTTAATGTTTTTCTGATAAATGACTTTTTGAACTTTAACTTAATATTAGTCACATACAAATGACTAAATAGCTTTTAGAAATAAACATATAATAACAACTCCTCATAGTGAAGTTTTGTACATTCTATTTTTAATATTAAAATGTTTCCTCTTACAGCGGTAACATATATGGGATCATAAATAATGCTTTAGAGAGAAGAAAGTTATTTCCAAATGTCATTTTGTCTTAAAGGGATATCTAATAATTTCCCAAAAACATTTATAATACAATTTCATATATTTATAACATATTTTTTGTAATAAACAAATTCAATTTAACTAAACATATCACGTATTTTAGCTCTAAGGGACTTAAGGCTACTTTTTTCTTGGTAAACGGTCGGTTGCCTAAAGGAAATTAGTTACTTTGTGTCTGTTATATATAAAGTGGCAACTATTTAAATAAATTATTTAAATTTATGTTAAGGTATTTTTCTTGGAAAAAGGAAAAACTTTATCATAGCTGAATATGTAGGAAAAAAATTGCTGACGTGGAATTTTTAATTTAGAAAGGTTTTTAGCAAAAATAGGAGGAATAATGAGATTGTTGATGATACATCAAGTAAAGCTACATATATGTTTTAAAATAATATTAGTTAGGAAAATATATTTTAAAACAAAATTTTGAAAAATAATAAAGGAAATGACATTACTATAACAATAAGTCAAAAGGATATTATTTAACATTTTGTTCGGCAATATTTAAATAAAAAAAAAAATATATATATTATATTACAGAAATTCTTAGCTTTCATTTTTCACCCATATTGGGATGATATAATCTTTGTAAATATTGTACATATTTTTATACCCACCATCGGAAAATTATAAGGGCTATATTGGGTTCGTCATTCCGTGTGTAGCATGTCGAAATAATCATGTAAGAGTCTGTAAAGTATATATATTCCGGGCCCTCGTGAAAATCCAAGACCATCTAACAATGTTCGTCCATCTGCCCATTTATATGTGTGTTGAAAGGAGGATAGGGCTTTCCCCCTAGGGGCAAAATTAGGCAAATATTTTTTGTTATGTACCAAATACTAGAAAAACAAGTTGTTCGTCTTATCTTTCAATAAGTGTTTTTTATGTAGCCAGAATTTGACTATTCGTTTAAGAAATTAGATTTCACACAAAACAGTTCTACCACTCACTAAGCAACAGCTGGCATTGTTAGTGTATATTGTTTATTGTTTTGTAGTTAAATTGTAAATAAAGAGATACGTATTACAAGTATAACGTTTTAAGAAAAGCTTGTGAAAGTGTTTTCAACTACGCTGAGTTTACCCCAGCAACCAGCAGAAACGTGGAGGTGGGCGGTAAATTGGGCATTGTCCTCACACCTCCCATACACGGAGAATTTTTTTTTTTAGATGGTGGGTACATAGATTCGGCCAAGCCGAATATAATATTCTTGTTTTTTTTTATTGTAAATCCTTCAAAATTTTGGAGTCTATTTATAAAGAAATTTGATGTAATGTAGAAAAATTGAGGACGCTGTTTTATTATGTATGATCTTTTGTTTCATGCATGCATCCATTATTTCATGTGTGAAAATTATTTTTTAAAATTGTTCTAAATAAGATTTGTTTATTTGTCTGTAGGAAACATTTTCAAGTTTAAACTTCTAAAGTGAATTGAATGGAATTCAAGTAGATTATTTATTATTTTCCTAAGCTGTTTCTTATTTAAAATCACGAATTTACGTTTACTAGAAAAACATTTAAATTAATTAATTAATTAATGAATTAATAAAACTTTTATAAATCTAAATTTTATTTATTTTTTTATTTTTTTTTATTTTTATTTTTTTGTATGGGAAAGGTCTTAAATTTTGTGAAAACCTTGAAGAATAATAAACACAATAATAAATATGATGTACAAATTGTAAATATTTAAAAGTGAAATTGATACTTAATCCCTCAATGTCTACTCTTAATAATATTCATTGTAAAAGAAGAGTAAACTATATATAATTATTTCAAAGAAGAATATTATATAAATTATTTCTTCTTTTTTTTAAACATTTCTTTTATTTTTCTAATCAGTCAAGCCCGTCAAGAAAAAAAATATATCATTTTAGTCTCAAAGTTCTGTTTAATTTCTAAACAGTAGCCCCTTCTCAATTTCGTCAATCATTGAGGCGACAAGCGCAATAAATTTGAAGAACCCTAAAAAAATCTCTTAAGCATTACATACACTCAATAATAATAAAAACACTTCAAAAGTCACGCACTTATAACACATATGTCTGGCATAGGGGCACTGTCTAATAAGCTTAGAATAAATAGCAGCATGTCAGCCACTCACTCGTCTACACAGCTAATGACAATATTTTTGCTAAACACCCAATATTAAAATTATCAACCAAAAAGATTTTTATAATATTACTATGAAGGCCACATAATAAATCTTTTAGAAACTAGAGTCAATAAGAATTAGAAAGAGTGTTGAAACACAGCTGGAGTTTTTTTAATTGTTACTTTTAATAGTTTTTTTTTTTTTTTATTTAGAATAAATTAAATAGTTTTTTTTATTAAAATGATAACTGTTTACAATTAATGATTGCCAGAATAATGTTTATAATATTTACATAGAACCCCTCCCAATTAATCTAGCAACAAAAGAGATACAGGAAAATCTCATCAAAATATGCTGTCAAAATAATTAAATATGATTTTATTCTTAATTTAAACTAAATGCTTATGCAGCTATAGTGTATGTGTGTAGTTCTTTGATTATATAGAATTTACAGAGAGAGAAAAAAAATCCATTTTTCAAAAAAGATCATTTATAAAAATTATTATTTTTTTATTAAGAACTTAAAGCACTTTTTCAGGGAAACTCCATCATCATTATCAACATCCAGTCAGCTAACAAACCAACCATTCATCCATTCAGCCATATGTTGTTTCATTTTATGCTTGTTGCAGCAGCATACTTTTTTTGCTGCTAATGCTATGCATTATATAGCATTAAGCGAGTGTAACAATTTTGCTTTATTTAGAAAAATGAAGAAAAAAATGAAACATATAAAAAAATATCTTATGTATTTAAGATGACTAATGATGTATTCCAAAATTTTGTTTGTGAACATTACTATGAATAGTTCATCTTGTTGAAGAGATATGAAAATTCAATTAAATTGTGCTTTAAGTATTTTGTTTGGAAGTTTGTTACGAAGCAGATTGTACAGTTTTGATTTGTGAGATTTTTTTATACGTGTGTTTGTGTTTTTCTTTTTATTTTTATTTTTATTTCTTTCATTTTTTTTCTTCTGCTATAAGATTTATGATGCATTTACAAATGTCATTTTAATAGTTTATGGCAGTTTATTTCTTTTTTAGGAAGTTAATCAGGAAATCAATGCTAATTGTAGAGTGGTAAATAGTAAACACAATTAAACACAATTAAATTGTAGATGGAGGTCTGATTTTTTTTTAATAAATATCTGGGTAAATTAATTGATTGGGATTTTGTATATATAATAAGTTTTATATAATTAATCATACGAAAATGAATGGTAAATAAAATAAATATTAGCATGCTATTTTAATAACCATAAGAATTTTACATTTTATATTAAGAAATAACAGCTCTTTTCATATTTTGCAAAAATCAAAAACAAGTTTTAGAAACTACATTTTAACCGTATTAAATTCTAAGCCATTTACCAAAAAATGAAGGCTAATGGCTTGAGCAAACTTTATAATTTCTAAAATAAACTCCAGGATTCAAACAATATATATTTTGAATTATTATCCTTAAGAAATGTATGTCAGGACAACTGTTCATCAGCTTAAACCACAAACTCATGGTCTATTAAAAAAAATCATTTGTAACTACAAGCTAATGTTTAGCAGTCAAGATTTTTGGTAGTTAAAAATAATAATATTTTTATAATTTTACTTTATATTTAAAAAATATACCAACCCATAGTGGACCACTATATTTTAAGCTTTTTCAAGTTTAAACTACCCCCACAGAAAAATCGACCACCTCCGTGTTGAAAATGATACCATACAGTGTCAATAGTGAATCTGCCCCGTATGTGTTCTAACTCAACATTGCGTGTTCAAATTATTAACGAAATTTGATACCAATTTACATCAAGTTGGCAGCACTTCAGTAACGAATTATTAAATTACAATATATTTTGTATTTTGTGTATTTAAAACTTTTAAACGAACGGTATCAAAAAGCCGATACCATAAATTGTCAATGTGATCACAACCGTTGGTGGATTTTGAATCGAATTTTTCCCCTACTGTAGTTATTAAAAAATGAAGGTAGATGGCGTGAACATAAGTTTTTGATTTCTAAAATATACTCCAGAATTTAAATAATATATATTTTAAATTTTTATCCTTGTTCATCTAGATGTCTGTCCATCTGTAGCTTAAAATATAAACTGACGGTCTATATAAAAAAAAAATTGAACTGAAAATTAATTTTTAACATCAAGATTTTTGATTATTAAAGGTCTATATCTACATAAAATTAGAGACCATACATAGTCAAATTTCATTTCAAATATGAAAATATTTTATATTAATTTAAAAATAAATATTAAAGGATACAATTTTGTAACTTTTTGCGCTGCAATATTTTAATAAAAAATCATATTGCAGGGATTATTGGCTTTCATTTGACACTTCTAATATAATATAATATAATATAATATAATATAATATAATATAATATAATATAATATAATATAATATAATATAATATAATATAATATAATATAATATAATATAATTTTGGCATGATGGAGAAAAACTGAGTACACGGAATTACTATGTATGGTCTCTTGTTTCCATAACTCTAGCAGAGAGTTATCTACTTGAAAATAAAAAAACTGTATGCATATAATAAAAATCTATTACAAATTTAGGTGTTCAAAGCATTTTCAACTTCTGAAAGCTAACGGAAAATATGAACAAGTTTTGTCTTGTGTACATGTAAATTCTGAGTTAAAATGCCTTAGCTCTTCTTTTTAGAGATGAATGAGTTACATGAAATGTAATTTCCCTTTTTTTAAGACAGCTTTCGGATATTTGCTAAAAGGTTTTTAATTTTCTTAATTTGGTAATCTTCTCGTTGCTTTACGGGGTCTTAATATTTGATAGAAATTCTTACAATTAGAAAGTGATAAAAAAAGTTGCAAATGTTTTGAACACTTTAATTTCAACATATTACCAAATAATTAATTTTACGATTTTTTTTTAACAATTTTAAATTGTTGAACAAAATGTAACTGATAAACTTTTGAAAATACCAAAAAAAAAAAAAATGGGATAGATAAAAATAAGAATTTGGCTCGGTTCCAAACGTTTTTACCGCTATTATATTTCTATATATCCCTAAATATTTCTTGATTTTAAATTTTGTTTTAATAATTTTCTTTAAAATTCAACTACATGTTGAAAATTACTTTCAAAACCATTAAAATGAAATATAAATTTATAATTTTAAACACTACTTTATAACATGTATTATTTATTCATATATCTTTTTTCCAACGTACACGTTAATTTATCTTTACAATAATTAGAGCACTCATCATTTTTTTATTCGCCTCTGTTCTGTTTTAAAAATTATGAATATTTAACAAACATAAATTTTTCTCTAACCAGTAACAAATCTAATGGAATTTCTATGGGTTTTTAGTATTTTTTTCCAATGAATTTTATGACAAAAATAAATTCAAAAACTTTTACTGGAGAAATGGAAAAGTAAGTAGAGAAAACTCTCTATAAAAGAAACATTATTTCTGTGGAAAAAAAGATGAAAAAGAAAACACACATTTTTTTGCTGCTGCTGTCAATGACAAACGATAATTACCATGTTTTAATGTGTTTCAAGTTATTAACATTCATTTGTAAATTATGAGCATAAGTTTTAAAAATCTAATGTTTGGTGTGTTTAAAATATGATTCTTTTTTTTATCTGACCAGTAGCATTATAAAGTCATAAATTTTTTATCACAAATAGAACAAAAAAAAAAAAAAAAATACAAGAAAAAAAATTGAAAACAAAAAGTATAGAATAAGAAAAATAAAACATAGCAGTTGTTACATTTAACTTTAACAAAGAATAAAAATCATGGACATGAAAACAAAGAAGTGTTATATGAGGGCATAGATTTATATATTTATGTTGTTTTTTTTTTTTTTTTTTAATAACCCAGATAAATTTTGAATGTGATGTAAAAAGAGATGTCAAGGTTATCAAAGAAAAATAATAAACATTTCAATACTACTTAGTCAAAAAGAAAGACTAGTTGCTATTTTTAGCTCAAACGAAAAACAAAATATGTTTAACTATTCATAACTACACTCTTTGGTAAAAATAATAGCTCTAGTGAATCACATATGTCGTTCAGGAGCTTTAAAGCTTCAGTATTAAAAAATGATTTATTAAAAATGGAACTATATTTCAGTCCTTGTTGTCTTCCTAAGAGTATAAAGTTTTACTAAGATCCTAAATCTACTTATTGTATTTACTTACGATCGTGACTTCAAAATCTTTAATCTCAGGTTACCTCTATTAATATTAAAATTTTTTAGTTAAATTTCGAAACATTTTGCTGGGTTATTATTTTAATTTAGTTTCTAGTGCTACTTTATTTTTCATACAAATCTTTCTTGTTTTTTTAATACAATTTTTTCTGTTTTTCTTACAAAAAAATATCTGAAAAAACTTGTAGTTCTTTATGTTGGTGTTAAATGTTAATACAAAATTCTGCAATTAGCTAAAATGTCACGTACTTGTTGTTAGATTTGACTTTTTTTATTTTCTTAGTGTACAAGAGTTTTTGTTTATGTTTTAATTCTCATAAATATTCAACTAATCATAGTAATGTATTTTTAAAATAGTTCTTATTTTAATGGTAAAAATATAACTTGTTTTGTTCTTTTATTTCTTTGCAGGTATGTGAAGATAATTACAAAAGTTCTTTTGGGTAAAACTAAATTATAATGAGTAAGTGTACTATAGAAAAACAAAAAAAGAACAGGAAATTGATCTGTAGTTGCCCAGTCTATGGACTGTCCTGTAGTCTAGTCTATCAGCGGTTCTATAGGCCAGACTATCAACTGTTCTATAGTCAGGTCTATCGACTGTTCTATAGTCCAGTCTATCGATGGTTCTATAGTCCAGTCTATCGTCAGTTCTATAGTCGAGTCTATCGCCTGTTCTATACTCCAGTATGCCGACTGTTCCATAGTCCAGTCTATCGCCTGTTCTATACTCCAGTATGCCGACTGTTCTATAGTCCAGTCTATCGACTGTTCTATAGTCCAGTCTATCGACTGTTCTATAGTCCAGTCTATCGACTGTTCTATAGTCTAGTCTATCGACTGTTCTATAGTCCAGTCTATCGACAGTTCTATAGTCCAGTCTATCGACAGTTCTATAGTCCAGTCTATCGACAGTTTTATAGTACAGTCTATCTACAGTTCTATAGTCCAGTATGCCGACTGTTTTATAGTCCAGTCTATGGACTGTTCTATAGTCCAGTCTATCGACAGTTCTATAGTCTACTCTATCAACAGTTCTATAGTCCAGTCTATCTACAGTTCTAAAGTCCAGTATGCCGAGTGTTTTATAGTCCAGTCTATGACTGTTCTATACTCCAGTATACTTCATCCTTGTTAAAATAATTATTTGTGACAAATTTCATTAAGATATCTTTAAAATTTCGGACTGTACTTGGTTCATTATAGTCCAGTCTATCGACTGCTCTACAGTCCAATTTATCGACAGTTCTATAGTACAGTCTATTGACTGTTCTAAATTCGACAGTTCTATAGTCCAGTATATCGACTGTTCTATATTCCGGTATGTTGACTAGACTATAGTTCAGTTTATTGACTAGACGATAGCCCAATCTATTGACTAGACTATAGCGCAGTCTATTGACTAGACTATAGCACAGTCTATTACCAGACTATTATCTAGAATGTAGCCCAGTATATTGACTAGTTTTAGCCCAGTTTGTTTACTAGTGCATAGCCCAATCTATTGCATAGTATATAGCCCAGTATATTGACTAGTATATAGCCCAATCTATGGCGCAGTCTATCAACTATTCTCTTGTCTATCTAATCGATATCCTAACAAATCTGTTTCATGTTCTAACAATTAAAACAAAAATCTGCTTTACAAAATCTAAAACCTCTGTCTTTAATCAAAACAGTCTAAGATCTAAGTAAAAATCATCTTTACAGCAATTAAAATTTCACCAAATTGCTTTCACACAATAGTTCTACATATGTACACACTACTCATTAAAAAAAAAAACTCAACACTGAATAGTGCAAATATACAATGTGTCACTAAAAAATCATTGACACTTTTTCTGTAACTGAAAACGAAAAAGTAAAACAAGAAAAAAAGATATAGTTGGTCAAGCCCGACCATACAATACATTACACCTTAGTATATAAGAAAGGAATCTTATATGGAAGCTGTGCCCAATTGTGGACCGGTACTTGTATTAAAGGTAAAGCATTTTTCTATTAAACACACATATGCATTATAATGTGTTGATATTAATATTTATATTGGACTTATATTCTAATGGGTAATTCCCGGAAGAGGAACTTTTATGAGACCTTTGGTCAATTATGCGGCAATTCTCGTAAAATTAGGCATTATAGGATTTATGCACTTCAAAGTGATTTTCGGAAGAGGGGTTTGCATGGGAGCTATAATCATTCTTCATGAATTTTGGTCACATAATTATACTTATATGGAACTTATTTGTGCCGAATTTCATTTAAGTTTTTTAAAGGGTAAAACCCGTATTTCTAGAGGACATTTGTATGAGGGCCAGGTAAAATAGTGGACCGATCATAACCAATTTAAATTTTCTTCATCCTTGTTAAAATAATTATTTGTGACAAATTTCATTAAGATATCTTTAAAATTTCGGCCTGTACTTGGTTTACAAGGTTTACACAACAAGCCAGACGGACGGATGGACATCGTTAGATCATCTCAGGAAGTGATTCTGAGTCGAACGAAATACTTTCTGTGCGTTACAAACATCAGCACAAACGCATAATACCCCCAACCAGCTATAGTGATATAGGATACAAAAATAAACACTATGGGTTAAGTTGTTGAAAAAATCATGAGAGGGAAAAAATACAAAACAAAAGCTAAAGCAATTAATGTCAGTGTGGTTGGTGCAAAAATGTAAAACTAAAAAAATCTTATATTTTTTCAAAATCAAACGTTTCATTCGGTACCTCTATGAAACAAAGAAAATAAATGAAATGTTCAACCGGAAACCTTTAAAAGGAAATAAAAACTTAAAACAAGGATTTGTAAATGATTTTTTATTATTTTAGTTTTTGTGGTAAAATTTTTTATCTTACTAAAGGTATTCATAAAAAAATGGTGAGAAAAATTGATAAATATCAGCTGAAGTTAAAACTAAAGTATAGTTAAATAAACAACTAAAAGGGTAGAGATATTTTTCATTGCTCTAAATAGAAAAAAAATACACTATATATATTTTTTTTATAAATCCCTTAGAAAAGAGTTTTAGGTTATAGCTGTTGTAAAATCCTTTTGTAATCACAGTTTTATTGATTTGACTGATTTTTTTTTTTTTCATTTAACACAGTTTTTTTTTCCAATTTCATTTACATTTACAAAGTTTTTCTGAAAATATTTTTTAGTGGCTTAAAATTTTCTAACGTTTGTGAACAATTGATATTTTATAGTTGTTAAACTTTGCCTTCTGTGGCTTTTTCCAACAGAAAATTTTGTGTCAATGACGGAAAAAAAATAAACAAAATATAATGAAATGAAATTTTCACAGAAAAAAAAACACGACTTTTTCATTTACAGATTTTTATTTTATAATTGATTGCACTATGAAATTGATTGATGATGAGGGATTTTTTCTATTTTTGTCAAAAAAAAAAAAAAAAAAAGAAAAAATATATTTGTTATAAATTGAGTAATTGAGTGTATTGGAAAGAGAATGAAGAGGTATTCATTTTTATTATATTTTATTTCTTGCCAATTTATTTTTATTAAAAATATATGTATACAAACATATTTCTATGGCACTCGTAAAATAAACAACAACAATTTGGTATATGACATGACAAATTGCTTTAGAAAAATTATATGGAGTATAAAATATAAATATGAAAATCATTCCTTTGATTTGGTTAAAAAATGAAATCAGCAAATTGTTAAATAAATGTTGGTCCGAAATGCTTTTTGTCATTTTCAAAATACAATAACCCAGAAACTAATAAATATGTTTTCATAATTCTTTAACAACCTGGTATAAGTCCGAATAACATGTGTGTAAAATATTATACTGATCGGAAACGTATTTACTAAGTTATTACAAAAATAGGAAGAAAATAGGGAAAAAGTATAGCACATTGTGGGTAAAAATTATGCTTTAAATTAAAATAGAGCCAATTATTATTCTTATGTTTAGATATAAAATTAGCGGACAAATTTAATGTAATGTAATTTAAAATTTTCTTGACTGTAGGACATCCCCTTCTATTCTTTTCCATTTTTCTGTGCGCTCGATTCACTGTGCGGCATCGACATTTTCGAAAAAATTATAAAATGAAAATATAAAAAATATTAATACATAAAAAAAATATTATTTTTTTTTTTTAAGAAACAAGGCTTCTAGGGTTAGTTTTGTGACCTGTCCCAAATCTATTAAAAGAAAAAAAAAACAAAATGGCCGGCTCATACAAAGTATTGGAGAACTTAATCCCTATCAATTAAGACCAGTTCCTCTAGGGAAATTACGGACCGATTTTTGCAAAACTTTAAAGCAAACCTCAAGAAAACTTACATATGGGAAGTATAATGCTGATACTATTATTTGTATGGAATTTTATCACTTTTAAGTGATTTTCGGAATTGAGTTTTATTTGAGAGATATTGTCAATTATGAACCGACACTTATAAAATTTGATACTGTACTTTTTGCTTATATGAAAGGTATTTATGTTAGATATTATTATTATTTTTTTATTTATTCATGTAAAGTTACGAGGGAGTTATGAATAATTGAGCGGCAATCTTTGTAAAATTTTTCATTAATATTTTTGCTTATATAACTCTTATATATATAAAATATTAATAAAATAAAGTTTATTTAAAACATTTTGAGCGTGGAAATTTATATGGTAGAATTAATAGACCGACTATAACCAACCTCAATTGACTTCATCCATATACCAAAGTAATCATATGTGCATACAAAGATGATATGGATTGAAAAAGAGCCAGCCGTCCAGCCAGTCGATTTTTAAATCCACTGACTGGGTTATAAACATCTTTAAAAACGCATTGCACCTTCCCTACCTTCCCTACTTCCCTGCTGTAGGTTATAACTCATTTGTAGGATTTAGATTAAGTTTAAGTTTGACTGTACTTAAGTATATATTTGATTTTTTATTTAATTCATAAATATTTATTTGGGAAAATTTTTTATGTTAAAATTTTTGATCATTTGTTTGCTAATAATAAGCAGCTATAGAAACAAAATTTAAGTATGTTGTATACAAATATTTGTTGAATTTTTACAAGGGTATGAAGGGATAAAATTTTTAAAAGACAAAATTTTAAACTTTTTTGTCCTGACAAAAGAGAGAAACCTACTTTAGCTTCTACAGATTGTCCTCTTTCATTTGATATCCATGTTGCTAAAGAACATGGTGTAGAAATAATTAAATTAATTTTTGGAAAATGTTGTATCCTTAAAACTTTAAAGTCCTTTGAAAAAAAATATCAGAAAATGGAAAACTGAGTACGCAGTATTACTATATTGTGTCCAATTTGGTATATGACATGACAAATGGCTTCAGAAAAATTATTATTATCGAGTATAAAATATAAATATGAAAATCTTTCCTTTGATTTGGTTAAAAAATGAAATCAGTAAATTATTTAATAAACGGTGGTCCGAAATGCTCTTTTGTCATTTTCAAAATACAATAACCCAGAAACTAATAAATATGTTTTCATAATTCTTTAACAACATGAAAATAGAGAAAAAGTATAGCACATTGTGGGTAAAAATTATGCTTTAATTTAAAATGGAGCCAATTATAATTCTTATATGTACGTTTGGGAAAAGGAATTATATATTTTAAATTTGCAATAAATATGACTATTAAATGAAAAAAAAAAAAATAGTTAGTTCTAATTGTATATTGGACTAACTGATTATACAAGTTTATAGAATTTATGTGGAATTTCCTATATATTTTTTTAGTGTTTTTTTTTTTTCATATGGAAATTAAGAGTTGCGAAATATTTTTGTACAAAATTGAACTGAAACATAATCACGAGATTATTATAATAACTTACGAGGAATAACACTGTAACAAAGCTTTCGGCGCTGATAAAAAAAACAGTGTACTTACGATATAGACTTTTTATTGCCAATTTTGGATGACCACATGTCTTTTCATATTATTGCGAAAATTTTATGAAAATCGGGCTTCTAGTTTCT
This sequence comes from Protocalliphora azurea, assembly GCA_932274085.1. Taxonomy (NCBI): domain Eukaryota; kingdom Metazoa; phylum Arthropoda; class Insecta; order Diptera; family Calliphoridae; genus Protocalliphora; species Protocalliphora azurea. The sequence continues at coordinate 119,985,170 of OW026520.1, read as the reverse complement.
TCAAAATAGAATTCGTAATTTTATGAATTATTTTTATATTTACTTCACATAGAATGATTTATATTTTAACTCAGATGGCAATGAGTCTCAAAGAAATTTATTTTTTAGATAGATATAAATCCATTAATAGAAAAAGTATAAACATTAAGGCACAAAAGTTTTTCGAAGAAAACAGTTTTGTGAATCAATTTGAATTTATGGCAAATTTTTAACTTTCTGAAATTCTGATTTGACTGCATTCTTTATTATGCTGTGTAACGCAGAGATGGTGGATTTCATATAAGTAAATATTGTGGTATATAATCTGATAATGATATGTCTTCTAAATTGCTGTAGTATCCTGATATAACGACAGAATGATTCTGAGGGATAACAAAAATCTCTGAATTAAATTAAAGTGTTAAAATTTAAAAATTTCCAAATAATTTTAAATTAAAATCGGTTAACAAGTTTTGGACTAATTTAAGCAAAGAAGAGTTTGCTGAGTCCCTTCGACAAAATTCCAAGCTGCACTAGGATATAATAACCGAGTAACAAGTTTGCAAATTTTCAACATCGAGTTTTTAAACTCATGATAAAAAGGTCCTTCAGAAGTACTCCAAAAGTACACAAAAGGGATCCAAATATTGGACATATATAAACAACATAATAAATTATCTTTTGAAACAATAATATAAGATTTATATACATTTTTTAGAAATTAAACAATTTTTAATTTTGTTGCAGTTTTATTCCGCATACGTTAAAAATAATAATAAATTATCTTAAAAACTATAAACATTTATATGTTAATAAATAATCATCTGAATACCTTCTAAATATTGAACATACTTTAGCAATAAATTATAAAGAATTATAAATCCCGGTACACATAAATTATTTTCGAGTTTGTATGTTACTGGGAGCAACCGAAGTCCCAATATATATTTAGACATAATTTCTTTTTTTTTTTTTAATTACTTAAAAAGATATTATCCTTTCGGTTGGTTATTTCCTGTTATGTTGCGAATAATTTCTAAATGATGCTACAGCAAGAACTAACTAAAATTGTATCATGGAAAAGATTGTCAAAGATTTCTATTAACTAATGTTGGATATTTAGGCAATATTATTGTTAATTGTTTAACGCCAGATGGGTTTTTATCTTATTTTTTTATTTTTGTGAAAATTTCTGGTAATTAGTAATTTCTGGTAATTGGTAATTTACTACAATGGGCTGCTATACGTTCCCTTCAATTCAATCAGTGTAGTTTTGAAACCAAAAATGTTAAAAAGTATAGTCGCTATAACTAAACCATTTAAATACATTTTATGCCCCAAAGAAATCAGAGTTTAGTAGATCTCCGCTACTTATAAAGATTGTACAAATATTTTGAATTTAACTGAAAACCCCTGTTTAGCACGTACATTAGTATGTGTATAAATTAAAATGTGAGATAATGAGACAAATTCATAAATTATTCAAAAGTGAATAAAAACTTAACATTAGTTTTTATTTGGGTATCACTAGTTTTTCCATAGTGCAAAAATTAGTCATTTTATAGCATTAAAAAATGACAAAAGCACTTAAAATCATGTTTCTTTAAAAAAGGGGGGATTTCATGGAATCAAATTAAATTTATAGGATTCAATAAAATAATGGGAACGAGTAGATAATAAACTAGTCTGTAGAATAGTCACTAGGCGGGACCATAAAACAGCTAAGCTACTGACTAGGCAGTCGATAGCTTTAGCTGTAGAACAGTCGATAGACTAAGCTGTAGACTATGTTGTAGACTGAATAGTCGATAGGCTGCTATAGAATAGTGTATAGGCCGGGCTCTATAACAGTCTATAGTAAGCTACAGAACAATTAATATTTTGTAAATATTTTTTTTGTCGTCATAATTTGAAGGAAACTTTCTATATGGTGAAATAACATCCAACTGTATTTTCATTTTGATAAAACTAAATTTTTTGGTTAGTAAATAGTTTATAACATTTTACTTTGTTCTATAATTCAGAAAACTTTATTTAAAATGAAATGAGATACAAATTTTATTTTATTACATAATCTTTGATTGTTAAACTTTAACCTTTTCTAAACTCCCAAAATTAAATCCCTTTTAAAAGTAAACAATTTAGTTCAAGTTGCAATTCTGTAATTTCTTTTATAGCATTTATTATCTAACATTTATATTTCAATACAAAAAAAAAAAAAAAAAACTATTGGAAATATTTGAATTTATAAACCATAAAATGAACAATCACACAATCGCCTTAACACATTTTAATCCATGTGAATTTGGATGAGACTTTTACAAAAAAAATCTAAACGAAATAACTACCTAAATAAGCAACTAACCCCAAAAAGGACAATAGCTCAACAGCATCAGCAATAGCAATAAGTACTTACTAGTGATGGGATCAGTAGTTTTGCTATTGTTTAAATACAATAAAACTGTAAGCTGTTTAAATCAATAAATCTACAAATGAATTAAAACAAAAACGCACAAAAAAAAAAACTTTAAATAAAAATATGAACATAAAGAAATAATCACATAAAAATAATTGCATTCATAATATGAATTTTGATTCAAAGGGATGAGGGAAAGAGGCCGATGCCTGTCACATGGTGGTTTTTTTTTTTTTTTTTTTTTTTTTTTTTGTAATATGAAACATCAGTCATTATTGCTAACTAAGGGCTAGGAAATAAAACACTAATGACTTTACTACGCCAGCTAGTTTTAAATAAGGAAATTTACTACTAGAATAGAAATAACATACAGGGTTAAGTGTATTTTTCTCTTACAATTGCTAACAACATGTCGATTCCTATTTAGCGTACACATATATTCCACTGTAATCAATAGAAATTATTGTTGAAAAGAACATAAAACATCTGTCCTTTTTAAGGATACAAAAGTGTATAATAATGATCAATATTAACAATAAGAGAGTGAGTGAAAAATAAAAACTATAATATTTAACAAACACTTTGCAAGGCGCCTTATTGTGATGAGCTAAACAGAACAACAACACATGCAACGTTAAATGCACTTTAATCCCCAGTGTTATAGATCGTCAAAGATATAAGGTGTGTGTTTTAGTAAAAACGGAAATAAGGGATGCATTTTTTTATACTAAGAAAAACTCAATGAAATATTATTCCTCACAATTAGTAAAAATATTTTTTGCTTCGTTAGCCATATAGAATTTGTTTTACTTTTTATTTTTCCCCTAATTTTAGGGTTTGCTCATTATGATCTTAATATAAGATTATAATGATTCTGTTTAAAGTGTTTTATTAACACTTAAAACAGGATATGGTAGGGAGGTTTTTTTAGCCTTTACTTAGAAGGTGTTTTCTTAATTTTTTTTTTTTTTTGGTGATAAATAGCGCAGCAACGAATTATTTAAAGAATTTCTATTTTTATTATGTTTTTGAGTTAACGAAGCGTATAACCGTAAATAAAGGAATATTTTTTTAAAGGAAATCCTTTAGATTGTATTTATTTTATTTTTTAATTAGAAACTTTTAACAAAAAAATTTTCAATTGAATGGAAAAAAGAAAAAACTTTTTTTGTATAAAGAATTTAATGTCAACATATTTTTATTTCCATTTTTTTATGTAATTGAAAGAAAGTCAAATGGAAAAGATTTGGGCCATGAATCGCACTTTAAGACAATTTTAACATATACATACTAGAGCAAGGGTTCTCACTTGAACCGTAATTTTGGAGCAACAGAATATTTATTATTTAAACTACCCAGAATTTTTACAACTGTAAAGCAATTGCATCCAAATTAAAAGCGAATTTGGGAGGACACCAGCAGTGCTCAATTTTGATTATTAATTTTTTTTATAGAGAGATACCGCGACAAAATTTCTTAAAGGTACTTTAAAATTTTTGTTCAGAAGTAATATTTAAAAAAATTAAAAGTAATAGAATAATAGAATTAGCAATTAATTTTTATGCAAAATAGAGAAGAAATTCTCAAAGTAATTTTAATCCCGATTTATTCGTTCATCTTCTATTAAACAAAAAAAAAATAACGTTATGTTATTTAATCGCACACCTTAGTTTGTACTGAATACCCTATCGGATTTAATCATATTTTATATAGCAATTTTGTGTTTAACCTGTTAGTAATATAATTTTTCAATATAAGGGCCCTTTTCACTACCAATGTCTGAACTTTGAAATTAAAAATTAACCGAAATGATGGAAATTTGAAAAATTTTAATTTTTAACTATCCTTAGAATCTATTTTTTCGTGGCTCGTTCCAAGAGGCGTAAATTTGTATGACTCTTTTGCATAAGTTTGTTTGGATTTCAACAATGGATATTATTAGGTTGTTTTAAACGACCGACTTAATACAGCTCAATATAAAACAGTCTAATATTATTAAAGATTTCGATGTATGTATCCATCATATATGTATATTTCAAAGTTCTGAATAAAATCTAATAAAGATGTTGTTCTAAGAACTGAGAAGTTTCATACTTAAAAACGCCTCTATATTCAAACAAGATAACATATTTGTGTGCATGAAAAAAGTATTCTTATTCATTTTATTATGCGTTGTCCAGTTTGTATTACAATTGGCGTTGCTATTCCGAAGTGTGGCGCCATAGCACCACAAACTTGCGTAAACATCGCCTTGCAACACTTCCTTGAAATCCACTAAATGTTTTACTACGAGAAATCTTTGTTTACCTTGTTTAAAATAAGAACGTTTATTATTATTATTAAAAAAATAGTTTATTATTATTATCAAAAAAATTGTTTCATATAGACTTTATATTCATTTCGTAACGAAAAATTATCTCAGACATGAGGCCATTTTTTAAGGTGAGTTTCCGTCTACAGTAAAATTTTGTACACTACACGCTGAGAAAAAATATAGTTGTACTAACCATAATCTAAGGGCAACGTATTATGATTGAAACATATGATCTCAACGAAAAGCATAAACGATTATAAGTATTAATTATTATGATTCCATTTTGTCATATTGTGTTCGATTTTATGATTTGTTTTTTCATGTTATGATTCTAGTTTTACATACAACTGAACACTCTTACTACATCATTATCCCATTCTATCAGATTATGATTTGGTGTTATTATATTATTATTCTATCTTATTATATTATTATACCACATTGTCATTTTATGATTCTATTTTAACATGTCACATATTGTTATTACTGCATTTTATCATATTGTTATCCTATGGTATCATATAGTTACCCATTCTTAATTTTATTTCATTTTGTCATATTATTTCATCTTATCATGTGTTAATAAAACGTATTAATAACAAATTATTTTTATAAATTTTTTTTATTGAAAATAAGAGAGAAAAAAAACCTAATATATATATATATATATATATATATATATATATATATATATATATATATATATAAATAATATGTCTATATATATATATATATATATATATATATATATATAGACAAAAACTTTTTTTTTTGCAGACCAGTGTAATTTATTTTATATTCGCATATATCTCTACATTTATTGGATACTGCAAAACTTTCATAATAGACAGACAATATGAAATTAGTATAATTTCTTTATAATTCAAAATTGAATCATAAATAAAACCAAATTTTACCAAGAAAGCATAGAAAATATACATTAACAGTAGAAAAAAAAAACTAAATTTTGATGCTGACGATTTTTTAACGATTTCAAATAATCGATTTGACGACTTAGAGGATTTTTTTTTTCTCAAAATTTAATGATTTTTCACCAAGTTAAACTGGCAGCATTTCTACATATCACTAACATTCATTTTGCCGTCATAAATATCCGCAAGGAATTAATTATGTATATTTTTAACCAGAGAAGTCACAAATATGCAATTGAATGTTTTTTTTTCTGTACGTTGAATGAAGCTATCGGTAAATTATAATAAATTTTTAAGTGCATATTTTTGCATATTTCATCTTTATATTTTTTCATATAGTAATATTAGAGCATATTTATGGAATATTTCATTATTTTTAGAGCATATTTAACCTTTTTAATGCATAATGTTCTTTAGAAGTCTCTATGGGCTTGATTTGTAGTAACAAATCACGAAGTTTTAGAATCAGACTAATTTATATTTATTAAATCCGTTTTTGAAATATGATATAGAGGACGTAGTAGCCTTTTAACTTGCCCGAATAGCATCAGTAAATATTATAAAGACAATTTTTTTTTTTAATGAAACTAATTTCACATTTACGTATGAATCTTCCATAAAGTTTTTATGTGATCAATTAGAATTCAAAATAAGGCTTTTGACATAGCTGAAAAATAAATTTTGTTTTGCCTTATAACGCTAAAATATTAATAAAATAATTTTTGTTGAAAAAATAAATAATTTTTGTTTAAAAGTCGCAAAGATTTTTAGTTTTTTAAGAGCATATTTTTGCTTTTTTAAAGCATATCTTTCTTTTTAACGGGTTTCAAATTAACCAAACTGTTAGTTGTTTATCAATTTCAGACAATTTAAAAATTATAGCATCGATTTGTTATAGCATATTTTTGATTACTCTGGCTTTAGCAGCATATTTTGCCACATTATCATAGAAAATCTTTATTTTCCAGCATATTTTAGCAGTTTTAATTGAATATTTTTGCATATTTTATACTTATGAGCATAATTTTGCATATTTTACACTTAAGAGGAAATTGTGCATATTTTGCAACTAGTACAATTATTTAAATAATTTCTTTTAGTTCACATATATTTTTCAAGTCCGCTTCCCCCTATCTATCTTGTAAATAAATAGAAATTTTTTAATGTCCTGATGCAATGTATTTTTGAATATTTTTAAGTCCAAGAATTAAAAATTACTATTAAATAACTTTGTTCTTTTTCTTATGAAAGTCTACATACATACATTTTCTCCTTTTAAATACGCTTGTAGATAACCTAAAAATTATTTTAACAGCATATTTTTTTAATTTTAAGGGCATAATTTTATGCACATAAGGTACTTTTTAGCATATTTTTGATTGCCCTGCTTATAACATTTTAATTATTAATTCATACTGTAAACTAAAGTTTGATTTTCGATGATTATAAAACTCCTTCTTTTCAAAATAAACAATATTTCTTTTCAATTACAAACACAGCTGTCCATTATAAAGAAACGATAATAAAAACTGCACATTCATGGCCTTTAAACATATTAATGTTAAAATTAAAAAAAAAAAAACTCCACCCTCATCTAAAAATTTTTGGAAACATCTTTCACTCTTTTATTCCAAGAAATATAAAAACCAAATCAAACAACAAAAAATTTCATTTAAAACAATCTTAATATCAACATGAGGCAAAACATGGCAAAGATTCTGCTGAGTGATAAAGCATAATTACAATATGTATTTTTTCCCCTTTGCAAGATGATGATGATGATGTATCATACCTGGTGAATTATAATCAAAATGTGCCACACAAAAAGATTAAAGTGGAACATAAAGCACGTGTCTTTTTGGTGACAACACAGCATCTTTTAAAAAATTGTTTTTTGTATATTTTTTCTTTTATTGTTTTGGAGTATTATGGATGATAAAGCAACAATTCTTGTTAAAGTATTAAAAATTAAAAAAAAGGATTGTTGAAGTGGGGACAGATGTACGTATAAAATGTATTACATATTTATGTGTGAACATAAAATTTTAGTTTCCGTTTTTGTGAAAATTATAAATAAATTTATTAACATTTTATTAATTCCTTGGGATTATTTTACTAATTTTTTATAAATATTCTTTATGTTTAATAAGTTTTTATGTCCTTTGCATTACATAAAATAAAAAACAAAACTCCCTTAATCTGTGGCTTAAAAATAACCACAATATTCCGCCACAAAATAATTATAAACATAAATTAAAATACAAAAAAAAAAAAAAAATACAATAATAATAAAAATTAAACTGTATATAAAATAAACACTTGTTATTTTTGTTTACAACATAAAGGACACTCCAGCATACCACCACCAACACCACTACTTCCACCATAAGCAATAACTTAATGGCGGTAACATTAAACTACAGCATTCATATGAATGCCTGGACGAATGTTGCAGCTACAATAGCCTCAATTCAGTAATTCTTATCATCGGATATTCGCTATTCAATAATGAATGTGGTTGCACGGTAATATCAATTTTAATACTATAATTACAATTCTGTTTTTTTTTTTCCTCTTTTTATACGTAATCCTTCAAAACCAAAGAATTGAGTATTAAACAAACACATAACAGATGATAATAAATATTCTTTAAAAAAAATTTTTTTTAGCAAAATACTAAAATTTGTATTTATTGTGCAAAAGAATATTAAATACAATTTAAATTGTTTTAATGTTTAAACAAATAGTGGAGGGTGTTGAGTTGTGTTGTGTAAAGTTTTATAAATTTTTGTGCATCACACGTGTTACAGTTCTCAATAAACAGAGGATGCTAGTTTTGATATAAAATAATAATTTACATGAGTGTGTAATTAACAAGGATATGAAAATATTTTTGTATTGCACTCATACTTTAGTTTATTGCTTACATTTTGTGCAAATATATATCATAAAATTTTTAGAATTTAAAACGAAAAATATTACAAAAAACAGTGCCCAGACCCTTTCTATATTTATAAAAACGTATCCATTAAGTATATATATATATATATATATATATATATATATATATATAAAGAGATTCCAATTGAGTAATTAAGTGCTGCTAAAGAGTTTGGAAATTTTTACAAAAGAATTTTGAAAACTGGATTTCATAAAGTTCTCAATTTGGAGTTTTCTTTGGAAAAAATATGTATGCACAAATCTGGTTTATATCTCTAATCAACTTCCAAATAAAATGTTTATTTAGTAGCAAAATGCTTCTAAATTATAATATTCAATAACGGCAAAATAATTTAAAATATGTTCTTTCAGAAATATTTGTAAAATTAAGCATAAAATTAAGAATGTAGTGATTTGCTTTTTAAAGTTGAAATCTTCTTTAAAATTAAAAAAATGTACAAAATATGCTTTTAAGGCTACAATATTCCAAATATTTTTTTTTTAATAAGAGGTCAAAGTTTTGACAATTTTTGAAAATAATGATTAACTGTCTGGTATTTAGGAAATATAATTGGCATCAATTAAATGTATTTACTGTTTGTTTCCTTGTTTAGAAGAAGTTTTCTTGGTTTGTTCGGATCAAATTGCAGCTCAAAAAATTCATAATAGTATTTGGTTTATATCTATAGAACTTATAGTAAAATTTTATCATATATAATTAATTATCTAAAAGTCGAAACATTTTTAGAGATATTTTCTTCGTCTTCAGTAAAATTTTGTAAATGTTAATTAACAACTAATTCTTGCCATTAATTATTGTTATATTAGTCACATTGTGAGTTCAAGCATCTTTAAATTTCACATGCAAAGAAAAAAAATCTTTGCTGCCCCAACAATATTACTTTCTTCGCAATAATATATTGTTATCACAAATATCGTTATTGTTGAATATATTTTACTTTAAAAACAATTTTGTTTTAGCGATTATATTTTTGTTCTCATTTTTTTAATTATATGGTTGGCGCAATATGCTTCAGTTTGAATCACATTATGGCTGCTAAAATTTTATCAACAACAAAATAATTTTCATTATATAAAATTATTGTATTTATTATTTTTAATTAATAATTTGTAAATTTTCTGATTTTTATGCAGTTTAGTGTGATTCATGTATGGAGCATGTTATCTATCGCCTTGAATTAATTAAAATTAATCGTTTTAATTAAAATTAAATTAGACATAAATAACTGCATAAGAGTTTTATATTCTGAAAATATTTTTAATGCATAATACGCAAGGAGTGCATTACAGTAGTTTATTTTCTGAGTGTAAAAAAAAATCCTAAAAAATTGGTTTGCGAAATCTAATATTTATAACATTATTATTTTACTTTAATTTTAATATAAATTACACAGAATTTATAACATCGTTGACAACAGTATGCTTGTCTCTAAGCGTGTAGTTTACAATTCATTTCCAATATAATGTTTACACCTACTGTTATACCATTTAAGATTTAATATGGTTGATTTCAACCATATATTTTTATGTCTCAACCATATTTTGGTTATAAACAAAAAATCAGGTCCATATACAACCATTATATGGTTACATCACATCTATAATAGATTGTATTGCAACTACATATACTATTATTATTTGACGAATGTATTATAATATTTGTACTAATATACTTCAACCATTTTATTTTACTTTATCCAAACATAATACAATTTACCATCAACCATAAACTTCAACCATATATGACCGACAATAGATTCATAATTCATGGCCCCAGAAATGTGCAATATTTATGTAAGGTCTTTATCGTTAGGCAGTCGAAATAATGACGTTCAACTAACTGCCTGTAGAAAACTAGTTTTCTAAGACCATAGACAATTACGGTCATACCAAATCATTGCGAATATATCGAGTTATTATATAATTATTTAACCTGTAAGATTAAATCTGTAAATGAAATAAATAAATAATATAAATTCAAACATATACAATAACCTTCAATGCCACTAAGTTGATTCAAAATTCGCTTGGAACATATATATATATATATATATATATATATATATATATATATATATATATATGTGTATACAATTGACATGAAAATGAAGCGGGCGGGTTTGCCCTCTAAGATTCTGTGAGAATAACTTCCTTATCAAGTTACACAAGTGAGATGAAAATGGGTCGGCCAGGTCTAGGAAGTGTGCTGGCCCTATACAAAGTAAATCTTATCGCATATCTGAAGAACTAATGAAGTGAAGGTCTTAAGATTTTATAGGAATTATGTTCTTACATAGTAAACTGCCTTTAATAGCTTTCATTCCCTTCACCACAGGTGTAAATGGTATATGTTTATAAGTTAGTCATTCCGTTTGTAGTTTCAACAATTTTCAGCGGAGAGTAAGAAAGTTTATATTTTCTGTATTCTTGTACGAAATGCTGTCAAAAGGACGATGCCATCTGTTTATATATATATATATATATATATATATATATATATATATTCTTTGGAACGTAAACACAACAAAGTTTTAAAATGCGCAGCAATTATTCCCTAAAAAAATGAATTCAAATATTAAAAACAAAAAAAAAAATATTTTAGAAAGCAAAAGTTTCCTTGCTGACCTTCCCTGAGCTTTTTTATAAAAAATGCACTATGGAAATAAAATAAAATCATAATCATTAACAATTTTCATGAAATTATTGAGCATTATTAAGACAAACATAAAATGTTTAAACGTTTTTTTTTTTGGTCGCAGTACCTTATTTTAGAAATAAAGAACATAATAATATTATATATATTTTATGTTTACACAAAAATTAATATAATTACCGAAAAGAATATTTGGTTACTACAACCATAATATGGTTGCTGTAATTATATAAATTATTCCAGTGAAAAGCCTTTAAAAATTATATTTTTTCTTCTTGTAACTGAAATTTATTTATTTATAGAATATTATATCTACACGTATTTCCAATAAATTATTTTGAATTTATTAATTGCAACGACATAATTTACTAAAACAAATTTTTCTTGTTACTATCACAAACTCAGCTCTCATATCTCTGTAAGGAATATTTAAAGACTTTCCATAAAAAGGTAACATCCCTTAAAAAATTCAATAATTTAATATTTGTCATCATCATTTCCTTTATGTAAATGTAAATTTCAAAAGAAAACTAAACTTCATGTTATTTGCTTTTTTATTGACACTAAAATATTTATACAATAATTTAAAAAGAAAAAATTGAAATTGATCACCCTCCTCTGCTCATCAGTGTCATCATCTTAATGTTTTATCTTTTTCACAAGACACATGCTACCAAATGCTAACAACAAACACACAAGCAAAACACACTTGATGTAGGCAGCTTAGTTTTGTATGCTTATGATGAGTATTCTGCTTTTATTTATCACTGTAAACAAGACGCCTTATGTTGTTGTGTTGCATGTGGCACAGAAGAGATGTGTTTTTTATAAAAATTATGTTTGTTTAGTATGATTTCAATTGTGGCATGTTGTATTTATGTTTGTCTTCTATGCAAAGTCAGTCTCTGATGTGGCTAGACACATTTTTCATAATAATACTTCTTCTTCTACTTCATACATTTGGCTTTTAAATTCAAATTGTAATAAAAATACAATTTATTTTTATCAAAATCTGAAAATCAAAAATAATGAAAATAATATTTATACATATTGTTCATTGTGCAAGTAATATATGTAGAGATTCGATTAACTTTATTAGATTTAGGCAGTATCATTTCATAAAGGAGGGTAATAGGGAGGATAGGAGGTTAAAATAATGCACAATTTGTGGTAGTCATAATAAGACATCATTTGTGGCATAGCCTGACATTGGCGTCATTTCTATTATATTTTATAGATTTTATATTCTATGTAGGGGTTTTTTGGTTTTTATCTTTGAAATTATTTGAAGGCAATAAAAACCTACCACAAAGTTCTTTTTTGCTTTTGAAAACAAATAACAACTTGTGGTTATTCTAGATTTTTGTGGCATAAACAAGAAATGTTAAAAAAAATTTTTACTAATTTTAAAACTAATTCTTTAAGAGATTTAAAAGAAATAAAAATTTAAAAAAGATCAAAGATTTTGAAGTTTTTATTTTCTTATTATGGAATATTAAAACAAACCAAACACTTAAGCATTTAAGTTATTTACATAAAATATCATTCACAAATGCATAACAATTTGTATGACATATTTGTTAAGCCTTTCACTTTATAAATTAATAGTTTTAAATATATTTCTATATCTTGTAATTCATATAAAAATTATTAAAATTCTCTTGAACAATTTCAACTAATATTAAATTACTTATATATAAATAATGTTGAATTAATTTATTTGCCATATTTTTCTTTTTTTTTTAATTCATATAATATGCATTACTGTATTAAATTGTATATTTAACCTTTTCCCTTGTGAATTCATGTGTCAGCAATAAGTCATGTTAAATTACTCAAGTGTCAACAATTAAATAGCAACCAAGTGTGAACAGATATTAAGAATTTATTTAAAGTTTAATTGTATTTACTAAACAATTAATAAATATTAGATTACAAAATATTTAGAATTTTAATAAATTTGCAAATAATTTAAATATGTTTTAATTGTCATGTTGTCAATTAGAAATGTAAATAAATATGAGAAATAAAAATAAAAAATCAAGATAGAATTGTAATCTGACAAGTGTAAATAAATTATAATAATATATTCAGCTTAGCAGCATATTGACAGATACTCAAGGCAACATTTACAGAGTAGCATATTATATAAGATTTATTCAATTATAGAAATTGTAATTAAAAAAAAAAATACTATTTGTAGAAAACTTTACATATAACTTTTTTATTAAAAGAAAACTTTCGTTAAATTTTAAAGTTTTAGAAAAACTTTCGATAAATTTTCAATTTATACAAAAACGTCGATTCATTTTGTACTGTGAGATAATTTGGACTAACTTTATAATTATAGAAAATTTTAATAAATTTAATTTTTATTAAAGATTTTTGATCTTGTTTATAGAAAATGTTCGATAAATTTACTTTTTACCAGGAATTTTCGATAAATTTATTTTTTATAGGAATCTTTTTTTTATAGATTTTTCTTTTTAGAAAATTTTCAATACATTTTTTTTCTAAAGGAAATTTTCGATAAATTTTCTTTTTATAGAAAATCTTTGAAGAAGGAAATTTTCCTTTTCTGAAAAAATTTTATAAATAATATAATATTTTATATTATAGAAAATTTTTGACAAATTTTATTTTTACAGAAAATTATATATTTTTCTTAATTTTATAGGAAGTTATCTTTATTTATTATTTTCTTTTTTGTAAAAAAAAATTTTAAAAATTTAATTTTTATTTTAAATTTATTTTTATGTTATATTCACTTATAATTGAAAAGTAATAATTCTTGTTTTTTAAGAATCTTGTCAAATATTCTTATATAAAATTTTTTATATTTCTTTTTTTTTTTTTAAGAAAATTTAAAAAAAAATTGTTTATAATATATATTTTTTAATAATAAATTATATTTTTATACTTTCTGTTTTTTAAAGAAATTTAAAAAATTTTATTTTTGTGTTTAAATTTGATATTTAAAAAAAAATTAATACTCTTTTTTTAGTAACTTTGTAAAACTCCTTTTATATAATTATTTTTTTTATAAAAATTTTCGATTTTATTTAATTTTTTTTTTTGTAGAAAATTTGTAAAAAAATATTAATTTTTTAGGAAATTTTTTTATTTTTGAAAAATAATAATTCTTGTTTTTTAAAAATCTTGTCAAATATTCTTATATAAAATTTTTTATATTTCTTTTTTTTAAGAAAATTTAAAAAAAATTGTTTATAATATATATTTTTTAATAATAAATTATATTTTTATACTTTCTTTTTTTTAAAGAAATTTAAAAAATGTTATTTTTGTGTTTAAATTTGATATTTAAAAAAAAAATTAATACTCTTTTTTAATAACTGAACAATTTTCCTTTTATATAATTATTTTTTTTTTATAAAAATTTTCGATTTTATTTAATTTTTTTTTTTTTTTAGAAATTTTGTAAAAAAATATTAATTTTTTAGGAAATTTTCTCTTTATAAATTATTTTATACACGTTTTGTTTTTGTAAAAAAAAAATGACAGATTTCGTTTTTATATAGAATTTTGATACTTTTTTTTATTTATTAACTTCCGAAAAAATTTCTTTTAATAAAAAATGTTTAAATATAATTTTCACGGGAAATTATTTTATATATATATATATTTTCCAAATTTAAAATCGTTGATAAATTTTCTGTTTGTTGAAGAATTTTGATTATTATATATAGATATATATATATATATATATATATATATATATATATATATATATATATATATATATATATATATATATATATATATCTAGATATAGATATATATATATTTATATTTATTTTTAAAGTAATTTTGAAAAATTAGCTTTTAATAAACTTTAATAATTTCTTTCAAAAATTAAAAAATATTCTTTTTATAGTAAATTATTTTTTAAAATATTTTCAATATTGTTTTTATGGTTTTAAAATAAAGAAATTTCGAATAATTGTTTTTTTTTAATTTTTTAAAATTTCTATTTTACGTAGAATTTTCGATAAATTTTGTTTTTTGTAGAAAATTTTCCACAAATTTTCTTTTATAGGATATTTTTATTTTTTATTTTTTTTTCAATTTTATTTTATTAAAAATTTCCGATGCGTTTGCTATTTAAAAAATTTTCTGTTTATGACAAATTTTTTTGAAATAATTAAATTTTTCTTTCATCTTTTTTTTCTATACAGAATTTTAGACAAATTTTTTTACATGAAAAAATTACGTTATATTTCTTTTTATACAAAATTTTACTTTTCGGATGCGATTTTATTTAAAAAATTTTTCTTTTTATTTTTTAGAAAAATATTCTTGAAACAATTTTTCTTTTTTTTTTTTTTTGTAAAGATTTTCGGAAAATTTTCCTTTTACAGAAAATATTCTTTAAATAAAAAATTTTTGATTTGTCAATTTTCTTTTTATGGGAAATTTATTTTAATAAGTTTTTATAGAAAAATTTCGATGCTTATTCGAAAAAGAAAATTAAAGAAAAAAATAATGTTAAAATATATCTTCAATTTTATATTAAAATTTCTATTAAAATATTTTTGGTGAAAAATTATAGATTTTTATTTCAAAATGGGAATTTTTGTGGTCAAAAGTTTTTGATTGGATACATGAGGAAACATTTATCTGGAAGCACTGAAAGAAATTTATATATTTCCTAGGAGAAGTAGAATATGAAAGTGACTTCGCCAGTCGAAAATGCCATTTATTTTAGAAAAATCGACTATATAACTTAGATATGTAATCTAGTTTTTTAAAATAATTTGTTTACTGGTGATCCCTTACACATATTTGAATAAAATGTCACATGATTAGAGCAGGCTTGCTTTCGAATAGAAACACTCACATATTCTTAGAGGGTCAAGGGGTATTTACAAAACCTCCAAATTTTGTTATCCCGGTTATGTCTTTTTCTTTATCGCCAAGAGAACATTTTATTTGCAAATAATCTTTGTAAATCTCTACAAAAAAATATGAGATCTCTTTAAGCTTATGACATATTTAGGCCAAAAAAACTTTCTTCAAATAATTTAATATTTTTTATTCAAATGACAACCCGATTACATTTTTACTTATTTTATATTTAAATTTAAATATTTACATTTAACTATCTCATAAAATTTTATAGCGATATAAATCTAACATTTTTTTGAAGACTTTTTTTTGTCTATTGATTTACAGTTTATAAGCAAATTTTATATATTTTCCACTGTGGGAAAATTTTTAGTATATAATTTTCCTTAAATGTTTATGTCTTTATTAAAAAAAAGAAGAAAATTACAAAACATCTTTATGTATATTTTGCCTACAAATAAAAACATGGCACTAGTGTTTGCTTAGCAAATATTGGGAGAAAAAATTAACATGTACGTACATTAACAAATATACGAGGTATTTGTTAGAAAGGGGCAAAAAAAAAGGCTAAAAAAACATGAAAAATTCAACACCACAAGAAGATTGAAAAGCCCACACAAAACATGGGTAGTAAAAAAATTAACACTAGCAAAAAAATTAATGCAAAAAAATATTCTCTCTTATTTATTTAAAATGCAAAAGAAAATATTAGGTGTAAGGAAACGTTAAAAGACTTCTTAAAATATATGACATGTTTTCTTATTTTTTCGAAATATGTAAGATAGCAGGTAAGTTATTACTACTAAATATAAATGACATATTTTTTACTTACCTCTAATACTTTGTTTTTTGTACAAAATCTTAATTTAACTTATGTACCTACTAGGGAATCTAAATTGTTCGATTATTTAATTGTTTGAATAAAACTAAAAATTCGAATAAGGCATTTTACTTTATTCGAATTATTGCATATTGTTTACTTAATTAAAAATATGAAATAAAGATGTTAAATTTTGATCAATTTGCAAAAATTGACTTCACTCATTAGTTTTGATAAATTTGACTGATTCTTGAAGTTGATGAAATTGTTAAAAGTATATTGCAGAGCATTTCCAACTTATCAGTTCTCTACCTATATATATATATATATATATATATATATATATATAATCATCAATAATGATATCATAGTTTGAACTTTTTAAGTTTTGTACACCTTTTTTTGCATTCTGCTCCGATAGCAGATCGCCATTAAACTAAAGATTGGAGCATATAATTGAAGATGGAGCTGGTTGGGGATGTTAAAGAATTTAAATTTAATATAAGAGTATTTAAATCTTTTAAACATTTTTCACGAACACGATGTTTTAAAAAAGCGATTAATTCTTTAGAAAAAGTATTGTTTACATTTTCTAATTTTTTGTTAAAAATATTATAATTAATTTATAATTATAGCAATTTGTAATCAGATAATGAATAGTTGAGGCTTTTATAAATTTTCAGAAAATTTATTTATTTATTTATATTATAAATAATAATTTAGGAAATCAATTATCAATTTACAATATTAGGAATAATACTGATCCTAAAAGTACCTGATATACTAAATGAGGAAAAAAGTCAAAAATGCTGAATAATATATTGCTTTAGTTCACGTTTAAAAGTGTTATTAGTGAACGAAAATAGTTCTAATTCTAAGAGAGGGAAACTCCATGCGCTAGTGAATCTCACATGCAACGATCTTACATACACTGATGAAGATATAATATTTATATTAAAAAATTAAAAACAAAATAGTTGTAAAATATTATATATTCATACAAATAGTTAAAAATAATTTAAAACAGAAAATTATTCGTTTTGTTTCAATATTCGTTTTCTTTGTTATTCGAAAATTCGCACTTTTAAATTCTTCGAACAATTATTTGTATCAAATTGTTCGAATTATTCGACCGAACATTATTCGAATAGATACCCTACCACCTACCGTTAAGAAATTAACTAGATTTATTTCATACCAAATCAGAAATGTAATGTCCACACGACAAAATTATCAGTTTTGTATTGTATCTAATTTTATGTAGAGTATCGTTTATTGTTTAATTTTTTTGATTATTAAAAATAGCATATTTACACTTTCTAAAATATTAAAACGCTTATACATTTAATGCCATGCTAGCAGACGGTACTAAACTCATCATTATTATTATGTTATTATAATTACAAAAGGATAATATAATTTCTTCTTATATATATATATATCAAAACATCAAAAGCATTCAAGATATTTCAGAACTTTGTCTTCTAAAGATTTAGGGATTAATTTTAATTTTAAATCATAATTTTCCAACTGGACTCTCATAAAAGTTTTGCCACCAAAAGCACAAAAACTAAAATTGTTATGTGTTTTGCATTCAGTGTTGATGCCTGCCTGTCACTACAATTGTCACCGACTTACATACAACGGCAGCAGCAACAAAAATTTAAACATGCAACAACTCCCTAATGCTTGTAACTACGCACGAGCACCAGCTCACACATGTACTTAATGCTAGCAACAACTTGATTTACAGTATTTTACTATTTACATGCATCTTACAAAAAACATATTTCACTTCAGCCGCCCCTTTGCTAACAGAGATGAGCAAAAAAAAAAAAAAATTACAATACACAGACTAAAGAAGATGACACACACAGTAGTTGCTAGTCAGTCATTGTCATTTGTAGTCAGTCAAAGAGTCTTAACGAAAAAAAAAAAACGAAACAAAAACTTAAAATTTATGTTTTTTTAAACCATAAAACCGAAATTTGCATACACGTTAAATATTACAAGCAAATAAATGTCGCATTTAAATGCAATTAAAAGACTGTATGTAAATTATTTTACAAGCTCTTTACTTACACTTCCACTTATGTATATTCAGTCAGTCAACCAATGCAAACACACACCCAGACTCTGGCAGACCTTTGTAACTTCAGTAGTTTGTTTCACTTGACTTGCAAAAAAGGAAATTTCCAGGTAAGAGTTGAACACGCGAAGGTTTCATGTTGTGGTTGTTTAAAAGTCTCAAGTCATATTATATTTGTGGAAGATCTGTTGATGTGATAATTTGTTTTTCTTGCTGTTTCATCTCTTTTGAGGAAAATTATTTTAATTGGTGGAAAATCTGTTTTTGCTTGAATACATTTTGTTGAGTAATATACGAAGGTGTAATTTAAAATAATTTAATTAAATGTTTACGTTTTTAATTGTGTTCTTAACTATTTATAGTTAAAAGATAGGATTTTTTGTAAAAATATAATTCTATAATATTTCCAGTGTAGTGTGATGGAAAATATAGTATATCACTTTAGACTAGCACTTTCAATATACATATATGTACATATTTTCAAAAAAGAGTGAAACCCCGCTTTTTCTGTAGAAACGTTTTTAGTGTTTACTTACACACAGAGAAAAAACATGTTTACAGTCAATAAAAATTTTTATATATTTGACCCTCAAAAATTATATGGTTTTAAACATTTTTACCAGAAACAAAATTTTATTAATATGAAAAATATCATTACTTCTACAAACATTAAATATTTACAGTATTTTTCCATGTTCTTAAACTATATTCTGTTTTTAAACATATTACTACTATTATACCCATGACAATAAAATGTTTCAAATAAATATAATACTTATGGTTTTAATGTTCGTTTTCCAACTTCATTGTAATTGTCATTTAGTTAATATATGAATAAATATAAATAGACAAGGTTTGGGTATACTCGATGTGAATCAAGCAATATAAGATGTTGATTAATTACCATTAAAGGGTTTAGTTAAAATAACATATCTAGCATTTGAACCATATAGTAATGAATATAATTAATGAACAAATAATATGTAAATATTTTTTTCGTTTTTTTTTTTTTTTTTTTTTTTTTTTTTTTTTTGATAATGTACACTAGGACTATAACCAAATTTTTGGCATAGTTCCACGGAGTGGCCAAGAATATTTTAATAATGAAAACACCTGTCTCCCGTCGTTTTAAGAAAAAAAAACCTCACGCAGGGAAGCAAATTTCTAAAACCTTCCAAGAAATTTTTTTTAGAAAAATTTTTTATTATTTATTTTTATTATTTTTTTTTTTTTATAGAATATTCATGTATTAATTTGTTCTATGTCTACATAGTGATTTTAAATTTATATACTATTGGATGAAATAAACTTTAAGTTGAATATTCGCGATGATTTACACAGTGGATAAATATCTTGTACAACTTTTATTGCTCTCTCTGCACATATATTACTCCTTTGTTGCAAAGGAATTGCTGAAGGTTCTTTTGCCCAGTGCCTTTCAAAACACGCCTTTGCTTTTTGAAATTGGGTCAATGATTGTTCTAAGCCTTTGTAATTTTCTTCATTGAAGCACTGATCGGAAAACCAAATATCGTACCATTTTCCACATATAAATTGGCAAATTGGATATAGTTTAGTTCGGTATTTTGGAATAAGAATAAATTTAATAATATATAAATACGCAACAATTTCCATGCTTTCTAAATTAAATAAAAGTTTTTAAAATAAAAGGTTCTACAACTTTTTCGTTTATTTTGTGATTATTTTTAATTTTGCATTAATTTTGATTGGAAATGGTGTATTTTTGAAAACTCCTTTAAAAGATAATAATCTAGGCATTTAGTGATGGTACAACCTATGAAATTCGGATCATTGGTTATATTTTTATATCGCATAAGGTATTTTACTTAGGTTTTTTACATATAACGAATTTATAACCGCGATGAATTGTAAACAGTAGGAAAATTTTTAAATCTAAAGCAGTGGTTAAATTCCAAAATAGCATTTACACAATTATCAGGTGTATATTTTTTAAAATTTCCGTGAGATAAAAATGGTTGTTTTCAAATTTCAACCCGATCCTTGCGTGAAGTTTTTTAAAGATCCGAAAAAATTATCATATTTTTTCTTGATAACTTTTAATGTTCTACACGACTATACTATGACGTTTTTGATATTCGCAAAAAGTGTGAAAAAGTTATAGCCCTAATGTACACTTTTCTCTTTTATTTTGAATAAAAAATTTTCAAAAATAATTTTTTATTAATACGATTAACACGTATTTTAATCTATCATTAGAAGGTATAATAATATGACAAAATGAAATATTAATATAAGATTGGATAACTATATGATAACATGGGATGATAATATGATAAAATGGAATATTAATAACAAGAAGAATGGCATAATAATATTATAAAAAGTTATCACGCTATGAAAATATGTTATAAAAATATAATAAGATAGAATAATAACATAATAACATCAAACTATAATCTCATAGAATGTGATAATGATGTAGTAAGATTGTTCAATTATATGTAAAACTAGAATCATAACCTAAAAAAATGAACCACAAATCGGACATATGTGTCCATTTCCATTATTTACCTATAATTATATCTGTTTTTAGTTGTGACCATATATTCGAATCATAATATGTTGCTCTTAGATTATGGTGACTGTGGGAAAAAACATATATGCTCTAAAAAAGGGCTTTTGTGGGCATTAAATATGCACTAAAAAATGAAAAATATGCTCTCAAAACACGACAATATGCACTTAAAAATAAAAAATGCTTGTAACTTTTTAACAAAAATAATGTTTGTCATTAAAACAAAGTGATTTATTAATGTTTTAATGTTATAAAGTAAACAAAGCTGTAAATTATGAACTGTTTCGAAATTTGTTTCCCCATTCTTTTTATTATATCACATAAACATCTAATTCTAGACATATTATTGGTTCAGGAATTATCAGACATACGAAAACTTTTTTTTGCAACCAATATATGTTAATATTACCCCCCTACAGTTGGGGGTACCACAATGACTATAGCTTTCATATCATGTTTAAGATCACTTAAACTTTCTTTAAACTTATATGTAAAAATGTTAATATAGGTGTTCAAATTCTCGATCTTATCTTTTTGGAAATTTGCGAACAGCCTTGAAAATAAGAAACACAAAGTTTTATAATAATTGACAAATATTTACTGGTGACTCCAAACGATCAAAATGTTAAAAATTATAACTTTTTTAAATATTTAAATTTGTTTAACGAAACCTAGCGATCACGCGAGATATTCAAGTCATAAATCACAAGAATATGTTTTTTATATATTTCGATCGCGTTGATATTGAAATATTTTCCAGTCTAAAACTTTGTATTTCTTAGTTTGTAGGCTATTCGCTTATTTCTAGGGGGTGAGAAAGCGCAGCTGGGCACTTTTCAAAATTAGGGCCACTCTAACTTACTAAGATAATATTTAGCATATATATATTACATACAAGTGTTAGTTATACTGTAAAAATTTAGTACAAGCGCTCGAAAACCACAAATAATATTTATTTAAGTATAAATCACGTTATCCAATTTCAGAGATGTCAGTTTATAATTGACAATTCTATAAAAAGCTTCCCTCGATTATCACTTAACATCCATGCACTGACTATCACTTTTTGCTTTGGTTAAAGTGCATGAAATTTCGATAAGATCGGTTCTTAGCTGTCATATAAAATCTTCTCAGCAAAAATTATGTCAAATTACATAAATCTGATATACATGGGTTAGAATCCAGAAAAAAATATTTTAAATTAAACATATGTTTCATTATTAAATTCAGCACAAATAAGTTTGCACATAAACTTTCTATAAGTACATAATAAACTAAACTCAAAATCATTTCTGTTTAAACTTTAAAAAACACTTTAAACTTTTCTACACAATTTATATATTTTTCATTTATAAAAAAAGTGCTTTAAAAATATTGATGTTTAAAATAATACATAAGGAACCATAAACCATTTTTCACATATGTTAAATGTCTGCTAAAAAAAAGACCCATTAAAGTAAACATTTTTTTTTTTTTTCAACATTTTCTACGTGACGTCTTCATTTTCTTTGCTAACAAGAAAAGGTGTCAGGGCAATTCCTAATACTTTATATTAAACAATTCAGACAAGACAAAGACCAGACAACTGAATATGAACATTCAAACAAACATACTTGTACAACCTATAACCACTATATCAAACAAAACAAACACCTGTTCCCCAAGAAAAAAAAACACACATACTCATAACAATTCCTTATTAGAAATATATAGAAGAAATATATTTTTTATAAAATATAAATTATATATGAAGTGAACAAGTAATAGAAACTTGGCATTATACAGACATTAGTCTTCCTTTATGAACATATGGTGATTTTAGAAAAGAAGTGAATGTGCCTTTTATAATTTTTATGTCTTTATATATATATATATATATATATATATATATTTATGTGCAGATAAATATTTTTATTGTTGGATTTTTTTTTTCATAATATTAGAAAAATGTTATATAATTTTAAAATCAAATGATTTATGATTTATTTTGGAAAAACACAAAATAAATATTTTTCAAAATATGTGCCTATTAAATATATATAAACTAGACTATCCAAAAAACTGACCTTTTTAGAAAACCAGTTTTCGGTTTAATCGAAAAATCTCATTTTAGAAAAAACCGGTTGTCCGGTTTTGGACTCTTTAAAAAACCGGTTAACAGATTTTCAGTCATTCAAATTTTTTAACAAGAAAATTTTATTCTTTTTTTTAACAAAGCACTTTTTTGGCAAAATCTATATACAGTTTCGAGTCCCGCTGTAACAACACTATTGTAATTTTATTATTTGTGACCATTTATTGCATACAATTTTATCGAATATTTTTATACGTAAAGAGAATTATCAAAAGTTTAGTAAATTTGAACGAGCAAAAAAGTGCAGCTCTAAACATGATTTTTGAAATTTTGTTAAAAATCATTATTGATAAAAATCATATTTCCTATTTTTACATATAGGCTAAAAGACATGAAAGCTAAAGATAATATAATTATTGGCAAATAATTACACTTTCTATTAAATTTTGTTATTTTTCTATAATATTTTGAAAATCTTCCCACAAAGTTAGATATTTTTGAAATTATTTATTTATTTTTTATTAATTTTAAATATCACTAAAATTCTATGTGCAAAAGCGATCAAATATTTGTGCTAGTTTGGCTGAACTTGATACTTCATAATTGTATAAGAACTTTCGAACGAAATAATATTGTGGTGGAATCAACAGCTAAATATAATTTTTTTTCGCAATGATACGATATTATTTAATGTCCGATAACGCAAAAATGTTCAATTATCCCTTGAGTTTAGTTATGGACCAAATTCTAACACAGTGGAAGACAATTAAGAATTATATCTATTTGTATACTGTTTCTATGTTAAATAATTAAAATTTCATCCTTCGTGATCATTGAAGTGTTGCAATTTTTTACTATTAGAGATTAATATTTAAGGAAATATACCTACATAGATAGTCTAAATTCCAAATATATGGATTTTGGAGTCAAATTTAAATTGTCGTAATAGGCTCCCATTTCCATTATACAGTACTCGTTAAAAAATAATGAATCAGCGTCTAAAAATAAATGTGCTAGTTTGATTTTTGTAAATAATATATGATATGTTAGAAAGGTCTCCCGTTACCATATTAACATCACTAACTCAACTATTGGTGGTAGTAGTAGCTTTAACTGGCCACATGTATTCATTCGGGTAATATCAAATATCTACTGTTACATGACTTGTAACAATTTTTACAGACATGATCGTTTCAATATTGTGTCTCTAAGATAATTTGTAAGAATCCCCATATTAGAACTACACATCAATATTATTTCAGTACCCTGATCATAATGTTATTCTAAAATATATTGTGGAGCAAATAGTGTTTTTTAATATTTTTAATATCCTTTGTAATTCAAATGAGCTTAAATTTATGTGTTGATAGTAATTAATGGTAACACAAGTAAATTATAATTTTCACCATTTTTCATTTTTATTTTTATCAAAATCTAAAAAAAATTCCATTGTGCTTATAACAGTTGCATTTTTTTTTTTTTTTTTTTTTGCTTGCAGTAATTTACAATGTTTTTAAACAAATTTTTAATAATTATTCTTATGTGTAACAATTTGAACAAAATTACATAAAATAGTTAGCTAAGACCGCAAAGAGTAAAACTATAACAGAATTGGACAATTTAATGACCTACTAGTCCTAATAAATACGATAAAATAAATAGCCTAGCTTTGCATTTTTATGCTCCCAATTGTACATATATTTTTAGCATTGAATATTATAATTTTATAAACTTCTAATAAGCTTCTTGTCAATTTAAGTTTTTTCTTAACCCTTTTATGACCAAAAAATATAAAAAATGTCCATTGTATTTTTTTAATTTTAACTAATTTTATAATTGATTCCAACTTCCTACACAATATATTAGCTAAGAATTTCATTGAATTGAAAATATCATAATTTTTTAAACAAAAAATACCTATAGATAATTTTTTCTATTCGTATTAGCATGATTTAAATGAATATAACGCTTATTGTTTCCACGTGGAACAATGCGGACTTTTTTTTATTGTCCAATAAAGTTCGTATAAAAAGTAAAAAAAAAACATTATTTTTAAAATTTAAAAAAGAACTTTATAGGTTTTCTTATAATTCACTTCTGAAAAGTGAAATAGGCGTACAGAAAAAAATATTACCTTTTATTTTTTAATTAACACAGTTGTTTCTTTTTACAATTACAAAATTTAAGTAATATATTCAAGAAAAATAAAATAAAAAAGAGCAAGATTTTTTCTCATTCAATCATTCACTTGATTGATTCAATAAATTTTTTAATTGGAAAAATTTTTTTGTTTTTAATTTTTTTTACAGTTATTAGTAATTGAAATAATAATTAAACAATTTTTAATTGAATGAATTATCTTTTTGATTGACGATTATTTTCTGGTATCATTTCTTTAGATCTTCATAACAAATATTTAATAGTCTTCTGTTCCTAATTACATACAAAAATATTTAAAATATTATTATTTTAATCAACAAAATTTGTTTGCGTTTGCTTCATTGTTCGCTAAAGCGAAATTATTTTTTCCAAAAAGAAAAAAAAGAAATTTCTGCTTAATTGAAGTATTGGCTATTACACTACAATAAAAAGAATTATTGCGCTATTTGAGTTTTAGGCCAAAAAAAAAAAAAAAAACTGCCTTCAGACCTATGCAGTGGGACAGAATCGATTTTTTTTTTTTTTTTTTTGAAATAAATCTGGTAGGGGAGCCTACAATTTTAAGTTTGGACCCCACACACCCCTCAGGGACGGAGCTATTGGATTTTAAAATAGGGTACCTCTGAAATCGAAAATTTTTAACCGCATGTCAATTTTTTCTTTCTTATCCGATTTCAAATATTTTTACATCTCTCTCATAAGGGCATTGCATGTATTATTTATCACTTATAGTTTTCAAATTATTTGCATTTGAAATTTCAACTATCTTAATTTTGCCAAATCTTGATTAAGTTTTCTCAATATATTGACCAGTATTTTTATCCGATTTTGTAAAATTTTTATCCAATTAGTTAAGGAACAGAATTGTTTCGAATAAAAAAGAATTTGAGGCGATATCTCTTACGAGTTCAGAAATAAGCGATTTTGAGTTTAAAAAAATTATACTTATCCTATGATACCTTTAAAAGCATATAATAATTTTATACTTCATAGCGATGATTTTATAATAAAAAACAAGCCCAAGTGCCCAACACTACTATGTACAGACCATTCTGAATTTGTCCTATTTTAAATCAAAATTTTGATTTTAGCCCAAAGACTAGTTCTGCAAATCGAATGCAGTTTTGAAACTCAAATGTTTTTCAAAGAGTTTGCCAGTGGCTTTTTCCAAACCTATATGTAGATTTTAGGGGCAAAAATAAAAAAAAATCATTTTTGGTATTTTCGTCGGTTTTTCAGGAATTGTGGGATACCTGAAATTTTTCTTCAAATGATAAATTCAATAATCACTGAAAATTTCGTTAAGATATGTTAAGATTTTTATAGTTTCTCAAAAAACAAATTTTTTACAAAAAAATTTTAGTTCCAAAAGTCAGAAAAACTTTGAACCTAAACTTCTCTCTCTAGCTGACATAATTCTTAATTATATATAGAAAGAATGAAATCAATATCTCTTATAGACCTAAAACTACGCCACTTTAAAATCTAATATTTCCTGAAAAATTAACCTTTTTTCATAGCACAAATTGTTTATTTTATTATGACCAGGGACAGGAAGTTCATACATTTAAAAAGTGTGTTTTAGGCGCTTAAAAAATCAAATAAAATATGCACTTATTTCTTAACGTTTATAAAACATAAAATTTTAATTTAGTATGATATTAAGGCCGTGTGTGAAATGGTAGAAAAGTTTTACGATAAAAAATATTTTTTCTATGGTGAGAATAATTTTCATTTCTGCCGTGTGAAATGAAAACTGAAAAATATTGACAAATTTAAATCTTATTATTAAAAAATTAAAAAGAAATGTGTAAATATTGAATATGAAGACTTTTAAAGAACGTTATATATTTGAAATATGAAAAGATTTTAAAATATATGTAATTTTTCAAAACATTTTGTTCAATTGAAATTTTTCTATAAATTTTAAAACTTAAAGATTTATATTCATTTGTAAAAATTTTTACTAGCCCTATGAGCTAGTAAAAT
Source organism: Protocalliphora azurea (assembly GCA_932274085.1). NCBI lineage: Eukaryota > Metazoa > Arthropoda > Insecta > Diptera > Calliphoridae > Protocalliphora > Protocalliphora azurea. Next base: position 119,957,360 of record OW026520.1, on the reverse strand, counting down.
TTTATTCACCTCATAACTAACAAAAATTTACTAACGAGTATAATTTTCTACTATTTCACATAAGACCTAAATTAAAAATTAAAATACAGTAAAGACCTTAGACAGCTTTTGTGCATAAAAAATTACAGTTCGACATTAACAGATGTGATGGACGCATTGGTAGCTTCTTTAAAAAGAATTAATTAATTCTCGATGTTTTACAAAAATGTATGGCAATCAAAAGAAATGTTTCGTACACATAACTCGATATTAAACGAACTTGTTCTGCCTTGAGATAAATGACTGGAAATTTGACCCCGAAAGGCTGTTTTTATCTATATGTTTTCGGCTAAACAAGGGCTGATATATCAAAAACTTTTTTCAGTGATATTGTTTTGTCGAATATTTTAGGACAATACTTCTCCGAAACGAAATAATTTATTCTGTGTAACTTCACATATTAATACAAGATAAATAAGGAACCTTCTGATGATGCACCTTTTACAATAATCAACGTCCTTCTGTGATTGTTAGTTTTGGAGAAATGGCTTATCACATATTAATTTATCCATGGTATTTTTAATATTTTAAAACACTTCTGAAAATTTTGAAATGTAGATTTAAGTCGTTTTATCAAAGGTCCACTGAATTATTTTTTTCTAAATAAAAAATTATTTTAAATTGGAATATTGCACTAAATATGATACAGAAATATGAATTTATGGCAAAATATGCAAAAACATAAATTTTCAACAAAATATGCATAAATATGCACTAACAAATCGATGCAATTTTAAAGCAAATTCTCGAATTTGCAAAGATATTTAGTTTACTCTGTTCTAGTAGTAAAGCTAAAAAACATACATTTGCATGAACTTCCGGTCCTTGTTTATGACCCTTTAACATCCATAATAGTACACTGTTTTTGGAATTTTTCACGACATATTAAATTCTAAAGTAACGTAGTTTTAGTCCAATAAAAGATATTGACTTCAATCTTTTCGTATGTAATTAAGAATTATGTCAGCTAAACAGAGAAGTTTAGTTAAAAAATATTAAAGTCCATAGTTTTTCTGAATTCTGGAATTAAAGTAACATTTTTGTAAAGAAATGGTTTTTGAAAAAACTATAAATATATAAATAATGGAATGTTGGTTTGTTAAGATATCTTAGCGAAATTATCGACGATTGTTCACTTTGAATTGCACAATTCACAAAAAACAACGAAAATCTCAAAAATATATATAATTTTTTTTTTTTTCATTTTGCCCATAAAGTCCACATTTTTGTAGGTTTGGAAAAATAATTTAAAACTCTTTGGAACACATTGGAGTTTTTGAAACTCCATTCGGTTTGCAGAACTAGCCTGCGGGATTTTACAGCACAGAGACTATTATTTACATTCGTTTTACATCTCTCGCTTACGAAGCCAGAACTGCTGCAACAAAAATTGCTGTGTGTGAAGGCCGACTTTGTTACATACTCAACAACATGTTACTGGAATATTGATAAAATATTTATAAATTTATTTTTTTTTTTTTTTTTTTTTTTTTGCCCAAGTTAAAGAAACTAACTGTAATTTTATTACATAGAACTTTTATTTTTAGTCATATAATTTTTAACATTTTTCTTTTCTCTTTTTTGGATTCTTTTCTGAGTAAAATTATATAAAAATTAAAATAAAATGTTGTTTAAAAAAAAAGGTTAACCGTCTTTAAAAAGCCTGTTGCGAATAAAACCGAAAATTAGGAAAAGCTGAAACCGGTTTTCTGTTTCGGTTTTCTGTACTTTAATTTAAAGAAAATATTTACATAAATTGTAAAAATAAATTGAGATTGAATATTTAGAAGATTTAAAACTATTGAAATACAAATTGTTTATATTGATATTTTAGGTTGCTCATTCTATTTGTGATTCCTACTTTTTTTATCCTTGAGATGGTCCTAATATGGGTAAAATATTTACTTAAGCGATGTCCGTCAGTCTGTCTGGTTATGAAAAAACAAAAACCTTACCTTATCTTATGATTAATTAATCGCAATTAATAAATCAGTTTTAATAAAATATGAATTGTTTTAATTTCGACATATACTTCTTTATGGTAAACGAGAAAAGTTTGTATTTTTGGTAGTTTTTAATTTCTTTACAATTTCTTGAAAAACAAAACTTTTTAAAGTTTGATATTGAACAGATTAAAAATTATGTTAACGTAACTTAAAGATACTTTGAATAAGAATTTTTTTAGAATTTTAGTTTAAGCCAATAGAGACAAATCATTCCCGAGCTATGTTGCAATGCATGATACAACTTCATACATTTTCTATATTAAGGTTTGTCTCGAAAATTAGGGTCAATTCAAAAAATTGGTTTATAGGCTTAGAATTCCATAATCACATATATCCAAATTAACTGAGGAAACCCTTGCCGCACAATCAGTGTTGCCCTGTGTTATCTAAAACCATTTGCCTATTAATTTAAAACCATATGTAGTTTTAATAAGATTTTTAAAAATTTTTGTAAATTTCTCTTTAAACCCACCATAAATCTTACTGACTCACTTTAATTTTTACACTCTCATACTTTTTAATATATTCTTAACTTTTCATGAATCACACTTTGAGTCATTTTTCATATTTATTTATACATTTACTTCGACACAAACTTTTTAAACATTTTGTGTATTTATTTGACATTTAGAAAGAAAAGCAGAAACAAATTACATTTAAACTTTAACAATAGCAGACCCATTTTTTCAAACTTGTTACATTTTCAATACAAAACAAAAGAAAAGGAAAAAGGTCAATCACCAAAGACTCCTATAAAAAAGGTAAAATAATGAAAAGTATTTATATACATATACATACATACATACATACATACATACAATACAAATGTAATTTTTCTCTACTATACTTCAATAAAATGAAACACATTACTACAGACATTTATGCCAAATGTCATTTGCACAAATAAAATATTTAAAAATAATAAAATCAACAATTTAATACACATTAAAAACACAAAAAAAATGTAAAACTTAAATAAATGTACAACAGAATCCATAGTTGGAGATAATAGGATTTTGTATTATATTAAAAAAAATGTTATTTTTAATATCAAATTCTGTAACAAATGCCACACAACACAATTTCAATTCGGGCCAACAATTTCTAGTGCTTGAAAACTATACACTTGAACACTTTTTTTTCTGAACAGTTTTATGTGTCACTCACTTTTGTTTTTCCACACTAAAAATAAATGTCATTTCATTTACATGAAGGAAAAAAAAATGATTTGTTTTATTTTTAACACACTCTATATACATAAAATAATTGCAGAAATATGAGATGTATATTTAAATGATCTGAACACGTGAAGTGGAGTCGTCACTGCGCTACTTGTTCTGAAATATGATCATTTACCAAACAAAAAAAAAAAAAAACAAAAAACAAAAAAAAAAAAAAAATAGAATAATAATGATTGTGAAAAACTGTGTTAACATGTATTGTCATTGAGAATGCCCAAGCAAACAAATGTAGGCTGAAACAGGTCTATTACAATTTTCAGTATATTTTTTCTCTTATTTTTATAGTTTCAAATTCATTTTCATTTGTATAATTGTTGGTATGTTATATGACCATATATCCGTCTGTGTTTTATTACAAGTGGATTCAAATAACAAGTAGATACAATAAAAAATTTGTATAAGTATTTTAAATGTTTTTTTAACATAATACATTCGAAATGGGAAAAATAATATTATTAACAGGGTAACCAAAAATATGCTCTAAAAAAGTAGTTTATGCGTATAAAAATGCTTGTATAATCAGAAAATATGTCCTTAAGACATTATATTTTCTGGCTATGTTTTAAATTATCTACCACCATTCATGCTAAAAATATTAAATTTTTACACTTAAAAATATTCACAGCTAATACATTGTATCTAAAGTTTTTCTTTTCCCGCTCCCGGAAAATCGGGATTGATTTTTAAATTTCCCGAGATTCCAGAAATTCCTGCAAAAAGAGGTAATGACAAATTTGAAAATATTTATAAAATAATGGATAAAAAAAATTTTAAAATAATATTAGTAATCATAAAACGATAAAATAATTCAGTTTTTTTTTATTTTTTTAATATTTACATTTTAAAAAGTCGAACCATTACTTTAGTTTTCATATTGTCCTGTGAGTAAAACTTCACTAGATATTTTTACGGAAGTAAGGTTTGTTGTTTAGAAAGCCCTAAAATTTTTTATAAATTTCAAAATTCCTATTCTTTCCATGTTTATAACCCATTTCTATGAATAATGGATTTTCTCCTACAGAAGTATAATTACTTCCCTTGTATTTTTTGTTTTTTTACTAGACTATTAAGCCATAGCTAAGGAAAGCTTGACCTCAAAAATTAATTCACATCATATTCTGTTCTTGAATAATTAAACCCTTCATGCTTAATAGGTTGGATACTATTAGGCCCACGTTTTCACTGGTGCTTTAAAAATGTAAATTGTTATTTAAGGATTTCAGACGTTTTAGAGAAATTCTTCTTACAATTTTCACATGCAATATGCATATTTACAAATCGTTTAATAAATATACTTATCAAATATATATATATATATATATATATATATACTATTCTTAAATATTTAAACTCGAAATAAAATCAAATAAAATATACTAAACCGAATGTAAAAACACATTATATACTACAATAACCATATAAGAGTTAGAAAATATAAACATTTTGCATACACAAGAAATCTCGGGAACTCCCACAAGATTTACCAGGATTACGGGACTGAAAATTTTACTCCTCCTGAGATTTCCCATGAAAAACTTTAATTGTTTCAGAAAATTACAAAATTTCTATAAAAATTTCTATTGACATTCTTTAGGAATGAAATTAAAAAAAAAACATTAAAGAGAAAATATCACTAATGGCAAATTATGTAAAAAAAATTCTATAAAGTTCAAAATATATAAACTTCTTTTCTTAAGTGTAAAATATGCAAAATTATGCTCTTTTTTACAATTACAATTACAAAAAAAAAAAAAAAAATTAAAGATAAAATATCACTAATGGCTAATTATGTAAAAAATTCTATAAAGTGCAAAATATAAAAAAATTCTTCTCTTAAGTGTAAAATATGCAGAATTATGCTCTTTTTTACATTTAAAAAAATATGCAAAAATATGCCATTTCAATTGCAAAAATATACTCTAAAATAAGGACTTTCTTTGAAAATATGACAAAATATGCTTCTAAGCTCAAAATATGTCAAAATATGCTGTTATGTCCAAAATATACGAAAATATGCAGTAACAAATCAATGCCAAAATTCTTAAAATTGCGTGAAACGGATAAATAACTAACAGGAAAAAACATGATTTTGCATATTTTTGGTTGCCCTGATTATTAAAGAATTTTATGCTGAAAATTTTCTTGCACACATATTTAATAAACCGACAAATATTTTAAAATGATTTTATTTTCGAAATAAATACTGGTACCTATTAAAAGAGAAATTTTAATTAAAATAATTTAAATTAAATATTACAATTAAAAAATAAAATGCTTGTTTTAAAATAATATAAGTTTAAATGTCAGCACTTTTAATTAAATTCACAACAAACCTGAATTAGGAACATTGCGTTAAGCTTCACCATTTCTATATTACTAATATTTGACTGAGATCCTTTAAAGGTGTAATCCGCGTTCACAAAGGAAGACAAGGCGGCAAAATTTCCCGAGGGTAGTTCGAAATGATCGAACTACCCTGGTAGCTATCGGATATGTGTGATATATCATTGATAAGTTCTCCAAAGAATTCCCCATAAATTCTTCAATGAACTTACCACTATATAATGCCTAAATTGTAAGAATAAAATACTTTTTAAAAGACCAGAGAAAAATGGATTATCTAGCATTTTCTTCATGAAAATCAATCTTCCGAAAGTGCCCGATATCTAAAATACATGTGTGACATCAATATATCATATAATGTCTTCAAAATTTTGCTATTAAAATTTGCTTTAAATTCTTCACAGATAAAAAAAGTAAAAATGATAAAGTCGGTCAAGCTCGCACATACCCTAAAACATTGTGTATGTGCACCAAAATTTAAGGAGTGCTCATATAAGACCTGTGGCCAATTGTGAACTGATAAAACATACGAATGCAGAATATTATGTTAATACTAACATTTATATGAATTTATTCGCTTTAGGGTAATTCCCGAAAGTTGGTCATTGTATGGCCGCTATGGTCAATTATGAACCGATCCTCATAAAATTTGCCAATGTGATTTCTTCTTATATACATTTTTTTTTTTTTTTGTGTCGAATACCAACTTGATACCAACACACAGTGGGGTCAAACGCAAATTTTTTGGTAATAAATCTGAATCTCCTGAACTACTGGTCGGATCAAATTGAAATGTATGGAAGAGTTGTAGAGGAGGACCTAAGCTTTCAGAAAAATCATCTTGTAGTCACCCTGTGATAACACGAGATAAGTTACAGGGTGTCAAAGTTGACTACCTCGAGTATGTAAAAGTGAAAAAAAATCGTAACTTGTACAAATGAAGTCCGATTTTAAAGATTTTTATATTTCTGGAAAGTGCTTTGCAAGATAAAGAAAAAATTTTGAATTGAATTTTTGATTTTTTGGCTCGACTTTCTTTCGTTTTTCGGGAATAAGTCCGGAGATATATGACGTAATTTGCTACATATTTCAAAATAATATGCTGAAAGAATTTTTGGATTATCTCAATTCGTCTAGACGTGAAAAATATTCAAAGTCAGCACTCTGAAATTGGCATGAAAAATGGCTATTTTTTTATAAAAATGTAGTACAATTCATTCACTTTTTTCTCAAAGTTCTGTTAATAAAAAAATTTTTTCCTTATTAATTTCAAAAGATAAGGCTTCATAAATGGTTAATAAAGAAATTTTGAATTGATTTAAGTTTGCACCCTACATCCAGCATTGGCCGAAAATTGTCAATTTAAAAAAATAGTTTCATTTTTATCGATTAATAAAAAAATGTTACGCGAGCTTTTTTAAATTTGGTACCCATATTTTTTATAGAAATAGATTTAGAATGATTTAACACTAAACTGCTTCCCGCCCGGCCAAAAACGAATGCAGGAGTGGAGATTTTATGTTAAAAGTCAGTTTTTTTAACGACTATTTTTAAAAGCATATTAAAAGCATATTAACATAATATTTTTAATATTATTTCTTATGTAGTGCATAAAACACAAATCAAGCTTTTATTCCTAAAAAAATCAATAATATAGCTCCAATAACCTATTTTTGGTAATTTTTCAAAAATTATTTTTTTTTCCAAAAATAGCTGAAAATCTAAAAAAATTTAATTTTTTTAATATAACCACTAATTTTGCAAATACTTTAAAAATGTTAAAAGAATATAAAAATAGACTTATTTACCAATTCAACGATATATAAAATGTTGATATAGGTCATTTAATAATAGTAATATAATGGCCTCAAAACTACCAAGTCACGTCAAAAGTTGCAAAATTCACTATTTTGTTCCGTATTTCCATATGTGTGTATACGTAACACTCAACTGCATTGCTTATTTTTGTTACGAGATAATAATATTTATTAATGAATTTATTTAAAGTGTTCATAATTTTTTTCTACTGAAAAGGTTTTTAAAATTACCTAAGTACATAAATAAGTATATTTTCCTTCGTTTTTTATTACATTTTTTAAAGTTTTTAAATAATTTACCTAGCTACTTAATTAATGTATTATAACAAAAATGATTTTTTTACAATCGCATAAGTACATTTTTTGACGTACCTGTTTAACACTACAGGTCATAAAAATAAACTGAATGAAATTGGGGGTTTTGAGCAAAAATTTTAATTTTTTAATTCATTTTTGCCTGTCACCATTTACCTGATATAAATATTCTTTTTCTATATATAAGTATCCTTATAAATATGCAGATTTATTAGTGAATTTGCCATTATGGAGATTACATTAAAACACTTTTCTGTTTGCAAAGTAATCTGGGATAATCTATCTGATATTATAAATCGTCCAGAAAAAATAAGAAAACTCATTGATACAGTAGTATCTTTTGGTTTAACTCTTACTGCAGAAGACAGTTTAAAGCTCGAAAATTTTTATAAATCATACGAAAAAAGGATGCAAGCTTCAGATTGGTCAATACCAAAGTTTAAGAAGAAAAATGAAGGGAGGGAGAAATACCAATTTTCATCGGAAAGCAGAAAAAGGGTCGACCAAAAAAAAGTTACGATGAAGTTCAGCTAAGAACAAAGAGGACCAAACAGGAATCTATTCTAAATTCACATACGAATGCCGAAATAAAAGATACATTTAAAGCTTTAGTAACACGTACGCAACCAAAGGAAGTAGAAAAAGTTATAGATGTGTTACCAACAGCTTCTCCCAATCGATTACATCGGATAATCCAAAGCATAGTGACACCGAAATCAACATCGTCCTTTACCTCTGAAGATGCTTTAGCTCTAATATTAAATTTAGGATTATCAAGAAACCAATACGAGATTTTTAGGAAATCTGTTAGCGAAAACGGATATGATATCTTTCCCAGTAGCAAATCAGTGAGAGAAGCGAAAAGTAATATTTTACAGCCTATGGAGCACCCGGTTAAAGCTTCTGTTAAAAGTGCTAAATTTAATATATTGCAATTACTTGAAAATACTGCCTCTAGAATTATATCTACCTTCAGCAATGATAACATTGAAAAATGCAAAGACTCTGAACTTATTTTAATATTCAAATGGGGCTGCGATGGAACATCAGGATTTTGGGAATACAAACAACTGGATGGAAGTAATTCTGGAAATAATTATTCCTCGCTGTTTATAGCGTCTCTGGTACCACTTCGAATGCGCTTAAATAAGCCTTCCTCATCGACAAGAAATGACTCGCTTTTTGATTATATATGGATAAATTTATCTCCAGGTTCCAAATTTTTGTGCCGTCCAATCCTTTTTGATTACACAAAAGAAACCACGGTTACAATAAACAGCATTGTCAACCAATTGGAAGAAGAAATTAAAGCATTGCCCCCAATATATGTAAAAGTATCAAACAGAACTATTAAAGTTACATTTCAACAACAATTAACGATGATTGATGGAAAAGTTGCAAACGCTATAACAGATACAACATCTACATGAAAATGTAACATAAGTGGAAAAATAAGTTCACAATTTCAGGATAATTCTGAAGTCCTTGTTAATAAAAATTCTTTAAAATTTTGAATATCACTACTCCACGCAAGGATAAGATTTTTGGAGTTCTGCTTACATCTTGCATATGATATGAAGTACAGAAATATTCCCGGGCAGGAAAATGCTACAGTAAAAAACAATTTGGAATTTCACGAATTACGAAAAGAGGAGAAGAAAAGAATTCAATTAGAATTCAAAGAACAACTCGGATTAATAATTGATAAACCTCTACATGGCTATGGAATCTCAAATGATGGAAATACAGCAAGACGTTTCTTTGAAAATCCGGAACTCACATCTTCAAACACAGGCATTGACTTAAATATTTTGAAGCGTTTTAAGATTATATTGGCAGCCATTAATAGCAAAAAACAAATTAATGCGGACAAATTTAAAATTTTTGCTTACGAAACTAAAGAACTACTTAACATTACATACCCCTTAAATCAATGACTCCAACAATTCACAAAGTATTGGCTCATGGTAAAGAAATAATAGAAAATAGTATTTTGCCATTGGGAGAGCTAACAGAGGAAGCACAGGAAGACCGAAATAAAGATGTTAAACATTTCCGACTCTTCAATACCCGAAAATGTTCGAAAATAGCGCAAAATGGAATATTTATTAATATCATCAGATCCAGTTATATATTCTATAAGAACACGATGGCTACCAAAAATCACTCTTGAAATAGAAAAAGAGGATTCCGAAGCTAAGGAAGTTAAAAATTTGCTAACGTTTGATGTTTCTGATTATTTTCAAGAAAATATCTAATAATATCTTCGATAATATATTCTTAATAAAATAAATATACGGGATATATGTATAATAAGTATGTAAATATGTAGAACAAATTAAATAAACATTACTCAAATAAAGAATTTACTACTTTATAATAACAAATATATACCTACATAATACATTAGAAAACTAAAATGTTACGTATACACACATATGGAAATACGGAACAAAATAGTGAATTTTGCAACTTTTGACGTGACTTGGTAGTTTTGAGGCCATTATATTACTATTATTAAATGACCTATATCAACATTTTATATATCGTTGAATTGGTAAATAGGTCTATTTTTATATTCTTTTAACATTTTTAAAGTATTTGCAAAATTAGTGGAGTTGTATTCAAAAAATTAAATTTTTTTGGATTTTCAGCTATTTTAAAAAAAAAAATTATTTTTGAAAAATTACCAAAAATAGGTTATTGGAGCTATTTTATTGATTTTTTTAGGAATGAAAGCTTGATTTGTGTTTTATACACTACATAAGAAATAATATTAAAAATATTATGTTAATATGCTTTTAATATACTTTTAAAAATAGTCGTTAAAAAAACTGACTTTTAACATAAAATCTCCACTCCTGCATTCGTTTTTGGCCGGGCGGGAAGCAGTTTAGTGTTAAATCATTCTAAATCTATTTCTATAAAAAATATGGGTACCAAATTTAAAAAAGCTCGCGTGACATTTTTTTTATTAATCGATAAAAATGAAACTATTTTTTAAAATTGAAAATTTTCGGCCAATGCTGGATGTAGGGTGCAAACTTAAATCAATTCAAAATTTCTTTATTAACCATTTATGAAGCCTTATTTTTTGAAATTAATAAGGAAAAAATTTTTTTATTAACTGAACTTTGAGAAAAAAGTGAATGAATTGTACTATATTTTTGTAAAAAAATAGCCATTTTTCATGCCAATTTCAGAGTGCTGACTTTGAATATTTTTCACGTCTAGACGAATTGAGATAATCCAAAAATTCTTTCAGCATATTATTTTGAAATATGTAGCAAATTACAGAATATTTTTAAAAAATTTTTACCTCATATATCTCCGGACTTATTCGCGAAAAACGAAAGAAAGTCGAGCCAAAAAATCAAAAATTCAAAATTCAAGCGTAAATATCTTTTTAACTGCAAGAGATAACTTAGATGAGTAAGCTTATTTTTTCTTTATCTTGAAATATAAAAATCTTTAAAATCGGACTTCATTTGTACAAGTTATGATTTTTTTTAACTTTTACATACTCGAGGTAGTTAACCTTGACACCCTGTAGCTTATCTCGTGTTATCACAGGGTGACTACAAGATGATTTTTCTGAAAGCTTAGGTCCTCCTCTACAACTCTTCCATACATTTCAATTTGATCCGACCAGTAGTTTAGGAGATTCAGATTTATTACCAAAAAATTTGCGTTTGACCCCACTGTGCAACATTTGTATAGAATATATCCACGTTAAAGTGATTTTCGGAAGAAAGTTTTATATGGGAACTATGATCAATTATGGACCGATATTTATGAAATTGGACATAAAGATATACACTTAAAAAAAAAACTTATTACTTATTGAGGAATTTCTTCGTACCAAATTTCATCATCTTTAAAATTGATACATGTAGTTTAATTACATGGAAGGACAGACGGCCGCACATCATTAAATCAACTCAGAAATTAATTCTAAACCGATTGGTATATTCTAAGGTGAGTCTTAGACCTATATTTTCGACTGTTAAAAATATTAACACAAACGCCCACTATAGTGGTGTATGGTTTGTTTATAAATAAAACAAATACCCTTCTCCATTTCTACAACATTCGGCTCAGACCCCTTAAACTATACACGCATGTTCTGCGTTCATAGAGGAATGTATGAAATTAGTATGACGGTAATAAAATGAACTCACCGAAGTCTCTTGACAACTCTTGGATATATGTGATATACCATTGAAAAGTTGTTGGAAGAATTCACGATATATGCTTCCAGGAACTCAGCACTATAGCATTTAAGTTTTTAGATAAAAGAAGCTTTTAAAAGACCATATAAAATGTGATTCAATACCATTTTCTCCACAGAAATCAATCCTAAAGTGTCCGATATCTAAAATGTATAGTATATGTTACATAAATATATCAAATAATGTTGTCAGAATTTTACTATTAAAAATTTCTTCACATTTTTGAAAGCTTAAAACCAAAAACGAACATAAGAATCTTCTGAACTAGAGCTAATATAAAACTGAAATAGAAATGAGGTAAAACTAAACTGGAATTTAATTTTAAAGTAACTAGAACAGAACCAGAACTGAAGTAGAACTGAACCATAAGTGAACTAAAACTGAATTAGTACTGAACTAGAACTGAATAAAAACTGAACTAGAGCTAAACTAGAACTGAATAAGAACTCTACTAGAACTGAACTAAAACTGAATCTTATTCAGAATTTAACTGAAACTAAACCGGAACCGAACCAGAACTGAACTAAAACTGAATTAGAACTGAAAATTGTACTAGAACCAATTAGAACTGAACTGGAACTGAACTGAATAAAAACTGAAGTAGAGCTGAGATACAACATAACTAGAAGTAAACTAGAGCTGAACTGAAATTGAAATAAAACTAAACTAGAACTAAACAAGAACTGAACCAGAACTAAACCAGAACTAAACTAGAACTGAACTATAGCAGAATAAAAACAAACTCAATTACGAATTTTATTGTTAAACTTTGGCTTTTAAAACTTGTAAAATATTTTCGGTAAATATGAAAATATGTCTTTAAATTTAAACTGTAAAATATATTATTAATTTTGTCGTTTATATTTTGGTACTAACTTCAATAACATTTAATATTGTAGGCCACAAAAATCCATGTTGTTTTTGCTCAAAAAATTCTCTTTATCATTACAACATATATTTGTTTATTTTTAATTATATTAAAATAATTTTTTAGACATGGTGGATTTGTCCAAAAATTGTTAAAATAATAAAATGATTTTTAAACTTTATATTTATTTTGTGGCATACGTATATGCCACATCAAATTAGTTTGTATTTATTTATCTTCATTTTGTAGCAAAAGCATTGTCACAACAAATGAAAAATGACATTTAAATAAAATGTACCCTTTTCAAAATGAAAATATTCTATGGTAATTAGATCATTATTTTTTTAAATAGAATACATTGAAATTGTTAACAAAAAATCTGTTTTAAGGCCAAATGAAAATTTAAATTCAATATAGATTTCATTTCATAAAGTAATAAAAAAAAAATCGGTTATGATTTAATAAAGAAATTTTTAATATGAAATAATATTCATAACTTGTATTGGGAAATTTTTATTGATATTTTTTTAATTATAATTTAATGACCAACAACGAAACCTGAAATTGGTTTTTGTCATATAATTATAAATTTATTTTGACTTGATTGCAAGTATCATTAACATTTTTTTTTTCCTATAAGCTGCCATGTGCAAAATTTTTAACTATAAATCTTTTAAATCTTTTTTTTTCCACAAGCTGTTTTGACACCTGTAATTATTACAGAGATATCCGTTGGAACTTATGTTTACATAAATATCACAAGTACCAACGGAATTTTTTCTTTTTTTAATTTAAACATTAATTATTTGTTAACATTATTAAGCCTCTCAGTCATGGCTCATATTCCAATAGGCATATTACCATCACCAGCTCTTTTATGGCTTAATCATATGTGTCACCAACAGCCACTATAATCATCAGCATATGTTGGTGCAGTGCTACAAAGACAAATTTTAAAATTCAAGTTGACAACAACATAAAACAAATTCAATTACATTTTTTAAAGAAATAAAAAATATTAAAAATAAATAAATAATTTTTTTTCGTGTTTAATTTTGAAATGCTTATCATCACTCCATTCGTTTTGTGTTAAAAAAAAAAAACCAATCCATTCATTTATTCATTCAGCCAAGTTATTCATTCCTTAACATATTCATTGATATGCATAACTGTTAAAATATTGTGTTTATCCTCTTCTTTTTATTTAAAAGCAAGATTTCCTTGTGTGTGAGTTTTATTTTTTATTAGCTCCAACCCCAAATCCAATTTATGCATTTCTTCCACATATGAGTAAGTGAGATTTGAAGTTTAAAAAGCCGCCTTGATAGACCGTTGAGAGAAAACAATACGAGTACAACGGCGAAGAAAAAAGTAAATAAAAATAAATACAAAAGATGATGAGGAAGAGATGCCGCTCTGCCTGTCGCCTTAAACAAATAATCCAATTTAAAATAATCATGCATGGCGTCTGCCTGCCATTCAACTCCATATAAAATACCTTCAGCTCTTACTTCTGCTGAGTCTTTCAATGTTACTACTGGTGCTGCTGTGGATCATGACGATGATGATGATTTCTTTCTTCCTAAGCTTATAAAACCAGCTCATCATATTTGTATTATTTATTTTGCTTTTTTTTTGCAGAATATAGATTTTTTGTTTTGTTTTTTTTTTTTTTTTAAATTAACTGGGAAGTTGATTTTCTTAACAGATATTTAAAGGGATGGATTCATATTAAGGCAACTAGTGTAAAATAAAATAGACAATATAACCTTCATGCCAAAAAAATAAACCAAAACTTCGCCCTACAAGAAAATATTGAAACGCTTGGTATAGGGAGAAAGTATTCACAATATTTGAAAAAATTAGATGTAATTTTAAGCCTAAAATTTTGTCTGCTATGACGAAAAGTGGGAAAAATTCGTTGTAAATAATTACGGAAAGAAGTAATTTGGGACTATATAAATCCCTTCTAGGTATTAAAGCTAATATCATATATTGTTAAAATATGTGTGAGTAAAGTCTTTCGTACACCCAAAATGCAGAACCGACATAAATAAATCTAGGCTGTTTATTAATGTATAAACATAGGTCTGGACAAAAATAAATAAAAAAAAATTTAAGGAAGTTTACTTCCAATACCTTCAAAGCATCAACAAGTGTACATACGTTTTCTTGTGCTTAAGAAGCAATATAAATGGCATCCAAAGATGTTATTAAAAAGTGACTCAAATACATTTTTTTTGCTTTTTCTTTCTGCAAATACTTCTACATGACTTCGTGAATATGACTTCCTACTTAATGAATAAGTATCAAAAAATAGAGAAAAAAAAAATAAATAAATAAAAATAAAATAATTAAATAAAAAAATAATAATAAAAAAATAACATCCTCCGATGACAAACCTATGTTAAATTAATTAGAAATTATTCGAATTTGCATTACTTCTGGATCACAAATTCAGGATTTTATTGACTTCTTTGGATGTTATTTTTTGCTGAGACATTATAAAAGGAATATTAATTTCGGAAAGCTTAATTTTCTAAAGGTTCAGTGTTCAAAGCGGAGCCAGATTTTGAAATATCTTTCAGTTAGCGGAGAAACTCGGATTCATATCTAATTTTCTGAGCATTTTTTCTTTTTCCAGAGCTTTTTAAAGCTCCCAGACGACGTAGAAAATAAAATTCGGCTTACTTATATAACTGTTTGTCCTACAAATCATAACAAAACCAGATTTTAAAATCTTTGTCGAAGAGCGGAAAAATTCGGATTTATATATTATTTCCTAAGAATGTTTTCTCTTTCCAGAGCTTTCTGAAGTCCCTAGAAAATTAAAATTCAGCTTACTTAACTACACATCCTATAAATCCTAACGAAACCATATTTTTAAATTTCTATCAAGGGACGGAGATATCTATATATGTACGTATAATTTCCTAAACCTGTTTTCCTCTCCAGAGATTTCTGAAACTCCCATACGATATAAACATTTTAATTTCGACTTATTTATTTAACTGTTCGTCCTATAACTCCTAACTTAGCCAGATTTTTAAATTTCTATCAGGGAGTGGAAATAATCGGATTTATATATAATTTCCTAAGCATGTTTTCTCTTTCTAGAGCTTTCTGAAGCTCCCAGATAAGGTAAAATTTCTATCAGGACATGGAGATACGCATATTAATTTTTTATTTTTGCTAATATTTTTAAAAGTCGGTTTTGGCTTAAAAAATTTAAATTTTCTATGGTAATTGTTTGCTCTCCAAATTTTACCGGAAATTGATTTTGTATTCCGATGAAGGAGCGAATTTATGCCGATTTTTTTAAATTTACCTTTTAATACTTTTAATATTATTCACTATCAAATTTTAACAGATACAAATCTTTCAATTTCGATTAGATAGAGGAAAAGTGCCAAAAAGTTGTTCATACACTTTTTTAAGATTTTTAGATTTTGTTGTGCATTTTATTATTATCATTATTATTATCATATTGAAATTTTTTCTAAGTATTGGCAGGCTTATACACTTGTAGTATTTAAACCTTTAAAGAAACAATTCTTTTCAGTTTCCACTTTTATTATATATCATTCCCAGAAAAATTTCTCTTCAGTGTTTTTTCTTTCCTTCAAGAAAAAATACAAAAATTTTTGGTGTAAGCTGTGTGCGTTGATGGCAAAATACCCGTATATTATATTGTCTTCCACTTGATTGTTTGGGTGTAACGAAATTTATAGAAAAAGCAAAGAAATTTTTTAAAGAAAAAGAAACCGAAAATAAGTACGTGTTGTTTTCATATGGCGCATCATCTTCGAATTGCCATAAATCAGACACAACAATTCATTTTAAATTCATATGTTGTCATATCGTTAGTTTTTTTTTTTTTTTTATATACACCATATGAATGACTTGGGTTGGCTTGACTGACTCTCATCTAATCGAAGGAGTTAAAGCTTTTTTTAATTCCTGTAGCGTTTAACACAACGTGTGTTCACTACTGTGTGTGTTTGTTTGTATATTTTTACTGTTTCAACATTTCTGAAATGTCAATTGTTGACGTGCTGCCAAGAAGTGTTTGGTAGTTATTGTCAAACAACAAGTTGGAGTTATGGACTTGGATGACTTAGCTGTATGTCATTGTTTATTTTAGAGATCATTATTATAATAATCATTATAAATGATTTAGAACAACAAGGGAATTAAGCAAGAACAAAAATAAGAAATAAAAAAATGTATTATATTAAATTATGTCGTTTGGAGAAAAAAGATTAAGTGTGGGAAAATGATTTTTAGTTAACACTTTATTAGAAATAAAAACGTAAAAGTATTATTCAAATATTATTTGCAGATTTTTTCTTTTTATTTAAATGCTACATATAAAATACCACCCGTTTTAGTTTGTTTTTAAACAATTAAATTTTCCTTTAGATTTCTTTTAGATTTAGCTATTATTTCCTTATTATTTTCGTCTTTAATTAACTTGGTTTTTTGTTGTTTTTTGTCTTATGTAAACAAAATCTAATTATTTTTAATTTCTATGAAAGAACATACAAATTCTTTTGTCATTAATATTCATTCTTGTAAGAAGCTGAAGGAAAAAAACTATAATAAATATATTCTTTTGCAAAGAGTAAATGTTAAAGGAAAATTTATATAAGACCACCATCTGTTTGTAATTCTTAGTTACATTTCATTTATTGGGTTTTAAATCTTTTCCTTAGACACTCTACTCTTAATAATGAGGGCACATGTATGTGGATTGTAGATACAATTACGTTTCTAAAAATATAAAGTATATAGAAAGGATATTATTTTTATCTCAATCATATAGTCAACATAAATTCGTTAAAATACGAGAATATTAATACTCACTAGAAAAGCGGAACAAGAACTGATCAGCAGTTGTTTTCAACTGCACACACTTTAAACCGCAATTGGTTTAACATTCCTTGTTACGCTTCTCCTAATCCTCAACTCTTTCGTTCTTTATTAAAGACACAGTTTACAATGAATTCTACATCTTATGGAACTTTAATGTTAGTGGTCGATCTGATATGCTCATTTGCCCTAATATAATTATATGCTCCGAAATTTAATACATCAGGTATAGCATTAAAAGACGCCAATCTTGGGAGAGCTTTTATCCTCAGAAACAAGGAGTTAACATCCGTCTGTATTCCGGAATCCAAAATATAAGCTATCGTTTTGAAAAACTAAGGGAAATTTTATGAGCGAGGAATTCATTGCTTCAACAAATAGAATTTGAAGACGATATTCCAACTTAACTTAGCAATGAGACATCGGAAAGTATGTACGAGACTCCAACTTAACCAGTCCCAACATCCACAATTATGCGAATTTTTCTCCTAAAAACACTCATATACTGTGAAATTTTTGTGAGCACCGAATGGCGATCTAAGAAATATTTTCCAAGCGACTTCTGGAGTTTGACTCGAGATCATTATATTATCTGTAACTTCCTTAATTTTTTGAATATTCACTCCTTTTTATTCCAGAACATAAAAATTTCCGTACTTCTAAGTACACTTTGTTGTCAGGAACATTTATAAGTAGCAACCGTACTTGATTTTAACCAGTCCCAGCTTCCTCAATTATGTGAATTTCTCTCCGAAAACAATAATTTGCTCTTACATTCTCATATGTCCCGTAACCCGAAATATAACCCATCAAGTTAAAAAACGAATAGCACTTTCCAAACGAAAGCTGCAGTACGAACAGATATCTCTTGATATTCTTAACGTCCTTAATCCGACATTCGCCTTTATTTCAGAATATAAATAAATATATACAGATAGTGTCTGAGCTGTTTTCATTGTCAGGAGTAAGGAAGACAAAGTCGCAATGGCAATTCGAATGTGTAGATGGTATTCAAATGCAACCAATTCCAACATCATCAAATTTCACTGAAAAACACTTATTTGCTTTAACATTGTCCTGTGATCCGAAACCCAAACTAGTGTCCATCGAATAGAAAGACAAATCGCAAAGGACTGTTTTCTAAACAACAATTAATCGAATTAGGAATCGTAGTGTGAAGACGGCCTCAACCAATTCGCAGCTTTCTTAATTGCAAATTAGTATTCTGTCTCAAAAATATTAATTTGCTTCGATATTCACCTTTATTCCGGAACAAAAAATGCACTAAAAAACGAGCAAGGAAGTAAAAGTCGTAATGACGGTTCGAATTTGAAGATGTTATCTGATCTAAACGAATTGCAACTTCCTTAATTGTGTGAATTTCTCTACGAAAAACCCTGATTTGCTGTAACATTCTCCCGCGCTCCTAAATATCATCTATCGCGCAAAGAGGCGAATAACAATCTAAGGCTTTCTTTCCAAGCGACAATTACAGTTCGACTAGACGCCGTAAGGCGATATATGATTCCTCTGTATTCTGACATCTTCTTTATATTTCAGAACCAAAAATTTAAGTTCTGAGCTGTTTTCATTGACAGAAGTAAGAAATTCAAAGTCGCAAAGTGAATGTCAGCTTGTCCGCAACATCTCTTATTACTGAATTTCTGCATAAAGACATTAATTTGTCCTAATATTCTAAAATCAGTTATATGTATATCTAAAAGACGAATGGCAGTTGTGGATTTTCAACAAAACATCAGAATTTAGAGACGTAATTGGATTTCAGCCAATATTTTATTTCTTTAATTTTTCGAATCACTTTCTGAATAAGAATGCAGTGATTCAAAAAGCATAATTTTGGCGACAGGTTTATTCGGCTTTGGTGTCGGTTTTCCTGGTAATTCAAGCCCGATTTTTTGTACTTTAGATTACCAGAATATATCCACTTGTCATCGTCCTTTGTAACTCGATGCAGAAGCAACATCTTTTTGTGGCCTTGAAGAAGAATTTTACACATGCAAAATCGCCACTCGACGTCTCTTGTTTCGGTTCATATAGCAGCCAATTTCCATGTTATTGGAAGAATCAAAGTTATTTTAAATATCTGGAGATCGTTACTTGATCTACTCGCACGCATTTCTCTTTTCGTACCAGTCTTGATCAAGTAAAGCCTTCAGTTCTTCATATTAGACTGGCCAGGAAGCTTCTTCGATATCACCAGTTTGAAATCGTTTAAACCGCTCACAACAAATTGCCTCAGCTAAGGCATAATCTCCACAAACTTCAACCAAAATGTGATGGCTTTTCGCAGCGGTTGCTTTCCGCAAAGCGTTCTTTTTTGGCACCAAACTCCTCATATTTGTTAATGTTTCGACATACTGAATAAGAAAGGTTAATGACAATACTTTTACGTGGCACTATTATATTTCAAAAACATTTATTAAAAATCTTGCAACATCTGAATTCTTACAATTTTGAATAAATTAGAACAAAAACTCAGTCATGGTCGAAATTTATAATTTCATTAATAATATAGAACTCATAACTTCCTTATCAACAGAGTAACCAAAATCAATTTAAGTTCAGAAACATTAACTAGTGCTTAGTAGGAGCTTGACCAAATTCGTTCAGTATTTAGCAATAGAGAAAATCAATTTTGTTTTGATTTTTTCCTCTTCCTTGTAAACCATCATCATAATATTTTAACAAAATATAATCTTTTATTACTTTCTATCTTATAAGTACAGAGAATTACTACGTAAATACGAGTAGTAGTACTTAAATAAGAAAAGAACATAACTTTTATAACCATTATGGTCTCATTGTCATTATCATTACAAATAAACATTTTATATATATATATATATATATATATATATATATATATGAATACAAATAAAAAGTAGTGGTCGCAGATGTCTGTCCTTAATTCTGTCTGCTTGACCGACCATATCCCTCCATAGGAATATTATTATATTTTTTGCCATATAGTAAAAGTTTCATTTCTTTAGTAGAATCATTAGTCTGGCTCCTATTGCATTTAAAAGATATTATTACATACTTGTATACATATAAATAAATAATCTATACGTAAGTATAAAATAAATGTTTTGTACGCGTCTTGCATGTATTCCCATCTATTCTCATTAATGTGTCACTTCGTATCTTTTTTTATATAAGATTTTCAAAAACAACTTCTGTGCTGTGTGTGTCTTTTGGTCTTTGATTATATCCCTTGGTCATTCAATAAATTTACTAACAACAACAACAACAAAAATCAAAATTGTATTGTTGCTGCTTTACAACTTCCAGTTTATGTTCTTTTACAGACTTCAATACATGTTGTAATTTAACAGATTTTCTTAAGGATGTTTTTAAGGTATTGATTTCTTTGCTTGAATTTATATTTTTGTATTATTATTTTTTTAATATAGTGTTAAATGGCGCCTCTATATTTTATTAGAATTTACGGTAATTTTTTGAAAAGAGAAAAATAAATATTTTTTTTTTTGCATCTGTCATTAACTGCTTGTAAAAGAAATGTTTTTAAATAGTTTTAACTTGCTTTATTTTTCTGTCTTTAAGTGCCTAAGTATCTTTATTAATGCCATACTAATTTTCAATAGTTTTATAAGACATTAACACTATATAGTCAGGTAATATTTGAAAAATGTATCCATTAAGGAAATGGAAATTCCATAAAACTAATCTTAAGTGATATGGATAGAGAAACTACTATTGCAATTTAAACAAGTGATAAATATATAGTCGGTCAAGCCCGACCATATAATATACTATGTGCATCAAAAAGTTTGGAGGAATATGGGACCTTATATGAATACCTGTAAACTACACTTAGTGTATATTTATATTAAACATATGTATTATGTTATTTATGTGGAGTAGGTCTTATATGGGAGCTATGGTCAATTATGGTTCTAGCCTCATAAAATTTGGCGCTGCTAATGCTATCATTTGTATGAGATTTATAACCGTTAAAGTGATTTTCTGAAGAGTAGTTTATATGGTCAATTATGGACCGGTCTTCGTCAAATTCGACACACAGATTTATGCTTATGCATTAAAATAAAGCTATACTTAAGGGATTTACCATCGTTCCGGGAGGACAATTGTATGGGGTCTAGGTGAAATAATGGAACAATCATAACCAATTTCAATAGCCTTTTTCGTTGGACCATAGAAAACCTGTGTAACAAACTTCATTATGCTATTTCCAAAATTGTGATCTGTAGTTTGATTTTAAAATTTAGACGATCAGACGGACGGACATCGTTAAATTGACTTAGAAAGTGATTCTAAGGCGATTGGAATAAACTAAGATGGAACTTAGACCAATATTTTGGGGTGTTACAAACACCAGCACAAACGCATAATACCCCTCCCACCTATGGTGGTGTAGAGTGTAACAACAAGTTATTACTGTTGTGAAATGAAAATCAATTTTGTTTGTTAATAATAATTAAATTTTTAAATACAAAATTTTTTCTTCACATTAAAAATATTTCAATAAGTATTAGCAAGTAATTTCCTTTAGAAAGTTGTATATTACGAAGGAAATTAAATAATTAAAATCTGAGTAAATAATCCAATTTTTTTAAAGCATTTTAATGTCTTACTAGTACTCATGTAAAAACAAAAAAACTAAATCTTAAATATACTCGTATTAAACAAATGTTAAAAGAAGGAAATTGATAAAAAAAAACAAAACAAAATTCTTTTAAAAACATATTTTTAATAAAAGATTTCTCATAGAGACCTCACATTCAAATGTGGAAATAGAAAGAAGTTAATTTCACTTAACTTGATCAAACACTCAAAATGGAATAGAACCATAACAGAACTAGAACAGAACTAGATCAGAACTAGAATAGAACTAGAACAGAGCCAGAAGAGAACCAGAACTAAACTATAACTGAACTAGAACCAAACTACAACTAAGCTAGAATTGAACTAAATCAGAACTGGAACGTAACTATAACTGAAGTGGAATTGAACAAGTACTGAACGAAAACTAAACAAGAAATGAACTTGATTAGAACCAGAACATAACTATAACTAAACTAAAACTGAACTAGAACAAAACTAGAACAGAACTAGACCATAACCAGAACAGAACTAGAACTGAATTACAATTGAACTAGAACTAAGCTAGAATTGAAGTAGCCCTAAACTAGAACTGAACTAGAATTGAACTAGTACTAAGCAAGAACTGAACTAGAGCTAAGGTAAAACTGAATAAGAACTGAACTGAATCAGAACTGGAACACAACTAGAACTGAACTAGAACTGAACTAAAACTGAACAGTTCTAGTTCTAGCTGTAACTGAACTAGAATTTAACTGGAACTTAACCAGAACTGAAGTAGAACTTAAGTAGAACTGAACTAGAGCTGAACTAAGATTAATTTTGATTTTTAATGGTAATAGTAAAATTATTTGCAGACTTGTCGGTAAATGGATTTTGAATTAACCCATTGATGAGTAAAATTCTTTTCTGCATATATATATATATATATATATATATATATATATATAGATATATATATATATATATATAGTTAGTCCTTTCTTGTATTTGGTTTATATATATATATATATATATATATATATTTTTTTTTTTTTTGTCATTATTTAATCATATTCCCTTTCTAGGGTTAATTCTATTTTATTATATTAATCCTTTTAAAATGTAATTCTAAAGTAGCTCTTTAAAACCATGTAAGCCATGAATTATTGTTACAGACTCCCACTACTTTATTACCATAGAAAATAAAACTATATTTATAAATAAATAGCCATAAAATTATAAAAGGCTTAAACTTCTTTTACTACTTAGTAAAGTATCACTTAAACTAAATATTATTTGTAATGCACACTAAAGCAACTTACAATAAACTTAATGGCTTAGGAAGACATTCCTATATTGTCCAACACAACCAACATTCTTTTCAAAGTTGATCATTATTTGTGCATAAATTAGGATTAAATGTCCCCACTGACCAAAAAAGATTTTTTTTTTTAATAAAATCAAAAGAAAGATTCAAACTAAACATAAGGGAGAGAGAAAGAAAAAAGTATGTTACAATTTTATGCCTGTTTTTGGTCAATAATAATGAGTTTAAAATGACAACATAGTATTCCAGTCATTCACCATTGACTTGATGATGCTTTTCTTGCTGTATATGATGGGACTCATCATATGATGTTCATCGAATGTATTCCATATAAAGTTTTTTTTTTTTTTTTTTTTTTTTTTTTTTGTTGAAAACAGTTTTAGCCTTATAAGGTTAAAGGTATGAGTAAGTATTACCAAAACCAAAATCAACAATATAAAAACTACAATAATAATAACAACAATATATAAGAATAAGTTACATTATTAACTTTTTTTGTTACCTTGAATATAGAATAAAAATACTTATAACAAGTAAACTCAAGAGTTAATTGTGTATCTAAAAGGAAGGATTGGCTGGAATTGTTGAAGTTTCTTTGTGTGACAATGTTTGTTTTCATTATGACTTAAATACATCATTATTTTTGTGGTCGAGTTAGCTTTTGTTATATATATATATATATATATATATATATATATATTTACTGGAGTTGCATGATTAAGTGTGTGAATGTTTGTTGTTGGTTTTTTTGAGGAAATAATGAATAATTAAAATTTATTGTATTTTCGTAATTGATGACAATTTATTTGACACTTTTATGTCAAAAAAATTTTGTTAAATTGTCTTACTTTTTTGTTTCTTTTTTTCATAAATTTTGTGAAAACGGAAACTAAGTGACATGAAAAATGACTTTTAATTTTTTTTTTTTTTTTCAATTTAAAAAAAATACAGTTTTCGTCATTTAGGCCTTTAAAAGTAGTTTAAAGTCACAGAAAAAATTATGTAGAAAGCGAAAAAAGAGAAATTATATTTTGTAAAATTTTCGATTAATTTTCCTTTTGTAGAAATATTGAATAAATTTTTTTATGGAAATTTCTGTTTATAGAAATTTTTTGATAAATTTTCTTCTTTAGAGAAAATTGTTGATAGAAAACTAGCTTTCGCCACGCGCTACGCTACCCCTTTTTATGTGATAACTAATACTAACTTTCTGTGGGGCTTCTTCACCGCCTGATCCTATCCGTCCCATTTTAAACTTTGATGAGAAAGTTATTCCTAAAAAATTTTAAGACTAAGGTTCTTAAGATATATGGGGTAGGTATAATTTCCCTGGTCTTAATCGTGCTATTTTCACCTTAATTATGGAGGTTGATGATAAAGTTTTTGGTACAAAATGTTAAGACTTTTGCTGTTCTTAAGATATAAAATTTTCAATATTTTCGTTGTATGGCGGGTACCTTTCCCCTGGTCCTCTCCATCCCATCTACAGTATTAACAGTAACAGTATTTAAGTTATCCGATAATTTTCATTTGCTTTGTATGGGGGATACTATTCCCCCTGGTACTATCGTTTCCATTTTTAGCTCAATTATAAAAGATGATGAAGTTACTTCCTCAAAATTGTAAGACTTCAACGAAAAAGTTTTTAAGTTATGTGATTTGATGAATGATACTGTGAAAATTTCAAGAAAATCGATTCCATAGTTTAACTGTCTATAAGGTACAAACAAACATAATTAATTTTTATATAAAATAAATTCCACGAATAGTGTTAAAAGGAGGTGGGAAAAAAGAGGCTAAAATGAACTGCAAAAACGGTTAAAAAGCTAAGTGCCCCAAAAAATAAGGCCAGAAAAAAGTAAACAAATTTTTTTTTATTTAAAAAAGAAACTCTCATTAGTTTTTCATATTTGTTGAGATATTGTAATAAAAAACTGCTGCCATCAAAATAATTCAAAAGAAAGAAAAATCAAACAAAAAATTTCAGTACCAACTTGGGATATATTTCATATGGAAAAATTTTCAATATTTTTTTTTTTTTTTTTTTTTGTATTATAATTTTATAATTTAATTATAATTCCATTTTGATTAAGCATTTCCAAATCTTTTTGTGTAGTTTTTCACATTTATAATATTTTTTTTTTCTTTTTTTTTTTTTTGTAATTATATTCGTAAATAGTTTCTATAGTTAATGAAATATATTAGAAAATAATTATAATACACGGCCATATTAAATTATTTTTGACTTGTAGAATGAAGCGCCGCAAGCGAAATTTTTTGTTAAATGTAAATAATCTTTTGTGTGAATAAATACTGAAATACTAACATTTTACCCTTTTTGAGGCAATTTCAAGAATCAAAAAAGACTAGTAGTTAAAGCGAAAATTTTGAGGCATGAGACATCACATATGAAAAAAAAAAAAACTAGGTTTCAGATTTCGTTCATTTTTGGCACTTACATGCATTTTAAAACCATAATAACATATGTGTTTTAATTTGTTTAATTTAAAAAAATTGCGATTTTAGTTACGCTTATACTCGGAATTTTGTAAAAATGAAAATATTTTGTCATTTATGTAATTTTAATTATACGTATCTTTTGAAGTTTAAGTCCGACTTCATTGACTTAAATTTCATTAGAAAGGCAATTAATTCTACTTTTAACACTACAATTAAAAAGAGAAAAAAATATTAAAAATGCATGTATAATGCAATTGCATTTTCTGAATGCATTTTTGAACATTTAAATTTTTTTGGTTAATTTGTAAAAAAAAAATGAGAAAATATGCATCCAAATTAATCTATGTATGAATGATTAATAAAATTATCAAATTTATTAAAATGTGTTTTTAAAAAATTCTTGTTGAAGAAACTTAATAAAAAATGCACTTGAAAAATTGGAAATGTATTTATGCTTTAGTGCAATTTATAACTAAAATTTTATTTTTGAATTATTTAACTTAAAGTAAATATCTATACCATTAAAATATTATTTAAATCAATTAAATCTGTCATTTATGTATGTAATTTTATATATATAGTTTAAGTTGTGCACCTTTTGCGTAAATTGCACAAAATGTCAAAATATTAAAAATGTAAATTTTTGTATGAAAAAAAGTGTTGGTCTTTTTTTTCTAAAAATTATTAAAAATAATAAACATTTCCTTCACAAAAAATCTAAATACAATTGTTTAACCAATAAATCACTTTCTAATATGAAATAAAAAAAAAAAAATAAAAAATGCATCTGCACAATGCACTTGCATCTGAAATGTATTTAGTAAAAAACTAAAATTATTTATTATATAAAATCATTCATTCTAAAGGAGGGTAAATGTAGAAATATAATGCATTTTAAATCATAATAATCTGATAAAAAATTGTGAAAATATCGTCTTTTAAAGTAACGTATTTTTTCGATTTTGTTAATTTTTTTTTATAATTTCAAACCGCGAAAATAACACGATTTTTTGATATTTTTTATTTTTTACATTAGTCGTATAAATTTTATTAGCTTCGCAGAGAACATATTTAATGATTTTGAAGAAAATTGAAAGACAGTAGGCTATAAATTGTATTTTTTTATGTGTTCTTTCGTGGAATTCATGATCAGTGTTGCCAGTTTATACTTTTTAAGGCTAAATCTGGCCTTTTTATTTTGCTTTTAGTCAAAATTTTCATTTTAGTTTGTAGAATTTTTTGATTCTTAAAATTGCCTTAAAAATTTCTAATTTGTTAATACTAATTTAAGTTTTACAGAATTATCCATTTAAACATGTATTTACTCACACAACAAACAGTGATGATCCTACTTGCATTGAGAGGTTAGTTGCTCTAAACTGCTTTTTTTTCAGTCCAATCAATAACACAATAGTTATCATAATGACCTTGAACAGCATAATAGTCCTACTACGTAAATCTTTTGTTCAATGTGATATTAAACTATATATTATTATAATGATTAATGTAACCAAAGTTCAACTAGTTCCTTTCTTTAAGCCTGTAGTTAATATCCTACCAAATACATATAAAAAAAACTTTTCTATAAATCTCTTAAAACTTGCGTTGCTCTTAGTGTTGATTTTATTTTTGAATTAACTTTAGATGAACCCTAGTTATACTAGTGGTGGAAACTCCAAAGACGTTGCATTTCGTATTGTACAATTTTTTCCCAAACAACATAATGGACTTCAAATGTGCCATATTAACGCCCAAAGTTTAATAACCAAAATTAACGAGTTTAACTTTGTATTCGAGTATCCCAATATGGATGTAGTATATGTTTCTGAAACATAGCTCAACGAATCTATCTCCGATCGACTAATAAGTCCACTTGGCTATAGTGTTTTTCGTTTTGGTCGCATTGAAAGAGGTGGCGGAGTAGCAGTATTCATCAAAATCACATTAAGATGCAGATTCCATTGCAAGTTAGGTTAAAATGACAAAATTGTCTACGTATTTGTAGAATTTTCAACAATATCCCAGCAAACACGATTTCAAATGTTTGAAATATGATGACTTTAACGTTTGATATCAAACTTGTTTCAAATGTAGGTGGAGGTTTGTATTTTAAGTTTGATTTCAAATTAAGTATCATTTGAGAAAAAAAAACGTTTGAATAACTGTATATTATCAAATTGTTATCAAATGTTATTGTTGAATCATTCTCAAACCTAAAGATAATATTAAAAATATTTGAAAAATAGTATATTTTTAATTTAAATATTATTATCAAATCATTCATAAATCTGAAAAGAGAAGTTAACAAAAAATAGTATTTTCTCAATTTGATATCAAATATTATTATCAAATCATTATTAAAGATATTTGAAACAATATATTAAAAAAAAAAAATATTTGAAATATTTGCTCTGTTCCATTACTATTTAGATTTACATATTTTAGTGAGAATTTGTCAGAAAAGCAACAAAATATAAGAATAGTGGAACACTTTCTGACTAAAAACTGTAATTTTAACGAGTTCTGGATGAGATTTATTCAAATAAATTAATAAATCAAATTTAATCAAATATTTTCCAATTCACATATTGATAGGAGAAAATTACAAGTCTATACGAAAGAAAACTTCACAAAAAAAATTAAAAATGCAAATGACTTTTATTTAAGTTCCCCATATGGTCACAATCCACATATGAAAAAAGTTTAAGAATTATATTAGAATATTATATAGAAAGCTATCATTTTCAAGTTATTTTCAAATAATTCTCAAACATTTGACATTTGAGGAAGGACTTGATTTCAAATTACACTAAATTTGATATCAAACATTTGTGTTTGCTGAGTTGTAGGTAAATGTTAGTTGGTTGTGTTTGCAGACCAAATCGTGATATACTTTTTGTTGATTTTATAAACAAAATGGAAGATTTATCATCTTTTAAAGAAGACATGGAAGTAATAGGATTAACCCTTGCTAACACTATTACACCAACACATTTCACAATGGCATGCAGTACCCGAATTGATATTATCTTTGTTGGAAATCAATTGAATGTTCTTCTATGTGATTAAACCTCTGCTGCTTGTTTTTCCAAATATGACCTGATTTTTATAGCTTATGATTTTCAATTTCAGCAGGAGCCCCAAGATATTTTTTACCGTGACCTTAAAAATGTTAACTATGCTTTATTGTTCGAATCATTTAACTTATTCAGCTCGCGCGACATATATTTTATGGCATCAGTAGATGAACAATTTGACCTCTTGGTTTCCAATATTTTTACTTTATATGATGATGCTGTTCCTTTGAAAATAAAAAAATATCATGACCCAAAAAAATCCATGTAGATATAAAAGAAACAATAAAACTTAGAGATCAACCTTATTTCCGCTGGAAACGCTTCAAAAGTTTAAACTTAAAACTCGAATTTCGTTCTATCAGAAAAACTGTTAATAGAATAACACCAATACCTAAGACAAATTATTACTTCAACAAATTTAGTTCCGCAATAGACTCTAAAAATACCTGGAAAACTCTTAAGGACATTAGTGTGGGATAGGAAAGCAAAAATAGTACACCTTTAACTATATCAGATGCTGTAACATTATGATTTCAGCATTATCTATTTATATTCTAATCACACAGCTATTATTATCTAGTTTCTCCTTAATAAATCTAATGTGGTGGGATTCGATAATATCCATCTTAAATTCATTAAAATTATTTTACATCTAATATTACCTTATATAACACATCTCTTTACGACCATCATAACAAGTAGTACTTATCCTACTAAATGGAAGTATGCGAAAATAATAATGGGTGATTCAAGTAGAGAAACTTTTTTTAATAGCCTTTTTTTGACAGATCACGTGTGAGTCGTGTCATGCTGTCATGTTATTTTTGTTTAGTATTGTTTGGCATTTCATAATGGAAAGACTTACGCCTGAACAACGTTTACAAATCGTTCAACTTTATTACGAAAATTCACGTTCTGTGAGGAATGTGTTTCGTGCACTTCGCTCAACTTATGGTCAACATAATATGCTTACTGAGCGTACTATTCGCAACACCATCACCCATTTTGAGACCCAGCATTCATTATTGGATAATATTCGATCGAATAGACTACGAGCAGAGAGCGTACACGAAGACCGTGGAGAGTCGAACGGCACCGTTCGCAGCAACTCGGACTGACGTATAGAAATCGCTTTTTACGTCGAGATCTTAAATTAAAAGCGTACAAAATACAGCTTGTGCAACAACTGAAGCCGCTCGACCTTCCCAAGCGACATCGCTTCGCTCTATGGGCTTTTGAAAAGTTCCAAGAAGATCGGACGTTTCGAGGCAAATTTTGTTCAGCGATGAGGCCCATTTCTGGCTCAATAGGTATGTAAACAAACAAAATTGCCGCATTTGCGACAAAGAGCAACCTGAAGAGATTCAAGAACTACCACCTCATCCAGAAAAAACAACGGTTTGGTGTGGTTTGTGGGCCGATGGAATCATCGGTCCATATTTCTTTAAAAATGATGCCGGTACGAACGTGACCGTCAATGGCGACCGTTATCGTGCCATGATAACCGACTATTTGATGCCTGAAATTGAAGTTCGTGATCTCGGTGACATTTGGTTTCAGCAAGACGGCGCCACTTCCCGCACATCGCATCAATCAATGGATTTGTTGAGAGAACACTTCGTTGAGAACATAATTTCACGTTTTGGGCCGGTCGATTAGCCACCAAGATCGTGTGATATCGCACCGTTAGAATTTTTTCTATGGGGATATGTAAAGTCTAAAGTTTATGCGGACAAACCCGCTTCGATTCAGGCCTTGGAGGAAAATATCACGCGTGTCATTCGCCAGTTACCAGTCGAAATGCTCGAATGAGTAATCGAAAATTGGACTCAACGGATGGATCATCTGCGACGTAGCAACGGTCAAAAGATATATGCCAAAGAATGTTCTTTCAAATGATAATAAACATTCCCCATTAAATTTGAATTTTCTGTTTTTTTTTTTTTGAATAAAGTGGGGAACCTCCAAATGGATCACCCGTTACAAATACCAAAATCTAATGGTGAATATCGGCCAATAGCAGTTTTAAGTTACCTCTCAAAAGTAAGTTACTTTTCATATATATATATATATATATATATATATATGACTACATATATATATGAACATAATTTGATGACTGATAAGCAATCCGATTTCCGTCCTAAAAACAGCTGTTTAACAGCCTTAGCCGACGTTACGGAAAATATAGGAAGAGAGCTCGTTGATGGTTAAATAACTTTTTTAGTCTTACTTGATCATCCAAAGGCGTTTGACACAGTCAATCATCAACTTCTCTGCTCGAAGCTAAAATATCTTTTTAATTTTTCCTATCTCAACAAAATTATTATCTTCGTACGTCTCCGAGAAAACTCAATCTGTGTGTGTTAATAATGTAATTTAAAAGCCTTTACTGCGGTTAAGGGGCGTACTTCAAGGCTCAGTACTGGGACCTTTATTGTTCTCCCTTTATGCTAATGATCTACCTCAACAATTATCATACAGTATGATACACATGTGTGCTGACGATGTCCAAGTATATATTAGTAGTTCCGTAAGATTTGATATTAATGATTTGAATAAGATTCATCGCTGGGCACTTAAAAATGAACTTTGCCTTACTCCTAAAAAATCGAAGTGCTTGATTATACATAAAAATTTCAGCCTATTCCGAGCTATAACATATTATTAAATTACCAGACCACAAAGTAAAGAATTTTGGTATAGTGTTCCATAACAACGAATATAAATTTAAACTCGTTGATCTTGGTTACTAAACTTTGGGCGTTAATATGGCACATTTTAAGTCCATTATATTGTTTGGCAAAAATTTGTATCATATGAAATGTAACGTCTTTGGAATTTCCACCACTACTACAACTAGGGCTTATCTAAACTTAATTCAAAAATAAAATCAACACTGAAAGCAACGCAAGTTTTAAGAGATCTATGGTCAAGGCACATAGATTGACTGGTGACTCAATATTTTATATCACCTGGAATAAGAAAACTTCTTGCAAAAGCATATAAAAGTTTACAACCATATATTAAACCCGATAAATGGTTTAATATATGGTTGTAAACTTTTTGGATATTGTGGCAGCTCCAATATGGGAAAACTACAAGCCCTTTATACTAATATTATTAGATATGTACATGGGGTAAAGAAACGTGGTGATGTCTCCTCTTTTTCGCAATGCCTGTATGGAGTTTCATTCACAAACTTAATCAATATAAAAATGCTTTTATTTTTTCATAAAATTATTTATACCAAAAAATATAAATATTTATATAATTTGATAAATTTCGCTAAATCAAGAAGTGGTAAAAGAATTATTACCCCTTACGTTGAAATCTCGTATCAGAAAATTTTTGATATATTTGGTTTTTATAGAAAATTTTTGATAAAATTTATTTTTTCTAATTGCATTCGATAATTTGAATATATTTAAACATCAGCGAAATAGAATAAATTTCTGTAACAAACTTATTTAGCTTTCCTGGTGTCTAATCTACTTTGGTTTCATTGAGATCTAAGCAAACATATTCTGAAAATTGTTAATAAAAGTTTTCTTTACTTCTGCGTGTCAAAGTTTCCAAGACATTATTATTATTATTTTTATATATTTATATATTTTTTTTCTCTTCCTATATTTTCTTTTTATTACTTTTTATTATATTTTTCTTTTAATTTTTGTTGTTTTTATTAAAAAGAAAATATGATTACATTTTCAACAATATAATAAACTTATTCAACTACTTCAAGTTGTTTGTTTATGTAGGTTTTTTTTTTTTTTTTTTTTTTTTTTTTTTTAACAACTTTTACCATATTGCAAGAAAATATCGAGGAAAATAAAAACAAAAAATTCATTGTTCCTTTTAGCCATATAAAATATGAAAATTACAAAATATATGTATGTATGTATATAATAAAAGACAAAAGACTTCTTCATCATCAGCATCTGTATGCGTATACATATGATGTTTGAAGTAGGATTTTTTTCTCTATGTATGTGTTAAGGAAAATCTAAAGGAGATGTGCAACTTTTATTTTGTTTTCTGTTCTGTAATTTATTGCACAATATAATGTATTCTTGAGGTTTTTAAAGTTAAAACAAAAACAAAATGGTTTATGTGTCTGGCTAAAAATAAAATGACACAATAAAGTACTTAAGTATGAATATCTATTTTGTTTTCTTTTTATAGGTTTTTTTGTTTTCAAAGCTAATTTCTTAAAGTAATTGTTAGAATATTTTTTCTATAAATAATTATTATATGATTTCTGAGTTCATTCTTTAATATTAAATCTATTTACCATTTTATGTCCGTTTTTATGTATTTTGTTTTTCTATTTAGGGTATTCATTTAATGTGTTTTTCATTCTGTTCCTGCTGTAATTAATTTATTTTTTCATTATTATTGTTTGTTATTCATATTAGAGAAGATATATATACCCTTTTATTCATTCATATACTCACTTAAATTCAAACAAACCCAAATAGAAAAAAATAAACATATTCCGAAAAAAAATAAGTTTACTTTAACTTTTTGCCTTATCAATTCAAAACAGACGCTTCGCATTAAAAACAACAACCAACCACTTCTTCGTTCACTCTGTCATTACAAATACATATTCACAAAAATATTCTAATGAATACAATTTGAGAACAAAATAGAAATCTGCAATTTTGATAAATGTGTTAAAATATACGTATTTCAACAATTTTTTTTAATTCTCATCCTAGTCATATTGTTGCTATGTCCGTTTGATTGTATTTGGCTCATAAAGGACATCCCTTAAGGGATTAAATTTCAACAGCCTTAATTTTTTATATTTTTTATAGACTTTCGTCGGCTTTTTGGTATTTAAAACATATTTTGCTCATTTAAATGTTGTTCTTTTTGGTTCTGGTAATAACTAAAAAAGCACCAAACACAAAAAAATAAAATACAAAGGAGTTGTAATGGTTAATGGATGTAATCAACTGAACCCAACAAATTTTTAAAAACTCATTTTTAAGGAATTTAAATTAACAAAAACAAATAAGATAAAAACAAACCCTAGACTACTTACATTAATTAGTAAAATAAACAATTAAAAATATGTTTTTTTTTTACAAAATTAATGTAAATGAATATTTTTTTTTTTTGGATTTAATATTAAATTTAAAAACCTATTTTCAAATTAAAATATAAATCTTGTAAAATTCGTAAGTTAGAAAAATGTTTAGTAAATATTGTATTATGTTTTAAGAAGAGAAAGAGATTCAAAAATAAACATTTGTATATCCTACAGCCATAGAAATATCGACCACTTATGTGTTTAAAACTACACCATTTAGTGTCATTAGTGAATTAACCTCGTATGTGTTCAAATTCAAGTTGATAACATTCTGTGCATTTAAAAGTTGTAAACGAACAGTGTCAAAATATCGAGGACGTCAATATGACCAGGGATGTGATCACATTGACATTTTGTGGGTTTTGAGTTGTAGTTTTTTCCTCAGTGTAAGCTATATACCTTTAAACCATATGGGTAAAATTGTAAAATAAACAGTTAATTAGGGAGAATGATTATTCGGGGTTTTCGAATAGTTTGAATATTCGGCATTTGAAAAGAACCGCTTACAAATTTCTAGATTTAAAGAAAAAAAAAACTTGATTAAGCGGCTTTTTCTGAAAATTATATTGCTGAGGCCCCAACGGAAGACGACGACAATACGATTTATTCTACATCGACAAGGAGCCCCACCCCCTATAAATGTGGTCACTTTCTCACTACTGTGAATGTTGATCAATAGTATTGACAGATTATCTTTTATGTCCCTTCAATCTGATTGATCGCCATTACAGTTGGTGAAAAACTTGAAATAGCATAAACAGCACCTACGAACAATTAAAAAAATTACCCTTTTTTAATAAATTTTTCGTTTATAATGCTATAAAAACTTTCTTGTATTTTAATCATCTTGCACTGTGGAAACAGTAAGTGTTTGCCGGAATTCCAAAATTGTATTTATTACTTAAGTAATTTTGGTTGTCCTTTGCCTTCTCATATTGAATTGAAGACTAGCCAGCAACAACAAATTTCTAACTAAGCGTCAGAAATTTGTTCATATATAAAACAACATATCTTGGGGCACCTTAGTTAAAATGTTGAATCAAAACAAATATTTAAAATTTACAAATAAATAATTTGGTTACTTCAATTTGATATTCAATTGTTACATGTAAAGAAAAAACTTGGTTACGGCATTGCCACTAAAACAATATTACGTTCTCATTGTTAATATTCATTAATTTTAATAATGCTGTGTTCATGGCAACAATGCTTTTGTTTCAATTTTGTCATTCAATGTTTACATTCAGTCAAAATGTTAATATAGTTGACTACAGAAATTTTATATTTTTGAATATTTTTACCAGAAACAAAATTTTTTAATATAAAAAATATCATTATTTCTACAACCATTGAATGTTCTTAAATCGTTGTTCGTTTTCAAACCATATTAATATTACTATTTCCATAGCAATAAAATGTTGCAAATAAATATGGTTGAAAAATTCATAACTTGTTTGTTTTTGAATATATTTGTTTTTCAACATGTGTTTTCCATCTTCATTATAGTTCTCATTTAGTTTATACATGAATTAATCTTGATTAAAGGATTCAGTTAATAAAAAATATCTTGTGTTATCTTGCAAAACATAAGGGTATAAATAAATAAAATTAATTAATTAGCAAATAATATGTAAATAATTTTTTATGATTAATAAACACTTTTATCTTTTATTTTGAAGCAAATGTAATGAGTGAACTCAATAAACAATTATTTAAAGATAATAATTTTGAATTAATGAGTTTTATTTTATTATACGATAAAATAGAAAAATAATAAATAAGCAAGTATAATAATATGAAAAACTCGAACCATAATGTCAAAAAACGAACCACAAAATCGGACGCAATATGATAATATCTTTTTTAGCGGTAATCATATGATCCAGTCATAATATGTTGCTCTTAGATTATGGTCACTACAGCTATATTTTGTCTTTTATTATATTATTATACTATTGTCATATAATTATACCATTTTATTATATTATTATTCCATATTATATAGTTATCCAATCTTATCATATTATTATTTCATTTTGTCATATTATTATTACATCTTATCATATACTGAAATAAAACGTACTAATGAAAAATTATTAAAAAAATTTTTATTGAAAATAATGGAGAAAAAAAGCCAAAAAAATATTTATATATTCTTTGTTCATTAATTATATTCATTTATACCACCATATGTGGTTAAATGTATCATATGTTTTTAGTAGTTAAATAATTTTGATATAATCTAGACAGATCAATTAGCCATTGATCCTAAAAACTCAACCATACACCAAGTAGCATGGTTAAAATTATTCAGAAGCATTTGGGTATTGCTTTCGAGTTTCTTGTTTTGGCAACAAGAATGTTGCCGCTGTACCTGAGAAAATTTTACATACGAAAGATCATATTAGAACAATTATTGGCACAAAGAAAAAATGTAAAAACTTAAATATGTGTTGTGCGAGTTTAGAATAATTTTTATATTGTAATATTTTTCGCTATGATTTTTTTATTATTTTCTATTTTTACACTCTTTGTTGGAAAAAGTATTTTGTATTTGAAAGTATCGACTCTCTCTCTCTTCTACTTGAAAGATTAAGTCTCCCAATTTTAAGAACTAAACCGTTAACACATCAGCATGATAGGAATTTTGCACAAAGTTCTTTGACTCACTTAAGAAATTCGATAAATTTGTTTCACGTCATGTATCAGCAATATTGAGGCAGCTCAATCTAACAAAATCTATTCAACATTAATTTCAAATAATTCGCCATTCACGCACTATCGTAATAACAATTACATATCTATATATCTACAAAACTTTTACAAAAATTCAGAAAAACAGACGCAGAACAGAAAGATACTTTTAAAAAACCATAAATCCCTCTATGAAATTTTTTAGATTTTTTTGAAACGAATTTTCATTTGCACAGACATTTTTCTCTGTAATGTGCAACAAGTTTCAATTAAAAAAAAACCTAGAAAAACATTTCGTATAACTGCTAAAGTGTTATATTTATAAAGTATATTATTTGAGTTGTTGTATTATATGTTATTTAAAATAACACATTATTTAACATTTTTTGAGAATTTATATTGAAATTTAAAATAACCTTGTGAAACCTACGTTTGTGAATCCTGTTAAAAATTATTTTGTTTAAAAAGTTATTAATTTCTTACAAAATATTTAATTTTTTTACAAAATTTTTCACCAAAAAACCCCTACTTTACACCAAAAATACGATTTTTCATCACAAATATGATTTTTCTTAAAAAAATCTAAAGTTTCACCAAAAATCTAAATTTTTACTAAAATCTGATTTTTACTAAATATACGTCTTCTCGCTAAAAAAAAAAAAAAAAAATGGTTTTTAACCAAAAATCCGACATTGTGCTAAAAACCTGATTTTTCTCTAGAAATATGATTCTTCACTTGAAGTCTGATTTTCGCTAGAAATCAAAATTTTTCACCAAAAATTAAAAATCGATTTATCAATAAAAACAAGTAAAAAAGTTATAGTCGGTCAAGTCCAACAACCATTGCGTTTAAGACTCAAAACGATTTTCGAGTTTTTCGGAAATGACTTTATATGGGACCTGTGGCCAATTATGGGAAGATCCTTATGACTCCTTGGTGCAATGATTTCTGATTATATAAAATTTATTTGTTTCAAATATTATTTTGATACTGACATTTATGTGATATTTATGTGAGTTAGTGATTTTCTGGTCTTATATGGGAGCTATGCTTAATTATAGATCAGTGAAATTTGGTATTCTGAGTCACTCTTGTATAAAACTTATTTATACCGAATTCTATTTAAAAAGTGACATAAATAAAGCATTTATGAGTATTAAAACCCTAATGCGGGGGAACATTTGCATGGGGGCTAGGTCAAATAATGGACCGATCATAACCAATTTTAATAGGCTCCGTCGTTATACCAAAACAGTCATATGTCCACATTTTATCAAATTAACTTTAAAATTACAACTTGTTGTTTGTGAACAAGTTTTACATGGACAGACAAGCAGTCAACCGTCCAGCAGAAGGACGGACATCGTTAAGTAGACTCAGTAAGTGATGGGTATACATTAAGATGGGTGTTGCAATATATCCGAGTTTTCAAAAAAAAAAAAAAAAAAAGATTTACCCCAACAGTTTTCATTAAAAACATATTTAAAATAAAGCAAAATAAAATAATTTAAATAATAAAAAATTTTGAAAATTATCATATTTTGATTCATTTCAAAATAAACCACTTATTCACAAAGTGTTTTACTTTTTAAAAAATTTTATTTTTCTTCATATAATACTTCAACGAGTAACACAGTAACGAAATTGTGCTTTAGGTAATTGTATTATTTTGGTCTTATTTCAACAAATAATTTTGTTTAAATATGTAAAATTTTTATCAAAAAGACAAAATTTCAAATATATTTATATACAGTCTGAAATTTCAGTTAAATCGTCATCTGCTTTTTAAAAATCTTTTATAAGATACCAAATTTTCATGTTGGTCATTTGGCAAAAAATTGAAAATATAAACAAAGAAGTAAGACATTTTTTCAGGTTGATCCAGCTCGCGAAATGATAATATCAAAAAATTTTGAGAAACGGTATATTAAAATGAAGTAAATTTTCATTTGATCTGGGAACATTAATGCCTTATATTTAAGGCCACCCTATGATAATATAATTATGTCCGTCAGTATGTCCGGTAAAAAGAAAAATTTATATCATGTCTCCATAGATAAAATTTTTAAAATCATATAGACGATGATTTAAGGGATTTTTAAAATGTGTATTGCATTAAAAATTTATTTTTCACAAAATGACTAATATATGTGCAAAAATTTAAGCTCTATTATATTTTGTTTGGGACTTATAACGGAATACAAAATCTACATTCAAATATATAAAATATAGTAAATATTGTCCTTGAAAATGTCCTTGAAGCATTAAAAAGTTTTTAAAATTTCGATATTTTTCCAAAAATATGTATGATCAGTTCGTATTCCCACATTAATGTAGTTCAGTTGATGTTTAACGATCAGCCACTTTCTATTCTCATTTTGAGTTTATAGGATTTCCAATTGTATATCAAATTTGTACATGAAATTAATTTTCCTTATCTGTTGAATGGAAACATTAATAGCAATCTTTAGAAAGCATCTCCAAAAAGAGGTCTTCATTTACAATAACAAAAAATTCAGTAAAGAGTTATGATTATCTTTCACAGATCTATGTCGAAACGATTCAAATCCCTAAATATTTTGCAAGACAAAATTTGAAATTGTTCTGACAAGATTTGCTATGGCGAATTAAGCGTATTAGTTACATTTGTACAAATATTTAGCTGATGCCAAAGACCTCTTCAATCTATTTCATAAATACTTCTCCTTTTCCTCTAAAAAATTTCCGTATCTCTAAACAATTCACAATCCAGCTGCATAAATTTACAAGAAAAACTTTAATTTCTTACAATATAAAAAATAAAAAATTTAGTGTCAATATGATTGAGTTACCAAAACACTTGTTCAGTAATACTGTCTCAAATGTCATTTTAACATACATACAGCACTTTCCTTATCTACTCATATGACATTTTTCTATTATATATTCCATACACTAAATACAAATGCACTAGAGCTGGTTGGCATCAAGTCACGTTTAATTTTACACATGTTTTCGGAGATGTCAAGAAAAATGTCTAACATAGTAAAATTGACAAGTCACTTGCATGATGCACCAACAAATGAGATATTGACAGTATGAATATTAGTGGAAAAGTGAAAATATTGTGAAAATGTATAAATTTCACAAGATATCGACAAAAGAAAATTGAAGTAGTTTTTGTTAAAAATATTGAAGAAAAAGGATTAAATAAACGAAAATAGTATGGATTTTGATATTCTTGCAAGTGAAGACTTTCAAAAAAAAAATATACAGAGTTAATAGAAATTGCTAGGAATGAACTATAAGTTCATAGTATCAGGTTAAATAAAACTTTGCTTAAGAGTTAGTTTAGTTCTTGCGAACGAGAAATAAAATTCTAAAACAAAAGCGTAATTTCTCTATATTATACACTGGTGCATACTCCTATAAACGCACATAAATTTTTTTTATCAACTGACCAAAAATGGGGCTAAAAAAATTAAGGTGCTACAAATTAATTTTTTAAATTATTTATTGACCACTTAAAAAATTAATAACAAAAAACTTAAAATCTACATTAATTTTTATTTTGTTATTATTATTACCTGTTTTCTTTAATTGTAATTTTAGTAGTCTAATGCCATTTTTATGGCACTTAAGCTAATGGACCAATTTAGCATTATTAATAATATGTTTATAAACCTTTGTTTTGGATAACATCAAAAATTCGGTCTGGCATTGACTCGAATAATTTTTGAAGAAAATCACTGTCAATTTCTTCCCAACACTTGCTTAATTTTTTAGTTTTAACTCCGTTATTAGCATTATGGTTTCATTCTGTGCATTTCTTGCATAAACTTTACGGGCCATGTACTCCCACAGATTTATAACCGGACTGCAAGCCGGCCAGTCCAATAGTGGAATACTATGTACATTAAACCACGATTTAGATTAATTCGAGACATAAATTGCAGCGTTATCCTGTTGGAATATGCAATCTTCAACCATTTTTTATCCATAAATGAGAGAACGGCATCTTCTAATTATTCATTATAAATTGTTCATTTTAGTTAGAACAAAACATATTTTTGATTTTGAAAAGGCTGCCCAAACCATAACACTGCCTCCATCGAATTTGCGTTTCAACATATGAATTTCGTTCGACCTCAAATCATCCAATAGCAAGAATATGAATCGGGACCGTCCAAGTTAATTTTTTTTTTTTCATCAGAAAACATTACTTTATTCCACTCATCTGTCCATTTCGTGTATTTGCGCGTAAATTTTAAACGATTTTCCTCATAATGCTGTTTTAGCAGTGGCTTACATTTTGGTTTCTTCCATTTTATGTTATCATCTGTTTGCAAAATGTGTGCAACATGTTTGGAAGAGACAGAAAGGTCAAGTTTATTTTTTGTTTGTGTAGAAAATTTAATTTATTGCGGATGGCTTCTTCTTTTATTTTATTAATTTGCCTTTTGTTAATTTTTAATTGTCTTTTGCTTTTCCGTACTTCGTGTCTCTGCCCTTTCCTTAGAACTCCTTCCGAACGGTTAATTTTTTATTCAATTTCTCTGTTAGAACAGTCTT
Source organism: Protocalliphora azurea (assembly GCA_932274085.1). Lineage (NCBI taxonomy): Eukaryota > Metazoa > Arthropoda > Insecta > Diptera > Calliphoridae > Protocalliphora > Protocalliphora azurea. Next base: position 119,915,829 of record OW026520.1, on the reverse strand, counting down.
GATCACGAAAAAATTATATTTAAAACTTTTCGTGGTCTGTCAGAAAAGTTCCTTTGGGCATATTTTAAGCTGACAAAATTTCCCAATTAAAACAAAAATATTTCCAGTAAACAGAGATGATGTCATCAGAAACTTACATTAATTGAAACAAACAACTAAAAGTGTTAATTTTTTATTTTTTTTTTTTTTTTTTGCCATAAAATTTTAGACAAATTTTTCTCGGATGTGTTTATAGAAATATTCTGAAATTATTACCAATATATTCTGATTGTTAAATTAAAGAAAACAATAAAAGCAAGAAAAAAATATTTCTTACATAAAATAGTACTGTTATATCGCAAGTTATTGTAATAACACAACATTGTTTTTGATAAGAACACAAATTTTAAATGCGCTTATAGGAATATGCACTAGTGTATTTCTGATAGTTTTCGGCGGCATCAAAGATCAAGGTAATAAAAATTCCAAGAAGTTTCAAAATTTCTTTAATCTTCTGATTATTAAGCCTTAAATACTTTTACAAAAATATCTATGTACCATATTCTAAAATATGTATTTCCCCTTCACTGTTTTTCAATTACTTCTTACTAAATAAACATAATTAAGTATACAACTTTTTAATATAAGTATCTTTATATATTCCTTAATGTTTACCGCTTTTGAAAACAGAAAACCAAGAAAGAAATACAAAATTCTGCAGAAATTGTAACCGCTTAATTTAACTTTGCAATTAAGAAATTAACTCAGCAAAGAAACATAGCAACCAACCGACAACACTTTGACGTCTACTATAAATTAGTTTCATTCATAACGTTAACAGTATTATCAGCAGTGTTGTCAATTTAGCATTTTTGGTGCTAGATCTAGCGTTTTTAAAAGCATTTAGCGCGAATTATTTTTGTAATTTTTTTAACAGCTTTTGTACATCTTTTTATTAATTTGTAGTTATATACTATGAAATCATAATCAGTTTTTTTCCTTTAATTAAAACTGCAGCTAAAATATTGTGTTTTTAGCGACCGTAACTAATGGACCTTTAAATTTCAAAAATTTCAAAATTCACTTAGTAAAAACCAATACAACTCAAACAGTTAGTTATTTAATATCCCATTGAATAAAACATCGTTATTATTGTTTTAAATATTATATGAAGAAAAAATTGTTAAAAAGTAAAAACTTCCTGTAAGTATTTTGTTACATTTTTAAATAATTTTTCTGATACTAGAAATCTGAACAATTATTAGAGATTTTTTTTTTGATAAAAATTTGGTTGTCAGCAAAAATCTGTATATTTATTTAAAATTAATTTTTAATATTATTTGAATTGTGAAATTATATAGAAGTATACTTTTTACGCTGAAAGAAGGTTAGGGAAGGAGCTCAAAATTGATTGATCTAGGAAATATGTCACTGGGAATACTGTTGACGACTTTAGTATAGGATCAATATTTTTCAAATACAACTGCATTTAACTTTTACATTACTTTTGCTGCATAAACTATTTATAGCTTGATTGAAAGCTCTTACCTTGTTCTTTCCAACAATGTATAACTCTCTCTGAAAAAAGCTTAGGAAAAGAACTCAAAATTGACTGATCTAGGAAATATGTCACTGGAAATATTGTTGACGACTACGACTTTAGTATAGATTCAATATGTTTCATATACAACTGCATTTAACTTTTACATTACTTTTGCTGCATAAACTATTTATAGCTTGATCGAAAGCTCTTACCTTGTTCTTTCCAACAATGTATAACTCTCGCTGAAAAAAGCTTAGGAAAAGAACTCAAAATTGACTGATCTAGGAAATATGTCAGTGGGAACATTCTTGATGATTTTGTATGTTTCACATACAACTGCATTTAACTTTCACATTTCTTTTGCTGTATAAACCATTTATAGCTTTATTGAAAGTCCCTATCTTGTTCTTTCTAATGATGTATAACTCTCGCTGAAAGAAGCTTATGAAAGGAACTCAAAATTGACTGATCTAGAAAATATGTCACTGGAAATATTGTTGACGGCTTTAGTATAGATTCAATATGTTTCATATACAACTGCATTTAACTTTTATATTACTTTTGCTGCATAAACTATTTATAGCTTGATTGAAAGCTCTTACCTTGTTCTTTCCAACAATGTATAACTCTCGCTGAAAGAAGCATATGAAAGGAGCTCAAAATTGACTGATTTAGGAAATATGTCACTGGGAATATTGTTGACGACTTTAGTATAGGATCAATATTTTTCATATACAACTGCATTTAACTTTTACATTACTTTTGCTGCATAAACTATTTATATCTTGATTGCAAGCTCTTACCTTGTTCTTTCCAACGATGTAAATTTTTAATTTTTGACTGTAATAAGGTAAACACACAACAACAATATAACAAATGTATAGAAATTTTTGACGTTTTGAAATTATAGAATTTTTTTCAAAAATATTTAGAAAATTAACATTTGTTTTAAGATTACGAATACATCCATTCATTATTAAATGTCAATTTAAACATAAAATATTACCAATAAGAAGTTTTGTTTTCTGAAAGGATTTTAAAAGCAAACGAATTAATATGTTTATTTTTATTTTATTGTTATTTTTTATTTATTTATTTATTATTTTTTTTTTTTTTTTTTTTTGTTTTTGATTTTTTAATGACAAAAATTAAATTTGTTAATATTTTACACTGCATAAATTAAAATTAAAATGTTTCACAACAAGTAAAAATATTTCTTACATTAGAACTTTTCTATCGTTTCACACACGCTCTAAGTTAAAAATTAAAATTTTAAATAAAAAAGCTTAAAATAACAATTTCGAAATTTCATAAATCAATTTCATGATCAATAAACCGGATTACTCGGCTATCTGGACGGCATTTCCTAGCTCATTCCATACTCTATTATACGGATTGAATAATAAAAAGTCCCTTATTATTAAAGGATAGCTTAAAAAATACAATAAGAATGAATTATGTTATAATTATGATTGTAGTTTAATTCCCTAATTTTCAGTTCATTTTTGTTTCAAGAATTCTTCAGTAAAAAGATTACAAACAAACTTTTGTTTAATAAACAGAAAATTGTTGAAAAATTTTAAATATGGAATGTTATTATATGAAAAATTTGTAACTGATAACCTAAGCGTTTCACATATTAAATAAATTATATATTTTAATAGTTTTTTTTTTCAAAAGTGGACCAAACAAACAAAAATAAAAACCTGGATAAATCGGACAATACGACAATCCAGATTGTGGTCTGCATTTAATTATCCGTATTGTCAAGTTTATACTGTTCTGGTTTTTAATGATTAATGAGATTTTTAAAATAAAATTATAGGTAGAAGAATCGTATTTTAGTTCGCTATTATGTCTTATTTGGAATAAAATATAACACTATAGTTCAGATAATACATACTTGAATAACTATTTTGAAAAATTCACTCATAAATTTTGTTTAACTTTAATTTTATTACTTTTTTAATTTCTAAAGAATTAATTTCACAAGTTTTTTCTTATTATTATCTTTAACGTTCTTTTAGCTTTAAACCTGAAAATAAATAATATATCCCTTGTTTTACAAATATAAACAATTTATTTTCTTAGTACTTTATTCTAGCACCTTTTTTATTTTTAGCACTTTATAACATTTTTCTTTGAAAATTCTAGCAATTTTTCCCACCCAGGGTTTGGCAACACTGAATATCGTACCACTTTTTTTTTTTGCTAATCTCCCTGCTCATTTACTTTATGGATTGTTGATGTCTTCTACAGCTACTGCTGATGAAAATTATAGCCTTATTATAAACAATGACAATATCTCTTCATCAGCACAAAATGTTGGAGAAAAAAAAACGGTAACTTCTCTAGTTTTATGACTACGTCTTCACATTTGCTGAGAAATGAAAAAAAAAACATTGAAAATAAATTAAAACAATATGTAACATAAAAGTTTTATTTTTCGTTAATATCTTTAGCAATTTTTTTGTTGTTGCATTTTGTTTGTGCAACTAAAAAACAATAAAAACAAACTGATAACCTTCAAATTTTGCAATGTAAAGCAGCAGCTTCCTCTACATATAAAAAAAAAGAACTTACGAAAACAAAAGTTGAACTAGACTTTTCTTGGGCTTTAGAGCTACATATCGTTTTGCAACCATCTATAGTGGTAAATGTATGTGTGAGCATAGCAATTGTAGGAGGGAAATATGTATTAAAGAGGCCAAAAGTAGGGCCTTTTTTAAAAAACACCAATGAGGTAACTACATTTCAAACTCGATACGTTATACCCTTCAAAACTACTAGCGGTGAGAAAGGAAAAACTTCAATCCATGTGAAATTCTAGATCGCTTTAGCTATGTCCGTCTGTCTACTACTCACACAAATTAAATAAAAATCTTCCAAATCGTTTGTTATTTAAAATCATTTAAATCGATTTATTTTTTATTTTATAGAACAAAATCTGAATCAACCACGGAAAAGATTTGATTTTCTTACATAATTTGCTAACTATTCAACGAACTTAAATAACCCTTTTAGACCCAGCATACACGATTGTGAGCTTACATTTTAAAAATTTATATATACAGTGCAAGCTCGGTATTCGCGACTACACATTATCGCGACGGTTTAATTTTTAAAATTTCAGGTTCTATAATCGCGATAGTTTATGAAAAACGGGTTCTATTTTCGCGACTTTTATCTGTTTTTTTTTAACCTTGATTACAATGTTTATAATCAAGAAAGGAAAATCCCCGTCTTTTGGTATATTAACCTTTTTGGATGATTTTGATCTTGAATTTTGTCAGTTTATTCGTGTCATTTGTTGTGTAATTACAGCTCTTAATATCGGAAAAGTTCAACACATATTAAAGTCAACGGTTTCTTAAAAATTTCATATGGAAAGTAATGAGGAGCAAAGGGAATTATCTGATACAGAATCGGAGGATTTATACGATAGTAGTCATGAAGATAACAAAATTAAAGTGGACGATTGTATAACATCGGTAAACATATGCATATATGAACTACCAGATTCAGCTGTTATTTTAAAAAATAATTTGCAAAAAAAAAAAATCAAAATCTCCCAATTTCTTTAAAAATGTTTAAATTGGAAATATATCAATAAAAACAATTATAATTTTAAAAATTAAATAAAATTTTCGGTTCTGCTATCACGAAAATTCAGTTTTCGCGATAGGTCTGGTTTTTAATTATTTGCAAAAATCGAGCTTGTACTGTATTTTAATTGTTCTTTTAATTTTAAACCATTCACTGAAAACATTTGTTAAAAAGTTGCTTTTTTTTGATAAAATAAAGAGTAACTGAAAATATTGAGAATTATGGAATAAAAATAAAGAAATAGAAAAAGAAGTCTCACCTCATTTTGAAGACTTGAACAAGAAGTGCAACATTTTAATATCACTTGAATTTTTATTTTCGTTTTTGCTTATAGCCTTTTTTGATTCTTAAAGTGGCCTTAAAAAGGCTAAAAACGAAGAAAATAATTTCTTATTATCTACTAATAATATTATTTTTACAGAATCATTCATTTAAGCACTTCTGTGTATTTATTCGCATAAAAAATCTATATTTTTTATATATAACAAAAATGTTTGCCTGCGGCGTTTCATTATCCACATCAAGAACAAATAATATACCAAAATACTAATAAGTAATTTGATGCAATTACTAAATCGATTACTATAAATATTTTATTTGCTTGATTAACAATAGAAAGTATTTATTAATATATTTTTAACAAATTCTTATAAAAGCAAAAAATCACACAAAAAACTTAAAAATGCCTAATTAAAAAAGAATTATAGTTTTCATTTGGGTCCGTAAAATGACCCATATGTTCTATGTTCTATTTATAAATTTATTACAATATCTGTAAAAAATATAAAGAACTAATGAGAGCAAGAGAAAATAAGTTTTTTAATTAAAGAAAAAATTTAAAATTTTTTCTAGCCTTATTTTTTAAGGCATTTTTTTACCTTTTATAAAGTTGAATTTAGCTTTTCTTCTAGGCTCCTGGAAACACTGGTTATTAGATTTGACGGATGTGTCTGACATTAATTTTTCCTCAGACGATGATGATGAATATAGGTATCAATTCGGTGGTTTTGGTAATATGTCTACTGATATCTTATCTGATAATGAGAAAACAAGTATTGCCGATTCTTCCACCAACAAATTTAATAGTTCTAATTTAATAATTCTAATATTGAATTGGATTTTGTACAGAAAAGTGCTATTAACTTAAATTGGGTGCAAATATGGCTTTACATTAATCAGACAACATTTTATATGGCTGCACTATAATTATGTCCTACTTAACCTATTGTATAAATTAAAATTCATTGAGCTACAGGGTCTTCCAATGACCTAATGTTGAAATATATGTTTAGAAATGAATACATGAAAATCAGAACAGTTTTTAAAAGGCCTTCAGTAATTTTACAAAAAGTTAAGGCCCTTTCGTACTTACTTTTTGTTTGTATCTACAAGTAATAATGCATCTCTGCATATGCATACCAGCTGGTGCCATTGTGTCTGCGATTATTATCTTATTATACTCATGAAACTTTGCCTTTTTCTTCACATTCAACAAACAAACACACGTATGTTGAACATTTATGTGCAGCTATTTACATAAAAGTAGAAGAACTTCATAGATATATTATAGAATTTTAAGTGAGAGTATTGCACACGTTTTGCCTAGCACTTGTATGAATATACTAACTAATGGAATTGAAAATAAAAGCAAAAGTTTTATTTATTTTCTATCTATTTCTTTGTTCGTTATAATTTATTCCTTAAGAAATTGTAAAGTTTTTGTTTTAAGTAACTTAAAAATAAATATAGCAATCTTTGGCAAACTATTTAGGCACAGATATTGGAAAGAAAATTTTAAAGCTACAAAAATGCTTTAATTTTTCCCCAACATAAATAATTTTACAATTATCTTTTAAACTGGTTATATAAAGACAAAAATACAAAAATTAAAATTTTTATTCATTAAAATATTAAGGAAATTTAATACTTTATTTCAATACTCTGCTTTATTTTCTCTCCTTCTCTAATCTTTCAACACAAAAAAACCCACATCCCCGATTAACTCTATGTTGTTGTTATGTAGTCATTAGCTAAACAACATGTTTTTCTAGAGGATTTACATCCTTAAGCAATGCTTATTATTAGAGAAATGCTATTTTTCAATTACCATTATTCTAACATTATACAATTCATCACCCGCACCCCTTAACTCCACCACCCCACTATACTTCGCTTTACTTCCTCAACTGTCATATTCAAGCAATTGTGGATGCTTCATTTCCTTGTGTATTCATAGGCTAATACCTACTTTCCTTCAAAACTGATTATGTCCATTTAAATTATGTTGTTAAAGCTAAAAATGTTATTGCTGCTACTATTACTACTGCTGTTGATGCTGATACTGCTGCTACTACAGTTGTTTGTTGTTCAAGACAATAAATACGTGGTGGCAACAAACAAACAAACAGTCAGACAAACAATCGAGGCAATGTTATGTAGCAAAAACATCAATTCAAACAGCCTCAAGTGCAACAATATTCCACCATACATCCTTTACTTTCCTTGCTAACCTTAAACTTGAATATATAGCTAAAGAACAAATATTTGATACTTGTTTGTATGTGTATGTGTATATTAATTCTTGTGTGTGCATGTTTTATAAAAGAGGGCGTTGGTGTTGTCCTTAACAGGACATAGACAAGACAATATTATAGAGTTTTGTCAGTGTATGTATACGTATGTGTGTATGTATGTTATTAAGTAGTGTATATGTTTTGAAGAAGAAAAGTGTTGCTAACAACATGAATTGTTTAATTACAATAATAATGTTTTGGCCCGCAGCATTTGTTGCCAAAGAGACACACGCTTACATATATTTTAACATTTAAATACATATATATATATATACAATAATGATGTTGTATAAATACAAATATGTATTTAATCCCTATTCCTGTTTTTTGTTATAGCAGGGAAGGGGAATCTAGTACTATTGTAGAAACGTTTTTTTTTTAGGATTTATGAAGTTCTTTTGTATAGTATTTTGGTATCTTTATATCATTTAAACCATCTTGTTATGAACATGGGAATCGTATTCCCAAACCAAAATTAAAAAAAAAAACACAGAAAAGGACGTTTAATCATTCAAAATAATAAATTTTTCGTTCTTAGCAAGAATATAGATATAATTTTTTAAAGAATATTTTTAACGTGGCTGAGACTAACTTTAACTCTTAAGTTTTGTGGAAATAATATGTTAAACAAACGGGTTACAGATCTGTGGTGCGATTCAGTAACTTATTTTAACGATAATCGAATCGTTAAAATTAGTAAACAACAAAATTGTCGATTTAGTTATTCTCTAACACTTTTAACGATATTTGTTTGCGTTAACTTAAAGACAAAAATGTTTGTGTTGTTAATATATTGACAAAAATTAGGCAAAAAGTGAACCCAATGATTCAGTCGTTGTTTTGTGGTTGTAGTCTGTGCTTCCACGTTATAGATGGTGCTTCTACGTTTCCGAATCTTCTTTTAGGAGTAGTAGTCATTTTGAAGAAAACCATTAACAGAAACACATCTTAATCAATATCAAATACATAATTTAATCAATCACGGTCTTAAAATTGTTAAATAAACTTCGATTTGTTTCAAATTTATTCGTTTTTCTTTTTATTTGGTTTTGAACCTTACTTTTATTTCGGCATTTCCTTGTGGAGAGCTGCCACACGAAATAATAGTTATATACAATCGTTTAAGAGTACTTAGTGAATCACACAATCGTTACTGCAAACAACAATTGCTATTGACAAGTTTTGCGATTGTCGAATCGTTAAAAGTTACTGAATCGCACTACTGAACTCGCAAGACTTTAAAATAATAGATTGCGAAATTTTAGCACCATTTTATAATCATAATTTTTGTTCAAAGTTCAAAAACTTTGAAAAAGGGCTTAAAATTACTTAATTTTTTTTCCCATTCTTGTACACCTTTTGTTTGTTATTTTTCTTTGTATTTGTGCAGACTTTCAACGGTTACATATAGGGTAGTGGAATTCTGATTTTTTTTTTAATTTTTAAAATATTTTGGTTTTTGGGCGGTGTATGTGCGCCCTCAACAGAATACAAAATTTTGAATCAGAGATTGGTACTAGTTGAAATTATGTGTATTTTGTGCTATAAATGGTTAACGCAGTAGATAGTCTCAAAGTTTGAAAAACAAGAGCGAAAATTAAAAAAAATTCGACTTTTCGCGAGATACATTCACAATTTCTAATGGAATAGCATGGAATACACTGAAAAAATAATTTCAACTATTGAATTACATAGAATAAAATTCATTTATTTATTCCAAGAATTCCTTAATTCAACGTAGGAATTCCTGGTTTCAAAGAAAAGATTCATTGCAATGCAACGAAAAAGTCAACGCTCTAATGAAATCCTTCTTTAAATTTATTTCTAAATTACATTAGTAAAACAATTATTTGATTAAACGTATTAGTTAATTGATTTAAAAATATATTATAAATAAAAATATTGACTCAACGTACATTTCGTTGATTCAATGTACTCGTACATTGATTTTATAAAGAAGAATAATTACCCAACGAACAAGTACATTGAATAAAAGAAATATTTCGTTAAATTAATTTAAAATAATAATTAATAATAATTAATAAAATAATTGATTGCTAAGGCTAAATATAGTAAAACGAAAAAAACACAGTTTATATTTTAAAAAAGTGTTGTTTAAATAATAGAAACAAAAATAATAAGTTTTTATTAAAAAAATGTAAATAACATGGAGCATTGACATTCGAATTATCAAAATACATAAATATATATTTATTCACACAAAAGAACTCGAGTAGTAGTATTTTTTTTTTCAATTTTATTTCAATTTTGTATTTACATGTAATTTAAAACTAATCCTGCGAAGCCATATGGCTTATCTGCAGGATGAATGCAAAAAATTAAAAAAATTACTCAAAAGCTCGAATTTGGGCACTTGCTTTCTTAAAATACAAGTTTGATAATATTTATGGATTTAAACATGTTTTAAAATATTATATTTAACTTATATTGATGTAGATAAAACAATTAAGACGCACACAGGTTTTCAAAAAATATCGTGAATATAAAACCAAAAGGATTCTCAGTAAGTATTCACTTACATTTACAAGTATTCATATACATTTATTAAATATTTTAATTTAATTCTTAATAAAAATATATTGCAGATTGACCAAGATTTGGATGCTACATCCGGTCAACGTCGAGGTATTCTTTATAATTTCCCTGGCATTTCAATTATAATAAGGGAATTTCTGCAAACAATAAATAATGCGAAAAATTTTGAACGAATTTTAGAAAATTTATTACTAATGAATAATATCATCCATTTTAGTTTTTTTCCTTTCGGATAATGATATTACCACATTAATGTGGAGGTTACATGAATATTCCATACCATCACTTTAAAATATAGAGGACAACAAGCATTACTTGGTATAATAAATTAAAAAAAAAAGAAAACAGGAAGTTCGCGATCACATTTGTAACATTTATCTTGTTAATTTAGATTATTCAATAAAATGTAATATAAGCACTCTGTTAAATTTATGACATCTATTATATTTAGGTTTTACTTATGCTAACTGAATTTGAAATAAAGAGAATACCAAAAGTACAGAAAAGGCCTATTATAATACATTTTTAACTTACAGTTTCATTGGGACAATGTATGGGTTCATTGAAATTAATGTACTGTTCAGTGGGACTTTTTATTTTCTTCAACGAACGTGTTAATGAAATCAATGTGGAAATAAGTTTAATCAACGAATTTGTACGTTGAATTTTAATGTTAATATATGACAATACGTTGTTTCAACGTACCTGTACATTAAATCAAATTTATGTGACAAATTCCTTGAAACAACGAACTTTTTCATTTATTTATGTATTACGTAAACTTAGTTTTTTGTTATTTTACACAATCAAATCGAAGGATCATTAAAATTTTTTGAAAATTAAGCAAAAACTCACTTTTTGTTTTTGTATTTTCATAAAGCAAATATATACATATATATATATATATATATATATATATATATATATATATATATATATATATATATATAAGAACGGCGACAAATATAATTGATCAAAACCAATAATTTAAATAAATTGTCGTTGATAGTTGAAAACGGGACACTTTTGTCACAACAGATATTGCTAAGGCACATCGAAATTAACCATAATTGGCATAATTAAGTGGTGTTTGTAATACTAAGTGGAAATGTGGAGGCGAATCAAAAATTTCCAAAGATTCAAATATTATGGACCAAAGAAAATTTATCTGGGTTAAAAAAGTTCACAATATTAAATAGCATTTCACTGTAATAATCTCTAATGAAATATATTTTCGTATAATATAAGGACAAATAACTTATGGCGTTTTCTTTTCTGATGAAAATGTTGCATTCATATATTTCAGGTACTACTAAGAAAAAATTTAATAGTGTTAATGGGCGAGATATTTTTCTACTAGTGTTGTCCAAAAATTAAAAAAAAAAAAAATATATTCACTATGTTTTACCCCCAATTTTAAATAGACGATAAAAATGCTGTACTTTATTAACAGTAAACTCAAACATTTTTTGCGAGAAGACTATGTTTAATATTTATTGCTTTAAATTCATGATCCTCCAAACTATGAAAATTGCACAAAAATTCCTAAATTTCACCAAAAAACTCAAATTTTGCAAAATTTCTGAAATTTTACTAAAAATTTAACAAAAATCTGAAAATTCACCAAAAAAGATCAAAATTTCACCAAATATAAGAATTTTTCCAAAATATCGAAAGTTTCAGCAAATTTTCTCAAAAATTCAAATCCTTTGATAAAATTGATTCTTATAAATACATACTTAAAAAAATAACACAATTACAGAATTTATCACACATTTTTTATTCTATTGTAATCATAAAAAGGGTACTAGATTATGAGGGTGGGGGTAATCTTTAAATAATGTCGCACAGTAACAAAGTAACATCTTTCTTCAGATTTGGACCCCATTTTTCGCAAAATTTTTAAATATCGCGATTTTTTTTTATAAAAATTTACTAGGATACACTAAATATGCTACACTAATACCATCAAACATTGAAAATATTTATTTGAAAAACTCAGTTGGTTTTAATAATGCACGTAATTTTTACCAGAATTATACATAAACTTCTAGTTTTTCTAAAAATTTAATAAAATAAATTGTTTACAAATACAGCATCATATACCACAAATTTGGGCTTAAAACCTCAAATCTAGCAGCTCTGCGCTTATGGATGTTTAATTTGAATCGATTAATGTTGTATTCGAATGGGAACATATGAAATGGAAGTAGAGTTTTCCCTGCAGTGAGTCCAGAGATTAACATGTAAGATTACTAATCGCCACTGAATGTTTTCTATGATAGAAGACTACGTTTCGGCAGTGTTAAAGCTAATGGAAACTAATGGCACTTGCATTCTTGTATCTAAGATGATAAGAAAATCTGATTCTTCTATATTACATTACCCATGTAGAGGCATCTTTTGTGTTTTTGCAAACAACACTACGTCTTAATCCAATTTAGAAATATCCAATGAGATTACCTTACTATCAAAACTGGTGCATTTTCATATAAACGCACATCTATTATTTTAATCAACTTACCAAAAAATTAATTTTTTAAATTACTTATTGCCTTTACTTAAAAAATTAATAACAAAAAAAAAAAAAAAAAAAATATAAAATGTACATTAAATTTTTTGATTGTAACTTTAGTAATTTAGTGCCATTTTTTGGTGGCATTTTCCTATATACACACTTAAACTAATGAACCAATTTAGCATTATTAGTAAAATGTTGATGATCCCTTGTTTTGGATAACTTCAGAAAATCATTGTCAATTTCTTCCCGTGCTTGCATAGTTTTTAGTTTTAACTCCGTTATTGTCATTATGGTTTTATTCTGTGCATTTCTTGCGTAAACATTACGGACCATGTACCCCTACAAATTCTCCATTGGTTTTAAGTCCGTAATAAAGGAATACTCTATTCATTAAACCATGATTTATATTGGTGTTAGAATATGCAATCTTCATCCATTTTTTCATCCATAAATGAGAGAAGGGCATCTTCCAACAGTTCATTATAAATTTCAGTGTTCATTTTAGTTTGAACAAAACATATTTTTTATTTTCCTGCAGCAAAATAGTCTGTCAAAACTATAACACTGACTCCATAACACTTCCTAGTTCGACTTCAAATCATGCCAATATCAAGAATATGAATAGGGGCCATCCAAATTGAATTTCTTGTCATCAGAAAAGATTAATTTTTTCCATTCATCTGTCCATTTCATGTATTTGCAAACAAATTTTGAACGATTTACCAACTGTTCACAAGACGTTTGCAACATGTTTAGAAGTGACAGGAAGGTCAAGTTTATTTATTACTTTTTTATTTGTTTAGCATTTAATTTATTGCTATTAGCTACTTCTTTTATTTTATTACTTTGCCTTTTTGTTAATTTTTAATTACCTTTGGTTGGTTTCCGCCCCTTCTTTAGAAGGCCTCGAATAACTCCTTGCAAACGGTTAATTTTTCGTTCAATTTCTCCGTCAGAACAGCCTTAATCATGAGAAAATTGAATTTGAACTTTTTCTGGTCTGTAAGAAAAGTTTCTTTGGGCATCCTTGAAGCTGATGAAATTTTCCAATTAAAACAAAAATATTTCTAGTAAACAAGGATGTTGTCATCAGAAACTTACCTTAAGTGAAGCAAACAACTAAAATTGTTAAAAGTTTTTAATACTTTTTTTTTTTTTGCAATAACTTTTTAGAGAAATTTTTCTCCACTGCGTTTATAGGAATATGCCATTGAAATGGTCACCAATATGTTTTACTAAATTAAAGAAAACAACAAAACCAAAAAAAAAAAAAAAATATTTTTTACATAAAAAATACCATTATATCGAGAGTTATTGTAACCGGACAACATTGCTTTAGGTTAAAAGAAACGAATATATCTCAAAGAAAACCAAAAATTTTAAATGCATTTACAGGAATCTTAATATAGTTAACTACAAAACCTTAATGATTTTGAATATTTTATGTTTTAAAAATTTTATTAATATAAAATATACCATTACTTCTACAACTATTAAGTACTATCAATTTTTTTCCTTGTCCTTAAACCATATTTTGTTTCCAAACCTTATTAATATTATTATTCCCATAGAAATAAAATGTTAGAAATAAATATGGTTTTTACAAGTGTGGTTAAAAAAAAGAAATCATAACTTGCTTGTTTTTGAATATATTTTGTTTCTAACATTTGTTTTCCACCTTAATTATAATTCTCATTTAGTTTTCACATGAATTAATGTAAGTAGAAAAGGTTTTATTATATTTGGTGTGATTCAAGCAATATAAAATATTGATTAACTAATATTAAAGGGATTAATTAATAAAAAATATTTTATATATACAAATAAATAAACTTAATTATTGAACAAATAATAGGCAAATAATTTTTTTATTATTAATAAACACTTATCTATTATTTCGAAATAAATATAATGGACTTAGCAAACAATTTATAAAAAACATTTTTGAATTAGTGAGTTTTGTTTTAATATTTGATAAGAAGGAATAGTATGATAAGATGGGATAATAATGTGATAAAATGAAAAAATAATATGATAGAATGGGATAATAATACGATAAGACGGTATAATCATATAAAAACTCGAACCATAATATAAAAAACGAACCATAAAATCTGACACTATATGATAAAATGGAATCATAACAATTATTATTTATAATCATATCTATTTTTAGCTGTGGCCATAATGTGTTGCTCTTAGGTTATGGTCACTAGAACTATATTTTTCTCTGTGTGTACCAATTACACAATGTTACATTCCAAGTTTATTAAACTTTTTTTTTATTTTATAGCATCGTGTAATTAATCTACAATATTGCAATAGGTCAGTTCGCTGACTCTTGTATTCCGAAATTTTCTTGGGCCACTGTTATTGGATATTATTTCATAAATACTTTTACCTTTAATTTCATAAAAGTTCAGTATCTATCTTCAGTATCTTTTTTTATTTTTTTTTCCAAATTTCCCTCATGGTTCAACATTTTGTTGTCTAGTCCAATTTTTTATATTTGTAAGTTTGATTGTAAGAAATTTGTTGTTATATTTGGAACATTTCCTGTCATGTTTAATACTGAAAATTTTCCTGCTTCTTCCTTTAAATCCTCCTTTAATACTTGTTTTTTTTTTTTTTTTTTTTTTTGTGGTTTGAGGCCATAAGGCCGCTCGGTGGTATCTCTTGTTCTTGGCTGATGAATTTATTAAGTCTGTTTTTTTCCAACTTTTGAATTGTGTATGTTTTAGACAATGGTTTTCCTATTTTATTTATACAAATTTATTTATGTATTTTGAATGTAAAATAAAAAAAAAAAAAAAAGGAAAAAAGTAGAAAAGGCAATATAATAAAATAAACTGAAAAGAGTGTGTATTAAAATCTAATTTTTAGCCAGTGGGTTGTGTTTTTGTTAAAGACATTTGCTTAATTAAGTTTTGAAATGGAACGTGTATGCAGTTTTTTTTTTTTTTTTTTTTTATTTTGGTTAACGAATAGACTAGATGTTGTTGAGGTAAGAATGATATGAATAAATACAGGAGTTTTTGAGTTTAATGAATTTTAATTAAGAAAACAACATAGTTTTTATTTTCTTATAAGAAAAAAATAGGAATATTAAATATTAATTTTACTGATATATTTTAAAGTTTTTTAGTTTTAAATTTGACAATGAAATTGAGTAATGAATTAAGATTTTATATTAACAAAGTAAAGCTTAAAGATTTCAAATTCTTTAATAAATACTATACAGATTGATCTACAGCTTTATTATAAAGCTTTAGCTTTATTCTTACAAAAACTAAAAGCAAAATTTTGCAATTTTAGTTTAAGCTTTAACTTATTATTTTGTCCTTCCCCTAATTTATTTTGTCAAATTTTCTCCTAGAAACTTTTTAAGTCTTGTAATATTTGTCCATTTACTTAGCTTGATAACTTTTAGAATTTTCATTAAAAATTCGCTTTATTTTTTATAGTTTGCGGCAACAATTCATTAATTTTTTTTTTTTGTTTCCTTTAATTTGTCATCATTTGTTCGCACCAAAATTAAACTGAAAAAACTAAAGTTTCCATTTCACGCCTTTTATCATCCTTATTTAAAATGAATTCCTGTTTTTTTTTTTTTTTTTTTTTTTTTTTGCTAAAATATATAAATGTCTGTTATATAAAAGAACATTATTGTTCGGGCTTTTGTGGTTACTTTTATTATAATTTGTTGAGGCGAAAAAATAACATGAAACCTCCATGACGCATACAATATGAACAGGAAGGAAGGAAATTTGCAAAACGGATAGAAAAAGAAAATAATAAAATACTAACAAACAGAAAAATCTGTTTAAAAAAATAATTTTACACTTCATAAAAAAAATCAAAAATAAAATATCGCAAATAAAAACACTTTCATTATGTTTATTTCGTGATAAAAAAAAAAATTGTCGCTAATGTCAGGTTTTAAAATATTTCTTTACAAATTTTTTTAATCTTAAAAATTTATATTATATTCTTATCTTCTTATGTATATATATTTTGCTTTTTGTTCTTCTTTACAGACGGAACTTTCACATAATCTGCAACAATTGTCAGAGAAGGCACGTTCAACAACAGAATTTATACAACGGCTAAAGGGCATGAGTGATAAAGTGACGGTAAGTTTTACTTTCTTATTTTTTTTTTTTTTTTTTTTTTTTGCGTTTCAAAGACTTATGAAAGAAAAAAACAACCCTTTAGGCCTTTAAATACATTTGCCAACAAACGTTTTCGTACTCACAACAACAATAAATTTTAGTTCTTTCACTTAAAAAATATGTTCATCATTAATATTTTGTATTCCTTTAAAAGGACTTAAAAGTAAAGCTTAAAAACTAAATAAAAACACAAGTAAAACAGTTTTAAATTATAATTTCTTAATTAAGTAAATGTCTATTCTCGAGTGTATTTTTCATTAATGAAAACATGAAAACTGCTTCGTTTGACTGTATGTATTATGAAATTAAGAAAAACAAATGTTTATTTTTCCTCTTTTGCGTTTGTAGTTTATTTTCTTAGAAAATATGTACTTACATTTAGTTTTAATGACTCTTTAGTTACTGAAAAAAAAACCAAGTCATACAATTGCATACATATACGAGTATTTTGTAATTTAGTTTTAAAGAAATTTTTAATTTGTTAAATGTTTAGAAACAAAAACACAGAAAAAAACAAAAAAGCTTTTTGTATTATTAGTAACCATAATATAGTTTTTAAAAGAATCTTTTGATTTTAGAGAAATATTTAAAGTTTTACGGATAGAATGCAGCTTTAAAGTATAACCGTATAACCATATAAAAGTTTTAAGTTTGCTGTGGAAGTAAAACTAAACTTTAAGCCAAAAATTAAAGCTTTTTAGAAAGCAAAATTTTCGTAACATATTTTTTTAAAGAATCTTTAAATTTTAGAAAAATATATAAAGTTTTATAGAAAGAATGCAGCAAAGTATAACCCTATAAAGGTTTTAAGTTTACAGTGGATGTAAAACTAAACTTTAAGCTAGAATTTAAAGCTTTTTAGAAAGCAAAATTTCCATAACATAGTTTTTAAAAGAATCCTTAGATTTCAGAAAAATATTTAAAGTTTTATGGAAAGGTTTTAAGTTTACAGTGGATGTAAAACTAAACTTTAATCAAGAAATTAAAGTTTTAATTTCAATTAATATAAAAGTTTTTTTAAAATATAAAAAAACGAAGCTAATGCTGAAAAATACAAAGTTCTAAACTAATTGTTTAAAAATTTGTATGAAAAAGATAAAAGCTTTGGCTAAAACTTGGAGTTAAAAGTTGTTATTACTGGAAATTGTTTAGTATAACAACTTTCTTCTTTAACGTTTTGGTCTTTAGTTTTCTTTTGACAGATCTTAAAATTATTTTTCGTATAAAATCAAAACTTTAAATAATATATTTTATTTTATTTATTAAGTAAAAAGTTTTAAAGATAATGTTTGAAACTTGGTATAAAGGAATAAGCTTTAACAAAAGCTTCTAATGCTAAAGACTAGTTTTTAATGAAATTTATTTATTTATTTATTATTATTATTTTTTTTTCCCCCCCTATAAAAAGTAAAGTTTAAATTTTAGTCATCTTCTGTATGTGGTAAATCAAATTTTTAATGATGTCAAGGTTTTAAAATTTGAGCTTTTGTTTACTGATTGTTTAATTATAATAAAAACAAAAGCTTAAAAGTTTGAATTTGTTACTTTCAGCTTAATGAGAATATTTATTAATTTGAAAACTTTTCGTAAAGCATTAAGTTTTATTTTAAGCTTTTTTATAAGTTTCTATGCACAAGAAATTTTTAATGAAAATTTTTTTGCATAAAAGCTTTAATTTTTTTAATAGAATTGAGAAAATATGTATATATTTTGTAATAAAATTAAATTAAAATTAATTTAAACTTCTTAAGAAATTTTATATCAAATAATTGTGATTTTTTATAAATTTAAAATTACCTTTTAGTATGTAAATTAAAATAATAATTTACAAATTCAGTTCCTTGAAAATTATTAAAAAATAATTATAATTAAACTTTTAGGTATAAAAGTACCATGGACAGAACAAGGGTTGATACAGAATCTCAAAAGCCTCGGGTTAAAGACAACATTAATAGTGTTTTCATTCCTGTAACATTTTAGCCAGAAAAGAAAATTATATAGCATCCAAGCGTTAGAAAACTATTCTAGATAACTGGGATTAAAATGCTAAGATCTCCATTTTATAGTTTTGGAATAAAAAAAGCCGTTCTGGGCAGACATTTTATATGCATTATAGATGAAGAAATTTTTCGTAGAAGCATTTCTTGATTTATTTACCTAACAATTTAACAAATTTCATGTTTTACAACGAAATATCTTATAGGTGTCAAATTAGTGCAGCTAAGACTGGTCACAGGCTAGTCTATATATACCTGTTCAATACTAGCCACTACAATGTAAATTCTCACAGTCTCAGAACAATTTTCGAAAATTATATTCATTATTATTATTTAAAACTGCAATTCTTTGGATTTTTTATATACATTTTTTACTTTAATTTTTATGGCGACACCCCGTATCGAAGCAAGGTTCCTGCTACTTATCTCATGTTTATACACTCTAATCACTCAGCCATATATCGTTTTTTAAGGGCGAGTTCCTAATTGTGCCTTAACATACATGCTAAAAATTAACTCTTAACTGATACTTAGTGAGCATGGTGGTGCCAGAACCAGTGTCAATTGAAGCTTTCTTGAGCGGTTAAGTGTCAATTGGTACTGCGGCACCGGTGTTATTGTTACATTCGCCACCAATTTTCAGTAGAGATATTAATCGTATTCGTAACAGACTTTCTATATTTTCTAAAAAAGGAATAAATTTATTTCTCGAATGATAAAACTCCGTCTCTTCTGGCTTAAAGCACGTAAAAATTTCTATCCTATCCAACGGTATACAATTTTGTTTCTCGCTCTTTAAATAAGACGATTCGAAAGCTACATCTTCCTGTAACGGTTTAACGTAATTTTAGCGATGCTTTACCCATTTTTCCTAACCTTTAATTGTAATTACGTTTTCGTTCATTAATAGCACAATGAAAGCTCACTATGAAAAATTTACAAAAAGCTTTTAGTACTGACATTAAGTAAAAATGTTTTTAAAAATACTTTTTTCAAATCAAAGAAGTAAATACAATTGTATGATGTTATGTTTAAAGTAGAAATCTTCTTTGTTAATCGCGAAAAAGAGAAAGCTTAAAAACCATTAACTTTTTAGATTTTTTAGAAAAACTTGTGATGTTTGCTCTACGCGAAAAAGCGTTTAAACAAATTTTATAATTTACAATAGATTCACATTTCCATATGTTTTTAATCCTATTTAATTATATAATTCTTATAACTTAACTTTATTTTATAATTTTTTTCAAAACACAAACTAGTCTAACAAATAAATTTTCTGCTGCAAACTAAGAAAAAAGGTACATAGAGGAGATTTAAATAGAAAGAACTAAACAAAACTTAATTTGTTTGCCAAAGGATTTTAGAGCTTTTTCTCCCTCTAGTCTGTAGTTACTTTTCTTGGACCAGACATTTATTTTAAGTATTAAATAATTTATTTTTCTTTTATCCTTTCGGTTTTAAACTTAAGGATTCTTTTTGAGTTACCTGGTAGAAAAAAAAAGTACATTAAAATAAATGGCGCCAAGTTTTTCTCTGGCTGATGACTTGTTGGAGTTTTCCTTTTTTCTTTGAGTTTTTGTTTTCTTTGCTTTTGACTTTGTTTAAGTAAAAGAAAATGAATTGTAATAAAGTACGCAATGTTTTTAATTAAATCTTGTTTTTACCGCCTTTACAACATAAGCGTTTCTAGACTTAATTTTTATAATAAAATTCTTTTTATTATTTTTTTTTTACTTTTTTCTACTTTTTGTTCATTAGGAATCCTGCATAGAATTTGAAAGACTGGTGGCGGCCCAATGTGAAGCCTTAATACAAGCCATACATGATAGACGTGAATATTTATTAGAAGCAATACGTATGGATAAAGATACGAAAATACGAATATTAAAAGTAAGTATAAAATATAAATTAATATAAATTAAAAGTTTAAAAAACTGGAAGTTGTATTGGATAATATAATATGGGTGAGCTCCTTGAGCTCACCCATCGCTCACTTTGTAGCAGCAAAGCTTTCGATTTCGAAAGATCGTTCATTGAAATAATAGTGAACCTATAGCGATATTATTGATATTAATAACGACTTGTGATCATTATCATTGGCAATAATTCGAAAACAATAATTTTCTATTTTTTAAATGTTAAAAAAATATACTATATAATAGGAAATTACATTTAAAAAATAATAATTAAAATAATTAGCATAAGAGCAGTATATTTAAAGTTTTTTGCCCAAATTTCAACTTCGCCCAGAGAAGTCATCCTGTTTTTTCTCTCAATATCATTACTTTTTATGTTGCTCAAGTCCACATCTTTTAGTTAAAAATTTTCTGAATTAATAAATTTTTTCTGAATATATAAATAAATATATATAAAATTTTTTTTTTTAGGTTTTTCGACTTATATGGCGTTTGTGAAGTCTCCTTATAACATAGATATATCACATATATGTCAGAAGATAAGGTATTTTTTTTCACAAATTTCTCAGAAAAAAAGGTTCAAAGATAGCTTTTGCAAAACAAAATCGGAAAATTTTTTCTGGGTTTTACTGCTGTAGAAATGAATTCAGTCGGTCCATTAGTTACAGAGATATCAGCCAAAACTCATTTTCATATCCAAGTTCTAAATAAGCTATGGATTTGTTTCTTATCTAGATCGATCACAAATATTTTTCTTTAATTTCGGTTCTTGTATCAACCAAATCGGTTAACAACCGAGTTATTGACAAATCAGTTTTTTTATTTATTTAATATCTGCTTTCCTTATAGTTGTTGTTTTCATACGTACTGAAAAACAACAAGAATAGATTAAGGCATATTTGGTTTTTCCAACTTTTTGAAGCGTCTTTGTTAGCTATAGTTTCGTTTCTTCCAGAAAAATGGGATATTTTTTAAGAATTTTTGTGTTGAGTTAGAGGCCAAAACGCGTTATTAGATATTTTTACTCCTATATAAGCTATGGATCTCGTTCTTGCATAGATATATCATAAATATATATCATATATATATATATATATATATATGTTAATTTCAGCAGTCAAATCGGTCCATCAATTTTCTACCATTCCCTTTTAATTTAATATTGTATTTCATTTATACAATATTTTTCTACACCGAAATGATTATATCATCCATAAATATGTGCGAACTTTTGTTGAATTCCAAAGTATTAAATTTCTTATTTTCTAGCTTTTAGCGATGCGCTTCGCTCCCCTATTTCATACGATAACTAATATTCACTTTATATAGGAGCTGCTACTTTCCCTGGACTTATTTACCCTATTCAAAATTTGATATGAAAATTTCTTTTAAATTTTCTAAGACTTTCACTGTAATAGTCCTTTAGATGAAAAAATTTATATTTTCTTTGTATGGGGACTATCTCTCTCCCTGGATCTATCAGTCCTATTTTCATTTTATCAGTGCGATATGATAAAAGTTTCCACGAGAGAGAGAGCTGTCACTGTAATAGTTCCTTATATATGTCATAATGAATATTTGCTTTATATGGGGGTACTACACCCCCTGCTCTGATCTATTTCATTCGTTTAAGAGTTTTAAAAGAGTGGGCGTAAAATATTGGCGTGGCATGCGATCAACATCCAACATAACTTATAACATTCTACAGTGCGTCAAATTTCATGCAAATGACGTGTAAAACTTTAAAAAAATAGATTTTTCTTGAAAGTACACGTGGGGTGTGACGTCCAATCGGGATCTAACAAAGTCATATAACACATCTCAATACGGGTAAAGAGTATATAAGATTCAGCACGACCGAATATAGCACTCTACTTCGTTTTTTATAAGAGTTACTGACGATTTTTTATTTATATATTGATTGATATATTTTCTTATCTTTGTCTAGGATCAACAATCAAATTGTACTGGCAAATTGCAACAAACAACTGGTCTAATACAATTCTGTATTGAGGCATTAAAAGAGACTGATAGTGCTGCATTTTTACAGGTAAATTATGAAAGCTTTTCAAACATTTAGATAGATTTTTAAACATTTAAACATTAGTAATAAGAACTGATAACAATAAAAATTATGAAAATTGTTAGAATTTTTTTTTTTTTAATTTTAAAAACATTTTAAAAAAGTTTTGTTACATTTGAAAACATTTTAGATAAATTTAAAATTTTTAAATTTTGTTCAAATAATTATTTTTTGTAAATTATTAATTTTTGCTGATTTTTTTAATTGTAACTCATTAAATGTGTAATTATATTTTTGATTTACGTTTCTAATTTTTGTTTCTCCTGCTACCTTCTCAGGTTGGTTCCATGTTAATAAATCGTGTGGCCAATACCGATATGACTTGGCACCAGGAAGTTACAAATGCTGCACCCCGTGTTTCACCTATTGTTGATTTAACCCTCGATGATGCTTCCGTTTTAAGAGCCATAGATAATTTAAATTTTATACAAATGAAACGTAAGTATTTGAATTATACTTTTCATATCTAATTTCAAAATAAATTTTATATTCCAAAAATATTATTTTCATAATTAAAAAATTTAATTGAAAGTAATAAATTTAATTTAATTTTTGAAAAAAGAAACCTATAGCACTCATATGTATGTCTAAATAAGTAGTTCTAATTTACACTTTCTAATTTTAGATTTGTTAAGATAAAAATTAATTAAATTACTAAAATTTATTTAAGGGTTTACAAAAACAAACTATCACACACATTCTCTCTGCTTTTCTTTTCCAAACACACACACACACAGATTTTAAAATTTATGTTTAAACATTAAAATCACATCATGTCTTTTAATTAGTCATTGGTTAATAATACCTCTCTTCCTTTTTTTTTTTTTTTTTGCTTTAAAATAGAAAAAAAAAGAAATGGAGATTGTGAGTGTGATTTTGTAAACATATTAAGAGAGGAAGTCCCCTTTAAAAAACCACTTAACACTCAAACGCACTTTGTATACACAGCTGTGACAAATCACTTTTACTCTTTAGTTTTTTCTTTTCTTATTATTTATTTATAAACCAAACCTTTACAACAAGAGATCATTTCAATAATGTTTGTTTTGAAAATTTCAAATATTTGTTATGAAATATGAGATGATTTTAGTTTTTTAAATCTTTAGTTAAACACATATATATTAACACAATTTTGAATACCAGCAATTTTGTATAACAACATTAACACCATTTCCAATGTGAAGAAATCAAAGGTTATAAAGAATTTGTAAGTTATTTTTTAATGAAGAAAAAGTTCTGACCTTTAAAGTTTATAATTTAATATAAAATCAAGGACTGATACTGATGTGTACTTTACTAGTGAAAATTATAAATACATAGATACATAGATAAATCAAAGAATCGAAAACAGAATTGTTTCTATTTTTTATTATAGAAACTATATATATATATATATATATATATATATATATATATATATATATATATATATATATATATATATATATATATATTTATGTATGTATGTATATACTAAAAATATTAAAATAATTTATTTTTTACCAAAAATTCGTTTTCTTATTTTTATAAAAGAAACAAAATAGGCAAGAAAGAAAAGTATGAACTGGATTTACGAAAGACAGTAAATTTTTCTAATATAAATAACTTGTTTGCTTATTTTTTTTTTTTTTTTTTTTGTCCATTTCCGATACTAAACATTACTATAAAAATATAACCTAATCCTTAAAAACATTAGATCGCACATGGTCTAAATTTTACTATTTAGAACGTTTAATTAGACAAAAACTAATTTAACTCTTCTGAATTTCCTCGATATTTTAAGGAATAAAAATAAATCGTATTTTCACAAAGTAGCCAAATATCGTAGACAAAATTACTAACAATAATTAAAAGATAATAAGAGAAAGATTTAAAGAGCAGGATTATGTGTTTTACGTTTTTTTTTTTTTTTTTTTATTATTATCATTTTTTATTTGATACACTGCCTGCCACTCGCATTTTTTTAACTTTAATTAAGTATATCTCTTAAACTTAAGTTCAGAAGAAAATAATTTTTTGCGCAACCAAATTTCAAAGTGTTGGCTTTAGTTTCCTGAAGAAATAAAAAATATACATATTTTTTTATAATAAAATTATGCATTTATTTAAAGACATGTATTTTTGTGGTGCTTTTTCGTGTGTCACTTGAATAAATTAAAATATTTTAAAACTAAGCAAACTGTAATTTATTTTTAAATTTTAGGTTATAAAAATGAAAGCTATTATCTTCTAGCATTCAATTAGTAATGAGTACTGCCAGAAATAATTTCAAAAATGCGATTTGGCATCGACTTGTATAATGACTATAAGTAATTTAGCAAAACTGATCTCCATGCTTCCGTTATTGCATTCTTTAAGGATTCTATCATCTCAAATTGTTGTCCTCCTTCATAAACTTTTCTTGCAAGCAAACCCCAGACATTTTCCATTGGATTCAGCTCTGGTGAACATGGGGGCCAATCCCAAACTTTAACACCTTGTTGATTAATCCATTGTTTTACCGCTCTGGCGGTATGAATCGGAGCGTTGTCGTGTTGGTACGTCCAAGTTATGGGTCCAAAGAAATCATTAAATTTTGGAAGTGCTTTTGTACGATAATACGAAATGGCACCCCATACCATTATTCCGCCCTCTCGGCTGTGTCTGCGGCTCAAAAATAATTCCTCCTTATTTCGGTCATGGAAGTAATAGTTATACCCGCCGGGACCATCAATATTAAACTTTTTTTGATCGGAAAATAAACCATTTGTTGGACCATGTCATTGTATTTTTGGCAAACTGTAGACATTGTGATATGCGTTTTGCATTAAGTGGTGGATTTTTTTGCAGTTTTCGTCGGACCATGTATGGGCACGTCTTTAAAATAGGGTGCACTGTTCTTAGACTGGCACTGACTCCACTTTTTTCACGTATTTTTGATACCGACATGGCAGAATTTGATGCAATTCTAAGAATTTTTCGTCTTTCTTTTGGAGTTGTTGCCATTTTCTTCCGCCCTTTCGTGTTTTATTTTTCCATATCTTTCCACGTTATTGAAATAATTGTACACAACTGTCTTTCCTCTATTAATGTTTTTGGTTATTTGGACCGGATTCTGATCCTGAGATTTCAAAATCAGAATTTTTTTCTTTTTCAGAGTTATTATTATTACCAGGTCTCATTTTGGATAAAATCTATTTAAAATCTATTAAATTAAAAATTCTCTAGCCGTATTGAAATTCAAATCATAGCCTTCCTGATAAATATTATAAGAATTCCTTATTCAAGTGACACACGAAATAGTACCATAGAAATACATGTCTTTAAATAAATGTATAATTTTAGTATAACAAAATAAAAACTAAAAAAAAACTAAAGCCAACACTTTGAAATTTGGAGATATATTTAATTAAAGTTAAAAAAGTGTGATTCCTTATTCAAGTGGCAGGCAGTATATGTATATTGGGGTGGATAAAATTGTTCAGGTGAAAAAACGAAAGGCACAAATGGCAAAAACGAAATTTACACAAAAGTCAAAGAAAATTAACCCAAGAAACTTGACCTATAAGCTTAGATACCTACCTGAGATTGAAAAATCATAGGTCAAGATTTAGATTTTTTCCCGAAAATCGCTATTTTGTGGTTGTTATGAAAAAACTATTTTAAATTTTTTCACCATTGAATTCTCCAGAATGATATTTTTGTGAAGTTCTATGCTCCCTGGCGAGAGATAGAGGTTTCGATTTTAAACCCTTAGTATCTTAAAAAAGTTTTCTTAGATTTCTTTGTAGGTGATGTTTTTTTTTTTTTTTTTTTTTTTTTTTTTGCTATAAGCAAAAATGAAAAATGCAGCTCAAACAATTACCTTTTTAATTTTCAGTTGGAAATGGTGTAAATCGACACAAAACATAAAACTCATAAATTATAAAACCACAATGTGTTAAGAAAATTTGTTGCTCTGGTTCACACAATAATTTAAATAACCACATATATTTTTTAAAATCTACTTTTTAGCCTAAACTATTTATTATAGATAAATCATTAAATATTAAAAATATTTCTACTTTTTTTCTCTCATTTTCTTAACTATCATTTTACATGCTGCTTAAAATAAAAAATCATATACCATTTTTTTAACCACAATCGTTGCAACGAAATTTTGGCTAATGCATTTTTAATAATTTAAAATATTGAAATAATTATGTATATAATATAAAATTCTATCATCATATTTAAAATTTTGTGTATAAAATTGAAAAAAAAACTCATATGCTTTTATAGCTGCTAAAGATGGCGATGAAAGATTACCAGCAGGTGAGATGCTAGATGATCATTTAATCAGCAATACAACATTTACCACATCCATACTATCCACCAATACAGTCATCAATACCTCATTATTAGACAATACTACTATAAATACAACAGCAACAACAAATACAACACCGACTACAGTAAATCCAACAATAGGCGCATCTATGTTGTCTATACCATCGTCAATGCCAACCAGTTTACTATCCTACAATTTCAATTATAATGATAATAATAAAACCTCAACATTACGTTCCACCAAATCCAATAAATCATCATCATCTTCCTCATCAACTTCAATATCCCTGAAAATGAATGCATTTAGAAAATTAATTAACTACGATGAATCCATATCATGTATGAATTATTTTTCTTATATTAGTTTTTAAAATTCTTCCTTTTTAATAATTTTTTTCTCATAAAAATTTTTTCAAAAAAAAATTTTTTTTTTCACAAAATTTTTCCACAAATTTGTGCTTTTGTTTTATAATGTTTTTAACAAAATTTGTTTTTGTCAATATTATGTTAAATGTTTAATTTGTTCAACGTTTTAATTGTTTTATCTCTCATTCTATCATCTTCATATATGTATTTCATTTTGTATCTAATCCTTAATATGATTTCTGTGTTTTGTTTTAAAAATCATTATTGCTTTTTATTCGATTTTATATCCATTACCATCAAATGTTTTTTGGTTGTGTTTTACGTGAATTTGTTTATTGTTTAATTAATTGCACTTAGCTTTATTTATGTTACTAAAAATTATATATTTTGGTTGTGGTTTTTTATTTTATTAAACTTAGTTAAGAATATTTAAATAGGGTTATTCCATATCAAAATGGACAGAAAACAACCATTTTCGGATTTGACATCTCCGATTTCAATTAAAGTCACTACAGACATTGGCTAGTGATAGTATTTCTTAAATCATAAACTCTTAGATTAATGGACTTTCTAATCCAAAAATATGACGTTTTGAAAAGTGAAAAGAATCTAAAAATTTCACAAAGTTGTACTTGTTTAATTGGTAATAACTTATAAAATATGCATATAGATCTAGTTTTAGTTTCGTATAAAAGATAATGATATTAACTTTATAACGATATGTATAAAGTTTATTTATACTAAAAGTTCAAAGGTCAAAGTTGAACATATAAAAATCAAACCGTTATATCTAGAAAAAGGGATTTTGACCTTAAACTTTAGAAATAAATTAACTTTCTGCATATAATTTTAAAAGCAACAAAATTATCTTTTAAATGTTACTAAGATTTAAATTATATTTTGTATAGTTTAGAAGTTATTACTAATTAGATTATATTTCTGTCCATAACTTCTGAACTAAATGAGTGTTCAGCTTGAAATTTTACACGAGTTGGGATAAGAGTTATGTCAATGTTATATACTTTTTTAAGAATTTTAAAAATATCGTTTTTTTTTTTAGATGTAATGGTTTGATTTTTATATGTCCAACTTTGAACTGTTGATATAAGTAAATTTTTTGCATATCGATATAAAGGTAATATATATATATATTAATTTGAAACTATATCCTGAGATCTAAAATGTACACGAGGGCGTATCAATAAGTCCGTGACTTTTCGAACTTCCCTCGTAGCTATATGAAACGCAACACTATTCCCATCAAGTACCACCTGTTTATAGACTACTGTCAAATTTTGAGCAATTGTCGTCATTTACTTTGCGTAAAAAATAGGATTTTTCGAGGTCCTTAAAATAGGCATTTGTTTGGTCAATAATTTCGCCGTTGGAGCTGAATCTCTTTCCATCGAGCCATTTCTTTAGGTTTGGAAATAAGAAGTAGTCACTAGAGGCTAAATCCGGAGAATATAGAGTTTTGCCATTGAGACTGCACACGTGCGCACCCGTGCATTATCTTGATGAAAAATAACTTTTTTCTTGGCCATATGCGGTCGTTTTCTTTTTAAATCCTCATTAAATCGGCCTAATTAGTTGACATAATATTCGCCGTTTATTGTCTTTCCCTTTTGAAGGTAATCGATGTGTATTATCCCGCGTGCATCCCAAAAACTGTTGCCATCACCTTATTGGCCGACAAACTTACCTTGACCTTCTTCGGAGCAGGTTCACCCGGAGAAACCCATTGTTTAGACTGCTGATTGGTCTCCGGAGTACAGTAATGGATCCACGTTTCATCTACAGTTACAAAACGCCGCAAAAACTCATTTGGATTGCGGTTAAACAACTCCAAATAATCCTTTGAAGTTGTCAGACGTTTACGTTTGTGGTCAATTGAGAACAAACTCGACACTCATCTTGCAGGCAACTTTCTTAAACCCAGCTGAACGTTTAAAATCGAAACCACACTGCCATATGAAATGCCTATGGCATCAACAATCTCACGCACTTTTACTCTTCGGTCGACGAACACCATATCGTGGATTTTTTCGACATTTTCGGGTGTACTGACCTCAATTGGCCGTCCAGAACGTTCATCGTCATTTGTACTTGTGCTACTACAACGAAAGTCAGTAAACTTTTATTTTTACCATTGAAATCGATGGTGCAGAGTTCCCATAGTATTTATCGAGCTTTTCCTTGGTTTGATTGACGGTTGTTTTTTCGCAAAAAATAATGTTTAATGAGCACTCGAAATTCACTTTTTCCATTTATAGAAAAATTAACGAGGTTGTATGTTTTGAACAGTTGTTAAACGCAAAGTAAATGACGACACTTGCTCAAAATTTAACAGTAGTCTATTAACACTTAGTACTTGATGAGAATAGTGTTGCATTTCCTATAACTACGAGGGAAGTTCGAAAAGTCACGGACTTATTGATCCGCCCTCTTGTTTTAGAAGTTATTAGAAATTAACAATTACATTTTTGTAAAAATTTTTTTTTTTTTTCAAAGCATTATATTTTTGGACCAGGAAGTCTCACATTCCAAGGTACTAGTTTTGTATACCGAATAATCGAGAGAACGGTCCTGAATAGTATCGAACTAAAAAAAAATAAATAAAAATTTACAAAACAATTTGTTATATGACAAGTTTACTCTTTTTTTTTTTGTGTTAATTGTCTTGATTGTCTTTCTGGCCAGATTTATAATTTTGTCGTTACAGTAGAAGCACCCACATTTTTATTTGCACAGAGTGCTAGTTATTTAAACTATACAAAATTTTGGCAATCGTAAAGGAATTGAGTCCAAGTTAAAAGTGGATTAAAGGCGGCCCCAGCATTTGTGATTATTAATTTTTAAGTCTTATAGAGAGATAACGCGGAAAATATCGTAAAAGTACTTTAACATTTTTTTCAGAAGTTATAATTTAGTTAGCAATTTATTTGTATATGAAATGTTATATCAGAGAAATGTGGAGAGAAGTGCTACAAATAGTTGATTCGGTTTTAATCCTAATTTATTCAATTCATCTTCTAGAAAAAAAACATGTTATGTTTTATTTGAACGCATACCATAATATAAACTGTAAAAAAGGAAGCGAATCTATATATGTTTTTTTATAAATTAAGTTTTTATTAACAAGAATATCTTGTTAATTTCCGCAAAAAAGATTTATTACATTTACGTTCTACATTGTTAAGAAGTATGAATATTTCGTAATAAAGGAAATATAATTTGTTTTTTTTTTTACAAATATTTGTATATTAGCTTTTATGTTACTAATTTTTTAATTTTCCTTTTTATTTATGTTTTTCTTTATCATATTTCATTGTTATTACAATCTTCACCATACATATTTTTTTTATTCAGTGTTTTCTTCCCCTCCAAACTATTTTCTAAATACATTAAAAAAAATATTAAAATTTATTTGTTTTATATGACATTGGCACAATAAAAGTATAATTATTATTTAGCAAAAAATAAAGAACTAAACAAAACAGCAACTCTCAGGTTGGTTGGTTTGTATACGTTTTTCCGGTTTCCGGTTACTTTAGTAATTTCTATAACTCTATACTACTTACTTGGTATTTGCTACTTGATTTACTGGGTATAACAAAAAAAAAAAAAAAAAAAAATGCTACAAAATATAAAAACGCAGCTATATAGGATCCTGCTGTGTTAATGTTGTTTTTGTTACAGTTTTTTTTTCTAACGTTTTTGTTCATTTGATATTACTTACTTTACCTAAGTTCCGTTTCCTATTATTTAATGGTTTCTTAACCTTATTGTTTAAACACTCTGTTGTTTTTTTACTCTCTCTCTCTCCTACTCTTTGCCTATTTTTAAACTTTTGGTATAATTTTGTTATTTTAAGAAATATAAATATTGTTTTTTTTTTTTTTTTTTTTTTTTGTTATTTTTATAATTTATTGTTTATTACACCCTTAAGTCATAATAATTAAACTGTATCATTGTAGTTAAAATGTTAAATACTTGAATTTACTAATATTTACATACAACAACCGTACTTATACACTTACACTTTACTTACCTACCTATACATACAAAAACCAAACAATATTCTATCCAATAAACAGTCCCAATAAGCAAAAACTTTTGAAATTTAATATTTAGTCATTTGAAAACTATTTCAAATTTCAAGTAAAAGCAGTTCTAATATAACAATTGTATTTTTCAAATGCTTTCATAATTTAATATTTTTTAATTTTCTTGTTTATTTCATAACACATATTTTGTAGGTTCGAATAGAATTTAAGAAATTTACTTTAATAAATAAATAGCATGTTACTCAAATTCTATTCGAAGCTACAAAATATGTGTTATGAAATAAAAAAGAAATTTTAAAAAATTTCCTATAGGTTAGTTAAGTTGTTTTATATACAGTTTATTTCGAATTTTTTCAATTGTCAAAAATTCGAATGATTTTCACATTTAAAAAGTCTTCATTTTATTTTATTTTTTTTTTTGTCAAAACTTAATAAATATTATACATACAATATATTAAAGATAATATTTGTACGCAATTGTTCAGCAGATGTGTTCAACATTAACCTGGGTACCCGCCATGACGGCCTAACCCCACGGTGGTCTTAACACCGGGTGAAGTATAATGCGTTAACCAACGCCCTTATATGCTTTGACACATATAGATCGCAATCTAATAACTCGCTTTCTGGGCAAGATACTACCCCTTGCTTAGGGGTTGGAGCTACCCTCTCCAGATCATTGTAGCTTCTGCAAGCAGACAGATCCGTGTTTCTGCAGACAATACATAAAACCACAACCACCACGTGACTCCCCGAAAGGCCTCAACCAACAGCCAGTCCAGTACAACAACACCGACAAGCTAGTGTTGCTACTGACTCCCGTGGCACCTACTTTTAAGACCAAGGTAAGACCTCGAACTTGCGTTCTGCCAGCTTCAGAACCCAGAAAATCCCAAGGTGCTGGTGCAGTCTCTCTATTTCCTGTCAATCTTAACAATACACTAAGACAAAGTAGCAATCTTAGGTTGGAGAGACAGGAATTTTTCTCTACCACGTAGAGCTATATATACATCAAGGCAGAGATTTCTTCCAAGATGACAAGCTGCCGTGGCGGGTAATTGTGCAGCAATAATATGGATAAAAACAGCAACCATGGCACATAAAGTATGATGAACAACATGTTTAAAATGATGAATGCAATATTTCCTTTTCAGCTAATATAAAAACTATATCAGTCCGTTATTTATGCATGCAAAATTTCAGTTTTAAAAATAATTTAGCGAAAAAATTTTCTATGCTAAATTCCAGTATACTTTAAAATAAAAAAAAAGTTTTGAAAATATTTGAAAAATATTTGTTTGTTAAAGAAACATCTAGCTGAGTTTTAAATTATGAAAAAATTAAAAAAAAAATACAATTGTTATATTAGAACCGTTTTGCTGGAAAAAGGTATAGTTTTAAATTTGAAAGTTAAGAAAATCCAAGCCTATTCTCACAACTTGTACTTGAAATTTGAAATAGTTTTCTAATGAATAATCAACTTCAAAGGCTTTTGTTTATTGGGTATAATTTATTAGTAAATTTACATTTTATGCTAAATCAAAAAAATATATATATATATATTGTTTATTTTCTTCTATTTCCTTTACGTGTGTGTGAACAAAATTCTCTTGCAATTGTATGGTAATATTATATTATACATACAAATTTTAAATATACAGCTCCACAACCTCCTGCAATTATACCACAAGATTGTTCAGCGGAAAATAATTCTGTAACTGTGGCGTGGCAGGCGCCAAATCATTCATTTGTTGAGGGTTACGTTTTAGAACTAGACGATGGCAGCGGTGGAGAGTTTAGGGTAAGTACTAATTTTTTTTTTTTTCTTCTTTAAATATAATAAGTATATGCATGAATGTATAATAAATTATGTTTTTATTGTTTAGAATAGAATATTTATTTTAGTTTATACCTGGAAGTTTAAATTTTGGGCAATTGTTAGTTTTTCTGGGAAATATTAAATTTTTAGATGATGAATATTAAGTCAGTGGGAATTTTTTTAAGGAAATTGTAGGAATTATTTGAATGAAAAAATAAAAATAAATTTATTTTAAGATGGAATTTACATAGTATCTATATTAAACATTTTTTTTTATCAAGACCAACGTCAAAATTAACTCAAATTTATGGAAGGTGGCAACAGTTGAACAAAAAACAACAATAAGGTGAATTCATTAATGTTTTTTATATATGCAGTCTGACAGCTGTATCAACTAAAAATAATAATCCTTGTTATAGATTCCTTGTATAGATTCGCACTGATTTTAGCGTTTGCCTTGATAATAATTTGTGTAGTACAGACACTGCATTAGAGCAAAATATTATGGTAAATTAAAAATTGTAGTACCCACTTGTTCGTTTTTTCCCTAATGATAGAGATTTTCTATTTTTATTTCGGATTTCTATAAAGTGATATTTTGGATTTTAGATTTTGGATTTTAACTTTTTATATAATTTATTTTCGGGTTTAATCGCAGGTTTTTATATAGCAAAATTTTTGCTTTCATTGGAGTCCAATTTTTGCTTTAACAATTGGTCCTGATATAGTTAATATTTTTCATTTAATCTGAGGTCTTTTCAAAATGCAGTTTTTGCCTTAAACGTAGTACTTTATTTAGTCGAACTTTTACTTTAGTCATAGGTTTTTATATCTAATCAAAGCTATTTGTTTAAGAAATTTTAACCTTTATCGCAGTTTTTTAAATACTTCAGTTTTGCCTCTAATTACATATCTTTGTATAGTACAATTTTAACTTTATTAATAGGCTCTTGTATAATACAATTTCAACTTTAATATAAAGTTCCTACATCATCCAATTTTAACTTTAATAAAAGGTCATGTATCTTTACCTTTAATCAATGGTATTGTCTAATTTTAACTTTAGTTAAAGGTTCTTATATCTTACAATTTTTTACTTAATCGTAGGTTATTATATAGTTGAATATTACTTTTACTATATAAGGAGTGCGTACAAAAAATCTACGCATACGTTAAGCCTTATAAATTTTATTATACGTGATAAAAAATATTGTCGTCAACTTTTTTATATTTGCTATTATTTTTAGTATTTCGTTTTTCTTAAAATGAAAATTGAACAAAATTCGTTCAAACATATAACTCAAATTTATTATCCAAACACATGTCGGATATATAAAACAATTGCTAGAGATGCAGGTGAGTCAGGAAATACAGTTTCCTGAGTCATAAAAAATGCAAGGAATTTGCGATCACTGAAAGGAATCCTAACAACCGAAAAAAAAAGATTAATTTACAGACTGTAGGATCGCTGACAAAATAATAGGAACATTAGAAAAAATATGGTGGCAAAAGAAAGGATTAAAATTTTTATTTTCATCCTACGAACATACTACGAACTGCTGAACTTATTCCAATATCCTGGTCTGTAATTTCATATCACAAATATTGCGGGAGATATAGCAGATTGTCGAACAAAATTTTAGTCTGGCAAGCCATTTATACGTGTGGGAAAAAAGCACTTCATTCAGAATAAATGGCAGTTTTAACAGAGAAATATGGGCAAATGAGTGCATTCGAAAAAAAGTTCTTACTATTACATTGGAAAATACAACAAATTCTTATTTTTGTAGCCTAATTACAACAAAAAATTAACTAAGTGATATCAAACAAATAGTGCTTGTATGCACCAAAGCAGACCGATCCACTAAACTGTCCAGAACTATGACCATTTTAAATGTATTGTGTTATAGTAAAAAATATTTAACGAATACTTAGAGCTGACTAAAATTTACAAATAGAATTTAAAAAGAAATGGACCCATTCCCATAAAATAGTATGTAGCTCCAATAGAGAGCATTCCAGAAAATATTAAACACTTTATTAAAAACAAATACAAATTTAATTCTTCTTTTAAATTTCAAACTGAATATAACAGCTTTTTACAAAATCAAGATTACAAAGAGATTAACCGATTGGTTTCAGTTTAATAAGCTGAATTGTATGCATCAAGTTTTTCGTGTGCAGTCCTTAGTCCAAATCGTAGATCTTTATATAATCCAATGTCAATTTTATATATAATTTTAGTCTTTATATAGTCTTATTTAAGTGTTAATCGCAGGCCCCTTGTTAGGCGAATTTTAGCTTTAGTTGTAGATATTTATTTAATTCAAATTCAGCTTTAGTCGTAGGTCTTGAAATAGTACCAATTTGGTTTAATCATAGGCATTTTTATTGACCAATTTTTGCTTAAACCGTAGGCTTTTATATATTATAATCTTAGCTTTAATTATACGTTATCATTTCGTGGAGTTTCAACTTTAAGCGGATGTGTGTATTTATTAGGGTATTCGTCGTTTAAATTATGCGAAAAATCAAATAACTCGAAAATGCTATTTTTAGATTATTCAAATAATAAAGTAAAACTTTTAAGTTACTCAAGTTATTCATGTGCATTAATGCAAATATACATTAAAACTTTATCCGTTTTTCTTCTTTTTAAAATATTTTTATTACATTTATTTTATTAAATATAAAACCAATATTAACACATAAAAAATATTATTCTATTTTATCTTAGTACAGCCAGTGCTGCAAATTATTTAAAACAGTGTAATTAATATTATTATATTATCATCCATTTTAGGTTTATTTCAAATTTATTTACTTTGAAGATTGCTTCAATCATCCTGTTAAAATCGGAATGAGAAATAGAATTCGAAAACTTCTCACAAGTTACAGAACATATTTTAAAAAAATTCTCTCTGACATATGATAGAATTTCGCGAAGTAAAATAAAGTGCTTTAAAAATCTTTTTATATATATAAAATTTCTTACTACATTATTATTATTATTTTTTTTTAGTTCTTTTATTTTTTTATTCTGCTACTAAATTTATTATGCTGCTAAATTTTTGCATATGTAAGGAAAGAAAGAAATTCTGAAATGGTACAAAAAAAGAATATGCTATTATGAATTACTGAAAAAATGCTTCAGAAAAAACAGTGTGTTGTAATAAAAATACTAATAATTTTCTTTTTTACGATACATATTCTTTGCTTGTTAATTTGTGTTTTTAAGTTTTAAAATAACCTTCATGTCCCCTTTAGATCAAGATATTTATATTTTGTGTTTTATACCCTACACCACCATAGGTGGTTTGGGTATTATGCGTTTGTGCTGATGTTTGTAACGCATAGATGAAGGTATCCAACACCCACCTTAAAGTGTACCAATCGACATAGAATCACTTTCTAAATCGATCTAACGATGTCCTTCCGCCCGTCTGGCTGGCTTTTCATGTAAACCTTGTGCACAAAGTACAGGTCGCAATTTTAAAGATAATTCAATGAAATTTGGCACGTAGGACTTTTATAACTCAAGGATGAAGCCTATTGAAATTGAGTGTTATCGGTCCATTACAAATGTGTTTAAACACTCAAAAATGCCTTAAAATAAGAATATTTTAATGAGATTTGGTGCAAAGAAGATATGTACAAGTATCAATCTTTAAACCAAATTTTATGAAGATCGGTGCACAATTGATCATAGCTCCCATATAAACCCCTCTTCCGAAAATCACTTTAACGTGCATAAATCCAATACGAATATTAGTATCAAGTATTCGACATAAATAAGTTTTATATAAGTAGAAACAACGTTGCCAAATTTTTTGAGAATCGGTCCATAATTTACCATATAAACCCACTTCCAGGAATCGCCCTAAAGTGCATAAAATCATCTAGATGTTAGTATCAACACATTATTTTGTATTTGTATATTTTATTTTACATTTAGTAAAATTGGCCACAGGTGTAATATAAGTCCCCTTCAAAATTTTTGTTCTCGTACACAATGAAGTAGGGTATCATATAGTCGGTCTTGAACGACTATATCTT
Source organism: Protocalliphora azurea (assembly GCA_932274085.1). Lineage (NCBI taxonomy): Eukaryota > Metazoa > Arthropoda > Insecta > Diptera > Calliphoridae > Protocalliphora > Protocalliphora azurea. Next base: position 119,878,267 of record OW026520.1, on the reverse strand, counting down.
ACTTTCTCGTTAATGATGAAAACATGATTCCTTCACCTATACATTCACATTATGTGACAAAAAAGTAATTCATTTTCATCTTTTTAAAAGTTTTTAAAAAAACTTTCAAATTTTCGTATTAAGCATATTCAATATTATTCAGAATATAGGTATATTTTACTTATTTTTTTCCAACTTGGGTTATTCGATTAGTCGATATAATTTGTTCTAATAAATTTTTAATCGAAATCTTTAATTTTAATTTACAAGAACAGTTATTCGATTTTAATTTGTCGATTAATCGAGCAAACATTATTCGAATGAATAGCCTAGTATTTATATAGTCTAACAGTAGCTCAGCTTGTAGAGCTTTATGTAGTCCAATTAATGCTTTATATGTGCATCTGCATATAGTGCTGTTTTTGCTTAGATTTTTTAGTCTACTTGTAGTTTATATTGTGGGTCCTTGCATCCAAAAAAAAAAAAAAACCAAACGATATTATAACGATATCGAAATGATATCACCTAGGTGATAAACATTAACACTAGTGATAATCATTTTCGAATGTAAAACGATAATTTTTACAAACTAAAGTGTATCTTTCCTTATGATGTCGTTTTTCCATAAAATTATGATAGCGTTTTCGGTATCATAATTTCCATAAATAACGATTGTAAAATCGTCATATTCCTCATTTTGTTCTGAATGCTATTTAATAACAAAAATCATGTTTTTGAATTTAAATATACTAAATATGATAACTATGATAAATATGGTAAAAAAAATCCTAGATAAATATAAAATATACAAAAATCATCATACATGAATATTTTTATACAAATATTATCAATAATAATATTTGCTAGTATGAGTTTCTCTTACGGATATGTTTTTGTAATTACGTTCTTAAAAAATTTGAGTTTAGTATTAAAAAGCTATTAACAAATTATCTTTTTGTATTCGATTCTCAGCTAGTTTTTGTTTGTTGAAAATTTTTTAATTTTTCTATTAAGTTTTTTCCAAATGTTTGTTTTTCATTTTATTGAAAACAAATATGTCGAAATTTCAATATCATCACGCGGAGCAGAAATATGCTTTCAGCATTATCACTATAACAATATTATATTCTCGTTATTAATTTTCTTGAATTTTGAAAACTCTGTGTTCGTGATAACAACATTTTTGTTTAAATTTTGTCATGTAATGTTTACACACATTAAAATGTCTAACATGGTTGACTGCAACAGTTATATGTTTTTAAATATCTTTACCAGAAACAAAATTTTATTAATATGAAAAATATAATTACATCTACAATCATTAAATATTTGCAGTATTTTTCCTTGTTCTTAAACCATATTCTGTTTTTAAGCCATATTAATATTATTCCTATGACAATAAAATGTTCCAAATAAATATAATAGTTATTCTTTTCACAAACTTAGTGGAAAACTTCAATACTTGTTTGTTTTTAAATATATTTTGTTTTTAATATTTGTTTGTTCATAGTAATTCTAATTTAGTTTATATATAAATAAATATAAATAGATTTGGTTATACTTCAAGCAATATAAGATATTAATTATCTACCATTAAAGGGTTTGGCATTTAAACCACATATGGTAGTACAAATGAATATAATTAATGAATTAATATTGTGAAAATATTTTTTCTCTATTATTTCTTTATTTAAGTAAAAAATTTATAAAAATAATTTTTTATTAATACGCTTTATTTTAACATATGATAAGATTGAATAATAATATGACAAACTGAAATAATAAGATGATGAAATTGTATAACTATAGGATTACGTGGGATAATAATATGATAAAATTGAATCATAATATGACAATGTGGTATAATAATACAACAAGATAGAATAATAATATAATAACATCAAATCATAATCTGATAGAATTGGATAATGATATAGTAACCTTGTTCAATTATATGTAAAACTGGAATCATAACATGAAAAAAACAAACCAGAAAATCGGACACGTTATGATAAAATAGAATCATAATAATTATAACTTATAATCATTTATATTTTTCGCTGTGATCATATGTTCCAATCATAATATGTTGCTCTTAGATTATGGTAACTACAACTATATTTTTTCTCTGCGTGATAATAGTATCGTTTTCTGCAATATAATATGATATTATAATCGGCACCTAACATGATATCGTTTTCGCTATCATATCGTTCTGTAGTTTATTGTTATTGTTCAATTTTATTTCAGATCATGGATCTGTTATTATAGTTTCTTGGATAGCCTAATTTCGACTTAGATTGTTTTTCTTTATGTAGTAAATTTTGTCATAGATCGCTGATCTTTATATAATATAATTTTAGTTTAGGTAGTACAGATTTACATTTGGACCGATTTTAACTTAGATCATGAATTATTTTTCCAAATTTGGCTAAAATACTCTCTTACATATGATATAAATTCGTGAAGGTAAATTCATGATTTTTACTTAAACCAATTCTGTACTGGATCGCAGATTTTTTTTAGCAAAATAATAGATTATTACATTATTTTTAGGCAGTACCAATTTTAAATTAATTAGATATTTACATAGACCAATTTTAGATTTAAAAGTTTAAAAACAAATTTTTCTTAATAAATGCAAATTTATTTCTTTTACTAATTTTTAATATTTTTAAAATGCAGTGTATTTAGCATTATTTTAATTTTAAACGAATCCCTTTTATAATAACATTCTCTATAAAACTATTCATTATATTTTTTCTCTTTACAATTGTTTTCATACATATATATTTATTTACCTTTCATTTCATGCCTCATTTATAGGAAGTTTATTGTGGCAAAGAAACAATATGCACCGTTGATGGTTTACATTTTAATTCAATGTACAATGCTCGTGTCAAGGCTTTTAATAGTGCTGGAGAAGGTGAATACTCTGAACTTATTGGATTACAAACGGCTGAAGGTAAGTTCATAAAGTTCAAAGCTCTCTAAAGTATATTTATAAAAACGCAAACAAATGCATGTGCTTTGCTCTGATTGTTGTTGTAAATATTACTTTAGGTTAAAAAAAGAAGCTAAATCTAGAAATAATTGCATTAGGAACTTAAAGCAGTTTAGATTAAAATAACATTAAATGCAAAATAAAACCAACAAATGATAACCTAACACTAGTTTATTTAAGCATTAAATTGTTTCAAACAGTATTTTCTCTTACTACTAATTTGTTGTAAATTTATAAAAAATATAATTTAATTTTCTTGAGTAATGATAAGCAAAAACTTTCTTTAACATATTTATGCTTTTGTAATTTAAATGTAGTATTTTTTTCGTGTATACAAACTATGTCCTTTTCTTGTTTTTGTCAAAAGTTTCTTTACTACAAAATCTCTGATAAGGGGTTGTAATTTTCCTATTACCAATTCACTCATGCGTGAGTGTCAGTTGTGTAAATTGTCTTGTACACCAATTCTTAATCTCTATTTTTACTTCAGGAGTTTTTTATATTAACATTTATAAGTTTCGTTTTTGATTTTCCTATGTAACTGAAATTTTACACTCTTGTTATCCTTCGCCTTTCTTAACAACCAGAACAACAACTTTGATTGATGTTTTCCGTTTGCTGTTCCTTTAGCAACTTCTTTTGCTGACTACTGCTGCTTTAGCAAGATTTATTAGATGTGTTCGTTTTGTTAGTGGCAGTGTTGATTTCATTAAACGAATTTTTTTTTTTGCTTCTTATTTAATTTTCATTTAAATTGTTTTCTTCTATATGCCGCCGCCGCTAAGACAGCGAGACAATTAGACAGTCAAACATTTAAATTTAGCCAGGCAGCCAGTTAAAGTCTAGTCATAAAATGCCTTAAGGGATTTTAAATAGAAAATTGATTAGTCCTTAATATTTAATTACTTAATGTAAAAGTGTTTAAATGACAAGGATATAAATTTAATGTCTAGATGAATGAGAATGATAAAGGGTATCTCAGAGAAGACAGCAGAATCTTAATTATGGCAATGTTAATAGAGGTATTAAAGCCGAAAGGTGTAGCTAATAGAGAATTTATTGAATTTTTAAGACTTAGAAATAAATAAATTAATTTACTTAATTTTTTTTGAACTGTGACTATTAAAAAGTTCTAAATTAATGTAAACAGTTAGTGGCAAAGGCTAAATAATGTTCGCGTTAGCGCTGTCGTATTCACAGATTTTAACATGTTTTGAAAGGTACTTTCTTGTCTCCTTTTTCCCCAATTTTGATTACTCAATATACTTAGATCGAACATCTTCATATATTTAAATTGAAGCTTAAATGCCTTATAAAAAAAAGTATCAAAAACTGGTACGATGTTTTTCACTTTAAACATTGGAATTTCCGAAAAGTACCAAATTTGTATTTGTAAGTTTTCAATAAGATACAAATATGACGTAAATTGTATTTCTATGTTTACTGTTTCAAAAGATATATAGGTTGCTAAAAATAGTTTTTACCCGTTTTCTCCCTTAAAGAGCCAAATTTGGAAAAAATGCCAGACACCTGTCCGATTTTTTTTTTTTTTTTTTTTTTTTTTTGTAATAACGATAATTATTAATAAATACTAGTTTAGATAAATAAAATTTTGCGTCTTAAAATTTTTTTCAAAAATTTAAAAACTAACAGAAATAACTTTTATTCATTTCAGTTTAAATAATTGGACAAATATACATAATTTTCATTAATTTCAGTTTAAATCACCGGCAAAATAAAAGGGGAATTTTATATTTATATTTGTTGACCTTTTTCACATTGCTTTTAAAAATTTATCAAAAATAGAAAAAAAAAAAAAAACAAAATATAAGAGAATTAAAAATTAAATAGAAAATCGCTATTCCTCAAAGAGAAAATACCTGAAAACATGTCAGTTGCAAAACATCGGTAATAAGTGAAAACATTTAATTAGTATAAAAGATATACTAAATCTCAATTTGTCACTTGTTACATTGAAATCATTAATACATTTTTAAAGGAACGAAATATGCTCTACATGCAGAGAAAAAACATTGTTACAGCATTAGGACTACAACAATATTATGTTCTCATTGTTTATTTTTCATGAATTTTTATAACTCTGTGTTCATTATAACAATGTTTTTGTTTAAGTTTTGACATTTAATGTTTACACTCAATAAAAATATTAATATTGTTGACTGTAAAAATTATATGTTTATAAATATTTTTACCAAAAAAAAAAAAAAAATTATTAATATGAAAAATATCATTATTTCTACAACCAATAAATATTTGCTGTCATTTTCCTTGTTCTTAAACCATATTCTGTTTTTAACCATATAAATATTATTATTCCCATGACAATAAATTGTTTCAAATAAATGTAAAACTTATCGTTTTCATACTTAGTGGAAAAATTCAATACCTGTTTGCACATAATTTTCCATAGCTACCATATAAACTCACTTGCAGAAATCACCCTAAAGTGCATAAAATCATCTAGACGTTAGTATCAACGCGTTATTCTGTATTTGTATATTTTATTTTACATTTACTAAAATTGGCGACAGGTGTAATATAAGTCCCCTTCCAGAATTTTTATGCTCGTACACAAAGGTGTAGGGTATCATATAGTCGATGTTGACCGACTATATCTTTCTTTCTCGTTTTCCATTATATTTTAATTTAAATTTGCAAATAATGAAAATAATGCTCCACCACAACAGAACAATAAACAATGTTAGTGATGTATACAAAAACAAAAATAAACAAAATAAAAATAAAATTCATTATTCAAATACTTTTTTGGTCACAGGTGTTAGAAATAACCAAAACCATTTGTTCTTATATGTGTTTTTAACACATATTATTAATCTTAACCTTTCTTGGTTATCCATTTAATTAAAAATACTGTCTTTTATTCTATAAAAACAATACTTTTTCCAATAAATGTATTTATATATATATATATGATTATCGAATATACTAATAACCATTTTAATGCGTCAGTAGATTTTAAGTGACATATGTTAATTACGTTGTTAGCGGAATTATAATGAAAAAATTGTTAAACGTTTTACAAGTTAACATACTGTTTTTGAATACACTTACGTTAATGTTTGTTAAGCTCAAAGTCTCAATTAACTAATATGTTCACTAAAGTTCGATTAAGTTTTTTTTTTTATATACGACTGTAAATCGTTGATCTTGAAGTAGTCTAATTATGCTTTTGATTGGTTATCTTTTTAGAGTCTAGTTTAAGGTTTAAAAAGATCGTATGTCTTTTAGCTTTTTAGCAAAGACCAAAAATATAGAAATTAGGACGAATCTTCTGTTCTTAGTCTCACTTTTACCTCTTTTAATAATTTTGCAGGCATAAAACCATAAAGAAAATTTCTTAAAGACATCTAACGAAAAATGCCTTAATTTTAATTATAATTTCCTAAAAAGGTTATTTAATGCTGCGAAATATTTTATTGATTTAAAGCAAAAGGCAATTTATCCATTATACTGAGGATTTTAAGCCCATTAATTATATTGAAGAAATAATATTGCTGTGTTTTTTGGGAAATTATATGCTTTTTCCTAAATCTGGTGCTTCTTAAAAACTTAAAAAAACTGATTATAACTTTATGTTTATCAACATGAAAATGATAAACATTTTCCGCGCCATCGTCGTTATTGCTTAAGAGCTGCACTTAATTTTTTTTTTTTTTTTATTTCAATGTCACATTGGCTTAATTGAGCGCTTTACATATTTTAGAGGTTTTTAGTAGAGGCCACATTCAACCTTTTTTAATCTAAAGTTGTTTATTATATGGTGGACACCATTAATACTCAAGATTTATATAAGATTCAAGGATTTATTCTTTTTATACGGAGGTACAGAACGTTGTGGGACAACCGAATCAACGTGTAATATCCTGGCGATATGAGACTTTAGCATACAAGAAAATAAAACTTAAAAAAGACCATTTGGTGATGATCCATTTCCTTAAAGCTAACATACCATTGCAAGAGAAAAATTGCATTGTAGAGGCGCCAAAACTTCTAAAACTCTAATACATATGGATGATACCGATACGAAAGATAAACTACCTGAGATTAGTAAAGTCATATAAACAGTGATGCCAACTATAGCGACCATAAACACGTAGAAATATTTGAAAAAAAAAAAAATTATATATATATATAAACAGTTATTTTACCTTCTCAAAATATCAATAGCAAATTTGGTAAATAAAAATATAGGTTATGGGTGTTCTACTGTTGTGCACCTCGATTCAAAATTGGACAATTCTTTCAATATTTTTCCACTCAAACAATTTTAAATATTGAAGAGAGTTTTTTAAAAATTTAATTTCCTTACAAATTGTTAGGATCGCTTGAAAAATTGGGACTAGACCTTTCATATTGTTCGACAAATTATTTTGACTACTTAGTGTGAAAATTAATTATTTCATATTTTTCAAAAGTCAAAAAAAAATCTACAAAAATAATATTAACTCATTCAAATAATGATTCCAAAAGTCATATGTAAACGAATTGCCATTGTTTTCTTTTATTTATTTTTGTGTTTTTTAGTTTTGGGATAAAAAAAATTCGCATTTTGTGTACTAATAATGGACTAAATCTAGCACAAGCTAAATTGGCATCATAGCATAGGTATATCATTTTAAAGTGTTTTTGAATTTGAATTCGCACACGCTCGCAATAAAAAATAAACGTAATCGTGTGGTTACTTTGACGTTGCTTAAACAGAATTACTCATAAATTAGGCTACAATTTACTACATCAGCCGTAATCTCTGAATTTCGCTTTCTAATGAATACTTTCTATTGAAATCTTAACGAACATGGTCAAAAGAGTTTTGGCATATAAAATCATAAAACAAAGAAAAGCCTATTTTGAAGGCCTTGAAAAAGGAATTGGAAAATATGTACAATATTAAGCTAATTGACAAAAAAGTTTATATTAAAAAGTAGAATATTTTTCATTAAAGGACTTTTATTAAAAAGTCGCCGATTTATTTATTCGCCTTTTTATTGAAATGTTTTTAACATTTTTATAGTGTCCTTAATAGCCTTCATATAGTCAAATTAAATAAACCAATGACTGACACTTCAAACTGTATCTTTTTTATTTACGGTATAAATAATTTGGAATCAGAAATTATTAATGTTCGGTTCCTATGAGTACGTTAGGCTAAAAATGTGCTTCAAAAGATAATTTATTATTTACTATCGAAAATGCAACTCCATACCCATATATAGACCAAATTTTTCAATTATACCATAATATTAATAATATGATTACTAGAGTGTTACAAGAAACTGTTTTTATTTATTTTTGTTTAAGACTTTGATGTAGACAAAAAAAATAACTAAAATTCAGTTCTCTACCAGCGATTGAAAATTCAGGAGTCTCATATGTTTAGGTCAAGAAAAAATTTTGATTTCCTCTCGAAATGGGTGTTAAAAAAATTTGCAATATTAAGCAAGTTATGAAAAATTCTTCCCAAGTGGAATTTTGCTCCCCAAGAGGTCTTTTTAGACCATTTTTGTAAACAAATTTTTAAAAGCTTTTTGAATTTCAATATTATATTAAAAAAAGAAAGAAAATTGTATAGCTTTCATATATTTTGCAAAAAGATGTATTGAAATTTTATCCCATGATGTAATAAATTAACCGCTTATGGCCTGAAATTTTTGCTAAAACCTTCTGAACTTTTTTTATAATCAGCTCAAAATTACGATTTTTTGAAAATTCTAAATGATAATTTATGTATTTTCTTAAACTCAAAACTAGAGTTCAGCTGCATTTAGAATCTTCACAAAATTTAACATCTGAGGTTCTAGTTTCCCGATAAATAATTCTAATTTGTTATTGTATCAAATAACTTACCTAATGTTAACTTAATGTTTTCACTGTTGAGGTATCTTGAAACTTGTTAATTTATTTGATATTTTGCCAATTCCTTATTTTTCCCGTTTTATAGAAAATATCTATCTCTACTTATAATCTTTAGTTGGAAAAGGATTTGGATTTAATATTCTTAACATTCCTTTAGCATATTGTAAAACAAAAGTACCTTTACCGGACAACAATAATAAAGAGTCAATAACTAACAAATTAAAAAAAAACTCACAGCTGAACTGAGCCACAATATCTAAAGGTAATAACAAATAACACCAGTAGAAAAAACAAGGGAAAATAAGACACTGAATGCCCACAACTAATGGAGAAAATACTTTACTTGTAACCACAGAGAACGAAGCCAAACGAATAAATAATTCTTTAAAACCTACTTTTAATTATAACACCTTGTGACAGTAATTTTCACACATGAAAAAAATCGAAAAATCGATATATGCATGAAACTAGAGACCATACGCACTCAGTTTTTCAACATGACGTCAAATTTCCTTAAAAAAGGACTTACAAATTTTTTAAATTTTTACATTATTTTTCATGTATTCAGCTCATAAATACGCATCGCTTGAGTGGTCTTTCTATATATAATGATTAATATTATTATAATAAGCGTACAAAATTTCAAAATGAAATCTTATTCAAAGCAAGAGTCCAGCTGCATTTAAAACTTTTACAAAATTTAATGTCTATGGTTCTAGTTTAATGATAGATAACTTTAGTTGCTTATTGTAGCCAACAATTTACTTTTTTTTTATAATCTTTTCGCTGCTGAGGTATCTTGAAATTTATTAATTTATTTAATACTTAAATAATTCCTTATTGTTCCTTTTTCATAGTAAATGTTTATCTCTTACTTATAATCTTTAGTTGGAACAGGATTTTTATTTCATATTCTTTGCATTCTTTTAGCATATTGCACAGTGGGGCAGAATCGAAATTTTTTGGTAATAAATCTATAACTTCTAAGAGTCTACTTGAAGTTAAATAAAAGTTCACATAGATATAGCAGAGGAGTAAACAATTTTAAGTTTGTAAAGGAGGCCCCACATACTACTCATGAATAGAGCTCAAAATAGGGTACCTCTGACATAGACAATTTTTAACCGCTTGTCGAATTTTTGTTTCTTATCCAATTTAAAATATTTGTACATCTTTTTAAAGCACTCAGTGAGACCTATGAAAGACAGGCTATTCATGCCTTATAGTTTTCATATTATTTGCATTTGAAATTTTAACTATCACAGTTTTGCAAAATCTTGGTCCAGTCTTTACAGTATATAGTTCAATATATTTGCCTAATTCTGTCAAATGTTTACCACATGCAAGCATAGGCTATCAGAAAATGTAAAAATATTTAAAATTGATTAAATTACAGATTTATTTCCAAAAATTTTCGATTCTGCTCCACTATGTATTGTATAATAAAAGTACTTTTATCGGTCAGCTAATAATAAACAGTCAATACCAAATAAATTTTAAAAGAACATACAACTAAACTAAACCACAATAAGTAAATTAAATAACAGATAACAGGAAAAGTAAAAACAAGGGAAAATAAGACACTTAAAGCCCACAGCTAACAGAGAAAATACCTTTCTTGTAACGACAGGGAACAAGGCCAAAAGAATAATTAATTCATTAAAACAAACTTTAAATAATAACACTGTGCGACAAATGGTAGGGGTCAGTGATCGGGAAGGGTTCAAACTACCGGGGAAAAATCATGCAGGTAGCCAAAGGAAAAAACCCAAATTATTAAAAAAGTGCACTTTCCTTTTTTCATTTTAATTGTCCACGCACATTTATGACCGATTTTTAGTTTGTTAACTCTACCATAAAAATCAAATAACCTTTTGTTTATTACTTTTTTTTAATTCTGACAATCATCAATGTTTTTTCCAAGGAATTTTGAGCATATCTCGAGCAAATTTTTGAAATTCATACCTTCACTTTATTGTGAATAAAAGCGAAACGCGTCCATCGATTTTCATGATCTATGTCGCATTTTGTTTAAAGGTTATGTCTCTTTACGTGAAAGTAATAGGACTTGACACTTTTTTTATCGTTTTGGATTTTTTATGAATTAAAAATAAAAAAATTCAATTTTTTAGGCAAAAAATAGTTTTTTTCACACATTTATTTATAACTGCGAAACTGTTGCTTATGTAGCGAAACGTTGTATGAACAGATTAAAGGAATTGTAATTCCTAATTTTTTAAATTTGTTTCAGCAAAATCGGACTGGTGGTTCTCGAGTTATGTCAAAAAAAAGACCACCAAAGGTCACAATTTTCCCTATATGATAGTTACTAACTTCAAATCGATATATCTCGATTCCTAGACGTGACCCAGCGAAACGCCGGGACACGTATAACTTCTTTTTTACCAATATAACATTTCCCGTTGGTTTCATCCCATCCCGATTTTGACTATCGCATAGTGTAATTAAAATATATCCGGTATATTTAACCAGTGTTGCCACAGCAAATCAATTTTTTTAGCCAAAATTTAGAATTTATTTATGCAAAAGTTTATATAATTTTTATATATTCAGGCTTAAAATATTTTTTTTTTTTTTTTAGTATTGTTTATAAGGCAAAATGTATCGAAAATCCTCAGTAGAGAAAATTTAATTCTTCAGAATGACCATTTTGTACATATTTATAGTTCAATAATACAAATTTAATTATTCATATTACGTTAAGAAATCTTTCATGTTAGGTGTATTGATAGCAAGCCAAATTATAGTAAGTTGAAAATCTCAACAATTTTCAATAATTTATGTCCAATAAAATTACATTTTGTCGGCAAAAAAAATTATCACGATATGTAATATACTTAGTGATATAAGAAATAATAAGTTATTTTGGGACAAAAACCTTCTGCAACGAATATAATTTTTAAAACCTTGCAGGAATTTTTAATTTTTAAAAATATGGAAATAAAACTTTTGTGTATTAATAATGATTGTGTCTAAAACTTGCAATATTGTGTAATACTTCATAATTAGTTGATTAATTTTAACTCTGAAATTGAAATAACAAAACAGATTTACCATATATTATATTGCTCTATTTTTTATTTATTAAAAAAGCGTTTCAAATTTGCATTTAAATAGCGGTATAAAATGAAACTGTATGATCATTTCACAAAAGCATTCTTAAAATATACGATTTTACTAATTACATATTTTAACCGCAAACGTTGTTTTGGTTTTAATTAAAAAATAACGAATGTATTGGAAATGGGGTGGGCGTGCTTTTTCCCCTTTTGCTTTATTTTACGCTCCAATTGTTAAAATGTATAGCCTTTAGTTCCTGCAAGACTTGTAACTATCATCACATAATTAAGACATGATTAGGGGGAACTTTTACCCGTTTTTCCCTATTTTACGCCATAAATGTTACAATTTCCAAAAAATGTATATCTCTAAGTTCCTTTCACATGTTACAGGGTTTGCATAATAAAAATTATAAGCTATAGTTCCTTCAAGATGTTGCACTATTTGCCTGTCAAATACTCTACGACCTATTCTCATACCTAACAAATACACATACAAAATTTCATAAAAATCGGTCCCCTGCCGGCATTTGGAAGAGAGTTTTTTCATTCATCCACTAAAAAGTGTCTGTATTTGACACTCCTGGATGTTCAAAAGTAGAAAATACACAAATTTGCAATATGTAACAAAACACATTAGTATCGAATTTTGATCAAAAAAACTTGACAAGAGCAAAGAAAAAGAACAAGCACGACATAATTTCGCTCAATAATAAATAACTTTTAAAGTGATCAATATTGTTTTTTAAGTGTTAAATAAAAAATGTATTAATAATTTAATTTAATTAGTTATAGTGAATTATTAATTTAGTTAAAATTTTTTTTTTATTTTATTTAGCTCCATTATAATTAAAAATATTCACGAGAAATATTAAAAACATGTTTATTATACAAAAGCGATTGATTATATTTCGCTACTTTCTTGATGTATTTTTTTACACTTTTAAATAATAGTATTTCGACACCCAAGGAATGCACTAAATAATGTCATTAAAAAAGTATTAGAACTGCTGCACATTTCTTCCCGCACGGTGACTCTTTAGTTCAAATTTGGATAGAAAATGTTGGCATGGTCAAGACGTTTCGGAAGAGTTCAATTACAAATACCGTGACACGAAAATTTTATATGTATAGATTTTATAAAAAATTTTCAATATTTCCATATATTTTTTATTATATATATATATATATATATATATATATATTATTATATATATATATATATATATATATATATATATATATATATATATATATATATATATATTTGCATTAACGTCCTTTTTTACATATTTATTACATATGTATATAAAATAATTCGAAATACTTTAAGATTAAAAATACGCCTAATTTGACAACTTCAACGAGTTTGGTGCGAAAACTGTTTTAACGATCGCGAAAATGTTATATCTTATTTCTTAATATATTTTCATAGACTACATGGCATGTAAATTTTGATATTGGCAAAAATGAAAATGGTTTAACAAAAAAGAAAAAAAAAATAAATAAATAACAAAAATTTAAAAAATGTCACCATGTCTACACTGGAAAATAAAATAACCAATTTTGGTTAAAAATAACCAAAATGGCAACACTGTTCTTAACTAAAATTGTGTTCCGGCAACCAAAAGACAAGTAAGAATGTCTTGGCCGAATCTATTACGTCCGCTATATATAAATTTTTGTGCCACCTTATATGTGAACTGGGCGGTAAAGTGGGAGGATTACATCTATTTTTGGTTTCCAAGTTTATATCGATTCCTGAACTATTTGTACTAAATTTTGATGATGTACATACTCTTGTTTAAGAGATATCGGCGAAAAAGTATGAACTGGAATTACGACGGTCACAATTTTTCTTCTAGTATTTAGGCCATAAAGCTTTTGTTTATTAAAAACGATTTTTTTCCATTTTCAATTCCAAACAAACCTTATATGAGCCAAATATCCACCCCGTGTCCCAGACAGACAGACAGACGGACATAGCTAGATCCAGAATATACATTAGACTACCCATGAATACATTATTTTAAATTTTGCTTGCTCCACCGGCAGTTTCTGGTAGATGCGGCTAAAAGAATAATATGTGTGCAAAAATTAGGTCGATTCGTTGTAAATCGGCCAGTCAACTTTGACTTTTTATCATCAAAATGGTCTTAAAAGTAACTAAAAGCTTTATTGCGCTATAAGTCTTTAATTTAAAATTTTACGAAAAAAACTATATAAGCTTTTTCAATCAGAATAAACAGCTGATATTTTTGACATATCATTTTTTAACCTACTATGACCTGTTGTGATGTTATAAGCAATCATAATAGATATTGATATGTGAACCTTTCTAAAAAGGCCCTTGTTTTAATATGGATCTAGTATGTTAGCAATGGTTTTTATTGTTTTGTAGACAAAAATTTGTAGCTTTCATAACTCAATACATTTTGTCACACACGCTGACTACTTTTTGGCACAAATGGACCAAAATCTGGCAATGAGGTATAAATTTTCTACTTGTTAAACAAATATTGACATAAACTACAGAGTGAATTTTTGCATCAATAATGACTATTTTTAAATTATTGTTGGATTAAACATTTGTTAGAAATTTAAGTGTTGCCGATTAACCAAAAATTATAAAATTTGTCGTGTTAGTATTGTTACATATAAAACCATGTTTTACCTTAAAAATCACCGAGATATATTGAAAACGGACAATTTTTTTATTTTTTTTTTTACCATAAAAACAGCAAGTGTAATGTAAGATGAAGACGTATTAGTTGTGGAAAAGAAGTAACTTATTTGAGAATTCAGTTATTAGAATAAATAAATGCATTGACTTTCTTAAGAAAGATGCTGAATCGGGGATGAAAAATTTACATTTTAAATGACTTTTAATTAACCTTTATAATGTCATAAACTGGCCTTTGGGGTAAATTATTAAATAAATTATTAAATACTAAAACAACAGAGAAAAAAATTTAGGATGAAATCGAAACAAAACAAATATTCGTTTTTCAATGAATTTTACTCACATAAATGAATTTAGTATTTATTTTGAAAATATATTTTTATTTAAATATGTGCAAGCTACTATGAAATATATTGTCAAGCTACTATGAAATATATCATTTCTACTTTTAAAATAAAAGAAGTAGAAAGATATTTATCTGTAAAAATATAAATATGTCAATTTTTATAATGTTCAGTTGCAATACTTAAAATTTTAGTTACTGTTTGATCCGACAATTATTTAAATATACTCGAAATAATAATCCAAAAAGCCATGCAATACCCTGCATATTATTTATGCCAATATTTGTTGAACAGCTAAAATATCGCATATGTGGCAAAATATATTGATTTGTTAAAACCGTTGCTAACAGCCTAGGTCCATATTAAAACAAGGGTCTTGAAAAAAAGTCCATGTATAAATTTTTACTTTGATTAATTGTAACATCACAACAAGTCATATTAGGCTAAAAAATTATATGTAAAAAATTTCTGCTTCTTATTCTGAACAGTGTTGCCAGGAGGTGAGAAGAAGAGAGGCTAAATTGGGCTTCAAAAAAATATCAGAAAAGGCTAAATGACCCAAAAGATAAAGTAAAAACTTATTTTTATTTATTTTATTATTATGTTTATTCTTTTTTCCATTAGTTTTTGATATTTTTTTAAAGATACTTTAAATTTAAAAATAAAACGTAGAACAGCTGTCAGCAAAATGATCCAATGTAAAATCGCCCACAAAATTCCCGTATAAATTTGGGTTATATTTCATATGAAACACTGCCTATCCAGTGATTCTTCGTCATTTTTGAATTATACTTACCATCAAATGAGTTGTTACATTTGATCTGGAGAATATCGATTTTTTGTGCGAAATGCTTAAATGGATGATTGTGTAAAAATAAAATTAGCAAAAACCTTTTTAAGAATCAAAAAATGACTAAAGAAAGATAGAAATTAAAACGATTGTATTTGGAGCTAAAAGCAATATAAAAAAGCTAGATTTTTCCTTAAAAATGCTAAACTGGCAGCACTGATTCTGAATAAAAAATCTTATATAGTTTTTTTTTTTCCCCAAAATGTTGTATAAAATCGTTATAGCGCAATAAAGATTTTAGTTACTTTTAAGACCTTTTTTAGGACAAAAGCCAAAGGCCTGTTTAGGACAGATCGACCCAATTTTGTCACACATATTATTGTTTTAACTCCATCTACCAGAACCTCCTCGTGAAACAAGTAAAATCGAAACTTTTGTAAATCCTTACATGTCATTGGTGCTCTGAAGGGTTCCACCTCTTCACGCTTCATGTACTCTTTTAGAAATTTTTGTTTTTTTCGCTGACCCCTTGGCATATTTTGATTTTTGATATAGTAGAAATGAAAAATAGTAAAAATTCAAAAGGTATTTATTTTAAATAAAATTGTGTTACCAAAACTCATTTATTTATTAAATATGAAAAAATTAAACTCACAAAAAATTAAAAAATGTTAATGCATTATTCATAATAAACATTTTAAATTTATAAACTTTTTTTCAATCAAATTTCAATAAATTTTTTTATTAAGCTTTGATAAATTTAAAATTCTTATTATGATTAAGGTCTTTGTTTTCAGTAATTTTTTAAAATTGGGAGAAATTTCTGAAAGGAATTTCTTACTTCATTTTCCACAAAGAGACGTGATCTCAATTTGGATTTTATGAACTTTAGGGCAGAAAAACTAGTTTCGCATAAATATGTAGATACCAACTTTAGCAAAAGTTTTAACGTTTCATTCCCAATCATCGTGTAAACTTTGAATATTTTAACTAAAAATTTTCAACCAACATAGGTTCAAATTCAGCTTTGGTAAACGTTCTATTGCTTATTATTGAAAATAATCGAATATGTCTTCAATAGAAATGTTGAATGGGTTACGAAGTAAACTGGTTTGACAAAAATTGATTTTAAGCTCCGGATAATATCGGAAAAAATCATCGTGAAGTGAATCCAAGTGTATTATACTTTTCATATGTATGTTTTAGAACATCAGACAAATATTTTTTAGAGAGGATTGAAGACGCCTTTTCCATAAAGGAATATTGCACATAAAAACACTTATTGAAACAAATTCAGTTAATATATTTACTTGTCTATCTTGTAGTTTAATGTTAAATTTAAATAAGTTTAATGAACATTTTGGAGATGTAAGTAATGTAATATATAGTTGTCTGTAAGTTTTTTTATAGAGATTTTCATGTCTATTTCTGTATTTAATATAATCATATAATCTCTTCAGCATATTTCCTTTCGAAATCCTATAGACTAATTATTTCGGAAGTAGTAATTTCTTATGTTCTGAATTTAAGTCGATACATAATGCTCTAAGAATTATATTTCTTAAGGCACTACTTTTTATAAAAGTTACTAAGTCTATGGTAGCTTGAAGAGAAATTTTAAGCATATCAGGTAAGGTTTTCGCCATAAATTAACGTAATTATTAAACTCTGTTGTCAAAAACCTAATCTAAGAATGTATTAGTAAAAATTTTTATTGAAAACAAAAAGAATTGTAGTACGTGTGCTTCTTGAGTATTTTTTTTTTTTTTTTTTGCAATTGTGTGTGTGTGTTTTTTTTTTCTGGGCTTCATGTATATGTTAGTCTATGGTTTTCGCACCAAGTCACTGGATTACACAGAACGATTTAAATGATTTAGGCTCAGCTTTATACTGCCCACTTTGTGGCTGCTACGGCGGCTCGTCTTCTCGAATTAAACCTTTTCCTTGATGTATAGCGGTAGAGCAAAATTCCTATCTTTCTAAGCCTAAGATTGCTGCTTTGTCTTTTGTGAGGATTGACAGGAAATAGATTGGTGTCAGTAGCTATGAATTTTCTTGAGGTCTTACCTAGGACTTTAAAGTAGGTGCCACAGGAACCAGCTGCCCCAGGAACAGTGAGGTGGACCTCGCCTCACTGTTCTTGGTTGGTTGTTGGTGAGACCCCCTTCAGTGGGAGTTACGGTTTCATGTGTTGACTCCTTGCAGTAACATGATCAAAAACGTGATCAGGAGAGGGTAGCTCCAACCCCTAAGCAAGGGGAAGTACTTGGCCAGAAACCGAGGATTTGTTTGCAACCTGTATCTGTAAAAGCATACAGGGGCGTTGGTTGGTGCATTGTACTTCACCCAGTAGTAAGACCACCGTGGGCCGTCATGGCAGGTACCCACGTTAATCTTGACTACATCTGCCCACTTTGTGGCAAAATCGTACTTAACTTCTTAAAATTGTTTTATGATTGAAAACTTAAGTATTATTTTTCCATACCTTAAGTTTTTCCTGAGTATGAAAATTGTTTTAAGTCCTAAAAGATATTTATTTAAGTAAACAATAATTCTTCTTTTATTTCACCTTCTGCAATAAAATAAAAGTTGAAGTGAAACATCAGTCGTTTTATTAAAATGCAGGCCATAAATAAATAATTTTTTTAGAGTTATCTGAGAGTTATCTCACGACTTTTTCTTTTATATCCCCAACGACAACAAAACAAGACTTAATTAAAATTTCACCAATTATGTGTACAAAAAAATATATCCTGTAAAATTATTCCATACAAATTTTCGGTCTCTCTCGCGGACCGCCTGGAATGCTGCTACGGACACCAACTTGGGAATCCTTGGTCTAATATACATATATACCCTATGGGGTCTTAGATGAATATTTGTATATTTTAAAAACGAAAAGACGAAACACCATCATTTTTGATTGTGGGCATAAAATGGTTATAAATATAGAGTATACTTTTCATGTTATTTATTAAATTCATGAAACAATTTGTTTCACTATTTCAGATTCAAAAATTCTCTTAGGTCTCCTCTAAATTCCCTTAAAAGAAACCATTTTACAAAACCTAAAGCATACTTTGCGGTGCAGACAATAATATCACAACAACAATCCAAACACATAAACATTTTGCATAAAAAACCAGATAAAAGCCACTACAACTACATTTAAAAAGAAAAACAAATAACGGATTTGAAAAATAAAGAAGAAAAAAATGATAGAGAATATAACAAAGCATAACAAGGAAATGCAATCAAATTGAATTTCCTCCATATTGGCTAAACAGAGCTTATTTGTCTGTTCTTCCTGTTGTATATTTGACTAAATGTAGTTGCTTGTATTATTTTTCATTTTTTTTTTTTTTTCAAATATTCCAAAGACCATATAACTACTTGTGGTTTATAGAATTTATGTTGCCAGTCAAGTCTTTTCTACCTTAAAATAAAAAAATAAAACGAATTCATTTAAGAATATTTACATGTTAGCTAGGATTCATATTACATTTTTAATTTTATTTTTTTTACTCTTTTACAGTTGCTTGGTTTACATTTGATCCTGTTTTAAGCGGTGGTCCTAGTTCTGGTCTCATCTTTAGCAATAACAATTCTACTGTTTCCGTTGAAGGCTGGGAACATCGTGTCGCATTGGGTTCGGTGGGTTTTTCACGTGGCATACACTATTGGGAATTTACCATTGACAATTATACAGCTGATACAGATCCTGCCTTTGGTGTGGCACGCATTGATGTTAATCGCAATAAAATGTTGGGTAAGTTTAATATTATGTAACATTCATAGCTGAAGGCAACTGTAAGTTACCTTAGTAAATGATAAGTATTATAGGAATTCTTGTAAATGGTTAAATGAATTTTTCTGTTATTGTGTGTAGAAGGACATCAGTATTTATGTGGTTTGCTTACTTTATTGTATTTGAGATGCTAATATATATGTAGATAAATTCTATGGAAAATGTTTTTCTTTCTCTGGAATTTATTGCTTCTTAGTATTTCTTTGTTGAAGATGGTCAACAGGTATTATAATTTCTTTAGAAAAATTTATAACTTATTGGGTTGTCAAGTATAAGTAATGTATCAAGGACTAAAGGTGCCTTAAGGCTAGACATTTAAAGTGTCATTGTTAAAAAAATCAGACATTTATAGCAAATATCTGAAAGGAAAATGTATAGCAATAATACATCTAGCATTTCACAATTAATACTAGGCATGTATTAAAGTTTTTAAATGTAATAAATGTTTAGATTCGTGGAGGTCTGAGTCTAAAGTTGCTCTAGTTCAGCCTTAAACTACATATGTAGGTTAAAGTGCATTAATTTGTATGGCGACAAAAAATGTTGCAAATGTACCCCCATAACATTAAATATTGATATGTTTTAAACTTATTCCCAAGAGCTGGACCATTTTTAAAATACCTCCAAAAATCAACAGTGTTTATAATTTAAAATTTTTTGTTAAAAAAAAAAATAAATGAAAATACAACATATGATGGACAAATGACATTTAATAATGAGTAAAAAAGTTTTTAAAATTACTTTTCATTTCCGCGAAATTAAAATGTTCTATAATTTTATTTTAAATACATTTTCCATCGTAATTTATAATTCAGGGCATCTTTGGAAAATTCATTCAATACTATTGATATATATATATATATATATATATTTATTTATTTATATTCATTTATCTCTTTAGTTGCACAAATAATTTTTTGGGATTTCCGGCCCATAATTGGTTAAGTTAATTTTTATATCAAATAAATTAGTTGAGAAAATAAATTTCACCAATAGCATAAATTTACCATAAAAATTTTATAGCGTAAAATAGTGACTAAATTTCAAAAATCTCTTTAATTTGATTATTGTTGCGGTTTTAAAGGAACTTTCATGCGAATTATTTCCAAAAAATTCTAATTCTAACATTTGGGAATAAAAAGCATAAAATTATATATTTGAATAAAGAAAATATAACAAAAAAACGTTAGTAAAATCTTAATAGTCCGCGACTGAAAAGAGATAATTATTTAATGAATATTCCAGGCCTCAGTATGCCGCTATTACAATTTGAAGTTAATGTTCTTTTAATTAAATTTTTGATAATGAAAATGTTTCAGCTTACGTAAATTCAAACATTCAGATGTAATATTTCGGGAAATGTATAAGAGGGACACATTTGCAATTTTTTTCGTGAGACTTTTAATGTATGTATGTATGTATGTATGTATATATAATTTGTAGAATATTAACTTGAAATATTTGAAATGATATAAAATGTGGGCAGAAATTATTTTCCTCCTATTTTCTTTAATGTGATATAAAGGTTTCAATAAAAGACTTTAAAACTGTTCACACTAAATGACTGAGAATATCTTGTTTGACGTTGCACCAGTACGGCTTTTATTGAAATTTCTTCCTTACAAAAGAAGATTATAAACCATTGCAAATCGAATATTCAATATCTGGATATGTGCCAAAATCAAACTAAACATCAACAAGGCCGTTTTTAAATCAGTTTGATTTTTTTTAACAGATCTAGAAAGACATTTGGGAACCAATAATTTTTTCAGAGAAGTGATATAGAAGTACTACAGAATTAGTTCTTAAGCACTCGTTCTCAAAAACATTCCTTAAAAGCAATTTGGAATCACAATGAAGTTCTAGTATATGAGTGCCAGAAAAAAAAAACTCTGAAGTTGTTCTGATTAGATCATTTCTAAAACTAGAATAAGTTCTAAAATATTTCCCAGGAATAAGTAATTTATTCTAATGAATATAAAATAATTTTTTAAGTAAATAAAAAAATAATTTTAATATTTTACATGAGAAATTGTTTTACTCCAGAATATTTTTATAAATAACTCTGTAGCCAATTAAGTAATCATGTTTTTTTAGATGTAATAGTCATAATTGTATATCATTACAAAACTTCCTGATGAATTAATTACGTCCCATTGTGTGCGATCCAAAAAATGAAATGTAAATAATTATCTGGTTTCGGAACAGTTGTTCCAGTTTCAGTGAAATGTCCCATATAGGGGATTCACATAGTGTCATCAAATCATATGTCCTATAATAATAACATGAAAAAATACGACTGTTGTGAACAACGCCGTGTACTATTTTGAACTTAAATCATCTAGAAGTGAAAAAAAGCAAATCAATAGCCAGTTTGTGGGAAAAGTACATTTTAGATGTTGCGATGGCATACTGAGGTTTGGGAAACGGGAATTCCCGCCCGGGAATTCTCTTGAAATGATCAGCTAACATTCTCGGGAAAATTTCTCTTATATTCTCGGGAAAACGGGAAATTAAAAATGAATACTTTTTAAAGATTCATTATATTTAATTTTTATGACATAATTTTGAAAAAAAAATATGAATTCATAAATCATAAATAACAATAATAAATTGTAAAAAAGCCCCGTAACTTATTTAATCCAATTATTATCATAAACTGGCCCAATTAAGACGTAATGCCTAATTTGAAAATTTAAAAAAAAAAAATTTTTCTTGATAAGAATAATTATAATAATAATAATAATAATGTCTTGTATAGACAATTATAAAGAAGATAAAGATAGATAACGTGTCAGAAATGGTAAAAATGTTTAGAAAAATACTTTACCTGGACAACTAATCGTAAAAAGTTTAAGTTTTCAGACTTAAGCCTATTAGTACCCAATTCTATTAACGAGTAGCTCTAAAATAAACTTGCCATTTTCTAAATAGATGATAACGTCTTTAAAAAAGATAAAATAAATGATTGCCGATAACTGTTGAATTGTCAGTATGTGTTGATTTAAATTCTAATTAAAAGTGTTTGATGAAATATTTTATATTTGAAATGTAAATCAATAGCTCTGTTTCAGCACTTGTCAGATTCTGACGATTAGCTGTAAATCTGATAGCACTGGAACAGAATTAAAATGAAAATTTTCTATATGACTTAATCATTACTTATAATTAAATATAAGACATTTTAGTAATTTAAATTAATTATTTATTCAAAAGCGCAAAGATTCAACAACAAAACAAAACTGAAATTTTAAAGATAAATAATATAATAAACATAGCAGGATCAATCCCTATTTAAATGAAATCGGAGACCTTATATATATATATATATATATATATATATATATATATATATATATATATATATGTATATATATATATATATATATGTATATATATATATATAGACCTTTCCTAATTTTTTGTTACGCCGTTTCGAAACTTTATGGTTCGTTCATTTCCACACGAAATGTGTTTATAAATACTACTTTTTTAAATCTCAACATCAGTGTTGCCAGGAGGTGAAAAAAGAGCCTAAATTGAACTTTAAAAAAGCTCAAAAAAGGCTAAATAATAAAATATAAAAAGGCTAAGTAATAAATAAATAATAAATTAAGGGCAGAAAAAAGTTTTTTTTTTTTTTAATTTAGAAACTTATTTTTTTCTCGTTCCAATTAGTTTTTGATATTTTTTCAAAGATCCCAGCAAAAAAAAGAACATCCAAAGAAGTCAATTAGATCCTGAACTTTCTGATATTTTTTCAAAGATCCCAGCAAAAAAAAGAACATCCAAAGAAGTCAATTAGATCCTGAACTTGGCATCCGGAAGTAGTGCAAATTCGGATCATTTCCAATGAATTTAACGTAGACTTGTCATTGGAAGATGTTCCCTTTTTTGATACCTGTTCAACGGGTAAGAAATAGTGTTCACGATGTCATGTAAAATTGATTTCTTTGATGTTCTTTATTATTAATTCAAGGAAATTAATTTTAATTTTTGTATAAACCAAATGCTTTTTATTAAAAACAGATATGCATAATAATATTTTTTATTTGATTACATCAGTTATTATTAAGTAACAACTACTTGTAAATTCTAAACGTTTTATATCAGAAAAATTTATCTGAATTGCTTTTTAATAACATCTTTGGATGGAGTTTATATATATAACTTCTTAAGCACAGGAAACCGTGTATTTATTGTAACTTTGAAAGTAATGGAAAAGTACTTCCTTAAAAATTATTTCAATTTATTTTTGCTGGGATGTAATATATTTTTCAAAGATGTAATATATATTTATAAAAAAAAAAAAAAACACGAACCAATGAAAAATCGCGCACAAAATTCCCATACAAATTTGGGTTATATCAATATTTAGAATTTTATTCACATGAAATATTACTTAATATTTTGAAGTGATTTCTCATAATTTTTGAACAAATTCCTTTTTGATTAAGCATTTTCGAATTTTTTGCTGTTTTTCTTTTACACGAATTTTTAAAAAATTATATTCATAAATTGTTTCTATAGTTACTGAAATATATTAAAAAAAAATTATAATAGTTAATCGATTTAATAGGTCCGTACAGTCAATTAAGTTAGCTTTTATTTGGAAAATATAGCGCCACAGATGAAAGTTTTTGTTGAATATAAATAATCCGGTTTTTTGTGCCTATAGATACACAAAAATGATTAAATAGATAATTCTGTAAAAATAAAATTAGTAATAGCAAATAGGAAATTATTTTTTTCGTTGTTAAAATATTAACATTTTAGATTTTTTGAGGCAATTGTAAGAATCAAAAAAGTTTAGAAAAAAGCTAGAAGCTAAAACAAAAATTTTGATTCTAAAAGAAAAACATTCCTGTTTTATCCGGTAATCCGCAAGGTAGTCATTTCGGCCCCTTATTATTCCTAATATTTATAAATGATTTACGAGCTTGCATTAAGAATTCTAGAATATTAATATATGCCGATGATGTAAAGCTGTTTCATAGCTTCAACTATTCCTATCAATGTTCCTTACCCCAATCAGATATGTTCTACAGAAGAAGTCCAGTATTCTGAAGATACACAGTAAGTGATTATCAGCTTGAAATAGTCGAACAATTTCTTTATCTAGTTGTGTTGCTTGATTGTAAACTATCCTTTAATTCGTACGTTTCGCAAATCGTTAATAAAGCAAAAGGAATTCTAGGTTTCCCCAAGCGCTGGGGAAGAGAGTTTAATGATCCTTACGTTTCCAAGCAATTATTAACGTCTCTCGTAAGACCAATTTTGTATATGCTTCCGTGGTATGGAATCATCAATACGAAGTTCATATAATGAAAATTGGATAGGTCCACAAACAATTCACTTATTTTGTCTTCGTAATCTTCCATGGAATCCTAATATTAATTTACCATCATATGAAAGTCGATTACTGCTTATTGATCTCCCTACTCTTGAAATTAGTAGAAAATATATGAATATTTAATTTGTGATTCACTTAGTAAACGGTTCAATTAATTCTGAGTTCCTGCTTCGTAAGATCGTATTCGTAATACCGAATCGTGCAAATAGAAATTATACTCCTCTAGAAATCAAATATTTTCGAACCAATTCAACAGTTTTTATCCATATATTGATTTCTCCAAATCCAATCCGCATTGAGAGGACTATTTCTAACTTAGTTAAATAATATGTTTTTATTATTGAATGATTATGAAGAACATTTTATTGTAAGAATAATATGTAAGAAATTGTAATTTCATTGACTATTAAATAAATAAAATAAAACAAGGATAAAAAATGTTAAGTATTTTAATCCAATTGCTATAAAACTCGAAATTTAAATTTTTGTTTGCAGTTCATTTAGTAAATCTATATTCTCTTTAACAAAAATTATGTTTTATGTTAGTACACGTAAGTCATTTAAATAAATAAAAGTTTTCCCGGGAATATGACTTTTTATTCCCGTGACCCGGTAAGTAGAAAAGTCTGGGAATCAAAACTCTAAAGCAGACTAAGTATATAAAATTTTTTTTTATGTGCTATTGTATAAAATAATCTTTGTCGATTAAATACGACAGCACAAGATTGTTCTATTATTTTTTATTTGAAAAACAAAAACAATATTGGTAAACCATTGTAAAATTTTAAAACATAACAATATGACATGATAGCACACCTTGTGAATCCCCCAATAGTAATAGTAGAAGTGTAGACGAGTTTTTTGCTTTATTATTATTTTTTTTTTTTTAATGTTATTTATTTTTTTAAAAATTGCAAAAAATTGTTTATTGAAGCTATTTGAAAAATGTTTTGAGGAATTAAAGTCTGATATTTGTTTTATTTAATACGTAAGAAATAATAAAAAATTTTTCACTAATATGTTTTTTGTGTTATCAAAATATATTTTTAAAATAGACAGCGTTAATAAATTAAAAAAAAATAGTGTAATATTTTTTTTATTAATATATATATATATATATATATATATATATATATATATTTTTTCTAAAACTCGCCATTTATAAACCTTTGTCGTTTGTAAAGAAAAATTGTTTTTTTTTTATTAAAAAAGGCTTTAAGAAAAAAGTGAAAGAATTTTACAATTTTCATACTAATTTCAGAATGCTGACTTTTAACATTTTTCACGGCTAGACGAATTGAGCTAATAAAAAGATTTATTTGTTATTATTTTAAAATGCATTAGAAATTATAGAATATTTTTAACGAATTTTTTTTTTCCTCATACACCTCAGGATTTATTCCCGAAAAACGAAATAAAGTCGAAACAAGAAATCGAAATGAAAATTCAAACGTGAATATCTTTTTAACTGTAAGAGATAAGCTTAAAAATCTTTGAAATCAGACTGGAATTGTGGAACTTACAAATTCTTAAAACTTTTAAATACTCGGGTTGGTCAAATTTCACATTCTGTATCTTTTGTCGTATTATTACAAGGTGACTAAAAAATTATTTATCTAAAATCTCAAGTCCTTCTCTACAACTCTCGCATACATTTCAATGCGATCCTGCCAGTAGTTTAGGAAATACAGATTTTTTACCAAAAATTTTGCGATTGGTCCCACTGTGGTAGGTTCGGCTCGAAGACAAATTTATGCAAATGTCTTCTAATAACCTGGCGACATCCGCAGATATCTGAATATGAAATATTAAATACTGTCAAGCTTTCTGGCAGAGGTAAAGGTAGTGCAAAAGGTTTATTACATTTTAGTTAAATTTTTTGGCCAAAATATCAAATATTCGCTTAATACAGTCAATTGAACCCATCAGCAGATAAATACACTGGATAATTGTTATATTCTCCTCCTATGTAGTAAAGGGACCACTCAGTTTCCTTACATTTAAGAAATGGAAGAAAACTAGGCGAAATGGGTTCATAAATGGGTCCTTCGTAAATTCAATTTATCTTTTTTCGCCGATTTCTCTTAAACAAAAACATCTACGGCAACGAAATTTCGTACAAAGGACCGATATAAATCCAGAAACCAAAAAAACCACCCACAAATTCGGCCAATCCAAATATATCATTCTTACTTGTTATTTTTTTAACATCATTTAGACATCCGACCATATACGTAAATCCATATTCCCAGCACATAAGTTTTCGTCCATTTTTCGTGCGATTTTTTTTATGTAAACAGTGTTAATTTTGGTTTAGAAAAAAATCGTTTCATTTTAAATTTTACTATTAAGCTAAGGAGAAATACTAAGAATATATGTCATATTGCTGCTAAAGAAGCACATCTATCATTTCCAGTTAAACAGATACAATTTCAGCTTGAAATTTATTTGTTAATATAATTTATAACAATTTACTTTGAAGAATTTCTTTACATGATACTTTTAATTAATATAATTTTTCTCCAAACCCAATTTGGATTATTAAAAAAAGTAAAAACAAAATTTATTTTGAAAATTTAACACATATTTTTTTTTTTTTTTTTTTTTTGCAAATATAAACTTTTTCTTCTTTCTCAAATTTCTGCACCATTTGACACGTGTTAAAGCAGCTCATCACAAGTTTTCAAATTAAAATTTCATAAGATACTGCAGTTAAAATACAAAACTTTGTTTATGTTGTTTTTACTTATGCTGGTATTTAAGAGTTAGTGGTGTGTATGTTTCAGTTTGTCTGTACAGCACCTTTTTACCCCACCCACGTAACTGACACTGACATTAAAATGTTAAAAAGTTTTCTGTTTGAGCTACTAAATGCTAAAAGTTAACAGTGACTGGAGAGGATTCTCAGGTGTATAGAAGATTTGTTAAGGTAATTTAAATTTATTTAGTTGTAAGGAAAATTTAAAGAAGAAATATTATTTCAAGTAAGTATTAAGTAGCATAATAAATAACAAGAAATAGTTAAAAAATAGCAGTAAGTACTAATAATAGCACTGTTTCTATTGCTATTTTAGTTAGTTGTAACTGGTAATATTTCTCTGCTATTAGCAACATTTGCAATTTTATCTTATTAGCTTTAAAAATTTAAATAGTGTTATTATTCCAACCAAATACAATAGATGATGTTTATTATTCCATAAGTTTGTTAACCACTGTGCAATATATTTTACAGCAAAGAAAATATGTTTCTACAACTTTTTTTATTTCTGAGTCAACTTTATATTATGCTTTGTTAGACAAGCTCATACCTTTCCGTTACCTCTTGCTAAATTCTCTAAGACATTGTGGACGTGATGACTTGATATTTTGGCTTATTTCAGTACCAAGTCATATTTTTCTTGTTATGTATGTGTGTGTTTCTTAGCTGTTACGTGTTTTGCGTTATTGTTCTACACAATCTCATAAAAAATATTCGTTACTCGAACAAAACTTTTCGCTTTTCTACACCCAGCGAAAAAAGAAATGAAAAGGAGCTGAAAAAGTCATGATTTTAACATTGTGTTGCCATATAAAGGAAGTACTTAGTGCTGAAAAAGAGCTACAGAAATTCTTCTTTAAACGCATATTTTTCTTTCATGCTTCTTGTTCATTGGTTTTGAAGTACTTCTCTATGTTTATAATTTTTTTTTATAAAAAAATCTATTTAAGCCTTATTAAAAGATAATAAAAATGTTTTAAAATTTGTGAAGTTTTAATTTTCTCATGAATTATTAACCTTTCTTCCTGCTAAAAATAACTTCCAAAAAAGTTCAAAATATGAACTTATTTCTACTTTTGAAGTGGTGAAAATTTTCTTTTTTGGAAACACTTAATCGCTTTTTTGCTGGGACACAATCTCATAAAAAATATTCGCTACTCGAATAAAAGTTTTCGCTTTTCCTGTCGTTTATTTTAAAGTTTGAGTATAAATATAGCTTTATCTTAATAGTAACTGCGGGTGTGTATATATTTTGGAGGGGTGTGTATCTTTTAATTTAATATCATGTTCATATTGCATGTGTTGTCGCTGTTTTGAGACTTTTACATTAACGCTATATTCTAACAAGTAGCTAGCACTTTTTTTTTACTGCTGTTTTCAAAACCATCATGTTTAAGTTTCAAAAAACTTTTTCCAGATAATGTTTAGTTATCTGCTCATACTTCATTTTGCAGTGACTGCCACTAACACTTGTATTTTTTATTTCATGTTTTGTGATAAAGTTTATTATGCTATACTAAGTCTTAGAAACACTAAGTTTAGGTATAAAGTTAATGATACTTTGTTGTTATTTTGTTACGTTTTTAAACAGTTTTATTATGTTTATTATGTATTTGTTGTTGTCATATAAAATTTAAGTTTTTGTAATAAAAATTTTTACATTATTGTTGTTTCGCAATAAAACAATATATTTGGTGGTTTATTATAAGATTTGGATTTTACTGTTATTGCAAATTTCTCTATCAGGTAATGATATTTCTAAATCAGATATTTTGATGATATTTGTGTGTTTTGTTCAGAATAAGCATAGCTCCCCAAGATTTAGATTGCTTTTATATACAATTTAAACCCTTTAGATGAAATTATAAGAAGCATTTCAGTGATATACGTTATGCGGAATAAATTTTCAATAAATTACTTAAAAATGTCTTAATTTTCCCAAACATTGTTACAAATGTTATATTGCTCATTTGCTTCAAGAATGTTAATCATTGTAATGGTTATTCGCAGAGAAAAAACGAATGTGTGAGGATGGGTTAATATTGATAAGATTTGAGTATTCTCTTTATCAAAAGACAACAAAAAGTCTATAAAACCGCTATTAAATTAAAAGTTTTTGTGGAAAATTGTAAATTATATTAGTCCCAATCCTTTTGAAAATACAATGAGGGTCAGTGAGACCCGTCTTAGCAGCTAGCTTCAGTGGTTGGGGAGGTTTTTGACCGCCGCCAATCAACACGCCATTACGATTTATTTAAAGTGATGCTAATAAATGTGAACAAAAAACGAGAGTAATAATTGTTGAATCCCCTACAAATTATACCGGTCTAAGGATTTTAGAAATCTACTTATAAGTGAACCGTGTCGGATTCATAAAAGTTAGGCAATGCTGTCAATGCCTGGTGTTCAAACCCCTCCCTTGCCATTGGTCCTCAAGGC
The DNA here is from genome assembly GCA_932274085.1 of Protocalliphora azurea. Taxonomy (NCBI): domain Eukaryota; kingdom Metazoa; phylum Arthropoda; class Insecta; order Diptera; family Calliphoridae; genus Protocalliphora; species Protocalliphora azurea. The sequence goes on along the minus strand of OW026520.1, from coordinate 119,848,134 downwards.
ACAAACATTTTATTTAAGAAGAACGCGAATATTATACAATATTGTTACACTATGCTGTAGGTTAGGTTAGGTTAGGTTATTTGAGCAGCTGTCTAGAGACAGCACACTTGGGTCAAATTTGGTCCCGTTGTGAAACCCTAACGGATCATGTATTTCTACCTCACATGTCCATTCCAACGTTCTAAGCGAACCAACCCGACGCATGTATGTGAGAGCTGATCCATCTGACATCGACATTAGATAGATCTGACAACACATGCATGAACGGACTACCAAAATTGGAAGTTCTAATCCCGGCAAGAGTGGGACAGTGACATAAAAGATGCTCCACCGTCTGCTCCTCTTCCTCATCCCGACAACTTCTGCAAAAGTCGTTAAAAGGGAGCCTTAGCCTCCTACCATCCTACAGTGCCCTGTAACCACGGCTACCAGAGTTCTCAGCCGATGCTTCGATAGTCCCATGATGAAGTAAGAACGACATTCATCATAATGGGGCCATAATTACCTCGAGGTTGAACACGTGTATTCATTTTTCCACCTATCCTGTGCAATCCTCGATAAGTCCCGCAGAATTATTGATCTTCAGGCCGAAAGCGGTACTCCTACCAGCTGGTCTAGTCTTTGGCTAGTGCATCCGCAATAAAATTGCCCGGGGTTCCTGAATGACTCCTAATCCAGACCAACTCTAGGTTAGAATGTCTCGCCATCTTGTTCGGAGATGCCCGGCATTCATGTACCAACCCGGATGTCGAAAAGACACCCGAGAGCGTTTTGATCGCGGCACCAGCCCATAATTCTGCGGTAGTTGATATTGATACTGAAAAGTCTCTGCCAAGAAAGGGTGTGGGGATACAATAATCGATATTGCTAGGAATGCTATTAAGGAATCCCACAATGGTCGCATGGCCGAAACTGCTATCGTTCCATGCACCTATATTCTCGAGCCTTGTCGCCGTCATAATGGCGATCTGTTTGGCTATAAGAACCACCGGTAGTCAGTTCATTAGAACAAATAAGGCTTACGATGGATTTGCACGAAGCGGTTCTGTTATGAGTAGCGCTGAACTACGCAAAATCCTACCAAAGATTCCGATGTAGATGGATTTCTCCATAGCTCTCCACCATACTATCGCTCCATGCATAAGTATGGGCTTAATCACCGTGTCGAAAAGCCATTTCGTATTCCTGGGATTTATTTCCCAGGACTTACCGATGACATTCCTACACATATATAGGGCAATACCGGCCTTTGTAGCTCTTGCCCGTGTATTTTACAGCCAGGATTATTTGGAGTCCAGCATAATCCCTAGGTACTTCGCACTATCCGACACCTTTAATTCAACGCCGTTTAGGCACAGGTTTTTTCTTTTGATATTATTCACAAATTTGATCAATCACTATGCAATTATTAGATTTTAATAATAAGATATTATTCTTTTCCTTTTTTTAATTGTAACTTAATTTTCTTTTTAGAGCAATTTTTTCCATTGATAATTTTTTTAATAATTCTCATTTCACTTCACATTCAGAATTGGTTTATTTTACAGAAATTAACGTTTGTCTACCGATTTCTAATTCTACCTCTTCGAGACAAGAATTAGCACAATTTCTTCTTTGTGATGATTTCTGTGAAATTGGAGATTAACAAAGAATCTCTCTCCAATCGAAATATGTATGAATCTAGTAAAAAGAGGCAGAATTTTACATTTTCTTAGTTTAGTTTCTAAAATTAGTATATTCCTAATTTACCTTTTCTTCAATTTTAGTAGTCTATAGATGAAAACTAACCCTTTAAATCCCAAGTTTTCATAAACAGCAGAAAATAGTAATTTCAGGTTTTGCAACTGCAGAATTGTTAGGCTTCTTTCAATTGTTCTAGATAAGCTTTTTTCTTTGAATCAATTAATCTGTAATCTTTCCCAGTTTATAGTTAAGAATAATTAAGGTACCAGTGGAAATTTTTAATTTTCTTTGCAGAAATTTGGAATTAAATTAATTTTATATTAATAAAAATGTTATTTTGAGTTGGGAAACTTCAATACATCAGTAGATTTTTATTGTTACCTATTAATATTAGAAGATTTTCTTTGGTTATGGAAAATCACGTGTATTTTCTTGAAACTTAACTTAATACCCAAAAGTTGTTGTAGGCTCACTGGTTAAAGTGGAAAAGAATATTTCGTTAAATATTTTATCCTAAATATATGGTCCTCCTTGAAAATCAATATGATATTTTTTTTTGGATAAATTTCTTGGAAATGCTTGAAGATTCTTTGGTCCGATTAAAATTGGGAACACTTTGTAGATACACATCGTGGTAAGTTTCTCAAAGAAATATAAAATATCACACTGAATATTCTCTTTATATAAGTTGTAAAAACCCTTAATAAATTTAAATATTTAAAAGTATCTTTAAAATATATTTTATATCTACAGAAGGTTTTCAAATCTATTTTATTAAATAAAGAGTTATTCAAATAAAATTTATGACATTTTCAATGTTCGAAGATGTCATTGTAGCACATATTATGAGCCAACTCTGATCAATTTCCTGCTGTCCATGCAATGTGCCTTAGCAAAATCTATTTTGACAAAGGTGTCATTTTCTCAACTATCAACAACATTTGATTTAAATTTATGATACCGATCAATTATATTTATCGGCGTTTTTATATCTATATATCCAAGTTTTCTACAAACTACAATTTGCTATATAAAATGCAAAAACAAAAATTGCAATTTTTGAGTAATTTTGAAAAAGTCCATAAAATTTAAAATTAAATATTTAATATTAAATTTATGTTTAGTATTCTTATGATAAAATGACAAAAAACTAAGTTCATGATATTTCATTAGAAATGTGAATGTTCCTTGGGAAAAACTGATTTGTTTCTTTTTAATTTTCGTTCTTGTTTTCCAAACTTTAAGACTATCGAGTGCCTTTACTATTTAGGACACATCAACGAGATATAACGCAGAATATGCATAATTACAGCAAGTATCAGTCCCTGTTTCAAAATTTATATTCTGCTGAGGGGCGCACAGACTCCACCCAAAAAGCCAAAAAGAAAAAGAATTAAAAATGTTTCATCAAAATTTGGCTACTTTGTATTTAACACAATAACAGAGAAGGTGTAGAATTTATTCACAAAGTCCGAATAGTTTATTTAAGATCGAATGAAATCAAAAAGTATAAACGTGCGAACAAAGAGTGTAGAAGAATGGAGAAAATTAAGCCCAATCATGATTATAAAATGAAACCTATGGTGCTAAAATTTTATACTCTCTTAGTTTCAAGTCTTAAGTGTTCAGATCTGTAATCCGTTTGTTTAAGGGATAAAATGAATTTCAACCAGATTAAACATTTTTGATAATGGTACATATCTATATATAATTTTTCCAGCTTTCTTATACACTCTTAAATTTTAATCAACATTTTATTGAAACAGCTCACTTGCACTATACAGTATTTTATATTGATACGTATCTGCGCGCGTCTCTTCCCCTCAAAAAAAAGAAATAAAAAAAACTTCCGCTTCCGTTGTTGCTACTTATTTAGCATTGTTGTTCAATTGGCAATTTTATCTCAAACAAACACACTCACACAAAAGAGCAACAGTTTCGCGTCAATTCCTTTTAAATACAAACAGCGAAAGTTTATCTTTAGTATTTTTTTTCAGACACTCACATACAGTTTTTAGCTCAGATTGTATCGAAATTGCCAATATTTCCTTCTTTAGTGTTTTACTGTTTTTCTTTGTTTTTCAATTTTCATTTGTTAGCAATACTCTGTGATTAGTTAGTTGCCAAACTTTGGATTTATTTATTTTTTTTTTTTTTTTTTTTTTTGTGCTGCTGTTACTTTTGTTTGTTTTAAATAGAAGTAGCTTTTTTGTTTTGAAAGTGTTTGTGCTTGTTGTCACGCCTTTTTGGTTTTTGTATTCGAAAGCTGAGTTTTTCTAGTTCTAAGTTTTTATTGTCACACAGACTTATGTTTTTCAGGGAGATAAAAGTTTGTTTTTTGCTACAAAATTTCGTTCGGTTATGTTTTTCTTATATATAGAACAGAGATGGGCTAATAGAGGAGTAATCTAGCAAGAATTATATATTATTTATCCAGTGGCCATATGTTTGAAACAGATTATTGGAGAGGTTTTGTTTGAAGAAACTTGTTTGCAGAGAAATTTTTTTGGAATAATCCCTAATACTCGTAAAGTCACAATGTTATTAAGTTGTTATGTAATAGCAAACTTTAATTAAAATTTACAGTTTTTAAGTTTTTTTTCAGAAAATCTCAAGATTGTTTTTTACAGCTTTAAAAAATTTCCAATAAGTGACATTATTTCTTTCTAAAAGATTTTGTTTTAGCTCAATGTATTTACCTAATAAGCAAACAGATTAAAAAAAATTCAAGCATTGGAAAATTTTACTGGAATTCGTCATGAATGCAAATATAAAAGTATTTTAAATATGAAATATGATTGCATAAATTTTAAATTTTCGAGTAAAATGAATTAGACTTGAGTTTAAATTTCCTTTTTACTGGAGATTACTATTGAATTTCAGTGTAATGTAAGTGTAATTTAATGCTTGGTACTGGATTCAAGGCTTTAAATACATTTGTTTTCAACTTGAATTCCAGCAAAAATGCTTATTGGGTAAGTAAAAAACTAAAGTCTTTTTTATTGAAAAAGCCAAAAAAAAGAAAAGTAGGTGCCATCACGTTTTAAAACCATTTTAAAAGATTTTCTACTTCCTCTATTGATACTTAAACAAAACGAGAGAAAAGTTTTTTTTTTAATTTTCTTTTTGTTTTTTGAATTCTTTTGTTCTTGTTTTATTGTTATTTTATTGAAAATCCATTAACAAAAATGTATAGCAGTTTTTCCATATTAAGTTTGCAAGGAACTTGCTAAAGAATGTTAAAAAGTTTTTTTTTTTACTTTTTATAAAATTAAAAGCTTTTAACCATAAAGCTTTTTCTTTTTTCTTTTTCCTATTTACTTCAAGACATTCATTTATATTTTATTAAAAATAAATTGCAAGAAAAAATTAATCCTGCTTTATTTTTTCTCTTTTGTTTTTTTCCTCCTTACAGGTAAAGATGAAAAATCATTTGCCATGTACATCGATCGTCAACGTTCTTGGTTTCAGCATAATTCTGTACATGAACGACGTGTTGAGGGTGGCATTAGTACTGGCAGCACTATTGGAGTTTTACTTAATTTAGAAAGACACACTTTAAGTTTCTTGGTTAATGGTATGCCACAAGGTTCTATAGCGTTTCGTGATTTATATGGTGTTTTCTATCCAGCTGTTAGTATTAATCGTGGTGTTACCTTAACCATGCACTCAGCTTTGGATGCGCCACAAATGGATTATTTTTAAACTAAAGGAAATAGCAAAAAAAAGGTAAAGAAATCACAAATTTATTAACTCTATAAAACATGTACAGTTAAAAAAGATTTTTCGATATAAATGTAATTTTATTTTCTTTAGGCTAGAATTGTGTATGTAAATTGAAAATTTTCTGATTTTTATATTTTCGCTAAGAGATCTATTTAAATGTTTATTAAATTAGTTGTAGTAGTTACATATCTAATACTAATATATTTAAAATTAATAATATGTTTTTGAAATTTTCAAAATTTTGGCTAAAATTGCGCAAACATTTTTGAGACTATTTTAAGCAAGAAAGAAGGAAAATAATAATAATAATAATAATAATAATAATATTAATAATAATAATAATAATAACAATCAAAGTTTAGCATAAATTTAGGTATTAGATGAGAAAAACAAAAATAAGAGAAGACGTTATAAACGTTAAAAATAAAAAAATAAACCTTTTAAAAAGTTTTTATGGAAAGAAATTAGTTGAGCTTTTGGTGATGCTTTTAAATAATTTAAAAAATAATAATTTAAAATTACAGATTTTAATTTTGGAAATACAAAAGATAAAGCATCGAGTTAAAATTAAAGCCAATTGTATTTAAGGTTTTTTCTTAGTTTAAAGATCTAAATATTAAAACAAATTTAAAAGACGTTTTGTAAAGAAAGCTCTACACAAAAGCGTTTTTTTAAAAAGATAATTAAAGCTATTTTTATTATTTAAAAATAATAACAAAAAATATAAAAGAAAATAAGAAATCATTTTATAAAATCTTTTTAAGAGCTTTCTGAAAATGTTTAAAAGAATTGAGCTGTTAAAAACTTTTTGTTTAATTATTTACTTTTTTTAAACATCTTCTTTAATAACAGCACCGCTAAAAATCAAAAAAAAAAATCACTTAGTCTAGATTCACACACAGCAATTTTTCTTCTCGAAATTATTCCTTTTCTTCTTTTGAACTTGCATTTACGTCCAGCACACAAAATTTTACTTCAGCAATTCTTGCTTAAATTTCCTTGATTTGTTTTTGTTTTGAAGTACGAAAATGAAAAACTAAACGAATTTGGAAGTACAGGCAAGTTTGTACTCTTTCATATTCCCTCTCTCTTGCCTTGTGTGAACCTAGGCTTAAAAGATCTTCAAAATACAATCGCTAAAATAATTTATTAATAAATACTTCTCAATAGCTTTTTTTTTTTTTTTGTTTTGAAAAAAACCTCAATAATCAAAAAATTTCTAAAATATTTCTTAAATTAAATTCAGTTTCTTTTCACATTATTAGAACTGAACCTTAGCAAATTTTCAGAAAAATATACAAAATTGTAATAAAATACTTTCTGAACTTCTATTTTAACTTAAAGATTTTTTGTATGTAAAATAAATCGCAGTAATAATATAAACTTTTTATCATATTTATTGCTTTAAATCGTATTCAAAATTTGAAGCTTTAAAAAGGCGTTAAATATTTTCGAAATAAAAATTGTTTCGTAAGTTAAAAAAAAATAGACTAAAAACTAATTTTAATGTATTTTAATAATATTTTCATTTTTTTTTTTTTTTTTTTTTTGTAAAAGCTATTCTCAACAAGCTTTTAAACTGTTTGAATCATATACAAAAGTTTTGCTTCAAGTTGTCAAACAAAATATTTAAGAAATTATTAAATTAAAGTTTTTTGATAAAAGCTTTTCAAAAAATATATACAAAATTGCTGCAAAAAGCTTTTTTTTAACTAAAGCAAATCTAAATAATTTAAGAATAATTTTAATTTTAAATCACTTGGTTTTTGTCTCAAGTTTCAAAAAAAAAAAAATGCTTAAAAAAATAATTGTATAAGTTTTTTGTCATAAGCTTTTCAAAAAAGTTATATTAGATTTCATCAAAAAGTAATTGTAGTAATTAATTCTAATAATTAACTCTATTTGAAACAACTTTTTCTAAAAATCTTTTTAATTTTTCTTAACTAGAACAAAACTCAACAAGATGATTTTTTTTAATAGTATTTCCCATTTTAAATCATATTAAATTTGAGAGGGAAATACACCAAATTTCAACTAAATGCTAGTTTTCAATTTTGTTACTCCACTTTTTTATAAAAGCTTTTTGAGAAAAAGTTTAAAATTAATTTCAAAAACCAAAAATAAATCTTGAAAAATGTTTTTATTTTGACATAATATTTAAAAAAAAAAAGGATTTTTAAATTCTTTAACACAAACAGATTTAAATATTTTTTTAAGGAAAGCTTTATAATAAAAGCATTTCAGAAAATACTGCAAAAAGCTGTGCAAAAACCCAAACCGTAGCGAAAAGCTTGTTTTAATATCTGTAATTTTCAATAATTTATACTTTCTTAAAAAGCTCTTCAAAACTTTTAAGATGAAGAATACATAACAAAATATTTTGAGTTTAACATGGAACAATTGTGTTTAGCGAAAGCTTTTTAAAATAAAATTTTTCAAAAATAAAAAAAACTAAATTTTTTTGTTAAAAAAAAGAAAAAAACTTTTTATAATGAATAAATTATTTGAAACATAACATGGAAAAATTCTTTTAGAAGAGCCTTTGAAATAAAACATTCCAAAAAAATTTCAGTTTTTGTTTCTTTTTTTAAGGTTTTTGGCTAATATTATTTTCATCAAAATATTCATTGAAATAGAAATTAAAAAAGCTTTTACCAAAAAATTTTCATGAAAGGTTTTCGAAAAAAGTTTTTATATAAACATTTTTAAACATAAAATATGAAATACAATAATAAAACTTTTTTAGCTTTCTAAGCTTAAAATTCGAATAAAAAATGTAAAGTAATTAATTCCTGGAAAAGGAATTTTTCGTGCGAGAAAGCTTTTTAGAAAATATTATTTTTTTATTTATTTATTTATTTTTTTAGAAATTTCAAAAACTATTTGTTAATTAACTGAAAATTTAATTTTTAATATAATTATTTTAGCAATAGGCACTTGAGGTATTTGGCAAAGAATTCGAAATCGACCGAAATTTTATCAACATTATATAACTTCAGCTTTTAAATTCCTAAATTTTAAACACCGAACTTAGCTAAGCTCTTTCCATTTAAACATTATAAAATGTTAAAAAAATTCTAACACAACATAACCCCTGGAATAGTCACTAATTTTAAATGTGTAATTGCTTAGTAGAAGAGATCGCTTGAATTTATAATTAAATAAAAGAAAATGTGTAAGACAAATGTGTATAGAAAATTATTTACTATTAAAAACACCCTGCACTTAAGCCAAAAACCAGATAAGGATAATTATAAAAAAAAGAAAAAATAAATCAAATGTATATTTCAAAAATATACATAAATAAATTAAATATAATATAAAATAAAAAAACACCAAATAATCAAGAAAATATAATCAAATGTGAAAAGAAAAACGATAAAAAAGAATATAAATAAAAACGTATCTCATTGCATTTAAATGAAATTACATACAAAAAAAAAAAAAAAAAAACTTATAAAAGGCTTAAACAAAAAATACTTTAAACTTAAATCAAAATTTAAAATTAAAACACTTGTAAATGTAAAACAAATAGTTTTAGTTACTTATTTATTTTTTCCAACAAAAAAGAATAAAAAAATCTCGATGTAATTTACTTCTTTCTATTTTATTAACTAAAAGTAAAAATCTTAAAATTTTTAAAATTCTCATCAAGTTTATTTAAGAAACTGCCAAAAAGTTCAAATAAAAAAAATACTGCACTTACAAAATTTCTTTAAAATTCTTTATTAATTTAAACAATTAAATGAAAACAATTTTTAAAATTATTTTTAATTCTAATCTTACACTTTTTGATTAAAAAAAAAACTATTTTTTTTTTTAACTTTTTAAATTTTATAAAAAATATATAAAATTCCAAAGCAAAACAAACAAACCATTCAACCAATAAAATTACTATTAATTAGTAGCTATATTAATTTCAATTGCATTATCTTTTTATTTTTATTTTATTTTTTTCTCTTTATATATAATTAAGTGTTAAATATAAATAATAAATGTATATATGCATATGAATTCAATTAATTTCTATTAAGTATCTTCATTTATAATTTATAAATATATTATTAAAAAAAATAAAAAGTTATATTGTAAACAAAAATGGCGAACAGAAAAAAAATGAAGACATTTTTTTATAGTTGGATTTATAAAATTGTATTATTTTTTTATAACAACAAACATATACCCACAAGAAAAAAATATTGAATGAATAAATATTAAATATAATTAAGTGCAAATATCCAATTAATTAACTAAGTACATTGAAAGGAGAAAAAAAAAGAAAATACACACACACTCATATTTAAAACACAAAAAAAACAAAACAAAAAAAAACAATATAATATTAAATATTAAAGTTAATTGAAATATGAATTAAATGTAATGAAATAATTAAATAATAATTAAATACAAACAAAAAAAGAAAAAAAAAAACAACACAATTATTATTCCAAAAATAAAACAATTATAAAAACCAATAAACATTTAAAAAGAGTTTTTATTTGAATAAAGAACCTGAAGGGTGGTCCAAAGTGTTTTTTTTTTATTTTTAAAACGCTATAAAATTACTAATTTTTACACTAAGAAAAAAAACTAATAATACCCAATTAAAGGTTATTACCCAACAAAAACTTTTTGATTTTCGGTAATGACAACTACTTATTAAAGTAGTTTCTTGGTAATGAGTTGTCATTATTATTTGCCTACTCTACATTACATAAATAAGTACTCAATAGCATAGTAATATTGCAATCACGTGTATGAGTTAGGTAGAGCGCTGGATTAACAATCAGAAAGAAGGTTCTTGGTTCAACCTCATTCTGATGTTGTTAGTTTTTATAACAAAATGCCTAAAAAGATATAAAAGTTTAAGTCACTTAGAAAATGAAGTGCGAGATGGTGTACTGAGTAAGACGTTAGTCATTAAGAAGGGAATGGTTAATTTGTGTACAAGTTCAAATCTCACTGAAGGGAAAATTTTTTGTTTTTTCTTTTTCATTTTTATTTTCGTTTAGGTAACATATTTCTGAGCACCCCTAGAGTCTAAAAATAACTACATGAATTTTTGGACAACTCGAACAAAAATAACTAGTTATTCGGACAAAAAATAAATAGTTTAGTTTTGTTTCCAATTATATATGCTAGCTTACCAGGAACGGAAAGTTTTTGCTGGGTATCTATACTTTTGTCCCAAATAAAAATTAATGTTGAGTTTTTATCCACTTTGAAACAATTTGCGATTTTGTCTCATAACCTTACTTTTTAATGTGGACACATACTAATGTATGTGTTACACAGAGGTCTTCATTTAAATTCAAAATGTTTTTACAATATTTTTAAATATTGGAGATCTACTGAAATATAAATATTCTTTAAATGGTTTAGATATAGTGAAAACATATCTCAGCATCTTTAGTATCAAAACTACGCTAATTGAAATTTGGAAACGTGTAACCCATATACTAAAATGACTAATCGCCAGGAATAGTCAAATTAATTAAGTACTTGACATTCTATACCATCGTGCAATTTGAGTTAGTTCTGTCTCTATTAATTGGTATAAATGGAGGGTATTATCTTTAAATTACGTCATTTAGAAATTGTACCATCATACAATTTTAGTTAGCTCTGTCTATATTAATTGGTACAAATTGAAGGTAATATCTCTAAATAGAGTCATTTAGAAATTATTCGCAAATAAACAACCGAATGGATAGTAACTTTTTAAGCAATAAAAAATATGTTCAAATATATTTTGTGACTTGAATTGCTCTAAATAATACAAAAAACATGGTATAAGTATGATGCCTCAGATTTTGCATTACTAATTTATTTATTGATCAATTATGTTCAATATTTGGAAGACATTCAGATGATCATTTAGATTAATATAAAATTTTATACACTTTTTAATATAACTTACTCTTATTTGTATTATAGTGATCTCGTTATTATGTTTTAATTCAATTTTGTGCAAAAATATTTCGCAACTCTTAATTTCCTAACAATATCGGTGCAAAAATATAAGAATAATTAGTCAAACATACAATTAGTTACAACGTAGTACATTTTTCCGTTTAAAGTCAAATTAATTGCCAATTTTAAATATATATATTTCTTTCTCGCAAATGCACACGTAAGAATTATAATTGGCTCCCTTTTTAATTAAATCATAATTTTTATCCAAAATGTTCAATTTTTTTTCTCCTCTCTTCCTATTTTTTTTATAACTTAATAAGTACAACTCCGTCCATGGTAATATTTTTAAGAATTATGATAATATATTTATCAATTTCTGAGTTATGGCATTTTGAAAATGAAAAAAAGCACTTCGGATCCGCCGTTAGAACTTTTTATTGTAAGTATAATATTCAAAACGAGCCTCAAGTAATAAAATAATAATAAAAATAAATAATAATTCACCTTTAATGGCATATTTTTGCAGATAGTGATTTTTAGAACATCTTTATATCATCGTTTGTTGTTTTTAGAACATATTACGACATTTTTAGAGAAGTAACATAATTTTTTTTTTTTTTTTTTTGATTATCAGTTCGCAGAATTAATAAGAAAAACTTAATAATGCTTATATTCAAAGCGTTGTATCTTGACAACCGGTGAAGATTCTTTAATAACACTTTCGTTGATCGTTGAAGCTAGATATCAGCTTTCGATTTATTAGCATTGCTTTTACCTACTGCCACGCCCACTTGAAGAAAATTAAATATTATTGCACTAAACGCTTGCGGTTTCGGGTCCTCCAAAATTATCGCCCTTCTCTTTCTGTATCACTTTGCCAAGTTTCACTACAGTAGCTCTGTTTTTAGCAAAGATACAGGCTAAAAACCAAAATTGTTTTTTTTTTTTCAAGCATTAAAAATTAAAATGTTCCACAAATTCTTGGGGAAATAATAGGAGACCATAGTGAGGAGTAGGTGTTTTTTGACTATTGAAAATTTTCAAAATGTTATATCTTGTAAACCGCTTAAGATTTTTGGATGAAAATTTGGAAGCTGGTTTGGAAAGGTCCTCCGCTTTGAAATGATTACGGTGATTTCAGCCCTCTGTCACGTCTACTTAGACAGAAACACATATTTTTGATTTAGACGCACAAAATCATGAAGGTTATGGAGTAAAAAACTTTTTACAATAAAAAATGATTGCCCATGGTTTGCGTTGGTAGCTGAGATACTAATAAAAAAAAAAACTAAATAATTGTTATATTTAAAGCGTTTTGTCTTGACAACCGGTGAAGATTTTTTAATGAAACTTTCGGTGATCGTTAAAGTTAAACATCAGCTTTCGATCGGTTAACATTATTTGTGCCTTATGCTATGCCCACTTGAAGAAAATAATATATTACTGCATTGAAAGCATGCAGTTTTAAGAGTATAGGTAGGAACAACCAAGTTTTGCGTCTTCGGAAATTATTGCCCTTCTCTTCCTATATCACCCTGCCAAGATTCATAACAGTAGCTCTGTATTCAGCAAAGATACTAGCTAAAAACAAAAATTGTTTCCTTAAAAATGGAAATTTTTAAAAAATGACTAACACATTCTTGGGGAAGTAATAGGAGAACATAATCAAGTAGTAGGTGTTTTTTTCATTGTTGAAAATGATCAAAACGTTATAACTCGCCGATCCCTTAAGATTTTTGAATGAGTCTGTCGTTGATGACTGGAGAATTTTCTCAGCTTTAAACTCATTAAGGTGATTTCCGCCCAGTGCCACGCCTACTTGAAGAAACTTCGTCATTTCTAGTTTAATCGTTTAAATTCTTTAAAGACGTTGGACAAACCAACTTTTTGTTATCCAAAATAATTGCCCATATCATCCTCTATCAGTTTGTCAAGTTTTATCGGTGCATTATTTTGAACAAAACTGAGATATCTGACTAAATTCGAGATCAGTTCGCAGCGTTAATAAGCAATAAGAGTCTTACTAATCATTATTTTTAAAACGCAGTATATTTGAATTTTTAATGGCACTTTAGGTTTCTGTTGAAGTTTGACCTCAGCTTTAGATCTGTTAACATCATTTCCACCTACTTCCACGCCCACATATAGGCACTAATTGCTTATAGATTTCAGAACCATATAGCAAACAACTATTTAGTGTTTTAGAATTAGTGCCCATCCCTTCCAATTTCATGATGCCAAGGTTCACTGTAATAGCTCGGTGGAGATATTAATCAAAAACTGAAATTGTACGCAAGCGTTGTATATCAAAATTGAAGACATTCAGCTTTAAGAACATATATAAGAACATGTACAGAACATCACGCATTTTTGGCTTATACACTTAAAGTCTTCAAAGCAATGAAGCAAAGGAAAGTTTTACATACAAAAATTATTAATTACAGCTCCTTCTATCAACTTGCCAATTTTTATTTCGGTACTCTTATGTATAACTAAAATATTGGCTTAAACTCGAACTTAGTTCGCAACGTTGATCAGCAAAAATTAAGGGTGAGTAACGATAATATTTAAGACGTTGTATTTTGACAACCGGTGACGTCTTTTTAATGGAGCTTCCACTGATGGTTGGTGTTTAGGTTTCAACGAAACCAAAATGAATAAGACACCACGAATACTGATGAAGCATGTAGCGGCACACAATACGTATTCCATTCTGCTGATGTCTAATTATAGTCCACGAACTCTGCTTTGGTACTGCCATGCAACAAGGCAATTTACACTTGCAAACTTTTTTGCGGTCCTTCGAACCGGATGTTAGCTTACGAAATTACTGTAACCACATCTTTAACAGCGTTTACGACGTTAGGTTCAATCTCTCTTTTACTTTCCCTAAACGCCTGGTGCTGCTAACTGAGTCCCTCAAAATAGTTTAATAAAACACCAAAAACTTTGCAAGCTAATAGGGGAAGATAATAATGTCCATTTCACTGCTTTAAATACTGTAGGCGCTTTAATCAAATTTGGCAGTTTTTCTATAAGTAAGCATGCCTATGAGAGGAAATAACTATAATGTCCTTAAAAATAAAAAAACTTCTCCAACCAATACCGGAATTTGCATCTAAAATTCTTTAGCGGTTTTAAACTTTTTCAATATTAAAAAAAACACCTTCTACTTAATTATGTTCCCCTATTATTTTTCAAAAAAATTGTTATCAAATTTGTGCTTGTACATAATTCAGGTTTTGGACTAATATCTCCACCGAATTAAGAGCTATTATTGTAATGAGACTAGGTATCATGAAAGAATAAGAAATTGGTATTAATTCTGCAATGCCAGAAATTTATTTGCTCCACTACTTTGAAAATTATAAGCGTTTGGTTCAAGGATATTTGATTTCCTACAAATGGACGTAGCATTTGGACGTAAGTTCAAATTATGCTAACAAATATAATGACTGCCGAAAGCTTAACTTGGAAATTTACACCGGCTGTAAAGATACCAAGCATAAAATGTAGTCATAATTAACACATTTCTTATTGATTATAATCGCTGCAAACTGAGTTTAAGCGAATATCTCAGCTACGTATAGGATTACTTAAATAAAACTTGCTAAATTGATAGAGAAAGATATGTTCAATAATTTCGGATAAAAATAGGTTTTTTAAGATGGCTAAAAATCTCCTTAATGTATTTAAAGCTTAGGACCTTCCCAAACCAGCTCACTCAAAAATCGCCAGCGGTTTGCGAGATATAACGTTTTGAAAACTTTTAATAATCAAAAAACACATAATATTTCATTATGTTCTCCTATTATTTCGGCAAAAAACTGCCAGAAATTTTTCGAAAATTTTAATTTGAAAAGTTTAGACATAATATTGACTTTAACTAGTAACTTTGCTGAATGTATAACTATTTTAATGTAACTTGGCGTAAAAATATTGAAGGATATGGCCAGTAATTTTGGAACACCTAAAACTTTTTTGCTCCAATACTCTTAAAACAGTAAGTGTTTAATTCAAAAATATTTGATTTTTTGCAAAGGCGCGTGGCACTATACCACAGAGATGTCAAAATATCTAATACCGAAGTCCAGTTCCAACCATAACAGAAAGCTCCATCAAAAAATCTTCCCCGGTTGTCGAGATACAACGCCTTAAATATAAACATTATTAGCCGTTTCTTATTGCTTATAAACGCTGCGAACTGATTTCAAATTTAAGATATGGACAATAACTTTGGGTTACAAAAAAATAAGTGGTTTGCTTCATAACTGTCATGATTTGAAACGCTTCAAATGTGTTTTACAAACAAAATTGTCAGTAATTTTTGAAAATTTAAATTTTTTAAAAATTTTGCTTTTTGGCTAAATACAGATCTACTGTGATGAAACTCGGCAGGTTGATATAGAAAGAGAAGTGCAATAATTTTGAAAAACCTAAAACCTGATTTCTACAATACTCCTAAAACTGCAAGTGTTTAGTGCAATAACATTTGATTTCCTTCAAGTACGCATGGCGGAAGGCCAAAATAATGCCATCAGATCGAAAGCCAATCTTTAGCTTCACCGAAAATTTCATTAAAAAATTGACAAGATACAACGCGTTAAATAAGTCTTATTATGTTTTTCTCATTGCTTAGTTTAAACGAATATCTTAGCTATGTATAAAAGTACCGAAATAAAACTTTGCTTGCTGATAGAAAAAAACATGTGCAATCATTTTTTATTATAAAAAGTTTATTTACTCCATAACTTTCATGATTTTGTGCGCTTAAAACAAAAATATGTGTTTCTCTCTAAGTAGGCTGAACAGTGGTATGAAATCACCATAATCATTTCAAAGCTGAGGCCCTTACCAAACTAGCTTCGAAATTTTCATCCAAAAATCCTAAGCGGTTTACAAGATATAAAGTTTTGAAAATTTTGAATAATTAAAAAAACACCTACTCTTCATTATAGTCTCCTATTACTTTCCCAAGATTTTGTAAGAAATTTATCGAAAATTTTAATTTTTAACGCTTGAAAAAAAATTAGATTTTTTTTTTTTTTTAACAGAGACTGTAGTGAAATTTCGTAAGGATCCAAAACTTGGTTGCTCCAATACTCTTAAAACTGCAAGCGTTTAATGCAATAATATTTGATTATCTTGAAGTGGACGTGGCAGTAGGCAAAAATAATGCTAACAGATCAAGAGCTGATATTTAGCTTCAACGACTACCGAAAGTTTCATTAAAAAATCTTTACCGGTTGTCAAGATACAATGCTTTATATATAAGCATTATTAATTTTTTTATATTACTTATTAATGCTGCGTTATGGATAAGGATAAGGCTACCGAAATAAAACTTAGCAGGTTGATAGGGGAAAACATGTGCAAAAATTTTTTATTATAAAAAGTTTATTTACTCCATAACTTTCAAGATTTTGTGCGCTTAAAGCAAAAATATGTGTTTCTCTGTAAGTAGGCGTTACAGCGGGCTGAAATCGTCATAATTATTCCAAAGCGCACGACTTTTCCAAAACAGCTTCGAAATTTGTATCCAAAAATCTTAAGCGGTTTACAAGATATAAAGTTTTGAAAATTTTCAATAATGAAAAAACACCTACTCTTCATTATAGTCTCCTATTACTTTCCCAAGATTTGTAAGAAATTTATCGAAAATTTTAATTTTTAAAGCTTGAAAACAAATTAGATTTTGAGCTAGTAGTTTTTTTGCTTTGATATAGAAGAAGAAGGGCAATAATTTCGGAAGGCCCAAAACTTGGTTGCTGCTATGCTCTTAAAAATGCAAGCGTTTTATGCAATAATATTTGATTATCTTCAAGTGGGCGTGGCAGTAGGCAAAAATAATGTCAACAGACCAAGACCTGATATTTAGCTTCTACGACTACCGAAAGTTTCATTAAAAAATCTTATCCGGTTGCCAAACTAAAATGCTTCATATATAAGTATTATTAATTTTTTAATATTGCTAATTAATACTGCGAATTGATTTCGACTTTAAGCGAATATCTCAGCTATGTATAAGGCTACCGAAATAAAGCTTAGCATGCTGACAGAAGAAAACATGTGCAATCATTTTTTGTTATAAAAAGTTTATTTACTACATAACTATCATGATTTTGTGCGTTTAAAGCAGAAATATGTGTTTCCCTCTAAGTAGGCGTAAGGGTGGGCTGAAATAACCATAATCATTTGAAAGGGGAGGACCTTCTCAAACCAGCTTTGAAAGTTTCATCCAAAAATCTTAAGCGGTTTGCGAGACATAACGTTTTGAAAATTTTCAATAGTCAAAAAAACACCTACTCCTCACTATGGTCTCCTATTATTTCCCCAAGAATTTGTAGAACATTTTAATTTTTAACGCTTGAAAAAAAAACAATTTTGGTTTTTAGCCTGTATCTTTGCTAAAAACAGAGCTACTGTAGTGAAACTTGGCAAGGTGATGCTCCAATCCTCTTAAAACCGCAAGCGTTTAGTGCAATAATATTTAATTTTCTTCAAGTGGGCGTGGCAGTAGGTAAAAACAATACTAATAAATCGAAAGCTGATATCTGGCTTCAACGATCAACGAAAGTGTTATTAAAAATCTTCACTGGTTGTCAAGATACGACGATTTGAATATAAGAATTATTAGGTTTTTTATTGCTTATTAATGCTGCACATTGATTTCAAGCTTAAGCGAATATCTCAGCTATGAATAAGACTACCGAAATAGGACTTAGCAGGCTGATTGAAGAAAACATACGCAATATTTTTTTATTATAAAAAAATTATTTCTTCCATAACTTTCATGACTTTATGCGCTTAAAGCAAAAATATGTGTTTCTCTATAAGTAGGCGTGTCAGTGGGCTGAAATCACCATAATCATTTCAAAGCTGAGGACCTTGCTAAACTAGCTTCGAAATTTTCATCCAAAAATCCTAAGCGGTTTACAAGATATAATGTTTTGAAAATTTTCAATAATGAAAAAAGTACCTACTCTTCATTATGTTCTCCTGTTACCTCCCCAAGAATTTGTTATATATAAATTTTTCGAAATTTTTAATTTTTGACGCTTGAAAGAAAGAAAGCAAGCAATTTTAGTTTTTAGCTAGATCTTTGCTAATAACAGTGCTAAGGTAGTGAAACTTGGCAGGTTGGTGGAGAAAGATATTAGCAATAATTTCGAATGAACCAAAACTTGGTTGCTTCAATACTCTTAAAAGTGAGTGTGCCACTAGAGACAAGAGATATTAACATATCTAAAGCTGCAATATTTGATGTAACTGCATTAACCTTCTATTATATAACGTTTTATAACGAAAGCGAAAAGTGATTTATAACTTTAGAAAGCCATGCTTATGAAAATTCACTTTGACCGAGATATCCTAAGCTGCAGAAAATGAAGTTTTTATTTTGTTTAATTTCTGATTCTCAAAAACCGGTAGAGACGTCTAGATGAAACATTCGACAATAGTCCGGGCAAATCTTTAGCTTTAAATCTATGATATACGTATTCCTTTACACGCCCACTGCAACGCCGCACAATATACATTTTTGGGGTTATGGTTGTTCAAAAATCAATAACTTTTGAATGAGTTAACATTGTTGTCCCCCCCCCCTGACTGTTTGTATGTTATTGTACACAAAATTAGCTATAACACGCAATACAATAATCATTACAAATTTACTACAAAAATTATGTAATATGCGCATTTCAGTAAAAATCATTCAAGGCTTTTGGATTTTAAAATGCTGTGGGTCAGTAAATTGAAGCACAACGTCTATAACTTATACACTTAAAACTTCAGCCAATATGGACGATGATAACGTAAAGCGTATTGAGGTCAAATATTTAATGTTTAGATGGATGTCCAGACGGACATATTTAAAATGTCATATATGTGTAATTATCAAATGACGCAAAAGGGAACTAAGTAATATTTGCTCCTATATCTATTCATTTTCATAATATTTTCCTAATTTGTTCCCGAATTATAAACTAAAGCTTCCTGCTGAATAAAATATCGTCCTACAAATTTCATATTTTTACTCAAATACAATTATATATTTATTTAAATGAAATTTCTAACTACCATTATGTGAATATAAGGTGTTTAATCAGAAAATTCACATAAGACGCAATTTTAACACATGGACATATTAGAGTTTTGGTTATTTTTTTAATATTATATAATTGTACCCTACACCACCATAGGTGGTTGTTGGGATATTATGCGTTTGTGCTGATGTTTGTAACGCATAGAAAAAAACCTTAAAGTATATCAATCGACTCAGAATCACTTTTTAAATCGATCTAACGATGTCTGTCCGTTTGTCTGGCTGGCTGGCTGTCTATGTAAACCTCGTGCATAAGACACACGTCAAAATTTTTAAGTTATTTCAATGAAATTTGTACTTGGGACTTTTATGATGCAAGGACGAAGCCTATTGAAATCGGTTGTGATCGGTCTATTATTTCACCTAGCCCCAATACAAATGTCCCGCCGGAATAGATTTTAACACTCAAAAATGTCATTCAATTCGGTGCAAAGAAGTTCTGTAGAACTATCAATCTTTGTACCAAATTTTATGAAGATCTGTCCTCAATTGAACGTAGCTCCCATATAATTCTCTCTTCCGAAAATCACTTTAACATGCATAAATCCCATACGAATGTTAGTATTAAGTTATTATTCGACACAAGTAAGTTTTATGTAATTAGAAATAACATTGCCAAATTTTATGAGAATCGGTCCATAATTTACCATAGCTTCCCACTTCCAGCAATAGCCCTAAAGTACATAAAATCATCTAGATGTTAGTATCAACGCATTATTCTATATTTGTATATTTATACCCTACACCATCATAGATGGTTGGGATATTATTTATTTTACATTTAGTAAAATTGGCCACAGGTGTAATGTAAGTCCACTTCCCGAATTTTTATGCTCATACACAATTGCGTAGGGTATCATATAGTCGGTCTTGGCCGATTCTATCTTTCTTTCTAGTTTTTTATGGAATATTGGAAAGTTCCTTTTCTTTTCCTTAAGCAAAATTTAATTCGTGTTTTGTTTTATAAAATACAAAATAATACGATTTTTTTTTTATTAAAAGTATTCCTACATCTAATCTTTCACTTTCTTGTAGCTAAATTATATATAGGATAATGCAAAAGTCATTATCAGTATAAGTAGAATTTTTGCTGGTTTTAGCAAAATAGTTAAAAGATTTGGTAAGATAAAAAAAAAATTGGCAAAAAATAACTGAAAAAGATACAAAAAAACCAAAAACAGATTTAGAAAATTGAGCATGTTTTACCTTAAGATAAATGTCTAATTAAAATAATAAAATTATGCAAACATTGATTTTTATGTTTACAAATACATAGTGCGCCGACCATTTATTGAATCCAAATTATTCAAAATAATTTGTTTCTACTTTTATTGCGAATTATTTTAATTACTATTATCACAAACTATGTAAGTATATAATAATCCTCTTTGGCTTTAATACTTAAAGATTTTACCACTCATTCTATTTTAGTAAATAGTTTCTTTCGTAGACTAATATTTCTATTTTATTTCCTAAACACTTTGGTATTGTAATTTTATTTTATTTTTCCTATAATAAAGTTTAGTACATATTTTTGTTTTTATAGCCGGAAAAATAAAAGGGCGTTTTTGTGAAAATAATTTTTATGTTCGCTAGTTCACAGTGCTCTAGGATTATGGCGACTTAAAATGTATGTGCGTGTATGTCAAGTTTTGTTTAACATGTCATTAATTTCTACTTCTGTTTATTTTTTTCTATTTTATTTAATGTTTTTTTCGTTTTTTGCACTAATGGACATTACTTACGATTACTTACCATTTTTTTTTGATGGGGTGAGACGTTAATTTCAATAAAGGACTAATGAACAATTTTTGAAATTTTTTTAAGGGAATTTTATTACAAAATTTTATATAAAAAAATTATTTGCGAAAAATTTATTTTAAAATAGCTTTAATGATAATAAATTAATTATTATATGTATGTAGATTTATGAATAGACCCTGAATATATGTAATGTTATTCAGTTGGAATTGCAGTTTCTGGCCACAGGAGATTTCGATGACAATTTGTTTCCATCAACCTGAAATAAAAAAAAATATATTACACACAATTAAAATAGTATAAAAATAAATAAGAAACTTCAATATAAAAATAAGAAATTAAAGATTGGAATATGTATGGAAACCGAACTTTAGTTGAGTTGTCTACATAGAAAGAAAAACGGCATTCTAAAATTTATTTAGTTTATTTTTCTTATATTTCACCAAAATCGTACTTAACAATTCAAGTACGATTCGTACTGTGATATACTTAAAACAAGTACAAAGCGGGATTGGGTTAAAAATGAAGTGCGAATTTATACTAAATGGAATAAAATTCTTCATTTAAATATTGAAACTCTTGTTTCAAGTGCAAGTTTTTCTTAAATAAAGTAAATAATTCTTGAAATTAAGAATTATTTGGCTTGATTTAAGAAGAAAAAACTTATACATATATCTGTGGGAGAATATGAGCGGAATAAAGTTTACTATCTCCGCTCTCCCACTCTTTATTGGTTATTGGTTGATTGCAAGTTTCGTTATGCAGTTACAATCAGTCTGTTTACTTATGTCAAAGTAGTTACTTGTTTTGTGAAGTGTTTTTTAAATTAAAAATAGTGTACAAAATGTGAGAAGAAAATTCCATCGTTGATGAGAAAATAGTGGAAGAGTGTGCAGAGTCTTAGCAAAAATTGCAAAAACATCCTAAGGAACTGGTGGTGGAAGTTGCCAGTATACTGGCAACGCAAACTACAAATAACTTTATATTATGAATGGCAACTTTCTTTCAGTTACCAAAAGTTATCGAAAATATTATTTTGAAAGTTCAGCAACTGAAATTAATCTAAATAAAAAAAAAAAAAAAATCTAAATAAAAAAATAAAATTGAATTTGCCCGTTTTTGTTCAACGCTTTTTAAACGGATCAACAGGTTTGAACAACTCGTCGGAACTCACCAAATACTGAAAATTACCTTGATGCTAAAGATATTCGGCTTTGGCGTGAATTTTTCTGGTTGAAGGACTACATATACGGCTTTTTACTCTGGGGATTATCAAATTGGATCCACTCACAGAAACAATATTGTTTGTGGGTATTGCAAACATGCCAAATTTAGCTTTTAGATGGACTAATGTTCGTGTTGCATTTAATTTCCCGGCTTTTGAATGAATTTAATTTTTTTACTATATAGAATTGGTACTTGATCTACTAAATGCGCAAATTATTAATACTTTGATAAAAAAGTATTTATTTTCAAATTTTTTGTTTTAAAAAATTTTCGGCAACCAGAAATTTGTAGCTGCCTGCATGGCAACAGAAGTTGAGAGTTTTCAATTGCCAGTTGCCATCTGTAATATCATTTCGGCAACTGGGAACTAGGATTTGGCGTCCGGAAATTCCCGGGATTTCCCGTCAAAATTAAATATTCTCGTAGTTCTTAAATTCTATAGTTAACATTTTGCTATTTTTAACACCCCAACAAAAAATAATCGTGATTTGGAAGCAATAAATACAATTATAGCGTATTTAATGCTTCCAACTGTGTCATTTAAAATTAACATCTTACCAAAATTTATTAAAGAATCTAAATTATTTGCTAAACTATTCTATAATTTTTGAAGCGCTGCTTAAATGGAAAAAAAGTCGGCGCGAAACATACACTTTTTTTCGCATTTTTTATTTATGATTGTCTCTTCGCAATTTATAACTATAGAATAAAAGTATATGTGTGTATTTATACATATAAACGAAATTTATAATGCAGAAGAGAAACGATCATTATTTTTTCACACTCTTTTATTTTAACTTACCCTAGTGCTTCTAAGAGTCACAAACGTAATTCATAAAAATTCATAAAAATGCACTCGATAATATAAAATGTTGTCGTTTTCGACATGTAATACCGCTACGCAGAAGTACTGAAGTAAGGTAAAATGAACAGAGTATTTATTAACAGTAATATATGATCAAATGGCGAGTTCAAAGCAGAACATTGATGATGCAATAAATGAAACTTGAAAATTTTATTAGTTGACATTGATTGTTCAAACTGAGAAATCGTGCGTGTTAATAAAAAGTTAACATCGCGATTGGAAAATTAAAAAAAATAACACCCTTATCTTTTGTTGTAAATAGTTAAATAAGGTAAGCTCAAAGTTTGATAAATATTTTCTGTTCTTTTTAAAAAAGAAAAAACAAATTAAATAATAAATGGTGGGCATGAAATGTTTTCGGAAGAAATCCTGACCTATCAAGAAATCGAAGGGTAGAATATAAAGTATGAAATCAAAGAATGGTATTTAAAATATAGACCGTTTCATGAATATACTAGTCCTTTATTAAATGTTATATATATAGTATATAGAAGTTATATATAGTGAATATAATTTTCACGTAAAACTTATCTTATAAATAAATAAATAAATAAACAATGTTTTAAATTAATGTTTTTTTTTTACAAAATCTATTAATATAGAAGAAATATTAAAAAACATTTTTATCTGAAATTATAAAAGCCATACATACGGTTATGTAAAAAGAGACATTATAAGATGCGTGTTTAAGAAAAAAGCAATAGTTATCTATTCTAATTGATCAGAGTAATTTATCTAGTGATGATGAAAATAGTCCTACAACTGCCACTACAAAATAAATCACATTACCCTTAAATGCTTTGTAAATCTTTTTTATTTCAAACAACACATATAAACACATGTTAATCACTTTTGAATTTTGCCGCATATCTCGGGAACCAGTTCGTACAGTAAAATTTCAAAAAATCTAGTTTGAATACCCTATAAATCAAATTAACATGTTTTTTAATATACTTTATAGTTTAGAGGATGTTCAGAAAAACATTTCGAAAAAATTACAATATCATGGAATATTTAGGAATTTTTTGTTTTTCTAAAAATAAGAAAATATTTTTTACCATATATATCCTAATATTTGTGAGTTTTTGATTATTTTTGAAGAAATAAATTTTAGTACTGTTAAAAAAGTTATACTTTTTATATGAAATCAAAGGACTTTATGAAATGAAAATACCCAGCAAAGTCTTTGCTTTCCTGGTAAGCTAACAAGTATAATTGGAAAAAAAATAAAACTACTTATTTTTTGCCTGAATAACTAGTTATTATTGCTCGAGTTGTCCAGAAGTTCATGTAATTATTTTTAGGCTCTAGCGGTGCTCAAAAATATGTACCTAAACCAAAATAAAAATAAATAAAAAAAAACAAAAAAGAAATTTGCCGTCAGTGAGATTTGAACTTGGACACAAATTAACGATTCGTTTTTAATGACTAACTGCTTACTCAGCACACCATCTCGCACTTAAATTTCTAAGTGATAAAACCTTTTTTTAGTTTAAAATATATTTTTAGACATTTTGTTATAAAAAACTAACAACAACATTCTAGTTGGTAATCCATTGCTCTAGCTAACTCATCCAATTGATTGCAATATCACTGTGCTATTATATTATTCAGTACTTATTTATGTAACACAGAATAGGCAAATAATAATGACGCCTCATTACCGAGAAACTACTGTAATAAGTAGTTGCTATTACCGAAAACCGAAAAATGTTTGCTGAGTAAAAATTATATTGCAGCAATTTGTGATAACAACAATTATATATGTGTATGATATTTATATTTAATGATTTGAATATATGTTTACGTTTTTGTTATTACTTTTGTTTTGTTTGAAAATACAATTTTATTTTTATTTTGAATAATATAATTTATAAAAACTATTTTTTGTTTTATAGTTTAGGCTACTTTTCAGGGCTTCTTTTGTATGTATATAGAAGGCATGTTTATATTACTTTGTGGAAGGCATTTAAATTCAATACTAATGAAGCCACTAATATTTAAATTTGCAGCAGAATGTGAATTTGTGAAAAATGCACTACATAAGCAATATTTTAGTTCTGCAATATATGCTCCAAATTTCATTATGGAATTAAGTTTATTTCCAAATTGTGAAAGAAGCACGAATTAGTTTACTAAAGTAGAGTTTCTTCGTGAGTAATTTCCTACAAAAATAATATAATATTTCATCGAATCTGGAAGCGCTTTCCTACCAAACTTCGTCTTATAAAGCTGCTTCTGTGCAAGCAGTATTTTTTGCTGGAACGTTATATCAATGAAAGATTGACGTTATTCTAAATATGGTATAAAGAGTTTAACGTATATAATGCAACTAGTACGTTATCTGAGAGGAACGTTAATATTACTTGAATTAGGTTTTTGACTATTGTATTATGTTTTTTTTTTCTATCAGATATTCTATATATATATATATTTGATTTAACAAATTTACTTACAAGTTAATTTTAAATCAACTTTCATTATAGATTTGTGAAAATGAATATTAAGTAAGTTGAACTTCGAAAATACTCCTTATTATAAAAAATATTACTTGGTTGGGAGATTTTTCATTCTAATACAACATTTTCTTTTGAAACAGCATCTCTTAGCCAAACAATGGATCTGTAAATGTTATAATGTAAATGTTATAATTTCAAAATACTTATAAAGGAACTAATCTCTGTTGTATTCATACTTATATGAGATTATTTTCAACAGATTTCTATGATTGATCCAAAAAACATTGTTGCGCTCCAAATTTTAGTATTTTCCAGATTTATGTTTAATTTTGTAAGAATTTGTAAAAGAACAAAATAATGTAAGTTAGAGAAATAAAGTGGAAATAAACGGCAAGCTATTTATAAAGAAATTTATCCAATAACTCAGTGAATATTTTTAAAAATTTTAGCATCAAAATCACAATAACTTAAAAATCTGAGACATAGTTTTTAATATAAATTACGAAAGTTGCTAATTTTATTTGTATAAAATATTTAAAATGCTTCGCTAATTTCGTATGATTTATAATATTTTATTCAGTTTTAGTTAATTAGAAAACAATAGTATTTTTTATAGGAAATAATATCCTTTTCTCTTATAACTAAAGTTTTAAAAAATTCCTGGGAATACCCGGGAAATTGAATTTTTCGTTCCAAACCCTACTGGCAACACAATTAAAATTCGGTTGCCACAAATAATAGGCACATAAATTTTAATTTTAAATTCTTAAGAATTGAATTTAGACATTTTATTTAATAACAGCTACTACTATTTTCCCAGAAGATTTTATTTTAGCCAACACTGCAAAAAAAATTTGCAATAATTGGCTATTGTAGCTTTTTTCACCTTAATTTGTCTAAATTTATAATTAATAAACATTTGCAATATAAAGGTAGTAAATACTAGTCCGATTATTATTAAGAGTTATTATAATTTAGTCAACACGAGTTTAGTAAGAAAATAATTTCCTTTAGATATTTTTCTTTATAAGTTTGAAGCATGGGTAAGCCAGAGAGTTTGTTGTTCAAGTATTTGGAGATAATGATTTGCAAATTATTTCATACTAGCGTATAAGCCTGACAAAGGCAGGAAAAATATAATAATAATAAAAGTATGCACAAACAAATCCGAATATTTAAATATATGTAAGTTAAAGATTTTAAGACGTTAGAATTTGATGGGATAATAATGTTTAAATACAAAATCAGTTTTCAGAGCAAAAAGTGAGTATAGCAAATATAAAATTCTTAAACTAAGACCGACAAAGAGGGACAAATTAGAACACAAGTGAGCCTTAGTAATTTCTGGCATTAAAAATATTACATAAAATAAAAATAATAAATCCGCGTATCTCCGCTTCCTGATAAAAAGTTTCAAAATCTGATTACGTTAGGATTTGTAGGACGAATAGTTTTATAATTTAATCGAATTCAAATTTTTTACGTCGTCTGTGAGCTTCAAAAAAGTTTGCAAGGAGAAAACATGCTTAAGAAATTACATATAAATTCATGTATCTCTGCTCCCTGATAGAAATTTAAAAATCTGGCTCTGTTACGATTTTTAGGATGAATAATTTTAAAAATAAACCGAATTTTAATTTTCTACGTCATCTGGGAGCTTCAGAATACTCTGAAAAGGAAAAATATGCTTAGAAAATTATATATAAATGCGCTTAGCTCCGCTACCTGATAAAAATTTTAAAATCTGCCTGCGTTAGGATTTGTTTAACAAACTGTTTTATAAGTAAGCTGAATTTTATATGCTACGTCGTCTGGGAGCTTTAGAAAGCTCTGGAAAGAGAAAATAATTAGAAGGTAATTAGCGAGGAAATAAAATTTTTCGCACAACCGACGAACCTTATCATCTTCGATTTCGTTAAAATTCGGTATACACACGCACTATGTCAATACAAAACTTGAAGTTCTCCAAAAGTTTAGAATTTGTTGTAGTTTAGTTTTCATTGCGGTTCAAAGTTCACTTTTTTTAGATTTTTTTTTTAAACATGAATATTAAATTTATATAACTTCGGTCCTGTTTGTCCGTTTTAAACAAGCTTTGGCTCAAACTGAAGCCTTAAAATCTAGTTAGTAACTGCTTTTGTAGAAAACTCCTTTTTTGCAAAAAAAAAACATATTGAAATCAACATTCTTCCTTGTAAGACGGATGTTTATAAAACTATATCTTCCATTCTTACAATTTTTTTTATAATGTTCCTTAAAGTGCTGCGAACAACATATATATTCTCTCATAGTCACACTCTAAATTTTAATTAATTAGGTTTTAGTAAAAAAAAGAAAAAATATTTATTTCAATAACTAGATATTTTTTTTATTCAATATCGTATATAAAAAATGTTATCGTATAATAAAAAAGTTTTAATTTCTATTATAACAAAAAGATTACATATTTTCTAAAAATGCCAAATAAACTTAAATCTAAGGCGACATATTCAATAAAAATTGCACCTAAACAATGCATTTTTTAATTTGAATAACTTTCCATAACCCTCAGTTGAAGACGACAACAATAAAATTTAATCGTATTTTGAATTTTCTTAATCTATTAGTGGCTTCCTCGTTAAAATTACATGCTTTTACGATTTGTTCAGTTTTTCCAAAATATCAATATGTAAAGAAAAAACGCGAAATTTAACAATTTCGCAAAATTAAAACAGAAATTCATAAATATGTTCCTTAGAACAGCTCAGACAATCGTTATCAATCGAAACAGTCAGTTAGAAATCGCCGTTTTATTGTCAAAACATTTCCATTTGGCCGCACTGAGAATCTTGGTTTTATGGATTATTTTCTAAAGTTATTTGTATTATTTCACCAAGATATAGTTATTTTCTACAATGTTCAATTTAATAAAATAGAATCGCTTATTATAATATCTGAATTTTTTACTGTACTTTTATACATATACATATATTCTTCAAAAAACATTAAACATTTTCAAATTATTACTAAAATACATGATTCTTTTTTTAATAAATGTTAATTTTCTCAGCATCTCCTCATGGTCACCCTTTAACTTTTTTTATATATTATTGCAAACAATTTAAGAAGCATTTTAAAAATTATGAAAATGTAAGATATGATGTATTAAATATCCTTGATATTAGGACGAATATTGATTTCATTATTATTTTCTTGCAAAAATGGCGTTTTGGCAAAAATAATTGGAAACTAGATTTACTAGTCATTAATTAAATTCGACAAATAAGTCCAAAGATATATGGATTTAAAATTCATGTACTTTAAACAAATTTCTGAAAAAAGAAAACTTTGAACCGCGATAAAAACTGAACTATAACGAATTTTGAAAATTTTGAAGAAATTTAAATTTTGTATTGACGTAATGAGTGTGTACGCCAAATTTTATCCAAATCGAAGGTGGTGAGGTCAAAAATTGCGTTTTTTCTTCGAAAATTTTTGTTTTCTCCTATTAATGGTTTTACACTCGCATTTAAATTATATCCACTGGGTTTTTGAAAAGTAATGTAATAAAAATGTTATATAAAATAGAATGGCAAATTATTAAAAAAGAAATTAGTATTTAGAATTGTCATACATAGAATACATTTTTGATATTATGAGGTAATTTTCATAATTTTTAAAATGCTTTTGGTGACAAAATTCACATCATGTGTTCTTTTGTTTCAGTGTAATAAAATATTCAAGTTGTATGTTGAATTCAAAATTTTTCTTATTTAGCAAAATACAGAAATAAAGCAATAATAATAGAAGGAAATTATGCGTAATAATATAATAATGGATAAAATCCGTTAAATATATAACTTTTATGATTTTTACACGAAATAAAATTTTCGATTTCGAAACTTTTTCAACAGAAGCTGAAAACTAATGATTTTAACATAGCGTTTTCATTGGAAAAAAGTACTTAGTTCTGAAGAAGAGCTGCAGTAGTAATTACTATAACCCATAATTGTCTTCGGCAGGACTTTTTTTCATAATTTTCTAATAAAAATATTATTTTAGTTTTGCTCAAACATAATAAAAATACTTTAAAAATGGGGAAATTTTAATATTCCTAAAAATGAAAAATCTTTTCACTCTTTTCAAATAATTGTAAATAATTTTCCAAAAGAGATAAAATATGCACTTAGTTAAGCTATATTCAGACTAGTCAAATATTTGACGAAAAAGATGTAGCCACTAAATAAAATAACTCTTAATTTATTCTTTTAATTTTTAAAATGTTTTTAGTTATCAAAAATCATAGCTGACGTTTTATTGAATTTAGTTTGACGCTGTATTCTTTTACAAAACATTTGCAAGGTCAAACAATAGCAAACAATTTTTAAGTGAAACTAGTGGTCACGCAATTTCGATCAAATATTTGCCAAATGTGAGAATAGCTTTATACTTTTAAAGTTAAGAGATTGTTCATATTTTAGTAGCTCTTGCCGGTTTTTTGCTGGTGTATATTGAATATATGTAGAGATGTCCAGCTTAAAGATAATATAGGTTCATTCGCTTACTTCAGTAAACTGAGTAAATTTAAGATTTTACTATCAAAAACTCAAAACGGCAACGGGAAATTTGCAAAAAAATGGCGATTAATTGAAATTAATATTTCCAAACATTAAATCTAGGTAAAAATATATAAAATGAAGCACTATTATGTGTTAAAAAAAATATTTATTTCTTTTCACTCTCTGTGTAATATGCCGTCAAAGTCAAATATTTTTTGCAATTTTTAATCACAGTGGTAAAAATTGAAAATCGAATTTTTTCATGTTTATATTTTTGAATTTTATTTTATAAAAAATAGTTTTTATACCATGCCTGATTGGAGTATTATGCGTTTGTGCTGATGTTTTTTTTTTTAAACAACTAGCCAAATTTTTGTTCCTTACCTGATTTAAAAGATTTTTATATCACCTTAAGGCTCTTGATAAAACTTTTGGCGAACATCTTAACATTCCAAAAAGCATTTCTTTATCTATTGATCAGCATAAACATAAAATGTTAGCAATTAAATTTTGATATCACCTTCCCCTGTATTAAGCGTCATTTTCGACCCCTTTTACCAAAATGTGCGTTCGCGTGATTAGTCCTTATATTGAAGCTATATACCGATCCTTATAAAATTTAACTCTAAAACTAACACTTAAAAAATGTTATTTGTATTGCATTTTATCTTTATAGGACACTTATAAAAAAAAAGCATGAAAGTGATTGCCGGGGAAGGGGTTTTATTTTAAACCGATACTCAAGAAATTTGGCATTGGTTTTGCTTAGACAAAAATTAACTGTTAAGAAATTTTTGGAAATACAGACATATCTAAGACATTTATAAGTATTTGACTAATTTCCGGTGAAACAGTATGATTATTTAACATGTTACATTATTTGTCCATGAGAAGCTAAGTTTCATTAGGTTATCTTTAAAACGACCACCTATAGATTGTCTCAAGTGTTAGTCAGTTATGCGCGTACAGCCGGATAGATTGTGGTTAAGGCTAAAAAAATATTTATAAATGAAGCGTGTGATGAATTAAATGTAATTTTTTATGCTTCTACCCCACTGTGTGACGAATACAAAATGTCAGAATTTCACTACGATGCCTTTATTCGTTTAAATTTTATTGCAATCGAAATGTTCACATTATTTCTTCAAAAAATCTAAATTTAAGCTTTTTCCAGGTTACAGTCTGCTAAAATTAGGCTAAATTTAACTTATCTTTATCAATAAAGATAAACTAAACATGTGTGAGTTTGTAGGGATTTATAAGACCAAAGTATGTTTAAATTTTTTTTACAATCGACTCATTAAAGAATTTTTTGCTTTCCCAAATCAATTTGAAAACACATCAGCTTTGGTCATGTCAAATTGTATAAAGATGTTTTTAACGGCTCACGAGTTACAGGGTTATTTCCAAAAAGAATTTTTTTGGGGTTATTTCCAAAAAGAATTTTAGACTCAGTCACAGTTATTCAGAATCGTTTTTCATCGGCCAAATCTCTGTAACCTTTGAATTGATAGAGATATTTTAGATTTTTTATGGAGATATATTTTCTTGAATTTTTCTCCAGATTTAACTTAAAGTTGAACTTTTAATTTTTTTTATGGCGTTTTTTTGAATCAACTTTACTTATAAAAAAAGTTATAAGCAGATAAAAAATAATACCCAGGATAATGATAATTTTATGAACAGCTTCCCAGTTTATGAATACTAGAACAGGTTCCACTAGAAACCGTTGTTTTGGACAAAAAATGGAAAATTTTTTTAATGTTTATCTTGTTTTTTATTTAAATAATATTAAGAACAAAAATTTTTATTTTTTATAATAACCAAAAGTTTTTTAATGCTTATTTTATTTATTTCTCAAATAACAATAAAAGAAAATTACAATTATTATTCATTCGGTTGGAAAATAGCCTGCAAATATTCCGTATTTAGTTCTATATTATTTCTGTCCTCTAGCAACCCTTTTACTTCTTCATCTAAGTCTCGATATTCTACTTTTCATTGACTTCGAATGCTAGAGTTGAGCAGAGTTGACGTTGAGAGTAATATATTAAATAGCTCCTCATTTGTAGAATTTCGTCTTAAAACCAAAAAGGCTAGAAAAAAAGCTAGAACCTAAAACAAAAATTTCGAGGCTAAAAGCAAAATAAAAAGGCCAGATTTAGCCTCAAAAAGGCTAAATTGGAAACATTGATCTCCATTGAATTATTCTTCTGAAAACTTGTATTTCTACTTATTATTTAGTACTAAGAACTTAAATGTTTAGCTATCTTTTTGTGTTATTTCTTGCCAAAATTATCACAACGAAACCGTATTTTCTGTGTGTACCATAAAAGTCGCCTGAAAAAAAGTTATGAATCATATTATCTGAAGTGTTGGCTTTCAAATGTAACAAAAATTTTACCAAAAATAAAATTTTAATTTTTAGCATTTTTTACCGACGATTACCACTGTGCTGTTCATATATACATTTTAAAGTTAAGGCATATGACGTAATATTTGGTGAAGGACGAACACTATTAAAAGTCGTTATGATCTGGCCATTATTTCATCTAGCCCTGGCTCAAAAATATTAACATTATAATTAAAGTTGGTACTTAAATCACTTTTTATATGCTATATATTATATATATTACTAATATTTTTTATATATATTTGACATAAGCAAGCAGATATAAGTAATAGTCTAAAGCAGAAAAGGTCCTTAAATGACCATGGCTCCCATATAAATCATAATTTCGGAAATCACCTTAAAGTGCACTAATCTCCAATAAATGTTAGTTTTAATATAATATTATATATACGCATATTTTATAGACATATGAATAACACTTATGGATAATTCCATTTTAAATTTAAAAATGTTGACCTCTCTGAAATTTTCTCTGTAGCAAGTATATCGATAAGGCTTCCTACTATAAAAAAAAAAAAATTAATAAAAAAAAAATTAAAGATGGACTTTAGATACACGTCACTAAAGAAAATTCTTACAAAAAGATATGTTAATAAAAATATTTTTAAAATTTTTATATGGAATCTTAAAATACAAGCTTTGGCAAATCTACTATAAGAAAAATTATTTTGATATCTTTTATATAACAAAAGTTATGACCATTTAAATAAATAAATTGAAATAAATCACCTTCAAAGTTATAGAGTTGCCACAGTTCTCAAAATAAAAATGAGAAAAATTCATTTTATATGTATCTGTATCCTCCTCTACACATGCACCAAATTTTATCTAAATCGCTAACCAACAGTTAAATTTGTTTAAATTTAAATTTAAAAAAATTGGCTACAGGTACCATATAAGACCCCTTTCAAAATACTTTGACACACATACAATGATGTGGAGCTTGACCGCCTATATTTTTCGTACTTATTTTACTAATATACAAATCCTAATAAAATTGTTCAATACATGAACTTTTAAAATTTTTGTAATTAAAAACGATTACAAAAAAACTTATACACAGAAAAAATTTTGTTCATAAATATAAAAATTTACATTCGTTGATTTCAGTTCATAATATTTAAGCATAATTTCTTTAGCATTAAAACTTTTTTTATATTTTTCAAATGAATCAATATTTTTTAACAGATTTTCCTTGGAATTTTGCCATTTTATGGCATTTTTTCTTAATATTTTCATGTATAACTATTTTCATTTAGCATTTGCGACCAAATCTAATAAAACTAAATCAAAGATTTAACAAAAATTTTTGCAAAATTCTTAAAATTATCATTATGAATAATTTAAAAATATCTATGAACAAAACTTTATTTTTTATGAAAAAATTTTGAGAAAAAAAGTCATGTTCAATTCGTAATATTTATGAAAAAAAATTTCAAATATATGAATTTTTTTCCTCTGTGTATTCACGTTTTTTTTTTTTTTTTTTTTTTTTTTTATTACAACTTTAAATCTAACTAATACCATAGAATTTCATTGGCAGCAACTAAGTAAGTATTAACTGTTTTAAATAGTCTTAAAACCGTCGTGAATGAATTTAACAAATTATGTACAATCAATATTCAATCCTTTCAAAGAACTGTCACTCTCTGCCTTTTAAGAAACCAAAATAACAGAGTGAATATTCGATTAGCAAACATCTTACAATGGGTATGTTTGTCAATGTTCAATGTAAATACAACACATCCAATTTTCACTACATACGTTGATCATGTGAAGGTAAATAATACAAAAAGTATGTAATAATGTATTACAATATTTTACATCAAAACATGAGTATAACATAAGAGTAAAAAAAAAGTATTATATTAAGTATACTTACTTACATAAGTAGTAAGTATTTTAGCTAAATATTTATTTTAAACAACAACAGCACACAATCACATTTACATTAATACAACATAAACGAATGTACACATATATTTTCTCCAGGTAACCAAATACTTACTTTAACTAAGTATTTGTAGTTGTTAGTATAATATGGAAAGTATTCAATTTTGTTAAACACACACATGTATGCATGTCCTTTTATACTGAATATAGTATATTTTGAAAAAGAAAAAAAAATATATTTAAAGATGAGTTTTGAAGTATGTTGTATATTAATATTTAAATGAGAACATTTAAGACATTTTGGAAATCATAGAAGTACAGTTAAGTTGATATGTAAAAATATTATAAGTTATTAGGAGTAAGATGGCCAATCGCTAAGAATTACAATTTTATACAAATATTTGTTAAATTACTTAGAGGATGTTGCTATAGTTTTCATTTAATATGTGACATATGTTTGACATTAATTCGTGTTTATTATTATTACATCTTTCAAGATTTTGTTAATATTATCAAAGGCATAATTTATGAACTGCTTTTAACCAAATGTTCCTTACTGTTTATATTAATATTACTCATAATTGTTTATACGCGCAGAGAAAATACATGGCTACAACAATATTATTTTCTTATTGTTAATTTTCATTAATTTTAATAATACTATGTTCATGATATCAATGTTTTTGTTTAAGATTTATCATTCAATGTTTATACCCAATCCAAATTTTAATACGGCTGACTATAAAATTTTTATATTTATGAATATATTTATCAGAAACAAAATTTTATTAATATAGAAAAGATCATAATTTCTACAACCACAAACATATCAACAATCTTCTTCCTTGTTCTTAAACCATATTTTGTTTTTAAATCATATTAATAATATTCCCATAACAATAAAATGTTACAAATAAATATGTTTTTTACAAATATGGTTGAAAAATTCATAACTTGTTTGTTTTTGAATATATTTTGTTTTTAACTTTTGTTTTCCACCTTCATTATAATTCTCATTTAGTTTATACATGAATTAATGTAAGTAAACAAGGTTTTATTATATTTAGCATGATTCAAGCTATATAAGATATCGACTAACTACTTTTGCACAACATATGTATGATAAGATGTAAGATAAGATGTGATAAAATAAAATCATAATCTGATAGAATGGGATAATAATGTAGTAAGATGGTATATTAAGATGAAAAGCTCGAAACATGATATGAAAAATGAACAATAAAATCGGACACTATATGATAAAATGAATTTATAACAATTATTATTTATTTCATATTATTTATAATCATAAATATTCTTAACTGTGATCATATGTTCCAATCATAATATTTTGCTCTTATATTATGGTCACTACAACTATACTTTTTCTCTGCGTATAGCATTTGAAAATTTCTATATTAAATATTAATTCAAAAATTTGCATTTACATTCTCTACTTGAAAATATTAAATGTATTTAGGCACTTATTAAGTTATATAAGATGTTGTTGAAAGGGTTTATTCATTACAAATATTTATAAAAACCTTTTAAGTTTTCATATTGAAAGCAAATATTAAACATTAATTGCAATTTAATAATACTTACCACATAATAAGATAAAGATATTAGCATAAACTATAAGGAAAATATTTAAAACAGAATGTTTAGTTTGGCAAATAAGACCATATGAGAGATGAACAGACAAATAAGAATTATAAAGTAACTATCAACTATAATAATTGTTGTAGATATTCTGGGATAATTAATAACCAGAGATTTTAGGGAGTTATTTAAACCAGAGACCAAAAATAATTATAATTTGTGTAATTTAGGGTAAAAAAAATCAAGTTAAAGATATCGTTAGTACATAATTGTATTTGCTATAACGCTATTTATGCTATTGTATAATAAACTTTTGTTTTTGATTTTTATTTTATTTCTCAGAAATAAAAATTACTTGCGATTTTTATTTTATGCATTTCAAATAACAATTATTGATAATTTTTTAAATAAAACTAAAGTTGTAATTTTTATTTCCTCTCACAAAAATAAAATTCAGTCTATAATTGTTATTTTTTTAAGCAAGAAAT
Organism: Protocalliphora azurea; assembly: GCA_932274085.1. Classification (NCBI taxonomy): domain Eukaryota; kingdom Metazoa; phylum Arthropoda; class Insecta; order Diptera; family Calliphoridae; genus Protocalliphora; species Protocalliphora azurea. The sequence continues at coordinate 119,811,459 of OW026520.1, read as the reverse complement.
AAAATTCATAAAATGATTTGTAATTTTTTGTGGCAAAAAATAAAAGTCTTGTATTTATCGATATTATTGTGATGTATTAATATACAATGTTTATGTGTTATTTATGAGGTTAATGTGTTAATTTTTCTATGCGGATTACTTATATGTTAACGATATATAAAAGGTCTAAACTTGGGAATGAAAAGTGATGACTTTACGAGCGACTTCATATTAGTATTGCGAAATGCATAAATGAACCATTTGACTATGTTCTCATAGAAAATTGTATTGAAAATTGTAATGGCAGTTTAAAAATATACGTAAAAGGAATGATATCAAGGACGGGCAGTTAATGTAAAAAAAAAAAATATTTTTTTATTTGCAAAAATTATAAATTTTAACTCAGAATTAAATCCTTCGCTTCAAAATAACTTTTATGCACAAATATTTTAAAATATTAATTAGATTTATCTAAATAAATGTGACGATCAAAAGCCATTAACATTTGTTTTTGGGTCACATGGTAAAATAATTTATATATTATTGCTACTTTTATAAATTTAATCACTTTATTTTAAGAAACAACGCCATTTATTATCCAGAAGTTATTAATTTAGTTACTTTAAAATACCACTCTGTATCATTGTACTAAGAATAGTAGCCATATGTAAACAGCTGTAAGTTTTGATATGTTTGTTAGTATGTATGTGTATTTTTACATGCATAGAATACAACTAGAAGTTTATGTGAAAGGCACCTCGAACTAAATTTTCAAAAAAATTACTCATTTTATTCAAACACAAAAACAAAATATATGTGACATGTATTTTGGTGTTGCATGAATTATGTTTTTGACAATTATATCAGATTTTTTTCCTCTCACATAAATATCTAGTTATTAATCTATGTTTGCATGAGTGATCGACACTATAAAAGGAGAGTTAACCTGTGGCTGTCGACAGGATAAAACATTTTTTATTCTGAGAGGGAGTTATGCTTCCGTCAGAAAAATAAAGTTTATTTTGTGATTTGTGGTTCCGCACAATTTCAAAATACTTGCCCTATATCCAATATATTTTAATACACTGGTAGTGAGTTATGCTTCCTTCAGCTTAATAAATTTATATTTGACTGGCTGCTCAACAGTGAAGGTTTGAGTGGTTCTGCCCTCAATCGAAATATTCAAGTAAGATTGTGCCACAGACGGCTAAGTAGAGATCTGTACATATTAACTGAATAACCATTTCCTATAAATTTTAATATAAACTTGAATTCATGATATCTATACTGTTTAAAAGCAAAAATAAAAATCTTAAAATATTTTTTTTTCTTTTCTTTTGAAAACATAAAATTGATTGTTTGGTTTTTATTTTTCATTTATGTTTTAAAACCCACAAACTGATTTTTGTTTAAAAAATCAAAAGTAATTTTCAATTTTATATGATAGAGTAAAAATTAAGATACATTTTTATTTTTCAAACAATAAAACACGAGGTCGGAACAATAAGTCCGTGAATTTTCGAACTTCCCTCGTAGTTATATGAAATGCAACACTATTCCTATCAAGTACCACCTGTTGATGGACTACTGTCAAATTTTGAGCAAGTGTCGTCATTTACTTTGCGTTTAATTGTTCAAAACATACAACCTCGTGTATTTTTCTAAAAATGGAAAAAAGTGAATTTCGAGTGGTCATCATCACATTATTCTTTGCGAAAAAAAACCATCAATCAAACCAATGAAAAGCTCGATAAATGCTATGGGGACTCTGCACCATCGATTTCAATGTTAAAAAAGTGGTTTACTGACTTTCGTTATGGTCGCTCAAATACAAATGACGCTGAACGTTCTGGACGGCCAAGTGAGGTCAGTACACCCGAAAATGTCGAAAATATCAACGATATGTTGTTGGCCGACCGAAGAGTAAAAGTGCGTGAGATTGTTGATGCCATAGGTATTTCATATGGCAGTGCGGTTTCGATTTTAAATGATAAGCTGGGTTTAAGAAAGTTGTCTGCAAGATGGGTGCCGCGTTTTCTCAGTTGATAAACGTAAACATGTGACAACTTCAAAGGATGGTTTGGAGTTGTTTAACCGCAATCCGAATGAGTTTTTGCGGCGTTTTGTAACTGTGGATGAAACATGAATCAATTACTGTACTCCGGAGACCAAGCAGCAGTCTAAACAATGGGTTTCTCCGGGTGAACCTGCTCCGAAGAAGGCCACATCGATTACCTTCAAAAGAGAAAAACAATAAACGGCGAATATTATGCCAACTTATTAGGCCGATTTAGTGAGGATTTAAAAAGAAAACGACCCCATATGGCCAAGAAAAAAGTTCTTTTTCATCAACATAATGCACGGGTGCACACGTGTGCAGTATCAATGGCAAAACTCTATGAGTTGGGCTACGAACTGGTACCTTATCTGCCATATTCTCCAGATTTAGCCCCTAGTGACTACTTCCTATTTCCAAACCAAAAGAAATGGCTCGGTGGAATTATTGATCAAACAAATTCCTATTTTAAGGATCTCGAAAAATCATATTTTTTACGCAAAGTAAATGACTACAGTTGCTAAAAATTTAACAAATGCTACTTGATGGGAATAATGTTGCATTTCATATAACTACGGGGGAAGTTCGAAAATCACGGACTTATTACAATTAAATTTTGATTTATTTTTTTAAACTTATAACACTTTTGGTCATTTAATGTTTTAAGTTGTCATCATATAATAATGAGAATATTTTATGGAATTTGAGTTTTTAGCGATAATATATTTAGTTTTCTGATTATACATGATGTTTTAAATTCAATAGCGAGTTAAACAGAAGGGCATATAAGATTGACAGTAAACGAATATAGCATTATTTTTTGTGGCAAGCAGCTTTCTTGAAAATATTTAAAACTTAAAAAAATGTTTATAAATATAAAAAAAATATTTATAAAATATAAAAAAACATAAAATTATATTTCTATGTCACATTAATAATTTATACGTTTCATAATTACATAAAGTTTCATATGAATTAAAAGCAAAAACAAAAATTTATACATTTGAAGCATGGACGTGTATAAGGGCGTATAGACCATAAAGAAAATTATACAGGAAACGATACAAAAATTCTTAGAATTATAAAACTTAATAATTTTCTTACCTTTTTTCGATATTTGGTAAGATTATTAACCATCTCTATGTATGCAAAGTGTCAAAAAAAAAAAAAATCGAATCAAAATAAGGGTTTATATCCGTATATTTTTATAAAACAATGGATGTTTATAAAAGCTTTATTGATCACGATTTCATTAAAATTTGTACGAAGTGAGCTTTATAAAAACACCTACACAGAGAAAACGGATTCGTTGTGGCAAACGAATTTGTTTCCAATCGAATTCAATGCGTTAAACGTACTATCAGACAAATTCATTGTAGTAACAGAATTTTTCTTTAACCAATACCGTAGTTTAAACCTGCTGCCAAAAGACATTCGTTTGCAATAGGCGAATTTAAAATTTCTTACCTTTTTTCGATATAAACTGGATATAGTTTACGAATATTTCGGTTCCCATTACGGAATTCATCCGGGTATTCCCGGGAAATTTGCAATTTTTCATGTCCCGCTTTCCCGGGAATTTTCTAAAAGCACTTAAATGAAAGAAAATTTAAAATTTGAATTTAAACAAAAACTTATATATTTTAGTAATTTTTTAAAGAAAATTAGACTAAAAATCAAGCTGAGAACTATATCTTAACAATAATTTCAATTTAAAGTTTTTTGTAAGTTTTTATGTAAATTATATGATTTATATATATGGGATGACTCTATGGCATCTTAATGAAGTATCAGCTCTAAAAACCAGCAAGTGAAAAAGTATAACTGATTGTCAGTAGTATAGACAACGCACAGTGGGGTCAAACGCAAATTTTTTGGTAATAAATCTGAATCTCCTAAACTACTGGTCGGATCAAATTGAAATGTATGGAAGAGTTGTAGAGGAGGACCTAAGCTTTCAGAAAAATCATCTTGTAGTGACACTGTGATAACACGAGATAAGCTACAGGGTGTCAAAGTTGACTACCTCGAGCATGTAAAAGTTAAAAAAAATCGTAACTTGAACAAATGAAGTCCGATTTTAAAGATTTTTATATTTCTGAAAAGTGCTTAGCAAGATAAAGAAAAAATAAGCTTACTCATATAAGTTATCTCTTACAGTTAAAAAGATATTTACGCTTGAATTTTGAATTTTTGATTTTTTGGCTCGACTTTCTTTCGTTTTTCGGGAATAAGTCCGGAGATATATGAGGTAAAAATTTTTTAAAAATATTCTGTAATTTGCTACATATTTCAAAATAATATGCTGAAAGAATTTTTGGATTATCTCAATTCGTCTAGACGTGAAAAATATTCAAAGTCAGCACTCTGAAATTGGCATGAAAAATGGCTGTTTTTTTACAAAAATATAGTACAATTCATTCACTTTTTTCTCAAAGTTCCGTTAATAAAAAATTTTTTCCTTATTAATTTCAAAAGATAAGGCTTCATAAATGGTTAATAAAGAAATTTTGAATTGATTTAAGTTTGCACCCTACATCCAGCATTGGTCGAAAATTGTCAATTTTAAAAGATAGTTTCATTTTTATCGATTAATAAAAAAAATGTCACGCGAGCTTTTTTAAATTTGGTACCAATATTTTTTATAGAAATAGATTTAGAATGATTTAACACTAAACTGCTTCCCGCCCGGCCAAAAACGAATGCAGGAGTGGAGATTTTATGCTAAAAGTCAGTTTTTTTAACGACTATTTTTAAAAGCATATTAAAAGCATATTTGCATAATATTTTTAATATTATTTCTTATGTAATATATAAAACACAAATTAAGCTTTCATTCCTAAAAAAATCAATAAAATAGCTCCAATAACCTATTTTTGGTAATTTTTCAAAAATAATTTTTTTTTTAAAAATAGCTTAAAATCCAAAAAAATTTAATTTTTTTAATACAACTCCACTAATTTTGCAAATACTTTAAAAATGTTAAAAGAATATAAAAATAGACTTATTTACCAATTCAACGATATATAAAATGTTGATATAGGTCGTTTAATAATAGTAATATAATGGCCTCAAAACTACCAAGTCACGTCAAGAGTTGCAAAATTCACTATTTCCATATGTGTGTATACGTAACATTTGAGTTTTCTAATGTATTATGTAGGTATATATTTGTTATTATAAAGTAGTAAATTCTTTATTTGAGTAATGTTTATTTAATTTGTTCTACATTTTACATACTTATTATACATATATCCCGTATATTTATTTTATTAAGAATATATTACCGAAGATATTATTAGAGATTTTCTTGAAAATAATCAGAACCATCACACGTTAGCTTCGGAATCCTCTTTTTCTATTTCAAGTGATTTTTGGTAGCCATCGTGTTCTTATAGAATATATAACTGGATCTGATGATATTAATAAATATTCCATTAAGTTCATATTTTGCGCTATTTTCGAACATTTTCGGGTATTGAAGAGTCGGAAATGTTTAACATCTTTATTTCGGGCTTCCTGTGCTTCCTCTGTTAGCTCTCCCAATGGCAAAATACTATTTTCTATTATTTCTTTACCATGAGCCAATACTTTGTGAATTATTGGAGTCATTGATTTCCAGGGGTATGTAATGTTAAGTAGTTTTTTAGTTTCGTAAGCAAAAATTTTAAATTTGTCCGCATTAATTTGTTTTTTGCTATTAATGGCTGCCAATATAATCTTAAAACGCTTCAAAATATTTAACTCAATGTCCGTTATTGAAGATTTGAGTTCCCGATTTTCAAAGAAACGTCTTGCTGTACTTCCATCATTTGAGCTTCCATAGCCATGTAGAGGTTTATCAATTATTAATCCAAGTTGTTCTTTGAATTCTAATTGAATTCTTTTCTTCTCCTCTTTTCGTAATTCGTGAAGTTCCAAATTGTTTTTTACTGTAGCATTTTCCTGCCCGGGAATATTTCTGTACTTCATATCATATGCAAGATGTAAGCAGAACTCCAAAAATCTTATCCTTGCGTGGAGTGGTGATATTCCAAATTTTAAAGAATTTTTATTAACAAGGACTTCAGAATTATCCTAAAATTGTGAACTTATTTTTCCACATATATTACATTTCCATGTAGATGTTTTATCTGTTATAGCGTTTGCAACTTTTCCATCAGTCATCGTTAATTGTTGTTGAAATGTAACTTTAATAGTTCTGTTTGATACTTTTACATATATTGGGGGCAATGCTTTAATTTCTTCTTCCAATTGGTTGACAATGCTGTTTCTTTTGTGTAATCAAAAAGGATTGGACGGCACAAAAATTTGGATCCTGGAGTTAAATTTATCCATATATCATCAAAAAGCGAGTCATTTCTTGTCGATGAGGAAGGCTTATTTAAGCGCATTCGAAGTGGTACCAGAGACGCTATAAACAGCGAGGAATAATTATTTCCAGAATTACTTCCATCCAGTTGTTTGTATTGCGAAAATCCTGATGTTCCATCGCAGCCCCACTTGAATATTAAAATAAGTTCAGAGTCTTTGCATTTTTCAATGTTATCATTGCTGAAGGTAGATATAATTCTAGAGACAGTATTTTCAAGTAATTGCAATATATTAACTTTAGCACTTTTAACAGAAGCATTAACCGGGTGCTCCATAGGATGTAAAATATTACTTTTCGCTTCTCTCACTGATTTGCTACTGGGAAAGATATCATATTTTTTTTCGCTAACAGATTTCTTCAAAATCTCGTATTGGGTTCTTGATAATCCTAAATTTAATATTAGAACTAAAGCATCTTCAGAGGTAAAGGACGATGTTGATTTCGGTGTCACTATGCTTTGGATTATCCGATGTAATCGATTGGGAGAAGCTGTTGGTAATACATCTATAACTTTTTCTACTTCCTTTGGTTGCGTACGTGTTACTAAAGCTTTAAATGTATCTTTTATTTCGGCATTCGTATGTGAATTTAGAATAGATTCCTGTTTGGTCCTATTTGTTCTTAGCTGAACTTCATCGTAACTTCTTTTTGGTCGACTCTTTTTCTGCTTTCCGATGAAAATTGGTATTTCTCCCTCCAACCACTCTTCATTTTTCTTCTTGAACTTTGGTATTGACCAATCTTTAATTAAACTGTCTTCTGCAGTAAGAGTTAAACCAAAAGATACTACTGTATCAATGAGTTTTCTTATTTTTTCTGGACGATTTATAATATCAGATAGATTATCCCAGATTACTTTGCATATAGAAAAGTGTTTTAATATAATCTCCATAATGGCAAATTCACTAATAAATCTGTATATTTATAAGGATACTTTTATATAGAAAAAGAATATTTATATCAGGTAAATGGTGACAGGCAAAAATGAATTAAAAAATTTAAATTTTTTCTCAAAACCCCCAATTTCATTCAGTTTATTTTTATGACCTGTAGTGTTAAACAGGTACGTCAAAAAATGTACCTATGCGATTGTAAAAAAATCATTTTTGTTATAATACATTAATTAAGTAGCTAGGTAAATTATTTAAAAGCTTAAAAAAATATAATAAAAAAAGAAGGAAAATATACTTATTTATGTACTTAGGTAATTTTAAAAACCTTTTGAGTAGAAAAAAATTATGAACACTTTAAATAAATTTATTAATAAATATTATTATCTCGTAACAAAAATAAGCAATACAGTTGAGTGTTACGTATACACACATATGGAAATACGGAACAAAATAGTGAATTTTGCAACTTTTGACGTGACTTGGTAGTTTTGAAGGCCATTATATTACTATTATTAAATGACCTATATCAACATTTTATATATCGTTGAATTGGTAAATAAGTCTATTTTTATATTCTTTTAACATTTTGAAAGTATTTGCAAAATTAGTGGAGTTGTATTAAAAAAATTAAATTTTTTTTGATTTTCAGCTATTTAAAAAAAAAAAATTATTTTTGAACCGAATAGACTACGTCCAGCGCGCTGTGAAGAAAATATAACGGCCGTAGCTGAGAGTGTACACGAAGACCGTGGAGAGTCGATTCGGCGCCGTTTGTAGCAACTCGGACTGACGTATGGAACGACTTGGCGCATTTTGCGTCAAGATCTTAAATTGAAAGCGTACAAAATACAGCTTGTGCAACAACTGAAGCCGCTCGACCTTCCCAAGCGACATCGCGTCGCTCTATGGGCTCTTGAAAAGTTCCAGCAAGATCGGACGTTTTCGAGGCAAATTTTGTTCAGCGATGAGTCCGATTTCTTGCTCAATGAGTATGTAACAAACAAAATTGCCGCATTTGGGACGAAGAGCAACCTGATGAGATTCAAGTGCTGCCACTTTATCCAGAAAAAACAACGGTTTGGTATGGCTTGTGGGCCGGTGGAATCATCGGTCCATATTTCTTTAAAAATGATGCAGTTGCGAACGTAACCGTCAATGGCGACCGTTATCGTGCCATGATAACGGACTATTTGATGCCTGAAATTGAAGCTCGTGATCTCGGCGACATTTGGTTTCAGCAAGACGGCGGCACTTCCCACATATCGCAACAATCAAGTGATTTATTGAGAGAACACTTTAGTGAGCACATAATTTCATGTTTTGGGCCGGTCGATTGGCCACCAAGATCGTGTGATATCAAACCGTTAGACTTTTTCCTGTGGGGATATGTAAAGTCTAAAGTTTATGCGGAAAAACCCGCTTCGATTCAGGCCTTGGAGGAAAACATCACGCGTGTCATTCGCCAGTTACCAGTCGAAATGCTCGAGCGAGTCATCGAAAATTGGACTCAACGGATGGACCATCTGCGACGTAGCAACGGCCAACATTTGATAGACATAGTTTTGAAAAAATAAATGCCAAATAATGTTCTTTCAAATGATAATAAACATTTCCCATTAAATTTGAATTTTCTGTGTTTTTTTCTTTAAAAAAGTAGCGAACCTCAAAATGAATCACGCGATATTATAACCAAATGTACCTACATAATTGACACAGTCCCTTCAAAAAATAATTTTTATTTGTAATAGTTGTGTTTGTACGTTAGGGGTATAAGTTTTTGCCATTTTTGCTAATATCAAAATTTACATGGCGTATAATCTGTGAAAAAATATTAAGAAATAAGATATTACATTTTCGCGATCGTTAAAAAAGTTTCCGCACCAAACTCGTTGAAGTTTTCAAATTAGTCATATTTTTAATCTTAAAGTATTTTGGATTATTTTGCATACATAAGTATATATTTTTTTCTTATAAAAAGAGTCGTTAATACAAAAATATTGATTTATTTTTATTTATTTATTAATTTTTTTTATTTTCTTTTTTTTTTTGCAAATATTAAATATTTTTTATTTTAATGAAACTAAAATATTTAATTTGTAAAATCATATATTTTCATTTCACAATAATAACTCAAAAATGTAACAATATGTATATGTTAAATCTGTTTTGATATTTCAATATTAGAGTTAATATTGACCAACTAATTATTTTTAAAAATTGAACATTTTCTAACCAAAAATTCCTGAAAGGTTTTAGAAATTATATTCGGTGCGGAAGGTCTTTGTTCCAAAATGACTTATTATTTCTTATATCACTACAGTATTGTCCATATCGTGCTATTGAACTATAAATATTTAAAATTTGTTTGTATAAAACGGTCATTCTTAAAAATTAATTTTTAAATATTTTTCTCTACTGAGGATTTTCCATACATTTTACCTTACAACCGGTATTAAAAAATATGTTAAATCTGAATATATAAAAAAACTTTTGCATAAATAAATTCTTTTCTAATTTGGTTACTTTTTTTCAAAATTTTTGTTACAAAAATTGATTTGTCATGGCCATATATATGTATATGCAGCTAATACTCAAGAAGCACCATTGTTAACCGGGGACTGCAGATATTTTACAAACATCAAAAGTCACAAGAATTTAATATATATACCCCTATTAAAATCAAGACATGTTAGCTTAACCGTGTTGCAGTTTATTTTGGTTGTCCTTTTATAGTTAAACTTAAACAATTTTGAATGAATTTGAATCTGTTTTTAAATTTTATTTTTATTTTTTATATTTAAAAAAAAAGTCAAAAACTTTGAGCAATTTTTCTATCTACATGTGTAACAAACATTTTTCTATTGTTCTTTTTTTATACTATATCCGAATCTTTGTAATTTCAATAATCAATTATTGATTACATATACTGAGAAAATTCTTTAATAAAAAAAATATTTAAATTTTAACCAATTTTTTAATTACATCCACCAACATTTATAATGTGAATATTATTTTGTTGTGGTTGACTCCACCAAATGGTGTAAATTTACGAAATGATTGAATTGAATATTCTAACAATTGTAGACGTTGCAATAGAAGTATGAATATTAATTTCTATTATCTAGAAAAACATTTACTGTTAAAAACTGTTTACAATAATAAATAAATTTCTGTAAATTGTATTAAATTTTCGTTTTGTTAACCGTTTTTTAAAAAATATCTTTCTCCTGTGTGTAAAAATTAAAAAAAAAAAAAATTGTAATGAAAATAATAAAAATACCAGCTAAAAATACCGGATAAATTGACGGATTTTTAAATTATTTTTCTATAAATAGATGTAAATTGGTTATAAAAGCCATATTATGTAAAAAAAACGAAATTTAAAAAAATGGGTTTATACGCACTTATACGCGTCCATGCTTCATTTGCTTATAAAAATATATAAATTATTTACATTAAGTTTACAAAAAAAATAAAAATCGGTTGTGGCAAACAAAAAAAGTTCAACTTGTCCACCGTTTACACATCAGACCACATGTCACGCACAAATACTCACACGATTAACAAATATAACAAATTGACATATTGACATGAAACCAAACGAACCAAAAACAAAAAAAAAAAAAAAAAAAAAAAAAATAAGAATAATAGCATTGGTAAAAATTAAAAAAACAATGAAATTAAAACAATATATAAAAAATAAAAAAATAGAAATGTGAAAAATTGATGCACAATTTCCAACATGTGGTGACAACAAAGAATTAAGTTATTTGTCAATGTCCTTTTTCAACATGGTTTTCTCTCATATTTTTTGGTCTACATATTCACACAAACGCACTTATCTACACTATCTGCTGTTAAGGTTAACACCCTACATCTGCTGAAGTTTGGCTAAGAATTTATTAATTAATAGCTGCTACATTTTCCTGATGGAATAGTGAAAAACTATTTTTATTTGAATTTCGAATACAATTAAAAATAATTAATTTTCTCTAATGATTCTAAATCTTTTGATTCACGTTTATATGGCCCAAATATTTAACGAAATAGAAAGACCACAAAAAATTATTACTCTGTTTTTTTAGGGCACGCTTAAATTACGAGATATGAGTGCGGATCAATAAGTCCGTGACTTTTTAAATGAAACGCAGTTCTTTTTTGCAGAACAAAAATTTATTTTTCAACATAATCTCCTCTTAACTCAATACACTTAGTCCAAGGTTTCTCCAGTTTTTGCATCCCTTCAAAAAATAGGACTTTTCGAGGTCCTTAAAATAGGCATTTGTTTGGTCAATAATTTCATCGTTGGAGCTGAATCTCTTTCCATCGAGCCATTTCTTTAGGTTTGGAAATAGGAAGTAGTCACTAGGGGCTAAATTCGGAGAATATGGCGGATGAGGTACTAATTCGTGTGTACCCGTGCATTAACTTGATGAAAAATAACTTTTTTTTCTTGGCCATATGGGGTCATTTTCTTTTTAAATCCTCACTAAATCGGTCTAATAAGTTGGCATAATATTCGCCGTTTATTGTTTTTTCCTTTTGAAGGTAATCGATGTGGATTATTCCGCGTGCATCCGAAAAAACTGTTGCCATCACCTCATTGGCCGACAAACTTACCTTGGCCTTCTTCGGAGCAGGTTCACCCGGAGAAACCCATTGTTTAGACTGCTGCTTGGTCTCCGGAGTACAGTAATGTATCCATGTTTTATCCACATTTACAAAACGCAGCAAAAACTCATTCGGATTGCGGTTAAACAACTCCAAACAATCCTTTGAAGTTGTCACACGTTTAGGTTTATGGTCAATTGAGAGCAAAGGCGGCACCCATCTTGCAGACAACTTTCTTAAACCCAGCTGATTATTTAAAATCGAAACCACACTGCCTATGGCATCAACAATCTCACGTACTTTTACTCTTTGGTCGGCCATCACCATATCGTTGTTTTTTTCGACATTTTCGGGTGTACTGACCTCAATTGGCCGTCCAGAACGTTCAACGTCATCTGTATTTGTGCGACCACAACCAAAGTCAGTAACCCAGTTTTTAACCATTGAAATCGATGGTGCAGACTCCCCATAGTATTTATCGAGCTTTTCCTTGGTTTGATTGACGTTTTTTTTCGCAAAAAATAATGTTATGATGAGCACTCGAAATTCACTTTTCTCCATTTTTAGAAAAATACACGAGGTTGTATGTTTTGAACAACTGTTAAACGCAAAGTAAATGATGACGCTTACTCAAAATTTGACAGTAGTCTATTTACAGGTGGTAATTGATGGGAATAGTGTTGCATTTCATATAACTATGAGGTAAGTTCGAAAAGTCACGGAAATATTGATCCGCCCTCGTAATTTGCTAAGTTGCATAATACAAAAATATAGCCTTAAAATTTAAAAATATGATTTAGGTTTTAAATTTTCCTTGCCAAAAATGCTTGTGACTAACAATTGTTATAGAAAAATATTTGTTTACTCTTAAAAAGATTCAAATCTGCTATTTTGTATAAGCAATTTGAAAATTTCTATAAATTTATCAGATGAGAATAATTGGGGAGGATTTAGAAAACTTATTTCTCAAAGTTCTAGTGGCGAAATATTCCAATACTGCTCATAAGCAGTGTTGCCTGTTTAGAATTTTTAAGCCTAAATTTAGCTTTATTATTTTGCTTAAATATAACCTCAAAATTTTCATTTTAGCTTCTATTCCTTTTTCTAGGCTAATTTTATGGACTTACTAAACAGACTATTACAATTATTTTCTAATATAAATACTTCATTAACCACAGAAACTGTTTAGGGATATGAATAAAAAATATCTTCACACCTGAATAGATTGAAAAAATATGAAGGTCACAAAAATTTGAAAATCAAACACGAAATATAGTTTAAGAATGACGTAAAATTACTTTAAAATATTGGGTCATTTTTCATATGAAGCAATATAATATTTTGAGGGATTTTTTATTTAGTCACTCAGTGGGGTAGAATCAGAGAAAGCTATAGCACTTTATTTATAATTTTGTTGCAATAATTAGCTCATTAAAACATATTTTTTTTTTTTTTTTTTTTTTTTTGATTTAAATTTTTTTCTTTTAGCGCAAACTTCTGTCCATACGCCAAAATACATAATTGCTGTTATTCTGTAGGTCACAATTTTAAAAGTAACTTTATGAAATTTGGTACTTGAGCCTATTTCGGGCGAATAGAGAAACACAATAAAATTGTCCAAAATGTAATTGTTACTTCACTCAGTCCCCATACTAAAATTTTCATAAATATCCGCATTTAAATAAAATTTATCATAAATGAGCTTTGTTTAAGCAAAAATCATATTAATAAATTTTATGAGGATCGGTTCAAAATTTACCGTTCCTCCCTTAAAGGAAGCCCTCCCAGAATTACTTTTTGTCCATAATTCCTTTATAAATGATCGCGTAAATATAGGATTTAGTATAAATAAGTTTAATTTAAGTATTAATCTTACAGCCAAATTTCAGAAGGATCGGTCCATAAATGACAATAGCTTCCATATAAGACCCCGTAACGTCAACGCAAATTCGTAATTACTTTTGCGTATTAAAGTGACTTAATATGCTCTATTATTACTTTTTTACTTGTTATAAGTATTTTCCCCAAAATTCTATATAAATAATGAAAATAATTAAGTCAAAAAATATTTATTTTAAATTTTTATTACTTTAATTTTATTTACTTTTGTTTACTGTCGGGTCTATACATTATAAATTTTTATCAAGGCAAACTTCAATTTTTTGTTTGAGTTGCAGATAATTGCTTTTATCTCTATCAATTATAGGAGAAAACTTATGTCATAATAAATAATGTAAGACGTACCAACAGCAATCAGAATGGTGTCTTTTGCCAAGCAGCGTCAAGACAAAGTTGTCTGAGCTTGAGCGCTAACAATTTGGTTTTAGTGCTACAATAATACTGACAATTTCAGTCTACATTAGAAAAATTTTTATCCTGATGGAAATTTGACGTTTGTCTTGATAAAGATTTGTCTAATATAGGCTCGACGTAATGAAAGCAAGCATATTTACCTTTAAATTTTTTTGAAAATATTTTTTTCTTCCAAATCGCTAAAAATTCACAAAATGTTTTTTTTTTCATTTTAAGTAAAAATATAAAATTTATATTTTCACCCAACTTTGTCTAATAGATTCAATGTTATCTGTGGATTTTCATGGAAACTGAGATTTATGGTATTTTCAGCAAGTAGTCAGTCTATCAGAAGTGGAAAATAATAAGGTGATTTCCAAGAAAAAAATGTTTGTGGAGTACCTGCTAAACATTATTGAAATAAAATTCGCGAATTTTCGGAATAAAATACCTTAAAAATGGAATAACAATTAAAGTGATGATACTATTTTAAGTCATTAAATTAACCTTTTCATGTAGATCTTAGGAATATCGTATATACGTTGCAAAATTTGTCTGTAACTAATATTATTTGAAAATCTAAATAGTTTTTGTGTCCTAAAAGCCTAGAAGCTAAAAAAAGCTGCCACAATTAATACATGCACCCATTTATATAAAGAATATATATCGTTTATTCCACGAGAGATTTATAAAAAATATCTATTTTTTTTTTTTTTTTTTGAAAAACAGTCATCAAATTTTGTTCATATTTGGTACCGTCAAGTTTAGTCTTTCGCATTATTATTTTTTTCAATTTCAACAAAATCGCGAATTTATTCACGATTTAAATTTTTATAAAAGTTAATATGTCCAACACAGTACGTAACTTTAAATGTTAATATCTCTTTACAATGTTGATGGATTTTAATGATTCAGAAATCTAATGAAGTCCAACTGAAACCTCTTTGAAGGCAATAATGCAAAGGTAAATTGTTCATTTCAAAACTGCACTCGTAATGAAATTGCAGTTTTACAATGCATTTTTAACAAATTTCTACCCCTTCGATTTTAAATTTCTTTTAATATGTTTAAAAGCAATATTTTTACTACAATATGCAAAAATAATTGTTCTGGGGCAACGCGATATACTATTTTTAATATTATTTTTTTTTTAAATTACCATCAGTTTTTTCATACAAAAACTTAATTTTTTCATAATTTATAATCTTTTATTTTTATTTTGGTTTATTCTCATTCAGAAATATGTAAATTTAAATGTTTATAACTATTTAATTATTCGTCGAATTTTATTGATTTAAAAACCAGTATAAAATGTATTTCAATAAATAATGTAAATGATATTGTGTAATTAAAAACTAACGCTTTTTCTAAAGATGTATTCACAATGAGAATGCAATTTTCAGATGCATTTTTAAGAAATTTCTTTCTTTTTATTTTAAATATTTTTGATTAATATTGGAGGCAAATATGTTTATCACACAATGCATTAGCAATTATTCTGGGACAAAAATGTGTTATACTATAAATAACAAATTATGAAATGCTATGACTAAAATTAATTTTAAGAAAGGTGACAAAAAAATAAAAAAATATGTATATATTTTTTATGAAAAAAATTTAAGGAATATTTTCAATTTTTTTTTTTTTAATAGATAATATATTTCAGTTTTTACTATACACTATAATTTTTATAATATCAGAGGTAGACAAAAATTTAAAGAGCATAAATTTTTCAAAAATGCATCTTAAAACTGCATTCGCGTTATAAATGCATTTTGAAGTGATACTATTATTTTTAAATAACTGCGTTTAAAGAGAACATATTTATTTTCTATATGTAATTTAAATCCATTTTGGTGTTTAAAGTTACACACTTTTTTATTTTTTTCTTTTATTTTTCAAAAAATTAAAATTGTGTATAAATTCACGAGTTTTTCAAAAATAAATAAATAAAAATGAAGATATTAAAATGGCTCCATAAGGTATGCGTGTGCCGAACATTAATAAAATCCGTAGACCTAGGGAAATTTTTTGGGCGTTTTTTCATGGATTGTACGATATATGTAACTATGTAGATACTTCTATACGGTACTTTTCGGACAAACACATCAAAACTGAAAAAAAATCACTATTAAGAGCTGAACCGAAACGGCGCACAGTGCTTTGCTCTCATACAACGGTGGCGCAAAAATAGAAGGAGTTGTTGTAGAAAATTGATACTTGGTAAGCAAATTAAGGAATGTGCACGAAAAATTTAGTATATACAATTCAGTTTATAAAAATGAAACCAATGGGTCAATCTCCTTGAAATTTCGGTCATATTAAAGATTGTTGTATTTAAGTTTTAAATTTAAAAGAAAAATTTTATTTTTATAACTTTATTGTGCTTTCGGTTGTTTTTTCTTTTTTTTATTGAAATAAGTTCACTTCTTTTTAAACTCTATTCAGTTTTTACTCCGTTTAGGTATTTTGGAGAGTTAAGTGCATCATATTAACAATTTTAATGGGGAAGTTCTTTCTAATTGGATTCAAAACGAATCAATTTCTGTAACTAGAATTTGTGATGCATACCCCACTTATTCTGGAGATTCATCACATTTGGATCATTTTATTGTGGGTACAAATATAATTGATAATATAAATACAAATTTCAGAACATCTACACTTCCCACTTTTTCGGATCATATTCCTTTGGGACTTAAAATTTATTTAAATGATTTCAACTTTATACTTAAGACTCCGGACCACTTTGTTTCTTTTAAAGACAGAAATTGGAACACGTTCAAAGTTAATGTAAGTGAGACAATATGTAATCACTTCTCTCCAAGTAATAAGAATTTATTTAACGAGGAAATAGATTATTTCATAGAAGAATTTAACTCATCAATGAATTTTATAACGGAGGTTTTTCCGATAGAATTAAAAAGTTGTTGAGAATTAACTGTAATTGGCAGAAGGATTTGAAGAGAATATTCACTATAACCTTAAATAGGAAACACCTTGATTACCTTTATCTAAACAAATTGATTTAATTAAAACTATTATAAAGGAACAGGTCGAACTGGAGCAAGCGAATATTTTCAATGACAGATTGAGAGAAATAAAACCTGGTCCACGGGCCTACAAGTAAATTTTTAAAAATCGTTCCTACGTTAAGGATGTTTCGGTAAATGGTATAAAGATTACTCTATTAAATGAGAAATTGGATGCTTTTAGGAATCATTTCTCAACTGTTTATCAAAGTTCACCCCAAAATAGAGATCTTTCGGAAGTAAAAGAGTCAATTAGAAACACAATTTCGCAAGTTGAAAATTTTGCAACATTCGATAATAATACGACATCATTAAACTGTCAAAACCATTCCAAACTTACGAATTTGAATGCACTTTTAGCCACTTCTAAAATGATAAATAATAAAAAGTCATGCGGTGTAGACAAAATATCGAATTATTTAATTAGAAAATTACCGATTAAAGCTTTTAAGTATCTTACTATACTGTTCAATAATTGCTTGAACAACTGTTATTTTCCCTCGGCGTGGAAAATTGCCAAAATTGGTACTATTCCGAAGCAGAGAGGTGATAATGACATTAACAGCTTTAGACCAATTTCATTGTTAGCTAACATACGGAAATTATTTGAGAGAATAATACGGAAGAAAATGGATTTAGGATTAAATGAATCATATATACCACAGACCCAGTTTTGCTTTAAGAAGGGCAATTCTACAGTACATGCTCTTTTGAAATTTCAAACTGATGTTGTGCAGAATTTAAGGGAAGGAGAATGTACAGTGACATTGAAAAGGCTTTTGATAAGGCATATCATGATGGTATACTGTTCAAAATGACCAAAATTGGTTTTTATGCATCAATTGTGAAATTGTTCAAAAGGTTTTTCGATGGCAGAAAATTTTGTGTTCAGATAGGTGAAGTGTTATCGACTCAGTCTGCAACTTCCTGTGGCGTCCCACAGGGCTCGGTATTGGCCCCACATTTATATAATATTTTTATATACGATTTTCCTCATGATTATAACAATTCAAGGGGAATAATTTATGCCGACGATTCACTTCTTTACACACATGACGAGTCTCCGCTTACTGCACTTCAGGGTGCCTCATCTTACCTTAGATTTGTTGACGAATTTTATTCTCATTGGGGAGTAAAAATAAATACATCGAAAAGTAATGCGATATGCTTGCGAAATGCTTACGGGAAATGTAAATACACTGTTGTCCCGGAAAGCAAGAATTTGAAATTAACACTGAATAAATCCGAACTCATATTTAAGGATAGCATGAAATACCTTGGAGTCAATTTTAATAAACTTTTGAAACTTAATAAACATGTTGCTTATAATTTGGAAAAGGCAAATAGGGTTAAAGGGACATTTTCAAGGCTTTTTAATGGTAAGTGTTTACCAATTGAGACTAAACTGCTTTTATACAAAGTAAGCATTAGACATATTCTCTTGTGTGCATTTCCTATATGGTTTAGTGTCTCAAAAACGATGATGGAGAAAATGGAAATTTTTGAGCGGCATATAATTCGTGTTTGACCGACTTGGTCAAACACGAATTATTTAAATATAATTGGAATACTTCAGGAGCAACTCAATTGCTTTCCTGGTCGAAACTTTTACACAAATACTACTCCCGACGTACATAGGGGGTAATCTTTTATTATTTTATTATTATTATTTTTAATATTATTATTATTTCAATTTATTATTATTATTATTCTTATTTTATTTATTAGCATTAAGATTTAGGTTTAAGATTACTTAGAATTAGGTTTACATAAAGTAGATAGTACTCTACTAGAATTTATAAGCGCCGGGAGCAAGCACTGTTTCACTGAATCTTATTACAAATTAATTTACCAAGGTTAATTTTATTCTTAATTTAGACAAGCCAGTCGCATATTCATATATTTAATTATGTAATTAAAATAATACGATATAGTTTTACGTTTTTTTTTTTTTACTAATAATTTATGTTTGTGAATAATGTATTATGAAAAAAATAAGTCTCAATAAAGTTAACTAACTAAATACGATGTTTTGAAAAAATCGTTGTAAGGACATGCATAGATCTCATATATTCTGAAAAAAAAATTAAATTTCTTCTGAAATACTCATCTGAACCTTACCAAAAATTTGTGTTAGCCAACAAAAATATATTGTTTAAGTCTGCTCCAATAATGGTCAGAATTTTAACATAATTTGTGAATGCAATTAAATAAAAATTATTTTTTGTGAGTCTGCCAATTTTTAATTAAATTGGAATTAGAACACTCCTACCTCCTAAATATCCTAAAATTAAAAAAAGTATTTTTGGCTT
This sequence comes from Protocalliphora azurea, assembly GCA_932274085.1. Classification (NCBI taxonomy): domain Eukaryota; kingdom Metazoa; phylum Arthropoda; class Insecta; order Diptera; family Calliphoridae; genus Protocalliphora; species Protocalliphora azurea. The sequence continues at coordinate 119,791,909 of OW026520.1, read as the reverse complement.
TTTGGTTCCGAATTTTATAAAAATAGAAAGAGAGAGTTTTGGAAAAATTGGAATGAAGAAAACGCACTTTCTTCTGAAATACTGGTCAAAACAGTATCATATTTGGATATCCATTGTAAAGAGGTTTTTTTTATGGGTCAGACAATATTTAATTTAATAGGGGCAAGAGCATATCTACCTCCCCCAAGCCCTATCATTTTCTAATATTATTTTAATTTCTTCACCTAGATTTTCTTTTCAGCAACCAATTAGTTTGCCCGATTTCCGGTCCAAAATTTGTACTTTTATTATTTTTCAATATTGTGTTAAATTTTAAAGTAATATCGATTTAACATCCTGAAATATTTTAACAATAAGAATTCTTAGAATTTTGTGTATGAAAACGAAATTTAGAAATTTTTTAAATTATTGTTTTTTTTTAGTTGTGGCAAAAAATATGAAGTAATTCTTATTTATATATTAAAAAACAATACTATGTTATAGAATCAAGCAAAAAAAATTTGTATAATGAGTAATTCCATTTTAAATTAAAAAAATTTTGACCCTTGGTTACCGATTTAGATAAAATTTGGTGCATGTTTAAAGGAGGATACAGGGGCATTTGAAGTAAATTTTTCTCTTTTTTTTAAAGAACTGTGGGAACTCTAGAGCTTTGAAAGTGATAAACATATTTATTTAAATGACCACAACTTTTGCTATATAAAAGATAACAAATTTTTTTTGCAGTGGATTTCTTAAAACTTGTATTTTGAGATGCACATAAAAATTTTGAAAATAATTTTATTAACATTTTTTTCAATCTTTATTTTTTAAAATTTTTTCGGTAAGAAGCCTTACATTTGCTGCAGAGAAAATTTCAGAGAAACTTAAAATAGAATTGCTCTAATTTGTTATAATTATTTTTAAAATATTAAAAATCTTGAGGATTTTTCTTATAAAATTAAGGAATGTTGTGATGGCAATGACTTGATCCATAATTGGGCACAAGTTTCATATAAGATCCTCTCTGAAAATCATTTTTACAGGTTATTATCAATGATGACACAACGTGCTGACATGTTTGGAGCTACAATATAAAAAGTTTACGTGTCCTGGCACGAATAGCGGAAATTATATCAATATCTTGAGCCTTTGCATTATATTTTAGTTTAGAAATTTTACAAAACAAAAAAAAAAACTGAAAAGAATTCATAAAAACTACAACCAATATTGAAGGATTTAAAAATGAATGAAATGAAAATGAAATCATTTTCATAATCACAAAGTCTAGCGCAAAATACGAGTAGTAATAATGAGGAGGATTTGAAAGTTGTATTAACTTTTATTTCTTTATTTCTTTTTATCTTTCTGAAGCTCCTGAAAACCTACAAAGTTCAAAAGTAACTCACTTATGAAACTAGTTTTCCTTCAAATCCTAACGGAGCCAGATTTTGTACAGTTACACTTTTGCCTGGCATGGACAGGCTTATTCACTAAACAAAACAAATTTAAGTTTTTCAATCAGGAGTACCCTGGGGATTGACTCGTCTATGCGTCAACTTTAAAGCCATTTTACATAGTTAACGAAATTAAAGTTTCTTCTTCTTTTTGAGCTTTAAAAACACTTAAGTCGCTACGATTTAAAGTTTCGTGACCATAACTTCCCGGGTACGTGTGGTAGGGTGAAATGTACTTATTATATTTTTCATAAATTCATCTATATTTGAGTATAATAATTGCTTTAATAAGACTTATTCGCAAAAATTACTAATTTAACCTTTTGGGAACAAAATGCATAAAATTGACCCTCTTGCTATTAAAGGGTTAATTGCATGTAACCTTTAATAATATCAGGATAGGCCATTCCAATGGTACATCAAAACTCAATATACGTTGAAAATTTCCGAAATAAATATCCCAATAAACACTCAAAAAATTAAAATTCAAGTACTCGAAGTTTTATTTGAATTCAGTTGTAATTTCAACCCATTTCTTATATATTTTTCAAGTAGTTTTAAAGCCGTCGAAGATATCACATCCATTCAAGACATATGCTTTTATTCAAGAATAATCAGAATATTGATGCTTCAGCGGAATACTTATTCCAACAAACATAAATAAGTGGTGCTAATGTATTAAATTTTGCTTTAAGGTGTTTAATTAATGAATTTGTTTAATCATTTGTTGTAGGTTTGTGAAATAAAAAATTTATTTATTTATTTTTCTTTTTCTTTTTTTTTGAGTTTATAACAACACAAAATTTAGCTTAAATTCTACTATGTTGTCTACTTGATTTGCACTATTACCAAAGGCTTGATTTATATTGTACTTTCAGGCTTGAATTCAACTATCTATTTAAACTAAATTTCACTGTGGTTCAATACTTGAAATTAACTGTAATAACATTGCTATGTTTGACTGAAATTCAAGTTTACTTTTCACTAGAGTATAATGTTGAATAAAAGTGTATTGAAACTGTATTTCAGCACTTGAAATTTGAACATATAACTGGAATTGAACTTCTCTTACACTTTAATTCCAGGAAAAATGCTTATTGGTATATAAAATTATATGTTTGAGTAAAGAAAATATATTAAAATACGTTCATAAAATCTTAATATTACGCGACCGAAAAGAGATATAACAATTATTTGAATGAATATTTCAAGCCTTGGTATGCCTGTATTGCAATTTGAAGTTAAAAAGTTAATTTTCTTTTAAGGAAAATTTTGATAATGATATTGAAATAAATACATATTTTTAGAGGTGTTTCGAAAATGTTACAGCTAACGTAAATTTAAACATTTAGATGTAATATTTTGGGAATCATATAAGAAAAGAACAATCTTCGTTTCTACAGCCATTGTGTTGTAATCGGAAGGAAGTGCTGAAAAGGAGCTGCAGAAGTTCATTTTTTAGCCCATGGTTGTCATTGGTATAGTGTTCTTCTTTTATGCTTCTGTTCACTGCTTTTGAAGTACCTTTCTTAAAACTATATTTATACAATTTTTTAACAAATATGGTTTAAGCTTTGTTAATAGATAATAGGTAGGTAGGCAGAGAAGGGTTGCACAGTACTCAGAAGAGTGCTTGTGCATCCACTCGGAGACCTAAAGGTTCATTGTGAGTCCCTTCGTAGAGAATATAGAAAGCGTAGAAGAAATATAGAAAAGACAGAAAGGAAAATGATAGAGAGAAACTGAGACCAAGAAAATAAGTAGGTAGGTAGGTAGGTAGAGAAGGGTTGCACAGTACTCAGAAGAGTGCTTGTGCATCCACTCGGTGACCTAGAGGTCCATTGTGAGTCCCTTCGTAGAGAATATAGAAAGCATAGAAGAAATATAGAAAAGACAGGAAGGAATAGAATAGTATAGAAAAGAATAGAAAAATCTGGAAAGGAAAAGTGCGACTGCCCTAAATCGTTCGCTTTAAGCCAACGACCCCCTCCTAGCCAGCCTATTTCCATGACGAATCCTATTAATCTATCGAGATCTATTCTCGATATACTGTCCAATTCGTCAACGAATCGACTGCGTAACCATTTCTGCCTATCTAGTTGTAGACAATGACAGTGACATATGATATGTTCCACCGTCTCTAGACCGGAGGAACCTGTATCCCAATTCCCTATCATTCCCCCTATGGGTCATTGACCTGTCAGAAAACCTATCATAGTTTTCAGTTTTTCCCTTTTCATGCTTAAAAGTAGATTTCTATCTGCTTTATGAAGTTTAGGCCATAGGACCCTTGATAATCTGCAGTCCGTTCTACGTTTCCATGCCTGATTGGTTCTATGCCAAATCCACTCCCTAATTAACCTGAAGTAAAAGCCTAGAGGTGGTCTCACACCACTTTCACTTGTAGCCCTATCCAAAGCTGAGCCGTTCCTAGCTAATTCATCAGTTACCTCATTGCCAGTTATCTCGCAATGACCCGGTACCCAGCAGAGTCTAATATGATAATTTCCCATCAATCTCCTAAGAACCTTCTTACAGTCGCTAACTAGTCTAGACTTGACAAAATGTCCTTTCAAGGCCTTCAGCGCCGCCTGGCTATCCACATACAGAGTTACCTCTGTATTTTCCTCAATGTTCCCTGCTATCAATTCCGTGGCCCTAAGAATACCTAGAATTTCCGCTGGAACACACTGCAAATATCCGAGAGTCTATACGTTTTACTGATGTTCTCCTCAACTAGATACACACCTGCACCAGTGCCTGTATCTATTTTGGATCCATCAGTGAATACCGATACTCCACTGAATAGTTTCTCCCTATCTGACCATTGGTTCCTACTCGGAATAATCAGTATAGGATTTTCCTCGAAATCGACCTCCGTGCACATATAGTCCGTGGATCCGAGATTAACCTCGTTTAAAAGTTTGGAATGTCCTATTCTGATTGATCCTGTAAGTCCTAGTTCACTAAGTCTAAGCAGGCTCCTTGCAGCCATTCCCATCCAGAACTCCTCAATGGGTAGGAGATGCAGAATGACGTCAAGTGCCGCCTGAGGTTTGCCTCTTACGGCACCTGGTATGCCAATCGAAGCACATCTCTGGGCTTTAGACAAAATATTCCTACGACTTCCTATTCTCATTGCCTCCCACCAGACCAAACATCCATACGTCAGAATTGGCCTCACCACCGAGGTGTAAATCCAATTTACTACCATCGGTTTGAGTCCCCAACTCTTACCTATGGAGTTCCTAAATGTGTAGTAGGCGTTGAGACGTCTTTTAAGCCTCTCCTGAGTGTTTCTCTTCCAAGATAATTTACTATCAAGAAACACACCAAGATATTTTGCTTCCTTTGCCAGTCTTAGTTCAGTTCCCCCTAGTACCGGTAGCCTAAACTGCTCAATCCTGTACCTTCTGGTGAAAAGAACTAGCTCTGTTTTCCCCGGGTTGACTCCTAAACCTTTACTAGTGGCCCATGAGGAAAGTTCGTTATAATAGATAATAAAAATACTTTTAAATTTGTGAAATTTTTATTTTCTTAGTAATTATTCACCTTTTTTCCTGCCAAAAATACATGTATTTTTACCTTTTTGGAAGTAATTTTTTTAACTTCCAAAAAAGGGAAAAATAAACACTTATTTCTACTTTTAAAGTGTTCAAAAATTTCCTGTTTGGAAACGCTTGCTCGTTTTTTCTTTTTGCTGAGGAGGCGTACATTTGCACTTTTTTGTAAGGCTTTTTAATAGATATATTCGAAGCATTATATTTTAAAAATAATAGTTTTTATTTGCAAATATACTTAGTTATTGAAAACACAAAAATTAATTTTTGACAATTTTTTTTCACTAAAACAGTTTAAAACTGCCGTTTTTGTTCATTAATATTTACTTTGAATTAATAGAACATTCTTTCAAAATTATATATTATATTGTTACCTTTCTGAAATTTTATATTTTAAACAGAATTTTAAAAATTCTTTTATGTATTTTGATTTTTGTCTATGGCACAAAGCACTGTGCAGCGTGTGTAACTGTCACTTCTGTCTTTGTCAAGAATAAATGCAAAAAAAAAAAAAATATCTATAACAAATAGAAAATGTATATGTTCCCTTCTTTTAGGGCTACAAACAGAACATTGAGTACATAAAGTGTATTAAAAAATAAAAAAATAAAAAGAAATACGAATATAAATGAAATCCCAACCAATTCACAATTGTAAAATTCAATTTTTCCAATCATTTGTAAAATGTTTTATTTCGCTTGCTACATACTGCATATACATATAGTGAATGGAACGTTACATCCGTAGCCTAGTAAAACTACATGAATTTAACAGAATGAAAATAAAGAAACTGTACTAACGTATTTGTATTAAATTGAATGGGATGTTGATTGTAGGATTGTATGAATGAATGCAGTTTTCACATTTGTCAAACAAGTTAAGGGACACTGACTCAGATAAACAAATACTCAGACTGTTACTAACACAAAAACTCCCTTAACAGGCTGTCATCATTTCAAGCTTTGAAATGTTTGGAAAAAATCTAAATAAAAAGAATTATTATGTCAATATTAAAAAATATCGTTGTAGTAGTAGTTTGGCCCTTTACAATTTTCTTTACCAGTTGTTTTAGTAGATGCACATCATCAGTCATCGAGTTAGTTGCAGACATTAGTTTTATTGGTAGCTGTCACCAATAGTCTGTGATTTGACAAAACTCAAATTGCTTTATTTTAGAAAAAAGTAAAAAAAAAAATAAGAACCCAATTTAAATAACTAAATAAATCTATGGAATTGAAATCAAACAAAACTATAAATTTTTGATTTACATAGAAAATAAAATTGAAAACTAGAAATTGATTCACGCTCTACTATTAACAGTTTGATTATGATTGTTTGTTGGAGAATTTTTTATGGAAATTATTTACTTTTTATGAACATTTTTAGAATGATTTTTGGCTTATTTGCATAACGATAGACAAAGCAAGTACTTTAAGCCTTTATATTTATACTATAGGTGGTTGGGGTATTATGCGTTTGTACTGATGTTTGTAATGCATAGAAAAAGTTATCTAACACAAACCTTAAAGTATACCAAGGGACTCAGAATCACTTTTTAAATCGATCTCTGTCCGTCCATCCGCTTGGCTGACATGGATAACCATGTAAACCTTGTGCACAAAGTACGGGTCGCAATTTTAAAGATAATTCAATGAGCTTTGGCACGTGAGACTTTTATGATACAAGGACGTAGCATATTGGTTGTGATCGGTCCATTATTTCAACTAGCACACCCCCCCCCCCCCAGAATAGAGTATGAACACTCAAAAATGCCTTAAAAATAAGAATATTTTAATGAAATTTGGTGCAAAAGAATTTCTGCACAAGTTCCAATCTCTGTACCAAATTTTATGGAGATCGAAAATCACTTTAGCGTGCATAAATCCCATACGAATGTTAGTATAAGTTAATTTTCGACACAAATAAGTTTTATGTAAATAGAAACAACATTGTCAAATTTTTGGGAATCGGTCCATAATAGCCCTAAAGTGCATAAAATCATCTAGACAGGTGTAATGTAAGTTCCCTTTCCAAATTTTTATGCTCTTACACAATGGTGTTGGGCATCATATAGTGGGTCTTGACCGACTACGTCTTTCTGTCTCGTTTTAATTAAAGAAGCCAGAAATGACATAACTGCTAGTTATAACGACTGCGCACGAAAAAATTCGTGCACACTTTAAGGCTTACGTGTTTACATTTGCTATTACTCTCAATAACTACTTGCTAAATTTTGTTGTAATAGTTTAATTAGTTTTTTTTTCATGAAAATTTAACAAAATTAGTACAAACACATAAATCGAATTTATTATCGAAACAAATGTCGCACAAATAAAAAAATTGATAGGAACGCAGGTGAGTCAGGAAATATATTTTCTTGAGTCATAAAAAATACAAAAAGTTCACGATTACCGACAAAAATCTCAAAATTTCGAAATGAATTTTCTTTTCGTTTTATAAAACCGGGCCTCTGATTCAGTACGACATGCGAATTGTTTAAAAATAAAATTTGTATGAAAACTACTCAAAAAATTTTAAATTTTCATACAAATTTTATTATTAAACAACTTGATAAAAATGGGAAGTATAGGAAGTATAGTAAACAAAAATAAAAGGAGTATTTCATAAAAAACCGGTTAACCAACAGAAAAAAAGACCTGTTGGTTTTTTAAAAAGTAAAAAACGTTAACCGGTTTCGGTTTTTGAATACACTAATTGGATCATAGTAAAAAAAAAAAATGTTTAAAGAACACTTAAAGCTGACTAAAAAATAAAATAGAGTTTAAATAGAAGTGTATCCATTCCAACAAACAAATAATTGAAATCCCAATAAAGAAAATATTAAACATTTTATCTAAAACGAATAAAAAAAGTAATTTGTAGAATCGAAATTTCAAACAGATTGACCCATAGTTTTCATTTTAATAAGCTAAAATGTATGCACCAAATTTTTCATGCGTACACGGAAAAACGTCACCAATCACCAAAATGATTACATAAATTACCAATAACTGTAAAAAATGAAAAACGGAAAGATTTATCTAATTAAAAAATGTATTAAATCAATCAAGTAGATGATTGAATAAGTTACAAATTTAAATGAGAAAAAATCCCACTTGAATTTTATTTTTACTATTCCTTTTAATTTATTTTTGCTTGAATATGTTAATTGAATTTTTATGTAAAATTTAACAACTGTGTTAATTCAAAAATATAAAAGTTCTCAATTTAAGCGAATAAAGGTATTTTATTTATAAACATTAATAGAATTTTAATACATCAGTTTGTTCTAAATTCAAAAGAATATTTCTCCGAGTATACGTTCACGAAAAAATTTCCTAGCATTTACTCCCCACAATGCGGTCGCATGGTTAGTAGGACATAACATATTATCCACAACACTTTACAAAATTTGTAGCCAATCTCTTGACATCTCCTTCATTATAAGTATAATGCAAAGCCACAGAAACAGTAAACTTTTCCAAAAGATAATCTGATGGTGTATTCTGATATTAACATCTTCACCATAATCATATTAACAAAAACTGTTACTTTTCTCCAGCTGAAGACATTGATTAAATTGTTTGAAATTACCACCCACTGGGATATGATCAAAAATTACAGGATACATGTTTTAAAATATTTGCTATAAGAAAATTAATCATTATAGGAATTATTTCATTAACATACGGAATTTGTTCATAATATTATCCCAGCAGTTGGTTAACCCCAGGTCTACAACTGACATTAACGCTGATATAATATGTGAGACAACGCCGGCAGAGGAGAGTAACCATTTTGTTAACATTATGTTAAATCTTAAATAAGGGGTACACGTATTCTAATAAATCATATAAGATATAATTATTTTTAATCAGTCACAGAGTAAACATGTCCGTTTTATTTAAGCAATTCGCACTTTTTGAGCACAATTTTTATAAAAATGTAAAACAAATACCAAAAGGAAACAATTTTACAAAAAAAAAAAAAAAATTGTTTTTCAGTAATTTCCAAAATACACATGCGCACACACAAACAAACTTTCGTATATGTCTATTTTTTTTTTTTTTTTTTTTTTTTTTGACAGTTCATCCTATAAGATGATTGTGTAGATAAATGTGATCACAACAATCTCATAATACATTTTAATATACTAATATTTGAATCTACACGTGAAATAATTCTCTCAGAGAGCGAATTTGACACCCTCTGACGTAAAAATCTTACATATTATGTTACGTCTAAACGCGCTGTAAGGAAATCAACACACATAACTTCTGTTAGCTTTGAAGTGAAACACATTTGAAATATTAGTTGATTGTGAGGTAAAAATTTCAATATTTGCTCCTTAGAAGCTTTAGCTTATATGTTTAATATGTTTACAATATGCCAAGGGTGCATCATGGTTATTTTTTCACTGTATTGATGATGTAGGGAACATAAAACACAAGAGGCGGTAGTGTCTAGGGAATGGCCAAAGTAAAATGATTATGGGTAAATTAAAAAGACCAATTTCATGCAAACTAAAATTCCAAAATTTTTCATCACTATTGTGATTAAAGGTGGTATGATTACAAGAATAACGATTACCGCGGGCATTACCCATTCATACATCATAGCCCTTGTCATGGAAAACATAACCTAACAAATAACATAAGTTTTAAAAATCGTAACATTTTTTCAATATATGTATCTTTACCTTTCATATATCTTTACAATATATGTATCTTACCTCTTCTCCCATTAGTAACTAAGTAGCTGAACTATCCATTAAACCATGCGGAGCTTTAGGATTTAGTATGCGATGCAAGCGCAATATATAATTATCATCTATGGTAACAAAATGAGCTTCTACTGGATATTTCATAAGAAGATGAGCCTGAAATTTTATTCTTACTTAGAAAATTTTTTCCTTAAATCTTCTTTTCCTTAAACCAACGTATCCAAATATGCATTTTCTATCTCCGTGGCAGAATAATTATATTCCAAATATTCGCCTTCAACCTCTAGTAAGTTACAGCTTATATAATAAATAACCCATATTTGTATATAGTTTTTAGGGTTTTTATATATATTAAGTCACAAAAATCAGTGCTTATTTTGTCCGATTTAATATGTTTACATCGAAAGCTAAATTTATATTATTCTATTATTCTTTGAATATTAATAAGTTTTCGTTGAACAACATTTGTTTAATTATTTAAGATCAGCTTGTGATTAAATGTAGATCAAAATTATGCTAAATTATTAATTAATGTATTCAAATTCAAATAATGCGTTTTTAATGATTTTTTAATGATAATAATTTATCTTCATTGGACATTTATGCCCTTTTACAGAAAGTACGACTTAGTTAAATTTAACAATAAAAATAAACAGTATTGAAAAGTTAGTTAATTCATTTAGTATTACTGTGAAGTTGTTTTGTATCTAAAAGTCAAAATATTTAAAATAATTTTATTTGTGTTTTGAAAAAAAAACACTTACGTATATCTTTATAAGAAGTTTTTTTACATGGGATTTATTATCTTCAAAAGGATTTTCAGACATTATGTTTGAGCTATGATCAATTATAAACCACTTTATTTCAACAAAATATATTCAGAGTTGCGACTTGTATTTCGTTCATAAAACGCACAGAGTTGTAGAGGAGGACCTAAGCTTTCAGAAAAATCATCTTGTAGTGACTCTGTGATAACACGAGATAAGCTAGAGGGTGTCAAAGTTGACTACCTCGAATATGTAAAAGTTAAAAAAAATTCGTAACTTGTACAAATGAAGTCCGATTTTAAAGATTTTTATATTTCTGGAAAGTTCTTGGCAAGATAAATCTACGTTATCTCTTACAGTTAAAAAGATATTTACGCTTGAATTTTGAATTTTTGATTTTTTGACTCGACTTTCTTTCGTTTTTCGGGAATAAGTCCGGAAATATATGAGGTAAAATTGTTTTAAAAATATTCTGTAATTTGCAACATATTTCAAAATAATATGCTGAAAGAATCTTTGGATTATCTCAATTCGCCTAGACGTGAAAAATATTCATAAATGGTTAATAAAGAAATTTTGAATTGATTTAAGTACATCCAGCATTGGCCGAAAATTGTCAATTTTAAAAAATAGTTTCATTTTTATCGATTAATAAAAAAAATGTCACGCGAGCTTTTTTAAATTCGGTACCCATTTTTTTATAGAAATAGATTTAGAATGATTTAACACTAAACTGCTTCCCGCCCGGCTAAAAACGAATGCAGGAGTGGAGATTTTATGTTAAAAGTCAGTTTTTTTAACGACTATTTGTAAAAGCATATTAAAAGCATATTAGCATAATATTTTTAATATTATTTCTTATGTAATGCATAAAACACAAATCAAGCTTTCATTTCTAAAAAAATCAATAAAATAGCTCCAATAACCTATTTTTGGTAATTTTTCAAAAATAATTTTTTTTAAAAATAGCTGAAAATCCAAAAAAATTTAATTTTTTTAATACAACTCCACTAATTTTGCAAATAATTTAAAAATATTAAAAGAATATAAAAATAGACTTATTTACCAATGTTGATATAGGTCATTTAATAATAGTAATATAATGGCCTCAAAACTACCAAGTCATGTCAAAAGTTGCAAAATTCACTATTTTGTTCCGTATTTCCATATGTGTGTATACGTAACACTCAATTGCATTGCTTGTTTTTGTTAGGAGATAATAATATTTATTAATGAATTTATTAAAAGTGTTCATAATTTTTATCTACTGAAAATTACCTAAGTACATAAATAAGTATATTTTCCTTCGTTTTTTATTACATTTTTTTAAGTTTTTAAATAATTAAATTTTTAAATAATTTAATGAATTGTACTATATTTTTGTAAAAAAATAGCCAAAAATTCAAAAATTCAAAATTCAAGCGTAAATATCTTTTTAACTGTAAGAGATAACTTAGATTAGTAATATTATTTTTTCTTTATCTTGCCAAGCACTTTCCAGAAATATAAAAATCTTTAAAATCGGACTTCATTTGTACAACTTTTACATACTCGAGGTAGTCAACTTTGACACCCTGTAGCTTATCTCGTGTTATCACAGGGTGACTACAAGATGATTTTTCTGAAAGCTCAGGTCCTCCTCTACAACTCTTCCATACATTTCAATTTGATTCGACCAGTAGTTTGGGAGATTCAGATTTATTATCAAAAAATTTGCGTTTGACCCCACTGTGAAACGTTCACATGAACAGACAGACATCCTTAAGTCCCACATATGTAGGTGTATATATAAATAGAGACATTCTGAGTCTAATACTTTATTGGGATGCCTTTCGGGAACTACAGCAACATTTAAAGGTGTCGGCGAATAAAGTTCATAATAGTTCAATGAATACAAAACAATCAATTAAATCTATTTCGTTTTGATAGGTCCACTCGTTAGGAATAAGAGTGATGTTCAAGAAACTGGGTATAATTGAGTTCAGGACTAGTGAGTCGAAAATTATGTGTACCAAATTTCATCACCAGATATTGAATTTATTGCAGATATGTGAACTATCTTTGAGGGTGGAACAAATATAAGATATATGGTCAAATACGGATCAATCTTCGCGATATAAAGTGCTGTAATGAATTCTATATAAATGCGGCATACGTAAGACATTTAAATATCCATTCAAAAAAAAAAACATTATTATGGTGGCTATTTAAGGAAGTTTAATCAATTTCTTTTACCAAAATGTGCCATTTCAAAAGGATGCTTTGACTTGAACTTTGATCTTAAGGTTAACATAGAAATTTTCGTAATGTCCTTTTAATAAATATCTGCAACCATTTCAACGATTGTTTTAGATTGTACATATATTTTTATTTTATTTTTGTAGAAACTAAAAAAACAATAACTGGAAGAATTTTTCGATTAAATTTAACTTAAAGTTAGTACTAGCTAAGAACTTTGTGTTAATGAATTTATTTTAACTTTTTGTTTAAACTGAAAGTTATTACATAGAAAAACAGCAGATTCGAATTTGTTCAGTTGAAACTACTATCCTACAATTCATTTATAGCTGCTGATAATTCCGTTTATTAACACTATATATTTTAGGACAATAATTTACTCTTAGTAACCATAAGGTTGTGTTAATCGATATTATTATTTAAATATATAGATATTGATAAAAATACTATGCATGTAGCCAAATAGGTGATTCATGCAAATGAAATAATAAAGGAATTATTAGTTCCAACTGAAAAAATTAATTGCTTTTATTATTTAAATCGGTACTCCCAAGTAAAAAATGAAATGAAAGAAATTCTTATTTGTTAAAAATTTTTAGATTATTTATTTTATTTCAAAATGTTTCTAAATTAATAATATGCTTATACACATATATAAAAGCATCAACATGGGCAAAATATATAAATCATCCTAAGACATCGTACAACAATAAATTTTAAATTTTCATCGCTGCTTCCTGATCTATAATGTTTTACGGTGCTCAAATTTTCGTTTTGGAGTTTTAAAAAATATGATGAAGTCGATAATTTTTTTAGATATTTCTTAAAGAAAATGTTACTTTTACCATACAATACACCAAACTATATGCTTTTTTAGAAACTAGTCTAAACAGCCTGTATACTGATACCTTAAAGCTACATTTTTCTTACACTAATAAAGTTCTACAACTGCCTGAACATTAATGTTAGCTGTAAAAATTATTTCAATAAAAACTTTTTTGGGCTGAGGAGTGGGTAAATATATGTGAAAAAATTCGATATGTTCTGAAAATGCTAATAAGGCGCAATTAACATATATTACAAATCCTACTTATCCTAATAATCAGAGTATGTGCAGGTTTTCTTGATTTAAGTAGTAGAGCCTTTAGGCCTTCTTCTGTTGGCTTATGTACCCTTTGTAATCTGAATGAATCCGAAAATACTTTTCACTTCTTAGGAGTTTGTCCCAATTTTAATGAGCTTCGGGTTTAATATTTCCGTAATATCTTTTGGACATGAACGAAGTAATAAATATACTAAATGGCAATGGTAATGATTACTATAAATATTGAGAAATTTGCTTAAAGTACAGAAAACTTATACTGAATGAATTCAATGAATTCTTTTAAAATTTATTATTAATTTGATGTAAAAAAATTTTTTGACTAAATTGTACTTTTTTATATAATCAATTTAAAATTTGATAGAACCAAAGTAAATTTACTTATAAATTAGTTTAATTAAAATCGTCTTTAAAATGCAAATCTGGCTCACAACTATTATATTTAAGCCAAATATAGATACATATGATCTCAAAAAATTTTTTTCATACCTCTGTAAATATGAATAAAAATATCTATTAAATAAATAAATAATAAAATAATACATAAGAACATGTATAAGTATTTTAATTAAAATACTTATTTAATTTACATACATAAGTGTATGTATTAAAAAGTATGTAAATTATTAATTCAAATTATTATATAATTAACAACATATCATAATTTCTAAAAACATAAAAGTATACATATTTGAAATAATTTTATTTCAAAAAATTACAAATTGGAACTATTTAGTTGGAGTTTATATTATTGTTATTAAGGTCAGTTATGTAAAAATTAAAAAAATATATATATTTTTGGATAAAATTCTAATTAATTTTAGTTTCTCTTAAATATTCAACATTCAAATCCATATAAGTAGAAACAAAGGATTTCAAAGGATGATACAAATTTTAAATTTTATCATAGATTGTGACGTAAGCCTTCAAATTGGTAAATGGACCAACAAATAATGTCTTTGGCTGCAGCTGAACAGAATTTTTTTCTTCAATATCAGCTTGCTCTAATATCTAAATTTAAAAGCAAGTTATTACATAGTAAAAATAAATAAATAAATAAATAATAAAAATAAAATAATATATTTTTGGAACTTACTTCAAAATGTAAAATGAAATTTTGTTGTACTTGAATTTGGTTAGTTTAGCAAAGTCTTGAGTTTTGGATCTGATCTCGGTCAAAGGAAAGAAGCGCTACTGCCTTTTTGGACTCTAAAATTATATACCAGCACAGCGTAGTGTCCGATTCAAAAAAAAAAAAAAAGGAAAATTAAGAAAATCCGAACGAATGATACGAATTCAATAAAATTTCACATATTTATAGTAGCGGTGTAGGCGAATTAAATTTTGACCATGTAAAGGGCAGGTCCGCAGGGTCTCAAAATTGTATACTTAATTTTAAAAATCAACGATGCATTGAGGAAAGATTGTAAATTTGAGAACAACTTTTCGGGAAAGCAGAGAATCATTAATTTTTTCATTAAAGCCAAAGAGAGATGGTCCAAAAAATATATTAGGTTAGGTTAGGTTAAAAAGGGCGGCGTCTTCGTGCCCCACCCAGAGACCAGGTGTGGAACCTAAGACCCATCAAATCAACCCTGACTACCTCTAAGCCACTTTATTCCCATTAAAAACCCTACAAGGTTGCCTAGTTCTTCAATCGCAACCTCCTTTAGTTCGTGCAGAATATAGCTTCCAAACCATCTCAGTCTACTTCGCTGAAACCCTACACAGTGACAGAGTATATGCTCCACTGTCTCAGCTCCTCCATATCATCACATGTCCTGCAAAAATCTGATGCGCCAGTGTCCCACTTACTGATCATATTCCCTATTTCGAGGTGATCAGTAATCATGCCAAAAATGATCCTTAGGTTCACACGACTCATGCCTAGAAGATGCTCTGAATCTGCTGCTTTAAGACTAGGCCATATCGTTCTAGATACCTTGCAGTCCGATCTACTCCGCCAAGCATCATGCGTTCTACCTATGGTCCATTTCTTTATGGCCATGAAATATGTCCCAATCGGAATCCTAACCGAGACCTCCACCTCCACAAAAGACCTGTTCAACTCCGAGCTAGCTATTTCATTGCCGAGAATATCGCAGTGACCAGGAACCCAACAAAGTCTTATTCTATAGCCTCCTAAATTCCTTCCTACATTCCAGCACTAACCTGGACCTGACATTGTAACTTGTCATTGCCATCAGTGCTGCCTGACTATCTACATAGATAGTTACCTGAGTGTCCCTCTCAACATTCTCCTCCAGCAATCCTAGGGCCTTGTAAATGTCTAGAATTTCTGCGTGGAAAACGCTGCAACTATCAGATAATCTAAAAGATCGTTTGATATCTGTTCCCTTGAAGTAGACACCCTCCCCTGTACCTATTTCCATCTTCGAACCATCCGTGAAGATAGCTCACCCTCCGTGGAGCTTCTGCGCTCAAATCCAGAGGTCCCTACTGGGAATTTCAATAACGGAAGTAGCCGAAGTCAATTATGGTACCTACATAGTCCGTTTGGGCGGCCGAGGATAATGTTTGACCATTTAACTTGACTTCATTATTCCTTCAGTCTAAATAAGCCCCGCACAGCCATACCTTTGACAAATTCTTCAATTTGAAGAAGGTGATGATGATGTCTAGTGCTGCCTAAGGTGTACTAAATTTATCGACAACGCATCAGCGAAGTATTTGAATTATAAATAAGAAATTAATAGTTTGCCTTCTTCTTTTATTTCTGCAGATTTATTTTTTATATTTTAACTTATTTCGTTTAATTTTGAACTTTAATCAATTTTATACATATATGTTCGTTCATTGAAAATTTTTTTAAAAATAACATAAAAATTATTTGCGATTAAGAAATATTCTTTAGATTCTTAATTATGGTAAAGTATTATTACTATTAACTTTATTTTCGATTGTGAAATTAAATAGAGTTTTTAAAGTAAAATTGTTATTGTACACCTAATAAATAATTAACAACCATTGCCGAAAGAATATTTTTTAACTTGAAAATTAATGATAAAGAGTCATTTTTAGGTGCATGAACCAATAACATTGTGATAATCGTAAATTTTAACAAGCTGGGCATCCTACTGGTAAAGCTAAATCGAGTTAGCGCTCGTATTCGCGATATTTGGGTTTAAATTTTATTATGGAAATAGAACAAGTAATCGAAAATTCTTTACTTGTGTGAATTAAACAATAAATCGATTGAATTTATACTCCAATCATAAACTAATTGAATTTCTGCCCGACTTTTAATCTTTAAGAACTACTGAATGTTTAATAGAAATTGTGTTAGTAAAGAAAAATTGTTGCAACGACAAATTGATTGTATACATCGTGTAAAAAAGTAATGAAAACAATAAGGATACAGGATATTTTTTCTTTTTAAAGGTCTTTGCGCTAGGACGATGTATAGTTTTTATGATCTCATGATAAAGACGAATCTCAGTCCCTTCCAACGTTAGCAAGTTTGTTGAAATCTGATAATGCACATAAATGTTAGTCAAGGTTAAATTTTGCTCATTTTTTAAAAAGAATCTCAAGGTTTCAAAATTTAGAGGTTCAAAGGACATGAAACGTTAACGATATGGTACAGGCTGATATGCCATATGAAGTGCATAGGGGAGTAGATTATATGTGCTGAATTTAATTAAAATAGATGTTGATCGAAATCCGAAATGGGTCAAAAGTTTTCGGAATTACCCTATAGCATAATCGTAATCAACATATAATTACTTATCAGTAAACAGAAAAAATACAAAAAAAAGGAAGGAAGGAAAAAAGATATTACAAATTCCTCGATCATTAATGCGTTTCGGATCAATTGTGTGGGAAAGGTACAAGAAATCGTTCGAAATATTTAAAAAAATTATATTTTTATTTAAATTTCATTTATAGTTATCCAAATCAAAATTTTTAATTGCAAAATTTCACGTTTTAATTTATATTCACATGTTTAAGGAATATACAAAATCAAAAGCGGTCCCTGGATGTGTTTCTTATATGGGTGCTAGGGCCAATATTGGATCAATCCTTTTTATATTTTGCAATAAGAATGTTGTGCACATAAAATATTTAAAAAAATTATTATTTTTTTTTTTCTTACTATAAACATCTATCCATATGGAAAATTACTTAAGGCCATATTTCGGGAGGATTTTATAAAAATAGCGAACAGATTTGAATCAAATTCACCGCAGTAAATGACTAAATGAATACAAATATATATGCAAATATCTTAAAAACTGCCACTTGTGCTTTAAACAAAAATGTTGTTAATTAACGATGGACAGAACAAAAAAATTTATTATAATAGGAAATTTTTTATCTATAGCAAAATATAAATTAATTTATTTTTATCATTTTCTGAATTAAGCGCTATTTTTCATTCCACTGAAACCATTGTGGACCGGATGCATTTTTGTTGACAAAATACAGTTGAACATTGTCACGGTTTTTGTTTTAATGTTTTATTCATAATATTATGATCATTGGAATAATTTATATAAGTATTGGCCCAGAATAACAGAGACAGCGACATTTTCATACAAATTTGACAGATAACTACAATGGAATATTTATTATTATTTCTTCTTTCTTATTCACTTAATTTTTCTCTCACACATACTCATTAGGATCGCCTGGTTTTTGGTTTTTATTTGATTTTATTATTTTTAAAAAAGTGTAAATTGTTGCACACACGAAAAAATAAAATAACAATCGAAGTTGATAAAAAATGTTGTTAAACAGAAAATTTTAATGTTAAAAAACTACTGCACATTTAAATCTGATTACTAGTGTTGCCAGGAGGTGAGAAAAAAAGAGACTAAATTGAAATCTAAAAATGGTCAGAAAATGCTAAATGTCGCAAAAAATAAGGCCAGAAGAAGGTATTTTTTTATTTTATTTTTATTGTTTTTATTACTTTCTGATATTTTTGGCTTAAAGATCTTGTAACTAATTGAACGTAGAAAGGCTGGCAATGATCTGCATAATGAACCAATAAAAAATACCCCAAAAATTCCTATATAATTTTTGAAGTTATTATTTTTTTTTTGTAATTTTTGAACTATAAGTTCAAATTTTTGGTTTATTTTTCGCTTTTATAAGATGTTTTTAAATATACTCATAAATAAATTCTACGGTTAATAAAGTGTTATATAATAATCGACAAAGTGAGTCCGTAAAATAGTTGTTACTTTCAATTTGGTGAATAAAGCGCCGCAGCCGAAAATTCGAGTTAAATATAAAAATCCCAATTTTTTTTTTTGTGCGAATAATCAACTCTTTCATGCTTAAATAGATGATTCTTTAAAAATAAAATTAGTAATATTGAATAGGAAATTGATTTCTTCGTGGTTGAAATTTTAATATTTTAAACTTTTTAAAGTAATTTTAAAAACCAAAAGAGGCTAGAAAAAAGCTAGAAGCAAAAAGTAAAATTTTGAGGCTAAAAGCAAAATAAAAAGGCTAGATCTAACCTTAAAAAGGCTAAATTGGCAACACTGCTAATTATTTTAATAATAATGTTAAAAACGTTAACATTAAAAACAACAATACCATAATTAGTATAAGTAAAAAAAAAATATTTTTAGAGGAAACTTTATTAATTATATAGAATTTAAGTAGTATGATTTTAGAGCCAAAACTAATTACACATTTTATCAAATATTTAACTTTGCATTAATTATAATTATTTATTTTAATTTGGCGCAGACTTTACTACATTTCATAAAAGCAGACATCACTGAATTAGCACGCTGCACCTTGCGCTGTTATTTTGGGTCAAGATTTTTTTGGGAGAGAAAAATTAGTGTCGCTGCGCTGGTATTCTGGGCCGACACTAACCTAGTAAACATAGTTATGACAATTTTTATTTCACTACCACTATGAATTGTTTATCGTAACTTACGATGGACTTTTAAAATAGTATGATCGTATAAAATTTTCATTTTATAAGTAGTTATGTTAAATCCAATTTTAATATTTGAAGGTTGAAATGCAATATATAGTGCTAACTGCAGTTTCTCTAAATTAGAATACTTTTTGATTTTCTTATATGTAGAATGTATTGAAATTAGGAACGTTTACGAAGGTCTTATGCTCAGATCTTTACATATATATACCGAATTCGAATTAGCCTCTTTTTTTTCGTTTTGATCATACTTAATATTTTTGCAATGAAACAACGTGCTGAAGTATTTGAGGTCACCTATTATATTTATTTAATTTTTCTAATCATCCAATTTTTAACTGCAGTATTTTAATCAATAAACAAAATATTATTTACTGTAACATATAGAGTGTTTTTATTTTATCTCTCTATAATCTCGGTACAATTAAAAAAAATTGTTACAAAAAATTTAATATAAAGTTAAATTTTATTGTCACATATTTAGTTATTGTCACGGCTGGATTTGGATTTGAAAATATTAGACGGAAAATTTCCATTCTCCATTTTTATAATGGGTATCAAATATAAAAAAATCAAATGTGAAATGAAGTACATATTAATAATTTTTATTATCAGTTTTTGCACATTTGTTCAGGGAAGTTATATTGAAGATAATTATCCAGGAAGTGTAATAGAAGACGCTGATTTGGATACGGTAAGTATTATGCTATTAAAGAAAAAAATCCAAGGAAAGTTATATATGTACATCAATAATGCAATTTCAATATGAACTGAAATTTTATTTTGAAGCTATTTGTGTTTAATCTCTAATTTAGGCCCAATTAATTCACAAATATAAGTATCCGGTGGAAACCCATTATGTTACCACTAAAGATAAATATATACTAAGAGTACATCGCATACCAAAACCTAATGCTCCGCCTGCTTTTCTAATGCATGGTCTGGAAGATAGTTCCGCCACATGGATTTTAATGGGTCCCCAGAAGGCACTAGGTATATAATTATATTGTTCAAAGTACAAAATTATATAACTATAAAATATATATATATATATATATATATATTATTTTAGGTTATTATCTTTCCGATAATGGCTACGATGTCTGGTTGGGTAATGCTCGCGGTAATCGTTATTCCCGCAATCATACCACATTAGACCCTGATACCGATAAAGATTTTTGGAAATTTACTTGGCATGAAATTGGTTTTTATGATTTACCCGCTATGATTGATTATGTTTTGTCACAAACGGGTTACCGGAAAACTGGTTATTTTGGTCATTCTCAAGGTACAACTTCATTTTGGGTTTTGTGTTCTATGCGTCCAGAATATAATGACAAAATCACTATGATGCATGCTTTGGCACCAGTGGCATATATGAAACATATAAAGACGCCACTTTTGGGAATGTCCATAAATATATTTAGAGTTTCTAAAGAACATTTAAATGAACTTTTACCACCTCCTGAATTAATCTATCAAATGTGTACAACATCCAAAGTGGCTGAGGACACTTGCGTGGATGTTTTGTTCAAAATTGTGGGCAAAGAGGTTAAACAAATGAACATGGTAAGAGAAAGCTTTGGTAACCGATTGTTTTATTTTATTTTTATTTTTTAATTAACTCAAACTTAAATTTCCTTACAGACCATGCTGCCAGTAATTTTTGGTCATTTACCAGCCGGCTGCAATATGAAACAAGTAGATCATTATTTGCAATTGGTAAAAAGTGATCGTTTTTGTCAATATGATTTTGGACATCAAGGGAATATCAAACATTATGGCAAATCTTCACCACCGGAATATCCTTTGAATAAGATTACTGCTCCTGTAGGACTCTATTATACTTACAATGATTATCTCTCTAGTGAAGTAGATGTTAAGAGATTGGCAAGAATGCTACCAAACGTGGTGGAGGATTGCCTGTATCCATATAAGAAATGGAATCATATGACCATGTTGTGGGGTATAGATGCTAGAGAATTGGCCCATAAGAGAATGTTAGAATTAATGAAAAATTATCATTATGAGTGAAGTTATTAAAATGGGTGGGTAAATTGAGATGTGAATTGTTTTGCGAAAATATGTTATAAATTTCAACAAAATGAATATCAAAAAAAAAAAAAAAATGCTAAGATATTTTTTTTTTTTATAAAGAAAATAATTTAAGGACAACACTTCCATAAAGCAAATGAAATGAAAATTTGTTTACAAGGAAAATTTATTATCGAAATTTCTTTTTGTATAAAGAAAATATGCTATCGACAAATTCTCTATAAAGAAAATAAGTCATCAAAAAAATTTGATAAATTTTATATGAAGAAAAAATTTTCTATACAGAAAATTTGTTACTGAAAAACTTTGTTATTGAAAAAAAATTTTATTGAAAAATTTTCTATACAAAAAATTTGTTATTGAGAAATTTTTCAAAAAGGAAATTTGTTATTGAGAAATTATCTATAAAAAAAATATATATTATTGAGAAATTTTCTTTATTGTTATTACGAAACTTTCTAAGAAAGATTGTTATGCAAAATTTTCTTTAAAGAAGTTTTTTTATTGAAAAATTTTTATAAATTTCTATAAAGAAAAATTGTTGTTGAAAATTTACTATAAAGAAAATGTGTTATTGAGAAATTTTCTTAGAAGGAATTTGATATCGATAAATTTTCTATAAAAAGAAATTTGTTATTGAGAAATTTTCTATAAAGAAAATGTGTTATTGAGAAATTTTCTATAAAAAAATTTTTTATTGAGAAATTTTCTATAAAAAAAAATTGTTGACAAATTTTCAATACAGAAGATTTTTTATTGAAAAATTTCCTATAAAGAAAAATTGTTATTAAAAATTTCCTATAAAGAAAATTTGTTATTGAGAAATTTTCTTTAGAGAGAATTTGCTATCGACAAATTTTCTATAAAGAAAATTTTTTGAAAAATCTTCTCTAAAGAAAATTAGTTCTGTGTAAGAATTTCTTACCTTGAAATTTTGTATAAAAAAATGTATTGTGGTGAAATATACTAGAATGAATTTTTTGTTTCTTTGTAGAAAATTTGTTATCGATAAATTTTCTATAAATAATATTTTACAATTTTTTTTAAATACATTTATTAATTTAAAATTTTCTATAAAGAAAATTTTCAAATCTTCTGTTATCCACCAATTTCTCAATAATTTCCTACAAGAAAATTCGGTATATTTTCTATAAAGAAAAGTGTATATCGATGCAATACTTGTTTCCCAAAAGTCCACAGAAAGAAAATTTGTTGGCCAAAATAAAAAATTATATAAAGGGGTAAAAAAAAATTTCAAGTTCCAAAAAATTTGAAAGTTAATGGAAAATACCAACCAAATGAATAATTTGTATAAAATATTTTATTTATGTGTTTTAAATATTTTACCAGCAGAATATAAAACTCATCTACACTTCTTATATTTTATTGAATCTTTTTTGATTTTTTTTCATTCCATATATCTGCAAACAATAAAATTCTACGAAATGTATATATGTATCTACATAAAAACAATTTGAGCATAAAATTATTTAATTCTAAAGAATATTTAAGTTAATGCTTTGATCTTCAGAAATTCTTGTGTATTTAGAAAAAAATTTTGAATTTCCTATTATTTATTGGATTTTGTTCTCTTTTTAAGATTATAAACATTTGTTGTTGACTGCAATCAATAGACCATGTGTCATGGAATTTGTACAGACAGATTTAATAGCAAATTAAAAAAAAAATGATTAATTGATTTACTACGTTTTATTAGAATATTCAGTGGGCCAGAACAAATGATATTTAAACTTTTATAGTTGCTGGCAATAAAATATCAGAAAGTAACAATTAAAAAAAAAAATTAATAAGTTTAAAAAATTGAAAAACATAAATTAATAATAAAAAGTAATGTGAGATGAAATAAATTGTTTTAAATTTTACTTAATTAGGTTATTATTATTATATATATATATATATGTATTGTATTTCATAATG
The DNA here is from genome assembly GCA_932274085.1 of Protocalliphora azurea. NCBI lineage: Eukaryota > Metazoa > Arthropoda > Insecta > Diptera > Calliphoridae > Protocalliphora > Protocalliphora azurea. The sequence goes on along the minus strand of OW026520.1, from coordinate 119,768,164 downwards.
ATTCTAAATTCTAAAAATAAAATTAATAACACTAAAATAAAGTTTAATTCTCTGTCAGGTCACAAAGCCTAACATCAGATTTTTTTCCCCTTTTTACGGCTTTATGTCAAAGGATATTAAAAATATCATGCAGCTGCATTCGTTTTACAATTAAAATAATGTCACTTACATAAATTATGTAATTTTGTATTTTACAATATTAATGACGAGAAATTAAAACAGTCGTCAGGCAACAATTGTTTTTCAATATTTAATAGAGAATAGCGAGACTTTTTGTATAATTTTGTGATTTTTTTTTATATAAAGAGCACTTAGCTCATAACTATATATTTTTTTAGAGAAGGATTTCGCTTTTAAAAAATTATGTTTATTGAAAATCTTTAATATTTCTTTCTTTTTACCAAACTAAAAAAAAAAAAATTATAAAAAAATTCTTTGTAAAAAGTTTAAAATCTTTTCTTTGAAGGGGAACTAAAAACTGTACATTTTTTTATTAACTAGTTTCACACTTTTGTCTGTATAAATGTAGGTATATTTACGTAAAATATACATTAACATTAGTGTTACCAGTTTAGCCTTTTTAAGGCTAAATCTAGGCTTTTTATTTTCATTTTAGATTCTAGCATTTTTCTAGCTTTTTTTGTTTCTTAAAAATTGCCATAAAAAAGTTAAAATGTTACTATTACGACAGCGAAGAAAATAATTTATTTTTTTTTTTTATTAATAATTTTATTTTTACAGAATCATCCATTTAAAAAATCTTGAGTATTTATTCACACAAAAAAAATCAAAATTGTTTACATTTAACAAAAAATTTTGACTGCGACGCTTTATTCTCCAAATCAGAAATGAAATTTATGGACTTACTAAATGGATTAGACAAAAGAACCCTTTTTTTTCGTTCGAAAAACAATCTAATGTGTACTATAGATCTTCTTGAGGACATCACAATTTTCAAAAATTTTGAAACACTCCCTTAATTTAGAGATATTGCGAAAAAGAAACTTTTTAATGTAGTTCCTGCCCCAAAGTTCTCGCAGCTTTTTTGAATTTTATGTAAATTTAAGATTTTTCAATTAACTTGGAATGTAGGAAAACGTAGTTTTTAAATATACTAAAATCTTTTATATACACTCCAAATAAGTAATGATATATTTAACAATTTTAAATTTACTTTCCTTAACTTTTTCGAAATTTTGAATTTGATGTAAATTTTTTGGAATTTTTTTTTTTCTTTAAAAATAAACATATTTATATGCAAAACTTTTAAATGATATTTAGAATTAAACGAGATATTGCAACATAAAATCGTTTTACATTGTTCATTTACTTATTTACCTTTTGAGAAAAATTAGAAAATGTTTTTAAGGTTTTATTAAGTCATTTTAGATAAAAACGAATAAGTTCCGCAGTTTTTGTCTGATTTGAAAATACTAAATATCGTTATGTTTACAACAAAAGTGACTTTAAAAGTTATTGTATTGTTATATAGGCTTTTACAGAAAAAATTTTAATAAATTGCAGTTAAACTTGAAAAATTGTGGAAATAATTTTAATTTTTAAAAATTTTGCTTTTAATATTTGACCAAAATATAAAAACTATATACGGTTGAAAAGCCAGCTGATTTTACTTCCCAAAAAAAGCTTAAAAATAAAGAATTAACAGAAGAAAAATAATATTATGGATTAATTTTTTATTGGGGATTTATGAAGTCCTTAAGGAGATCTATAACGTACGCTATGACTTTTCGCAATTGATTTTTCACTGTAGCAGCATGTTATTATACATAAAAATTCTTTTAACATATTTCACTATTTATTCACTATTTACGGATACAATAAGAAAAGTATAATATAAGCGAAAAATCACCCAAAAATTTGGAAATGCTTAATCAAAAAGGAATTATAGTTAAAAAGTTACAAAAAATAATTTAGAAACATTGCATAATTTTTCGCTAGAAATATAAGTCAAATTTGTGTGGGATTTTTTTGTGCGATTTTTCATGGGCCATTTTGGTGACAGTCGTTTTATATTTTATTTATTTATTTATTTCAATATCTTTAAAAAATATCAAAAATAAGTGAAGACGAACAAAAATAAATTTTAAATTTAAAAAAATATGCTAAATTTTTTTTCTGGCCTTATTTTTTGGAACATTTAGCCTTTTTTGACCTTTCTTAAAGTTCAATTTAGCATCTTTTTTTCTCATCTCCTGGCAACACTGATTAACATACTTATAATAGAAAACAAGGTTGATGAAACTTAACTGATGTTAAAAGTAGGAAATACTCATACGCCATATTGTAAAAACAAAAAAATTAAAAAACAAACATGGAATACAACGTGCTGGTTTTGTTGTAAAAACAAAAGGTACCTCACTTCCGCCAAAATGGAGAATGAAGCCAGCAAAAAAAAAAAAACACAAAAAAGTAAATGTATATTTACTATGAAAAGAAATGGAGAAAAAATAAAAAAATAGCAGGAAAATACGCGTATTGTTAATATTACTATGCATTTTGTTAAAAAAAAAATGTAATAATAAACGACTACATATAAACTACTTAAATATATACATATTTATATATTTGTAGTAGCTCCTCCATTGTTTATATATATATATATATATATATATTTATATAAATACATAAAAAGGATTTCTGTTGTAGTTTCCTTTTTTTTAACTTTTAAGCCCCAGCATTGTCACAAAAATCTGTTAATACCATACATTTCTTAAATGCAACTTTAAAATATTTATGTACTAAAATGAATCTTTTCACTATTGCATTCAGTAAAAAATAAAACTAAATAAGCAAAAAATAGAGAAAAAACTGAAAACATTTCTGTTGAAAGGAAGCGTATTTGTTTGAATTTTATGCAGAAAACTTTATGTTCAACTTAACGACCACATAAGATTGGCTTGACTTTATTGTTTTTGGTTGGCTGTGCGCTCTCTTTGCCCACATTAATATAAGCTTATTTTAAAATATTAAAACCCTGCAAACATTTTCTATCGAAAGCGTAACTATATCGACACACTAGGAAGTTGATATGAGTCGCTTTTACTATCGAATTCTGATCTACTTAGTAACACCGTTCGGGAAGCGATATTTCCTTTTGAGTAACTCTTTAGTCAGTATTGAATGTCTCGTAAAACGAGTATAATGAAAGGTGCTAATTTAAATCTTCAAATCATCACTAAAGTGTTACTCAAAAGGAACTATCTCGTAGTGGCACATTTCTTCCCGAACGGCGTTACTAAGTAGATCAGAATTCGTAACGTTTTAGTGAATTTTATATGTATTAAGATCTACTATAATGCAGTAAAAAGTGTCTAATAAAAAATCCTAATTCGAATCTTCCAATCCCCACTAAAGCGTTACTCAAAAGATGATATCTCTAACTATATCAGAATTCGATAGTAAAAGCGAAACATATCAACTTCCCAGTGTGCCGATGTAGTTGCACTTTCGATAGAAAATATTTACAGAATTCTAAAACTATTTTACATAAAATTTTTAAAATAATAATGCCAGTAATATTTACATTTTAAAATGAAGGATTAGGAATAAACAAAATTATCAAAAGTAAAAATATTAAAATTTTTTAAACCACAAAATTAACTCTTTCTGATATTTATTATTATTTTCAATTCAAATCAACATTAAAAAAAATAATAAATTCAAAAAGAATACTAAGAAATATTTTAAGTACAAAATTAGAGAAGAATATTTGTTTCTTTCAAATTTAATAAAGTAGGTATATATAATAAAATAAGATTAATTATTATTTTTTAATTTATTTTTTAAATAACAAAAATATCTCTTCCTTGTATTTATTATACAAAACAATGAAATTAATTCCACAAAAAGATTTTGAATTCAAATGAACATTTGACATCTATTAGAATATTTGCAAAATTTTCTGCAGTTATTAGTATGTTTGGCGACAATGTATGATTTTTAGAAAGGTTATGATGTTCGCATTATAAAAAGTGTAATTCAATATTTCCACAATGTTTTCAGTAATATAATATGCGATTTCTAAATACTACACGACTACATTATTATTTATTTTAATTTTGAATTGAATTTTCTATGCAATTAAAATAAATAAAATTTTTTTTAGTTAATTTTTTTTCTAAAATCGCCAGTTTTTCTATAGAAAAATAATTTAAGAACAAATGTATTATACTTTTTACAAGGCGAACACCATATACCTTCTTAAAATCATACTTTCTCGCTGAACAAATAGCTAACTACTAAGAATTTTATAAATATTTGAAACAATATTTATAACAAATTTTCTCTAATTTCTCTTTCAAATACTTCCATTTTTATAAAGGAGATTCCCTTTATTAAAGACTATATAAACTTTTAACCATTTCCATACTCTATTACAAATCATATTGATGATGTACCATTTTAAATCATTATTTAAATTTTATCTTTTCCCTGAAAGTTTTTTCAATCTTTTTTGTCAATATTTAAAATTTTTGAAACTTAGAAATAAATACCGCTACTTAACCAAAAATTACCACAATCTATTCTACACATTTCAAGCATTACAACAACAAAAAAATTTCTTCAAAATATTAATAACATTAATAACAAGAACAATATTTGAATTCTTTTCAAAGTTTTAAAAAAATTTAATTTAAAATTTTGAAAATTATAAATAAAATTTGGAAATTTATAAATTCCTTTTCAAATTTAAAGTTCAATAATTCAGCTCTGCTAAAATATTTCTCAGATACTCTAATGCAATACATTCCCAAGATTTTGATTGCTGTATATACAAATTTTAATCTTCCACAGAATAGACTTGTAAAATTGAATTTTTAATATATTCGTAACTTTTTTTTTTTTTCTATAGAAAATTATTCTGAAAATTAGCGACTTTTGCTGCGGGCATGTCATACATAAGTCAAACTCCCACACTTTTAAAAAATTCTTAATAACTTAGAATTTTATATAAAACAAAAGTTTTATTCCTCTAATCACTTCAAAACTTATATTTTTACTAAGCAAAATTCTATTGTTTCTGCTTGATCTTTTTCCCATTATGAAATGTAAACAATCGTCAAAATCATGATTTTTTGATAAAATTTCGAACCAAATGTGTGTTGTTTTTGTAAAGTTTTGCACGTTCTTGGAGTGCCAAATTTGACAGATTATGTGGATTGTTAAAAAACAATCTTCCCAATGCTAGCAAAGATGTTGAAAAATAGTGTTTTCGTTTTTGGATAACTGTAACTGTTATCCAAACAACTTCTAATAGTAATTAAAGAAGTTACGTTTAGAAGATTCAATTCGTATACTAATATATTTTTTTGTTGGAAAATTGAGAGAAATCATCTATTTCACTTCTAAGAGTGGCAAAGAAGTGAGCTATTTCGAAAAAGAATTCACTAAATGCTTGCAGGGAATTATGTACGTATGTTTGTGAGGTTATATAACTTTTATTTTTTATGTTATGTCCTGAATGATTAAATAACGATTTTTAAATTTATCATTTCATTTGTCACATATGGAAAAAGAACCATTTAAAATAATTTGTAACACTATTCTCGCTCAGATATTAGACCACAGTGATATTACAAGAAGCAAGAATGTAGGAAAGTGCTCTTAGAATGAGCTCTTTTGTAGATAATGGCTAAATATGACAAGTGCTTTCGGGGTTTAAGAATGAACTTAATAAATGAACAAGTGCAGATTAGAAACTGGCATATGGAAACTGTCGTTGAAATAATAGAAAACGTAATAGACCAAAGTCAATGGAACTGCTTTTCACTCTGTCTAATTTTGTTGATCTGACGATGCACAATATATTTTTATATTGAGTTTAAATTTTGTTTTTAATGCACTTTCTACAGATTGAAGAAAAATGATGCAATTGCATGCAGTTGCTTACGTATCTTCAAAACCTGAATCTATTGGAATCGCACTAGCCATTTAGTTAAGAAGGCCTGGAGTGCTCAGGAGATAGCACTCGTTATTTTCAAGATTTCATTCCCCTACAATAACACGGATTTTAAACCTCAGTTAGATATTCTTTACTTGTGTTTCTTTGACAGTTGCGATGAAGCCTATACCTCAAAGTGCTTTGTTCCCATATAACGAATCGGAGAAAATAGCGGAATTATCGTAGAAATATCAAAATTGCTACATAGCATAGTTAAGAAAAATTTAAATTTTCCACCTAATCCAGACAAGAACACGCCCACCTCCCGTACATACAAAATTCAAAATGATGTTTTTTCCTGCAATTATAGTCAGATTGCAACCAAAATTGACATGTTGACATGCATTCATGTTAACTGTATATATGCCAAATTTTAGCTAAATCGGTTTAAGAATACGTCCACTTACTTATGTATAAAGACATGTTCTCTTTCAAACTGCCTTGCTCAAATTTTAAAACTAATTTAATGAAATTTAGCACATATGATTATTTTGATACAAGGACCAGGCCTATTGAATTTGGTTATGATCGGTCCATTACTTCAACTAGCCCCCATACAAATGTCCTTCCAAAACAGGTTTCTAACGCTTATAAATGTTTTAAATATATTATAATTTTAGAAAAGTTCGGCATATATAAATTTTTTATAAACGTAAACCAATGTGCCAAATTGTATGACGATCGGTCTTGAATTGGTAATAGCTCCAATATTTAAACGTAAGTATCAAGTTTCAATATTTGACATAAGTATCTTCTATAAAAGTAGAAAGAATTGCGCCAAATTTGACTAGAATTGTTCCATAACTGACCATAGCCGAATATCATATTAACTTGATAATATGTAATAAGTACTAGTATGGAAATAATATTTGACACTAACAAGTTTTATAGCTGTTTAATCACCATCCCAAGTCTAGCCAGAATCGGTCCACAATTTACCTCAGTTTCCATATAAGATCCTCTTCAAAAATTTTAGGCATATACATATATGCCATATGATCGGGCTTGACTCATTACAGCGTATAAGATCTTCTTCGAAAATTTTACGCAAACACATATAGGGCTCGACCGACTATGACTTTCCTACTGATTTTTATACCCACCGTCCAAAAGGATACTGGGTTTGTCATTCCGTGTGTAACATGTAAAAAAAATCGTCTAAGACGCCATAAAGTATATCCACAATTCCATACAAGAACGCTCAAAAATTGTCCGAGTGTCTTTGCACGCAAATAGCCCACGGATATCTATATCGATTTCAGTTTTCAGTTCCGTTAAATTGCGAAAGCTCGCAGTTTTACTTCGCTTTTTCACTTTCTCAAAAAGCCAAAAAAAAAAAAAAATTCAAATGTATGTAATTTTAAATATCAATATTTCTGGGAAGGACTTGCGAATTTTAATGATTTAAACGGCGTTTGAATTTTACTTATGTTGTTTTTAATACGAACATTTCAAAAATAAGAACGATTTTAATTATTAAAGAAATATTGGTACAATTGATCAAATATTACATTTTGTGATGCTTGTGCATTTAATTAGTGAAAGAAAATATACAAAATTTCTTCAAGTACGATTTCTATATAAGAAAAATAGTTTGATTCAAATATGAAACACTGCGCACTTGCGTAACATAGAATTGCAAATAGCAAACGTAATGTAAACAAGTTAGAGCGCAATATTCGGCTGTGCCGAATCTTTTATAATCTTCACCTTCTTTCCGACAAACCATAAAACTTACGCCTTAGAGTATGCTTTCATATTTTCACATTTATACAAGCATAATCTACATTTTTCTAAACTACAAAAATGTAAACAAAAAATTACACTATCATAGCAAGCTTCAAAAAAATAAAAAACACTGAGAGCTTCTGATGTCTACTAAATTTATATAAATATGTTTGTATGTAAATCAGTGTTGTCAGTTTAGCATTTTTAATACTAAATCATCTAGCCTTTTTATTATGCTTTTAGCCTCAACATTTTCGCCTTAGCTTCTAGCCTTTTTTGATTCTTAAAATTGCCTTAAAAAGGCTAAACTATTAGTATTTCAGCAACAAAGAAAATGACTTTTAATATGTTAATACTAATTGTTATGCCTTCATTATAAATTTATAGTTTCATTATAAATTTATTACAATTTCTTCAAAAAAATATGAAAAGCTAATGAGAACGAGAAATTTTTTTTTTTTTTAATTTACAAAAAATTAATTTTTTTCTGACCTTATTTTTTGGGAGCCTTTTTTACCTTTTTTGAAGTGTTATTTAGCCTGTTTTTTTTTCTCAATTCCTGGTAACAATGATATAGTACATGCTCACACAAAAAACAACAACGCTGAATCATTACAATGTTTTTATTTCCAACTAAAAAAACGTCCAAACATGCATAAAAAAGATTGCGTGTTTGTATATAAAATAAGCAACTACTGCTTGCTTATACAAAAAACAACAACATTGAAAGTCATTGCAATGTTTTTGTATATGTGTGTATATTTTTAATAATTGTTTCAGATAATTTCCTATAACTCGGTTGTTCATGGACCAATTTAGTTAAATCAAAAAAGTGAAATGTTAGACAAATATTTATGACCGATATATATAAAAACAAAATCCGTAGCTTAAAGAAGGGGTTCAAAAACTCACAAATGCATGTTGCCCAATATCTCGGTTATTTTTGGAATCATCAGTTCATAAGCGCCATTGGAACCAACAAATGGACGTGCGAACATAGTCCTATTGCCATCATTTCCTACAAGAATCCAGCAAATATTAACTTTTTTGCTCTCCGATTGAAATTGTAGAAATTACAAACGGAATGACAAACTTATATATACCCTTTACACCTTTACACCTGTGGTGAAGGACATAAAAATTACATATGTATTTTTACATTTTTCTTAATTTTATATATTGTCGGATATTATTGCATTAGTCCATTATTTCAAGTGCCACTTATTTACAGAAATTTAATTCAGAAGCTATAAATGCGATAAAAGTTTTGATCTTCAGTGTATCAACAGTAATACCAAAAATATTGTAGATTTCAAAATAGTAAGGACCGCATTACCGAGTAAATGTATCATATCATTTTTTGCGGATATAAAGATATGTTGAATAAGTGTGATTAGGTATAATATTATTAAAAATGCTATGGTTGAGAAAATATGAAAAAAATATTGACTTGTTTTTACATTTCAGCGATAATTCATTACAAACAAATGATTAACTACAGAATTTGAAGGTCATTATATAAACATAAGTATATGAAGAAAAGTTACATACAAACATATGCGCACAGATACATGTATATATAATCTATTAAAAATCAATTAAAAAATTTATTAAAAAAATCTATTAAAAATTATGGAAAATAAAATAATGACTTCCTAATTTTCCCCACATAAATTTTGTATTGAATATTTTTTTTTTTTTTTTTTTGTTCAAGAATAACAAATTGCTCACTAAAGGGTTAAATTAGCGTTAATTTACCATATTCCAATTAATACTTCTCAAATGGGAAAATCATTTAATTTTTGATCAAGCTAAAAGCTATGCGTCATTTTTCATTTTTAAGAAATTACAAATTTAGACATTTACGCGATTTAAATATTAAAAATTTTAAATTTGTGATCAAAGTTTTTCAAAAAGTTTTACACATGCTTATAAAATACCGAATATATTATGAAAATTAAAAATAAAAACCAACTCGTTTTCCCTCATTTTTTTATAGTATATTAAATTTATACAGATTTTGTATTTTTTGTAAAAAGAAAAATGCAGAAGTTTTGAAGTAATTTAAAAGGGAAATACTAATTATTTATACATGATATAACTTTTTTCCAAGACAATAGTCTTCTTAAACCGAAAAAGAAAAGTCCAAAATAATATCTTTAAAAATGTAATTTTGGCAATTTTTTCTAAAAAAAAAAAACATTTTCCATGTAGACAATTTCTCCTAAAATAAGGTTGTCGTTAACAAGCGGAAGAAACCTAATCTATTCTTTCCAAAAATGTAAAATTTATTAATATTTATGGTATAATTCTATTTATGAGTTTTGCCTATGTTGTAAAGCACTGTATACCTGTCCCAGTAAAGCATATGAAAGTTGTTATCTGCCCACCATCGCACAGTGGCCCAGAATCGATTTTCATCCGCCAAAATTTTGTAACTTTTGAATCGATAGAGATATTTTAGACTATTGTTTTCATGGTGGGGAGATATTTTATTGAATTTTCTTCCAATTTTAATTTCATTAAAATCGGTTCAGCGTAGTTGAGGAATTTAAGACTAAAGTTGAACTTTTAATTTTATTATAGCATTTAGTACGAAAATACGGATTTTTTGTTTTTTTGAATCAGCTTTACTTATAAAAAAGTTGTAAGCAGATAAAAAAAAACATTTTAATAATACCCAGGATAATTTTGTGAACAGGTTGCCAGTTTATCAATTCTAGAACAGCTTCCATAAGAATCGGTTATTGTTGGACAAAAAAATGAGTTTTTTAACGTTTATTTTGCTTTCTATTTAAATAATATTAAGGACAAAAATTTTTATTTTTATAATAACTAAAAGTTTTTTAATGTTTATTTTATTTTTTGCCTTAAATAACAATAAAAGAAAATTATAACTATTATTAATTTGATTGGAAAATAGCCTGCAGATATTCCATATTTAGTTTTATATTATTTCTGTCCCCTAGCAGCTCTTTTACTTCTTCAGTCCCGATGTTCTACTTTCCATTGACTTCGAATGCTAGAGATGAGCGGATCTGACGCTGCCAGTAATACATTAAAAAAATCTTCATTTGTAGAATTTCTTGATATTTTTCTAGTATTGTACTCTCTATAAGATCTGTAATCCTTATTCCTTTTTTCCTGGGCTTCATATGATAGATCTCCAATGATATTTAATAACACCTTCTCCATGATAAAGGGTTTTGTGAAATGTTGGAGACTTATTTCTCCATGGATATTTAGTTATATATAGTCGTGCAGTTTCCTTCGCATAATCACTACATTTTCTAGCATCAATTCAAGCATTCAAGTACATCGATAATTGTTTAAGTATTGAAATAAGATGTATATCAACACCAGTTATCTCCGATTCTATGAAAAGGAACTTCTTGCTGTGTTCCCATCATTCGTATGGTCTTATTATTGTACTGGTTGATCTATAATGAACTCATATTTAAGAAATTCGTCCTAAATATGTTTCTTTTTTCAACTTCTTATCTCATTATTGGTGTCGTTGTATCCTTTAGGTTTAAAATTCAAATCATAACTGATTTTTAGTATGTATTCAATTAATCGTACTCTTGTATGTAGTGGTGATAATTCAAATTCATATGTATCAGTGTTATCTAATGATTTTTCCAGGACTTGGTTTAAGTGACTTGATGTAGTTTGATATATAATGCAGCTAGAAGAAACTTTTGTGTCAGTTAAAGCCTGGCCTACTTTTCCATCTATCATCGTTAGCAGTAGTTGGTAGCTTACTTCAATTGTCTGGCTGTCAATCTCTAATTCGAATGTCTGTAGTGTTGCAATTTAGGCTCTAATATCACAGACTTCTTTTTTAATGACACCATGAGTTTCCTTTTTAAATTCAAATTTAATTGGTCAGCAGTATTTCGTAGAAGATGGTGTTTGATTTTTCAAAATATCGTTTGTTTGCATCATACTGGTCGAAGGCACCGAATTTTCCAAATTCTTTATCAATCGCAATGGTATAAATGACACCATGAATATATCTGTGTCTGAAGTATTTTCACATACATATTGCTTGTATTATTTTTGTCCAGAAGATCTATCACATCACATTTGCAAATCAAATCATTGCCTTTAAATGATAGTAGCAAGCATTGAATTGTATGATTAAGTAGATCTTGAAGTTGCGCCTCTGCCGTAATCGGTGTGATTGTAATAGTGTTCCTTGGCGGCAAACAATTCTTCAGCAGCAGTTATGTGAAGATATGATAGATATAGTTTTGAGTCTTTTTCAATCGCACGTAATATGAGCAGAGTATATTTCAATTTTGTTAACTTTAAATCCAAAAATAATGCTAGCGTTAAAAACTTTTTGAATGATATCGACGTTTGTGAGTTGTTTCTGTGATCGAAATTAATATAGCAAAGTTTCTTGAACGTTTTCACATTCGAGTTCTTCAATGATATCCTTAAGTCGAGTGATTTCGGTGGTGTCCCAAGATTGTTTTGGTTTTTATTTTCTAAAGATACCTGGACAGTAAATTCGCCTATTAACCAGTTTTCAAAGCTGGTATATTTTCTGTAGCGCTTAAGTTAGGTTTTTTACGAAATCAGTTATTTTATTTTCCAAGTTCAATTACATTTTGATGCTGCATGAATATAAGTTTACTTTTCTTTGAACGTAACTTAGAACATCTTCCCGATAATTCCTTATAGCAGAAGCTTTGTTTTATATAGATTTTAAAATTTGATTCTTATTACTTAGATATATTATAGTAACTGAGTTTATATTCGAATACCACTGGCTTTTAACCTTTTCTTACATTACTTTATACTATGTTCCTAGGTAGCATAAATAAATACAAACTAAAAAGGACTAAAAATAGCTAAAATACGCTGAAAATTTTAGTAATAAAATAATAATTATTTTAATTTCATTCAAATGGAAAAGGTGTTCCACAGACGGGTCGAGATAGGTACAAAAAATTAAAGAAGACACTTTCGCCTTTTTTTTTTGATATTTTATCCCCTTTTGACCCTCAAAATTTCTATTCTACTAAAATACAAATTTGACTAAAATATAGTACCTGAGAAACATTTAATGACAAAACAAGTATAAATGGTACCGTGACACATTATTAATATTTCTTAAAGACTATTATCCTACCAACAAAAAATGCAGTCGATTATCGATAAGAGTTTGCGAGTAATTATAATTTACTTCTGATCTAATTTACAAAAATCACATTTTTTTTATAAAGTATCATAAAAAAATATTTGTCTTTACTAGCCTGCCTCGCCCACAATTACCAATATTTTGATCTAATTTTTTGGCCACCTTAGTTTAAATATATTTACTATTGAATGGCATTAAATTTTTGAAATTCGGTGTTGACAAAAAATTGTACTTTTGGCCAATGAAGTTAATTTCTGAGCCATCGTGCGTCCCTATATACTATTTCCAAATTATAGTAACTTATCTACATTTTATATGATTTTACCGTCTATAGCTATTAAGGGTTGAAGTTAGTAGTTGCGATCCTCGTCGCTTTTGCCTTCCAGAGGTCGATTTTAAGATCATCTTCAGTTTTTTAACCTGCCTTTTCCTATGTATAACTTATTGTGTGCGATATTAGATATATATCATTTGCATAATCCAAGTAATAGAGAAGTTTGTTTAAATGCTATTTTACGCCCTCTTTTGTCTCAACATTTATCCACTTCATTAAGCTATCTAAATATAACTAGCAGAAAGATTAGTGGTGAGAAAATGCATCATTGCTTTACTACGCTGTAAATGAAGAATGTCTCTCTATTGGATCCCATAAACACGCCCTGTATACTCTGTATCATGGTATAGCATATTAATGAGGCTTGTGATTTTTATTTCAGGAATGTCGATGTTTCTTAAGCATTATCATATTAAGGAACGATCAATTTTAAGAAAAGCTCTCTCAAAGTCTAAGAATATTTTGTTCTACTAGATGTTAGATGTGTTTAAGTATTACGAAAGTAATATTATTTCGTATTGTGTTGAGGAGAGTGCTACCACTTTAATTTCTACATTCACTTAAGCCATTGTGTTCCTAGGAGATTTGGTCACTGACCATATATAACTCTGCAATGCTAGAGTAAATTTGAATGATTCCGGCGGTAAGTTGTTTTGACCTGGCGATTTGATGTTCTCCAGTCCGACGCTTTCATTTGTAACCTCCAGCAGTGTCGGTACAGTTATAAACATATCGAAATTTTTCCACCTCTTTAGTTGCTTCTCCTTGGTTGTAAGTAAATCTCCATCTGCAAAAACCGGCCCAAGGACGCACCACCTCCCATACATCCTGAATTAAAAAGATCGTCCATTTTCTAAATTTGTAATTCGAATTGAACAAATTTTGTACAATTTATTGCCTTTTCATTTAGAAAAGAGAAAAAAAGTTTTATGGAAATCGGATCATGGATATGCCCAACTCCTACCCACCCTGAATTTTAAAAACCATATATTTCGTAAAATTTTAATTCGAACTGAACAAAACTTGGTACAAATTAATTTTTAGAAAAATCAGATTAAAGGCACGCCAAGGATGCCCCACCTCCTATACATCCTGAATTATAAAAATCATCCATTTTCTAAATTTGTAATTCTTATTGAACAAATTTCATACAATTTATTGCCTTTTCATTTAGAAAAGAGAAAAAAATTTTATGGAAATTGGATCATGGTCATGCCTAACTCCCACCCACCCTGAATTTTAAAAATCGTCTATTTTCTAAAATTATAATTCGAATTGAACTAAATTTCAAAATTTGGTAGAATTTATTTTTGATAATATATTAACTAATTCGTGAAATATATATTTTTTTTCAAATGACGTGCCCACAAGTTATCGACATATCCTAAAACTATGAAATTTGTAGAAGAGGGGAAAATTAATTATTTACTAAAATAGTAGTATTTTCAACTGACAAATAATTAATAAGTTTAAATTTTTGTTACTCCATTACGATTTTATTGTTTAATATTAACGAAAAGATATAAAATAACCCGTAAGTCCTTACCAAAAAATGTCTTAATATATAACTAATCTGTATAAAATAATACTTTATATTTTAAATATTTCGGAATTTACACAATTTTGCTTTAATTTTAAAAGTATAAAATTTAAATTGTTCACTTCTGCAACTAGTGGCATTCTTTGTAAATGATATTCAACAAAATGTTTAATATTTTGTGTTACAATACTAACTGTAATCTGCTTTAACTCCAGCCACAGCTTAAAAATATCACGAATCTACTGCAACGTTGACACTAAAAAATTTTTACTAAACAAAATTGTGCAAACTTGTGCAGCTTAAATTTAATCTGTGTTAAAATATATATTTGTAGCAATAAAATGTCATAAATCTGGAGAGATATTTTTTAGTATATTCTTTTTTATTCACTGCTAAACTTTTATTTTCTTAAAAAATTTCAATTTTACATTAGAACAGTATTTTTGCTAACGGTCCTTCATATTGGATCAACATATGTGAACAATAACAGTATCTTATTCTTAATTATATATTATACTTATAATCTAACTAGATTTTGAGGCAACCGTTACAAAAAAATTTTAATTTTAAATATTAAAAGTACAATCGAAATTTCACCAGTTTTCTTTGAATTTATAATGTTACATGCAATCTTCAATTTTAATCCATAATAACTAAAAAACTAATTGAGACTTTTAGGTAATACTTAACACATGATCTAACTTATGTGTTTTTTTATTAATAAATGTAAAAAAATATTAAAGTTCTGATATCGACTTTAACCATTTTTGGCCAAGCTCGTGACAGTGTGCATATTTTGCAATATTTTAAAGAACTATTGCTACATAATTTACTATGTGAAAAATTCGAAACATCTAAACAATTTTGTAGTGGAAAAAAATCTTCTGAAGGACATATAAAAAAAAAACAAATATATTCAAAAACAAGTTATGATTTTTTCAACCATATTTGTAAAAGCCATATTTATTTGAAACATTTTATTTTTATGGGAATAATTATATTAATATGATTTGCTTTGAAAACGGAATATAGTTTAAGAACAAAAAAAAAAAAAAAGGATTGATAATATTTAATGGTCCTAGAAATAATGAAATTTTTATATATATATATTCAAAAACATACAATTTTTGTAAGCAACTATATTAAAATTTTGATTGAATGTAGACATTGAATGATAAAACTGAAACAAAAATATTGTTATCATGAACAAAGTATTATTTAAAGTAAAATAAAGTATTTAATTCTGCATTCATCGATTTAAAAGTGATCTTGATTTGGATATCTTTCTCAGAAGCTTCCACAGAAAAAAGTCACCAATTACCAAATATATAAATAAATAATTTATTTAATTAAAAACTTTTTTAAATTTGCATTTCTCGCCAAAATGATTATATAAATTATTAAAAACTGTAAAAAAATGAAAAACAGAAAAATTTTTCAAATTAAAGAATTTATCAAATTAATGAAGTAGTTTAATGAATGAATTCAAAATTTAAATGAGGAATAAAATTTTACTTAATTCTTATTTCTATTTTATATTTACTTGAATATATACTTGTTAAATGAAAAATACACGATAATAATTGTCTCTGTGTCAGCACTTAAAAACACTTTTTGAGTATATTATATTTTATCGGAAGTTTCAGGTATGAAATATAATTTAGAAATGTAGTGCAATAATGACAAACATATACCAGTAGTATTCTTTACAGAAAAAAAATAAAATAAATAAAAAAATTAAAAATAAAAATACCCCACATACCATAATACCCCACTCTCCCCTACTGAAATAAGTGATTTCGTTTTTTTTACTAAATGTTAATTTTCTCAACATTCCCCCATGGTCTCACTCTAAATTTTTCATATGTTGTTAACAACTCTTTAAGGAATGATTATGAAATTTTAAAAATAGAAGAAATTTTTTTAAAATATTCTTAATAGAAGGGCGAGTATTGATTTCATTATCCGTTTTGTTTGAAAAATAGCATTTTTATAAATACAATTAGAAACCAAGATATATTTAAATTTAATGTATTAAGAAGTCTAAAAATGATTTTCTTTTTCTTTTTTTGATCCATAAATTTTGAACCGTGATAAAAACTAAAATACAGCGTATTTGAAAATTTGAAGAACTTCAAATTTTTGTTTTTCCTTATAACCTTTATTTATTTACTTTTTGCAACAGACAAGTCATCAAAATTTATGTCTGACATTTTAAAAAAAAGCAATCTTTGAGCAAGTTTTTTGTTGGCCATGTAATAACTTGTTTTCTAGAAAAGTTTAGTGTACTTAGTAATCGTTTTGACTGGCTTAATTCCAACACTTTTGAAAAATTTCCCAAAAATTTGATACTGTGTTCATAAACTTCCGGTATTTTTTTTATTTTTTGTGTTTATTTTTGCCAGCAAATTATATTGTTGGTTCTTTTGCTCCAGGAGTTCATATAAAAACTTTATTTTTTTACACTTTTTTCCAGAGGAAGGGAAGAACAAAATAATTCACATGCCATAAATCATAAAGTTTTCACAACTTAACATGTTGGTGCAACAGTGGTGTTAATTTTCACTTTTTTATATATTTTTTGCATTTTGTAAATTATGTATGTGTGGTAAGAGCAAATGTTGGTTTGGTAATAATTTAAGAAGTGAATTAAGATTATTAAATTATGTATTAAAAATAATATAAATTTAAAGACTTACATTTCAAAGAAGAACAATTTTAGCAAATGTAGCAGGTCCTAGGTAGTCTTCTAGCAAAACTTGATTCGATTGTCATAATTATTGTGTACTAGAAGATAAAAAAAAAAAAAATAAATATTAGGTATTATCAAAAATGTGGTTTTACAAATATAAAATTTATAGAGCAAAAAAGGTCAAATATATAACAATTTATAAGATTTGATTTAATAAATTTAAAACTATATAATGAATAATTTTTAAACTATTTTCGTGTTTTAATCTTAAAAAAGGTTTTTATTTTTTTAACAAACTAATTTCCTTAAAAACAAATTTAAATGTTGTAATATATCTCCCTTAACTTTATAATCTCATTGGTTTTAAAAGCACCACTACCACCAACTAAGCATCGTGATATTGCTTCATTTAAACGTGTTTAGCAAATTGAAAATTGTTAACAATTCGTTAATTTTATACAAAAAGACAAAAACTGATTTCAATGCGAACATTTCAAAAATAAAGGCAAGATGACTATGACAACGACAGTATTTGCGACACCAACTTATTTTTTTTCCTTTGGATTGCAAAATCAAATCTTAAAATCTTTAAACATGAAAAAATAATGCTAAACACAATTACATACACTCCATAAATGGTACAAATAATGGCTGAAATCAGACTTGAGTTTATTTATTTAAGGACTACACTTTTCTTGTTGTGCTTTGACAAAGTCGGGCTGCTTGTTACAATTTGAAACAACACAATCGATTTTTAGTTGTAAGTATTACGAAAAAAAGGTAACATACAAAATGTCACATAAAGTACGAAAAGTTGCACTACATTTCAAATCTGTAAATATAATTCATGGGAATAATGTAAAAAAAAAACTACAAACAAAAGTGTTATAGATGCAACAAACACCAGGTTGAGGAAAAAAAAGTAGTTAAAAGAATTAAAACATTTATAATAAATGCTTGGAGGAAATAAAGTATAGATAATTTTGTTAGAAGTTTCATTTCTACGTTATTTTATTGTGCGTAAATTTTACAAAAAATGTTCATGAAAATTGGTTCATAATTTACCATAATGCACTTTAACATGCATAATTACAGCAAAAATTATCCTTTCCTTACCAACCTACTTCAAGAAGGCATGATTTTTGTTCGTGATGTCCTACATGGTAGGTCTCTTTGCTGCGCTGCGTATTAGCTTGATATATGTTTTTTTATACGAATTATTAAAGCATCATATTTATGATGGCATCATGTCTCTTTTATGTGCATCTTTTAGCAATCCTGGTAACTGTGAAATCATGACTTTTTGAATTTAAATAATACATTTGTAAAAAATATTTTTAGTTTTAATTAGGAATCGCAAATTCCCGGAACAAAATCTTTACAGAAATAGGTAATCAAGTCAGGACAGGGATGATATGTATGCTTTATATTATGTTATTTGTGCGTTTTAGGGTGATTTCCGGAATTGGGCTTTATATATGATCTATGGTCTCAGGCCAATTGTGATAAAATTTAGCACTATAATTTTTATTTATATAAAACTTATTTGTGTCAAATTTTAACTGAAAACTAACATTTGTATAGAATTTATGCACGTTAAAGTTTCTTTCAGAATTGGGGCTTATAAGGGAGCTATGGTCAGCTATAGACCGACCTTCATGTAATTTGGCATATAGATTTTTAGCTATATAGAACATATAGATGCTATACTTCATTTAAATATTGCTATATCCAAGGCATTTATGATCGTTAAATCCTTCTTTAGGGGGGACATTTGTATGGGGACTAAGTGAAATAATGGGTCGATCATAAATAATTTCAATAGGCTAAGTCCCTGGACTGCAAAAGACATATGTGAAAAATTTTATTCAATTAATTTAAAAATTGAGACTATTTTTAAATTAATTTAAAAATTGTTTGATTACAAAGTTTACATGGACGGAAAGGCGGGCAGACGGACATCGTTAAATTGACTTAAGAAATGATTCTAAGCCATATATATTTGGGTATTACAAACATCAGCACAAACGCATAATACCCCAAACACCTATGATGGGGTAGGATAAAAAAAATAATAAAACATGAAATACATTGCAAAAAAAAGTCATTTCATGTATTTCATAATGAAAAAAATTTTTAAAACTTTATTAATTTAATAAATAATTTTACATTATTTTTATAAATAGTTATTTTGAAAAAATATATAATTTTAATTACAGTTTTGATAAACTTTTTAAAGTTTATTATTACTATTTTTTTTCAACTTTTACAAACAAATTAACTTGATGCTTTGAGCATTCGATCTTAACGAACGGACGTCATTCAAATTGTTGCAGTATAATACTTAGCAGATCTTTTTGTTTCAAACAAATCGTAAATAGACATCGGGAGAAGAAAAAATAATTCGCTTACAATCCTGCATCCCCGTAAGCGAGAGAGGATGCACGTTGTAATTTGCTAGAGAAGATATGAACTTAATGGTAATTTCTCGCTCCCATTTATAATATACTGTAGTGCTATCGAAAAACACGAATAATTTTTTCTATTTACCGGCACCTAAAAAAAATTTTGCCGGGAAATTCTATACAAAAATTTGTATAAAGTTAATATCTAACACAAATAAGTTTTATATAAGTATATAAGAAATCACAGTACCAAATTTTTGTATACCGATACATAATTGACCATAGCTCCTATATATGGCCCAGCTTCAGGAAGTACCATTAAGTGGATAAGTGTTAGTATCAACATAATATTATATATTATTATATTATGTATTATATATACATATATTTATAGAAATATGTCTTAAACATAATACCAGTATCGGTCCTCAACTGTTTACAGGTCCCATATAAAAGTTTTCCCGATTTTTTTTTTGTACAATGATGAATAGTTGATGACTTGGATATTGGGCTTTGGTGTCGATATATGGATCTACTTTTCGATGTGCCCGGGCTTCACTTCTTTTTGCACTCAATTTCCTTGCTTTTGCATGAATTCAAGTACTTTGACAGCCTTATCTAACCCCAATAATTCTACGAGCACTTCCTACTTTTGCACGAGTCGTGATCGAGCAAAACCTGCAATTCTTAATCTTCTAAATTTTCGACTCTCGACGAAACATTTCAATATTGCTGTTAACGTTAACGAGTTCTAGACAATAGACTTAATGATATTGTGAGATATTTTAATACTACAACTCGAGCCTTTTACTCATTTCACTTGGCTTCGATCTGTTATTTCTGGCGAATGATCCTAACAGAACCGAAACATATTGACTGAAAATAATTTCACGTATACGTAATAGCTTGTTAACCATTTAAAACAAATTAATTAAGGAATCCATTTCCAAGTTTAAAACCCCTAGTTTTTAGGTATTATATAATCGGGCTTGACCGACTATATCTTTTGTTCCAATATTAGCAGATATCAATGAAATATACATCTGTTCACATGACTGATTTTTAACGAAAACCGTCAACGTTATGGAGTTTGAAGATAAAAAAATTTTTTAAAAATCGCCAAATCTATATTTTAAGCCGTACTTTGAAAATTAATATATGTGTACAACCCTAATTAATATATCTAAAATACAAATAGAAAATAGTACGATATAGTTTATATCATGTCATGTATAAAGAAAATAGCGATAATAGTGTTTATAACGTTCCTTACAACAAAGTAATCATAGATTTTATTATTATTATTTCTATAAAATTTATAGAAATATTTTAAAAATTTAATAACGAAGAAAAAATTATGGTTTGTTAATGGATGAAAAATGACCATCAAATAGTGGCGATTAAAGATTATCAAAAAAAAAAAAAAAATCAAAAATTATATTTTAAGCCGTATATCAAAAATGTGTTTATAATGTGATTATAATCTTATAAGATATATACAAAATACAAAATAAAAGAGTTTCGATATTTTTTATATTGGCGAAGATAATAGCAATTACAATTATTTACTAACTTTTCATTAGGAAATACGGAGTTAATAAGAAGTATGCATAGACTTTTTAATTTTTTATTTGTGTTAAATTCGCTAATCAATTTGTATCATTTTATCATACAAATTTTTGCACATGATGTTAATAGATAAGAAGATGGAAATGTAATTCATAGTACTATAAAACATATCTTTTTATTTTAAAAATACACACTGTCAGATGTATAAAGTTGGATTAAAAAACCATTTTTTTTTTTTTTTTTTTTTTTGAATGACGTATGAATCTCGATGTTAGGCATGATAAGAGCTATAGATTCAGATCACTCAGCCACCATAGTTACTCTATTGAGCCCCTAAAAAAAATCGATGATATATATATATATATATATATATATATATATATATATATATATATATATATATATATATATATCAATACAATTAAATACATTGGTGCATATTCCAATAAACGCATTTGTTTTTCTTTGAGGTACATTCGTTTCTCTTAACCAAAAACAATCTTGTGTTGTTACAATAACACGCGATATAACGGTATTTTTTATTTAAGAAATATTGGTGATCATTTCAGTGGAATATTCCTATAAACGCAATCGAGAAAAACTTGTCTAAAAAGTTATTGCAAAAAAAAAATAAATAAATAAATTTAAAAACTTTTAACAATTTTAGTTGTTTGTTCCACTTAAGGTAAGTTTCTGATGACAACATCTCTCTTTATTACTGGAAATATTTTGTCTTAATGGGGAAATTTCATCAGCTTAAAGAATGCCCAAAGGAACTTTTCTTACAGACCAGAAAAAAATTAAAATTCAATTTTTTCGTGATCAATGCTGTTCTAACAGAGAAATTGGACGAAAAATTAAGCGTTCGGAAGGAGATATTCGAGGTCTTCTTAAGAAATGGCAGAAAAATGGAGTGCGGAAACCAACAAAAGGTAATCAAATGTTAACAAAAAAGCAGATTAATAGAATGAAAGAAACCACCCGTAATAAATTAAATGCTACACAAATAAAAAATAAACTTGATCTTCCTGGCACTTCCAAACATGTTGCACACATTTTGCGAACAGATGGTAACATAAAATGGAAGAAACCAAAATGTAAGCCAATGTTAAAACAGCATCATAAGAAAAATCGTTTAAAATTTGTGCGCAAATACATAAAATTGACAAATGAGTGGAATAAAGTAATCTTTTCTTTAAAAAAAACATCAGTTTGGACGGTCCCGATTCATATTTTTGTTATTGGCATGCTATGGTGGAGACAGTGTTTGGGCAAGCTTTTCAACTGCAGGAAAATCAAAAATATGTTTTGTTCCAACTAAAACGAACAGTGCAATTTATTATAAACTATTGGAAGACGCTCTTCTCTTATTTATGGATGAAAAAATGAATGAATATTGCATATTCCAGCAGGATAACACTGCAATTTATATCTCGAACCAACCTTAGTCGTGGTTTAATGAACATAGTTTTACACTATTGGACTGGCCGGCTTGCAGTCCGAAACAAATATAATGGAGAAACAGTGGGAGTACATTGCCTGTAAAGTTTACGCAAAAAATGCACAGAATGCAACCATAATGACAATAACGGAGTTAAAACTAAAAATTAAGCTAGCCTGAGAAGAAATTAACAGTTATTTTCTTCAAAAGTTAGTTGAATCAATGTCAGACCGAATTTTTGAAGTTATCCAAAACAAAGGTTCATCAACATATTATCAATAATGCTCAATTGGTTAATTAGTGTAACTGCGTATATTAGAAAATGGCATAAAAAATGGCGTTAAAATACTAAAATTAAAATGATAAAAGAAAAAAAATAATAATAATAATAATGAACATTTAAAGTTTCTTGTTATTAATTTTTTTAGTGAAGTCAATAAATAATTTAAAAGATTAATTTGTAGCACCTATTTTTTAGCCCTCAAACTTCGTAGGAACCACTATATATAGAATAGATTGGTCCAGGAGGAGAGGTTGCCCCATACAAAGCAAATACTAATTTTGAAATATGTAAAGGAGCATTAAAGTGAAAGTTTAAATAGTTGTAGATATAATTTTCATTCTGTATTTTCTTTTATCTTGAGAGCAACATAATAATGTAACAATAACTGAAAAAAACTCCATTAGCTGTACAATTAATTAATTAGGAGATAGCAAATTTACTGATGGGAAAACGCAGCAGCGATACTTCAGTAGAATTATCGGAAATTTTGTAGTAGAGTGGATAGGGGAGTAGTAGCTCCCATATAAATTAAGTATTAGATATCGCATCAGAAGTGGACGCGGACCTCACCGGGAGAAGCTAATAATAAAACAATACTTTAGCAATTGGATGTTAATACCACGTTAACCATGTCGATCAATTTCAATGCATTGGTTTGTTGTTGGTAGAAATGAGATAACGTGTCGATAATTGAGGATAAAATATAAATATTTGTACATTCTCTTGATCTATGTAAACCATCAAACAATAAATACGAACACTTTTTGTTCTTTAATTATAAAAAAAAAACCTTCAAAGTCCATCGTTTTATTTGCTTATTATTCAATAAAGAATACATTCCGTTAAACATTTTCATGCAACATATTAAATTTTATGTTACTGCTCTTGTTTGCCTTAAGTATAACAATATTCCTCTCGTACTCGAATTCTATATAGAGTTTAAAGTTAAACAACAATCAATTTGTTGCACATTCTTTTGTTAATTTAGACAGACTACAAAAGTGTAGCACAATACCGACGACAATGCCAATAACAGCATCACCTCTAACATCATCATGAGCTTTATTATAAAGTGAAGTGTAGTTTTGCTTTTTGTTATTGTATATGTATTTACAAGGCATATAAAGTACATAGTGTTGTTGATTTTTTAAGGTTTGTCTTTAAGCACTTAAAACGTACCACAAATCCGTGCTTAAGTGGGAAATCCCTATAATGTTAACATGAAAGGTAAAAGAAGAGAATAAGGTACAAAAATATTGGAACGTAAAATCAATAAGATGAATCTTATAGAAGATAAGATAGAATTAAATAATATTACTCTACAAAATCTAAATTAAAATTTTTATTTTTTCATATTCTTAAGAAATTCCAAATGCATACACATTTTATAGAAAATAGCATTTAAATCCTTCATAACTTAATTAGGTTTAAAAAAGCTTCTTCAGGATATTCAACAAAAAACTAAGCACGACAATTTGCATTAATTTAAAACGAACACAAATTGCATAAGCAGCTTTTTCGTTTATTTTTACAATTATCACTTAGCAACAGAATTTTATTACAAACATCATGTTGAACTTAAAATGCTCTTCCTCCTTTTCTAGATTCTTCAACTTCCAACAAAATTCACTCCTGCTGTTCTGTTTTCTTTTCATTTTCGGGGCACTTAAACTAAATTTTAGTTACATGTAAAAAATCATGTTTTTACACTTTACAATATAACTAACTATTTTTGCCTTTATAGTTCCTGCTGTTGCTGTTGTTGGCAAGAACTACTATTACTAACTACCATTTAATAGGCCAAGAAAGCCAATTTTCATGCATTGTCAACCATAAGTCCAAAATGCACAAAAGAAAAAAAACTTTTTAGGGTCTTGACTTAACGTTTTGTTGCAGCAGGACGAATGACATTGTACGAAAATGAACTCAAAGTGTGTCTAGGGAAACGCGTTAAGATTATGATCAGAGTTCAGTTTTAAAGGCAAAAACAATAACATTAGTTCAACAAAGCAATATTTAGCAGTTAAAAGTTTTCCTTTGTGTAAACATATTGTCAATGAAATTATTTGCTATTTAACATTAATGTTGTTGCAATTTGCAACAATCTAAGTATGTATGTAAGTATGTTTACAGGAGTTCATGCAGGCAATATTGTTCTCATTTTCCACCATTGCCATCATTTGTTACGTTTGTCATCGTTATCGCTTTTCTATTCCGTTTACTTTATTTTTACC
This sequence comes from Protocalliphora azurea, assembly GCA_932274085.1. Lineage (NCBI taxonomy): Eukaryota > Metazoa > Arthropoda > Insecta > Diptera > Calliphoridae > Protocalliphora > Protocalliphora azurea. The sequence continues at coordinate 119,742,824 of OW026520.1, read as the reverse complement.
TTTTTGTTTGTTGCAAGAAAGAAGTTCACCGATTTAATAAATAGCTTATTGTGTGCACAAATTAGTTAAGCGCGTTAAAAAAATTCAATCTCGTGAAACAAACGCTTGGTTTAAGACGTTTAATTTTGTTGTTGTTGCTGTTTTGTTTAAAGTTGCAAAAAAAGAGAAAACAATTTTGTTAAATAAACAGTGGGATACTTCTGTACTACTATTTATTTAACTTTAATTGCCCATAGACAAATTTTCATTATCTTAAATTTTTGAGGGCAAAAATACAAATTTTCTTCGGAAATGTTATCGATATTAACATCTATAGAAAATATATCGACCACTTAAATTTGCTACAGAAAATTTATGGATAATATTAAATTTATATAGAAAATTCCCCGATAACTTTAATTTGATACAGATAATTTATCAATAACATTAATTTCATAAAGAAAATTTATCGGTCAAAAAAACTTTTTTAATGAAAATTTATGGACAACAATAACTTTCTAAAGAAAAATTATCGATAACTTATATATGGCAAATTTGTCGAAAAGATTAATTTTGTATAGAAAATTTAGCGATAACATTAATTTTCTATAGAAAATTTCCCGATAACATTAATTTGATACAGATAATTTATCAATAACAATAATTTCGTAAAGAAAATTTATCGGTAAAAATACTTTTTTAATGAAAATTTATCGACAACAAAAACTTTCTAAGGAAAAATTATCGATAACTTATATATAGAAAATTTATCGATAAGTTTAATATTGTATAGAAAATTTAGCGATAACATTAATTTTCTATAGAAAATTCATCGATAACATTAATTTTCTATAGAAAATTCATCGATAACATTAATTTTCTATAGAAAAATTTATCGAAAACATTAATTTTCTATAGAAAAATTTATCGAAAACATTAATTTTCTATAGAAAATTTATCAATAACATTAATTTTATATAGAAAATTGATCGATAACATTAATTTTCTATAGAAAATTTATCGATAACAATAATTTTCTATAGAAAATTTATCGACAACAATAATTTTTTATAGAAAATTTATCGACAACAATAATTTTTTATAGAAAATCTATCGATAACATTAATTTTCTATAGAAAATTTAACGATAACATTAATTTTCTATAGAAAGTTTATCGATAACATTAATTTTCTATAGGAAATTTATCGATAACATTAATTTTCTATAGGAAATTTATCGATAACATTAATTTTCTATAGGAAATTTATCGATAACATTAATTTTCTATAGGAAAATTATCGATAACACTAATTTTCTACAGAAAACTTGTCGATGACGTTAATTTTCTGTATAAAATTTATCGATAACACTAATTTTCTATATCGATAGCATTAATTTTCTATAACGATAACATTAATTTTCTATATCGATAACATTAATTTTCTATAGAAAACTTATCGATAACATTAATTTTCTATAGAAAATTTATCGATAACATTAATTTTCTATAGAAAATTTATCGATAACATTAATTTTCTATAGAAAATTTATCGATAACATTAATTTTCTATAGAAAATTTATCGATAACATTAATTTTCTATAGAAAATTTATCGATAACATTAATTTTCTATAGAAGATTTATCGATAACATTAATTTTCTATAGAAAATTTATCGATAACATTAATTTTCTATAGAAAATTTATCGACAACATTAATTTTCTATAGAAAATTTATCGACAACATTAATTTTCTATAGAAAATTTATCGACAACATTAATTTTATATAGAAAATTTATCGACAACATTAATTTTATATAGAAAGCTTATAGATAATATTAATTTTCTATAGAAAATTTATCGATAACATTAATTTTCTACAGAAAATTTATCGATAACATTAATTTTCTACAGAAAATTTATCGATAACATTAATTTTCTACAGAAAATTTATCGATAACATTAATTTTCTACAGAAAATTTATCGATAACATTAATTTTCTACAGAAAATTTATCGATAACATTAATTTTCTACAGAAAATTTATCGATAACATTAATTTTCTACAGAAAATTTATCGATAACATTAATTCTCTATAGAAAATTTATCGATAACATTAATTTTCTATAGAAAACTTATCGATAACATTAATTTTCTATAGAAAACTTATCGATACCATTAATTTTCTATAGAAACTTTTTCTATAACATTAATTTTCTATAGAAAATTTTTCGATAACATTAATTTCCTATAGAAAATTTTTCGATAACATTAATTTTCTATAGAAAATTTTTCGATAACATTAATTTTCTATAGAAAATTTTTCGATAACATTAATTTTCTATAGAAAATTTTTCGATAACATTAATTTTCTATAGAAAATTTTTCGATAACATTAATTTTCTATAGAAAATTTTTCGATAACATTAATTTTCTATAGAAAATTTTTCGATAACATTAATTTTCTATAGAAAATTTTTCGATAACATTAATTTTCTATAGAAAATTTTTCGATAACATTAATTTTCTATAGAAAATTTTTCGATAACATTAATTTTCTATAGAAAATTTTTCGATAACATTAATTTTCTATAGAAAATTTTTCGATAACATTAATTTTCTATAGAAAATTTTTCGATAACATTAATTTTCTATAGAAAATTTTTCGATAACATTAATTTTCTATAGAAAATTTTTCGATAACATTAATTTTCTAAAGAAAATTTTTCGATAACATTAATTTTCTATAGAAAATTTTTCGATAACATTAATTTTCTATAGAAAATTTTTCGATAACATTAATTTTCTATAGAAAATTTTTCGATAACATTAATTTTCTATAGAAAATTTTTCGATAACATTAATTTTCTATAGAAAATTTTTCGATAACATTAATTTTCTATAGAAAATTTTTCGATAACATTAATTTTCTATAGAAAATTTTTCGATAACATTAATTTTCTATAGAAAATTTTTCGATAACATTAATTTTCTATAGAAAATTTTTCGATAACATTAATTTTCTATAGAAAATTTTTCGATAACATTAATTTTCTATAGAAAATTTTTCGATAACATTAATTTTCTATAGAAAATTTTTCGATAACATTAATTTTCTATAGAAAATTTTTCGATAACATTAATTTTCTATAGAAAATTTTTCGATAACATTAATTTTCTATAGAAAATTTTTCGATAACATTAATTTTCTATAGAAAATTTTTCGATAACATTAATTTTCTATAGAAAATTTTTCGATAACATTAATTTTCTATAGAAAATTTTTCGATAACATTAATTTTCTATAGAAAATTTTTCGATAACATTAATTTTCTATAGAAAATTTTTCGATAACATTAATTTTCTATAGAAAACTTATCGATAACATTAATTTTCTATAGAAAACTTATCGATAACATTAATTTTCTATAGAAAACTTATCGATAACATTAATTTTTCTGTAGAAAACTTATCGATAATATTAATTTTTCTGTAGAAAATTTTTCGATAACATTAATTTTTCTGTAGAAAATTTTTCGATAACATTAATTTTCTATAGAAAATTTTTCGATAACATTAATTTTTCTGTAGAAAATTTTTCGATAACATTAATTTTTCTGTAGAAAATTTTTCGATAACATTAATTTTCTATAGAAAATTTTTCGATAACATTAATTTTCTATAGAAAATTTTTCGATAACATTAATTTTCTATAGAAAATTTATCGATAACATTAATTTTCTATAGTAAATTTATCGACTAATATTTTTTTTATAAGAATTTATCGATAAATTGAATTTGCTATGCAAAATTTACCGATAGCTGATGTTTTATTTAGAAAATTTATGGATATCGGGAATTTTCTCTAGAAAATTTAACGATAAATTGAATTTTCTATAGAAAGTTTATTGATAATTTAAAATTCTATATAAAATTTATCGATAAATTTCATATTCTATAGAAAAATTAACAGTAAATTGATTATTCTATAAAAAGTTGACGATACATTGAATTTTCTTTCGTAAATTAGGCGAAAAAAATGAAATTTCTATAGAAAAATTTCGATATCCTTAATTTACCATAGACATTTTTCGATATGCCGAATTTTTCTACTGAAAATTTTTAGATATAAAAAATTTTCCATATTTCAAAATTTTCTACAAAATTATTTTTTCTTATGGATTTTTTTTCAATTTTTTAAAAAAGTTTTTATTTGCAGATTTTACATTATAAAAGACTTTTAAAAACAATTTTTGTATAGAAAATTTCTTGTTATCCGATATTTAAATTTTAATTATTTCCATTGTATATATGTCCCACTGTCTTTTATTTTAATCATTCCTCCATAATGAGGCGCTACGCACGTGACTGTTAATCACGACTATGACGTTTTCTATAAAAGGCCATTGTTTTAACTTAAATAGTTGATCGTATTTTCTTATTAAGTAAGAAAAACCTAAAATAAAAAAAGGAAAATTCATCTACTAATAACTTGAATTACAATAATTTAAAAATAAATATTACAGATAAAATTTTAGCTAAATAATGAAACAGTGAAAAGTACTTTTAATTTAAAATGCTAAATAAAATTTCTCACACTACTACTGCGAGATTTCTGATGAATAAGCAGTTGATTAAGGAAACAAAAAAAAAAAAAAAAAAAAAAAAAAAAAATAAATAAAAATTGATGTACGAATTACTTCCTATTTGAAGTAAAGACTTTGGATGAAATCCAAAATATTAATATACTTATGTAAAACAATTTTGAGGGATAATATTAGGGTGGTGTTGTCTTAGTAGGAGTCTTACTAAAAGAAAAATAAAATTTCTAGTTATTAATAATAAAGAATTTAAATTGATAAGACTATATTCAATCACAAATTTCGTTGAGTCAAGCAATATTTTTTTTTTTTTAATAAAAATATTTGTTAAATCAAACTAACAAAGGCTTCATAACTTATAACCACCAGAAATAGATTTGATCTTCAATTTAAAATTGATGATATTTATAAACGAATTTCATTGAAGTTTAGTATTTAAATTTATTACACTATATGCATATAAAAGAATCAGAAATGTTATGGAATCTAACAAAATATTGTAGATAGAATTGGTGTAGTTACTAGAGTAGTTATTATAACATAACAATTCCCAGAATTCAACTTCATAAGGAATGAATGTTTTATTAACAAATTGGTAGAATTTATAAAACATTTAATTGAAATTTATTATAATAAATGATTAATCCTTAATTATGATTTTATTAATAATTATGAAAATTTTCATTGAATACACATTGTTTTTTCTATAGATTTTTCTTCGAATACTATTTTTAATTGAATTAATTTTTAGTTTTAAATAAATAAAATTATTCCTAATTTTAGATTCCAACACAATTCAAATGGCAATAAAGAACTTACTATTATATACTAGTTGCACCCTAATTCATATTGCACAACATTGCCAAAATGTGCGAATAGGAATGTTTGAATATTCCGGGAGTTATTTATACTATTTCCCTTATAGTCTTCTGTTGTTTCGTTTTTTTTTTTTTTTTTTTTTTTGTTTCAAGTGCGTCTGGAAGTTATGATTATTGTATGAAACAAGTAGAGACGTTTTTGTAATTACATTTGTTAACCTTTTTGTATATTTGGTTCTTTGGTCTTTATTTTCTTTTTATTTGCAAATGAACCATGACGTCTTGTATATGTAAAATTTTGGAGGCAAAGAAAAAAAAACATACAAATGAAAAACGAAATTCTTGGCACGAATTGAACAGAACATCTAAAAACCCCAGAAAAAAAATACAAGAACACAAATTTTAACGAAACATGAACATAATGTTTTTAGCAGACTTTTGTGTAAAATTGATGCAGACAAAATTTTGGCTCAACTTTAAAGTGGTAGAAATAGAGAGCAAAGGCCGTCTAAAAATTAATATTTTCCTCTAATCCAATACAAGTTAGAACAACTTGTCTGCAAAAAAGGCATAAACAAGAATTTAACATTTGGTATAGAAAACAAATGCAAAACGAAACCAGTGATCAATTTCTTACAACGATCTTTTGCTTTAATTTAATGCTTACAATGTAATATAGACTTAAGACTTCTGAAAATAGACTCCTGTTGAAACAGCAGCATGTTTCATCTAACTACATGTATTTCAACCAAAAATTTTCAAATTTCTCTTTCTACTCCTCAAACATTTCACTGGTTTGTACAAATTTTCCATCTTTTGTGCAAACAATGTATTTAAGCCAACAAGTTCACGGTCAAACACAGAGATATAAACGATGATAATGTATGAAGACCACCCAGTAACTTAAACTCAACAGCGGCAACAGCAGGCCAAAAAGTTGAAAAGTGCAAAAAAAAAAAATACGGGCAAACAAAAAGTATTGAAAATATGTAAAAGAAAAACCATAGAACTTATACAACTGTTGGTGAAATGAAGTTCATTCTTCGTGTCATAGCAACAACGCAAGTGTTAGAAATTGCACATTGTAAAAAAGAAATTAGACAAGAGCTTTAATTGAAAAATTTATTTTTTACTAATGTTTTATTCGTTCTTTTGGCTAGAGTAGTTAAAAGGTTGTTTTAGATATTATATAAAATTTTTAAAGAAACTTTTTGACATAAATCTTGCATTTATAATCGAAAAATTAAAACAAAAGTAAATTTTCTTTTACATTAATAATCGCAAAATAAAAGATACTTTCTTTCAGCAAATTTTTGTTGCTATGAAAATAAATAAAACTCTGATATTTATAAGAAAAGCAGATAAAGTTCATAATATTCGCTTATGTATAAAATTTTAAATTAAATTTTATATGTTTAATGTGTAACAACATATAAATGTACTTGCACAGATTGAAAAGTCTCTGAACTCACATACAAAGGACAAAAAGTTTTAATAACACACTTTATGTACCATTCGAAATAGCTTTTTAATTCTCTTTCAAAAATCAATCTTCTTTTATGTTAAACAAATCTCTCATCATTTTAAACTTGCTCAAACTTCCTTTCAGATATTTCCTAACCTAATCATTCACTATTATTTATTAGAATAATTATAAAAAAATATTATTAATTTACAAAATTAATTTAGTTTTTTCTTGGGTCAGACAACTTTTAAATGCATAT